>BSBN01000489.1:10000000-15000000 GCA_027924645.1 Cunninghamia lanceolata | reverse complement strand
TGCTAAATCCTAGCTTTAGCAGATAGTTATCTAATCTTGTATACCAAGTTCTTGGGGCTTGTTTAAGTCCATACAAAGCTTTCCTCAATCTGTAGACCATATCTTTTTGATCAGACAACTAGAATCCTTCTGGTTGCTCAATGTAAACTTCTTCCTCTAACTCTCCATTTAGGAATGCTGACTTGACATCCATCTGGTAAACTTTGAAGTCTTTGAAAGTAGCAAATGCAAGAAATAATCTGACTACTTCAATTCTTGCCACTGGAGTAAATGTGTCCTCAAAATCAAGTCCCTCTACTTGAGAATATCCTTTGCATACCAATCTTGCTTTGTTTCTCACAACTTCAATATCTTCATTTAGTTTATTCTGAAAGACCCATTTGGTTCCAATTACATTTTTGTTTTTAGGTCTAGGAACAATATCCCAAGTATGATTCTTTTCAATTTGCATTAATTCTTCTTCCATTGCTTTTATCCAATTTTCATCATTACAAGCTTCATTCACTATTTTTGGTTTAATCTTTGAAATCAAATAGTACTCTATTTGATCTTCAACAATTCTTATTCTAGTTTGAACACCTTTATTATTGTCTCCTTTAATTTAATCTTTAGAATGATTCAACCTTACATACCTGGGGGTTTTGAGGGTTTCTTGAACTTTTGATTCTTGAGCTCGTTCCTCAACATTTGTACTAACTTCTTGAGTTACTGGATTTTCCAGCTCAATATGGATCTAAATTTGGGTTTGAACTTGCCTTCCTTGATTTTGACTTTCATCTTGATCATCTAAATCATATGCACAAGGCCTAGAAGGCCTTTCTTTGCTCTCATCAACCTTGACATTAGCACTTTCAACAATCTTTTGCAATCTCTTGTTGAAGCACCGGTATGCCTTGCTTTGAGCAGAGTAACCCAGAAATATTCCTTCATCACTTCTTGTATCAAACTTGCCTAGATCCTCATCTCTTTTGATATAGTATTTACTACCAAAAACTCTAAAATATTTCATAGTAGGAGGATGACCAAACCATAGTTCATAAGGTGTCTTACCAAAATACCCTTTGATATACACCTAGTTAAGAGTGTAGATAGTAGTACTCATAGCTTCTCTCCAATAGACTTGTGGAACATTTCCTTCCATCATCATGGTCCTAGAAGCTTCTTGAATTGTCTGGTTCTTTCTTTCCACAACTCCATTCTACTGAGGAGTTCTAGGAGTAGATAACTGTCTTATTATTCCATGCTTTTCACAAAATGTATCAAACTCACAGAAGGTAAACTCTCCACCTCTATCGAATCTCAAACACTTTATCTTCACACCAATCTCATTCTCTACCATAACTTTAAACACCTTGAATTTGTCAAGAGCTTCTGATTTTTCTTTCAAGAAAGTTACCCACATCATCCAAGAGTAATCATCAATTAGCAACATAAAATATCTATTTCCTTGCACACTTCTAACTCTAGCAAGACCACATAGATCAGTATGCACAAGTTCCAATAGTCCACTTGAAAATTGTTCTTTACTTTTGAATGAAGTTCTGATCTATTTACCCAATTTACATTCTCTACACATGCTATTAGTAGGTTTCACAAGTTTTGGAAGATCTCTCATAGCTTGAGTAGAGCTTATATTGACAATATTATCAAAATCCACACAACACATTCTCCTATGCCATAACCAACTCTTATCAATCTGAGCAATCAAATAACATTTTCCAGTACCACTTAGATGAACGATGTTACCTTTAGTTTGTGTACCTGATGCAATCATAGTTCTGGAGTTTGCTAAGATTTTGCATTTTGCATCCTTAAATCAGAGATCATACCCTTTGTCAACCAACTGTCCAACACTGAGAAGATTATGCATCAATCCTTCTACATACAGAACATCATTAGTGCTTTTCTTACCATCAAAAGAGATGGATCCTCTGCCATGAATTCTATCAACTGAATTGTCTCCAAACTTCACAATTCAACCTTCATATCTTTCCAAACTTATGAACTTACTTTTATCACCAATCATATGATGAGAACATCCATTGTTAATCACCCATTCATCTTTTTCTTCAACTTGAGCAGCCAAGGCACTTTCCACATTTATACATCTAGTAGATTCAGTAGACACCGGATCTTCTTCTTTGATAGAAATAAACACCCATTCATTTCCAGAATTACTTCCCATATCAGATTCATCATCAGTGACTCCTTCTTCAGCTTCTTGGACATGGTAACATTTCTTTTGAGCCCTTGATCTATTAGGGTTTGGTTTTGAAACCCTCTCCAAACACCTTGAGGCAATATGACCAATCTTATTACAAGCAAAACATTTGAAAGGCAACTTTCCTTCATACTTACTAGATCCTCTTGGCAATCTTTTGGGAATAAGAGCTTCAAGTTCTGCAATCTCAATTTCATCATCTTCAAGATCCTTCCTTGCCTTCTCAAATCTATTTGATCTTCCTAAAGAGCTTTCACTCGAATCATATCTTTGTTTTCCATAAATACTAGCCTTAAATGCAGATTCAGTCTTAGGAAGAGAATCACCAAACTCACTCATTTCAAATGCTAAAAGCTTACCAACCAACTGATCCCTTGTAACAGTTGTCACAATCCTTATCTCTTCAATAGCAACAACTTTATGCTTGTACGCTACAGGTAAGGATCTAAGCACTTTGGCAACAATCTTTGATTCTTCCAATATTCCACCAGCACTCCTCATACTGGTCACAAGTTCATTCACTTTCTGCATGTAGAAAGTAATGTTTTCATCTTCACTCATCATCAACCTTTCATATTTACCCTTCAGCCTTTGTAGCTTGGCGCATTTGACATATTTATCACCTTCATACATAATTTCCAACTTTTTCCAAATTTCATGAGTAGTTTTCAATTCCAGGACATTTGTCATTTCTATATCAGTCAGGGCACTCAACAATGCTTCTTTAGCTTGGATATTGTATTTAGCTTCCTTGAGTTCATCTAGAGTCGTAGGGCTATTCTTTGAAATCTTATACTCATCCTTAGTTATCAACCAAAAGGCATCACCCATACATTGCAAATGACAATGCATGGCTACCTTCCACAGGGAGTAATTTGTTCCATCAAATATCAGACTTTCCTTCTTATAAGTTGACATCTTGGATCTCCTCAAGTGGTCAAGCTTCTTTAGAGGAACTGGATCTGATACCAATTGTTGGAATTAGTTCAGACAACTGAGAGGGGGGTGAATCAATTGTCCCACAAATTAACCTTTTCTGCTTTTAATCTTCTTTCACAACTTACAAATAGTTTAATGATGTAAACATTAAAGCATGAATCAACATCACATGAGTAGAAATACAATTAACACAATTGACACCAAGATTTTTAACGTGGAAACCAAGTTAAGGGAAAACCACAGTGGGGATTAACCCACAAGATTCATACCCTGTTAAAAGTACTTAAAAGAAATGGAAAGCCACTTGCCTTTAGGTGCATTGCCTAGAGTTCATTGCTCAAAGAGGCTCAATGCCTACAAGAAGCTCACTGCCTACAAGATTTTATTTTTAATATAGGAAGAATGAACTGAGAAATAGCATCTTCTTCGTGCTTGGTTTAGTTCCATTGATAGCTCACAAAACTTTTGCTCTACCCCCCCAAAGTCTTCTTCACTATATCTTCATCCTTTATTGCTCTTGTTCTTCTATTCCTCTTCTTCTCTACTTTGTCTTTGCACCTTTCTTAGGATTTTATAATTTTCACACAAGGACAACTTTCATCAACTCATCCACAAGTATTTATACACTTCATCAACCTTGGAATAAACATCATGGTCGGCTTGACTCAATGCAGATCATTGTACTATCATCCAAACATATCTGGGACTTGAATCTTCTTTGATCAAAATGCTACGCTCCAAAGAATTGCTCTTAGATCATCTTTAACATGCTTGAATCATCTGCTCGGCTAAGACTAGTAAGAACAACAACACCAAGGAAGAAATCTTCAATCAACAAGCTTAATTGTCAATGTGGACCTCCAACACAACAGGCACATGATCCAAAGACCTCCACAAGTACATTGAATTCAACAGAAACATCCGCACTACAAATCATCATAATCTCTTGCATCTTCATCTGGTACCTTAAGAACACTATCTTTCATCACAGTCACACTAGAAAAATTACTTGTGAACCTCCAAACCATGAACCACTTGAGTTAAGGATACACACTAACTTTCGAAACATGCCTCTAGATCCACAGACCATAATTTTTCATTGCGGAGCAATCTAGACCAATTTCCTATCACTCTATCTCTTCTGAACACTGCAAAACCCAGGTCTACTCAGATGGTCATAGCTTCTTCAAATATTCATGTGGACCTCTCAAATCTTAACTGGAGCTACTTCAAACAATCCTCTACATAGCCATATGGTCCATGTACTTTGATCTTCATTCCTTGAGAAATGTGGAGCAATCTACTTCACTAATTTGCATTGTTTCCCCTATTTCTAAAAAGAGATATGTTGACATCAATGATAACACATCATAGGCACATATTTGCAACATGCCTTACGGTGAAAAGGACCTACATGAAAAAAATTTCAAAATTTCAAGATTGTTCAAACACACTTTACTAGCATCTAGAATAGATAACTTACCTTATATATGCCCCCACCTTAAGGTGGTTGATATCATTCATCGATATCAAGTACGTTAAGGTAGGAAGAAAACACACAAGGAAACATAGACTTTCACAAAGCCCATGCCCCCTAGAGGTGACATGTACTTTACAATTGCCAAATGTTCCCACAAACACATCCCTGTAAGAAACATGTTAGTGTCTACATAAAAAACAACAACATCAATGCATATGAAATATGAGGCACGCAAGATTCAAGATAGACAAAGTCCATGGAGCAGTAGTATTGTTATGATTTGTAAATGAGATAGAACACCATCAAAATCACTATGCGGAAAGAACAAGTGCTTCCACTAGCCAAGTGTCGGATAAGATATACAACCCCATCATCATATTAGGAACTAAGTCCATTTTTTTATTTCTCTCGAAAGGGACACTAGGTCCACATCAGTATAAATGTTTTTTGTCATCCACCCTCTAGATGGAAACACTAGAGGAAGGGAAACAATAAATAAGAGAGGAGAAACAAGTGTCTTAGGGACAATCATGTAGGAGGGTGCCCCCAGGTCACCAACCGCAATGCTATGTCTGTAAGACACAACACACAACAATGAAATCAGAGAGAGAGGTGATATAGAAGAATGATGATACAAACAAAAGAATCACACAATAGAGGTAGTCTCCTAGTATCCCAGACCTTACAAGAGAATCAAGGGTCATCTTAGGAGGCCTAAACAACACATAACACATCACGAGGGAAGCACATCACGAGAGAGATAAAGGGTTAGATATACTTACCTGTATGGATCTTTATATCAGATTTTAGAACTCGTGAACCACTTGGAGAGGTACTCGATCATGTTGAGTGCAAAGTTTGAGTGGTTCTTATGAAAGTCTTGTTTATTATCATATGATGCTTGTTTTGTAATTTCATGTTGAAGTGAGATTTTTTGTTGCTTATGAGGGGGAGAACCACTATTATTTCTAACTATTGACAGGCATCTTACTCTTTTGTGATTTTTAGTGAGTTTTCATTGTTGAATCTTTCTAACATAGTAACAAGAATTATCTTGTACCTTCTCACTAGTCTGTATCAGTTGTTCTACTTATTTTTCTAGTACATTTTGGTTATCTCCTGATCCATATAAGGATAACAGAGAAGCAACCTCAGCATAAATTCCTTTTCTTCATGGGTGAGGTGGGTTATCCACTTGATTTTTATCCACTTCAATCATACCCATGATATTATCATAGTCTAAATAATTATCATCATCTACTTCCACTAAACATTGTTCCAACATATTGGTATCAGTATGTCTAGGGAATGGATTATTAAAGATTTGTAAATTTTGATTTGGCGGAGAAACTAATTTATTTCCGTTATCATTCACACCCAATACCTAGATGATATTTGAATCAATAAGGTCTTGTATCTCATGTTTAAGACACATACATCGTTCAGTGTCATGTCCTTGTGTCCGATGAAAATGATAAAAGGCATTAGCATCGAAGTAAGGTCATTATGCTTTATTAGGATCAACAAGCCTAATTAGGGGAAGCTTTAGAATGTTATTACTCATAGCTTGATTCATGATAAATGATAAGACTTAGATATCGGAGTAACCATTCTTGGTTGATATGATGTCTTCTTCAGATTTGTGATAGCAGACACATTAGAAAAGTTGTTTGTATTTGGTCCATTAATCTTGATGAAACTCTTATTATTGTTATTTCTCTTAAAGTTGTTTTGTGACGATCCACCCATGGATTGACTAACTTGAGCCAATGAGTTTTGGTTTTCATATTGACTAGACAAAAGTTGGTAATCATGAAGGGCGGGGCACAAATGTTGAAAAGAGTTATACTTCATCAAGAGGATCTTATCACAAATATTAGGTTGTAATTTTGTTGTAAACACCTTCTAAACATCCTCATCTTTCATTTGATATTGAATTTGTGTATATAAATCTTGATACTGACTAATGAATTTAGTTAATTTCTCTTTCAGACCTTGCTTGCAATGAACCAAGTCAATTAAGGAGACTTGGGGTCTGATGTTTTCTTGAAAATGTTGTAGAAATCAATCAATCAACTGCAACAAGGAGTGTATTGAATTCAGAAGTAAAGAGAAAAACCATTCTAAAGCAATATCTTTGAGAGATCGTGGGAAAAGTTTTGCTAACAAATCCTCTTCAAAATAAAAATCACTACACATAGCTGTGAATGCTGCCACATGAGTATTAGGATCACCTTTTCCACCATATTTTTCAAAGCGAGGAGTCTTGAATGGGAGTTCTCAATATTGCATAGGAAATAGGATTATGGGCATGATATGTTGGTATATTGGGTTGCAAAGAATTTGTCAAATTTGCTACTTTTTGTTGTAAAGCGGTCATGCCTTGCAAAAGTTGGTTTAGGATGGCATCATTGGGAGATGTGGTTTGCTGCAAGGAGTTGGAACCAAAGTGAGGAGGTAAATGAGCTTGAGATATGATAGGTGGAGGCTGAGAATATGTCAACAGTGGTTGGACATAATGGTAGGTGGAAGATGGTTGCGAGTAGGTAATAGGTGGCTGGAAATGAGTGGAGTAGATAGGTGGTTGAGAACAATTATGCATACAGGAGGTCCCCTTAGAAACTAAATTTTGATAATCAAATCTCACATATTTGTAATTAGTGCCATTAGATACTCCAATTCCAGTGGTAGCATTACTACAAGCATTCACATCAGTTGTTAAGATTGTGGATGTAAAAGTGGATATTCCCGAAGTTAGTATAGGTGTTGATACTTGTGTATGAGACGGTGACAAAGTGTTATTTATTACTTTTACACATTCATTCACTAGCATGATATTAGTTTGTACAATATGTGCTAAACCACGGATTGCATTAACACTGTCTTGTCCTTCTTTTATCAATTCTCTTACATGGTGAATCGCAGGTACAGCCTCTTCAGCTATCCTCTTAGTTTACACATAGTCTTGGAATTCAACTAGGTCTTTGTCAAGTTTATTTATTTCCTCATTAGATACATATCTTGTTGTCTCAATAGTATCATCAACATCACAAAAAGTTTGCTCTTCCATTGTACTTGTGATAGGTGTAATGTCTTGTAACATTTGTGTCTCTCCTTTTGTAAAGAAGGTGTTCAATGTTCCAACCTCTTCAAGAGAACTAGATCCCATGTGTCTTATTCTTATTCTTAAAGTAATGTTACTCTTATGTAAGTGAGTTATTAGACTCATGCAAATCTAGGATGACGACAAGTCAAAATATAGTGAAAATACACTAAAATATGCGATATTTCACCAAATCTCAATACAAAAGAGCATGATAAAGGGTGTTGTGAGGAAAACTATGATGGAAAGAAAATTATATCAGTAATAAGAGCCTCTTAATGCCAAAATATCTGTCACAACATGCTTTTAGTGCCACTCAAGGTCAACTCCTAGTGAAAATATAGCAAAAATAGGTAATTTTTCACGGTTTTTCAATTCCAAGACCTAGAAAGGGGGTGTTGTAAAGAATTTTAGGAGGTACAAAAAATAATATTGATGATATCAGTCACCTCAATCCATAAAATTTGTTACAACACGCTTGGAGTGCAAACTAGGCCAAACCCTAGGGCAAAAATAGTAAAAATGTGTGGTTTTTCACCAAATTTTCAATACAAGAGCCCGATAAAAAGGTGTTGTGAATATTTTTAGGAGGGGAAGAAAATTATTACCCTGATAACAACCAATTAGTGCAAAATATCCTTCACAACACACCTATGGTGCAAATTTAGAGAGTCGATAAGGCGAAATCTAATGAAAATCAATCTTTTTGAAGCCCTAGGTTTAAGGTCTTGACACAAGATATTATATGAATGTTTTGCAAGATGTTTCATGATGAAAATTACATTCTCTCAGATCTAAAAATTATTTCCAAGTGATAACATACAAAATTCAAGTGCAAATCTAGTGAAAAATCAATGAAAATGCTAGTTTTTTGTTGACTTTTTCTATGGAAAAAATGCAAATTTTTAAAATCTAATTGCAAATATGTTATAAAATGAAAGAATAAAGCCAAATTCAAATTTGAATGAGTCTCTAAAATAAGTATAAAAATCTGAAACAAGATTTTACCTACAAACCCTAGATTTTGGAATTACTAGGTTATATGCAAAATTCACAATTTTCAACAAAACCCTAGCAATTTTATGATGAAAATGCAATACAAATTAATGAATTTTTTTAATTTTCTGTAATTTAAATCAGATATAATGCAAAAATCATAAATTTGAAGAAATTCAAATTAATTGATGCAAAAATAGAAACCTATGCAAACTAGAGTTTCCAAATTTTTTTAAATTTTTCAACTTTTTCAATTTTTTTGTAATTTTTCCAATGCAATAAGATTAATGACTATATGTTTTCAGAAAGGTGCAAATAAGTCCAATAAAACAGGTTCACCAAAATGTAATGGGTGGAATTTGGATAGTTGTTTTTTGTTAGTTTTGTGTGTATATACTCCTTTCACCCTTAGATTCAAGGACCTAGGGTCGAGTTGCAATGTACTATCATACCCTAGGTCAGTATTGAGATGTAGGGAAACTTGGATTTTTATGATTACATTGACAATTTCCTTCTCTTATGCTTAATTATGCCTTAAAACCCTAATTATGCAAATACGACAGTAAACAGATGAATTAAAAAAATGCTTCTACAGAAAGATGTAAAATAACAAATAACTATGCACATGTTTTCAAGGTCTAAAGGTGGAAAAGTCAGGGACTAAAGAGTGGACGCCCAAGTCCAAGACCTTGCTTTTTCTCAAAATCTGGAAACAAGGTCTGCAACCTGTATCTATTGTATCATAGATTTTCTCGTTGCAAAAATTTGAGGACTAATGAGTGGGCACCCTAGTCTAGGTAGCCATTTTCTTCTCTAATCTGCAATTCTGACACTTTGTTGTACTTTCCTGCAACTTCACTTTGTTTGCAACTCCAACCTATAACCTACAACTATGAAAACTTTGGGAGGAGGTTGTGGTGTTTAGAGGCTTGCCTTGATCAAGCCTGGAGAGACATTCAAGTCATCCGAACACCATTGTTAGATAGAGAGTGCATGCCTTGGGAGGTAGAGGTAAAAACCAAACGATAAATGCTCAATAATCACAATAGATGTCACCTTGTAGTGAGGATATCATGGGAGGAAGAAGCTCTTCATTCCATGAGGAGATGGATGCTCAAATCTTCAAACACAAAAACATAGACAACACAAATATGCTCTTGCAACACAATGAAAGCCTTTAATCACCTTTAGAATGCATAAAGTTCACAATAGCCATCTAGTCTACAATTGAATGCCTAAACATGCTTTTATATGCAACTACAAACATTCTCGCCAAGATTTTGTAAATTCAAACTTACCGTGTTGGCCTAGGGACCAAATAACATTCATAAACTGACACTAGAAATTTGGACCTGACCTAAAATAGGGTAGGACTAGGGTGCGGGTGCCCAAGTCCTCCCCCTTATTTTGGGTAGGGTTAGGTTCAATGGGTCCCCCTAGGTCCCATTTGTCATGATACCTAGGGTTCATTCCATCGGGATGTTGAATCATGATGTAAGATGTCCTAAATGCACACTAAAGAACCAGGAGCTAAACCTTTTGAGGGAAAAGCCCCCAAGGGGACATTTTCTGACATTACACATTGAATGAAAACAAGACAAATCGAATGCCCCACACAAACCGTGGGAATAGCTAAATTAGTGCATTAGAAAGAATATACTATGCATCTAAAAAAGACTAATGTAATGAAGTAGATAAGATAGGCATATCTATCATTGCCTGTTAAAGTGGCGGGTTGATCCCTTTTGCTCCCGACCTTTTGAAAGAACCTACAAGATTGGAAAAAGTTTTGTTAGAGCTCCAGATATGGTTATCTTATGTACCTCATTAATGCAAAGACATAATATATTCCTTGTGATGTACAGAATCAGTTGATCAAGTCATTCACATGCAAGAGAGCCTGAAGAAATTAAACATCATTGAACTTCACTATTTTTTTAAACTAACATGTTTGTTTCTTGTGCAGGTATAGAAGAAGTTATGTTGTTGTTTTGAAGACAATTTCAACATGTGGTGCAAAGTGGGCTCCCACAAGGGTAGATCGCAACATGCTGCCTCTAAATCTCAAGGGTAATGGAATAGGAATAATTATTCATATTAATCAAATAGAATACATTCAGCTAAAGGAGTGTCACCTTAAGTGAGTGTATGAACTTTAAGATCATTACCCTTCCATGATCATTAGCTCAAAGGATGAGGTGATAACCATACAAGTGCAGTGAACTTGTCCAAGATAGTCAAATAAGGTGAAGTAACATCTATATAAAAGGTGCAGCCATGACAGTGGATAGCAAATGAAAGGCTATCTTGTATGAGTGAAAATCATTGTCAAGAACAAAGGATAGTTTGACAATTATGAAACAGATGCAACTATAGTGATCTATGCCAAGTCACTAGCATGAGAAAGAATTTTTTATGAAGTCTTCAATGTATTTGTATGCGAAAGTAAGTTCAATCATGAATAACATCACTCAATGATACATAAGTGCTTCAATCATATCATATGAATAATAACAATTGTAAGAAATGAGCATCCTGATCATATATGAGTGATCAAGCTGATGATTAACATAGATGGACAGCCATACAACAACCATGATCTGATACAGGACAATCAAAAGAATCATATGTCACAGATGCAACTATAGGAGGTTAGCATATGAAGAAATGCTGTACACAGAAGCATATTGCCTTAGTCAAGTGAAATGAAAAGAGTTATTATCATTAAACATGATATGTTTGTAAGTACATATAGTGAACTAGATTGCAAGTGATCAATGCCATGTCATAGGTTGAGTGTGATCATTGAGTATATATAGAGATCAATGCCAAGTGCCATAGTCATCAAATGGAACATACACAGATGCACTACTATATGAGTGAAAACAGTAAACATCTATGTTCATATACAATTGTTCTAGAGAGAGAAACAAATGATATGGATTTTGTCATCTATAGGAAGTAGAAAAGAAACAACATGTGTATTTTCATTATAGAATACATTAGGAACAACAGGAAATGAGCCATAATCTATTCTCATATTGATTTCATCAAATAGTGTTTTTTACAATTAGTAAGATAATGAAATGGAATAGCAAAGATATCATGTGAGTATAGTGAAAGTCAAATGGAGATAATGCTTCATCATTCATTCTTTCTATAGTAATCTTTACAGATGAAATAAAGAGTTTGAGCTCATGAAGGTTTGTTTTTTGCATTTCTAGAATAGAACAGGATAATGTTATTGTCTTCTATATATAGAGAATGGAGAAAAGCCAGTTTATATTATCAAAATTTGTTGCCTGGGAGTTGTATTGTTACAGAACCCTTATTATTTTGGACAGAGAAATCACACCTACAAAAGGAGATATAGGGTTTGAGCCACGAAGGTTTTGTAAAGTTCAGAAAAAGTAAAGAATTAGATATATCAAGAGCCACAACCTAGTCTATTGAAAGGAGAAGATTTGTTTCTGCATTTTTAGGGAATAGAGCAATTTAGTTTTGTATAGAAAATGAATAAGAAAACCCAGTTCGAATTCAAGAAAGTTGCAGTCAAAGAATACATTTTCTTTGCAAAATATCAAACCCTTATCATACTATATGCACAAGAATTAGATACAGAAGAAGATAATGAGGGTTCAAACCATAAGGTTTGATAACACCTAGAAATGATGGAGACAAAGTAATAAATCTCATGGCCTAGTATTCAAATAAAAGAACAACATAACTATATACAGGAAATAAATGAAACCCATTTTTATGCCATTGAAGCTGCAACTAGAGAGTAAGTCTTTTCTTCACAACAAGTTAAACCCATTTGGGGTTTCATATTGAAGATTACATTTGCAAAATAAGGGAAATCTTGAACTCATAGTAAACAAAGGTATGCTTAGGAATAAAGGACTAGAAAATATGTGGTTGCGAATAGTAATAGAGAGAAAACATTTTTCTTTCTCATAACAAGTAAAACCCATTTGGGGTTTCAAGCTAGAACTGCAGATATAGAAGGAAAACATGGAGTCTTTATCTCATATAAACACAAATTCTTAGAAATACAATGACATCCATGACCTCTAATGCCATATCAACCTTCATGGAAATGTTGAAATACAAAGGATATATGCAAAGTTTGAGAATTGAGAACTTACCTTTGATTGAGTGCACTAAACCGTGGGTTTTTTTACCCATTTTTGTTTTTATATTTCCTTCAAAAGAGCTCAGAGATATCACTCATGGTGGCCCAAAATATAGAGAGCAAATAGAATGCATCAAAACATGTTATAGTCATAGCTTAATTGACAAAAATTTGCCTCAGAGATGATCAAAAATAGATTGAAAATGTGCAGGATAATCTTACCTTTCACATTTAGAGAGAAATCATAAAAAATCCATCAAAAATGCTAGAAAATTGAGGTTTCTTACCCATACCCTAACCTCCATGGCAGCAACAACAGAGAGCCATTTCTCAAAAGTTTAAAGTGCAAAATGAGCCCGAGAAACTAGGGCATCAGTGATTTTGTGTTAGGGTTGTTGAAATTAGGGCAAACAACTGAGAGGGGGGTGAATCAGTTGTCACAAAAACTTTTATCCTTTGCTGCAATTAAACTTCTTTACCACTTATTAACAGATGAATGATATAACGATGAAATCATGAATCAACAACACGAGCAGAAACAAAATTAACACACATAACACTAGGATTTTTACATGTAAACCCGGTTAAGGGAAAAATCACAGTGGGGGTTAACCCACAATATTTATTCTCTATTAAAAGAATAGAAAAATAGGAAGGCATTTGCCTTCAGGCACACTACCCAGAGCTCACTGCTCAAAGAGACTCACTGTCTACAAATGTTTATATGATTAACACAGAAAGATTGAACTAAGTAACAGCATCTTCTTCTTCAAGCCAAGGTTCGGTTCCATTGAAGCTCACAATATTTTTTCTCTGCCCCCAAACACTTCTTCACTATCTCCTCATCCTTTACTACTCTTCTTCTTGTGTTCTTCCTCTTCTCTACTCTACCTTTCTTCCTTTCTTAGGATCTTATAATTTTTTCACAAGGACAATTTTCCACAACTCATCCACAAGTATTTGTATGCTTCATTAACTTTGGAATGAACATCAAGGTCGGCTTGACTTAATGTGAATCATTATACTATCAGCCAATCATAGCTAGGACTCAATTCTTCCTCAAACAACACACCATGCTTCAAAGAACCTCTCTTAGATCATCCACAACATGCACAAAGCATCTGGTCGGCCAAGACTAGAAAGAACAACAACATCCAAAGAGAAATCCTCAATCATGAGCTCAAACCTCAATGCAAATCACCAACACAATAGGCACATGATCCAGGGATCTCCACAAGTACAATGAAATCAACAAGAACAACCGCACCACCTCAAATCACCACAATCATTTACATCTTCATACCGAAACATAAGAACACCAACTACATTGACTCTCACACTAGAAAGATTGCTTGCAAACCTCCAAACCATGAACCACTTGAGTTGAGGATACACATTGACATCCCAAACATAGATCTAGATTTGTAGATCATAATATTCCAATGTGGATCAATCTAGACCAAATTCTTGCCACTTTGTCACCTCTGAACAATTACAAAACCTGATTCTACTCATATGGACATAACTTAACAAATTATTCATGTGGATCCCTCAAATCTTAACTGGAGCATCTTCAGACAATCCTTTACAACACCTTTTGGTCCATAGACTCTGATCTTCATCTCACTGGGAATGTGGAGCAATCTACTTCATTGAACTGTACTGTCTTCACTATCTCTTATAGAGAGATACATAACTCACTTGTTTCTTCCAGAGAGGCTAATTTTCTCAATATCCTCAACATACAAGTCTTCTAGAGTAGGACACAGTTGACACCAATGAAAACAAGGATATGTTGACATCAATGACAACACTAATTAGGCACATATTTGCAACAAAGGTTACTTTTGCCCTAAGATTGATTGTGGTATTTTATCACATCAATTTTATTTTCCATGCCTTGAGTAATACCCAACATGGTATTATTGTTCATTTTTGCAATCACCTAGTCTCATGACTTAGAGTGTTATGCATTAGGTCCCTTTGCATGTTTGAAGCCTACAATTTATGCCTTAAGGCTATTTGATCACCATTGCATACACATTGCTAGAGAGTTAATTCAATCCCTTTTGAGGATAAACACATAGGTCATATGCCTTAGAGACTATTTGCAAAACCAAATGGAGGGTAGCCTTATGGGCTTTTAATTTTTGCAAAACCATTTAATATGCCTTTTCGATTTTTTATGATTTTTATAGAAAATCATATGTCTATGAGATATATTATACTTGGCATAGTAAATCAAAAGCCTTGTAATATGTTTGCAAAAATCAAGTCGAGATAGGAAATAAAATTGGAAATCTATTGTAAAACAATATTTAATGAAATATTCTATAAATTGCTTATAAATATTTGTTATAAAATGCAGTTAGAGTAGAGTAAAGCAAACATAGTCTTTATTTTTTGAGTTTGCATTCTTGTGGGTGAAATTGGGAAAATATGGATAAAATCAAGTCTCTATGGAGAAAATAAAGCATGTTTTTTAGGTGTTTTTTGGTGGGACCACCTTCTAGGAGTTTTTAGCAGCTTTTACAATCTATTTAGAGGCATTTTAGATGTTCTTTTGGTGGTTTTTTCTGGGAGCTTGAAAATGGATCAACATGACTATTTTTAGGATTTTTTCCTAGATTTTCTCTTGGAGATCTTTTGCAAGAATATATTGGGGAAAAACTTAGTTTTTGGGAGAGTTTTTTGATTATTTTTTATTTCTCTCTTGTTTGCATGTAGAGAGATTGTAAACATCTTGTACTCAGATTCTCAATTTCTACTCCTTTCAATTTTAATAAAGTAGCATAGTTCTCCTCTTTCATACTTTATAATTCATTTTGTAATCAATCATCTGATGTCCAATTGTGATTCAACCTTAGAATCCTTTTCATATGTCTCATTGTTGCAAGATTGAGTACAAAAGTTTCATGTAATGCATGTTACATGTTATGTTTAGCCTAGTTAGTGGGTTGAAGTTGTGATAAAACTTGTGTTTGTCCTTCATGCAAACCTCTAGATTTTAAGCTTTCATGAAAATTACTTATGTATTGCATTGTTTTAGTGAAATTGTGAGGATAAAACGGTTTGTTAAGCTGATTACGAGTCAAGATAAAATTTTGGTAACATATCCTTAGGTTTTAGGATTTAATTTTTAGTTATCTTCTTAACCCTTTCCTTAGAAAGTCTTTTAGATTAGGTGATTTACCAGGGGAATCAACTTGCTCTAGAGGTTTGCTCTAAATTTTAGGCAAGCCACAGGCCTAAGAGTGTTCCCATGTGTCAATAGGTAGCTAAGTTGGTAGCTTAGGACATGGTGCATACTTGATTGACAACAATATCCTAATCCATTTTCATCCTAATCAATCTAAAGCATCTAAACTTGTCCTTCCTCATCATCTTAACTATCCCCTTTCTCATCAAATCAATTTCATCCTAATCATTCCTAATCATTCTACATAGTCATTGTCTTTCCAATCCAATCAACATCATTCTAATCATTATCCTAATCATATCTAAATCAACTTTGTCCTAATACATCCAACTCATCCAATCTTGTCATTCCTCATCACCTTAATCACCATTTTCCTAATCACCCTTTCTAATCACATTATGCAATCAAATTCATCCTAGTCACCTCATCCCTAACCATATCTTAATCATTTCCAAGCCATCCTAATCACAACCCTAGCCATACCCTAATCATCCCCAATCACCCATCTAATCATCTAATCAATCTCATACTCTATCACATTCTTAGTCATTCCACCTTATCATTACCCTAATCCTAGTCAAGCACTTATCAACATGGTCCTAATCCTTAGCGATCCTATGTCCAAACCAAGACCTATCCTTTGATGGGACCCTCCTCCAACTTCCAATGATGACAAGATACATATTGCATGCCTTGAGACACAATATGACATAAAACGATATGAAGAGATGTGTCATTCCATGACAATCCTAGAGAACAAGGTTCTAGCACCCCAAACCTATTCACAAGATTATGCAAGTTCACCTTGGCAACAAGACAAAGTGCTTTTAAATTCTCATTCTACCTTTAAAAAAGGGAACATAAGTCTGCCTCATCCATCCTATAAGTACATTCTACCACCGCACTCTAATCCTACATCAACTCCATGTCCTAGAATCAAACATTACAAAGCCAAGCCTAAGCGGTTGTCCATATACACCAATCCATTTAATCCCCTTGACACTCCACCTAATCAAAGTCTAAACCATAATCCTACAACACCCTTAATTCCTTTTATTTCTCCACCATGGGAACTTTCCCCTCCACCTAATCAAATTCATCCCTCATTATCCATCCCCTATATTGTCCTTCCACACATGCCCTTGCAAAGGATGTGATCCAATGGTTACTAGAAAAGAACAACTTATCCCCATGTCAAACATCTATCCTTAATCATACTAAAGAGCCTTCAACCCCATCATGTAGTCCATCACCCATTGAACCTATTGAAGAGTCATCCACTTCCATTCAAGCAAATGAAGAGATATGTCAAGGGTACAATCTTAAGCATGAGGAGACATTAGTCCCTAATCTAAATCAAGATCAAATCCCTTCCATTCCACCCATCCCTAACCTTAATTATATTCATGATCAAGCTCCCATTTATGATCAAGATCCTACCTATGATCAAGACAACCATGATGATCCTCTAAGTCAACTTTATGCATTCCATGGTCAAGAACTTATCACTCCATCCATCCATCCTCCATCTAGCCCTAATGTAGAAGCTTCCACTTCCCATGATGAGAGACATGCCTCCCAAGCACTCATAGATGATCAAACCAATAGCTTGGATCTTAATGAACATAATGATAGTCAAGATCCTAATGATCCTTCCACAACCACTATCAATTCCATTTGAAAGCCATCATCTCCTATTGGTCTATCCACCTTCACCCACGAATGTTCTTTTTTAGGGGAAAAACAACCATTATCCACTTCACCTTCTCCATCTAATAAGGAACTCACATGTAGTATCCAAAACACACCTATTCCCATTGTAAATCACATCCTCCAAAAAATAAACTATCATGGTAAAGGCCTAGGCCTTCATGAACAAGGTATTTCAGAGACCATACATGTCAAGGTCCCTCCACACTCATATGGCCTTGGATATACACCCCAAGGTAAATAATCTAAAGATGTTAGTACTTCCTCCATGCACCCTAAGTCCACCACTTTCCATCACCAATCCTATCATGTACCCAAAACATACATGGCCATTCCACCTCCACCATCTATAAGTGTTAAAAGCATGTGACCATACACCTTCCACCATCTAATTTACCTCCACTACTTCCAACATCTAATATTACTCAATCCACTTTACCACCATTGCTATGAACACCTAATCACCCTTATCCACTTATCCATAAATCCCCTAAAAATTATAATCATGACCATACAATGCACACATCATCTAAGCATAAAGCTTCCACCAAACCCATGTCCATGAAATTCAAAAATAAAAATTTGGATGCCTCCTTTCATAAATCCAAAAATTCTAAGGATTCTCATACCTTAGGACACCAATTCAAAAAAACAAACTCAGATACAATCAAAAAGCTATCCAAGCCCATGACTCCAAAACAAAAGTCAAAAACTAAAATGGTATCAGTTCCTAATAAAATAGTAAGCAAGTTAAAAGAGGAATCCACATCACAAAAATCCCAATCCATTCAAAAATGCCATTCCATTCCAAAAACTCAAATTCCTTCATCCCATAAGTAAACAAAAAATCACAAAAATACTAAGTATATGTGGGTCCCAAAACTTCTACAAACATCACCATTGCTTCCTACACCTCCTTCTAATAAAAAACTTCCATGTTTATCATGGTGTGTGCAACTGTTAGTCATGATTCCTTTCCATACCCCCATCACCCCATCATTCAACTATTATCCTACATAGCTTCTCCATCACATCCCTATGGTCCATGCTTTTACATAAGCCTTTCATTCATCATTTCATAAACCCTACATAATCCACCATTCACTTAATCCATCTCCCTTTCATGCAATCCCCTTACCAACATCGATGAGCATAATGGCATTTGACATGGTCCATGAGATGACATCCATATCTAATGGGGCTATCACCTTTCATGGAACTAGATGCTTGATTCCCTCCTTTCCATATCCACCTATCCAATTCAAAAAATTCAAAAACAAAATCAAAATAGTAAAGAGAAAACCCTTCATCCAATGGTGAAAACCACCCTTGGTGGTGCCTTGGATAAGTACCATGATGAAAACTTGGCAAACAAGCATCATGTGTAGGTTGATCTTCTATGTTACTTACACTCGGGTGTGTTGATAACTGAGAGGGGGGGTGAATCAATTATCCTTATTATTTCTACTTTCTGAACTTTATTAATAATCAATGTAACATTAATTCAAATGAGCAAACATAACCATGAAATGGAAATACACATGACACAACATTTTTGACGTGGAAACCCTATTAAGGGAGAAAACCACGGGGTGATTAACCCAAGATTGTATTCTCTATTAGAAGAATAGAAATACAAAATGGCACTTGCTAATTAGGGCTCACTACCCGAGCACACTGCTCACAAGAAGGCACACTGCCTGCAAGAGAAACACTATCTATAAAAAAAGTCTTATACAATACTTGAACTGATTGCTAGCATCCACATATGCTGGAGTTCAGTTTCGGTTAGGCTCAGTACACTGATCTACTACACTTCATCTTTCCTCTTTTCTTATGCTGATTTCCTTTCACATACCAGACCTTCCTTACTGCTTCTGCTTTGCTCTGCTTTTATTCACACATCACATATCACTAAAAACACACCTCTCACAACTAAATCCATCCTATATATATATATCCGCATAAGTGATTTCATTATCTTCCTAGTTGGCACCTGGAACAGTTAATCTTTTCACAAACTCTGTTTTGTCAGTTGAATCCTTGCACATCAAGTAATGCGGATCAAGCATATACTTGTAGAAATCATTAATCATGTCAGCGAAACATAATTCATTTCTTCATAACCTTTACCACCATCAGAAACACATCCAGAAAATAGTCTGATGTTCTGTCAGTCAGTTCTTCCTCTGTTCACACTGTCACTCAGGAACTTGGTACTCAAGTATTCATATCTTTTACCTCATCTATCATCAGAGGCTAAAACCTTGGAATCTATCACTCAAAGTTGTTCTCTTGACTTCCCCAAATCCACACTTCACCAAGATACTTCCTCTGAGAGATCCGGACCTGTCTATTGAACCTTGCCACATGCTTTGTTCTTGTTTACCAGACCGCCACATTCTTCAGTCTGACTTCCGGTAGAGACACACCATGTCCTACGGATGTGTGGGATGAACTTTGTTGCCATCAATGACAACAATGATGAATCCATATAGTGTCTCTTGCCAACAGGGGGTACATTGTCTCATCCTCCTATCATTTTCCAAACTATCATACCATTTTCATATCATTTCAATACCATCTTACCATCCTTATCCATTACATACATATACCTATCCTATCGAGTCCATTCATCCACCATTCGTCCTTTTGATATTGATAAAGATTGGGGGAAAAATGTTGACAAATGTTTTGGATATCTCTTGATATACCTCATCCATTCCAAACCAATCCATCTTATCATCATCCTATTGTTATAGGCTTTGTCATGAAGTATCCTAAGTATTACACCTAGAATGGGGCATGTTGTTCCTATGCAACATAGCCTTTGGAGATCACATCCTTGTTCTCTTATGTATACATCAATTCCATCCCTTATCATCCACCCTCTTACCCATTCATCCAATCCCATTCATTCCCTTGCACCTAGACTTGGTTTTCCCTTGTCATTGGTATCTAGCACAAAGGATACCCACATTGTCATCTAATGTCACCTCAAAACATCTCAAAATCACAAGAACATAAAAACATTTCAAAAATCCAAAAAAATCAAACATTCCAAAAAAACAAAAAAATCACAACATTCAAAAATCCAAGAAAATCAAAATATGTCAAAATACAAAAAAATTAAAATATTCCCCAAAATTTTAAAAAAGTAAATATCCATAAAAATTCAAGCAATAAAATCAATCCTTCACATCAATTTAATCCAAATCAATCATTCCAAATCAATTCAATTCACAAATCACATCAATTCTTCTAACCAAATCATCAAATTCTCCCAATCCTCAAATTAAATCACATCAAATCAAATCAAATCATTCCAATCAATTCTTCAATCATTCAAATCAAGTAAATACAATTTTACATCCAAATCATTCCAATCAATTCTTCAATCATTCAAATCAAGTAAATACAATTTTACATCCAAATCATTCCAATCAATCATTCCAAGCAATGATCCAAATGCAATTCATCATCAATCCATACCAATCAAGTAAATCAATCATGTCAAATTATCCAATCACATCAATGGCCTTGATCCTTATCTTGATGTAAACCAAATAATTCAATTAGTCAATCAAACCCTAGTGTTGATTCGTAAGGCCAACAACACTAGTATTAATCAATCAATCAGTTGTCTTAGACAGAATGTTGCATTGTTGAAACTAGACCATGCATCTTAAATGACATGTTTCATTTCTTGTAACCAGACATCATTATCATCATCAATCAATCCATCAATCACTTAATCACTGGTTTATAGCTTGATAGGGGCAATACCTTGTTTGTTTCTAAATCATTTGTGCATGCTTCTTGCTTTCTTGTGTGTGTTATCATTGTTCTTGGATTTGAATCAAACCCATCAAAAATTTCAAAAAATACAAAAATTAAAACATATCAAAATCTAAAAAAAAACCAAAACATTTCCAAAAATCCAAAAACATCAAATACCATCAAAAATCACAAAAAAATCACATAACCAAACAAAATCCCAAGCAATAAACCACAGCAAAACTACATGGTTGAACTATGTCATCTCTAAGATTTCATGTAAGGCCATCTTCGATGAGCCCCTGAGGCATTCTACCCTTAGGTCTTAGGTCACACAAAGTCCACCCAGTCAAACTATGTTGTCTCTATGCTATCACATAGGCAAGGACATCTCTGACGAGCCCCTAAGACATTATGTCAGTCACTTAGGGCCCATTGGGTCAACTGTCATAATAAGTCATCCTTAGACAAGATGGACACTTTGAACAGACTAAAGCAATTAGTCTTTCACAAAGCCAACAACCTCGCACGTCAACAAGATAGCTCATCAAAAAATAGCCAAACAGCCATTTCTCATTAGTCACATGGTGATAATTGAACATCGCCATGAACAATCTTCACAACCAATTTCATGGAACATAGTCAAAACTAGGCTTTATGCCTTAGATGACATGTTTTATCTCTCAAATATCATCAAATCCTCGCACGTCAATCATCTCACATTGTGACATTTTTGAAAGCAGACCACATGTCTTAGACAAAATGTCACAATCTTATCACTTGCCTTAGATAGGAAGATGCATCGTCAAAACTAGACTAGGCATCTTACATGACATACCTTCCATCCTAAAACTAGGCATCATTCAACCCATCCTAACTAATAAAAACAAACACATATCACTTGGCAAAAGATCCAAATGGCTGTTGACTCTATCAGGTCTAGTATGTCTTACCTTTTATTGGATTGATGTTCAATCTCATTCTTATGCTTCTCAAGGCAGTCCCTAAGTGATGAAGAAAAGCAAGGATAGAGCAAGACCCTTTTCTTTGATTGTTGTTTGTGGTTTATCTTGGCAAAATGATTGGGGTAACTAGGTTTCTTATGTGTGATCAGGATCCCATTAGGTATGAATCAAAGACATTGAATGCATTGGAAAGAATACATGCTTCCTTGCATTAGGATTCACATACCCTTTGATTATCTCATTACATCTATCGACAAAATATCATGATTATTAGTATGAGTCAGGCATTACTTATATGTTATATGCCTATGTGGCAAAGGGTCACATTTTCACACTTTGGCCTCTATCATGCCATTGTGTTTGTCATCCCTTGACATAATAACTTCTATGATGATAAGCAAAAAATGCTAGTGAGAAGCTCAAAAATCTATCAAAGATAGATCTCATTCCCATTCTTTTGGCCAATCTTCATTTCTCCACCATCTCTTTCTCTCACATCTTCATTTCTTCTATTCATTCTACCATGATGGCATACTTTTCAAGAAATTTCCCAAATTTTTGGAATTTTTTTTAGAAATTTGACAAATTTCCTGAGGGGTACACTATCTTGCTTCATCTGGGGCATGCTAGGGCATGTCCTATTAGGGTTAGCTAGCAGAATATGTCAATTAAATGCAAATAAAGATTAAATAGAGGAATGAAAATTCACAGAAATAATAACAGTGAGAGATAAATTTTAACATGGTTCACCCAAACTCAGGCTACATCCATCAACAGAGAATCCAATATTATTATCCAGTAAATCAAATTGATTACAACCAACAATCCTTGCAACTTAATACCGCTACAAAAATGCTACAATACATCAACGGAAACCCTATGTCAGTTACAAAATTAGGGTTTTTTTATGTCGACCAATCGAAAAATAAATCCCGATGCCTTAATAAAATAATAAAAAATCATTGGACCCTAGACCCCATCTTAGGGGTGTTGTCCCCAAACCCCCACAAGGGGCACTGCCCCTTGACCCCGTTAAATAATTTGGGGGGAAACCGTGCTGATAAAATTGGGGTAAATTTAACCTCCAAGTCTGATTAGGCTCCATATAAAAACAATCTCCCACTTGGAGACTGATCAGACTCCACACCATATCATCTCCCACTTGGAGACTGATGATAACACCACTAACCCTGTAGCTCCCACTGGAAATAAGCACCCTGGACTCTGCTATTATGATTTTGTTGTTTCTAGTCTTGAAGACCAACCAAAGCTAAAGAGGAGCTGAGGTTCTCCCTTGTTACTATCTCTGTAAACATATCTGATGGATTTTAATCTGTATGGATCTTTTCCATCCGTAATTGTCCATCATCCAACACCGACTAGATGAAGTGATACCTCAACTATATGTGTTTGGTCTTTGAATGTAACACAAAATTCTTTGCAAGATGTATGGCACTCTGGCTATTTGTAAACAAATAACTATTAGGCTGTTGTTTGTCCAATTTTTCCATGAAAGATTGCAGCCATATCATCTCCTTGCTTGCCTCTATTGCAGCTACATACTCTACCTCTGTGGTGGATAAAGTAACCACCTTTTGCAACCTGGAGGTCCAACTCACCATTGTCCCACCTACAGTAAAGACATAACTTACAGTACTCTGCCTAGTATCAATATTCCCTACCAAATCTGAGTCCACATAGCCTACTAAATCAATATTAGAGCCCCCAAAACATAAGTGTTTATTGGATGTACCTCTCAAATATCTAAGAATCCATTTTACCGCATTCGAATGCTCCAGTCTAAGATGGCTCATATACCTTCTTACAACTCCTACAGTATGTGCCATATCTAGTCTTGTGCATACCATGGCGTACATTAAACTTCCTACAGCTGAAGCATATGGTACCTTGGACATTTTGACTTCCTCCTCTTGTGTCTTAGGACACATCTCCTTTGTCAATTTCAAATGACTAGGCAAAGGTGTACTAATAGCTTTTGCATTTTCCATATGGAATCTTTGCAACACCTTGTCAACATAATCAGCCTGAGATAAAGTCATTTGTCTATTCTTCCTATCTCTGCAAATTTTCATGCCAAGGATTTATTTTGCTGCCCCCAAATCCTTCATAGAAAATGATTGTGCTAACTGTTGTTTTAACTCTCATATGTGATCCATGTTAGACCCTGCTACAAGCATGTCATCAACATATAAACATAAAATAATGTAGTTGTCATTATCCAACCTCTTAAAATAAACACAATGGTCAAAATTACAATAGTTGTAGCCTTGCTCAGCCATAAAACTATCAAATTTCAAATACCATTGCCGAGGTGCTTGTTTCAAGACATACAAACTCTTCTTCAATCTGCACATGAGTTTCTCCTTACCTTTGACTTGAAATCCTTGGGACTGTTCCATATATATCTCATTCTCCAAATCACCATGGAGAAAGGCAATTTTCACATCTAGTTGTTCCAAATGCAAATCTTCAGCAACCACAATACTTAAAATAGTACGAATAGAAGTCATCTTGACAAACAAAGAAAATGTCTCATTAAAATCAATACTTTTTTTTGGTGCAAATCCTTTTACAACTAACCTAGCTTTAAATGTTTTCTTACCTCAATCTTCCTCTTTCTACCTATAAACCCATTTGTTTGGTAAAGCCCTTTTACCTGCATGTAACTCACATAATTCAGCAAGCAGTCCATTTCTTCTTTCATTGCAAGCTCCCACTGAACCTTCGTATCCACCTACATAGCTTCATCATACCCTTCTAGTTCACCAACATTTGTTAACAAAATAGAATACAAATAGGGAGAAAACCTTTCAGGAGGTCTACTTAGCCTTGTTGACTGTCTAACATTCACTGGAGTTTGTGGTATTTCTTGTTGTTGTTGCAGAGCATGAGTAACCACTAGAACATCATTATTTGGAGTATCATCCTACACTACATAATCCTATTCTTTTTTCTCATGCTGCTGCAACTAATCTTTGTACAACACCTTCTCATTGAATACAACAACCCTACTTCTCACAATTTTTATATTTTCAACATCCCAAAGCCTATAACCAAATTCATCAATGCCATATCCAATGAAGATACTCTTTTTTTATTTTGCATCCAGCTTGGTTCTATTTTCATTATCTACATGTGCAAATGCTTCACATCTAAAGGTTTTGAGAAAAGAATAAGTCATCTTCTTACCTGCCCATGCTTCCTCTGGAATACCACAGCCCAAAGGAATTGAAAGACTTCTATTAATTAAATATACTCCAGTGTTGATAGCCTCTGCCCACATGTTTAAAGGAAACCCAACATGCAATCTCATGGTCCTTGCACAGTCCATTATTGTCTTATTCATACACTTAGCCACTCCATTTTCTGATGGAGTCCCTAGAACCATTTTCTACCTATGAATTCTATTAAAGGAACAATAATCCTCAAATTCGTTGTTGCAATACTCACCACCATTATCAAAATTGAGATATTTTAATATTTTGCCCATCTCGTTCTCAACCAAGCTTTTTCATTTCCTAAATGTTTTAATTACATCAGATTTATGCGTAAGGAAATAAATCCAAACCTTCCTAGTTGTATTATCTATGAATGTAACATAATACCGAGAGCCATCGAGAGAAGATACCTGATCTGGTCTCCATACATCTATATGCACAAGCTCCAACTTTTCATCTTGCTTTTGATTCCCATCCTTGAGAAAACTAACTCTCTTTTGTTTTCCATACAAATAAATTTCATAGAAATCCATATTAATACATTTTAGACCTAGTAAAACTTTCTTAGAAAGAAGTACCTTCATACCTTTTTCACTCGTATGCCCAAGTCTGTTATGCCACAGTGTTTTCTCAGAACCTGGATCAACTATTTTAGTCTCTTCCTACAAACCTGTAGCAACTAATCCTAAACATGTTTGTTTCTTCTCCACAATAGCTAAAGTAGAAGGAATAGTATGACCTATACAAAGATACAAGTTGCCTACTTTGACACCTTTTGCTACTATTAAGGCACCTCTTGAAACCTTCTAATTTTTATCAGTAAATGTAACAATGCAACCTTCATCAGCTAGCTCCCCTACTGAAATTAAATTCCTACGTAGCCTTGGAACATGCCTTATCTCTTGTAGTAGCCAATGATTCCCATTCTACAACTTAATCTTGATTCTTCCCTTTCCAACAATCTAACAGGGTTTGTTATCTCCCAAATAAACCAGCCTAAAATCCCCTAGACATAATCAAGAAAATAACTTCTACGGGGTGTAGCATGAAATGAGGCCCCTGAATCTAAAACCCATGAATCATCAACATTATCCAGGGAAAGAATCAAAGCATCACCTTCAGATTTATTACTTACCACATTTACCTCCTTATTGCCTTCTTGTTTGTCTCCTTCTTTATTCTTCCAAGACCAACAATCTTTCTTCAGATGACCTGGTTTCCCATAGTACCAGCAATCCTTCTATCCCCTAGATTGGGACCTTTTGTCCTTTGATTTTCCGCATCACTTCCCATGACCTCAAGAACCTTTTCCTCTCTCCTTAGATCTACCCCTACTTTTTGCATTCAAAACACTACCTAGTGTGGACCCTCCTGAGCTTTTCTGTCACATTTCCTCTCTAAGGATAACACCAACAACATCATCAAATTTTAAAGTATTTGAACCAGAGATAGAGTTACTTACATCCATTACCAAGCTATTCTAGCTTTCTGGTAAAGAACATAATATCAAGAGAGCCCTCACCTCTTCATCAAATTTCACTTTTATGAAAGTTAACTAAATGGTAATCATATTAAACTCATTTAAATGATCTGTCATAGATCCACCTTCAATCATTTTTAGATTAAACAAATGCTTCATGAGAAATACCTTATTTGAGGCTGAGGCTTTTTCATACAATTTAGCCAAAGCTTTCATCAGTTCACTTGTTGTTGTTGCTTCTATTATATTGAATGCCATAGATGGTTCCAAGCACAATCGAATGGTTCCCAGTGCCTTTCTATCTAGAAGATTCTAGTCCTCATCAGTCATTATTCCCAGTTTCTTGGCTATTCCTTCCAACGACCTCCATAAATCCTTCTGATATATATAATCCTCCGTCTACATCTTCCATAACTGATAGTTCTGCCCATTGAATTTATCTAGCTTCAATTTACCCTTGTCTACCATTGCTCCCACTCAACCATGAGAGCTTCCTGCAGATGATAATCAAACACAACCTGCTTTGATACCACCTGTTAGGGTTAGCCGATAGAAGATATCAATTAAATGCAAATAAATATTAAATAGAGGAATGAAAATACACAGAAACAATGAGAGACAATTTTTAACATGGTTCACCCAAACTCAGGCTACATCCACCAACAAAGAATCCAATATTATTATCCAGTAAATCAAACTGATTACAACCAACAATCCTTGCAACTCAATACTACTACAAAAATACTACAATACATCAATGGAAACCCTATGTCAGTTATAAAATTAGGGTTTTTTTATGTCAACCAATAGAAAAATAACTCCCGACACCTTAATAAAGTAATAAAAAATCATGGGACCCTGGACCCCGTCTTGGGGATGCTGCTCCCAAACCCAGGCAAGGGGTGTTGCCCCTTGACCCTATTAAATAATTTGGTAGGAAACTGCGTCGATAAAAATGGGGTAAATTTAACCTCTGAGTCTGATTAGGCTCCATATAACAACATGTCTGGGACATATTTTTTATTTTTTCTTTGACACAATGTTGAAATTGACATTATATCAAAGAGGGGCAAAATGTAGACACTTAAAATTGTCTCGAGCCTGCGAATGACATTTTGACACCTGATTCATCCCATTCTACTATTAATTAAATAATTTTTAATTATTTAATTAATCTATTTTCCCCTTATGCTTCTAATTAAATAAATTTTTCTTTATTTAATTACCTAGTAATTTCCCTCTAATTTCTTCTATAATTTTTTTTGGTAAATAGTTGCTAGTGGTAGCACCCATTATATTGATATTAAAAAGAAATACATAAGAGTTTGCATACACCACATTTGAGCTTCCAGCCATAGCTTACTGCATTTTAACTTCTACCCTTTCTTCCTACCCACATTTGATTCTACCCCACTCAAGTATCTAAGGCCTGAAAAACAAAATGCCCAATATAGTGTATAAACTGGAAATAGTTTAGAAATTGAAAACTACCCAAGCCAAAACACAGACTGCAGACACAGGTCTTCCACGATCAGTCATTGCCACCTTCAGCTTCCCTGGCATGCCTAGCTACAATTGCTTGAGCCACGACTGGACACTCTGGACCATATGCATGATGGGTTGGGTTATCAACAACTTCCTCTGGAGTGCGGCCATTGTTCACAACCCAATCTTCACCCTCACCTAGGCCCCAGAACTGCATATCACTAGTGTCACCACTTGCAGCCAGACCTTCCTCCTCCATGTATTGCTTCACCCAACCAGGGTTCAGAACTCGCACCACCCCTTCCATCCTACCCAAGCAATTGATACTCCTCTCAATTTCATTCCACCTAACTTCCAACTCAACCGGCCTCAACATCCACACCACTGGGAACTTTCTTTAGTTCGACTCCCTGAACTTTGGTCATGTAATAGTTGTGGACTAGCAGGAGTGGAGATTTTCATTACTATTATGCAAGGCCACATCTATTTCCCCCAGGAGAGAGTGCAAGAAGATCCATTAACACATAAACTTTGCCTTACCCTTTCCTACCCTCATGTACACTAGGACCGCGAGAAGCATAGTTGTTCTGTCTATGTTCATGCAGTATCAGTGTGTGGCTTGTAAGAATTCTAGGCCCAAAACCTTCTTCACAACCCACAATACTAGTGGGTGATCAAAGACAAGAATGCCTTTCAGCCTCTTATCTGATACCTCTCCTCGAAATGCCATCTGATGCTTTGTTGCTTTAAGGCAGATTGGTGTGTCCATTGCTATGAGCTCCACCTTTCCATGGGAATGAATGCAATTGATGTGTTTTTCTTTCTCTGAAATCCTTAATTTATAGAGCTTGGCCTCTTACATTAATGATTAGGTTGGTGCCATCATTTTTCCACACAACACCAAGATATGCAATCTTGGAAAACTTGATGAGAATCCCGCCATTGACCCTTCGCTATACCTTCCATCCATTAGAGTTGTGCCATTAGTCCCTCCGTTACTATCACTTCTACATGTGGACATTCCCCATGCTTGCCAGTTAAATTGCCAACTTAGAGAGGGGTTTCCTGATGTCATCTGGGAGTTAGCTTTACATACCTTGAGCTACCACCTTTGACCCTGAAGTCCTCAAATCCTTCCAAGAGTTAGTTTATGGGCCGCAGCCATTGGCCTAGGACCTAGTATGGGGTGTGGTTTTGTCTGATTACATTGATGGTGTTGAGTGAATCCCCTTCCAGATGGATCTTTTTGACTCCTAGTTCCCTTGCTAGCTAGAGGCCTACCAAGGCCACCCTAAATTTAGCTTGATTATTGGTCATCACCCCTATGGCAATAGACTTCTACCCCATAGTGTTGCCTTGCTCATACTGGGCTACACAACCACCTCTACTCAGACTTGGATTTCCTTGAGATGCCCCATCAAAATTCACCTTAATCCAGCTAGGATCTGGTGGAACCCATCTCACATTCACCCTTTTCTCCTTCTCCCTTTCCTTCTCTCCAAACATGGTGGGGATTTTGAAGCCTGGGAAACCTTTAGAGATTTTGTCATCCCAGCCTAAAAATTCCTTCTTCTTCTTTAGCCTTGTGCCTATGGCTTCATTGACTAACTCTGTGATAATGGACTCAGCCTTTATGCACAGGGCTTCTATGGACATTTCCTTTTCCTAGAAGATGCGCCTATTGTGCTCTTTCCAAATCTCCCAGATAAAGGAGGATAAAAGAATGGACCAGATACTGCCAAAGACTACCCTCTGATGGATATTTGGCCACATAGTAAACCAATTCATGATTTCCTGAGGAAGCAAACTCTGGAAGTTTAATTTTCTCATGAAGAAGTACCAACATTCTGCTACGAAGGGGCAATTCAAGAGGATGTGATCTACATTTTCATTGTTGTTTTTTCACAACATGCATCTACCTGGCCCTGCTACCCCAAATCTTGCCAGTCTATCCTCTATGAGGATTTTCTTCTGAATTACTAGGCAAGAGAACACCCCTACTTTTGGGAGATTGTGCTTGTTCCAGATGAGTTTTAAGGACCCGTTTTGTCTTGACATGGTTGCTTCTTTGATTCTATAACTGCATTTGACATTGTAGGACCCTATAGTCGATCCACTCCATTTGATTACATCTTCTTGAATTGAAGTGGCCAATGGTTTAATCTTCATAATTGTCTCCAGTTCTTCTTTCTAGTCTTGGGGTGCCTTAATTTCTACCAGGGATTTCCATTCCCAAGAAGGTACCCCATCCCTCATTGTTATATTCCTAAAATTGCAGACCTTGTGACCCCAAGCCCTTCTTGTTTTCTCCATTATCTAATTTAGATTGGGTAGATTGGCAAGGGTCTCTCCTCCACCCCATGAGTCCTTCCAGAAATCTTCCCTTTGCCCATCTCTAACCTCCCAAGTGATGTGTTTAGTAATGATGTCCCTGCAATCTAGAATATAGTTCCAGATCACAGACCCCCTTGGTGGGTCTAGGATGGTGAGGATTCTAGTTTCCTCATCTAAGTCCAGATACTTCCTTCTGAGAATCCTAATCCATTTCTACTCTCCTTTCAAGTATAGGTTCCACACAAGTTTGGCCCCCATGGCTAGGTTCATAATGGCCAGCTACCTGATGCTTGTTCCACCTTCTTCCTTAGGGGTATAGACCTTGTCCAAGGCTACCAGAGGGAGCTTGTGTTGTTCACTAGATCCACTCCAAAAAAAATTACTAAAGGTTTGAGAGATGACTTCTTCCACTCTTTTGGGGATTTTCAAGCAAGTCATCGAGTACACTAGGATTGCTAAAAGGACTGATTTCACCATTAAGAGCCTACCTGCCGAGGATAGCCACTTCCCCATCCATGTTCCTAGCTTGTTTTTACATCTGTTGATCAAATTCTCCCAGAAACTTCCCTTCTTGGCTCCTGCAAATAGGGGGGTTCCCAAGTATCGATAAGGGAAATCGGCTACCTGCAGGTTAAGTATTCTTGTCAAATCCCTTTGAAGGTTGGGCTAGGTATTTAGGAAGAAGACTTCTAATTTTCTCCAGTTGATGCTCTGACTTGAGGCTAAGAAGTATTCATCCAAAAATGTTTTGATTGTTCTAGCTTCTCTCCTGCATGCTTCAACAAATAGAATTATGTCATCAGCAAATTGTTGATGGCTTATATTTTCCAAACCATTGGCTACTGACACTCCTTTCCACTTACCCTCTCTTCTAAAAGTATTAATTCCTCTTCCTAAGGCATCTGCCATGATGATGAAGAGGAAAGGGGATATGGGGTCCCCTTGTCTGATGCCCCTAGATGAAGCAAAGAAGCCATGGTCTGAGCCATTTACTAGAACATAAAATTTTGGTGAGGAAATACAACTATTGACCCACTCCCTCTAGTTTCTTCTTAGCCCAAATATTTCCAATACTTCCATCAGGACATTTCTATCCACTAGATCATAGGCTTTAAGGATGTCCAATTTGAGGATCATACTAGCTTCTCTTGCTTTTCTGATCGAGTGTATTACTTCATGTGCAACGATGATACCTTCCATAATGGATCTCCCTAGAACAAATCCTATTTGTTCCTCTTAGATGCTTGATTCTAGAACTTTTCTCAGCCTATTGGCTATTATTTTAGTTACAATTTTGTATACCACATTACATAATGCAATTGGTCTGAAGTCTCCCATCTCCTGGGGGTTTTTCTTTTTAGGGACTAAAGACAAGAAAGTGTGATTAAATGATTTCAGCATTGCCATCTTCTTCCTAGACTCCACAGTAGCCTTCATAAGGTCATCCCCCACTACCTCCTAGAACTTCTAAAAAAACTGTTTTGTGAATCCATCTAGGCCTAGGGCCTTATCAGGGTTAAGGAGAAAAGTGGTGGTTCTTACTTCCTATTTCTCAATTTGTTTGTAGAGTGCCTGATTATGTTCCTCTATTATCACTGTGGGGATTAAGGCTGGAATTTTGTCTCTAACTGCCCTTTGAGTTGGAGCTTCCTTGTTCAAGATAGATTCAAAATAGGATACTTCTACCTGGTTGACTTCCTCTATTGATTGAATTATTCTCCCATCTTCTTTTTTGATTTCTATGATTCTATTCTTGCTTCTATTTGCCACTGTAGTTCTATGGAAAAACTTGGTGTTCCTATCTCCTTCCTTCAACCAAGTTTCTCTGGACTTTTGCCTCCAATAACTCTTTTCTCTCTTCAAGAGTTTGGTCAACTCTTCCTTTAAAGCTTTTTCTACAATAAATTCCTCCTCCCTCATCCCACCTGCTCATTTAGGATGGTCAATTCCTAATCCACCCTCACATTTTCCTAAAAAATGTTTTTGAAATGTGACTTGTTCCATTCCCTTAGTTTAGATTTCACATATCCTAGCTTCTTGCTCAGGGTGAAAAGATTTGACTGATTTACAATTCTGATTTCCTCCCACCAACTAGTTGCTAGCTCTGGCAGGGATTCATCCCTCAACCACATGCTTTCAAATTTGAAAGGGCAGCCCTTAGGGGGTTCCTCTGGCCAGATTGTTAGTTGGACCGGGTAGTGATCTGAGCTAGAGAAGGGTAGTATGTTTGCCTCTACTATTCTAGTCTGATCTTCTCAATCCCCAGCTAGAAGGAATCTATCCAATCTTTCTGCTATGTTTGTAAATCCCTTTGTTCTATTTGTCGAAGTGAAAGTGCCATTTTTTGTGGGAATGTCTTTGAGTTGATTCCTATCTATGAAATATTAGAATTCTATCTATACATTTGTCAATCTGGATAGGCCTCCCCTCTTCTCCTCATTACTTATGGTTGCATTGAAATCTACTATTACGATGCCCCTCTCCTCTCTAAAAAGCCTCATTTTCTCTGATATCTTCTACCATAATGCACTCTTTTCTGAAATAGCCATTGGACCTTATACATTGATTATGAAGAAGCTCTCATTCCTTTGCAATAATCTACCTTTCATAATTATCCACCTCTTGCTTGACTCTACTAATTCTCCTTCAAACATTAGGGGGTTCCATAGTATACTAAATCCTCCTAAGGTACCCTTGGCTTCACTGAATAGGCCTTTCCACTGTCTCCAATTTTTGAGTCTCCCCTCACTTTCCTTCTTTCCTAGTTTGGTCTCCTGTAATAGGATTATGTCTGCATTTGTTTGGTCAATTTGGCATTTGACCAGATGCCATTTGTTAGGGGCATTAATGCCCCTAACATTCCATGTTATCACACTCATTGCTCCTGGGGAAAGAATACATCCTTCCCTGATCTTAGCTTCATTTGCCTAGCTGCATTATTAGCTATTTCCAATTTTGCCTTATTGGATTTGGGCCCCCTTTTCCTAGTCTTCTTGATATTTGGTTTCTTCCTCTTGGATTGAGTTTATTCTAGTGTTCTGTCATCCCAAACTACCTCCTCTTCCCCCCAAGTCCCCCTTCTTCTTCCTCCTTAGACACATTTTCACTCTCCTCAGCATCGGAAGGGGTTCCAATTTGTTCCTCTTCTCTATTATCCAGTGGCCTTTCAAGGGTTGAATCTTCTATTGTTAACTCTTCCCTCCCTTGGGAGGTTGGCTAGGCTTCCTTTTTGGGTGAAAGCCTCTAAGGAGTTTTCTCAGTTTGGAACCTTGACCCCTTCTGCCCCACTTCTGAGGGCTCATATATGACTAAGTCCCATGTCTCTATCTTGTTACAAATTTCTTAGAGTGTTGGAGAGGTGATTCCTTTCTCTTGACTAGGGTTTGGTTTGTCTACCCCCATGTCCTTTATCAGTCCCTCTTCAGCCCTAAATCCCTCCCCTGGGTTGATTGTCTAGTTGAGGCCAAGGCCCCTTTGCTCCCTGGGGATTTCTTCTGGTTGGGTGCCTTTCCAGAGGTATCTGCCTTCCCTATCAATATATGCCAACTTTTTGCAATCAAAGTCCCTATGATCCCAAGATTTGCAGGTTGCACACAATTTCATTTGGTCCTCCCTTAATAGATCTTGTGTTCATTTTGTCCCATCCACATGAATCTCCAAGTTCTAAGGCAGGGGGTGATGGGGGTTTAAGCCTATGCACATCCTCACATAAGCACCCTAGATTATGTTTTGTCATTTTGTCGATTGCTAGAAGAGACCCTATGCCCCTCCCTATTTCTTCTAGGGTTTCTTCCCCCCAATATTCTGCCAGTAAGTTGTATATACGAACCCAAATTGGTCCCTCCCCCATCTTGTGCTTCCATAGGTCAAAATTTGGATACCATTTGATCATGTGCATACCAGACCCATCTAGGATGTACGACCCACCCTTTAGGGCTTCCCACTTTTTTGTTTTTGTAGGGAATTCTAACTAGAAGAAGGCATTTGGAATTGCTGTGATTTTGGTTTTTTTCCCCCAAAGTCCCTAGCAACATTTTTGAATTCTTTCAACTTCCATCTATCCCCCTCCCCATTTGGCCATGACCCCATGATCCCTGAGTGTTTCTACATATTTTTCAAATTGAAATTTGCTCAAAGTTATCTTAGGCCTACCAAAGTTGAGATTATCGACCATACCTTCTATAGTATTGGGGGTGTGTGGATCTTCTGTCACTATCTCCTTTTGTTTCCAAGGACCTCTCTGAAGATTGCTCTGTTCCCTTGTTTCACTGTAGCACCATCTTTCCACCATGTCCACCTTGGACTTATTTTCCCTGAACCATCCATTTTGCTTGGAGATTGAATTCCTCCAATTGGGTATATCTATGCCCTTGTTCTTCCCGAATCTGCCTTGTCCTTGATTTTTTTGATGCCAATGGTTCTGATGAAACTGTTTCCTTGGTTACATCCAAGGTAGGTCCTTTCGTGGACTCCATCTCTGGTGTCTGTGAAATGCATCCTACCCCTTCCGATTTGGTGCACTAGCTGCAGACAAGAAGAGGTTTGACCTGCATTTATCCACCCATCTTCCTCCTTCAAAAACCCATTGTGGAATATTCTTATTTTCTTGAACTTGCCATTTCAATCTCTCTCCTTCTCTTAAGTGCCTATCTTCCTCAAAATCTCCCCAAGCTCTTCCTCCTAAGTCACCTGCTTTTTTTCACTCTTCTTCTCCCATCGCATCTCTCATCTTTCCTCCACTCTAATAATTAGTTTTCAATGAAATATTTTCAATAATTTAATCTTTAATTTCTTCTATAATTAAATAACTAATTAATTATGTAATTATTTACTATTCCAATATCCATCTTACCCAATTAATTTAAATAAATACTTATTTAAATTATAGGTCCTGCCTTAATTAAATAGGTTCTACTCATTTAATTAAATCTCACTACATTATCCCTCTTCTCAAATAAATTAAATAAATGCACACAATTTATTTAATTTAAAAATCATATTACACCTCACCATTTCTTCAAATAAAAAATTATCCTTTGTCCTCTTGTGGCTAGAAACCCTAATCAATATCCACCCTTCATTCTCTCAAAAGTCAAAACTCAATCTCAGCCCTCCATTCAAATTCACTCCTCTATAAAATCACTCTCCCAGCCTCATTTCTTCATTACACACTTGCATAATTTTAGCATCATCTCTCTGATTTTTCCATAGACATACTCTTGAGCTTCTCATTGTGTTTACAGGGCTACAAATCTAAGATCAAAGTGCAGCAAAATTTGGGAGAAACAATGGAGAATTCACACTAGTAGTTAAGGGTTTCATGTTTTATGCTTGCATTTTCTTAATCCTAGGTTATTTAGTACTCCATTGGGTCGTTAGGGCATGCATTGTACTATTTGCAGGTTTTAGAATGTTTTTCACTAACATCAAATCTTATCTCTTGTGAGTTGGGGAAATAATTCTTTACACATGAAACAACAAAGTCCAGACATCACATGGTGGGTGGAAAACCTCTAGTGTGGGCTAGCCCACTAGTTAGAATTTTCTCTACTATAGGTGTTATGGCATTTTTTTGCATTTGGGATAAAAAATCATCCAAGTCTATGTGCCCAAGTACAGTGTCCTTCATGTTAGATGAACCATTTTCTATAATAGGGGCAATAGGGAAACCCTAATACTTATACTTCATTTTCACTTTCTTCAGAAACTAGAACACAAAAGCCTTTGTGACTACTAGGGGCACCAAATAATTTTGTAGAACATTTAAAGAAGACACACAATCTAGAATCATGAACAAAAAATGTTCTTTATATTGAAACTACTTAAGGGATTTGAATTTAATACAATAGAGAGAGAGAGAGAGCAAATTATTGACCTAGTTACAAGAATTTGTGCTCAAAACTTTTTGAAAATGGAGTCTAGAGCTCCTTCAAAGTTCACCAGCTAAAATGTAGGATAAGGTATTTTACAAAAGTGGCAACCCTTATAAATATCTTATTAAATTTTTATTAATTTGAGTGGCATGTATGGTGGTACAATTCATAAATGATTTGCCTTAATTCTCCTTCTAAAAATGCACAATCATGCTTCCCAAGACATTCCTTATTATTTACAAAATGATAGATGTCACTTCCATCGTGCATCTTCATAAATGGAAAGGACAGCTCCTTGAAGAATGAACCAAGCTTTAGTCTAGAGATCAACAACTTTTAGAACATTAGAACCATCCATTAGGAGTTCAAAACTTATAAGAATTCCTTAATCACCGACTATAAAATATTTAATCATCGAGACAAACAAAGGAGTGACAACAAATATGAGTGACAACAAAAACTTAAACGATGACTTTCAAAGAAGAGTCAGGAATTAGAAGGTTTTAAAACTTGATAACCCACTGACTAATGTTTAGAAAAGTGTAAAATCACTGACTATGAAGGGAAATTGTTTAAGTAAAGGCCACAACTTTATAAAGGGGGTGAAACAATAAAGAATAAAGAGGGGGCTTTGACTTAACACATGAATGGAAAATTTTAAATATTGGGTAACACAACCTTACTTGTCAGCTCACAAATCATCTGTGGTAGTGTAGGAGTGGAATCGTATTGTGTGGTTCATATCAAAGGAACTGTTGGAGCTAATAAACTTTCTCCCAAACTTTCCTACTAGCACAAACTTCCATACACATGGCACAATCATTCAAATATATCATGTCGGATCCACAAACACTTATCCTTTCATGCATTAGTTCTAGATCCTATGCAATTCTAGAAAAGAGAGATATCATCGAGTGTTTCATGTCATGAGGATTATATGACCTAAAAAGCCTTCTCATACACTCCTCCTTTTGGTTTATGATTCTTCTTGCTGGCACAAGCAATCAAACACTGATGCCAGTATCCCATTAATAGTGTAGTTACACTGTCTTGACATAGAACATTGAAAAACACAATTGCAGTACTTTATATCCTTTGAAACCTAAACATGTCACTCTTGTACCTTTATTTTACATAATCTCCAAGCCACCAAGTCATACATGAATATGCAGTGAAATGCAGAGCTTTGAGTTTCATACTTGATCACTTTACACTCTAATAACCATGTTTTTAGTCTACTAACTCTAGATGTCCTTGTAGTAGTCAACACATAAATTATGGCCATATTTAGCTATCCTTCAAACAATGAGGTCCTATCTTCAATTGTGGTAGAATGCAATATAATCTCCTATGCATCTAGCACTTACAACAACTTGAATTTTTCACTAACAGTTTCCCTCAACAACTCTTTTCACCAAAAGACAAGAGGTCACAACCATGCAATTCGTTTCAATAAGTGGAAATTTATGTAACAATACAATAAGCATATTAACACTTCAAAACCTTCCACCTATCCATGAACTTCAAAAGATAAGGTACAACTATGTATAGATGGTACTGATCCATCCTCATCATCATGTCTTTCACATCACTACTCCTTTGATCACCACTTATGTGACATCAATGACAACATATGCAATAGATAGGAATGGAATGTGTGAACCCCCAAAAAAAATTAGTGTTGTTTTGTATAGAATATATGAATGATGTAAGGTAACATGCACCCTAGATCAAACCCTCTTCAACAATAACATTCAAGGATAAAACTGTGCTAAGGCACTTTAAGATGAAAGAGGACTTAGCTATTGATTATGTGCTCTTGTTTGCTATGCAAAGATTGTTGCAAGTATGGGCCTAATTGGTGTTGTCATTGATGTCATCATACTCCTGTTGCATTAATGATAAGGATTGGATGAGCTGTGTGTTGAGGATATTGAGAAAATTAGTCTCAATCAGGAACAGTGAAGAATAGTGATGACAGTAAGGTAAAAGTCAAAGATAGGATGAGGATCAGAGAATGTGGATTAAAGGGTTTGTAGATATGTGTCTTAAGGTGGTCCAGTAGAGATTTTAGACGTCCACATGAAGATCCAAAGAATTCGTTTCCATTCAAGTAAAACCAGTTCTGGCAAGTGTTCAGTGGTGACAGAGTGATACAGATAGGTCCAGTGAAATCTGCGAATGCATTATCCTATTCTGTAGATTTGAGGGAGTGTTAAGGAAGTCTTTTTGAAGTGTCAACTTGATTGGTTCATGACTTGAAGGTCCACAAGCATCTATTCCTTTGTAACAGTGATGACAGACTGTGTTCTTGAGTTTCTGGGTGGAGAGAAGGATTTCAGTAAGTAGATGAAGTGTGGATGTTCTTGGTTGTTCAGGAAAGCTTGTGGAGGTCTTTGTATCATGTCCAGTTTGTGTTGGTTGTCCACATTGAAGTTTGAGCTCACAATTAAGGAATAACTTCTGGATGATGGTGTTCTTCCTGAGATTGGCCGACCGGATGAATTTTACATCTTGCAAACGTTCTTATAGATGTTTGCCGACCTAGATGATTATTCCTAAGTTGATTTCTTGTATAAATAAGGGACTGCAAAGTTATTTCAAAGGTGTCCTTGTAGAGATGAGTGTGTGGTAGTGAGGAGGAGAGTGAAAGGCAGAGCATGAGTATTAGGCTTCAATGGAACTGATTCAAGCATGGTGAAGATGCTATTTTCCAGTTCAAGTAGGTGATACTTATTTCCTTGTAGACAGTGTGTCTTTTGTAGGTAGTGGGCCTCTTGTGAGCAGTGTGCTTAGGCAGTGAGCCCTAATTGGCATGTACCATTTGTTCTTTCTATTCTTCTAATAGAGAATACAATCGAGTTAATCACCCCGTGGTTTTTCCCTTAACCGGGTTTACCACGTCAAAATCTTGGTGTCTCATGTGTTGATGTGTTTATGCTCTTGATTAATTGCATTATGTTTCCATGATTGATTTATTATTATGCTACTAAATTGCAAAGTGGAGTTAAGTGTTTAATTGGAAGAAAGTTTTATATAGCTAATTCACCGCCCTCCCCTCTCAGTTGTCTACCCTAAGTCTAACAATTGGTATCAGAGCCAAGTTCCTCTAAAAGGAGCTTAACCACTTGAGGAGATCCAAAGTGACATCTTACAAGAAGGATAGTCGAAAGTTTGATGGGACCAATTTTAATCTTTGAAAAGGTCGCATGAAATGTCACTTGCAATGTATGGGAATAACGTACTGGACCATGGTTACAACAAAGTATACACCTCGACAGGGTGGTCTAAAAGCCCCAAATGAAATCATAGATGCTAAAAATAATCTGTGGACTATAGAAGCTCTTCTAATCGCATTATCTAATTTAGAGCTCTCAAATGTTATTGACCTACCAAGTGCTTTTGAGATTTGGGAAAAACTGGAACTTCTGCATGAAGGAGACAAGTATGTTAAATGTGCAAGGCTACAAAGTCTGAAAGGGAAATTTGAAAACCTGAAGATGAGAGAAGATAAAAATATCTCTACTTTTATGCCAAGAGTAAATGAGCTTGTTTGTGGAATTAGAAATGCTGGTGGAGTCTTGGATGAAAATGATATTGTTGGCAAAATTCTCAGATCCCTTCCTACTTATAAAATTAAGGTTGCTGCCATTGAAGAATTCAGAGCTCATACAACTGTCACAAGAGATCAATTGGCTGGTAAATTAGCTGCATTTGAAATGACTGAGTTTGGAGATGCCCCTCCTAAGAATGAATATGCATTCAAAGCCAGTGCCTATGTAAAACGTAAACAAAGGTTTGACCCAGGTGTGAACTCTTCAAGGAAACTATCATGGTATGAAAAAGAAAGAAAAGATTTGGAAGAAGAAGAAGCTGAAACTGCTCATCTTGAAGCCCTTACTGCAAAAAGACTACCAAGAGGATCCAGTAAGTATGAAGGAAAATTTCCTTTTAAGTGTTTTAACTGTAATAAGATTAATCATTTTGCCTCAAGGTGTCCGGAAAGGTTTTCAAGACAAAATCCTAACAAGCCAAGGTTCCAAAAGAACTATTACTATGTACATGAAGATGATGATAATGAAGGAGTAATAGATGATGAATCAGAGATAGGGAACAAATCCAGAAATGAATGGGTGTTCATTGGCATCAAGGAAGAAGATCCAATTTCCTCTATATCTGTCAATCATAAGACTGTGGAAAGAGCTCTAGCTGCCCAAGTTGAAGAGAAGGATGATTGGGTCATTGATAGTGGATGCTCTCACCATATGACAGGTGACAAAAATAAGTGCATAGATTTGGAGAGGTATGAAGGAGGAGTGGTAAAGTTTGGTGATAATTCTGCTAGTAGAATCAGAGGTAGAGGAACTATTTCTTTTGATGGAAGGAACAAAACTGGTAATGTACTGTATGTTGAAGGTTTGAACCACAATCTTCTCAGTGTTGGATAGTTGGTGGACAAAGGCTATGATCTCCGATTGAAGAATGGCAAATGCAAGATCTTTGAAAGTTTCGAAACAGAGATTACATTCGGTACTCAAACAAAAGGTAATATCTTTGATTTGGTTGGTATTGGTAAAAGTTGCTTATTTGTTCAAGTTGATCAGAGTTGGTTATGGCATAGGAGGATGTGTCATGTGAATTTTAATAATATCATCAAGATAAGCAATACTTAGGATGTAAGAGATCTTCCAAAATTGGTGAAAACTACTAATAGCTTGTGCAAAGAATGTCAGTTGGGTAAGTTAGGTAGAATCACATTCAAAAGTAAGGAACTCTCCTCTACCAGATTATTGGACTTAGTTCATACTGATCTTTGTTGTCCGGTAAGAATCAAGAGTGTGCAAGGTGATAGATACTTCATGTTACTAATTGATGACTATTCCCGGATGATGTGCGTAACCTTTCTAAAAGAGAAATCAGAAGCTCTTGAGAAATTCAAAATATTCAAGGCTATGGTAGAGAATGAAACTGAATTAAAATTGAAATTTCTGAGGTCTGATAGAGGTGGAGAATTCACATCTAGTGAGTTCATAGAATTCTATGAGAAACATGGAATAAAGAGACAATTGTCTACTCGTAGGACTCCACAGCAGAATGGAGTAGTGGAAAGAAAGAACTGGACCATCCAGGAAGATTCTAGGACCATGATGATGGAAGGAAATGTTTCTCAGATCTATTGGAGAGAAGCTGTTAGCACTGTAGTTTATACTCTCAATCGAATTCAAATCAGAAGCAATACTGGTAAGACTCCTTATGAACTTTGGTTTGGCATCACTCCTACTATGAGGCATTTCAAAATTTTTGGTAGCAAGTGTTACATTAAAAGAGATGAAGATCTAGGAAAGTTTGATGCTAGAAGTGATGAAGGAATTGAAAATCCCTCAAGGTTTTATGAATATGATGAAGATGATCACAATGATGTTCTAGGAGCCCAAGCCTCTTCTAAAAGTCAGATTCAAACTAATCTGGTAAATCAGGAAGAAGAGATGAGTTTTAATGAGCCTGATCAAGAATCAGAAGTGCAAGAAATTCACAAAGTTCCAAGGTATGTAAGGCTAAACCACTCTGAAGATCAGATCATAGGTGACAAAAGAAAAGGTGTACAAACTAGAAGGAGAATTGCTCAAGATTTAGTTAAGTTTTGTCTGATTTCAAAGATTGAACCTAAAACAGTAGATGAAGCCTGCAATGATGAAAATTAGACTAAAGCAATGGAGGAAGAGCTAATGCAAATTGAGAAAAATCACACTTGGGATCTTGTTTCTAGACCTAGAAACAAGAATGTGATTGGAACCAAATGGGTCTTCCGAAACAAACTAAATGAAGTTGGTGAAGTAATCAGAAATAAAGCCAGATTGGTCTGCAAGGGTTATTCTCAAACAGAAGGAGTTGATTTTGAAGAAACTTTTGCTCCGGTGGCAAGAATTGAAGCATTCAGATTATTTCTTGCATTTGTTGCCTTCAAAGATTTCAAGGTATATCAGATGGATGTCAAGTCTGCCTTCCTGAATGGTGACTTGGAAGAAGAAGTGTGCATTGAGCACCTAGATGGATTTCAATTGTCTGATCATGGTGATATGGTCTGCAAGTTGAAGAAGGCACTATATGGACTGAAGAAAGCCCCAAGAGCCTGGTATGAAAGATTAGATAAGCATCTTTTGAAGATTGTTTTCAACAAAGGTATTGTTGATAGTAATTTGTATTTCAAAATTGATCATGAGAACATTTTGATTGTTGAAGTGTTTGTTGATGATATCATCTTTGGAGGAAGAGATAGTATGTGTAAAACCTTTGCAAATCAAATGAAAAGTGAATTTGAGATGTCCATGCTTGGGGAAATGAATTTCTTCTTGGGTCTACAAATCACTCAAACAAAGAAATGAATTTTCATCTCTCAGACCAAATATGTGAAATAATTGTTGAAGAAATTTGGGATGGAAGATTCAAAACCAATGAATATTGCCATGGCAACCGAATGTGAATTGAGAAAAGATGATGACTCTCCTAAGGCTGATCAGAAAAAGTATAGGTCAATGATTGGAGGACTGTTGTATCTTACTCAAACTAGACCAGACATTATGCAGGTTGTTGGTCTTGTTGCTAGATTCTAGGTTGATCTTAGAGAATAGCATGTCATGGCAATCAAGAGTTTTTTTAGATATCTAAAAGGGACAATTGAGTATGGTTTGTGGTATCCTAGAGATCATGATTTCTCTCTTCATGCATATACTGATGTGGATTGGGCAGGAGATGTTGATGAATGGAAGAGTACCAGTGGTGGAGCATTCTTTTTGGGGAAGAGATTGGTTTCTTGGTTGAGCAAGAAACAAGAGACAATATCTTTGTCCACTACAAAAGGAGAATATATTGCAGCAGTAGGTAGTTGCACTAAAGTTTTGTGGATGAAGCAAATGCTAAGAGACATAAGAATGGAGTATGAGGAGCTTATCACAATTTTCTGTGATAATTCAAGTGCAATAAATATATCTAAGAATCTGGTGTTGCATTCAAAGACAAAACACATATCCATCAAGTTTCACTTTTTGAGAGAGCAAGTGAACAAGAATGAAGTCAGATTGGAGTTTGTACCTTCCAAGGATCAGATTGCAGATATATTTACTAAACCTCTACCTAAGGACTCTTTTGAGTATCTAAGGGAGAAGTTAGGGATTATTACCCCTCCGGTGATGAACTAAGGTGAACTGATGTGCATCAGTCTGGTGGATATCATAGTCATATCTTGTGGTCTGAATTAATGATGGGGAGCTGCTACTTAGGGGGAGCAGTAGGTATGATTCTGAAGTGGTGAAATTGCAAGTATGTGCCCTTTGCCATTGATGTCAAAGGGGGAAAGAAGACATGTGAAAAACAAGTGGTTGTTGATCAAAGGTGGAGCAGTAAAGGGAGAGAAGACATGTGAATGGTTGTTGCTGATAGGGGGAGTTGTGACAGTACGGAGAAGTTCTTGTCTTGATGATCAAAACAAATTTTCACATCATATGTTGCCATCAATGACAAAGGGGGAGATTGTTGCATGTATGGGCCTAACTAGTGTTGTCATTGATGTCAACATACTTCTATTGCATTAATGATAAGGATTGGATGAGCTGTGTGCTGAGGATATTGAGAAAATTAGTCTCAATCAGGAACAGTGAAGAACAGTGATGACAATAAGGTAAAAGTCCAAGATAGGATGAGGATCAGAGAATACGGATTAAAGGTTTGTAGATATGTGTCTTAAGGTGGTCCAATAGAGATTTCAGAGGTCCACATGAAGATCTGAAGAAGTTGTTTCCATTCAAGTAAAACCAGTTTTGACAGGTTTTCAGTGCAGACAGAGTGATAGGTCCGGTGAGATCCAGGAATGCATTATCCTATTTTGCAGATTTGAGGGAGTGTAAAGGAAGTCTTTTTGAAGTGTCATCTTGATTGGTTCGTGGTTTGAAGGTCCGCAAGCATCTATTCCTTTGTAACAATGATGATAGACTATGTTCTTGACTTTCTGGATGAAGGAGAGAAGGATTTCAGTAAGTAGATGAAGTGTGGACGTTCTTGGTGGTTCAGGCAAGCTTGTGGAGGTCTTTGTATCGTGTCTAGTTTGTGTTGGTGGTCCACATTGAAGTTGGTGCTCACAATTGAGGAATAACTTTCAGATGATGGTGTTCTTCTTGAGACTGGACAACCGGATGAATTTTACATCTTGCGGATGTTCTTGTAGATGTTTGCTGACTTAGATGATTATTCCTAAGTTGATGTCTTGTATAAATAAGGGATTGTGAAATTATTTCAAAGGGTCCTTGTAGAGATGAGTGTGTGGTAGTGAGGAGGAGAGTGAAAAGTAGAGCATAAGTATTGGGCTTCAATGGAACTGATTCAAGCATGGTGAAGATGCTATTTTCCAGTTCAAGTAGGTGATACTTATTTCCTTGTAGATAGTTTGTCTCTTATAGGCAATGGGCCTCTTGTGAGCAGTGTGCTTAGGTAGTGAGCCCTAATTGGCATGTGCCATTTGTTCTTTTTATTCTTCTAATAGAGAATACAATCTTGGGTTAATCACCCCATGGTTTTTCCCTTAACCAGGTTTTCCACGTCAAAATCATGGTGTCTCAAGTGTTGATGTGTTTATGCTCTTGATTCATTGCATTATGTTTCCATGATTGATTTATTATTATGCTACTGAATTACACAGTGGAGTTAAGTGTTTAATTGGAAGAAAGTTTTGTACAACTGATTCACCCCCCCTCTCAGTTATCTAACCTAAGTCTATCAAAGATATGATTTAATCAAACCCTAGTTTAGATATACACTAAACCCTAGTTCTATAATGAACAAAGCATAACTTTCAAACCGTGTTAGATACAAACAATCCGAAAGAAGTACTGAGATCATTGAACATAGAAGAAATTGATTCTAGAAGCTGAGATGTCAAAGGATGCCAGGCTGGGTGCCCAAGTCCTAAAGTTATGAATCTCCAAAATCTCATAACAAGAGAAATGTTGTTGAGAATGCCTAGATGTTGTATCTAGTGTTTGATTTAGTAGGAGTACACCGGGATGGGCACCCAAGTCTTCTGTAGAGGAATTTCCACACTCTATTTTTGACTCTTGGAACTTTATCCCTTGAACAACCTCCTTGTAGCCTCAATTATTCAATTCTCACACCTGTAACCTGAACATATGAAGAAAAAGGGGTTTTGGGGTTGTGATGTTTAGGGATTTGCCTTAGTCAAATCTTGGGTTAGCATTTAATTTTTCCCAACACCATTGTTAGAGAGAGAGTGTCCTCGTAGGATAGAGGCTAAAGATAATCCAAATGATGAAATGATTCAAACAATGATGATGTCACCTTGGAGGTGAAGTCCTTAGGGGCATGAAGATTCTTCAACTCATAAGGATGTTGATGATGATTGCAAATCTATAACAAACACACAATACAAACACAAATATGCAACAATAACACAATGACTGCCTTGAGTTCTCTTTAGCTCAATATCATAACCTTTCTATCATCAATTTCTTATAAAATGAATTCAAACACTCACTTATATATGCTTTCCTATTAAACATTCACAAATTAATTGAAAGAGCCAACAAGGAGAGACCCATTTAAAGGTCCTATGCTGACATCATTTAAATTTTACCCTGACCAATCAGGGTGGAATTGGGCTTGGGTGCCTAAGTCCCAAGGATCCTTTTTGTTGTGGAGATAATCATTAAATGGGCCCTTAGTTCCCATTGGACATGGGCTTTGGGGGACTTCTCATTGAGATGAATATTTTTGCATGTAGAGTGTTAACATGGGACCTAGGAGCTAAACTAGGAGGTAAAAAGGCATGTGTCCACTATTTACTCCATAACATTTAGCTCCTACTTTAATGTGTGTGATCCTATAATTTAGCACATGCAATAAAGTACCATTGAAGCATATCAAACACATCAAACATAGTAATGAAGATGCACCTTAAGTTTGAAGGACTATTTCTAGCCCCTAAACATAGGCAAACATAAGAAAACACTTAACCATCACATAGGACATAGTGAATACAATAAGGAAGCATGCAATACATGAAGAAGATAGTGAAAGCATGCAATACATGGAGAAGACATAAATAAAGTCATGCAAGACACAAAGAAGTCATGAAGAGAGGACATGATTAAACAATTGTGCATATATATACACACACACACACATACATATCTAACTAGGTGGTGGGGGGAGCTCATCACTACGCACCACCATTAGAAAACATGCAAAACACACTTAAAACATGCAAGACACACCAGACACATAGGGAAAACACATGGAAGACACATGGAATACATGAGCATTATATAGTATGTCATTGACACACTATACGTCTTATACACAAGAAACACACCAAACACACCTGACCATTGAACTTCACTACCACAACCACCAAAGACATGCTTAAGGGTGAATGAATCAAGATCCAACCCTACCTCATGATGAGGACTTTATTTAAAAGTGGTACAGTCACGGTTAGGAGGGTCAAAAAAGTGAACTGTCCAATCCATGTAGCTAGAGTAAACATAATGAAAACAACTCAAAGGTAGAATACAAATACAGATTTAGTCATTCAGTATATCATAGGTTAAAAATAAAAATAGGCTGGCAATATGTGGGCTTACGATTAGGACTCTCTGGCCTAATTCATTAGTTATAGAATATGCACAAGATATAGCTTGAAGGTGCTTTCCAAAGGAAATCTAACTTATGAATTCGCTAACTATTGATGACTACTTTCCTATCATCTCTGAAAGACAAGATTCCTCCACATCAGCCAAGGATGATTACAAACTTTGATGAAAGAGATGTAAGGTGTGTACATGGCTAGGTCATACCTAATCATATATAATTCCTCCACAAATGAATGGAATAGCATGCAATTCCTAGGTAAGGTCGATCACGATCTAAACAACATTGAATGATGTGTCATTTGGCTTTGCAAGTTATGAAATGCTCTACAAGTCTTCTCCTTTGATTGTCTAATACTGTCAAGATGCTCTGTTCTAAGAAAATAGTTGATCTTTTGATAGCAATATCTTTTTGGTACCTAATCCAAATGATCTAGTTTTTGGATATGATGTGCATGAATCTATCTAGATGCTAAGTCCAACTCCACAAGGTCTAAAATGAAATTGCAGTAGGATACAAAACAAAATATAGAAACTGCTACTAACTTAACTAATTGAAGTGAACTAGAAAATGAAAAGAAACAAACTGAAATGCAAATGTTTTTGGTTGAGGCAAGATTGCTCTTGAACCAGGGATGCTCTTGCATTAGACATCTGGGGTTGTTGAAAAAGTGAGTCCCTCACTTTGTTGGGGCTGGAGGAAAACCAAGATGGTTTACCTCAACCTGAGAAATCCAAGATGAATCTTCTTTTGGTCTGCCTTTCCACTTCACAAGATATTCTTTGTATTGTCTTCCTTTGGTGCTGCATGCAATTCTACTATCCAAGATGTCTTCAATCTTCTCCAGTGCTTATTGCGGTAACTTCTTCAAGTCTTCTTTAATGTTGTTACTGAACTCTGTTTCATGATACTGATATAGGTATGTAATGTTGAAAATAGGTGATATACCCAATGTCTCTATTAGCTCCACTTCATATGCATTTCCTGAATTAAAATTCCTAAGTGTCCTACATGGTCCAAACCTCTTCATCTTCAACTTGTTATATGTCCCAACTAGAAATCTTTCTTTTTTCAAGTACACCATCACTTCATCTCCCACTAAAAATTCATTGTGTCTTCTCTTCTCATCTACTTGCTCCTTATACTTACTGTTCATCTCCTCCAAATGCTTCTTCACATGATTATGCACTAGCTCCATATGTCCTACAAATTCTTCTACTTCTGCACTCCTCTTGATGAAGGGGTAAATCATAAAACGCACAACAATAGAAATTAGACATAGAAAATAGAATGTCCTTTTATTGATTTGGACTACTCATTACATTATAGAAGCTCAACTACAATCAGAGGATGAATCTTCTACAAGCTACAACACATTACAACACCCTACGTCAAGACTCTAGAATCTTTTGCCTTTTGTAACCCTAAATCAGCTAGGGTTTCTACTTTCCAGCCTTTTCTTGACTCTACATTTTCCCCCTTATCTCTACCGCCCCAAAGGTTCCCCAAAATAGTCATAAATAGACCTTTTGGTGGCCTCTAGCCAAAATTTTGAAATTTGCAACTCCCTCCAAAAGTAGGTCAACTTCTGGGAAGCATAACTTTTGATCCGAGTGTTCGATTGACAAACTGTTTGAAGCACCGAAAACCTCATGAAGTGAAATATCATACTAAGTATTCATAAATGGATTCCTATTAGTTTCAACACTTTTTAGTGGACCTCACAAAATTGAAACTTTAATAACTTGAAATCCAGACATGATCCTAAGATGAAATTTACCAATAATGCTTATTTGACCATTCCGAACCTTTGGGGAAAATTTTGGGTTGAATCACTTTTCTGGTAAAGACTTACTAAAAATAGTAAATTCTAGTATACTTAGCCATGTTGGAAAATTTGAAGGTTCTGAATCATTATTCAAGCAAATGGGTGTCCAAAATCAAATTTTAAAAAAATGAAAATAAAGTCATCAATTTTGAATCAACATTGTTTTTGGATGATGCAAGATTGCCCTTACACCTCTGGATGCTCCTGTATCAGATACCCAGGGTTATTTTGAGAAGTGACCCTGTCACATCTCAAGAGTTATAGGGAAACCAAGATAGTTAACCTCAACCTTAGATAACTAGGATGAATCTTCAATAGGCCTTGCTCTCCATTTAATAGGGTACTCTTTATATTGCCTATTTCTTGTGCTTCTACCCACATAGCTATCCAAAATTTTTCCTATCTCATCCATTTCTAAAGTAGATGCTGGAATACTCCATTGTTCTTCTGTTGGTCCATCCTTTGTTCCACCTACATGATATTCTGTTAAATCAACAATGTTGAACATAGTGGAAATGTTGATCCCACTTGGTAGTTCTACCTTATATGAATTTCCTAAATCATGCTTCTTCAGAATCCTGTATGGTCCAATTTTTTTCATTTTCGACTTGTTATATGTTCCAACTGGAAACCTCTTTTTTCTCAAGTGAACCATGACTTCATCTCCTACCTAAAATTCCTTATATCTCCTCTCTGATATGCCTTATCCTTGTATTGAATATTCATCTTATTAATGTTCTTTCTCAGTTCTTCATGTAAATTCCTCAAGTGTTCTGCAAAGTCTTTAGCTTCAGCACTTGTCTTTTCTCCCTTGTCTACTTTCCTTAACTCTAAAGTATTTCTTGGACTACTCCCATATATAATTAGGAATGGTGATTTACTTGTGCTCTTGTTGACAGAATTATTGTAAGAAAATTATGCCTATGGTAAAATCAAATCCCATCCCTTGGGCTTATCTCCTACTAAACATTGTAGTAGGTTACCCAAACTCCTATTCACCACTTTCATCTGTCCATCAGTCTGTGGATGGTATGCAAAACTAAACTTTAAATCTGTCTTGAATTTCTTCCATAATGTTCTCCAGAATAACCAACAAACTTGGTATCTCAATCTGAAACTATGCTCTTAGGTAGACCATGTAGTCTTACCACCTCTCTAAAAATATAACTCTACAATATGAACAACATCATTGGTTTTATTAAAAGGAATAAAATGTTCCATCATAAAGAATTTGTCCACCACCACAAAAATGGAATCATGTCCTCTTTGTGTCCTTGGTAGACCAAGGATAAAATCCATACTAATATCATCCCATGGCTTCTCTGGTACAGGTAATGGTTGATATAGCCCTGTATTCTAACTTGTTCCTTTTTCCATCTGACACACTCTATAACTCTATACAAATTTCCTCACATTGGTGCAGGAGCACCCCTTCAACAAGCTGATTACACATCGGAGGGAGATGGTTAAGGTCTTAACAAGTTGTTATGCTTTATGTATTTTCTATAGTCAATGTAATAAGGTCAATTTGACCAATGCATCTCATCGTAGTTGGCACTTAGATTCCTAGGACACTTGTCAATCTGTTATGACAAGGTGGTTAGTTGTTAGCGGCTGTTAATTATTTGTTATCTCCCAGCCGTTTGGAGTTGACTCCCAGCTGCTGGGAAACATGTTAGCAATATTGAGAATGAAGAGTTAAATACCCTAGATCAGGTCATTTTAACAGATAGACAGATAGTTGCTGATAGATAGAAAAAGTGGTATTGAGTTGTAGAACTGTGAAATCAGAGATTTGTATCCATTTCAAAAAGTTAGAAGGAGATCCTGTTTTGTGTCATCTTTCTGATTTTCAAATTCACTATGTGATTGATTTTTTGTTTTGAAATCGAATGGACTCTTAAACCCATTCCACCAGTGAGATTCTTTGAATTAGTGGAATGGTTGTATATAGTACTTTAAGGTTTTTGTTTTATTTGGTAATGTTCAGGTTTATAGGATCAGTTACGGGAAATGCATTGACGAAATCCTAGCGTGTGCATATGCTAGGTTAACAAAGTGCAGAGAGCTGTATGTATGCAGGTGAAACAGTTCTGCACAGTTGCTAAGTAGAAAGTTGATTGAAATCATGAAAATCTGCATGAGTTGAAAGATATACAGATTGTGTGTATATCGCTTGTGTATGCGAAATACAATCCATGTATGTATCACTTTCGCATCTGGGTGCCAGTTTGGGTATATTCGGCAATCACACATCAGGTTTGTATGTTGTGGATGTTGCAAAGTGTTGATATACAATCTATGAGTATATCGCTATTGTAAAGCGGGTTCAATTCATAGGTATACTATAGTTGCATGGTTGTGGGTACCTATCGAATGCATGTTTGAATTGCAAGGCTATATATTCAATTTCTATATATACTGCAAATGTATATCAGATACAATGAATGTGTATATCCCTTGTGTATGTGAAGGCAGTTCCTGTGTATTCGTTGGTTGCATGTTTGGGTTGTATGTGGTGAATGTACATTGCAAATGTACATCAGGTTGATACAAAGAAGTCAGTGGTCAACCTTCCTCAAAAGCATATTCTGGAGGTATATTCAGTGAATGCATGTTTTGAGTTGTATATTTGAATGTATATCAGAATATATATTCTGCAGATACATTAGGTTACATGCAGGAAGTGACCGGCAGAAGTTGTAGGAGGAATCGGCACGGAAAGTCAAGGTTTGTATGTACAAAACTGATTGTATCGGTGTGACCGTAAGCATCAGGGTGAAATCTATTTGGGAGGCTGATAACATATGTGTTACTGATAGGTAACAAATGTAAAGTGCATTCATCGGTATGAAGTCTATTATCGGTGGAAGGATTTTGAGCTATGTCAATGGGAGAAGTCTTGGCGATAGTAGTGTCAGAGACACATCGGTGTGAAATAGGAGTTCAACGCGAGAGGATTGTGGTTGGCCAATGAAGTTGATCTCGCTGATGGGAAAGCATACAAAGGTAAATGTATGTTAGCAATTGTTTGTCAATCATTGCACACATTTCTTCTGCCAGCTCTACATCATGGTAGTATCAGAGCGAAGGTTGTGTCTTTTGGGAAGAAGAAGAAGGCAATAGGATGTCTGAAGGAGAAGGGTTAGAAGAGTACCCAGCAAGGATGACCAATGCTAAGTTGGCAGTTTTGGTAAAGAAGCAATTGGTAGACAGAAAAGTGGTTAGAGCTCAGAATCAGGAATTGAAAGATGAGTTGGAGAAGTTGAGGGACAAAGTAGGAAAGGGAAAAGAGTATTTTGGAGAACGAGAAGATAGGGATGAAGAGGAGATCCCTAGGCAGGAAGAGATAGATGTTCCTGCAAACTAGAGACCCTTACTCAATTCCCTCAAATCGATGGAGCAGAGGACCATGGATATGAAAATAGACCTGCCAGTGTTTGCAGGAAAAATGGAACCTGATTCCATGATGGAGTGGATAGACTCCTTGAATAAATTCTTTGAAACAGAGGAAATACCAGACCACCAAAGAGTGAAGACGGCTCAATTCAAAATGAAAGGGGTTGCACTAAGCTGGCGGAATTTCATCCAAGATGATAGGGTGAAAGAAGGAAAGAACAAAGTTGCTATGTGGAGGAAGATGATGACTTTAGTGAAGGAAGCCTATGTTCCACTGGATTACAATATCCAATTGCATAAGAGGAGACAAAATCTGAAGCAGAAGGAGTTAGATGTCAGTACATACACTGAAGAGTTCATGAAACTATGTCTTAAGACAAAGGTAAAGGAGAATGAGGAAGAGAAGGTGGTGAGGCATCTCAATGGGTTGAGATTTACCATCCAAGAAGATCTAAATCTGCATAATCTAGATATAGTTTAGAAGTGCTACCAATTAGCACTCAAAGTGGAAGAGAAACTAAAGAGAAGACAAGAGTAGAACAATAGAGGAAGAGAAAGATAGCAACGAGGGGGAAGAAGTCCTTTCAGAGGCAGAGGAAATGGATTTGGACACCAAGGTGAATCAAATCAGGAGAACAACAAAGGAGACAATAGTCAAACTTAAAGGGGAAGTTATGAACAAAAAGGAAACTTTAGGGGTAGAAGACCACCATTTAAACGGAGATCTCAGGGTAGAGGACCTATCAGATGTTGCAACTGCAATCAGGAAAGCCATATAGCCAGTAGATGTCTAGAAAAAGCAACAAGTTCAATGGGAGAAAGGAGGACAAATCTGATCCAAGAATCTAATTGCCAAAGTGCAATGAGTTCAAACACTTATTAGATTGTGAATGATACTGTCAGATATGGATATCCTGAGACAGGAGAAGCTTTAATGATTAGGAGACCAATGACCACCATGAAGGTGCCTGATAGAGAACCCCCACAAAGGAAGTCTCTTTTCAAAACTACTTACAAGGCAGGAGGAAAGGTATGTAAAGTTCTGATTGACTCTAGATCTACTGAAAATTTTGTCTATTGAAATGGTATAAAAGCTTAAGCTTAGAAGACTACCACATCCTTGCCCATACAAAATTTCATGGCTCACTCAAGGTCAGCAAACAGTTGTGGAAGAACAGGCTTGGGTAGAGTTTCAAATTGGACCATAGAAGGATAGATTATTATTTGACATAGCTCAGATGGATGCTTGCCATCTCCTATTTGGATGACCATGGCAGTATGACCTGAAGTCTCACCATGATGGGGTTAGGAACACCTATTCAATCACCAAGGATGGTAAGGTGATAGAGTTACTACCATCGATAGAAAGGGAGGTAGAATCAAAAGGAAAAGAAGTCAAGGTAATGATGGTAGAAGGTAAACAATTCATGAAGGAGATAGTAGTTGAAGATGTAGTTGCATATGCCCTAATTCCATGCCTAACGGTGAAAAAGGAGTAGCAGCAAGAAGTCAAGGGAGAGAAGAAGCAAAGGTTCATAGACCCTTCTATCCAAGAACTATTGGACAAGTACAAAGGCATCATCTCTGATGGAATGCCAAGGTCCCTACCACCTATGAGAGATATCAGTCATTGCATAGATCTAATCCCTAGTTCTACACTTCTAAACAAGCCAGCATATAAGCTCACTCCATAATAGAATGTAGAGGTCGCAAGGCAGATTGAGGAATTGTTGGAGATAGGTTTAATTGGCAAGAGTTTAAGCCCATGTGCAGTACTGGATGTATTAGCACCAAAGAAGGAAGGTACTTGGAGACTTTGCATGGATTCAAGGGCTATCAACAAGATCACAATCAGGTATAGGTTTCCAATTCCTAGCATAAAAGATTTACTTGATTTCTTGGGAAGTGCCAAATATTTCACAAAAATAGATTTGAAAAGTGGCTATCATTAGATCAGGATTAGGCCAGGAGATGGGTGGAAAACTACATTTAAAACAAATGAGGGGTTATATGAATGGAAAGTCATGCCTTTTGGTTTGTCCAACGCCCCTAGTACCTTTATGAAGTTGATGAATGAGGTCTTGAGAGAATTTATAGGTAAATTTGTCATAGTATATCTAGATGACATTTTGATTTTCAGTAATATAAGGGAAGAACACCTGAAACATATAGACCTAGTCCTCAAAAGGTTACATGAAGAGTAGTTAATGATCAATTCGGAGAAGTGTTTGTTCATGTAGGAGGAGATCATCTATTTGGGTTTTGTCATCTCACATGGCAAACTGAAAATGGATCAAGAGAAGGTAAGTGCCATATTTCTTGGCCAACCCCTAGAACCATGAATGATGTCAGAAGTTTTCATGGGTTAGCAACCTTTTATAGGAAGTTTATAAGAGGGTTTAGTCATGTCTGTGCACCCATGCTTGACACCATAAAAGGAGGATAGAAGTGCAGATTTACTTGGACAAAAGAAGCAGATGATTCATTTGAGACATTGAAGAAGACGGTGGCACGACAGCCAGTCCTTGCACTCCCTGATTTCAATAAGATTTTTTAGGTAGAATGTGATGCCAACCACATGGAAATTGGAGTAGTACTCAGTCTAGAAGGGAGGCCTATTGCATTTTTCAATGAGAAACTCAATGATGTAAGAAGAGATACTCATCCTATGATTTGGAGATGTATGCTCTAGTCCAGTCACTCAAAAAGTGGAGGCATTAGTTTATGCCAAAAGAATACATAGTGTTTACAGATAATCAGGCCCTTATTTTCATAAACAGTCAAGAGAAACTGAACCATCGGTACATGAAGTGGGTGGAGACTTTGCAAGCTTTCACCTTCACACTCAAGCACAAGAAAGGGGTCAAGAACAAGGTAGAAGATGCTTTAAGCAGGAGGGTTCTAACAATAAATTAGATACAATTGGAGAGTGTTGGTATTGATTCCTTAAAGACTATGTATGATGCTGATGAAGACTTTGGAGAGATCTACAAAGTATGTACTTCTTTTGGAGACAAATATCATGTTGTGTACTCTAAATTTCTGATACAGGATAGATTACTTTTCAAAGGTGGACAATTGTGTATTCCAAGATGTTCTATGAGACTGAACATTATTAGAGAGAAACATTGTGGGGCCATGGTAGGACATTTTGGTCTAGATAAGACTCTGGATCTTGTAAAGAGGCATTACTTTTGGCCAAAGCTATAGTCAGATGTCAGAAAATTTGTGGAGACATGTGTGATCTATCAGAAGGCCAAAGGAAGATCTACTAATGCAGGCTTATATCAGCCACTACCCATTCCTTCTAGCCCATGGGAGAGCATAAGCATGGATTTTGTGTTGGGTTTACCAAGAGCAAAGAAAGGATATGACAGTGTTTTTGTGGTGGTAGACATATTCAACAAAATGGCACATTTCTTGCCATGTAAAACCACTGGTGATGCTTCATATGTTACAGACCTATTTTTCAAGGAAATAGAGAGGATTCATGGATTGCCATTAAGCATAGTCTCAGACCAAGATGTGAAATTTATTGGCCATTTTTGGTAGACTCTTTGGAAGAAGCTTGGAACCAATTTATCCTTCTCATCAGCCTATCATCCTCAAACAGATGGACAGACTGAAGTGGTTAACCATTGCTTAGGAAATCTACTCAGGTGTTTGACAAGGCAACATGGAGAGAAGTGGGACAACATCCTCCCACAAGCAAATTTTTCCTATAATGACATCGTCAATAGGAGTACAGGGAAATCACCTTTTCAGGTGGTATATGGAATTCATCCAAGAGGTATTTTGGAGCTACGAGACCTGCCTACAGGTGAACCTATCAGTGCAGATGGAGAAACTTTTGCATCAGCCATCAAAGAGGTGCATGATCAAGTCAAGACCCACCTCCAATAGGCCACAATGAAGTATAAAGCCTATGCTGATCAGAAAGAGCAAGATGTACAGTTTGATGTTGGTGATTTGGTGTGGGTAAATTTGAAAAAAGAGAGGCTCCCAAAAGGTAAATATACCAAGCTAATACAAAGGAAGATTGGACCATGTCAGATTTTGAAGAAATGTGGATAGAATACTTATGAGATCCAACTTCCTTCTGATCTTGGATTATCCCCTATTTTCAATGTATGTGATTTAACTCCATATAAACATAATCCAGATATTAACCAAGAACCATTACAGGGTGTAGCAGATGATGATATTCCTAAGCATGATCCACCATGTTTGCAGAAGATTTTAGACTCAAGAGTGGAAAAGAAAACAAGGAACAACGAATATAGGGAATACTTGGTGGCTTGGCAAGGGAAACTGAATTCAGAGGCCATGTGGATGACTGCAGAACAGATCAGAGAACATGGTATAGACCTTCCAAACCCCATCTTAAGTGGGCTTGAGATTTCTTCTCCTGGGGAGTATGGTGCAAGAGCCCCCCTTCAACAAGCTGATTACACATCGGAGGGAGCCAATTAAGGTCTTAACAAGTTGTTATGCTTTATGCATTTTCTATAGTCAATGTAATAAGGTTGATTTGACCAATGCATCTCATTGTAGTTGGCACTTAGATTCCTAGGACACTTGTCAATCTGTTATGACAAGGTGGTTAGTTGTTAGTGGTTGTTAATTGTTTGTTATCTCCCAGCCATTGAGAAACATGTTAGTACTACTGAGAATGAAGAGTTAAATACCCTAGATTGGGTCAGTTTAATAGATAGACAAATAGTTGCTGATAGACAGAAAAAGTGGTATTGAGTTGTAGAACTGCGAAATCAGAGATTTGTATCCATTTCAAAAAGTAATAAGGAGATCCTATTTTGTGTCATCTTTCAGATTTTTTAATTCATTGTGTGAATGATTTTCTGTTTTGAAATCGAATGGAGTCTTAAACCCATTCCACTGGTGAGATTCTTTGAATCAGTGGAATGGTTGTATATAGTAGTTTAGGGTTTTTGTTTTATTTGGTAATGTTCAGGTTTGCAGGATCAATTACAGGAAAAGCATTGATGGAATCCTAGCATGTGCATATGCTAGGTTAACAAAGTGCAGAGAGCTGTATGTATGGAGGTGAAACAGTTCTACACAGTCACTAAGTAGAAAGTTGATTGAAATCATGAAAATCTGCATGAGTTGAAAGATATAAAGATTGTGTATATCACTTTTGTATGCGAAATACAATCTGTGTATATATCACTTTCACATCTGGGTACCAGTTTGGGTATATTTCGCAATCACACATCGGGTTTGTATGTTGTGGATGTTGCAAAGTGTTGATATACAATCTATGAGTATATCGCTATTATATATCAGGTTCAATGCCTGGGTATACTACAGTCACATGGTTGTGGGTACCTATCGAATGCATGTTTGAATTGCAAGGCTATATATACAATTTCTGTATATATTGCAAATGTATATCAGATATAGTGAATGTGTATATCCGTCTTGTATGTGAAGGTAGTTCTCGTGTATCTGCCAGTTGCATGTCTGGGTTGTATGTGGTGAATGTACATTGTAAATGTACATCGGGTTGATACAAAGAAGTCAGCGGTCAACCTTCCCCGAAAGCATATTCTGGAGGTATATTCAATGAATGCATGTTTTGAGTTGTATATTTGAATGTATATCAGAATATACATTCCGCGGATACATTGGGATACATGCAGGAAGTGACCGGCAGAAGTAGTAGGAGGAACCGGCATGGCAAGTCAAGGTTTGTATGTACAAAACTGATTGTATCGGTGTGACCGTAAGCATCAAGGTGAAATCTATTTGGGAGGCTGATAACATATGTGTTGCCGATAGGTAACAAATGTAAAGTGCATTCATCGGTATGAAGTTTATGATTGGTGGAAGGATTTTTAACTATGCTGATAGGAGAAGTCTTGGCGATAGTAGTGTCAAAGACACATTGGTGTGAAATAGGAGTTCAGCATGAGAGGATTGTGGTTGGTCAATGAAGTTAATCTCGCCGATGGTAAAACATACAAAGGTAAATGTATGTTAGCGGTTGTTTGTCAATCATTGCGCACGTTTCTGCTGCCAACTCTGCCACTATGATGTAGAGCTGGTAGCAGAAACATGCGCAATGATTGACAAACAATCGCTAACATACATTTACCTTTGTATGTTTTCCCATTGGTGAGATCAACTTCATCGGCCAACCACAATCCTCTCGCAACGAACTCCTATTTCACACCGATGTGTCTTCAACACTACTATCACCAAGACTTCTCTCGTCGGCATAGCTCAAAATCCCTCCACCAATCATAGACTTCATATTGATGAATGCACTTTACATTTGTTACCTATCAGCAACACATATGTTATCGGCCTCCCAAATAGATTTCACCTCATGCTTACGGTCACACCAATACAATCAATTTTGTACATACAAACCTTGATTTGCCATGCCGGTTCGTCCTACCGCTTCTGCCAGTCACTTCCTGCATGTAACCCAATGTATCTACGGAATGTATATTCTGATATACATTCAAATATACAACTCAAAACATGCATTCACCGAATATACCTCCAGAATATGCTTTTGGGGAAGGTTGACTGCTGACTTCTTTGTATCAACCCGATGTACATTTGCAATGTACATTCACCACATACAACCCAAACATGCAACCGATGGATACACAGGAACTGCCTTCACATATAAGAGGGATATACACATTCACTGTATCCGATATACATTTGCAGTATATACAAAAATTGTATATATAGCCTTGCAATTCAAACATGCATTGGATAGGTACCCACAACCATGCGACTATAGTATACCTAGGAATTGAATCCAATATACAATAGTGATGTACTCATAAATTGTATATCAACACTTTGCAACATCCACAACATACAAACCCAATGTACGATTGCTAAATATACCCAAACTGGTACCCGAATGCGAAAGCGATATATACATGGATTGTATTTTGCATACAAAAGTGATATACACACAATCTATATTTCTTTTAACTCATGCAAATTTTCACGATTTCAATCAACTTTCTACTTAGCGACTCTGCAGAACTGTTTCACCTCCATACATGCATCTCTCTGCACTTTGTTAACCTAGCATATGCACATGCTAGGATTTCATTAATGCATTTCCCATAACTGATCCTGCAAACCTAAACATTACCAAATAAAACAAAAACCCTAAACTACTATATACAACCATTCCACTGATTCAAAGAATCTAACTGGTGGAATAGGTTTAAGAGTCCATTTGATTTCAAAACAGAAAATCAATCACAAAGTGAATTCAAAAATTAGAATGATGACACAAAACAGGATCTCCTTATTACTTTCCAAAATGGATACAAATCTCTAATTTCACAGTTCTACAACTCAATACCTCTTTTTCTGTCTATCAACAACTATCTGTCTATCTATTAAATTGACCTGATCTAGGGTATTTAACTCTTCATTCTTAGTAGTACTAACATGTTTCCTAGTGGCTGGGAGTCAACTCCAAACAGCTTGGAGATAAAAAACAATTAACACCCACTAACAACTAACCACCTTGTCATAATAGATTGACAAGTGTCCTAGGAATCTAAGTGACAACTACAATGAGATGCATTGGTCAAATTGACCTTATTACATTGACTATAGAATATGCATAAAGCATAACAACTAACCTAATGTATCTGCGGAAGTCAGAGGTTAACCTTCCTCAAAAGCATATTCTGGAGGTATATTCGGTGAATGCATGTTTTGAGTTGTATATTTGAATGTATATCAGAATATACATTCTGTAGATACATTGGGTTACATGCAGGAAGTGACTAGAAGAAGCGGTAGGAGGAACCAGCATGGCAAGTCAAGGTTTGTATGTACAAAACCAATTGTATCGGTGTGACCATAAGCATCAGGGTGAAATCTATTTGGGAGGCCAATAACATATGTGTTGCCGATAGGTAACAAATGTAAAGTGCATTCATCGGTATGAAGTTTATGATCAGTGGAAGGATTTTGAGCTATGCCGACGGGAGAAGTCTTGGTGATAGTAGTGTCGGAGACACATCGGTGTGAAATAGGAGTTCTGTGTGAGAGGATTGTGGTTAGCTGATGAAGTTGATCTCACCGATGGGAAAACATACAAAGGTAAATGTATGTTAGCGGTTGTTTGTCAATCATTGCACACATTTCTGCTGCCAGCTCTGCATCACACATCCTACTGCAACTGTGGCCAATAATAATTCTCACCAATAATAGTAATGGTCTTATCTTGACCGGAGTGTTTAGCTAATCCCCCACTATGCTTCTCCTTAATCAGGTTCTCTCTCATGGAACTCCTTGAAATTCACAACTGCCTTCCTCTAAACAACATGCCATCTTGGACTATGAAATCCAACCAAGCTTTCCAAGCCTCTGCAAAATCAAGATCTTCACAATACAAAATTTTGAGGTCATTAAACCCAAAAACCTTTATCTTTATTTTTCTCAACAAATGTTGCCTTCTGCTCAAGACATATGCAACTCTGTTGGACTTCCCAATCCTATGCTTCAAAAGAAAAGTATAAATTTGCAAAAACTCAACCCATTTTAAATGCCTTTGATTTAACTTTCCTTGATTATTAAGATATTGCAAAGCTTGATGATTAGTATATAAAACAAACTATTTTGGCAAAAAATAATGTCTCTATTTCTTCAAAGCCTGAATTATTGCATAAAACTCGTGATCATAAACAAAATAATTTTTCTTGGTATCAATAATCTTCTCACTAAAATAGGCAATGGGCTTACCTTCTTGACTCAAAACAACTGCTATAGAACTGCCACTAGCAACACAACCTACATGAAATACCTTATTGAAATCTAGAAGTACCAAAATAGGTTACTCTATGTCTTTTTGCTTTAGTGTATCAAAACTCTTGGCTTCTCATGTAGTCCATTTAAACTCTTTTCTATCCCCTCTCATTCTCTCCATTAAGGGTGCACAAATGCTACTAAAATTCCTTATAAACTTTCTGTAGAAACTTGCCAAACCATCAAAAGATCATACCTTTGTAGCACTCCTTGGTGTAGGCCATTCAATGATATCCCTCACCTTCTCTGGGTCCATCTTAAGACCTTCCTATGAGACAACAAATCCTACATATACCAACTCCTTTGTAAAACTGCATTTCTTCAAATTAATCAATAGTTTCTCCTCCCTCAGCTTTTCTAAAACCCTTCTAATACGCATCAGATGCTCATCCCAAGTCTTACTGAAAAAATCAAAATGTTATCTAAATAGACAATAACAAAACTTCCCAAAAATTCTTTCAGTACCCCATTTATGAGCCACATGAATGTGCTTGGTTCATTGGTTATCCCAAATTTCATGACTAACCACTCATACAAACCCTCCTTTGTCTTGAAGGTTGTCTTCCATTTATATCCTTCTTTGATTTAGATCTAGTGATACCCACTCTTTAGGTCAATCTTCATGAAGTACTTGGCTCCACTCAAACAATACATGATATCATCCATTCTAGGCAACATAAATCTGTACTTGATCATGATCTTGTTGATGGCTCAAGAATCTATACACATTCTCCACTCTCCATCTTCCTTCAATGCTAGTACTATAGGTACTACACATGGACTTAGGCTCTCCCTTATCAGTCCCTTAACAACTTGTGAACTTGTCTATTTACCTCTTCATTCTCTGCAGGAGTCATTCTGTGAGCTGCCTTATCCGACAAACTGGCTCCTGGTATCAAATCCATTTGATGACTTATCTTCCTCACCTATGGTAAACATTTTGGTACATTATCAGAGACAATATCCTAAAATTCTTGGATCTTAAACTTTTGCTGGTACATCTTCACATTTCTCTTGAATGATCTTAGGAATCAGTGCAAAGCAATGACACTCATGCTTCATACCCTCCAAAAATTTCCTACCATCTACCAATCAAATTCTAGCAGTACTACATACCTTTTCTTCCACCTGCTTCAAGGGCTTCAACTTATGACAAACTCCATCCTTTGTTATGGAATATGTGTTTGCATGGCCATCATTAATAGTGCACCTATCATACTGCCACAACATTCTCAATAACATATGCCATGCATCCATCAGTATGATGTCACAGAACACCTCATCATGGTAGTCACCAATCTTGAACCTAACTAAACACTATTCATTGTCTAAAGCTCTACGATCCTCTTGTAACCATGCAATCTGATATGGATGTGGATGCTCTATTCTTGTTAATTTCAACTTGTTAACCATCTCCTTTGAAACAAGACCATCAGTGCTTCCACTATCAATAATAATATCACAACACCTACCTTCACATTTGCATCTTGTGTTGAATATACTCTTCCTTTGATTTGGTTCTTTCTCCTCATTAAACAAGGTTCTTCTGACAAATAGGGGTTCTCCATTTTCAGCATCTTCAGAATGCTCAGACTGGTCATCTTCATCTACATGTTCAACTCGTGCATTACCTTCAGGTCTTTTATTCATCCTTCCTTGATGTTACAAACACTCGTATGATTGATGCTCTTCTTCTCCACATTGGAAATAGGTTCCTCTAAAACCTCCTCTTCTAGGTCCTTGCCTAGGTCTACCACTTCTTCTTCCTCTTTGCTCACCATTGTTCTGGTCATGAGGGTGGTAGGCATTATCTCCTCACTAATTTTGACTGGTTCTAGCTTCTTCACTTTTCTTTGGATCTTCATTTTGACCTCCATAGGATCTTCCACCAGTCCTTCTACCTTGACCTCTTCCCCTTTGCTTTCTTTCGAATCTTTTATTCAACTTCTCTTCTAACTTCATGGAAAACTGGTATGCATCTTCTATGGTGGTCATTATGACCAAGCTCAACTCCTCTTGAATACTTGGCCTCAACCCATTAATGTAACATGATATTGTTGTGATGTTCACAACACGCCCCATTTTACTCCTTAGCAAAATGAGGACCCCTGTTGTTGCTTTGGTTTTTTGCTTTTTGTTTGTGGGTCTATTTGGTGGTAAAAGGAAAAAGAGGGTGAAAATTGCAACTTTGTTAAAACTAGAGAAAAAAATGCATTTTCAGTACTAGGGCATAGTATGGTTGGATTCCTTGTGAAAAATGAGATAGGTTTGCTTTTTGAACCATCTTAAAATTCACCATATTTTGCAAGTTATGATCATTTTGGTAAAATGTACATTCAGGTTTGTATGTTGCATGAACAGTGCCCTTTGTTTGTCACTTTCCATATACAAAGTCGTTTGTATATGCAAAGTCATTTTCTATGCTTAGCCACATGGGCAGTCAGGTTCATATACAAGGTTGTTTGCATGGTTGGGTCATTTGCATAGTACATAAATGCCCTTTTTATATCGCTTTCGTATACAAAGTTGATTGTATGTATTTTTAACCTTGTATGCACTAGGAAAGGGTTTTGATTTATACATACAATATGGACCTGAATTAACTTAGAGTTGAAATGAATAGATGTTTTAAATCCGTTGCATGTATCTCACATTGTATGTTTGGCAGGTCGCAACATACAAAGTTAAATATACAAGACACTTTATACATGGCGCGGAATTCAAAAGTTATAAACTAGGGTTAATTTGTCGTATATCTGCGGGATTGTATGTTTGAGCAACATACGATGCAAATATACATTGGGTAGACTTGAAACATTATGAAATGAAGCTAATTCGTTATATAATTCCGCCTTGTATGCAGGTTTGAGATGCAAAGCGAAACATACATGGTAATTTATACATTGCAATGGGTATACAAAGCGGATCTCAGTGAAGGATTAAATTTGGTTAAATGGATACATCACATCTGAATGTATATCGAATGATACAAGAACAATATGCATCAAAGTATACATTGGGTGGAATTGAAAAGTTATAAAATAGAGTTAGGTGCTTGTATATTTTGGCATTTGTATGTTGCGATATACAAACCGATATGCATTGCATACATGCAAGCTGCGGAATTGAAAAGATTGAAATCCAATCTAATGAATGGATCACGCCCGGCTTGTATGTCGAAGGGTACAAGGATTTAAACAACGAAAAGGGCAGGAAAATGAAGTGATAGGAATTTGAAGTTATTTCGTGGCCCGAATGCATATTTTCAGTCAATGATGGTTGACCCAATTGGTTTTAGTGTTGTATATGCATTTTACCCATGTTTTTCACAGATTTTGGGCCCGATTTTTGCATTTACATAGTCACACCTTGATTTAACAACTGTTTATCTTCCTGCAGGTTTATTAGGTGAAATAATACTTATTGTTGGTATGTTTTACAGGTTTACAGTTAAGGAAGGAGCTAAAACTTAATGGCGGTGACCTCATGAAAGGAGGAAATCCAATCTCAAGAGCAGCAGAAGATAAGGATGGAGTGTGAAAAGTCAAGGGTCTTCATTGATGAAGATAAAATGTAGATAGAGACATTATTGTAGTAGACAATAGAAGTTATTACTGAGCTGCTAGGGTTTCCAGAAGGGCATATTTTGCCTAGATTTGATGTATGCTCAGAGATATTTTTGGGGACTTGTTCTCCAGCATTTATTACTATAACCAGAGGTTTGAACCATTGCTTAACTAGGGTTTTGAGTTGTTTTGAGGACAGTCAAGTCTATATATTGTGCCTCTGTACACTGTAATATGGGACACAGGGATTTTTTTGGACATAGCTAGCAGTTGTAATTTCTATTAGCATTTATAATAGAGGGACCTTTTAGCTTAGGAATAGAAGAAGGAGGTCACATGTGTCTGCAACAAGGAGTGTGTGGAACATCCTACCTCCTTGCTATATCTGTAAAGCTTGTAAGTTTTCTGTAGTTTGATCAATGAAGCTAAGAGTCATTCAGACATTGTAAATCTTATATGACTATCTGTTTCTAATACAATTAAATCTAGAATTTTGCATCTATCTTCTGAGTGTTTTCTGGCTCTTCATTGTGTTTCAAACATTTTCTCTTAGAGCTTACAATTTTAAATGTATGTTTGTGAAAATGCTCAGAACTTACATTTAAGGTTTAGTCTGTGGATTTGATCAAATTACTGTATGATTTACAAAGTGTATAATAGAACAATTAGATCCTTTGGTAGAATGAACAATGTTTAGATTAGATATTTCTAACTTTTCCCAACCCATCTAAAAATACTTAGCTTAAAACGCAAAAATTTGAAGGAAATTGTCTCATATTTGAAAGAAGCATACATAGTTGAGTTTAAAGTAGATAGTTTTCATAATATCAAAGAGGAGAAAGCTTACAACAATATAAATCATTTAGAGCTTTGTAAACACAGTAATAAGTTTATGCAAAAGGAATGAACAACATATTGATATTTGTTATCTTTTGCATAGTTTGAGTCCAGTAAACCAACAAAAAACACTAAATCACGTAAGGCCCCTTGAACATTATAGCTTCACATCGACCAACTGAATTTGCCCAACAGGTCAAGACCTGACCATATTAAACTTGGGATTAAGCGAATCTTAGTTGATTCCTTCATATCTTTCAAGTTAGTTTTGGTTCATTTTATGTGAATTTTAACTAATTGTTATGACTTTGTTAAAGCAATCACCAATAGTTTCTTTGGCGCTAGAAGGAGGGCCTAATTCGAGTTAGGGTTTGTTTCAAGAAAAACTAGCTAATAATAGTGATAGAGTGACTAGGTCTAGATCTAGTTCAGGGGATATATTTATGTAATTACCTGATATAAGATGAAGAAAAAGCCCTTTGATTTGGAATCCCAAAATATTGCAAGCAGGGAGTTCATCTGGAACACCTCCTGGGTCACCTTTTAACATCCGTAACATTGTGAGTCCTGACAAATCACTATTCAGATATTTACATCTTGGTTCAAGTGCTCCTAGAGGTCCTAATCCTCCTAAAGATCCCATCCCACCGGTGAATTCAGGTATTCCTACAGGTCTAGGTCAGGCACAAGCACCTGCAATGGCTTATTTCAATATCCATTCTCCTATAGCATTCCATGATTATAATGAGATGCCTAAAAATACGGAAAAGAAATGTCCCAAATACCAGTTGCACCAAGATCTAGAAGACCACATTAGAATATTTAAGGAGGCATGCTTTAGGGCCAGATTAGAACATGAGGACGTTGTGTGTAGATTGTTTCTCTACACCTTCAATGAATAGGCCTCTAACTAGTATGTAAACTTACCCAATGGCTATGTTTCTTCTTGGTCACTTATGGAAGAAGCATTTCTGTCTAGATTTAGAGGACCCATTGATCCTTGCATCTTGTATCATAAATTAGCTACCATAAAAAGAGGTGAGGGAGAGTTGATTGATAATTTTAATGACAGATTTCAAAAGGCCTACTCTAGGTTGACAACCCCTTACACCGTGGATGATGATACCTTGTTAGCTATGTACTATGCGGCCTAGGATCATTTAACTACCATGTTTGTCAAAAGAAACCTAACATAGATTCAATATCCAAAGCCTATAAAGAGGCAGCCTTAGTAAACCAAGAGATGAGGCATACAACCTATAGTCCATTTGTCAATGGAGGAAATTGTGGAATGCAAAATCAAGCACAACCTTGGAATGGAGCCCCTATGCATCACACTCCATTATTAAATCTGGTTCCTACTTACACACCTGTGTATAGTCCTACCCCAATCCAAGCCATAGCTCCTTACATAGGTAACACTGCTAATAACAATCAGAATAGTGGTCAGCCTTTCTTCTGACCTCCTAGAGACACAACTGTAGCAAAAGTACAAGAGGAAAGGGAAGAAATCAAAGAGATCATTGTACATTTGAAAAGATTGACCACCGAAGAGACACAACTAAGAAATGAGAATATTTATGGAAGAGGCAACCAAGGATACAATCAAAATTAGAATTATAACCAAGGCCAAAATCAAAACTATAGTTCAAATCAAAATCATCATTACAATCAGAACTATAATCAAAGCCATGCCCAAAATAACAGTCAAGGCCAATGTTCAAACCAGAATCAAAACTATAATCAGCATCAAGGTCATAACCCAGGGCAACTAATACAAAATAGAGGGCCAGTGGTAGAAAATAGGGCCTGGGGCAATAATAACAGAAATTAGAATCAGCCTAGGCCACCTAAGACATGGAACACTAGACCAAACAATAGTACTCTAGCTTCTCCTTTTGAGAATATAGATAATCATGATGCAAAACAAATAGATGGCATCCAAATGGCCAATACATCACTAAAAAACTAGTGCAGATTTCACAATACCAATGCCCATGCTGAGCTTGACTGTCCACAGTTCCATTTAGTAGCTAGCATTTTTAATATAGATGTGCAACCTCCTACTTCTAAATTTCTCATTCCCAAAGGTAATGAGGTAGTACCCTCAGGGTTTGATACAACTTTAGTTTTAGAAACCTTTACCTTTGCAACTACAGAAGAGAAAGAAAATGAATTGTTAGAGGATGAACCATACTTTTGTGAAAATTTTTATCCTGAATCAGCCTTTGTGTTAAATGCTTTTCAGTTTCCTTTTGAAACTAAAAATGAGGTATTAACTGAAACAGAAGAGGTGCAAGCCTTTCAATAGACAAATAAAAACCACACCTACAATTTAAGGAACAACACTAGGCTAGGAGGACCTTTCACCACTTCCATTCCTTCTAACAACTTCAATACACCCCCAGATCAGAATGCTAGCAACAATCCCGCCATACTTAAAGCTAATCCTCTTGTAAATAGTGGAACAACAGTACCAAAGGCCCAAATAAGTAAAACTAAAATAGTAGAGACAACAAGATTAATGAGCTACTTGTTAGAGGAAATAAAGAAAATTAAGGTCAGTATACCTCTAAATGAATTATTAAAAACTCTAGGGATCATAAATGCTTTTATAAAATCTTTGGATACATCCATGACAGATGAGGTTACTGCTGAAATAGCTATTCCTAATAGAGATTCATCACCTAAAGAGAAAAGTAAGAAAATTGAGCACTCTTCCAATACAAATGTAGTAATGTATGCTGATAAAAAGGATGCTCCTCCTTTCTTGTTAACTATTAGATTGTGTGGAAAGAACATACACAATTGCATGGTGGACTCTAGTGCATTAGCCAACATAATGCCCTTAGGGATATGCAAAACTCTGGGGCTGACTCCCACCAGATCTGCCAAAGTTGTCACGCAGTTAGATAAAACTAAGGTTAGTGTGATAGGAGAACTAATGAACATTCAAATGCAATTAGCTTCAGACCCTAGGGTAAGCCAATTCATTGACATTCAAATAGTGGATATACCTGTAAATTATGGAATGTTGCTAAGTAGGGATTGGTCCAAGACATTAAATGGATATATGGCCACTGATTTTTCACATATGTGGCTACCTTGGAGAAGTGTCCCAAACCAGATTAGAAAAGAGGCAGAACCCAGGATGAAACACATGATAACATAGTATAATCAAATGAATGAAATATTATATGCTGCTGTTGAACATGGTGTTATAGGATTACTAACAATGGGGTACAAATTGAAGAGATCATGATGTTAAACTTTAGAATAGAACATGTCAGCAAGGAGACAGCATTATTCATTGAGTCTGATGGAAATTCTTTGGATGAAGAAATAGTGCAATGGACAAATTTGGTCATGCCATTAGACAAAGGGTGGAAGAGTGCTTTAAACAAAATCTGCCCGTCCAATGTAAACTGTATAAGGACAGATGTAGAGTTTACAATAGGCCACATCGTAAGGAGAGTTGTGGAATGTACAAAGACGTCATTGAATATGAATACAAAAAATGCACGAAGAGGGTAGGGTTGCAAGAGGGAAATGTGAACCCTGATCAACCACAGAGGTACCTTCAAAGTAATGTAGATGCTTTGATCTCAGATTTAGAAGAGGGAATAAAAAACAAGGGTAGTTGTCTTTCTGATTTGCAAGCTGAAAATACACATGTGAGTTGACCAAATGGAAATACCCATGAATAAATAGACCAGCACCTCACAAGTGATAGAAGAGACAAAGCATGCCAAGGTAAAAGGTTAAAAAAGTAAAAGTGGTATGTGGACACTAAAATGTGACAGGTCCAAATCAAAACAGGGTGCAGGTGCAGGTGTTGAACTCATAGATCCTCAAGGTAAATCATATCTGGCAACATACAAACTATAATTTTCCTGTACTAACAATATTGCTAAATATGAAGCCTTAATTTTGGGACTTGTCATGGCCATCAAGAAAAGGGTGAAAATGATCAGGGTATTTTTAGACTCTGAATTAGTAGTCAGGCAGGTAAGGAAGCTATATGCATGCAACTCTAAGAAAATGATTTGTTACAGACATAGGGTATGGGGTTTAATAGATTCATTTGACGCTTTCAACTTAGAGCATATCTCTAGAGAGATGAACCACAGGTCGGATGCACTAGCAGTTGCTGTTAGCACACTAGAACCCTTGACACTGTCAAGTCTAAGATAATTTTCTGTTGAATTAGTTAATGTTCCCAGTATCCTGAACAATGTTACACACTTTTAGGTATTCGGAGGGGATCAGCAAATTATTGATTTTCTGACTTGTAATGAGGTATTTGAGGCTCAAATCATTGATGAACAAGAAAGGCCTAAGATAACATGGGATGAAGAGGATATAATCAACTTGAAGAGCAACTTCTTACCCAAAGGAGTAATTGAATTAGAGCATATTTTTGACTTTGATGGGGTAATAAGACATAAAGACTTACCCAAAATGGGAGGGGGTAAGTGTGATTTGCACAACTTAGGGACAGAGCAAAATCCACAAAATGTGCCGATTAGAAAGGCTTGCTCTGAGAAAATCAGAAAATAAATTATAGACATTCTGAAAGAATACAAACACATAATAGCATGGACATATGAAGACTTGAAAACATATGATACGTCCATCATAACTCATGTGATACCTTTGAGACCAGAGATTAAACCTTTCAGGTAGAAACAAAGGCCTGTGAACGCCATTTTGGAGCCTTTAATCTTTGAGGAAGTTAAAAAATTGTTGTCTGCTAGAATAATTTTCCCAGTCAGACATTCAGTTTGGGTAGCTAACTTAGTACTAGTGAGGAAGAAAAATGGAGACATTAGGTTATGCGTAGATTTTAGGAACTTAAATAAAGCATCCGAAAAGGATAATTATCCTCTGCCTCCAATAGATGAAGTGCTGCAAGCAATGAATGGGGCAAGGATGATGTCTTTTTAAGATGGTTTCTTAGGGTATAACTAGGTCTTAATAGATAAGGATGATAGATTAAAAACCACCTTCACTTGTAAATGGGGAAATTATGCATATAGGAGAATGCCTTTTGGTCTGATCAATGCAGGTGCCACTTTTTAGAGAGCCATGGACATTGCATTCTATGGATTATTAGGTAAGTGCATTATTGTGTATATGGATGATCTGACTATGTATTCCAAGGATGCATCCACTCACGCTGAAGATCTCAAGAAAATCCTTAAGCAATGTGAGAGGTACGAAATTTCCCTTAACCCTAAAAAGTGTTTATTTGGGGTAACTGAATGCAAATTACAAGGGCATGTCATTTTTGAAGATAGAATATCAATTGACCCAGATAGAATAGAATCAATAAAAAAATTACAAACACCTAATAGTAGGAAAGGGTTGAAATCATTTTTTGGTAAAATTAACTTTGTTCAGAAGTTCATCACGGGTTTTGCAGAAATCGTGCAGCTGTTAAATGAAATGTTGAAGAAAGATGCACAGATGGAGTGGATGCCTATGGCTAGGGATGCATTCGAAGATATCAAGTGTGCCATTTCTGATGCCCCTATACTGACAAGCTTGGACTATGCTAAGACATTTTATATCTATTCCTTTGCATCCTCCCATTCAGTTGCGGCTGCCTTGACACAGAAGGGTGAAGACAATGAAGAAAGGCCCATTACATTTATGAGCGCACCTCTGAAGGACACACAACTGAGATATCTAGACACTGAAAGACAAGCATTCTCACTAATAAAGGCCGTGAAGAAGTTTAGGCATTGTATTCTGTGTAGCTAGGTCAAGGCCATAGTGCCAGATGCAGCAGTAAAGATGCTGCTGATGTAGAACGAACCTAGGGAAAAGAGGGTCAAATGGTTCACCACGCTACAAGAGTTTGACATGGAAATCATTCCCATGAAGCTGGTCAGAGGGCAGGTGTTGGTGCAAACAATAGCAAACACAGACCTAGATTTGATAAAACAACAGTATGTACTGAATTCCCAGGATGCATCAGACTGGTATGGTGATTTAAATGCTTTTCTAATATCTGGAAAGTACCCAAATAAGATGAAAACTTCTCAGAGGAGGGCTTTGAAGATTAAAGCACTAAAATATATGGTACAAGGAGGTCTTCTATTTAAGAAGAACCATGATGGAATCTATTTGAGATGTCTAAATAGAGTTGAGACAGATAAGGTGTTAACAGAACTGCATGACAAGTACAGAATATGCCATGGCTCCCATCTAGCTACAACACACAAAATATTGACGGTGGGCTATTACTAGTCCACGATGTTCAAAGATACAAAGAGTCACATTAAAAGTTGCCACACCTATCAGACTGCCATAGATAAGGGAAGAAATTAGGCCAATCCACTACAACATGTGATTGAATCAAGACCATTTGCACAATGGGGCCTAGATTTCATTGGAGTCATCAATTCTCCATCTTCTGCAGGACACAAGTTCATCCTGACAGTGACAGACTACTATACAAGGTGGATTGAGGCAACATGTTGCAAGTTCTCCACAACTGAGGTAGTTATCAAGTTTCTTGAAGAGAACATCATAAGCAGGTTTGGAACTCCCTATTCATTGGTATGTGACAACGGCCCTACTTTCTCTTCTTTGAAGTTTTCTAAATGGGCATTTAAATACAGAATTATTTTAAAGTTTTCTTCAAATTATTACCCTCAAGAGAATAGATTAGCTGAGTCTACAAAATTTTATTAGATATAATTAAGAAGCTGATTGCAAAGAGTCCTAGAGAGTGGAATACCTTGTTAAAGTATGCATTGTGGGTAGATAGGACCAAGTTTAAAATAGCTTTAGGCAGTACACCTTATCATTTAGTTTATGAGACTGATCCCATACTTCTAGTAAATCTGAGAATACCAATCTAGAAGTTTGCCAATGAGTATTTGGGCTTTGATAACCATAGGGAAGCCATGATAGTACAAATGCTACAACTAGATGAGAAAAGACATCAAGCCATCGAGAAATTTGCCAAACACCAAGCAATAGTTAAGAGGTGGTTTGATAAGAGGGCAAGAGTCAAAACATTTAGGATATCAGACTTAGTGATGTGCTGGGATAAAGCACATGAAAAGAAGGGGAGTCATGGAAAATTTGACAAACTATGGCTAGGTCCATTGCAAGTCTCAGAAATAATAGGAGACAACACATTTAGACTCAAGACCTTGACTAGAAAAGATGTACCATTACCAGTTAATGGCCAACATTTGAAACACTACTTCCAGGATTGAGGTAAAGGGCAGTCCATTTCTGTGTAATATAATGTAAGTAGTGTACAGTTTTGTTTTTGTTTCTTTTTGTTTTCCTGTTTTTGTTTCTATTTGTTGTTTGTACAGTCTGTTTGTACAGTCTTCTTTTGCTTCATTTTTGTTTTTCTTATATAGTCTTTTGGTTGGTTTGTTTCTTGTTTCCTCAGCAGGGATCTTTGTTTTTTCTTTAGAGTATTAAGGAGAAGACCAGCAACTATTAAAAATAGTATAAAATTCAGAATATTTAGGATAATCATTTGTAATTTATACATAACTTGTTGTGACTGTCATGAATGTAGAGAGTTATTTAGCTTCTAAAATTTTGTATTCAATAATAGTGATTGAGAATTCAAGGGAAGTTTCTCATGATGACACACCTAAAATCCTTGGGTTTCTTGAACTTACCAATGTAGATATTAGGTGAAAAATCTGAGGTCACCTTTGCTACCATTACAATTCTCAACTTAATTTCAGCAAGTGCTCTTCCTTGCATCATAAAGTTACAACTGCAATATCTTATGAAACCTCTTTTCAAATATCATAAAATATAAAATATAAAAATATAATAAAGAGGATTATACTGAAAATCTAGATTAAGCCATCTAAGTAACTCTACCAGGGCTATGGACGCTCGCTGGCAGTGGGGCTCTACTTAAGAGAATTGTAACGATAACCATGCCGGGGCTATGGACTCCTACTACCAGCAAGGCTCTATCCGGTTGGCTATGAGGGAATGTCCTCACCTACGTAGGCTAATGTCAGTCACTGGTTTGTTCAACCAATCTTCAAGATGAGGATAATTAATCACGTGCACCCACCTAAACTGAAAATAAAAATTTCATGCACCTTATTGAATACCTTAGGTCTCAAGTTGAATAGTAATTTGCAAGAAAGATAGTTTGAATTTATGGATGTATTTCATTTAGTTTTCTTGAATACTTTCAATTTAATTGTTTTGTTTGGTTGCTAGTACATAGTCATAACAATTAGTTAAAATTCACATAAAATGAACCAAAACTAACTTGAAAGATATGAAGGAATCAATTAAGATTCGCTTAATCCCAAGTTTAATATGGTCAAGTCTTGACTTGTTGGGAAAATTTAGTTGGTTGATGTGAAGCTATAATGTTCAAGGGGCCTTACATGATTTAGGGTTTCTTGTTGGTTTACTGGACTCAAACTATGCAAAAGATAATAAATATCAATATGTTGTTCATTCCTTTTGCATAAACTTATTACTGTGTTTACAAAGTTTTAAATGATTTATATTGTTGTAAGATTTCTCCTCTTTGATATTATGAAAACTATCTACTTTCAACTCAGCTCTGTATTCTTCTTTCAACTATGAGATAATTTCCTTCAAATTTCTGCATTTTAAGATAAGTATTTTTAGATGGGTTGGGAAAAGTTAGAAAGATCTAATCTAAACATTGTTCATTCTACCAAAGGATCTAATTGTTTTGTTATGCACTTTGTAAATCATACAGTAATTTGATCAAATCCATAGAATAAACCTTAAATGTAAGTTCTGAGCATTTTCACAAACACATAATTAAAATTGCAAGGTCTACGAGAAAATATTTCAAACACAATGAAGAGCCAGAAAATACTCAGAAGATAGATGCAGAATTCTAGATTCAATTGTATTAGAAACAGACAGTCATATAAGATTTACAATCTCTGAATGACTCTTAGCTTCATTGATCAAACTACAGAAAACTTACAAGCTTTACAGATACAACAAGGAGACAGGATGTTCCACACGCTCCTTATTGCAGACATAGGTGACCCCCTTCTTCTATTCCTAAACTAAAAGGTCCCTCTATTCTAAATGCTAATAGAAATTACAACTGCTAGCTATGTCCAAAAAAATCCATGTGTCCCGTATTACAATGTACAGAGGCACAATATATAGACTTGACTGTCCTCAAAACAACTCAAAACCCTAGTTAAGCAATGGTTCAAACCTCTGGTTACAGTAATAAATGCTAGAGACCAAGTCCCCAAAAATATCTCTGAGCATACATCAAATCTGGGCAAAATATGCCCTTCTAGAAACCCTAGCAGCTCAGTAATAACTTTTGTTGTCTGCTGCAATAATGTCTCCATCTGCATTTTATCTTCATCAATGAAGACCCTTAGCTTTTCGCACTCCATCCTTATCTTCTTCTGCTCCTAAGATCGGATTTCTTCCTTTCATGATGTCACCACCATTAAGTTTCAGCTCCTTCCTCAACTACAAACCTAGAAAATAGACCAGCAATAAGTATTATTTCACCTAATAAACCTGCAGTAAGCTAAATAGTTGTTAAATCAAGGCGTGACTGTGTAAATGCAGAAATTGGGCCCAAAAACTATGAAAAAACATGGGTCAAATGCATATACAATACTAAAACCAATCAGGTCAACCATCGTTGACCAAAAATATGCATTCGGGCCACAAAATAAGTTCAAATTCCTATCGCTTCATTTTCCCGCCCTTTTCCTTGTTTAAATCCTTGTACCCTTTGACATACAAGCCAGGCGCAATACATTCACTAGATTAGATTTCAATCTTTACGATTCCACGGCTTGCATGTATGCAATGCATATCGGTTTCTATATCGCAACATACAAATGCCAAAATATACAAGCACCTAACTCTATTTTATAACTTTTCAATTCCACCCAATGTATACTTCGATGCATATTGTGCTTGTATCATTCGATACACATTCGGACGTGATGTATCCATTTAACCAAATTTAATCCTTCACTGAGATCCGCTTTGTATACCCATTGCAATGTATAAATTACCATGTATGTTTCGCTTTGCATCTCAAACCTACATACAAGGTGGAATTGTATAACCAATTAGCTTCATTTCATAATGTTTTAGGTCTGCCCAATGTATATTTGCATCGTATGTTGCTCAAAAATACAAGCCTGCGGATATATAACAAATTAACCTTGGTTTATAACTTTTGAATTCCGCGCCATGTATAAAGTGTCTTGTATATTTAACCTTGTATGTTATGACCTGCCAAACATACAACATGAGATACATGCAATGGATTTAAAACATCTATTCATTTCAACTCTAAGTTAATTATGGTCCATCTTGTATGTATAAATCAAAACCTTTGCCTAGTGCATATAAGGTTAAAAAGACATACAATCAACTTTGTATACGAAAGTGATATACAAAGGGGATTGTATTTACTATGCAAATGACCCAACCATGCAAACAACCTTCTATATGAACCCGACTGCCCATGCAGCTAAGCATAAAAAACAACTTTGCATATACAAACGACTTTGTATATGGAAAGTGACAAACAAAGGGCATTGTTCATGCAACATACAAACCTGAATGTACATTTTACCAAAATGATCATAACTTGCAAAATATGGTAAATTTTAAGATGGTTCAAAAAGCAACCCTAGCTCATTTTTTACAAGGAATCCAACCATACTATGCCCTAGTACTGAAAATGCATTTTTTCTCTAGTTTTAACAAATTTTGCAATTTTCACCCTCTTTTTCCCTCTACCACCAAACAGACCCACACACAAAAAGCAAAAAAGCAAAGCAACAGTAGGGGTCCTCATTTTGCTAAGGAGTAAAATGGGGCGTGTTGTGAACATCACAATAGATACCTTCTCCTTGTTGGCCTCTGCATGGTTTGTCTTGATAGTAATCTTATAAAAATATTTTGTATACTCCTTGACAAACTTGTTACCTTGCTTCAATACTTGAAGCTTCTTCAGTAACTCCATCTCAGAGTCCATAGGAATGAACTGCTTCTTTAGTTTGTCCACCATCTAATCCCATTCGGTGATCTTTCCTTTTCCTCTTCTATTCCTCTCTAACTAGACCTCCTTCCACCAAATATTGGCATGGCCCTTCAACTTGGTTTTTGCAAACTTGACCTAATCTAGATCTTTTTTTTTGGATTGTGTATCAAGCACTAATATAAATAAAAAAAGGATTACCAATTTTTACATCAAAAGGGGATGAAAAAGCCACATCAAAAAGCTACTTACATCAATCCAAAAGCTACTTTCTTTCTAATATATACAAAGTTTTAGAGATTTCAAAACTAAACTATATGCTAGAAAGGGATCTTCTTGCCATCTGCAAGTTTAGATTTTACTTTATATAACTTGACCTTAGTATCATTTTAAGGCCCAATTTTTGAGTTCCTTGATTCAACATCTCTACCATCTAGCTGTATAGGTTGCTACTCTACATTATTTTACCTGTCATTTTGATCTAAAGTTTCCTCCAAGCCAGATCTGTATTGTTCTACTATCTATGCATCATCTACCACTTCCATATACTGTTAATACCATCCTTGGATGTCATCAACTTCAGTTCCATGCCTTGATTCATCCATATCAATTCTTTTGAATTTTAATCTTGGGTCATCATACTAGTTTCCTTCTTTGTCCCAGATATGATGTCTGTTATCACTATGATCAAGGGAGTCAAATGCAGGAAAAGCTCCAATCTTAGGTGATATCCTCAACTAATCTGTATTCAGGCTATAACTCTGACCTAACATTTCAAAGTGTTTGTAAAGATCACTTTTAGATTTCTCCAACTGTTTCATTTTATTGTATAGTTTTTGGAAGCCTGTATCAGAGTTGTAGAATTCATCCATAAATTTCCTTGGCCTTCTTGCACAGAAGTCTATTTCTTTGATGTCCTCCTTGTAACACATTGTACCTATTTCAATTAACTCTTTGAACTTACCAAGAGAGATCTCCATTGTTACTGTTACCTACTCAAAAAAGTTAAAAATAGTGAGATCCTGAAGAATCCTAGTGAGTACTCTTTCCTTGCCAAGAAACCTTTCTTCATTCCTTTTCTTCCATAGGAACCATAGGATTTCAGAAGACATAATAAACCAAAAATAGTTACTTTTTACATTTAGACCCTTGATATAACCAAATAGGATTTCTTTTATTACTCCATTGGCTGAAGAAGACCATTTATCAATATTACCCATAAAGAAGGACTAGACATACTTGGCATAAAGACAATTAAAAAAAATATGACTCACAGATTCTGGCTCAACATATAGAAGGCGATTCACAGTTTAAAGTCCTAGGTTCAACTTATTTAATAACATTAGCTATTTAAAAGAAGCTTTTTTAGGTTCAAGGATTTTGGACCACAGCAGTTTAAAGGTTTTATTAAATTCTTCATCTGAAAAGGAGTCAGCCTAGGAGAGATTGATGTGATGGAAGATATCTTTTTTTTTTGTCAACATTTTATAGATCAGCTTTGGCTTGATTTGAGTAAGGGGAGTTCCATCCTCCTAGTTCAACTTCTTCAAACACTCTTCTTCCTCAATATAAGCAATACTAGTCAACTTACTAAACAAAGCTTTATTAATGGTAGAATATGTTCAAAGAATTTACTATTTAAATGAAACTAATTTTCTATTTGGTCCCACTTTTTCGGTAAACCTTGCACAAACAAGTCTGTAAGAGTTGATAAACCTTTATCCTTACATTTTTTGCTGAGCATCCTTCAAGTAATGCTAGAGGCTTATCTTTATGACACACATTCCACCATAATGATCTTTGCCCCCATATAACTCCATTGTTCCAATCAAAAGCTTCTCCATCCTTAATTTGAGGCTTTAGCATTTCCCATGCCTTCCAAATACTAGTAAAAATTGTAGATCCCCCTGGTTTAGTAAGAGTCTCCCCAAGCAATGCATCATAAAAACCAATTGTGCCCCAGGACCTCCTTTTAACCGAGACAACATTACAAATGTTATGTCTGATGAAAAACTTTCCATGGTTCTTCTGTTGTCAAAGCATTAGTGATCCATTTAGAGGTTAAGGCTAGACCTTGGACTTTTATGTTTTTCAAGCCTAACCCTCCAAGATCTTTACTAACACAACACCAATCCCATTTTACAAGATGCTTTTTAGGATTTCCTTTACCATCAGACCATAAAAATTTCCTTATCAATCTATGGATAACCTCAAACTAGTAGTTTGCAAACAACCACATAGAAGAATAGAAAATAGAATATGCAGATGGAATTTTTTGACAGACTTATAGTCTCCCAGCCAAGGAGAGATGTAATTTCTTCTAATTTTTTAGCTTTTTCTTAATCTTTGCAAAAAGCCAAAGCCACATTGCTTTAAGAGATGGGTTAACAACAAATAGAATTCCAAGAAATCTAACTTGCATTAAAGGCCCTCCCCATTGCCATTTGTCTTTTTTAAACCAATTAGGGATATTTTCCTCCCACGACAAAAAAATAGATTTATTATATGAGGATTTTGCTCGTGAAGCTAGGCAAAAAATGTCAAGTCTTCTTTCCATATTTTCTAATTCTTCTTTTTTCTGCTCTAGGAAAGAGAGCAGTATCATCAGCAAACTATACATTCAAAAGTCTATCATCATTGGGCAATGTTATCCCTTTAATTTCCCCTTCTGTTACTTCTGATCTCAGTATGAAATTGAAAGCTTTTGAGGCTAAAACAAACAAGGAGGGAGCAAGGGGACACCCTTGTCTAATAGATCTCCCCATCTTAAATGGGCTAGAGAGTTCCCTATTTACTTCAACTTGGGCTGATGCATGCATAAACAACATCCTAACCATTTTGATAAAGAAATCTAGAAATCCAATTATTTTGAGCATCATAAGAATAAAGGACCACTCCATTCTATCAGAAGCCTTTTTAAAATCTAGCAATAGGATCCCAACTTTCTGATTGGAATCTTTTGCCCAATGGAGGGCTTCCCAACTTGTTACCAAATTCTCTAGTATATATCTTCCTTTAATAAATCTAGTTTGAGTGGGACTTATAATTTCAGGAAGGATATCCCTAAGTCTTAATGCCAATACCTTCGCTATAATTTTGTATGAGACATTTAGAAGAGTTATAGGTCTCCAATTTTTTATTTCAGTCATGTCACCTTCTTTTGGAATAAGTTTTATTACACACTTATTTACTTCCTCTCCTAAAGTCCCTTTCTCTATGGCTTTAGAATATAAGTCAAAAAGGTCATCAATTACCTAATCAATATTTGCCTTGTAAAATTCCACTGGCATCCCATCAATCCTAGGGGACTTATTGTTGCTCATTGTTTTGATGGCTTTTTTATCTCATCCTTATTGATTTTTTGGTCTAACTTCTCCTTCATTACTAGAGTTAGCTTGGTCATACAGATTCTAATGCAAAGGTTTTGTACATCCTAGCTACCTTCTTTATGATCCTCTACCTTAAATAGGGCTTCATAATATTTTTTAAATGCTTCTAGAATTTGCTTTTGAGCACTCAAGGTTGTTCCATTTTCCATAACAACTTCTATGTTTTCTTTTAGATTTTTTTTCTTTAGCAAATTGAAAAAGTATTTTGTTCATTTATCCCCATCCTGTAGCCAATTGAGCTTCGCCCTAACCTTAGCCCCTTGCACTCTCCTTATTTGAACTTTTCTCAGTTGATGTTTTATTTCCCCCATTTGCAAATTAATTTCTTCATTTAATGTTTCATTTTGCAGTTTCTCTTCTATTTGAAGAAATCTTTCCTGTAACAAAAGTTTTTCTTTTTTCCTATCTAAAGCATATTTCTTACCAACAACTTGGAAGATAGCTTTGCAGGCCTCAGTGAGTTTACCTCGGTATCTAATATTCCCCTAGTCTTCATATTTAGTTTTGCAGATGTTTCTAAGGGTAATGATCCCCTGTTTGCAGTCCTCATTCTTTAGGAGTTCACAATTTAATTTAAACATAGAATCCTTACAGTTTCTTATCCTTTTCTCTTGATCCTTTACTCCAACTACTATTTTAATACGATGATGGTTTGACAGGGGGTTAGGCAAGACTTGAGTTTTATTTGAGCTCTTTTTTTGCATATCAGTAAAGTAATCTCTATCAACATTGAATCTGTCAAGTCTACAATATATTCTTTTATTTGCACTCTAACAATTTGACCAAGTAAACCAAATCTCCTTACTGTCCTTCTTTCCTCTTTCCATTGGGTTTGCTAAATTGAGAGATTTTTTATATCTTAACCAGAAGAATTTTTCATTTCCTCTCCATTCTAGAAGTTTCCCTCCTTTTTTATCTTCTGAGTATTCTATCATGTTATAGTCTCCTCCGCAGATCTAATGGACCTTGGGAAGCTTAGAGGATAGCCAATTCCAAAGCTCAGCTCTATTTAAATAGTCATTTGGGGCATATATGGAGCATAGCCCAATATCTACCCCCCCAAAGTTCACAGTAACCCATACACATCTGTTACATGGGGAATGTCCCGATTTTTTTAGAGATTTTTCTAGTTTCCTACTCAAAAGAATAGCATTTCCCCCTCTTCCTTTCTCATGATGCCAAGAGAAGGCAATTGCTTCCTTCCAAATAAATCTCAAGGTATTTTCTAATGTAAAACCAACTACCTTTGTCTCTTGAATAAACAATACATCCATGTCTTTATTCTTATTGCAAAAGTCTTGTCGGTGATTGTTTTGATGCAGTCATAACAATTAGTTAAAATTCACACAAAATGAACCAAAACTGACTTGAAAGATATGAAGGAATCGATTAAGATTCACTTAATCCCAAGTTTAATATGGTCAGGTCTTGACCTGTTGGGCAAATTCAGTTGGTTGATGTGAAGCTGTAATGTTCAAGGGGCCTTACGTGATTTAGGGTTTCTTGTTGGTTTACTGGACTCAAACTATGCAAAAGATAATAGATATCAATATGTTGATCATCTTTTCTACATAAAAGTGTCACTGTGTTTACAAAGCTTAAGATGATTTATATTATTGCAAGCTTTCTTCTCTTCAATATTTATGAAAATTGTCTACTTTCAACTATGTTGTTCATGCTTTTCAAGTATGAGACAATTTCCTTTAAATTTTTGTGTTTTAAGCTAAGTATTTCAGATGGGTTGGGAAAAGTTAGAAAGATCTAATCCACACTTCATTCACTCTATTCGAAGGATCTAATTGTTCTATTATGCATTATATAAATAATACAGTAATTTGATCAAATCCACAGATTAAAACTTTAAATGTAAGTTCTGAGCATTTTCACAAACATACACTTAAAATTGTAAGCTCTAAGAGAAAATGTTTCAAACACAATGAAGGGCAAGAAAACACTCAAAAGATAGATGCAGAATTCTAGATTCAATTGTATTAGAAACAGACAGTCATATAAGATTTACAATGTCTGGATGACTCTTAGCTTCATTAATCAAACTACAAAAAACTTACAAGCTTTACAAATAAAGTAAGGAAGCTAGATGTTCCATGCATTCCTTATTGCAGATATAGGCAACCTCCTACTTCTAAACTAAAAGGTCCCTCTACTCTAAAAAATGCTAAAACTAGTTACAAGTGCTGGCTATCTTCTAAAAATCCCTGTGTAACCTTATACAGTGTACAAGGGCACAATATATAGACTTTGATTGTCCTCAATATAGCTCAAAACCCTAGTTAAACAATGGTTCAAACCTCTGGTTATAGCAATAAATGTTGGGAAACAAATCCCCAGAAATATCTCTGAGCATACACCAAATCTGGGTGAAATATGCCCTTCTGAAAACTCTAGCAGCTCAATAATAACTTCTGTTGTCTGTTGCAATGATGCCTTCAGCTGCATTTTCTCTTCAACAATGAAAAACCTTGACATTCTTGCCTCATCCTTACCTCCCTCTGCTCCTAGGATCTAATTTCCTCCTTTGTGACATCACCACCATTAAGTTTCAACTCCTTCCTCAACTTCAAACCTGCAAAACAGATAAAATGGATAAAAAAACTCAAGTTGCTTCGCTAATTAATTACCTGATCAAAAAGTTAGGTGGGCATAACTGCAATAAATTTTGGTGCCCTCAAGTCTCTTTTTACAGTTGGTAAAAATTTGCATGTACCTCTTTATTCATATCGCACTCTGCTGTGTTATCACGCTCTGTATGCTTTCATCGATGTAACTTTTCAAAATGGGTGGGCTCAAAAGTTCTCACTGACCCCTGTTTTCTGGCCGATATCATTTTCATTCGGCATTCACTTCTTCCTCCATCGGCTTGATTTTTATTTATCAGTGCGGGCTTAATGTTTCATTCCGATCGCCCATGTTTGGCCGATGCAATCTTTATTTGGCATGCATTTCTCTTTTATCGGCATGAATTTCTTCTATAGGAGCGAGTCCAAAATTTCTTTTCGATCTCATCTCTTACGTCGATATCAAGTCCTGAAAAGTGAAATTCGCATCAAAAAATGCATATACAGTGCTAGAAAATGGTCGGGTCAACCATCGTTGACCAAAATATGCAATCGGGCTCCAAAATTGACCTCAAAATTTCAATCACTTCTTTCTCCCACTCATTTCTTTGTTTAAATCTTTGTATCTTCCAATATACAAGCCGGGCATGGTACATTCTCTTAATCGGATTTCAAATTCATTTGGATTCCGGCTTATACATCCACAATGTATGTTTGGAAATATACAAGCCCGAAATCATACAACAAATTAACATTGTTTGATAACTCTTTTAAGTCCGCGTTGTATAAGACACTTGTATCCCTTGCTGTGTATGTTCTGAAACATACAAGCACTTAACCTTATTTAAACAACTCCTCAGGTCCGCGACTTGTACATGGACGTTGCATGCTCCAAATGTATGTAAAAATATACAAGCTGAAAATGTACAATGATTTAACACTATTAAAAAACCTTTTCAAGTCCGCATGGTGTATACATCGTTGTATAATTCCCAAACACACAAGTTCGTGAACATACAACAAATTAACCCTTGTTCATAACATTTGAATTCCACGCCATGTATAAAGTGTCTTGTATATTTCCTTGTATGTTGTGACCTGTCAAACATACAAACATTAGATACATGCAATGGAATCCAAACATTTATTTATTTCAACACTAAACTATTTCGCATACATCTTGTATGTATACATAAAGTTTTTATTTTAAAATGCATACAAGGAAAAAAGATATACAATTGGCTTTGTATGTGAAAGCGATATACAAAGGGGATTGTATGTGCAATATGCAAGCAACCCATTATGCTTTTGACCTTGTATATTAACCTGACTGCAAATGCGACTAAGTATAAAATGACTTTGCATATACAAATGACCTTGTATATGAACAACAATATATAAAAGCCTTGGCATACAAGCGAACTTGCATACAAAGGGCCTTGTATATGCAACCCGATATACAAGTAGGCTTGTACATACAAACAACAAACCTTTCCCTTGTACATTTTACCAAAATAATCATAACTTGCAAAATATGGCAAATTTTAAGATGGTTCAAAAACCAACCCTAGCTCATTTTTCACAAGGAATCCAACCATATTATGCCCTGGTACTGAAAATGCATTTTTTCTCTATTTTTAACAAGGTTTACAATTTTTACCCTCTTTTCCCTTTACCACCAAGCAGACCCACACACACAAAAGGCAAAAAAGCAAAGCAATAGGAGGGGTTCTCATTTTGCTAAGGAGTAAAATGGGGCGTGTTGTGACCATCACAACAACTAGCAATGAAACAAAACAATTAAATTCAAAGTTTTCAAGAAAACTAAATGAAATGAATTCATAACTTCCAACTATCCTTCCTGCAAATTATTATTCAACTTGAGACCTAGGGTATTCAATAAGGATGCATGAATCTTCATTTTTAGTTAAGTGTGTGCATGTGATTAATTATCCTCATCTTGAAGATCAGTTGAACAAACCAGTGATTGATATTTGCCTACGTAGGTGAGGATATTCCGTCATAGCCGACCGGATAGAGCCTTGCTACCAGTGAGTGTCCATAGCCCTGGCAAGGTTATTATTACAATTCTCCTAAGTAGAGCCCCACTGCCAGCGAGGGTCTATAGCCTCGGTAGAGTTACTTAGATGGCTTAATTTGGACTTTTAGTATAATCCATTTTTATTTATTTTTATATTTTTGTATTTTATATTATATTAATTTTGGTGTTTGATAGAAATTTCACAAGATATAGCAATTTGTAGATTTATGATGCAAGGGATGAGTACTTGCTGAAATTAAGCTGAGAATTGCAATGGTAGTAAGGGTGACCTCTGATTTTTCACCTAATATCTACACTAGTAGGTTCAACAAATCCAAGGATTTTAGGTGTGTCATCATGAGAAACTTCCCTTGAATTCTCAATCACTATTATTGAATACTAAATTTTAGAAGCTAAACAACTCTCTACATTCATGACAATCACAACAAGTTATGCATAAATTGCAAATGGTCAACCTAAATATTCTGAATTTTATACTATTTTCAATGGTTGTTAGTTTGCTCCTTAATACTTTAAAGAAAAAGAAAGATCCCTACCGAGGAGACAAAAATAAACCAAAAAATAGACTGTACAAATAGTAAAACAAAAACAAAACAACAAACAAAAAGAAACAAAGACAAAACTATATAAACAACTAACCTACAAAAGAAACAGCAAAAGGAAAACAACAAAAAAGAAAATTGTACACTACTTACACTATATTAAACAAAATGGACTGCCCTTCACCTCAAGCCTGGAAGTAGTGTTTTAAACATTGGCCGTTAACTGGTAATGGCATATCTTCCCCTGTCAAGGTCTTGAGTCTAAATGTATTGTCTCCTAATATTTCTGAGACTTGCAATGGACCTAACCATAATTTGTCAAATTTTCCATGACTCCCCTTCTTTTCATGTGCTTTATCCCAGCACAGCACTAAGTCTAATATCCTAAATGTTTGACTCTTGCCCTCTTATCAAACCACCTCTTAACTACTGCTTGGTGTTTTGCAAACTTCTCGATGGCTTGACTTCTTTTCTCATCTAGTTGTAGCATTTGTACTACCCTGGCTTCCCTATGATTATCAAATCCTAAATACTCATCGGCAAACTTCCAGATTGGTATTCTCAGATTTATTGGAAGTATGGGATCAGTCCCATAAACTAAATGGTAAGGTGCACTGCCTAAAGCTGTTTTAAACTTTGTCTTATCTACCCACAGTGCATATTTAACCAAGGTATTCCACTCTCTAGGACTCTTTATAATTAGCTTCTTGAATATGTCTAATAAAATCTTGTTCGTAGACTCAACTAATACATTACCTTGAGGGTAATAATTTGAAGAAAACTTTAAAACAATCCCATATTCAAATGCACATTTAGAAAATTTCAAAAAAGAAAAAGCAGGGCCATTATCACATACTAATGAATAGGGAGTTCCAAACCTAGTTATGATGTTCTCTTCAAGAAACTTGATAACTACCTCAGTTGTGGAGAACTTGCAGTATGTGGCCTCAGTCCACCTTGTACAATAGTCTGTCACCATCAGTATGAACTTGTGTCCTGCAGAAGATGGAGGATTGATGACTCCAATGAAATCCAGGCCCCACTATGCAAATGGTCTTGATTCAATCACAGGTTGTAGAGATTGGCTGATTTCTTCCCTTGTCTGCTGTAGTCTGACAGGTGTGGCAACTTTTAATGTGACTCTCTATATCTTTGAAGATCGTGGGCTAGTAATAGCCCGCCCTCAATATTTTGTGTGTTGTAGCTAGATGGGAACCATGGCCAATTTCATACTTGTCATGCAGTTCTGCCAACACCTTATCTGCCTCAGTTCTGTTTAGACATCTCAAGTAAATTCCATCATGGTTCTTCCTAAATAGAAGACCTTCTTGAACCATATATTTTTGTGCTTTAATCTTCAAAGCTCTCCTCTAAGAAGCTTTCATTCTGTTTGGGTACTTTCTAGATATTAGAAAAGTGTTTAAATCACTATACCAGTCTGGTACGTCCTGGGAATTTAGTACATACTGCTGTTTTATCAAATCTGGGTCTGTGTTTGCTATTGTTTGCACCAACACCTGCCCTCTAACCTGCTTCATGGGAATGATTTCCATGTCAAACTCTTGCAGCATGGTGATCCATTTGGCTCTCTTTTCCCCAGGTTCGCTATGCATCAACAGCATCTTTACTGCTGCGTCTAGCACTATGGCTTTGACCTAGCTGCGCAAAATATAATGCCTAAATTTCTTCACGGTTCTCATCAATGTGAATGCTTGTCTTTCCATATCAAGGTAACTCAGCTGTGCGTCCTTCAGCAGCACGCTCATAAAATCTATGGGCCTTTCTTCATTGTCTTTACCTTTTTGTGTCAAGGCAGTCGTGACTGAATGTGAAGATGCAAAGGAATAGATATAAAATGTTTTGGTGTAGTCTGGGCTCACCAATACAGGGGCATCAGAAATGACCCACTTAATATCTTCAAATGCAGCCTTAGCCACATTTGTCCACTCCATCTGCACATCCTTCTTCAACATGGCATTTAACGGCTGTACGATTTCTACAAAACCTGTGATGAACTTCCAAACAAAGTTAATTTTACCAAAAAATGATTTCAACTCTTTCCTACTGTTTGGTATTTGCAAATTTTTTATTGATTCTATTCTATCTGGATCAATTGATATTCCATCTTCAGAAATGACATGCCCTAGTAACTTACCTTCAGTTTATTAAGGAAAATTTTGTACCTCTCACATCTCTTAAGTATTCCCCTAAGATCTTCAGCGTGAGTGGATGCATCTTTAGAATACATAGTTAAATCATCCATATACACAACAATGCACTTACTTGATAACCCACGGAATGCAATGTCCATGGCTCTCTGAAAAGTGGCACCTGCATTGATTAGACCAAAAGGCATTCTTTTATATGCATAATTTCCCCATTTACAAGTGAAGGTGGTTTTTAATCTATCATCTGTATCTATTAAAACCTAGTTGTATCCTGAGAAACCATCTAAGAAAGACATCATCTTTGCCCAGTTTACTACTTACAGCACTTTGTCTATTGGAGGCAAAGGATAATTATCCTTTTCAGATGCTTGATTCAAATTTCTAAAATCTACGCATAACCTGATGTTTCCGTTCTTCTTCCTCACTAGTACTAGGTTAGCTAACCAAGCTGAATGTCTGACTGGGAAAATTATTCTAGTAGACAATAACCTCTTTACCTTCTCGAAGATTAAAGGCTCTAAAATTGTGTTCACAGGCCTCTGTTTCTACCTGAATGGTTTAACCTCTTGTCTTAAAGGTATCACATGGGTTATGATGGATGTATCGTATGTTTTCAAGTCCTCATATGTCCATGCTATGATGTGTTTGTAATCTTTCAGAGCATCTAAAATTTCTTTTCTTATTTTCTCAGAGCAAACCTTTCCAATCAACACATTTTGTGGATTTTGCTTTGTCCCCAAGTTATGTGAATCACATTTACCTCCCTTTGATTTAGGCAAGTCCTTCTATCTCATTACTCCATCAAAGTCAAAGATATTTTCTAATTCAATTACTCTTTTGGGTAAGAAGTTGCTCTTCAAGTTGATTATATCTTCTTTGTCCCATGTTATCTGAGGTCTTTCTTGTTCATCAATGATTTGAGCCTCAAATACCTCATTACAAGTTAGAAAACCAATAATTTGTTGATCCCCTCCAAATACCTGAAAGTGTGTAACATTGTCTAGGATACTGGGAACATTAACTAATTCAACAACAAAACGTTTCAGACCTGACAGCGTCAAAGGTTCTAGTGTGCTAGTAGCAACTGCTAGCGCATCCGATCTATGGTTTAATCCTCTGGGGATATGCTCTATGTTGAAAGCATCAAATGAATCTATTAAACCCCATACTCTATGTCTATAGCAACTCATTTTCTTGTAATTGCAAGAATATAGTTTCCTTACTTGTCTGACTACTATTTCAGAGTCTGAAAATACCTTAACCATTTTCACCTTTCTCTTGACGGCCATGACAAGTCACAAAATTAAGGCTTCATATTTATCAATATTGTTAGTACAAGAAAACTACAGTCTGTATGCTACTAAATATGACTTACCCTGAGGATCTATGAGTTCAACACCTACACTTGCACCTTGTTTTGATTTGGACCCATCGCATTTTAGCATCCACATGTCATCTTTACTTTTCTAACCTTTTACCTTGGCATGCTTTGTTTCTTGTATCACTTGTGAGGTACTGGTCTGTATATTTAGGGGTATTTCTGTTTGGTCAACTCACATATGTATATCTTCAGCTTGCAAATCAAAAAGACAACTACTCTTGTCCCCTATTCCTTCTTCTAAATCTGAAATCAAAGCATCTACATTACTTTGAAAGTATCTCTGTGATTGATTAGGATTTTCATTTTTCTCTTGTGACCCTACCCTCTTCGTGCATTTTTTGTATTCATAGTCAATGATGTCTTTGCGCATTCCACAATTCTCCTCAGAATGTGGCCTATCATGAACTCTACATCTATCCTTATACAGTTTACATTGGACTGGCAGATTTTGTCTGATGCACTCTTCCATCTCTTGTCTAATAGCATGACCAAATTTGTCCATTACACTGTTTTCTTCATCCGAAGAATTATCGTCAGACTTAATGAATAATGTTGTCTCCTTGCTGACATGTTTTTTTCTATAATTTAACATCATGATCTCTTCAATTTGCACCCCATTGTTAGTAATCCTATAAACACTAGGTTCTACAGTAGCATATAATATTTCATTCGTTTGATTATACTCTATTATCATATGTTTCATCATGGGTTCTGCCTCTATTCTAATCTGGTTTGGGACACCTCTCCAAGGTAACCACATATGTGAAAAATCAGTGGCCATATATCCATTTAATGTCTTGGACCAATTCCTACTCAGCAACATTCCATAGTTCACGGGTATCTCTATTATTTGAATGTCAATAAATTGGCTTACCCTAGGGTCTGAAGCTAATTGCATCTGAATGTTCATTAGTTCTCCTATCACACTAACCTCAGTTTTATCTAACTGTGTGACAACCTTGGCAGATTTGGTGGGAGTCAGCCCTAGAGTTTTACATATCCCTAAGGGCATTACATTCGCTGATGCACCAGAGTCTACCATGCAATTGTGTATGTTCTTCCCACACAATCTAACTGTTAACAAGAAAGGAGGAGCATCCTTCTTATCAGCATACATCACTACATTTGTATTGGAAGGCTGCTCAACTTTCTTACTTTTCTCTTTAGGCAGTGAATCTCTATTAGGAACATCTATATCAGCAGCAACCTCATCTATCATGGATGTATCCAAAGATTTTATAAAAGCATTTTTGATCCCTAGAGTTTTCAATAATTCATTCAGAGGTATACTAACCTTAATTTTCTTTATTTCTTCTGACAAGTAACTCATTAATCTTGTTGTCCCTACTATTTTAGTTTTACTTGTTTGGGCCTTTTGTACTGTTGTTCCACTATTTGTATGATGATTAGCTTTAAGTATGGCGGGATTGTTGCTAGCATTCTGATCTGGGGGTGTATTGAAGTTGTTAGGAGTGGAAGTGGTGAAAGGTCCTCCCAGCCTAGTGTTGCTCCTCAAATTGTAGGTGTGGTTTTTATTTGTCTGTTGAAATGCCTAGACCTCTTCTGTTTTAGTTAATACCTCATTTTCAGTTTCAAAAGGAAACTAAAAAGTATTTAACACAAAGGCTGATTTAGGGTAAAGATTTTCACAAAAGTACAGTTCATCCTCTAACATTTTAGCTTCTTTCTCTTCTGTAGTTGCAAAGATAAAGGTTTCTAAAACTAAAGCTATATCATACCCTGAGGGTACTACCTCATTACCCTTGGGAATAAGAAATTCAGAAGTAGGAGGCTACACATCTATATTAAATATGCTATCTACTAAATGGAATTGTGGACAATCAAGCTCAGCATGGGCATTGGTATTGTGAAATCTGCACCAACTTTTTAGTGATGTATTGGTCATTTGGATGCCAGTTGTTTGTTTCACATCATGATTATCTGTATTCTCAAAAGGAGAAGCTAGAGTACCATTGTTTGGCCCAGTGTCCATGCCTTAGGTGGCCTAGGTTGATTCTAATTTTTGTTATTATTACCCCAGGCCCTATTGTCTATCACTGGTCCTCTATTTTGCATTGGTTGCCCTTGGTTATGACTTTGATACTGATTATAGTTTTGGCTCTGATTATAGTTCTGATTATAGTGCTGATTTTGATTTGAACTATAGTTCTAATTTTGGCCTTGGTTATAATTCTGATTTTGATTGTATCCTAGGTTGCCCCTTCCATAAAGATTCTCATTTCTTAATTGTGTCACTTCAGTGGTCAATCTTTTCAAATGTGCAGTGATCTCTTTAATGTCTTCCCTTTCCTCTTGTGTTTTTGCCACAGTTGTATCTCTAGGAGGTTAGAAGAAAGGCTAACCACTATTTTGGCTATTATTAGTAGTGCTACCTGTGTAAGGAGTTATGGCTTGGATTGGGGGTAGGACTATACATAGGTGTGTGTGTAGGAACCAGATTTAATAATGGAGTGTGATACATAGGGACTCCGTTCCAAGGTTGTGCCTGATTTTGCATCCCAAAATTTCCTCCATTAACAAATGGACTACAAGTTGTAAGCCTCATTTCTTGGTTTACGATGGCTACCTCTTTGTAAGCTTTGGATATTGAATCTATGTCAGGTTTTCTTTTGACAAACATGGCAGTTAAAGGATCTAAGGCTACATAGTACATAGCTAACAAGGTATCATCATCTATTGTGTAAGGCACTACCAACCTAGAGTAGCCCTTTTGAAATCTGTCATTGAAATTATCAATCAGCTCTCCCTCACCTCTTTTTATGGTGGCTAATTTATGATACAAGATGCAAGGATCAATGGGTCCTCTAAATCTAGACAGAAATGCTTCTTCCATAAGTGACCAGGAAGAAACCTAGCCATTGGGTATGTTTACATACCAGTTAGATGCTTGTTCATTAAAAGTGTAGGGGAATAGTCTACATACCACGTCCTCATGTTCTAATCTAGCCCTAAAGCATGCCTCCTTGAATATTCTTATGTGGTCTTCCAGATCTTGGTGCAACTGGTATTTGGGACATATCTTTTCCAAATTTTTGGGCATCTCATTATAATAAGGGAATGCTATAGGAGAATGGACATTGAAATAAGCCATTGCAGGTGCTTGAGCTTGACCTGAACCTGTAGGAATACCTCAATTTATTGGTGGGATAGGATTTCTAGGAGTGCCTGAACCAAGATTTAAAGATCTAAATAGCGATCTGTCAAGACTCACAATGTTACAGGTGTTAAAAGGTGACCCAGGAGGTGTTCCAGATGAACTCCCTGCTTGTGATATTTTAGGATTCCAAATAAGAGGGCTCTTACTACATCTTATATCAGGTAATTGTACAAATATATCCCCTAAACTAGATCTAGACCTGGTCACCCTATCACTATTATGAGCCAGTTCTGCTTGAAACAAACCTTAACTTAGGTGGGCCCTCCTTCTAGCGCCAGAGAAACTTTTGGTGATTGTTTTGAAGCAATCATAATAATTAGTTAAAATTCACATTAAATGAACCAAAACTGACTTGAAAGATATGAAGGAATCGATTAAGATTCACTTAATCCCAAGTTTAATATGGTCAGGTCTTGACCTATTGGGCAAATTTAGTTGGTTGATGTGAAGCTGTAATGTTCAAGGGGCCTTACGTGATTTAGGGTTTCTTGTTGGTTTACTGGACTCAAACTATGCAAAAGATAATAGATATCAGTATGTTGCTCATCTTTTTTGCATAAAAGTGTCACTATGTTTACAAATCTTAAGATGATTTATATTATTGCAAGCTTTCTTCTCTTCAATATTTATGAAAACTATCTACTTTCAACTCTGTTGTTCATCCTTTTCAAGTATGAGACAATTTCCTTTAAATTTCTACATTTTAAGCTAAGTATTTCAGATGGGTTGGGAAAAGTTAGAAAGATCTAATCCACACTTCATTCACTCTATTCGAAGGATCTAATTGTTTTGTTATGCACTATATAAATAATACAGTAATTTGATCAAATCCATAGATTAAAACTTTAAATGTAAGTTCTGAGCATTTTCACAAACATACATTTAAAATTGCAAGCTCTAAGAGAAAATGTTTCAAACACAATGAAGGGCAAGAAAACACTCAAAAGATAGATGCAAAACTCCAGATTCAATTGTATTAGAAACAGACAGTCATATAAGATTTACAATGTCTGGATGACTCTTAGCTTCATTAATCAAACTACAGAAAACTTACAAGATTTACACATACAGTAAGGAAGCTAAATGTTCCACTCATTCCTTATTGCAGACATAGGTGACATCATTCTACTTTAAACTAAAAGGTCCCTCTACTCTAAAAAATGCTAAAACTAGTTACAAGTGCTGGCTATCTTCTAAAAAATCCCTGTGTAACCTTATTACAGTGTACAGAGGCACAATATATAGACTTTGATTGTCCTCAATACAACTCAAAACCTTAGTTAAACAAGGGTTCAAACCTCTGGTTATAGCAATAAATGTTGGGAAACAAATCCCCAGAAATATCTCTAAGCATACACCAAATCTGGGTGAAATACGCCCTTTTGAAAACCCTAGCAGCTCAATAATAACTTTTGTTGTCTGCTGCAATGATGCCTTCAGTTTCATTTTGTCTTCATCAATGAAGACCCTTGACTTTCTCACCTCATCCTTACCTCCCTCTACTCCTAGGATCTGATTTCCTCCTTCATGATGTCGCCGCCATTAAGTTTCAGCTCCTTCCTCAACTACAAACCTGTAAAATAGATAAAACAGATTTAAAAAACTCATCAAGTTTCTTCACTAATTAATTACCTGATTAGAAAGTTAGGTGGGCATAACTGCAACAAATTTTGGCATCCTCAAGTCTCTTTTTACAGTCGGTCAAAATCTGCGTGTACCTCTTTATTTGTATCACAATCTGCTATGTTATCGCGCTCTGTATGCTTTCATCGATGTAACTTTTCAAAACGGGTGGGCTCAAAAGTTCTCACCGACCCCTCTTTTTTGGCCGATATCCTTTCATTCGGCATTCGCATCTTCCTCCATCAGCTTGATTTTTATTTATCAGTGCGGGCTTAATGTTTCATTCCAATCGCCCATGTTTGGCCGATGCAATCTTTATTTGGCATGTATTTCTCTTTTATCAGCGTGAATTTCTTCTATTGGATTGAGTCCAAAATTTCCTATCGATCTCATCTCTTACGTTGATATCGGGTCCTGAAATAATGAAAATCGCGTCCAAAAATGCATATACAGCACTAGAAAATGGTCGAGTCAACCATCGTTGACCAAAATATGCAATCGGGCTCCAAAATTGACCTCAAAATTTCAATCACTTCTTTCTCCCGCTCATTTCTTTGTTTAAATCTTTGTATCTTCCAATATACAAGCCGGGCATGGTACATTCACTTAATCGGATTTCAAATTCATTTGGATTCCGGCTTGTATATTCGCAATGTATGTTTGGAAATATACAAGCCTGGAATCATACAATGAATTAACATTGTTTGATAACTCTTTTAAGTCCGCATTGTATAAGACGCTTGTATCCCTTGGTTTGTATGTTTTTAAACATACAAGCACTTAACCTTATTTAAACAACTCCTAGCGTCCGTGACTTGTACATGGATGTTGCATACTCCAAATGTATGTAAAAATATACAAGCCTGAAATGTATAATGATTTAACACTATTAAAAGACCTTTTCAAGTCTGCGTGGTGTATACATTGTTGTATAAGTCCCAAACACACAAGCCCGTGGACATACAACAAATTAACCCTTGTTCATAACATTTGAATTCTGTGCCATGTATAAAGTGTCTTGTATATTTCCTTGTATTATGTGACCTATCAAACATACAAACGTTAGATACATGCAACGGACTCCAAACATTTATTCATTTCAACACTAAACTATTTCGGATCCATCTTGTATGTATACATAAAGTTTTTATTTTAAAATGCATACAAGGAAAAAATACAGACAATCAGCTTTGTATGTGAAAACGATATACAAAGGGGATTGTATGTGCAATATGCAAGTGACCCATTATGCTTTTGACCTTGTATATTAACCCAACTGCAAATGCGACTAAGTATAAATTGACTTTGCATATACAAACGACCTTGTATATGAACAGCAATATATAAAGGCCTTGGTATACAAGCAAACTTGCATTCAAAGGGCCTTGTATATGCAACCCAATATACAAGTAGGCTTGTACATACAAACAACAAACCTTTCCCTTGTACATTTTACCAAAATAATCATAACTTGCAAAATATGGCAAATTTTAAGATGGTTCAAAAACCAACCCTAGCTCATTTTTCACAAGGAATCCAACCATATTATGCCCTGGTACTGAAAATGCATTTTTTCTCTATTTTTAACAAGGTTTGCAATTTTTACCCTCTTTTTCCTTTACCACCAAGCAAACCCACACACACAAAAGGCAAAAAAGCAAAGGAATAGCAGGGGTCCTCATTTTGCTAAGGAGTAAAATGGGCCGTGTTGTGAACATCACAACAAGTCTCTTAGAACATATTTTCTATCAGGGGATTCCAATCCCCTTACATTCCAACTAAAAAAATGAATGGGTTTCATTACTATGAAGATTGAGGGAGTAGAGTGACTCTTCAAGGTGTGGAATTATCCACCAGATATTTTTGGATGGACTCATCTTTCCCTTTTTTACTAGGTTTAATGTTACTTGCATTTTTGCTGAAGTTCTTTCTTTTTTCCCTTCCTCTTCTTCCTTCATTTCGCACTACTTGAGGATACTCTTTTCTAACCTAGCGGGGTCTGCGTCTCTTTTTCTCAAGAATTCCTCTTTAAGTCTATTCAATTTATCTCTTTTTTCTACAACTTCTCTAATTTTATCTAGAGCCAGTTGCTGAGCATTTTTCTTCCTAACTAAGATAAAACCATTATCTGAGGTATACCCCAATGGGACATCCTCTTATTTTTTTTCAAGGTCTGCTTGGGGGGGATCTCTCTCTATAACTTCATGTCTTCATTGCATTGTATTAGAGTGTCAGCAATTTGTGAAGCCAGGGCAGGATCTTCATCCATCCACCCTTTAGAGGTACTAATGGCCAAAGAGAAGCCACTTAGGGTTTCATCTCGAGTACTATCTGAATCATCAGTATCTATGTGGTCTTCTTCTATAGCTTCTGATTCCAAAATATCATCCATAGATAATGAGTCACACATGAGTTTATCTATGGATGAAGTCTTGAAATGAAAATCCACATTAGTATTTGTGGATTTTTCCTTCTCTGTTGTTGTCGTTTTGATCTCATTATCTGGTGATGGGGAAAAGACTTCCCCCTTCAAGTTTAATTCTTGTTCCTTAGGGTTATTGTTTGAAACCCCCATTTTCCTTCTATTAGGGTTTCTATTTAATGTTGGGCAATTCTTTTTTTGGTAACCATCTTGTTTACACAAGAAGCATGAGTTAAGCCCTCCCATACCTACTAATGCACAAAAGAATTTTTTTTCCTCCTAGTTGATTTCTAGGATTTTTGGTATTTGAACCCTTGTTTCAAAAGAGACTAGCATTCTTGCATCTAGATGGGGAAGGGTAGTTTTAGTCTCATCAATCTTTAAAAATTTCCCAAATGGTTCAAACACTTGTGGCAAGAAACTCCATAATTGAATCAAGACATCTTTCAAAAGAATCTATCTTGGGATAGAACAAAACTTAATCTCTTTGTGTGGTGTGTCTAGTTTCCATGGAAATGGCTTAAACAAGGCCAGACCTATATTCCAGTAATCCTTTTCAATAACTCTTTTTTGCATTGGATGGGATTTAAAGAAGATTACAAAAATTTCAGGTTGAATCATCCTACAAAATGAGTAATGGATACCCAATGTCCTTGCCTAGACTATAATTAACCAGTTATCAAAGAACTTCCTTGAAGGCAACTTATCTATATTGACACATGTAAAGAAAACTAAAATGTTCATTAATCTTACTTCTTCCTTTTTTATTGCATTTCTTAGTTCTTCGTTAGGTTTTAAAGAAACCTTCCTAGGCATGGAAAGAGTCTCACCTTGCTCTTGTTCCAATGGTCTGCATCCCTGTTAACTTTTTTTGGTGCTTGCACTGAGTCCTCTGACATCATCCAGGATTAAGAAGACTACATTTTTTGGCACTGCTTGGGCATCATCCGCATTCACAACTTCTTTGAATGATTTAATTGACCCCTTCCCCTATTGGTCATTTCCACTCGAGTTACCTTCCATAGGCAATAAAGAAATTTAATCTGCATTCAATGCTGAAAGGATCATCGTACACCCCACACTTCACCCATCCACCTACTCTCTAGGCTAACTCTAGATGATGTTGCAAGAGGAGGTGGGAAACAATGCTAGCAGAGGATTTAAAATTAAAGCTTCTACAATAAATTTCAACAAAAAAAATAATACAATCACAATGAAAAACCAATTTAAACAGAGTGCAACAAATCCTGCAATTCTATCTTCAAGAAGGCAAAGAGATCAAAAGGTTTCTAGTAAGAAGAGAGGCCCCAAATGGGAGGCACAAGGAGGGTTTATGGGGAAACCCTTGTGCAACCCCTGGGAGCCCTCCACAGGTTCAAAGTTCTAATCTAGATCTTCCACATCTTCATATTCAAAATATTCTTCCATATCATTGATCCAATCAATAAGTTGTTCCAGATTCAATTCTCTAGAATATGTAGAAACTTTGATCTTAGGCCTCTTTCTGATTTTTGAAATGACCCTCAACAACTTAACTTTTGCAAGACCTCCTACAACTTCTTGTTCTTCCTTAGATAGATCTTTTTAGCTTCATCTTTGCTTTCCTCCCTTGTTCTCGACTCAAACTCTCTTCATAGCTCCTCTTACAATGCATCAATTTTCCTTTGCAGGGCTCTAAAGCCCTCTCCCATCAAAGAATTTCTCCCAATATGGTTTCTTTGTAGAGGCATTCTGATCTCCACAGAAAACCCACAACCTTAGGTCCTGGTGCAAACTACCTCATAGTCAGTGATCTATTTACCACTCAGGAACTCTTGGTCTAATACCACTTGATGAAGGGGGTAAATCATAAAGCACACAACAACAGAAATTGCACATAGAAAATAGAATGTTCTTTTATTGATTTGGACAACCCATTACATTACAAAATTTCAAATACATTCAGAGGATGAATCCTCTATAGGTTGCAACACATTACAACACCCTATCTCAAGACTCTAGAATCTTTTGCCTTCTATAACCCTAAATTAGCTAGGGTTTCTATTTTCCTACCTTTTCTTGATTCTACACTTTCTGTATTATCTCTACTCCACCTAGGGTTCCCAAAAATAATCATAAATATCCCTTTTGGTGGCCTCCAGCCAAAATTTTGAAATTTGCAACTCCCTCCAAAAGTAGGTCAACTTTCGGGAAGCATAACTTTTGATTCGAGTGTCCAATTGACATACCGTTTGAAGTGCCAGAAAGTTCACAAAGTAAACCATCACACTTTCCATAAATGTTTGGGAGTGTTATTGGATGTTTAGTGCCTCATATATAATTTCAAAACTTTTTAGGGGACCTCACAAAATTGAAACTTTAATATCTTGAAATCCAAACATGATCCTGAGCTGAAAATTACCAAGAATGCCTATTTGACAAATACAAAGCTTTGGGGAAAATTTTGGGCTCAACCACTTCTCTATTAAAGACTTACTAAAAATAGTAAATTCTGGTAACCTTAGCCCTGTTGGAAACTTTGAAGGTTATGAATCATTATTCAAGAAAATGGATGTCCAAAAACACAAATTTTGGAAAGAAATGAAAACAAAGTCATCAATTTTGAATCAACATTGTTTTTGGGTGATGCAAGATTGCCCTTATGCCTGAAGATGCTTCTGCATCACCTCTTCCTCTTCTCTTCCATACTGATGTCTTTCAACTCTTCTACTCCTGTAGGGTTAGTTCCTATCACTATCTCAAATGGTGTTCTTCCAATGCTCCTATCTATTGAATTATTATATGCAAATTTTACTTGTGAAAGAATCAAGTCCCAATTTCCTATCTTTTCTCCAACCAAACATCTCAACAAGTTTCCTAAAATCCTATTTACTAGCTCTATCTGTCCATCAGTTTATTGATGAAATGTTAAACTAAACCTCAAATCTTTCTTCATCTTCTTCCAAAGTGTCTTCCAAAAGTATCCAAGAAATCTTGTATCTCTGTCTAAAATTATGCTCTTAGGTAATCCATGCAATCTCACAATCTCCTTATAAAATAGGTTGGCCACATGAACTACACTAGTTGTCTTCTTACAAGGTATGAAATGTGCCATTTCTGAAAATCTGTCCACCACTATGAATATTGAATCATGTCCTCTTTGTGTCTTTGACAATCCGATTATGAAATCCATGCTTATGTCTTCCCAACTATTAAAGGTTTGTATAATCTAGTATTCTAACTACTCCCTTTTGCAAATTAAAAAACTCTCCAACTCTGCACAAACTTCCTTACATCCTTATATATCTAAGGCCAAAAGTAATTTTCACTTACCAAAGCCACTATCTTATCAGTGCCAAAATTTCCTGCCAATCCACCACTATGTTTCACTTTGATAAAATTGTCTCTCATTGAACTCATAGGTATGCATAACTAGTTTCCTTTGAACAACATATCTTCTTAAATGAAATAGTCCAACCACTTACTCCTATCTGTCACAATAGGTTCTTTACATGCTTTCCAAGGTTCTACAAAATTAAGATCTCCCTCATACATGTTCTTCAACTCCTCTAAACCTCACACTTCAACTCTCATTTTTGTCAACAAGTTCCTTCTCCTACTTAGTGCATCTAGAACTTTGTTTAATTTTCCACTCCTATGCTTCAACACAAATTATAATTTTGCATGAACTCTACCCATCTCGTATGTTTTTGATTCAACTTTCCTTGATTATTCAAATACTGCAAAGCTTGATGATCTATATACAACACAAACTCCTTAGGCAACAAATAATGTCTCCACTTCTTCAAGGCTTGAATTATGGCATAAAACTCCTAATCATAAACTAAATATCTTCTCCTTGCATCATTCAACTTCTCACTGAAATATGCTACAGGTCTACCTTCTTGACTTAACACTACTCCTATTGCATTTCCACTTGCATCACAATCTACTTGAAATACCTTATGGAAACTTGGTAATGCCAATATGGGTTTCTCTGTCACTTTCTGCTTCAACAACTCAAAAATTTTATCTTCTCCTAATGTCCACTTAAAGTCTTTTATGTCACCTTTCATTGTCTGTGTCATAGGGTTACATATTGAACTAAAATTTTTGATCAACTTCTAGTAGAAACTAGCCAATCCATGAAATGATCTAACTTCCCAAATCCTCTCAGGTGTAGGCCATTCAACAATTGCTCTTACTTTTTTTAGGGTCCATCTTCAATCCTTCTGCAGAAATCACAAATCCCAAGTATACCAATTCTTCCTTCATGAAACTACACTTCTTGATTTTTATTGACAATTTCTCTTCTCTCAACCTCTGCAATACTTTTCTCAAGTACCACAAATTTTCTTCTTTTGTCCTACTAAAAATTAGAACATCATCCAAATATACAATAACAAACTTACCTAAGAATTTATTCAAAACTTCATTCATCAATCTCATGAAAGTACTTGGTGCATTTGTCAATCTAAAAGGCGTCACTAACCACTCATACAATCATTCATTTGTCTTAAAAGCAATATTCCATACATCTCCTTCTCTGATTCTAATCTGATGATATCCACTCTTCAAATCTATCTTTGTAAAATATTTTGCTCCACTCAAACAATCCACAATGTCATCCATCCTAGGTAAAGGGAATCTATACTTAACTGTGATCTTGTTTATTACTCTAGAGTCTGTACACATTCTCCGTTCTCCATCTTTCATTGATGATAACACTACAGGTACTACACAAGGACTCAAATTTTCTCTCATCAAACCTTTCCTAGACAACTCATGTATCTATCTATTCAATTCTTCATTTTTTGTTGGTGTTATTTTGTGTGTTGCTTTGTTCGGCAAACTAGCTCTAGGTAAATGATCCATGTGATGACTAATACTCCTAATTGGTGGAAATCCTTCAGGTACATTGTCTAATATAAAGTCTTCATACTCTATTAGTAACTCAATTATCTCCTTTGATAGTGATTCTTCAGTCTTTAGGTTTTCAGGATTCTTAGGGATCAAAGCATAACACATTTTCTTATGTCTCAAACCATCCAAAAATTTTCTTCTATCTACCAAACAAATTCTAGCATTTCCACATACTCCACTCTTAGGTTTATCTTCCAAAGGGATCAAAGTAATTCTCTTTCCATTTGATGTTATAGTATATGTATTCTTTCTTCCATCATTTATAGCTTTCCTATCATACTGCCATGGTCTACTCAACAATATATGACATACATCCATAGGCATAATATCATACAATACTTCATCATGATAAGATCCAATATGCAATTTCACCAAACATTGTTCACTCACCAGTACCTTATGATCATGTTGAATCCATTCTATCTAATATGGCTTAGGGTGTTTCAATCTCTCCAATTTTTTCTTAGTCACCATCTCCTTTGAAACCAAATTATTTGAACTACCACTATCAATTACAACTTTACAACATTTACCTCCTGATTTACATTTGGTTCTAAACAAACATTTCCTCTATGGTGGTTCATTATTTGTCTCTGCATGAAGTAGTGCTCTCTTGATGACAAGTGATTCTCCTTTCTCAGGTTTAGCAACTGAGCTAGGTGATCCAATAGGTTATTCTTCCACATAGGCTTCTCTTCCACTGTTCTATGTATTCTTGATTGTACTCCCTTGATTACATTCAAATGCTCTATGTCCTTCACCTCCACACTTAAAATATGTTCCTCTAAATGTTCTCCTATCAAGTCCTCTTCCTTCTCTTATGTATCCTTAACTCTGATATGGACTAGGATTTCCTTTGTGGTAGAAAGTTATGTCATCTCTCATGTAGGAATGGTTATCTCTGTCCTCCTTCTTCAATGTGTTCTCTTGTCTGTTCTGGTCCACATATGATCTCTCTCCTTCGGGAAATTCTCTGCAACTCTAAAATTTACCTCCCCTACCTCTTTGTCTCTGATCAGGGCAAACTGATATGCTTCTTCCAATGTTGACATCTTGACCAAACTTAGTTCTTCTTGAATGTTCAATCTCAGTCCATTGATGTATCTAGCCACTTTCTCCTTTCTTGCTTCACTATGGCAGGTCCTTATGATCATCTTATAAAATTCTTTAGTGTACACTTTCATAGATTTCTCCGTTTGTCTTAGGTTTTACAATCTCTTCAACAGCTCCAACTCATAGTCAGTAGGTATTAACTGATTCTTCAATTTTGTCACCATTTTCTCCCACTTTGTAATCTTCTCTTTTCCTCTTTTGTTTCTATTGAACAAAACTTCTTTCCACCAAATAGTAGCTTGTCCTTTCAACTTTTTCTTCACAAATTTCACCTTCTTTAGATCTTCAATTTCTTCATACTCAAAATATTCTTCTAGGTCATTTATCAAATCAATTAGCTCCTTAGGATTCAAAATGCTAGTATAGTTTGGTACATCAACTCTAGGTCTTTTCCCAATCTTTGAAATAACTCACAACATCTTGACTTGATCTAATTCTTTTCCTTCATCTCTTAGGGTTACATCATTATGATCAATGGATTGAAATTCTTCATCATCATCACTTTCAACATGAGGTGTCAATCCTCTTCTTCGATCTTCTTCAATAGAATCCAAGAGAACTCACATTGTTTTCATTATTTCTATCATCTCATCCATTCTTTCAGCCATAGTACCAACAACAGGTATACTCCTCCATGGTATTTCTTCCTCGGATCAAGTTTAACTACCTCAAGTTTGGCGATCAGGCTACAAGGTGAAAACTGCCTCACAATTGGCGACCGATTGACATCACAATAAGTCTGCCTTAGATTTGTTGATATGTTCACAACAATATATTATGGAATTCCTTCTCCATATTCACTAAATTCACTCCCAAAAGATTCAAACTTCACTCTGATACCACTTGGTACAGTCATAGTTAGGAGGGTCCACAAAGTGAACAGTTCAGATCATGCAACTAGAGTAAACAGAATGGAAACAACTCAAAGGTAGAATGCAAATGTGGATTCAGTCATTTAGTATATCATAGATTCAAAATACAAACAAGAGAGCAATATGTAGGCTTACAATTAGGGCTCTCTGGCTGAACTCCTTAGTTACAAAATATGCACAAGATATAGCTTGAAGGCACTTTCTGAAGGAAATATAACTTATGAATTGTCTAACTATCGATGACTACTTTCCTATGCATCTATTACATGATAATATATCATCTTTGTAACACAAGATTCCATTGTGTCACCTAAGGATGATTACAAACTCTGATGGAAGAGATGTAATGTGTGTACATGGATAGGTTGGACCTATTCATATAGAACTCATCCACAAATGAATGGAATAGCATGCAATTCCTAGGAAAGGTCAACCATGATCCAAACAACATTGAATAATGTGTCATCTAGCTCCAGAAGTCATGAAATGCTCTGCAAGTCTCCTCCTTTGATTGTCTAAGATTTTCAAGATGCTCTATTTTGAGAAAATAGTCAATCTTCTAATAGCGATATCTTTCTGGTATCTGATCCAAATGATCTAAATTTTTGATATGATGTGCATGAATGTGTCTAGAGGCTAAGTCTATTTCCAAAAGGTCTAATATGAGACTGTAGCAGAATGCAGATCAAAATACATAAACTACTACTAACTAAATTGAACTAGAAAATGAAAAGAAACAAACTGAAATACAAACATTTTTGGTAGATGCAAGATTGGTCTTGAACCAAGGATATTCTTACATCAAAAAGGATGTGCACTAGCTCAAGATATACACCATCCCATCTTTTGTATAAGGTCTTTTAAAATACAACCCCACCCACATCATGGAGATGCCATACAATGAAAAGGAAGCATGTGCTCAAAGTATACAACCCAACCTACATCACAGAGATGCCTTCTAGTGAATAGGAGGTATACGTAATGCAAACATGCTTTATCAATGTAAAAAGTAATCAAGTAGTTACCATGATATATGCCCCCACCTTAAAGTGGTTGATCTTGCTTGCTGGTATCAGGCACATTAATTTAAAGTAGAAAAATGCAAGGGAACAAGAGCTTTCACAAAGCCCATGCCCTGAAGTGACATGTGCCATGATCACCAAATGTTCCCACAAACAAATCGATATCATTTTCTAAGATAATCAACAATATATAAGCTTTGGTTAGAAAATCTTACTCTAGGATAACAACCAAATCAATTCATGAAAGTCATATAGAAATTATATCACATAATAGACCAAGGCTACACTTGTTGAAAAATTTCTAGTGTCAACATTAATGTCAACTTCTTGTAGATGATCCACTTGGTTTCCAAGTGCTTTTGAGAAAAATTGAATAAAAAAGTGTGTATTGTGACAGAGGTATGTTCAGTGTTGTGCTCCACAATTTCTCATGGTTGAAGATATGCCTATGCACTTTGGAAGTAATGATTAGATGTATTCAGAGGTGTTATGTTTAGAATCTCAAGTTCTAGATCATGCGGTAGTGGAAGATGTGTTTGACAGAGTGTTTGATTGTGAAGAAGGTTGTCTGGGAGAAATGAGATTCCTCTATATTTCTCTGTATTAAAGTTTCTTATGTTACAAATGTAGGAACATTCTTATATTATTTATATCTTCTTTCCCTTGAAGTTTCAAATGTTGGGTTGCTCCACAAACTTAGTTCTTGTGGTGGAGTTTAGCAGTATTGCATCTTGATGTTTAGATTGAATGTATTCTTTGTTTTAGGTGGTTGCGACAGTGTTACAAAATATTTTGGAAAGATATATGAATAATGTGGAGTATTTCTCTATGGTCTACATGATGTTTTTAGAAATGGAGAGGTGTGTATGTGGTTGCTTGCAATGTTAGTTCAGGTTTGGCTGTCATGGCTTGCTAGTGCTATTTACAGAGGCAGCTTATGGATTGTTGATGTGATGAGCAACATGGTGATATAGATTTAGGTCCTAGTTAACCCTTGACATGGCCCACCTTCACTTCTTTCCACCACATAAGTGTTTGGTGTCAACCTATTTCGGTGTTGCACATTTGAGGTGCACATATTTCATTAAGACCAACCTAATTAAGATTGCTTTAGGTTGTGGATGGTATAAATACAAGATGAAGTTTGAGTGGAGTTAGGTAGAGAAGATAATGTGAATGTGAATCAAGGGTGGTGAATTGAGTGCGAGCTTAAATGCTTATGACTTCTAAATGTAGTGAGAAGGAGGTGTCTACATTTTATTTTGCTTGAAGTTGCTAGAGGTAGTGAGCTGAAGGTTATGGATGGCATAAGGTTGCAGTGGTGGATTTCTCCTATTACCTTGAGATAGTGAATCTCTTTGTAGCATTATTCTTCTATTCTTCTCTCCTTTGGATAGTGAGCCTTTCTTTTGGGAAGTGATCCTACTTGTATTCGGTGTTTCTATTCATATATATATGTGAGCTAATCCTCATTGTCATTTTTCTCTTCTTAGGTTTTCCGTGTAAATATGGTGTTCTTATGTGTTTAGATGTGTTTGTATTGATGCTTCATATGTTTACATTCTAGTAATACATAATAAGAGTTTGAAGATTGGAATAGTATTCAGGGTTTAATGTTTTAATGTACAACTGATTTACCCCCCTCTCAGTTGTCCTGTGCATACTAACAATTGGTATCAGAGCCAAGTTCCTTGAAGAAGCTTAATCTCTTAAGGTATATCCAAATGGTGCAAAGGAAAGGTATTGAGATTCCCTTGTTTGATGGATCAAATTATGCTTGCTGGAAGATCAGGATGGAAAGCTTTCTTTTCTCTTTAGGGTATGGTGTATGGAACTTAGTTGAGAAAAAATGTACTATGCCTACTAATGGTCCAAAGGATGATGATGATATTAAAGACTATGATAATAATGACAAGGCAATGAGTGCTCTTCTAAATAGTCTTTTTGATTTAGAATTGGTGAAGGTAATGACCTACAAAACTGCTCATGAGATCTGGAAGAAGTTGGAAATTATCTATGAAGGAGATGACAAAGTCAAGCAAGCAAAGATGCAAAATTTGAATACGATGTTTGAAACATTAAAGATGTCAAAGGATGAAAATATTTCAAGTTACATACAGAGAGTGCATGAAGTTGTCAATTCCATCAATGGTCTTGGTGGAACACTGGAGGAAGTTGAAGTGGTAAAAAAGGTATTGAGAACTATTCCAAAATATTATAGTGCTAAAGTTTATGCTATTGAGGAAGTTCAAAATTTGGATACTTATTCTAGGGATCAATTCTTTTTGTACTTTAACTACTTTTGAATTAAGAGAGTTTGGTCAAGATGAATCAAGAAAAGAGATTATTTTAAGGTTAGTAAAATAGAAAAGAATGATGAATCATATTCAAATGACTTTGATCAAATAGAAGCAAATTTTGTAAGAGGATTGAAAAAGGGGTCTTGAAAATACAAAGGTAAGTTACCCTTCAAATGTTTCAGTTGTGGAAAGATAGGTCATTATTCTTGAAAATGTCTAGTCAAAATTTCAAATGACAAATAAAGGATATCAAAGGAAAATCAATCAAGAGGAGTTATTATGTTAAAGAAAATGCTAGCATATCTAATGATGAGTCTGGCTATCTAGATGATGAAAGTGATGAATTCTTGTTCATAGCTTTGAATGTTGGAGCTAATTCTACTGACTCCGAGAGATGTATTAAGAAAATTTCTTTGGAAATGACACAATATCAAAGGAACTTTTGTAACTACTTTTATTGCAAGAGAAGAGGAAAACTACCAGATAATTTACATTGGATGTTCAAATCATATGATAGATGATAAGAACAAGTTTGTTAAGCTTGAGAAGTTTGATGGAGGTTTTGTTAAGTTTGGAGATGATGCATCTACTAAGATCTGTGGAAAGGGTTCAATTAGTTTTGATGGTAAGCACAATACAAATGATGTTCTCTATGTTAAGGGGATGCAGAATAATCTTCTAAGTGTAGGAAAAATGTGTAGCAAAGGATATAACCTTGTGTTCTAGGATGATGGCTGTGAAATTAGAAAAGAAAGCTTTAGAACTCTAGTTGCTATAGGAATAAAAACAACAGGAAACGTATATTAGCTCAAAGGTGCTAATAGTATATGTTTTGTGACACAAATCAATGAAATTTGGTTATGGCATCAAAGAATGTGTCACATCAATTTTGATATCCTAGTAAGGATCAACTCTACTCAAGCTATTAGAGATTTGCCAAAAATTACATCCATTAATGCAATTTGCAAGGAATGTCAAATTGGGAAGAAAACAAGGAAGAACTTCAAAATCAAAGAATATTCTACCACAGGAACACTAGAGTTGGTACATATAGATCTGTGTGGACCTACAAGAACAAGAAGTTTTCAAGGTGATAGGTATTTCATGTTGTTAATTGATGATTATTATAGAATGACTAGGGTAACCTTTCTAAAAAAAATAAAGCTCTAGATAAGTTTAAATCATTTAAGGTTATGGTGAAAATGAAATAGATATGAAAATCAAGTGCTTGAGATCTAACAAAGGTGGTGAGTTTACCTCCAATGAGTTCAACTATTTTTGTGAAGATCATGGAATAAAAAGGCATTTGTCATCCCCTAGGACTCCTCAACAGAATGAAGTTGTGGAAAGAAAGAATAGGATAGTTCAGGAAGTAGCAAGGACAATGTTGAAAGAAGCAAATCTACTAGATATCTATTGGATAGTAGCTATTCACACTATGGTCTACATACAAAATAGGGTGCAAGCAAGGGTTAGTAGTTCAAAGACTCCATATGAACTATGGTATGGAAGAACTCCTAATGTAAAATATTTTAGAGTGTTTTGAAGCAAGTTCTACATTAGGAGAGATGAAGAAAACTTGGGAAAGTTTGATACAAGATTAGATGAAGGAATCTTCCTTGGATATTCTACAAAGAGGAAGACTTACAAGTGTTACAAGTGGCCAAAGAAGTTAGTTGAAAGTGCAAATATTAAAGTAGATGAAGAACCACATCAAAGCTCAATGCTAAGAGAAGGATATTAATTTGATGAGCTCTCGTGCAGAGAAGAAGAAAGAGAAGAAGAAAAGGAAAAGGAGATGCAAGTTGATGAAGAAGATGCTATATAAAGGATTCCTAAGACTCCCAGGTATGTATAGAAGAATCATTCTGAAGATCAAATAATTGGAGATAAGAACAAAGGTGTATTAACAAGAAGATAAATTGGTATGGAAAATGAATAGATAAATTTGTGCCTACTATCTAAAATAGAACCCAAAATAGTGACTAAAGAATGCAAAGATAAACACTAGATCAAAGCTATGGAAGAAGAATTGATGCCTATTGAGAAAAATCAAGCTTGGGAAATTGTCCCAAGACCATCATACAAAAATGTAATAGGAACTAAATGGGTATTCCCAAAAAAATTGTATGAGAATGGAGAAGTAGTCAGAAATAAGGCTAGGCTTGTGTGTAAAGGCTACTAACAAGTGGAAGGAATATATTATGAGTGTTTAGTAGGGAAAAGAGGATGTTGGATGAGTTTTTTAGTTTCAATGGATGAGTGGGTTAAATCCTCCTTTCTCAACAAAAATTCAAGGACATATCAGCTGATTTGAATCACACTTTTACAAAAGGATTCACCTATAGGTCAAGCTGTCACTTGGAATGATGTGGAATCTTAGATATTATCAACTAATGTATCAATTTAATGCTCAAATACCTTTAAAACCCTAATTATGCAAAACAGTAAGCAAATTGATGAATTATGGCAAATCCTTATAGACTAAGGTAGTACACAGAGATTAATAACTGATCATTTTCCAAAGTTTGGGATGCAGAATATTCAGGGACATTGGCACTAACACCCTTGTCCAAGGTAGTGTTTTCTTTGTGGAATCTTGATCTCCTTCTAAGATTAATATTCACTGTACGTTCCATTTTTGTCCCATGAGATGTGGAGGACATTGGCACTAGTGCTTGAGTCTAACGAAAAGTTATTTTTAGGATGTCGAAAGCTCTTTAGATGTTGATTGTTACTATCCAAATTATTTTTGTGTTTTCACCTTCGGAGGAAACTGGCATTGGCACCAAAGTCCAAGTAGTCTTTTTCATTAGGGATTTGGAATCTGTACACTATCTCAATGTTCCCTGCAACTCCACTTTGTCAAGATGTGAAACTTGTAACCTGCAATCAAAAGGAGAGTGGTTGGGGGCTGTGGTGTTTAGAGGCTTCCCTTAGTTAAGCCTCGGAGAGACATTCAAGTATTTTGAACATCATTGTTAGATAAAGAGTGTGTATCCATGCGGGATAGAGGCAAAATCCAAATAATAAATGATTGAAAATAGAAGTAAATGTCACCTCAAAGGTGTAGATCTCATGGAAGGAAGAAGCTCTTTCATGCCATGAGGAGATGGAGCCAAATCTACAAAAAAACAAACACATTAACAACACAATACTACTCTACAACACAATGAAAGACTTGAATCACTCTAGCATAAGAACACAAGTTTGTAATGTCCATCTAGTTTACAAATGAAGTCTTAAACATGCTTATATATGCAACTACACACATTCCCACTAAGAATTTTGTAATTCAAACTTAAGGTGTCAGCATAGGGCCTAAGTAAAGTGACATTCAAATTTAGGGTAGACCTAAAATGGGATAGTTCTACGGCACTAGTGCCCATGTCCACCCTCCCATTTTGAGTTAGGGTCTATCATAATAGCACCCTGTAGGTCCTATTTGCCACAAGACTTTGGGGTTTTCTCATTGGGATTCAAAATTAACATGCAAGATGCTTATAATGAATTATAAGGACCCATGAGGTAAACCTTAAGAGGGAAAAGCCCCCAAGGAGACATTTTCTAACATAACATTTAGCCCCAACTTTAATGTATGTATAAATACAAGGCCAATACATGCATTAAAGTAGGGTCAAAACACAACAAACACGCCTAGCATGGTGCAGACAAGCCAAGTACACTAAAGATAGTAACAGGCATCCAAAACATGAAGAAGATGGTTATAGTCACACAAAACATGGAGAAGACAACATTGAAGGTATGCAAAACACAATTAATCTAGTGAATATAATGATTATTTATTTTTTTGTTTTCTCATATATGAATGCAAATGCATGTACATGGAAACTAAATACACAACCCAAAATACAGGAGGGACTCATTGCCACTAGTCTTTAGACTACATATGGGACAATAGACATGCAATAAAAATCTTAGAGCATAGGAGGAGCTCATCATCACTAGTCTTTAGACTATGCTTGAGAACAAACCTGCCATACAATTCCCAAAGAATAGGAGGAGCTCATCGCCAGTAGTCTTTAGACTATGCTTGGGAACAAACATGCCACACACAGACACACATGGAAGATATGGAGAAAACATAGAAAACAAGTGATGGAAGGAGGCTATTACTAGGTTCACCACCATCTCAACCACATTACAGGCACAACTGATAGTTGGTCTTCATCACAACAACCGATAAAGACATGCTTAAGGGAGGATACACCAACCCCACTTGCTTGGAGGACTTTTGGAAATGATAGGATGTGCACTCTCCTCAAGAAATATACCATCCCTACCTCTATAGAGGGCTTAAAATAAAAGGATATACACAATATCCTACCTCTATAAAGGGCTTTCTCTTTGCAATATAAAATAATGATGTGCACTCACATGGAGATACAACATCCTACCTCTGCAGAGGGATTACAAACACGCTTCGTTAGTACCAAAATCATCAGATAGCTTACCTTATATATGCCCCCACCTTAAGGTGGTTGATATCATGTACCAATATCAAGAACATTAAGGTAGGAAGAAAACATACAAGGGAACACGAGCTCTTGCAAAGCCCATGCCCCCAAAAGTGACATGCACTTTACAATCACTGAATGTTCCCACAAACACATAATTTCTTGCAAGAAAAGGGGCTAGAAATATTTCTAGAAGATAATAACCACATCACATGATCAAAGCAATGCATAAACATAATCACATCAAGAAACAAGGTTATACTATGGATTTGAAACCCAAGTATAACTGTGGGGCTATACCACAGAGATCTCAAAACCAAGTGCAACCAAGGCGAGACCCAAGATAAACAAATTGCATGGAGTAGTAGTATTGTTATGGTTTGTTAGTGTGATAAGACATCATCAAAATAGCATGGGAGTGATTCTACTAGCCAAGCATTAGATAATATATATCAACCCCATTGTCATGTATGGACTAGGTCCATTTTTGCTTACTCACTAAAGGGACATGTGGTTTGTATAAGTCTTATTTGTTTTTCATCATTCGCCAGCTAGATAGAAGCACTAGAGGAAGGTAAAAAATAAATCAAGAGAGGAGAAACAAGTGCCTTAAGTTTGTCATGTTGGAAGGTTCCCCCAGGTCACCAACCACAACTCTATGCCCCTATGACACAACACACAACAATGAAAATAGAGGAGAGGCAATTGATGCAAAGCTTACACCACAATACCACTAAGGGTCACAATTAACTTCATAGGAGGAAAGAGGATGTAGGGGATAATAGGACAAATAGGAAATTAGTCCTCTATGGGTCTGACTATTCCATTGGTCTTCTTACCAGACTTGATTGTCCACTCATTCTCCATAGTTCCAAGACTACACAATAACACCATCTATGTGTTCATATACCTAGGCTCTTTGCCAAAATTTCTAGGGACCCTAGATATTCTATGATTGATTGTCCCAAGCTCACAAAACCATCAAAATGCTCAGGACATACTTCCTCATACCACTTCCTTCACACACTAACCCACTTCCTTGTAGCCCTCTAAAAGGGACTCTCATGCAATAACTTATGATACAAACCTCCAACTAGGACTCTTATGGGCTTTTTGAGTACCCATTATCTTGTCCTTCAACATACTAAACATGCACTATGGGGTCCTTTGGAATGCAATCCCCAAATCATGACTATACCGATCCCCAATAAGGCCTAATTAGGTCAGTTTTACAAAGGGAGCACACACAAACTCAATGCCAAACTTCTAACTCCTATTCTAGAGGGTCCACTAGGATACAAATGGACTGATTTCAAATGTTTTAGGGCTATGAGGTCTTTCAACTTCATTCTATGATCAAATCTTCACTCCACCAAAGCTAGTTAGCCCAACACAAGGTGCAATAAGGCCTCAATGGCTCAAAACTCCATCTTTCATTTTCCCTTTGCTCCTGCACACATAACCCATTATAAATCATACCAACCCAACCTCATTCCACCCATTTTGGGGTTCTAACATAGTAGAATGGGTTAGGAAATCAAAAACCTCCCTAAAACTATCAAAATAAGGGTTTGAGACCAACTTCACAACAACCAGCTACAAAATGACTAAACCTCAATGATATTCCCTCCTACTTGGATCAAATGAAAGGTAATATCATCTACTACACCATTTTTATCAATTGTTCCCTTGACTATGCAGTACAAGCAAGTACAGTCTAGAGGAACAACATAAAAATTAGAAATAAAACTGGAAAACAGAGCAGTAACAAGAAAATGTGTGGTAAAATCCTTCAATGTTGATGGAATCTATTCAAACTTGCTATAAAACAAAAGTAACACCATCCACTTCAATATTCCATGCCATTTGGATATTGTCAGTATAGTACAGACATAGGGTGGACTGTAGAACAATAAGAAACTCAGAAAAATTAGAAAAATAGGGGCAAATTTTGTATTTCTCCTCTTCAAACATTTCTATTCTTCATACATTTGACTCCATCCCTCCTCAATGAATCCTCTACCAACAATAAACTCCATATATCACTTTCCATCATGGGAAAAGGCATAAAGATGGCTAAAAATAGCCTTTTGAAGACTGTAGTCCTATGAGGACATGCCTAAAAATTAGGGAAAAAATAGTCCTCCTCTCACTCCATCACCTAGTTATGCCTTATTATAACATTTCAAATGAAAATTACATTTATGCTCAATATTTGAGCTCAAAAGAATCAAAATTTCTAAATATTTGACTTAAGGACCTCCTAGGTGCACTGCACCGTACACCCTAACTTGTAACTTTTCCAAGTCCCTTGGAAAAAATCTTGTAATTTGTCCTCCATTGCTTGCTCTAACCTTCATGTTTGGCTTCATTAGGTTCATTTTTCTTTGATCCTTTACTATCCTTGTTATCTTTGCTCTTGTCTTTCCTTGAAGTTTTCTTCACTCTGTCAATCTTCTTATCACCAAACTCTACCACCTTCGTTCTCAACCTTTTATCAACTATCGTCACTTTACCTTTCATCTCTTGAATAGTCCTCTACCCCATGCTCTTTTTGTCTTCATTCTTTTCAATTCTAACTATACAATCACCTTTCTCTATCTAATTACCTTTAGAAATCTTTGTCCTCACACCATCCAACTGCCTCTTCTCTGTACTCATCACCACATGACACATGACTATCCCTACTAAGATCCCTTCACTTATTTCTTGTATTTCCATAGGCTTTTCACTCTTACACTTCTCTATTTTAGACCAAGACACATTTCTACTTACCTCCTTCCATAGGAAGACATTCCTCTGTACAACTAGCTACAAATCATCTTCACACTTCCGATTTGTTGTCTCAATAGTTTTATGCCTTGAAAAGGCTGTATACTCCTTGGTTTCACTCTCTTCAAACCTCACTGGCTCCTTCTTGCCAAACATTATCATCTTTTCTGTCCTTGACTACTCCTTGGCTTCTTCCTAAAATGGAATCAGCATAAAAGTCTTCTCATCCTTCCTTATGGTGTAGGTGTTAGCTTTCCCATCATAAAGTATAGACCTATCAAACTACCAAGGTCTTCCAAGTATCACATGACATCAATCCACGGGTAGGATGTCACAAAGTACCCTATTCTCATATGCTCCAATCTTGAACTCTACTAATGCTTGCTTACTCACTAAAATGGACTGATGATCACTTACCCAAGAGACTTTGTAAGGTGTGCCCCTAGGTACTCTCTTTAACCTCAGTTTCTCTACTATCTCACTAGACACCATATTGTTAGTACAACTAGAATCTACTATCACTTTACATACCTTGTCTTTGCACTTGCAAGTTGTCCTAAATAGTACTTTCCTCTAGATCAGCTCCCGCTCCTTGGAGGTCTTCAATAGTGCTCCTTCTCTCAACATCAATGTTTCTCCTACCTCACCAACACAACTAGTGGGAGTAGAACCACCACATTCTTTTTCTTAGACTAACTAAGTCCTCTCATTCTTCCTTTCACCATCACTTGAAAAATTTTGCTTCTTAGGACACTTATATGCTGGGTGCCCAAACTCTTGACAATTGTAACACTTACCTACAAAGGTCTTTGCACTCCTTCCACCACCAAATTTGCCTCTAAAATCAACACTTTGTCCTTGTGCCTTGTTCATCTCCTCTTGACTTTCATTGACTTGCTTTGTGTTTTGAAAAGATCCTCTTCCTCTAGAGGTGTTGCCTCTACCTCTGGCTATCTTGTCTTGTCTTCTCTTCAACTTCTCTTCTACTCTTACTACCATCTGATAACATTCTTCAACATTCCTTGGATTTGCCAACACTAGTTCATCCTACATGTTAAACCTCAAACCACCAATATATCTAGCAACTTTTTGCACTTCACTTTCATTTTGACCAGACCTTATACTCAACTTATAAAACTCTTCAGTGTATGTCTTAACATCCATTTCCTTTTGTCTTAAACTTTGAAGCTTTTTAAACATTTGAACTTCATAATCTTTAGGTAAGAACTTACCTTTGATCTTATCTACCATCTTGTCCCATGAAACAATTTTTGCCTTTCCTTGCTTTCTCCTCTCTATTTACTTATAATCCCACCTGTTGGTTTTTCTTCTGAATCAGCATTAGGGTTTGCCACTTCTAATGCACAGGCAGATTCAGCCAACTAAATACAGGAGGTTGCGTGAGCTGCCTCCCCTTCACTTCTGGTTCTGCCGCACCAAGGGGGGTATCCCTATAACTCAAGATGTAACCTTGACTAGCTCAAAGATAGAAAGATCTAACTTGACAACAACAGGCAGAATACTCTCATGTATGGACCAAGATCTGTATGATAGATCACAAGGCTGGCAACATTCTTGGACATGATGTCTGGTTGGGTATGAGAGCATGCAGGGAGTTCCTAATCCTACTCCTACAACTAACAGGTGGAAGTATGAAATGGTTTAGTTTGAATTTTGGATGCAAAGCTGGACATGGTTGTAACACAAACACAAAGCAAGATTGGTGCCTATCCAGGGCTTGGAGTTGGTAGACATACACCTGTGAATGATCAGCATGAATAGCTAAAACTGGATTTCAGGGGGATACACATGATATCTGCCTTACAGATATCTCCCAATACAGAGTGTTAAGTTATCTCTACTTATGGCATCCCTACTGCAGTATACCCTTCCCAATGTTCAACCTGAAAACAATTTAATCTGCCCCTTGAGCAGAAGTTAAAAGATCAGACATTCAACATAGGAATTCTATGCTCTAGAATCTAAACATTACCCAAATATCCAGATTCAGAAGAAGAATACATGCAATACTGGAGACAGAATTAACAAAACACATGCCATGATAGCATTTCTCATATAAGATCAATCATGAAATCAGTGGATTCATGCCAAATCGTACAACAGGAGATACATAAACTCACAAGTTAAGCTATACAGAGCAACCAGATCAGCTTGTTTTGAATTACAGAGCCAAAAATCTTCAACTTTCAACAACCACAAATGAGTAACACTTCCTGCTTTTAACAGCCAAGTAGTGTACCACAGCAATTAATTACATGGTTGACCAAAAATCCTGCTAGATACACAGTATCAGCAAAATGGCGCTCAACGCATTACCAGATTGGCGCCCAAACATGAATGCAGCAGGTAGGGGAGGAGACAGGAAGAAATCTCGAGCCCTATGCCACTGTCTGCTGATGTACACCTTCAATCGGGTACCAGATCCGCCCATACCTCTACAACCTTCGCCATTAATGGCACACCAACCCGCGGCCTCGGGAAAACGTCAATTCTGCATCGCAACCATTTCCCGCCGAGATTCATCATCATGATATTTCGAATATGCAGGATATCAATTATCCCACATGCACCCCGCGGTGACCCTTTAAACACTTTATATACTAGGTCATGAGCATATATGATGTCGGTGCTTTTGCTCCTGACGACACTAGTATAAGACTTCATCATCATCATCCTCCAGCAGCATGATATCCTATTGCTTGAAATATCACCCTGACGTCAGCAACATATCGCAATACCACCTGCATGATAATCGCCTTCATCGGCACAACCTGATCCATCGGAGGAACATCCTCCTGCTGAGCCTATACCAAAAGTCTGGCAGATGAACATCCTGATGACGTCATCATCATATCCTGCTGACGTCATCATCATATCTGCCTACTGCGCACCTCCTCATATCCGAATGACGTCATCATCATATCGACATCAGGATGATATTCGGAAGATAACCGGATATTTGGAAATATCATCCTGATGCACAAATATCATGTTGCACTGTAGCTCCACTATTAGATCGGGGCGATTGATGAATATGATGATGCTTGAAAAGATCACCCCCCACTAGATAATGCACGAAGCCGGCAGGCGGATATCTCCTTGATATCAGCGTCATCATGACGCTGGAACAAACATACATCCGGGTGATATTCAAAAATGAAAATATCACCCCCTCCTTCGAAAATATCATGATGCAGATAGGTAGAGAAATAGATATCACCCCGATATAAGAATGACGTCAGTATCATCAAGATGATAAAACAATGAACATGAAGTGATACAACATCATCAGGATGATATTGACTAAGATCATCCTGACGTTCAAAATATGATGACCCTAGTGAATATCGGGTCACACTTAGAACTCTTCAACAACATCATCAGGATGATCATAACCAAGATCACCCGATGATAAAAATATCACCCCGGCGAAATATCATGCAGGCAGAAAATATGATGACCCCCGCAAGCAACACGGTGATAACTGGAAATATGATGATGATGACGACGACCCTTAAGAAAAAACAAGTCAGGTCGAACAACTCAGAGAATAACCCCTTCAGAAGATCGGGGTGACATCATCATCATAAAAGGGCAAGGTGATAATTGGAAGATCACCGGATACTTGAAAAATCACCCCCGCAAGCAAATCAGGGCACACTGTAGCTCATTCAGCAGGATCAGGATGATAACCAAACATCACCCGATATTGAAATATGATGATCCTGATGAGAAACCGGTCGACAGAGAACATGATGATGCTGACCACCATCATAGAAAATATGATGATGATGACCTCCTCCTTAGGAAAATATGATGCTGCAGCTGAAAAATGCTGAGGAGGTCCAACACTTAGAACATTTTTTGGATACTTAGGGAAAGTGCCTGCATGAAAATTGCTCAAAAACTGCCAGTCAATTCAGGCACTAACACTGGCTCTGTCTGGGGACGTGTAGGTGCAAGACTGCAGCGAGAACCCCAGATCTCTGGGATGCAGACCAGTCCCTTATCCATTGGGCACAGAGTCAAATACTGCACCGACCTGCATCACCAAACACACTTGATGGCCTAAGGCCACCAAGAAAAGAAAAACATGTATCTCCCTTTGTCAAATATCTTGTTTTCATCTGCATGCACTGGGTCAAGCTTGGAGATACTACAAAGATCCACCCACAAACAAATCTTGTCATCTGCATACTCAACCCTCTGATTTGGCTTGTCATTATCACCCCTGTGCAGATAACCTTCAACATCATGTGACATGTGGGTGCAGAATATATCAGGCAATGCATACTCAAATGGTATAGAACACAGGTCATCATCTGTATCATCATCATGCATTGCAACTTGATCTCCTAGCTGGACTGCAAATAGGAAACACTCAGAGTCCACCACACAACTAGGAAGATCAGGGCTCATTGTATTATATGCTAGCACATCAAAAGAAAAGCTTTCAAAATCATAATTGTGCACATCATGTACACAACAATCAGCAGCACCAGGCTGGAAAAGATCAGGCTCTGGCATCTCTTTCAAATCAGGCACATTTTCACAGTCACTTACCTGATGTATGTTGTTTCCTCTTTCATCAGGATGAGAAACAGAATCCAAGCCAAAAATAGTGTCTAGATCTTCACCATACTCAGACAGATCCTCATCACCATATGTGTCATAAATGGGTGACCCAGGTGCATCAGTTTCATCATAGTATGCCATTTGTTCATGGGCAGCAGAGCACACATCTTCATCACCAATGGATTCACTTTGTGGAGGAGTATCAGCCTGTGTGTCACAAGCAAAACAGCCATCAAATGAAAAACAATCATGCTCTAAACTAGCATTTATTTCAATTTCTGACTGCTCTTCATGATCTCCATGTGTTTGAAAGGTAGGCAATGGGTCACACATAGGACTGCTTCTCTGTTTGCTTATATCTTCTCTGTCTTGAGTACAATACTCACAATTGTCTCCACAGGTCCATTCCAAAAATTGCTCATTGCTGTCCACAACCTCGTTATTGTTTTCATGGTCAGCTGCCTCATCATTGCAATGGGAATCCTCATTAGTCCTTTCACTGGCATCCTCAACTGGTGAACAATCCAGTTGAGCCATATTGTTAGCATTATGTTCAAACACAGCAGTCTCAACCTCTATGCTTTTATTTTCATTTTTATTTGCACATGATGCCATAATCATTTGGTCATTTGCAGCTTCATAACCATTTCTCACACCAAGGCCTGGGGACAGGGGTTTCAACAGGTACACATTTCTGATTTTTTCTATCTTTTCTATGAACCTGTATGCCATCTGCATACTTGTCACCTTGAAATCCCTCAGTATTGCACTAAAGCCCTCCTCAAAAGCTTCAAAGAATATGCCAACACAGGCTGGAATATCAGGTCTGAAGAGTTCTGGGATCTGTGAAAGGGCTATTGCAAACCTATGACTGAAAACAACACATGGCTCTTCATCTTGTTTTCTGATTCTCATCAATTCTGCAACAAGATCAGCCGGTTCTTTTGCAAATTCTTCCTTGAAACAGTCAGCAAGCTCATCCCAACAGGCAAAGGATTTCTTTGGAAAGCTCAAATACCAGTCTTTTGCTTTTGCATCAAAGGACCTAACAAAAAACCTCATCCACATATCCTCATCTCTGAATGAATATTTTCCCATAAAACTGTGAAAATTTTGGATATGTGCATTCCCATCACATACATTGTGACCACTAAATCTAGGCATCTGATAGTATATCCTAGCAGGCATAGTTTCTACTTTATAATCCACCCATGACAAATCCAGTTGGTCATACAAAGGATCAAAAGGGCTGACAGGAGGTTTAGCTTTCTGACTGGCAGACACAACAGGGTTACTGCTTTTTAACTGGGCCTGCTCAGCCTCTAAGAATATCAACCTATTTCTTATCTCTTCTATTCCTTTATTCAACATTTCACCACTGAGTATGGGATAATTCATACTTGGATTCATAAAAATCTTACTCTTAGACATCCTTTGTCTGTCTAAGACCTAAGGTTTCCCCTGGCATCTAACTTATGCAGTAAAACAGCAAATAAAGGGGAAGGAACAAGGTACCTTTCCTCATAGAGATGCAGAAAAATGAACAACACATTTTTGTCACATCACATACATCCATCTTTCATGTGCATTTGGATCTTTTTTGCAGAGTCGCCACCTCTCCAAAGAGGACAAAATTTACAGTAGCTGAAAGCTCATCAAATACGTTTCTGAGTTCATTCCACCAGCAGAGCAAAACTTCACCAGAGACTACAGGATATCACTTTACATCTCATCCCCAGCAGAGTCGCCAATTTGTTGGTGACTCGGATGGGTCACAGATATATTACTGGAGATGATTAGATAGTACTTTTACTTCCCATTCCCCAGTAGGGTCACCAATTTGTTGGTTTTTCTTCTGAATTAGCATTAGGGTTTGCCACTTCTAATGCACAGGTAGATTCAGCCAACTAAATATAGGAGGTTGCGTGAGCTGCCTCCCCTTCACTTCTGGTTCTGCCGCACCAAGGGGGGTATCCCTATAACTCAAGATGTAACCTTGACTAGCTCAAAGATAGAAAGATCTAACTTGACAACAACAGGCAGAATACTCTCATGTATGGACCAAGATCTGTATGATAGATCACAAGGCTGGCAACATTCTTGGACATGATGTCTGGTTGGGTATGAGAGCATGCAGGGAGTTCCTAATCCTACTCCTACAACTAACAGGTGGAAGTATGAAATGGTTTAGTTTGAATTTTGGATGCAAAGCTGGACATGGTTGTAACACAAACACAAAGCAAGATTGGTGCCTATCCAGGGCTTGGAGTCGGTAGACATACACCTATGAAGGATCAGCATGAATAGCTAAAACTGGATTTCAGGGGGATACACATGATATCTGCCTTACAGATATCTCCCAATACAGAGTGTTAAGTTATCTCTACTTATGGCATCCCTACTGCAGTATACCCTTCCCAATGTTCAACCTGAAAACAGTTTAATCTGCCCCTTGAGCAGAAGTTAAAAGATCAGACATTCAACATAGGAATTCTATGCTCTAGAATCTAAACATTACCCAAATATCCAGATTCAGAAGAAGAATACATGCAATACTGGAGACAGAATTAACAAAACACATGCCATGATAGCATTTCTCATATAAGATCAATCATGAAATCAGTGGATTCATGCCAAATCGTACAACAGGAGATACATAAACTCACAAGTTAAGCTGTACAGAGCAACCAGATCAACTTGTTTTGAATTACAGAGCCAAAAATCTTCAACTTTCAACAACCACAAATGAGTAACACTTCCTGCTTATAACAGCCAGGTAGTGTACCACAACAATTAATTACATGGTTGACCAAAAATCTCGCCAGATACACAGTATCAGCAAAATGGCACTCAACGCATTACCAGATTGGCACCCAAACATGAATGCAGCAGGTAGGGGAGGAGACAGGAAGAAATCTCGAGCCCTGCGCCACTGTCCGCTGATGTACACCTTCAATCGGGTACCAGATCCGCCCATACCTCTACAACCTTCGCCATTAATGGCGCACCAACCCGCGGCCTCGGGAAAACGTCAATTCTGCATCGCAACCATTTCCCGCCGAGATTCATCATCATGATATTTCGAATATGCAGGATATCAATTATCCCACATGCACCCCGCGGTGACCCTTTAAACACTTTATATACTAGGTCATGAGCACATATGATGTCAGTGCTTTTGCTCCTGACGACACTAGTATAAGACTTCATCATCATCATCCTCCAGCAGCATGATATCCTGTTGCTTGAAATATCACCCTGACGTCAGCAACATATCGCAATACCACCTGCATGATAATCGCCTTCATCGGCACAACCTGATCCATCGGAGGAACATCCTCCTGCTGAACCTATACCAAAAGTCTGGCCCATGAACATCCTGATGACATCATCATCATATCCTGCTGACGTCATCATCATATCTGCCTACTGCGCACCTCCTCATATCCGGATGACATCATCATCATATCGACATCAGGATGATATTCGGAAGATAACCAGATATTTAGAAATATCATCCTGATGCACAAATATCATGTTGCACTATAGCTCCACTATTAGATCGGGGTGATTGATGAATATGATGATGCTTGAAAAGATCACCCCCCACTAGATAATGCACGAAGCCGGCAGGCAGATATCTCCTTGATATCAGCATCATCATGATGCTGGAACAAACATACATCCGGGTGATATTCAAAAATGAAAATATCACCCCCTCCTTCGAAAATATCATGATGCAGATAGGTAGAGAAATAGATATCACCCCGATATAAGAATGACGTCAGTATCATCAGGATGATAAAACAATGAACATGAAGTGATACAACATCATCAGGATGATATTGACTAAGATCATCCTGACGTTCAAAATATGATGACCCTAGTGAATATCGGGTCACACTTAGAACTCTTCAACAACATCATCAGGATGATCATAACCAAGATCACCCGATGATAAAAATATCACCCCGGCGAAATATCATGCAGGCAGAAAATATGATGACCCCCGCAAGCAACACGGTGATAACTGGAAATATGATGATGATGACGACGACCCTTAAGAAAAAACAAGTCAGGTCGAACAACTCAGAGAATAACCCCTTCAGAAGATCGGGGTGACATCATCATCATAAAAGGGCAAGGTGATAATTGGAAGATCACCGGATACTTGAAAAATCACCCCCGCAAGCAAATCAGGGCACACTGTAGCTCATTCAGCAAGATCAGGATGATAACCAAACATCACCCGATATTGAAATATGATGATCCTGATGAGAAACCGGTCGACAAAGAACATGATGATGCTGACCACCATCGTAGAAAATATGATGATGATGACCTCCTCCTCAGGAAAATATGATGCTGCAGCTGAAAAATGCTGAGGAGGTCCAACACTTAGAACATTTTTTGGATACTTAGGGAAAGTGCCTGCATGAAAATTGCTCAAAAATTGCCAGTCAATTCAGGCACTAACACCACCATAACAAAGCATGACCTATTAGTTTGGTCTTTGCAATCTTCACTTTCTGATCCTCAGGAACTTCTTCACACTCAAAGTGGTTGTCTGATGCTACTATCCAATCTAGTAACTCTTCATTATTAAGGATTCCCCCATACTTTGGCACATCTATCTTCATCTTGTGCTTATCTTCTTTTACTACATTCAACAAATTTACTATCCTCTTATCCTTAGGGTCTAACTCTTCTTCCACATCTTCATACTCATCTTCCTCATCTTCCTCAGACTCATTTTCATCACCTCGAGCCACTCCTCTTCTTTGATTTTTTTCTAGGGTAGCCATTCTTTCCTTCAACTCCCTCAACTCTCTAGGATGCTTTTCCTTTAGCTCATTCATCTCTTGAGCCATGTTTCTTCCTTTTGGAGGCATCTTGACAAACTACCTTTTCAACTTAACACTTCACAATCACAACTGATCTACAACCTGGGCTCTGATACCAATTTGATGCAAAGCTTACGCCACAATACCACTAAGGGTCACAACTAACTTCATAGGAGGAAAGAGGATGTAGGGGATGGTAGGGAAAATGGGACGTTAAGCCTCTATGGGTCTGACTATTCCATTGGTCTTCTTACTAGACTTGACTGTCCACTCATTCTCCATGGTTCCAAGACTACACAATAAAACCATCTATGGGTTCATATACCTAGGCTCTTTTCCAAACTTTCTAGGAGCCCTAGAACTTCTATGATTTACTATCCCAAGCTCACAAAACTATCAAAATGCTCAGGAGGTACTTCCTTGTACCACTTCCTTCACACACTGACCCACTCCCTTGTAGCCCTCCAAAAGGGACTGTCATGCAATAACTTTTGATGTAGACCTCCAACTAGGACTGTTATGGTGTTTTTGAGTACCCATTATCTTGTTATTCAACATACTAAGCATGTGCTATGGGGTTTGTTGGAACACAATCCCCAAATTATGATTGTACTAATCCCTAATAAGGCCTGATTATGTTAGTTTTACAAAGGAAGTACACACAAACTCGATGCCAAACTTCTAACTCCTATTCCAGAGGGTCCACTAGGATTCAAATGGACTAATTTCAAAGGTTTTAGGGGTTTGAGGTCTTTCAACTTCATGGTATGATCAAATCTTCACTTCACCAAAGCTAGTTAGCCCAACACAAGGTGCAATAAGGCCTCAATGGCTCAAAACTCCATCTTTCATTTGCCCTCTTCTCCTACACACATAACTCATTATAAATCATGCCAACCCAACCTCACTCCACCCATTTTGGGGTTCTAACATAGTAGAATGGGTTAGGAAATCGAAAACCTCACTAAAACCCTCAAAACAATGGTTTGAGACCAACTTCACAACAACCAACTACAAAATGACTAAACCTCAATGATATTCCCTCCTACTTGGATCAAATGAAAGGTAAGATCATCTACTACACCATTTTGATCAATTGTTCCCTTGACTCTACAGTACGAGCAAGTACAGTCTAGAGGAACAACATAAAAATTAGAAATAAAACTGGGAAATAGAGAAGTAACAAGAAAATGTGTGGTAAAATCCTTCAATGTTGATGAAATATATTCAAACTTGCTATAAAACAAAGGTAACACTATCCACTTCAATATTCCATGCTATTTGGATCTTGTCAGTACAGTACAGACATAGGGTGGACTATAGAACAACAAGAAACTTAGAAAACTTAGAAAAATAGGGGTAAAATTTGTATTTCTCCTCTTCAAATGTTTCTATTCTTCATACATTTGACTCCATCCCTCCTCAATGAATCCTCTACCAACAATAAACTCCATATATCACTTTCCATTGTGGGAAAAGGCATAAAGATGGCTAAAAATAGCCTTTTTCAAGACTGCAGTCCTATGAGGACATGCCTAAAAACTAGGAAAAAAAATAGTCCTCTACTCACTTCATCACCTAGTTATGCCTTATTATAACATTTCAAACCAAAATTACATTTATGCTCAATATTTGAGCTCAAAAGAATCAAAATTTCCAAATATTTGACTTAAGGACCTTCTAGGTGCAATGTACTAGCAATATAGAAGAATGATGATAGAAATAGAAGAAGGGTAACAACAAAGGTGGTCTGCCAGTATCCTTGACCTTAAAAGAGTATCAGGGGTCATCTAAGGAGGCTTAAATGACACATAGCACTTCACGTGGGAAACACAACACAAGAGGGAAGGGTTAGATATACTTACCTAATACAACCCAATGTTAAGAACATACATATCTAAGAGAAGGCCACCCTTGAGAGCAACTATAATATTTGCTACAACGAGTGTGGCTTAAAGGGGGAGAAATATTTACCTGTTTCAAGGGGATACTTCATGTTGGACAATTCTTGTTTATCATCTCAGGATATCTCAAATGTTGATTTGGTTTTGTTGAGATTGCATTAACATTAAGTTTAGGACAAGGAGAGGCTTTAGTGGGCTTTAAAGAGTGGCATCCAATACCAACTGTATAATTAATTCTAGTAACTTGTAAAGGTACTCTAATTCCTTGTTGATTTACACCACATCCATTACCTATGTACATTGTCACAGTTGTCATAAAGGATTTTAAATGCACGACCATAGAGGGATGTCATTTCTCTAGAAGATGGTGAAGCCTCATTGGTCTCATAATCTATATTATAAGTAAGGGTATTGTCTTTGTTTTCTACCAAGGAGGTTTTGGTTTTATTAGGTGTTTCAAAATATTGTTTGGATGAGATTGATGTGACTTTTGATGTGTCAGAGTAATTAAGTTTATATTCTCCTACACTGCAAGGATTAAAATCTAACGAACCCCAGTCATCACCAAAAAGTGCATTTGATGGTTTAGAGTCTTGCACAACATTATCTATGGCAAGAGGTTTTGATGAAGCTACTCGTAAGTTGTTTAGACTTGTATGATTGTTAACTTGTTTTTACATTTCAATATGTAGACAATTATCTAGTTCAGGATCATCTTTTATAGTGTGGAGTTTGTTTTGATAAATGAACTTTAGTGATCAATGAAGGGTAGACGGAATTGCCCCCATGGCATGAATCCATGGTCTACCTAGAATCATATTATATGAGAACGAACCAGGCATAACATGAAAAAGAGTATCTAATGTCATGGGTCTAACCTTTACAAGTAAAGTTATGGTACCCATAGTTGTTCTTCCAATGTTATCAAAGCCACAAATGCTAATTCTATCCTATTTAATTAAAGATGTGTCAATCTTGATTTTGTGTAGTAAGTCTATTCCACAAACATTAAGAACTGATCCGTTGTTAATCATAACTTGCTTTATTAACTTTGTATTGATGGTGACAAAGATTATAAGATCTGATCATATTGGTTTTGAACTTTGATTGATGGTAATTCATGTGGTTGAAAGAGAATGTCTATTTTTGTCACATGTATACAATCTAATAGAGCTACTACATCATTTGTCTTAACAGTAGGTGGTACAATGACCTTTTTTAAAGCTTCTTGGAGCATTCCATGGTATGTAGGTGATGCTTGTATTAAATCACAAAGAGAAATCTTAGCTGGAGTAGCACAAAGTTGCTCAACTAGATCATATTCTCGATTACTTTTATGAGTAAGATGAGGTGGCGGGGGGAGCATAGGTTGAGAACATGGAAGAGAGATAGGAACATGAGGTGCTTGCTTACTTTACTTGTTATTATGGGTGTTGTATGTGTGAGTAATCACATTTTGAACACCTTGATTTATTTGAGTGATTTGTCATGCATATTTTAGAATGTAATCTAGGGGTTGAGGTGGTTTTCAATCTCCTTGAATCGTAATCACTGGTTTTAAGCAAGAAGGCACAATAGGTGCCCCTCACACAATCATCTTAGGAACATCGCTACAAAATCTATTAGTCAATATTGAATTAACATTTTTTCCCTCTCTATTATACCCAATATCTATCCCTAAAGGATTTAATGTGAGAGACCTTTACTCATCTACTAATGCTACATCTTGGCCAGGGAGAGCATTGGAATGAAAAAATGGTAAGGTGTTGTTAGGAAGGTTGGGTGTTGTATCATTAATAGAGTTATCCATAGTCTTCTCATCTAAGGTTCTTTAAAATTCAACTATAGGAGTAGGATAACTTATAGAATCATCATCATCATCATCATCATTATCATCATATGTTTTAGCTATTAATTCCAAAGCATTAAGAGAAATTTCACACTCATCATTTCAATGTGTTTTATCAAATCTTCTACTACCAAAGGGTATGTATTCGTGCGAGATGTGAAGTTTTCAAAATTAGATACATAGTCAAGGATTTCAAATGAAGAGCATTTAAATATATCCTTATGATACATAGCTTGTATATAAGTGAGAGCATGAGGGTTCATATTAAGAAATTTTTAGAACTTCTCAAACTTTTTGATATATGCATGTAAAGATACCAAAGAGCAATGAGATGAAGATGCCATAATGAAATGTCTTGTAACATCAATGTCCAATGAGATCTAGTTAGACAAGACAAGTAAGTTTTATGATGATTAAGGTATCCGATATGTGTAACTATTTCACTCCTAAACACTTGTTTGAAGGAAAATGATAAAAAAGGACACCCAAAGTCTACGACAAACACAATGGATAGGAGAAAAATAGTACAACACAACAAAGCCCAATTGATGATTTTATATATTTAGATTGAGTGCAATGAATCAACACAAATTATGCTTGTTCATGGACATAAAATGTTCACATTTTTCACCTTTTTTTTCAATGCAAATGACTAGAAGAAGAGGTGTTGTGAATAATTTCAAGAGGGGTAGTCAATAATAAGGTCAATATCAGTCCAATAAAGAAATAAGTGATGAAGGTAAATTGTCTTTGATGTCAAAAAGGTGTTTGAGTTGATTGTTATTGATGTCAAAAGGTGTTGTAGGTTCAGAAGGCATTGACATTGATCATACAAGAGTTCACATGATTCATATGCATGATGTATATTCTTGTTCAAGAAATGATATTGCAGGATTGTTGTTACAAATCGAGAGATCTTTTTTGTATACATTGCAGATTGATAGGAGTAGTTTGGTTATTCACACTCAAGATACATTGTTGTGTTCTTTGAGATGTCATTGTCCTTGCAGATAGAATATCATTTTTTACGTGCTCTCATTAAGTTTGATAATGTTCAAGTTAGCATGGATGGTTTGATGTTAGTAATTGGATGGTTGATGTTCATGGTTTGTTTCATGCTAGGCTTAATATACTTCAGGTTGATATGTTGCTTCATGGCTAAGTTAGGAAATGCTAACTTGTTTGTGTTGGCTAGAGGATCTATGTTCTGCGAAGTTGGTTATCATCTTGCTTCATGTTATGATCAGCTTCTTACTTCACATGAAAGAGTTTAGATGCTTAGAAGGTTCCAGATTGATGGGTGTGTGTATTGTGTATGTGAGATCATGTTTTGACAAAGAGAAGAAGATGAGCAGAGAGATGAAGAGTTTGTAAATATAATCAGATGATTGGAGATGTGATTATAGAGATGGTATAGGAATTATCACAGAGAGAATTTATTTTTATGATTTGTTTCTTTTGCATAGGTTGAAGAATATAATTTTGTAGGGAATTTGTTGTGAAAGATAAAGGAGAGGTATAAGGTTTTGCACTTGATTGAAATAGGGGAATCCCCTAATAAGATTTGTATGTGGACCCAAAGTGTTTGTCAAAAATGTCAGTAAGACTTTCTGTATGCCAGTGAGGCTTGTAGGTCAGTGAGACCTTACATTTGTCAGTGAAACACATATTGTAGCTAGTGAGGCTTCTTTGTAGCCAGTGAGGCTTGTCTAGTCAGTGAGACCTTCATGTAACCAATGAGGTAGTTTTAGAGTGGTTTTTATTCCCCTTGAGGGGTTTCTACTCATCATATCTTGTGTTATATTTCTTATGTGTCTTCATGATTTGTGTTTAATGTCCTGATTCATGCCTTCAATATTATAATTGTACATCCATGAGTTAATAAATAACTTTGTCTTTCTCTCTCTTTATCCTGTTAATCAAAAGGATTAAAATTGTAAAATTTATACAACACTGATTTACCCCCCTCTCAGTGTTTTCCTTGACTCCAATAAGTGGTATCAGAGCCTAGGTTCCCTTTTCGAAGCTTAATCAGCTTGGGTAGGTCCTGTGTGTGGAGTGCCATGGGTAAGTGCAAATGAAATAGAGAGAAGAAAAATACCAAGCCTCCTGTTGATCAAAATGTTCAATCAATTGATAAAAATGTTTCACAAGTTGAATTAGTGAAAGAGTTTTCTGGAGTTCCTATGTTTGATGGTTTAGATTTTTTAGTCTGGTATGTTAGAATGCAAGTATATTTATCCTCTCTATGATATGGTGTTTTGATGTCAGTTGAGAATGGGTATTGTGTTACTGAAAATGACAAAGAAGCTCTTGAATGTAATCATATTGCGAAGAAGACCATATTATCTTCTCTATCTAATGATATTTCTTGTAAAGTTGTACAGTGTGAAACAACTTAGGATATGTGGAAGAAATTGATAAGAATCTATCAAGATGATGGTGTAGAAAAGGACAATTTCGAGTCTAAAGAAAGTGACCATGAAAGAAGGCAATCACATGAAGAAGTTGAGACTCAATCAAATTCAGGAGAAGATTATCATCAGGAGTATGATGAACAAGAATATGAAATTGATATAGAAGGAGAGCTCATATGTGCTCTAAGTGAACTCAAGAGATATAAAAAGGAGAACTAGAAATTAGAATTGCAGCTGCAACAAGAAAGAGACTTAAAAGACAAAGCACTTTTAGACCTTTAAGATACTAGAAGTCTAATTATGGATTTGAGGAATCAAGTAAGTGAATCGGATAATTTGATTATCAAACTAAAGACTGAAATTGAGGAAGCAAAGAGGATAGCTGATATATCAAAATCTAACCTTGAGGTTAAAAGGATTGAAAATCTAAAATTAGAGGGTGAAATTGTCAATTTGAGAAAGGATTGTGAAGGTCTCAAAGTGTTGTCCAAGAAGTATTAGGAATTTGAAGAAAGTACATACAAGTTACATGAGATGTTGGGTAAATAGAAGCATCATCAAAACACAACTGGTTTAGGATATGAAGAAGGAGAGTGTTCCAAAGCTAGAGAGACTCCCAGAAGAAAAAATATTTTTAATCATTATGTTGCTGCTCCTGAAGGTAAAAAGAAGTGTGAAGCTGAGTAGATGACCAAAGATGAATTTGTAAAAATGCACAATGAAAGAAGAAAGTTCAGAAGAAATATTCCAATAAGACAAGCATACATGTACATGTATAATTATTCATTTAATGGTTATTGTTACACCTGTAATTAGTTTAGACATAAAGCAGTTAATTGTAGAAGAAATCAATTTTCTTCTATAAGGAATACTAATATTGTATGTTACAAGTGAAATAATGTTGGTCACATACAAAGAAACTACAAAATGAATGGAAGGTATGATCCTGCATGGAAGCATAACATAAATACTCAAGGGATGTCAAAAAGGTATTATCAGTCATTTGATTATGATTATAATATAATTTGTTATCTGTGCAACTCTTTTGTTCACAAAGCACATAGTTGCAGAAAAGCATCACTTGATTTAATGGGTTGGAAATGGAAAGAGGTAGAAAAGGTTTGGACAAAGAAAGAACCTATGAAACTATGGAAGTAAAAACAATGTAAAGAGAAGGCAGATTCTAAACTTGTGCATCTTGCACAAGTCTCTTCATTAGTTGCATAACACATGGCATGAAGTTAGGGGAAGTTGTTCATGTTCTATTAATTATCCCCAAGAGGTTTCAAGAAGGAGATCATTTGAATAGTGATCTTGTCATGTTGATTCTTGCCACTCTTATGAAATGAAATTTATGATGGTATTGCTACCTAAGTTGATTTTTTGTGTATGACAATGATACAGGTGATCTTTGGTTTAGTATGCTTACAATATGTTGAAAGGATGTTCAGATTTTGATAACTTGGTTTATGAATGACCCTATATTCTCTTCATATCATTCTTACAAAAGTTGAGTGTTCTTGAAAGTGAGATTGTGAAGTTCAAAATCAATTAAGATGTTCTCAAGGTGCTCTTTTCAGATGTTTGTTTATGTGAGCTAAGGAGGTTACAAATGGGATGAGTCAATTCATTATTCTTGTCTCTCCATTTGGTTTTGTCAAGTGGTGTTGATGGTGAAATTTGTTTGTCGATGAATAGTCTTGATGGGCTGATTTGGATTATAGAGTCAAGAGGCATTGGTTCTTGTTGATTACAACATATATCAGATTTGACATTGTGTTGCAAAAAGGTGTAGTCTTTGCATTAAGTTCAAGTTCATATGTTTCATATCAAAGGAGTCAATTTTTATGCCTTCATAATCATACTTCATCCTTTTGGAGTCATTGAAGATTTAGGTTGATGATTAAAGAAATTGTTTGTTGGGAAGTTTGTTTTTCAATCTCAAGTGTTGTCATCAAAAGTTTGTCATCCTTCATCTTCTCAAAGAAATGTTCAGACAATTTTAATGATGTCATTTTTTTCATCTTCATCTTCATTTTGGTGTAGTGACATGAAATGGTATTGTGCTTCAAGTTGTAAATTTTCAGATGTGTGTTTCATGGTGTCTTGTTGCTCTCAAGTTGAAATATTGTTCAATATGCAGATGTGGAAGGACAGAGCTTTTAGGATAAGTTTAGAACAACAAATTGTGAAAGTGTTCAGAGCCTTCAAATTTTCTAAGACTAGTGGTATCAAAGGTTTGGGTAAGTGATATTTCAATTCTTGGTTGGTATGAAAGATAACAAGGTCAGTAATAGTGTTTGTGATCCAGGAAATAAGTGAGCAATTGGTTGATATCAGTTTAATTTTCTAGTCTCATGCTAATGTTATTTATGAGTTAATTTTCTTAGGAGACAATAGCCTTTGTGATCAGATGTCAAAAAGGGGGAGAAAGAAAAATTGCATCATTTAGTTTTCCCATCAATGACAAAGGGGGAGATTGATGAAGGTAAATTGTGATTGATGTCAAAAAGGTGTTTGCATTGATTGTTATTGATGTTCAAAGGTGTTGAAGGTTCACAAGGTGTTGACATTGATCATACAAGAGTTCACATGATTCATATGCATGATGTTGGAGGATTGTTGTTACAAATTAGGAGATCTTCTTTGTACACATTGTAGATTGATAGGAGAAGTTTGGTTATTCACACTCAAGATACATTGTTGTGTTCTTTGAGATGTCATTGTTCTTGCAGATAGAATATCATTTTCTACATGCTCTCAGTAAGTTTGATAATGTTCAAGTTAGCATGGATGGTTTGATGTCAGTAATTGGATGGTTGATGTTTAGGTTCACAAGGTGTTGACATTGATCATACAAGAGTTCACATGATTCATATGCATGATGTATGTTCTTGTTTAAGAAATGATGTTGCAGGATTGTTGTTACAAATTAGGAGATCATCTTTGTACACATTGTAGATTGATATAAGTAGTTTGGTTATTCACACTCAAGATACATTGTTGTGTTCTTTGAGATGTCATTGTTCTTGCAGATAGAATATCATTTTCTACATGCTCTTAGTAAGTTTGATAATGTTCAAGTTAGCATGGATGGTTTGATGTCAGTAATTGGATGGTTTATGTTCATGGTTTGTTTCATGTTGGGCTTAATATACTTTAGGTTAATATGTTGCTTCATGGATAAGTCAGGAAATGCTAACTTGTTTGTATTGGCCAGATGATCTATGTTGTGCAGAGTTGGTTATCATCTTGCTTCATGTTATGATCAGCTTCTTGCTTCACATGAAAGAGTTCAGATGCTTAGAAGGTTCCAGATTGATGGGTGTGTGTCCTTGTGTATGTGAGATCATATTTAGACAGAGAGAAGAAGATGAGCAGAGAGATGAATAGTTTACAAATATAATCAGATGATCAGATGATTAGAGATGTGATTACAAAGATGGTGCAGGAATTATCACAGAGAGAATTTGTTTTTATGATTTGTTTCTTTTACATAGATTAAAGAATATAATTTTGTAGTGAATTTGTTGTGAAAGATAAAGGGGAGGTATAAGGTTTTGCACTTGATTAAAATAGGGTAATCCACTGATAAGATTTGTATGTGGACCCAAAGTGTTTGTAAAAATGTCAGTGAGACTTTCTGTATGCCAGTGAGGCTTGTAGGTCAGTGAGACCTTACATTTGTCAATGAGACACATATTGTAGCTAGTGAGGCTTGCTTGGTCAATGAGACCTAATGAGGCTAGCTTGCAGGAATGTCATGATGATGATCAAATTCCACGTAAGGCCCCAAAATGGAAACAACAACTCACATTAACCTCTGAGTGACTTCAGACGATTAAGACCTAATCACTGGACACTTGGGATCCTGAATTCTTTGAATTCATAGTATCTTTCAAGATGAATAAAGGTTAATTTGCACTTTAAAGTTGAAGAAGAACAAATCTTGATTGTGGAGGTATATGTTGATGATATAATCTTTGGAGGAAATGAAGGTATGTGCAAGAGATTTGCAAAAGAGATGCAGAAAGATTTGAAATCTCAATGTTTGGGGAAATGAATTTCTTTCTTGGATTTTAAATCAGTCAATTAGAAAAAAGGTATTTTCATTTCATAGTCAAAGTATGTTAAGGAAATTTTGAAGTAGTATGGAATATAAGACTCCAAACCAATATGTACTCCCATTACTATTGGTTGTAAGTTAAGAAAAATGATGAATCTCCTAAGGTTGATCAAAGCCATTATAGATCAATGATTCATCAACTATTATACCTGACTACTACTAGACCAGATATCATGCATGGAGTTTTCCTTGTGGCTAGATTTCAAGAAGATCCCAGAGAATCACATGTTACAACAATAAAAAGGATATTTAGATACTTGAAAGGCACTTTGGATTTTGGCATATGGTATCCCAAGGATATTGATTTCTATTTGAGTGCATATACAGATGCAGATTGGGTAGGATGTACATATGATAGAAGAAGTACAAGTGGTGGTGCTTTCTTTCTTGGAGGCAAATTAGTCTCATGGTTGAGTAAGAAGTAGGATTCAGTGTCATTATCTACTATAGATGCAAAGTACATTGTAACAAATCCTTGCTGCAAATAGGTGATTTGGATGAAGAAGACATTGAAGGACATCAAAGTATCATATGACGAACCTATTCCTATCTTATGTGATAGTACAAGTTCTATCAAAATCTCAAAGAATCCTTTAATGCATTCAAGAACAAAGCATATTTCAATCTACTATCACTTCCTAAGAGAAGGTCGCAAAGAATGAGGTGAAGTTGGAATATGTGCCTACTATGGATCAATTTATGGATATTTTTACAAAGGCTCTTCATTAGGATATTGTTTTGATGCTCACAACATGCCCCATTTTACTCAAAAAAATGAGGACCCCTGTTGTGGCTTTGCTTTTGGCTTTTTGTGTGTGGGTTTGTTGTGTGGTAAAAGGGAAAAGAGAGTGAAGGTTACAAACCTTGTTGAAAACAAAGAAAAAATTGCATTGAGTACTAGGGTAGAATATGGGTGGATTCCTTGTCAAAAATGAGTGGGTTGCTTTTTGAACCATGTTAAAATTCCCTATATTTTGCAAGTTATGAGTATTTTAGTAAAATGTACAATCAGGTTTGTATGTTGCATATATAAAGTCTTTTGTATATCGGGTTACATACAAAGTCATCTGTATATCAAGTTGCATATACAAGGTCAAAACATATAAGGTCACTCATATACAAGGTCCTTTGTATATCGGGTCCTTATGTAAGTCTCAAAATGGGTTGTCAAGTTTTCTAAGTCATCGGGTTCAGATGCATTGTTTACTTGTATGCACGTCGCTAACACTTTATTTTTACATACAAGTCGCGGACCCAATGGAGTTGAGAATCAAAATGTATGTTTAGTTAAGTCCGGCGGATGCATCTTATGTTTATATGTATATAACATACAAAGAAGATATACAATGATATATGCAAGTCATGGACCCAACGAAAGCTCAAAGTTTAAGTGAATAGTTGTTTAAATCCATTGAATGCACTTTATGTTTGTATATTTAAACATGCAAAGTGGATATACAAAGTTATATGCATGCTGTGGAATTGAAAGATTATGAAATGTGGTGAAGTTGTGGTATGTTTTTCATTGTATGTTTCAGGTTATACAAGGCTAATATACATACTATGGATTCAAAAAAGTATGAAATAAAGTTAAGTTGTTGTATGTATCACGCTTTGTATGTGTATGCTTTTGGAGACATACATTTTAGTATACATACATTGCGGAACTGAGGGAAGATTAAAATCTGATATATAGGATGCATCCTGACTCATTGTATATCAGAATATACATTGCACTTTTTACATGCAATGTGAAACTAAAGAAAGATTAAAATTTGTTTAACCCAATGCATCCTGACTTAATGTATATGAAATGGTGCATTGCACTTCATGCATGTCACGGAGCTGAAAGGTGAGTGAACTATGGTTTTATAAAGTTGAAGTCCGAAAGGTGGCACATACAAAAGAGATTGTATATGTCTATGCTTGTATCTAAAAGTTTGATACAAGTGTTATATGGATCACAGAGATACAAGTAAAAGGTAAGGTGGACCCCACCATTTGTATCTCAGGTTTGAATGTATAGTTACAATGTATGTTTATGATATGCAAGCTGATATACAAAGTGAAAGAGGCAAGTTAAAGATACAACATGGATGCGAAAAAGAATTAAAAAATAGAGAAATCTTTGTATATTTAAGTGCTTGTATGTTCATAACATACATATCTGAGATACAAAAGATGAGATACATCGGCTAGAAGGATAGGATCGATAGGAAATTTATTGATCGACCTAACTGCGAGAGTCCTGCCAATGACAGGGAAATACAAAATGAAGGGATTACATCAAGGGGAGTGGTGCGATCAGAATGAAACTTCTGGATCACTCCAACTTAAGTAAGTTATGCTGATGGTAAGGAAATGCAAGACGGTAAAGGTTGTATCGGCCATAAATGTAAGATCGGCAGGAAGTTTTTGGATCAACTTGACTACAAGGTTACGCTGATGATCAAGAAGTATGCAGAATGAGAAGTACAAGCAAAACCTACAAAGGGGTATATATGTAGAATTAGGTTGGTAGTAAAAAGGGAAGTTTAAAAGCACCAACACTGCAACTGAAGACCAAACTTGTGGCACATTAATTACTATAGTTAGTGCCCATCTAACATTTTGACAAGGTATAAATTGGCGAAAGCAATGTGAATATTTTATAATCCATTTTATTGTTTGTTTGTAGGTTTGCAGGTATATAGAAGGTGAAACTTAATGGTGATGACATCTCAAAGGGTGGATCAGATCACCAAAGAAGCGAAAGGAGATAAGGATGACGATGAGAAGTAATATGCAGGTGAAACTCAATGGTGATGACATCACAAAGGGTGGAATGGATCACAACAGAAGTGGCAGAAGATATTTTGATGGTTGTTATAGTTTCCAAAGTAGGATCTTTATGCCTAGTATGCATATGTTGCATAGAGATTTTTGGCCGGATTTGTTTTCCACCAATTGATGCTACACTTGAGATATGGACCGTTGATTGACTAGGGTTTTGGAACCATATTGAGGATAGTCAGAACTATATATTGATCCCCTTTACTCTATAATATGGTACACAAGGATTTACACATAGGGATTCATAGGACTGAGTTGGAAGTTGTAATTTATCTTAGCATTTTGAATAGAGGGACCTTTTAGTGTAGTTTAGAGGAGGTCACCTGTGTTTGCGATAAGGAATGCGTGGAACATCTAGCTTCCTTACTGTATCTATAAAGCATTGTAAGTTCCCTGTAAATTGATTAATGAAGCTAAGAGTCATTCATACATTGTAAATCATATATGACTGTGTGTTTTAAATACAAACGAATCTAGAATTCTATGTCTATATTCAGAGTGTCTTCTGGCTCTTCTTTGTATTTGAAATAATATCTCTTAAATCTTGTAATCTTGAATGTGTGTTCGTGAAAAAACTCAGGGCATTCACATTTAAAGGTTTAGTCTGTGGATTTAATCAAGTTTGTTGTACTTCTTACAATGTGCATAACAAAACATTTAGATCCTATAGTAGAATGAAGTTTAATTTAGATTTCTCTAAATTTTCCCAAACCATTTGAAATATAGGTTAAACGTAGAGATTTAAAGGAGATTATTTGATATTTGAAAGAAACATGAACAACTAAGTTGATATTTGACAGTTTTCATAATATTTGAAAAGAAAGCTTGTGTTAATATAAATCATATAAAAGCTTTGTGATACAGTAACAAATCTATGCAAAAGAATGAATACAATGTTGATATTTGTGATATTTTGCATAGTTTGAGCCCAGTAAGTTATCAAACACCTTAAATCAAGTAAGGCCCCTAGCATATTACCACTTCACATTTACCTATTGAATTGTCCAACAGGTCAAGACTTGACCATACAGAAACTTGGGATCAAGCAAATCTGAATTGATTTCTTCATATATTTCAAGACAGTTAGGTTCATTTTTGTGAATTTTAACTTTTGTTATGAATGTGTAAAAATAATCATCAACGGTTTTTGGCACTAGAAGGAGGGCCTAATAGGATTTAAGGTAGAATTTGTGTAGGGGGGCCAAAAAGGATCATTTTAGTTCTTGGAAATTTGAGTGTTCTGTTTGCAAATATCTTCTGTTTGAAAGAATTTGAATGTTTTTTTTGTAAAGGTACTGCTCAAACTTCAAGGACTATTCTAATTTTCTGTGTTTAATGTTAAATTATTCTGAGATATGTTATATCTCATAAAATTTTAAAATCTAAAAAAGTTGAAAGCAGAGTGCCATTTTCAATGGACTCATATGAGGACAATTGCCAAGTTAATATCCCTGTCATTCAGGAAACTTTGAATAAACAACTTTATCCTTAAAGTTTATCTAACTTTGGTTTATCCAGTTGTTGTAGGATACACAAGTTTGTGGAACATAGTGAAATTAATTGTTTAACTTTCCTCACCAGGATAGATTCATATTTAAAAGGACTAATTCTTTTCTTAGATGTGTTCAGGGCTGAAGTCAGGCAGGAAAATGAAGAAATTCTAGAGTAACAAGCAGATATAGCACTAGAAGCTTTTATTTGGTTAGAAAATACAATAGCTAAATCAGTTCTAGAAGGAAATGATAGTAAAACATCTTTCCTTAAGTCATGTTATGGTAAGATTGATGGAGGTTCTCTACTTCCTAATACGGGTAAAGGGGATTGCAGGTATAAATCTTTCAAAATTTGTAGAGAAGAAACCACTTGTCAGGATAAAGTCTTTGATTCTAATCCTAATACTTTTGATAAGGATAGTGAATCATCTTTCCTTGAGTCATTTTATGGTAAAAAGAAATGTAGACAAGTATTGGCAGAATTAAATGCTTTGAAATAGGGAAGTATTTTCATGAATCAAATGTTGTTTCACATTCATAGCCAACTAATCTAGAAATGATAAATTTAGATATGTCAGATTATGATGGTACTCATTTATATGATGATGTGCTGAGAATTGAAGAGAACATTGAGACATTTCCTAAACTTGAGGATAAACTAAACATCCAAAATGAAGAGATAGATGTGGATAAAGATGAAATAATACATTAAGAGTCATAGGTTCTTCAAGATGAAGTGAGACCAGACATTGAGCTAAGCAATAAAAGTGCAAAGTTAAATGGAGGACCAACTGTCAATGAACAAACATGCCCAACAGAACTAGAGATACACCAGGTTGTATTTTTCCCTTCCACAGTGAATAATGTTGATTATTATTTGATTATGGAAATTTGAGAGATAAGACATGCATATGGATTAATTATGAATGTGATGAGCTTCCTCAGTTGCTGATTATTAGAGATTATTCTATTAAAAATAGTGAGGGTAGAATAAATGAGTATTTTTTAGAATTCAAAGATAAATTTGCTAAGTTGAGAACTATAACTAGTGCCCTGATGATCCTACACAATCTAAGTATGCAAATATAGATATTAGGTGAAAAATTAGAGGTCACCCTTGCTACCATTACAATTCTCAGCTTAATTTTAGCAAGTGATCATGCCTTGCATCATGAAGTTACAACTGAAATATCTTATGAAATCTCTATCAAATAGAAAAATATAAAATAATAAAATGGATTTTACTAAAAATCTAGATTAAGCCATCTAAGTAAGTATACCGGGGCTATAGATGCTTGCTGGCAGTGGGGCTGTACTTAGGAGAATTGTAATGATAACCATGTCGGGGCTATGGACACCTGCTAGCAGCAAGGCTCTATCCGATTGGCTATGCGGGAATGACATCAACTATGTAGTCTAATGTCAGTAACTGGTTTGTTCAACTAATTTTCAAGATGAGGATTATTAATCACATGCACCCACTTAAACTAAAGTGAAAATTCATGCACCTTATTGAATACATTAAGTCTCAAGTTAGATAATGATTTGTAGAAGAGATAGTCAGAAGTTATGAATTTATTTCATTCAGTTTTCTTTAATGGTTCCTATTTAATTATTTTGTTTGGTTGCTAGTTGTTGTGATGCTCACAACATGCCCCATTTTACTCCTTAGCAAAATGAGGACCCCTGCTGTGGCTTTTCTTTTGGCTTTTTGTGTGTGGGTCTGTTGGGTGGTAAAAGGGAAAAGAGAGTGAAGGTTACAAACCTTGTTGAAAACAAAGAAAAAATTGCATTGAGTACCAGGGTAGAATATGGGTGGATTCCTTGTCAAAAATCAGTGAGGGTTTCTTTTTGAACCATGTTAAAATTCCCTATATTTTGCAAGTTATGAGTGTTTTAGTAAAATGTACAATCAGGTTTGTATGTTACATATACAAAGTCTTTTGTATATCAGGTTGCATACAAAGTCCTTTGTATATCAGGTTGCATATATAAGGTCAAAACATACAAGGTCCATCATATACAAGGTCCTTTGTATATCAGGTCCTTGTGTTAGTCTCAAAATGGGTTGTCAAGTTTTCAAAGTCATCGGGTTCAGATGCATTATTTACTTGTATGCACATTGCTAACACTTTATTTTTACATACAAGTTGCAGACCCGACAGAGTTGAGAATCAAAATGTATGTTCAGTTAAGTCTGGTGGATGCATCGTATGTTTATATGTATCTAACATACAAAGAAGATATACAATGATATATGCAAGTTGCGGACCCGACGAAAGTTCAAAGTTTAAGTGAATAGTTGTTTAAATCCATTGAATGCACTTTATGTTTGTATGTTTAAACATGCAAAGTGGATATACAAAGTTATATGCATGCTGCGGAACCGAAAGATTATGAAATGTTGTGAAGTTGTGGTATGTTTCGCATCTTGTATGTTTTAGGTTATACAAGGCTAATATACATACCGTGGATTTGAAAAAGCATGAAATAAAGTTAAGTTGTATGTATCATGCATTGTATGTGTATGTTTTCGAAGACATACATTTTAGTATACATACACTGCGGAACTGAGGGAAGATTAAAATCCAATATATATGATGCATCCTGACTCATTGTATATTAGAATATACATTGCACTTTATACATGCAATGCGGAACTGAAGAAAGATTAAAATTTGTTTAAACCAATGCATCCTGACTTAATGTATATGAAAAGCATGCCATGGAGCTGAAAGGTGAATGAACTATGGTTTTATAAAGTTGAAGTCCGAAAGGTGGCACATACAAAAGAGCTTACATATTGTTGTGTGGTTACACAACACACCCGATTTTGACTTGGCAAAACAGGGACCCAACTTTTGGCTTGGCTTGTTTGTTCTCTGGCAGTCTAGTAAAAGTAAGTTAGGTGCATCATCATGTAGAGTCAGGATGAGGTAAGTCACCATTATGAGGTTAGTTTGTCAAATTTCGTATTTCATTTCTGTGACCTCATAGTTTGAAAGAGTATTAAAATTCATGCAGATTTGCCTTTTACATCATCTTGATATTCCTCAGGATGTGAGAGTTATGAACGGTCAAAGTTTCGGTCAAACCTGATATTCATAAGAAGAGGGATCATATATTTTTTATAGCTTGTCATCTTTTTGAAGATCATCATCATATTTTGAAACATCCCCCGACAATATCCTACGGCTCAAATATCCAGACGTCAAATTTAAGTGGTAGTAAATCTTCCCCCGTCGAGCGGTATTTTGCATCGCAAGCGTCATGTTTTTGAATGTAACCTGATATTTCTTAATATCCTCCTGACGCGAAATGTCACCCTTAGCAAATATCCTAATGACGTCATCCAAACCAGATGAACGAAGAACCAAACATCCTGATGACATCATCATCACATTCACATTTCCACAGGATATTCTCCAAACATGATCATGTTTGCCTAACATGACGATGACATCATGATGCCTTTCCGATACAAAGAATGAATATCAGGATGACGTCATCCTGATATTCTGAAAAGAGACATGTAAGTTTGTCTCATCATCATCATATTCTGAAACATCACCTGATACACCGAAATATCCTCCATATGTACTAAACATAAACAAAGGTGCTTTTGTCACCCGAATCTTGTCGCGATAACAATTTCAATATGAGGGAGGAGGATGATATTGAAGCTCAACCCAATATTTGCAAATATCATCCTGCCCTCATGATATCCTGTCATACGGATATCCCCCCGCTCCCATTGCTGCCATTATCATTTAATGCCCGCAGACATGGTAGGTAGTTCCCGCCGACCCCGGAACCCAATGAAACACCTGGCGAGATCTTGCGTTTTCACACGAATAATCAAGGAATGTAATCTAACTTGTTAGAGTTGCCCTAAGTGTACCCTAACTGCGAGGTTAAAAGGTAATTCAACTACCATTTTCACATTTACCTTGCGAAAAAATTATTTTTACAGAGCACCAGCTTCCATATCCGCATACCAGCTACCGTTGCGTGATTTGAGCTCACAGACAGAGGGAAAGAGGTGATCATCAGCTGAATTAGGAACGTCGTTGGCAATCCACTGGTATAAAAGAGAAATTTGCATAACCAGGTAAGTAAACGAAACCCTCATCATGTCATTATTGTTCAGGTATGATGATGGAAGTTTTGGTTTATGCATGTAATGGTGAAGAAATATAGTAGGCCTAGTGATCTTAATTGCAATATGTGTGCATGTGTGTATATCTGTTGTGAGATAGGATTGTTGTTAATTGCAGGTACTCATGGCTGATAAGCGGTACATTAAGTGTTAAGAGGAATTTAGTAGGCCTATGTTCTCTTCTCAGAGGGGAGTCCTGTTCAAATATGGAGCAATTACAGATACCCTTCAGGGGAGCACTAATCTAAAGGCCTGGTCAGCTAAACTGAATGATGGGCATGACAAGAGTCCTGTCCTGGACACAGTATTTGTGTCAGGAATGTGTGGTTTCCCATATTCCATGGAATCTCTGGAGCTGGTTATAGAATGTGCCTAGAATTATAATCCTTAGACGAGGCAAGTGGTAAAACATGGGAGAATATATGCAGACGTCTCCATCAAGGGTCTCTCCCAGACATTTGGACTGCCGTTGGGTAGTAAAGTAAAGAGTGTGGACCTAAGAAAGGCAGAAAAGGAGTATGAGGCCAACAAGAAATCAGCCAGAAAGAACATGTATCAATGGCGAGCAGAGCACAACACATATCCTACAGTGGCCAAACTCCCAGTGCACATGTTTAAGTATGATTTCAGTGAGGAGTACCAGTATATAATTGCACTCCTGAATCGAGTAACAGGCCAGCCTGATACTGGTAGTTTCAGGGATTGGATGTATGGAATTATAATGATGTGTTTGTATTCAAACATTAAGCCACTGTGGGGCCAAATAATAAGTGATGCTCTGCATGAGCAATTGATGAACCTGGGAGGTTCAAATTGTGCATTTTATATGACATCTTACATTGTTTATTCTTGTGCTTATAGAGGCACTTTTGATGCCTTAGTTACAGATGGAAGGCTCACAGGCACAAATGCTACATACATCTAGGATCATCATCCCCAGTTATAGAGAACCAACTACCTCAGAGACTACAAACTGGTCAATGATGCATTCTCTATGCATCTGGTAAGGACCATGGAAGAAGACAGGACAAAAAGATTGAGTATGGAGGCTCAAGAAGTAGTTTACAGGCATGGAGCCTGGTATATCTAGTTTGCAACCTTTTCTTACATAAGGGTTGAAGGTTTTGAAGAACATCCCCTCATGCTGCTGAGGTATCCTACCGATGTAGTGATATTAATGGAATTTATCAGGCAGGGCTCCGTGATGATAAAGATGTACAAGGATGCCAAGAAGCTGCCACCAATTTTGTTCCCAGTCAGCATTGGCAACTATATGTGCCCTGATTCTGACAATATAAAGAAGGTGATGGTCACCTTGAATAAAATGAATCTGCAGCCTTTCCCATTAACAAGACCATATGATCCTTACAGTAGGATATAGAAGATACTAGGAAAGCCTATTCATCAGAGGCACCTAGAAGATTTTTGGGCTGACTGCGAAGATGAGGTAGAAGCCAGGAGAAGAAGGTATCAGAGGTTGACTCTGAACCAAATTAGGACTTTTGATTATATCTCCCTTCCCCAGCAATTGAAGAAGGATGATGGCAGGATAATGGCAGATGAATATGAATAGAAAAAGATATACAATGACACTATCTCTGCACCTGACCTCACCATGTAGGAAGATATATCTTTGGACCCATTCATTGCCAGGACCATATAGCTAACTCAAGCTTGGGTCGATGATTAGGTGGAAGCATTGAAAAAGAAAGGTGTTGCCATTACAGTGGACAACAAAAAGAAGGGATAGGATATTCCTGGGGAGGTATATGATGACTTCCTTCTTGAGAAAAGGAAGACTAAGGGAGACAAGTTACCTCCACCACAACAACAGAGCAAAAGATCCCCAAGGGCAAGAAAGTGGATAAACAACCCAAAGGGGTTGTAATTGACAGGGCAGTGTTTACAGCTGAGGAGGTGGCAGGATCAGGATCAGAGTCAGAATCCCCTCCAAAGAAAGAAAAGCCCAAGAAGAGCAAGACAACAGAGGCTAGAATAACTGAGACCCTAGAAGTGGGTCAATCCTTAGGAAAATGTGATACAGAGGATATCCTCATGGAGGAGGAGCCTGAAGAAGATGAGGCTCCGTTAGTAATAAAGAGGAAGAGGAGAGCTCCACAGGTGCTAGTCTCTACCACACCTAAGAAACAAAGAACCTCCATGAGAGGTGGAATAAGTGAACCCCCTACACTATTACAAGGGGCAGGTAGTGAAGCACCAAGGGAACTTCAGCACAACATTCCACTTCCTACCATAGTTAAGTTCAAAACTGAACTTCCAGAAGAGCAAATGAAAGAAGACTCTCAGACACAAGCGGAAGGACATGTCTCGCTTGATGAGACAATAAATATGTCTGACGATGAGGTAGTGCAGGATGTGGCTGCATAGAAGATGGCAACACTTGCTGTGGATATAACTATGACTCCTCATAAGCCTACACCAGTTCAAATTGTACTTGAGTAGATGAAACAAGCCGAAGAAGAGCAAGAAAAGAGCCCAGAGCAGGTAGCTCAGGAAATAGGGCTAGATACATTGATTACAGAGGTGACTAGTCCTATAGTGGTGGATCTGACAGAGAAACAAGATGCAAGTCCTGAACAGCCAGCAGGATCACCTGATAAAGGCCACCTGACAGAAGAGATAGAGATGGCAGAGTCAGAGGGCCATGCTCTTGAATTGGGCCAACAAGATCCACAGGACACATCAGCAGAACCTGCTATAATAGAGGTTCAAGAAGCAAAGGCTAATGAGAAGAAAGAAGCACTAGAGGATCCAACTGCCAAAATACAAGAAGTTGATAGTGCAGGCTCGAAAGAAGTAATAGCTGCAGAACAATCGCCAGCACATCAGGCAGGATCCCCAGTATCTGGTGAAGTGGATAAGCAACAAGGGGAAGAACTGGGAATAGATGAAGTAATGACAGAAGAAGGTCATGATCATCATGATCAGCAAATAGATGCGCCACAGGGTTCCCCACACCAAGAAGATGCTCCCCCAGAGAAGGAAATTCCTCAACAGGAGGAGGTGCCGCAAGATCAACAACAAAGTGAGCATCAAGAAGAAGAAGAGGAAAAGTCACCATCTCCACAACATCTATTGATAGAAATGGGAGATATGGGTGAGCATCATGATGATGCCGAAAAACATGATCAGGTACCTCTGTGGTTAGCTAAAGAAGTGAATATTGAGGAGGAGTTTGAAATTCAAGAGTTCGACGTTTCCACCTTGTTCTCTGCCGATCTAATGAAACCCAAGAGGAAGGCTAGAATGACTTCGGCCATCAAAAGAGATCCGGCAACAAGGAGAAGGACCGCACAAATTGCCATACCTACAATGGATAAAGAAAAAGGTAAAATCACTGTGGATGAATTTCAAATCAACACAGTTGATTTGGGCTTTGCCAATGAGGACCAAGAAGGTTAGGAAGGCAAAGATATTATTGACTCTCTAATTCAAAAGGTGAAAAGAGAGAAGGAGAAGAATAAGCAACATAAAGAGCACATTACTCAGTTGCATGCCTATATCAAGGGGCTGACCAATCTTGATGATACCACAACCGAGCGTGCAGTCCCATTGACTGCCATTTCTTAGGAGGAGGTAAATAAATTGGACCTCATGAAGCATGAGGCATTCGTGATAAGGAAGTGGATGTCATCCGCATTGGATGTTTCTGTAGAAATAATGAAGACCTCTTTGAAGAGGTGGAGCATTCTAAGTGACTCCAAGACCAAAGTGGATAAATTATAGATGCAGACCGGAAAGAGGTCTTACAAACTGGAGAGAGTCCTGAGCCTTTTAAGGGAAATAAAAGGGATAAATCCTCAACTGCTTATCAATAAGCAGGTGCTAAATAGTAATACCGCATTATTAGTAGATATCTGGTACAAGGACATTTAGTTTGAATGCAGAGTCCTCAAAAGATGTAATAATAAGCTGAGGGATATCAGCATGAAGCTACGGGATTTGATGTCTGAAGAAGCAGTGATATTGGAAGCATTGGAAGGCAAGGTGGAAGGTAAAATAGAAAATCAAGATGAAGAGTCTGCCATCAAAGCTATACACAGCAACTTCCAATTAGAGACAGATGGTACACCTGTCCATTTGACAGAAGAACTGATAGATAAAATAACGAGGATCAAGGTCCACATGGAGAAATATAATGAAACACTACAGAATAGGAAAAATAAGCTTGATAATAGCAAAGACAAGTATGAAGCACATAAGCACACCATCATCAAAGAAAAAACTCAAGATGGAGGAGGAATAGATCAGGTTGTGCATTCATACGAGTAGGTCTGCAGTAGTTTGCAGCAACATCATCATCAGGATAGTGAAAGCTCAGGAAGCGACGCACATGATGATGACCCGCATGAATCAGCTGAGGAGCATGATGAAGATACATCATGAAGGGGATAGTAGCATAAGTAGTATAGATAGTTGCTAGCTGGCAACTTGTGCCATTTTGTAAAGGTTGACGAAGTCAGATGAATCATGACTGTAGATCTGTATTGATAAATCATGATCGTAGATCTTTTTGTAACGGATTCCTCACCTTATTCTATAAAAGGTGGTAGAATGCCTTGTTGAAAACATTCGAAACTTAATTGAAATCTGTTTGCTGAAGTATTCAGGGCTCATTTCAAAGCTATTGTATATGTACATGTCTTTTGCATACTTAATAAAGGAGAAGAGTATTTCGATTACAAATCCTAGTAAATCTTGAGTAATCTGTGTTTGAATTCTGGATATGTGCTTTGATTTGCTGCGTCCCTTGGAGTGCTCATCATGTTGCATGTATTGTTTTCATTCCTCATCCTCTGAAGTTTGCATCAACTGTATCTAGCTGTGGAATATCCTGGTGAACATATGGTTTGATTTCTTCTCCTCATGACAGTATCAAGTATGTATGTGGATCAATAGCTGAAGGTTCAACATTAAATTGAAGTATTCCTTTTAGTTTTTTTAATTTCAGAGCATTTCATCTCCATAATTGCAAATAATTGATAATCTTAAGCAAATAACACAAATATGCAGACATCTCGTAGATAATCATAAATATTTAGCATATTTGAATACAAAGCATGTAGAATTGAAAAATATCATGCAAAGATTGAGGTATTTCCACATCTTCTCATCAAATAACTGCATAATCTAACTTCTCTGTAAAGAATTTCTGCAGGAATGTCATGATGATGATCAAATTCCACGTAAGGCCCCAAAATGGAAACAACAACTCACATTAACCTCTGAGTGACTTCAGACGATTAAGACCTAATCACTGGACACTTGGGATCCTGAATTCTTTGAATTCATAGTATCTTTCAAGATGAATAAAGGTTAATGTGTACTTTTATTCTATGTTTGTTTGTGACTAACATCATGACCAACATAAATTGGTGCTAGAAGGAGGGCCGATCTGGAATACTGCGTTCGTCATCATTATTTTCAGGTTTGATGATGCAGAGAGAAAGGTAACCTCCGATCATCTGTGACTTTCAAATACTACGCAAAGATTTATTGTAAAAGGCTCGAATATGTGCATTTTGTGTAAAGCTTTCCAAATCTCACATAAATATTGCAAGCTTTACAGTAGATCATTCTGAATTCACTAATATTGGCCAAAGATACGTAAATTTGTTCAAGCTTTGAAGAATTTAAGCCTTAGACACTTGAGATCTTGTGCTAGGGGTCATTATACCCCAAATATCCTGTCATATTTGCAGTATCTTCACAAATATCTCGTAAATATCCAGTTTGATCAGCCATCTGACTTCAAATATCACCTCATTTGGTGAAATCCAGCCAATATTTGCAAAGTTTCAGCCAATTCACCTCAAAATTGAGAAATCTTGGCTCATAGGATAAATACCAGGTCTAGACCTAGTGGAATCTTCGAAGAATTACCTGTTAGAGGTTTTAGACCTAGAACTATAGACATTCATCATACTCCAGGGTCTGGTGCATCAAGAGCTTCACCAGAACCCCCTCCTGTAACTCTTATTGGTTTATAAATACCTTTCAGGATATCTGTGATACCTCCTAATCAGCCTCAGGGTGTGCCTTTAGTCCAACCTTAGCCAGCTACACCACTAGCTCAACCTCCTCAAGTTGCAATGTCTTTCTTTGTAGCAGAGTCACCTTTGACCTTCACTGCATATCATGAGTTACCAAAGAATCCAGATAAACTTTGTCCAAAATATCATCCTTATCAAGATGTTGAAGATCATATCAGGACATTTAAGGAAGCTTGCTGCAGAGCCAGAATAGAACACCAAGATGTGGTGTGCAGGTTATTTCCTTTTTCCTTAGGGGAAGAGGCTTATAGTTGGTTCATTAGTCTTGGCCAGGCCTCTATTGGTTCATGGGCTATCTTAGAGAAAGCCTTTCTTGATAGGTTCAAGGTCCCTATTGATCCATCTATGAATTACCATATGTTTGCTATAATCAAAAGATTTGAGAATGAGTCTATCGCCAATTTCAATGCTAGGTTCCAGAAAATGTTGTCCAAGTTAGTTGCCCCATATGTAGTATCTGATGCCTCTGCCAAGAGTATCTATTATTCAGCCTTGGATCCATAAACTTCCATATTCATCAAGAGAACACATCCTGAGATCACTATATTGACAAGAGCTTTTCAAGAAGTTATCAAAGTGAATCAGCAGTTGATACCTGCTCCTACTCCAAATATAGTATTCCCTACCTTGCCTGGCATACAGTCACAATATCCTGCACAATATCCTAATGGAGCAGTGGTACCCCCAACAGTCATGCCTACACCTTTGCAAGTACCTCCACTGAGCATTGTGCCCCCTCCTAATGGAAATGGCCAATTGCCACAATATCCTGCACAAGCTCAGACACCTCAGGGTAATGATTTGTCCAATAGTAATGGTGGATCCTCTTTCTTCAAGCCTCAGACTGAAAACATGGTAGCCAAAGCTCAGGAAGAAAAGGAGGAAATCAAAGAAATTTCTGCTTAATTGAGAAAACTCACCACAGAAGTCACACATTTGAGAAACTAGGGTTTCTATTCCCAGTCAAACCAGAATAGAAATTATTCCCATGATAGGTCAAATTATCCTGACAGAGGATATAACACCAATAATTTCAACAATAATGGTGGAAGTAACAATAATCCTCAAAGACAGCCCAGAGTATGGAACTCTAGGCCAAATAATGGCTCATTACCATCACCCCTAGACAATCAGCCTCCTGGTGAAGTCAAATAGACTACTAGAGTCAATCTTGCTGAGGCAACTCTTACTAACTGGTGTAGGATCCACAATACCAATGCACATGCAGAATTAGACTGTCCACAATTTAGAGTTGCTGCCAGCATCTTTCAGACTAAAGTGTCTAATACTTCTAGAAATCCACCTCATGCAGAAGGAAATGAGATTGTTCCTTGTGGATATGACTCAGCTTTTGTACTGGAAACGTACACTAATCAGCCTCATCAGAGTCATGACCTAGTATGTGAGGAATCTGCCTTAACTTTTGAAACAAATTACGTTTTCCCCTTTGAGGATGAAAATGAACCTGCAAGAGAACAAGAGGAGGTACACGCATATCAGCAACAATATCCTGGTAAGCATAATTATAACTTGAGAAGTAATGCCAACAGACCTACTGGTCCATTTACATCATCTCTACCTCCAAATAATTTCAATACACCTCCTGATCCTAAGGCTAGCAATAATCCAGGGTTCCCCAAGGTAAATGCTCAGTACTTGTCTCCTCAGAACATAGGATCAAAGGTTGTAAATACACCTCATGACTCTGACAAGTTAGTCAGCTATCTGGCTGATGAAATGAAGAAAATTAAGATCAGCCTGTCCCTGTCTGAGTTACTGAAAACTCCTGCAATCAAAAAAGCATTCATGAAATCACTAGATGATCCTGCTCCTAAAGAAGATAGTCATCTTTCAAGTCAATCCACTGGCAAGGATCATGTTGTTAGGGATAATATTATCAAGCCTAAAGTGTCAGCTATAGTCCAAGCTACTGAAACCTCCTACATGACCTTGTATAGACATAAAACTGAATCACCCCCGTTCCTCCTCACCATAAGAATGTTCAGCAAGAACCTGCACAACTGTCTGGTTGATTCAGGGGCCTCTACAAATGTTATGCCCCTATCAATATGTAACGCCTTAGGACTACATCCTGCTAAATCCCTAAAGAAGGTCACACAGCTGGACAAAACAGAAGTAAGTGTAGTAGGAGAGTTAACTCATATTCACATGCAACTAGCATATGATCCTAGGATCCAGTATTACATTGATATTCAGGTAGTTGACATACCTGATACTTACGGGATGTTGCTTAGTCGAGATTGGTCCAAGATGCTTAATGGATATATGTCCACAGATTTCAGTCACATGTGGTTGCCATGGAAAGGTATACCTAATCAGATTAGGATTGACGTTGAGCCTAGAATGAAACATATGATCACTAAATACAACCGAACAAATGAGATCCTGTATGTAGACGTAGAGCCTGGAGTTTATTGCATCAGGCCACAAACTATCAAAATAGAAGAGATCCTGATGCTTGATTTACATCATCATCATGATGATGATCATCAGGAAGACATGCCAGTCGTAGAACCTGATAATAATCCTGATAATGAGAATGAAATAGATCGCTTCAAAGACTTTGAGATGCATTTGTCTAATCAAATAAAACGTTGTCGATTATTAAATATACCTGCTAATGATATTTTGATTAATGGATGGTGCAGGTTACACGATGAAGTGCACTCAGAAAAGACATGTGAAGCATGCTTAGATATGATGACGCTAGAGCAGACATGTAGTGAGGCGTCATCATCATATTCTGAGGTAAATGCTACATCTGATGATGATGACGATACTAATTCTTATCTATCTTCTGCAGGAATCGACGAACTGATAGATCATGACAAAGATCATATCTTGAAAATAGAAGAAGTTCTGGTGCCTGACCAGATAAATGATGCAAGGAAAGAAAAGATCACCCTTGGTAGTGATTGCTTTAAGGAACCAGATTATGAGTTGTCTGATGAAGATAAAGGTAGTGACCTGACTAAGTTTGAAGAATTTTTAGTAAAGGAAATAAAGAAGATGACACGACAGCATAAATCTCCCCACGAGGTTTTAATCAAAGGTTGGTGTAGGCTGCACGAGGCACCTCACTCAGAAACAACTTGTTCACTGTGTTTACACATTTTGAAGAAGCATGCAGCTATAAGCCCAGAAGATCATCCTCCTGCTGAAATGAAAGAGAAAATAGAAAAGCCATCAGGCTCACAAGAAAAAGGAAAGAAGAAACTTGAGGGTGATGACGTCCCTAAGCTAAAATGGATATCAGGCGGAGTAGCAGCCAGAGCTGCAAGGAGAAAAGAAAGTTTAAATAAATATCCTGCTGAAGATAAACCTTGGATCCTGAGGTTTGATGGATCTAAATCCAAGCAAGGTGCTGGGGTAGGAATTGACCTGATTAATCTGACTGGGAAATCCTACTTAGCAGCCTATAGATTACAGTTCCCCTGCACTAACAATGTAGCGGAGTATGAAGCTCTGATTCATGGGATATTGTTTGCTCATAAGAAGAAGATAAAGATTCTGCATGTCTTCGGAGATTCGGAACTAGTCGTGAGGCAAGTAAGAGGAATCTACTCATGTAACTATAGAAGGCTGTCCAATTATAGACATCGGGTATGGGACCTGATTGAGGACTTTGACGCCTTTAATATCACTCATGTACCAAGAGAACAAAATCATAGGGCAGATGCACTTGCCCAAGCTGCCAGTACATTGGAGCCACTGTCTATATCTGGTCTGAAAAGATTTTCACTAGAACTGGTGTCAGTACCTTTAGTACCTGATAATGTGACTAACCTCTAGGTATTTGATGATGATCAACACATTCTAGACTTCATTTCAAATAGATACATATTTGAAGCTCAGATTTTAGATGAGAATGGCATGGAAGATCATGTCTGGGAAGAAGATGAGATATTAGAGCTGCCTAGCAATAGGATCCCCAAAGGTATGATTGAATTAGAGAGAGCTTTTGATTTGGATAATATGCTCAAATAGAAGGATCTACCCAAGGCAGATGGAGGTCAGTATTCACAAGTGAATATTGGACAAGCGGATGACAAGAAAAATGTCCTGTTGGCTAAGGTTTGCACACCAGAAGAGTTAGAAGGAATAACTCAGGCTCTCAAGGATTACATACATGTAATTGCATGGACATATGATGAGATAAAGACATATGACACCTCTGTCATAACTCATACTATACCTCTCAAGCCAGATGCTAAACCTTTCAGACAGAAGCAAAGGCCAGTCAATGCCTTGCTCGAACCAATAATTCTCGAAGAAGTCAAGAAATTGTTAAACGCCAAGATAATATTTCCTGTGAGGCACTCCACTTGGGTGGCAAATCTTGTGCCAGTCAGAAAGAAGAATGGAGACATCAGGTTATGTGTAGATTTCAGGAACCTAAACAGAGCATCGGAAAAGGACAACTATCCTTTGCCCTCATTGGATGAAGTTCTACAGATTGTAAATGGAGCTAAAATGATGTCCTTCTTGGACGGTTTTTCAGGATACAACCAAGTGATGGTTGACAAAATTAACAGATTGAAAACTGCCTTCACCACAAAGTGGGGGATATTTGCATATAGACGTATGCCATTCAGACTCATAAATGTTGGAGCTACATTCCAGCGAGCCATGGATATAGCCTTCAGGGGCTTAATAGGAAAATGTATAGTCATCTACATGGATGACTTGACAGTATTCTCCAAGGAAAGGGGGAATCATGTTGCTGATCTCAAAAGTGTACTGAAGAAGTGTGAAGAGTACAGAATATCTTTGAATCCCAAGAAGTGCATATTTGGGGTGACAACAGGAAAGTTATTAGGCCACCTGATCACAGAAGATGGAATTATCATTGATCCTAATAGGGTGGAGTCTATCATAAAGTTACAACTTCTAGGAAGCAAAAAGGAACTCAATTCTTACTTTGGCAAGATAAATTTTGTAAGGAAGTTCATTACCGGCTTTGCTGAGATTGTCAGACCACTAAATGCCATGTTGAAAAAAGATGCACAAATTGAGTGGACACTAGAAGCCAAAGCTACATTTGAAGATATAAAGAAAGCTATATCAGATGCTCCTATCCTCATCAGTCCAGACTACACAAAAGATTTTTACATATATTCATTTGCTTCAGAACATACTTCTGCAGCAGTGTTAACTCAAAGAAATGAAGAGAAAGAAGAGAAACCAATTGCTTTTATGAGCTGTCCTTTCAGAGATGCTGAATTGAGATACGTAGATGTTGAGAGATAGGCACTTGCATTAGTCAGAACAGTAAAAAAATTTAGACATTACATACTAAGAAGCAAAGTGATTGTTGTAGTACCAGATGTAGCAGTGAAGATGCTGCTGATGCAAAATGAGCCTGGTGAGAAAAGAGCCAAATGGATTACTGTATTACAAGAGTATGATATGGAAATTACACCAATGAAGCTGGTAAGAGGACAAGCTCTGAGCCAGATGATATCTGAGATTGATCCAAACATCACTAGTCAGCAATATGTGATCAATGAGAAGGACAATAAAGAGTGGTACTCAGATATTAGGCACATCCTGATTACTGGAAGATGTCCATCAAGAATGCAGGCTTCACAAAGAAGAGCCTTAAAAATAAGATCCCAAAAGTATATGATGAAGGGAGGAACCCTATTCAAGAAGAATTATGAAGGAATATACCTGAGATGTGTAGAAAAACTAGAAGCAAATAGAGTCCTAACAGAATTACATGATAAGTTTGGAACGGCACATGGATCATCCTTGGCCACAACACATGCAATTCTCAGAGCAGGATATTACTGGCCTACAATTTTTAAAGACACAGCTGATCATGTTAAATGTTGTCATGTTTGCCAGGTTGTTGCCAACAGAGTGAAATATGTTGCACAACTATTGCAGCCAGTAATGGAAGAACGCCCATTTGCACAGTGGGGCATGGACTTCATAGGAGCAATCAATCCTCCATCCTCCTCAGGGCATAGGTATGTTTTAACAATTATTGACTATTGTACTAGATGGACTGAGGCTATTAGCAGCAAAACTTGCATTGTAGATGATGTCATTAAATTTCTGGAGAGCAACATTGTCACCAGGTATGGAACTCCTTATGCATTGGTAAGTGATAATGGGTCCACATTCACTTCAACCAAGTTATCAAGTTGGGCTTTTGATCATGGGATTATACTCAAGTTTTCATCCAATTATTATCCCCAGGGGAATGGATTAGTAGAATCCACCAACAAGAATTTACTGAGTATCATAAGAAAGTTAATAGAGAAAAATCCCAAGGAATGGAACTCATTTCTGAAGTATGCCTTATGGGTAGACAGAACTAGAATGAAAACTGCATTAGGAAACTCACCTTTCCAACTAGTATATGGGGTAGATCCTATCCTCCCTGTAAACTTGAAAATTCCCACTTTGTAGTTTGCCCAAGAATACCTAGGCATAGACAATAAACAAGAAGTCAGGTTGCTTTAGTTGATGCACCTGGAAGAAAAAAGGAGTCAAGCAATTGACCAATTTGCAAAACATCAGGCTGTTGTCAAATGCTAGTTTGACAAGAGAGCCAGAATTAAAGCTTTCAGGATATCTGATTTGGCCCTGATGTGGGATAGGGCCCATGAAAAGAAAGGTGACCATGGTAAGTTTGATAGATTGTGGATAGGTCCCTTTCAAATTTTTGAAATATTAGGAGACAGTACTTATAGGCTTAAGAACCTGACAGGTGAGGATGTCCCATTGCCAGTCAATGGACAATTTCTCAAACATTATTTCCAAGCTTGAATGACTTCATAACAGTCATGTGTATCATACTATATATTTGTATAGTCGTTTGTACAGTTTGTTTGTTTTGTTGTGTCGGTTGAGACCTTGTTCTGGTAAGTCAGGATGATGCACTTCATCACCCCAAAAAATAACTAAATTGTTAAGATTCAAGTGATGATATCACATTTAAACATAGGTTATGATTCACTCTAAGAAGTGTTCATGATCAAGTTTGTGATATCTTTTCATCAAGGTGCCTTTGCTTGGTCAAAATGAATCAATCACAATGAAACACCTAACAGCCTTGGGTTTGTTGAACACACTAGTATAGGTGTTAAGTGAAAAATCTAAAGGGACTCCCTTGCTACCAGTACAATCTCCAACCTAAAGCTACAAGTGACTATACCTTGTACAAATGAGTTGACATGATGATATCAGATATGAATTTTAAAGAGAAAATCAGAAAAGAAATAAAATTAGGCCATCTAAGTAACTCTACCGGGGCTATAGACGCCTGCTGGCAGTGGGGCTCTACTTAGGGAGATTGTATAGCTAACCTTGCCAGGGCTATAGACGCCTGCTAGCAGCAAGGCTCTATCCAGGTTGGCTATGAGGGATGATCTCCAACTATGTAGTTTAACACCAGTTCCTTATATTTTTAACTTGCTTTCAAGATGAAGATAATTAATCATATGCACACACCTGGTCTTTGGTTAGCATTGTTACCATGATGAAATTTTATCATTTAGAGTATCATGATACTTATACCAAGATGGAATCAAAATACTATAGATGAATGTGATCACATCACTTGAATCATTGGGATTTGTTTGTTTTCTTCGGTGGCAAGTTGTTGTGTGGTTACACAACACGCCCCATTTTGACTTGGCAAAACAGGGACCCAACTTTTGGCTTGGCTTGTTTGTTCTCTGGCGGTCTGGTAAAAGTAAGTCAGGTGCATCATCATGTAGAGTCAGGATGAGGTAAGTCACCATTATGAGGTTAGTTTGTCAAATTTAGTATTTCATTTCTGTGACCTCATAGTTTGAAAGAGTATCAAAATTCACGTAGGTTTGTCTTTTACATCATCTTGATATTCCTCAGGATGTGAGAGTTATGAACGGTCAAAGTTTCGGTCAAACCTGATATTCGTAAGAAGAGGGATCATATATTTTTTATAGCTTGTCATCTTTTTGAAGATCATCATCATATTTTGAAACATCCCCTGACAATACCCTATGGCTCAAATATCCAGACGTCAACTTTAAGTGGTAGTAAATCTTCCCCCGTCGAGCGGTATTTTGCATCGCAAGCGTCATGTTTTTGAATGTAACCCGATATTTCTTAATATCCTCCTGACGCGAAATGTCACCCTTAGCAAATATCCTGATGATGTCATCCAAACCAGATGAACGAAGAACCAAACATCCTGCTGACATCATCATCACATTCACATTTCCACAGGATATTCTCCAAACATGATCATGTTCGCCTAACATGACGATGACGTCATGATGCCTTTCCGATACAAAGAATGAATATCAGGATGAAATCATCCTGATATTCTGAAAAGAGACATGTAAGTTTGTCTCGTCATCGTCATATTTTGAAACATCACCTGATACACTGAAATATCCTCGTGATGTACTAAACATAAACAAAGGTGCTTTTGTCACCCGAATCTTGTCGCAATAACAATTTCAATATGAAGGAGGAGGATGATATTGAAGCTCAACACAATATTTGCAAATATCATCCTGCCCTCATGATATCCTATCATATGGATATCCCCCCGCTCCCATTGCCGCCATTATCATTTAATGCGCGCAGACATGGTAGGTAGTTCCCGCCGACCCCGGAACCCAATGAAACACCTGGCAAGATCCTACGTTTTCACATGAATAATCAAGGAATGTAATCTAACTTGTCAGAGTTGCCCTAAGTGTACCCTAACTGTGAGGTTAAAAGGTAATTCAACCACCATTTTCACATTTACCTTGCGATAAAATTGTTTTTACAGAGCACCAGCTTCCATATCCGCATACCAGCTACCGTTGCGCGATTTGAGCTCACAGACAGAGGGAAAGAGGTGATCATCAGCTGAATTAGGAACGTCATTGACAATCCACTAGTATAAAAGAGAAATTTGCATAACCAGGTTGAAGAGAACTTGTGTCTCAAATTACTACTTGAACCTCTTAGTTGAACCTATGCTTTGAACCACTTCGACGAAGGATACGGTCGTCGGCAAGATAAGGCCTATCGGCCAAACTTTGTGGAGTTACTCCGACAGGAGTAGTCACTCTGACGAAGGATACGGTCGTCGGCAAGACAAGGCCTATCGGCCAAACTTTGTGGAGTTACTCCGACAGGAGTAGTCACTCCGATGGCGTATGTCTATCGGCAAGAGAATACCCGTCGGCTAAAGGTGTTGGGCCAATGTACTGCGGACATCCTGATGGAAGTCTTATTGGTATCGGTGAGACAAACCTCTGTCGGAGCGAGGGCTAGATCTTTTGCCGATGGAGAATGTCATACCGATGGTAACCTTGGTGATCGGGGAGACAATGCTCATCGGTGGGAGGTGAAGTCTGAGGGCCGATGGGAGTTGTTATGCCGATGGACTTGGAGGCTTGGTATTGTCGGCAACAAAATTGCTGACAATACTCTTTCGCCTGTTGGCGGTTATAAACTGCAGAGTCCTTTGCGACTTGGTACATGTGGGACTAAACGCCTCACTGAAATGTGAACCGTTGCGACGGTTAGATGGCAGCGACGTATGAGGAATTTGTTCTATCAGTTAGAGCAGAAGTCTGTAACGACTCTTGTTCTTGCAGATTGGAAATAGAATGATATGTCTATAGGTGTTATTGGTATTATGATGATGAGACTTGAATAAAGGTTCGTTCTGTAAATGTACAGGGAGATGAACTGTGTATAATGTTGAGAATCAAACACCAGAGCAAGAAGCTGAGTTCTTTATTGTAACTGTATATCTTACTGTAATAAAGATTGTTTTCTTGTGGTGGTGGGTTTTTTACCCGTAAGGGTTTTCCCACGTAATTCTGTGTGTCTGTGTTCTAACTATTGTCTATTTTGGTTTCTCTTGTGTATTCATCTGTGTTATTGTAATTTAAAAAGTGACTGGTCTACACTGTCCCCTGGGAATTAACATTAGGGAAGCTGTTTTCCGCACCTGTGCTTTCCTTACAAGTGGTATCAGAGCCTGGCCCGTTGTGTTATCCTTATCGGTAGTTTGGGTTTTTTGTGTTAATTCTGTTGTGTGGGAGTTCTGTAGAAAGTTATTTTTTAAATTAAATAGAGATGGCAAGTACATCAGACAAAATAGACATTGAGAAATTCAATGGCACAAACTTTGAGTTGTGGAAACTTAAAGTTGAAGACATGTTAGTCTATAGAGATCTTTGGGTTGCTGTGTCTGGAGTTCAACCTACAGGCATGAAGCAAGAAGATTGGGAACTGATATGCAGAAAAGCCAAAGGACTAATAAGACTGAGTTTATTTGACTCTGTTCTATTGAACATCCATGAGGAGAAATCTGCAAGTGATTTGTGGAAAAAGTTGAATAATATTTATCAGGGCAAGTCCTTGGTAAATAAACTTTTCCTTAGAAAGAAATTGTATTCTCTGAAGATGGATGAAGGTGCATCTGTAGCAGAACATCTGAGTGCATTCAATACGATTGTTGCTCAGTTGACATCTATAGGTGTAAAAATAGAAGAGGAAGATCGCTGTATGCTTCTGTTATGTTCCTTACCTGACTCGTGGGACCATCTGGTGATGGCTATTGGAAGTACAACAACTTCGTTTTCTCAGGAAACTATTGTTGCCTCTTTGTTGTCTAAAGAGATGCGGAGGAAATCTTCTGGAATGGCCAAAGAGGCTCTGTCAGTTCGTGGTAGATTAAAGGAAAGAGGCAAGAAGAAGGACAAGAAGTCTAAGTCCAAATTAGAGGGGAAATCAAAATCTCCTGGCAAGAAGTCCAAGGTGAAGTGCTGGAATTGTGGACAGAAAGGTCATGTCAAGAAAGACTGCAAAGAGGAGAAAAAGAAGAAGAACTTCTCTGACTCTGAGTCTTCACACAGTGATGCTGATGCTTTCATTGCTGCTCTGGCAACACCTGCTTCTGAAGATGTTTGGCTGATTGATTCAGGAGCATCCTTTCATATGACATCTCATAGAGAGTGGTTCACGAAGTATGAACCCTATGCTGGTGGCAAGGTGTTCCTGGCTAGTGATTCAACGCTGGAAATTGTTGGCCGAGGTCGAGTCAGAATCCAGTTCCCGGATGGCAGAATAAAGGGAATGAATGAAGTTCTTCATATACCAGGTCTGGCTCGAAATTTACTTTCTGTTAGTAAACTTAATGATGTTGGAGTGCAAGTTACTTTTGTGAATGGTGGCTGTAAGATGACTAGAGGTTCTATTGTTCTGGCAAAAGGTGAACGCATTGGAACTCTGTATAGGTTAGATGCTAAACCAGTGTGCTGTAATAATGTCTCTGCAAAATCTGAAAAGGCTACTATTGTAACACATGACGTAAATTCTATGGAAGTTAAACTTCCTGCAGAGAAAACAATGCTCTGGCATCATAGACTTGGTCACATAGGTGAGAAAGGTTTAAAAACCTTGAAAAACAAAAATCTGGTAGATGGGCTGATTGATTGTAATCTGGAGTTCGATTTCTGCGAACATTATATATATGGAAAGCAAAACCGTGTTTCATTTTACTCTAGTTCTCATAAATCTTCTGGTGTTCTGGACTATGTGCATTCTGATGTTTTTGGTCCAGTTGATGTTCCTTCTTTATCTAAATCAAGATACTATGTATCGTTCATTGATGATTATTCAAGAAGGGCATTTGTATATTTTTTGAAAAACAAATCAGAAGTGTTCAGTCGATTTAAAGAATTTAAAACTCTTGTGGAAAATCAGACTGGTAGAAAACTAAAATGCTTGAGAACAGATAACGGTGGTGAATATTGCAATGCGGATTTTGATAAGTATTGTGTAGACCATGGAATTAAAAGGCATAAAACTACACCTTATACTCCACAACAGAATGGAGTTGCTGAAAGGTTAAATCGATCGTTGATGGAGAAAGCAAGAAGTATGTTGAGTTATGCTGGTCTTGAACAGAAGTTCTGGGCTGAGGCAGTTGCTACAGCTTGTTACTTGCTGAATCGTTCTCCTACATCAGCATTGGTTGATAAGACACCTATGGAAGCATGGTCTGGTAAGAAGCCCTCTCTAAGACATATTCGAGTCTTTGGCTGTGAGGCATATGCTCATATTCCTGAAGTTAAAAGATCTAAGTTGGATAACAAGGCAGTTAAATGTATCTTTGTTGGCTATGGAGTCGGTATTAAAGGATACAAGCTTTGGAATCCTGAAACTGAAAAGGTAATCTACAGCAGGAATGTAATTTTCAGAGAGCTGAAACCATTGGTTGTTGATCCTCAGCCAGAAAAGACAGAAGAAAAGAAAGAAAAGAGTGTTGTGAATGTTCCTCTGACTCCTGTAAAAGAGGAACAACAAGCACCAAGTGTAGATGGTTCAGATAAGAGTTCAAGTAGCTCCGAAGATTCTGATCCAGAGCAAGAACCTGAACCTGCACCTCAACCTGTGAGGAGATCTACACGTGAAAGAAGACAACCAAATAGGTATGGATTTTCAGTACCTGATTCAACTTGTGCCTATGCTTTACTTACTAATACTGATGAACCTAGGACTGTGAAAGAAGCTATTAGTGTACCTGATTCAGATTCCTGGTTGGAAGCCATGCATAGTGAAATGACATCATTGGAGAAGAATGGAACCTGGGATCTGGTGCCCTTGCCTGAAGGAAGAAAACCTGTAGGCTGTAAGTGGGTATTTAAGAAGAAATATGGTCCAGATGGTAGTATTGAGAAGTACAAGGCAAGACTGGTTGCTAAGGGGTATTCCCAAAAGGAAGGTATTGATTATGGAGAAATCTTTTCTCCTGTAGCTAAGTTGACATCCATTAGATTTCTATTGTCACTTGCAGCAGCATATGATTTTGAAATTGAGCAGATGGATGTGACAACAGCGTTTCTTCATGGAGACCTTGAAGAAGAAATTTATATGTCTCAGCCAGAGTATTTTGTGGAAAAAGGTAAAGAACATCTGGTATGCAAACTTAAAAAGTCTCTTTATGGTTTGAAACAGTCTCCCAGAATGTGGTATCAAAAGTTTGATACGTATGTTTTATCCTTGGGGTATGTGAGATCTAAATCTGATCATTGTGTCTATTATAAAACTGAAGGTGACCAGATTCTTATAATTGCACTATATGTGGATGACATGTTGTTCATTGGCAATGGTAAGGGGATGATCTCAGAATTAAAATCTCAGTTGTCCTTGAAATTTGAAATGAAAAATCTGGGGGCAGCAAAGTACATTCTGGGAATGGAGATCAAAAGGGACAGATCTAAGAGAAAAATTTGGCTCAGCCAGAGGAAGTATATTACCAATGTTCTTGATAAGTTTCATATGTCTGATTCTAAACAGTTAGTTGTTCCAGTTTTGCAGGGAACGAAATTATCTGTTGAAGATTGTCCAGAATCTTCAAATGAAATTGATGACATGAAGAGAGTACCTTATGCAAGTGCTGTTGGCAGTTTAATGTATGCAATGGTCTGTACCAGACCAGACATTGCCCAAGCAGTGGGAGTTTTGAGCCGATTTATGGCGAATCCAGGCAGATCACATTGGGATGTTGTGAAAAGAGTTATGAGGTATTTGAAGGGAACTTCTGACTATGCTATTTGTTATCATGGAAACTCAGAAGGGTCTAAGAGATCTATCAGTATTCAGGGATATGTTGATTCTGATTGGGCAGGGGACATTGACAGTCGGAGATCCACCAGTGGATACGTGTTCATGTTACATGGTGGTGCTATCAGTTGGATGAGCAAGCGACAGGCTGTAGTCGCTTTGTCCACAACAGAGGCAGAGTACATGGCAGCCACTCGTGCATGCCAAGAAGCTGTTTGGTTGAAAAGGTTGTGTTCTGATGTTGGTTTTAATGCAGGGCAAATACAAATTCATTGTGACAGTCAAAGTGCCATATGTTTGGCAAAGAATCCTACATTTCATGCTAGGACAAAACATATTGATGTCCAATATCACTTTGTTCGTGATATGGTGGAAGACAGGAAGGTGAAGCTGGAAAAAGTTGACACTTTGGAAAATGTTGCTGATGCCTTAACTAAACCAGTGAACACAGCCAAGTTCAAATGGTGCTCAGATGAAATGGGTCTTCGGGCCCATAGTTCTCAATAATCGAATGAGGACTAAGAGGCAGCAGTAATGTCTTCGACAAGTGGGAGATTGAAGAGAACTTGTGTCTCAAATTACTACTTGAACCTCTTAGTTGAACCTATGCTTTGAACCACTTCGTTAAACCTCTTGTTTGAACCTCTTTGTTGAACCTTTCTAGAGTTCATTTGGTAGGTTCAATGAATTTTAGTTCAACTGTTCCTTGGTTCATTGGTCTGAGGATATGCGATGTCGGCATCGCTGTGACGAAGCACTATCGGCAGGACCGTGTTGAAGACCATTGGCATCGGTGAGACAAGGGCCGTCGGAATAAGCATCGAAGGTTTGTCCGATGCTGAGTGTCACCCCGATGGAAGCATTCAACCGTCGGCAAGATAAGGCCTATCGGCCAAACTTTGTGGAGTTACTCCGACAGGAGTAGTCACTCCGACGAAGGATACGGTCGTCGGCAAGATAAGGCCTATCGGCCAAACTTTGTGGAGTTACTCCGACAGGAGTAGTCACTCCGACGAAGGATATGGTCGTCGGCAAGACAAGGCCTATTGGCCAAACTTTGTGGAGTTACTCCGACAGGAGTAGTCACTCCGATGGCGTATGTCTATCGGCAAGAGAATACCCGTCGGCTAAAGGTGTTGGGCCGATGTACTGCGGACATCCTGATGGAAGTCTTATTGGTATCGGTGAGACAAACCTCTGTCGGAGCGAGGGCTAGATCTTTTGCCGATGGAGAATGTCATACCGATGGTAACCTTGGTGATCGGGGAGACAATGCTCATCGGTGGGAGGTGAAGTCTGAGGGCCGATGGGAGTTGTTATGCCGATGGACTTGGAGGCTTGGTATTGTCGGCAACAAAATTGCTGACAATACTCTTTCGCCTGTTGGCGGTTATAAACTGCAAAGTCCTTTGCGACTTGGTACATGTGGGACTAAACGCCTCACTGAAATGTGAACCGTTGCGACGGTTAGATGGCAGCGACGTATGAGGAATTTGTTCTATCAGTTAGAGCAGAAGTCTGTAACGACTCTTGTTCTTGCAGATTGGAAATAGAATGATATGTCTATAGGTGTTATTGGTATTATGATGATGAGACTTGAATAAAGGTTCGTTCTGTAAATGTACAGGGAGATGAACTGTGTATAATGTCGAGAATCAAACACCAGAGCAAGAAGCTGAGTTCTTTATTGTAACTGTATATCTTACTGTAATAAAGATTGTTTTCTTGTGGTGGTGGGTTTTTTACCCGTAAGGGTTTTCCCACGTAATTCTGTGTGTCTGTGTTCTAACTATTGTCTATTTTGGTTTCTCTTGTGTATTCATCTGTGTTATTGTAATTTAAAAAGTGACTGGTCTACACTGTCCCCTGGGAATTAACATTAGGGAAGCTGTTTTCCGCACCTGTGCTTTCCTTACACAGGTAAGTAAATGAAACCCTCATCATGTCATTATTGTTCGGGTATGATGATGGAAGTTTTGGTTTATGCATGTAATGGTGAAGAAATACAGTAGGCCTAGTGATCTTAATTGCAATATGTGTGCATGTGTGTATATCCGTTGTGAGATAGGATTGTTGTTAATTGCAGGTACTCATGGCTGATAAGCGGTACGTTAAGTGTCAAGAGGAATTCAGTAGGCCTATGTTCTCTTCTTAGAGGGGAGTCCTGTTCGAATATGGAGCAATTACAGATACCCATCAGGGGAGCACTAATCTAGAGGCTTGGTCAGCTAAACTGAATGATGGGCATGACAAGAGTCCTGTGCTGGACGCAGTATTTGTGTCAGGAATGTGGAACGTTGCTGGTTTCCCATATTCCATGGAATCTCCGGTGCTGGTTATAGAATGTGCCTGGAATTATAATCCTTAGATGAGGCAGGTGGTAAAACATGGGAGAATATATGCAGACCTCTCCATCAAGGGTCTCTCCCAGACATTTGGACTACCATTGGGCAGTAAAGTAAAGAGTGTGGACCTCAGAAAGGCAGAAAAGGAGTATGAGGCCAACAAGAAATCGGCTAGAAAGAACATGTATCAATGGTGAGCAGAGAACAGCACATATCCTGCAGCGGCCAAACTCCCAGTGCACATGTTTAAGTATGATTTCAGTGAGGAGTACCAGTATATGATTGCACTCCTGAATCAAGTAACAGGCTAGCCTGATACTAGTAGTTTTAGGGATTGGATGTATGGAATTATAATGATGTGTTTGTATTCAAACATCAAGCCATTGTGGGGCCAAATAATAAGTGATGCTCTGCATGAGCAGTTGATGAACCTGGGAGGTTCAAATTGTGCATTTTATATGACATCTTACATTGTTTATTCTTGTGCTTATAGAGGCACATTTGATGCCTTAGTTACAGATGGAAGGCTCACAGGCACAAATGCTGCATACATCTGGGATCATCATCCCCAATTACAGAGAACCAACTACCTCAGAGACTACAAACTGGTCAATGATGCATTCTCTATGCATCTGGTAAGGACCATGGAAGAAGACAGAACAAAAAGATTGAGCATGGAGGCTCAAGAAGTAGTTTACAGGCATGGAGCCTGGTATATCCAGTTTGCAACCTTTTCTTACATAAGGGTTGAAGGTTTTGAAGAACATCCCCTCATGCTGCCGAGGTATCCTACCGATGTAGTGATATTAATGGAATTTATCAGGTAGGGCTCTGTGATGATAAAGATGTACAAGGACACCAAGAAGCTGCCACCAATTTTGTTCCCAGTCAGCATTGGCAACTATATGTGCCCTGATTCTGACAATATAAAGAAGGTGATGGTCACCCTAAATAAAATGAATCTGCAGCCTTTCCCATTAACAAGACCATATGATCCTTACGGCAGGATACAGAAGATACTAGGAAAGCCTATTCATCAGAGGCACCTAGAAGATTTTTGGGCTGACTGCGAAGATGAGGCAAAATCCAGGAGAAGAAGGTATCAGAGGTTGACTCTGAACCAAATTAGGACTTTTGATTATATCTCCCTTCCCCAGCAATTGAAGAAGGATGATGGCAGGATAATGGCAGATGAATATGAACAGAAAAAGATATACAATGACACTATCTATGCACCTGACCTCACCATGTAGGAAGATATATCTTTAGACCCATTCATTGCCAGGACCGTACAGTTGACTCAAGCTTGGGTCGATGATCAGGTGGAAGCATTGAAAAAGAAAGGTGTTGCCATTACGGTGGACAACAAAAAGAAGGGACAGGATATTCCTGGGGAGGTATATGATGACTTCCTGCTTGAGAAAAGGAAGACTAAGGGAGACAAGTTACCTCCACCACAACAACAGAGCAAAAGACCCCCAAGGGGCAAGAAAGTGGATAAACAACCCAAAGGGGTTGTAATTGACAGGGCAGTGTTTATAGCTGAGGAGGTGGCAGGATCAGGATCAGAGTCAGAATCCCCTCCAAAGAAAGAAAAGCCCAAGAAGAGTAAGACAGCAAAGGCTGGAATAACTAAGACCCTAGAAGTGGGTCAATCCTTAGGAAAACATGATACAGAGGATATCCTCATGGAGGAGGAGCCTGAAGAAGATGAGGCTCCATTAGTAATAAAGAGGAAGAGGAGAGCTCCACAGGTGCTGGTCTCTACCACACCTAAGAAACAAAGAACCTCCATGAGAGGTGGAATAAGTGAACCCCCTACACTATTACAAGGGGCAGGTAGTGAAGCACCAAGGGAACTTCAGCACAACGTTCCACTTCCTACCATAGTTAAGTTCAAAACTGAACTTGCAGAAGAGCAAACAAAAGAAGCCTCTCAGACACAAGCGAAAGGACATGTCTCGCTTGATGAGACAATAAATCTGTCTGACAATGAGGTAGTGCAGGATGTGGCTACACAGAAGATGGAAACACTTGCTGTAGATATAACTATGACTCCTCATAAGCCTACACCAGTTCAAACTGTGCTTGAGGAGATGAAACAAGTAGAAGAAGAGCAAGATAAAAGCCCAGAGCAGGTAGCTCAGGAAATAGGGCTAGATACATTGATTACAGAGGTGACCAGTCCTGTAGTGGTGGATCTGACAGAGAAACAGGATGCAAGTCCTGAACAGCCAGCAGGATCACCTGATAAAGGCCACCCGACAGAAGAGATAGAGATGGCAGAGTTAGAGGGCCATGCTCTTGAATTGGGCCAACAAGATCCAGAGGACACATTAGCAGAACTTGCTATAATAGAGGTTCAAGAAGCAAAGGCTGATGAGAAGAAAGAAGCACTAGAGGATCCAGCTGCCAAAATACAAGAAGTTGATAGTGCAGGCTTGGAAGAAGTAATAGCTGCAGAACAATCGCCAGTACATCAGGTAGGATCCCTAGTATTTGGTGAAGTGGATAAGCAACAAGGGGAAGAACTGGGAACAGATGAAGTAATGACGGAAGAAGGTCATGATCATCATGATCAGCAAATAGATGCGCCACAGGGTTCCCCATACCAAGAAGATGCTCCCCCAGAGAAGGAAATTCCTCAACAGGAGGAGGTGCCGCAAGATCAACAACAAAGTGAGCATCAAGAAGAAGAAAAGGAAAAGTCACCATCTTCACAACATATATTGATAGAAATGGGAGATATGGGTGAGCATCATGATGATGCCGAAAAACATGATCAGGTACCTCTGTGGTTAGCTAAAGAAGTGAATATTGAAGAGGAGTTTGAAATTCAAGAGTTTGACATCTCCACCTTATTCTCCACCGATCTAATGAAACCTAGGAGGAAGGCCAGAATGACTTCAGCCATCAAAAGAGATCCGGCAACAGGGAGAAGGACCACACAAATTCCATACCTGCGGTGGATAAAGAAAAAGGTAAAATCACTGTGGATGAATTTCAAATCAGCACAGTTGATTTGGGCTTTGCCAATGAGGACCAAGAAGGTCAGGAAGGCAAAGATATTATTGACTCTCTAATTCAAAAGGTGAAAAGAGATAAGGAGAAGAATAAGCAACATAAAGAGCACATTGCTCAGTTGCATGCCTATATCAAGGGGCTGACCAATCCTAATGATACCACAACTGAACGTGCAGTCCCATTGACTGCCATTTCTTAGGAGGAGGTAAATAAATTGGACCTCATGAAGCATGAGGCGTCTATGATAAGGAAGTGGATGTCATCCGCATTGGATGATGCTGTAGAAATAATGAAGGCCTCTTTGAAGAGGTGGAGCATTCTAAGTGACTCCAGGACCAAAGTGGATAAATTGCAGATGCAGACCGGAAAGAGGTCTTACAAACTGGAGAGAGTCCTGAGCCTTTTAAGGGAAATAAAAGGGATAAATCCTCAACTACTTATCAGTAAGCAGGTGCTAAATAGTAATACCACATTATTAGTAGATATCTGGTACAAGGACATTCAATTCGAATGCGGAGTCCTCAAAAGATGCAATAATAAGCTGAGGGATATCAGCGTGAGGCTACGAGATTTGATGTCTGAAGAAGCAGTGATATTGGAAGCATTGGAAGGCGAGGTGGAAGGTAAAATAGAAAATCAAGATGAAGAGTCCGCCATCAAAGCTATACACAGCAACTTCCAATTAGAGACAGATGGTACGCCTGTCCATTTGACAGAAGAACTGATAGATAAAATAATGAGGATCAAGGTCCAGATGGAGAAATATAATGAAACATTGCAAGATAGGAAAAATAAGCTTGATAACAGCTGAGACAAGTATGAAGTACATAAGCATGCCATCATCAAAGAAAAAAATTAGGATGGACGAGGAATAGATCAGGTTGTGCATTCATACGAGCAGGTCTGCAGTAGTATGCAGCCCCATATGCAGCAGCATCATCATCAGGATAGTGAAAGCTCAGGAAGCGACGCACATGATGATGACCCGCATGAATCAGCTGAGGAGCATGATGAAGATACATCATGAAGGGGATATTAGCATAAGTAGTATAGATAGTTGCTAGCTAGCAACTTGTGCCATTTTGTAAAGGTTGATGAAGTCAGATGAATTGTGACCGTAGATCTGTATTGATAAATCATGATCGTAGATCTTTTTGTAACGGATTCCTCACCTTATTCTATAAAAGGTGGTAGAATGCCTTGTTGAAAACATTCGAAACTTAATTGAAATCTATTTGCTGAAGTATTCAGGGCTCATTTCAAAGCTATTGTATATGTACATGTCTTTTGCATACTTAATAAAGGAGAAGAGTATTTCGATTACAAATCCTAGTAAATCTTGAGTAATCTGTGTCTGAATTCTAGATATGTGCTTTGATTTGCTGCGTCCCTTGGAGTGCTCATCATGTTGCATGTATTGTTTTCATTCCCCATCCTCTGAAGTTTGCATCAACTGTATCTAGCTGTGGAATATCCTGGTGAACATATGGTTTGATTTCTTCTCCTCATGATAGTATCAAGTATGTATGTGGATCAATAGCTAAAGGTTCAACATTAAATTGAAGTATTCCTTTTAGTTTTTTTAATTTCAGAGCATTTCATCTCCATAATTGCAAATAATTGATAATCTTAAGCAAATAACACAAATATGCAGACATCTCATAGATAATCATAAATATTTAGCATATTTGAATACAAAGCATGTACAATTGAAAAATATCATGCAAAGATTGAGGTATTTCCACATCTTCTCATCAAATAACTGCATAATATAACTTCTCTGTAAAGAATTTCTGCAAGAATGTCATGATGATGATCAAATTCCACGTAAGGCCCCAAAATGGAAACAGCAACTCACATTAACCTCTAAGTGACTTCAGACGATTAAGACCTAATCACCGGAGACTTGGGATCCTGAATTCTTCGAACTCATAGTATCTTTCAAGATGAATAAAGGTTAATGTGTACTTTTATTCTATGTTTGTTTGTGACTAACATCATGACCAACACATATATGTCTATGCTTGTATCTAAAAGTTTGATACAAGTGTTATATGCATCGCGGAGATACAAGTAAAAGGTAAGGTGGACCCCACCATTTGCATCTCAGGTTTGAATGTATAATTACAATGTATGTTTACGATATGCAAGCCGATATACAAAGAAAAAGAGGCAAGTTAAAGATACAACACGGACGCAAAAAAGGAAAAAAAAATAGAGAGGTCTTTGTATTTTTAGGTATGTTCATAACATACATATCCGAGATACAAAAGAAGGATAGGACCGGCAAGAAATTTATTGATCGACCCGACTACGAGAGTCCTGCCGATGACAGGGAAATAAAAAATGAAGGGATTACATCGGGGGGAGTGGTGCGATTGGAATGAAACTTCTGGATCACTCTAACTTAAGTAAGTTAAGCCGATGGTAAGGAAATGTAAGATAGTAAAGGTTGTATTGGCTAGAAATGTAAGATCGGCGGGAAGTTTTTGGATCAATCCGACTGCGAGGTTACGCCAATGATCAGGAAGTATGTAGAATAAGAAGTACAAGAAAATCCTACAAAGGGGTATATATGCAGAATGAGGCTGACAGTAAAAAGGGAAGTTTAAATGCTCCAACACTGTAACTAAAGACTAAACTTGTGGTGCATTAATTATTGTAGTTAGTGCCCATCTAACATTCTGACAAGGTATAAATTGGCAAAAGCAACGTGAATATTTTATAATCCATTTTATTGTCTATTTGTAGGTTTGCAAGTATATAGAAGGTGAAACTTAATGGCAATGACATCTTAAAGGGTGGATCAGATCACCAGAGAAGTGAAAGGAGATAAGGATGGCGATGAGAAGTAATATGCTAGTGAAACTTAATGGCGATGATATCACAAAGGGCAGAATGGATTACAACAGAAGCATCAGAAGATATTTTGATGGTTGTTAGGGTTTCCAAAGAAGGATCTTTACGCCCAGTATGAGTATGTTGCACAGAGATTTTTGGCGGGATTTGATTTCCACTAATTGATGCTGCACTTGAGATATGGACTGTTGATTGACTAGGGTTTTGGAACCATATTGGGGATAGTCAGAACTATATATTGAGCCCTTTACTCTATAATATGGTACACAGGGATTTACACATAGGGATTTGTAGCACTGAGCTGGAAGTTGTAGCATTTTGAATAGAGGGACCTTTTAGTGTAGTTTAGAGGAGGGTGCCTGTGTCTGCAATAAGGAATGCATGGAACATCTAGCTTCCTTACTGTATCTGTAAAGCATTGTAAGTTCCCTGTAAGTTGATTAATGAAGCTAACAACCATTCATACATTGTAAATCATATATGACTATGTGTTTTTAATACAAATGAATCTAGAATTCTACATCTATATTTAGAGTGTCTTCTAGCTCTTCTTTGAATTTGAAACAATATCTATTAAAGCTTGCAATCTTGAATGTGTGTTCATGAAAATACTCAAGGCATTTAAAGGTTTAGTCTGTGGATTTAATCAAGTTTGTTGTACTTCTTACAATGTGCATAACAGAACATTTAGATCCTGTAGTAGAATGAAGTTTAATTTAGATTTCTCTAACTTTTCCCAAACCATTTGAAATACTTAGCTTAAACATAGAGATTTAAAGGAGATTGTCTGATATTTGAAGGAAACATGAACAACTGAGTTGATATTTGACAATCTTTATAATATTTGAAAAGAAAGCTTGTGATAATATAAATCATATAAAAGCTTTGTGATACAGTAACAAATCTGTGCAAAAGAATGAATAAAATGTTGATATTTGTGATATTTTGCATAGTTTGAGCCCAGTAAGTTATCAAACACCTTAAATCAAGTAAGGCCCCTTTCATATTATAGCTTCACATTTACCTACTGGATTGTCCAATAGGTCAAGACCTGACCATACAGAAACTTGGGATTAAGCAAATCTAAATTGATTTCTTCATATCTTTCAAGATAGTTAGGTTCATTTTTGTGAATTTTAACTTTTGTTATGAATGTGTAAAAACAATCATCAATAGATACTTTTGAGTATCTCTTGCAGAAGTTGGAGGTTATTGCTCTTCCTTATTTTAATAAGAGGCATAAGTGTGTGCATTCATCTAGGAAGCATTTCAAGATACATTATTAGTCCTAGACTAATGTTGAAAGCTACCTCTCAGGGGGAGTAGGTATGGGTTTTGCTAGTTGGTACAGTTAGATGGAACTCAATTTTTGCTCCTGTTATGTATGAAAATTGGATTGATCAAGTTTGTGTTTTATATTAGATTCAATCAAACCCTTCTTTCACACATACATTCAAGGACATAGATCAAGCTAAGTCACTATAGTGATAGAGGACTCAGCTATAGGTCTTATGTCACATTGATATGATTCAAAAGATAGAATATATTGATATTTTGTTAAACCCTAGTTTGATTACTCTCAAAACCCTAATTATGCAAAATCATAAGAAAATGGATGAAACCCAACAAATGCTTTCATAGGAGGGCAAATGCAGATTAGATACATACCAAATTTTAGGTTTTAGGATGCAGAAATTTTGGGTTCAAAAGACTGGGCACCCAAGACCAAGGTGATGCTTTCACTGGAGGTCAGGAGCCAAATATGTTGTAGACTATGCCTTCTCAGGGATTTCCAACAATGCAAAATTGGAGGTCAGAAGAGCAGGTTCCCTTGACCTTTTAGGGATGTTTTCTGACTCTTTCTTTAGATCCAAAACCCTTATGCTCTGCAATGATCCTCTACAACTTCTCTTTGCAAGATCTGAAACTCATAACCTAAAATTACAAGAGAGGGGTTGGGGGTTGTGGTGTTTAGGATCTTGCCTTGGCCAAGCCCCAGAATGGCATTCAAGCCTTCCAACACCATTGTTAGATAAAGATTGCATGTCCTTGTAGGATAGAGGAAAAAGAAATGATATGATAAATGATTGAAACATAAAATAGATGTCACCTAGGAGGTGAAGCTCTCACGGCGAGATGAAGATCTTTCATGCCATGAGGAGACGGATTTATGAAGACAAATATGCAATGAACATGAACAAACACAACACAATACTACTCTACAACACAATGACAGCCTTGAGTATCCTTAGCACAAGATCATAAGTTTGCATTATCCATCTAGGTGTAAAATGAAGTCCTAAACATGCTTATCTATGCATTCCTGCTAAACATTCATAATTCAAATTGAATAGTCTGACAAAGGGAAACTTTTTAATGATCACTTTGCAGCATTTTAAATTGGGACTCTGACAAAATAGTGCAAGACAAAGGCATGGGTGCCCTTATCTAGGCACATATTTTAGTGCTAGATTAAGCTCAAAGATGTCCCCCAAGTCCCATTTGTCATGGGTTTTGGCAGATTTTACTTAAGGATTCATTTCTAAGATGCATGATTAAAATTAAGGGACCCAAGAGCTAAACTTAGGACGTAAAATTCCTAGGACATTTTACGACATAACATTTAGCCTTCACTTTAATGTATGTGTTATGTAAGAAATTGTCCACCTATATGGAATGGTATAATTTCCCCATAGTTTAGCTCCTTCCCTTTTCTGTCCTTTCAACCTAGTTTTTACAGACCTTCCAAAACCCTAATTGACTTACACTTAACTCAAAGAATCTCATATTTCAGAATACCTGAAGACTAAACTGGAGAAACAAAGTTGGATTTGGGGTCCCCTAACCTCCCTAAAGCAGTCCTATTAGGGAAATTAGGGCTTGGACTTGGGCTTGGACTTGGGCTCTAGTGCCCTTTTCCTCCCTAATTTCTAGGGGTCTTGAATTTTGGAGGGATGTTGGCTCTTGTCATGCATTCTAGGATTCCACTTTTAAATTTTCATTTTTCGCACGATGTCAACATCTTATTTCAAAATTTGAAATTCCTAAGGTTGGATATAAAGAGACATTTGAAAATTATTTTAACACACAATTCTTATGCAAGCTTAATGCCAAAATTTTACCAAAATTGCCATTAAAGATCAGTGATTTGTTGAAGATTTTGAAGCCCTTCTAATTTTACTATCTTGGAGAAAATGGATGGAGATTAGGAATCAAGATATTGAGACTATATTTCTCTTCCTAGGGTTGTGTACACCTTTTGCATGATCGGGAGAAGGGTTGAAGCCTCTAATATCAAGCTTGGAGATCCTCCGCAGACAGTACTGATTTGCCTTCTTCTTCATGCAAGTCTTCATTGATTTCATCTCCTTGAGGTGAATTTGTATTTGTGATTTAATGCAAGTCATTGATATTCCCTTTATTGAGACATCTAGAGTTTGTTATTGTTTGCATACACTTTTCTAGGGTTTGTACACACATCTACAAATCTTTATCTCTGGTTATTGTTGAGGTGGGAACACCAAAATGTGGATTGACTAAGGCAAGTTCCTATATAGCCACAAACATTTTTCTTCTCCTTTTTAGGTGTAGGTTACATTTATCATGATCCAGTGGAAAGGAGTTGCAAAATAACTCATCTTGCAAGCACAATCATGACATAATTTGAATATCAGAATTCTGAGACTTTCAAGACTATGGTGATGGCACTGTAGTCCAACTGGGCAAAATTTCTAGAATCTAAGAACTCTGAAGGTTGCTATTCCCCTTGTGCAGATGATCCCGACATTCAGAAACTTAAGGGACAATGTTGATGGCACCCTAGTCTAATTGACCCTCAATTTCTGGGTACACTATCTTTAATCTATTTACTCCATATTTTTCCATTTATTTCATCAATATCTATGTTGGAAGTTAAGTTATTTTAGTCTGATATGCAAGTCAGGGTTATAAGGTTAGAGAGATAAAACTATTTTGTAAAACCTGATTTCAAACTATCACACATTCATAATAAACAAGAGAAGGGAACATTGGTGCACAATAGTTTATCCCTAAACTTATCCTTTGCTCCCCTAATGTCTTAGTCGATGAAAGTGTGGGACTCACATCTCCTATCTTATCTCCTATTTTCACCACTAAAATTTTTGGTGAACCCATTCTCTAAAGAATTTGCATCCTTTAACAACTCAGATTTAATTTAGTTTGTTGTCCTAAAACATATTTAGATTGCAAGCTCTTTCTCATGAAAGTAAATGTTTGAAATTTTGCATAATCCTTCTCTATTTTCATTGAGAGAAGATTAAAAATCAAAACTTTGTATGTTGCATAGTGTTAACATCTTTTTCACAAAGTTTATGTTATAACACTTTACTTTCAAGTTTTGAGTTAATTTTAGCATGTTAAAATATCAAATTACTTTTTGCAAGACTTTCACACATACAATGAGCCATTTAGTTGTGATGACTTCAATATGTTAGATGAAACCCTTGATGACTTCATCTCAATTGAATAGTCCACTACGACTCTGAAGCCATCACTTTTTCAAAGATTTGTTAATACAATCTATAATCACAAAGCTAGAGAAGAGCTCATGAAACAAATAATAGTGGTCACTCCAAGTTCAGATGCAGTTCAACCTCCTTGTAAACTAGTGTTCACTGTTAGAGGTCTTTCACCTTCTTCTCATTCTCATGATCACATTTACAAATATGCTAAACAAATATCATATTCATCTACTCAACAACCTATTCACACTATGGTTGCTCATACATACAATACTCAGAATAGCAAACAAAGCAAACAACAATCAAGTATTTTGATATCTTTACCAACTTATCAACTGATGCTTCCTCAAGCACCCCTTCTAACACATAAAGTTGGTTAAGATTATGATCTTGTTGAGCAGCTCTGAGCTACTCCTGCTAAGATATCTCTTTGGGAACTTATTCAAACCTCACCTACATAGCATGGAATACTCCAAGAAGCCTTACAAAATTTGATTGTGCCACTTGCTTTCAAGCCAAATGATGTAGCAGCTCTCTAAGACTATATGCATGCAACAAAAATGGATATTTTATTTCAACAAAATGAGTTTCCATCTCTTGAAGTTAAGAATCAATATGATCGTTTAATTATATTCATTAGAATAAACAAGAAATTGATTAAATGAGGTATGATTGATAATGGGCAGCTCTTAATGTTTGTAGCTTCAAGTTATTACACAATATTAGAGTTGATACATCTTTTATTCAACTAGATAAGATAAGTATCCATGGCTTTGATAATGTCAAATGATAATCTATAGGCACTATAACTTTACTTGTACAAGTTGGGCCTGTAACATTACCTGCCTTAATTCATGTCATGCGTTGTTCCTTATCTTATAACATGATTTTGGGTAGACCATGGATCCATGCATTGGGGGCAATCCCCTCTACTTTGCATCATTCAATTAAAATTATTCATAGCGATAAAATCCACACAATTCGTGTTGATCCTGAATCTGATCTCTGTCTACAAATTAAGTCATAGAAGCAAATTGTTCAAAACAAAATCCTAAGTAATTTGAAAGTTGACTAGTCAAACTCTCTTTCCACAAATAATGTTGTTACAGAATCTAAAGAATCAAATGCATTTATTGGTGATGATTGGGGTTCATTAGATTTTATAGCTCCATCCATGAGTTAATATAAACTTAATGATCCCATTCCTGAAACATCAAATGTCACTTCGATACTCTCCTAGAAATTGAATGCGAAACTTTAGATAATACTTTCAATTATACTACAGATTATGAGACTGATGAAGCCCTACCTTCTTCCAAAGAAATGACTTCTCTTTATGGTTGAGGATTTCAAATTCTTTATAAGAATTGTAACTACATAGGTAAAGGTTGCTGTATTAATCAACAAGGAATCAGAGTCCCTATAGAATATGCTTTGCACAATTATTCAAGTGGCATTGGATATAATCCTTTTAAAGAATCTAAAGCCCATTGAAATCCTAATCTTAACGTGAATATCATATCGACATTAAATTTGATCTTTCCTGAGATGATTGACACTACTTGTCCACCAGGAGTGATCCCTTTAGATTTCTTCTCCAGAAATGAAGCAATAATGGAATTCATGGGTGCTTATGACAATATTCCCCTGTACCATCATAAACGTGGATTACCTTACTATTTGAATAGTGATACATATTTTGGAAAATCTACTAGCATGATAAGTAATCCTTTGATATCTATAGATCAAACTGAAGGATCACAACAATCACTTGATCTACTAGACCACAATACTCTATTAAATGGAAAAACTATGGAAGTTTTTATGGACAAAGATAATGTTGAAAAAGTTATCCCTATTGGCAATTGTCTAAGTTCAGCAGAAAAAGAAGAAATGACCAAGTTCTTACAAGAATTTTCTAAATTATTTTCTTGGAATTATTCAGTTATGTTTGGCATTGATCCTTAGATTGTGACACATAACATCATCTTGAAACCAAATGCTAAGCCATTTAAACAAAAAAAATTTAAGATGAATCCCAAGATTGCATTACTTGTAAAAGATGAGATAGAAAAATTGTTACAAGCCAAGCTTATTCGCCCTATTGACTATTCCCCATGGATTTTGAATATCATCACTGTCGTAAAACTTGATAGCCACCTTCAAATGTGTACTGACTTTAGGGATTTGAATCTTGGACTTTGAAAGACAATTTCCACTTCCAAACATTGATATGATTGTCAACTCAATAGTTGGCCATGAATTACTTTCATTCATGGATGGATTCTCAGGATATAATCAAATTTTCATAAACCCTCAAGATCAATATAAAATATCTTTTATAACACCTTGGCAAACATTTTGTTGGGTGGTCATGCTGTTTGAACTTAAGAATGCATGAGCTACTTATCAACAGTCAATGACCCTTATATTTAATGACTATATGCACAAAACCTTAGAGGATTATGTTGATGACATCTTGGCAAAGTCAATTCATCACCAAGATCACATCACAACCATGTTGACCCCAATGGAAATTGACATAGATGTCAAATTGGCATACATGCAGTTTGGCATGCTAATAAAGTTTGTTGATGACTCTTGCATAGACTTCACAATGTTTCATGATATCCTGGTTCAAATCACCTAAGTGATTCTCCTTAATATTAAGATGTGTTGCAAGTTGATAATATGACATCATGGTGTCAATTCACATCCAGTCTTAAGAATGGTAAATATTGATGTTGTTACATGAACCATATCTTTCTTCATTATTCACATCACTTCATTGATTTTTAGTGCATATATCTTAAGTGACCTTTGTTAATTTGGTTGTGCAAGGGATAATATTTGTTAAGCCAAAGTGATATAGTGAATACTATTATGAGTTATGGTTTTCAATTTTTTTAAAAACCAATGTGATCAATCACCTAGTATATGCAAAGGTCATATATTGTTTAAAGTGCTTAACCTAATCACCAGGACTTGGCATTCCTAGCAACTAAAAGGTTGCCTTTTTTCATGTTGAAGGTACCAGCCATTTTAGGGCACACTGAGACATCTGGTAGCAAGTGTCTAATGTGAAAAGTAAACACATTGTTAATTATGCCAAGTTTAACTTTATAGTATGAAAAGATCAAACTTAGGGTTTGACAAATTATGAGGTTTTTGACTAAGATGTTTGAGAAATCATTTTTATTGACTGTTTGAGATGTGAGAAAGCTCACAGTAAGTAGTGGAACGAGAAAAATCAGTTATTCCTATCAGCTTGAAGGCACAACATAGCTATAATGGTGATTTGGTTGTTATTTTCAGGTGATATCCTTCCTCCTTGGGTGAATGTTGAGGTTAATGGTTCTTTATTTTTGTTTGCTCCTATTTACACAAAGATGATAAAGATGTTTATGTTGTTTGCATTTTTGTTAAAAGTTTGAGCAAGGGTTTGAAGTGGGTTGTTTGTCTTGCTTCCAATGCTAAGTGTAGAGATCTTGAATGAAACTTTATTGGGTTGTTGTTAGCTTGTTGAGGCTAGTCACAAGGTCCATGACAATCTTAAATCATAATGTGTAAGACTAGGTTTTTGTTTTGAAGTCTTTGTTTTCGACATCAAGATAGGGTTTCTTGTTTCATTTATGCACTATGCTCACATCTTGTTGACATATTTTTGAAAGGCAGTTGGGTTGTTAAATGGGAAATAGTTTTGAACTCTGGTAAACAGTTTTGAGAAGGTTATTTCTTGTTTTACCCACATGCATATATGGTTAGGGTTTCATGTTTGGTTGAATGGTTTCTGAAGATACTCTCTATTCAAATGTGATTAAAACTTGTGAAGGATGTTAACTTTAGTTTGTGAAGACTATGATTGTTAAACTATGGTTAGTATAAACAGTTTGAAATCTAAATGAAACTCTTTGAATAAACCTTTGTTATTTGTGATATCTACATATAGTGAACAAGAGCATTGTGAAAGGTTGTTAGTAACAAGTCTTACACACTCAGACTTTCTCTTAAATGGATATATTTGACCACATAACCTTGATGGTTATTGACTCAAGTGTAAACTGCTACAAAGAGTTGGACATGTTCAGTTACATGTACAAACTATTTGATGAAAAAAAAAAAGGTGTGAGATAGTATAAAAAGAAAAGATGTAGAACACTATGATGGTATGTTGATGATATTATACATGTCTGCAATGTCATGAAGATAGCACCATTGTATTATTGCAAATTTGTTCTTTTTTTTGTTGATGTTCTAAATGCACATTTGGTGAGTTGTGATACTTGAGTCTCAAATGCAATGAGACGACAAATATCTGGATTGTAAATAAATAGAGAAACCCTCTATATTATATATCTTCATTTGATCATGTGTTGCATAAGATCATGTCAGTAAGACAATTTTGATCTGTAGCCAGTGAGGCTTATGTTTCCAATGAGGCTTATGTTGCCAGTGAGGCTTATGTTGCCAGTGAGGCATTTTGTAGTCAATGAGACATAAAAGCCAGTGAGGCTCTATAATTGGTGATTTTTTTGATTAAGCCAGTGAGGCATTTACCGAGTGGTTTTTCTACCCCATGAGGGTTTTACACTCATGAAAAATATTGTGTTATGATTCTTTTGTGGATGCATTTTTGGTCTTGTTGTTTCTTTTATTGATATTACAACATTTGAGTTTACATATTGTCTAAGAATCCAAAGGTTGGGTATCACATATAGTTATACTCTTGAAAACTAAACATTTGTTGTTTGCAAAGAGTTTTAGTGTTTTGAAATCAAAATGGATTATTGAAACACTTATTCACCCCCCCTCTCAGTGTTTCTCATACTCCAACAAGTGGTATCATAGCATACGCTCCCCTATAGAAGTCTAACTGGCTTGGGTAGGTCCTAATAGTGGAGTACGATGGGAAAGTGTAAAAGAACTAGAGATGAGAAAGAAGCCAAACAAAAGGTTGTTTAGCAAACCCTAGTCAAGTTATGTAATGAGTTGTTGCATGCATCCCCCCTGAATAATGATATAAAGTGTGATGAAAGAAAAGATGATTTTGCTGTTAAGATTGATGACACAGAAGAAGACCTCTTTATGAATGAATATGGATAGGAGTTAGATGAAGATGATTGTGAAGTAGATGTTCAATGAGAACTCTTGTGTGCCTTGGATGAAATTGAGCAACTCAATAAAGAAAACTGAAGATTAGAAGATCAACTTCAACAAGAAGAAGACTCCAAGAAAAAGGTACTTTCTGAGACACTTGAATCTACAATCTACAATCAAGTTTCTTGCCTCTTCAAGTGTCTCATGTGGTATCTTTTTGAATGATAATACTATGTGATGATAAGGTTGATGGAACAGTTAATGATGAGAAGATAATGTACATAGGTTGATAGAGCAGTTAATGCATATTCATGCTTGCTTCTACTAGTGATGCTTCTACTTGTTAAAGCATTTTATCTTGATATGGAAATGCTTTATTGATTTCATTCAGTGTCGTCCATGAAGTTGATTTAAAGTGATAGTTTTTTGTTTCTTTTGATTGACTTTTGACCTTTCCGATCTTTGGTAACATTCTTGAGGATAGGTTGATCACATTTTGCACTTAGAGTTTATGACATATTGATATCTCATTTGAGGTCTTCATTGATAAGGTGATATAGGGGGAGTTATAGTTTGTTCAGGACTAACAAACATTTGCTTCATGATGGACAAGAATGATAGTATTTTATATCAGCCATGGCACTTACATCGATTTTATGTAGGGTCTTGTGGTTGACATTTCACCAAAATGGAAAGATAACAGTCAAGACTTCTTGATGTTGTTTAGGTGGTTGTTAGTGTTTATTGATCAAAATTCAAACAAAACAGTCTCTTCCTAGAAGTACATGTATTATTGCTTTGATATATGGTTTCATTTTTTTTTTATCTAGATAGTCATTTACTCTATTATTGTCATTTACAATGTTTGGGTAATAGGGTAGTTATTGACACCGGCTTGTGGCATCTTCCAGTTATGATGTTGGTTGGTATTCTGATGATACTCATCTAATCAATTTGTGATGTCTATTGTGACAGTTAATTGGCTAATGGGTTTATGGTTCATTTTTGGTTCACAGTTGCCTGAAGATAGGTGACAATAAAACATGATAGTGAACATAACAGTCCAATATGTTAATCAAAGTGAGCTTTCTTGGGTTTTACTTCAGATCAATTTGGCATTTACATGTCAAATACTATGACTTTTTTTTGAATAATACTTCCAAGTTGTTTCTTTGCTTGGACAATGATTATTTGGACTGTATTCTTTCTATTCAATATGGTAGAGTAAAAATATCTTCTACTTGATGGCTTATTGACAGTGCATATTGCATATTTACTTAACAATCATTGTGACTGTGGCATTCATTTAGACTATAGTCTTTGATTGTATTAGATGGGTATGAGTATTCTTAATACAAGGCAGCTCTTGAAGGTAGTTGACAGAGGGATAGTGACTTGTTTGATGCTAGCATGTTATGATAGTTCCTTGGTTGTATATATATTTGTTATTGATCTATGTGCTTGTAGGTAGTAGGAATTCATGAAAAGTGCATCTTGGTATTTGGCAATGTATCTTTGATTACTCTAATGCCTATGATTACTTTTTTGGTTCTTTGGCATTTGGTTACTTTGATAATGTTGTAGGTTGCCACCTTGACACTACATTTTGGTTTCATGATACATGCTGAGTTTTGATATGCTTGAAAATATAGTTGATACATGCTTTGTGGACTTTACATATGGTACTCTCATGACAAGACAGTCTTGACCTCATATCTACTTATGCCTTGATTCCTTCTTTTCAGCAACAGTGATGAACTTTGTTTGAAATATTAACCTGAATAATGGAAACCTGGATGTTTGAAGAAACATTGCTTGTACTAATATGACAGTGTCTTGGTGCTCAACTATCAGCAACAATACTCATGGTCTTGTTGGGACAGGAAAATTTCAAAATTTTTCTATAATTCCTACCCACCCATGTCCAACCAAATAAGAAAATTGTACACCCAAAATCATAATAATAGCTGATATATCCCATAAAAATTGCATGACTTTCATCACAAATGAGTCTCTCACCCATCACACCATATATAATAAGGGCCCTTAGTTCCTTAATTTCAGCAAGACCTCACTTTTGTTATACCGATCCATGCTCTATGAGAAATAGGCTGAAATGAGTATCATCATGAAAATAATGATCAGGGAGAAGATTTCAAGAACCATTGATGAATAAAGTAACACTGATGACCTTTCATCGGGGAGAGAATTTGTAGTCACACCGAGTTGATCAGTAACAAGGACTATCGGCATGAGAAAACACTATCGGGGAATACTCCAAAACCCCCCTCGATAATATAGATCACACTAATGAAGGAGTTCTGTGTGACTCTTGCCGAGCTACCCATGGAATCGGTGAAACTAATGATCATTACAGAGAGATGCATATCAGGGTGAGAAGTTAAAGTCCTAGGGTGGGAAGTCCCTAATTTTATGACAATTCCTTTGATGGTAATAGCCACTGATATCTAATGCCACAATGCTAGGCAGTTTGATTATGCTACCTATGTTTTTGGAAGAATTGATTCTAGTTTAACTGTCGTCAAGAACAATGCTCCATCAGTCTCTTTTGAGCACTACTCACTCCTCATACACATGGTGCTTTATTATGGCTAGGAAATAGGGTTGTGGCCAAGTGAATTCAAAGTTGCTCAAATGGACCATAGCAGACAAAAGTCACATGTACAAATGTGGACAAGGATATGGGATAGTAGGTATGCCCATTCTAGTTATATTCATTTTGAAGAATACTGTGTGAAAGTTTTGTATAGATATCTCAATCATCCTTGTGAATATTCACTATCAAATAAAATAAAGAGGTTTCTTGTACCTAAATATTTTGGTGGTCCTCCTACTATTACCCACAACTAGGGAGACTGGTATTGTTTTAAGGATGCTACCATGGTCAGAGTTTATGGTTTTGAAGACACCCCGTCTATACTCCCCAAGACAATTCCTGACAGAATTCCCTACATAGAGATAGTCAGGCAAATAAACTACTCTAATGTGATGTATTTGAGCTCCTATGACAAGCAATCCTTCATGCCTAGTACTCTGTGCTTTGGAGATTTTACTATGCTATCAAAAGAGGGTTATGGTCTCATTATGGATAAACTAATGCATTATAACATGAGATCTGCAGAAGCAAGAAAAGGATTTGATCTTGAGGGATGTATTGATCTTTCTAGTAGAAAACAAAACCTTAGTGGCTATACACATGTCCCATATCCACATGATGACATCATCAGGAATATGGAAGAGATCGAAGTTGAATTAGTGGTTGAGAAATATAATAGGGAATTAGATGAGAAAAGGAAGGAGCTTGCAAAGATAGAGTTGTTGTCCTCTAGTTTTGAGGCACTTGTAGAATAATAAGAGCCACATCAGCAGACAACCAGAATGTCCAAATAAAAAATGCAACACTTCAGTCTCTTGGTATAGAACATGATGAGGAGGGGTCTGCTAATGAGGATCCAAGACAAGTAGCATATGATTCTTTTATTTCTGATGATCAATTTATTCATTCTAAAGAATTTAAATCATTTTTGTATAAATGCAAGGGCAAAGAGATTAGGGAATCAATTGATAATATCACAGCTGACAATGAAAGATAATTAGTTGATATGTTAAAAACAATTGTGGATAGTGAATTGCAAGCTATGACTCCTAGTAGAGGTAGACAGTTGCTCAAAGAAGCAGGCATTATGATATTCCCTGGTCTTGATTTGAATTCTACTTTGGTGTTTGATAGTTTTATGCATAACACAGATGACAAATATAAGCTCACTCCAGAGGGTGTCACAGAAGTGTATATGGGCACCAAATATAACAGCGATGAAAATTCACTAATGATATGGGCCTTGTACCCTCCCCATATGAAGACAACCATTATAGACACTAAAGAGGCTTTTGGACATGTGATGACTTTGAAGACAGGGGAAACTAACCCTTTGATCACTGTAGTCATTGGCATGAACATTGCAAAGTTGAATGAAGCACAAGCTCAGATGTTGATCATAGAACAAGATGCATATAAACTGAATTGTGAGAGATTAACAAAGGAAAATGATTATTTGAAAGGCATTGTTAAGAACACCTTTGGAGGGTCAGTGAAAAGATTAACTCAAGGAGAAAGCTCACAAAGAGCCCAATCAACATCTCTTGATCAAATAACTCAAATCCAGATTGACACACTTGCAACAGTGCTCCAGAATACGCATGCCAACATGATGCATTGGATGAACCAATTTTGGGATATTTATTCTGAAAATTATAAAGTGATCCAGGAATATGAGAGGCTCCACAACAGGTTGTAGGAGAAAATCCATGAGACACAAACTAAAGATGTTGCTGATACTACAGGTATTTCCAGTGCAAAAGACTTGATTGAGTGGCACCAGAAATATTATGACTAGCTTAAGAATGATGCCAAAGAATATGTTCAGGCTTCAAAAGTAGGAGTACCCATGCTAGTCAGGAATGATAAAGAATTGAAGAGAAAAGATGAATGGAATGAAAACTATCAAATGATATTGCATGAAGCCTTAGTAGCTCTGAAGGACAAAGACTTTGCATCTAGGGAAGCCTGCAAGCATCTGGAGAAGATACTAACGATGGATGTGATCACAAGAAATGCTATTGAATTTATTGATACACACCGCAGCCAGGAGTACTTGGATCACATTGCTCATCTATACCTGTGGTTGAATAGAGCTTAAGCATCATTATCTTTATTGTTGTTATGTTAATCATGTCGATTCCCAAAAGATATTTTGAAGAGTTATGTCTCTTCATAAGTATTTCTATATAAGTTGAACATATGATGTTGAATTATCATCAGCAGTAGGATATAATACATGAAGTTTACAATGTTTTAAAAGACCATGTTGTAAGCATTATATTGAAGAAGTAAATTGAAGTTCTCTGATTCTGTGGTCTTATTTTGGCATCAATTGTTTTTTAAGATTATTCAATTATATGGTCGTCTCTAGTTTAGTATTTCCTTGTTATTCAAATTAATATATCATGTATATATTTAATTTGTCAATGCACATTTGTTGTATTTGTGTGATTGGATTAATTGGTTTTCATTAAAGGAATTTAAATCCTTCTGATTAGTTATAGTAACCTGGAAGTGTTAGTTTGGATCGTTAAGAAGAATCATATCATTAGGATTGCCATTCTATCTCCAAATTTATCTTATCTGTTATTCTTGTACATTTCATTCAATTGGTTCCTTCAAGAAAGGATTAAAGTTCCTTCTAGTGAATAACAAGAAATCTGATTTTATCTATTGGATTATTAAGGAGACTCTGTCAGTCATTTCCCTGCATGTTTATACAAGTTATAAACTAAAGTATTGTGCCAAACAATTAGAGTTATCACTCACTATAAGCCATTGGTCTTTGTCTTCCATTTGACTTTGTTTACCTAACAAGGCACTAGTCTTATTTGAAGATTTACCTAGATATTGCTTATACAATTTATACCAATTATAGAATTAGTTAGCAATCTTTCATCTATTCTACACCATTTGCCACTGTAGGTAGATCCATTAACTTATTCAGAATGCTTATACTTGATCTTCTTTAATTTTCAAGGTTCACCCACCTAGGTATAGCAGTGCCTAAAGTGCAGGGAGTCATCAAACCTTAAAGGCTAGGCTCCATTGTGTTACTTCGAAAATGTTGCCAATCTAACCATAGAGTCTGGCATCCTCTTAGGATTTGCAACCTATATTTTTGAGACCTAACAAATTGGTGACTCTACTGGGGACAAATAATGGACCTTAGTAAGAATCCATTCTTTTATAGAGTTAAAAATTTCAAAAAATACAATTTGGTAACTCTACTGGAAAGAAGAATCCAGAAAAATAAATTATAAACTTTTTCCTATTTACAAAATAGGTAGCGACTCTAGAACCTATTATAATAGAAAGTTAGCACCAAATGGATGGTAGAAGATCCAAGATGGAAGGGAGGAAATTGTAATCATCTCCACCAATCAGAACCATCCCCAAGAAAAATGGAGCATCAAATCATTTTCATCAGAATAATAATCAGGAGGCTCAAGAGGATAATACAGAGCAAAATATCATAACTCACAATAGTTTTAGCCCTCTGCATGAATCAAGTGAAAATTTCAATGGAGTAACAGATGATATATTGGCAAAATACAAACCTGATCCTCAAGAACAACTTGAGTGTGTAGCATGGGCCATGAGGGAAATTGATCAAAGGCAAGCTGACTATGATTTTAAAATGTCATTACAATAGGGAGAGGGTATAAAAAATGGATTTTCAAATCAAGAAGTGAGTGAAAGTCCAAAGAATATAGGAAGTATGAATGAAGCACAGTAGGATGTGCTTAGGCTCCAGGAAGAACATGAAATGATCAAGATAGAGGAAACTAAGAGGCTATTAAAACAAGAGATTCAACAAATAAAGAGTAGGACTCAAATAGCCGCCCCAAAATATGTACCTCCACATAGATGAAACACTTCAAGGAATCCACAGCAGTAACATGCTTATCATCATCATCTAGGTGGATATAATTACTATCCTAACCCACCACCCATGAACCTTCCACCTCAAAACCTCACAAACATATGTGGCCAATTTGATCTGACTGGATATCAATTGTACCCATACCCTATTGACAGTAATTGGAGAAACATAGTTCCCAAGTTCACTGGAAACAGTGCAGTATCAGCTGAGGATCACATCAGAAGCTTCAATGCTTCCATATAAGATATTGGTATGGACTATGAAGATGTTAAAGTGAGGCTATTCATGATGTCCCTAACTGAAGATGCAAGAGACTAGTTCAACAACTTACCTGATGCTTCAATCAGTTCAATAACTAATTTCCATAATCAATTCAAGGAGTAGTATGGCAATCAGTATGCCCCTGAGTTTGCATTGCATGAATTGATAAGCATCCAAAAATACCAGAATGAGTTAGTATATGATTTTAATTTGAAATTTTCCAAGTTACACAACAAAATACCACATGGGTCTAAACTAACTGATCCAGTAACATTGAGTATTTATTTGAAATCATTTGATCCTAAGACTGGGTACGAGCTTAGAAATTGGTGCCCTATAAACCTAGCTAAAGCACAGACAGTAGCGTTAACTATTGAGAACAATAGGAAAGCTACATGTATGGTTAGCAAAAGAGATAATCATAGAACTCCTTAAAGCCCAAACATTCAACAGACTAAACAAGAAGGTCAGCATAGACATGAAAGAGCTAGGTTGCATGATATGCCATATAATACAAATTGGAAAGATGGAAGACCCATTGAAAACAATAGAAAGCAACATTATGGCAAAGATACTTCTGACCCTTTGAAAAGAAATACAACACATATGGTAGAAGATAAGCCTTGGTGTCTGGTGTGCAATTTGCCACGCTCACCTGAATACTGTGTGGTGGCTAAAGTAGTACAATAGGAAGAACAATATACAATTATAATAGAGACAATCACACAATAAACATGATGTAAGATACAACATATTTGCTAAATGAAGAATATTCTTCTATAGAGGAAGAGGGATATGAATATGATGTGGGAAATCAAAAACATCATATCAATATGGGAAAACAAGAAGTATTCTCAGATCAGGAGGATGGTTACAAGGAACCTACCTATTATAACAATTCGCCATATGATAAACGGAGAAGGCCCACTGAAAATGAAAGAGAAGCTCTTACAATAGCTATAGTACCTCAAGCTAAGAATGCCTATAACCTAAGAAACAAAATAGTAAATGTTGAACAAGGAACACCTAGGAGTATCTTTATAAAATATCAAAATTACAAAAAGAATAACACAAAGTCATCATTCAGAGAACCAAAAAAAGTTGATAAAAATAAAATGAAAGATAAATCACAAAATCAAGAAAAACAACATATAAAGATAGAGATGAATGATCAAACTATGGCCCATTCATTTGACATTGCTCATGCAATATCCTAGGTAATGATATCAGTACCACTTTTGGAAATTATGAAGATAGACAAATACAAAAATACAGTGGTTAAACTGATTTCAGATATACCAAATCAAAAACATAAAGAATTAGATAATAGAACAAACAATGTTCACCAAGAAACATTCCAAATCCCTGAGGTATATTTAGGTGATACCTTGACAAAGAATCCCTCACAGGTGGACCCTTTCTACACTACCTTATTAATCAAAAACATGATAGTAAGGAACTACATGATTGATTCAGGCGCAGCCATGAATATCATGCCAATAGTAGTCATGAAAGAATTAGGAATGTGGGTTGACACTACATTTGGTAGATGTTATGCAATGGATAATAGATCCATCCCAGTCGTGGGTATTATGATGGGTGTGTAAATAAAACTTGCTTCATACCCTGAAGCAACCTATAACATTGATATCACTATGGTTGACATTCACCATACTATAGAATGCTCTTATCAAGACAATGGGCTACAATGGCAGGGGGAATGTCTAATTAGATTTATCATATGCCACAATACTAGTGGGAGGCAAAGAGATCAAACTGTGTAGGGAGACAAGATATGAGAACATCATAGAATGCTTGGATCAAAATCAAATTAATTTCTTTTGTGATACAGATTTGGGAGCCTTCAATTTTGAAAAAAGTCAGCCAGAATTGTAGAATATTGATCCAATACATGTTGAATCTAAGAAAGAGGAGAATGATGTGTGGAAGATGTATTTTGATGGTGCATGTAGCAAAATGGGAAATGGGGTCGGAGTATTATTTATCTCACCAGCAAGTAAAACTTTCAAATACTCCTTTGTATTGACATTTGAATGTACAAACAATGTAGCAGAATATGAGGCTTTGCTCATTGGTTTGAATATAGCCACCAAGCATAAGGTAAAAAACTTGGTTGTATACGGTGATTCAGAATTGGTTACTTCCCAAGTAAGAGAGAAATACTTGTCAAAGAACAAGAGGTTGAAGCAATATAGAAATGCTGTCTAGGATAATATTGAGTTGTTTGATGCTTTCTCAATTAACTAGATTGATAGATCAAAAAATGTTATGGCATATTTTCTGGCAAATATCGCATTAAAAAGGGATGATATCACATTAGGAGGCATTATAGAAGTTGAATTCAAAACTAGACCCACTATCCCAGATAATATACATAACTGGCAAGTGTTTGATAATGATGCTGATATAATTAACTCCCTGCATTGTGTTGATCATTATGAAAGCCAAGAGATTGATTTTAATACGTTTGTAGAAGAACATGATGGAAAAGAAAATCTTTTTGGTTGAGAGATAGTTCAGCTAAAAACAAACAAAATACCTAAGGGACTCATAGCATTAGAAAAGGCATTTGATGGACATGATAGATTTAAAATGAAAGACACACCAGTAGTGTAGAACAATCTTGAAGAGATTAATTTGGGGAAATGGGCAGCCCCAAAAAATGTATACATTGGAAAGAATCTCAATCCCAAAATTAGTAGCATGCTCATCAACTTACTCAGGAAGTATAGACATGTATTTGTATGGTCATATGATGATTTGAAAGCATATAGGGAGGATCTTTTTCAACATGAAATACCATTAAAACTGGATGCTAAACCATTCAGGCAAAAATAGAGGGCTATCAGTCCTACATTGGCTCCTAAGATGCTTGAAGAACTAACAAAACTAAGATATGGAGCTATAATTAAACCCATTAGGCATTCTTCTTAGGTTTCTAATTTGGTGCATGTCAGAAAGAAAAATGGTGATATTAGATTATGTGTGGACTTCAGGAATCTAAACAAATCTTCTCTTAAGGACAACTATCCTCTTCCTAATATGGAAGCAATATTGCAAAAGGTTACCGGGTGTGAACTGTTGTCAATGATGGACAGTTTCTTAGGATATAAGTAGGTGAAAGTCAAAGAATCAAAACAATATAAGACTGTATTCACCACAGCATGGGGAACATATGTATATCTAAGGATGCCATTTGGAATCACAAATGCTGGAGCAACATTCTAAAGAGTGATGGATGTGGCTTTTATAGAATTGATTAATAAAATCATGATAGTATATCAGGATGACATGACGACATATTCCAAAAAGGCTGAGGATCATTGTACACATCTAGAACAAATTTTTATTAGAGCCTTAGAATATGGAATTTCATTGAATCTCAAGAAGTGTCATTTCACAGTAACAGAGGGCAAGTTGCTTGGTCACATAGTCTCAAAAGATGGAGTAAGAATAGATCTTGAAAGAGTAACATCCATTGACCAAGTTCCCATTCCTAAGAATGTAAAAGCTATACAATCATTCTTTGGCCAAATCAACTTTGTCAGGAGGTTCATATCAAATTTTGCAAAAATTGTTAGCCCTATATCAAGAATGTAGAAGAAGAATTCAGAAGTAAAGTGGACAACATAAACAGTAGAGGCATTTGCCACCATTAAGAAGGCAATCAAAGAAGCCCTTATTTTGATATCCCCTAATTTCAGTAAGCCATTCCAACTATTCTCATTTGCCTCATATCATATAGTTGCAGCAATACTATTACATAAAAATAATGAGGGGCATGAACAACCCATTTCATTTTTCAGCAAATCTCTTCAAAATGTAGAATTAAAATATGACATAATTGAGAAATAGTCATATGCATTGGTGAAGGTAGTTAAATCTTTTAGGCCATACTTGGTGGGAGTTGAAATAATAACATATGTGCCTAATGTTGCAGTAAAAGATGTAATGGTCCAAACTAAGATCACAAGCAGAAGATGCAGATGGATAAATAGAATTCAGGAGTTCAATATTGAAATCCAGATCACCAAACTAGTGAGAGGACAAGGTCTTGCTAGATTAATGGCTGAAAATAATCTAAAATCTTCTCAGATATGTAGTGCTAATGATGTTGATAACACAAGTTCTAGCATTCAGCATACTCCATGGTATACTGACATTATATATTATCTAAAGCACATGAAATGTCCTAAAGGGTATGATGATAACAAGAGAAGGACACTTAAATTACAAGCCTCAAAATATGTATTTATTGATGGAGATCTTTACTGGAAGAATAGGGATGGTATTCTACTATTATGCCTAGATGAGCATTAGTCAAAGCATGTCATGAAAGAGTTACATGAAGGTATGTGTGGAGGTCATTTCTTAGTAAAGACTACAGCCCACAAGATCCTAAGGGATGGATACTATTGGCCTAGAGTTTTTGATGATTCATATCATTACACAAGAAAATGTGAAGCATGTCAGAAATTTTCAAGAAAATTAAAATATCAGGGAGCACTACCTTTGAAACCCATGCAGAGGCTCCATTTTATCAGTGGGGCATTGACTTCATAGGAGAAATTGCAGAGAAGTCAAGTTGGGGACACAAATGGATTTTAGTGGCAACTGATTACTTCACAAAATGGGTGGAAGCAATCCCAACTAAACAAGCAACAAGCAAGGTGGTGATCAACTTTTTGATGGAGAATATTATATTCAGATTTGGCACTCCAGTGAGGTTAATTACAAACAATGCAATGTGTTTTAGGTCTAATGAGTTCAAAAATTTCTATAGTACACATGGCATCACTTTGTCATATGTTGTCCCTTACCATCCACAAGCAAATGGGCGGGCAGAATCTAGCAACAAAAATCTTCTAAAAATTATAAAAAGAATGTTGGAGGGAAACAAAAAGGCATGGGATTCAAAGTTAAGAATGGTCGTGTGGGATGATAGAATTACTATGAAGAGAGCAATGGGAATATCTCCTTTTGAATTGGTGTATGGAACACAAGTAAGGATGCCATTAGAAAATCTTTTACTAGTTTACAAATTTGTTCTCCAAGAAGACTTAAACATTCCTGAACCAATGGAGGAAAGATTAGAACCTCTTGCAGAACTTGATGAGACAAGGAGACTGGATCAAAGGCAAAATATCAAGTTGCAATCACAAGTGAAATACCATTTTGATAAAAAGGCTAAAGGTAGGAAATTTGAGATGAATGACTTAGTATTGATGTGGAATGCTAGGTGCCAGAAGAAAGGAAAGCATGGAAAGTTTGAAGCTTTGTGGTTAGGTCCATTTGTTGTAACTAGCAAAGGAGGTGATGATTCTTACTATTTGCAAAATATGTTTGGAGAAGAGCAGGAACTGCCTATGCATGGGCAATTTCTAAAGCCTTTCTTTTCATAAAATACCAAAATCATGCACAAAGAGAATTAAGTGTTGCCACTGCATGGATAATGCTTAAATAATTATTGAAATACTTTTATTCCATACGCAGTAGTCTAGGGCAATCAAAAGAGATTAGGATCCACTAGTACATGGACAGTCCTATGAATCTCTCTCTCAAAAAAAAAAAATTCCATGTACAGTAGTATAGGATCATCGCAATTCCCCATCATTATCACTTCCATCTCCCATTCTCATTTCATTTATACAATTCTGTGAAGCTGTCATCCCCAATAAATAAAACATATGGTCTACTCCCCCAAGAGATCTAAATTCTTGTTATACCCACAAGGGGTATACATCCAAGACAGAGCCACTGTTGGGATAGGAAAATTTCAAAATTTTCCTATAATTCCTACCCACCCATGTCCAACCAAATAAGAAAACCGTACACCCAAAATCATAATAATAACTGATATATCCCATAAAAATTACATGAATTTCATCACAAATGATTCTCTCACCCATCAGACCATATATAATAAGGGGCCTCAGTTCCCTAATTTCAGCAAGACCTCACTTTTGTTATACTGATCCATGCTCTATGAGAAATAGGATGAAATGAGTATTGACATGAAAATAATGATCGAGGGGAAGATTTCAAGAATTGCCAATGAATAAAGTAACACCGATGACCTTTCATCAGGGAGAGAATTTGTAGTCACGCCGAGTTGATCAGTAACAAGGACTATCGACATGAGAAAACACTATCGGGGAATACTCCAAAACCCCCCCGACAATATAGATCACACCGATGAAGGAGTTTAGTGTGACTCTTGCAAAGCTACCCATGGAATTGGTGAAACTAATGATCATCGGGGAGAGATGCATATCGGGGAGAGAAGTAAAAGTATCTCCAACTTTGCAATGTCTCAGTGATAAAGCAACATTATTTTGGCTTAGGTCACACCGATGTCTAGGAAGGATAAAAACCATCAGCGAAAGTGAACAAGTCGAAACAAAGATTGCAAGTCTTGCCGAAACAAAACTCACAACGATGTCAGTGAAATGTTGTGAAGATCACTCTGATGAAGAATATAAAGGAAGATATCAGGGAAACGATCATGATCGGATAGTTGGAAATAAGTGACTTAGATGTCATATCTTATCCCGATGATAACAATGGCCATGCTCATCGATAAGACTCTCATCAACATTCATATCGGAGACACTTAAGATATCGGAGTAAAGTGTTATTCCCATGGTGATACATTAAGTCAGGATGATGGTAGCCATGCCCATTTGTATATTTGGTAGACCTCAACAATATCTTGTCGATGCAAACTTATGTATGTCTTTATAAAAGATGACATCGAGGAGACAGATCAAGGGTCACAGTGATTGATCCACATGCAAATATTCATGCCATAAGAAGATATTAAATCGCCCTGACATTACAAAAAAACATATCAATGAAGGGAGTTTTGATGATGTGACATCTCACAACGATCACAAAAATTAAAACAATGGAGCAATTAATTGCAGACAAGGAAGAGATCCTCTAAAATACCATTTGAAATCACTACAATTAATTTTGAAAGAATTGTCTGAAAGGAGCATGCAAGCGGAGACTTGGAGAAGAAAATAGGGGAATTTGATCATTACCTCTAATAACAAGTACATATATACAAACCTCTATAGCCTGTAATTTGAATTTGCTATCCAAGATTGTAATGGAGACTCTAGTGAAAGGAAAGGGCAGAAAACAACAAGGTGAGACTAGTAAACCTAAGAAACAAAAGATTGACAAAAACCCTGATGAGAAAATAAAAGATAGGAAATTGAACCAAGACTTAATTGATCAATTGCCTGGATCAACTCCCAAAGGTCAAAGGTCTACACAACTTAGGGTAGAAGTAGAGAAATTAGAATACAAATGTAAATATCTTGGAAATGTGTGGACTCCAATAAGAGGGTATGAGCTTTTCAAATTCCATTACAATAGGAGATTCAAAAATGTCCTAGTGTCTAACCCATGGCACTTGAATTTGGGAAAATTGGTCATTCTAATGTATTTGTGAATGTATAACTCCTCAAACTCCTAGCTAAATATTACAACCCTAGCCTCAAAGCCATATGCAATCCGCAAGGAGAGCTAGTTGTACATTTATCTAAAAATGCTATTTGTGAAGTGTTTGATTTGGATGACTTGTGCACTGTTCCTATAGTCTATGAAGATTTGGACAAATAATACTGGAGAATGGAAACTACGTACAATGGGTGGAGATTACCTATCCATATGCCTAAGGTAGAAGGGGAAGCAATGCCTCTCAATGAGAATGATGTACCTCCATTCCACGTGTCATTATTTGAACCATACATACAATACACATACTAGTCTGTGGGCCAAGTCCTACAGTCAGAAGTCCCTAATTTTATGACAATTCCTTTGATGGTAATAGCCACTGATATCAAATGCCACAATGCTAGGAAATTTGATTATGCTACCTATGTTTTTGGAAGAATTGATTCTGGTTTAACTGTCATCAAGAACAATGCCCCATCAGTCTCTTTTGAGCACTACTCGCTCCTCATGCACATGGTGCTTTATTATGGACAAGAAATAAGGTTGTGGCCAAGTGAATTTAGAGTTGCTCAAATGGACCATAGGGGACAAAAGTCACCTGTACAAATGTGGAAAAGGATATGGGACAGCAGGTATTCCCATTCTAGTTGTATTCATTTTGAAGAATGCTGTGTGAAATTTTTGTATAGATATCTCAATCATCCAGTTGAATATTCACTATCAAATGAAATAAAGAGGTTTCTCAGACCTAAAGATTGTGGTGGTCCTCCTACTGTTACCCACAACTGGGGAGACTGGTATTGTTGTGAGGATGCTACCATGGTCAAAGTTTATGGTTTTGAAGACACCCTGTTTATACTCCCCAAGATAGTTCTTGACAGAATTGCCTACTTAGAGATAGTCAGGCAAATGAACTGCTCTAATGTAATGCATTTGAGTTCCTATGACAAGCAATCCTTCATGCCTAGTACTCTATGCCTTGTAGATTTTACTGTGTTGTATAAAGAGGGTTATGGTCTCATTATGGATAAACTGGTGCATTATAACATTAGATGTGTAGAAGCAAGAAAAGGATTTGATCCTGAGGGATTTTTTTATCTTGCTAGGAGAAAACAAAACCTTAGTGGATATACACGTCCCATATCCAAATGATGACATCATCAGGAATATGGAAGAGACTGAAGTTGAATTAGTGGTTGAGAAATATAATAGGGAATTATATGAGAAAAGGAAGGAGCTTGTAGAGATAGAGTTGTTGTCCTCTAGTGACGAGGGACCTATAGGAGAAGAAGAGCCACATCAGTAGACAACAAGAATGTCCAAACAAAAAATGCAACACTATCAGTCTCCTGGTATAGAACATGATGAGGAGGGGTCTGTTGATGAGGATCCAAGACAAGTAGCATATGATTCTATTATTTCTGATGATCAATTTATTCATTCTAAAGAATTTAAATTGTTTTTGTATAAATGTAAGGGTAAAGAGATTAGGGAATCAGTTGATAATATCACAGCTGACAATGAAAGACAATTAGTTGATATGTTAAAAACAACTGTGGACAGTGAATTGCAAGCTATGACTCCTAGTAGAGGTAGACAGCTGCTCAGAGAAGCAGGTGTTATGATATTCCCTGGTCTTGATTTGAATTTTGCTTTGATGTTTGATAGTTTTCTACATAACACAGATTACAAATATAAGCTCACTCCAGGGGGTGTCACAGAAGTGTATATGGGCACCAAATATAACAATGATGAAAATTCACTAATGATATGGGCCTTGTACCTGCCCCATAAGAAGACAACCATTATAGACACTGAAAAGACTTTTGGGCATGTCATGACTTTGAACGTAGGGGAAACTGACCCTTTGATTACTACAGACATTGGCATCAATGTTGCAAAGTTGAATAAAGCACAAGCTCAGATGCTGATCAAAGAACAAGATGCATATAAACTGAGTTATAAGAGATTAACAAAGGAAAATGATTATTTGAAAGATGTTGTCAAGAACACCTTTGGAGTGTTAGTGAAAAGATTAACTCAGGGAGAAAGCTCAGAAAGCACCCAATCACCATCTATTGATCAAATAGCTCAAATCCAGATTCACACACTTGCAATAGTGCTCCAAAATAGGCATGTCAACATGATGCATTGGATGAACCAATTTTGGGATATTTATTCTGAAAATTATAAAGTGATCCAAGAACATGAGAGGCTCCACAACAGGCTGCAGAAGAAAATCCATGAGACATAGAGTAAAGATGTTTCTGACACTACAGGTATTTCCAGTGCAAAAGACTTGATTGAGCGGCACCAAAAATATTATGACCAGCTTAAGAATGATGCCAAAGAATGTGTTGAGGCTTCAAAAGTAGGAGTACCCATGCTATTTAGGAATGATAATGAATTCAAGAGCAAAGATGAATGGAGTGAAGACTGTCAAATGATATTGCATGAAGCCTTAGGAGCTCTCAAGGACAAAGACTCTACATCTGGGGAAGCCTGCAAGCATCTAGAGAAGATGGCAATGAAGGATGTGATCACAAGAAATGCTATTAATTTTACTGATACACACTGCAGCTAGGAGTACTTGGATCACATTGCTCAGTTATACCTGTGGTTGAATAGAGCTTAAGCATCAATATCTTTATTGTTGTTATGTTAATCATGTTGATTCCCAAAAGACATTTTGAAGAGTTATGTCTCTTCATAAGTATTTCTATATAAGTTGAACATATGATGCTGAATTATCATCAGCAGTAGGATATAATACATGAAATTTTACAATGTTCTAAAAGGCTATGTTGCAAGTATTATATTGAAGAAGTAAATTGAAGTTCTCTGATTCTGTGGTCTTATTTTGGCATCAATTGTTTGTTAAGATTATTCAATTATATGGTTGTCTCCAGTTCAGTATTTCCTTGTTATTCAAATTAATATATCAAGTATATATTTAATTTGTCAATGTACATTTGCTATATTTGTGTGATTGGATTAATTGGTTTCCATTAGAAGAATTAAAATCCTTCTGATTAGTCACAGTAACCTAGAAGTGTTAGTTTGGATCATTAAGAAGAAACATATCATTAGGATTGCCATTCTGTCTCCAAATTGATATTATCTATTATTCTTGTATATTTCATTCAATTGGTTCCTTCAAGAAAGGATTAAATTTCCTTCTGGTGAATACCAAGAAATTTGATTTTATCTATTGGATTATTAAGGAAAATCTGTCAATCATTTCCCTGCACATTTATACAAGTTATAAACTAAAGTATTGTGCCAAACAATTAGAGTTATTGCTCACCATAAGCCATTGGTCTTTGTCTTCCATTTGACTCTGTTTACCCAACAAGGCACTAGTCTTATTTCAAGATTTACCTTGATATTGCTTATACAATTTATTCCAATTATAGAATTAGTTAGCAAGTTTTCATCTATTCTACACCATTTGCCACTGTAGGTAGATCCATTAACTTAGTCAAAACACTTATAATTGATCTGCTTTAATTTTCAAGGTTCACCCGCTTAGGTATAGTAGTGCCTAAAGTGTAAGGAGTCATCAAACCCTAAAGGTTAGGCTCCGTCGCGTTAGTTCAAAAATATTGCCAATCTAACCATAGAGTCTGGCATCCTCTTAGGATTTTGAACCTACATTTTTGAGACCTAATAGGTTTTAGGGGAGATTCTTAGTATATTCTTTATCCTTGATGTTTTTAGTTAGTTTGTTCACTATATATGTATGTTGCATTAATGTGGCAAGTGATAAACAAGCTTCATCATTATTTGAGCTTGTGATCTCTTTTCATGTTATTGCACCATGGTTTTACAGTGGCAATTGGCATGGCATGCCTTTCATTTGACAACTTGGTTTATGCACAAGTTTATATCTGATATTGTTTTAGTTACTGACATTTTGTTCTTGGTATGCTAGATGAGGCTAGTGGTATCTGTTGTGATGTTCACAACACACCCCATTTTACTCCTTAGCAAAATGAGGACCCCTACTGTGGCTTTGCTTTTTTGCTTTTGTGTGTTTTGTTTTGCTTGGTGGTAAAGGGAAAAGAGGGTTAAAATTGCAAACTTTGATAAAAATAGATGAAAAATGCATTTTCAGTACCAGTGCATGATATGGTTGGATTCCTTGTGAAAAATGAGCTAGGGTTTCTTTTTGAACCATCTTAAAATTCACCATATTTTGCAAGATATGATCATTTTGGTAAAATGTACATTCAAGTTTGTATATGGCTTTGCATATAGAAAGTCCTTTGTATGTGCAAAGTTCTTTTTATACTTAATCACTTTTTGCAGTCGGGCTCATATACATTGTTATTTGTATGTTGGGTCATTTGTATGTTGCATATACAATCCCTTTTGTATATCGCTTTCATATACAATGTTAATTGCATGTCCTTTATCTTGTATGCATTTGGTAAAAGTTTTGAAGTATACACATACAAGGTGGACCCGAAGTAGATTTTAGGTAAAATAAATTGATGTTTTAAATCCGCATTGTATCTAACATTTGTATGTTTGGTAGGTAAAAAATACAAACACTTCATACATAATGTGTACCCAAAAAGGTTATTAAATGGTGTTAATTCATTGTATATCTGTGGGCTTGTATGTTTGAGTAACATACAATGCAATTATACATTGAGCAGACCCAACGGATTTATTAAAATGAGTAAATTCCTTGTATATTCACACCTTGTATATTGTTACAAACAATACGGAATATACAATGGCGGACATAAAAGAGTTATCAAATGAAGTTAAATCATTGTATATTTGGCACAATGTATATTTCATACATACATTATAACATACAATGAAATATGCATCTCGTGGAATCCAAAAGTTATAAACTAGAACGAAGTTGTTGTATTGCATCTGACTTGTATATTATCAAACATACATCGCTGAATACAAGGCAGAATCCAAAAGGATTGGAATCCGATTAAATGGATGTATCTCGTCCAAAATGTATATCGAAATATACATTGCCAAGATACAAACACATATACGTTGCAGACCTAAGGCAGTTGTTAAAGGAAGTTAATTCATTGTATTTTTCCACATTTGTATGTATGTTTCAAAACATACATTGAGTGGCATACAACACGGAACTCAAGGTAAATCGAAATGTGATATATATAAGGCTTCACGTCCAAAATGTATATCAAAATATACAATGAAATGTACATTGCACAGACTCGGCAAGTGAATAAAATCTGGTGTATAAAATCTGAGGTCTGAAAAAGACATACAAAAGAGGAAGGTGAGGGGGATCCCACAACTTGTATATCAAGTATGTTTGTATGTAGGGAATATACAAGTGAAGGATGCATTGAGTCATATACATTGCGGAAATCAAAAGCAGATTTAAATCCGATTAATTCATTGTATCACGTCCGAATGTATATCAAGGGATACAAGCCAGGATGCATCACGAAATGTACAAGCCACAAAATTGAAAAATTATAGAGTTAAATGCTTGTATATTTTGGCATTTGTATATTGCGATACACAAACTGATATACATTGCATACATACAAGCCATGGAATTAAAAAAGGATTGGAATCTGATTAAAATGTTGTATCATGTCTAGATTGTATATCAGATATACATAGGTTTTAAACAGAAAAATGTGCGGGAGAATGAAGTGATAGGAATTTGGAGGTGGATTTTGAAGCCTGAATGCATGATTTTGGTCAACGATAGTTGACCTGACTATTTTGGACGCTGTATATGCATTTTTGGATGTGATTTTCACGGATTCAGGGCCTAATTTAGTGCATTCACACAGTCACGCGTTGATTTAACAAAATGTTTTAATTTCTTGCTAGTTTTATTAATCGATGATACTTATTACTGGTCTATTTTTTTTGCAGGTTTATAGTTGAAGAGTGAGCTGAAACTTAATGGTGGTGACATCATGGAGGAGGAAATCAGATCTCAGGAGCAGAGGAAGATAAGGATGAAGCACGAAGAAGTCAAAGGTCTTCATTGATGAAGACAAAATGTAGTTGAAACATCATCACAGCAGACAAACAGAAGTTATTATCAAGCTGCTAGGGTTTCCAAAAGGGCATATTTCACCCATATTTGATGTATGCTCAGAGATATTTTGGGAGACTTGTTCTCTAGCATTTATTGTTGTAACCATAGGTTTGAACCATTGTTTAAACTAGGGTTTTGAGTTGTATTGAGGACAATCAGAAAGTCTATATATTGTGCCTCTATACACTGTAAAACTTTACATAGGGATTTTTTAGAAGATAGCCAGCACTTGTAACTAGTTTTAGCACTATAGAGTAGAGGGACCTTTTAGTTTAGAAGTAGAAGAAGGAGGTTGCCTATGTCTACAATAAGAAATGCGCAAAACATCTGGCTTCCTTACTATATCTGTAAAGCTTGTAAGTTTTCTGTAGTTTGATCATTGAAGCTAAGAGTCATTCAGACATTGTAAATCTTATATGACTATCTATTTCTAATACAATTGAATCTAGAATTTTGCATCTATGTTCTGAGTGTTTTCCTACTCTTCTTTGTGTTTAAAGATTTTCTCTTAGAGCTTGCAATTTTAAGAGTATGTTTGTGAAAATGCTCAGAATATACATTTAAGGTTTTGTCTGTGGATTTGATCAAGTTACTGTATGATTTATAAAGTGCATAACAGAGCAATTAGATCCTTCGAATAGAGTGAATGAAGTGTAGATTCAAACATTCTAACTTTTCCCAACCCATCTGAAAATACTTAACTTAAAACACAAAAATTTGAAGGAAATTTCTCTCATATTTGAAAAGAGCACGCATAACAGAGTTTGAAAGTAGACAATTTTCATAAATATTTAAGAGGAGAAAGCTACAATAATTCAAGAAGACCATTTAAAAGCTTTGTAGCATAGTAACACTTTTATGCAAAAAGGAATGAAAAACATGTTGATATTTATAATCTTTTGCATAGTTTGAGTCCAGTAAACCAACAAGAAACCCTAAACTACATAAGGCCCCTTGAACATAATAGCTTCACATTGACCAACTGAATTTGGCCAATAGGTCAAGACCTGACCATATTAAACTTGGGATTAAGTGAAATTTAACCAATTCCTTCATATCTTTCAAGTCAGTTTTGGTTCATTTTATGTGAATTTTAACTAATTGTTATGATTGCATCAAAACAATCATCAACAGTCTTTTGGCGCTAGAAGGAGGGCCTGACTTGAGTTAGGGTTTGTTTCAAACTGGCTAATAATAGTGATAGAGTGACCAGGTCTAGATCCAGTTCAGGGGATATTTTTTTGCAACTACCTGATACAAGGCAAAGTAAAAGCCCTTTGATTTGGAATCCTAAAATATCACAAGCAGGGAGTTCATCTGGAACACCTCCTGGGTCACCTTTTAACATCTGAAACATTGTGAGTCCTAACAGATCACTTTTCAGATCTCTAAATCTTGGCTCAGGTACTCCTAGAGGTCCTAGTCCTCCTAGAGATCCTACCCCACCAATAAATCTAGGTATTCCTACAGGTTTAGGTCAAGTTCAAGCAGCCACAATGGCTTATTTCAATGTCTAGTCTCCCATACACTTCGATGATTACAATGAGAAGCCCAAAAATCTAGAAAAGATATGTCCTAAATATTAGTTACACCAAGACCTGGAACACCACATTAGAATATTAAAGGAAGCATGCTTTAGGACTAGATTAGAGCATGAGGACGTTGTGTGTAGATTGTTTCCCTACACCTTTAATGAACAAGCATCTAACTGGTATGTAAACTTACCCAATGGTTACATTTCTTCTTGGTCACTTTTGGAAGAAGCATTTCTGTCAAGATTTAGAGGACCCATTGATCCTTGCATCCTGTATCACAAATTGGCTACCAATAAAAGAGGTGAGGGAGAGCTAATTGATAATTTCAATGACAAATTTCAAAAGGCCTACTCTAGGCTGGTAGCCCCTTACATAGTAGATGATGATACCTTGTTAGCCATGTACTATGCTGCCTTGGATCCTTTAACTACCATGTTTGTCAAAAGAAAACCTGACATAGATTCAATATCCAAAGCCTATAAAGAGGCAGCCTTAGTAAATCAAGAGATGAGGCATACAACTTGTAGCCCATTTGTTAATGGAGGAAATTTTGGGATGCAAAATCAAGCACAACCATGGAATGGAGTCCCTATGCATCACACTCCATTATTAAATCCAGTTCCTTCTTACACACCTATGTATAGTCCTACCCCAATCCAAGCCATAGCTCCTTACATGAGTAACACTTCTAATAACAATCAAAATAATGGTTAGCCTTTCTTCCAACCCCCTAGGGATACAACTGTGGCAAAAGCATAAGAGGAAAGGGAAGAAATCAAAGAGATCACTGCACATTTGAAAAGATTAACCACTGAAGTAACACAACTAAGAAATGAGAACCTTTATGGAAGAAGTAACCAAGGATACAATCAAAATCAAAATTATAACCAAGGCCAAAATCAGAACTATAGTTCAAATCAAAATCATCATTACAATCAGAACTATAATCAAAGCCATAACCAAAATAATAGCCAAGGCCAATGTTCAAATCAGAGCCAAAACTATAATTAGCATCAAAATCATAACCAAGGGCAACCAATGCAAAATAAAGGGCCAGTGATAGATAATAGGGCCTGGGGTAACAATAACAGAAATTAGAATCAGCCTAGACCACCAAAAACATGGAACACTAGACCAAACAATGGTACCCTAGCTTCTCCTTTTGAGAATATAGATAATCATGATGTAAAATAAGCGGCTGGCATCCAAATGGCCAATAAATCACTAAAAACTAGTGCAGATTTCACAATACCAATGCACATGCTGAGCTTGACTATCCACAGTTCCATTTAGCAGCCAGCATATTTAATATAGAGGTGCAGCCTCCTACTTCTGAGTTCCTCATTCCCAAGGGTAATGAGGTAGTACCCTCAGGGTATGATACAGCTTTAGTCTTAGAAACCTTTACCTTTGCAACTACAGAAGAGAAAGAAGATGAATTGTTAGAAGATGAACCATACTTTTGTGAAAATCTTTATCATGAATCAGCCTTTGTGTTAAATGCCTTTCAATTTTCTTTTGAAATAGAAAATGAAGTATTGACTGAAACGGAAGAGGTGCAGGATTTTCAACAGATAAATAAAAACCACACCTACAATTTAAGGAACAATACTAGGCTAGGAGGACCTTTCACCACTTCCACTCCTCCTAACAACTTCAATACACCCCCAGATCAAAATGCTAGCAACAATCCTACCATTCTCAAAGCTAATCATCATACAAACAATGGAATAGTAGTAGAAAAGGCCCAAACAAGTAAAACTGAAACAGTAGAGACAACAAGATTAATGAGCTACTTGTCAGAAGAAATAAAGAAAATTAAGGTCAGTATACCTTTGAATGAATTATTGAAAACTTCAGGGATCAGAAATGATCTTATAAAATCCTTGGATACATCTACGATAGATGAGGTTGCTATTGATGTAACTATTCCTAATAGAGATTCACCGCCTAAAGAGAAAAGTAAGAAAGTTGAGCAGCTTTCCAATACAAATGTAGTAATGTAGGCTGATAAGAAGGATGCTCGTCCTTTCTTGTTAACTGTTAGATTGTGTGGGAAGAACATACACAATTGCATGGTAGACTCTGGTGCATCAGCCAATGTAATGCCCTTAGGAATATGCAAAACTCTCAGGCTGACTCCCACCAGATCTGCTAAGGTTGTCACATAGTTAGATAAGATTGAGGTTAGTGTGATAGGAGAACTGATGAACATTCAGATGTAGTTAGCTTCAGACCCTAGGGTAAGTCAATTCATTGACATTCAAATAGTGGACATACCCATGAATTATGGAATGTTGTTAAGTAGGGATTGGTCCAAGACATTAAACGGATATATGGCCACAGACTTTTCACATATGTGGCTAGCTTGGAGGGGTGTCCCAAACTAGATTAGAATAGAGGCAAAACCCAAGATGAAACATATGATAACAAAGTAGAATCAAATGAATGAAATATTGTATGCTGCTATTTAACCTAGTGTTTATAGAATTACTAACAATGGGGTGCAAATTGAAGACATCATGATGTTAAACATTAGAGAAAAACATGTAAGCAAGGAGACAACATTATTCATTGAGTTTGATGGAAATTCTTCGGATGAAGAAAATAGTGCAATGGAAAAATTTGGTCATGCCATCAGACAAGAGGTGGAAGAGTGCATTAAACAAGGTCTGCCCACCCAATGTAAATTGTATAAAAACAAATGTAGAGTTCACGATAGGCCACATTCTGAGGAGAGTTGTGGAATGTGCAAAGACATCATTGAATATGAATACAGAAAATGCATAAAGAGGGTAGAGTTACAGGAGGAAAATGTGAATCCTTATCTAACACAAAAATACGTTCAGGGTGATGTAGATGCTCTGATTTCAAATTTAGAAGAGGGAATAAAGGACAAGGGTAGTTGTCTTTCTAATTTGCAAGATAAAAATACACATATGCAAGTTGACCAAATTGAAATACCCATGAATAAATATACCAGCACCTCACAAGTACTAAAGAAGACGAAGCATGCCAAGGGGAAAGATCAAAAAAGTAAAGATGGCATGTGGACATTAAAATGTGACGGGTCCAAGTCAAAGCAGGGCGCGGGTGCAAGTGTTGAACTTATAGATCCTCAGGGTAAGTCATACCTAGCAGCATATAGACTACAATTTTTCTGTACTAACAATATTGCTGAATATGAAGCCTTAATTATGGGACTTGTCATGGCTGCTAAGAAGAAAGTGAAAATGATCAGGGTATTTTCAGACTCTGAACTAGTAGTCAGACAAGTAAGAAAGCTATATGCTTGCAACTACAAGAAAATGATTTGTTATAGACATAGAGCATGGGGTTTAATAGATTAATTTGATGCTTTCAACATAGAGCACATCTCTAGAGAGTTGAACCACAGGCCAGATGCACTAGCAGTTGCAACTAGCACATTAGAACCCTTGACACTGTTAGGATTGAGACGATTTATTGTTGAGCTAGTTAATGTTCCCAGTATCCCAGACAACGTTACACATTTTTAGGTATTTGGAGTTGATCTACAAATTATTGACTTCCTGACCTGGAATAAGGTATTTGAGGCTCAAATCATTGATCAGCAGGAAAGGCCTAAGATAACATGGGACGAAGAGGATATAATCAACTTGAAGTGCAATTTCTTACCCAAAGGGGTAATTGAATTAGAACACATTTTTGACTTCGATGGAGTAATAAGACAAAAAGACTTACCCAAAGCAGAAGGGGGTAAGTGTGATTTACACAATTTAGGGATAGAGCAAAATCCACAAAATGTGCCAATCAAAAAAGCTTGCTCTGAGAAAATTAGAAAAAAAAATTTAGATGCTCTGAAAGATTACAAAAATGTAATAGCATGGAGATATGAAGACCTGAAAACCTATGATACGTCCATCATAACTCATGTAATACCTTTGAGACTAGAGATTAAACCATTCAGGTAGAAACAAAGGCCTGTAAATGCCATTCTAGAGCCTTTAATCTTCGAGGAACTTAAAAAATTGCTGTCTGCTAGAATAATTTTCCTAGTTAGACATTCAGTCTGGGTAGCTAACCTAGTACCAGTAAGGAAGAAAAATGGATACATCAAATTATGGGTAGATTTTAGAAATTTGAACAAAGCATCTGAAAAGGATAATTATCCTCTGCCTCCAATAGATGAAGTGTTGCAAGCAGTAAACGGGGCAAAGATGATGTCTTTTCTAGATGGTTTCTCAGGTTATAACCAAGTTTTAATAGATAGGGATGACATATTAAAAACCACTTTCACTTGTAAATGGGGAAATTATGCATATAGGAGAATGCCTTTTGGTCTGATTAATGCAGGTACCACTTTTTAGAGATCCATGGACATCATGTTCCATGGGCTATCAGGTAAGTGCATTGTCGTGTATATGGATGATCTGACTGTGTATTCCAAGGATGCATCCACTCATGCTGAAGACCTCAGGAAAATACTCAAGCGATGTGAAAGGTATGGAATTTCCCTTAATCCTACAAAATGTTCATTTGGAGTTACTGAAGGTAAATTACTAGGGCATGTCATTTCTAAAGATGGAATATCGATTGACCCAGATAGAATAGAATCAATAAAAAGTTTGCAAATACCAAATGATAGGAAAGAGTTAAAATCATTTTTTGGTAAGATTAACTTTGTTTGGAAGTTTATCACGGGTTCTGCAGAGATCATGTAGCCGTTAAATGCCATGTCGAAGAAGGATGCACAGATGGAGTGGACGCCTATGGTTAGGGCTGCATTCAAAGATATTAAGGAGGTAATTTTTGATGCTTCTATATTGGCAAGTCCAGACTACACAAGGCTATTTTACATCTACTCCTTCGCATCCTCCAATTCAGTCACGGCTGCCTTGACACAAAAAGGTGAAAACAACGAAGAAAGGCCCATTGCATTTATGAGCATGCTGCTGAAAGACACACAGCTGTGATATCTGGATACTGAGAGACAAGAATTCACATTGATGAGAGCCGTGAAAAAGTTTAGACATTATATTTTGCGCAGCCAGGTCAAAGCCATAGTGTCAGACGTAGTAGTAAAGATGTTGCTGATGCAGAATGAACTTGGAGAAAAAAGAGCCAAATGGATCACCACACTGCAAGTGTTCGACATGGAAATCATTCCCATGAAGCTGGTCAGAGGGTAGGCGTTGGTGCAAACAATAGTAAATACAGATCCAGATTTGATAAAACAATAGTATGTATTGAATTCTCATCATGCATCAGACTGGTATGGTGATTTAAATACTTTTCTAATAGCTAGAAAGTACCCAAATAGGATGAAAGCTTCTCAAAGGAGAGCTTTGAAGATTAAAGCATAGAAATATATGGTGCAAAGAGGTCTTCTATTCAGGAAGAACCATGATGGAATTTACTTGAGATGTCTAAATAGAGCTGAAGTGGATAAAGTGTTAACAGAACTGCATGACAAGTACAGAACCGATCATGGTTCCCATCTAGCTACAACACACAAGATATTAAGGGTGGGCTATTATTGGCCCATGATGTTCAGAGATATAGAGAGTCACATCAAAAATTGCCACACCTGATAGACTGCAGTAGATAAGGGAAGAAATCAGGCCAACCCATTACAACCTATGATTGAATCAAGACCATTTGCACAGTGGGGCCTGGATTTCATTGGAGTCATCAATCCTCCATCTTCTGCAGGACACAAGTTCATACTGACAGTGACGAACTACTGTACAAGGTGGACTAAGGCCACATGCTGTAAATTCTCCACAACTGAGGTAGTTATCAAGTTTCTTGAAGAAAACATCATCACCAGGTTTGGAACTCCCTATTCATTGGTATGTGACAACGGCCCTGCTTTCTTTTCTTTAAAGTTTTCTAAATGGGCATTTGAATACGGGATTATTTTAAAATTTTCTTCAAATTATTACCCTCATGGTAATGGATTAGCTGAGTCTACGAACAAAATTTTATTGGATATAATCAAGAAGCTAATTATAAAGAGTCCCAGAGAATGGAATACCTTGTTAAATTATGCACTGTGGGTAGATAGAACCAAGTTCAAAATAACTTTAGGTAGTACACCTTATCATTTAGTTTATGGGACTGATCCCATACTTCCAATAAATCTGAGAATACCAATCTGAAAGTTTGTGAATGAGTATTTAGGCTTTCATAATCACAGGGAAGCTAGGATAGTACAAATGTTACAATTAGATGAGAAAAGAGGTCAAGCCATCGAGAAATTTGCCAGACACCAAGCAATAGTAAAGAGGTGGTTTGATAAGAGGGCAAGAGTCAAGACATTTAGGATATCAGACTTAGTACTGTGCTGGGACAAAGCACATGAAAAGAAAGGGAACCATGGAAAATTTGATAAACTATGGTTAGGCCCATTGCAAGTATCAGAAATAATAGGAGACACTGCATTTAGACTCAAGACCTTGACTGGAGAAGATGTGCCATTACTAGTTAATGGCCAACATTTGAAACACTACTTCCAGGCTTGAGGTAAAGGGGCAGTCCATTTTGTGTAATATAGTGTAGGTAGTGTACAGTTTTCTTTTTACTATTTTCTTTTGTTGTTTTCTTTTGTAGGTTAGTTGTTTGTATAGTTTTGTTTTCTGTTTCTTTACGTTTGTTGTTTTGTTTCTGTTCTTTTGTTTGTATAGTCTTCTTTTGCTTCATTTTGTTTTTTAATTGTATAGTTTGTTTATTTATTTGTTTGTTGTCTCCTCAGTAGAGATCTTTAATTTACTTTAGAGTATTAAGGAGCAACTAACAACCATTGAAAACAGTATAAAATTTAGAATAATCAGGTTAATCATTTGCAATTTATGCATAACTTTTTGTGACTGTCATAAATGTAGAGAGTTGTTTAGCTTCTAAAATTTAGTATTCAATAATAGTGATTGAGAATTTGAGGAAGGTTTCTCATGATGACACACCTAAAATCCTTAGGTTTGTTGAACCTACCAGTGTAGATATTAGGTGAAAAATCCAAGGTCACCCTTGCTACCATTACAATTCTCAACTTAATTTCAGCAAGTGCCCACTCCTTGCATCATAAAGTTACAAATTGCTATATCTTGTGAAAGTTTTATCAAGCATCAAAATCAATAAAATATAAAATGAATAAAGCGGATTATACTAAAAATCTAGATTAAGCCATCTAAGTAACTCTACCGGGGCTATAGACGCTCGCTGGCAGTGGGGCTCTACTTAGGAGAATTGTAACGATAACCTTGTCGGGGCTATAGATGCTCACTGGCAGAAAGGCTCTATCCGATTGGCTATGAGGGAATATCCTCAACTACATAGGCTAATGTCAGTCACTAGTTTGTTCAACTGATCTTCAAGATGAGGATAATTAATCACGTGCACACACCTAAACTGAAAATGAAAATTCATGCACCCTTATTGAATACCTTAGGTCTCAAGTTGGATAATGATTTATAGGAAAGATAGTTGGGAGTTATGAATTTATTTCATCTAGTTTTCTTGAACACTTTGAATTTAATTCTTTTGTTTGGTTGCTAGTTGTTGTGATGTTCACAACACGCCCCATTTTACTACTTAGCAAAATGAGGACCCTTGTTGTGGCTTTACTTTTTTGCTTTTGTGTGTTTTGTTTTGCTTGGTGGTAAAGGGAAAAGAGGGTTAAAATTGCAAAATTTGATAAAAATAGAGGAAAAATACATTTTCAGTACTAGTGCATGATATGGTTGGATTCCTTGTGAAAAATGAGCTAGGGTTGCTTTTTGAACCATCTTAAAATTTGCCATATTTTGGAAGATATGATCATTTTGGTAAAATGTACATTCAGGTTTGTATATCGCTTTGCATATACAAAGTCCTTTGGATGTGCAAAGTCCTTTTTATACTTAATTGCTTTTTGCAGTCAGGCTCATATACATTGTTATTTGTATGTTGGGTCATTTTTATGTTGCATATACAATCCCTTTTGTATATCGCTTTCATATACAATGTTAATTGCATGTCCTTTATCTTGTATGCATTTGGTAAAAGTTTTGAAGTATACACATACAAGGTGGACCCAAAGTAGATTTTAGGTTAAAATAAATTGATGTTTTAAATCCGCTTTGTATCTAATGTTTGTATGTTTGGCAGGTAAAAAATACAAACACTTCATACATACCGCAGACCCGAAAAGGTAATTAAACAATGTTAATTCATTGTATATCCGCGGGCTTGTATGTTTGAGTAACATACAATGCAATTATACATTGAACGGACCCGACGGATTTATTAAAATGAGTAAATTCCTTGTATATTTGCACCTTGTATATTGTTACAAACAATACAGAATATACAATGGCGGACTTAAAAGAGTTATCAAACGATGTTAAATCATTGTATATTTGGCACAATGTATATTTCATACATACATTATAACATACAACAAAATATGCATTGCGCGGAATCCAAAAGTTATAAACTAGAACGAAGTCATTGTATCGCATCCGACTTGTATATTATCAAACATATATTGTTGAATACAAGCCGGAATCCAAAAGGATTGGAATCCGATTAAATGGATGTATCATGTCCAAAATGTATATCGAAATATACATTGCCAAGATACAAACACATATACATTGCGGACCTGAGGCAGTTGTTAAAGGAAGTTAATTCATTGTATTTTTCCGTGTTTGTATGTATGTTCCGAAACATACATTGAGTAGCATACAACACAGAACTCAAGGTAAATTGAAATGCGATGTATATAAGGCTTCATGTCCAAAATGTATATCAAAATATACAATGAAATATGCATTGCGCGGACTCGGCAGGTGAATAAAATGTGGTGTGTAAAATCTGAGGTCCGAAAAAGACATACAAAAGAGGAAGGTGAGGGGGACCCCACCACTTGTATATCAAGTATGTTTGTATGTAGAGAATATACAAGCGAAGGATGCATTGAGTCATATACATTACAGAAATCAAAGGCAGATTTAAATTTGATTAATTCGTTGTATCACGTCTGAATGTATATCGAGGGATACAAGCCAGGATGCATCACGAAATGTACAAGCCACAGAATTGAAAAGTTATAAAGTAGAGTTAAATGCTTGTATATTTTGGTGTTTGTACATTGCGATACACAAACCGATATACGTGGCATACATACAGGCCGCAGAATTAAAAAAGGATTGGAATCCGATTAAAATGTTGTATCACATTCGGATTGTATATCGGATATACATAGGTTTTAAATAGAAAAATGCATGGGAGAATGAAGCGATAGGAATTTGGAGGTTAATTTTGAAGCCCGAATGCATGATTTTGGTCAACGATAGTTAAGCCGACTATTTTGGACACTGTATATGCATTTTTGGATGCAATTTTCACCAATTCAGGACCCAATTTGATGCGTTCACATAGTCACACATTGATTTAACAAAGTGTTTTAATTTCTTGCTAGTTTTATTAATCGATGATACTTATTGCTGGTTTGTTTTTTTTGTAGGTTTGTAGTTGAAGAGGGAGCTGAAACTTAATGGCGGTGACATCACGGAGGAGGAAATCAGATCTCAGGAGCAGAGGAAAATAAGGATGAAGGGTGAAGAAGTCAAAGGTCTTCATTGATGAAGACAAAATGTAGTTGAAAAATCATCACAGCAGACAAACAGAAGTTATTATCAACCTGCTAGGGTTTCTAGAAGGGCATATTTCACCTAGATTTGATGTATGCTCAGAGATATTTTGGGAGACTTGCTCTCCAGCATTTATTGTTGTAACCAAAGGTTTGAACCATTGTTTAAACTAGCATTTTGAGTTGTATTGAGGACAATCAGAAAGTCTATATATTGTGCCTCTATACACTGCAAAACTTTACACAGGGATTTTTTAGAAGATAGCCAGCATTTGTAACTAGTTTTAGCACTGTAGAGTAGAGGGACCTTTTAGTTTAGAAGTAGAAGAAGGTGGTCACCTATGTCTACAATAAGGAATGCGTGGAACATTTGGCTTCCTTACTGTATCTGTAAAGCTTGTAAGTTTTCTATAGTTTGATCATTGAAGCTAAGAGTCATTCAAACATTGTAAATCTTATATGACTGTCTGTTTCTAATACAATTGAATCTAGAATTCTGCATCTATCTTCTGAGTGTTTTATTGCTCTTCTTTGTGTTTGAAACATTTTCTCTTAGAGCTTGCAATTTTAAGTGTATGTTTGTGAAAATGCTCAAAATATACATTTAAGGTTTTGTCTGTGGATTTGATCAAGTTACTGTATGATTTATAAAGTGCATAACAAAACAATTAGATCCTTCAAATAGACTGAATGAAGTGTAGATTAGATCTTTCTAACTTTTCCCAACCCATCTGAAAATACTTAACTTAAAATGCAGAAATTTGAAGGAAATTTGTCTCATATTTGAAAAGAGCACGAATAACAAAGTTTGAAAGTAGATAGTTTTCATAAATATTTAGGAGGAGAAAGCTGCAATAATTCAAGAAGACAATTTAAAAGCTTTGCAGCACAGTAACACTTTTATGCAAAAAGGAATGAACAACATGCTGATATTTATAATCTTTTGCATAGTTTGATTCTAGTAAACCAACAAGAAACCCTAAACTACGTAAGGCCCCTTGAACATTACAGCTTCACATTGACCAACTGAATTTGCTCAACATGTCAAGACCTAACCATGTTAAACTTGGGATTAAGTGAATTTTAACTAATTCCTTCATATCTTTCAAGTCAGTTTTGGTTCATTTTATGTGAATTTTAACTAATTCTTATGATTCCATCAAAACAATCATCAACAGTATCATGGTACATTCTGATGATTTTTGATGCTGGAGTTGGTAATACTCTCTTATTTTACCTTTAGCATTGTTGTCAGAAGGGGGAGAAATTATAGTTGTTACAGGTGTTACAGTGATTGTTTGATGTACAGTGATGTATGTTCATGATGTGATGATCTTACAGACTTACAACACTGTCATATGCTTGATATTGTTTTACTAATCATCTTACTGTTTAACTGATGTTCTAATAGTAATACTTGACGGTGATGATGGTAGTACTTGATGCTCTTATAGTGATTCTTGATGATGCTCCTTACTATTGCCTTCATCTTTCATTTCCTTGATCAACACTTCATGATTGTTGTTCTATTCCTAACAGTGGTTGAGCAACATTTTAGTGTTTTGTGCTTGGCATTCATTGATTTGACAGTGGAGAGTGGATAGGTAAGCAGTTGATTAGTTGGAATTCATTATTTTTGTTTGATATCAATGAAAAAGGGGGAGTTTGTTGACCCCATTAGCTGTCTGACATAGATGTCAAACCAGCATACAGGCAGTTTGGCATGTTGATACAGTTTGTTGATGACTCTTGCATAGACTTCACAGTGTTTCATGATATCCTAGTTCAAATCACCTAAGTGATTCTCCTTGATATAAAGATGTGTTGCAAGTTGATAATATGACGTCATGGTGTAAATTCATATCTAGTCTTGAGCATGGTAAATATTGATGGTGTTACATGATCCGTATCTTGCTTCATTAGTCACAACACTTCATGGAGTTTCAATGGATATATCTTAAGTGACCTTTGTTAATTTGGTTGTGCAAGGGATAATATTTGTTAAGCCAAAAGTGATATAGTGATTACTATTATGAGTTATGGTTTTCAATTTGTTTTAAAACTAATGTGATAAATCACATATTATATGCAAAGGTCATATATTGTTTAAAGTGCTCAACCTAATCAGCAGGTCTCATCATTTCTAGCAAATAAAAGGTTTTCTTTTTTTCATAATGAAATTACCGGGCCTTTTAGGGCATACTAAGACATCTCGTAGCAAGTGTATAATGTGAAAAGTAAAATTATTGTTTATTATGCAAAGTTTAACTTTGCAGTATGAAAAGCTCAAACTTAGGGTTCGACGGATTATGAGGTTTTTGACTGAGATGTTTGAGAAATCATTTTGTTGACTATCCAAGATGTGACAAGGTTCACAGTAAGTAATGGAAGAAGAATAATCAGTTATTCCTGTCAGCCTGATAGCACATCACAACTATAATGGTGATTTGGTCATTATTTTTAGGTGATATCCTTCCTCCTTGGGTGAATGTTGAGGTTAATGGTTCCTTACTTTTGTTTACTCTTGTTTACACAAATATGTTTAAGATGTTGATGTCATTTGCATTTTTGTTAAGAGTTTGAGCAAGGGTTTGAAGTGGGTTGTTTGTCTTGATTCTAATGCTAAGTATAGAGATCTTGAATGAAACTTTATTGGGTTGTTGTTATCTTGTTGAGCTCAGTCACAAGGTCTGTGACGGTCTTAAATCATAATGTGTAGGACTAGGTTTTTATTTTGAAGTCTTTTTTTCTAACTTCAAGCTAGGGTTTCTTGTTACATTTATGCACTATGCTCACATCTTGTTGACATATTTTTGAAAGGTAGTTGGGTTGTTGAATGGCAAACAATTTTGAACTCTGGTAAATAGTTTTGAGAAGGTTATTTCTTATTTTACCCACATGCATATATGGTTAGGGTTTCATATTTGGTTGAATAGTTATTGAAGATACTTTAGTTTTGAATGTGATTAAAACTTGTGAACAATGTTAACTGCAGTTTGTGAAGACTATGATTGTCAAACTATGGTTAGTATAAATAATTTGAAATCTAAATAAAACTCTTTGATTAAACCTTTGTTATTTGTGATATCTACATATAGTGAACAAAGGAATTGTGAAAGGTTGTTAATAACAAGTCTTACACACTCAGACTTTCTCCTAAATGGCTCTATTTGACCACATAACCTTGATAATTATTGACTCAAGTTTAAACTGCTACAAATAGTTGGAGAGGTTCAGTTACATCTATAAATTGTTTAATGAAAGAAAGAAAAAGGTGTGAGACAATATAAAAAGAAAAGATTTAGAACACTATGATGGTATGTTGATGATATTGTATATGTTTGCAATGTCATGAAGATATCACCACTGTATTATTGCAAATCTGTTCTTGTTTTTGTTGAAGTTGTAAATGCTCACTTGGTGAGTTGTGATTCTTGAGTCTCAAATGCAATGAGATAGTCACGATCTTGATTGTAAAGAAATAGAGAAACCCTATATATTGTATATCTTCATTTGATCGTGTGTTGCATAAGATCATGTCAATGAGATAAGTTTGATCTATAGCCAGTGAGGCATTTTGTAATCAGTGAGACATAAAAGCCAATGAGGTTCTGTAATTGGTGATTTTTCTAATTAAGCCAGTGAGGTATTTAATGAGTAGTTTTTCTACCCCATGAGGGTTTTCCACTCATGAATAATACTGTATTATGATTTTTTTGTGGATGCAATTCTAGTCTTGTTCTTTCTTTTATTGATATTACAGCATTTGAGTTTACATATTGTTTAAGAATCCAAACGTTGGGTATCACATATAGTTATACTCTTGAAACTAAACATTTGTTGTTTGCATAGAGTTTAAGTGTTTTGAAGTTGAAATGGATTACTGAAACACTGATTGACCCCCCTCTCTTAGTGTTTCTCATACTCCAACAAACCCTCCAATAGGTCTTGGAACATATAAAAAGGTACAATATGTGATCAAATCCCTGTAAGTGTGTATTTGGTGTAGACAGTGGAAAACTATTGGGGTTTATCATATCAAATTGTGGTATTGAAGTGGACATGAAAAAGATTGATGCAATTATCAATATGCCAGCACCTAAGAACATGTTTCAACTCTGTAGTTTGCAAGGAAAGATATAGGCCATCCGCCGATTTGTTTCCCAACTCATGGATAAAACTCATCCATTTACTCAACTATTAAAGAAATATTTGAAATTTCAATGGAATTTAGATTGTTAGAAGGCTTTCAAGGAATTAAAAAGTTATGAAAATGGGATTGATCAAGTTTTTGTTTTACATTAGATTCAATCAAACACTTCTTTCACACATACATTCAAGGACATAGATTGAGCTAGGTCACTACAATGATAAAGGACTTAGCTATAGGTCTGATGTCACATTAAGATGATTGGAAAGATAGAATAGATTGGTATTTTGTTAAACCCTAGTCTGATTAATCACAAAACCCTAATTATGAAAAATCATCAGCAAATGGATGAAAGCCAAAAAATGCTTGCATAAGAGGGCACTAAATGCAGATTAGATATATACTTAATTTTAGGCTTTAGGATGCAGAAACTTTGGGGTGAAAAGAGAGGGCACCCAAGACCAAAGTGGTGCTTTCTCTAGAGGTTGGGAGCCAAATATGTTGTAGACTATGTCTGTTCAGGGATTTCCAACAATGTAAAACTAGAGGTTAGAAGAGCAAGTGCCCTTGACCTTTTAGGGATATTTTCTAACTTTTTCTTTAGATCCAGAATCCTTATGCTCTACAATGATCCTCTGCAACTTCTCTCTACAAGATCCAACACCTATAACCTGAAATCACAAGAGAGGTGTTGGGGGTTGTGGTGTTTAGGAGTTTGCCTTGGTCAAGCCCTGGAATGGCATTCAAGCCTTCCAACACCATTTCTAAAAAGAGAGTGCATGTCCTTGTAGGACAGAGGTAAAATAAATTATATGATAAATGATTGAAACACAAAATAGATGTCACCTCAGAGGTGAAGCTCTCATGGGGAGATGAAGGTCTTTCATGCCATGAGGAGATGGATTGATGACAAAAATGCAATGAACATGAACAAACACAACACAATACTGCTCTGCAACACAAAGAAAGCCTTGAGTATCCTTAGCACAAGATCACAAGTTTGCGTTATCTATCTAGCTGTGAAATGAAGTCCTAAACATGCTTATATATGCATTCTCACTAAACATTCATAATTCAAATTGAATAGGCTGACAAAGAGAAACTTTTTAACAGTCACTTTGCGGTATTTTAAATTGGGACCCTGACAAAATAGTGCAGGACAAAGGCATGGGTGCCCTTGTTAAGGAACCTATTTTAGGGATAGATTAAGCTCAAAGATGTCCCCTAAGTCCTATTTGTCATGGGTTTTGGTATATTTTACTCAAGGATTCATTTCTAAGATGCATGATTAAAATTAAGGGACCTGGGAGCTAAACTTAGGAGGTAAAGTTCCTAGGAGGACATTTTATGACATAACATTTAGCCTTCACTTTAATGTATGTGTTATTTAAGAAATTATTCACCTGTATGGAATGGTACAATTTCCCCTTGGTTTAGCTCCTCCCCTTTTGTGACCTTTCAACCTAGTTTTTACAGACCTTCCCAAACCCTAACTAACTTAGAGTTAACTAGAAGAATCTCATATTTCAGAATAACTGAAGACTGAACTGGAGAAACAAAGTTGGATTTAGGGTCCCCTAACCTCCCTAAAGTAGTCATGTTCAAGAAATTAAGGCTTGGACTTGGGCACTAGTACCCTTTCACTCCCTGATTTCCTGCGGTCTTCAATTTCAGAGGGTTGTCGGCTCTTGTCATGCATTCTGGGATTCCACTTTCAAATTTTCATTTTTTCGCATGATGTCAACATCTTATTTCAAAATTTGAAATTCCTAAGGTTGGATATAAAGAGACAATTAAAAATCATTTTAACACACACAATTCTTATGCAAGCTTAATGCTAAAACTATGCCAAAATTACCATTAAAGATTAGTAATTTGTTGAATCTTTCAAAACCCTTTTGATTTTACTATCTTGGAGACAATGAATGGAGATTAGGAATCAAGATCTTAAGACTATCTTTCTCTTCATAGGGTTTTGTACACCTTTTGCATGATCAGGAGAAGGGTTGAAGCCTCCAACATCAAGCTTGGAGATCCTCCATAGACATTGCTGATTTGCCTTCTTGTTCATGCAAGTCTTCATTGATTTTATCTCTTTGAGGTGAAGTTATATTTGTGAGTTAATGGAAGTCTTTGATCTTCCCTTGATTGAGACATCTAGGGTTTGCTATTTTCTCCATACAATTTGCTAGGGTTGGCACACACATCTAGAAATCTTTATCTCTAGCTATTGTTGAGGTGGGCACACTGAAATGGGGCTTCACTAAGGCAAGCTTCTATATAGCCACAAATATTTTTTCCTCCTTTTTTAGGTGCAGGTTGTATTTGTCAAGATCTGGTGGAAAGGAGTTGCAACAAGGCTCATCTTCCAAACACAGTCATGACGGAATTTGGATTTCAGAATTCTGAGACTTTCGGGACTATGGTGATGGCACCCTAGTCCAACTAGGAAAAATTTCTAGGATCTGAGAACCTCTGAAGGTTGTTATTCCCCTAGTGCAGATGATCCTGACATTTGAAAACTTGTGAAAAAATGTTGATGGTGCCCTAGTCCAACTAACCCTCAATTTCTGGGTACACTATCTCTAATCTATTTACTTTGCATTTTTTCATTTATTTCGTCAGTATCTATGTCATAAGTTAACTTATTTCAGTCTAATATGCAAATTAGGGTTATAAGATTAGAGAGAGAAAACTAGCTTGTAAAACCTAATTTCAAACTATCACATAGTCATAATAAACAGGAAAAGGGAACATTGGTGAACAATAGTTTATCCCTAACCTTACCCTTTGCTTCCCTAATGTCTTAGTCGATGAAAGTGTGGGACTCACATCTCCTATCTTATCTCTTTATATTTTCACCACTAAATAGTGTGTATGATAGATTATGACCCATACATGCATTAAAGTACCATTGAAAACACATCAAACATGCCAATAAGGCATACACAAAGATTGAGGAACTATTTCTAGCTGCCAATCTTAGGTAAGCAGTAGGAAACACATTGTAGATATGTAAAACACGGAGAATATAGTAATAGGCACACAAAACATGGAGAAGACATTATTAAAGACATGCAAAACATGATGAAGACATGAGAGTAGTCATGTAAAACATGATGAATACATTGATATAATATTTTCATAAATTTTTTCATAACATCTTCATATACATATGCATGGAAATAAAATTGTGACAAAAAACCCTGAGTGTTGGTGGAGAGCACACAAGGGGGAAAACATGCCAAACAAGCCTTGAGTGTAGGTGAAGCTCATCGCTATACACACAAAATACATTAGTGCTATATAGCATGCTAAAGACATACTATATAACTTAAACATGGAAAACAAGGTGATGTAAGGAGCTTATTACTAACTCCCATCATCTCAAACACACTGCAGACACAATTAATGGTTGGGATTATGCCACAACAACTGTCAAAGACATGCTTAAGGGAGGATAGTCTCAAGATCCAACCCCATCTCTACAGACGACTTTTTCTAATAAAAGGATGTGCACTAGCTCAAGAGATACTGATGCAAGAGCATCCCTAGTTCAAGAGAAGTCTTGCATCAACCAAAAACATTTGCATTTTAGTTTGTTTCTTTTCATTTCCTAGTTCAGTTTAGTCAGTAGCAGTTTTTGTATTTTGGTCCACATTCTATTGTAGTTGCATTTCAGACCTTGCAGAGTTGGACTTAGTATCTAGACACATTCATGCACATCATATCCAAAACTTAGATCATTTGGATCAGGTACCAAAAAATATCACTATAAGAAGATTGACTATTTTTGTCAAAACAAAGCATCCTAATAGCCTCAAACAACTAGCTAAAAGAGAAGACTTGTGTAGCATCTCACAACTTGTAGAGCTAAATGACACATTAGTCAATGTTGTTTGGATCATGGCCAACCTTCTTTGAGATTTGCATGCTATTCCATTCATTTGCAGAGGAGTTTTATTTGATTAGGTCTGACCTATCCGTGTACACATGTTACAACTCTTCATTGGAGTTTATGATCTTCCTTGGCCAATGTAGAGGAATCTTATGTTCTGAAGATGGTATATAATCATGTATTAGATGCCTAGGAGAGTAGTGATTGATAGATAGAGAAATCATAAGTTAGATTTTCTTCAGAAAGTACCTTCAAATCGATGTCTTGTGTATATTTTGTAATTGAGGAATCAGGCTTGTGAGCCCTAATTGTAAACTCACATGATGCCAGCTAGTTTGTAATTTGAATATATGATATACTAAATGACTAAATCTACATTTTTTTTCTATCTTTGAGTTGTTTCCATTGTATTTACTCTTGCTACATGGTCTGGACTATTCACTTTGTGGAACATCCTAACCGTGACTACACTAAGTGGTATTAGATTGAAGTTTGAATCTTTGGGAGTGAATTGAGCAAAGTTGGTGAAGAAATTCCATAATATCTTGTTGTGAACAAATAAATGAATCTGAGGAAGACTACTATTGTTGTCAACCGATGAACTTGAGGTAGTTACACTTGATCCGAGGAAGAGATGTCATCGAGGAGAATACCTGATGTTGGTACTATGGCTGGAAGAATGGATGAAATGATGGAGATGATGAAAACAATGTGAGTTCACCTGGATGCTTTTGAAGAAGATTAGAGAAGAGGACTTACACCTTGACCTAATGTTGAAAGTGATGATGATGAAGAATTCCAATCTACTAATCAAAATGAAGTAACCCTAGGAGATGAAGAAGAAGAATCAGATCAAGTTAAGATGTTGCAAGATATTTCAAAGATTGGGGAAAGGCCTAGAGTTGATGTACCAAACTATACTGGCAATTTAAATTTTGAAGAACTGATTGATTAGATAAATGACCTAGAAGAATACTTTGAGTGTGAGGAAATTGAAGATCCGGAGAAGGTGAAATTTGTAAGGACAAAGTTGAAAGGACATGCTACTATATGGTGGAAAAAAGTTCAATTAGATAGAAATAGAAGAGGAAAAGAGAAGATTACAAAATGGGATGGAATGGTGACAAAATTGAAGAATCGGTTTATACATGTTGACTATGAATTGGAACTATTGAAGAGATTGCAAAACTTGAGACAAAAGGAGAAATCTATGAAGGAGTACACTAAAGAATTTCATAAGATGATCATAAGGACATGACATAGTGAAGCAAGCAAGGACAAAGTGGTTAGATACATTAATGGACTCAGATTGAACATTCAAGAAGAACTAAGTTTGGTGAGGATGACAACATTAGAAGAAGCATATCAGTTTGCCCTGAATGTTGAAATAAAGTTGAACAAGAGGCATGATCAAAGATAGAGGGCAGCGGAGGTAAATTATAGAGAGGTAGAACATTTTGTAGAGGAGAGAGATCATATGCAAAGCAAAATAGACAAGAGAACACATTCAAGAAGGAGGATAGAGATAAAAATGCATACCAGAGAGATGACAAAACTTTCTATCGTAGAGGAAACCCTAGTCCATACCGGAGTGAAGGATACATAAGAGAAGGAAGAGGGCCTGGTAGGAGAACATTTAGAGGAACTTATTTTATGTGTGGGGGTTTTTGATGTTTATTTCTGCAGACAACCACAAATAATGGGAAATTCTGGGAACGTGGGATTGATTCTCAGAATAACCTCTAGATTTTAAAGAAGTTGGCTCTTCTCTAGGGTTTGTGAGAAAAGGGAAGAAAAACAAGATTATAGATGCAACATAAGATAACTTCCTAAGGTGATGCACCAATAATATGTTTTGATTTCAAATAAGCATAGTGATTAAATCCTTTAAAATCTCTACTAAGTTAAAGAGCAATATTCATGATTAACACAAATATCTGAATGTGAAATACATTTATATTAAAAGGATAAGTTTAAAGAACTTACAATAAAGACTCAGAAAAGATCACAAAATGCATAGAATAGAGGCTTCTTCTCATTAATATCTCCAACAAAGTACATAAGGTAAAGAGCATGCATAGATCTACAATATTTCTTTTCTCAAAAGATAACTATAAAGGTAAATGACATATATCTGATCTAATAGCACAAATTCTCTCAGCAAATATATTTTCATTTGTATCTATATCTCCTACAAACTCCCATATTTATAGTACAAAATTGAGGCTCTAGCCTCTGGCGGCAACTGTGAATCTCTAACCACCTGCAAAATAGTACTGGTGTCAACTAAAGATGTCATTAGGAGCCCACACACTAAAGATTTCCCTGGATTCTAAATCTCTACTTCGATACTTCTTGTTATAACTTACACTCTGAGTCTTTCGATATGATAGATTCTCCCACTCATTCTCTACATTTTTATTGGTTGACAGGCACGTTAAATATGGCTCAAACCCATGGTAATTCTATTAGTGCCAATGAGATAGGTGGCACCTTCTGTAGTCTTCAAAAAGACTCAAAAACATATACATCACACTCTAGCACTTTCCCAGCGAGGCCTTTCCCAAATGATTCCTTAAACACGCGCTGTGCTGACACCTGGTGCTTTCTGCCACTTCCATTCTTAATAAAAGACTTAGCTTTTTCATAACACTTGGTGGGATCCACCAGTTTCAAAACTAGGACACATGGTGCCTTCACGCTGCTTCAGAAGACTTCACCAAAACTTTTCCTTCAAACATCTGCCATACCGCCATGTGGTGTCATCTACAGTTTTCATTAACTTTGAAACTTTGGTCCCACCATAAACATACATTGTCTTATGACCTGAAAAGACTTAACAAAAAAGCCAAAGCACAAGGACACATGACAAGCTCTGTTCGATTCATAAAAAGACACATGGTAAGCTGGCAGGATTTTAAGATGCCTTCACTAAAAGCTTCCCTTGAATCTCTATCGTGCTGACACGTGGCTTTATCTATCAAGATTTAAAATCTTTTAAAGGAAACATACAGGAGGCCCCTCAAATGTTGTAGCTAAATTAGATGATGACACTTGGCATGTTCCACTGAGGTCTTAGCCACATGGAGACTCCACACTTCTTCTAAATTTCTTAACCGCTATGCATCTTTAAAACCCCGCAGCTATGACACAGGCATCTATGTGGGAGAAAATTGATACTTAGCCAATCATAGTCGCTTGTCAATAGAAATACTAGAAACAAATGCATATCAAAATGTAGAGTTTTTAATGTCTACAGAGGTGAAGGACATAAAAATTTTTAATGTAATCAAGGGAGTACAAGTAAGAAGACATAGAATAGTGGAAGAGTAGCCTGTGTGGAAGAAGAACTTGTTGGATCACCCAGTTCAGATGGTAAACTTGAGAAAGGAGAATCACTTGTCATGAGGAGAGCACTACTTCAAGTAGAAACAAATGAGGGACCATCATAGAGATAAAGCTTGTTCAGAACTAGATGCAAATCAGGAGCTAAATGTTATAAAGTTGTAATTGATAGTGGTAGTTCTGATAATTTGGTTTTAGAGGAGATGGTTACTAACCTGAAGTTGGAAACATTGAAACACCCTAAGCCATATCAGATAGCATGGATTCAAGATGGTCATAAGGTACTGGTGAGTGAACAATAGTTGGTGAATTTTCATATTAGATCTTATCATGATGAATTATTGTGTGATATTATGCCTATGGATGTTTTTCATATATTGTTGGGTAGACCATGGTAGTATGACAAATAAACTATACATGATGGAAGAAAGAATACATATACTATAACATCAAATGGAAAGAGAATTACTTTGATTCCTTTAGAAGATGATCTTAAGAGTGAAGTATGTGGGAATGCTAGAAATGGAAGAAAATGTTTGGATGGTTTGAGAGATCAGAACATGTGTTGTGCTTTGATTCCTAAAAATCCTGAAACCCTAGAGACAAAGACTAAAGAATCACAACCGAAGGAGATAATTGAGTTGCTAACAGAGTATGAAGACATCATATAAGATAATGTACCTGAAGGATTGCCACCAATCAAGAGTATCAGTCATCACATGGATGCTATACCTAGACTCTAGAGCTAGTTTGCCTAACAAAGCAGCACACAAAATGACACCAATAGAGAATGAAGAATTAGATAGGCATATACATGAGCTGTTGAGGAAAGGTTTGATTAGAGAAAGTTTGAGTCCTTGTGTAGTACCTACAGTGTTAGCACTAAAAAAGGATGGAGAATGGAGAATGTGTACAGACTCTAGAGCAATAAACAAGATCACAATTAAGTATAGGTTTTCTTTACCTAGGATGGATGACATTATGGATTGTTTGAGTGGAATAAAATATTTTACAAAGATAGACTTGAAGATTGGATACCATCAGATCAGAATCAAAGAAGTAGGTGAATGGAAGACTACTTTTAAGATAAATGAAGGATTGTATGAGTGGTTAGTGATTCCTTTTTGATTGACAAATGCACCAAGTACTTTCACGAGGTTCTTGAATAAATTATAGGGTAAGTTTGTTATTATATATTTGGATGATATTTTGATTTTCAGTAAGACAAAGGAAAAATTATTGTGGCACTTGAGATAGGTATTGCAAAGACCGAGAGAAGAGAAATTGTTGATAAACCTCAAGAAGTGTAGTTTCATGAAGGAAGAATTGGTATATTTGGGATTTGTGATTTCTGTGGAAGGATTGAAAATGGACCCTGAGAAGGTAAGAGCAATTATTGAGTGGCCTACACCTGAGAGCATTGGGGAAATCAGATCATTTCATGGATTAGCTAGTTTCTACCAGAAGTACATTAGAAATTTTAGTTCAATATGTAACCCTATGATAGAGACAATGAGAGAGGTGACATAAAAGACTTTAAGTGGACATAAGGAGTAGATAAACATTTTGAGTTGTTGAAGCAGAAAGTGATAGAGCCACCTATTTTGGCATTCCCAAATTTTAATAAGGTGTTTCAAGTAGATTGTGATGCAAGTGGAAATGCAATAGGAGCAGTGTTAAGTCAAGAAGGTAGACCTGTAAAATATTTCAATGAAAATTTGAATGATACAAGGAGAAGATATTCAGTTTATGATCAAGAGTTCTATGTCATAATTGAAGCCTTGAAGAAATGGAGACATTATTTGTTGCCTAAGAAGTTTGTGTTGTATATAGATCATCAATCTTGGCAATATCTAAACATTCAAGGAAAGTTGAATCAGAGGCATATGAGATGGGTAGAATTCATGTAGAGTTATACTTTTGTATTGAAGCATAGGAGTGGAAAATCAAACAAAGTTATAGATGCACTGAGTAGGAGAAGGAACTTGCTAACAAAGATGAGAGTTGAAGTTTTAGAATTTGAAGAATTAAAGAACATGTATGAGGAAGATCTTGATTTTGTAAAACCTTGGAAAGCATGTAAGGAACCTATTGTGATAGATAGGAGTAAGTGGTTGGATTATTTCACTAAAGAAGATATGTTACTCAAAGGAAATTAGTTATGCATACCTAGGAGTTCAATGAGAGATAATTTGATCAAAGAGAAACACAATGGTGGATTGGAAAGACATTTCGGTATTGATAAGATAGTAGCTTTGGTAAGTGAAAATTAATTTTAGCCTCAGATACATAAGGATGTCAAGAAATTTTTATAGAGTTGTATAATTTATCAAGTTGCAAAAGGGAGTAGTTAGAATACTAGATTGTACAAACCTTTGACAGTACTGAAGAGACCTTGGGAGGACATAAGCATGGATTTCATAATGGGATTGCTGAAGACACACAGAGAACATGATTTAATATTTGTAGTGGTTGACAGATTTTCAAAGATGGTACATTTCATACCTTAAAAGAAGACAACTGATGCAATGCATGTGGCTAACCTATTTTTCAAAGAGATTGTGAGATTATATGGATTACCTAAGAGCATAATTTTAGACAGAGGTACAAATTTTCTTAGATAATTTTGGAAGACACTTTGGAAGAAGATGAAGACAGACTTGAAATTCAATTTAACATTTCATCCACAGACTAATGGATAGATAGAGGTAGTAAATAGGAGTTTGGGAAACTTGTTGAGATGTTTAGTTGGAGAAAAGGCAGGAAGTTGGGATTTGATTCTATTGCAAGCAGTGTTTGCATATAATAATGATGAAGGGGGTAAATCATAAAACACAAAACAATAGAAATGGAACACATAAAATAGAATATTTCTTTATTGATTTGGACAACTCATTATATTATAAAAGCTCAATTACAATAAGAGAAATCAATCCTCCATAGGCTGCAACACACTATAGCTACCCATCACCAGGCTCTGGAATCTTCTACCTTCTGTAACCCCAAATCAGCTAGGGTTTCTATTTTCCCATCTATTCTTGACTCTACACTTTTTCCATTAACTCTACTACTACCCAAGGTTCCAAAAATAGTCATAAATAGCACTTTTTGTGGCCTCTAGCTAAATTTTGAAATTTGCAACTCCCTCCAAAAGTAGGTCAACTTCTGAGAAGCATAAATTTTGATCTAAGTGTTTGATTGATGAATTGTTTTAAGCACTAGAAAGATCACGATGTGAACTATCATGCTAGAAATATGTAAATGAATTTCTGTCAACTTTTCAGGATGTTATGGGATGTTTTAGTGCCTCATATCTCATTTCAAAAATTTTCAGGGGCTTTTTAGAAAACAAAAAATTTAATATCTTTCAGCTCACAAATGATCTTTGCCCAATTCCTTCGCCAAAGGTGTTATATTTCAGTTATGAATCTTTTTGTAAGTCTTCACTTCAATCCATGCCTAAATGCAAACTTTCCTAAAATGGTAGTTAAACTTTCCAAAACCAGTAGTTTACTATTTTTAGCAGTTTGGAAAAACTGAAAGTCCTACATCATTATTCATGAGATTATGGAACTAGAAACACTAATTACTGAAAGAAATGCAAACAACTACAATGATTTTGATTCAACTTCTTTTTGGGTGATGTAAGATTGCCCTTACACCACTGGATGCTCCTACATCAGACACTCAGGGTAATTTGAGAAGTGACCCAATCACATCTGAGGTGTTTGTTTGAGGAAAACTCAAATGATCAACCTCTACCTTAGACAACCAAGAAGAATCTTAAACAAGCCTTTATTTCCATTTCACTAGATATTCTTCATATTGCCTATTTCAAGTACTTTTTCCTACATGGATATCCAAGATCTCTTTTATCTCCTCCATTGAAGTAGATGCTGGAATACTCCACTATTCTTCTGTTGTTCCACCCTTTGTGCCACCTACATGATATTCTATTAAATCAACAATGTCGAACATAGGGCAAATATTGATCCCACTTGGTAGCTTTACCTCATATACATTTCTTGAATCATGCTTCTTCAGGATTCTGCATAGTCCAAATTTCTTCATTTTCAACTTATTGTATGTTCCAATTAGGAACTTTTCTTTTCTCAAGTGAACCATGACTTCATTTCTTACCTAGAACTCCTTATATCTCCTCTTCTGATCTGCCTTAGTATTGTATTAAATATTCATCTTATTAATGTGCTTTCTCACCTCTTCATACAAATTCTTTAGATATTCTGCAAAGTCTTCAGCTTCAACACTTGTCTTTTCTCCTTTGTCCAACTTCCTTAACTCAGAAGCATTTCTTGGCCTATTTCCATATACAATATGGAATGGTGATTTACTAGTACTCCTATTTAAAGAATTGTTGTAAGAAAATTCTTCCTGTGGTAAAATCAAATCCCATCCCTTGGGCTTATCTCCTATTAAGAATTGTAGTAGGTTACCCAAAATCATATTCACCACTTCCATATGTCCTTCAGTCCATGGACGGTGTGCAGAACTAAACTTCAAATCTGTCTTCAACTTCTTCCATATTGTCCTCTAGAAATAACCAACAAACTTGGTATCTCAATCTGAAACTAAGCTCTTTGGTACACCATACAATCTCACCACCTCCCTAAAAAATAACTCTGCAATATGAACAACATCATTAGTCTTCTTACAAGGAATTAAATGTGTCATCTTTGAGAATCTATCCACCACCACAAAAATAGAATCATGCCCTTTGTGTGTCCTTGGTAAACCAAGAACAAAATCCATACTAATATCATCCCATGGCTTCTCTGGTACAGGTAGTGGCTAATATAGACCTGTATTCTAACTTGCTCCCTTTACCATCTGACATACTCTACAACTCTACAAAAATTTCCTCACACCCTTCTGTAACTGTGGCCAATAATAATTTTTACCAACCATAGAAATGGTCTTATCTCGACCAATGTGTCTGGCCAATCCTCCACTATGCTTCTCCTTAATTAGGTTCTCTCTCATGGAACTCCTTAGAATGCACAACTGGCTTCCTTTAAACAACATGCCATCTTGGGTTATGAAATCCAACCATTTTGTCTTGTCCAAAGTAATAGGTTCCAGACAAGCTTTCCAAGCCTCTAAAAAATCTAGATCTTTAGGATACAAACTTTTGAGCTCATAGAACCCAACAACCTCTATCCTCATTTCTGTCAAAAAAGTTTGCCTTATGCTCAAGGCATCTACAACTTTGTTGGACTTCCCACTCCTATGCTTCAAAACAAAAGTATAACTCTGCAAAATCTTAACCCATTTTAAGTGCCTTTGATTCAACTTTCCTTGACTATTTAGATACTGTAAATCATGATGATCAGTCTATAAGACAAACTCTTTTGGAAACAAATAATGTCTCCATTTCTTTAAAGCTTGAACTATAGCATAAAATTCTTGATCATAAATAGAATACTTTTTCTTGGCATCATTAAGTTTCTCACTAAAATAGGAAATGGGCTTACCTTCTTGACTCAAAATAGCTCCTACAGCACTGCCACTAGCATCACAATCTACCTGAAATACCTTATTCAAATCTGGAAGTGCCAAAACAGGTTGCTCTGTGACTTTCTACTTCAAAGTATCAATGCTTTTGTTTACTCCTTTAGTCCATCTAAATTCTTTTCTATCCTCTCTCATTGTCTCAGTTAGGGGTGCACAAATGCCACTAAAATTCCTGATAAACTTTCTGTAACAACTTGCCAAACCATGAAAAGATCTTACCTCTATAGCACTTCTTGGTATAGGCCATTTAATGATAGCCCTTATTTTTTCTAGGTCCATCTTAAGACCTTCCTCTGAGACAACAAACCCCAGGTATACCAACTCCTTCTTTGCAAAACTACATTTCTTCAAATTAATCAGCAACTTCTCCTCCCTTAGCTTCTCTAAAACTCTTCTAATATGTATTAGATGCTTATCCCAACTCTTACTGAAAATCAAAATGTCATCTAAATAAAAAATAACAAAACTTCCCAAAAATTATTTCAATACCTCGTTCATGAGCCGCATGAATGTGCTCAATGCATTGGTTAGCCCAAATGGTATGACTAACCACTCATACAAACCTTCTTTGGTTTTGAAGGCTATCTTCTATTTGTTTCCTTCTCTGATTTAGATCTGGTGATACCCTCTCTTCAAGTCAATCTTCGTGAAGTACTTGGCTCCACTCAAACAATCCATTATGTCATCCATTCTTGGCAATGGAAATTTGTACTTCATCATAATCTTATTGATGGCTCAAGAATCTGTACGCATTCTCCACTCTCCATCTTTCTTTAGTACTAGTACCGCAGGTACCACACATAGACTTAGGCTCTCCCTTATCAGTCCCTTCCTTAACAACTCATGAACTTGTCTATTCAACTATTTATTCTCTGTTGGAGTCATTCTATGGGCTTCCTTATTTGGCAAATAGCTCTGAGTATCAAATCCATTTGATGACTTATCTTCCTCACTGGTGGTAAACCTTATGGTATATCAGAGATAATGTCCTAAAATTCTTCCAACATATTTGATACTTCTACTGGTACATCTTCACATTTCTCTTGACTAATCTTTGGAATCAATGCAAAGCAATGACGATCATGCTTCATACCATCTATAAATTTCCTACCATCTACCAAGCAAATTCTGGTAGTACTATAGACATTTTCTTCCACCTCCTTTAAGGGCTTCAACTTATGATGAACTCCATTCTTTGTTAGGGAATATGTGTTTGCACGATCATCATGGACAGTGCTCGTATCATACTGCTATAGCCTCCCTAACAACATATGACATGCATCCATTAGTATGATATCACACAGTACCTCATCATGGTAGTCCCCAATCTTGAACTTCACTAAACACTGCTTATTGACCAAAGCTCTATGGTCCTTCTACAACCCTGCAATCTTATATGGATGTGGATGCTTTCTTCTTGTCAACTTCAACTTGTCAACCATCTCCTCTAAAACAACATTGTCAGTGCTTCCATTATCAATAATAATATCACAACACTTACCTTCACATTTACACTTTGTGCAGAATAAATTCTTTCTCTGATTAGGTTCTTTCTCCTCATTCAACAAAGTTCTTCTGACAACTAGGGTTTCTCCCCTTTTAGCATCTTTAGAATGCTCAGACTGTGTATCTTCATCTACATGTGCAACTCATGCATTACCTTAAGGTCTTCTATTTGTCCTTCCTTGATGTTGTGGACACTCGTATTCTTGATGTCCTTCTTCTCCACATTAGACATAGGTTCCTCGGAAACCTCCTCTGTCAGGTCCTTGCCCAGGTCAGCCTCTTCCTCTTTGTTCACCATTGTTCTAGTCATGAGGGTGGTAGGCATTTTCTCCTCTCTGATTCTGACTAGCTTCTTCACTTTTCTTTTGATCTTCATTGTAGCCTCCATAGGATTTTTCACCAGTCCTTCCACCTTCACCTCTTCCCCTTTGCTTGCTATCAAATCTTTTATTTAGCTTCTCTTCCACCTTCAAGGAAAACTAGTAAGCATCTTCTATGGTGGTCATTCTAACAAGTCTCAGCTCCTCTCGAATACTTAGCCTCAACCCATTAATGTAATGGTATACCTTCTCCTTGTTGGCCTTTGCATGGCCTATTCTAATAGTAATCTTATAAAACTCTTATGTATACTCCTTAATAGACTTGTTACCTTGCTTTAGTCCTTGCAGCTTCTTTAGCAACTCCATTTCATAGTCCATAGGAATGAACTGCTTCATTAGTTTCTATGCCATCTGATCCCATCTGGTGATCTTTCCTTTTCCTCTTCTATTCCTCTCTAATTGGACCTCTTTCCACTAAATACTAGCGTAGCCCTTCAACTTTGTTTTTGCAAACTTGACCCGATCTGGGTCCTCCACATCTTCATACTCAAAATACTCCTCCATATCATTGATCTAATCAGTAAGCTCTTCCGGATTCAAATCTCCATTATATGTAGAAACTTTGATCCTGGGCCTCTTTCTGATCTTCAAAATGGCCCTCAACAACCTAACTTCTGTAGGATCTCCTATAGCTTCTTATTCTTCCTTAGATAGTTCTTCTTCAATTTCATCTTTGCTTTCTTCTCTTGTTCTCGGCTCAAACCCTCTTCGTAGCTCCTTTTACAATGCATCGATTTGCCTTTGTAAGGCTCTAAAACCCTCTTCCATCAAAGTGTTCCTCCCAATATGATTTCTTCATGGAGGCATCTTGATCTCAATAGCAAACCCACAACCTTTGGTCCTGGCACAAACTGCCTCATGGTCGGTGATCTGTCTACACACTCAAGAACCCTTGCTCTGATACCACTTGATGAAGGGGGTAAATCATAAAACACACAAAAATAGAAATGGTACACTGAAAATAGAATATTTCTTTATTGATTTGGACAACTCATTACATTACAGAAGCTCAATTACAATCAGAGAAATCAATCCTCCATAGGTTGCAACACACTACAATTACCCATCACTAGGCTCTGGAATCTTCTACCTTCTGTAACCCCAAATCAGCTAGGGTTTCTATTTTCCCACCTATTCTTGACTCTACACTTTCCCCCTTAACTCTACTACTGCCTCGAGTTCCCAAAATAGTCATAAATAGCACTTTTTGGTGGCCTCCAGCTAAATTTTGAAATTTACAACTCCCTCCAAAAGTAGGTCAACTCCTGGGAGTATAACTTTTGATCTGGGTGTCCGATTGACAAACCATTTTAAGTGCCAGAAAGATCGCGATGTGAACTATCACACCGGAAAACAACTTTTCGGGATGTTATGGGATGTTTTAGTGCCTCATATTTGGTTTCAAAAATTTTTAGGGGCTTTTCAGAAAACAAAAACTTTAATATCTTTCAGCTCACAAATGATCTTTACACGATTCCTTCACCAAAGGTCTTATATTTCAATTATGAATCTTTCTGTAAGTTTTCACTTCAATCCATGCCCAAATGTAAACTTTTGTAAAATGGCAGTTAAACTTTCAAAAACTAGTAGTTTGCTATTTTTAGCAGTTTGAAAAAATTAAAGTCCTACATCATTATTCAGGAGATTATGGAACCAGAAACACTAATTATAGAAAGAAATGAAAAAAAACTACAATGATTTTGATTCAACTTCTTTTTGGGTGATGCAAGATTGCCCTTACACCATTGGATGCTCCTGTATCAAATAATTTAGTAAATAGGAGTATCGAAAGAACACCATTTGAGATTGTGATAGGAACTAGTTACCTTAGAGGAGTAGCAGAGTTGAGAGACATCAGTATGAAAGAGAAGAGGAGTACAAAAGTAGAAGAATTTGTAGGACACATGGAGATAATGCATAATTAGGTTAAGAAGCATTTGAAGGTGATGAATAGTAAGTATAAAGAGCAAGCGGATGAGAAGAGGAGACACAAAGAATTTTTAGTAGGAGGTGTTGTATTTGAGAAATGAAAGATTTCTAGTTGGGACATATAACAAGTTGAAGATGAAGAAATTTGGACCATTTAGGATACTTAGAAGATTTGATTCAAGAAATGCATATGAAGTGGAGTTACCAAAGACATTGGATATATCACCTATTTTCAACATTGTAGACCTATATTAGTATCATAAAGTAGAGTTCAATGGCAGCATTGAAGAATATTTGAATAAGTAATTACAACAAAAATCACAAGAGTAGATTGAGGACATCTTGGAAAATAGAGTTGGATGCAACAACTAGAGGAAGACAATACAAAGAATATCTTGTGAAGTGGAAAGGCAGACTGGAAGAAGACTCATTTTTGATTTCTCAGGTTGAGGTGGGCTATCTTGGTACTCCTCCAGCCCCAACAAAGTGATGTACTCACTTTTTCAACAACCCTAGATGTCTGATGAAGGAGCATCCTTGGTTCAAGACCAATCTTGTATCAACCAAAAACATTTGAATTTCTGTTTGTTTCTTTACATTTCCCATTTCAGTTTAGTTAGTAGAAGTTTCTATACTTTTGTATGCATTCTACCACTGTATATCGAAAAATTTGGATTTATAAATGGAAATGATCAAACAATTGAAATGCATAACCTAAACCCAAATAATTCAATACCTCGAAGATGCAAAATGAGCTTGATTGATTGATCGCTTTGTTGTGTTGATTGCTCGATTCCGCAGCATAACGTTGATAAGGAGATAGATGATGGATGCAAAGGCTCTAATGATATTTCAACAGCATGTGGATACTTGAGGATCAATGCCCTTTTAGAAAATTTGACAGAATAAGGGTGCTTAAGGCTCAATGCATGCTAATGGCTTGTGAGGGGGTTGATTTATAGGAAAGGCTTGGTTCCAATGGATGGCTAGGATCAATTAGGGCTTTAGGTGAAATAGATGGATAGGATTAAGTTAGGTTTCTTTGCACATCAAGAAATTGTAGTCATATGACATGTGGCAAAGGAGGATGAGGCTTAGGTGTGCTTGTGTAGATAAATACTAAAATTAGGTCCCAATAGTTGTGCATGTAAAGGATTTGAATGAAAGTTGTATTACAACACATGATTGACTGGACAAGTGTTGGAATGTGATAAAAGATGAGTGTTTAATTCAAATAAAATATTTGAATTAGTTGTGATATGAGTTGGATATTAATAAAATTTATTTAATTAATAGGATAAATGAATAGGATGGGATAAAATATGATGTGAAAATTAATTAAATAAATAAAATTTATTTAATTAATTGGGATGGAGATAAGATAAATGGGATTATGCATGTGAAATTAATTAAATAAATAAATTTATTTAATTAATTGGCTAAGTAGGATAAAGATGGGGATTTTAATTAAATAAATAAAATTTATTTAATTAATTGGCTTAATGGATAAATGGGATTAAGAGTGGGATTTAGGACAAAAATAGCTTATGATGTTTAGGATAATGTTTTAACAAGGTGTTGTAGGACATGGACAAAGTTGGGACAAATTTGGGTGTCTACATTTTGCCCCTCTTTGAGATGATCTTCAAGATGATGAGCTTTGTGTTGAGTAACATCATTTCAAAGAAGTTAAGGTATGGATAATTGATAGGGATGCTGATGATGATGATAGAAAGGATAGGTTGGTGATGCCCCCTCGAGAGGTTAGGCAGGTTGGACAAACACGGGTAGGCTCTCGAAAAGAAATGGCTTGGCTGTAAAAAGAAAGATAAGGGGATAGATAGAAGAAATGATGATGCGTTATGCTGCAATGAACGTGAGCAACCATGATGTTTGATATAGCACTAGACGTTATGCACCAAGGTATAAGGACCAGGGTGACGATGTGTCTTGTGCCCCAGCCTAATACAACCTTGTCTAACGTATGAGGAAGAAAACTTAGAGCATTGAAGTCCTAATGCACAAAAGGTATGATATGACCTCAGATGCAAAGGATAGTGCAAAAAGCTATTCCAACATACACAAGATATGAATATTAGCTGGAAATGATATCGATATGATACAAATGCAAAATAAAATGATAACACATACAAGCAAACAAGCAAGCATGCGCAAATGATACAAAAATAAACAAGGTATTGCCCCTGTCAAGCTGTAAACCAAAGATTAATTGCTGATTGTTTTGTTGATGATAGTTGAGAGTGTTGTCATTGCGGGGAAAGCTATATCCCTAAATCAACACAAGGTTGTTTGCTGAGTTGGTTGGCTAATTGGCTAATTGATTTGGCTTACAACAAGGCTAGGATCAAGACCATGGATTGCGATTGGATAATTTGGCTTGATTGATTAACTTGATTGGTATGGATTAAGGATGGGCTTGAGGATGGGCTTGCATTTGGATCATTGCTTGAAATGGTTGGAAGATGATGAAATGATGAATGAAGATTGATTTGATAAAATGTTGATGATGGGATGATTTGTGGTGGATTGAGCTGCTTTTGATTTGCTGAAGTGATTGGATTTGTTTTGATGGTTAGATTGATGTGCTTGAGTTGATTTGCTTTAGTGTTAATGTTGATAATTGATAGGATTTGTTTTGATGGTTGGATTGATGTGCTTTGAGTTGATTTTCTTTGGTGTTAATGCTGATGATTGATAGGATTTGTTGTGATGGTTGGCTTGATGTGCTTTAGTTGTGATGGTTGCTGTTGCTGGGTTGATTATTTTGATGATTGGATTTGTTTAGAATGATGATAGTGATGGTGTGATGATAAGAGTGTCCACTCAATCTAAGTATAAGCAAGTGTTCTTAGTGTGCACAAAGGATATAAAATAAACAAGGTATTGCCCTTGTCAAGTCATAAACCAATGATTGATTGTTTTATTGATAAAGATAGATAGTGTTGTCATTGTGGGGAAAGCTATATCCCTAGATCAACACAAGGATGTGGGAACGCTATATCCCATTGATGATGATTGATGATGATTGATTGGGCTCATGACAAGATTAGGATCAAAACCTGTTGATTTGATTGGATAATGTTCCTTGATTCATTAGCTTGCTTGATATGGATTAGTGTGACATGGATTTAAGATCATTGCTTAGATTGATTTGATTGATATGACTGGAAGAAGTGATTGATTGAAATGGATGAATGAATGTTATTGATAGGAAGAATTGATGATGATGATGATTTGATTTTGATTAAATGTTGATGGAGTGGATTGATTTGGATGATGTGATTGGTTTTATTGCTTGGCTTTTTCGTTGGATATTTGATTTTTTTGGATTTTTTGACATATTTGATTTTTTTGAATTTTTGGAGAATATTTTGATTTTTTTTTTTTGGATTTTTTGAATGTTTTGGGATGTCAATGGATTTACAATTGGAGTAGCCTTTGTGCTAGATACCAATGACAAGGGAAAACCAAGTCTAGGTGCAAAGATGGATGAATGGGATTGGATGGATAAAAGGATGGGCTCATAGTAAATGGGATGAAAGGCTCATGAGAATTGGATGGATAGATAAGAGGATTGGCCATATAAGGGATGGATGTGTGCCTCATAATGAACAAATAGGTAGGCTATAGTGGAAAGCTCATGACAAATGGATGGGGATAAGCTATAAGATGGAAAGCTTATGATAAGGATATGCCATAGTGGATGGATCATAAGGGAGCTAGGATGTGATCTTCAAAGGCTATGTTGCATAGGAAGAACTTGCCCCCATTCTAGGTGGTAATGCTTAGGATTTTTACATGACAAAGTTCATGACCAAGGGATGACATGATGGATTAGTTTAAATGGGATGGATAAATGGTCAATGGATAGGACTTGGTTTGGAAAGAAGGTATGTCAAGAAATATCCAAACATGTTTCAACATTTTGCCCCTATGTCTTCGTCAAGATCAAAAGGTGGAAGAATAGATAAATGGGTTCAATAGGATAGGCATGTTTATGTAATGGCTAAGGATGGCAAGATAGGATAAGATAGGTTGGTATGATATAATTGGATAGATAGTTGGGAAATGGATAGGTTGGATGAGACAATGTGCCCCCAAGTGTAAGTGACATAGAAGATCAACCTACACATGATGCCTGTTTGCCAGGTTTTCATCATGGTACTTATCCAAGGCGCCTGTTTACCAGGTTTTCACCGTTGGACGAAGGGCTTTCTCTTTACTTTTTTTTTTTGACTTTTTTCTTTTTCTTTTTTTGCTTTTAGATGTGTTGACAATTACACATGGCGCCTGTTTGCCAGGTTTTCACCATCGTAATGGATAGGAGGGACTCAAGTGGCTAGTTCAATGGATGTTGGTAGTCCCATTAGAGATAGATGATGTCTTCGCATGGACCATGTCAAGTGTGCTCATTGATGTTGATAAGGGATTGCATGGATGGGAGATGGATTAGGTAGATAGTGGATGATGATGTGGAATTATGGTAGGGTAGGCTAGTGGCTTATGGTGTGGATTTATATAGGCTTATGGAATGAAGATGGACGAAAAGTTTATGCCAAAGCATGGACCATAGGGATAGCATGGGGGAGATATGTAGGATAATGGATAGAAGATGGGGAGATGTAGGCATGTGTGAATGTTTTGGAATGGAAGGGAATCATGACCAACGGCTGCACACACCGTGATAAACATTGAAGCTTTTGATGGGATGGTGTTGTAGGAAGCAATGGAGATGTTTGCTTAGGAGATGGTTGATGAAGTGATTTAGGAACCCACATAGATTTAGTATTTTTAGTGCTTTTGTTTTGCTTGTGGGATTTTTTAAGGGGATGGAAGTTTTGGATGGAAGTAGGCTTTTGGATGGATAGAGGTGGTTGGGATTCTTGAGATGTAGAGGAGGATGCCTCATTTCCTTTGCTAGCTATTTGCTTAGGAACCCAAACCATTTTGCTTTTGGGCTTTGCATTTGAAGGTAAGGGTTTAGATAGCTTTTTGGATTGCTTTGCTTTGGTTATTTGCATTGATTTTTCATGTTTGTGCCCTAAGGCATGATAGTTCTTTGGATTTTTGGTAGGACTTTTAGCTTTATAGGTAGAGGCATCAAAATTTTTGCTTTTGAATCCCATGGGGTGGGTGGAGTGGATGAAATGATTGGAAACTTTATGCTTAGGCGATGTGTGCTTTTGTTGGCCATGATTAGGGATGTAAGGATACTTATGAATGATATGTATGTTAGGTGTTGGAAGCAATGATGGCAAGGTGGATGGAGGGATATTTGGAGTTGGTAAAAGTGGAGGCAAAGTGGATGGCCGAAGGTGTATGGTCACATGCTTTTGACATTTGTAGGTTGATGGAGATGGAATGGAAACACATGTTTTGGGTAGATGATGGGGGGGTGTGATGGAAAGTGGTAGGTTTAGGATGCATGAAAGGATTACCAACATCTTGGCCTTGTTTACCTTGGGGTGTGTATCCAAGGCCATATGAGCATGGAGGGATTTTGACATGGTTTGGCTCCAAAATACCTTGTTCATAAAGGCCTAGACCTTTGCCTTGGTAGTTCATGTTTTGGAGTATGCGATGGACAATGGGACTAGGTGTGCTGTGAACATTAGACTTGAGCTCATTATTGGATGAAGAAGGTGAAGTGGATAAAGGTCGTTGTTGTCCTAAGGAAGAACATTCATGGACAAAGGTGGTAAAACCAATAGGACATGATAGTGGACTTGAAGTGGAATCGATGGTCAATGTGAAAGGAGGATCATTAGGATCTTGCTTATGTTCATGTTGATCCAAGTTATTGGTATGATCTTTTATGCTTACTTGGGGGACAAGTGTCTCATCATGACAAGTTGATGTTTGCTCATTATGGATAGGGCTAGATGGTAGATGACTAGGAGCAATGTGGATATCTTGGTCATGGATAGATATAGGATTATGGATAGGATCAAGGTGCTCATGGATAGCTTCTTCATAGGTATCATCTTGATCATAAAGAAGGTAAATGTTATGGATGGGTTGCATGAAAGTGTTTTGATCTTGAGTTGGACTAGGGCTTAATGTTTCCACATGCTTAGGATTAAATTTTTGACATACCTCTTGGGTTTCTTGAATGGAAGTGGAAGACTCTTGGATAGGCTCTTGGTCAACAACATGAGAACATGATGACTCTTGACTTGGATTAATGATAGAAGGTTCTTGAATAGGCTTGATGTCTTGTAGGTCACCTGATGGGACTGTAGGTTTAGACATGATAGGTTCATGAATGGGTGTTTGACATGGGTGTTTGACCTTTGGAAGTTCTTTGATAGGTTCATGAATGGGTGTTTGACATGGAGGTAGTTTATTCCTAGCTAGTAGCCAATGGATCACATCCTTTGCAAGGGTATGAGTGGATGGGCAATATAATGGATGGATGATAAGGGTAGATGGTGTTGTAGGCTTATGATTAGGATTAGGTTGAGGGCTAATTGGACTGGGTGGATTAGGATTTGGACTAGATGAGGGTGATGTGGCATGATTTCCCATTATAGGTAGGTACACCTTGTAAACAATTGAGATAAATATTGGGCATTGATTTATATTATGGCCTTTGGTCCTATGGTATGCACAATAATCATGTTCAGCATATGGACTTTCTTCACATGGTTTGACTTTAGGAAGTTCAATGAGTTTTGCTTCAAGCATCCTTTGTAAAACTCTCTCAGCCACATCCTTTGGTGAATGATTAGAATGACATGGTGATGAAGGTAATGAGGGGCTTGGTGGTTTGGAAGGTAAAGGGATCAATGGACTATGATTGGGATCACATGGTGGTGTTGGGATAGGATTAGTTGGCTTATGTGTTGGCGAGTGATTAGATGATGAAGGCCACTCATAAGATGCATTTGCTAGATTGGTATCTCCCTTGTCAAAGGTAATTAAGTCTTGCATAGGATAACTTGGGCTTGTTTGATTTATGTACAAGGGACCACTTGGACTTGCATGTGCTTCTTGTTGGAGAGGTGGACTTAGGTCTATCAATGGTGCTTGATGGTCTTGTTGAAAAGGTGTACTTGGACCTACTTGATTTATGTACAAAGAGCCATTGGGACTTGGATGTTGTTCTTGTAATATCACATGATTGCCTTGTGGATGGGCTTGATAGTGCATTGGAACGGTGGCATGAGGGATTGGATAAGCTTGAGGTGGAGGTTGATAGGTTGATGTGGCATTGACTTGGTGGATAGGTGGATTAAGTTGATAGGAAGTGGATGGATATGACATGTGGCTATGAAGTGGATTACGTTGATAGTGAATGGCTAAGGATTGCTGTACTTGTTGAGCTTGACTAGTGGCTAAAAGGTGTTGAACTTGGGTTATGAGGTTTTGCAGATGAGGTGATTGGCTTACGTGGGGTTGAGCTTTTTGGATGAAGAATTGTAATATTTCAATGGCGTCTTGGTTTAGGGGTTGTGATCCTTGATAAAGATTTTGGAGGAATCTTTAGAATTTGATTGTTGGGTCCTCCAGTGTAGACATGTTGTGACCAAGTGTTTGTCTTAAGTCCTTTTAGCAAGTGCTTGTTTAGGGATTTGGATGATGATGTGGCTTGTTTGGATGACTTGGCTATGTTTGGGATGAAAGTGATTGGGTTTGAATGTTATTGGAAGAATGTGTAGGATGACTTGTCTTTATGTGTTTGGGTGTTTAGAGCTTGATGTGGCAATATTCAAACAAATGATTATGCATATACACACATGAATCACTCACGCAAGACACATAAGCAAGTTGTTGACTTTGAAAATGAAATGTGATGATTATGCAAGCACACATGGAAGACACATCAACAAGCCTAATGTGTAGTCAAGTGGGCATAGCCAATTAGGTCTTAGGCTATCTATTGCACAAGGTTGACTATGGAATTGAAAGTGAAATCCTGCCACACAGCCAGGAGAAAGGGGTAACCCACCCTTCACCTTCACTTCCCAAAGGTATAAAGTTCTTTGGGGCTTAGCCAAGAGTGACAAGATTCCAACTCCCAATGAGGGTGTCTTTCGATTCAGCCTCGATTGAGGTCGTCCCTTGGAGTGGTGTGTCTCCAAGCAGGCCTCCTAAGAAGGGTATGACAAAAGCAAACCAAGTGAGCTGTTACTTGATTCACACTCGCAGTTGTTAATTTCCCCTTAGAAACTTGAAATGTGTAACAAACAGTTTAAGCACTTATTCTTTTTAGACCCAAATCTAAATGTGATGGAAGACAATGGTTTGTTTTAGCCCAATTTTTTGATGTGAATTTGCAAACAATTGTTTATTTTAAAGCCCAAATCTAAGTGTGATGACAAACAAGTTGTTTGTTTTATGCCCAAAATCTAAATGTGTGATCAAATAATGATTAGAGATGAGAGATTAGAATGAGTGCACCTCATAAAAATTGCTTTCCAAGTTGCTATTATGATTGATCCAAATGTTGCTCCAGCTCCTTTGATTCACTTACAAGGCACTGCAAAAAATAAAATGTGATTTGGTTCGCTAGATTGGAAGATATGATTTTTTTTTCTAAAAGTCGCGCGTCAAAAATTTCTGAAAAATTAGAATCGCAGGGTCAACTTCAAATCGCCATAACTCTTTGAATACTAAACCAAATATTTAATGTAACCACTTTTCGGAAAGCTCTCGAAGTCCTCTTTCCAACGAATCTAAGATCTCCTTTTTACAGGACCTGTGTAAAACAAAAAACTCTCTGCAACAGATCTGGTCATAAATTAAAAAAATCAGCAAAAAGTCACGCGTCAAAAATTTCTGAAAAATTAGAATCGCAGGGTCAACTTCAAATCGTCATAACTCTTTGAATACTGAGCCAAATCTTTAATGTAACCACTTTTCGGAAAGCTCTCGAAATTCTCTTTCCAACGAATCTAAGATCTCCTTTTTACAGGACCTGTGTAAAACAAAAAACCCTCTGCAACAGATCTGGTCATAAATTAAAAAAAATCAGCAATATAAAATATCTTCAACCTACAAATCAAAGTGCATAAATCTGCAAAAATGAATGATTGACGCTCCAAGAAATCTGATCTTCACAAAAACAACTCAAACAAGAGGGTTAATCAGGGACGTGAGTCCCACCGGGCGTGCCAAAATGTATATCAAAAAATTTGGATTTATAAATGGAAATGATCAAACAATTGAAATGCATAACCTAAACCCAAATAATTCAATACCTCGAAGATGCAAAATGAGCTTGATTGATTGATCGCTTTGTTGTGTTGATTGCTCGATTCCGCAGCATAACGTTGATAAGGAGATAGATGATGGATGCAAAGGCTCTAATGATATTTCAACAGTATGTGGATACTTGAGGATCAATGCCCTTTTAGAAAATTTGACAGAATAAGGGTGCTTAAGGCTCAATGCATGCTAATGGCTTGTGAGGGGGTTGATTTATAGGAAAGGCTTGGTTCCAATGGATGGCTAGGATCAATTAGGGCTTTAGGTGAAATAGATGGATAGGATTAAGTTAGGTTTCCTTGCACATCAAGAAATTGTAGTCATATGACATGTGGCAAAGGAGGATGAGGCTTAGGTGTGCTTGTGTAGATAAATACTAAAATCAGGTCCCAATAGTTGTGCATGTAAAGGATTTGAATGAAAGTTGTATTACAACACATGATTGACTGGACAAGTGTTGGAATGTGATAAAAGATGAGTGTTTAATTCAAATAAAATATTTGAATTAGTTGTGATATGAGTTGGATATTAATAAAATTTATTTAATTAATAGGATAAATGAATAGGATGGGATAAAATATGATGTGGAAATTAATTAAATAAATAAAATTTATTTAATTAATTGGGATGGAGATAAGATAAATGGGATTATGCATGTGAAATTAATTAAATAAATAAATTTATTTAATTAATTGGCTAAGTAGGATAAAGATGGGGATTTTAATTAAATAAATAAAATTTATTTAATTAATTGGCTTAATGGATAAATGGGATTAAGAGTGGGATTTAGGACAAAAATGGCTTATGATGTTTAGGATAATGTTTTAACAAGGTGTTGTAGGACATGGACAAAGTTGGGACAAATTTGGGTGTCTACAACCACAATTACATTTTAGCCCCTGTAGAGCTAGACTTAGCATCTAGACACTTTCATGCACATCATATCCTTAATTCAAAGCATTTGGATCAAGTACCAGAAGATATCACTATCAGAAGATTGATTGTTTTTCTTAGAACAAAGCATCCTGACAATATCAGACAACCAACTAAAAGAGAAGATTTATGGAGCATCCCACAACTTGTAGAGATAAATGACACATCAGTCGATGTTGTTTGGATCATGGCTGACCTCCCCTAAGTTCCACATGTTATTCCATTCATTTACAAAGGAGTTCTATTCGACTAGGTCTGACCTATGCATGTACACACATTACAGCTCTTCATTGGGGTTTATGATCTTTCTTGCCTGACACGGAGGAATCTTATGTTCTGGAGATGTGATATAATCATATAATAGATTCCTAGGAGAGTAGTAGTTGATAGATAGATAATTCATAAGTTAGATTTTCTTTGGAAAGTGCCTTCAAAGCTATATCTTGTGTATATTCTGTAATAGAGGAATTAGGCCTGTGAGCCCTAATTGTAAGCCCACATGATGTCGGTCAGTTTGTAATTTGAATCTACGATATACTAAATGACTGAATCTACATTTTTTTTCTATCTTTGAGTTTTTTCCATTGTGTTTAATCTTGCTGCATGGTCTAGATTGTTCACTTTGTGGACCCTCCTAACCGTGAATGCACCAGATACACCATCCCACCTTCTGTAGAAGGGCTTTTGAATAAAAGGATATCCACTAACTCAAGGGATACATTATCCCACCTCCATAGAGGGCTTCTTTGATTGTAATATAGATAAATATGTGTACTCAGGCCATAGATACAACATCCCTCCTCACAAAGAGGGCTTACAAACATGCTTCATTAGTACCAAAATCATCAGACAAATATCACTAGATTCAATCAAACCCTTCTTTCATGCATACATTCAAGGACATATATCAAGATAAGTCACTACAATGATAGAGGACTCATCTATAGGTCTGATGTCACTTTGAGATGATTAGAAGATAGAATAGATTGATATTTTGTTAAACCCTAGTTCGATTCAGCTTAAAACCCTAATTATGCAAAATCGTAAGCAAACAGACAAAACTTGGACAATGTTTTGAATGCACAAGACAACTAAGAGGGGGGTGAATCAGTTGTAACTTATAATTTCAAAAACCCTCAAACACATTTAGATCCACATCAATCCAATTAACCTTTAAATTGTTATGATAATTAAACATGAGAAGCAAAAATCAAAACTAAATCACAACATTAAATACATGCGAACACTAAATTTTACATGGAAAACCCAAAATATGAAAATACCATGGTGAGGATTAGGTCACTATATAATATGATAAAAAACTAGTTAAGGTTGGTACAACTGATTAAGGTTGGTACAATTGGTGGACTCATTGTCCAAGAATGCTCACTATAGGTGGCTAACTACAAAAGGACTCACTATCCTAAAAGAAAGAGATAGAAGAAATCACTCACTAACAACATTTGAACTGTTATAGTTACATCTAACACATGCATGGAGTACAGTTCCAATGAAGCTCAATATTCACCAGAACATCAACATCATCTCCGTAACACCAATGAAAGATAGTAGACACCTTCTGATCACTGCATCTGGTATTCTAACACATGAAGGCCTGTACTACTCCACTCAACCACTTCATTACTTACATCATATCCATTATGCATGCACTCGATCATGATCCCTTTGACACTCTTATATTTTCTTCAACCTTGAGAACATTCTCCAAGGTCGACATCACAACTTAACACATAAAATTCATATTAGGTATGGACCTAAACATTCCCGCGATGGAAAGGTGATGAAGGGGGTAAATCCCAAAACACACAACAACAAAAATTAAACACAAAAAATAGAGTTTTATTTTATTGATCTGAGCAACTCATTACATTACAGAAGCTTAATTACAATTAAAGGAACCAACCCTCCACAGGTTGCAACATATTACAACTTTCCCTCCCAAGATTCTAGAATCATCTACCTTTTATAACCCCAAATCAGCTCAAGTTTCTGTTTTCCCATCTATTTTTGACTCCACACTTGGCCTCTTAACTCTACTACTGCCCAGGGTTCCCAAAAATGGTTATTAATAGCCTTTTTGGTGACCAACAATGTAATTTTGAAATTTGCATCTCCCTCCAAAAATAGGTCAACTTTTAGGAGCCATAACTTTTGATCTGGGTGTCTGATTGATGAACTATTTAATGTGTTGGAAAGATCGTGGAGTACTTTATGTGCTAAGAATTGGCCCTACTAGTTCTGGCCATCTTTAGGCCCGTACGGGGCTGTTTAGTGCCTCAAACATGAGTTTGAATAATTTTCAGGCATTTTTCAAGAAATGAAAACTTTAATATCTTTCACCTCGCAAATGATGTTTGTGTGATTCCTTCGCCAAAGGTCTTATTTTTTAGTTATGAAGCTTCCTATAAATTTTCACTTCATTCTGTGCCCAAATATAAACATTCTAAAAATAGCAGGTTGCTATTTTTAGCAGTTTAGAAAAACTAAAAGTTCTACATCATTATTCAAGCGATTATGGAACCAGGAACACAAATTTTGGAAAGAAATGGAAAGAACATCAACAATTTTAAAACACATCTTTTTTTGGGTGATGCAAGATTGCCCTTACACCACTGGATCCTCCTGCATTAGACACCCAGGGTAATTTGAGAAGTGACCCTATCACGTTTCAAGTGTTTGTGTGAGGAAAACCCAAACGGTCAACCTCTGCCTTAGACAACCAAGAAGAATCTTCTATAGGCCTTCCTTTCCATTTCACCAGATATTCTTCATATTACCTATTCCAAGTACTTCTTCCCACACGGCTATCCAAGATCTCTTCTATCTCCTTTATTGAAGTAGATGTCGGAATACTCCACTATTCTTCTATTGGTCCATCCTCTACTCCACCTTCATGATATTCTGATAAATTAGTAATGTTGAAAATAGGGGAAATGTTGATCCCACTTGGCAGCTCTACCTCATATGCATTTCCTGAATCATGTTTCTTTAAAATTCTGCATGGTCCAAATTTTTTCATTTTCAGCTTAATGTATGTTCCAATTGGGAACCTTTCTTTTCTTAAGTGAACCATGATTTCATCTCCTAACTGGAACTTCTTATATCTCCTCTTCTAATCTGCCTTAGCCTTGTACTGAATATTCATCTTATTAATGTGCTTTTTCACCTCTTCATGCAAATTCTTCATGTGTTCTGCAAAGTCCTTAGCCTCAGTACTTGTCTAGATTCCTTAACTCTGAAGCATTTCTTGGACTATTCCCATATACAATCTGGAATGGTGATTTACCAGTACTCCTATTGACAGAATTGTTGTAAGCAAATTATGTCTGTGGTAAAATTAAATCCCATCCCTTGGGCTTATCTCCTACTAAGCATCGTAGCAGGTTACCCAAACTCCTATTCACCACTTCAGTCTGTCCATCAATCTGTGGATGGTGTGCAAAACTGAACTTCAAATTTGTCTTCAACTTTTTCTACAATGTCCTCTAGAAATAACCAACAAACTTGGTATCTCGATCTGAAACTATGCTCTTTGGTAGACCATGTAATATCACCACCTCCATGAAAAATAACTCTACAATATGAACCACATCATTAGTCTTCTTTCAAGGAATAAAATGTGCCATCTTTGAGAATCTATCCACTGCCAAAAAAATGGAATCATGTCCTCTCTGTGTCCTTAGTAATCCATGAACAAAATCCATACTATATCATCCCATGGCTTCTCTAGTATAGGTAGTGGCTGGTATAGACCTATATTTTGACTTGCTCCTTTTACCATCTAACATACTCTGCAACTCTGAACAAATTTCTTCACATCTTGATGTAATTGTGGCCAATAATAATTTTCACCAATAATAGCAATGGTCTTATCTCAACCAGTGTGCCCAGCCAATCCTCCACTATGCTTCTCCTTAATTAGGTTCTCTCTCATTGAACTCCTTGGAATGCACAACTGGCTTCCTCTAAACAACATGCCATCTTAGATTATGAAATCCAACCATTTTGTCATGTCCAAAGTAACAGGTTCCAAACAAGCTCTCCAAGCCTCTGCAAAATCTTGATCTTTAGGATACAAAGTTTTGACCTCATCGAACCCAACAACCTCTATCTTCATTTCTATCAACAAATTTTGCCTTCTGCTCAAGGCATTTGCAACTCTGTTGGACTTCCCACTCTTGTGCTTCAAAACAAAAGTATAGCTCTAAAAAAACTCAACCCATTTTAAGTGCCTCTGGTTCAACTTTCCTTGACTATTAAGATACTCCAAAGCCTAATGATCAGTATATAAAACAAACTCTTTTGGCAACAAATAATGTCTCCATTTCTTCAAAGCCTAAACTATTGCATAAAATTTGTGATTATAAACATAATACTTTTTCTTGGCATCACTAAGCTTCTCACTAAAATAGGCAATGGGCTTACCTTCTTGGCTCAAAATAGCTCCTATAGCATTGCCACTAGCATCACAATCTACCTGAAATACCTTATTGAAATATAGAAATGCCAAAATAGGTTGCTCTGTGACTTTCTACTTCAATGTATCAAAGCTTTTGTCTGCTCCTTTAGTCCATCTAAATTTTTTTCTGTCCTGTCTCATTGTCTCAGTTAGGGGTGCACAAATGCTACTAAAATTCCTGATAAACTTTATATAAAAACTTGTCAAACCATGAAAATATCGTACCTCTGTGGCACTCCTTGGCATAGGCCATTCAAGGATAGCCCTCAGCTTCTCTGGGTCCATCTTAAGACCTTCCTCTAAGACAACAAATATCAGGTATACCAACTCTTTCTTTGCAAAACTGTATTTCTTCAGACTAATCAACAACTTCTCTTCTCTTAGCTTCTCTAAAACTCTTCTGATATGCATCAGATGCTCATCCCAAGTCTTACTTAAAATCAAAATATCATCCAAATAAACAATAACAAAACTTCCCAAAAATTGTTTCAATACCTCATTCATGAGCTGCATAAATGTGCTCGGTGCATTGGTCAGCCCAAATGGCATGACTAACCACTCATACAAACCTTGTTTGGTTTTGAAGGTTGTCTTTCACTTGTCTCCTTCTTTGATATGGATCTGGTGATACCCACTCTTCAAGTCAATCTTCGTGAAGTACTTGGCTCCACTCAAATAGTTGATTATATCATCCATTCTAGGCAATGGGAATCTATACTTGATCGTGATCTTATTGATGGCTCAAGAATCTATACACATTCTCCATTCTCTTTCTTTGGTGCAGTACTGTAGGTACTACACATGGACTTAGTCTCTCCCTTATCAGTCCCTTCCTTAACAGCTCTTGAACTTGTCTGTTCATCTCTTCACTCTCTGCAGGAGTCATTTTGTGGGTTGCCTTATTTAGCAGACTAGCTCCTGGTATCAAATCTATTTGGTGACTTATCTTCCTCACCAGTGGTAAACCTTCTTGTACATTATCAGAGATAATATCCTGAAATTCTTCTAACATATATGAGACTTCTGCTGAAACATCTTCACATTTCTCTTGACTAATCTTAGGAATCAATGCAAAGCAATGATGTTCATGCTTCGTACCCTCCAAAAATTTCCTACCATCTACCAAGCAAATTCTTGCAGTACTACATACCTTTTCTTCCACCTCCTTCAAGGGCTTCAACTTATGATGAACTCCATCCTTTGTTAGGGAATATGTGTTTGCACGGCCATCATAGATAGTGATCCTATCATATTTTCACGGCCTCCCCAATAGCATATGATATGTGTATATTGAAAAATTTGGATTTATAAATAGAAATGATCAAACAATGAAATGCATAACCGAAACCCAAATAATTCAATACCTCGAAGATGCAAGATAAGCTCGATTGATTGATCACTTTGTTGTGTTGATTGTTCGATTCCGTAGCATAACGTTGATAGAGAGATGGGTGCTGGTGATGGTTGATGGTTGATGCAAGTTAGATGGATTGAAGATGATGGATAATGGCTTGAGATGAAAATTCAGTAGAGTGAGGATGATGGATAATGGCTTGAGATGAAAATTCAGTAGAGTGAGGTTGCATGAAGAAGAATCCTAAAAAATTCTTTTTTTTAATCTCCTCTCTAATGTCTTCTTTAATGTCTTCTCTAATCTCTTCTCTAATGTCTTTTAATGTCTTCTCTAATCTCTTCTCTAATGTCCTCTCTAATGTCCTCAAATGGCTCAAAAGAGGCTTGCTTTATAGGATTGGCTTGGTTCAAATGGATGGCTAGGATCAATTAGGGCTTTAGATAAAATGGATGGATAGGATTAAGTTAGGTTTCCTTGTACATCAAAAAATTGTAGTCATGTGACATGTGGCAAGGGAAGATAATGCTTAGGTGTGCTTGGGTAGATAAATACTAAAATTAGGTTCCATTAGTTGTGCATGTGAAAGATAAAAGTTGTACTACAACACATGATTGACTGGACAAGTGTTGGAATGTGATAAAAGATGAGGACTTAATTCAAATAAAATATTTGAATTAGTTGGGATATGAGTTGGATATTAATTAAATAAATAAAATTTATTTAATTAACTGAGAAGTTGCATAGGATGAGATAAGATATGATGTGGAAATTAATTAAATAAATAAAATTTATTTAATTAATTGGGATGAGGATAGGATAAATGGGATTATGAATGGGAAATTAATTTAAATAAATAAAATTTATTTAATTAATTGGCTAAGTAGGATGAGGATGGGATTGAATGGGATATTAATTAAATAAATAAAATTTATTTAATTAATTGGCTAATGGATAAATGGGATTAAGAGTGGGATTTAGGACAAAATGCTACATGATGTCTAGGATAATGTTTTAACAAGGTGTTGTAGGACATGGACAAAGTTGGGACAAATTTGGGTTTCTACATTTTGCCCCTCTTTGAGCTGATGTTTGAGATGATAAGCTTTGTGTCGAGTAACATCATTTCAAAGAAGTTAAGGTATGGATAATCGATAGGGATAATGATGATGGAAATATATGATGATGATGCCCCCTCGAGAGATTAGGTGGGTTGGACAAACACAGGTAGGCTCTTGAAAAGAAATGGCTTGGCTACAAAAGAAAGCTAAGGCAATGGATAGAAGAAATGGATGATGTGTTATGTTGCAATGAAGGTGAGCAACCATGATGTTTGATATAGCACTAGATGTTATGCACCAAGGTATAAGGATCTAGGGTGATGTTGTGTCTCGTGCCCCAACATAATACAACCTTGTCTGACGTATGACGAAGAAAACTTAGAGCATTAGAGTCCTAATGCACAAAAGGTATGATATGACCTTAGATGCAAAGGATAGTGCAAAAATCTATTCCAACATACACAAGATATGAATATTAGCTGGAAAGATTTGGATATGATAAAAAATGCAAGATAAAATGATAACATACACAAGCAAGCAAGCAAGCATGCACAAATGATACAAAAACAAACAAGGTATTACCCCTGTCAAGATGTAAACCAATGGTTAATTGATTGTTGTTTTGTTTGTTGAGTGTTGAGAGTGTTGTAATTGTGGGGAAAGCTATATCCCTAGATCAACACAAGGTTGTTTGCTAAGTTGGTTGGTTGATTGATTGATTTGGCTTACAACAAGGCTAGGATCAAGACCATGGATAGTGTTTAGATAACTTGGCTTGATTGATTAACTTGATTGGTATAGCTTAATGATGAGCTTGCATTTGGATCTTTGTTTGGAATGATTTGATGATTGAAATGATGGATGAAGATTGATTTGATGCAATGTTGATGATGGGATGATATGTGGTGGATTGAGCTACTTTTGATTTGCTGAAGTGAATGGATTTGTTTTGATGGTTGGCTTGATGTGCTTGAGTTGATTTGCTTTGGTGTTAATGTTGATGATTGATAGAATTTGTGTTGATGGTTGGCTTGATGTGCTTTGGTTGTGATGTTTGGTATTACTAGGTTGATTGTTTTCATGATGATAGTGATGGTGTGATGATTAGAGTGTCCACTCAATCTAAGCATAAGCAAGTGTTCTCAGTGTGCTCAAAGGAAGAAAACAAACAAGGTATTGCCCTTGTCAAGTCATAAACCAATAATTGATTGTTTGATTGATAATGATATATAGTGTTGTCATTACGGGGAAAGCTATATCCCTAGATCAACACAAGGATGTGGGAATGCTATATCCCATTGATGATGATTGATGATGATTGATTGGGCTCATGACAAGATTAGGATCAAAACTTGTTGATTTGATTGGATTATGTTCCTTGATTGATTGGCTTGCTTGATATGGATTAATGTGACTTGGATTTAAGATCATTGCTTAGACTGATTAGATTGATATGACTGGATGAAGTGATTGGTTGAAATGGATGAATGCATGTTATTGATAAGAAGAATTGATGATGATGATGATTTGATTTTGATTGAATGTTGATGGAGTGGATTATTTTAGATGATATGATTGGTTTTATTGCTTGGATTTTTTGTTGGATATTCAATTTTTTGGATTTTTGGAATATTTTGATTTTTTTGTGTGTTTTTTAAAATGTTTTGAATGTTGATGGATTTACAATTGAGTAGCCTTTGTGCTAGATACCAATGACAAGGGAAAACCAAGTCTAGGTGCAAGGATGGATGAATGGGATTGGATGGATAAAAGGATGGATGATAGTGGATAAGATGAAAGGCTGATGATAGTTTGATGGGATGGAAGGTTCATGAGAGTTGGATGGATAGATAAGAGGATAGGCCATAAAAGGGAAAGCTCATGATAAATTTATAGGTAGGCTATAGTGGAAAGCTCATGATAAATGGATGGGGATAAGCTATAAGGTGGAAAGCTCGTGATAAGGATACGCCATAGTGGACGGATCATAAGGGAGCTAGGATGTGATCTCCAAAGGCTATGTTGCATAGGAGGAACTTGCCCCATTCTAGGTGGTAATGCTTAGGATTGTTACATGATTGGATTTTACATGGCGCTTATGATGATAGGATGACATGATGGATTCGTTTAAATGGGATAGATAAATGGTCAATGGATAGGCCTTGGTTTGGAAAGGAGGTATGTCAAGAAATATCCAAACATGTTTCAACATTTCGACCCTATGTCTTCATCAAAATCAAAAGGTGGAAGGATGGGTAAATGGGTTCAGTAGGATAGGCATGTTTATGTAATGGCTAAGGATGGTAGGATGGTATGACATGATAGATTGGAAAATGGTAGTGTGGGATAGATAGTTTGGAAATGGATAGGTTGGATGAGACAATGTGCCCCCAAGTGTAAGTGACATAGAAGATCAATCTACACATGATGTCTGTTTGCTAGGTTTTCATCATGGTACTTATCCAAGGCACCTATTTACCAAGTTTTCACCATTGGATGAAGGGATTTCTCTTTACTTTTTTGATTTTTTTTTTTTTGCTTTTTTTATTTTTTGCTTTTTTTGCTCTTAGATGGGCTGACAATTACACATGGCACCTATTTGCCAAGTTTTCACCATGGTAATGGATAGGAGGGACTCAAGTGTTTAGTGCTATAAGAGATGATATTGTCCCTTTAGAGATTGATGATGTCTTCGCATGGACCATGTCAAGTGTGCTCATAAATGTTGATAATGGAGTGCATGGATGGGAGATGGATTAGGTGGATAGTAGATTATGATGTGGATTATGGAAGGTTCGTGCAAGGATAGATGGATGGGGATAGTGGATTATGATGTGGATTATATAGGCTTATGGAATGAAGATGGATGAAAAGTTTATGCCAAAGCATGGACCATAGAAAGGTGATGGGGAAGATTTGTAGGATAATGGATGAAGGATGGGGAGATGGAGGCATGTGGGAATGTTCTGGAATGGAAGGGAACCATGACCAATAGTTGCACACACCATGATAAACATTGAAGCTTTTGATTGGATGGTGGTGTAGGAAGCAATGGAGATGTTTGCTTAGGGGATGGTTGATGAAGTGATTTAGGAACCCACATAGATTTAGTATTTTTAGTGTTTTTGTTTTGCTTGTGGGATTTTTGAAGGGAATGAAAGTTTTGGATGGAAGTGGGCTTTTGGATGGAGATAGGTGGTTGGGATTCTTGAGATGTGAAGGAGGATGCCTCATTTGATTTGCTAGTTGTTTGCTTAGGAACCCAAACCAATTTGCTTTTGGGCTTTGCTTTTAGAGGTATGGGCTTGGATAGCTTTGTGAATGTACTTTGCTTATAAGATAGATGATTTAGAGACTTTTCACATTGATGCCCTAAGGCATGAGGGTCCTTCAGAGTTTTAGTTGGATTTTTGGCTTTGTAAGTAGAGGCATCAAAATTTTTGCTTTTGAATCCCATGGGGTGGGTGGAGTGGATGGAATGATTGGAAGCTTTATGCTTAGGTGATGTGTGCTTTTGTTGGTCATGATTAGGGATGTAAGAATACTTATGAATGATAGGTATGTTAGGTGTTGGAAACAATGGTGGCAAGGTGGATGGAGGGATATTTGGAGTTGGTAAAAGTGGAGGCAAAGTGGATGGGAAAAGATGTATGGTCACATGCTTTTGACTTTTATAGGGTGATGGAGGTGAAATGACAACATATGCTTTGGGAACATGATGTGGTTTGTGATGGAAAGTGGTAGATTTAGGATGCATGAAGGGATTACCAACATCTTGGCCTTGTTTACCTTGGGGTGTGTATCCATGGCCATATGAGCATGGAGGAACTTTGACATGGTTTGGTTCCAAAATACCTTGTTCATAAAGGCCTAGGCCTTTACCTTGGTAGTTCATGTTTTGAAGTATGTGATGGACAATGGGACTAGGTGTGGTTTGAACACTAGACTTGAGTTCATTATTGGATGAAGAAGTTGAAGTGGATAGAGGTTGTTTTTGTCCTAAGGAAGAACATTCATGGATGAAGGTGGTAAATCCACTAGGACATGATGGTGGCCTTGAAGTGGAATCGATGGTGGATGTGGAAGGAGGATCATTAGGATCTTGATTAGCATTGTGTTCACTAAGATCCAAGTTATTTGTTTGATCTTCTATGCTTACCTGGGGGACAAGTATCTCATCATGACAAGTGGATGTTTGCTCATTATGGATAGGGCTAGATGGAGGATGTTTAAGAGCAATGTGGATATCTTGTTCATGGATAGATATAGGATTATGGATAGGATCAAGGTGCTCATGGATAGCTTCTTTATAGGTATCATCTTGATCATAAAGAAGGTAAATGTTATGGATGGGTTGCACGAAAGTGTTTTGATCTTGAGTTGGACTAGGGCTTAATGTTTCCACATGCTTAGGATTAAACCTTTGATATACCTCTTGGGTTGCTTGAATGGAGGTAGATGACTCTTGGATAGGCTCTTGGTCAACAACATGAGAACATGATGACTCTTGACTTGGATTAATGATAGAAGATTCACAAATGGGCTTGATGGATTGTAGGTCACATGATGGGCTCAAAGGGATAGGTATGTTAATGGAAGGCTCTTGAAGAGGCTCAAGGATAGGTAGACCACATGATGGGATTATATGATTAGACATGACCTTTGGAAGTTCTTTGGTAGGTTCATGAATGGGTGTTTGACATGGAGATAGTTTATTCCTAGCTAGTAGCCAATGGATCACGTCCTTCGCAAGGGTATGTGTAGATGGGCAATATAATGGATGAGCTATAATAGAGGATGATGTTGTAGTGTAGTACTAGGATTTTGATTGGGTGGAACGATAATGGAGTTTGATGGATTAGGATGCGGACTAGATGGGTGTGACACATGGGATTGGGATGATGTGGCATGATTTCTTATTGTATGTTGATACACCTTGTAAACAATTGGGAAAAACATGGGGCATGTATTTGTATCATGGCCTTTGGTCCTATGGTATGCACAATAATCATGTTCATCATATGGACTTTCTTCACATGGTTTGACTTCGGGAAGTTCAATGAGTTTTGCTTCAAGCATCCTTTGTAAAACTCTCTCAGCCATATCCTTTGGTGAAGGATTAGAATGACATGGTGATGAAGGTAATAGAGGGCTTGGTGGTTTGGAAGGTAGAGGGATTAATGGACTAGGAATGGGATAACATGGTGGTGTTGGGTTAGGACTTGTTGGCTCATGTGTTAGCATGTGATTGGGTGGTGGTGGCCACTGTATATTGGTATCTCCCTTGTCAAAGGTAATTGGATCTTGCATAGGATAACTTGGGCTTGTTTGATTTATGTACAAGGGACCACTTGGACTTGGATGTGTTTCTTGTTGTAAAGGTGGACTTAGGCTCACTTGTGCTCATTGGGGAGGCCATTGATAGTCTTGGTAGCTAGGTGTAATGGTATGATATGTGGACAAAAGATCTTGAGGTGGACTCAAAGTTGAGGGCATTTGATCTTGTTGGCAAGGTTGACTTGTGCTCACTTGATTTATATACAAAAGGCCATTTGGACTTGCATGTTGTTCTTGTGATATCACTTGATTGCCTTGTGAATGGGCTTGGTATTGCATTAGAATGGTGGTATGAGGGATTGGATAAGCTTGAGGTCGATGTTCATAGGTTGATGTGGCATTGACTTGGTGGATAGATGGATTAAGTTGATAGGAAGTAGATGGATATGACATGTGACTAGATGGATTAGGTTGATAGGAAGTGGATGGATATGACATGTGGCTATGAGGTGGATTAGGTTGGTATGAAGTTAAGGTGGATGACACATAGGATTGAGGTGAAATTTGTTGAGGTTGAGATGGTGTTTGGACTTATTGTTGTGATATGATTTGTTGTTGTTGGAATTGTTGAATGGGTTATTGTGAAGTGATGTGTTGATGTGGATAAGGGATAACATTAGAAGAAATGGAATAAGTTGGTATTGAATTGGGTTGATGAGTGGATAGATATGATATGTGGCTATGAAGTGGCTAAGGTTTGTTGTACTTGTTGGGCTTGACTAGTGGCTAAAAGATGTTGGACTTGGGTTATGAGGTGTTGCAGATGAGGTGATTGGCTTACGTGGGGTTGAGCTTTTTGGATGAAGAATTGTAGTATTTCAATGGCATTTGGTTTAGAGGTTGTGATCCTTGATAAAGATTTTGGAGGAATCTTTAGAATTTAATTTCTGGGTCCTCTAGTGTAAACATGTTGTCACCAAGTGTTTGTCTTAAGTCCTTTTAGCAAGTGCTTGTTTAGGGATTTGGATGATGATGTGGATTGTTTGGATGACTTAGCTATGAAGGGGATGAAAGTGAATGGGTTTGAATGTTATTGGAAGAATGTGTAGGATGACTTGTCTTTATGTGTTTGGGTGTTTAGAGCTTGATGTGGCAATATTCAAACAAATGATTATGCATATACACACACAAATCACTCACGCAAGACACATAAGCAAGTTTTAGTTTGGAAGAATGTGATGATGGTTAAGCAAGCACGTGAAGACACTTCAACAAATCCTAGTTAAGGCAAGGCCACTATCACAAGGAGGTTCTAATGAAAATCTGGGGGACCAGCACCCCACGAGCATCCAGCAAGCCACTTAAGACTTTAACTAACCCTACTAGGAGTTTAAGTATACACAAAGGTACATCTCCTTTCGAGTTAGCACTATATGGTGAGCGCTAATATCGGTTAGACTTGGCTTTTGCCTTATCCTCTGATTTTTATAGCAGACCAGATGAAAGTATCGCTTGAGGTCATTCCCTTGTGGTGGATACCAAAGCAGGCCTCTCTAAGGCTAAACAAAAGCAACACAAGTAAATGTTTTTGATCTCTAGGTTCGTGTTGGGATGCGAGGAGAGAGCATATACATTTTCTTGGTTACACTCGCATGGGGTTCATTAACCTTAGAAATTCAATGTGTGGAAGACAATGCAAGCACTTGTTTGTTTTAAAGCCCAAATCTAAATGTGATGAAAGACAATGGTTTGTTTTAGCCCAATTTTTTGATGTGAATTTGTAAAAAATTATTTATTTTATGCCCAAAATCCAAATGTGTTTGCAAACAATGATTAGAAGATGAGAAATGAAATGATTGCACCTGATTATTTTCGCTTTCCAAGTTGTTGTAGATGTTGATGTCAATGCTTCTCTAGCTCCTTATGATCACCTACAACATAAAAAAAATGATATTATAATGCAGGCATAAAAAAATAGGCTCATTAGGCAAGAAAACTTATAATTTTAGATGCATAGCCAAATTAGATTTGATTATTTTGATACATTTTTGGATCAAAAATTAAAAAATCAAAAAAGAGATCCCTATTAATTTTCAGAGAGCTTTCCGAAAATGTAAAGAAATTAGAGAAATTCCTTGTTTTGCGCCCAGAAATCTGGATTTATGAAAAAGGTATAGTCGGCAAAGATCTAATTTTTTCACAATATAAACGACCTCCAAATTAAATCTGTAAAATATAGACCCCCATTAGAATTTTGAGATCTTTCCAAAAATATAAAAATTTCTAAAACATTCATTGATTTGTGCCCAGAATTATGATTTTATGAAAAAATATAAAAACATGATAAATCCCGCAAAAATCACGATAACCCGAAATTTTTCTCCTGTAGCTTCTCTATATCATGGACAAACTTTTGCTAAAATATTGTAGAAAAATTCATAGCCATTTGGAAGATATGATAAAATCTTTAAAACCTAGGGTTTTGTTGAAAAAATAGTAGATCTGCAACAAAAAGTTAATTAAACCTGCAAAACTTAACAATGGGGGTTAGATGAATGCAAATTTTTACTACAAAAGCCTACAAAAAAGATCAAGCGAAGTGAGTCCCACTGGGCGTGCCAGAATGTATATTAAAAAATTTAGATTTATAAATGGAAATGATCAAACAATGAAATGCATAATCGAAACCCAAATAATTCAATACCTCGAAGATGCAAGATGAGCTTGATTGATTGATCGCTTTGTTGTGTTGATTGCTCGATTCCGCAGTATAACATTGATAGAGAGATAGGTGCTAGTGATGGTTGATGGTTGATGCAAGCTAGATGGATTGAAGATGATGGATAATGGCTTGAGATGAAAATTCAGTAGAGTGAGGTTGCATGAAGAAGAATCCTAAAAAATTCTTTTTTTTAATCTCCTCTCTAATGTCTTCTCTAATGTTAGACAAGGTGTCTACAATATGCATCCATCGGAATGATATCACACAGCATCTCGTCATGGTAATCCCCAATCTTGAACTTCACTAAACACTACTCATTGACCAAAGCTCTGTAGTCCTTCTGCAACCATGCAATCCATATGGATGTGGATGCTTTCTTCTTGTCAACTTCAACTTGTCAACCATCTCCTCTGAAACAAGATTGTTAGTACTTCCACTATCGATAATAATGTCACAACACTTACCTTCACATTTGCACTGTGTGCAGAATAAACTCTTCCTCTGATTGGGTTCTTTCTTCTCATTCAACAAAGTTCTTCTAAAAACTAGGGTTTCTCCCCTTTCAACATATTCAAAGTGCTCATATTGTGCATCTTCATTGACATGTGCAACTCGTGCATTACCTTCAGGTCTTCTATTTGTCCTTCCTTGATGTTGTGGACACTCATATGCTTGATGTCCTTCTTCTCCACATTGGAAACAGGTTCCTCTAAAAGCTCCTCTTCTAGGTCCTTGCCCAGGTCTGCCTCTTCCTCTTCCTGTTTGTTCACCATTATTCTGGTCATTAGGATGGTAGGCATTATCCCCTCTCTGATTTTGACTATGTCAGCTTCTTCACTTTTCTTTTGATCTTCATTAAGGCCTCCATAGGGTGTTCCACTGGTCCTTCAACCTTGACCTCTTCCCCTTTGCTTGCTGTCAAATCTTTTATTCAGCTTCTCTTCCACCTTCAGGGAAAATTGGTATGCATCCTCTATGGTGGTCATTCTGACCAGGCTCAACTCCTCTTGTATACTTGGTCTCAACCCATTAATGTAATGGGCTACCTTCTCCTTGTTAGGCTCTGCATGGCATGTCCTAATAGTAATTTTATAAAACTTTTCTGTATACTCCTTAACAGACTTGTTACCTTGCTTCAGTCCTTGCAGCTTTTTTAGTAACTCCATCTCATAGTCCATAGGAATGAACTGCTTCTTCAGTTTCTCCACCATCCAATCCCATCTGGTGATCTTTCTTTTTCCTCTTCTATTCCTCTCTAATTGGACCTCCTTCCACCGAATATTGGTGTGGCCCTTCAACTTTTTTTTTTGCAAACTTTACCCTATCTAGGTCCTCCACATATTCATATTTGAAATACTCCTCCATGTCATTGATCCAATAAATAAGCTATTCTAGATTCAAATCTCTAGAATATGTAGAAACTTCAATCTTGGGCCTCTTTCTGATCTTTGAAATGGCCCTCAGCAACCTAACTTTTGTAGGATCTCCTCCAGCTTCTTGTTCTTCCTCAGATAGCTCTTCTTCAACTTCATCCTCACTTTCTTCTCTTGTTCTCGGATCAAACCCTCTTCGCAACTCCTCTTGCAATGCATCAATTTGCCTTTGTAGGGCTCTAAAACCCTCTTCTATTAAAGCATTCCTCCCAATGCAATTTCTTCATGGAGGCATCTTGATCTCCATAGCAAATCCACAACCTCAAGTCCTAGTGCAAACTGCCTCACGGTCGGTGATCTATCTACACACTCAGGAACCCTTGCTCTAATACAACTTGATGAAGGGGTAAATCACAAAACACACAACAATAAAAATTGAACACAGAAAATAGAACTTTCTTTTATTGATCTGGGCAACTCATTACATTACAGAAGCTCAATTACAATTAGAGGAATCAACCTTCCACAGGCTGCAACACATTATAGCTTTCCCTTCAAAGACTCTAGAATCATCTGCCTTCTGTAACCCTAAATCAGCTAGGGTTTCTATTTTCCCACCTATTCTTGACTCCACACTTGCCCCCTTAACTCTACTACTGTCTAGGGTTCCTAAAATGGTTATTAATAGCCTTTTTGGTAGCCAACAACATAATTTCAAAATTTGCATCTCCCTCCAAAAATAGGTCAACTTCTAGGAGCGATAACTTTTGATCCAAGTGTCTATATGATGAATTGTTTTGTGTCAGAAATATCATGAAGTGGTATACACACTAGAAATGAGATCTGTTAGATCTGGCCATTTTCAAGCCCGTACGGGGCCGTTTAGTGCCTCAAACATGAGTTTGAATAATTTTTAGGCATTTTTTGGAAAACAAAAACTTTAATATCTTTGAACTCACAAATGATATTTTCATGATTCCTTCACCAAAGGTCTTATTTTTCAGTTATGAAGCTTCTTTTAAACTTTCACTTTATTTCATGCCCAAATGCAAAGTTTCTAAAAATAACAGGTTGTTATTTTTAGTAGTTTAGAAAAATTGAAAGTTCTACATCATTATTCAAGCGATTATGGAACCAAGACCACAAATTTTGAAAAGAAATGGAAAGAACATCAACAATTTTGAAACATATCTTTTTTTGGGTGATACAAGATTGCCCTTACACCACTAGATGCTCCTACTCTTGATAACTGAGAGAGGGGAGTGAATCAGTTATCTTAATTAATTTAACTTTTTTTTCTTCTTTAACAGCTAGTGCAGCATCAAAGCAAATAAGCATCCATAAGAATGAAAGTAGAAACAAATTCAATACACAACACAATGATTTTGACATGGAAAACCCTGTTAAGGGAAAAAAACACGGGGTGACTAACCCAAGAATGTATTCTTTGTTAGAAGAATAGAAGTACAAAATGGCACTTACCAATTAGGGCTCACAGCCCGAGCACACTGCTCACAAGAGGCTCACTACCTACATGTTATAAAGAGAGTAACAAGATACTTGAACTAATGAGAAGCATCCACATATGCTGGAGTTCAGTTCCGGTTAGGCTTAGTATATTGATCTACTGCACTTCATCATTTCTCTTCTTTAGTGCTGCTATCCTTTCACATACTGGACCTGCCTTATTGCTTCCACATTGCTCTTCTACTTTTATTTGCACTTCACACAACACACCACAACACCTTCTCATTGAAATCCATTTGGTATATATAACCGCACAAAGTATTCCATCCTCTTTCTAGTTGGCTTCTGGAATAGTCAGTATTTCCCAAACTCTAGTCTGTCGGCTAAATCCTTGCTTACCAAGTGATGTGGATCAAAGAGATACTTATAGAAGTCATCTAACAAGTCAGCCAATCATGAATGATACCTTAAGAATATTGATCACCATCAACATCTCATCCAAAATAATGTCTGATGCTCTACCGGTCAGTTCTTCCTTTGTCTGCTCTACCAAACAGAACCCCAATACTTGAAAGCTCATATCTTTTCACTCTTTCATCACCAGAGGCTCAATTCCTAGATTCTATCAGTCAAGGTACTCCTCTTGACTTCCCCAAGTCTGCACTTTCTAAAGATACTTCGTCTGAGAGATCCGGACCTAACTATCAGAACTTGCCACATGCTCTATTCTTGCTTACCAGACTACAACACTCTTTAATCTGACTTCCGGTATAGGCACACCATGTCCAATAGATGTGTGGGATGAACTTTCTTGCCATCAATGACAATAATTCATGAAGCTAGAATGTGTCTCTTGCCAACACCTACATCAAAAGGAATGAAGGAAAACCACAAAACACCTTATCTTGGACCTAAGTTCATCCAAGCATGCTACTCCACACTTTCACAATCACCAAAGCAACTCCTCAATTAGTGTAAACACCCAAAGTCATCCAAACCCATGTTAACACAATGAAATTTTAAGTACACACTTCCTCAAACCCAAAGATGACTTCCAAATCACATACAAGGCTTCAACACAATATAGAGTATTCCTCAATTATCCTGAAACTTCCTAAAATCCAACAAATTCTTCTACAACAACTGTCACCTTTTGTACAACCTTATCTTGTTTACCTAGAAAACACAAATTTCTCTGTAATATACTGCATCTTGATAAGTCCTCTTCCAAAGCACCAAATCACTAACAACCTCAACTGGAGAAAGATAGGAACCTTATAAGTATGCATCCAGAACTACAAGACCAAAATCCACTTTACAGAGAAATACGGAGCAGAAACATTTCTCCTAGACATCTCTGCAACACATAGAAACATAGTCTTCATACTAGTGAACATAACTTTCTCTTCACAACAAACTGGAGCATGAAACTTAAAATATAACATATCTGAACATCTCTTAACAACATATTCAAACTACATGGATAGATCTTCAATAAAGTGGAAATGCAGAGATGAACCAGAACACTACTTTGTTAAGCCAGATAGTCTCTTCAACACATTGTTTCCTTTATTAATCAAATTTTCTCAAAAGCAATTGGAAACTAACCATTAGAGACATATTATTCACTTTTCCAACACTTATTTAAGGAAGCCAAATCATCTTCAACAAAGCAACTCTATCAAATAACAATATGCACTCATAACAATCTCATCTCTACTCATCTAGTTGAGATAGTTGACACCAATGACAACACAAGCTTGTTGACACTAATAACAACACCGATAGCACATAGTTGCAACAAAATGCTTGCATAGGAGGGCACGAAATGTAGATTAGATACTGTTATATTGGAAAATATCCCCTTGGGGGCTTTTCCCTCTTAAGGTTTCGCTCCCGGGTCCTCAGAATGCATTTAGAACATCTTGCATGTTAATTTTGACTCTTGATGAGAAAACCCTGAAGTCTTATGGAAAATAGGACCTAGGGGATGCTATTTTGATGATCCCTAAATAGAAATAAGAGGTTGGACTTAGGTTGTAGCACCCTAGCCTTGCCATATTTTGGGTCTACCCTAAATTTAAATTTTGGTTTTGTGACCATTATTTAGGTCATATGCTGACATCTCAAGTTTGAATTATGAAATTTTTAGCAAGAATCTGTGTAGTTGTATATATAAGCATGATTAGGTTTCATTTGCAAACTAGCTGGACTTTATATAGACTAGTGATTATAGAGCATTCAAGATATTCATTATGTTTTAAAGCAGAGCATTGTTATTATGTTTCTATTTGAAGATTTGACTCCATCTCCTCATGGCATGAAGAGCATCTTCCTTCCAAGAGATGTAAACTTCAAGGTGATATCTATTGTGTTTTCAATCATTTATCATTTGATTATTTTCTTCTATCCCACTAGGATATGCACTCTCATCTAGCAACAGTGTTCGAAAGACTTGAATGTCTCTTTGGGGCTTGACTGACGCAAGCCTCTAAATACCACAACCCCCTCCCACACTCCTTTGTGATAGCAGGTTACAGATACTGAGTTTCACGGAGTGGAGTTGCAGAAAGGAGGTTGTAGACAACAAGGATTTGAGATCTGAAAGAAAGAGGACATTGTGTGACATTTTGGGATAAAGGTGCTAGTCCTTGTGTCATCCACTTTTCTCACGATAGAAACAAAAGATATAGTACATATCAGTGTCAGAAGGAGATTTAGATTTTGTGATGAAAACTGTATCTTGGACTAGGGCATTAGTCCTAGTGTCCCTAATTGTTCTTCTTTCCAAACTTTGAAAAATAGTGAGTTAATAATCTCTGTCCTTCACCTTAGTCTAAAAGGATTTGCCATAACTCATTAATCTTCTTACTACTTCACTTATTTAGGGTTTTAAGTGTAATTAAGCATTAAATTGAGATATTGTTTATTTTATCTGAACTTCTGCATCGTTCTAAGTGGTAGCCCAACCTAATAGGTGATCACTCTCACTTAGTGGAGATTCAACTTGGTTGGCATGCCCTTGAATGTGTGGTGAGGAGGATTTGTCTTTACAACCTAGAACAAACTTATCCCCCTCTTTCCCCACTAAACAGATACATACCATATTTAAAGTTTTAGGATGCAAAAACTTCAAGGTGAAAAGAGCAGGTACCTAAGACCAAGGTGGTGCTTTCTCTAGAGGTCAGGAGAAAAAAATGTTGTAGAATGTTGCTACTTAGGGATTTCCAATAGTGCAAAACTAGAGGTCAAAAGAGTGGGTGCCCTTGAACTTTTAGGGATATTTTATGACTTTTTATTTAGATCCAAAATCTTTGTGTTCTGCAATGATCCTCTACAACTTCTCTCTATAAGATTTGACACCTATAACCTACAATCACAAGAGAGGGGTAAGGGGTTGTGGTGTTTAGGAGCTTGCCTTGGTCAAGCCCCATAATGGTTTTCAAGCCTTCCAATACCATTGTTAGATAGGAGTGCATGTCCTTACAAGACATAGGCAAAAGAAATGATATGATAAATGATTGAAACATAAAATAGATGTCACCTTAGAGGTGAAGCTCTCACAGGGAGATAAAGATCTTTCATGCCATTAGAAGATGGATTGAAGAAGACAAATATGCAATATAGATGAACAAACACAACAAATACTGTTCTGCAATACAATGAAAGCCTTGATTATCCTTAGCACAAAATCACAAGTTCACATCCATCTAGGTGTAAAATGAGGTCCTAAACATGCTTAACTATGCACTCTCGCTAAACATTCATAATTCAAATTGAATAGGTCGACAAAGGGAAACCATTTAATGGTCACTTTATGGCATTTTAAATTGGGACCCCGATAATATAGGGTAGGACAAGGGTATGATCACCCTTGTCCAAGTACCTAATTTAGGGATGAATTAAGCTCAAAGATGTCCCCTAAGTCCCATTTGTCATGGGTTTCAGGGGATTTTTCTCTGGGATTCATTTCTTAGATGCATGATTAAAATTAAGGGACCCAAGAGCTAAACTTAGGAGGTAAAAGTCCTAGGGGACATTTTATGACATAACAACTCCTAAGAGGGAGCATACATAAAAGTGAAAGTAATGGAGTGGGAACAGGTGCTTGCTGGTGTTTCAAGTTTTTCCTTTTTCCATTGATATCAAAGGGGGAGAGAGCTATAGTGGCTGAAAAACCATAATGCAGGAAAGTGTGTAAAGAAGAGGTTAAAAGTGTGAAGAGTAAGAGTTTCTCTAGTCAGGGGGAGTAGCACTGGTTACAAAGCTACAGATTGGTTGCTTTTGCTATTGGTTTTTTTCAAAAATTTGGTGTTTCCATCAATGACAAAGGGGGAGATTGTTGAAAGAATATTAGTGTTTTCATTCATGTCAACCTCTTGCAGATGATCCACTTGGTTTCCAAGTGCTTTTGAGAAAAAATAAATAAAAGGTGTGCAATGTGACAGAGGTTTGTTCAGTGTTATGCTCTACATTTCCTCATGGTTGAAGATATGCCTGTGTGGTTTGGAAGAGATGATCAGAGGTGTTTAGAGGTGTTATGTCCAGAATCTCAGGTTTGGGATTGTGCAGTAATGAAAGATGTGTTTGATAGAGTGTTTTACTATGAAGAAGGTTGTTTGGGAGAAATGAGATTGCTCCACATTTCTTTGCATTAAGGTTTCTTGTCTTGTAGATCTGGTAACATTCTTATATTATCTATATCTACTTTCTCTTGAAGTTTCTAGTGTTGGGTTACTCCACAAACTTAGTTCTTATGGTGGAGTTTAGTGGTACTACATCCTGGTGTGCAAATTAAAGGCATTCTTTGTTTTAGGTGGTTGCGGTAGTGTTACAGAAGATTTTTATGATGTTGCATATTCTAGAAAGATGTGTGAATACTGTGGAGTGTTTCTCTGTGGTCTGAATGTTGTTTTAAGAATTATAGAGGCATCTATGTGGTCACTTGTAGTGTTATTTTAGGTTTGGCCTACCTGGCTTGCTAACATTATTTTTAGAGGCACTTCATGGATTGTGGATGTGATGAGTAGCATGGTGATATAGATTTAGGTCCTAGTTAACCTTTGGCATGGTCCACCTTCACTTCTTTCCACTGTGGAAGTGTTTCGTGCTGACCTATTTTGGTGGTGCATGTTTGAGGTGCACATGTTTTATTAAGACCAATATAATTGAGATTGCTTTAGGTTGTGGATGGTATAAATACAATATGAAGTTTGAGTGGAGCTAAGTAGAGAAGACAATGCAAATGTGAATCAAGGGTGGTGAATTGAGTGCAAGATTAAACATTTATGACTTCTAGATGCAGTGAGAAGAAGGTGTCTACATTTAAATTGCCTTGAAGTTGCTGGAGGTAGTGGGTTGAAGGTTGCAAATGGCATAAAGTTGTAGTGGTGGATTTCTCCTGTTACCTTGAGATTGTGAATCTCTTTGTAACAATTTTCTTCTACTCTTGTCTCCTTTGGATAGTGAATCCTTCTAGTAGTGAGTATTTCTTTCAGGCATTGAGCCCTTGGTAGTGAGCCTACTTATATTTGGTGTTGCTATTCATATATATGTGAGTTAATCCTCACCATGGTTTTTCCCTTCTTAGGTTTTCCACGTAAATCTGGTGTTCTTATGTGTTTAGATGTGTTTGAATTAATTCTTCATATGCTTAACTTCTACTAATGCGTAATAAGAGTTTGAAGATTGGAATAGTATTGAGGGTTTAAACTTTTAATGTAGAACTGATTCACTCCCTCTCTCAATTGTCCTGTGCATACTGACAACATTGTCGGGTTCAGACCTGAGTATCACCTTGACATTATATTGTAGGTATCTTAGAACTGAGTGTATCTACAAGGTGAGATATAGAACAATCCAAAGTGCATAGAAGCAGATTTAGAGTATTGCAAAGGTTTGTTACAACAAAATGTCATAATACGAATCACAAAATGGACTAATTCTACTAGTCAAGCTTCAGTAATATATCTCAACCCCATATTCATATATAGACTAGGTCCATTTTTACTTTCTTTTTGAAGGGACACATGGTCCTTATCAGTATTTATTTTATTTTGTCACCCTCCAACTAGTATAATCATTGAAGAATGGAAACAGTAAAAATGAGAGAGGAGGCAAAAGTGACTTGGGTTTACAACATGGGGAGATGCCCCCAAGACATCCTCCACAATGTTATGCCCCCAGGACACCACACACAACAATAAAATAGAAGAGAAGAGTTATAGAAGAAGAATAGAGGAAATAGAAGAAGTGTCACCACAGAGGTATATCCTTGGCCTTACAACAATATCAAGGGTCATCCAAGGAGGCAGTTAACACAACACGGGGGAACACAACACAACTCTAGAAACATATATATCTAGGAGAAGGCCACCCTTGAGATAAAATGTAATAGGTGCTACATCAAGTGTGGTGAAATTAGGAGGAAATGCTTACTTGTTTCAATAGGATATTGTTGGATCTAGGACACACAACTGAGAGGGGGGGTGGTGAATTAGTTCTACAAAAACTTGCTTCTACTTCAAACACTTGATTCTTCTTTGCTAGTTAATAGCATATCAATTAACCATTCATGAAAGCATAAAGCATAAACATCAATACATTAGACACCAAGATTTTGACGTGGAAAACTCGGTTAAGGGAAAAACCACAGGGTGATTAACCCAAGGGTTATTCTCTATTAGAATAATTGATGCAGGGACTTCCGGAGGTCATAACTTTTGACTCGGATGTGGGTTTTCTACGAAATTTTACAGGTGGATGCGTTATGAGGTGGCCAGTGGTTTTCCAACCTACCCTAGTGGGTTGGACCTCGTCTTGGCACTTTTTCGGGGCTTCAAACTTTCATCTTGGCCCTCAAAATGGCAAATTAGTGTTTTTTTCTAGTTTTTTAAAAGTTGCTTTTTTTAATAACTCGAAACTCATGTTTCGAATTTAGGATGTTAGTTGGTTTTTCGTCCTACCTTAGCTTTACGAGCTTTTTGGGAAAAAACTGGATTCTCAAGATATGATTGTAAAATTACCTAAAATGGCAAAATCTGACAATTGTCGAAATATGCCAAAAAAGGTAATTTTTTTGTTTTTTTTGTTTTCTTAGATATAAGAGAGTTTTCTCTCATTGTAGCAGCAGAGTTGAGGAATAGAAATTTTGTAATGTTTCAGCTTCTAAATTTTTGTCTCTCATGTTTAATGGCACAATTCTATTGAGTGTATGTTGTGTGCTGCATCATTTGGTATCAGAGCAAGAAGATGGCTGGGAGAGGAAGAGGAAGAGGTGGTCTTGCCCAGATGCACAGAGAAATGCAAAATCTACAAAGGCAAATAGTAGAACTTACAACACGGATGGAAACCCAAAGACTAGGTAGAGGAGGAGACGAATCTGATGAAGAGATAGGTCAAGAAGGTGCAAATCAAGATACAGAACATGAAGAAGAAGAATTAGAAGGCATGAGTTTTGAAGAGAGGATTCTCAGGGCCTTAGAAGGAAAAAATGAAGGGATCAAGGTAGATGTTTCAGATTATGCAGGTAGTCTTAAACTAGAGGAGTTGATAGACTGGTTGAATGGCATGAGAAAATTTTTTGAATGGAAATCCATGACAGAGGAGAAGAAGGTAAAATTTGCATGCACCAAATTAAAGGGTCATGCAATGATTTGGTGGGATCATCTTCAAAAGGAACGAACAAGGAAAGGTAAGGATAAGATCAGGACATGGAATAAAATGGAGAAGAAGTTGAGAGAAAAATTTTTGCCCATAGATTATGCACAAACCCTTTTTCGTAGCTTTCAAAATTTAAAGCAGAACCTCTCTTCTGTGCAAGATTATACAAATGAATTTTATACACTGTCTATACGTATAGAGCATCAAGAAACTGATGCACAAATGGCTGCTAGATATGTGAATGGCTTGAAATTTTCTATTCAAGATGAATTGAGCATGCATCGACTCAACAATATGGAAGAGGCTTACCAATTGGCTCTAAAGGCTGAAGAAAAACAAAACAGACAGTACCATCAGAGGAATAGAGGAGGAAGAAGAGGTACATCAACCCCATTTCGAGGAGGTTCAAATTATGGCAGGGGAGAGTCATCCCATGGTTTGGAAAAACAAGTAGACACTCGGCAAGATCCTCCAAATCAAGAACGAGGAAGGGGATTTCAAAGAGGTAGAGGTTATGGTAGCGGTAGAGGATGGGAAAACTAGAGAAGGCCTTTCACTTGTTTCAGATGTGGAGAAGAAGGTCATAGGGCATTTGAATGCTCCAATTATAACATGCAAGAGAGAAATCAAGGAGGACAACCTAGGGTGAACATGATTCAAATGCAGCATGAAGTGGAAGGGACAGAACTAGAGGTTCCACCAGATGTGGGAGAAAGTCTCATGATGAGAAGAGCAATGGTGATTCCAGAGAAGGAGAAAACAGAAGCCAAAAGCTCTGATGGTTCATGGCTTCGAACCAATATCTTCAGAACCAGATGCACTTTAGGTGGCAAGGTATGTCAAGTCATTGTTGATGGAGGTAGTTGTGAAAATATGGTTTCTAAAGAAATGGTAGACAAATTGAATTTACACTGTGAAAAACATCCTCATCTGTATCGCATTGCATGGTTTAAAAAGGGAAATGAAGTCACTGTTGATAAAAGATGCCTAATTAAGTTTAGCATAGGGAAGATCTATCAGGATGAGATATGGTGTGATGTTGTCCCAATGGATGCATGTCATGTGTTATTGGGAAGGCCATGGCAGTATGATAGAAAAGTTATGCATGATGGAGGGAAAAACACATACACCTTTTGGAAATATGGTGCTAAGGTGATTTTATTGCCTCTCAAGGATGAAGGAAAAGGTGAGACCATGTTGTCTGAAAGAGATCTTGTTAAAGAAATGAAGGTGATAGGGTGTTGCTATGCATTAATAGTGAAAAAAGGTGAAGAGGAGGACATTTCAGTTCCCCTAGAAGTAGCCGAGTTATTGCAAGAATTTGTTGATGTTTTACCTAATGAATTGCCTGATGGTCTACCACCAAAGAGAGATATTCAGCATCATATTGATTTGATTCCAGGAGCAACTCTACCCAACCAAGCAGCTTATAGGATGAATCCAACACAACATGCCGAGATGAATAAGCAAGTAACAGAACTCCTAAGTAAAGGTGTGGTGAGAGAGAGCATGAGCCCATGTGTTGTACCTGCATTGTTAACCCCAAAAAAAGATGGAACATGGAGGATGTGCACTGATAGCAGAGCAATTAATAAGATTACCATCAAGTATCGGTTTCCTATACCTCGTATGGAGGACATGATGGATGTCCTTTCAGGGGCTAAATATTTCAGCAAGATTGACCTACGAAGTGGCTACCACCAAATCCGGATTCGAGAAGGGGATGAGTGGAAGACAGCCTTTAAGACTGGAGATGGATTATATGAGTGGATGGTTATGCCATTCGGGTTATCAAATGCACCTAGCACATTTATGAGATTGATGAACACTGTACTACGCCCTTACATTGGTAAGTTTGTGGTAGTTTATTTTGATGATATTTTGGTATTTAGTAACAGCAAAGAAGAGCACCTACAACACTTGAGGATCATCTTTGGTGTGCTAAGGAAGGAGAAGCTCTATGCCAATTTGAAAAAGTGTAGGTTCATGCAGGACAGTTTGGTTTTTTTAGGCTTTGTCATTTCTAAAGACGGTGTCAGAATGGATCCAGAAAAGGTCAGGGCAATCCTAGAATGGCCTAGTCCCAGCAGCATCACAGCGATAAAAAGTTTTCATGGCTTGGCCACTTTCTATCGAAAGTTCATTCACCATTTCAGTAGTATTGTAGCTCCTATAACAGATTGCACCAAAGGGAAGGAGTTTGTATGGACCAAGGATGCTGAGGAGAGCTTTAAGTACTTGAAGAAAAAGGTAACAGAAGCACCTATACTTGCCTTGCCAAATTTTGATAAAGTATTTGAAGTAGAATGTGATGCCTCCCATGTGGGAATTGGTGCCGTACTTAGCCAAGCTGGCAAACCTATAGCTTTCTTTAGTGAAAAGTTGAATGCAGTGAGAAAGAATTATTCTACTTATGATTTGGAATTTTATGCAATTGTTCAAGCATTGAGGCATTGGAGACATTATCTAGTTCCCCAGGAGTTTGTATTGTTTACAGATCATATTGCACTGAGGTACTTGAACACACAGAAAAAGTTGAATAGTAGGCATGCCAAGTGGGTCTCTTTCTTGCAGGGTTACAACTTTGTGCTGAAGCATAAGTCTGGAAAACAAAATCAGGTTGCAGATGCATTAAGTAGGCGTGTTGCACTTTTGACCACAATGGAAACTGAGGTGATTGGTTTTGATGCCATAAAAAATTTGTATGAGTCTGATGATGATTTTTGGGAGATTGTGGAACAATTGAAGGCACCAATATCTGGTAACTTGGATCACTTTAGGGGTGAATATTTTATGCAAGATGGGTATCTATTTAAAGGAAAACAACTATGCATACCGGCTGGTTCTATGAGGGACAACATTATCAGAGAATTTCATAGTAGTGGGTTGGCTGGACATTTTGGCAAGGACAAGACAATAGCCTTGATAGAAGATAAATATTACTGGCCAAAGATGAAAAGGGATATAACTAAGTATGTAATAAGGTGTAGAATCTGCCAAGTGGCTAAGGGACATTCACAGAATACAGGATTGTATATGCCCTTACCAGTACCAGCTGCACCATGGACAGATTTGAGCATGGACTTTGTGTTGGGACTTCCACATACTCAACGAGGTAATGATTCCATTTTTGTAGTTGTTGATAGGTTCTCCAAGATGGTTCATTTTATTGCCTGTAAGAAAACTAATGATGCAACAAGGGTAGCAGAGTTATTTTTTTCAGAAGTTGTTAGACTACATGGTGTTCCAAAGACTATTACCTCTGATAGGGATACCAAATTCCTTAGTCATTTCTGGAGGACTTTATGGAAGAAGATGGGGACCAAGTTACAGTTTAGTAGTGCCTATCATCCTCAAACAGATGGGCAAACAGAGGTAGTTAATTGGAGTCTGGGAAATTTGCTGAGGTGTATTGTTGGAGAAAAGCCCAAACAATGGGATTTGGCATTACCCCAGGCTGAATTTGCCTATAATAGTTCTGTTAACCGATCAACAGGAAAGTCCCCTTTCCAGATTGTGTATGGCAGGAATCCTCAGGGTGTTCTAGATTTGGTACAGCTACCAATGAAAGATCGGGTCAGTGATGATGGGGAAGCATTTGCAGAACACCTTCAATAGTTGCAGCAAGCAGTGAGACAGAAGTTGCAGGACAGTAATGAGAGGTATAAGAATTCAGTGGATCCTAGTCGGCGACATCAGACATTCAGTGAAGGTGACTTAGTGATGGTATATTTGAGAAAAGAACGGTTTCCTACTGGCACATATCACAAGTTGAAGTACAAGAAAATTGGTCCTTGCAAAATTACAAAGAAGATCAATGATAATGCATATGAGGTCAGTTTACCAGATGATCTTGCTATTTCTCCCATGTTTAATATTTCTGATTTATATGCTTTCCATGGTGAGGATGATGCTAAAGATAGTCAACCAGAGGTGTCATGGCACAACCACATTCCCCATAAGAAGAAGGACAAGATTGCACAGATTCTTGATAAAAACACTATCTCCACTCGGCAAGGGCATTACACCAAGTATTTAGTACAGTGGGAAGGATTGCCACCAACAGATAGCACATGGATTACAGAGTGGGAAGTGTAGAGATTAGATCCTATCAAATGGCAGCAGTTTGAAGACACTTACTTGCAGGAGCTGCGTTCTTTTCAACCAGAGGAGAATGATGCAGGGACTTCCGGAGGTCATAACTTTTGACTCGGATGTGGGTTTTCTACGAAATTTTACAGGTGGATGCGTTATGAGGTGGCCAGTGGTTTCCCAACCTGCCCTAGTGGGTTGGACCTCGTCTTGGCACTTTTTCGGGGCTTCAAACTTTCATCTTGGCCCTCAAAATGGCAAATTAGTGTTTTTTCTAGTTTTTTAAAAGTTGCTTTTTTTAATAACTCGAAACTCATGTTTCAAATTTAGGATGTTAGTTGGTTTTTCGTCCTACCTTAGCTTTACGAGCTTTTTGGGAAAAAACTGGATTCTCAAGATATGATTGTAAAATTACCTAAAATGGCAAAATCTGACAATTGTCGAAATCTGCCAAAAAAGGTAATTTTTTTGTTTTTTTTGTTTTCTTAGATATAAGAGAGTTTTCTCTCATTGTAGCAGCAGAGTTGAGGAATAGAAATTTTGTTATGTTTCAGCTTCTAAATTTTTGTCTCTCATGTTTAATGGCACAATTCTATTGAGTGTATGTTGTGTGCTGCATCATTTGGTATCAGAGCAAGAAGATGGCTGGGAGAGGAAGAGGAAGAGGCGGTCTTACCCAGATGCATAGAGAAATGCAAAATCTGCAAAGGCAAATAGCAGAACTTACAACACGGATGGAAACCCAAAGACTAGGTAGAGGAGGAGACGAATCTGATGAAGAGATAGGTCAAGAAGGTGCAAATCAAGATACAGAACATGAAGAAGAAGAATTAGAAGGCATGAGTTTTGAAGAGAGGATTCTCAGGGCCTTAGAAGGAAAAAATGAAGGGATCAAGGTAGATGTTTCAGATTATGCAGGTAGTCTTAAACCAGAGGAGTTGATAGACTGGTTGAATGGCATGAGAAATTTTTTTGAATGGAAATCCATGACAGAGGAGAAGAAGGTAAAATTTGCATGCACCAAATTAAAGGGTCATGCAATGATTTGGTGGGATCATCTTCAAAAGGAACGAACAAGGAAAGGTAAGGATAAGATCAGGACATGGAATAAAATGGAGAAGAAGTTGAGAGAAAAATTTTTGCCCATAGATTATGCAGAAACCCTTTTTCGTAGGTTTCAAAATTTAAAGCAGAACCTCTCTTCTGTGCAAGATTATACAAATGAGTTTTATACACTGTCTATACGTATAGAGCATCAAGAAACTGATGCACAAATGGCTGCTAGATATGTGAATGGCTTGAAATTTTCTATTCAAGATGAATTGAGCATGCATCGACTCAACAATATGGAAGAGGCTTACCAATTGGCCCTAAAGGCTGAAGAAAAACAAAACAGACAGTACCATCAGAGGAATAGAGGAGGAAGAAGAGGTACATCAACCCCATTTCAAGGAGGTTCAAATTATGGTAGGGGAGAGTCATCCCATGGTTTGGAAAAACAAGTAGACACTCGGCAAGATCCTCCAAATCAAGAACGAGGAAGGGGATTTCAAAGAGGTAGAGGTTATGGTAGCGGTAGAGGATGGGAAAACCAGAGAAGGCCTTTCACTTGTTTCAGATGTGGAGAAGAAGGTCATAGGGCATTTGAATGCTCCAATTATAACATGCAAGAGAGAAATCAAGGAGGACAACCTAGGGTGAACATGATTCAAATGCAGCATGAAGTGGAAGGGACAGAACTAGAGGTTCCACCAGATGTGGGAGAAAGTCTCATGATGAGAAGAGCAATGGTGATTCCAGAGAAGGAGAAAACAGAAGCCAAAAGCTCTGATGGTTCATGGCTTCAAACCAATATCTTCAGAACCAGATGCACTTCAGGTGGCAAGGTATGTCAAGTCATTGTTGATGGAGGTAGTTGTGAAAATATGGTTTCTAAAGAAATGGTAGACAAATTGAATTTACACTGTGAAAAACATCCTCATCCGTATCGCATTGCATGGTTTAAAAAGGGAAATGAAGTCACTATTGATAAAAGATGCCTAATTAAGTTTAGCATACGGAAGATCTATCAGGATGAGATATGGTGTGATGTTGTCCCAATGGATGCATGTCATGTGTTATTGGGAAGGCCATGGCAGTATGATAGAAAAGTTATGCATGATGGAGGGAAAAACACATACACCTTTTGGAAAGATGGTGCTAAGGTGATTTTATTGCCTCTCAAGGATGAAGGAAAAGGTGAGACCATGTTGTCTGAAAGAGATCTTGTTAAAGAAATGAAGGTGACAGGGTGTTGCTATGCGTTAATAGTGAAAAAAGGTGAAGAGGAGGACATTTCAGTTCCCCCAGAAGTAGCCGAGTTATTGCAAGAATTTGTTGATGTTTTACCTAATGTATTGCCTGATGGTCTACCACCAAAGAGAGATATTCAGCATCATATTGATTTGATTCCAGGAGCAACTCTACCCAACCAAGCAGCTTATAGGATGAATCCAACACAACATGCCGAGATGAATAAGCAAGTAACAGAACTCCTAAGTAAAGGTGTGGTGAGAGAGAGCATGAGCCCATGTGCTGTACCTGCATTGTTAACCCCAAAAAAAGATGGAACATGGAGGATGTGCACTGATAGCAGAGCAATTAATAAGATTACCATCAAGTATCGGTTTCCTATACCTCGTATGGAGGACATGATGGATGTCCTTGCAGGGGCTAAATATTTCAGCAAGATTGACCTACGAAGTGGCTACCACCAAATCCGGATTCGAGAAGGGGATGAGTGGAAGACAGCCTTTAAGACTGGAGATGGATTATATGAGTGGATGGTTATGCCATTCGGGTTATCAAATGCACCTAGCACATTTATGAGATTGATGAACACTGTACTACGCCCTTACATTGGTAAGTTTGTGGTAGTTTATTTTGATGATATTTTGGTATTTAGTAACAGCAAAGAAGAGCACCTACAACACTTGAGGATCATCTTTGGTGTGTTAAGGAAGGAGAAGCTCTATGCCAATTTGAAAAAGTGTAGGTTCATGCAGGACAGTTTGGTTTTTTTAGGCTTTGTCATTTCTAAAGACGGTGTCAGAATGGATCCAGAAAAGGTCAGGGCAATCCTAGAATGGCCTAGTCCCAGCAGCATCACAGTGATAAAAAGTTTTCATGGCTTGGCCACTTTCTATCGAAAGTTCATTCGCCATTTCAGTAGTATTGTAGCTCCTATAACAGATTGCACCTGTTGGTTATTTTTCTGAATCAGCATTAGGGATTGCCAGTTCTAATGTACAGGCAGATCAGCCAACTGAATACAGGAGGTTGCGTGAGCTCCTCCCCTTCACTTCTGGTTCTGCCGCACCAAGGGGGGTATCCCTATAACTCAAGATGTAACCTTGACTAGCTCAAAGATAGAAGGATCTAACTTGACAACAACAGGCAGAATACTCTCATGTATGGACCAAGATCTGCATGATAGATCACAAGGCTAGCAACATTCTTGGACATGATGTCTGGTTGGGTATGAGAGCATGTAGGGGGTTCCTAATCCTACTCCTACAACTAATAGGTGGAAGTATGAAATGTTTTAGTTTGAATTTGGATGCAAAGCCCGACATGGTGTATAACACAAGAACACAACATGATTGGTGCCTATCCAGGGCTTGGAGTCAGTAGACATACACCTGTGAATGATCAGCATGAATAGCTAAAACCGGATTTCAGGGGGATACACATGATATCTGCCTTACAGATATCTCCCAATAAAGAGTGTCAAGTTATCTCTACTTATGGCATCCCTACTGCAGTATACCCTTCCCAATGTTCAACCTGAAAACAGTTTAATCTGCCCCTTGAGCAGAGGTTAAAAGATCAGACATTCAACATAGGAATTCTATGCTCTAGAATCTAAACATTACGCAAATATCCAGATCCAGAAGAAGAATACATGCAATACTGGAGACAGAATTAACAAAACACATGCTAAGATAGCATTACTCATATAAGATCAACCATGAAATGAGTGGATTCATGCCAAGTCGTACAACAGGAGATACATAAACTCACAAGTTAGACTGTACAGAGCAACCAGATCAGCTGGTTTTGGATTACAGAGCCAAAAATCCACAACCTTCAACAACCTACAAATGAGCAACACAACCTGCTTATAACAGCCAGGTAGGTGCTCAGCAATTAATTACATGGTTGACCAAAAATCCCGCCAGATACACAGTATCAGAAAGATGGTGCTCAAACATTACTAGATTGGCACCCAAACTTGAATGCAGCAGGTAGGGGAGGAGACAGGAAGATTTCTCGAGCCCTGCGTCACTGTCCGCTGATGTACACCTTCAGTCAGGTACCAGATCCGCCCACGCCATCGCCCATACCTCTGCAACAATCGCCATTGATGGCGCACCAACCCGCGGCCTCGGGAAGAACATTAATTCTGCATCGCAACCATTTCCCGCCGAGATTCATCATCATGATATTTCGAAATGCAGGATAACATTATCCCACATGCACCCCGTGATGACCTCTTTAACACTTTATATACTAGGTCATGAGCATATATGATGTCGGTGCTTTTGCTCCTGACAACACTAGTATAAGACTTCATCATCATCATCCTCCAGTAGCATGACATCCTGTTGCCCGAAATATCACCCTGACGTCAGCATCATATTGCAATACAACTGCATGATATTCACCTTCACCCGCACAACCGGATCCATCGGAGGAACATCCTCCTGCTGAGCTTATACCAAAAGTCTGGCCGATGAACATCCTGATGACATCATCATCATATCCTGCTGACGTCATCATCATATCTGCCTACTGCGCACCTCCTCATATCCGGATGACGTCATCATCATGTTTGCAAATATCGGGAGATCTCCTCAAGATGATCAGTGTTAGAAATATGACCCCCCCCCGGACCTTGATGACATCATCATCATATCGACATCAGGATGATATTCGGAAGACAACCGGATATTTGGAAATATCATCCTGATGCACGAAAATCATGTTGCACTGTAGCTCCACTATAAGATCAGGGCGATTGATGAATATGATGATGCTTGAAAAGATCACCCCCCACTAGATAATGCACGAAGCCGACAGGCGGATATCTCCTTGATATCAGCATCATCATGATGCTAGAACAAACACACACTCAAGTGATATGAAAATATCACCCCCTCCTTCGGAAATATCATGATGCAGATAGGCAGAAAGAAAGATATCACCCTGATATAAGGATGACGTCAACATCATCAGGATGATAAAACAACGAACAAGAGGTGATACAACATCATCAGGATGATATTGACTAAGATCATCCTGACGTTCAAAATATGATGACCCCAGTGAATATCGGGTCGCACTTAGAACTCTTCAACAACATCATCAGGATAAAAACCAAACATCACCTGATAACTGAATATGATGATGACGATGAAAAACCAGTCGACGGAGAACATGATGATGCTGACGAAATATGATGATGATGATGACCTCCTCCTCAAGAAAATATGATGATGCAGCTGAAAAGTGCTGAGGAGGTCCAACACTTGGAGCATTTTTTGGATACTTAGGGAGAGCGCCTGCATGAAAATTGCTCAAAAAACTGCCAGTCAATTCAGGCGCTAACTGTGGCTCTGTCTGGGGACGTGCAGGTGCAAGACTGCAGCGAGAACCCCAGATCTCTGGGATGCAGACCAGTCCCTTATCCATTGGGCACAGAGTCAAATACTGCACTGACCTGCATCACCAAACACACTTGATGGCCTAAGGCCACCAAGAAAAGAAAAACATGTATCTCCCTTTGTCAAATATCTTGTTTTCATCTGCATGCACTGGGTCAAGCTTGGAGATACTACAAAGATCCACCCACAAACAAATCTTGTCATCTGCATATTCAACCCTCTGATTTGGCTTGTCATTATCACCCTTGTACAGATAACCCTCAGCATCATGTGACATGTGGGTGCAGAATGTATCAAACAATGCATGTTCATATGGCATATAGTACTTATCACCTATATCATCATCATGCATTGCAACATGATCTCCTAGCTGGACTACAAATAGGAAACACTCAGAGTCCACCACAAAACCAGGAAGATCAAGGCTCATTGTATTATATGCTGGCTCATCAAAAGAAAAGCTTTCAAAATCACAATTGTGTACATCATGTACACAACCATCTGGTACACCAGGCTGGAAAAGATCAGGCTCTGGCATCTCTTTTAAGTCAGGCACACTTTCACAGTCACTTACCTGATGTATGTTGTTTCCTCCTTCATCAAGATGAGAAACAGAATCCAAGTCAAAAAATAATGTCTAGATCTTCACCATACTCAGACAGATCCTCATCACCATATGTGTCATAAATGGGTGACCCAGGTGCATCAGTTTCATCATAGTATGCCATTTGTTCATGGGCAGCAGAGCACACCTCTTCATCACCAATGGATTCCCTTTGTGGAGGAGTATCAGCCTGTGTGTCATAAGCAAAACAGCCATCAAATGAAAAACAATCATGCTCTGAACTAGCACTTATTTCAATTTCTGACTGCTCTTCATGATCTCCATGTGTTTGAAAGGTAGGCAATGGGTCACACATAGGATTGCTTCTCTGTTTGCTTATATCTTCTCTGTCTTGAGTACAATACTCACAATTGTCTCCACAGGTCCATTCTAAAAATTGCTCATTGCTGTCCACAACCTTGTTATTGTTTTCATGGTCAGCTGCCTCATCATTGCAATGGGAATCCTCATTAGTCCTTTCACTGGCATCCTCAACTGGTGAACAATCCAGTTGAGCAGTATTGTTAGCATTATGTTCAAATACAGCAGTTTCAACCTCTATGCTTTTATTTTCATTTTTATCTGCACATGATGCCATAATCATTTGGTCATTTGCAGCTTCATAACCATTTCTCACACCAAGGCCTGGGGACAGGGGTTTCAGCAGGTGCACATTTCTCATTTCTTCTACATTTTCTAAAAATTTGTATGCCATCTGCATACTTGTCACCTTGAAATCCCTCAGTAATGCACTAGAGCCCTCCTCAAAAGCTTCAAAGAATATGCCAACACAGGCTGAAATATCAGGTCTGAAACTTTCAGGGACATGTGAAAGGGCTACTGCAAACCTATGACTGAAATCAACACATGGCTCTTCATCTTGTTTTCTGATTCTCATCAATTCTGCAACAAGATCAGCCGGCTCTTTTGCAAATTCTTCCTTGAAACAGTCAGCAAGCTCATCCCAACAGGCAAAGGATTTCTTTGGAAAGCTCAAATACCAGTCTTTTGCTTTTGCATCAAAGGACCTAACAAAAAACCTCATCCACATATCCTCATCTCTGAATGAATATTTTCCCATAAAACTTTGAAAATTTTGGATATGTGCATTCCCATCACATACATTGTGACCACCAAATCTAGGCATCTGACAGTATACCCTAGCAGGCATAGTTTCTACTTTGTAATCCACCCATGACAAATCCAGTTGGTCATACAAAGGATCAAAAGGGCTGACAGGAGGTTTAGCTTTCTGACTGGCAGACACAACTGGGTTATGGCTTTTTAACTGGGCCTGCTCAGCCTCTAAAAATATCAACCTATTTCTTATCTCTTCTATTCCTTTATCCAACATTTCACCACTGAGTGTGGGATAACTCATACTTGGATTCATAAAAATCTTACTCTTAGACATCCTTTTCTGTCTAAGACCTAAGGCTTCCCCTGGCATCTAACCTATGCAGTAAAACAACAAATAAAGGGGAAGGAACAAGGTATCTTTTCTCATACAGATGCAGAAATATATACATCTTTCAACCGATAACATACATCTATCTTTCATGTGCATTTAGATCTTTTTTGCAGAGTCGCCACCTCTCCAGAGAGGACAAAATTTTCAATAGCTGAAAGCTACTTTTCCAGGTTCATTCCACCAGCAGAGCATCATTTTGTTAGTGACTCGGATGGGCCACAAGTATATCATTTTTTAGTCCATCCCCAGCGGAGTCGCCATTTTGTTGGTTATTTTTCTGAATCAGCATTAGGGATTGCCAGTTCTAATGCACAGGTAGATTCAGCCAACTGAATACAGGAGGTTGCGTGAGCTCCTCCCCTTCACTTCTGGTTCTGCCGCACCAAGGGGGGTATCCCTATAACTCAAGATGTAACCTTGACTAGCTCAAAGATAGAAGGATCTAACTTGACAACAACAGGCAGAATGCTCTCATGTATGGACCAAGATCTGCATGATAGATCACAAGGCTGGCAACATTCTTGGACATGATGTCTGGTTGGGTATGAGAGCATGCAGGGGGTTCCTAATCCTACTCCTACAACTAACAGGTGGAAGTATGAAATGTTTTAGTTTGAATTTGGATGCAAAGCCGGACATGGTGTATAACACAAGAACACAACATGATTGGTGCCTATCCAGGGCTTGGAGTCGGTAGACATACACCTGTGAATGATCAACATGAATAGCTAAAACCAGATTTCAGGGGGATACACATGATATCTGCCTTACAGATATCTCCCAATAAAGAGTGTCAAGTTATCTCTACTTATGGCATCCCTACTGCAGTATACCCTTCCCAATGTTCAACCTGAAAACAGTTTAATCTGCCCCTTAAGCAGAGGTTAAAAGATCAGACATTCAACATAGGAATTCTATGCTCTAGAATCTAAACATTACGCAAATATCCAGATCCAGAAGAAGAATACATGCAATACTGGAGACAGAATTAACAAAACACATGCTAAGATAGCATTACTCATATAAGATCAACCATGAAATGAGTGGATTCATGCCAAGTCGTACAACAGGAGATACATAAACTCACAAGTTAGACTGTACAGAGCAACCAGATCAGCTGGTTTTGGATTACAGAGCCAAAAATCCACAACCTTCAACAACCTACAAATGAGCAACACAACCTGCTTATAACAGCCAGGTAGGTGCTCAGCAATTAATTACATGGTTGACCAAAAATCCCGCCAGATACACAGTATCAGAAAGATGGCGCTCAAACATTACCAGATTGGCGCCCAAACTTGAATGCAGCAGGTAGGGGAGGAGATAGGAAGATTTCTCGAGCCCTGCGCCACTGTCCGCTGATGTACACCTTCAGTCGGGTACCAGATCCGCCCACGCCATCGCCCATACCTCTGCAACAATCACCATTGATGGCGCACCAACCCGCGGCCTCAGGAAGAACATTAATTCTGCATCGCAACCATTTCCCGCTGAGATTCATCATCATGATATTTCGAAATGCAGGATAACATTATCCCACATGCACCCCGCGATGACCTCTTTAACACTTTATATACTAGGTCATGAGCATATATGATGTCGGTGCTTTTGCTCCTGACGACACTAGTATAAGACTTCATCATCATCATCCTCCAGCAGCATGATATCCTGTTGCCCGAAATATCACCCTGACATCAGCATCATATTGCAATACAACTGCATGATATTCGCCTTCACCCGCACAACCGGATCCATCGGAGGAACATCCTCCTGCTGAGCTTATACCAAAAGTCTGGCCGATGAACATCCTGATGACATCATCATCATATCCTGCTGACGTCATCATCATATCTGCCTACTGCGCACCTCCTCATATCCGGATGACGTCATCATCATGTTTGCAAATATCGGGAGATCTCCTCAAGATGATCAGTGTTAGAAATATGACCCCCCCGGACCTTGATGACATCATCATCATATCGACATCAGGATGATATTCGGAAGACAACCGGATATTTGGAAATATCATCCTAATGCACGAAAATCATGTTGCACTATAGCTCCACTATAAGATCGGGGTGATTGATGAATATGATGATGCTTGAAAAGATCACCCCCCACTAGATAATGCACGAAGCCGACAGGCGGATATCTCCTTGATATCAGCATCATCATGATGCTGGAACAAACACACACTCGAGTGATATGAAAATATCACCCCCTCCTTCGGAAATATCATGATGCAGATAGGCAGAAAGAAAGATATCATCCTGATATAAGGATGACGTCAGCATCATCAGGATGACAAAACAACAAACAAGAGGTGATACAACATCATCAGGATGATATTGACTAAGATCATCCTGACGTTCAAAATATGATGACCCCAGTGAATATTGGGTCGCACTTAGAACTCTTCAACAACATCATCAGGATAAAAACCAAACATCACCCGATAACTGAATATGATGATGACGATGAAAAACCAGTCGACGGAGAACATGATGATGCTGACCACCATCAAAGGAAATATGATGATGATGATGACCTCCTCCTCAAGAAAATATGATGATGCAGCTGAAAAGTGCTGAGGAGGTCCAACACTTGGAGCATTTTCTGGATACTTAGGGAGAGCGCCTGCATGAAAATTGCTCAAAAAACTGCCAGTCAATTCAGGCGCTAACAGCACCAAAGGGAAGGAGTTTGTATGGACCAAGGATGCTGAGGAGAGCTTTAAGTACTTGAAGAAAAAGGTAACAGAAGCACCTATACTTGCCTTGCCAAATTTTGATAAAGTATTTGAAGTAGAATGTGATGCCTCTCATGTGGGAATTGGTGCCGTACTTAGCCAAGCTGGCAAACCTATAGCTTTCTTTAGTGAAAAGTTGAATGCAGTGAGAAAGAATTATTCTACTTATGATTTGGAATTTTATGCAATTGTTCAAACATTGAGGCATTGGAGACATTATCTAGTTCCCCAGGAGTTTGTATTGTTTACAGATCATATTGCACTGAGGTACTTGAACACACAGAAAAAGTTGAATAGTAGGCATGCCAAGTGGGTCTCTTTCTTGCAGGGTTACAACTTTGTGCTAAAGCATAAGTCTGGAAAACAAAATCAGGTTGCAGATGCATTAAGTAGGCGTGTTGCACTTTTGACCACAATGGAAACTGAGGTGATTGGTTTTGATGCCATCAAAAATTTGTATGAGTCTGATGATGATTTTTGGGAGATTGTGGAACAATTGAAGGCACCAATATCTGGTAACTTGGATCACTTTAGGGGTGAATATTTTATGCAAGATGGGTATCTATTTAAAGGAAAACAACTATGCATACCGGCTGGTTCTATGAGGGACAACATTATCAGAGAATTTCATAGTAGTGGGTTGGCTGGACATTTTGGCAAGGACAAGACAATAGCCTTGATAGAAGATAAATATTACTGGCCAAAGATGAAAAGGGATATAACTAAGTATGTAATAAGGTGTAGAATCTGCCAAGTGGCTAAGGGACATTCACAGAATACAGGATTGTATATGCCCTTACCAGTACCAGCTGCACCATGGACAGATTTGAGCATGGACTTTGTGTTGGGACTTCCACATACTCAACGAGGTAATGATTCCATTTTTGTAGTTGTTGATAGGTTCTCCAAGATGGTTCATTTTATTGCCTGTAAGAAAACTAATGATGCAACAAGGGTAGCAGAGTTATTTTTTTCAGAAGTTGTTAGACTACATGGTGTTCCAAAGACTATTACCTCTGATAGGGATACCAAATTCCTCAGTCATTTCTGGAGGACTTTATGGAAGAAGATGGGGACCAAGTTACAGTTTAGTAGTGCCTATCATCCTCAAATAGATGGGCAAACAGAGGTAGTTAATCGGAGTCTGGGAAATTTGCTGAGGTGTATTGTTGGAGAAAAGCCCAAACAATGGGATTTGGCATTACCCCAGGCTGAATTTGCCTATAATAGTTCTGTTAACCGATCAACAGGAAAGTCCCCTTTCCAGATTGTGTATGGCAGGAATCCTTAGGGTGTTCTAGATTTGGTACAGCTACCAATGAAAGATCAGGTCAGTGATGATGGGGAAGCATTTGCATAACACCTTCAACAGTTGCAGCAAGCAGTGAGACAGAAGTTGCAGGACAGTAATGAGAGGTATAAGAATTCAGTGGATCCTAGTCCGCAACATCAGACATTCAGTGAAGGTGACTTAGTGATGGTATATTTGAGAAAAGAATGGTTTCCTACTGGCACATATCACAAGTTGAAGTACAAGAAAATTGGTCCTTGCAAAATTACAAAGAAGATCAATGATAATGCATATGAGGTCAGTTTACCAGATGATCTTGCTATTTCTCCCGTGTTTAATATTTCTGATTTATATGCTTTCCATGGTGAGGATGATGCTAAAGATAGTCAACCAGAGGTGTCATGGCACAACCACATTCCCCATAAGAAGAAGGACAAGATTGCACAGATTCTTGATAAGAACACTATCTCCACTCGGCAAGGGCGTTACACCAAGTATTTAGTACAGTGGGAAGGATTGCCACCAACAGATAGCACATGGATTACAAAGTGGGAAGTGTAGAGATTAGATCCTGTCAAATGGCAGCAGTTTGAAGACACTTACTTGCAGGAGCTGCGTTCTTTTCAACCAGAGGAGAATGATGCAGGGACTTCCGGAGGTCATAACTTTTGACTCGGATGTGGGTTTTCTACGAAATTTTACAGGTGGATGCGTTATGAGGTGGCCAGTGGTTTCCCAACCTGCCCTAGTGGGTTGGACCTCGTCTTGGCACTTTTTCGGGGCTTCAAACTTTCATCTTGGCCCTCAAAATGGCAAATTAGTGTTTTTTTCTAGTTTTTTAAAAGTTGCTTTTTTTAATAACTTGAAACTCATGTTTCGAATTTAGGATGTTAGTTGGTTTTTCGTCCTACCTTAGCTTTACGAGCTTTTTGGGAAAAAACTGGATTCTCAAGATATGATTGTAAAATTACCTAAAATGGCAAAATCTGACAATTGTCGAAATCTGCCAAAAAAGGTAATTTTTTTGTTTTTTTTGTTTTCTTAGATATAAGAGAGTTTTCTCTCATTGTAGCAGCAGAGTTGAGGAATAGAAATTTTGTTATGTTTCAGCTTCTAAATTTTTGTCTCTCATGTTTAATGGCACAATTCTATTGAGTGTATGTTGTGTGCTGCATCAATAATAAGAAAAATGGATGGCACATGCCAATTAGGGTTCACTACCTGAGCACACTGCTCACAAAGAGGCACACTGCCTACAAGAGACACACTGTCTACAAAGTAATAAGAATCACAAACTTGAACTGGAGATTGACATCTTTACCATGCCTGGATCAGTTCCATTTAAGCCCGAGATACTTCTGCTCTACCCTTCACTCATTCACTCTACCACACTCATTTGCTCATCAACACACTTTGAAATGAACTCACAAACCTTTATTTTTACAAGGCATCGACTTAGGAACTATCATCTAAGTCAACAATCATCCACAAGAACATTCACAAGTCAGCAATCATCCATAAGAACATTCGCAAGATGAATAACTCATCTGGTCGACTAGTCTAAATAAGAACATCTTCATCTAGAAGAATATCTTCAATTCTGGGCTTCTAACACTCATGCGGACTGACAACACAACCTTAACATGATCCAAGTGTTAGATCTAGGGCACACAACTGAGAGGGGGGTGAATCAGTTGTGCAAAAACTTGCTTCTACTTCAAACACTTGATTCTTCTTTGTTAGTTAATAGCATATCAGTTAACCATTCATGAAAGCATAATGCATAAACACAGGAGCAGATAAACATCAACACATTGGACACCAAGATTTTGACATGGAAAACCTAGTTAAGGGAAAAACCACAAGGTGATTAACCCAAGGATTATTCTCTGTTAGAAGAATAAGAAAAATGAATGGCACATGCCAATTAGGGCTCACTGCCTGAGCACACTGCTCACAAAGAGGTACACTACCTACAAGAGACACATTGTCTGCAAAGTGATAAGAATCACAAACTTGAACTGGAGATTGACATCTTTACCATGTCTGGATCAGTTCCATTTAAGCCCGAGATACTTCTGCTCTGCCCTTCACTCTTTCATTATGCCACACTCATCCACTCCACACACACTTTGAAATGAACTTACAAACCTTTATTTATACAAGGCATCAACTTATGAACAATCATCTAAGTCAGCAATCATCCACAAGAACATTCGCAAGATGAATAACTCATCTGGTTGGCCAGTCTAAACAAGAATATCTTCATCTGGAAGAAAATCTTCAATTCTAGGCTCTAACACTAATGCAGACTAACAACACAACCTCAACATGATCCAAGAACCTTCACAAGCTGCCTGAATGACCAGATACATCCGCACTTCCTCTAATCACTGGAATCTCTTCTCCTCTTCATCGGGAACTTCAAGAACACAGTCTGTCGCAACTATCAAACTAAAATAGGTTCTTTGAGAGCTCCAAACTATGTACAAATTGAGATGACACATCACAAGGACATCCCAAACACTCCTTCCAATCCGCAGAGTCTGACAATGCACCTTTGGATCTCACTGGACCTTTTTGTACCACTCTTTCCCTCCGGAGCATCTCCCAGAACTGGTTCTACTTGACAGATCACAACTTTTTCCTATCTTCATGCGGACCTCTGAAATCTTAACTAGATCACCTCAAGACTCATATCTACAAACCCTTTAATCCGCATCCTCTGATCCTCAACCTGTTGAGTACATTTGCCTTCTTCTCATCACTATTCTTCACTGTTCCGATTGAAACTAATTTTCTGAATATCCTCAGCACACAGCTCATCCAATCCTTCTTACTAATGCAATATGAGTATGTTGACATCAATGAGAACACTGGTTAACCTCATACTTGCAACAATTTCCCCCTTTGTCATTGATGGCAACATATGATGTGAAAAACCATCAAGACAAGAACTTCTCTTTTCTGTCACAGCTCCCCCTATCAGCAACAACTCTTCACATGTCTTCTCTTCCTTTACTGCTCCCCCTTTGATCATCAACCACTTGTTTTTCACATGTCTTCTCTCCCACTTTGACATCAATGGAAAAGGGCTCATAATTGCACTTGTAACACATCAGAATCATACCAGCTGCTCCCCCTTAGTAGCAGCTCCCCATCATCAATCCGGATCATAAGATATGACTGTGATATCCACTGGACTGATGCACATCAGTGCATCCTAGTTCATCACCGGAGGGGCCATGACCCCTAACTTCTCCCTAAGATACTCAAAAGAGTCTTTGGGAAGAGGTTTAGTAAAAATATCTACAAGCTAATCCTTGGAGGGCACATACTCCAATCTGACTTCACCCTTGTTCACTTGTTCTCTCAAAAAGTGAAATTTGATAGATATATGCTTGGTCTTAGAATGCAATACCATATTCTTGGAAATATTTATTGCACTTGAATTATCATAGAAAATTGTGATAGGCTCCTCATATTCTACTTTTATGTCTCTTAACATCTACTTCATCCATAAGATTTGAGTGCAATTGCCTGCTGCTGCAATATATTCTACTTTAGTTGTAGACAGAGATATTGCCTCTTATTTCTTGCTTAGCCAAGAAACCAATCTCTTTCCCAAGAAGAATGCTCCACCACTGGTGCTCTTCCGATCATCCACATCTCCTACCCAATCTGCATCTGTATATGCATGAAGAGAAAAATCTTGATCTCTAGGATACCATAGACCATACTCACTTGTTCCTTTTAAGTATCTAAAAATTCTTTTGATTGCCATAACATGAGATTCTCTAGGATCAGCCTGGAATCTTGCCACAAGACCAACAGCCTGCATTATATCTAGTCTAGTCTAAGTGAGATACAATAATCCTCCAATCATTGATCTGTACTAGGTCTAATCTGTCTTAGGAGAGTCAACATCTTTGCTCAACTTACATCCGGTTGCCATAGGAGTGTTCATTAGCTTTGAATCTTTCATTCCAAATTTCCTCAACAATTCTTTCACATATTTGGTCTGAGAGATAAAGATACCTTTATTTGTCTGAGTAATTTGCAGACCTAAGAAGAAATTCATTTCACAAAGCATTGACATTTCAAACTCACTTTTCATTTGATTTGCAAAGGTTTTACACAAACTATCTCTTCCTCCAAAAATGATATCATCAACAAATACTTCAACAATCAAGATGTTTTCATTATCTATTTGGAAATATAGATTACTGTCAGTAGTACCTTTGTTCAAACCAATCTACACAAGATGCTTATCCAACCTTTCATACCATGCTCTTGGGGCTTGCTTCAATCCATACAGTTCTTTCTTCAACTTGCAAACCATATCATCATGATCAGACAATTGAAATCCATCCGGTTGTTCAATGTATACTTCTTCCAAATCACCATTTAGGAAGGCAGACTTGACATCCATCTGATATACCTTGAAGTCTTTGAAGGCAGCATATGCAAGAGATAATCTGACTGCTTCAATTCTTGCTACTAGAGCAAAGGTTTCTTCAAAATCAATTCCTTCTATTTGAGAGTAGCCTTTGCAGACCAATCTGGCTTTGTTTCTAATTACTTCACCGACCTCATTTAGTTTATTCCAGAAGACCCATTTGGTTCTGATCACATTCTTGTTTCTAGGTCTGGGAACGAGATCCCAAGTGTGATTTTTCTCAATTTGCATCAACTCTTCCTCCATTGATTTGGTCCAGTTTTCATCATTGCAAGCTTCATTTATTGTCTTAGGTTCAATCATTGAAATCAAACAGTATTAATTTGAATTTTGAGCAATTATCCTCCTTGTTTGTACCCCTTTGCTTTTGTCACCTATGATCTGATCTTCAGAGTGATTTAGAGTTACATACCTTGGAACTTTGGGAGTCTCTTGCACTGCTATTTCTTGATCAGGTTCATTCAGACAAACCTCTTCTTCCTGATTTACCGGATCAGTCTGAATCTAACTTTCAGGAAGGGATTGAGTTCCTTGAACTAAAACACCATCCTGATCATCTTCATCATATTCATAAAACCTTGAGGGCTTCTCAATTCCTTCATCAACCTTCACATTTGTACTTTCTATCATCTTTTTCAGTCTCTTATTGTAAAACCGGTATGCTTTACTTTGAGTGGAGTAACCCAAGAAAATTCCTTCATTAGTTCTAGCATCAAACTTTCCTAGATCTTCATCTCTTTTGATGTAACACTTGCTACCAAATACTTTGAAATATCTCACAGTAGGAGTTATACCAAATCAAAGTTCATAAGGAGTCTTACCAGTATTGCTTCTGATTTAAACTCGATTGAGAGTGTAGACTGCAGTGCTGATAGCTTCTCTCCAAAACATCTGAGGAACATTTGCTTCCATCATCATTGTCCTGGAAGCTTCCTGGATGGTCTAGTTCTTTCTCTCAACTACTCCATTCTACTGTGGAGTCCTAGGAGCAGACAACTGTCCCTTTATGCCATGCTTCTCACAAAAGTCTATGAATTCACTGGATGTGAATTCACCACCTCTATCAGACCTTAGACACTTCAGTTTCAATCCAGTTTGATTTTCTACCATAGCCTTGAAGATTTTGAACTTCTCAAAGGCTTCTGATTTCTCTTTCAGAAAGGTAACCCATATCATCTAGGAATGATCATCAATCGGTAACATGAAATATCTATCACCTTGCATACTCTTGATTCTTGTCAGACCACATAGATCAGTATGAACTAATTCCAATAATCTGGTAGAGGACCGATCTTTGCTTTTGAAAGAAGCTCTGCTCTGTTTACCTAGCTGACATTCTTTGCACAAACTATTTGTAGGTTTCACCAATTTTGGAAGATCTCTTATAGCCTGAATATTGCTTATCTTGATGATGTTATCAAAATTTACATGACACATCCTTCTATGCCATAATCAACTCTGATCAACTTGAACAAATAAACAACTTTTATTTGAACCAACCAGATGGAAGATATTACCTTTTGTTTGAGTATCGGATGCAATCTCAATTCCAGAGTTTTCAAAGATCCTGCATCTTCCATTTTTGAACCAGAGATCATAACCTTTGTCTACTAACTGTCCAACACTGAGAAGATTGTGCTTCAATCCTTCAACATATAGTACATTACTAGTTTTTCTCTTTCCATCAAAAGAAATAGTTCCCCTACCTCTGATTCCACTTATAGAATTGTCACCAAACTTTACCAGTCCTTCTTCATACCTTTCCAAATCTAAGAACTTGTTCTTGTCACCTATCATGTGGTGAGAGCATCCACTGTCAATAACCCAATCATCCCTTTCTTCAACTTGGGCAACCAAAGCTCTTTCTACAACATTATGATTGATAGATTCAGAGGATATTGGTTCTTCTTCCTTGATGGCAATAAACACCCATTCATTTCCAGATTTGTCTCCTATCACTAATTCATCATCTGTTACTCCTTCATTATCAGCTTCTTCATGAACATAATAACAATTCTTTTGGAACCTTTGTCTATTAGAGTTTGACCTTGCAGATCTTTCCGGACATTTTGAAGCAAAATGACCAATCTTATTGCAGTTGAAGCACTTAAAAGGTAACTTTCCTTCATACTTACCAGATCCTCTTGGCAATCTCTTTGCAATGAGGGCTTCAAGATGAGTTGTTTCTGCTTCTTCCTATTCCATGTCTTTCCTAGCTTGATCATACCATGACAATTTCTTTGAAGAGTTTTCTCCCAGATCAAATCTTTGTTTACCTTTCACATAGGCATTGGCTTTGAATGCAGATTCAGTATTGAGAGGATCATCTCCAGACTCAGTCATTTCAAATGTAGCCAATTTGCTAGCCAATTGCTCTCTTGTGACAGTTGCATGGGCTCTGAATTCATCAATGGCAGCAACCTTGATCTTGTAGGCAGCAGGAAGGGATCTGAGAATTTTGCAAATAATCTCATTTTCATCCAGAACTCACCAGCATTCTTGATTCCACACACCAGCTCATTTACTCTTGGCATAAAGGTAGTCATATTTTCATCATCTCTCATCTTCAATCTTTCAAATTTCCCTTTGAGACTTTACAACCTTGCACTCTTAACAAACTCATCTCCTTCATGTAGAAGTTCTAGTTTAACCCATATCTCATATGCAGTTGGTAGGTCAATAACATTTGAGAGTTCTGAGTCAGTCAATGCACTTAGAAGAGCCTCTTTGGTTCGTAGATTGTTTTCAGCATCTGTGATTTCATTTAGTGTTGTCGGACCACCCTATGGAGGAACATATGCTTTTGTGACCATGGACAAGTATGCTTTTCCCATACACTCCAAGTGACATTTCATGCAGCCTTTCCAAAGAGAGAAGTTGGTTCCATCAAACTTTGGACTATCCTTCTTGTATGATGACATCCTGGATCTCCTCAAGCGGTTAAGCTCCTTTCAGAGGAACTTAGCTCTGATACCAATTGTTAGATCTAGGGCACACAACTGAGAGGGGGGGTGAATCAATTGTGCAAAAACTTGCTTCTACTTCAAACACTTGATTCTTCTTTGTTAGTTAATAGCATATCAGTTAACCATTCATGAAAGCATAATGCACAAACATAGGAGTAGATAAACATCAACACATTGGACACCAAGATTTTGACGTGGAAAACTTGGTTAAGGGAAAAACCACGGGGTGATTAACCCAAGGATTATTCTCTGTTAGAAGAATAAGAAAAATAAATGGCACATGCCAATTAGGGCTCACTACCTGAGCACACTGCTCACAAAGAGGCAGACTGCCTGCAAGAGACACATTGTCTACAAAGTGATAAGAATCACAAACTTGAACTGGAGATTGACATCTTTACCATGTCTGGATCAGTTCCATTTAAGCCCGAGATACTTCTACTCTGCCCTTCGCTCTTTTGCTATGCCACACTCATCCACTCCACACACACTTTGAAATGAACTTACAAACCTTTATTTATATGAAGGCATCAACTTAGGAACAATCATCTAAGTCGGTAATCATCCACAAGAACATTCGCAAGATGAATAACTCATCCGGTTGGCCAGTCTGAATAAGAATATCTTCATCCAGAAGAATATCTTCAATTCTAGGCTCTAACACTAATGCGGACCGACAACACAACCTCAACATGATCCAAGAACCTTCACAAGCTTGCCTGACTGACCAGATACATCCGCACTTCCTCTACTCACTAGAATCTCTTCTCCTCTTCATCTGGAACTTCAAGAACATAGTCTGTTGCGACTGTCAAACTGAAATAGGTTCTTCCAGACCTCCAAACTATGTACAAACTGAGATGACACATCACAAGGACATCCCAAACACTCCTTCCAATCTGTAGAGTCTGACAATGCACCTCCAGATCTCATCAGACCTTTTTGTAACACTTTGTCCCTCCGGAGCATCTCCCGGAACTAGTTCTACTTGACAGATCACAACTTTTTCATATCTTCATGCAGACCTCTGAAATCTTAACTAGATCACCTCAAGACTCATATCTACAAACCCTTTAATCCGCATCCTCTGATCCTCAACCTATTGAGTACTTTTGCCTTCTTCTCATCACTGTTCTTCACTGTTCCTGATTGAAACTAATTTTCTTAATATCCTCAGCACACAGCTCATCCAATCCTTCTTACTAATGCAATATGAGTATGTTGACATCAATGACAACACTAGTTAACCTCATACTTGCAACAGATATTTCCTAGCAGACAATTCATGTCTATCATCTCAAGATATATCATATTTAGTCTTAAAATTGTTGATATTGAATTAACATTAAGAGTAGGATGATGATAGGCTTTTGTGAGCTTCAAGGAATAGTATCCAATATGAGTATAAGAGTTATGTGCAACATCTTCTGAGGGGAACTTGATTCCTTATTAGTTTACACCACAACCATTGCCTATGTAGTTGCAATTTTTGTAAAGGATTTGAAATCCACGACCATAGAGAGACTCCATCTTTTTAGAGGAAGGTGGGGCCTCATAAGTCTCATATTCTGCAGTGTAAGTAGAAGTATTGTCTTTGTTTTCTACTAAATAAACTTTAAGTTTCTTAGGTAGTTCTAAAGATTGCTTGGATGAGATCAAGGCAACTTTTGATGCTTCAAGATTATTGAGTTTATATTCCCCCACACAAGTAGGAGTAAAATCTAATGAACCCCAATTGTCACAAAGAAATGCATTCAATGATGGTTTAGAATCTTGCACAACATTATATATGGTAAGAGTTATTGATGAATAAAATTTTAAATTATTTAGAGTCTTATAATTGGTAACTTGTTTTTTTGTTTCAATTTAACAACTTTCCATCTCTAGATCAACTTTGATGGTATGAAATTTACCTTCATAAATAAACTTTATTGATCAATGAAGAGTAGATAGAACCACCCCTATGGCATGAATCCATGGTCTACCAAGAATCATATTATAGGAAAATGCATTAGGCATGACATGGAAAAGGGTAGATAATGTCACGGGTCGAACCTTTACAGGTAAAGTTATGGTACCCATTTGTTGTGTACCAATGTTATCAAAGCCACAAATCCTAATTTTATCTGGTTTGATTAAATAATTGTTGACCTTAATTTTATGTAGAAAACCCATGCCACAAATATTAAGAATCGATCCATTGTCAATCATAACTCATTTTACCAACTTTTTGTTAATCATGACAAAGATTAGAAGAGGATCATGTTGATTTTGAACTTCAATTGATGGTAACTCTTGTTGTTGGAACATAATATCTATTTTTTTCACATGCATACAATCTAACAAAGTAGATAAATCATTAGGCTTAACAACAAGTGGTACAATCACCTTTTGTAAAGTTTTCTGGAGCATTCCTTGGTATGTAGGTGATGTTTGTATGAGTTCCCAAAAAGATATCTTAGCTAGAGTAGCCTAAATTTGCTCAACAAGATCATAATCTTGACCACCCTTTTGAGTAAGATGAGGTAGTTGAGGAAGCATAGGTTGAGTACTTGGTAAAGTGATTGGAATGTTTGACTATTGTTTGCTTTGCTTATTATTTAGCATGATGTTTGTGTGAGAAACCACATTGTGATAGGGTTGTTGTAAAACATTTTGGTACACTTGATTTCCTTGAGTAATTTTTTTTGCAAAATTGAGAATATAACCTTAGGGTCTAGGTGGTGTTGGAGCACCTTGAACCATAATCACTGGTTTTAAGTGAGGAGGCACATTATGTGCCCCATTCACAATGAGTTTAGGAACATTAGTGCACTTATCCACTATCTCTTTAATAAGTATATTCATGATGATTAAATTAACATTTATTTTACTTTGTTTAAGCTCAACATCTATCAATACTTCATCTTTTGAAGGGAGAGCATTGGAGGGTAGGGTTATTTCAGCCTCATATGTCTTAGAGATAATGTCCATGATGTCATCATTAAATGTAGTAGAAGTAGAAGAAGAATCATCACCATCATCTTTCTCATGATAACTCATGAAGATGAATTTAGTAAGGTCTTGTAATACTGAAGGATATGCATTCATGATAGTTATGAAGTTATTTGATGCAGAGGCATCCACACTAAAACCTTGACATACAGCATGTATGTCCGCAACCCTTCATCATCATCATCATATTTCCCTTAACACTGTTAGCATCATCATATTTTCTCTGCCGACCGATATCCTCCTACAGACAAACCTTCGACCTTTCACCTGTCAGCAGCATCATCATATCTGGCTATCGGCAGCATCATGATGTTCGACATCATCTTCATCAGTAGGATATAAAATATCTGGTTCCTCCCATATATCCTGATGATGATTATCCTGATGACGATGACGTCACATGCATTCCTTCAATATCCTACTGTCGGCCAAACTTAACATTATCGGCCCGCGATGATTTTATCAACTCGATCGACTAACTTATGCCGATATACTCTTCCTCGGCAACACCTGATGATGATCACCCTGAAATGCATTCACCTTACGCAAATGATTGCATCATGCTCACCTCCATCTACTCGGATGACGCCTGAAGTAACTGCAGGATATACATAGAAATATCCTGATGATGCCATTGTGACAAATTTCTAACCTTAGCAGATTTTCACCATTCCGATCCGCCGAACCTCCTGAGGTGACCCGATCCGTCTCCTGGACGACCTTCCAGGCTCTAACAACCAGCACGACCTAGCACATACCCATGCTAGGGTTCTCAACACCTCTCGACTACGATCCTGCAAACATACATGCGAACAAACAGAAAATGCAAACTAAAACCTAAACTATTGTACATAGCCATTCCACCGATTTGATGAATCAACCGGTGGAATGGATCAATGAATCCATGTAACCACCAGAACAGCAACTCGATTACACAATGGAATTCAAACAAACAGGATCTCTTTATTGATTTCAAAAGATGCAAGTACAATACTCAGTCTCTCTCTCTGTCTCACTCTCTGCAACCTAGCTCCTCAATATGTATCTCTATCTAAAACCAACCGATCCTAATACATAAATAGGATCTGCTTGCGAGTACTACCACTTGATTCCCAACGGCTGGGAGCTTCCAAGCGGCTGGGAGGATCCAACTGAACTAACAAACTATACAGCTGTCATCAGCTATCATAACAAACTACCTAAAAATAGAAAAGCACGGTCAACTTGGACCTTATTACATGCATTGGTCTTATAAGACCTTCTTGGAAACATTAACAAGACCTATAACTAACTAACTGCCTCATGGAGGCCAGCTGTCAGGTAGGTGCTCCTGCACCATTATTGAAATTAGATAAATAATCAAGGATTTCAAATGAAGAGCATTTAAATATATCCTTATCATACATTGATTGTATATGAGTCAAAACATAACGATGCATATTACAAATTTGTAAAAACTTTCAAAATCTTTGATATATGCATGCAAAGATACCAAAGAGGAGAAATTATAAGATGCCATAATGAAATGTCTTGGAGTAACAATGTATAATAAGCTCTATTCATTTATCAAAACAACCAATATGAGAGGCTTTTGTACAACACAACAATAGTTTGAGTAAACTAGGTTTTTGAAGCTTTTGTAAAGATAAAAAATACACTAGTGTCACTACAAACCAAGTGAATTTAATGTTAAAAGAACTGTACAAAAGGTGATAGTGATAATTTTATTGATTTATTGCAAAATATGTGCAAAAGGTGCTTATTCTCTTATGTTGAAATACACATTGTGTAATTGCAAAAGTATGATAATTATTCTCTTTTTCCAAACTTATGCAAGATTTTCAAATGAATATGCAAAGAAATCAATGGAAGATCTGATTTTAAATGTTTATGGCAGTAGTAAAATCTAAAATAAGATTTTGACTACAAACCCCAGCTTTGCAAATGACTAGGTTATAGGAAAAATGCATGTTTTCAACAAAACCCTAACAAATGAGATCTTCAAATTCAAGATGTGATATTATGAAATGATTAATTGCTGCAATTTGACTCAGATCTGATGTAAAAATCATAAAATCAAATCTTTCAAATGATATGCAATGAAAATAATGCAAAACTATGCCTTTATGTAGGCTTAGAATGCTTATTTTTTTTTATTATTTCAAATTTATGCAAGATTTTTCAATGAAGAATGATAAGTATGATATGATATAATGCAAGATCTAATTTCAACACTCAGAAAGATGCAAATTCTTGATGCTATGGATTCATAGACATGTTATGTATTGAAAAGATGAATTATGTAAGCTAGCATGCACCCCAGATCAAACCCTCTTCCACAATAACATTCAAGGACAAAATTGAGCTAAGTCACTTCAAGATAAAAGAGAACTCAACTACTAGTTTTGTCCTCTTGTTTTCTATGGAAAGATATGATTTAATCAAATGTTTTATCAAACCCTAGGTTTGATATGCACTAAACCCTAGTTCTATAATGAATGGAGCATAATTTTCAAACCGTGATAGATACAAACAATCTGAAAGAAGTAGTGATATCAGTGAAAAGAGTAGAACTTGATTCTAGAAGCTAAGATGTCGAAGGACATCAGGGTAGGTGCTAAAGTCCTAAAATTCTAAATCTCTTGAAGCTCAAAAATGGAGAAATGTTGCTGAGAGTGCCCAGATGCCATATCCAGTGTCTAATTTAGCAGGAGGATGTCAAGGTGGGTACCTATGTGTTCCATACGGGAATTTCCACACTTTATTTTTAGATCTTGGAACTTTATTCCTTGAAAAACGTCCCTACACCATCACTTCTTCAATCCTTGCACCTATAACCTGTTGAACACCCAAAGTACTAAGAGGGGGTGAATTAGTACTTTATTAAACTTCTTTCTTATTCAACTAATAATCCATTTACCACATGCAATAATAAAGAAGATTAAACATAAAACAAACAACCAAAATCCATCACACATGAACACCAAGATTTTTCCGTGGAAAACCCAAAATTGGGAAAAACCATGGTGAGTGTTAGCTCACAATATATTATGAAGGATCAATACCAAATTACAATTAAAGATCAATGCCTTAGGGTTCACTACCCAAGGATCACTACCCAAAAGAAATGTTCACTACAAGAAGGCTCACTACCTACAGAAAGAAAGAAGAAAGGAGATGGCTCACTGCTAAAATGAACTGCTTAAATTACATCTACACATGCATGAATGCAGCTCCAATGAAAGTTCAAAATACTCTCTCAAAAATATTCATCTTGACTGCTCTATTTCATTGCTCTACTTTTACATTGAAAAAGATCTCTCTTCTTTTTCTTTTGTTGCCTACTCTACACTTTCACATATTCCTCATACACATTCACAAGTCATCACTCAAACATTGAATTCAATCCAATATATATCCACAACAAACAAACTCTTCATATTAGGTTGGCCTAATGAAGTGTACTGTGTAGTCATGTATTACATACTCTATTAGACAAATTCATTCTCTAAAATCCATTGCAAACCCAAACAACATTTTAAATATCTTCACACATGTCAGCCTTAACTGTTTCACCACTTAGGATTAAGTTTTAAAGACCAAAACTTAATGGACACACATCATACTGTCATGTCGGCCTTATCCATGGACTATTTACTAGTTTAGTTCAACTGTCAGACAACAAGTTTCACTACCAACCATAAGATGCTTCCAAAATCATATCAGACACTCTTCACACATCACATATCATTCCTTTAGAACTACAAGGAAAAATATTGTTTTGCAGTAGAATATGGACCACTAGAACACATGTCCTATTATAGTAAATTTGCACCATACCAAGTAGTGGTACTTAGGAATTCATAACTGTCTCTACGATGAAACTATGAACCTACAACTCTAGATTTGGATACTTCAAACATGTGTTTACAACACCTCAAAACTACATAGGAAGACATGTAATAGTGGAGGAATGCAGACCAAAACAAATGAGTGTTCTGCTCTGAATCACAAGGTACTCTATCTTTCTAGACTTAGTTTGTTAGAGTGTGTGCCTTCAGCACTTTTCAAGAGCTAAAAACTTGGATATAGGATCATCAAAGGAATGTAAATAACATACTAGAACTGTATGATCTTATCTTCTACTACGGACCAATTCCATTCATTATACTATTGCTTTGTTTCTATCTCCTCTATACTACTAACACTTAGCCAATGTAGTCAAGTCTTCTTCTCCAGACCAAGCCATTATTCCAATCTTGTTCCTTTTCTTGTTGCCATTAATGAGAACATCTTCAGACAAGTTTCCAACAATCCCCCCCTTTAGCATCGATGGGAACACTTGATGAGAAAAGCTATTACAACTCCTATCTCTTTATACATTGCTCCCCCTATCTTGATGCTTCTTTTATTATTTTTTAAAATTGTTTTTCACATGCTTCATTTCTTTCCCCCCTTTGACATCAATGGAAAAGGTGTATGATATAGAGATGTGTACAAGTTGCCAAAAATTCAAAATCGTTCTTCTACTTTACTGCATATATACAAGTGCTATATACAAAAAAAATGCTTACTATTTTTGTTGTTCCAGGAGAACATCTTTATAGATCTATTTGAGCTGCACCATTTCTTCATCCCATCTAGTCTTAGTGTGACTCAACATTAGTATGTGCCCATTAATCTGGGACACCAAGTCTTCTACTTTCTTCACTATATTAGGGACTTCAGTGCTTTGCCTTGTTTTGTCCACAGCTACTATTAACTTGGTTAAGGATGTAATTTTGAAACTTGCTACCTCCCAGAGCTGACTCATTCTATACTTTATGATATCTTTCTCGGGCTATAACTTATGTATGTTAGAATGAAATGTTTCAACTTGTGCCCTTTGATTACCAATAGCATCTTTTGCCAGATCATATGTTTTAGATATCCTCATTATTTGAGGTTCCCATTTCTCTATTTTATCTTTTATATCCTTAGTCTTAGCTGGCGATGTAAGACAAAATTGATACAATTCAATGGATTCTTTAAGAGCTAGCTATATATATTCTATACTTTCATCTAACAAAATTTTATCTTGAGAGGCTTTATCTTTTAGCTCGATCAATCTCTTACTATCTATTTCAGCTCTTACCTTTTTTTTAGCAACTTTTTCAAGAGACTCAAAATGACTATTGATGGATTCCATTAGCTTCTTTACTTGTGTAGTAGGACCCAAAGATGTGTCTCTTCTTATTCTAGGCATTAGCTTTTCAATAATTTTTGATGCATCTTCTAACAACTCACTATCCTCTATATGAGATTTTAGTACCTCCTCTTGTGTATTAATTTGTAGAATTGTCCCAAGTCTTAACTTTTGTAGAGTGGACATAGAGGCAAGGTTAATGGGCCCTTGTAGAAGCTCAGGAGCAGTCAAAATTTGAGCTTCTTTCTACTTCTCCAAGAACTCCCTTAAGGAGTCGGCAGTGTCTCTTTTTCTTCATGAGACACTTCATCTTCTTGTCTCTTTGGAGGTAGTGCTTGGTTGTGTTCTTGTTCATTTCTTTCTAGCTCCAGAGTAGGAACATCCATCATTTGTTCCCCTACCTCTTCAAATTGGTTCTCTTCCTTACGTTCTCTCATTTCTTCAACCTTTTATGATCTCTCTAGAGGTGTAATTGTGTTCTGCTCAACACTTGCTTCTATGGCAACATTAGAACAGTTACCATAGTTAACTAGCTCTTCCTTATCAATGTTTGCAACTATTGTAATTTTTAGTTCATGCTACACTAAAGGTTGCTTCCTTTGTCTCTTTTACTTGTCTTTCAGTGTCACCAACAATAAGTGAATTAACCCTTATTTTTGTTCTAAATTTATCATTGAGTATTTTTGTGACTGTTTCCTTTTCTTCCTTTGTTATGTTTGGATAGAGACTCAACAACACATATTCTCTTATCTCCACATTTTTTGCCATAGACACTTCCTTTCTTACTAACATAATTCTTTCTAGGCTATCTTGTAACTAATCAAAGATTTTTCAATCAAAGCTTTACTAAACATTTCTAGATATTTGATGACTATTGTTTTAATGATTATCTTGTCTGGATCAAATCTTGCATCATACATTTTAGCTATGGGTCTCAAATCTCCATGCTGACAAAATGCATTTACTAATGTCTCCAAGGATAATGTTACTTCACTTTTAGTCTTCTCATCTTCTTTCTTCTTCTTGGTTTTTTCCTAAGGGCTTCTCCTTCTTACCAGAAGTAGGTTCCTCTATTCTTGCCCATTTTGCTTTAGTCTCCTTGTTTGTCACTACTTTTTCTTCTTCTTCTCCCTCACCCATGCTTACATATACTCTTTTTGTAGCCTTTGTTTTCTTTCTTCTCTTCTTTTCTATGGTTTTCTCCACTAGTACTTGTTCTTTAGGCTCTACCTCTTTCTCAGGTAACTCCATTTCAACACTTGTAGTCTTTTTTTCTACCATAGAGGGTCTAAAACTCTTTGAAGCAGCTGTAGAGGTGGATGGTCTTATCCTTCTTGTGGGATTAGATGCAGGCTTCTCCTTTTCAATTTTCTCTTCTTCCTTCTTCTTTGTGGATTTTGATGTTTGCCCTTCTGGAGTACTTGTAGCTTTTGATGCCTCTGCCCTTGCTCTTGCTTTACTTATTTCTTCTTCTGTGAACCCATGTTTCTTGGCAATTTCCTCTACATATTTCTTGACCTTTCTTTGGGACTCCAGTTAAGTTTTCTCTAGATGTACTTTAAGAGATAGTTCCTCAAAACTACCAAACCTTTCCTCCTTGGGGTCTCTTGGTTTGCTCAAGATAAGATTTGCCAAACTAGTTTTATAGCTCATATCTTTGTGCTAGATATCAGCACCATATTTTAGTGGGGGAATGGGATTTTGCATTAAGTTCCCCCTGAGCCAGAGAACCCAGATTAATTCCTGAAGGAAGTACTAGCACTAGAATCTAGTGCGGACTCAACCTTGTCTTCTTGCACTCACTTCTTGACCCACATTTGATTCATCTCTTTCTTGATCTCTACTGCATCTACCTTTTATACCATTTTTCCTTCTTTGACTGATTGTTCTTCCTTATGCTCTTACTTCTATAGAACCTTACAATATGTCTAAGCATGCTGTAATTGAAGCATACAACACTTCCCTATCTATTGTTTCTCCCATTCATCCTAGATCTACATTGGTCATCCTTGTGTCCAAATCTATTGCGTGCAAAATAATTCCCATTGAAAGTGTTATTAGGAAAATATGGAGAATATATCAATGTTTAATAAACAACCCAATAACTCAATAGAAATTGAAAATAATAAATATTTAAAACAAAGAACAAACCTTGCAAACCTTATTACCCCATAGCTTCCATTGGTCGCCTAATCTCAATCGATATTTATATGTGAATGAAGCCCTCAGAAAGTGCACTTCCTTGCTTTGTTCTTGAAGATGACAATGGAGAAACGACTATGATATTTCTTATAATGATGAAGAGATTCAATACAATAAAATGGTGGTCACAAGCTATAGAATGGTGTGGGTGCCAAAGGTGCACTGTGATTCCTGCAGAGTAAGGGTACTAAAAGCTTGGATGATAGAAATGGAGGAATTGAGTTCAATTTATAGACTTCTGAGAGAGAAGATCAATGGTATAGAAGACTTGAGAGGATGTGTGTGAATAGAAAGAAGACAAGTGTCACACAAAAAGTTGTTTTGTTTCAGTTAACTACTTTCTTTTATAAAGATAAGATTTGATTTCATAAATTAGAAAGGTTGTTTCTAATTTAAAAGTTGTTGATAAAAATAAGATTGAATAAATCAGTTAACTCAACTTGTGATTTTCTTTTGCATGATTTGAGAAAAATTAAATAATAAATTATTTAATTTTGTGTCCATGAAGAAGAAGATTTATTTTTAGAAGATTTGGAAGATTTTTGAGGAATTTGAAGATAAGAAAACAAATTAAATAAATAAATTTATTTATTTTTTGTGCATGCTTTGGAAGAATAAATAAAATATTTGATTATATTTTATTTTTAGAGATTGAGATAATTTAAATAAATTTGATTGATTTATTTAAATTTAGAGGAATAATTTGGTTTAATTAAATAATGAAAATTATTTAATTGTTTGGAAGAATAAAGTTGACTTCAATGAAATTAATTAAATAAATGTAATTTATTCAATTAATGGGAGGAATATGAAGCAAATAAATAAACTAATTTATTTATTTATTGATAGAGGAATTAAATGGAATAAATATTAAGAATATTTATTTAGACAGAGTCATGTTATTTTTAGGTGTATACATTTTACCCCTCTTTGATGCAATGTGTTTAATCACGTTGTTTCAAAGAATAAGATTTTTTGATAATGATACATGCCCCAGTTTGCCCCTGGTACAGGTTTGACAATGGTAGGATGCCCCCTCAGGAAATTAGATGGGAAGAAAGGTAGAAGGTCGTGAGATGGACAATCTCATGATGAAGAAGGTGAACAATAGGTTAGGTTTGAAGAAAATAGGTGAAATGATATAAATGATATGCTATGTAAGATAAAATGATAACACACATAAGCAAGTAAGGAAGTATGCACAAATAATACAAGAACAAACAAGGTATTGCCCCTGTCAAGCGGTAAACCAATGATTAATCGATAATGATTGATGATAGTGTTGTCATTGTAGGGAACAATAGATCCCTAGGTCAACATGATAGGCATGGGAAAGATACATCCCACTGATAATTATGATTGAATGAGTTGGTTTACAAATAGATTAGGATCAAGACCACTAATTATGATTGGATAATTTGACAAGATTGATTAACTTGATTTATATGGATTAAAGATGGACTTGAGTTTGGATCATTGCAGAAGAGACTCGATGAAAGACATGATGATAGATAGAAAGTAGATTGATAGAAGACACGCTAATGAAGGAATCACAAACTTTTATTGACAAACACTTGGCACTTTGATTGGAATGTTTATTTATGGAGGCTACATGGAATGCAAATGGATGTATTTATGGATGTAGATATATGTCATCTTGATATTGCAAGTATTTTGAAGTGCTTGTTTCATCATTTGATGCTTTTAAAATATTGTAAGAAAATACAAGAATATAGGTATAATTAAACCAAGATGACCTGTGTATTCCTTACATGGATTTTGATATAGCAAGTTAATACAAGAATCTAGTCAAAATTAAATCTAGATGACCTGAGTACTTCTTACATTTCAACAGATAAGGATTGCCCCCTTTTCATGTTTAGACCTCTGAAGTCCTCGATGATCATTAGGTTGATCATTTTGTTAGATGAAAGTTGTCACATTACTAAAGATTGATCCACAAATAGTAGACAAAGAAAATGATTATGCCCCCATCATACCTTCTCTAGTTTTTGACATCCTTGAGTTAGCATAGAAAGACATATTAACAAAAATCAAGACTCTATAAGTTAACCTACCCAAAAAAAAATAAAACATTATTACATTAGATGTGTCTTTTTACCATAGTTTAGATAAAATTGGTTTAAGTGTTTAGGCACTTGTTTACTTTTCTTTGGATAGGTTGATATTTTTGCATCAAGATTTCTATCTAAAAGTGGGTTTTATTTGCACTTACTAATGTCTGGTGAAAGGTACCACAATCCTTATTGGTGAAACAGACCCTAAAGGACTAACCTAGTGCCTCAGGGGCTCATTGATAATGGCCTTGCCTATGCGACGACATAGAGGCAACGTAGTTCAGGGTGAACCCTGATGGACCTAAGACCTCGGCGATAGGAAATAGTGTGGACTTAGATAGATAGAAGGATAGATGACATGTGGTGGAATGGATGAAAAGTGGAGCCTTGGGGTGCATTAGTAATGGCCTTGCCTACATGATGACACAGAGGTAGCGTAGTTCAGGATGAACCTTAATACTAATGATGGATGCTATGGTAGGTTGATACTAGGGATAAACTCAAAAAGAAATCAACTGACTGAAACAACAAAAACACAAATGACACACTCTCTTGCCAAGGAGGTTGCTCATGATAGATTGGATAGGACTGATAATAGCCATATTTCAAGAACAATATATCTATTAAAGGGTGTTGATCTACTGATAGGATAATGTCTATTTTTAGGAAATGAAAACATGTCACATAAGACACCTAGTCTGGTTTCGACAATGTAACATCCTTTATAAGACAAGTGATTGATGTAGAAAATGTTTGCAATTGGTATGTAGACAAATGTACTTGTGTTAGGAGTAGTCTTTTTGCTTCCAGTATAATGTTGATGACAGCGTTTTTGGATTCTAGGAATGTTATGACACTTTGGGGACTTTTGTTTGGATTGCAATTCGGATAGCCTAAGTGCTAGATACTAATGACAAGGGAACCTCATGGATAGGTAGATGGATGGGTGATAGTGGCTAATGGATGGGTAGGTATGAGGATCGGTAATATTAGATGGAAGGAACACATATGAAAGAGGGCAAGGATGTGATCACCAAGGACTAAGTTGCATAGGAATAACATGCCCCATTTTAGGTAGGATACTTTAGGATTTTTCATGACAATGCTTATGACGATAGGAGGATGAGAGGATAATGGAGGATTTGTGTGGTTTGGAGGGATAAGGTATGTCAAGAGACATCTGAAACATTTTTCAATATTGTGCCCCCAATCTTTATCAAGATAAAAAAAAAATAGAGGAAGGGAAGATTAGGATGGATGGATTCGACATGATAGGTATGTAATGGATAGAAGGATAGGATAAGAAATAGTATGGAAAGAAATGATAGGAGAAAAGTGATATGCCGATGAGACAAGGTGCCCCCAAGGGTAAATGACATAGAAAATCAATGTACACATGATGCCTATTTGCTAGGTTTTCATCATGGTACTTATCCAAGGTGCCTGTTTGCCAGATTTTCACTGTTGGATGAAGGGATTTATCTTTACCCTTCTTTTTTTGAATATTTGGATAGGATAGGTGGATACGGATGAGAGGACCTCAAGTGCCTAGATTCACAAAAGGTGATAGTCCCACTAGATGGATGCTATTGCACGGACAATGTCAAGTGTCTCTCATAGATGTTGGTAGGGTGATTGTATGAAAGGGATATGGAGAAGGTGAACAGAAAATTATGGAAGGTGTGATAATGATGATGCAAATTATGTAGGACTTATGCATGGATGGAGGGAAGGCTTATACAAAAGAATGGACCATAGAGATAGGATAGTGAAGATATACAGGATAATAGTGGAAGGAAGGGGAGATGGAGGTATGTGGAAGTGTCACTGGATGGAAGGGAATTAGGACCAATAGTTGCACATACTGTGATAAACATTGAAGCTTATGATGGGAAGATGGGGTAGGGAAAAATGGAGAGTTTTGCTTGGTGGATGAATGATTTAGGCATTTAGGGACCCACATAGAATTAGTATACTTCTAATTTTTGCTTGTCATGTGGGATGGAGGGATTTGCAACTTTTGGATGGAATAGGATTTTTGGATGGAAAAGGAGAAAGTGGATGGTTGGGATGCCTTATTTAACTTGATGGATTTTTTCTTAGGTACCCAAACCATTTTCCATTTAGACTTCACTTGTGAAGGTATGGGATTGGGTGTATGCATCTTGTGTGCATCTTCTGAGATAATTACTTGTTGCTTGGGGATCCACACCTTTTTCAGTTTTGCTTTGAGGTGTGTGGGTGTATGCAGCTCTTGAGATGGGTTTTTCTTTGATTCTTGGCTTTTGTATCCGAAGGCATGAGGACCTTTAGGATTGATGACTTTATAGGTAGAGGCATCCAAATATTTGTTGTTGAATTCCCTTGGGATGGTTGAAGTGGGGTTAGTGTAAGCTTTTTGTTTAGACAATGTGTGCATTTTTTGGCCATGATTAGGGTTTTTAGAGAATTTATGGATGGATAGATAAGGTGTTGGAAGAAGTGGTGGTAAAATGCATGGAGGGATGTTAGGAGTTGGAAGTAGTGAAGGTAGATTAGATGGTGGAAGGTGTGTGGTCACATGCTTTTGGGATGTATATGATAAGGGAGGTAGAATGGCGACATATGTTTTGTGAATATGATAGGGTTTTCTATGGAAAGTGGTGGATTTGGAAGGCATGGAAGAAGTACCAACATCATGAGATTGCTTTTCTTGGGAGATATAACGAAGGCCATAAGAGGGTGAAGGAACTTTGACATGGATAGGCTCCAAAGTACCTTGTTCATGAAGGCCTAAGCCTTTACCTTGATAGTTCATATTTTGGAGCATGCAGTGGACAATGGGATGATGGATGCTTTGGACACTAGCAGTGATCTCCTTATTGGATGAGGAAGGTGAGATAGAGGATAATGGTTTTTGGTGTTCTAAGGAAGAACATTCATGGATGAAGGTAGTGAGACCAAGGGGATAGGATACCAGATGTGCAACATGGTCGACAATGGATGGTGGAGGATCATTAGGATCTTGATTATTGTTATGCTTACTAAGATCCAAGTTATTGGTTTGATCATCTATGTGGACTTGGGAGGCAAGTGTCTCATCAAGGTAAGTGGAAGTTGTTGGATCATGGATAGGACTAGATGGAGGATGGATAGATGGGGTGATAGGATTATAACCATGGAATTCATAAAGTTGGCTAAGTGGATCATCATGGTCTGCTTGATCATTAATAGGACCTTGATCATAAACTGGAGCTTAATCATAGAGAGGATTTAGTGTGATGGGATCAATGTGGTCGTGTATAGGTTCTTCCTCAATAATAATATCTTGATCATAGAAAAGATACAGGTTATGGATGGGTTGGATTTGGATTTCTTTCTCATGTGTGGGTATATGATCAGGTTGCTCGTAGATAACTTATTCATATGTAATATCTTGATCATTGAAAAGGCAAATGTTATGGAGGGGTTGGATGGAGGTGTCTTGATCTTGATTCAGATAAAGGGTTGGTGTTTCCATATGCTCTAAAGTGTACTCTTGACATAACTCTTGATTTGATTGAATTGAGGTGGAGGTAGAAGACTCTTGGATAAGCTCAATAGGTTCTAGATGGTTAACAACATGAGGGTGGAATGGATCTTGACTTGGACTCATGGTAGAAAACTCTTCAATAGGTTGTGGATTACATGATAGGGTTGAAGCAATTGACATGTTTGAAGGCTCTTTGATAGGCTCTTGAATAGGAGTGTTATGACATGGACATGGTGGATTCCTTACTAATAGCCATTGGATCACATCCTTCATGAGTACATGGGTAGATGGACAATACAACAGGTGGAGATTAATGGTGGATGGCTTAGGCCCCTTGTGAGGATTGCTTGTACTAGATGGGGATGAAATTGGCTAAGTGGATTGGATTTCTCCATACGTTTTCTTCTTTTAGATCTTGCAAAGAGTCTTTCCAAAATATCATCTTAGGCCTCATCGGTTGACACATTAGAGGTTGGGGAACCTGATGGCGGTGTTGGTGTAGAACTAGTATGCTTTGGGATATGTGTTCTAGGAGATGGTGAAGAAGGACTAGTAGATGGATTAGTATATGATTTCCCACTTGAGGTGGTGCTTCCCTTGTTAACAGTATCATTAATACAGGCAAGGAATGAACGATCTTAGTGCGAGGCAAAGCTAGTATTGGCATGCTCATGTTGGGAGGGATTTGGTTCACGTGGATCATCTTTTTTCCAATATTTGTCAAACTTGGGCTCATCTAAACTAGAAGAGAAAGGTGTCTTAGCCAAGCTTTTATCAAATGGATAAGGAGATATGCCCTCCAAGAGCTATTGATTTGTAGAAGATCTAGCTTGTAAGATCGCCATTTGTTGTTGTAAGGCTTGGAGTTCTTGAGCAAGTGCTTCTAATTGGTTTGTCATATCCTTAGAAACTGACACAAGACTGAAATGGGTACCCAGAAAGGTTGAAAATTTTCTCTCAAAAGACTAGGAAATGCTCAGTGTGATATATGTGTAGCAATAAATACGCCAGAACAGAAGGCAAATGTGTAGTAAGTCAGAATATATGGATAGTTCTGGTAAATAACAAAAGTGCAGGAACAGATAATAAATGTGTAGTTGTAGACACCCTAAAATGACCGTGTCATCAAATCACTTGCATTTCATCATCTGTCTAATCACCTGCATTTCACACGTTAATTAAATAATATAATTATTTAATTAATTATCATCAAATTCTTCTAAATCTCCTAAATTCAACATTAATTAAATAAATCCTCATTATTTAATTAATTAAATCAAATTCCTCTATATTCTTCCACAATTAAATAATTTTTAATTATTTAATTAAATCATTGTCACCTTCCAAAATTCAAATCCACATTAATTAAATTAAATCCCATTATTTAATTAATTCAACAAATTCCCTCTTATCTAAAATTAAATAATTCTTAAATTATTTAATTAAATCAAAAATCATTCTCCCAAAATCATGCACAAAATTAAATAAATTTATTTATTTAATTTGCTTTTAAATCTTCTAAATTAAATAATTCCAATTATTTAATTATTTCTTCCATAAATATCTTCTCTAAATTTAAATAAGTCAATTATTTATTTAAATTGCTTTTTCTTCTAATTTGAGTTATCTCTAATATAACTCAAGCTTTTTTGCTCATCAATTAAATATTTCTATATTTAATAAAGCAAAATATCTTCTTTTCTCATGTAAATCTCTTCTTGTTTTAAATCACTTAACTAATTGCTTTATTCTTTTAATTGATTTATCTCTTCAATTAACTCATTCTTCTATTCTTGATAACTCCTCTCATGCAAAAGCAAGCAAGACACATGTCTTCTTCTCATTCGTTGCACATTCCTCAACTTATCTCCTCCGTTGATTCTTCTGAATTATCTGGACCATTGATCGATTTTCCTTGAAATCTATATAAACCCCCCTCATCTCCTTCATTACCTCTCTCTCTTCGATTTTATTCTCAGGCATACTTGACAGCGCTTTGAGCATACACAACGCGTCGATTGAGCACTATAACGATCATTTGACATTGATCTCTTGAGCACATACTTGTTTGTTGCAGCCATGGCTTTGCAACTACATTGAGCAATCCACATATCTCCAAAAGGGAACAATACAGGTTTTGGTAAGAGCTTTCATTTATCTTTGATTTGTGATTTTATGGCTTTTACTTAGATTCGTTTCCTTTATGTTATTGGGTTCTTTGGTTTTATTAGTTTAGATTTAATCCATTTTTCCATATACACATTCTGGCACGCCCGATGGGACCCATTGGTCCTAATTTAATATCAAATTTGTGGAATTTTTAGTTTGATTTCACAGGTTTTTTAAACTCTTTTTTTGGAGAGATTCGAAAAAAAAATTTAAAGGAAGCTTGCTGGGCAAAAACGGAGGTCACGGTTGTGTTCAGAAGGGTCGAGGGACGAAGAAAAATATAAAATTTGACCTATTTCGGTGAAGGTAAAATTTTTTCACCTCTGGCACGCAAACCGAGGCCATACAATCACTGTGAGGTACGGTAAAAAATAAAATAAAAATTTCTTTTTTCAAAAAAAAAATTCAAAAAAGAAAAAGCAAAAAAAATCCAAAAATAAAAAAGCAAAAACAAAAACCAAAAAAAAAAAACAAATAAAACAAATAAAAAATGAAGTGTTTTTAGTTTTTATTTCTTTTAAAAAGTAAAACAAAGTAAAGAGAATCTTTTTTCTTTTTTCTTTTTATTTTTTGAAAAAAAAATAAAGCACCTTCAGCCCAGCAGCAGGTCACATCAGTGACCAGGAGCCAGTCACAGGGGGCTAAGACAGACCCCTCTTCAATGAGCTTTTTAAATGAATAGGCGATTTTCAAACCTCATTATCTTGGTCATACGGACACGTATTTCAGTGCTTTTTTTTTTAAATAGGCTAGAATTTCATGATCTACATCGTGGTGAAATTGGTTTTTTCTCAAGATTCTCTGATTTTTCAGAAAATTGATTTTCTCACTGCTGTCTTTGTCTCGTCACAGTTTTTTGACTTTTCAAACTTCATAACTTTCACAAACGGACTCGGATTCAGGTGAGGTTTTTTTTGAAAGTTGGTATTTTTATGTCCTCTACACAGTGGTAATATTTTTTCAAAGATTTTCTGAGATCTATTTTTTAAGACCACTCATTGGCCTATTCTCAATCTCTGACTTCAAGCACTTGCTAACTTTTGAGTTTGTGTGGACCTAATATCACTTGTTGCAGCTTCTTATTACTCATACAGAGCAAATAGGTGTTTTTAACATGTTCATGCAGGATGAGCATTGAAGACCTCTTGATCTATCTCACTAAGTCTTAGAAACACATTGCATGCTTAAAAGGATAATTGAACAAATCTTTTCTTGCAATCTAAGTCTTAGGAACATACTGCTTTTCTTAAGGGACAATGGACATGTATGAACAAACACCTCAATTTTCTAAAGGACAATGGACATGAATGCCAAACACTTCATTTCATAAGGGACAATTTACAACTACAATCGTGTGTGTGCATAGCTTAGTTGCACCTTATTTTTCTTATAACGGGACAATTGAACCTTTGATTGACGTGCTTGCTTTTACTTTCTTGTACTTCCTTTAGAAGGGCCTGCTTTTGGATTGCGTTTCATCCAAAAGGGACGACCCTAAGCGGAGTTTTCCTTTGAACCGCTATATAAAAGGGATAAGGCGAAAGCCAAGTCCTAACCGACGTCAGCCTTACCTTGTGATGCCAAACTGAAAAGAGGTGTACTAGCTCTTTGTGGAAATGATTTTCACATTGAGCGAAGTGTTTGAAACTCTTAGTAGGATTGGTTAAAGCTTTTAGTAGCTTGTCGCATTGCTCGTAAGGCGTTGGTCCCTCAAAATCACTAAGAACCAATTTAGATAGAGACTACCTGACCTACCTCCGAACATTGTGGTAATCATCAATGCAAGGGAAATCGATTTAAACCCTTAAGATACTCACCATTGGCTCCCTTGAGAAGAGATAGTATTCCCTTGGACATAAAACTCTTGTGACCTACTTGAGCTTTCCAAGGGGAGGGTGAGATATCCCTACCTATCGTCTCTCGCAAAGATACTAAATATCCGACACCTTTATGGAATGATATTTTTATCGACGGAGTATTAAGCTGTGAGCTGATCTACTACAATGAAACCTTGTCTCTAGGGATAAAAAGTGCTTGTTATTGATTGCAACTGTATTAGACCTGTGGAAACATTGGGCTTGTTTGGAGCCTTGAACATACACTATCTGTTGTGTCAGTCCTTGTGCCTTTTTTGACCACTTGTTTGCTGTGTTTTCTCTTGCCAAACCAATCCAATCAGAAACAGAAACATCTTTGCCTTTGAAAAACATCAGTCACTACTTCAGCACCCCTGGTACTACAGCAGCTCGCCTTTGGTAATACAGTAGATCGCCTTTGGTCAGCAGTAACCCGCCTCTGGCAAAACTCTACTTCAGCGCCCTTGGTATAACAGTAGCTCACTTTTGGTCACTGTAGCTCACCTCTGGCATAGCAGTAGCTCACTATTGGCAGCTCAGTCCGTCGCCTCTGGCCCACAGTAGCACGCTTTTGGTAGCACAGTCCTGCGCCTTTGGTCAAATAGTATAGCGCCTTTGGTCCAGTACTTTGTGCATCAGAGTTTGTCTGTTTCTTCAAAGCATCTTACAGATTCCCAGCATTACATTGTGTCCTCAGTATTTCCCATGGTCACCACTAGGCTACAGCAAACCATGAAGTCTAGGCAAGTTGTCCCTAAGAAGCACAAGTCACCCCCTCGCACACCACAATCAGGTCGTCTCAACGTTACTCCCAAAGTGACTCCTAGTACACCCGCGGCAAAACCAATCAGCTCTCCAAACATGCCGCACATAGATGAACTAAGCAATCCTCATGAGGATAGAACCCCTTTGATAAATGCACTGCAGTATACCATAGGCTTGCCTCCAGATTTTCTCCCACAAGGTTATATCGTAGATCAAACCCCATCTCAAGAAGAGCGACACTTTGAAATAGGTCAATCCTCTCAAGAAGATGGGCAAGATCTGGATGAATTTATACAGGATCCTAGAGCTATAGCTGCCTTTGATAAAATTCTTAGTGAGAACCAGGATTATTTCTTTCGCTTGCTTGCAAAGCAAGGTGCCAAGTTACCTCAAGATTTTGATGTGTCCTTTCTCAAGGAGAGCAACAACACCCAAGGAACCATACAAGCAGTGCAAACCATGTCCACGGCAACTACGCCCTTACCTACTCAAGGTTCGCAGTATAGGAATCCCCTTTTTCAAAATCCAACAGGGGAGAGGCCCATATCACCACTTTTGACTCCTATGGAGATCTATCAAAACCAACAAGAAACTCTCCAACGGCAGGCAGAGTTAGCTAGGCAAGCCACCTTAGCTCGATCCAATGTGCAACCACCTCCTAAAGTGTCCATCCCAAGCGCAAGTGGAATCTTGGTTACCCCATCACGCGTAGGTTTCCCACCCAATTACAATCCGGGGAACACGTATGTAGCCATGCAACAAGGGTCTCAACATATGCCACCTCCTATATCATCACACCTGCATGTCTCCCAACCAATTGGAGTCACGCAGCCCCAACCACAACATTCTTCTACTCTCATCCTCAAGCAACCCCCACCGTTGCAAATCACTTCTACCTATGTTCCTCCACCACAACATTCTTCTACTCTCATCTTCAATCAACCCCAACCGTCGCAGATCACTTCTACCTATGTTCCTCCTCCACAACATTCATCCACACTCAACTTCTTTCATACATTGCCTAGCCACTCGCAACATTCCCAACATCAGGTTTCCCAAAGCTATGTGCCACCTTCATAACCTAATCAAATGCACTTTAGCTTTCCTCCCCCCAATACGTTTCTTCAACCATCGCAGAGCCAACATTCTTACCTAGCACCACCTCCACCTCTGCCTAATCAAGGCCTCCAATTCCAACCCAATCTGAACCAATCATACAATTCATACAATCCCAATCAATCTTACGACCCTTACAATACCAGTACGCATGGCTCACACTATAATCTTCCATACGGGCAACACCAACCACTTTTTGGACAACAGGAGACGTTACCAACCCCTCCCACGACTATGGAACTAAAGATTGTGGAGGTGCAACAACAGCTATCTGATCTTACGTTTGGCCACACCAAAAAGACCTTCTCCTTGGAGGAAGTGTGCCCTTATCCTTTTGATCGGTCGTTACCAATGATCCCTTTTCCTCAAAATTTCACTATTCCCAAGTTCGATAAGTACAAAGGAAAAGGTGACCCAAAAGACCATCTTAGGGAATTCTATCTTGCTTGCTTCGAGATTTCTCACAACGACACATATCTTATGCGTCTTTTTCCTTGCAGTCTTGGAGGACAAGCAATAGAATGGTTCTCACACTTACCCACGGGTATCAAGTCTTTCAACGAGCTAGCAGAGAAGTTTGCCACCCATTTTTCTTATAACGCAGAGCATGAGATTTCCATGACGGACCTATGCAACAATAAACAGAAAAATGGTGAAACTTTCATTTCTTTCCTTCAATGATGGAGACAAATGGCTAGTAAATTCCCTTTCAAGATTCCAGAGAAACAGCTTGTTAGCATCTTTGTGCAGAACCTCAACCAAGAGTTAGGTTTCCATTTGCAAATCCTTAGTGCTACAACCTTTGATGAAATCACATATAAGGGCATCAACATTGAGAAGGCCCTCATTGCTAAAGGTGTGGTCAAAATCTTTAAGGAGACGAAAGATAGTACTTCTCATCAACAATCGAACGATAAACCCAAATATTGGAACAAGAACAAAAACGTGGTCAATGATGGAGTGGTCGATACTAAGCATGTCCAAACGTTGCAAACACCGCTGCAACTCTCCAAACCAAGTCAAGCTCCACCTCAACAACAATAGCAACAAAGGCAGCCTTATCCCAACCAACAGCAAAGACAACAAGAGCGGCCTCAACAAGATTACCCTCCGCGACGTCAATTTACTCCTTTGGGAGTGCCCATCGAATCGGTCTTACAGCAAGCTTTGCTGAAAGGGCTCATAACCTTACCTGATGCTCCTCCTTATGGAGAACCTATCTACAAAACTGCACATTACAGAGACAATGAGTATTATGAGTTCCATAGGAGCAAAGGTCATAGAACTGCGTCTTGCATGAAGCTTAAGCACCTCATCCAAAACCTCATCGACGGTAATCAAATCACCTTTGAGAATGAATCACCAACGCAACACACGAACCAGGATCTCGATATGTACAAGGAACCATTCCCTCATCATGGTCCACCTCCTCCTCAGGATAGAGGTAAAGGTATCAATCACGCTTCCACATCCTTCGATTCCATTGTAGGTCGTTTTAAAGAGAGTCGAGTGTCTACCCTCACCATTAAAGGCAAATCTACAGATTGTGCTGTTACTACTCGTCGAGGTCATGTCACCATTCGTGCACCTACACCTAGGCTTCCAGTTCAGTCTGATTATAATCTTGTCGAACATCTAGGGAGAACACCAGCGCAGATCTCTATTTTGGACCTTCTACAGTCATCACCTGCACATCGAGTAGTGCTAGAAAAGGCCCTCCAAGAGTCCTCCGTTCCTAACAACATAGCAGTCGCAGATTTCCAAGCTATAGTGGGTAATATTGCTTCGCCTTACAATGTGGTCTTCTCTGAGAAAGACCTTCCCTCCCATGATCCTTGTCACAACGATGCCCTCCATATTGAAGTGCTCATCCATAAGCGCAAAATCAAACGCATCCTCATAGATGGTGGTGCTGGTCTCAACATCTGTTCTTTAAAGTTACTAAAGCAATTGGGATACTCTGAGGATCACGTCAACACTGAGCATAGTATTACAATCAAGGGATATGATGATGCAGAACGCCGTTCAGAAGGTGTTATTCACTTGCCGATACAATTGGGCCCTGTCATGCTGGAAACAAGGTGTCAAGTCCTTGATATTGAGCTACCTTACAACATTATTCTAGGCCGCCCATGGATCCATGCAATGAAAGCTGTCCCCTCCATGTACCATCAGTCCCTCAAGTTCACATACAATGGTACGGAGATCACCATCCCAGGAGACCCTAATCCTTTTGAATTTTGCCGTGTCTTGCAAGGAAGCTATAAGAATTGCAACCAAGTGCCTAAAAATGACAAAGCCTTTGAATCCCCTCTCTATGTTGATCCTGAAACTCTCACACAAGCCTCTACCAGTGAGCCTACACCCCTCCCCAAAATCACAGCTCGCTTTCGGGATATAGGATTTGGCTCTTATGATATCTCTGAATCTTGTTGTGTAGGGCGGATGCCTTTATCTCCAAAATCTTACGGTAAACCACCCATTGCTAAAGTTACCAAAAAAGCAAATATTCCTCCCCCATCATTCCTAACCCAATTCCAACATGGACGGTTATTGGAAGAGGAAACTATTGAGGACATCTCTTCTTGGCTCTACAAGGAGAAAGAACCAGTCACAATACCAGTCAAGCAATATGGCAATGGCTTAAGGATAGTGAAAAACATGGGCTATAAAGGCAAAGGTGGCCTTGGGAAACAGAATCAAGGCACTATGGAGCCCATTGTGGTAACAAAGAAGCTAGACAAGAAAGGATTAGGATTTGGTAAGAAGGTACCACGCGCCTCGGACATCGAGTATATCCTCGACGAGGTAGCTGACACTTTTCCCACCGATACGACGTCTACAGAGGATATCACCTCTGACTCTTCCCTCCACATGACCAATCTATTCACAGAATCCTCCATTTTTACACTATCCTCCGTATCCTTAACTTCCACCACCAGCACCCAGAATGTCACGCTTGTCTACCCTGAACTTATCGATTGGGACCAACAAGGGACCCCCATTATAGATGTATTTCAAAATGACGAAGCTTTAGCTGAGTTTATGGGACTTCGGGAAGGTATCCCTCTTGGCGATCACAAGGCAGGTTTTGTAATGGAACTAGAGCCCATGGCTTACTTTGGTGAGAATGCCAAATCCTCTAGTCGCAAAAGTGCAAATAAAGAAAGATCTCTAGGTGAAAACCACACTGTGGCACCTCCTGATCATAAAATAGTAAAAATAAAGGACGTATCCAAAGGTGAAAACCCAACTGTGGCACCTGAGGATGGAGGATTTGACCTTCCCTTACCATCTAAGTACCAGGAGAAATCAGCTCTACTAGTGGAAGATTCTACAGAGATCAACCTAGGTACAGAACAGAATCCAAAGACAACATTTCTAGCAGCATCATTATCTGATACAGAGCACAGAAACCTTAACAACTTCTTCTTGCAACGAACCATCAACTTTGCATGGACCTATGCGGATATGCCAGGGCTCGACCCTAAGCTGGTAGTTCATTATCTCACAGTTGATCCCAAAGTGAAACCAGTCAAACAGAAGTTGAGAAAGATGCACCCACAGATCGCTCTCCTAGTGAAAGTAGAAATACAGAAGCTGTTAGATGCAAAGTTTATACGACCCATTGACTATTCAGATTGGGTCTCAAACATTGTACCTGTGTCTAAACCTAATGGGCGCATCCGCATGTGTAATGATTTCAGAGATCTCAACAAGGCATGTCCCAAAGATGATTTTCCACTACCAAACATTGACATTATAGTGGACTTGACAGTAGGTCACGAGATGCTTTCTCTTATGGATGGATTATCAGGCTACAACCAGATTAGAATAGCTGAGGAGGATCAACACAAAACAACCTTTACATGTCCTTGGGGCAATTATTGTTGGTGTGTCATGCCGTTTGGTCTAAAGAATGCAGGAGCAACCTATCAGCAAGCTATGACAGTGATATTTCATGACCTCTTTCATCACATCATGGAAGACTATGTGGATGATATATTGGCTAAATCTTCTAGAGCAGAACATATACAGGTCCTAGGACAGATCTTCGACAGGCTTGAAAAATACCAAGTAAGACTCAATCCAAAGAAATGTGTATTCGGCATAACACCAGGGAAGCTATTGGGATACATTGTATCTCGCAGAGGCATCAAAGTAGATCCAGCAAAAGTAAAGGCTATAGTGGAGATGCCTCCACCAAAGAACCTTAAAGCATTAAGGAGCCTCCAAGGAAGGTTACAGTCCATCAGGCGTTTTATATCACAGCTAGCAGATAAATGTCAACCCTTTCAACACTTGCTCCGAAAGGATGTTTCGTTTCGATGGGACAACAAGTGTCAGGCAGCGTTTGATCAACTTAAGGAATATCTAGCTACACCTCCTGTATTGGTCCCACCAGTTGCGGACAAACCCTTGATATTGTACATCTCCACTACAAATTCGGCCCTAGGGGCCCTGCTAGCACAAAATGATGACTCAGGCAGAGAGCACGCAATTTACTATATCAGTAGAACCTTGGTGGGATATGAGCTCAATTATTCACCCATGGAAAGGGCTTGTCTAGCAGTAGTGTTTGCCTCCCAAAAGTTGCGGCATTACATGTTGAACCAACACACAAATCTGATAGCCAAGATTGATCCCTTGAAATATCTATTAGCAAAAGCAGCTCTCACAGGTAGACTAGCTAAATGGGTTATGATCCTTAGTGAGTTCGACATTGAGTACACAGATCGTAAAGCAATCAAAGGACAAGCCCTCGCGGATCAACTAGCAGAAGCACCTATGAAAGATACACATCCTATGGTCACAGACTTTTCTGATGAGAATCTCTTCACTCTTTCCAACTCCATAATGTGGAAGTTGTACTTTGATGGTTCTTACACACAGCATGGATCAGGAGCCGGCATCTTATTTGTTACACCTCAGAATGACTACATTCCAAAGTCATATCGGCTAGCATTCCCTTGCACCAACAACATAGCCGAGTATGAAGCACTCCTCATAGGTCTCAATACAGCAGTTCAATGGGACATCACAGAATTACAAGTATATGGAGACTCACAGCTAGTCATCCACCAAGTCACAGATGAATACCAAACAAAGGATGAAAAGTTGGTCCCCTACAAACAACTAGTGGATGCCTACAAACCACATTTTTCTAGCATCACATTTGAGCAAATTCCAAGAGAACATAATAAAGCTACGGATTCTATGGCTTCTGTAGGGTCACTAATTGATATGCCTGCTAATACACAGAAGTGTGAATTCTTGATCGAGCAATTGTTGATACCAGCCGTCGATGTTCCTGTTACTGAAATCATCTGCAAACTTGTTGGTCCCAATTCCCCATGGTACGAAGATATCTATGAATACCTCAAAAACAAAACCTTTCCCCCTGACCTATCATCCACTCAACGCAAAACCTTTATCCGTCGATCCTCTCGTTACATCATTCTGGGTGATACACTATATCGCCGGAGTCTCGATGGTATCCTCTTACGATGTCTTAACGCGGAAGAAGCCGAAGCTACCTTACGAGACATACACGAAGGTGTCTGTGGCGCACATTCTACCGGTCCTAATCTTGCTAAGAAGATACTCAGAACAGGTTATTACTGGCCTACAATAGAGCAAGATGCTGCACAGTTTGCTAAGAAGTGTCTACAATGTCAGCAGCATGGAGATTTGATTCATGCACCAGCTCATGAGTTACAACCTGTGACAACTCCATGGCCTTTTTCTCAATGGGGTCTCGACCTCGTAGGACAAATCCACCCTTCCTCCTCCAATGGCCACAAGTTTATCATTACCGCCACTGAGTATTTCACGAAGTGGGTGGAAGCCATTCCTATGACCTATATCACCGGTAAGCAAATAGCCAAGTTTATCCTAAACTACCTCATATGCTGGTATGGTATTCCCCAAGCCATTGTCACCGATAATGGGAGACCATTCAAGAACCAAGATGTCCGTGCCTTATGCATACAGTACAATATCCAACATCACTTTTCAACTCCCTACTATCCGCAGAGTAACGGCCAAGCTGAGGCTTCCAATAAAACCATTCTCAAAATCCTCAAGAAAACAGTCAATGAAGCTGGTCGTGATTGGCACTTGCAACTCAATCCCGCCTTATGGGCCTACCGCACTAGTATCAGAACACCCACTGGTGCCACACCATATGCCTTGGTCTTTGGCTCTGAAGCCATCCTACCTATAGAGGTCGAGATCCCATCCCTCCGAGTATCCATGCAGGACCTGATCGGCGGAGATGAGTATCGTACTTCCAGATTAGCTGAGCTTGAACTACTAGATGAGAGGCGTCTTGCCGCACTTAATCATCTCCATGTCTATCAAAACCGCCTCTAGCGTAATTACAACAAAAAGATCAAAGAAAGACGGTTTCAAGTTGGTGATCTTGTACCTAAGGAGAATCAGAGAAATCAAGCAGATCGAGAGAAGAAGGGCAAGTTTGAGCCTAACTGGTTAGGTCCCTTCATTGTCACAGCAACATATGGATCGGGAGCTTATACTTTAGCTACACCTGACGGCATTCCTCTAGATGAGCCACTTAACAGTGTCCATCTCAAGAAGTTCTATGCCTGATCCTCAGAGTATTCCCACAAAAAATCAAAAACATCAAAAAAGTCAAAAAAAAAAAAAACAATCAAAAAATCAAAAATCAAAAAATCAAAAATACAAAAATACAAAAAAAAACATTCATCCTCTGGTGAAAACCTGGCAAACAGGCGCCTTGGATAAGTACCATAGTGAAAACCTGGCAAACAGGCGCTATGCGTAGAGTCAGCATCCACCGTCTATCGAGTCCTGTCCACTCCTTGTCCAGTTCGTCACCTGCTTCATCCATCCATCCATAATAAAACCATTGAATTTGTTTGCGTTTCCATCTCCCTACCTAGTATAGCTTGGAAATTTGCCAGTGTCCCTCATCGTCATCCCACGTCTTGATCTGTGTCTACAGTTAACACTGTCTTGTCCTAGGTCAAGTCTTTCTGTGTCTTCTTCAGCGGTCACCCCTACAGTTTCCTCTACCAGAATGGGGGCAACTCTTTCCTTAGCTTTAGTCTAGGATTGGTTCCTTGTTCGTGGTTCGCAGCGCATACTTCAATCTTGTCTCATTTCCACAGGTAACACCCTTTAACGAACACTTCGCTCCTACGATAAGGCTGTTATCTTCTCAACACTTGTTCTACATCATCACCTCCCCCAGAACTACATACTATCATCTTCGTAATCTTAAAGTACCTTGATCCCATGGATATGGGTATGCAGGCAGTCTGGAATACGAAGGACGTTTCCAGTACTCAGGTACATAAGATCACCTCTTCTCCGCTCTTTTCGCACATCATCACACTAACCAGAACTACATATCATCTCTTCTCAATCTTAAGGTACCTTGATCCCATGGATATGGGTATGTAGGCAGTCTGGAATACGAAGGAAGTATCCAGTACTCAGGTACATAAGACCCCCTCCTTTCACTTGGCCCCGTTCATCACTCTATCCAGAACTACATAGTTATCACGTTCACCTTCCATCGTAAGTGTGCCTTGATCCCGTGGACACAGGGTATGTAGGCAGTCTGGAATACGAAGGATGTTTCCAGTACTCAGGCACACACGATCCATCATTCTCCACCTGTCCCAATCCATTAACATTTCATCCTTCTAGTCTTCCATTTGTCAAAACTCCACTCGCCTCAACTTGACTAACTCAAGCAGCAAGCTAGCGCATCCTTTCAAAGCAAAAGTCCTTAACAAACTTGAAGCAAAGAGGCCTACTTCCAGAGTCATCTACTGTCCTGCATACCGATTGCCAACATCAGCTAAGTACCGCTTAACTAAGCCCTAGATCAACAAGCTTGTCTTCTACGAAGTGTTCCATTGTCGAGACCAACACACGTGTCTCCTGCAACATGTGGCATTTCCTGCAAGTGAGACATTGTCTTTTTAGGTAGATAGCCCCCTTTAACGGACACAGAGTTCCTACGATAAGGCTGTTATCTTTCCTATCCAATCTATCCTAAGCAACCTCTTTGGCAAGAGAATATGTTGGCTGTATGTTTACTTTATAAGTCAGTCAATTTGCTTTATGGTTTATCTTTTGTTCCTTTTCCAATACCTATTCAAGACTACCTTGATTTATCTATAATCTTGGTATGTTGCGATGTAGTACAGATTGGGGGCATAGTCATTGCTTTTTGTGTGCCGTGTTTGAGGAATGATCTTTAGTATCTTTCTTAGCATTCTATTTATCTTGTGTGTGTTACGCCCTAGCATCTTACATATTAATAATTCTTCTTGCATTTACATGTATTGAAGTTTATTTTATGTTCAAGACTGGCTTATTCACATGTTCCAACAAGGTTATATTATGTCTAAGGGGATCTAAGTTCAAACCGCTTGCTTGCAGAGTCAACGTCCACGCACTCAGATATTACAGCACCTTGGTCTTTTATACCTTGGTGGCAAACTATCCACGTGCTATATCAAAAATTAGGATTGCTCTTTATAAACAAATGTGAAACCATTGCAACAAGCTCATCCATCTACCCATCCATTCATCCATGGCCTTATATAGTTTTCCAACAATAATCGATCAACAGTCTTTTCTATCATGTTCTCTTCTATCTCCACTTTCTTCTATTCAACCTTGCCTATCTCCAACAAATCTTCTAGTCGAGTGTCAACACAGTTCTTCTGTCGCTTCCCCATCTTTCCTCTCGAGGGGGCACCCTACGCCAGCTACGCTGGGGCAACTACCTACACTGGGTCATCAAAAAATTGTATTACATCTTCAACAATCGTTTTCTTTGACGCAAAGCTACATGCTGCATTGCATCAAAGAGGGGCAAAATGTAGACACCCTAAAATGACCGTGTCATCAAATCACTTGCATTTCATCATCTGTCTAATCACCTGCATTTCACACGTTAATTAAATAATATAATTATTTAATTAATTATCATCAAATTCTTCTAAATCTCCTAAATTCAACATTAATTAAATAAATCCTCATTATTTAATTAATTAAATCAAATTCCTCTATATTCTTCCACAATTAAATAATTTTTAATTATTTAATTAAATCATTGTCACCTTCCAAAATTCAAATCCACATTAATTAAATTAAATCTCATTATTTAATTAATTCAACAAATTCCCTCTTATCTAAAATTAAATAATTCTTAAATTATTTAATTAAATCAAAAATCATTCTCCCAAAATCATGCACAACAATTAAATAAATTTATTTATTTAATTTGCTTTTAAATCTTCTAAATTAAATAATTCCAATTATTTAATTATTTCTTCCATAAATATCTTCTCTAAATTTAAATAAATCAATTATTTATTTAAATTGCTTTTTCTTCTAATTTGAGTTATCTCTAATATAACTCAAGCTTTTTTGCTCATCAATTAAATATTTCTATATTTAATAAAGCAAAATATCTTCTTTTCTCATGTAAATCTCTTCTTGTTTTAAATCACTTAACTAATTGCTTTATTCTTTTAATTGATTTATCTCTTCAATTAACTCATTCTTCTATTCTTGATAACTCCTCTCATGCAAAAGCAAGCAAGACACATGTCTTCTTCTCATTCGTTGCACATTCCTCAACTTATGTCCTCCGTTGATTCTTCTGAATTATCTGGACCATTGATCGATTTTCCTTGAAATCTATATAAACCCCCCTCATCTCCTTCATTACCTCTCTCTCTTCGATTTTATTCTCAGGCATACTTGACAGCGCTTTGAGCATACACAACGCGTCGATTGAGCACTATAACGATCATTTGACATTGATCTCTTGAGCACATACTTGCTTGTTGCAGCCATGGCTTTGCAACTACATTGAGCAATCCACGTATCTCCAAAAGGGAACAATACAGGTTTTGGTAAGAGCTTTCATTTATCTTTGATTTGTGATTTTATGGATTTTACTTAGATTCGTTTCCTTTATGTTATTGGGTTCTTTGGTTTTATTAGTTTAGATTTAATCCATTTTTCCATATACACAGTAGTAGGTTGAAATGTGTGCACAACAGGTCGAAATATATGCACAACTCTGCAGTACAAATGCATAGCTCTAGGTTTTTGATTAATTTTGCAATATTTTTGGCACATTTTTTGATGTTTTTTTTTTGGTTTCTCATCTGAAAGTTGGTCTTTTTAATCTAATTTCTCAATTATTGCAAGTAAGACATAGTAAACACAAAGAATATTTTCATGATTTTTGATCTTTTTTTTGTAATTTTTGGACTCTTTTTGACTAAAAACAAGTACAAATCCTAGGCTGGCAGGGACAATATAAACTAAATTCTGACTATTACATGAGGCATCTTTGGAAGGTGATAATGGCCCTTTCTGGCTCCAGTTTATAGGGGATTTTGGCATCTAAAACAAAGGATGATTAGTGAGTCTAACAGTTCGATTGGTTATACATGCGGTAGTGCTACTCTCCATTATGGAGTCTCCTAGCCTTCAAAGGTTATGCCTTGGAGGGTTTTGGGGGAGGTTGGTTGTTAGTATAACTTAACAACACTCATTGTTTGAAGCTTTCACTCCAAACATAATTTATTTATAGTGGCTAGGTAGAGCTTGGCTTTAGCTTGTTACCACTTAAGGTTGTTTCCACTTGGATGGAAGGATATCCAAGGGCAAGCCTCTCTAAAGGTTATACATGCAAAATGATAGGTTTGGCATTCTGGTCATCCAAGAAAGGGGAGAGCATAGGCCTACTATCATTTTGAAAACATGAAAGACTTCAACCTTGAGTGCATACAATACTTTCTTCAACTTGCATACCATATCACCTTGATTTGATAGTTGGAATCCCTCTGGTTCTTCAATGTAGACTTCCTCTTCTAACTCACCCTTTAGGAATGCAGATTTCACATCCATCTAATACACTTTGAAATCTTTGTGAGTTACAAATGCTAAAGACATTCTGATTGCTTCAATCCAAGCTACTAGAGTAAAAGTCTCTTCAAAATCTATCCCTTCAATTTGAGAATATCATTTGCACACAAGCCTTGATTTATTCCTTACAACTTCTTCATTTTCATTTAGCTTATTCCAAAAAACCCATTTGGTTCCAATAATATTTTTGTTAGTAGGTCTAGGAACTAGTTCCCAAGTTTCATTCTTCTCTATCTACGTTAGTTCTTTCTCCATTGCCTTTACCCAATTTTTAGATCATTATAGGCTTCGTTCACAATTTTTGGATCAACTATAGAGAGCAAATAGAAATTTACTTGTTCTTCTACATCTCTTTTCCTTACTTCTTTGTCTTTGTCTCCAATAATTTGATCTTCAGAGTGATTGATTCTTGCATACCTAGGGGTCTTAGAAGCAATTTCTGGAGCCTTTTCTTCTTCATCTTGATTGTCTTCTTGTTCAACTTTTTCTTCATAAGTTATAGTAACAGGTTCATCTGATTCATAGCCACTCTAATTTGATGTTCTTCATTTGCCTTCATCCACCTTCACATTTGCACTCTCAATAATCTTTTTCAGCCTTTTGTTGTAGCACCGATAGGCCCTACTCTAAGTAGAGCATCCAAGGAAGATTCCTTCATCACATCTTGCATCAAATTTCCCTAGATATTCATCTCTTCTAATATCGCATTTGCTTCCAAAGACTTTGAAATATTTTACTGTAGGAGTTATTCAATATCACAATTCATAGGGAGTTTTAGTACCATTTCCTTTTATATGAACTCTATTTTAAGTGTAGATAGTAGTATGAATAGCTTCTTTCCAGAAGAACTCCTTCCTTCATCATTATCCTAGCAGCTTCTTGAACTGTCAAGTTCTTTCTTTCCACAACTCCATTCTACTGAGGAGTCCTAGGTGTAGACAACTGCCTCTTTATTCCTTTCTCTTCACAGAAGGTGTTGAATTCATTTGAAGTGTGTGTGGGTAAGAAAAATCAGGTTAGGATGATCAAACAATACAAATCAAACCCAAACCTACCACCTTCAAAGAATCCATCAAAATGACACAAAATGCAAACAAATTGAAAGAAAATGACCTAGATTATTGATTCCTTGGTTGGATTTGTGGATTGCTTCTCAATTGTAGACAATCATAAGTGTTAAAGCTACCATGATGATGGATGAAATTGCTCAAAATGCTCAATGGATGCTAATGGAAGTGTTATGCTTCAGACAATAATCTAGACGCTATATGGTGATATATGAAATTATGGGAATGAGTGGGTGTATATATAACACACAATAAGAGTTGATCAATGGTGGAGATTAGGTGGCTATGTGAATGGTTGAGATGAATTCATGATCATAGGTGAATGTGCTTAAGACAAGTGTAAGGAAGAGGATAAAGCACATGTGTGATTGTGTACACAAATAATTTTATTTAAAAAGCTTAAGTGTGATAGTGTACATAAAAAGTACTACATATGTGAATGTGTACACAAAAAGTACTACCACACATGATTCAAATGGAAGATGGACAAGTGTCAGAATATGATGGAAGGTGAGAACAATTAATTAAATAAATAATATTTATTTAATTAAAATAGAGAGAATGGAAAGATAATTAAATAATTAAAGATTATTTAATTAGAAATAGAAGAAAAATAGATAATGAATTAATTAAATTAAATTTATAGAGGAAATAGATGATTTAAAAGAAAATAGATAAATTATTCAAATGTGTTAGACAAATGCAAATGATGAATAATGCAATATTTTGATAATAATAATTAGGTCAATTTTGGGTGTCTACATTTTGCCCCTCTTTGAGATGATGTTTGTTAGAACATTGTTTCAAAGAAGTTATGATACAATATGTTACTTCCAAAAAATAAATATTTTTCCCCAGTGAAACTGGCAGATGATGCCCCTCGAGAGGAAATACTAGGTGGATGAAAAGGGACTATGTTGACTCTCAAGTAGATAACATAGGTTGACACGAAGAAATTAGGGATTAGGAGGGGTTAAAAGGGATGGCAAAGAATAAATTAAGGTGTGGCATAGAAGAAAAGAATTAGGGTTTCAACCTATATAAACAGGGCAGGAGGGCAATCCTTGTCAATTGTTTCATTTGTGCTTTTGTGATTTTAAGTTTTGAGAGCTCTAATCTTTGAGTGTTGTGAGAGATTTAGGAGCTTCCAGGATGGTATTCCACATGCAGATCGCCAAATGGAGTGGGTCAGGACTCATGGATGACCAGCAGGAGCACTAACATTGGTATGTAGCTAAAACTTGACCAATATCATGTATTTTGTAGCTTGAAAGCATCATTAATGCATGCATGTGACCAATTGTGCATGGGTTTAAGTGCTTGTGCAATTGAAGGACAGTGCATCGCAATTGGTGAAACACGTTGCAATTGTAGATGGGGTCATCACAATTGTAAAAGTGATGTGCAATCGGCATGCTTATGTTAAGATTAGGGTTTGATGCACAATTGACACAAGGGTACGTAATTGATTGACAAATAACTGCAATTACAAATCTCATCGCAATTGTGCGGTAGATAATCACATATGGTTAAGCTATACGCTATTATTTTACCAAGCCGTAACTAGTCAAAAGCAAAGAAGACCTAGGATAACTTAAGATTTCTACTAGTTTTCTTGCATGATGATGATTTTGTCAATATTTCTAGGTTGTATTAGCACCACTACTATCACAGGAGTTGCATCCTATGGATTTGCAGTTCATTCGAGAGATTGATGCAGATGCACACTTGTTTCTAGATTTCATAGGGTTGCATCATGTTGCAGAGCTTTCACCAGTACAGTCTCATTGTGCTTTGATGACAATAATGGTTGAGAGATGGTATAGTGAGTATAGCTCCTTTTTGTTTCCTATTGGCAAGGCTACCATTACCTTAGAGGATGTACACAGGATAATATGGATTCCAATTGATGGGGATCTAATGGATTATGACACAGAGTGCGGTCCTACTACATTTCACCACTTGTTTTGGGTAAATGATATTTAGGATGATGAGATTGAGATTCTGATGAGGAGGATTAGAGATGAGATGTGTGAAATGTTATAGAGATTGATGATAGCTATCATCAGATTCTTAATTCCTGATCAGAGAGCCAGAGGATTTTTTACAGGGTGGGGAACACTTATGGAGGGCCTATTTATGTATGGTACTAGGTAGACTTGGGCTCCATGTGTACTAGGTCAATTATACCATCATTTAGATGATTGTGCTTACTTGGGAGGCTCTAGCATGCCCGTGGGAGTTACATTGCTACATGTATGGGCTTACAAGCATATTGTTTTGACTAGGCCTTTGGGGATCATATAGAGATTACATAGGAAGCCTTATGCTCATATCTATGGTGATGCTACTACTTATCGGGAGTTGAACTCCCTGATGTACTGGCAGAGACAGTTTGATGAGATGGATCAGTTTATATGGCAAGGTCATGGTTGGGTTGTGAGGCATGAGAGGAGGATCAAAGAGAGTTAGCATAGGCTTAGTAGCCTCGGTATTTGTTTGGGCTCAGATTCTACATCATTGAATCATACAATCCTGATCATGTACTTAGACAATTTGGATTTCCACAGACTGCACCTATTGGTGAGGCTATATATGGCCAGACTAGATGAGAGATTCCACAATGGGAACCAGAGATTATGGTGGAGACAGCACTAGTAGCAGTGGAGACGCTACAGCTAGTAGCCTAGGATTGGATAGGGGGTCCTACAGATCCATGGACTATAGCAGATTATGATGTACATTGGGTGACGGAGAGACCTAACAGGTTGACTATTCCTGGAGAGATGGGAGAGGTTGGGGTATTTAGACCAAGGAGATGGAGGGTTAGAGGATAGAGGAGGCCACATTGAGTATAGGTGATTGCTCCAGTGCCAGGGGCACAAGGTAGATAGGTATCGAGATAGGTTGCTATACCAATATAGTAGTAGGCTGTGGGAGGAGGAGATGGTGATAGAGGTGAGGTGGATGGGCTACAATGACATCGACATGAGATGGGCTTAAAAGAATTAATAGAGATTGAAAAATAACAATGAAAAGAATCTGTTATATTCAATGAAACACGGTTACATACATATAGTTGAAAATAGCTTAACAACTTCCTAAAAATATGCAAAGATAACGGACAGCAGACTGAGTGCTTGTGACAGCAAACTGTAGAGTCTTTGATAGCAAACTAGACACCTCTATAACTGATTGTGACACCACTGCAACTCTAGACACATGCATGATTTTGTTATGAATTATTCTAACACCCCCTCTTAATGAATAACATATCTGTGAACTGACTACAACAAAATAGTTTGTTGTTACATTTATTTATGTTAGAACAGATATTCCAACACCCCTACACCACTAAACTAACTAACAACATAAAATTTAAAATTACATTATTCAGAAACTGTTCTTTCAAAAATAGTTCTCAGACCAGTGAAACTTCTGCAAGCTGCTCTAGTAGTCTCCTAGCTGTAATCCAAGTTCCCAACATCATTGGACACCATTTGCACATGAAGTGTCTCATTACCCTCGTAAAGGTATGATGCTGAACTTCTAGATTTCCAGATCTCCCCTGAACTATTGGACATCAATCCTCACATGCATGTCTCATAACCCCAATGAGGTGTAGTTTCTCCGATCCACAAGCATCTCAGACTATTGAACATCTATGTATCCTCTATTGCATCCTTCCCTGTCTTCAAGGTGTTGGCTTATTCAAAATAAAACAAGTGCCTCATCTTCAATGAAATCATCATCACTATCAATATCTGGTGGTTCTTCAATAATGGCTATATTTACTGATTCTTTAACTTTCCCTTTGAGAAGGTCACTTGCACGAGTTTTACAATTAATTGTTGTATGACCTTTTTTCCTACAATAGTAACACTCGATCTCACTCTTACCTGACATTCTCTTTCCCATCCTTTTATTTGAGTATAATGCAAGCTCTTGCTGAGTATCTTCTCTTGGATCTCCTGTAGCAGCTCTCTTTTCTTCAACTAAGAGTATTGAAATCATGTCTTCTAAAGTTTGTGAAGGCATTTGACTGAGAGTAAAAATAATATTGCTATATTTTGAAGGCAAACTATTTAACAAGACAGCTTTGGCATCCTCTTTATCTACTACAACACTGACTTCAGCTAGTTGTTTAATGAGAGATCTCAGATTGTTTATGTGGTTCGACATGGTGATTTCATTAGACATCTTGAAGCTAAATAATTGCAGTTTCAGAGAGAACTTTGCATTTGTTGCTTTTTCTCCAAACAACTTATTTAATTCATCCCAGATTTCTTTAGATGATTTTTCCAGATCCACATGGTGTAATTCTGAATCTGAAAGAGCAAGACCAATAATGGACTTGGCTTTTTCATCTCTGCTTTCCCAATCAATCTTCCTTTTAGCATCTGTTGGTACCACTTCAGTGCCATTCACTATACCCCATAAATTTTTGTTCATCAATTGCATTTGTATTTTCACCTTCCATGTGTGAAAATTATGACCATTGAATTTATCTAGAGGTGTTTCCATTTTCAAAAAACTTCTGTAATAAACAAAAAAAACAAATCTGTACTTTGAGACAAAAAATACCTTTGTGAATGTTTCACAGCAGAGGGATTTGTAGCATGGCCTTAGCAACCTTCTTAACTACTTTGTTAGACTCTTTCTCTAGCAGCAGTAAGCATAGACGGCTCTTCTACAGGCCTCATCACACACAACAGTCATTCATAGATCATTTGATACTGCCTTCAATCCTTACTGGCTCACCCAAGATTTTGAGAGAGCTCTGATGCCATAAAAGATTTAATAGAGATTGAAAAATAACAATGAAAAGAATCTGTTATATTCAATGAAACACGGTTACATACATATAGTTGAAAATAGCTTAACAACTTCCTAAAAATATGCAAAGATAATGGATAGCAGACTGAGTTCTTGTGACAGTGAACTGTAGAGTCTTTGACAGCAAATTGGACACCTCTATAACTGATTGTGACACCACTGCAACTCTAGACACATGCATGATTTTGTTATGAATTATTCTAACAGGGATGGAGGATTAGGATGGAGGTCAAGTTACAGAGAGTAGAGAGGGATAGAGATGGGGCTCTCATGGCTATGAGATAGGCTAGGGCTCAGGTAGAGGTGTATCAGGTTGCATAGGTAGTACAACTAGCATAAGTGGCATAGCCAGCTCTAGTTTAGGTAGTGGTTGATGATGGGACTGTGGCTAGACTTACAGCAGAGAGAGACATTGCTCTACATTAGAGGGTTGCGGCTTTGTCTCAGAGAGATGCAGCTCTATCTCAGAGAGATGTAACAGTTATAGCTTTGGGTATAGATTAGGCCAATTTGTTTTTGGTTTGAGAGATTTCCTAAGAATAGGGTGAGGTTGGATCAACACGGGCTAAGACTGAGTATTATAGAGGCTTACATTATGGTGCAATGCCTGTTGATTAGAGACAACCTAGTTTTCATAGTAGATAAACTCAATCTAGGAGGCCAGGGGGTTCATGATCAATGGATTTAGTTATGGGACCTCTGAGGCAGGGGGTACAGGTGGATCAGGCAGGGATGGAGGTGGAGGTGGAGCCAGCAGAGGTTAGGGTGAGACATTTTCAGGGAGTGCCACCCATGCCAGACCTAGGACATAGTCTTCTTGTATATATATTGTATCATTTTTGAGGCCTGCAAGCCTAATGTATCATTTTGATGAGCTTTTTGTATATCTATGAGACACATATTGTATATTGACCTTTATTGTTACATATATGTGAGATGGATATTCCTAATATATTATGCGTTTACATGCTTTTTCATCTTATGGATATGGATGTATATATGATGTATGGATGCACATGCTTAATGAATATGTATATGATGGATGTTTATATTTATGCATATAATGGTAACTAGATGGTAATGTATGCAATGGAAATATGTCATGATATGTGTTATGTAAATGTGATGGAAATAATAGGCAATACTATGATAATAGATAATATTGCAAATGGTATATGTATAACACATTTGTTTTGACAAGACAAAAAAGAATGAAGATGATGATGAGATAAAGAAGAAAACCAATGATCAACTCTCATGAGTGCTATTATATTATTGCAGGATGGATGGATGAAGACAACTTTAATTGATTGCTAGGAAGTTATGAGATTTGCAATCCTTATGTTTGATATAGCATGTAGATAGTATGCACCAAGGTATAGAAGACCAGGGTGTCAAGTATCCAATGCTTACAACCTAATATAATCTTGTCCAATGTATGAGGTCAATATGTTGATCCAACATACATAAGATATGAATATTAGTTGATTTTCTGAGATGGACTTTGACTCTACAAGCAAAGGTTTGAACTCACCTCTACTAGACATAATGAAACCTTGTGGGTTATATGTATGAGAAATAGTCTTAGCATAAAATAGTCTTAATGCATAGGAGACTATTTAGCTTCTCAAATGCAAAAGATATTACTATGCAAGATGCTAATCTCAACATGTACAATATACCATTAGGCATAGTAGGAGAATAAGATCATCCCACAAACAAAATACATGAAAGCCAATGACCATGCCCCAGTCTACACTTCATCTTAGCATACCAAGATATGATAGATCAAGGTAGTCTTGATTAGGTATAACAAAAGGGAAAAAAGATAAATCAAAAAGATAAACAAAAGATACAACCATCATGTTCTCTTTCCAAATTTAGATGCTCTTGGATAGATTTGATAGTGCCTTGTTGTGAGGAAAGATATATCTTGTTGAAGGCCAAGGATGATTTCCTTAAGATGAGTACAGTGGATATTGGCTTAAGGCATGGTGGAGAAATAACTTTTAGCTTAGCCCTTGATTTTAGTATGCTCTTGAGCTATCAAGTTATGTATAGCTTGTTTCCTACTTGAGTTAGTCAAAAGAGAAGAAGATGGAATGATAAAGGGGATGGAAGAATGAGTCATTGGTACTTGTGTATTGGATACTTCCTTCGTATTCCAGACTGCCTACATACCCTATACCCACAGGATCAAAGTACCACACGATAATGATGAGACATGATGAATATGTAGTTCTAGGTTTTATTGATGATGTGGGAGGTATGATGATAGAAGAAAAGTGAAATGAATGATGAGAGAAAAAGGAGGAGGTATCATATTTTCCTGAATATGGGAATTTCCTTCATACACCAGACTGCCTAAATACCTTGTATCCACAGGTTCAAGACATTAATGATAGAAATGATATGTAGTTCTTGTTTATTATGGGATGATGATGAGATGTTAAGTGAGGAATGAATCAAATGGGTGATAATTAGGATTAACAGGATATTTGATAACATGGGTTCGATTGATGAGGTGGTAAATTTTATTGCTTGGATTTTTATTTGATATTTGATTTTTTTTTGAAATATTTGATTTTTTTGTGTTTTTGAAATGTTTTTATTTTTTTGGGGGTTTTTTGAGAATATTGAAAGATGCGAACATATTTACAATGTATTTACAGTGTATTTACAATGTATTTACAGATGTCTGATAATAGTGCTTTGAAGATCCACTTCAAAAGGAGATGCAAGAAAGTGCCCCCAGTGTACAAAGGACTTATTATGGGGTGATCATAGGTTGGGTAATAATGTGGCTGATTTAAAATAAGGTGAAATAACATATTGACTTCAACAGTTTCTAACTATGGTATCATGTAAAGGGAGATAGGCAGCCTTATTATGGAAATGGGTAATGGTCACCTACTTGAGGTTTTCTAGGTTTTCACCATGGTACTTATCCAGGGTCTCTGTTTACCAAGTTTTCACCATAGGATGAATGATATTTTCTTGATTTTTTTTCTCTTTTTTTTGAATAGGATATTCTAAGGATTAAGCATAAAACTTCTTAAGATGAACACTATTGATAGGTTCATCAAAGGGAATGCCTTTTGGTGTTGATAGTTTGTAAGCGCAAGATCCATAGACTACTGTGATGATGAATGGTCCAAGCCAATTTGGTTCAAATTTGCCTTTTCTGTCACGATCATGTTGATTCTTTTGATTTTCCTTTAGGACAAGGTCACCTACTTGAAATCTTCTTTCTCTAATTTTCTTATCGTAGCTACAATGAAGGCAATTCTGATATACATGGAGATGATTCAGGGCTACTAAATGCCTTTCATCAAGTAATTCAAGATCACTCAATCTAGATTCTCTATATTCTTCATCAGAGATAATGTGTTGCAAGGAAACTCTCAATGATGGGATCTCGACCTCAATGGGCAGAATGGCTTCAATTCCATAAACTAAGGAGTAAGGGGTAGCACCAGTTGGAGTTCTGACACTAGTTTAATAAGCCCACAATGTTGGATTGAGTTGTAAGTGCCAGTTACGACCAGCTTCATTGACTATTTTCTTAAGGATCTTGATGATAGTCTTATTTGAAGCCTCAGCTTGGCCGTTACACTTAGGGTAATATGGTGTAGCAAATAAGTGCTGGATATGGAGCTTTTGACCCAAATTGTGGACTTCTTGGTTTTTGAATGGATGGTCATTGTTAGTAATTATGTCTTGAGGAACACTGTATCGGTAGATGATATAATGAAGGATAAATTTGGATATCTACTTACTAGTGATATAGGTCATGGGTATTGCTTCCACCCACTTCGTGAAGTACTCAGTGGTTGTAATGATAAACTTGTGACCATTAGAAGATGATGGATGGATTTTCCCAATAAGGTCGAGTCCCCATTGTGAGAATGACCATGGAGTTATAAGCGGTTGTAGTTCATGTACTGGAGCATGTATAAGATCATCATGTTGTTGACACTATAGACATCTCTTGGCAAATTGTTGTGCATCTTTCTCCATTGTTGGCCAATAGTAACCTGTTCGCAAGAGTTTTTTAGTAAGATTAGGTCCAGAGGAATGTGATCCATAGACACCTTTATGTACCTCACGTAAGGTAGTTTCAGCTTCCTCCAAATCAAGATATCTAAGTAAGATACCATCGAGGCTCTTTCGATATAGGGTATCTCCAATGATAGTATAATGATAGGCTCGGCATATGAATGTTTTGTGTTGGGAGTTCAAGAAATAGAGAGGGAAAGTTTGATTGCAAAGGTATTCATATATGTCATCGTAGTAAGGTGAATTGGGACCAACAACTTCACATACTAGCTTAGATTGGGGTACTTCAAATTTTGGGATCAAAAGTTGTTCTACCAAAAACTCATATTTGTGTGCAGTGCTGGGCATGTCTAGAAGAGAGCCAATGATTGCCATGGCATCTGCTACTTTGTTGTTGATCCTTGGAATTTGTTAAAATGTGATCATGGAAAAGTACTTGAAATCAATAACCATTAGTTTGTAAGGAAGAAGATTTTCATCCTTTGTTTGATACTCATCTAGGACATGTTTAATCATGAGCTATGAATCTCCAAAGACTTGTAGTTGTTTGATGTTCCATTGTACTACCATGTGCAATCCTATGATCAATACTTCGTACTCTGCAATGTTGTTTGTACAAGGAAAAGCTATCATGTATGCTTTAGGTATACAATCTCCCTGTGTTGTGATAAACAATATTCCTGCTCTAGATCCATGCTGTGTGAATGGACCATCAAAATATAGTTGCTAGACTATGGAGGGTTGTAAGTTGAATAGCTCTTCATTAAGTAATTTTGCATGAATTGGATGAACATCTATTATGGGTGCTTCTGCTAGTTGATCGGCTATTACTTATCTTTTAATAGCTTTTTGATCAACCAACTCTATGCCAAATTCACTAAGAATCATTACCCATTTGGCTAGTCTTCCTATGAGTATTTCTTTTGACAAAAGATACTTCAGAGGGTCAAAGTTGGATATGAGCTTAATTCTTTGATTCAACATATAATGCTGCAACTTTTGGGAAGCAAACACTATTGCCAAGCATGATTTTTTCCATTGGTAAATAGTTAAGATCGTAACGTATCAAGGTTCTACTAATGTAGTAGATGGCTTGTTCTTTTCCTTGATTATCATGTTGAGCTAGTAAAGCACCTAGAGCTGCTATGGTAGTGGAGATGTATAGTAACAATGGTTTATCAAGTATAGGAGGTACTAACACTGGTGGAGTTGCTAGATATTTCTTGATCTAATCAAAATCTTGCTGGCACATATCATTCCATTTGAAAGCTTCCCCTTTATGGAGTAGATGATAAAAAGGATGACACTTGTTTGCTAATTGTGCAATAAATCTTTAGATGGACTGTAACTTGCCTTGGAGACTGTGGAGTTGTTTTAGATTAGCTGGAGGAGGCATGTCCATTATAGCTTTCACTTTCTTAGGATCTACCTTGATACCTCTTCTTGATACTATATATCCCAGTAGCTTTTTTGATATTAGACCAAACACACATTTCTTTGGGTTTAATCAAACTTGATATTTCTCCAATTTGTCAAAGATTTGTTCCAAGACTTTCAGGTGATCCACTCAAGTTTTAGACTTTCCCAGGATATCATCCACATAATCTTCCATTATGGTATGGAAAAGGTCATGGAAGATTGTTGTCATTACCTATTGATATGTTGCTCCAGCATTTTTGAGACCAAATGGCATCACTCTCCAATAGTAGGTACCCCATGTGAAGATGAAAGTTGTTTTATGCTAATCTTTAGGAGCAATTAAGATCTAATTCTATCTTGAAAAACTATCCATTAATGATAGCATTTCATGCCCAGCTATGAGATCTATGATGATATCAATGTTTGGCAATGGAAAGTCATCTTTTGGACATGCTTTGTTTAGATCTCTAAAATTTGTGCAAGGACGAATGCTTCCATATGGTTTTGATATTGGCACAAGGTTCAACACCCACTCAGGATAGTCAATGGGTCTTATGAATTTGGCATCTAAAAGCTTCTAAATTTCCACCTTAACTAACAAAGCTACTTGAGGATGCATCTTTCAGAGCTTCTTCTTCACTGGCTTGGCATTTGGATATACTGCTAAGTAATGTACCACAAGTGATGGATCCAATCCTGACATATCTGCATAGGCCCATGCAAAATTGATTTTGTGTTTCATGAAGAATGTCATGAAATCTACTTTTTCTTATTCTGATAATGATGCAACCATGTATATTATATTAGGATTCTATTTTGTATCAACGTTCACTTCTTGAGATTTATCAATTAGAAAGGGTGATTGTTCCTGATATTCCCTCAAATGAAGGTCAAGTCCTCCATCCTCAGGTGCCTTAGAGAGGTTTTCACCTTCGGATATGTCCTTTATTTTCTTTTTTGTTTATTTCACTTTTGCGACTAGAGGCATTGACACATTCCCCAAAGTTTTCTAATTGAGGTAGATCTATTTTGTAGCCCACCTTATGATCTCCAAGTGGCAATCCTGTTCTTAATCCCAAGAATTCTACTAGATCTTCATTATTTTGAAATTTATCCAATACAGGTGCCCCCTGTTGGTCCCAATAGACAAGGTTGGGGTATACAAGAGGTAAGTCAGATGATGAGAGTTGGCAAGTGGAAGTTGTAAATGAGATCATGAAAATGGATAGGTCATGAAAAAGTTCATTGAGGTGAAAGGAAGAATCATGGATGGTATCCGCATTAGAAGTCTCTCCTGCAGGGAAAGTGTTAGCTATTGTGTCGACAACACATTTGATGTCTTTAGAAGGCAGGTCCTCCTGTCCATAGCCTAAAGCTTTCCTATTAAACTTCTTAGTCATAATGATTGGTTCTGTAGGTCCTTGCTCATGTAGTCCTAGGCCACCTTGTCCTTTGTATCCCATGTTTTTGATGATATGGAAACCATTGTTGTAGTGCTCCACTTCAAGTGTTTTTTGATCATTTTCATCAAAGAAAATCCATGAATTAATATCATCCATGTCTTTGTCATCTAACTGCCCTACTTTTATAAACACTGTAGGAGGAGCTTTGATAATTGTTTGAGATGATGATGCTTGAGATGTTGATGGTTTTCCATATGTCTTTGGGGATGTAGGCAATGTGCCAACACAATAGGATTGTTGTAATTTATACTCGCTAAGTCCTTTGTCCTTATACTTGATTTCTATATTGGGTATGGCTTTGCTTGAAGAGGCTTTGTTAAGATCGATAGGGTCAACATAGGAAGTGGATGGATGTGCTTCAGTATTGATTGGTATGTGATTGCGAGTTTAATATTTAGCTTGATAGGCTCGGCAGAACTCAAAAGGATTTGGATCTGTGGGAATAGTGATCTTGGCTCCATTATGAGGGAACTTGAGTCATTGATGGTAAGTGGATGGCACAGCTTTCATGGCATAGATCTAAGGATGACCAAGATTGAAGTTATATGGAAATTCAATGTCAAGGACTTGGCTATGAGTATCTATAGTAACTGGACCCATTGTGACAGGCAAAGTTATTATCCCTTCTGATTCTCGTTTAGCATCATCATATGCTTTGATTATTATGCTTTTTTATGTATCAATTTTATCCTTATAATATCCAAATATTTTATTAATCTTAAGGAATAAATGTTTAGACCCGCTCCACCATCTATTAAGATTTGTTTAACACGATGTTTGTTAATGAAGACTTCGATATAGAGGGCTTCATCATGGGATGAACCAAGTGGTGATTGGTCTTTGTCAGAAAAGGTTAAGCGATATGGAGATGTTGTGCTTGCAACCATGGCTTGAAACTATGTAGTGTCTATGTTATTAGGGACTGATGATTCTTGCAATGCTTGGTCAAGGATAGCTTTATGCGTAGGAGCTATATGTAGCAATTCAAGAATAGAGATATGCATGGGGGTTTTACCTAGGTGATCAAGGATGTTATATCCTATGGTAGGTCTTGGGATTGATGGTACAGCTTGGATTAACATACGACCATGACAAGTGATAACGACATAATCAAGCTCTTTTATAGCTTGAATACGAATAGCTCAGATGGGTTCTTTTGCTTTTGTGATGAAGGTCGATATACGAGCATGGTCAATGCAGCCAATGGTGGATGACTCATATGTGTATTGGACATTTTTCCCAGAAGAGGAGGCACTTGCTTTATCATGAGTGGGAAGTGGATCTTTGAAAGTGTCAAGATCATAGTTTGATGTTTGTTTAGGTTCTTCTTGATTGACTGGACCCCGATCAATAAGATTTTGAATAAGATGTTTCAACTTCATGCATCCAGCGGTGTTAATGTCCTTCCACCCTATGGTATTCACAATATTCACCGTCCTTGTACCAATTAGGTTTATATTGGTATTATTCATATGGTTTCTCTTCTGGTAATAAAATAGCTCCAGATTGAATAAGCTTCTTCAAAACAAATTCAATAGGTTCTCCCAAAGGAGCGAATTGGTGTCTTAGTGGTCTTGCTAGCCTTTGATCTTGTGGGAGGAATGGTGTGTTTTTGTTTGGAGCACATTTGGTTGCATCTTGAATAGACACATGACCTTTCAAAGTTTGGAAATGTTTTACGTCTGCAATGCCATCATTGACAACATTTTTATTCTTGTTCTAAAAATGGGATTTGACATTAGAGGATTGCAGATTGTCTTTGTTGTATTTAAAGATTTTGATCACATCTTTGGCAATTAAAGCTCTCTCAATAGTTGTTCTGTGAGGCCTATCTTTTCACTCCCTTATTTTGATCGTTTCATATTACTGTTGGAGAAACATTTTAGACTTTTGGGGACTGTTGATCCCAATTTGCAGAATTACTATATGCTTTTATTTTGATTGTTTATGTTTAGCATGTTGTGATGAGACTAGGTCTTGATTTGATTCACTGATGATGATTTGACATGTGATATACATTATGATGTTATTTTTGATATTAGTTGTGAATTATGTTATGGATTTATTATGCAATTTTATCTTGAGATGAATTATAGAAATGCAAAATTATGAATCTAATTATGATGTGATTTTATGATGTTTTATATGATTATGTGTTGGTGTGAGTGTATGTTTCCCTTGCTTTGGCTATGATATACATGTTGGATTAATATTTTATTTAAGTGCATAGGTGTTCTAGCCAAGCCACAGATAATCGGAGATGATTCCACACATCTTGTGAAATCCTGTGTTAAGCCGATCTAGTTCCAAGAGGAACCAAGATCAACTATGTTATGCATGATGAAATTCTGTAATGTTTATGTGTGGTGTCATTTGGGATAGGTCTACCATTTTTCAATTGATTGTATATTAGTGTTCTAAAGGTGTAATGTTTAATTGATTTCATTTTTGGGTTTTTATTTTTGTGACCCCTTTTCATGTGATTTTACTCACCCTATGGCGCTCAAAATGTTATAAACGTGACCCTGGGTTGTACCCCTAGGGTCTAGGGACCATTTGAACTTGCCTAACCTTAGGATAACTCCCATTTGGTCACTTAAACTTCACCCTAAAATAAAGTGACGAAAATGGAAGTTTGGGAAGGAGTGGAAGGTTGGGTCAAACACTCAACCTTACCCATACCTCTTCCCAAGGCTTGGGGAGTCTTCAATACCCCTAAATTTTTGAGGACTCAACTCCAAGGCTCTCTCACATTGGTGAGGGCAGCTTGGGGTCTTGTGGACTTTTGGGAGGATTGGATTGGGGCACTTCTTGTACCCACATCCTTCTTTGGCTCCACTTTTCTCTCCCACATGTGTGCGAGAGCACAAGTGGAGGGGGAAAGACTTGGTGGAATGGGAGGGTGACATGTGTCACCCCCATATTCCATGAATCTTTCAAGTGGTTGTGAGGAGGAATGAGAAGGTGACATGTGTCACCTTCTCATTCCTCAAGGATCATGAAGAGAGCCTATTTTAATCCCTTTTGAAGAGAAGGAGAGGGTTGTTGATTTAAATTGATTTTTCTAATTTTATTTGAATTTGGGAAGATAGTTAGAGGAATTTTAGGAGGCTCACTTGGAGAAGGACTTGGAGGTGGAGTTGAAAGGGCTCTTCTACAACTATCTTCCTTATTGGGCTATTTAAGGTAGGATTCAAGGATTGATGCCTTTCGTTATGTATTTTACATTTCTAGTGTGATGGTTTTGTGTGTGTGTATTTTAGATTTTTTTGTTGTGGAGATTTTTACGGGTGTATGTAAGAGCCTCTCCATTTGGAGAAAATTCTCAACATGTGTGGGGTGGGAGAGGAGTGAACCTCCTCGAGGTCACCTCCTAGTTTTTTGGTATTTAGCCTTGAGGGCAAGTTGTGGATATGAGCATTTTTGGATGGCTTGAGAGCCATGGGGAAATATGTGTGATTTGGTATATATATTTAGGCATGTGGCCTTGTTAGTATGGAGTTTTTAGATATTTGGAGTGGCACTCTTGAGTTGAGTGATGTCCACTCCCCTACCACTTTAAACTCATTTCTATAAGTTTTGTTTTGTGCAAGCCAAGGGTGTTCTTCATGTTTCTTTGTCTTAGTGTTTTGTTGTGAAGTCGAGTGAAGTATTCCTTGTGTGTGGATGACCTCAAAACTCAGGGGTGACTCATGAGTGAGTCTATGGTAGGGAGAAGAGTGGTATTTCATGGCTTTTCTCCCCTTCCCATACTAGTTGTTTATAGGTTTATTGTGGCATTGGAGCTTGGAAGAAAAAAACTGTGAATTTTTGAGAGCCTTGGCCAAGTTTGGCCTTTGTGTAGTTTGTTTTCAAGCTAAGAGAGAAGAATTTTCCTCTTATTATGTAAAGATAAATGTTTCCATTTTGGATTGTATGAATTTTATTTTGAAAGTTGAAAATAAGATATAGAGGCTATTTTATTTTATGGGATTTATGGAAATATTGCAATGAAAGAAAATATCGTATATAATGTTTTGTTTTAAATTATTGTCAAAATATGGCTAGAATTGGTTCTTCATTTCATGTGATTTTCAAGTAAATGAAAAGACATAATTGCTGATATTAAGCTTATAGGTGCAAATCAAAAAATACATCTTAGTTGTGGTGTTTAGTTATTAAAACTATATATATATTTCTTATTTTACATATTTTTATTGTGCTTGAAAGAAATGCATTATTTTTTTTCTGACTTTGTAACTGATATATATAAGATTATAATAGAATAAACAAAGGAATTTATTTGTATTAAAGAAAAAAAACTTAGAGTGAAAACCCTAAACGTGGAAAACATTCCGCAACATTTTTTTTGTTATGTTTTTTTTACTGTAAAAAAAGTGGGATGGGGCCAATAGCCTAGCCACTACTACCTCGTTGCCTTTGAAGTAACCATAGGGTGGGGGACGGATCCCCCACCCACTCCCCATCATACAGTGGGGGTTGGGTGGGTGGACTGCCCCCCCCAAAACACCTTGCTTCGCTTAAGAAAACTATGAATAGGGGTTGTTTACCCTGGCGGTGGTGCCCATCTCCAATCTGCCCCACCTCTGTCATTCGGCCTTTTGGCCTATATTTTATCTTGTAGATTTCAGCCTTATTTGTTTATATATATATATATATATATATATATATATATATATATATAAACTTACTAAAAAAAGGGTATTCTCAAAATAAATGGATATACAATGAGTATACCTCATTGTAAGTGGCAACCATGGCTGCTTATGATCTTCAAACCTACAAAACAAAGAAAAGAAAATGGAGAGAATGAGAGGAGAAAAATAGAGAAAAGAAAATATGAGAACAAACTAGGGTTAGGGTATCTTTTCTTTCCTTAAGGAAAGTATTGTTTATTGGGAAACATTTAGGGCAAGTGAGATTTTAAAATTAGATTTAATCCCTTTCCCTCTCACTTTGACTTATGGGTTTTTTTGTTAATTTATTTAATTTGTGTTGCCTTTGATATTTAGGTTAAGGGAATAGTTTGATTTTATATGTGGGTTTTAAATTGATTATAGTTGAATAGATGTGAATTAACTTTGTTAGATAGTTAGGAGATTTATTATATTATTATCAGGTTGGTTAGTTTAGATTTTTATTTTTATTTAAGTACGAGGGGCATTATTGCCCTAGTTATTTATGTTTGGATTTTTTTTTTGAAACAAAAGTGGCAAGCCACTAAACTTTATATTAAAAATAAATAAAAATTACATATCCCTGGTTCAAAGAGCATACTGGCAGGAAAGAACCAGGGAAGAAAAGTTCCAGTTATAGCTCTTATAATAATTTAAAAAATTGTTACAAAAAACTAGATATCAACCTAGGCAGGGGAACATAAAACCCAATATCCAAGCTCCATGAAAGATGAAGGAGCTATAACATCAAAAAATGGATAGACCCATTATATCAAGTGACAGAAGATTTACAGACCCATGGAAACTCCTAGATGCATATACAAGGTAATAACAAACAACAACTAAAACAAAAAAAACAAAAAACCAACCCACTATCAAAACCCACCAATAAGATTCTCAATCACAAAACCATGTTGCTCTTGATCCATCTGCACATCGTCTTCAAGGGCTGGAGCTGGTGGAGGTGGATTGTAGTGCAGAAGAAAAGAAAGAGCATGAAAGACTTCTCTAGCCTCTTCAACCAAGGCTTCCCAAGCTCTCTCCTAGGAAAATGCAACATCTGGTGACCACATACTCTGACAATAGCTTGTTCAATAGACTCCTCGTAGATTTTAAAAACTTCTGCTAGTGAATCCAACCTACAAAGGCACTGAGAAGGCTGCTCCCATTTCTGAATAGGTAGGAAGATTCTCTTATTTCTCATAATAGAAGTCATCCTGAAACCCTTGTCACAAAATTACTGAGAACCAAGATTTGAAAGCACTAATATCAGTGAAAACTAAAATAACAGAAAGAAGAGAGGCCGAGCTGATTTAAAAACATTTACCATGAGAGAAATAAATTGCAAGTAATTATTCCATCTTGGGAAATCTGTGTAATCTGAAGCCATCATCATCAAATGATAAATGCAAAGAGCCCCACATACATTAGAGAAGTCATTCACCCAATCTTGACGATGTCATCCAAAGAATACAATCATAAGATATTAACAGCAATACCAAGCTATTAAAGGAATCTACCAAAACTATCAAATTCATTAGTTAAAAATAAGTCATGTCTCCAAAGATAGAGACATGTCATTACCCCCAATGTACTTCACTGCCAGGAATCCAACATCTTTGAGGTCTGGCTCATAAAAGAAAATGATCCAAATTACCCCCAAAAAACTCCAAATTGGTTTAAACAGAACAATCCAACCCCAACACCTGAATCAGCCACACTGTTTACTATCTTCAATTAAAATATTATTGCTTCCAACTAACTATCTTAAGGTTGTTTCATCCCATTCCAATAATTCACAGCCTTGATTGCAAGCAAAATTAGCCAAAAAATCTACCAACTTGTTTCCTTCTCTAAAGGTATGATTAACTTGAAAAGAATCCAAAGAATCCAAAAGGATCAAGGATTCCTAAAGAATATACCCCAATTTCTAGTTTAAAAAAGATCTTTTTTCTCATTGCACTAATAATATTCAAAGAATCTCCTTCAATTATAATTCTCTTAGCTCCATGTCTTAGAGAAAGTTTTAATCCTTCCACAAGAGCTAGAGCTTCTGGTTCATTATTTGAACAACATCCAAGCTTCAGAGATGAGGCTTTGAAAATAACACCTTTATGATTTCTAATCACACATCCAACTCCAGACAAACCTGGGTTACCTTTGCTAGCCCCATCAAAATTTAATTTCAAAAAATTATTTTGAGGAGGAGTCCAGATAATTGTTTTCCTATCGACTTTGTTTTTATTCACAAAACAACTCGAATTAGGTAAATCCAAAAGTTTCTAGGATTTTAACATAAGAGCATCCCAGGAAGTAAAAATCAATGAACATGCACCTTTTTAGATAAGATGAGAATGTATCACTTTTGCTACCACCTTTTCAATTTTAAAAATGAATTGCTCAACCAAAGACTATTCACTTCTAAAGATCCTATAATTTCTTTCTAACTACAAGTTCCAAATAAGCAAACTAGGAGATATAATCCAGAGATCTAAAAAAATTGAATCCTTCCACAAAGAAGGCCACCCTTGGAAGACCTAAAGTAAAGAGTTTGGTAAAGGACCAAACCACCCAAGCTTATCACATAACCAACACCAGACCTGAAAAGAGAAGGAACAATTAAGTAGAAGGTGATCTCTGTCTTCTTCTTCTTCTAAACACAGTGAACACAAGAAGGGGTCTGCTATTCCAATTTTAACTAGTCTAGCACTAGTTAAGATTCTATTCTGTAGAGCCAACCACACAAAGGCACCTGCTTTTGGGAGATAAGAACTATCCAACAAAGCTTATAAGGCCAATCTAAAGAATCTTCACAATTTCTCCCAATAATACTCTGGTATCCCTGTTTAACTGAATATTTACTTGACTTCGAAGGTAACCAAATTAATTCATCTTTACTTCCTGATAAGAAGACACTTCTATCTTCCAACAATTGTTCTAATAGGATCTTCTATGAATAAAGGATAGGAACCTATAATAGGGATTTCCATTTAAATGTTGAGAGCTACGATTATGATATATCTCCAAATAATCACTCACCTTAGTACCCCACAATTGTGAGAGAACCAATCTAGCTTCCTGTAATCCTTCCATACGTGATAGAGGAGGGAAAGAATTCCAAGAATCTTCCCAAAATTTAGCTGAACAACCATCATGGATAATCCAAGATAGATATGGAGTAATAACATCCCTCCAATCAATCTTCAAATCCCAAATCTTTGAGCCTAAACCAAGATTTTGGATTGTGAAAATTCTTGAAGGATCCAAGGAATCCAAATATTTAACCTACATAATCTTGCACCATTTAGCTTCATTTAAACGCAACTTTAATTTTAATAAGTTCAATTTTATTAAATTAATTGTGTGAGTGGATATTATTGAAGTAGGATACTATTTAATTAATTTAACTTAGATAATCGACTAGACAACCTAGAGTGGTAGCTTAATTTTCCCTAGTGCGACTATCTAAATTAACCAATGTTAATAGGTTAGTGAACCTTTGTGCGAAATTTATTTATTAGAATAATTCCTATACACATATGAGAGGTGTTATGCTACCAGATTTTTTCAGAGTTAGGGTTGTTTTCCCTTAGCGATTTATACAGTGTGTAGAGTAAAATTTTAATGTCTCCACAACTAGTTGTTTGATTAAATGGTTAATTAATTCTTTTAATGCTAATAGAATTAGGGTTTGGGATTTCTACTTGTATCAAAATCCATCACTCGCCTAGGAAGACTTAGGGTTTTGATCATTTGATCCTAACTCTAATGGGGATGCTTCTCGTGTCACATTAAACCCCTTAGTCAGATATCATCATGCAAGGGATTGTGCATGTGATCACATTACCTTGAATTTGATTTACATGTTTATGCCTTATGCGTATTGCCACCAAGCACTCTAATGCGTGCGAGGGGGTTTCTAGGGATGCATGGAAATTTTTTGATATTTTGTATCATGACCACATGACAAATGTGGACATGACACATGTGTTGCATGTCGTGACCACATGGGAAATGTGGGCATGACATTTGGTATCAGAGCCCAAGTTTAAACACTAAGCTTGTTTGGGCATGTTACTTATTCTACATTTTCGATTGATTCGTGACTACCTTGTTCTTGTAGGATACCACCTAGAATAAGAGAAGCATTCTCACCGCACTGCATCTGTCGAGGTACATAGTGATTCATTAGCCGAGGGTCAAGGACCACCGGCACCATAGGCACAATAGGCACCACCTGCACCTAATTTCAGACCACAGATCTTACATGCATTATAGGTAATGTTAGATAGGTTACCACCAGCCATAGTAGAGTCACATATCAAGCAACATGTCAAGCCCCACATTGATCCATGAGAAGAGCCACATGAGGAGCCACATGTTGAGTCACATGTGGACCCGTGTGTAGAGCCCCATGTTGAGCTGTGAGTGGTGCCACGTGTAGAGCCTTATGTTGAGATACCTAACACCACCGCGGAGGAGGTTGGTTCAGCTTATAGAGCCCATAGCAGGAGCCCTCTACATCATACGAGGTGAGAGGAGGCTATGAGGATAGAGCAGGTTTATCATGTACCATATGACTATGGTGTGGATGAGCCTATCAGAGGACACAAAGACCGAGGAGACCCCATCAGAGACTTACTTAGGCTGAATCCACCCACCTTTACAGGGACCACAGAGGGAGCCGAGGCAGAGGCTTGACTTATTAGTTTAGATAGGTGCTTTGCGTTGCATCCTTATGAGGGCACACAAAGGCACATGTGGCAGTACACCTGTTGAGAGACGTAGCAGTGACTTGGTGGCATGCTGAGGAGTGCAAGTACCTCTTATCTTTGGATACACTTTCATGGGACACTTTCATTGAGCACTTTAATGCACGTTATCTGTCAGACCATTATAGGCAGCGTTGTATTGATGAGTTCCATGATTTATAGTAACGAGGTTCTACTATAGCACAGTATGAGAGCAGGTTCACAGAGCTATCACATTATGTGGAGTATCTCCATGATGTAAAACTTTTGGTTCACAAATTTATTAGAGGTTTGAATTAGAGGATATCAGGACTAGTGCACATGGTAAACCCCTAGACCTTGTGTGAGGCTACCAAGAAGACATACATTGCAGAGGAGATACAGGAATGAGGTCAGAGTTTGCATCCTTAGTTTTAGGATTGTATCCAGTAGCAGCAAGAGAATTTTTGTCAACCACCACCACCGTAGAGAGGAGGATTTAGTTCTACACCTTTACCTCCTAGGCCTCGACAGTAGCAGCAACAACAGTATCAGCAAAGGTCCAAGCCCTAGTAGAGGGTACAGGGAGGACAGAATTGTAGTTGGCAGTAGCAAGGCCTGCGTAGGGTTCAGAGATAGCAGGGACCACCTGCGGGACCCACTAGGTCACAATGGTCTTTGAGGGGTTCTCAAGGGTCCACGAGTTAGACTGGATAGTAGTAGAGTAGTAGGACATAGACTAGATAGGTATAGGCTCCAGTCCCTTTCTATGTATGTGGTGGGGTAGGACATTTAGCCAAAGAGTGCTCGTAGGGCTTTATAGGAGGGGGATAGCCTCATGCAGGAGGTTCAAAGCAAATAGTTGGTGATGTGGGTAGATCCCACCATATGTTTATGGCAGTTGATAACCACTAAGCCAACTTCCAAGCCTCAATGATCGAGACAGCAAGTATGATTGGGGATGTCCCCATTGCCATTTTATTTGACTCTGGCACTGCTAATTCATTTCTATCTCCATCATTAGTGGAGCGTTGCAGGTTTGTGGCCTCTAGGCAGGGTGATAGGTAGGAGGTTGAGTTGGCCACTAGGGCCAAGATGTCAGTAGATATGTTGGTACATGACTGTGAGATTTCTTTAAAGGCCTTAACTGCATTATGTGACCTTAGGGTTATGCCTTTAGGATCCCATGGTGTAGTTTTAGGCATGGATTATCTTGCAGCTCATAGAGACAAGCTAGATTGTCACCGAAAGGTGATTAACTATTTAGATGATCATGGTACGACATCAAGGTAGTGGGCATTCAAAAGCCCATGGCAGTTCGTATGATATCCACTCAGTAGCTTAAGTACTGCATGTAGAAGGGATGTCAATTGTTTACCATCACTATTAGTGACATATTAGGGGATGACTCAGAGGCATCATTAGATGACCATCCTATCTTGAGGGAGTTCGTCGATGTCTTTCCACCAGAGTTACCATGTATGCCTCCATGCAGAGAGGTAGACTTCCACATTGATCTAGTGCTGGGTGCCGAGCCAATGTCTTATGCACCCTATAGGATTACCACACATGAGCTTATAGAGCTCAAGCTACAGTTAGATGAGTTACTTGAGAAGGGACACATCTAACCTAGTGTTTCACCATGGGGTGCACCGGTCATCTTCGTGAAGAAGAAGGATGGGTCTCTTTATTTGTGAATGGATTATATGTAGCTTAATAAGGTGATGGTGATAGCTTAATAAGGTGATGGTGAAGAACCGTTATCATTTGCCTAGGAATGATGATCTTTTTGACCAAATCCAAGGAGCCAGGGTATTCTCTAAGATAGAACTAAAGTCCAGTTATCATCAGTTGCACATCACAGAGGTGATCATCCACAAGACCACCTTCCAAACTCATTATGGCCACTATGAGTTCATAGTAGTACCTGTTAGCTTGACGAATGCCCCTGCAGCGTTCATGAGTCTCACGAATGAGGTGTTCTACACTTACTTGGATCAATTCGTGATCATTTTCCTTGGTGATATTTGATCTACTTGTAGACCAAGGAGGAGCATGAGGATCACTTGAATCAGGTTTTTGCAGTGCTTGAGAGAGCAGTAGCTTTATGGTAACTTGATGAAGTGTGCCTTTTTTTGGATCAAGGTGCAATATTTGGGCCACATCTTGTCTAGTGATGGTATCTTTGTAGATCCATAAAAAATTAGGGCTATCAGATATTGGCTAGCACCCACCAGTGTGACAGAGGTCAGGAGTTTCATGGGGTTAGCCGGGTACTACTATAGATTCATAGAGGGATTTTCTAGGATAGCACACCGCATCACTTCCCTTTAGTGAAAAGGGAAGGGCTTCACTTGGACTGAGTAGTGTGAGAGGGCCTTTGGGGTCCTTAAGGAGCATCTTACCAGCACTCCCATCTTAGTGGTTCCTAATCTAGTAGAGGATTTTATGGTTTGTACTGATGCATCACTTGAGGGTTTGGGAGCCATGCTTATGCAAGGTAGTAGAGTGATCGTGTATGAGTCACAAAAGCTCAAGACTCATGAGCTAAACTACACCACTCATGATTTAGAACTCACAGCAGTGGTTCATGCTCTTGTTTGTTGGAGACACTTTCTTCTAGGTCGTCACTTTGAGCTTCATTTAGATCACCATAGCTTACAGTACATATTCATGCAACTAAATCTAAATGCCCGCCAGTGGTGTTGGATGGAGTTTCTTTGTGAGTACGACTTTGATGTCCACTACATCAAAGAGAAGGAGAATGTGGTTGCTCATGTATTGAGTCAGAGGTTCCACAAGATCCTAACCTTGACCTTGAGTGTGGACTTGAGAGGGTGCATTATTCAGCATCTGCCCAATGATGAGTGGTTTCTTGAGGTGCAGCAAGAGATCTAGTCACAGAGGGCCCTTGTGGGCATGTTTGCAGGATAATCCCTTGAGGGAGATGGGTTACTTAGGCATTAACAGTGCATCTATGTACTCCATGTAAATGACCTATGTGCAGTAGTTCTTTCAGAGGCTCACAAAGCACCTTATGCAGCACATCTGGGGGTGAAGAAGATGCATGCCAACTTGTGACAATTGTACCATTGGGCAAGTATGAGGTGAGATATTATAGAGTATGTTGCTCATTGCCTTGAGTGCCAGACGGTCAAGGCCAAGTATCAGCATTCAGTAGGTCTTTTATACCCTTGTGAGGTAACTAAGTGGAAATGGGACACCATTTCCATGGATTTCATTGTTGGTCTTCATATGTCATCTCGTTGCCATGATGCCATCATGGTGATGGTTGACAAGTTGACCAAGGTGGCTCATTTCTCACCTATATGCATGATGTACAATGTACCATCAGTTGTGAGAGTATTCTTAGATGAGATTGTTAGACTACATGGAGTATCACACTGTATCATTTCTGACAGAGACTCAGTGTTCACATTAGCCTTTTGGAGGGCATTACAGCAGGCATTGGGCACACAGGTCAACTTCAGTTTAGCTTATCATCCTAAGATAGATGGTCAAATAGAGATGGTGAATTAGGTTCTAGAGGATATGCTCCATATGTACATTATGGATCACTAGTCTAGATGGGAGGAGTATCTGTATCTAGTTGAGTTTGCCTACAATAATGGGTATCACAGCTTGTTGGGTATGCCTCCCTTTCAGGCCTTGTACGATAGACCTTGTAGGACACCATTGAGTTGGGATCGTATAGAGGACAGAGTTTCTATTGGGCCAAAGTTGGTATAGGATATGGAGCACCAGGTGACCTTGATTAGACAGAGACTTCAGGAGGCATAGGATAGATAGAAGAAGTATACCGATGCTAAGAGATTAGATCAGAGCTTCTCAATCGGGGACAGAGTATTCTTGAGAGTGCGACCGCACAAGAGTCCAATAAGTTATGGAAAGGGCTCTAAGCTTGCACCATAGTTTGTTAGGCCTTTTGAGATCTTGGAGCAAATAGGACCCGTAGCCTACCGTCTATCCTTCCCATCTATCGTGTTGTGTATCTACAATATTTTTCACGTATCTATTTTGTAGCGGTATATATCTGATTTATCTCATGTACTGGATTGGAGAGCTCTATAGGTAGAGGCAGACAGACATTTGGCTTCGGAGCCAGTTTGCATATTGGCTCATCGAAGGCTGGGGCTTCGAGGTCGAAAGCTTGACCAGGTTAGGGTTTAGTGGGATAGGTACGATGAGGTCATGGAGACATGGGAGGATGCAGCTAGATTAAGGACACTTTATCCTCACCTCTTTGACAACTTCTAGGAGGAAGTTTAGTCTTAGGAGGGGAGGATGTGAGGCCTACCTTTTCACTCCCTTATCTTGATCATTTCGTATTACTCTTGGAGACACATTTTAGACTTTTGGGGACTATTGATCCTGATTTGTAGAATTATTAGACTATATGATTTTATTTTGATTGATTATGTTTAGCATGTTGTGATGAGACTAGGTCTTGATTTGATTCATTGATAATGATTTGACATGCGATATACATTATGATGTTATTTATGATATTAGTTGTGAGATTATGTTATGGATTTATTATGTGATTTTATCTTTAGATGGATTATAGAAATGCAAAATTATGAATCTAATTATAATGTGATATTATAATGTGTTATATGATTATGCGATGGTGTGAACGTATGTTTCCCTTGCTTCATCTATGATATATATGTTGGATTAATCTTTTGTTTAAGTGTGCAAGTGTTCTAACCAAGCCATGAATAATTGGAGATTATCCCACACATCTTGTAAAATCCCGTGTTAAGCCGATCTAATTCCAAGAGCAACCAAGATCAACTATGTTATGCATGATGAAATTTTGTAATGTTTATGTGTGTTGTTTGGGATAGGTCTACCCTTTTTCAATTGATTGTATTTTGGTGTTGTAAAGGTGTAATGTTTAATTGCTTTTTTTGGGGGGGTTTTATTTTTGTGACCCTTTTTCATGTGATTTTACTCACCCTATGGTGCTTAAAATGGGTAAAGTGACCCTGGGTTGTACCCCTTGAGTCTAAGGACCATTTGAGCTTGTCTAACCTTAGGATAACTCCCATTTGGTTAGTCAAACTTCACCCTGAAGTAAAGTGACGAAAATGAAAGTCTGGGAAGGAGTAGAAGGTTGGGTCAAACACTCAACCTTACCCACACCTCTTCCCAAGGCTTGGGGAGTCTTCAAGACCCCTAAATTGTGGAGGACTCAACTCTAAGCCTCTCTCACATTGGTGAGCATACCTTGAGATTTTGTGGGCTTTCATGGTTGGATTGGATTGGGGCACTTGTTGTACCCACATCCTTCTTTGGCTCCACTTTTCTCTCCCACATGTGTGAGAGAGCACAAGTGGAGGGTGCAAGACATGGTGGAATGGGAAGGTGACATGTGTCACCCCCACATTTCATGAAGCTTGCAAGTGGTTGTGAGGAGGAAGGAGAAGGTGACATGTGTCACTTTCCCATTCCTTAAGTCTCATGAAGAGAGCCAATTTTAATCCCTCTTGAAGAGAGGGAGAGGGTTGTTGATTTCAATTATTTTTTCTAATTTTATTTGAATTTGGGGAGAGAGTTAGAGGAATTTTTGGAGGCTCACTTGGAGAAGGACTTGGAGGTGGAGATGGAAGGGCTCTTCTACAACTATCTTCCTTGTTGGGCTATTTAAGGTAGGATTCAAGGCTTGATACCTTTCCTTATGTATTTTACATTTCTAGTGTGATGGTTTTTTGTGTGTGTATTTTGCATTTTGTTGTTGTAAAAATTTTAATGGGTGTATGTAAGAGCCTCTCCATTTGGAGAAAATTCTCAATGTATGTGGGGTGGGGGAGGAGTAACCCTCCTTGAGGTCACCTCCTAGTTTTTTGGTATTTTATCCTTAAGGGCAAGTTGTGAATATGAGCATTTTTAGATGGCTTGAGAGCCAAGGAGAAAGATGTGTAATTTGGTATATATATTTAGTCTTGAGGCCTTGTTAGTATGGAGTTTTGATATTTTTGGAGTGGCACTCTTGGGTTGAGTGATGTCCATTCCCCTACCCCTTTAAACTCATTTCTATGAGTTTTGTTTTGTGCAAGCCAAGGGTGTTCTTCATGTTTCTTTGTCTTAGTGTTTTGTTGTGAAGTGGAGTGAAGTATTCCTTGTGTGTGGATGACCTCCAAGCTCAGGGGTGACTCATGAGTGAGTCTATGGTAGGGAGAAGAGTGGTATTTCATGGCTTTTCCCCCCTTCCCATACTAGTTATTTTCAGTTTTATTGTGGCATTGGAGCTTGGAAGAAAAAATGTTGTGAATCTTTGAGTTTTGTCATTTTGGCTCCTTGAGAGCCTTAGCTAAGTTTGGCCTTTGTGTAGTTTGTTTTCAAGCTAAGAGAAGAAGTTTCCTCTCTTATTATGTAAAGATAAATGTTTACATTTTGGATTGTATGAATTTTATTTTGAAAGTTGAAAATAAGATATAGAGGCTATTTTATTTTATGGGATTTATGGAAATATTGCAATGAAAGAAAATATTGTATGTAATGTTTTGTTTTAAATTATTGTCAAAATATGCCTAGAATTGGTTCTTCATTTCATGTGATTTACAAGTAAATGAAAACACATAGTTGTTGATTTTAAGCTTATAGGTGCAAAGGAAAAATACATCTTAGTTGTTGTGTTTCGTTATTAAAACTATATATATATATTGACTGGGTTTTAAACTTTCATAAGAAATATACATAGTTTGCATAGAAGAGAAAGAAAATATATTTATGTTTTTTTTTTGGTAATTGTTGTTTAAAAAAAAATGGCATATTTGAGTAGGAGAAAGAAATGTGTGTGTGTGTGTGTAATAATTCTTTGTTGCTGGAAAAATGTATATTTTATCCATTGTTGAAACTGTCTAGAAGTCACTTTATTTATGTGAATATATATATATATATATATATATATATATATATATATATATATATATATATATATATATATATGGGTAAGTGCAACAAGATGGGGGGCCAAAAAGTGGCCAAAATTTTTTTTAAAAAATTTAAGTCATATCGCGAGCACATTATAACGTGCTCACATTATAACTTGTTATAAATTAAAAAAAAAGCAATGCCATTTCATTTCATTCTGTTTTTCTCCTCTGCCCGCGGCTTCAAAACCCTCAAAAACGCGCTCGCATTCTACAAAATGCCAATCAACACAAAAAGCTTGTTGATTCATCACCAAAATGCAGCCGCAACGTCAAGCACGCCAAAGGGGTGAGTTATCTTTATTTTTTTGTTTGAATTTCTTCCTAAATAGGTAGGTTTTTGTTGATTTTTGATGTATATTTTATTAATTGTAGGAAATGTTAATACACCTCCTCCTCCTCCTCAAAATCCACAAAATCCTGAGGAGGAAATACCTGCAGAACAATAACCTCCTCCATTCATTCCTCGACATGCCCCTGGAACACAACATAATATAATGGGGGAAATTGAAAACAACAAAAAACAAATTGAAGATATAATTGCAAGGTTGAAAGATCCTTCCACTTCAACCTTGCATAGGTCCACGCCTGCCGAATCTCTTGAGTCTATGTTATCAAATGTAAATTCAATTAGCAAGCAAATAACTAGTTGGACCGTAAAAAGAGAAAGTTTAGAGATTACTATGCAGATAAATTGTCATACCAAGATGTCAAAAAATTACAAATTACAAAATTAGACTTGTGTTCAATTTTCACAAATCCACAAACAAATCAACCTCCACCCATTACATGCAAGAGGTTCCCTATCCATTGGTGCAACAACCAAGCGATAAGGGATAATTTTGGGCAAAGGTGGTGGATGGTTTTTGACCATCCTCCATGCAATAATAATGAGGTCCCGCAATACTTTTTGAGGAAACTCTACTGCGAGTTTGTCCTCAATAAAGTGCCAAACTATTTTGATATGCGGGACTTCCAGGGTACAGGTGGGGGCTCAGCACAGGATAGACCAGGGGCACGTCTTGACCCACAGCGGGTAGTGAGACGAGTAATTAGCAGACCAGCCCACGAGCATGTTTCTATCCCTTCCATTGTGAAGGAGAGTGTTGAGGTTGATACACTGAGGTCAATTAGTGCCTTGACCCAGAGCATCATAGAGCATGCTGATCCTGCAACACAGAGTGGGTTGGGAGATAGTGCGAGTAGGGTCCCACCGCATACTTGCCAGGCTTGCAGGTCAGCCTGTGGTTATGACCCCATGGACAGTCAGGACGTAGGTGCACAGGCTACATCTGTAGTTGAGCAGATGGTGATGATAGATACCCTCCTGAGTGAGACTTTCGGCCTTGATACTCAGGTAAATATTAGAAAGTTTATTGAATTTAATTTATTAAATTTCATTTTTGAAATACAAGATTAACTAATTTAAATTGATGATTTTAATGAAATTTCAGGGTCATAGCGTCGATGCAATTTTCAGTGGTTCTCCACCTACATTTTTCACTAGATCATCTACTGTCGAGGTATGTAACTAGTAAATAATTATAAATATTACATGTGAATAGCATCATTATATGAATGGTATTCTAATTTCTGATTTTGGATGTTGAATAGGTTAACACTGTAGATTTCATGGCAACACCTGCTAGTGGTGGTGGACTTCAAAGCTTTATGGAGGTAATAAAATAAATAGTTTAATGAATGAATTGTACTTACTAAATTTTTGTATGTGATTTGTGTGTTTTATTGTGTGTACTTCCATGTTTAGATGAACGTGTGTGTATGTTAGGAGCCATGATTTGCATCACTATTATAGTTTTCGTAATTGAATAATGTTGTTTTATTTCCAGATGATGCAGGCTGCGGATACACCTCCCCATGTTCATAGGGCAATGGAGTAGGGTGTGGCCTCTGTGATTCATAGCTCTATGGCATTGACAGGGGTATGAGGCAGATTAGTAAATTTTAATTTACATTCATTGTTATAGTTGTCTATTTTTGAAAAATCAAAAGATTATTGATTTGAAGTTTAATTTCTATCTGGATGGTTTCTATAGGACATGACATCACCAGGGCCTATTCTTGCTACTGAGGCAAGTGAGGAGATAGATTATATGTTAGCAGTAAGTGATTATTTTGTTAAATGTTTCATTTTTTTATAACATGTAATTTCTATATATTAACGTCTATACTTTTTTTTGTAACATGTAAAGGTGCAGGAAGAACTAAATAGGAGGAGTAGCCCTCGGGTTCGTAGTAGACCACCCACATGCATGTCTCCATCCCCTAGAAGATCAAAGGCTGCTCATGATTTATTCTCTTCACCAGCCAGAGGGGAATGACTTTTTATTGTGTTCCTCTGTTGTATGCCTATATGGCATTTGTGGACATATATTTTGTATTGTACATAGTTGACATTGTATGCCTATATGGCATTCTTGTAAGCCTATATGGCTATTTTGTATATATGTTATACTTATATTGACAGCTATTGATGTATGCCTATATGGATATTTGGTTAATACAAATCTTTTTTATTGATGGCGTCCATACTTGCATTATAAATCCACTTTTGAATGGATATTTGTAGATGGCTACTTCAAATATTTAAATTTTGATTGTATTACATAGGATGTTTGCATTTTCTTTGATAGGCTTGATAGGCCATGGATTACATGATGGTGTTTGATGGAAAAGTATGGTACTAGAAGACTCTAGTTCATTCTTAATAGGCTTGTGATTGATAATATCTTTGCATGATTGCACTTGATCTTGGATCATGGGCATGTTGTTAGGATTTTGATTGCATTGTGATGTTTGATGGATAGGCATGGTGTAAGTGTAAGATACCCAACTAGTTCTATGAAAATTTTTCCTTACTTAAACACTTTTACTTGCTAACAATTCATCAACTACTTCAATAACATAAAGATATACATCAAGATAACTATTTGAATGAAACAACATTAGAGTTGGGTACTTGTCTTGTTACTTGATTCAATCAACTTGCAATGTCTTATTACATGGAAAATGCTTTCAATAGCATGAAGTACAACTCATTCAATGGAAATACAAGGACAGGCAAAGATTTGGAATGTTCAACTCATCACCTCACAAGGTAGGCGCATATTTGAAGGATTTACAGGTTTTTCTGACTTGGGCGCCAAGTTGAGGTGACCTCCTCCTGAAGTTGCGCCTTGTCAACATTAGGTGCCAATTAGAGTTTATGGATGCTCTGGATTATTTCCAAGAGTAGGCACCAAAACATCATCATTAAGAAAGTGTTTTAAATGCTAGGCACCCAAATGAGCCCTCTGGAGTCTAGGCACTCCTTTCATGCATTCTGTGTTCTAGGCACCAATTGAAAGGAGTGGAGAACAGGGCAAGCGCCTTCCAAACTAGGTGTTTCCTTGAGGTGACAAGGACTTAGAAAGTGCGCCTAAGGTGAGAACCTTGAGTGAAAAGGTCTAACAAACATCTTTGAACCCCCTTTCAAGGTTAGGTGCATTCTGGAGGTGGAAACAAGTAGAAGGTGCACCTTGGCTTCCTTTGTCAATTCTTTCAAGTCTTTGTTGATTAGGAAGGTGGAATGCTTCATTGTAGAATGAGTGCCTATCTTCTAATTTCCAAACTACTTCTTCTGGCTCACTCTGTGGCTAGGCGCCAGAGCTAAACTGTTCACACAAGGGAGTGTGCCTAGACTCACTTGATGTTTTCTTACTACTTCAACCCCTGGAAGATGTTCCAAGGTGTTCCCTTTTACAAGCACCTGACCTCCCAAGTTCCTTCATGTGCTATTCCTTGAAGGTGCCAAAACTAAGCTCCAGTGCCATGGGATTGTGCCTAACATCTTTGAAGAGTTTCTAAGCCTTTTGCAAGTTGATATCCCAAACTCATGCTTCTAGGCACAACAGGAGCTTTCCAAAGGAGTTTCCAAGTTTTAGACGCCAAGCGAGGTCATGGGTGAATGGAACTGTGCCTTAGGAGATGACTGGATCCTAAGCGTTAGTCTGGAGTTACAATGGAATTGATATACACCTCAACTAGCTTAGGCGCCCATTTGAAGTGATTCCTTTAACACTTCTCTGTCAATCTCAACTGCAAGGATGATCTCCTAATCTAATTTTGATCCTCTGGAGATGCAAATATCTTTTCATTTCACTAGGCGCCATCAATGATGATCATCAACCAAAGCGCATTTCAAAGGTGAGATAGGCAAGTGAGGCGCCAAACTAGTCCTTAAGACTTATCTCCTTCTATCAAGTCAATTTCAACTATGTGAGAGAGTTCTATTCTAGGCACAAAATGGAAATGTTTCATCAATTGGTGCATCTTACAAAGCTCCCAATTTTAGGCGCTAGAGCCAAAGAGTTTTTCCCAACACATTCACCTGGGCTAGGAATTCACCTAAGAGACATCACTTAGCTTTAAAATTTTCAATCTATAGCCATCTGAGCTAGGCGCTCCAATGGAGGATCCTTGAACTCATGCATTGGCACCTTCTAGTTCTAGGCACCCATTTTGGATGATTCATCCTGATACTAGCACCCAAAATGACTAGACTCTCTTCATCATCCAATTCACTTAGAAGACTCAAGTTGGAGACTTAGTTGTCTATCCATGTTCTCCGAAAGATTCATTGTACCTCTATGCACTTAGGCACCGTAGTTGATGTGATTAAAGTGCTTCAAAGCTCCATGATTCTTGGTTAGGCACACATTTGACATTGAGCAAGCAAGAAAGTACGCCCTGACTCTAGGAGTCCTGCCTTAGTCAAGTTTAGCATCCAGACTTAACTAATTTCAAATTTCTAACTTTGTTCCTGCAAAAAACAAAAGTTAAGTTAGTCAAAAACTAATTCATTCCCTCATTATTTCAAATTAGCCTCTGGGAATGAGGAATAGACTAACTCATTCTTCATTTGATGATCAGGCTGGAAATGGGGACATGACAGTAAGATACCCAACTAGTTCTACGAAAATTTTTCCTTACTTAAACAATTTTACTTGCTATCAATTCATCAACTACTTCAACAACACAAAGATATACATCAAAGATAACTACTTGAATGATTCAACCTTAGAGTTGGGTACTTGTCTAGTTATTTGACTCAATCAACTTGCAATGTCTTATTACATGGATAATGCTTTCAATAGCATGAAGTTACAACTTATTCAATGGAGATACAAAAGAAAGGCCTTGAAGCCTTGATGTTTACAATGGCATCTACACTTGATCAACTCAATCAAACTCAATGATGTCAATTGAATGTCAACACTTCACAATATCACAAGGGAGCATCACCTTGCTTGTTGCATGGATGAACGTCATAGTTGCAAGACTCTTAGGGTTAGGCACCAACTGAAGGTAGTAAAGACCAGACTAGGCTCCATCCTAAGCTGGGCACTTCCTTGAGGTGGTAGAGACATGGATGAACGTCTGGTGGGGTTTGATGACTCTATATTGACACTCAAATTCACTTAGGTGCAATATTAGTGTTCTTCTAACTAGGCGCCAGATAGGAGGATTCTCAGGGGTTTTGGCACCTAGGTTACAACTTGTCAATTTCTCAAAGAATCTTTGAAACACTTGACTTCCAAGGATTATCATCTTAAGAGTAGATGATGATGACATGAAGTAGAGATCTCTCTAGGACTAGATGAAGCCTTGCTTGATGATAAGATGAAGATGAAGTGATCCTTCATGACGACCCTTGGAGTGACCCTCTTGGAGTTGTGGACTTTGAAACTTTGAAGATTGAGAGATCTTGAAACTCGGATGGATGAATGTCTATCATTGATGAAGTACACTTGCAAGATATTCCTCGGAGAACTTGAATGGATAGATGCCTTGAAATTTCAACATGACGTTAGTGATGAAGAGTATTGACATGTTGGACTTGATGTGACCTTGCTGAAGGTGCATTTTCTTTCTTAGCATGATCATCCCAAACCAAGGCGCCAACTTGGAAAACCCTGTGAAGGCGCCACTATCTAGAATTTCTTCCAAGGTGTTAAAACTTGACATCTTTTCTTCTCTATCTCCTTCAAGGTGCTCCTTAAAATCATTAGAAGTGCTCAGGACTTACCTTTGTCCAAAGCACCACAATCCATTCCTTAAAGCACAAAGAATTCTCAAAGGCGCCCCTATTTACCTCTAAGCACTCAAATATCATTTAGATTCAAGGCGTACATTTAGCTCCAAAGCGTAAATTTCCATCATCAACCCATCAAGGTGCATCATCTTCCCTTTGTATCCCCTTCAAGGCGCAGACATTCACTTCTTCACACTCAAACTCACTCTCTGGCGCTAGAATAGGTGTATAACTTCAAATATGGTGCTAATCTTAGGTTTCTAAGTACTTAGTTTGATCTTAAGGCTATCCTTCCTCTAAGCACTCTCTTCAACTCCCTCACTGAAGGCCCTCTGTAAGTTTGGGCACATTTCATCCTAAGGCACTTCAACATCATCCAAGGTGCAAATTCACTCTCCAAGACAAGGTGCAAAAAACCCTATCCTAAGGTGCTCAAATCTTGCTTCTAGACCTAGGTGCACAAACATGAGATTGTGACTTCAATCATCATTCTTGGTTAAGGCACACAAACTCTCATTCAAGGCACATATCTTTCTCCAACAAGGCGCATATATTCCTCCAACAAGGCACATATTCAATTCTAGGGTGCTCTATCTTGGATTAAATCAGGGTATCTCCTCAACAAGGTGCTAAAACACTTAATGCAAGTTCTTCAAGTGCTTATCCATCTTCATTCCTCCAACACAGGGTGCTCAATCTACTTTCTCAAACTTTCAACTCAAATCCTCACCTTATATTCTCCAAGGCAAAAAGGTGCAATTTGATTGAGGGCGCTAAAACTCTTAGGCGCACTTATCTCCCTAAACTTACCTCTTCTTCCCTAGGTGCCAGAAACACCTCTTTATCTCAACTAGGCACTTATCTTCTCTAGGCGCACATGGTCTTCAAGGCGCATTTCATTCATCAAGGCACCTATCTCTAACAATCTCAACACTCAAAGGGACTCAAAACTCATCTGGACACCATCACTTCCCTAAAGGCACAAAATTGGTGTAGATACATTCCATTTATTAAGGATCATTCTGGCGCCCAAATCTTGTCAAAGCAAAGGATCAATAGGTTCTCTCTAAGGCACACTCCAGGGTTTGATCTTGCAAGACTTCTCACGTCAAAAATTTGACCAAGACACTCAAGGCTCTAGTCTTTATCATCTAACCCTACAGTGCACTTACTCATTATGATATACTTCTCAACTTTGTATTCAACCTTGCCCAAGGCGCATATTCACTATAAGGCATTCTCACTTTGTCAAGGCTCAGAGGGCTTCAACTTGCTAAAGGGTAGAGGTCTAGGTGCATATCTGACTTGAAGCTCAAGGCACTCCAACCCTCTTGCTCTGGAATTCCTTCTAGGCACTAAGTGACTTCTCTAATTCCTTGAAAACATTTGAAGTGTTTTACCTTCTCAAGGTGCTCCTTCGAACTTGACTCCAAGGTGTTATAATCTCAAAGGTGTTGACATCATCTCAACCAAAGGCGCTCAATGATTCATCCCATATCTAGGCACTAAAACACTTAATCAACCAAGTCATTCAAGGTGCCATTCAGTAAACTCATCTTCCATGATATTCCTATCAAGGCGCATATAACTTCTCTCATGGGCTTTAGGCACTCAGTTGAGTGTTTCAATACTACTTAGGTGCCAAATTCATTTTAATGCACCAAACACAAAGAGATTTCAAACACTGGGCGCTCACAAAGAGTCTTCCAACCTTGGGCGCTAAATTAGGTCTTTGCAACTATCCAAGGCACATATCTTGGTTTTGGGGTGATGTGTGATTTGTGTTAGGTCTCAAAAATGCAAGTTGCTAATCCTAAGAGGATGCCAGGCTCTATGTTTGGATTTGCAACATTTTTGAACTAACTTGACGAAATCAACCTTCAAGGTTTGATGATTTCCTACACTTTAGGTCCTGCTACACCTAGGTGGGTGAACCTTGAAATATTAAAGCAGTTTGAGTGTGGATGAATGGACTAACTAGGTCTATCTACAATGGCATAGGATGTAGGATAGATGACAAAGCTGACTAATTAATTCTATGTATAATGTTTAATAAGTGATTGGCAGAAATTGTATAAGCAATATCAAGGTAAAAAGGTTTTAATTAATGAGTTGAATGAGACTAGTGCCTTGTTGGGTAATAGAGTCAATTTGAAGGACTAAGAACAGTAGTTTCTTAATGGTAATAATTCTAGATATTTGGCACAGTTCTGGTTTATAGCTTGTATAAACGTGCAAGTAAATGACTGACAGACTCTTCTTGATAATCCAACCAAATAAAATCAGATATCTTATAATTCACCAGAAGGTATTTTAATCCTTACTTGAAGGAACCAAATGAAATGAATGGACAAGATTAACAGATAATATTTTACTGGAGACAGTGTGTCAATCCTAATTATATGGCTCTATTTAGTAATCCCAACTTACTACTTCCAGGCTACTGTGAATAAATCAGAAGGGTTTAATTCCTCAGATGGACACCAACCAAATTAATCACACAGATACAACAAATGTGTATCGACAGATTAAATATATACTTGATATCTGAATCTGAATAACAGGGAAATGCAGAAATGGAGACAGCCACACAATTGAATAATTTCAACAAATAACTGATACCAAAGTAGAAATACTGAATCAGAGAACTTCAAACTTCTTCTTCAAATAAAATATGCAACACAGTCATTTTGAAATATTGTATATTATGTATATATGAATATCTTCTACTGCTGATGATGTTTCAGCATCGATTGTTTGAACTTATATAGATATTTTCATGAAGAGATACAACTCTTCAATAAGTCTCTTGGGAATTTAACCAACATAAACAATAATAAGCTTAATTAGGCTCTATTTAGCCATAAATAAACTTTTGCTAGATGATCTAAATACTCCTGCTCATGGTGAGAATCAGTAAGATCAACAGTACTCCTGGTAATTATATCAAGGGTGACCCCTCAATTGTATTCCCGATGCTATGTAATGTCATATCTTAAGTGGGCGAGACCATCGGCATGACTTCCTTCATCGCCAAGGGTTTTTAGATCTCTCTGCGATATAGCGAGTCCCACCGATATGATTTGCTTATCGGGAAGATTGAGACTATCGGGATAATAAAACTATGTTCTCCCGATCTTTATTGTCTCGCCGATAGTCATCTTCATATATGAACTTTTATCTTTATCGGAATGACATTCATTATCAGGATAGCTTTCTCAAGATATCCCGATCCAAATCATCTCCCCGATGACCCTTTTCATATCTTTCATTGGGCAAAGTTTAGTAAAGTGTCACCGACACCTTTTGATCGCCGTGACTTGTGAATCGGCAAGACCTAGTTGTTTTGTTCCGATATGTCAAGTTATCCCAATAGAGGTGTATCGCTGTGAGTCTCGCCGATGGATTTCTTATCGCCAAGACTCTTAATCATTGAAGGCTTACTTGTTTCCTATCCCGATAGCTTACCTCTCGCCGATGGCTATTTGTTTCATCACCCCCGCACGCTGTTCGGTGAAACTCTTGCCGAAATGCTTTATCGGTATGATATATACCGTCGGGGCATCTTTTAAAAAGTCATCCGATAGATATCTGTCATACCGATCGGTATGACCACTTACCTTTCTTGCCAATGTAAAGTCATCGGTATCACTTACTCCATCGGTGACTTCCACAATTCTTCCTCCGATCTCTATTTTCACGCCGATGGTTGTTTTCAAACGATTCCTTGTGTATCGGTGTAAGCAACACAACCTCTTGCCGATGGATTGATTTTGATGAAATCTGGCACTGCTCATCCATAGACATCTCGTGAGATACAAAGTTTTTTTATTATGGTCTTTTTGGGATATTCTTTAGGATTTATTCAACTATGATGGAGTAAGGAGATAGTAAAAATTTCAAATTTTTACTGTGCTAACAGTGGCTCTGTCTAGGATGTATACTCCCTGTGAGTATAACAAGGATCCAGATCTCCTGGGGAAGTAGACCACATATTTTATTATTTTGGAGTGAGGTTTTATGAAACTGGGAAAAGGAAAGGAACAAATGATGGGGAGCGGGAATGATTCCTAGACTACTGTGCATGGAATAAGATATTTTTTGAGAATGATGGGGAGCGGGAATGATTCTCTTTGTACATGTTTATCAAAAGAACTGCTTCAAGTATTGCCCATGTACAGGCAATTCCTACTCCTCTCCTGACATATTATGTACATAGTAAGAATCATCACCTCCCTTGCCAGTGATAACAAAAGGACCCAACCATAGGGCTTCAAATTTTCCATGTTTTCCTTTGTCCTAACATCTTGCATTCCACATTAGTACCATATCATTTATTTCAAACTTTCTTTCTTTGGCCTTCTTGTCAAAGAGATATTTTACCTGTGATTGTAATTTAATATTCTGTCTCTGAGCTATTCTTCTTGTTTCATCAAGCTCTGCCAATTGTTCCAACCTTTCCTCCATTGGTTCAGGGATATTCAAGTCTTCTTGAAGAATGAATTTGTATACTGGTATAAGATTTTCTAATGGTAATCTTGCTTGGGTTCCATATACCAATTCATAAGGGGATCTCCCAATTGCCCTTTTTATAGTAATCCTGTTAGCCCACACTGCCATTCTTAATTTTGAATCCCAAGCCTTCTTATTTCTATCCAACATTCTTTTTATGATTTTCAACAGGCCCTTATTACTTGATTCAGCTTGTCCATTGGCCTGTGGATGGTAAGGAGCAGCATAAGAAATAGTGATACCATGTGTGCTGCAAAAACCTTTGAATTCATCAGATCTAAAGCACATCCCATTATCGGTAATCAGTCTTACAGGAGTACCAAATCTGCATATAATGTTATCCATTAGAAAATTTATCACAACTTTACTTGTAGCCTGTCTGGTTGGGATTGCTTCCACCCATTTTGTAAAGTAATCAGTAGCCACTAAAATCCATCGGTGCCCCCCACTCGATTTCTCTGAAATTTCACCTATAAAGTCAATACCCCACTGATAAAATGGAGCCTCAACTTGCATAGGTTTTAATGGTAGTGCTCCCTGATACTTTAACTTCCCTGAGAACTTTTGGCATGCTTCACACTTTCTAGTGTACTGGTATGAATTGTTAAAGACTTTAGGCCAATAGTACCCTGTCCTCAGGATCTTGTGGGCTGTGGTTTTTGCTGAGAAATGTCCTCCGCACATGCCTTCATGCAACTCCTTCATAATATGTTTTGATTGATATTCATCCAAGCATAATAGTAGAACCCCATCTCTATTTTTCCAATAGAGATCCCCACCAATGAGTACATATTTTGAAGCTTGTAGTTTGAGTGTCCTTCTTTTATTATCATCATATCCTTCAGGACACTTCATATGTTTTAGATAATATACTATATCAGTATACCATGGAGTGTGTTCAATACTGGTACTTGCATCAACATTACATATCTGGGAAGCTTCTAGATTAATTTCAGCCATCAATTTGGCAAGACCCTGTCCTCTTACTAATTTAGTGATTTGGATTTCAATGTTGAATTCCTGAATCTTATTGATCCACCTACATCTCCTACCGGTGACCTCAGTTTGGATCAGTACATCCTTCATTGCAGCGTTAGGAACATATGCTATGATTTTAGCCCCCACTAAATATGGTCTAAAATTTTTTACTGCTTTTACCAATGCATATGCCTGTTTTTCAATAATGTCATACTTCAACTCTGCATTCTGAAGGGACTTGCTAAAGAAAGAGATAGGCTGTTCATATCCATCATTGTTTTTCTGCAACAACACTGCTGCTACTGTATGATAGGAAGCAAATGAAAAAAGTTGGAAAGGTTTACCAAAGTCAGGGGATATTAAGACTGGAGCTTGCTTGATGACCTCCTTAATGTTACCAAATGCTTCCATTGTTTCTATTGTCCATTTCATATCTGAGTTCTTCTTCAGCATTCTTGATATAGGACAAACAATCTCTGTGAAATTTGGTATAAATCTTCTGACAAAATTTATCTGACCAAAAAATAATTGTATAGCTTTTACATTTTTTGGAATAGGGACCTGATCAATTGCTTTCACCCTTTCAGGATCTATTTTAACTCCTTCCTTCGAGACTATATGGCCAAGCAATTTTCCTTCTGTTACTGCAAAATGGCATTTTTTAGGATTCAATGATATTCCATATTCTAGGGCTTTGACAAATATCTATTCTAGATGTGTGCAATGATCTTCGGCCCTTTTTGAATATGCTGTTAAGTCGTCTTGATATACTATCATAATCTTATTGATCAATTCAGCAAAAGCTACATCCATCACTCTTTGAAATGTTGCCCCAGCATTAGTTAATCCAAATGGCATTCTCAAGTATACATATGTTCCCCACGGAGTGGTGAATGCCGTCTTAAATTGTTCAGACTCCTTAACCTTTACCTGATTGTAGCCAGAGAAACCATCCATCATGGATAGCAATTCACATCTAGTAACTTTCTGCAATATCGCCTCCATATTGGGAAGAGGATAATTATCTTTGAGAGAAGATTTATTCAGGTTTCTGAAATCCACACATAGTCTAATGTCACCATTCTTTTTCCTGACAGGTACTAAGTTTGAGACCTAGGAAGAATGTCTGATAGGTTTGATTATAGCTCCATCCCTTAACTTTGTAAGTTCCTCCAGCATTTTCAGAGCCAATGTAGGATTAATCGGTCTTTGTTTCTGTCTGAATGGTTTTGCATCTGGCTTGAGTGGTATCTCATGTTGAAATAAATCCTCTCTATATGCCTTTAAGTCATCATATGACCAAGCAAACACATGCCTGTACTTCCTAAGTAGATTGATGATTCAACTTCTGATTTTCTGGTCAAGATTCCTTCCAATATATACATTTTTTGGGGTTGTCTGAGTCCCCAAATTCACCTCCTCAAGGTTCTCAGGTATCACTGGTGTTTCTTTCTTTTTGTATCTATCATGCCCATCAAATGCTTTTTCTAATGTAATAAGCCCTTTGGGTATCTTATTTGTCTTCAGTTGAACCACTTCTTGGCCAAAAAGGGTTTCTTTCCCATCGTGTTCCTCCACAAATGCACTGAAATCAATTTCTTGATTTTCATAATAATCAGTACAATGTAAGAAATTGATTATATCAGCATCGCTATCAAACACTTGCCAGTTCTGTATATTATCAGGGATGGTAGGTCTAGTTTTAAATTCTACTTCTGTGATCCCTCCTAATGTTACATCATCTCTCTTTAATGCAATGTTTGCTAAAAAGTCTGCCATGATGTTTTTAGACCTATCAACCCAGCTGATTGAAAAAGCATCAAATAATTCAACACTATCCCAAACTACATTTCTGTACTGTCTTAATCTTTTATTCTTGGATAAATATTTTTCTCTTACTTGGGAGATGACCAATTCAGAATCACCATAGACAGCCAGCTTTTTTATTTTGTATTTGGTGGCTATGTTTAGGCCAATGAGTAGGGCTTCATACTCAGCTACGTTATTGGTGCATTCAAATGTCAATAAGAAAGAGTATTTGAACGTTTTACCTCCTGGTGAGATAAAAACTACTCCGGCCCCATTTCCTATCTTGCTGCATGCACCATCGAAATACATTTTCCACAAATCATTTTCTCTTTTCATAGATCCAGTGTGTATTGGGTCAGTGTTATGCAATTCTGGGGTAGTTTCTCCAACTTTGAAAACTCCTAAATCTGTGTCACAAAAGAAATTCACCTGATGCCGGTCCATTCTTTCTATAATATTGTCATACCTTGGTTCTCTGCACAACTTAATTTCCTTGTCACCTACTGGTATGGTGGCATATGATAGATCTAATTGAACATTGCCTCCCGCCATTGCAGCCCACTGCCTTGATAATAGCATTCCATAATACGGTGGGATATCAACCACAGTGATGTCAATGTTATATGTTGCTTCAGGATGTGAAGCAAGTTTTATCTCTACATCTTTCATAATACCAACTACTGGAATAGATCTGTTATCTATTGCATAACACTGGCCATACGTAGTATCAACCCACATCCCCAATTCTTTCATCACTGCTATAGGCATGATATTCATAGCAGCACCTGAATCAATCATACAATTCCTGACTATTCTGTTCTTGATTACTAGTGTAGTATAGAATGGATCTACCTGTGAGGGATTTTTTGTAAGTGTGTCACCAAGGTAAACCTTAGGCATCTTAAAATTTTCCTGATGCACATTATTTGTTGTTTTTTCAAACCCTTAATGTTTTGGATTAGGTGTATCAGAAATCATCTTGACAACTGTACTCCTATATTTATCTATTTTCATCATCTCTAGGAGTGGGACTGATATCTTCACCTGAGACACTACCTGTGCAATGTCGAAAGAAGGGGTTATGATCTGGTCATTCTTTTCTATTTTTGTGTTTTCTTTTTCTTGATTTCCTTTCATTTTATTTTTATCCCCCTTTTCTGGTTCTTTAGGTGATGATTTTGTATTATTTTCTTTGTTATTCTGGTCTTTTATAAATACACTTCCAGGAGTTCCTTGCCCAACATTTGTTGTTCTATTCCTTAAGTTATAAGTGTTTCGAGCTTGAGCCACTGCAGCCACTGTGAGAGCTTCTCTTTCATCCTCAGTAGGTTTTCTCCATTGACCACATGACTTGTTGTTACAACTATCTTCCTGGTCTGAGAATACCTGTTGTTCTCCTATGTTAATATGATACTTTTGGTTCCCTACATCATACTCATATCCTTCTTCTTCTGAAGAAAAATAATCTTCTGTTACTACACATGGTGTATCCTGCATCATATTGGTGGTGTGATTATCCCTATTGTAGTTGTATAGCATTTCCTCTTGCTGTATTGATTTAGCTACCTCACAGTATTCAGGTGAATGTGGCAAGTTACATACAAAACACCAAGGTTTATTTTCTGCCATATGTGCCATGTTTCTCTTCAAGGGATCAAGAGTATCCTTTCCATATGGCTTCTTTCTGTTGTTGTCAATAAGTCTTCCATCCTTCCAATTTGTATTGTAAGGCATATCATGTAACCTAGGTCTATCATGCCTATGCTGACCCTCTGGTTTAATCTGTTGAGCATTTGGATTCTGAAGATTTCTATGATTTTCCCTTTTACTGACCATTCCTGTAGCCTTCCTATTATTTTCAATAGTTATGTCTACTTTCTGTGCTTCGGCCAATGTTGCAGGACACCGGTTTCTGAGTTCATATCCTGTTTTGGGGTCAAATGCTTTCATATAGATACTCAGTGCTGCCTGGTCAGATAACTTGGCTCCATGTGGTACCTTATTATGTAACTTGGAAAACTTCAGGTTGAAATCAAACACTAATTCATTTTGATACTTCTGTATACTTATTAGTTCATGTAGTGCAAACTCAGGAGCGTATTGGTTACCATACTGATCCTTAAACTGGTTATGGAAATCAGTTATTGAATTGATTGATGCATCGGGCAAGCTATTAAACCAATCTCTGGCATCTTCAGTGAGGGACATCATAAATAACCTCATTCTAATGTCTTCCCAATCCATACCTATATCCTGTACAAAAGCATTAAAACTTCTGATATGATCTTCTGCATATACTGCATTGTTTCCAGTAAACTTGGGAACCATGTTTCTCCAAGTACTATCCATAGGATATAGATATAACTGATATCCAGTCAAATCAAATTGACTGCATATATTAGCAAGGTTTTGGGGAGGAAAATTGAGAGGTGGTGGATTGGGATAGTAATTATATCCACCTGGTGGCTGATGATATGCATATTGTTGATGTTGGTTCATATGGGGATTTATGTGTTGATTTTGTGGCCTATAATATTGTTGACCAGGGGGTGGGTAATTATTTGCCATATGTTGGGATGCATTACGTATGGGAGGTGGTCTAGGGTTTTGGGGAATAGTGTTCTGATGACTTCCAGAAGCATGTGAGTTTTGAACACCACCTGTATTTTGCTGTGTATTTCTTGAAATATTCCCTCTATGCGGAGGTACATATTTTGGGGGAGCAGTTTTGGCTTTATTTTTCCTCTGTTGAATTTCTTGCTGCAACAACTCCTTCTCCTCTTGTATCTTGTACCTTTCAAGTTCTTTCCTGAGCATGAGTATTTCCTGTTTCTCATCACTCATGTCTTGATTATTTATTTCCTGATATTCTGGATTGTCATTCATTCCCTGATTTGAAAATTCATATCCTATCTCTTCTCCCTGGTCAAATGAGATCTTGAAATCATGTTCAGCTTGGTTCCTATCAATATCCCTCATGACCTTTGCATCATGATCTCACTGTTCTTGAGGAGTGGGTCTGTACCTTGCCAAAATATCATCAGTTGCTCCACTGAGGTTCTCGTTTGAATCATGCAGAGGTGTGAATTTGTTGTGAATTGCAATATTTTGTTCTGAATCATTCTCCTAGATGTCTAGATTATTATCTTGGTGGGAATATTTTGGATTTACATTTCTTTTGGAAATGTTTCTCAGTGGTGGAGATGACTGCAAATTTCTACCTTCCATCTTGGATCTCCTACCATCCATTTGATATTAAATTTTTTGTAACTAGAGTCGCCACCTATTAAATAGGAAAAGTTTATCTGTAGGGTTCTTGTCACCAGCAGAGTTATCAACTTAAACTTTCTGAATTGATTCTATGAAGGAAAGGATTACTTTCTAAGGTCTATTACTAAGTCCCCAGCAGAGTCGCCAATTTGTTAGGTCTCAAAAATGCAAGTTGCTAATCCTAAGAGGATGCCAGGCTCTATGTTTGGATTTGCAACATTTTTGAACTAACTTGACGAAATCAACCTTCAAGGTTTGATGATTTCCTACACTTTAGGTCCTGCTACACCTAGGTGGGTGAACCTTGAAATATTAAAGCAGTCTGAGTGTGGATGAATGGACTAACTAGGTCTATCTACAATGGCATAGGATGTAGGATAGATGACAAAGCTGACTAATTAATTCTATGTATAATGTTTAATAAGTGATTGGCAGAAATTGTATAAGCAATATCAAGGTAAAAAGGTTTTAATTAATGAGTTGAATGAGACTAGTGCCTTGTTGGGTAATAGAGTCAATTTGAAGGACTAAGAACAGTAGTTTCTTAATGGTAATAATTCTAGATATTTGGCACAGTTCTGGTTTATAGCTTGTATAAACGTGCAAGTAAATGACTGACAGACTCTTCTTGATAATCCAACCAAATAAAATCAGATATCTTATAATTCACCAGAAGGTATTTTAATCCTTACTTGAAGGAACCAAATGAAATGAACGGACAAGATTAGCAGATAATATTTTACTGGAGACAGTGTGTCAATCCTAATTATATGGCTCTATTTAGTAATCCCAACTTACTACTTCCAGGCTACTGTGAATAAATCAGAAGGGTTTGATTCCTCAGATGGACACCAACCAAATTAATCACACAGATACAGCAAATGTGTATCGACAGATTAAATATATACTTGATATCTTAATCTGAATAACAGGGAAATGCAGAAATGGAGACAGCCACACAATTGAATAATTTCAACAAATAACTGATACCAAAGTAGAAATACTGAATCAGAGAACTTCAAACTTCTTCTTCAAATAAAATATGCAACACAGTCATTTTGAAATATTGTATATTATGTATATATGAATATCTTCTACTGTTGATGATGTTTCAGCATCGATTGTTTGAACTTATATAGATATTTTCATGAAGAGATACAACTCTTTAATAAGTCTCTTGGGAATTTAACCAACATAAACAATAATAAGCTTAATTAGGCTCTATTTAGCCATAAATAAACTTTTGCCAGATGATCTAAATACTCCTGCTCACGGTGAGAATCAGTAAGATCAACAACACTCCTGGTAATTATATCAAGGGTGACCCCTCAATTGTATTCCCGACGCTATGTAATGTCATATCTTAAGTGGGCGAGACCATCGGCATGACTTCCTTCATCGCCAAGGGTTTTTAGATCTCTCTGCGATATAGCGAGTCCCACCGATATGATTTGCTTATCGAGAAGATTGAGACTATCGGGATAATAAAACTATGTTCTCCCGATCTTTATTGTCTCGCCGATAGTCATCTTCATATATGAACTTTTATCTTTATCGGAATGACATTCATTATCGGGATAGCTTTCTCAAGATATCCCAATCCAAATCATCTCCCCGATGACCCTTTTCATATCTTTCATCGGGCAAAGTTTAGTAAAGTGTCACTGACACCTTTTGATCGCCGTGACTTGTGAATCGGCAAGACCTAGTTCTTTTGTTCCGATATGTCAAGTTATCCCGATAGAGGTGTATCGCTGTGAGTCTCGCCGATGGATTTCTTATCGCCAAGACTCTTAATCATCAGAGGCTTACTTGTTTCCTATCCCGATAGCTTACCTCTCGCTGATGGCTATTTGTTTCGTCACCCCCGCATGTTGTTCGGTGAAACTCTTGCCAAAATGCTTTATCGATATGATATATACCGTCGGGGCATCTTTTAAAAAGTCATCCGATAGATATCTGTCATACCGATCGGTATGACCACTTACCTTTCTTGCCGATGTAAAGTCATCGGTATCACTTACTCCATCGGTGACTTCCACAATTCTTCCTCCGATCTCTATTTTCACGCCGATGGTTGTTTTCAAACGATTCCTTGTGTATCGGTGTAAGCAACACAACCTCTTGCCAATGGATTGATTTTGATGAAATTTGGCACTGCTCATCCATAGACATCTCGTGAGATACAAAATTTTTTTATTATGGTCTTTTTGGGATATTCTTCAGGATTTATTCAAATATGATGGAGTAAGGAGATAGTAAAAATTTTAAATTTTTACTGTGCTAACAATTTGGAGGGCTCAATTCTTCAAGGTGCCCATTTTGTTCACCACTTGTAGCATCACTTGTTCAAGGCACATGTGTGATTTGGTAAAAACAGGCGCCTAGAGTGAATAGGCTTTCATCCTGACTTAATACATTGCCTCCTTCTGATGATTTTTGGGGCAGCAGAAAACCTTTCACCACAGGCAAATGGCTTAGAGCTATAAAAAATTGAGAGAGGTTATTGTAGAGGCACTCTACGTGATCCTGTTGCCTTAGACGGAATGTTTCTAAGTGACACAATTTTTGAGTAACATCTCGTCAAAGATTGCTGCCTTTTTGCACTTTGGACTCTTCAGGGATATCGTCGGTACAATGTAGCTCTGACTGTTTTGACATGTTTGGGTAAAAAATAGGACCATGCCTAGCATAAATGTACCCATTCAGACACATTGGAATAGTCAGTTTGGTCGCATCAGGAGCAGTACAAAAGTTACACCCCTTTGCAACTTTACACTGCCTCCTTCTGATGATTTTTGGGGCAACAGAAAACCTTTCACCAGGGGCAAATGCCTCAGAGCTATAAAAAACTGAGAGAGGTTATTGTAGAGGCACTCTACATGATCACATTTCCTCAGACAAAATGTTTCTAAGTGATACAATTTTCAAGTAACATCTCATCAAAGATTGCTGTATTTTTGCACTTTGGACTCTTCAGGGATATCGTCGGTACAATGTAGCTCCGACTATTTTGACATGTTTGGGTGAAAAATAGGACCATGCCTAGCGTAAATGTATCCATTTGGACGCGTTGGAATAATCAGTTTGGTCGCATCAGGAGCAGGACGAAAGTTACACCCCTTTGCAACTTTACACTGCCTCCTTTTGACGATTTTTGGGGCAGCAGAAAAACTTTCACCACGAGCAAATGCCTCAGAGATATAAAAAACTGAGAGAGATTATTGTAGAGGCACTCTACATGATCATGTTACCTTAGATAGAATGTTTCTAAGTGACACAGTTTTCAAGTAACATCTCGTCAAAGATTGCTGCATTTTTGCACTTTCGACTCTTTAGGGATATCGTCGGTACAACGTAGCTCTGACTGTTTTGACATGTTTGGGTGAAAAATAGGACCATGCCTAGTGTAAATGTATCCATTCAGATGTGTTGGAATAGTCAGTTTAGTCGCATCAGGAGCAGGACGAAAGTTACACCCCTTTGCAACTTTACACTACCTCCTTCTGACAATTTTTGGGGCAACAGAAAACCTTTCACCACGGGCAAATGCCTCAGAGCTATAAAAAACTGAGAAAGGTTATTGTAGAGGCACTCTACATGATTGCGTTGCCTTAGATGGAATGTTTCTAAGTGACACAGTTTTTGAGTAACATCTCGTCAAAGATTGCTACATTTTGGCACTTTGGACTCTTCAGGGATATCGTCGGTACAATGTAGCTCCGACTGTTTTGACATGTTTGGGTGAAAAATAGGACCATGCCTAGTGTAAATGTACCCATTCAGATGTGTTGGAATAGTCAGTTTGGTCACATTAGGAGCAGGACGAAAGTTACACCCCTTTGCAACTTTACGTTGCCTCCTTTTGACGATTTTTGGGGCAGCAGAAAACCTTTCACCACAGGCAAATGCCTTAGAGCTATAAAAAACTGAGAGAGGTTATTGTAGAAGCACTCTATGTGATCATGCTACATTAGATAGAATGTTTCTAAGTGACACAGTTTTTGAGTAACATCTCGTCAAAGATTGCTGCCTTTTTGCACTTTGGACTCTTCAGGGATATCGTCGGTACAATGTAGCTCTGACTATTTCGACATGTTTGGGTGAAAAACAGGACCATGCCTAGCATAAATGTACCCATCCGGATGCATTGGAACAATCAATTTGGTCACATCATGAGCAGGATACCAAAAATGCAAAAGTTGCTTTGTGCAACTTGACAACATTGACACATTTTTGCAACATGACTCAAAGACTCAAACTGAACCCAAATGACTCAAAGTGACTTAAAATCACCATGATTTGGTGCCCAATGTACATTATAGAGGTTGAGGTGCTCCTTATCATTCAAACATCTTAGATGAGCACATAGGAAAGGAAAAAGCTCTAAGTTTCATCATCATGAGCGCCTAATATCAAGAGACTTGAATGGCTCAAACCTTAGCATGGAGTCCTAAGGTGCATTTCATGTCTCCTTTCATCTAGTTTGGTGCCCTTATGTAGATTTTTCAACTTGATTTGGTGCCCTATATGTGAAGGAAGATCTAAAGGCATGAAAGTGGATGTCATATTGCAAGAGTTTAGATCATCAAAATTGAAAGAAATAAGTCTATTAAGCTTGGGTACCCTTGGTCTTCTTTTCATTCATTATGAGTGCCTTGGGAGAATGGTATATAGGTCATCATCATGATTGGGTGCCCTGGATCCAAAGTGTTAGAGAGATCATCAAATGGTGTATAGTAGGGTGAGTTATGAGTTTGGTCGCATCAAGAGCAGGACACCAAAAATGCATAACATGATGATGTAAAAATGTGTACATATGTGTAAAAATGCAGGGGGAAATAAAAAAAGACAAACCTTACAAATTAATGTGCATACTTACAACTCAATGTAACATAACTTTACAAAATCAATGTGAATACTTACAAATTAATCCAATGAACCATCCGGGTCTGATCTACTCTTTATTGTGTCAAGTATTGCTTCATGGTTAGACTCACGCACCTTCCACAATATTTTGTTGAAAGGTCTACCCCGATACTTTATCAAATGAACATTGGATGCCATGACAAGGATTGAGTAATGAAGATCTTCTGATGCATGTCAAAGTCCTGAAATAGCCAAATATTAACACTCTTATGTGGGTACCTTCTAAGCCATGTTCCAGTAATAACCACTGATCCTGTAGGGTATTCGATGTTTTCTCCATCTGTAATAGGGGCCTCCAATTTCTTTTTGGCTTCAACACAACGACATAAGTAATAATCTGTTCCCTCTTCATTATCTTCATCTAAAATAACTGCATATACGTTCCCTACATTGATATGTGTAGCAAATTAGATGAAATTAGTCAACATTACAAAAACACTACAAAGTAAGATGACATTACCTGGTTGAACTAGATGAAATTAGATGCATATACATGCCCTATATTACCTGGTTGAACTAAATCTGATATGTGGTCAAAGTCAACTGATGATTCCATCTGTGTTAGTTCCAGTGCTGTCGGGGGTCGATACGTGTCAAGTGGGCTAAGATAACTTAACTGCCATTCGTCAACCCACTCCTTTGACTCGCACTCATCCCAGACTTGAATTGTACAAGAAGAACAAAAGCATGACATCTTTCATGTATGGATACTCCATGAACCTGCAATTGAGCTTCTGAAAGAGTGCATCTCATTTGATCCTGTCAGTGTACAACAATCCTCATATGGTGCAATGTTAGTATCATCTATCAACCAAAAAAATCTACGAACTAAAGACTTACCTTCATTACCTGGACCATAAATCTATACTTCTCTAAAAATTTACCATAAAATTGTGTTTGAGTCTCATCTAAAAAATGCTTTGGATGTGGCTCGCGGTTCTGACTACCGATTCTCCTTCTTACCACATCCCTTTGATTCGGAGATACCCTTGTGTAATTCTTCCAAAAGTCTTCAATTAGTGATCTCAATGCTTCAACAATTGGTTTATCTTTTCGTGGTAGTCTCCCCGAGAACGCCCATAATTCATTGGCATTAGTGTCCTCAATTCTTTGGCATCTTCCAACGGCTCTTGATAAAGTTTTCCTATTAATTCTCAATTCTTGACTTGTCTTTCTAATGAGACGAGCTTTCCTCGTTTGACTACTTACTATAGTCGATGTAATCACACGCTGTGTTGCATTACTATCTTTTGTACGTGAGGTGTTACCCACACTCTCATACGCACTCATTAGATTCTTGACAATAGATTTTTCACTTGAAGCCTCTGATGTTCTCAACCCAAGAATCTTCATGATAGACCTATACTTTATACTTCACATCATTTCAACGAATAGTTGACATCTTGCAGTCTCATTTAACTTTTCAAAGAACAATCTCCAAATCTTATTAGCATATCTTCTACAAGTGCATTTTGGAATCTTACCTTCCATTGGTTGCAAAATATTCTCATTAATATCAATCAAATACTTTGGCTTTCTATGCAAAATTCTAGGTGGTGTCAAGTTAGGTAAATTCATCTCAACATTAGGAATTTCATCAATATTTAAATGAGATGGGTTAGATGGCATACCTTCGATCGAACATGGAATAGATGACATACCTTGAGGTTGAGGTGGGAACGATGTGAGTGATGATGTACTCTCAACTTGAGATGTGGTAGATGGTGTCCCTACATGTTGACTTGTGGTAAAGGATGTGTCTCCAACTATGGTATTCAAATCTCTTGTACCACCAAGTTTTTGCATTCATTCTCTTTGTGCCGCCAATACCATATCTCTTTGTGATGGTTGTGGTTCCTCTTCAATTGGTATGTCTTCATTTATCGTGTCCAATTTCCTCTTCTCATGAAGTTCCCTCATAGCCATTGCTTTCTTTGCATTCTTAGCTTCTATCTCTTCCTGTGTTGGTTTAATTCTTGATCATTTCCTCGGCATGACAGAGAATTTGTCTGTAGCATGATAAAGAGACCAATATTAGTTCCTAAGAAATGAATACATGATAATAGTGGGATTGTATTTTTTTTATGTTGTAAGGATTTATTCTTGTATAGTTTGACATCATGGTATGAACTAAGGTTTGTTTATTACACATAATTATTAAAGAGCCCAAGTGTAGAAAATATACATGGCATCATGTGAGATTGTAGGTTGCTTTTTTGATTGGGAATGTGTCTATTTTAAACATGTATGATAAAGCATGATAAAGTAATTCAATCCGAAATAAGGAAAATGTAAATAACATGCATGTAATGACTTGACATACCTAAATGACGAAGATTTGAATGGAGACAGTACCCAATTATGTAGTTTTTTTATCTTCTTGCATCAAACTCCTCAACAATTTGAGTTTTTCACCACTTGCTTCCTTTTCAATGTTAAATTATTAAAATTGAATCACAATTAACATTGCAACACTACAAAAATTGAAACTTGAATAGATATATATCAAACTTGGTGTGAAAACTATGTTATTTCCTCCTTCTCAAGTTGGCAAAGCAGAAAAGGTGGTGGAAAGATCATGCAAAGGTGGTACAATGTGTCAAATGTGCATGTGAACTTCCCAATAGCATGAAATCACTTCTTTTTTGTCAGAGCACGTGCAGAATCAGTAAGAAAACAGAGCATGTGGGCCTAGATCACAGGGGTAATCACTTTTTTACCATTTCAATAGAAATACAAAATGCGAGCGCGTTATAATTCTCTTGCGTTTTATCCTGCTATACATTCATCACATCCTTTGCATTGATCACATCTTTTTCTTGCAAGGGCTTGCCAGATGCTCTGCCATATCATAGGCATAACAATGAAGGGGCAAGCCCTCATAATCAAGTTCATGATAGAAAATGCCCTCAACCCTCAACATCAAACCCTAATCCCTAAACCCTCAACTCTGATCCCTCGACCCTCAACCCTCAATGTCAAATCTTAATCCCTCAACCCTATCCCTAAACCCTCAACCCTCAACATCAAATCCTAATCCCTCAACCCTATCCCTAAACCCTCAATGTCAAATCCTAATCCCTCAACCCTCAACCCTATCCCTAAACCCTCAATGTCAAATCCTAATCCCTCAACCCTCAACCCTATCCCTAAACCCTTAACGTCAAATCCTAATCCCTCAACCCTAATCTGTCATCCCTCAATGTCAAATCCTACTCCCTCAACCCTAATCCATCATCCCTCAACTCTAATCCCTCATCCCTAAACCCTAAATGCTATCCCTAATCCTACACCCTCAACAGACTCGATACTATACCTTAAACTTTAATCCCTTATCCCTAAACCCTTCAACACTATCCCTAATCCTTACAACCCTCAACCCTAATCCCTTCAACCTCAACCCTATCCCTAAACCCTTGACCCTTGAACCTCAACCCTCAACCCTCGACGTCAAACCCTAATCCCTCAACCCTTAACTTTGATCCCTCATCTCTCAACCCTAACCCTAAACCCTCAACCCTCAACATCAAATCCTAATCCCTCAACCCTTCACTCTAATCCCTCAACCCTAAACCCTATCCCTAAACCCTCAACACTATACCTTAAACCCTAATCCCTTAGCCCTCAACCCTAAACCTTATCCCTAAACCCTAATCCCTCAACCCTCAACCCTAATCCATCATCCCTCAACTCTAATCCCTCATCCCTAAACCCTAAATGCTATCCCTATTCCTACACCCTCAACATAATCGATACTATACCTTAAATCCTAATCCCTCAACACTTAACTCTGATCCCTTGACCTTCAACCCTAATCCTAAACCCTAAACCCTCAACGTCAAATTCTAATCCCTCAACCCTTCACTCTAATCCCTCAACCCTAAACCCTATCCCTAAACCCTCAACACTATACCTTAAACCCTAATCCCTCAACCCTAACCCTAAACCTTGTCCCTAAACCCTAATGCCTCAACCCTCAACCCTAATCTGTCATCCGTCATCCCTCAACTCTAATCCCTCATTCCTAAATCCTAAATGCTATCCCTATTCCTAGACCCTCAACATACTCGATACTATACCTTAAACCCTAATCCCTCTACCCTCGACACTCTTATTTAACCCTAATCCCTTGACCATTAACCCTATCCCTCAACCTCAACCCTCAACCCTAAATCCTCAACCCTCAACTCTCAACATTAAACCCTAATTCATCAACCCTAAACCCTAATCCCTCAAACCTAAACCCTATCCCTAAACCATCAACCCTCAACACTAATCCTTAAACCCTAATCCCTCAACCCTCAACCCTAAACCTTATCCCTAAACCCTAATCCCTTAACCCTCAACCCTAATCCATCATCCCTCAACTCTAATCCCTCATCCCTAAACCCTAAATGCTATCCCTATTCCTAAACCCTCAACAGACTCGATACTATACCTTAAACTCTAATCCCTTATCCCTAAACCCTCCAACCCTATCCCTAATCCTTACACCCTCCACACTCTACTTTAACCCTAATTCCTCGACCCTCAACCCTATCCCAAACCCTTGACCCTTGAACCTCAACACTCAACCCTCAGCATCAAACCCTAATCCCTCAACCCTTAACTCTGATCCCTCGACCTTCAACCCTAACCCTAAACCCTCAACGTCAAATTCTAATCCCTCAACCCTTCACTCTAATCCCTCAACCCTAAACCCTATCCCTAAACCCTCAACACTATACCTTAAACCCTAATCCCTCAACCCTAACCCTAAACCTTGTCCCTAAACCCTAATGCCTCAACCCTCAACCCTAATCTGTCATCCGCCATCCCTCAACTCTAATCCCTCATTCCTAAACCCTAAACACTATCCCTATTCCTAGACCCTCAACAGGCTCGATACTATACCTTAAACCCTAATCCCTCTACCCTCGACACTCTTATTTAACCCTAATCCCTTGACCATTAACCCTATCCCTCAACCTCAACCCTCAACCCTCAACCCTCAACTCTCAACATTAAACCCTAATTCATCAACCCTAAACCCTAATCCCTCAAACCTAAACCCTATCCCTAAACCATCAACCCTCAACACTAATCCTTAAACCCTAAGCCCTCAACCCTCAACCCTAAACCTTATCCCTAAACCCTAATCCCTCAACCCTCAACCCTAATCCCTCATCCCTCAACTCTAATCCCTCATCCCTAAACCCTAAATGCTATCCCTATTCCTAAACCCTCAACAAACTCGATACTATACCTTAAACTCTAATCCCTTATCCCTAAACCCTCCAACCCTATCCCTAATCCTTACACCCTCCACACTCTACTTTAACCCTAATCCCTTCAACCTCAACCCTATCCCTAAACCCTTGACCCTCGAACCTCAACCCTCAACCCTCAACATCAAACCCTAATCCCTCAACCCTCAACTCTGATCCCTCGACCTTCAACCCTAATCCTAAACCCTACACCCTCAATGTCAAATTCTAATCCCTCAACCCTTTAGTCTAAACCCTCAACCCTAAACCCTATCCCTAAACCCTCAACACTATACCTTAAACCCTAATCCCTCAACCCTAACCCTAAACCTTGTCCCTAAACCCTAATCCCTCAACCCTCAACCCTAATCTATCATCCATCATCCCTCAACTCTAATCCCTCATTCCTAAACCCTAAACGCTATCCCTATTCCTAGACCCTCAACAGGCTCGATACTATACCTTAAACCCTAATCCCTCTACCCTCGACACTCTTATTTAACCCTAATCCCTTGACCATTAACCCTATCCGTCAACCTCAACCCTCAACCCTCAACCCTCAACTCTCAACATTAAACCCTAATTCATCAACCCTAAACCCTAATCCCTCAAACCTAAACCCTTTCCCTAAACCATCAACCCTCAACACTATACCTTAAACACTAATCCCTCAACCCTCAACCCTAAACCTTATCCTTAAACCCTAATCCATCAACCCTCAACCCTAATCCATCATCCCTCAACTCTAATCCCTCATCCCTAAACCCTAAATGCTATCCCTATTCCTAAACCCTCAACAGGCTCGATACTATACCTTAAACTCTAATCCCTTATCCCTAAACCCTCCAACCCTATCCCTAATCCTTATACCCTCCACACTCAACTTTAACCCTAATTCCTCGACCCTCAACCCTATCCCTAAACCCTTGACCCTCGAACCTCAACCCTCAACCCTCAACATCAAACCCTAATCCCTCAACCCTTAACTCTGATCCCTCGACCTTCAACCCTAACCCTAAACCCTAAACCCTCAACGTCAAATTCTAATCCCTCAACCCTAAACCCTATCCCTAAACCCTCAACACTATACCTTAAACCCTAACCCTAAACCTTGTCCCTAAACCTTAATGCCTCAACCCTCAACCCTAATCTTTTATCCGTCATCCCTCAACTCTAATCCCTCATTCCTAAATCCTAAAAGCTATCCCTATTCCTAGACCCTCAACAGGCTCGATACTATATCTTAAACCCTAATCCCTCTACCCTCGACACTCTTATTTAACCCTAATCCCTTGACCATTAACCCTATCCCTCAACCTCAACCCTCAACCCTGAACCCTCAACTCTCAACATTAAACCCTAATTCATCAACCCTAAACCCTAATCCCTCAAACCTAAACCCTATCCCTAAACCATCAACCCTCAACACTATACCTTAAACCCTAATCCCTCAACCCTCAACCCTAAACCTTATCCCTAAACCCTAATCCCTCAGCTCTAATCCCTCATCCCTAAACCCTAAATGCTATCCCTATTCATAAACCCTAAACAAACTCGATACTATACCTTAAACTCTAATCCCTTATCCCTAAACCCTCCAACCCTATCCCTAATCCTTACACCCTCCACACTCTACTTTAACCCTAATCCCTCGACCCTAAACCCTATCCCTAAACCCTTGACCCTTGAACCTCAACCCTCAACCCTCAATGTCAAACCCTAATCCCTCAACCCTTAACTTTGATCCCTCGACCCTCAACTCTATCCCTAAACCCTAAACTGTAATCTGTCATCCCTCATCCCTAAACCCTAAACGCTATCCCTATTCCTAGACCCTCAATGGGCTCGATACTATACCTTAAACGCTAATCCCTTATCCCTAAACCCTCCAACTCTATCCCTTATCCCTTAACCCTCATGATTAATAGCCTTGAACGTAAAAAAATTTGAGTGGGACATAACGCAAGCACGTTATAACGCGCTCGCATTATGTCAAACATGACAAAAGATAGACTTGCGGGAAAGAAAAATGCAAGGCAAAACATAACGCGAGCGCGTTATAACGCACTCATGTTATTTCTTGCTTTGGGAATCCCAAGCCTTGGGCTTGGGATTTGCTTTGGATTTCCAACCCAAAGGCTTGGAGTGCCTTATGAACAGTCACAGACGTGTTTTTCTATATTCTTCAAAACTTCACATAATTTCATTCGTGCTAACCCTCAGATTTGCACGTGTTTCAAGGTTGAACAAATCGAACACATGGGTAATGTTAGGCTTTCTCTTAGCTATTTGACGATGTGATTTTTTTCACATTTTAACAATGTTAAGCCTTTCATCTTTAATTTCTTTTGTTTGTGTGTTCGTTTTTAGGCAAAAACCACTGTTTGGTCTTTTTTTCATTGTAAAATAACTATTCATTCAAATTTCAAAAAAATTACATATTTAGAAACTAGACTCCATTCTACAAATATTAAAAAAATAAAAAAATGATTTTCAATTAGTTTTCAAAATTTATAGGGGTAGCACGGCCAAAATTCTATTTTTTAGGATGTGTCCACTTTAAAAATTAGTAAAAAATCAAATATTCATCAAAAAATTATTAGGAAAATCGGGCATAAACTACATGCTATTAGCTAATTTCTCATTGAAGAGATTTTAAAAATACCAAAAAAAAGTTGTCCTTTTGAGGGAGCCACAAAACATGCTATGTTATGTTTTTTTGACAGAAACAACACCAATTTCTGTGGCTCCCTCTTTTGAACCCCTTAATCTATGCCATTTTCAAAACAAAATAGTAGTTTAGAAAGTAGACTCGGAGCACTACGAACATTTTTTTGGTTGCATCTCCAAATTTTGAGTGTAACTATGCTCAATTTCTCATCCAAGGTCAGTATTTCCTGATTTCAGAAAAAAAGTGGCCACTTAAGACCCCTTTTTGGCCCCCCATCTTCTTGCACTTACCCATATATATATATATAATTTTACATATTTTTATTGTGCTAGAAAGAAATGGATTATTTTTTTTCTAACTATGTAACTGATATATATATATATATATATATATATATATATATATATGATTATAATAGAATAAACAAAGTAATTTATTTGCATTAAAGAAAAAAACTCAGAGTGAAAACCCTAAACGTGGAAAACATTCCACAGCATTTTTTTTTGTTAAGTTTTTTTACTATAAAAGAGGTGGGATGGCGGCGACGGCCTGGCCACTGCCCCCTCACTGCCTTTGAAGTAACCACAAGGTGGGGGATGGATCGCCCACCAGCTCCCCACCATACAGTGGGTGGTCCCCCCCTCAAACACCTTGCTTCCCTTAAGAAAACTGCAAACGGGGGTTGTTTACCCCGACAGATACGCCCATCTCCAATCCGCCCCACCTCTGTCATTTGACCTTTCAGCCTATATTTTATCCTACAGATTTTGGTCTTATTTGTTTATATATATATACTTTGTGTGTATACTTCATGGTTGCATAAATAAAATTTATCTATGTTTCTCTTTTACTAGTGTATATATATATATATAAACTTACTAAAAAAAGGGTATTCTCAAAATAAATGGATATACAATGAGTATACCTCATTGTAAGTGGCAACCATGGCTGCTTATGATCTTCAAACCTACAAAACAAAGAAAAGAAAATGGAGAGAATGATAGGAGAAAAATAGAGGAAAGAAAATATGAGAACAAAATAGGGTTAGGGTATGTTTTCTTTCCATAAGTAAAGTATTGTTTATTGGGAAACTTTTAGGGCAAGTGAGATTTTAAAATTAGATTTAATCCCTTTCCCTCACTTTGACTTATGGTTTTTTTTTTTTGTTAATTTATGTAATTTGTGTTGCCTTTGATATTTAGGTTAAGTGAATAGTTTGATTTTATATGTGGGTTTTAAATTGATTATAGTTGAGTAGATGTGAATTAAATTTGTTAGATAGTTAGGAGATTTATTATATTATTATGAGGTTGGTTAGTTTAGATTTTTATTTTTATTTAAGTATGAGGGGAATTATTGCCCTAGTTATTTATGTTTGGAGTTTTATTTTAATAGTGTAACCTTTGTAATTTAAATGCAACTTTAATTATAATAAGGTCTATTTACTTAAATTAATTGTGTGAGTGGATATTATTGAAGTAGGATACTATTTAATTAATTTAACTTAGATAATTGACTAGACAACCTAGAGTGGTAGCTTAATTTTCCCTAGTACAACTATCTAAATTAACTAACATTAGTAGGTTAGTGAACCTTTGTGCAAAGTTTATTTATTAGAATAATTCCTAGACACATCCGAGAGGCATTATGCTACCAGATTTTTCTGGAATTAGGGTTGTTTTCCCTTAGCAATTTATGCTATGTGTAGAGTAAAATTTTAATGTCTTCGCAACTAGTTTTTTGATTAGATGGTTAATTAATTATTTTAATGCTAATACAATTAGGGTTTTGAATTTCTACTCGTATCGAAATCTGTCACTCACCTAGGAAGACTTAGGGTTTTGATCATTCGATCCTAACTCTAATGGCGATGTTTCTCACATCGCATTGACCCCCTTAGTTAGCTATCATCACACAGGGGATTGTGCATGTGATCACATTACCCTAAATTTGATTGACATGTTTACGTTCTATGTGTATTGCCATTGAGCACATTGACGCATGCGAAGGGATTTCTAGGGATGCGTGGAAATTTTTTTATATTTCTTGTTATGACCACATGACAAATGTGGACATGACACATGTGTTGAATGTTGTGACCGCATGGGAAATGTGGGCATGACATGTTCCTTTGGCAATGATTTCTTCAAAAGAAGTGGCACTTTGCAATTGCAATTGAAATGATATTTCCTGATTAATATTTTGTAGAAAGAATCCACTTGTTGTTTTTCAGGCATTTGCCAAGGAAGTTTGTTAGCCATCTTGCGCCATCATTGTAAAAAGGAAGCAAATGTCTCACATTTGCATTGTTTGTTTGTGACAAGGTCATTCATAGAGATGCCATTTTCAATGTTAAAAGTAAAGTGTGACAAGAATTTTTCAGCCAACTTTCCAAAAGTTTTGATCCCCTGAGGAAGATGAGCAAATCATTCAATAGCTTGTCCTACTAGACTGCGAGGAAATAGACACAAAAGATAGGTGTCATCATAAGCAAAATGTAGACAAGAAACATAGAAAGATCTTAGATGGTCATGAGGATCTCCTTTTCCTTTGTATTTGTCAAATTGAGGCACTTCAAAATGCAGAGGAAAAGGTTTCATTTGTAATGATCTATCAAATGGGTATGGGTACACTTCCTCAAATGAAAATGTTTTCTTTCTATGACCCAATCGCATGTCATTCATTTATTGTTTAAATATTTTCATGTCTTCTATGGTAACCAATTGTGATTGCAGCGGTATGTGACTTTGATGGCTTGGATGTGGTATAAGGAATTGCTGATTTGGATTTGGTTGGGTGTTATAGGATTGAATGTATGTATTGTGCCTTTGGGCACCAGGTGGTTAAGGAACAAATGTATGCATGGATGTATTGAGGTTGGACGCAATGGTCACATGTGAACCATAGGAAGGATTGACATAGGTTACTTGCGAAGTGGTTACTCCATCTATCGATATACATGTATCCTATATTAATCCATCCACTAATATAGGATACATTAGACAATGAGGGTTGTGATATGAAAGATGGATTGGCTTGGAATTGTGCTTCTGACACAATAGGTGGAGTAAGGTAAGACATTTGGGTATTGGGAGGTTGCGATCCAAAAAAAAGTTGGTCAAGTGGAGAAGAATTAGTGATGGGAAGATTAAGATCAATGAGGGGAACATCCAGATTTATTTGGGGTGTGGTTATGGTGTTTATAGAGGAAGATGCATTAGATGGTTGGGATGATTGAGATGATCCAACATGTGACACATTGGCAATTGGTGTTTGTGACACTTGAGGTGGTTGGACTATGGTTGTAGTGCTTTGCGTGGTATGGGACGCATTAGAAATAGGCACACTTTGAGTAGATCTTGCAAGCATTTGTGAAATGGGCATTACATTTTGATATGTATTTTGAGAAGCCAAGGACTCATGCATTTGGGCAATGTCGGTTGTTTGGTGATGGGAGTCTGAAATGGAAGGAATTGAGCCAAGGATGGTGACACAATCTTAGATGGTTTGGTGGTGGGTTTAGTAGACATGGTAGTGATAGCAATGGGAGTGACATTTGAAGGTGCTTATTTTTTATGGTGGACAAATAAAATTCACTTGGTAGCAAAGTTATGCCTTTGAGCAAATTCACAAGTATGGTTTGTCAATTAGCTTATATAATATTGTTGGCATGATGTATGGCTGTTGGATCTTGAAGGGAGATTTGGTCATATTCCAAGGAATTGTCATAGACATATGTTTGTTCTTGTGGCCCTGGAGTAGAGGATGAAGCTCCTAAAGTGTATCCTTTAGGTAAAAATTGCCGCGGGTCCATTTTGGTTGTATATTGTGTTACAAGTTTCTCTCCATGGCTTCCCTATATTATCTCCTTGTTTGAGGCATGGGATGATGTTGGCCCAGATTGATGGACTTGTTTCACAAAGGTTTTGAGACTCCAAAGATTATGGTTGATTGTTTGATGTTTTGGTTGATAAGTTGCTTGGATTAATAGGATGTTTTGGATTGTTAAGTTAGATGTTTGGATTGGATTTCCTGATTGGTGATTGGATTAATTTGTTGTTTTGGTAGCTGTGGATATGGTTTGATTGATTGATAGGCTTATTGGATAGTTGTTCAATTATTGATTTGGCTTTAGATAAGGAGTAACCCTAAAGATAGACTCTTGAACTCAAGGGATAAATTGATGTTGGATAGGATGGTAAAGATGATGATAATCTGACCTAAGTGATGGTTTCATCTATAGAAAGCTGATGATTTGATTTGGATGGTTGATTTAGTTTGATGCTTTGGGAGTCTCAATGGATACAAGGGATCAAAGTCTAAAAGATATGATGATTTTAGGCTCAACAAAATCATTGTTGTGGAGACTAGATTGAGAAATGCTCAAGATAAAGCTTGTAGACTAGAAATGATGCTCAAACAACAAGGAAAATGAAGATTTTAGTTAAAATTTGGATAATTGTTTGTGGATGACCAATTGCAATCCCAGATAAGCCAATTACAATGACAGATAGGTCAATTATGACTAGGGATAAACCAATTGCGACAGATTAATATTCAATTGTAGCCAAGATTTTAATAGATGAAATGACTTGGTGTTCAATTGTGTATGGAGATTTGCAAATGTGTCTAACACAATTTTTCTAATAGTAGAGTTTAGCAAAGACCAATTGCATATGGGTTTGAACCAAATGTGAGTTTCTCTGGCTTAATTACATATGGTTTTCTGACAAATGCGAGGGTTTACAATTCAATTGCGAGTTTCTATTGTTTAATTATAGTTTTAGGTTGGATTTGACAAAAAAATGATGGTTGTGAGCAAAAAATCACTCCAACATTCACAAGCATGTACACCCTAGGCTAGGCAAGGACTGTATCTCTTGAGTTCCCACTTGGTTTTACCAAGCCACATCTACTTATGTTGTATAGCTCCAGGAACTTGGGGCACAGGCTTCCCCTTACCGTGTACTCACTTCTCAAGCACACCAAGTTCCAAGTCCTCAAAGCTCATAAACGTTGAGATACTTTTCTATCTCTGCTATAAGTCATGAAAATGTGGTACAACTATGGGAGCTATCTTTTTGTATTAATAGATGGAGGGTTTTTGGCTACTACAGAAAGGTTACTAGTATGGGCATCCATTCGGGTGGCTACACATGTGGCGATTCACTCTATTAATGGAGGCTTCCTAACCCAAAGAGGTTACGCTCAGTGGGGTTTTGGGGGAAACATTCATCAATGTAACACAACTGCACCCATTACTTGTGGCGTTAGACACAAACACATTTTTATATAGCATCTTGGAAGAGCTTAGCTTTAGCTTGTTACCGCTTGGGTTGTACCCCTTCTCACACCGGGAAGGCGGGCCCTCTAAAGATAATAACAAGTTCTCATGCACCCAAGATCCATTTGATAGGTAAGGGGAGAGGATACTTTTGTTATTAAATTTGGGTTACACACATACACAACAATCAATCAAGAAAGATAAACAAGCACAGAGGAAACAATGGTTCCTTTTAAGCACCAAATCAAAATGTTCCTAAATTAGTGATAAAAATGATATATATTTTACTGATCGATGTTACAACAAATAGATTAGTAGTTTCAAAACCTCCTTTCTTTGATAAATGAATAAGATGTTGCACAAAAAGATGATTAGATGCCAAAGAAATCAAGCAGAAAATAGATTCAGCCAAATGCGTATGAAAATAACCAACTACGATGATCTGGGTTGCAATTATGCCTAAAATAAACCAAATACGAAGATTTACCGACCAACTACACATGGATTTGAACCAATTGCAAGTTTTTGCACTTCAGTTGTAGTCAGATCCGGACAATTGTGATGAACATGCAAAATAGAAAGACCCTAGAGACCAATTGCGGCTGAAAATACCAATTGTGATGCTCTAATGTACAATTGCACTCCAATTACGACCAAATGTGATTCTCTGTGGATCAATTACACTTATTTTGTAGCTAATTACGATGATCTATGGTGCAATTGTGATTTTTTGTGGATCAATTGCGCTCGATTTGCAACCAATTACTACGATCTATGGTGCAATTGCAATTTTTTGGGGATCAATTACACTCGAAACCCCACAAAATCTAACTTCACAAAAAAATAACTTACAAAAAGATGTTAAATCATGGATGTGGGTCCCACTAGGTGTGCCAGAATGTGTGAGTAGGAAAAATCAAGTTAGGATGATCAAACAATACAAATCAAACCCAATCCTACCACCTTCAAAAATTCCATCTAAATGACACAAAATGCAAACAAATTGAAAGCAAATCACCTAGATTATTGATACCTTGGTTGGATTTGTGGATTGCTTCTCAATTATAGACAATCATGAGTGCTAAAGTTTCCATGATGATGGATGAAATTGCTAAAAATGCTCAATGGATGCTAATGGAAGTGTTATGCTTGAGACAATAATCTAGACGCTATATGGTAAGATATGAAATAATGGGAATGAGTGGGTGTATATATAACACTCAATAAGAGTTGATCAATAGTGGAGATTAGGTAGCTATGTGAATGGTTGAGATGAATTCATGATCATAGGTGAATGTGCATAAGACAAGTGTAAGGAAGAGGATAAAGCACATGTGTGATTGTGTACACAAATACTTTTATTTAATAAGTTTAACTGTGATAGTGTACATAAAAAGTAGTACATATGTGAATGTGTACACAAAAAGTACTACCACACATGATTCAAATCGAAGATGGACAAGTGTCAGAATATGATGGAAGGTGAGAACAATTAATTAAATAAATAAAATTTATTTAATTAAAATAGAGAGAATGAAAAGATAATTAAATAATTAAAGATTATTTAAGTATAAATAGAAGAAAAATAGATAATGAATTAATTAAATAAATATAAATTAATTTAATTAATAGAGGAAATAGATGATTTAAAAGAAAATAGATAAATTATTCAAATGTGTTAGACAAATGCAAATGATGAATAATGCAATATTTTGATAATAATAATTAGGTCAATTTTGGGTGTCTACAAAGTGAACTCACCTCCTCTATCAGACCTCAAGCATTTGATTTTCAGCTCTATTTCATTTTCAACCATTACCTTGAAAGTTTTGAACTTCTCTAGGGCTTTAGATTTGTCTCTCAAAAAAGTAACCCAAGTCATTCTAGAATAATCATCAATAAGCAACATGAAGTACTTGCCACCTTATAGACTTCTTATCCTTGTAGGACCACATAGATTTGTATGAACTAGATCCAACCAACTGATAGAAAATATCTCTTTGCTCTTAAAACTTGTTCTTGTCTATTTCCCCAACTGACATTACTTACAAATGGTATTGGTGGGTTTCACAAGTTTTGGTAAATCTCTCACAGTCTGACCTAAACTTATCTTTACTGGATTATCAAAGTTTATATGACACATCCTTCTATGCCACAACCAACTCTCATCTACTTGGGCTAATAAATAGTAATCATTAGTTCCTCTTAATTGATAGATATTACCTCTGGTCTTCTTACCAGTAGCAATCATAGTTCTGGAGATTTCCATGATTTTGTACCCATTGCCTTTGAATCTTAGATCATAGCCTCTGTCACACATCTGACCAACACTCAAAAGATTATGCTTCAAACAATTCATATACATGACATTATTAGTATTATGTTTTCCATTAAATGAAATAGATCATTTTCCACAAATCTTACCAGCTGCATTGTCTCCAAACCTAACCAGTCCTCCATCATATTTTTCAAAACTTACAAACATACTTTTGTCACCTATCATGTGATGTGACAATCCACTATCAATAACCCTTTCATCCTTATCTTTCTCAACCTGAACAACCAAAGCACTTTCTTCCAATAGTTTTTCTTCCTTTACACAACTAGTAGGATTAGTAGACATAGGTTCTTCTTTAATAGCAATAAACAAGAATTCATTTGCACTAGTACTAGCATTATCAGATTCACATCATCAAAATCTCTAACATAGTAGCATTTCTTTGGAGCTCTAGGTTTGTTCTCAAATCTTTTTCTATTCCTTTCAATTCTTTTAGGACATCTAGAAGCATAATGACCTACTTTACCACATGAAGAACATTTGAAAGGTAGTTTACCTTTGAACTTATCAGAACCTATTTGCAATTTGTCAACAAAGTTAGCTTCAATTTCATCAAAGTCATCATCAGATTCTACCTAATGTTTCTCAGCTCTGGAGATCTTTTCTAAAGTACTGACTTTAAAAGTTGTCTCAACTTTTGGCAGAGCATCTCCAAATACTCTCATCTCAAAGGTTGTAAGCTTGCCAAGCAATTGATCTCTGTCAGTGGATTTTACAATCATTACTTCTTCAATTGTAGCTACCTTGTGATTGTATGACTTTGGTAGTGATCTAAGAATTTTCATCACAACTTCCTTATCACCAATAGTTCCTCCCATACCTTTTATTCCATTGACAATTTCATCAACCCTTTACACAAAGTTGTAATGTTTTCATCTTCATTCATCTTTAAACTCTCATATTTTTCTTTCAGGCCCTGTAGCTTGGATTCTTTTATAGAATCATCTCCTTCATACAGTTTATTCAAATTTTCGCAAACCTCATGCAATTTCTAGATCCATGACTTATCAATTCAGTGTCAGACAAAGCATTTAATAGGGCATCTCTAGATTTTATATTTAACTCATATTCTTTGATTTCATCTTCAGTTGACAAACCATTTTAGGGCATGGTATATTTTGAATTTGCACCTTTCTATACTTTATAACCAAGACAAAGGAGATGGATTTTCATTCATACCTTCCAAAGAGCATAATTTGTCCCATGAAACTGTAGAATTTCCTTTTTAAAAGACATCTCAGATCTTCCTTAAGCTATGAGGATTTCTTTTGAGGAACCTGCTCTGATACCAGTTCTTGAAATGCACAGGACAACTAAGAGGGGGGTGAATCATTTGTCACAAAACTTAACTTCAAATGAATATCAAACCTTCAACAACTTAAGTACTGATAATCAGATTTAACCATAAAAGTATGAAACCAAAAAAACTTAATTCATAATTGCACATTCAACATAATAGACACTAGACTTTTACATGGACAAAGTTATATCTATTGTTAGATGGAGCCTAATCAGACTCGGAGGTTAAACTTTCCCCACTTTTATCAGTGTAGCTTCCCCCCAAATTATTTAATGGGGGAGTGTAGGGTGGCAGAGCTCCTCCTATGAGGCTTGGGGGGTTTATCCCCTCGGTGAAGGCCCGGGGGCGAAGCCCATGGTGGAGGTCTAGGGGCTACTGGGGGTAGTGCCCCCAGTCGAGGCCTCGGGGGCAGCACCCGAAGCAAAACTTGCTTATTATTTTATAAAGGCATAGAGAGTTCTTTTTACATTAGCTGACATAAATAAACCCTATTTTGTAACTGACATAAGGCTTGATAAAAGTTGCTAAGGGTTAGGGTTTCTGTTAATGTATTATAGCATTTTGCAGCGGTATTGAGTTGCAAGGACTGTTGGTTGTAATCGGTTTAATTTACTGGATAATAATATTGGACTCTATTTGGTGGATGTAGCCTAGGTTTGGGTGAACCATGTTAAAACTTGTCTCTCGTTGTTATTATTTCTATGTATTTTCATTCCTCTGTTTATTCTTTATTTGCATTTAATTGATATATTTTGCATGCAATCTCTAACAAGTGGTATCAGAGTGGGTTGTGTTTGATTATTGGTTGCAGGAAGGTCTTACAGTTGAGTGGGAGTCTCATGGTTGAGTGGGAGAAATGATGGATGAGGGTAAATTGAAGGTAGATAAATTCAATGGGTAAAACTATCAGTTATGGAAGATGCAGATGGAGGATTATCTTTATCAGAAGGATTTATGGAGGTCGTTGGAAGGAATAACCAAGAATCTGGCAACAGTGACTGATGAAGATTGGAATCTTCTAGAAAGAAAGGCATAGGGAACCATTCAGTTGTACCTAGAACCATCTCTGGCATTCAATATAACAAAAGAGAAGAGAACAAATGAACTGATGAAAGCTTTGGCTAAATTGTATGAAAACCCTCAGCCTCAAATAAGGTATTTATCATGAAGCATTTGTTTAATTTGAAAATGATTGAAGGTGGCTCTGTGACAGATCATTTAAATGAGTTTAATACAATTACCAGTTAGTTAACTTCTGTAAAAGTGAAATTTGATGAAGAGGTGAGGGCTCTCCTAGTTTCATGTTCTTTTCTAGAAAGCTAGAATAGCTTGGTAATGGTTGTAAGTAACTCTATCTTTGGTTAAAATACTTTGAAATTTGATGATGTTGTTGGTGTTATCCTTAGCGAGGAAATGCCATGAAAAAGCTTAGGAGGGTCCACATCAAGTAGCGTTTTGAATGCAGAAAGCAGGGTAGATCAAATGAGAGAGGAAAAGGTTCTAGAGGTTATGGGAAGTCATGAGGTAAATCAAAGGACAAGAGGTCCCAATCCAGAGGATAGAAGGATTGCTGACACTTTGGGAAACTAGGTCATTTGAAGAAATATTTCCGATCTTGGAAGAATAAAGGAGACAAACAAGAAGGAAATAAGGAGGCAAATGTGGTAAGTAATAAATTTGAAGATGATGCTTTGATTCTTTCCCTAGATAATGCTGATGATTCAGGGGATTTAGATTTAGTGGCCTCATTTCATGCTACACCCCATAGAATTTATTTTCTTTATTATGTCCAAGGGGATTTTGGGCTGGTTTATTTGAGAGATAATGAACCCTATTAGATTGTTTGAAAGGGAAGAATCAAGATTAAGTTGCAGAATGGGAATCATTGGCAACTACAAGAGGAAAGGCATGTTCCAAGGTTGAGTAGGAATTTAATTTCAGCAGGACAACTAGATGATGAAGGTTGCATTGTTACATTTACTGATAAAATTGGAAGGTTTTAAGAGGTGCCTTAATAGTAGAAAAAGGTGTTAAAGTAGGTACCTTATATCTTTGTATAGGTCATACTGTTTCTTCTACTTTAGTTGTTGCAAAGAAAAACCAAATAGGTTCAGGAATAGTTGCTATGGGTTCACAGGAAGAGACTGAAATAATTGCTATAGGTTCTGAGACAACACTTTGGCATAACAGACTTGGGCATATGAGTGAAAAAGGTATGAAGGTACTTCATTCTAAGAAAGTTTTACCAGGTTTGAAATGTATTAATATGGATTTCTATGAAAGTTGTGTATGTAAAACAAAAGAGAGTTAGTTTTATCAAGGATGGGAAGAAAAATAAAGATGAAAAGTTGCAGCTTGTGAATACAGATGTATGGGGATCATCTCAGGTATCTTTTCTCAGTGGCTCTTGATATTATGTTACATTCACAGATGATGCAACTAAGAAGGTTTGGATTTATTTCCTTAGGCAGAAATCTGATGTATTTGAAACATTTAAGAAATGGAGAAGCTTTGTTAAGAATGAGCCAGGTAAAAGATTAAAATGTCTCAGATCTAATAATGGTGGTGAGTATTGCAGAAAAGAATTTGAGGATTATTGTTCCTTTAATGGAATTTCTAGGCAAAAAATGGTTCCAAGGACTCCACAAGAAAATGGAGTGGTTGAACGCATGAATAGGACAATAATGGAGCATGCAATGACCATGAGTTTGCATGTTGGGCTACCTTTGAACATGTAGGTAGAGGCTATCAACACTGATGTATATTTAATTAATAGAGGTCCTTCAATTCCATTGGGCTATGGTATTCCAGAGGAAGCATGGACATGTAAGAAGGTGAGTTATTCTTTTCTCAAAACCTTCAAATGTGAAGCATTTGCACATGTAGATTCTGAAAATAGAACCAAGCTAGATGCAAAATCAAAAAAATGTACCTTCATTGGATATGGCATTGATGAATTTGGTTATAAGCTTTGGGATTTTGAAAATTGAAAAATTGTGAGAAGCAGGGATGTTGTATTGAATGAGGTGTTGTACAAATATCAATTACAGTAGCATGAAAAGAAAGAATTATGTGGTTCTAGATGATACTCTAGATAATGATGTTCCAATGGTTTCTCCTGCTCTGCAACAACAACAAGAAATACCACAAACTCCAGTGAATGTTAGATGGTTAACAAGGCTAAGTTGACCTCTTGAAAAGTTTTCTCCCTCTTTGTGTTCTATTTTCTTAACAGATGTCGGTAAACTAGAAGGGTATGATGAGGAAGAAAAAAAATGAATGGAAGACTACTTTTACGACATTCATCTCCAACATATCTCTAGAAGGAGATGAATGGAAGACTTCTTTTAAGATAAATGAAGGATTGTATGAGTGGTTAGTAATGCCTTTTGGATTGACAAATGTACCAAGCACTTTCATGAGATTCATGAATGAAGTTTTGAAGAAATTCTTGGGTAGGTTTGTTATTGTGTACTTGGATGACATTTTGATTTTTAGTAAGACAAGAGAAGAACATTTGTAGCACCTTAGACAAGTATTGCAGAGACTGAGAGAGGAGAAATTGCTTATAAACATCAAAAGGTGTAGTTTCATGAAGGAAGAGTTGGTATATTTTGGATATGTGATTTTTGTTGAAGGATTAAAGATGGATCCTGAGAAAGTGAGAGGAATTTTTGAATGGCCTACACCAAAGAGCATTAGAGAAGTTAGATCATTTCATGGGTTGGCTAGTTTCTACCAGAAGTTCATCAAAAATTTCATCTCGATTTGTAACCCTATGACATAAACAATGAGAGGTGACAAAAGATTTCAAGTGGACATCAGGAGTAGACAAGAGTTTTGATTTATTGAAGCAAAAAGTGATAGAACAGCTTGTTTTGGCATTATCAGATTTCAATAAGGTATTTCAACAAGATTGTGATGCAAGTGGGAATGCAATAGGAGTATTATTAAGTCAAGAAGGTAGACCTTTAGCATATTTTAATGAGAAGTTGAATGATGCAAGGAGAAGATATTTAGTTTATGATCAAGAATTCTATGCCATAATTCAAGCCTTGAATAAGTGGAGACATTACTTGTTGCCTAAGGAATTTGTGTTGTATACAGATCATCAAGCTTTACAATATTTGAATAGTCAAGGTAAGTTGAATTAGAGTCACATAAAATGGGTAGAGTTCATGCAGAGTTACACATTTTTCTTGAAGCATAGGAGTGGAAAATCAAACAAAGTTAGAGATGCATTAAGTAGGAGAAGGAACTTGTTGATAGAGATGAGAGTTGAAGTCTTGGGATTTGATAAATTGAAGAACATGTATGAGGAAGATCTTGTTTTTGTAGAACCTTGGAAAGCATGTAAGGAACTTGTTGTGATAGATAGGAGTTAGTGGTTGGACTATTTCATTCAAGAAGATATGTTGTTCAAAGGAAAGCAGTTGTGGATACCTAGAAGTTCCATGAGAGATAATTTGATCAAGGGGAAACATAGTGGTGGATTGGTAGGACATTTTGGCATTGATAAAAAAATGGATTTGGTGAGTGAACATTACTTTTGGCCTTAGATACATAAGTATGTTAGGAAATTTGTGTAAAGTTGTAGAGTTTGTCAAGTTGGAAAAGGGAGGAGTCAAAATACTGGATTGTATAAACCTTCGACAATACCGGAGAGACCTTGGGAAGACATAAGTATGGATTTTGTAATGGGATTGCCTAAGACACAGAGAGGACATGATTTAATATTTGTAGTGGTGGATAGATTTTCAAAGATGGCACATTTCATACCTTGTAAGAAGACAACTGATGCATTGCATGTATCTGACCTATTTTTCAACGAGATAGTGAGATTGCATGGATTACCTAAGAGCATAATTTCAAATAGATGTACACGATTTCTTGGATACTTTTGGAAGACACTTTGGAATAAGATGAAGATAGATTTGAAGTTTAGTTTAGCATTTCATCCATAGACTGATGGACAAATATAAGTAGTGAATAGGAGTTTGGGAAACTTATTGAGATGTTTGGTTGGAGAGAAGGCATGAAGTTGGGATTTGATTCTTTCATACACAGAGTTTGCATACAATAATTCAGTAAATAGAAGTACAGGAAAAACACCTTTTGAGAATGTTACCGAAGTAAACCCTAGAGGAATAGAAGAATTGAGAGATATCAGCATGGAAGAAAAGATAAGTGCACAAGCAGAAGAATTTGCGAGACATATGGAGATAGTGCATAATCAGGTGAAGAAGTATTTTGAGGATATGAGCAATAAGTACAAAGAGAAAATAGGTGAGAAGAGGAGACATGAGGAATTTGCAGTAGGAGATGAAGTGATGGTATACTTGAGAAAATAAATATTTCCAGTTGGGTCATATAACAAGTTGAAGATGAAGAAGTTTGGATCTTGTAGGATACTCAAGAAAATTGATTCAGGAAGAGCATATGAAGTAGAGTTACCAGAAACATTGGGTATATCACCTATTTTCAACATTGCAGACCTATACCAGTATCATGAAGTAGACTTTAGTGACAACATGGAAGAAGACTTGAAGAAGTGGTTATCACAACAAGCACTAGAGTAGATTGAAGACATTTTGGATAGCAGAGTTGGATGCAACACCAGAGGAATATAGTACAAATAATACCTTGTGAAGTGGAAAGTCAGACTGACAGAAGACACATCATGGATTTTTTAGGCTGAGGTGGACCATTTTGGTTTTCTCTGGCCACAGCAAAGTGAGAGACTCACTTTTTCAATAATTGTGGATGTCTAATGCAGGAACATCCCTGGTTCAAGAGAAATCTTACATCAACCAAAAACATTTGCATTTTAATATGTTTCCTTTCATTTTTCCAGTTTAGTTCAGGCAATTTAGTTGTAGCAGTTCTATATTTTGGTCTGCACTCTGCCATAGTTGCATTTCAAACCTGGTGAAGCTAGATTTAGCATCTAGATCCATTTGTCTACATCATATCCAACTTTTAGAGCATTTGGATCAAGTACCGGAAAGATATCACTATCAGAAGATCAATTGTTTTCTCATAACATAGCATCCTGATAGTCTCACATAATTAGCTAAGGAGAAGACTTGCAGAGCATTTCATGACTTACGAAGCTAAAAGAAACATCAATAAATGTTTATTGGCTCATGGTTGACCTTTCTTGAGACCCACACTTCATTCCATTCATTTGCAGAGGAGTTCCATTCATTTAGGTCCAACCTATCCATGTACACACATTATAGCTCTTCATTGGAGGTTTTGATCTTCCTTGGTTGACACAGAGGAATCATATGTTCCATAGATGATATAAAAAGATATAATAGATGCCTAGGATAGTAGTGATGATTAGGAGCATAAGTTTATAGTTTAGATTCTTTGGCTGATGCGGAGGAATCATATGTTACGGCTAATTTGTATTTGAATTCTATGATATACTGAATGACTAAATCTGCATTTGCTTTATATCTTTGAGTTGTTTCCATTGTGTTTTCTCTAATTACACAACCTAGATAGTTCTCTTGGAGGACCCTCCTAACCATGACTATACCACCTATAACCTACAATCACAAGGAGTGTGGTTGGGGGTTGTGGTGTTTAGGAGCTTACCTCAGTCAAGCCCCAGAATGGCATTCAAGCTTTCCAACACCATTGTTTGATAAAGAGAGTGTATCCCTACAGGATAGAGGCAAAAAAAATTGATAAATGATTGATTCAACAAAAATAGATATCACCTTAGAGATTTAGCTCGCATGTAGATGAAAATCCTTCAACACATGAGAAGATGAAGCAAAATCTACAATCACAAACACAACAACAATATTCTACTCTGCAATAATGAATATCTTGAATGCTCTAAAATCATAAGTTCACCAAAACTTCATAATCATCTTCTAGTTTACAAATGAAACCCTACACATGCTTATATATGCAGTCCCTCTTTAATTCTATAATTCAAACTAAGATGTCAGCATGGGAAACCTTTAACGGTCACATAACCGACATTCAAATTTAGGACCTACCTAAAATAGGTCATGAGCACCCAAACCCCTACACTGGTACCTATTTTAAGTCATATCTAAGTTCAAAAATGTTCCTCAAGCCCCATTTGACATGGGTTTTAGGCCATTTTGTCTCCGGAGTTAAAATGAACATGCAAATTGCAAAACAAGGGACCTGGGAGCTAAACTTAGGAGGTAAAAGTCCTAGGGGGACATTGGACGACATAACATTTAGCCCCCACTTTAATGTATGTATGATCTTATGACCCATAAATGCATTAAAGTATGATCAAAACATAGAAAATGTGCTAGGCACTTGAAGCTAATGCATACACAAAGATTGAGGAACTATTTCTAGCCCCCAGTCTCAGGTAGACATTAGAGAAAACACATCACAGACACACCAAACACAATGAATATAGTAAAAAACACACAGAACAAGGAGAAGATAGTATTGAAGACATGTAAACATGATGAATACACTGAATACACTGATTATTTCTTTTTCATTTTCATATATAAATGAATGAAGATACATTGAAAGTAAAAATGCAACACACAACCCCAAAATGTAGGGAGGGGCATTTCACCACACAACTTTAGACTATATATGGGGGAGAAGACACACAATACAAATCTCAGAGTGTAGGGAGGGTCATTTCACCATGCATCTTTAGACTACACTTGAGAACAAGCATGCCATATAAATCCCAGAGCATAGGAGGGGTATTTCACCATGCTCTTTGGACTATACTTGGTAACAAACACACAGAAGACACACATAAAACATGAGCACTATATAGCATGAGAAAGACATACTATACATATAAAACACAACAAACAAGATGATGGAAGGAACTTATTTCTAGGCCCTCACCATATCAGGCATGATACAGGCACACCTAATAGTTGGGCTTATGCCACAACAAATGGCAAAGACATGCTTAAAGGAGGATACACCAACCCTGCCTACTCGGAGGACTTTTTAAATAAAAAGGATGTGCACTAGCTCAAGAGATACACCATCCCTACCTTTGCAGAGGGATTTGAATAAAAGGATATGCATGATATCCTGCCTTCACAGAGGGCTTAATGATTGCAATATAAAATAAAGATGTGTACTCACATGGAGATATGACATCCCATCTCCATAGAGGGCTTACAAACATCCTTCATTAGTACCAAAATCATCAGACAACTTACCTTTATATGCCCCCACATTAAGGTGGTTGATATCATGTATGGATATCAAGAACATTAAGGTAGAGAGAAAACACACAAGAGAAGAAGAGCTCATGTAAAGCCCATGCGCCCAAAGGTGACATGTGCTTCACGATCACCAAATGTTCTAACAAACACATAGCTTCCTACAAGAAGAGAGGTTAGAAACCTTAATCTAAGATAATAAACACATCACATGATAAAATAAATACATGAAAATAATCACATTAAGAGCCAAGGTTATAGTATGGATTTAGAAACTGAGTATAACCATGGGGCTCTACTGTAGAGATCTCAGAACCAAGTGTAACCAAGGCAAGACCCAAGATTGAAAAAAAAAGTGCATGAAGCAGCTATATTGTTATAGTTTGTTAGCAAATATAAGACAACATCAAAATATCATAGGGATTGATTTTACTAGCCATGTGTCAGATAATATATAACAACCCCATTGTTATGTATGGACTAGGTCCATTTTTGCTTACTCCCTAAAGGGACACATAGTGTGTATCAGTATATGTTTGTTTTTCATCATCCACCAGCTAGATAAAACCACTAGAAGAAGGTAAACAATAAATCAAGAGAGGAGAACAAGTGCCTTAGGGTCATCATGTAGGAAGGTGCCCCCAAGTCACCAACCATAATGCTATGTCCCTAAGGCATGACACACAATAATAAAATAGAGGAGAGGAGAAATATAGAAGAATGATGATACAAATAGAAGAATGATCACAATAGAGGTAGTCTCTCGGTATCCTTGATCTTACAAGAGTATCAAGGGTCATCCATGGAGACCTAAACAACACATAACACATCACAGGGAGAATCACAACACAGAGAGAAAGGGTTAGAAATACTTGCTTGAAGGCACATCCATACTAGAATTTGGAACTTGTGAACATCTTAGAAAGATGATCCATCAAGTTTTGTATCAAGCTTGAGTGGTTCAGATTAGATTGTTCTTTGTTGTTAGAAAGTTCATGCAGTGCTTGTTTCCCAAATCTTTGTAAATTTGAAATCTTTTGTTTCTTATGAGGGGGAGAAATAATGTTATTTCCTACTGATGATAACTACCTTACTCTTTTTTGATCTTTATTATTTTGTTGGGTTCACCTATCATATTGAGATGGACTATCCTCCATCATAGCAACTTTTTTCTATACTATGATTTATTGTTTTAGTTGTTTAATGTCTTTCTAATGCATTTTGGTTGACTCTTGATCCTTGAAGGGATAACGGTAGAGGAACCTTACCATATATACTATTTCTTCATGGACAAGGTGAGTTTTCAATCTTTTTCTTATCCACCTCTATCATACCAATTATCCCATCATACTCAAGATAGTCATCTTCTTCCTCTATTGTATTTTGTTCTACCATGTTCTGATTATGTCTAGGAAATGGATTTGTAAAAATTTATAAATTCTGATTCCGAGGAGCAACAGACTTATTTCCATTGTCATTCACACCAGTTACCTATATAACATTCAAGTCGATGGGGTCTTAAATTTCATGTTTAAGATGCATACATCATTTATTATCATTCCCTTATTACCGATGATAATGACAAAAAGAATTAGCCTCAAAGTAAGGTCCTTGCATTCTTCTAGGATCCAATGGTTTAATTGGAGGAAGTTTCAAGAGGTTATTACTCATTGTTCAATTCATGATAGAATGTAAGGAGTCATATATCAGATTGAATTGTGTTTGTTGTTGTCGATTTTGAAATGGTGCTCTCTTCATATTAGTGATAGTGGTCACTTGTGAAAATTTTTATGAATTATGTCCATTAACCTTGATGAAACTCTTATTATTCCTCTTAAATTTGTTTCATGAAGATCCACCCATGGATTAACCAAATTGAGCCAATGAGTTCTGGTTTTCATAGTAACTAGATGAAAGTTGGTAATCACGAAGGGCTATGCATAAATGTTGAAAAGAGTTATACATCATCAAGAGGATCTTATCACAAATGTTAGGTTGTAGACTTGTAATGAATACCTTCTGAACATCCTCATCATTCATTTAGTATTGAATTTATGCATAAATAACTTCATATTGACTAATAACCTTAGTTAACTTCTCATTCAAACCTTGTTTGCAATGAACTAAATCAATAAAAGAAAATTGAGGTCCAATTTTTGCTTGAAAATGTTGTAAGAATTGATCAACTAGCTAAGAGAAAGAGTGTATTGAATTCAGAGGTAAAGAGAAAAACCATTTTAAAGTAGTATCTTTGAGAGATCACAAAAAAAGCTTTGCTAACAAGTCCTCTTCAAAGTAGAAATCTCTAAACATAGTTGTGAATGCTACCACATGAGTATTAGGATCACCTTTTCAACCATATTTTTCAAAGCGAAGAGTTTCAAACTTCTCAGGAGTAGGAGTTTCCAAGATTGCATAAAACAGAGGATTATGAGCATGATAAGTCAGCATATTAGGTTGTGAAGAATTTTTCAAGCTCATCACTTTTTTTGTAAAGAGTTCATGCCTTGCAAGAGTTGGTTTAAGAGGGCATCATTAGGAGATGCGGTTTGACAATTTGAATCCGTGGTCATTGTAGAGTAACTCTACATTTTGTTTTAGTTTTAGTAGTGTTGTGGTAAAAATGACAACAACTTATTATATTTGTGTTTGTGTATCTGTGCGTGAGTCACGCCAAGTGTCAAAGCCACAACAATGGAGCAAGCACCAAGTTTTATGCAGAGGTTGCCGCATGTTAGCAAGTTGACTACGGAGTGCACCATGTATTGGGTAACATCTTTTGTTACATTGTGTTTCAAGCTTGTGGAAGGTGCCATGTGTTGCTAGTGGAAGCAGTCTCAAAAGTTTCTTTTCTTGCTATATGTTTGCAGGTGCTGCCGTGTGTCCTTTTGAGTTTTATGCAGATGATGCTGCATGTCCCTATTTAGAATTTATATTGATATCAGAATATATATTGTGGGCCACAATTCAAATTTAGTTTCAATCTTATGGAGGGTGCCACGTGGCGATAGTGGAGAAAGGGTTACTTTATTCATAATCTTCTTGTAGCATGAAACTTTTTAATTCACAGTTACAGCAGAGCGCGACAAGTGTAAACTTCCAAAGGATCCTTCAAAAGTTTCATTAGTTTTAACAGTGTCATGGAGGTTGCCGCATGTTAGCAAGTTTGTTGCGGGTACTGCCATCTATCCTAGTTTTATTCCCTATGTGGGTAATGACTTATGAATGGAGTGTGTCCCATTGATATTGTGTCTCAATTTTGAAGTGAAGCGGGTTGTGACAGATGTCACAACAGAAGGCATCTGAGTTTAAAGACACATTTTTTAAATGCTTGGCGAGGCAGGACACGTACCATTTTGGAGACTGCAGAGTATGACAAGTGGTTGTTTCCTATGAATTTCTTTGAAGACAAAAGAGTTTCTAAGTATATGCGGACACTGCCATCTGTCATAATTTCTTTTGAGACTTATGTGCACAGGTGTTGCCATTTGTCTTAGTCTCTATCTAGTTAGTGTGCCACACAATATTATGCCCTAGCCAATGAGCATATAGGATGGATGGCCATTATAGATTCAGAAGATCAAAACCACCATGGACTTTCAGTAATCTTCAATTTTGTTTGTCCGTTGTTGATTCAGGTTGTTGTAGGTAATCTTGCGTTAAGTCTATGGTTATAAATATATAGGATTTGTAATTGAAGGATACTTTACTTTTTTTAAAAATAAGTTTTCAATTAGAAAACTAATAGAGGATTTGGAGACTTTGTTGTGACCAGTTTATGTCATTTTGCCTTTATTTTGTTGTTCTTGATAAGAAAGTCGATATATCTATGCATGCTTCTGTGCCTTTTATGTTGCTGGAAGATTAATAAGAAGAACTCTATTCTGTGCCTTGGTTGATATCACCTATGTCTTTGCAAAGTCATCTAGTTATAAGCCTTTGATAATATTCATTATATCTGTTTATGTTGATCATGCAATATCTGCTCTTCAATATAACTGTATCTTGAGAATAGCTTCAATGTGCTTGAATTGAAGGAGTACTTTTTACATAGGCACATTGCCATAAATTAGATTTGCTTTTTGTATATGTAATCCTATTTATTTCTTTCCCTTTGCTCAAAACCTGATTGAAATAGGAAGATCCAGCTTCTTTAAAATCTAGAGTTTGTTTCAAGTAAGCAAGTCTCACATTCTTGAAACTTCCCATGTTGGTGTTGGAACCTGTGTAACTTTATACGTCAACAATTATTGGCATGCTTGGTGGGACATTTCTTGAAGTTCCTATCAAGATCGTATGAGCCAGAGAGTGACAAGGATCTAGAGCTATGGACCTACAACAAGAGCTCAGTTTGCTACTAATCTAGGCTTTTTTTACCACCATTAGTAACTACTCCAAGGAGAATAGTGAATCAAGTTACAGTAACACAAGGAACAAATATGGGAGCACTTATACCTCCAAGGAACTATGTAAATTGGAACACCGATAATCCTCTCATTCTCCCAGTACTACCAGCCACTTGGGATCCTATTCTAGCCAATGCTTTGAAGGCTCTACCTAAGTTCAGTGGAGAATATTTCAAGACACTTAGGGAACATCTACAAGAAGTATCTGATGTGTGTGCAGTGCATGTTATTACTAAACAGAATGTGGCAATAAGACTGCTAGCAGCTTCTTTCAAAGGAAAGGCTCTGGACTAGTATAGATCTCTCACTCCAAATATAATATCTACATGGGATTAGCTTGGTGATGCTTTCTTTGCAAGATTTGAAGAGAAAGGTGATAAATCTTCACTACTGCAACAATTAGTCACTATCAAAAGGGCACCACAAGAAGCTATGATTGATTTTAACTCAAGATTTCAAAAAACTTGGGATAGAATTCCTGCTAAAGCAAGACCATTATTAGCTATGGCTATTGTGTTCTACCTCAAAGATTTTAATTCTAAGATATCATTAATGATTTAGTCCCTAGGAGGTTAGACACTGCCAGAAGCATATGAGTTGGCTGTCAAGGCTAAAAATAACTTGATAGATGCTAGAAAATTGCCCCCAAGGCCTCCTATTCCCATGTTCCTAGAAATCTCCCTACCTTTACTACAAGAAGCTCATAATCTTGCAGTTCCACCCGTGTCCATGTATTCATTCCTAGTACCTCAACAACCTGCTATGGCAACCACCTCTGCTCAACCGTCTGAAATGGATGATGTCAAGAATATTCTAAGGACCTTTTCAAATGAGATAAATAACCTAAAGAGACAACAAAATCCCTATTCAAAGCCTCCTTATCAAGGTTTCCAAGGAAATAGACTCCCTTTTCAACTAAATCAATACCAGGGCCCTCAAAGGCAAAATAATCCTTAGCCTTCAAACTAGTTGGTTTCAGTCCCTACACCTCTACAAACTGTTCCTCATAATCCCAACAGAGAAATAGTTCCAAGGCAAAATAACTTAACAGATGACACAAATGCCCCAAGAACCGCCTAAACTCCCTACAGAACTCTATGGGCAGGGTGAGACTATCTTGCATAGGATGGGGTATGAAGGACAAGGCCCCATAGGCCTCAAAAAATAAGGAATCACTGAACCTATACAACCTTCTTCATCCTCTTTGGCTAGAAACACAACTGGCCTAGGGTACAAAGGCAAGGGTAAAGCCAAGGAAAATGCCTGCCTTGTGGAGACAATCCAAACACTCCAAGTGGATAGTGACATAGATTCAGATGATTCAAATGAGTATGAGTGGGATGAGCTAACAGAGCGCTCCTACGATGACAAATAGGTTGATGCCATCCAAACTTTTAGCCCCTACCATGAGAGACAAACGCAATAGGACAGACCATTGGAGTCTGATTTGCCCACCCCTAAGATTATGGCTTTCGAGGAAAGTTTTGATTCCATTGCGATAAACAACATAGAGGAAAGTACCACCCAGAACACTACCCCCGCCACTACCCATAGCATTTCCATTCACACCATCAATGAATCAGGTCTCTCATCCGACTCCCTTCCCCTCTTACACCCTGAACTTATTGACTAGGATCTTCAAGGAACCCCCCAATTAGATATGTTCCAGAACGATGATGCTTACATCGATTATATGGAACTTAGGGATCACTTGCCAAAAGGAGATCATAAGGCTGGTTTTGCTATCGAACTGGATACTATGGCTTACTTCAGGGAGGGTGCCAAGCCTTCCAGTCACAAAAACATCAAGATCAAAAATGGATCTGATACTGAAAACTGCCTTGCGGCAGTGTTAGATCATAAAATAGTAAAAAGAAAGGATGCATCTGACGGTGAAAACCCAACTGTGGCACCCGACAATGGAATGCTTGACACTCTCCCTAGTGATATGTATCAGGAAAGGTCACAGATTGTGGTGGAGCCGATAGAGCCTATAAATATTGGAACCGAAGAGCAGCCCAAGATTATCCACTTTGCAAAATCTCTCACACCACCAGAGAAAACTAGGTTTGTGCCATTCTTTAAGAAGAAGAGAGGTAGCTTTGCTTGGTCATATGCAGACATGCCAGGTTTGGACCCAAACCTAATTCTACATCATTTGCCGTTGGATCCAAGGGTGAAGCCCGTAAAGCAGAAGTTGAGAAAGATGCATCCTCATATAGCCCTTTTGGTCAAAGAAGAACTCAAGAAATTGCTAGATGTGGGGTTCATTAGAGCCACAGATTACCTAGAATGGATATCTAATATTGTGCCAGTATCCAAACCAGATGGCTGGGTTTGACTATGCAATGATTTTCGAAACTTAAATAAAGCATGCCACAAGGATGACTTTCCACTGCCAAACATCGATATCATAGTTGACCTTACTGCAGGACATACAATGCTATCACTCATGAACGGATTCTCAGGGTACAACCAAATCAAAATAGCACCAGAGGATCAACACAAAATAGCTTTCACTTGCCCATGGGGTACCTTTTGCTGGAATGTCATGCCTTTTGGGCTGAAAAATGTAGGTGCTATATATCAGCGGGCCATGACAACTATATTCCATGACATGATGCATGTAACTATAGAAGACTATGTTGACGATATCTTGGCAAAATCTCTCACAAGGGACTCACACCTGGACATATTAGAAAAAGTCTTTTAGAGATTGGACCAATTCCAAGTCAAACTGAACCCAAAAAAATGTGTGTTTGGGGTAACATCAGGCAAGCTGCTAGGCTTCATCGTGTCGGCAAATGGAATAGAGGTAGACCCAGCCAAGGTCAAACCTATAATGGACATACCACTGCCCAAGACTCTAACACAGTTGAGATCCTTACAGGGCAAGCTGCAAGCCATCCGCAGGTTCATCTCACAGCTGGCAGACAAGTGTCAACCTTTCAGCCATCTCCTACATAAGAACATTCCATTTAAATGGGACGAGCGTTGCGACAAGGCATTCAACAAGCTAAAGGAGTACCTTATGAATCCTCCTATACTCATGCCTCTGATCCAAGGAAAACCTTTAATTCTCTACATCTCTGCTACACCCACTGCTCTGGGAGCTCTTCTAGCACAACAGGATTACGAGAACAAGGAGAGAGCTGTATACTACATCAGTCGAACCCTAGTGGGCTACGAGTTGCAATACTCACAGGTCGAACGATCATGCCTTGCGGTGGTTTTTGCTTCACAAAAACTCTGACATTACATGTTGGCACATCCTGTCAAACTCATTGCCAAGATCAACCCATTGAAATATCTTCTCAGCAAAGTAGCTCTCACCGGTCGACTAGCAAAATGGGTTATGCTTCTTAGTGAATATGATATAGAATATGTGGACAGAAAAGCCATTAAATGACAAATCATCACTGACCAACTGGCTGAGGCACCATTACAAGACACTTCACCGATGCAGTTTGAGTTTCCCGATGAGTCTCTATTCACTCTGTCAACATCTCCTTGGAAACTCTACTTTGACGGATCTTACACCAACCATGGATCGAGGGCAGGTATCCTATTTATCACTCCCCAAGGTGACACAATTTCGAAGTCCTACAGGTTGTTATTTCCATGCACTAATAACATAGCGGAGTATGAAGCCTTGGTGATTGGTCTTAAGATGGCAACTGAGTGGAAAATCCAAGCACCATGTGTCTATGGTGATTCCCAGCTTATCATAAATCAGGTCAACGATGAGTATCAGACCAAAGATGAGAAGCTCATCCCATACAAACGGATGGTCGACGACCTCAAAGAACACTTTGGGACCATCTCCTTTGAGCAAATATCCAGGATAGAGAACAAAGCAGTGGATGCAATGGCTACCATAGCCTCTCTTCTAGAAATTCTTGAATATGAGTCACGGTATGAGTTCTTAGTGGAAACCATCTGACAATCGGCTTATGATCTCCTTGAAACCCATTCCATTTGCCTCCTAGTCAGATCTGATTCACCTTGGTATGGTAAGACTTACACTTACCTCAAGGACAATATTCTCCCGTCGGACCTCTCTTCCAACCAAAAATAAACTTTCATCCGACAAGCCTCCCATTACACCATCATCGCCAATACCCTTTACCGACGTGGTCTGGATGGTACTCTACTCCGTTGTTTAGAACAAGAAGAATCCATAACTACCTTACGAGACGTACACGAAGGGATCTATGGAACACACTCCAGCGGTCCTTCCTTAGCCAAGAAACTCATGCGTTTGGGTTATTACTGGCCAAATATGGAAATGGATTCATATCAGTTCGTCAAAAAGTGCAAATAGTGCGAAATACATGGGAACCTAATCCATGCACCTGCTCAAGAGTTGAGACCTTTAACGACACCCTGGCCCTTTTGCCAGTGGGGAATTGACCTCGTGGGAAAGATTCACCCACCCTTTTCCAACAGCCATAAATTCATCATAACCGCCACTGAGTATTTCACAAAGTGGATTGAAGCCGTTCCCCTAACCACCATCACAGGAAAGCAAATTTCCTCTTTCATTCTGAATTACATTATCTATAGATATGGCATTCCTTCATCCATCATAATGGATAATGGAAGACCATTCAAAAATCAGGATGTCTAGGAACTCTGTGAGTGTTTCAAAATCTAACATCATTTCTCCACTCCATACTACTCCCAAGGTAACGGCCAAGCTGAGGCATCGAACAAAACCATTCTAAAAATCCTAAAGAAGACTGTCAATGACACTGGTCGCGATTGACATGTCCAACTCAATCCTGCTCTATGGGCTTACAGAACCAGTATACGCACTCCCACAGGTGCTACACCCTACGCCCTTGTCTATGGTTCTGAAGCCATTCTTCCCATTGAGGTCGAACTACCATCCCTCAGGGTGTCGTTGAAAGGTCTCATATCAGATGAAGAATACAGAGTCTCCAAGTTGCAGGAACTAGAGCTGCTAGAAGAACGGTGCCAAAAAGCCTTCGATCATCTTAAAGCATATCAACAGATGATGTCCAGGAGCTATAATCACAAGGTTCGACCAAGATGCTTTAAGGTTGGGGACCTAGTTCTAAAAGAGAACCTTCGCAATCAACAAGACAGAGAAAAGAAAGGTAAGTTCGAGCCTAACTGGCTTGGACCCTATGTGATTGTAGCTGCTTACGGATCGGGGGCATATCAGTTGGCCACTTTCGAGGGTGAGTTGTTTGATGACCCAATCAACAACATGCACCTTCGCCGGTTCTATACCTAGGAGAATCCCAATGCAAGGAGGCACAATAAAATAAAAAATTGAAAAATCAAAAAAGTTGAAAAGAGAAAATACAAAAAAATCAGAAAAAAATAGAAAGCATACAAAAGAAAATCATCCTTTGGTGAAAACCTAGCAAACAGGCACCTTGGATAGGTATCATGATGAAAACCTGGCAAACAGGCATCATGTTTACTTTCTAGCTTCTCGTGCAGATAAAAGCAAGTGATGAAAACCTGGTAAACAGGCATTACTTGTGATAAACTAACTTCTCCATCTTTGAAAATCCAATCACCCTGAGTCCATTCTTTCTCCATTTGCCCCATTCGACCCATATCTATCCCACAAATAAACACTTGACAGTTCCCTATCATGGCTTGATACTCTCCTTGTGGCCTTGTCAACCAAGGTTTCATCCCATACCGTGTCCTCAATAAGAGCCTAGCGTAGGGTCTCTTGTCAGTGTCCATGGTCCAAGTTTGTGAACTACGTTGCCTCTACGCTGTCACGTAGGCAAGGCCATTATTCTAATGCGCCCCCAAGGCTTCCATTTCTTCCACGGTCCCATTCGTCCCTTTTCTTGTCGTCATTCTTGTCGTCTTTCTTCTAGTCCATCCATGGTCCATTGGGGTTTACCCCGAACTACGTTGCCTCTGCGTCGTCACATAGGCAAGGCCATTTAGCAATGAGCCCCCAAGGCACTAGGTCAGTCCCTTAGGGTCCGTCTCCCCAATAAGGATTGTGCAATTTTCTCACCAAGCAAGCAAATGCAAGCAGAACCCACGCCTCAAGCAGAAATCTTGACTGTGAGCATCTTAACCTATCCACTACAAAGCAAATACCCAAGGTCTTCTAAATGATTTTATGCAAATTAAGGCAAGAACTAAACACATATCAACGCAAATATGCTTTGTAGATCGGCAACATGGTTAAGTTACAGAGTCTTGATTTTTGTTATCATGTCTTCCTATGCTACTCGAGGATGCCAACAGCTAGAGATGTTATGATGGGGGCATGATTATTTTCTTTGTTTTGCTATTTGTGGATTAAACTTTAGTAATGTGAAGCCTTGTCTAAGGACATGATCGGCAAAAGATCATTAAGGACATCAAAGGTCTAACATGAACGGGGGCAATCCTTGTTTGTTGAAATGCAAGAAATACTCAGGTCATCTAGATTCAGTTTTGACTAGATGCTTGTATTCACTTGCTAAATCACAATCCATGTAAGCGGTACTCAGGTCATCTCGGTTTAATTATACCTAGATGCTTGTATTCACTTACAACATCGCAGAAAATGTACCAAAAACAAAATGCCCAATGATGAAATAAAGCACTCTAAAAGCAAAACATCCATCCTGTATCCATATACACATCCATACATCCATATCCCATACAATCCTCATTATCCAAACTATGCAGGGTAACAATATCAAATGCAATTTCTAAGTCATTCTATCATACCCATTCTTCTGTCTATCATGTCATTCTTGTGTCGATAGAGTACATTTGGACTTCACAAAAACAACGCATATAGGAGCATATCATATCATATGTAGAGCTAGTCATGAACATGATTAGATCAGTAGAACACATCACACAAATGCATTAGGTCATCCATACATTAGCATCATATCGCATCTTAAAACACTAAAAATCCCAAAAACATAGCTCAGTGCATCGCATACAAAGCTGCATCATCACATAGAATTCATATTACATTTGCATTCATTTGAGGCATTAGATCATATAGACATCCTATAACATCACACACAAAGCTGCATCATCACATAGAAATCGTATTACATTTGCATTCATTTGAAGCATTAAATCATATAAGCATCATATGGCATCATATCCAAAAAATGCATCTCATAAAGCATCAGATAGTCCATCTAAATCTACACATACATCCCACCATACAATAGAAGTACATCATCTCATAACATATGCAATAGATACACAAAACTGCATCATCATATATACTATCATATAAGAGGTCCAAATGTATAATATCACCATCTCTCTCCAAAATCAAAGTGTCATATACAGTATACATCCAAATGGACGGTGATACATGTCCCAAAATGTGCAAAATCTGATAGGTGTCTATTCCTGCTGCTGTGGGCCACCACTACCAGCTCCTGACTGCTGAGGACCCATCACGGACGCCCCTGATTGTGATGGACCTACTCTATGAGTCGCCCCAGACTGACTCCTAAAGCTCCCCGCCCTCTGACTCGATGCCACGGCTCCATGGTATAAACCTCGGTAGTACTGGGCCTGTGACTGAGCCCTAGCAAGCTCTGTCTATGCCTGTGCCAACTACGTCTGCAATTGGCCTACCTGTGTCTATGCCTGCTGCACCTGCCCAACCAAAAAAGAGCTCGCTGCACCTGTCCCCATGGCGGCCACAGCAGTGTCCCGCTCTACACAGATAATGCGTAACTGTGCATCGGCCATGTCTCTCTCGCGAGTCAGCCCACTGATCACTGTGGCATCCATATCTCACCTCCTCTCGACCCTCCTCAGCTGTGCCTGCAGCTCTTGCACCTATCCCCTCAGGCTGGCTATAGTCTTCTCATGCACATCTCCCTATACTGGCCCCTGTGCTGCCTCTACCTGTCCTGGCCCCTGTGGCTGGGGCACCTGTTGCTGTGGTATCTGCTGTGGTGGCGGCATTTGCACCTACTGCGGTATCTGCTGCTGTGCCTTGGCCTGTCCTGGCACTGCTTGCTCGGCCTGGCCTATCCTCCTTCGCTGTCTAGGCCTCTCTCTAGCTCTACCACCCCATTGTCCTCGTCCTCCTCTAGCTCCCCTCCGCCCTAGGCCAACCTGTCCCTCCTCCTCTGAGTCTGTCTCATCAATGTGAGGCACCATCATACCAGGTCCTGAATATCTCGAGAAAGGATGTGCAATGATCCAATTCTCATACTCCTGCGTCACCCCTGCATCTTCTATCTCTCTCCTCATATCCCATGCCACATAAGGAGTCTGCTGGAACTCTGCTAAGGCCTCCTCGTACGAAGCTATCGGCCCCCATCGGACCCTCTCTGCATGTGTCCGTGCAAAGTGCGCCTGTCCCTGTGGCATGCCCTGCCTCCTACCGAACTGTCTCAACACTCGGCCCACCATCTGTCTCTCTAGAATATGTCGTGTCTGGCCTATCAGCCACCTGGTCTGAAAGTAGTATGGTAGCTCATCTCCCTCGTCGTCCCAGGGCTCGCAGTCCAGATATGGTCGCCATACGACCACATCTACTCCATCCAAGGTGTGTCACCAGTACTCTAGCTTCCCCAGCCTGTGCTGGGAAATCACTCTGGCATAGCCATAACTGTATGGCTCTCCTCTCTGCCTCGTGAACACACATATCGGCCTAGTCACCGCTATGTGCTCCCACAGCCAAAACTGTAGCAATAGTACACCAGCTGATAGACTCGTGCTACGGTGGTACACCACCTGATGCATATCGTGGTATAAATGGGCTAGTACGCAGACTCCCCATGCATATCAGGTGCCGTCAGTCAGCATCCGCTCCATAATCCTGCCCCATCCGATAGGGAACCCATGCGATCTCCTGTCCAGGCATACAACACCCCCGATCAGTCCAGTCACAATCCCCAGGAAGTAGTCATAGCACTCGTATATATCCTACCATGGGATGACCTGTCCAACCAGCTCAGGATCATCAAACACTCGCTAGCACTTGGCGAGTCCTGCATCTCGCTGTGCATCATACTCCACTAACTCACCCACCATGGGTAAGTGCAATATCTGGTAAACGTCCTCCAACGTCACGGACATCTCTCCAGTCAGAAAGTGAAAGGTCCCATCCTCGCTGTGGAATCTCTCCACAGCAGCTGTCAGCAGTCCTCGGTTCGCCTGCACCTCGGGCATGAAGCATACATAGTCTAAACCCATGGCACCAAGCGCCACTCTGTCACTCTCTGTCAACATGTATCTCTATAATAGGGGCATGGGAAACATCTCCCTCGACTGCAGTGTGTCTTGAATATCCTTCTACAGGCAAGCAAGGCAACGCATCAGTCTCAAATGGCATATACCATACTCAACATATCTACTGAACTATATCAACTCAACTTAGCATCTCAAATTGATCACAACAGCACACTACATCTCTTGACTAGATTCCTACAATCTCAGAGATAGCTCATCGATTCCCGCATCAAACAGGATGCTAATCGAATCAATTTGGCTAAGTAATTTGCTATCTCAAGCAAATGCGCCACTACAGGTGGTAAAGTGCCGTTTCTTGATATATGCACCACTAAAATCGACATATGCGCCGCCTAAACACATATGCGCCGCTACAGTGCACATATGCGTAGTTTCAGTGCATGCGCCGTAGAACTCGGTATATGCGCCACCCAATTACGAAAGCGCCACTAGATTTTGCATATGCATCGACTTCACACATGTGCCACTACATTCCACATATGTGCTGCCTAATCACATTGTGCCGCCTATTTACAAAAGCGCAGCTACAATGCACAGATGCGCCGTTTTAATGCATGTGCCGCCGAAACTGGCATATGCACCGTGAAACGACAAAAGCACCGCTTCGCGAGGCATATGCACCATTCTGCACTTCGGCACATCCGTTTGACCTATTTTCTACATGCATTTATGACACCTAAAATCGACCCTAGGAGAAATTTTTTGAATCACATACTAGGGGTCCTGCCTCTGCTGGCCACCCAAATCGATGGACTCGCTCGAATCGGTGCTCCTCGCATGGAATATCTGCTACTCTAGCTGCCATGCTGCTCCAAGTTGCTCTAGGCTCTCTCAATCCAATCCAGATCAAACAAGTGTGCAAATGACTATTCTTGTGGACCCAGCTCCTATTTATAGCCTCCAAACCCTAATTCTAGCTAGGTGATGACTGTGACTACTTCCCATGCCCATTTTTCCTCCAGTTTTCTTCCCGTTTCCCTTAAACGCATCCTTTTCCTCTTGCTTATCCTAATCCTTTCATCTTCGTGAGATTGTCCGTCTCTGATTCTTTCACCCTTTTCCCGTCCAATCTCCCGAGGGGGCATCCTATCGTCAGTAAGCCTGTACCAGGGGCAAACTGGGGCATGTATCGTCATTCAAACTATCAATTTCTTTGAAGCAATGCTATAAACTGCATTGCATCAAAGAGGGGCAAAATGTATATGCCTAAAAATGACATGAATCATCCTAAATAAATATTCTAAATATTTATTCCATTCTTCTATTAATTAAATAAATATTCTAAATTTATTTAATTGATTCACTATTCCATAATTAAATAAAATCAATTTATTTAATTAATTTTCCTAAATTCTTCTAATATCCTACACAATTAAATAATCATAAATTATTTAATTAATCCAAATTCCTCTATCCTAAGTTCTAAATTCCAAAAATCCACCTCACCTTTTCCACCTCACCTTGTCCACCTCATCAGGTTGCACATGTAATTAAATATATTAAAATTTAATTATCTTATTTTCCCTCACCCACATGGCCTATTTCTTCTCAAATCAGAGGTTAGTTAACTAATCAATCAAAAGTGTTAACTAACCTGTCAATTGAGTTAATCCCTCAATCAACCCAGTTCACTGGTCAATCAATTCAGTCAGTTCCACAATCCACTCTTCTAACTAATCAATCAAGTCTGTTAATAGACCAGTCAATGGAGTTAACTCTCCAATCAATTTTGTCACATCCCCTCTTTAATGATGGAGCTGGGACACTTGTCACATTTCTACTAGATGTACATTCCTCAACCATCCTCAGCCATTGATCTTCATATCTCCTCTCAACCGTTGATTCCCATTCTTCCAAGTCTATAAATGAAGCTTCATCCCTCCATTCTAAGGATCCAGGCTTTTGACATCGTTACTCTGCAGAAATATCACCAGCATGCCTTTGGCACCCTATTGACCATTCACAAGCTTGAGATCACATACTTGCATTGGAGCTCATCTTCATTACATATCACAACAGCCATTTACCATCGACTTCCTTGAACATAGCTTAAAAAGTGCACTCTCTGAGGGCTCACTCCATCTGCAAAAGGACGATTGTAATAGGCAAAGAATAGAAACATCGATTTCAGGGAAGGTTTGCTTTGTGTTATTCATTGCTATTTTCTTTCAATCTTTCTTGTTATCTTCTATTCTGTTGATGTTTGGGTCATACATTATTCATTTGATTGATCACCATTTTACCCTTACAGCTACAACCCAAGAGAAAAAAAAGAAGTTGATTGCTTTATGTGACAAATATCATAGGGTGATTGCTTGGACCTATGAGGACCTCCATGGCTATAATAGAGATATCATCTAGCACACCATAGAGCTTACTAAAGGATCCAAACCAGTCTGACAGAAGTAAAGGCTAGTGAATCCTAGAATTGAACCCCTAATGGTGAGTGAACTACAAAAGCTCCTAGAATCAAAGATTATTTTCCCAATTAAGCATTCAACCTAGGTGTCAAACCTAGTTCCTATAAGAAAGAAGAATGGTGACATAAGACTCTGTAGATTTCAGGGATTTGAATATAGCATCTTTGAAAGATCATTATCCCTTGCCTTCTATGGAACAGATTTTACAGACTATGGCTAGGTCAAAAAGGTTTTCCTTGCTTGATGGTTTCTCAAGATACAATCAGTTTTGGTTAGCAAATGAAGATTAGCATAAGATAACATTCACCATGAAGTGGGGATCATTTGCATATGCTAAGATGCCCTTTGGCCTTTCGAATGTTGGAGCTACCATGCATTAGATGTAGCACTTGGGGAGCTTATAAATAAGATCATTCTACTCTATCTAGATGACCTGACTATTTTTTCTAAGAATGCCAGAGATCATTTTGACCATTTAGAAGCTATTTTCAAGAGATGTCAAGAGTTTGAGATCTCTCTAAATACCAAGAAATGTATATTTGTTGTGCCTCACGGTAAACTCCTAGTACACATAGTATCAAATCAAGGGGTTTCCATTGATCCAGAGAGGGTCATAGCTATAATGAATCTATCTTTGCTAGTTAACAAGAAAGCAGTTCAATCCTTTTTAGGGAAAATTAACTTTGTCAGCCGATTTATATCTAAATTTGAAGGTCTAGTTAGACCAATGACACTGTTGCTTAAAAAAGATCTAGCTTTCAAATGGACTACAGAAGGAAGACAGGGTTTTGAAGAGGTCAAGAGAGCCATTTCAATAGCCCCAATACTCATAAACCTAGATTTCTTTAAACCTTTTATAATGTATGTGTATGGGGGAGAATTCAATGTTGCTGTTGTTCTAACTCAGAAAGATGATCAAGAGGAAGGAGAGCATCCAATAGCTTTCTTCTCCAGGACTCTTAGGGAGTACGAGTCAAGATATAATTTCATGGAGAAAAAAACATATGCCATGGTAAAATCCCTTAAAAAATTCATACATTTGGTAATAGGAAATAAAATTCTAATATTAGTGGCTCACCCCAGTGTAAGAAAATATATTATGGAGGGTGAGATCACTAAGAAAAGAGCCAATTGGATAACAAAGATTTTAGAATATTATGTAGAAGTAAGACCCACCATGTTAGTCAGAGGCAAAAGACCGTGCCAATACATGACCCAAGACATAGAAAGATCAGTGTCTGAAGAAACAAAAAATGAAAATGTGTTGAAACTCCAAGAGGTTGACCAAGATTCTTGGGTTAGAAATAGGATATAGTTTATGAAGTATGGGGTGTTGCCAAATGAACTCTCCCATGATAAGAAAAGGTACTATAGGCAACAAGGAATCCATTTTGTACTAATTGATCAGATCTTATTTAGAAGGAATACTGATGGTATACTCTTAAGATGTATAGAGAAAGATGAAGCTCAAAGAATATTACATGAATTACATCATGGAGCCTCAAGTGGACATTTTTCAGCAAGGGCTACTACAATCAAAGTGACACAAGTTAGATAATTTTGGCCCACTCTATTTACATATTGCCATCAGATGGTTAAGGAATATCAGGCTTGCCAGTTTTATACTGGCAAGAGGAGAAACACAACAATGCCTCTACGTCCCATAGTTGTGGATGAACCCTTTTCTCAATGGGGTTTGGATTTTATTGGCATGATCAATCCAATATCAAATATGGGACACAAATGTATTCTCATAGTAATAGATTACTTTACCAGGTGGAGTGAGGCAGTACCACTCAAAGAGGCAATAGAAAGGTCATACTAGAATTTTTAGAAGGCATAACTTCTCGGTTTGGTCCTTCTCATACCATCATATCAGATAATACTAAAGCATTTTTGGGAACTAAATTATCTAAGTTTACTTTAAGAAATGGGAGATATTTGAAGACTTCTTCAAATTATTACCCACAAGGTAATGGTCTAGCAGAGTCCACTAATAAGAACCTTATTAGACTCAAAAAAGATAGGGCCTAATTATTAAAGAGAGTGGCATAAGTTACTTAATACAACACTGTGGGCTGACAGAATCACACCAAAACAAGTAACTAAAATGTCTCCCTATGAGTTGGTTTATGGTAAACCTACGGTAATGCAACTAAGTTTAGAGATTCCTGCTTTACAACTGTTAAAGTAGATAGAAATTGAGGAAAATAGCCCATGTAAGTCAGACTTGCTGAGCTATTGGAAGTCTAAGAAAAAGGAGAAAAGGCACATGAATCAGTAATGAAACATCAGAAAATGGTTAAAAATTGGTTTGACAAGAAGACTTCTAATCCTCTTTTTGAAGTTGGCTCTCTGGTATTGAAGTGGGATGAAAGAGTTGCCAAGCCAGGTCGACATAGCAAATTTGAATCATTATGGGCAGGCCCTTATAAGGTTCGTTCTTGTAAGTAGCAAAATTCATTTGAGCTAGAAACCATGAATGGAGAACCTGAAGAGATTCTAGTAAATGGGATCTTTCTAAAACATTTCACCTAGAGCAGGGGCTCATCATGTATCATAGTTAGTTTTTTTTTTGGTTTCCTTTTCTCGCTTTCTATTTTCTTGCCTTCCCTTTTAATAAGTGTTTAGTGAACACATGTCAGCAATGCAAAGCCCCTTCTCTTTTAGTCCTTGCATTTATTAAGGTTGTTTCAACAATCCCCAAAATTCCAGGGAAGTACACACCTTTTTAGAAAGATAGCCACTCTCATAACATATCTGACACTCCGTCCAACGTGGATTTTGAAAAGATACATTAATTGGCTCTTGGCATTAATGCCATTAATACAATGGGATGTGTCATTTATTGTTTCCATAATGCCCAATAAGCTAGGTATTAAGTCCTTGAGGGTGTCATTTGCTTCTATCTTCCTTCTCTAAATCACTGTCATGTCTGAGCTCTATTCCTCACAAGTGCTCTTCAGCTAAGTATAACTCTGCTAAATAGTTTTTCTCTTTTTTCTATGTCAAATCTTTCTTAAATATTCTCACAAAGATACAGATATGTTTGAGACACAGTCACCATGAGAGGGACTAGGAATTTTTGAGTTGACTGATAAATTGATGAACAACAAGTCATATGCTTCGGCACCTGTGCAACCAAGGAAGTCCTATCCAAGAACAAGGGTTCCTAAAGTAGGATTATCTGTTGACCTAGATCAAGTGAAAGACTATGCAAATGACATATATGATACACCTCTGCAAAAGAACACCAAGAATCTTCGAGAGGGAGCACATCAGAGGTGACTCATTCAAGCGAACAAGGGGCAGTATGAAACTTTTGGTATGAGAATATGGACTTCTCAATTGGCATAGTTCCTAGTTCCAAATGTACACCCTTGTCCTAAGCTAATTGAATTGTGTACAAAGCTATTTCATGCACCATTAAACTCTATCTAATAGGGTCCTTTCATAATTCATAGTATGCCTAAGACCATAAGGGACATGCTAGCCCTACAATATGATAGAACGACAACATTTCCAACTATTACCAAGAGGCAAGGCACATGGGCAAATTTACATAGCACACTGAAATTCCTTAATGCAGACATGCATCTGGGCAAAGATAATACTCAAATGCCTACACTACCCACTAGTCGTGCACAATTTAACCCTGATGTTTAGGATGCCCTTTCAATGATAGCTTTCATTTTTGGAATGAAGGAGGACAACACAGTTCATGACTAGCAATTGGCAATCATTTTTAGAATGAAAACTATGGATAAATCTCAGGAGTATCAGCTAGATTTTTCAGAGCAAATTGCTATAACCATGATCGAGCATCTTGCCAATTTCAAAACAAAGTGAGTATTCAGGTATTCCACATTCCTATTCCATCTTATGTTGTATCAAAATTTTGTTCTTTTTATATAGCATATGCCCTTAAATATGTATGACTCAGATTCAGATCATAGTAGAACTATCCCTGTGTCCCCATGGACACATGTGTTATCTGATACATCAAACCCTTATGAGTTTTGGGAGTTTTTTGTCATCCCCGCTTTTGGTCAGTTAAGTCCTGAGCCTATGGAACATAAGATGACATAGAGTATAAGGGGTTTTGTAACCAACTACCCAATTCCCTGTGACTACTTCTTTGGAGCCCATACTAACATAATCAGAGTCCAAGGTTTCACTGGAGAGCCTATGCTATTTCCTAAAGTATTGACCCTAGGGTCATATTCTTAGAGGTTACCCATCAAGTATTTGTTATAGATAATGATTTCGGCCACAATAAAAGAAAGAAAAAGATGTATAATGTCCCATGGGCTAGGGGAAACATGACAATTGAAGTTAGAGGAGTAGGGAACCTTTTATTAAGGAAGTTAGTTGTCCTTGGTTTTCTTACTATAAAAGATAAATGGAAATATGACCTAGATAATTTCCTAGCTTCCTGGATAATAAATAATAAGGTTCGTGCCAAGATGGTACATGATGGATGCCCATTCTAGGAGGATAGGAGGTCTCTAAAAGAAGATAGCCCAAATCTCTATGTAGAATTAACTGATTTGTCCTATGAGGGGCCTAGGCCATGGGAAATCTTCTATGTCAAAGAGAAAGATTATGACCCTAAGTTGAAGATGATCGTGAGTCTAAGGAAATAATTAAAAGAAAAAGAATGGAGAACAGAAAAGATTGAATCCTATTGGAAATATAGGAAAGAAACTTCTGAGATTACTCATTCATTTGGGAATGTTGAAAATGATGAAATATGGGAGTCAATCTGGGATGAGTGGCACCCATCCCCAGTCTCAAGTCTAGACACAAGAAAAATTCAAAGGAAGGGTGAGGATCTAGAGGGAGAAACAGAGTCGGCCCCAAGAATGCAAGAAATAGGACAAGCGTCATCTATTGATCCTAGGTCTTCATGGCCTCAATCCCTTAGTACATTAGAGAAGCAAAAAGGAGTTCTGTCATCACCAATTCTAGGAACTCATAGAGCTTTGGCATCTAGGGGTTCTAGAATGGTCCCTTTGCAACAACCGGTGGTTGTAAATATTGAAGATGAAGAAATAGAGGAAACAATAGAAAGGCCTTCAAAAGTAAGGAGATTTATCCTACCACAGGAAGAAGAAGAAGTCATAGCACCACAACAACAACAAGTGTCAGTTACCTCTTCCATGACTCAAGTAAGTACTTCTTTTCTCTTCTCTCCTATGTCTCTTTCTTCTCATTTAGGAGTGGCAATTCCAAACACTCAAGTTTCCATGTCCCCTACCACTTCTTCTATGCTTACACAAACCTCTGCCCTAACGCCAGTGCACCGGTCATGTCCTCATAGGCCATAACCCTGCCATTATTTTCTCCATCTGTACCCAAACGAACCCCCCCACAAGTTTCCCCTAGGCAACAATTATATGCTATTCCTTATGGCCTACCTCAGGGTCACCCCTTTGTTGGAGGTTATATTGCATCTCCTCCCACCTTCCAAGCTCAAGAAAACATAGCAAAAAGGGCTAGAGAGGCTAGGATGGAAAAGAAGAGAAAAAAGGAAAACAAAAGCCCTGCTATGGATCACATGAGGTCACTCTTTGACCCTATTCAACAATCATTGATAGTGACACATTTGTCCCCAAATGTAGTAAAACTAAATGAGCAAATGTAACCCCAAGATTATGCTATGAATGATGTGGCCATGGATATGTCTCTCTTCAAGCCACATGACAGGGTTGATCTAATGAATGAAACAACTGTTGTGGCTACAGACTATTTGAAAGTGTCTGAGAAGTTACAAAAGACAGAGAGTGATTTGGCTCAAGAGAAAATGAATAACAATAATCTCACTTGGGAGATTTAGTCTAAAATAAATGACATTGATAATTTGAACAAACAATTGCAGAATACTATTTCGTTACAAATACATCAGGTTGTATAGGCCTATATTGCTTCTCTTAAGATTGAGTTAGCACTAGAGAAGGTTGCAGTGACTATTTTAAGATAGGAAAAAGCCACTATAGAAAATAAGTATCAGGATAAATTGCGAGAGGCAACACAGTTGCAACAAAATTATTGAGTGAGAAAAATGCCAATAGTGCAGCTCAGGCACAACTCATGGCTAAGCAACAAAGAACAAAATAGCTGACAATTGAGTTGGATAATAGACCATAGAATGCTAGAGTTCTAAATTTGGTAAAAGAGCTATATGTTTTAGTATGGAAGAGAATCTCTGAGGAGATTATTCAGCTAAAGTTGTCCTTGACTTTTCTATTAAATGCTCAGCAATTGTGTGAGAAGGTAGAGACTTCTGTGCTAGCCACTTTATCTACTATTTCATTTAGGGTTTCTGACTCTCATCTTTTATTGAAAAAGTTCTATGACACAAAGATGAAACATTATTAGTAGTAGGTATTGATGATAGAATGATAGATGCTAAGAAGGTCAATGAGGTTTTGAGTTGTAATTCTGTAGCCACAAAATGTCAGGAGCTCCTAGATATAGTGAAGGAAGGAGTGAAGAATAGGAAGAAACACATAGAAGATTTGGTGCAACTGGGACTTCCTTCACATTTCCCAGATAGTAACACAGTGTTGATGATAGATGACATCAAGGCCCTTCTTTTGACCAAGCCAAATGATCAGACAATTTTCCAAGGTTTGAGTGATTCATCAACAGTAAAGGAAGTTGAAACTATGTTGATACCTATGGCCCAACTGGAATTTCAATTAAAGGCTATGGCACAAATTTTGCAAACATTTTCCCATAAAGATATAATTAATCTTGATTTTTCTTTTCAAGATTTGTAGAGTAAATAGGGGCTCTCAGATTTAGAATGGTCTGTATATCAAATAGCGTTGCAAAATCTATAATTCAAGTTTTATTTTCAATACAATATCTTTTTGTCAATCTTGGGGTTTTTCAGAGCAGGCTCAAAAGTCTTGATGGTCGCCAAGAACTGTAGAGTAACCCTACATTTTGTTTTAGTTTTAGCAGTGTTGCGGTAAAAGTGATAGTGGCTTATTATATTTGTGTCTCTATGTTTTTGTGTGTGGGTCGCACCAAGTGTCAAAACCACAACAATGGAGCAAGCACCAAGTTTTATGTGGAGATTGCCACATGTTAGCAAGTTGACTGTAGACTGTGCCACGTATTGGGTAACAAGTTTTGTTACATTTTGTTTCAAGCTTATAGAAGGTGCCATGTGTTGCTAGTGGAAGCAGTCTCAAAAGTTTCTTTTCTTGCTATATGTTTGCGGGTGCCACCGTGTGTCCTTTTGAGTTTTATATGGATGATGTCACGTGTTCCTATTCAAAATTTATATTGATATCAGCATATATATGGTGGGCCACAATTCAAATTTAGTTTCAAGCTTGCAAAGGGTGCCACGCGGCGACAGGGAAGAAAGGGCTACTTTATTCATAATCTTCTTGTATCATGAAACTTTTTAATTCACAGTTGCAGTGGAGTGCAACAAGTGTCAGCTTCTGAAGGATCCTTCAAAAGTTTCATTAGTTTCAACAGTGTCGTGGAGGTTGCAATGTGTTAGCAACTTTGTTGTGGGTGCCACCATCTGTCCCAATTTTATTCCCTATATGGGTAATGAGTTATGAATGTAGTGAGTCCCATTGATATTGTGTATCAGTTTCTAAGTGAAGTGGGTTGTGACAGATGTCACAATGGAAGGTGCCCAGGTTTAAAGATAGAGTTTTTAAATGCTTTGTGGGGCAGGACACGTACCATTTTGGAGACTGCAGAGTGTGACAAGTGGTTTTTTCCTATGAATTTCTTTGAAGGAAAAAGAGTTTCTAAGTATATGCGGACGCTGCCATCAATCATAATTTCTTTTGAGCCTTATGTGTGTGGGTGTTTCCATGTGTCTTAGTCTCTATACAGTTAGTGTGCCACACAATATTACGCCCTAGCCAATGAGCGCACAAGAGGGATGGCCATTACAGATTCAGAAGATTGTAACCGCCATGGACTTTTAGTAATCTTCAGTTCTATTTGGCCATTAATGATTTGGGTTGTTACAGGTAATCTTGCGTTAAGTCTATGAATATAAATATATAGGATTTGTAATCGAAGGATACTTTACTTTTTTTAAAAATAAGTTTTCAATTAGAAATCTAATAGAGGATTTGGAGACTTTGTTGTGACCAGTTTATATCATTTTGCCTTTATTTTGTTGTTCTTGATAAGAAAGTCGATATATCTATGCATGTTTCTATGCCTTTTATGTTGCTGGAAGATTAATAAAACAAACTTTGTTCTATGCCTTGGTTGATATCATCTGTGTCTTTGCAAAGTCATCTGGTTATAAGCCTTTGATAATATTCATTATATTTGTTTATGTTTGATCATTTAGTTTTGCTCTTTAATTATTGGAGTACTTTTTACATAGGCGCATCTCCATAAATTAGATTTTCTTATTGTATCTGTAATCCTGTTTATTTCTTTCCCTTTGCTCAAAACCTAATTGAAATAAGAAGAGCTGACTTCTTTAAAATCTAGAGGTTGTTTCAAGTAAGCCTCACATTGTTGAAACGTCCCATGTTGGTGTTGGAACTTGCACAATTTTATACATCAACAGTCATGAAATTTTGAGGAGAATGATTATGAGTGAGAATGAAAGGTGGTTGAGAGTAATTGTAGGTGGAAGGTGGTTGTGAATAGTTGTATGTAATATGTGGTTGAAAATAAGTGGGATGGATAGGTGGTTGAGAGTGATTATTCATAAAAGAAGTTACTCTAGGTGCTAAATTTTGATAGTTGAATCCCACAGCTTTGTAATTCTATGAATTACTACCATTAGATACTTCAATACTAGTGGAAGCATTACTACAAGCATTTGCATTAGTAGTTAGAATTGTTAATGTAAATGTAGACATTCTAGTAGTCAGTGTAGGTGCCAGTACTTGTGTATGAGATGGTGATGATATGTTATTAATAACATTTGCACATTCATTCACTGGCATAACATTATGATGTACTATATGCATTAACACCATCTTGTCCTTTTAACAATTCTCTTATGTTATGAATCACAGGTATAGCTTCTTCCACTATCCTTTCATTTTCCATAAATGCTTGAAAATCAGCTAATTCTTTATCAAGTTTGTTTATTTGCTCATCAGGTACATGTGCTATCATGTCAATAGGGCCTTCAACATCATGAAATATTTGTTCTTCCATTGCAATTGTAGGAGGCATGATATCTTGCAAATTTTGTGTTTCTCCTTTTGTAACGAATGTGTTGAATAGATTTTTAGAGGTAGGAACATTGTTGGTTTTAGGAGCATTAGAACCCATTAGTCTAATGCTTCTACTTAAAGGGATATTTGTATTAAGGAAATAGGTTATAAGACTCATGCAAAAGCACACAACACTCAATGCACAAACTAATAGAACAAACCCTAGGAAGTGGGTTTAATTGTTGAAATACACAATGTGCAAATGCAAAAATTAAGATTTATATGTAAAAAGCACACTATGATGAAACACTACAGTCCAAAAGTAGATTTGAATGAGAGTTTTAAAAGAGTAGTAAAATCTAAAACAAGATTTTAACTACAAACCCTAGCTAATGCAAAGACTAGGTTATATAAAAAAAACACAATTTCACGCAAAATCTAACAATTTAAGCATGAAAATGCAATGAAAATGATTAATTAATGATGTACTACTATAATTTAAATCAGATCTGATGTAGAAATCAGAAATTAAATGAAGTACAATTAAATAGATGCAAACTATGTCAAAATACAAGCCTACGATGCTAATTTTTTTAATTTTTTTTAATTTTTTTAATTTTTTTTGTATATTTTCAAGTATAATAAGATGAAAATGAAATGACTGAATGTAAATCTGAAGAACAATACTGAACAAGGTGCAAGATTCAATAAAAACATGGGTTCACCAAAATGTTATGTAGGAAAAGTGGAATTAGGGTAAATAGTTAGATCCTCCTTTCGCTACACACATTCAAGGACATTTAACCGTGTTGAATGACAAATTTTACAAGAGGTTCACCTATAGGTTGGTTGTCACTTGTAATGATAGGGAAATTTAGAATTTGTTGATTAATGTATTAATTTAATGCTCAAGTGTGCTCAAAACCCTAATTATACAAAATTGTAGGCAAACAAACAAATTACGACAAATGCTCTCACACAAAGATAGTTAACAAAGATTAGTTATTAACCATTTTTAAAGTTTGGGAATCTAAACAGTCAGGGGCTTTGTGACTAGAACCTAAGCCCAATGCATTGCTTTCTTTAGCAGGTTCCAGACTCTTTATGATACTAATGATCATTGTTCTATTAGTTTTTGACTCTACAGATGCGGAGGGCACTGTGACTAGCACCCCAACCCAAGGTAGGATGTTCTTCAGGATGTCGAGACCTCTTCTAATGCTAATTATCATTATTCTAGGGTTTTCTACTCTTGCAACCTTGTAGGGATTTATGACTAGTGCCCTAGCCCTGATAGTGCATCAAACTGCTTCTTTCTGCCAGTTTTGGAATCCTTATCTTCTATAACCTTCCTCTACAATTCCACTCCATGAAATATGATACCTATAACTTGCAATCACAAGGAGTGTGGTTGGGGGTTGTGGTGTTTAGGAGCTTTCCTCAGTCAAGTCCCAGAATGGCATTCAAGCTTTCTAATGCCATTGTTTGATAAAGAGAGTGTATCCCTCTGGGATAGAGGCAAAACCAATTTGATAAATGATTGATTGAAAACAACTAGATATCACCTCAGAGGTGTAGCTCACATGTTGATGAAAATCCTTCAACACATGAGAAGATGAAGCTAAATTTGCAATCACAAACACAACAACAATATTTTTCTTTGTAGCAATGAATATCTTGAATGCTCTAAAATCATAAGTTTGCCAAAATTTTAGAATTATCTTGTAGTTTACAAATGAAACCCTAAACATGCTTATATATGCATTCTTACTTTAATTTCATAATTCAAACTTAAGATGTTGGCATGGGACACCTTTAATGGTCACATAACTGACATTCAAATTTGGAACCTACCTAAAATAGGGCAGGACTAGGGCACAAGTGCACAAGCACATGGTACTTATTTTAAGACAGTTCTAAGCTCAACAATGTCCCCAAGCTAAATATTTCAGGCCATTTTCTCTTAGGAATTAAAATGAACATGCAAGATGCAAAACAAGGGACCTATGAGCTAAACTTAGGAGGTAAAAGTCCTAGGGGGACATTTTAGGACATAACACAAAGAAATTAGAAGATCATGGAAAAAAACCATAACACAAGACACCATGACATAAGATTTAAGTGGAACACCCTAATTAGGGAAAAACCACTGTCCAACCTCTTGAAAGAACTTTATTGCAGTGTCTCACTGGCAAAGAATCTAATGAAGGGGGTAAAATCACAAAACAAACAACAATAGAAATTGCACAGAGAAAATAGAATGTACAGAAGCTCAAATACAATCAGAAGAATCAATCCTCCATAGGCTACATCCCATTCAGCTACCCATCACTAGGCTCTAGAATCTTCTACATACTGTCACCCCAAATCAACTAGGGTTTCTATTTTCCCACCTTTTCTTGATTCTACACATTCCACATTATCTCCACTACTACCAAGGGCTCTATCATGCCCACTTGTTACGAGTGGCCATGACACAAGAAACCTCATCTCATGCCCACATCTCCCATGTGGTCATGACATGAACCACCAAAATTTTTTCCCTACCCCTAAATCCCTATCGTACAAGGTGGGGAAGAAAGACAAGGCGTGGATGGAACATCCAAGACGCCTTGTCAAAAAAAAAAAAACAAACCAAGGGGATACTAACATTAATTGACGACAAAAGAACAAACATGCAAGGAAAGATAATTCAACCCACATGCAACCAAAATGGGACAGATCAATCTTAAGCAAAGAGGTAATATTTTGTCACTTCCAACAAATTTGACATTAAGAGAGTTTTCAAGGCAACATGAGTCATTAATCCATTAACACAACACGACAAGGCCACGTTGAGAGAGGAAGAGGGTTCCAATATCTAGTCTATGCTATCAAACATCAGAAGAGATAGATCAACAATAGTTAGGTTCCTATACGTCACTAGAGATAGATAAATAATTATTATTATTCTTTTACAACAAGAGATAACTATATATCATTTATTTTTTTATACATTGGGAGAGATAACATACATTAAAATTTTTTTTCTTCTCAATAATAGAAATAAATAACATTTGTCCTTCTCTTGTACATCAATAGAGCTAACTATACACCTATTATACAAGAGAAATGAATAACCAATAATTATCCCCATTGCAATAAGATAATAAAATAATCAATAATTAATCTCCTATGCATCATTAGAATAAATTAAATGTTAAATGCATAAAGTTATTTTCGCTAACATCAATTGAATAAAGTACACATTAATTTACTTATCCTCAATACATCAAAGGAAATAATTTTACATTAATTAATTCTCTAAAATAATAGGATAACCAAAATAAATACGATAATCATTTTTGCTTTACAACAATAGAGGCAAATAACCATGAGGTAATTAACCATCGAGGTCAGAGTACATCAAAATGATACAACACCATAATCTCGTCAAGTCTCTAGTAGGACTCCAGAATAGGACCAATGGGAGATGTCGCTCTCCTCCCAACCATATTGCCATCATCGAGTGCAATAGATGTCTATTGCACTCTAGGCAACCCCCAAGCTACGGAGAGAGGAGGCAAGGATACCACTACTAACAAAGTCAACTCACATGACCAGGGTCTCAAGAAGGACACCAATTTCATCCACACAAAATGAATTAGAACACATGAGTCTCACACACCCCACACATCAACAAGGGGAAACACAACAGGACAAGATAACTCGACGCTCAACATACAGAAAAGCACAATTAAAATGCAAGCCTTACCATAAGGGCACTCATTACCCAACAAAAAGGGGGAAGGAGAGGAGTGAAACATAAGAGGAATATCAATACTAAAATTCATCTATAGCCCTTCAAATCAAAGTCACCAATCATAATGTTTCAATGCAGTTTTAGAAGAAGAAGAGACACAATAAGGCCAAAATACATTTCTCCGCTTAATGCATGATAAACTAAATAAGCTAGAAGGAGGTAACATAGAAGGCAATGTAAAAAGTCAATCTAGATGCCCCAACATGCCAAGGACAACCAATGAAATGTTTGAACTTAAAGGGGGTCCATCGAATAACGGAATAGGGTCCTTAGATTTCTATAAAAGAAAATATTTATGTATGGCAATAAAATTCCACACAGAGTTTTCTAAGATCTACCAAAACCGCAAGATATTTGATTCCCTTAACAACCTACTCTAACTTTCCCACTACCACTATATCTAGATGTTTCGTTTAACTTATTTATTTTAAATACATACCATCAATAATAAGAGTTAAGCTCAACAAGAAAAAAATAATTTATTTTAAAACTGATTGTAAATTTCCAAAGTGCTTAAAGTGAAAAGCAATCTTCCATAGAATGAGATTCCCAATGACTACGATGATAACTTGAAGTGAAAGACACATTGCATTTAACTTCAAGAGCTAGTTAGTACCATTGCAAACATACACTAAGATAATTAAAAAAGACAATTATTACCACTACGGATTAGAGATTTATGTTGCTGCTCCAAGAATAAATTATAGTTTAATAATCAACAACCTCAAGAAGGATTACAAGCCCCTTGCTAGACCTAAACCTATAACTGCAGATAAGGAGCCAAAAGCTAAGTTTATTTGTTGTAGGAGGCTACAGGTAATTAAAAAAAAAGGTAATCAGAACTTCACAAAATTATGACGTATGAAAAGGAGGGCTAAGTTTTCGATGATTGTATCCAATGAAAGGAGAGGTTTAATAATACCATAGACTGAAGCCTATGAACAAAGAGACTTAAGATTTTAAATCACAGACCTTATAGAGGCCGCAGACACAGCTAGGACAATTTTGTCTACAAGGAGGTCGGCGGCCTGCCCTTGGCCATGCCACTCTCAACAGACCAAAGAACTCAACACTGAAGTAATAATTTATTGTTCTCTAACTCGTATATCTGAAAAAAAGAACATAACCATTAACTCCCAGTTTCCCATTTACTACATTTCGCTATGCTCCTCTCTTTGTTCTCTACTTCCCTCTAGGCTACTATTGCACCAATATAATTTTCAAACTATTGTGTTTGGTAACCAATCGCCCAACAATGAAAATCTTATTCTCCAGGTTTAAATCATTACTCAGGAAATAGAGGAAGGTTGAGTTTTGTATAGGGAGAATGTCAACTAGATCATGGTGAAAATAGAGTCTTCACCCTTAACAAAACTGAAAGTAAGGACAAATCTATGTTTTAGATGCACTAGTAATCTTAACCAAGGGAAGAAAAATTACCTCCCCACATTTGGTAGCAACAAACCCACATTACCCATAAGAACAAAATCACTCCCCCATCTTTTTCATTGTCCTCCTACTGGAACGAACCCCTGCCTAGCATAGAAATGATAGCTTACCATCGAAAAATAGGTTGTCACATGGTGGGCAATCCCAAAAAGCACCTCCCCTGGCACCAGCACAAGTATTCTCCCCCCACAAATCTCCCTCGTGGCTTTGGGAGCACCCCCTTATCCACTGCCCAACAACCATTTTCTTTTGTTGCACTGCCTCCCTCCATTCTACCCCTCCCCTCTCCTCCTTTCTGTCCATTGCTAAGGTACCACTAAAAACAAGGTAACCCTATCCTTCATACTCTCCCTCCCCGAACCACTAGGAAACCCTATACCTCCTCTCCCCCCAATTTCCATAAAGGTTCCTAAACATGTAGAGTAGGCCCCATTTTCCTACTTTCCACACCTCGAAAAAAAACTAAGTCCTCTCCTAGCATTCCCAGGAAGAAGAGATTTTAAACAACCCTTAAAAAAAATAAAACATCAGATTCTCCCCTAAGATATTTGGTATTCTAAATAATTTATTGAAATCAAAGTATGTCGTAGTGCTCCACAAGCACAATTCAAAAGATAGTTGTCTCTAAGAAAGGTGCTATCAAAATCATCATAGGTCGAACGTAGAAAACAAAAGATTATGTTAGATTAAGATCACAAGGGTACATATTAAAAGGAATATGGATTCAACCATAAAGCCATCGACAACGATGTAAGAAGTTGTGAAGAGACCAAAACATAAGAAAGGGAAGAATTTGGACAAGCATAATGTTGAAATTAGGAATGTAATTGTAAGAGGTTGTGAAGAGACTGAAACATAAGAAAGGGAATAATTTGGACAAGCATAACATTGAAATTAAGCATGTAATTGTAATGATATGGTTTTCACATAAATTTGTAGTAATAAATATTATTAGTAAAGATAATCACAAAATATGGTTTTCGTATAATACACCCGTGCTAAGATATGCCAAGGTAATTATTTCATTTACTCATACTACAATATGCCATAGTATTTTAATTGCACCACTGAAAGAATAACTGGCATGAAGGGAGTGCTTGACCGACAAGATCACTTGTTAGTTTTAGGCCTTGGCCATAATCCTAGAAGAAGAAAGATCATGGAAACTACCAAGGTTAAAAAAATAGGGTTAATTTATCTATATCTAAGCATATTTGGTCATAAGACTTACACATACTAAGACACGCCAAGTATTCAAAAGGCATCATAGGATAGATAATTGTTATGAACATAAGATTTGACATGCAAGGTCAACTATCAATATGAGCCCGAGAAGATAAGCATATCCAAATTAAAGTAATAGGTATCCCCTATCTAAAATAAATGAACAATACAATTAACTAATTGAACTATCTCTTAATCCCCCAACTAACTTTCAATACATAATTTAAACAAAATCTATCTATTTGCTCAAACTTAATCCATCCTTAACTTGTAAGCATCTTGAAAAGTCATGACATAAAAATCAAATGCAAGGGATCCAACCCCAATGGTCAAGAACTTTCTCGACCTCACACTACATCAAAATGCAAGAAGTTCTGACAAAAAGGAATAGACAACTAAACTGCCTTGCTTCTAAGCATGGATGCTACTCGTAACAATATAAGGCCACCTGATAGACATCAAGGCAGTGGGGGGGGAACAAACAAGTAAAAGCACACACGAGCATGAAACACAATAAAAAAAGGGTTACACCCACCTCAAGGATTCAAAATCATAAGTGATGCCACCAAGAGGTAATAGGGCAGACATTAGTACATCCCTATACTCTCAACCGAAATAGAATGGGTTAAATGATTGACATACCACAAGAACCCAAGGTTAGTAACCCAACTATAGGACAAGGTAAGGTGAGATGGCTAAGTGATTAAGTGATCCCATGTCTCCTCCTCCACATCCACCCATTGGTCAATACCTACACAAGTTTATCTTGCACAATCAAACCAAACATCAAATCCCATAACACAATCATAGCCGAAGCGACATTAATATACCAATTAGGATGCACAACCAATCACAACATATATTCATCTTGTAACTATATTATAGACTAATCAATCATTTTATCATTTTAATCTAGAACTAGGTGAATAATAGGATACTCACCAGTCGGACAAGGGCGGGCCTTACATATGACCCCCCTAGGAAATGAGTTACTCCCGGAAGTCATCAAGTGGAAATTAATAGCACTCTCCTGAACTTCTTTATTTCAGACAAGGTAAGGACATAAGATAAAAGACGCAATTAAGATCTCACAAGAATTTAAAACATGGTACTAAAAGCCATGAAATCGTAATCCCTTTTCCTAAAACACATTCGATAGACTAAAACATAACACAAAGAATTCCATGTCCTTTAAAAATTCACACATCATAAAGCATGTTTATCTAGAACATCAACTCATATACAGATACATCACAAGTAGAGCTTACACCAAACACACATTTTCATTCATCAACATTACATGAATTAACTTCACAAGGCTTACAAAAGGGTTTAGAGGAATGACATAGTCTCATCATAGAACCAAGTAATCAATAACCAATGCCAAATAACCAATGATATAAGAATCAAGTGGAATGATGACCTCAAGGCCACGCGCCTGGGGACCTCGCCATACATTCCCACAATGGCCTACCTCTTGTTTGTATAATGGGTTTAACCTCCAAGAGACAGCCAACATAAGAACAAGATCACTAGGAAAGTAAGTGGATAATGACCAGCCCATACTAGTCCACACCTACCAGCATCCTCATACGTTTCCCACGTCTGCTTCCTTATATACACTCTACCAGAGGTCGCTCCATCGACATGGCGAGGAGAACATCACAACACATGACCAACACTTGCAAACAAAAATAATCTAGCTTAGCCACTACAAATAATAAATATACCAAAAGAAAGGAGTTTCAAAATCCAACAATGAAATAAATAAATGCGCGCAATTCCAATAATAAATCAAACATAACCACAAGGGTTACATGAAAATGGAGAAATCAAAGATTGTGGCTAAGTTACTATTAGACAAGATTAAATAACATGGTTGGTCCACACAGGAAAAATACAAAAAAAGTCATCAAACAACTGAAACAAATGATCGCAATCCATAACAGTGTACATTACATCACTATGTGACTAACATTTAGTCACCAATAAGGAAGGAGGGAAACACGGTCACTACACGTGCTATGCAAACACAACCAATGCAATAACATCATGTAGGTAAGTATTATTAATGCGCCTTCATGTACTCTTACATGGAATCATTCCCTTCTCAAAGGTACATGCCATCATCATAATGTAAATGTCTCTAGGATGCTATGCATCCACTCAAATAAAATACCAAGGGTAAGAATAAACCTGCACCAAGTAGCATGGCCTCAAGCAAATCACATGCTCATACCAAACAATAACCAAGATCCCAAGTCCAATGTCAATAGTACCATCAAGGAAACAAAGCATAATAGGATAGCATGATGGGCCTCTCAAAGGTCCATTTACTAAGGAGAAGTAGGGGGTACTCTGGCATAGGAAGGTATGGTTGGTTGGGTAATCCCAAACCAATGCCCCAACATGTCACCATAGCTTCCTAAGTTCTTCCTCTCCACTACTTAACTCCACACATGGAAGGTATCCAACTCCAAGGTTGGACCTTTCAGGGTAAACAACAAGCAAACCACACAAGCATGATTTTGCTATACTCATAGTTACACACTCAACCCATGGAGGGATACCTAGTATCACTAGCTTATGAGTACACAAGGCATGTACGGAATGTTCACAACACATAGCAAGTACAGTCATAATAGGTATTCACATCCACCAGGTAACACATAACACAAGTTTTCCTCTATCATTCATTTCCTAGTGAAGAAGAACAACTTTCATTCACAAGGCCACCTAAGAGTTACCATAAAAGTTTCTAAGAAGTCTACCAAACATCAATTAGAATTACCATTTCTAAGGCATAAATGGAATCTATTGTAACTTCACCTATAGAGACCAAGCAATACACCCAATTAATTATACTAACATACTAGCAATTACATACTAGGTCATAATTGAATCAAAATGACATTATTTTAAACTCACAAGATGGTGTCTCACAACACATCACACATCGTGGAGCTATTGATAAGCCATAAAACACTACATAAGCACTACGAACAAAACACATATTTATCTAGCACAAGTTTCATAAGATAGAGCCTTACCACAAGCATAATCCAATTAAAGCTTAAGTCCTTAACCTAGTATTTTACCAAAAGATGCCAAACATTCTCTCCACACAAGGTATGCATAACATGATATTAAATTCACACAAGAACAAAGTTATAAAATGCAAAATTTTCTATTATGGAAGTGCTTTAGAAAAAGGTCACCAAGCACACAATGCACCAATGAAACATTTTGAAAACATACATTATTTCTTAACAATGCCAAGCATAAGATTCCTTTACACCTCTTACTTTCCTAATCTTTTACATTTTCAATAATGCAATCACACACGCAAAGTACAAAAAGCAATACTTAATCAAATGAGCATTAAGACTTCATTATCCTTTCAAAGAACCAAAGCATAACAACACACCATCATCTCTTTCACATCCAAATTTGTAACATAAGTCAAGGCGCAACCCATGACTAACTGTTCCCATGATGCTAGCCTCTAAACCAACCCACATAGAGCATACTAGGGAACAACTCCACACTCCGCAAAATACACAAGGGTGAGAAAAGGCCCAACACAACCCTCACCATCTAGACCAATTGACTCAAGAGGAGAATCGACAAGGAGGAACACAACCTCCACAAAACACAAGTAAAAGAGTTCAATAATCGTGCGACAAAGCCACCACAATGACAAAACAAGAGGATGGATATTCCTCTAAGATGAAGGTTGACCGACAGATCTCAACCTTGCTCTCTTGCAACTACATAGAGTAGGACAAGGGTCAAACCACCACCAATCCACTCCATGTCGGCCCAACAAACATGCAAACCCCAGAGCTCCTAATGTTAGAACATGGGCTCTAATACCAAATGTCATGCCCACTTGTTACGAGTGGCCATGACATGAGAAACCTCATGTCATGCCCACATCTCCCATGTGGTCATGACATGAACCACCAAAAATTTTCCCCTACCCCTAAATCCCCGTCGCACAAGGTGGGGAAGAAAGACAAGGTGTGGATGGAACATCCAAGACGCCTTGTCAAAAAAAAAAAAAAACCAAGGGGATACTAACATTAATTGATGACAAAACAACAAACATGCAAGGAAAGATAATTCAACCCACATGCAACCAAACCAGGATGGATCAATCTTAAGTGAAGAGGTACAATTTTGTCAATTCCAACAAATTTGACATTAAGAGAGTTTTCAAGGCAACATGAGTTATTAATCCATTAACACAACACGACAAGGCCACATTAAGAGAGGAAGAGGGTTCCAAATTCTAGTCTATGCTATCAAACATCAGAAGAGATAGATCAACAATAGTTAGGTTCCTATATGTCACTAGAGATAGATAAACAATTATTATTATTCTTTTACAACAAGAGATAACTATATATCATTTATTTTCTTATACATCGAGAGAGATAACATACATTAAATTTTTTTTATCTTCTCAATAATAGAAATAAATAACATTCGTCCTTCTATTGTACATCAATAGAGCTAACTATACACCTATTATACAAGAGAAATGAATAACTAGTAATTATCCCCGTTGCAACAAGAGAATAAAATAATCAATAATTAATCTCCTATGCATCATTAGAATAAATTAAACATTAAATGCATAAAGTTATTTTTTCTAACATTAATTGAATAAAGTACACATTAATTTACTTATCCTGAATACATCAAAGGAAATAATTTTACATTAATTAATTCTCTAAAATAATAGGATAACCAAAATAAATACGATAATCATTTTTGCTTTACAACAATAGAGGCAAATAACCATGAGGTAATTAACCATCGAGGTTGGAGTACATCGAAATGCAACAACACCATAATCTCGTCAAGTCTCCAGTAGGATGCCAGAACAGGACCAATGGGAGATGTCACTCTCCTCCCAACCATATTGTCATCATCGAGTGCAATAGATGTCTATTGCACTCTAGGCAACCCCTGAGCTATGGAGAGAGGAGGCAAGGATACCACTACTAACAAAGTCAACTCACATGACCAGGGTCTCAAGAAGGAAACCAAGTTCATCCACACAAAATGAATTAGAACACATGAGTCTCACACACCCCACGCATCAACAAGGGGAAACACAACAGGACAAGATAACTCAATGCTCAACATACACACAAGCACAGTTAAAATGTAAGCCTTACCATAAGGGCAATCATGATCCAACAAAAAGGGGGAAGGAGAGGAGTGAAACATAAGAGGGATACCAATACTAAAATTCATCTATAGCCCTTCAAATCAAAGTCACCAATCATTATGTTTCAATGTAGTTTTAGGAGAAGAAGAGACACAATAAGGCCAAAATACATTTCTCCCCTTAATGCATGATAAACTGAATACGCTAGAAGGAGGTAACATAGAAGGCAATGTAAAAAGTCAATCTAGATGCCCCAACATGCCAAGGACAACCAATGAAATGTTTCAACTTAAAGGGGATCCATCGAGTAAAGGAATAGGGTCCTTAGATTTCTATAAAAGAAAATATTTATGTATGGCGATAAAATTATGCACACAGAGTTTTCTAAGATCTACCAAAACCATAAGATATTCAATTCCCTTAACAACCTACTCTAACTTTACCACTACCACTGTATCTAGATGTTTCATTTAACTTATTTATTTTAAATACATACCATCAATAATAAGAATTAAGCCCAACAAGAAAAAACTAATTTATTTTAAAACTGATTGTTAATTTCCAAAGCGCTTAAAGTGAAAAGCAATCTTTCATAGAATGAGATTGCCAATGACTACGATGATAACTTGGAGTGAAAGACACATTGCATTTAACTTCAAGAGCTAGTTAGTACCATTGCAAACATACACTAAGATAATTAAAAAGGATAGTTATTACCACTATGATTTATAGATTTATGTTGCTACTCTAGGAATAAATTATAGTTCAATAATCGACAGCCTCAAAAAGGATTACAAGCCCCTTGCTAGACCTGAACCTATAGCTGCGGATAAGGAGCCAAAAGCTAAGTTCAAGTTTATTTATTATAGGAGGCTACAGGGAATTTTAAAAAAAGGTAATCGGAACTTCACAAAATTATGATGTATGAAAAGGAGGGCTAAGTTTTCAATGACTGTATCCAATGAAAGGAGAGGTTTAATAATACCATAGATTGTAGCCTATGAACAAAGAGACTTAAGATTTTAAATCATAGATGTTATAGAGTCTGCAGACATAGCTAGGACAATTCTATCTACAAGGAGGCCAGCGGCCTGCCCCTAGCCACGCTACTCTCAACAGACCAAAGAACTCAACACTAAAGTAATAATTTATTGTCCTCTAACTCATATATACAAAAAAAAGAACATAACCATTAACTCCTAGTTTCCCATTTACTACATTTCGTTGTGCTCCTCTCTTTGTTCTCTACTTCCCTCTAGGCTACTATTGTGCCAATATAATTTTTAAATTGTTGTGTTCGGTAACCAATCACCCAACAATGAAAATATTATTCTCTAGGTTTAAATCATTACTCACGAAATAGAGGAAGGTTGAGTTTTGTATAGGGAGAATGTCAACTAGATCATGGTGAAAATAGAGTCTTCGCCCTTAACAAAAATGAAAGCAAGGATAGATCTACATTTTAGATGCACTAGTAATCTTAACCAACGGAAGAAAAATTACCTCCCCACATTTGGTAGCAACGAACCTGTTGACACTCATTTTGACCAGGGGTTGATTTATCATGATCAGGAGGTTTCTTCATTTGAAGCCTTTATCTTCTTGCCCATTTTTTCTAAGTGTCGGACCTCCTCAGCATTTTTCAACTACAGCATCATGTTTTCCTGAGGAGGAGGTCATCATCATCATCTTGTCTTCGTTGGTCTGCATCATCATGTTCTTCGTCGACTGGGTTTTTCATCGTCATCATCATATTCAGTCATCGGGTGATGTTTGGTTTTTATCATGATGATGCTGCCGAGCTACAGTGCACCCGCATCTGCTTGCGAGGGTGATGTTTCAAAGTCTCCGGTGATCTTCCATTTATCACCTTACGCGAGCATGATGATGATGTTGCTTATTCTTTGAATTGCTCGACCTAACTTGTTTTTTCCTAAGGGTCGTGTTCATCATCATCATATTTCCAGTTATTATCCTGCTGCTTGTGGAGGTCATCATATTTTCTGCCTTCATGATATTTCGCTGGGGTGATATTTTTATCATCGGGTGATCTTGGTTAACATCATCTTGATGATGTTGTTGAAGAGTTGTAATTGCGACCCGATATTCACTAGGGTCATCATATTTTGGAACGTCAGGATGATCTTAGTCAATATCATCCTGATGATGTTGTATCACTTCTTGTTCTTTGTTTCTCATCCTGATGATGCTGACGTCATCCGTATATCAGGGTGATATTTTTCTTTCTGCCTATCTGCATCATGATATTCGCGAAGGAGGGGGTGATATTTTCATATCACCCGGATATATGTCTGTTTGTTCGAACATCATGATGATGTTGATATCAAGGAGATATCCGCCTGCTGGTTTCGCGTGTTATCTATTGAGGGTGATCTTTTCAAGCAGCATCATCATATTCAGTTATCGCCCCGATCTTATAGAGGAGCTACAGTGCAACCTGATATTTGAACATCAGGAGGATATTTCCAAATATCCGGTTGTCTTCCGAATATCATGATGATGTGAATATGATGATGACGTCATCAAGGTCCGCGGGGGTCATATTTCTAACACTGATCATCTTGAAGAGACCTCCTGATATTTACAAACATGATGATGACGTCATCCGGATATGAGGAGGTGCGCAGCAGGATATGATGATGACGTCAGCAGGATATGATGATGATGTCATCAGGATGTTCATCGGCCAGACTTTTGTTATAAGCTCAGCAGGAGGATGTTCCTCCGAAGGATCAGGTTGTGCCGATTATCATGAAGGGTATATTTCAAATGTCATGATGACGTCAGGGTGATATTTCGAACAACAGGATATCATGCTGCTGGAGGATGATGATGATGAAGTCTATACTAGTGTCGTCGGGAGCAAAAGCACCGACATGATATATGCTCATGACCTAGTATATAAAGTGTTATTGAGGTCATCGCGGGGTGCATGTGGGATATTGTTATCCTGCATATTCGAATATCTTGATGATGAGTCTCGGCGGGAAAAGCTTGCGATGGTCTGTTTGATGTTCTTCCCGAGGCCGCGGGTTGGTGCGCCATTAATGGCGAAGGTTGCAGAGGTATGGGCGATGGCGTGGGTCGATCTTGTACCCGACTGAAGGTGTCAATCAGCGGATGATGGCGCAGGGCTCGAGAAATCTTCTTGTCTCCTCCCCTACCTGCTGCATTCAAGTTTGGGCGCCAATCTGGTTGTGTTTGAGTGCCGTTTTCATGATACTGTGTATCTGGCGAGATTCTGGTCAACATTGTAATTAATTGCTGAGCACCTACCTGGCTAATATAAGCAGGTTGTGTTGTTCATTTGTGGTTGTTGAAAGTTGATGATTTTGGCTCTGTAATGCATGACAAGCTGATCTGGTTGCTCTATACAGCTTACCTGTGAGTTTATGTATCTCTTGTTGTATGTTTTTGGCATGAACCCACTGATTTCATGATTGATCTTATATGAGAAATGCTATCTTAGCATGTGTTGTGTTAATTCTGTCTCCAGTATTGCATGTATTCTTCTTCTGAATCTGGATGTTTAGTAATGTTTAGATTCTAGAGCATAGAATTCCTATGTTGACTGTCTGATCTTCTAACTTCTACTCAAGGGGTAGATTAAACTGTTTTCAGGTTGAACATTGGGAGGGATATACTGCAGTAGGGATACCATAAGTAGAGATAACCTAACACTTTGTATTGGGAGATGCCTGTAAGGCAGGTATCACATAGATCCCCTTGAAATCCAGTTTTAGTTGTTTATGCTGATCATAGCTCAGGTGTATGTCTATTGACTCCAGGCCCTGGATAGGCACCAATCATGCTTTGTTTTGTGTTATAACCATATCCAGCTTTGCATCCACACTTAAACTCCAAAGCAAAATCTAAAACCAACATTAGGACATTAGAGTTAGTTTTAGGAACCTCAGTCCTCTGTCTACAACTGCAAATAGGCCCAAAGCTAGCCCCTTTGCCCTTATCTTTCAGTTTTGGTCTACATACAGGAGGACTCATCTGCTTTCTGTCAACATCCCAGCCTTGCATGCATATCCTCATGGATGTTGAGTAGGGAATACCCCCCTAGGTCTTGCAGAGCCTGAAGAAGAAGAGGAGATAAAATATAGAGTCTATCTCCTATACTGTTGACCCCCTGGCCCACCAGAGCTCCTGTTGATCACTGATGGCTACCTTGTAGGGATATCTGGGAATAAGCATCCAGTCTGGGAAAAAGTCAACAGAAATTGGCGACTCCGCTGGGGAATGAGAAATAAAAGACTATCTAATCATCTCCAGTGATATATATGTGACCCATCTGAGTCAGCAATAGTAATCTACTCCACTGGGGAACCTTGTGAAAGAACCCTGGTTTTCAGAAGAAAACAGTTCCTAGCAATAGGTGGCGACTCCGAAGTAATCTCCCAACCGGTCAAAGTAAATTTATATGCAGGGGAGAAGATCCCAACAAAATCCTCTATTTGAAGAGTTACCATTAACAAAAAGAATGATGTATAGAAGAAAGGGAACTGTCTCAGCTAGTCATGAGAGCTCCCCCAGAAAAAGTGATGAGGTACAAGATAACCCTAGGCCATCAGGACAGCATGCTCCTTATTTTTCAATTGCAGAAGCTGATATCCAAGGTGCATATGAGAGGCAACAGGGTGGTAGTATGAGAATGAGGTCAGAGGTGTTCCAGGAACGCCCTTTTCTAGACCCAAGTGAGAGGTTTGAAGAGGCAGAGTCTCTGAGGGATGATGAAGATGATGACCCAAATGGTATGAGACCATCTACCTCCAGACCTAAGGATGAACAATTGGCAGAAGAAATCAAAAGCCTAAGAGCAGAATTAGAATACCTACAAGCCATGAAAATCAGAGATGATATACAGCAGAAAGTGCAAGCCTTGAGAACTGCCCAAAATAATTCAGTTCCTACCTTAGAAAATGCAAATATGCAAAGACATCAGCAAAGATATGAAGTGCATCATCAGCATCATGATGACAGACAAAATGTGAATGATGCTAGGATACCACTAAACAATGCAGGAAACCAAAATGCAAATAGAAATGTTAATGTTAATCAGCCAAACAGACAGCCTATGCAGCTAGAAAGATTCAGGCAGCTGGTGTTTGATGGTATTCCTGGGTATCTTAACCCCATTGATAAGCATCTGAGGCTGCAAGTGCCTAAGTTTTCAGGAAACAATACAGTGTCAGGAGAAGATCATCTAAAGGCCTTCCAAAATGTCATGGATAATTTTGAGGTTGAGCATGAGGATGTTTTCATGAAGTCATTCATGCAATCCTTAATAGATGAGGCAAGAGAATGGTACAGGAATCTGCCTGACCGGAGTATATCATCATGGGATGATTTTAAGAGGATATTCAAGGAGCAATATGGTGATAAAACTGACCCTAGCTTCTTTGTAAATGAGTTCACCAGCATCACCAAAGGGTCAAATGAACAGGTTGCAGACTTTAATGCAAGATTTACTAAAGTGTTGAACAAATTGCCACATCATATGAGGCCAAATGAACCAATGTGCATAATTTTGTACATCAATGCCTTTGATGCAAAGACTGCATATGGACTGAGAGATAAAGGTCCTGCCACTCTCAGGGATGCTTTCAGGATTGCAGTAAATATTGAAAACAATAGGAAAGCATCAGGCAAGACAAATAGAAGGGATGATGTAAAAATTCTGCAGAATCCAAATAAGCCTCAGAACACTCAAGGTAGTACATCTGCTCCTGAAGATAAGATAGACAAACTGGCAAATGTTGTTAAGGACCTGAGCTATAGATTAGCTAGAAGTGAAAAAGGGATGGGTCCTGATAGGCAAGTCTATCAAAGACAGGAAAAGAGGCCATCATTACATGATATGCCTTATAACACCAATTGGCATGATGGTAAGCCTGTATATCCACGTAACAACACAAGTCAGAGGGCTCAACATGCCAAGGAAACTCCTGATCCCCTGAAGAAAACTATAAATATTGCTGATGATGCTCCGTGGTGTATAATCTGTCAGATGCCACATTCACAGTCACAGTGCATGATTGCCCAATCTTTGTATGATAATGCTACATCTTGTAATGAGTGCAATGAGCCGCATCATGTGCAGGATGATGATGTTAACATGATGTCCATAGGTAATGGATATACTCTATATGGTGCTGATGAGAAGACAGATGATCAGGTTCAGGCCTGTCAACAGTCCCCATATGATGAAGATCATGAGGATAATTATGTGTATGCTCAGAACTCACACAATTTTCTGAGTAGCTTACACCGACCTTCTAATGAGGAAATCAGAGCCTTCACAGCTGCAGCAGTTGCTCAGGTCAAGAGCAACTACAATCTTAGAGGTAAAAATCAGGTTGGCAGCCCACATCAGCCAGAAGATATTTCTGCAGGTCAGCAGATGCATGGTCATAAAGGAACTGAACCACAAAAAAGGCAGTGGGTAAATAACAAGCAGAACTTTAGATACAGGACAGGTCATGATTTCCAAGGACCAGAAAACAAAACCCCTCAGGCTGAAGATCAAAGTAGAGGTTCCCAAGACAGGAATGATGATCAGGGAACTATGAGAATGAAAGCTAAGTCAGCTCAGGATAAAAGCAAGATTGTGGAGCAAGCTACAACTGCTGTACAAAACTATGCTCCATTTGATATAGCCCAGATCCTCACTCAGGTAAAGGTCTCTGTTCCACTTATGGAACTCATGAAGGTGGAAGAGATCAAGAATAGAACAATATCCCTAATCTCAGGGGTACCTTTTCAAGTTAAGCAAAATGATCAGACCCAGGGTGAGAAACAGGTCATGTGCAATGAAGAAGATGAGACTCCTGAAGTCTATTTAGGAATGACCATGACAAAGTGTCCTTCACAGGTGGAACCATTTTATGTTTCCCTGGTTATAAATGGTAAAATAATTAGAAATTGTATGCTTGACTCTGGAGCATCTACAAATGTCATGCCTTTGGCTGTCATGCAACAAACAGGATTAAAAATGACAAGGCATGTGGAAAATGCTATGCAATGGATGCCAGAGAGGTACCAGTTATTGGAATCATGGAGGATGTGGATTTCAGACTGGCAGCATTTCCTGAAAAGAAATATAAGATGAATATAACAGTGGTTGACATCAAGCCACAGTATGGTATGCTGCTGTCAAGAAGATGGGCAGCACTAATAGGTGGAAGTATGCAGCTGGACCTATCATATGCCATGATTCCAATGAATGGCAGGGATGTCAAGTTAATCAGAGAGCAGAGATCATCAGAGACAGTGGAAGACCAAGAAGCAAATGAACAGGTGTGCTTTGTGGACACTGACTGTGATAACTTCAGAGTTGTCTCAGATGATACAGAAGACAAAAAGAAAAATGCCTGTGTTGGAGAGCTAGATCAGCAAGGGTTATGGACCATGTTTTTTGATGGAGCTTGTGCAAAAGAAGGCTCTGGAGCTGGAGTTGTTTTCCTGTCTCCAACTGGTAAGCTCCTCAAATCCTCTTTCTTGCTGAGGTTTGATTGCACAAATAATATTGCAGAATATGAGGCTTTACTTTTAGGCCTGAATATTGCTCTCAAACATGGAATTAAGATGTTAAGAGTATTTGGAGACTCTGAGCTGATTGTATCCCAAATCAGAAATAAGTATGCTGCAAAAAATAAGAGATTGAAACAATACAAGCATGCTGTTTGGGATACTATTGAACTTTTTGATGCATTTTCAATTGGCTGGGTAGAAAGGTCAAAAAATGTTATGGCTGATTTCTTAGCCAATGTTGCAATAAGGCCAGATGACATCACTCTGTCAGGTGTCACAGATATAGAAGTTAAAATTAGGCCTGCCATACCAGAAAACATATGCAGTTGGCAAGTTTTTAATGATGATAGGGATTTGCTGAAATTTTTGCACTGCATAGATGAGTATGAGAACCAACAGATTGATTTCCAAGCTTTTGTAGAAACTGTAGATGGAAAAGAGACTCTTGTAGGGAAGGAGATCATCCAGTTGAAGACTAACAAGATCCCTAGAGGGTTAGTGGCTTTGGAAAGAGCCTTTGACAGTAGAGACAAAATGGTCACAAAGACATCCCCCACAAATAAGGAGGATTTAGAAGAAATAAATTTGGGGACATCTCAGGCCCCTCAGAAGTTATATATTGGCAAACAGCTCAAACCACACATAAGAAGTATGCTGATTGCATTGCTAAAAAGGTATAAACATGTTTTTGCTTGGTCATATGAGGACCTAAAAGCTTATAGAGAAGACTTATTCCAGCATGAGATCCCACTGAAGCCTGAAGCTAAGCCATTTAGACAGAGGCAAAGGCCTATAAATCCTACCTTAGCTCCCAAGATGCAGGAAGAACTCAGAAGGCTCAGGGATGCTGGAATAATTGTGCCCATCAGACACTCAACTTGGGTGTCTAACCTTGTCCCAGTCAGGAAAAAGAATGGTGATATTAGGTTGTGTGTTGATTTCAGGAACTTGAATGTATCCTCTTTGAAGGATAACTATCCACTGCCTAATATGGAGGCTATGTTGCAGAAAGTGACTGGTTGTGAACTCCTATCCATGATGGATGGATTTTCAGGATATAATCAGGTAAAGGTAAAAGAATCAGAACAGTATAAGACTGCCTTTACCACTCCATGGGGAACATATGTGTATGTTAGAATGCCATTTGGACTAACAAATGCAGGTGCTACATTTCAAAGAGCAATGGATGTTGCTTTTGCAGGACTAATTGATTCAATCCTGGCAGTATATCAGGATGACTTGACTGCCTACTCAAAGAAGGAAGAGCAGCATTGTATGCATCTGGAGCAGATCTTCATAAGAGCACTAGAATATGGTATTTCTTTAAACCCAAAGAAGTGTGCCTTTGGAGTAGTTGAAGGAAAGCTTCTGGGACATATTGTTTCCAAGGATGGAGTCAGGATAGATCCAGAGAGAGTGGCAGCCATTGACAGGATCCAAATGCCAAAAACTGTGAAAGGAGTCCAGTCCTTCTTTGGACAGGTAAACTTTGTCAGAAGATTTGTTCCCAACTTTGCAGAGATCACAAGGAACATTTCCAAGATGATGAAGAAGGATGCAACTGTCAACTGGGAAAGGGAAGCAGCAGAATCATTTCAGAATATCAAAGAGGCAATAAAGATGGCCCCTGTTCTTAAATCTCCTGATTTTTCTAGGCCATTTCAAGTGTTTTCTTTTGCTTCCTTTCATACTGTAGCTGCATGTTTGTTACAGAAAAATGAAGAGGGTTTTGAGCAGCCCATTGCTTTCTTCAGTATGTCCCTGCAGGCCTCTGAATTGAAGTATGATATTATGGAGAAGCAGGCATATGCACTAGTTAGAGCTATCAAAAGTTTCAGACCATACTTGGTAGGGTCACATATAATTGCATATGTACCTCATGCTGCAGTCAAAGACATATTCACTCAGCAGGAGGTGACTGGAAGAAGGTGCAGATGGATAAACAAACTGCAGGAATTCAACATAGACATACAAGTTACTAAATTGATAAGAGGACAAGGATTAGCCAAGATGATGGCACAGTCAAACTTGGAAGCATGCCAAGTTAATGCAGTCCAAGATGAGAATGTAAGTGCATCAGGATCTGAATGGTACAAGGATATTGTCTATTATTTGCAAAATCTGAATTGTCCCTCCCATTTCAGTGACAATCAAAAGAGGACTCTGAAGCTACATGCAATCAGGTATGTTGTTGTTCAAGGTGAGCTGTACTGGAAAAATCCTGATGGTGTGCTGCTGAGATGTGTGGATAAGAATATGGCTAACAATATTTTGATTGACATGCATAAAGGATTATGTGGTGGCCATTATACTGCCCAAACAACAACTCATAAAATTCTCAGGGCAGGATATTGGTGGCCCACTCTCTTTTCAGATGCACAGAGGTTAGTAAGAAAATGTGACCCTTGCCAGAGATTCTCAGGAAAGCTGAAATATCATGGTGCTTTACCCCTCAGAACTGCACCTGTGGATGCTCCATTCCAGCAATGGGGAATTGATTTTATAGGGGAAATTGCAGACAAATCAAGTGGGGGACACAGTTGGATTTTGGTGGCAACTGACTACTTTACCAAATGGATTGAGGCCATTCCAACTAAAAGAGCTACAAGTAAGGTGGTGACAGACTTCATACTAGAGAACATCATCATCAGGTTTGGAGTACCATCTAAAATAATCACTGATAATGCTATGTGCTTCAGATCAGGTGAGTTTGTTGATTTTTGCAACAGGTATGGGATAAGCCTGTCATATACATCACCATATCACCCACAAGGAAATGGTCAAGCAGAATCAAGCAATAGGAGCATCATGAAAATTGTCAAGAGGATACTGGACAAGAACAAGAGAGCTTGGGATTCAAAGTTGAATTTAGCAGTATGGGCTGACAGAGTGACTGTGAAAAGGGCTATTGGGAAGTCACCTTTTGAGCTAGTATATGGTGCATCAGCTAGACTGCCCATAAACAATCTCCTACCAGTTTACAGATTCATTCAAGAGTATGATGAGGACATTGAAGATCCCATGACAGAAAGGGTGAATCAGCTAGTTGCATTGGATGAAGACAGAAGGAGAGCCCACCAGATCAATCTCAAAAGACAACAAGGGATGAAATATCAGTTTGACAGGAGAACTACAAAAAGGAAGTTTCAAGTTAATGATCTGGTGCTTATTTGGAATGCTAAAGATCAGGAAAAGGGTAAACATGGCAAATTTCAGCCCTTATGGATGGGCCCATATCAGGTTTGCAATACTCATGGGGAGGATTCTTATTTCCTCCAGGCCCTAGATGGTGAAATTCTGGAATTGCCTGTGCATGGCCAATTCCTTAAGTTCTATTTTACATGAATATCTGGTTGCTGTGCACATTTGTAAAATATGTATGTGGTGTAAATGCCTTGTACAGCTCACGTTTTTTGGCTTTTTGTCAGGTCTGCCCGGAGATCTGGTTCTCGCCGCAGGTTTTCACCTGCACGTCCCCATTCGGAGCCACTGTTGACACTCATTTTGACCAGGGGTTGATTTATCATGATCAGGAGGTTTCTTCATTTGAAGCCTTTATCTTCTTGCCCATTTTTTCTAAGTGTCGGACCTCCTCAGCATTTTTCAACTACAGCATCATGTTTTCCTGAGGAGGAGGTCATCATCATCATCTTGTCTTCGTTGGTCTGCATCATCATGTTCTTCGTCGACTGGGTTTTTCATCGTCATCATCATATTCAGTCATCGGGTGATGTTTGGTTTTTATCATGATGATGCTACCGAGCTACAGTGCACCCGCATCTGCTTGCGAGGGTGATGTTTCAAAGTCTCCGGTGATCTTCCATTTATCACCTTGCGCGAGCATGATGATGATGTTGCTTATTCTTTGAATTGCTCGACCTAACTTGTTTTTTCCTAAGGGTCGTGTTCATCATCATCATATTTCCAGTTATTATCCTGCTGCTTGTGGAGGTCATCATATTTTCTGCCTTCATGATATTTCGCTGGGGTGATATTTTTATCATCGGGTGATCTTGGTTAACATCATCTTGATGATGTTGTTGAAGAGTTGTAATTGCGACCCGATATTCACTAGGGTCATCATATTTTGGAACGTCAGGATGATCTTAGTCAATATCATCCTGATGATGTTGTATCACTTCTTGTTCTTTGTTTCTCATCCTGATGATGCTGACATCATCCGTATATCAGGGTGATATTTTTCTTTCTGCCTATCTGCATCATGATATTCGCGAAGGAGGGGGTGATATTTTCATATCACCCGGATATATGTCTGTTTGTTCGAACATCATGATGATGTTGATATCAAGGAGATATCCGCCTGCTGGTTTCGCGTGTTATCTATTGAGGGTGATCTTTTCAAGCAGCATCATCATATTCAGTTATCGCCCCGATCTTATAGAGGAGCTACAGTGCAACCTGATATTTGAACATCAGGAGGATATTTCCAAATATCCGGTTGTCTTCCGAATATCATGATGATGTGAATATGATGATGACGTCATCAAGGTCCGCGGGGGTCATATTTCTAACACTGATCATCTTGAAGAGACCTCCTGATATTTACAAACATGATGATGACGTCATCCGGATATGAGGAGGTGCGCAGCAGGATATGATGATGACGTCAGCAGGATATGATGATGACATCATCAGGATGTTCATCGGCCAGACTTTTGTTATAAGCTCAGCAGGAGGATGTTCCTCCGAAGGATCAGGTTGTGCCGATTATCATGAAGGGTATATTTCAAATGTCATGATGACGTCAGGGTGATATTTCAAACAACAGGATATCATGCTGCTGGAGGATGATGATGATGAAGTCTATACTAGTGTCGTCGGGAGCAAAAGCACCGACATGATATATGCTCATGACCTAGTATATAAAGTGTTATTGAGGTCATCGCGGGGTGCATGTGGGATATTGTTATCCTGCATATTCGAATATCATGATGATGAGTCTTGGCGGGAAAAGCTTGCGATGGTCTGTTTGATGTTCTTCCCGAGGCCGCGGGTTGGTGCGCCATTAATGGTGAAGGTTGCAGAGGTATGGGCGATGGCATGGGTCGATCTTGTACCCGACTGAAGGTGTCAATCAGCGGATGATGGCGCAGGGCTCGAGAAATCTTCTTGTCTCCTCCCCTACCTGCTGCATTCAAGTTTGGGCGCCAATCTGGTTGTGTTTGAGCGCCGTTTTCATGATACTGTGTATCTGGCGAGATTCTGGTCAACATTGTAATTAATTGCTGAGCACCTACCTGGCTAATATAAGCAGGTTGTGTTGTTCATTTGTGGTTGTTGAAAGTTGATGATTTTGGCTCTGTAATGCATGACAAGCTGATCTGGTTGCTCTATACAGCTTACCTGTGAGTTTATGTATCTCTTGTTGTATGTTTTTGGCATGAACCCACTGATTTCATGATTGATCTTATATGAGAAATGCTATCTTAGCATGTGTTGTGTTAATTCTGTCTCCAGTATTGCATGTATTCTTCTTCTGAATCTGGATGTTTAGTAATGTTTAGATTCTAGAGCATAGAATTCCTATGTTGACTGTCTGATCTTCTAACTTCTACTCAAGGGGTAGATTAAACTGTTTTCAGGTTGAACATTGGGAGGGATATACTGCAGTAGGGATACCATAAGTAGAGATAACCTAACACTTTGTATTGGGAGATGCCTGTAAGGCAGGTATCACATAGATCCCCTTGAAATCCAGTTTTAGTTGTTTATGCTGATCATAGCTCAGGTGTATGTCTATTGACTCCAGGCCCTGGATAGGCACCAATCATGCTTTGTTTTGTGTTATAACCATATCCAGCTTTGCATCCACACTTAAACTCCAAAGCAAAATCTAAAACCAACATTAGGACATTAGAGTTAGTTTTAGGAACCTCAGTCCTCTGTCTACAACTGTAAATAGGCCCAAAGCTAGCCCCTTTGCCCTTATCTTTCAGTTTTGGTCTACATACAGGAGGACTCATCTGCTTTCTGTCAACATCCCAGCCTTGCATGCATATCCTCATGGATGTTGAGTAGGGAATACCCCCTAGGTCTTGCAGAGCCTGAAGAAGAAGAGGAGATAAAATATAGAGTCTATCTCCTATACTGTTGACCCCCTGGCCCAGAGCTCCTGTTGATCACTGATGGCTACCTTGTAGGGATATCTGGGAATAAGCATCCAGTCTGGGAAAAAGTCAACAGAACCCACATAACCCATGAGAACAAAATCACTCCCCCATCTTTTTCATTGTCCTCCTACTAGAATGAACCCCTGCCCAGCATAGAAATGGTAGCTTGGCATTGCAAAATGGGTGGTCACATGGTGGGCAATTCCAAAAAGCACCTCCCCTGGCACCAACACAAGTATTCCCCACTCATAGCTTTGGGAACGCCCCCTTCTCCACTGCCCAACCACCATTTTCTTTTCCTATGTTGCCTCCCTCCATTCTGCACCTCCCCTCTCCTCCTCTCTGTCCATTGCTAAGGTCCCCCTAAAAATAAGGTAACCCTATCCTTCATACTCTCCCTCCCCGAACCACCAGGAAACCCTACAGCCCCTCTCCCCCCAATTTCCATAAAGGTTCCTAAACACGTAGAGTAGGTCCCATTTTCCTACTTTCCACACCTCGAAAAAAAATTGAGTCCTCTCCTAGCATTCCCAGGAAGAAGAGATTTTAAACAACCCTTAAAAAAAATAAAACATTAGATTCTCCCCTAAGATATTTGGTATTTTAAATAATTTATTGAAATAAAAGTATGACGTAGTGCTCCATGAGCACAATTCAAAAGATAGTTGTCACTAAGAAGGTGCTATCAAAATCATCACAGGTCGAATGTAGAAAACAAAACATTATGTCAGATTAAGATCACAAGGGTACATATTAAAAGGAATATGGATTCAACCATAAAGCCATCAACAATGATGTAAGAAGTTGTGAAGAGACTGAAACATAAGAAAGGGAAGAATTTGGACAAGCATAATTTTGAAATTAGTAATGTAATTGTAAGAAGTTGTGAAGAGACCGAAACATAAGAAAGGGAAGAATTTGGACAAGCATAATGTTGAAATTAGGAATGTAATTGTAATGATATGTTTTTCACATAAATTTGTAGTAATAAATATTATTGGTAAAGATAATCACAAAATATGGTTTTCGTATAATACACCTATGCTAAGGTATGCCAAGGTAATTATTTCATTTAATCATACTACAATATGCCATAGTATTTTAATTGCACCATTGAAAGAATAATTGGCATGAAGGGAGTGCTTGACTGACAAGATCGATTGTTAGTTTTAGGCCTTGGCCGTAATCCTAGAAGAAGGAAGATCATGGAAACTACCAAGGTTAAAAAAATAGGGTTAATTTATCTATATCTAAGCATATTTGGTCATAAGACTTACACGTACTATGACACGCCAAGTATTCAAAAGGCATCATAGGATAGATAATTGTTATGAACATAAGGTTTGACATGCAAGGTCAACTCTCAATATGAGCCTGATAAGATAAGAATATCCAAATTAAAGTAACAGGTATCCCCTATCTAAAATAAATGAACAATACAATTAACTAATTGAACTATCTCTTAATCCCCCAACCAACTTTCAATACATAATTTAAACAAAATCTATCTATTTGCTCAAACTCAATCCATTCTTAACTTGCAAGCATCTTGAAAAGTCATGACATAAAAATCAAATGCAAGGGATCCAACCCCAATGGTCGAGAACTTTCTCGACCTCACACTACATCAAAATGCAAGAACTTCCAACAAAAAGGAATAGACAACTAAACTGCCTTGCTTCTAAGCATGGATGCTACTCACAATAATATAAGGCCACCCGGTAGACATCAAGGCAATGGGGGGGAACAAATGAGTAAAAGTACACACAAGCATGAAACACAATACAAAAAGGGTTACACCCACCTCAAGGATTCAAAAACATAAGTGACTCCACTAAGAGGTAAAAGGGCAGACATTAGTACATCCCTATACTCTCAACCGAAATAGAATGGGTTAAGTGATTGACATACCACAAGAACCCAAGGTCAGTAACCCAACTATAGGACAAGGTAAGGTGAGATGGCCAAGTGATTAAGTGATCCCATGTCTCCTCCTCCACATCCACCCATTGGTCAATACTTGCACAAGTTTATCCTGCACACTCAAACCAAACATCAAATCCCATAACACAATCATAACCGAAGCGACATTAATATACCAATGAGGATGCATAACCAATCACAACATGTATTCATCTTGTAACTATTTTATAGACTAATCAATCATTTTATCATTTTAATCTAGAACTAGGAGAATAATAGGATACTCACTAGTAGGACAAGGGCGGGCCTTACAGGCTCCCAAAAATTGTTATTAATAGCCCTTTTTGGCAGCTAACAACCAAATTTCAAAATTTGCATCTCCTTCCAAAAATGGATCAACATTTAGGAGGATTAAATTTTGATCCAGGTGTCTGATTGACGCATCATTTGAGGCATTAGGAATCTCATGGAGTTCACTATGTGCTAAGAACTCACTTTGTTAGTTTTAGCTATTTTGGGCCTGTACAAGACCATTTAGTGCCTCAAACCTAAATTTGAATAATTTTCAGGCATTTGTTAGGAAACAAAAACTTTAATATCTTTCATCTCACAAATGATCTTTGCGTGATTACTTTGCCAAAGGTATTTTTTTCATTTATGAAGCTTCACTTCAATTCGTACCCAAATGCAAACTTTCCTAAAATGGCAGTTGTCTATTTTTAGCAGAATGGAAAAACTAAAAGTTCTACATCATTATTCAAGTGACTATGGAACTAGAAATACTAATTTTGAAAATAAATGGAAAAAATATCAATTATTTTGAAACATCATCTTTTTTCTTGGTGATGCAAGATTGCCCTTACACCATTGGATGCTCCTACATAAGACACCTAGGGTAATTTTGAGAAGTGACCTTGTCACATCTCAGGTGTTTGAGGAAAACCCAAACGGTCCACTTCTACCTTAGATAACCAGGAAAAATCTTCAACTGGCCTTTCTTTCCACTTCAGTAGATATTCGTCATATTTCTTATTTTGAGTACTCCTTCCCACATGACTATCTAAGATTTCTTCTATCTCCTTCAAAATTCTTCAAAATTCTACATGGTCTAGACTTCTTCATTTTCAACTTATTATATGTTCCAACTGGAAACCTTTCTTTTCTCAAGTGAACCATGACTTCATCTTCCACCTACAATTCCTTATATCTCCTCTTTTAATCTGCCTTAGCCTTGTACTGAATATTCATCTTATTAATGTGCTTTCTCACCTCTTCATATAAATTCTTCAAGTGTTCTGCAAAGTCTTCAGCTTCAGCACTTTTCTTTTCTCCCTTGTCTAGCTTCATTAACTCTAAAGTATTTCTTGGACTATTTCCATATACAATATGGAATGGTGATTTACTAGTACTCCTATTGACAGAATTATTCTAAGCAAATTTTACGTATGGTAAAATCAAATCCCATCCCTTGGGCTTATCTCCTACTAAGCATCATAGCATGTTACCCAAACTCCTATTCACCACTTCTATTTGTCCATCAATCTGTGGATGGTGTGCAGAACTGAACTTCAAATCTGTCTTTAACTTCTTCCATAATGTCCTCCAAAAATAACCAACAAACTTGGTATCTCAACCTGAAACTATGCTATTAGGTAGACTATGTAGTCTTACCACCTCTCTGAAAAATAACTCTATAATATGAACAACATCATTAGTCTTCTTAGAAGGAATAAAATGTACCATCTTCAAGAATCTGTCTACCACCACAAAAATGGAATCATGTCCTCTCCGTGTTTGTGGTAAACCAAGAACAAAATCCATACTAATATCATCCCATGGCTTCTATAGTATAGGTAATGGTTGATACAGCCTTGTATTTTGACTTGCTCCTTTTTTGATCTAACACACTCTGCAACTCTGCACAAATTTCCTCAAATCCTACTATAATTGTGGCTAATAATAATGCTCACCAACAATAGAAATGGTCTTATCTTGACCAAAGTCTCCAGCTAATCCCCCACTATGTTTCTCCTTAATTAGGTTCTCTCTCATGGAACTCCTCAAAATGCACAACTGGCTTCCCCTAAAAAACATGCCATCTTAGATTATGAAATCCAACCATTTTGTCCTATCCAATGTAATAGGTTCCAAACAAGCTCTCCAAGCCTCTACAAAATCTGGATCTTTAGAATACAAACTTTTGAGCTCATCGAACCCAAAAACCTCTATCTTCATTTCTATCATCAAATTTTTCCTTCCGCTCAAGGCATCTACAACTCTGTTGGACTTCCCACTCCTGTGCTTCAAAACAAAAGTATAGCTCTACAAAAACTCAACCAATTTTAAGTGCCTCTGGTTCAACTTTCCTTGACTATTAATATACTGCAAATCCTAATGATTAGTATATAAAACAAACTCTTTTGGAACAAATAATGTCTCCATTCCTTTAAAGCCTAAACTATAGCATAAAATTCCTAATCATAAATAGAATACTATTTCTTGGCATCATTAAGCTTCTCACTAAAATAGGCAATGGGATTACCTTCTTGACTCAAAATAGCTCCTATAGCACTACCACTAGCATCACAATCTACTTGAAATACCTTATTGAAATCTCAAAGTGCCAATACAGGTTGCTTTGTGACTTTCTTCTTTAATGTATCAAAATTCTTGTTTGCTCATATAATCCATCTAAAGCCTTTTCTATCCCTTCTCATTGTCTCAGTTAGAGGTGCACAAATGCTTCTAAAATTCGTTATAAACTTTCTATACAAACTTTCCAAACCATGAAAACATCGTACCTCTATAGCAGTCATTGGTGTAGGTCATTCAATGATAGCCCTTATGTTTTCTGGGTCCATCTTAAGACCTTCCTCTAAGACAACAAATCTCAGGTATACCAACTTTTTTGTAAAACTATATTTCTTCAGATTAATCAGCAACTTCTCCACCCTCATCTTCTCTAAAACTCTTCAGATATGCATCAGATGCTCATCCCAAGTCTTACTAAAAATTAAAATGTCATCTAAATAAACAATAACAAAACTTTCCAAAAAAAATTTCAATACCTTGTTCATGAGCCTCATGAATGTGCTTGGTGCATTGGTTGGCCCAAATGGCATGACTAACCACTCATACAAACCTTCCTTTGTCTTAAAGGTTGTCTTCCATTCATCTCCTTCTCTAATGTGGATCTGGCCATACCCACTCTTCAGGTCAATCTTCATGAAGTACTTGGCTCCACTCAAACAATCCATTGTGTCATCCATTCTTCGCAATGGAAATCCATACTTGATTGTGATCTTATTGATGGCCTGAGAATCTATAAACATTCTCCACTCTCCATCTTTCTTCAATGCTAGTACTACAAGTACCACATATGGACATAGGCTCTCCCTTATCAATCCCTTCCTTAATAGTTCATGAACTTGTCTATTCAGCTCTTCATTCTCTGCAAGAGTCATTCTATGGGTTGCCCTATTCAGCAAACTGGCTCCTGGTACATTATCAGAGATAATGTCATTAAATTCTTCCAACATATTTACAACTTCTGCTAGTACATATTCACATTTCTCTTGACTAATCTTAGGAATCAATGCAAAGCAATGACATTCATGCTTCATACCTTCCAAAATTTTTCTACCATCTACCAAGCAAATTTTGGCAGTACTACAAACCTTTTCTTCCACCTCCTTCAAGGGATTCAACAAATGACAAACTCCATCCTTTGTTAGCGAATATGTGTTTGCATGGCCATCATGGACAGGGCACCTATCATACTGTCATGACCTTCCCAATAACATATGACATTCATCCATCAGTATGATGTCACACAACACCTCATCATGGTAGTTGCCAATCTTGAACTTGACTAAACACTACTCACTGACCAAAGCTCTATGGTCCTTCTACAACCATGCAATCTGATATGGATGTGGATGCTTTCTTCTTTTCAACTTTAGCTTGTTAACCATCTCCTCTGAAACAAGATTGTTAGTGCTTCCACTATCAATAATAATATCACAACACTTACCTTCACACTTGCATCTTGTGCAGAATAAACTCTTCCTTTGATTTGGTTCTTTCTCCTCATTCAACAAGGTTCTTCTGATACCTAGGGTCTCTCCCCTTTTAGCATCTTTAGAATGCTTAGACTGCGCATCTTCATCTACATGTACAACTTGTGCATTACCTTCAGGTCTTCTATTCATCCTTCCTTGATGTTGCAGACACTCATATGCTCAATTCCTTTCTTCTCCACGTTGGAAACAAGTTCCTCTAAAACCTCCTCTTCCAGGTCCTTGCATAGGTCTGCCTCTTCCTCTTCCTCTTTGCTCACCATTATTCTGGTCACGAGTGCGGTAGGTATTATCTCCTCTCTAATTTTGACTGGTGCCAGCTTCTTCACTTTTCTTTGGATCTTCATTTTGGTCTCGATAGGATCATCCACCATTCCTGCCTTGACCTTTTCCCCTTTGCTTGATGTCAAATCTTTTATTCATCTTTTCTTCCACCTTTAAGGAAAATCGATATGCATCTTCTATGGTGGTCATTCTGAATAGGCTCATCTCCTCTTAAATCTTGGCCTTAACCCATTAATTTAATGGGCTACCTTCTCCTTGTTGGCCTCTGCATGACATGTCCTGATCGTAATCTTATAAAACTCTTAGGTATACTCCTTAACGGACTTGTTACCTTACTTCAATCCTTGCAACTTCTTTAGCAACTCCATCTCATAGTCCACAGGAATGAACTGCTTCTTTAGTTTCTCCACCATCTGATCCCATCTGGTAATCTTTCCTTTTTCTCTCATGTTTCTCTCTAATTGAAGCTCCTTAGACCAAATATTGGCATGGCCCTTCAACTTTGTTTTCTTAAACTTGACCTGATCTAGGTCCTCGACGTCTTCATACTCAAAATATTCCTCCATATCTTTGATCTAGTCAATAAGTTGTTCCGGATTCAAATCTCTAGAATAGGTAGAAACCTCAATCGTAGGCCTCTTTCTGATCTTTGAAATGGCCCATAACAACCTAACTTCTGTAGGATCTCCTACAACTTCTTATTCTTCCTCAGATAGCTCTTGTTTAGCTTCATCTTCTCTTTCTTCTCTTATTCTTAGCTCAAACCCTCTTCACATCTCCTCTTGAAATGCATCAATTTGCCTTTGCAAGGATCTAAATCCCTCTTCCATCAAAGCATTCCTCCCAATACGATTTCTTCATGGAGGCATCTTGATCTCCACAACAAACTCACAACCTCATGTCCTCGTACAAACTACCTCACAGTCAGTGATCTGTCTATAAACTCAAGAACTCTTGCTCTGATACCACTTGATGACTAGGGTAAAATCACAAAATAAACAACAATAGAAATTGCACACAAAAATAGAATGTTCTTTTATTGATTTGGACAACTCATTACATTACAGAAGCTCAAATACAATCAGAGGAATCAATCCTCCATAGGCTGCATCCCATTACGGCTACCAATCACTAGGCTCTAGAATCTTCTGCTTTTTGTGTTAGAGTTAGCCGGCAGAAGATATCAATTAAATGCAAATAAAGATTAAACAAAGGAATAGAAATACATAGAAATAATAATAGTGAGAGACAAGTTTTAACGTGGTTCACGTAAACTCAGGCTCCATCCACCAATAGAGAGTCTAATATTATTATCCAGTAAATCAAACTGATTACAACCAGTAATCCTTGCAACTCAATACCACTGCAAAATGCTACAATACATCATCAAAAACCCTAACCCTTAGCCTCTTTTATCAAGCCTTATGTCAGTTACAAAAAAATGATTTGTTTATGTTAGCCAATAGAAAAAAATATCAATAATTGCCCCTAGACCCCACAAGGGGCGCTACCCCTTGACCTTGTTAAGTGATTTGAGGGGAAACCACACTGATAAAAGTGGGGTAAATTTAACTTCTGAGTCTGATTAGGCTCCATATAACAACAATCTCCCACTTGGAGGCTGATCAGACTCCACACCATATCATCTCCCACTTGGAGACTAATCATAACAATGCTGACCCTATAGCTCCTACTGGAAATAAGTACCCTGGACTCTATTGTTCTGATTATTTTGTTTTCAGTCTTGAAGACCAACCGAAGCTAAAGAGGAGCTAAACTTCTCCCTTGTCACTACCTTCATAAACATATCCACTAGATTTTCATCTATATGTATCTTTTCTAGCCTTAATTGTCCATCATCTAACACCGACTGGATGAAGTGATACCTGAGCTATATGTGTTTGGTCTTTGAATGTAAGGCAAAATTCTTAGCAAGATGTATGGAACTCTAACTATCTATATACAAAGAACTGTTAGCCTATTGTTTACCCAATTCTTCCATGAAAGATTGAAGCCATATCATCTCCTTGCTTGCCTCTATTGCAGCTACATACTCTACCTCCATGGTAGATAAAACAACCACCATTTGCAACTTGGAGATCCAACTCACCACTGTCCCACCTACAGTAAAGACATAACCTATAGTACTCTACCTGGTATCAATATCTCCTACCAAATTTGAATCTACATAACCTACTAAATCAATATTAGAGCCCCCAAAACATAAGTTGTTATAGGATGTACCTCTCAAATATCTGAGAATCTATTTTATTGCATTCTAATGCTCCAATCTAGGATGACTCATATACCTACTTACAACTCCTACAACATGTACAATATCCAGTCTCATGCATACCATCGCATACATTAAACTTCCTACAGCTAAAGCATATGGCACCTGGAAATTTTTTTCTTCCTCCTCCTGTGTCTTAGGACATTTCTCCCTAGTCAATTTCAAATCACTAGGCAAAGGTGTGCTGACAGCTTTTGCATTCTCCATATGGAATCTTTACAACACCTTTTCAACATAATCAACCTGAGATAGAGTCAATTTTCTATTCTTCTTATCTCTACAAATTTTCCTACCAAGGATTTGTTTTAGTGTCCCCAAATCCTTCATAGAAAATTATTTTGCTAACTGTTGTTTTAACTCTCTTATGTGATCCATGTTAGACCCTGCTACAAGCATGTCATCAACATATAAACATAAAATAATGTAGCTGTCTTTATCCAACCTCTTAAAATAAACACAATGGTCATAATTACATTGGCTATAGCCTTGCTCAGCCATAAAACTATCAAATTTCAAATACCATTGCCAAGGTGCTTGTTTTAGGCCATACAAACTCTTCTTCAATCTGCAAACCTGTTTCTCCTTACCTTTAACCTCAAATCTTTGTGGTTGTTCCATATATATCTCCTCCAAATCACCATGGAGAAAGGCAATTTTCACATCTAGCTATTCCAAATGCAAATCTTCAGCAGCCACAATACTTAAAACAGTACGAATAGAAGTCATCTTAACAACCAGAGAAAAAATATCGTCAAAATTAATGCCCCTTTTCTATGCAAATCCTTTTACAACTAACCTGGATTTAAATCTTTTCTTACCTCCATCTTCCTCTTTCAACCTATAAACCCATTTGTTTGGTAAAGCATTTTTTTCTGCAGGCAACTTACATAATTCCCAAGTCTAATTTTTTTTAGCAAGGATTCCATTTCTTCTTTCATTGCAAACTCCCACTGAACCTTTGTATCCACCTACATAGCTTCATAATTCCCTTCTGGTTCACTAGAATCTGTTAACAAAATAAAATACAAAGAGGGTGAAAACCTTTCAGGAGGTCTACTTAGCCTTGTTGATCGTGTAAGATTCACTTGAATTTGTGGTATTTCTTGTTGCTATTGCGGAGCATGAGGAACCACTAAAACATCATTATCTGGAGTATCATCTAGCACCACATAATCCTTTACTTCTTTTCTCATGTTGCTGCAGCTAATCTTTGTACAACACCTTCTCATTGAATACAACATCCCTGCTTCTCACAATTTTCTGATTTTTAAAATCCCAAAGCCTATAACGAAATTCATCAATGCCATATCCAACAAATGTACACCTTTTTTTATTTTGCATCCATCTTGGTTCTTTTTTTAGAATCTACATGTGCAAATGCTTCACATCTGAAGGTTTTGAGAAAAGAATAACTCATCTTCTTACCTGTCTATTCTTCCTCTTGAATACCACAACCCAAAGGAACTGAAGGACCTCTATTAATTAAATATACATCGGTGTTGATAGCCTCTACCCACATGTTTAAAGGCAGCCTAGTATGCAATCTCATGGTCCTTGCATGCTCCATTATTATCCTATTCATGTGCTCAGCCACTCCATTTTCTTGTGGAGTCCCTGGAACTGTTTTCTACCTACGAATTCCATTGAAGGAACAATAATTCTCAAATTCTTTGCTGCAATACTCACTACCATTATTAGATCTGAGACATTTTAATCTTTTACCCATCTTATTCTCAACCAAGCTTCTCCATTTCTTAAATGTTTCAAATACATCATATTTCTACTTATGGAAATAAATTCAAACCTTCCTAGTTACATCATCTATGAATGTAACATAATACCGATAGCCACCAAGAGAAGATACCTGAGCCGGTCCCCATACATTTGTATGCACAAGCTCCAACTTTTCATCTTTCTTTTTCTTCCCATCCTTGAGAAATCTCTCTTTTGTTTGCCATAGACACAACTTTCATAAAAATCCATATTAATACATTTCAGACTTGGTAAAACATTCTTATAATGAAGTACCGTCATACCTTTTTCACTCATATGCCCAAGTTTGTTATGCTATAGTGTTGTCTCAGAACCTACAACAACTATTTCAATCTCTTCCTGTGAACCTGGAGCAATTGTTCCTAAACCTATTTGTTTTTTCTCTACAATAGCTAAAGTAGGAGGAACAGTATGACCTATACAAAGATATAAGGTGCCTACTTTCACACCTTTTGCTACTATTAAGGCACCTTTTTAAACTTTCCAATTTTTCTTAGTAAATGTAACAATGCAACCTTTATTAGCTAGCTACCCTACTGAAACTAAATTCCTATTCAGCCTTGGAATGTGCCTTACTTCTTGTAGTAGCCAATGATTCCCATTTTGCAACTTAATCTTGATTCTTCCCTTTCCAACAATCTGACATGGTTTGTTATCTCCCAAATAAACTAGCCCAAAATCCCCTTGGACATAATCAAGAAAATAACTTCTATGGGGTGTAGCATGAAATGAGGCCCCTAAATCCAAATCCCATGAATCATCAACATTATCTAGGGAAAGAATCAAAGCATCACCTTTATATTTATTACTTACCACATTTGCCTCCTTATTGCCTTCTTGTTTATCTCCTTCTTTATTATTTCGAGACCAGTAATCTTTCTTCAGATGCCCTGGTTTCCCATAGTACCAGCAGTCCTTATGTCCTCTGGATTGGGATCTCTTGTCCTTTGATTTTCCTTGTGACTTCCCATGACCTCTAGAACCTTTTCCTCTCTCCTTTGATTTGCCCCTACTTTCTGCACTCAAAACACTACCTGATGTGTACCCTCTTGAGCTTTTCCATTGCATTTCCTCGCTAAGGATAACACCAACAATATCATCAAATTTTAAAGTATTTGAACTAGAGATAGAGTTACTTATAGCCATTACCAAGCTATTCCAACTTTCTAGAAAAGAACATAAAACCAAGACAACCCTGAGCTCTTCATCAAATTTCACTTTTACAGAAGTTAACTGACTAGTAATCATATTAAACTCATTTAAAAGATCTATCATAGATCCACCTTCAATCATTTTTAGATTAAGCAAATGCTTCATGAGAAATACCTTATTTGAGGCTAAGGGTTTTTCATATAATTTATCCAAAGCTTTCATTAGTGCACTTGTTGTCATCGCTTCTGTTATATTGATCACCATAGATGGTGCCAGACACAACCAAATGGTTCCCATTGCCTTTTTGTCTAGTAGATTCCAATCCTCATCAGTCATTGTTGCCAGTTTCTTGGATATTCCTTCCAATGACCTCCATAAATCCATCTGATAGAGATAATCCTCTATCTTCATCTTCCATAACTGATAGTTCTACCCATTAAATTTATCTACCTTCAATTTACCCTCATCCACCATTGCTCCCACTCAACTGTGAGACCTTCCTACAAATGCAATAACAAAGAAAAACACAAAATAGATTACTACTCTGTTAACACTAATTTTAGAGAATCAAATACACCCCTATAAACACAAACTTCCTTACAACACTTTGTCTCCTAGATACATATATCTCACTTATTCATTCTTGGACAAAATATATATCATCACAGCTTCATGAAGACTTTCATAACAAATTGATATACAATTTATGTGACAACATTCATCTGCCTTCGAAACAAATGCAAACCTCTTCCAATTAGAACAATGCTTTGATTACTTTGTTTATGCATACACCAAGATTACTTTTCTCCTCTACCTTTCTGTTTAGTGTGAAACATGTTTAGGGTTGATTTTGATGGTTTGTGTTGGTCGTCCTTTCACCACTAAACATTTAAGGACATTCAGCTAAGTAGAGGATTCTAATGTGAGGCCTACCTTTTCATTCCCTTATATTTGACTACTTTATTTTACTGTTGGTGATACTTACTAGACTTATGGGACTATTGATCCTAAATTTTAGGACTATTAGACTTTATGCTATATGTGGATTTATTATCTTTAGCAGGATTACGATGTGATTTGACCTTGATATTGGTTCACTATTGATGTTAGACATATGGTTTATATTATGATGTTATTGGGATACTATTCGTGTGATGTTACTTAGAAATTTATTATGTGATTCTATCTTGGGATGGGATTTTGAAATGCAAATTTAAAATTCGATTATGATGTGATTCATTGATGCTTATATGATCTTGTGATGATGTGAGTGCATGTTTCACTTTGCTTCAGCTATTATATAAATGTCAGATTAACATTTCATTTGAGTGCACATGTGTTTCCAACGAAGCCATAGAAATTCAGAGATCATCCCACACACTGTGTTGTTTTCCCATGTGAAGCTGATCTAGTTCCAAGAGGAACCAAGATCAATTATATTTGCATGATGAAATTTTGTAATGTTGTTGCAGGGTGTTAGTTGGGTTAGGTCCACCCTTTTTTTATTTGATTTCTAATTGGTGTTGTAAGTTGTAGTGTCATTTGAATTTCATATTTGAGTTATAATTTTTATGAACCCTTTTTATGTGTTTTTACTCAACCTTTGGTGCTCAAAATAGGTTATAATTGACCCTAGGTTATACCCCTAGGGTCTAGGGGTCATTTGGGCTTGTGTAACCTTAGGTAAACTTCCATTTGGTCACTTTAACTTCACCCTAAAGTAAAGTGACTAAAATGGAAGCTTGTGAGGGAGAGGATGAGTTAGTCAAACACTCAACCTCTTCCTTTCCTCTTCCCTAGGTTGGGGGAGTCTTCAAGACCCCTTAATTGTGGAGGACTTTACTCCAAGTCTCTCCCACAATTGGTGAGGGTACCTTGGGGTTGAGTGGTCCTTCTTAGAAGGATATGATTGGGGCACATGTGGCACCTTTCTCTCCCACATGTTTAAGAGAGGACAAGTGGAAGGGAGAAAGACTTGGTGGATTGGGAATGACATGTGTCACCACCCCATTCCAAGAGTCTTGGAAGTAGTTGGGTGGAGGAGTGAGGAGGTGATATGTGTCACCTCCCCATTCCTCAAGGCTCGTGAGAAGAGCCTATTTTAATCCCTCTTGAAGGGCGGGATGGGGTTGTTGAATTTTGGGCAATTTTTTATTTTAATTTTTTTGGGGGAAAATAGTAAGAGGGAAATTGGTGGCTCAACAAGGAGAAGGAGTTAGAGGAGCTCTTCTCAACTATCTTCCATTTGGGATTTATAAGGTAGGATTTAAGACAAATGCCTTTCCTTATGCATTTTCTTTACTTGCATGTTATGTGTGTGTGAGTTCATTTTGTTGATTTTACTTTGTGTTGTGGGAAAATTGGGTATGGTAGTTTGTGAGAGCGTCTCCTACTTCGGAGAAGATGCTCAACAAGTGTGGGGTGGGGGAGGAGTGACCCTCCTCAAGGTCACATCCTTGTTTTCATGGAGTTTTAGCCTTGAAGGCAATTCATGAATGAGAGCAATATGTGTTTATGACAAAATTGTGATATGGCTTGAGAGCCAAGAAAAAGTTGTGAAATCATGTGTATAAGTGTGGGCTTGAGGCCTTGAGAGATTTATGTATTTGGAAAGTTTTAGGAGTGGCACTCTTGAGTTGAGTGATGTCCACTCCCCTACCCCATTAAACTCATCTTGAGTAATTTTTTGTGTTGTGATAGCCATGGGAGTAATTTGTTTTGGGTGTTGAATGCATTGTTGTGTTGTGGTTTGAGTTTTCCTAGTGTGATGATGACCTCCTAGCTTGGGGGTGACTCATGAGTGAGTCAATGGTAGGGAGGAGAGTAGTTTGTTGTGGCTTCTTCCCCTTTTTGTGTCTTTGCATATTATTTGGAGCTATGTGAAGTTGAAGAAATATCATTGTTCTTAAGAGTTGTTAAGTTACTTTTTTTTTAGCTCTTAAGAGAGCATGGCCATGTTAGGCTTTTGTATCATTTTTAGATTTGAAAAGAGGAGAACCTTGTTCTCTCTCTCATGTTGTAAAACTATGTTTTCACTTGTGCGTATGAACTATTTACATTTGCAATAGAGATTTTAAGTTGCTGACTTTTAAAGCCATATGAATTCAAAAAAAAAAAAAGAGTGTTGGAGAAAAAATATGGTCTTATTGCTATTATATTTGTATGTTTAGTTTTTTAAAAAAAGAAATAGGATAGTTGTTGTTTTATCTATGTGGGATAGAATGAAAATTTTTACATTTTATTTCCTTAGAAAAAGAAATTTAGTTGTTGCTATATATTTGAAGGGTTTAATTAAATGCATTTGCTTTTAAAAAAAAAATAATGAATAAATTCTTTGAAGAAATGTTTATGTGGAAATATGTTCTTTTATGTTCTTACAAAAAAAAATGTTCATTTGCTCTATATAAATCTGATATAGAAAAATGTATCTTTTGCTTGTTTGTTTTAAAAAGTAAATCTGTGACTTTAGAAGGAAAAATAGATTTGAAATATATATGAATGTATATAATTATATATATTTAAATATAAACTATTTTTTTATATACTGTTAAAACAAAAAAAAAAGAATACACTGTGTATACAATAGTATGTATATATCTACCTATATATATATTTGATAGTATACAATAAACTATGAATTTTGGATATAAATCTGTGATTTGCTATGTGTATATATATATATATATATTTATATATATAATTAAAACCCATTAAAAGAAACGCTCTGTAAAAATGAAAGGAGACTGTGTTGTTCATTATACAGAACGTAGTATTGTTTTTGACAGAGACAAAAAAAATGAAGTGTTTGGTGGGGGGTTTGACCCCCCCCCACCGTCATTGTTTTGTGTATGGGTGTGGGGAGGGGGCTCCCCACACTCCCCCTTCCCCTTTCCCCTATGGACCTCTCCAAATCACCGTCTGTGTACCTCCATTGACCATGCCCTACACTCTCCTCCACTGCTCCACAGTGCCTCTTCCACTTCTCTCTCTCTCACCTGCCACAGATTTCGTGGCTTAAAAAAAACAAATATATATATATATACATGCATTGCATTATTTCTTGTGGCCTCTATGACATACAGTTCGCCGCCTGGGTAATGGCCATTCGGCCTTCTATTTTAGAATACCTCTTTTATCACTGCATATATATATCCAAAAAATATAATGAACAGGTATATTAAACGAGTATACCTCATTTGAAGAACACCATTCATGGCTTTTGATCACCACAAACTTGCAACAAAAACAAAACAAAGAAAGAGAGAAGATGGAGAATTTGTGACATGGAGGAAGAAGAGAATGTGGAGGCAAAGTAGGGTTAGGGCTTTTTGGCCCTTAGGGAAATTGTTTTCTTTTTTATTTGAGTGGATTTTAGGGCTTAGCATTTAAAAATTGCCCTTACTTTTAATTCCCACTCTTTTTTATTATTTTTCTTTCATTGATTTTAAAATTTATTTTTAGAATTGGATTTTGAGATAATTATAGAATGGGTAATCTTTATTTCTTTTGGGAATGTTCTATTTATTTGTTAGTGGCATCGTAATATATAGAATAGTTTATGATTAGAGTGAATTTATAGTTTATTACTTTTAATTTGATTATTGACGAGGGATTCTTATTGTTTTATTTATTTTTTTTTTACACCAATTTAATTATTTGAGATGTATTTATTTTAAACAATGGAGTTAATCCTTTGCTTTCAAACCAAATTCGATGAGGTTAATATATAACTAGATTGTTATTAATTTAATATTCCTTTTAATTATTTCTAGACCAATTTTATTAATTTAATAAAGATGTCATTTTAATCCAACTTGGAAACCTAGTTAACTATCTAAGTGAAGTTAGTATAACATGCTTCCATGATCTGGTTTACCAAGAAATTAGGAATAATGTAAAGGATGCAGTGATAACTCTGATTGATAGAAAACGTGAAGGAGAACAAAATGATTGAGCTTTGTTGAAAAATGTTTTAATTAATCTATTTAACTGATCTACCAATTTAACTAGGGTAACGTAGGTAATTTAAAACCAACCTAGTAAACTTTTGATCAAAATTAGTTTTATTATAATAAACCCTAAGCATGCCCGTGAGGCATTATACTGCCAAATTTTTCTAGAATTTAGTGTTTAGCTAGGTTAGTGAAATTTAACCTTGCTTAGGATTAAATTATTGTTTTTACTGGTTATCGACATTAGTATTTGGCATCAAATTATATTTTCTCATGCACTAGAATTTGACTTTTGATTTTGACTTATGTCAAAATCCCATCATTCTCTTAGGTTGACCTAGGGTTTTGATCATTGATCCTAATCCTATTTGTCATGTTAACCGCGTCGCATCGACCCCCTAATTGGCCTTCATTATGAAATGGTGTGTGCAAGTGAACGCATTACCCCACATTCAACTGTTATGTTTACGCCTTATGCATAACACCACTGAACATGCTTACACATGCGAGGAGCTTTCTAGGGAAGCATGGTAAAAAATTTTATATTTCATGTCATGACCACATGACAAATGTGGAAATGACATATGTGACACATGTTGTGACTGCATGGGAAATGTGGGCATGACATTTGGTATCAAATCCTAAGTTTAAACACTGGGCTTATTTGGGCACATTACTTATTCTGTAAATTTGATTAATTAGTGATTACCTTATTTTTAGGATGCCTCCCCAATGAGTTTGGTGAGTATGATCATGCCACACTGCGTCCATCGAGGTGCACAATGATTCTTCAGCCGAGGGTAAGGCACCACCGGTACCACCAGTACCACAGGTCCTACCTATACCAGACATTAGACTATAGATACTTCAGGAACTACAGATAGTGTTAGATAGGCTACCACCGGCCGAAGATGCACCACACATAGAGCCACATGTTGAGCCCTGCATTGATCTGTGAGAGGAGCCACGTGGAGCCATGAGCAGAGTCACATGCAGAGCCATGTGTGGAGCCCCACATTGAGCTACGAGAGGCACCATGTGTGGAGCTATTTGTGGAGATATGAGATACGATGGTAGAGGAGGTTGGATCAACCTATAGGGCCCATAGTAGGAGCCCTCCATGTCATGATAGGCATGAGGAGATAGTGCCAGTGGAGAAGATCATTCACAAGCCATATGATTATTATGCAGATGAGCCCATTAGAGGGCACAAAGACTGAGAAGACCCCATTAGGGATGTGTTGAGGTTGAATCCTCCTACTTTCATTGAGACTACAAACGGAGCCGAAGCTGAGGCTTGGCTCATTAGTCTAGACAGATGCTTCATGTTGTATCCTTACGAGGGCAACACAAAGGAGAGAAAGCATCATCTATCATTGGACACACTCACTTGGGAGACCTTCACTGAGCACTTCAACACGTAGTATTTATTAAATCACTACAAATAATGTTGCATAGATGAGTTTCATGATCTTTAGTAGAGAGGGCTTATTGTTGCTCAGTACAAGGGTAAGTTCACTGAGTTGTCTCGATATGCAAAGTATCTCCATGATGAGAAACTCCTAATTCATAAGTTCATCAGAGGATTAAACCATAGCATAGCACGGCCTGTATGCATGACAGACCCCCAGACATTGAGTGATGCTGCCAAGAAGGCATACATAGCTGAGGAGATACAGGGATGAGGGTAGGGATCACACCCCCAGTTTTAGGATCATGGACAACAGCAGCACCAACAGAATTATCGCAGACCACCACTATAAACACAAAGAGGAGGATATAGTTCTCCATCATTACCTCCTAGACCTCCACAACAGTAGCAGTAGCATAATCAACAGGGGTCTAGACCCTAGTAGAGGGCACAGAGAGGACAGAACTGAGGATGGAAGCAACAGGGCCGACATAGAGATTAGAGGCAGCAGAGACCACCTACGGAGGCCACGAGGTCTTAGCAGTCATACAGGGGTTCACAAGGTCCCATAGGTAGATTTGGACAATAGCAGTCAGGTAGGATTCAGACGGGACAGATACAGGCTCAGGACCCATGCTGTGTGTGGTGGAGTAGGACATCTAGCCAGAGAGTACACATAGAGCTTTACGGCAAGGGGACAACCTTGTTCTGGAGGGTCAGACCAGATAGTAGGAGATGTGGGCAAGTCCCACTGCATGTTCTCAGTAGTTGATAACTACCAGGTTGACTATCAGGCATCAGTGATTAAGACATCAAGTACGATCGGGGGTGCCCCCATCTCTATTCTTTTTTACTCTGGAGCTACTGATTCTTTTTTATCTGTATCATTAGTGGAGTGTTGCAGGCTAGTGGCTTCTAGGAAGGACATTAGGTCGGAGGTTGAGTTGGCCTCTAGGGCAAGGATGACAGTAGATGCCTTGGTTCGAGATTGTGAGATCTCTTTGGTGTCCTTCACTACATCTTGTGACCTTAGAGTTATCCCATTAGGCTCTTACAATGTGGTTTTGGGTATGGACTGGCTTGCAGCTCATAGAGCCAAGCTAGATTGTCGCCAAAAGGTGATTAGCTTCTTAGATGATCATGGTGCACCGGTTGAGATGGTGGACTTTCAGAACCCCATGACAGTTCATATGATATCTGCTCAATAGCTTAAGTGCTACATGCAGAAGGGATGTTAGATGGTCGCTATCACAGTTAGTGATAGATCAAAGGATGGGCCTGAGGCATCATTGGATGATCATCCCATCTTGAGGGAGTTTGCCAACGTGTTTCTATCAGAGTTACTAGGGATGCCACCCCATCATGAGGTAGACTTTTATATTGACTTAGTGTCATGTGTCGAGCAAGTGTCTCCTGCACCCTACAGGATGACCACTCATGAGCTAACAAAGCTCAAGTTGTAGCTTGAGGACTTGCTCAAGAAGGGGCACATCTGACCAAGCATTTCACCTTGGGGTGCTCCGGTTATCTTCATGAAGAAGAAGGATGGGTCACTTCGGTTATGCATGGATTATAGGAAGTTGAATAAGGTGACGGTGAAGAACCATTATCATCTGCCTAGGATTGATGATCTCTTCGACCAAATGTAGGGAGCCAGGGTGTTCTCTAAAACTAATCTGAAGTCTGGTTACCATCAGTTGTGTATCACAGAGGTGGATATTCATAAGACCACTTTCCAGACTAGATACGACCACTATGAGTTCACTGTGGTCCCCTTCGGTTTGACAAACGCCCCTGCAGTATTCATGAGTCTCATGAACGGGTGTTCCATACCTACTTGGGTTGGTTCATGATTATTTTCCTTGATGACATATTGATCTATTCACTGACTGAGGAGGAACATGAGGAGCACCTGCGTCAGGTTTTGCATTTCTTGAGAGAGCAGTAGCTTTATGGCAAGTTGGCGAAGTGTGCCTTTTTCAAGATAGAAGTATAGTACTTAGGGCACATCCTATCAGGCGATGGCATCTCTATAGATCCATCGAAGATAAGAGCTATCAGAGATTGGCTAGCACCCACTAGTGTGACAGAGGTCATGAGTATCATGGGATTAGCCAGTTACTACCGCAGATTTGTAAAGGTCTTTTCCAGGAATGCACACCCCATCACTTCCCTTCAGTGGAAAGGGAAGAGTTTCACTTGGACTAAGCAGTATGAGAGGGCCTTTGGGGTCCTCAAGGAGTGTCTTATCAGCGCTCCCATCTTAAAGGTTCCTAATCCTGCAGAGGATTTTGTAGTTTATACTGATGCTTCACTCAAGGGTTTGGGAGCCATGCTTATGTAGGGTGATAGGGTGATTGCATATGAGTCACGTAAGCTCAAGACACATGAGCTGAACTACCCTACTCATGATTTAGAGCTCACAGTAGTGGTTTATGCCCTTGTTCATTGGAGACACTTTCTTTTGGGTCGTCACTTTGAACTTCATTCTGATCACCATAGTTTACAATACATATTCACACAGTCGAATTTGAATGCCTGCCAACGGCGTTGGATAGAGTTTCTATGTGAGTACAACTGTGGTCACTAACACCTTGAGTTGGAGGTGCCATGAGATCCTGACCTTGACCTTGGGTGTGGACTTGAGAGAGTGCATCATTTAGCATCTTCCTAAGGATGAGTGGTTCCTTAAGGTGTAGCATGAGATCTAGTCATAGAGGGCCCTTAAGGGAAAATTTGTAGGATATTCCCTCAAGTCAGATGGGTTGCTTAGACATCGACAGCGCATCTATGTACCTCGTGCGGGTGATCTTCAAGCAGTGGTTCTTTCAGAGGCTCATGCAGCACCTTATGCAACTCACCCAAGGGTGAAGAAGATGCATGCCAACTTGCGATAGTTATACCATTGGGCAGGTATGAGATGGGATATTGTAGAATATGTTGCTCACTACCTTGAGTACTAGAGAGTCAAGATCGAGCATCAGCATCCAGCGGGTCTTTTATACCCTCATGAGATACTTGACTAGAAATGGGACACCATTTCCATGGATTTTATTGTTGGTCTTCCTATATCATCACGCCGCCATGATGCCATCATGGTGACAGTTGACAAGTTGACCAAGGTGGTACATTTCTCATCTGTATGCACAACATACAATGCACCATCCATGGTGAGAGTATTCTTGGATCTGATTGTTAGATTTCATGGGGTACATCACCGTATCATTTCTGACAAGGATTCAATGTTCACTTCAGCCTTTTAGAGAGCCTTACAGTAGGCGTTGGGTACATAGCTCAACTTTAGCTCCTCTTATCATCCTGAGACAGATGGATAGATAGAGAGAGTTAATCAGGTTCTTGAGGATATGCTCCATATGTATGTCATGGATCACCAGAGTAGATGGGAGGAGTATCTGTATTTAGTTGAGTTTGCCTACAACAATGGGCATCACAGCTCGTTGGGTATGCCTCCTTTTTAGGCCTTGTATAGCAGACCTTGCTGGACACCTTTGATTTGGGACCGTATTGAAGACAAGGTTGTGATAGGGCTAGAATTAGTTCAAGATATGGAGCAGCAGGTGACTTTGATTAGGTAGAGACTTTAGGAGGCATAGGATCAACAGAAGAAGTATGTCGATGCTAAGAGAGTAGATCAGAGCTTCTCAGTTGGGGACAGAGTGTTCTTGATAGTGTAACTGCACAAGAGTCTAATCCGTTATAGAAAGGGCTCTAAGTTCATACCTCATTTTGTTGGACCTTTTGAGATCTTGGAGCAGATAGAACCTGTAGCCTATTGTCTAGCCTTGCCACCTAGCCTGTTGCGTATCCATGATGTTTTTCATGTTTCAGTTTTACAGCATTATATATATAATTTATCTCATGTATTAGATTGGAGTGCTCTTCAGGTAGAGGTGGATGGACATTTGGCTTTGGAGCCAATTTGCATATTGGCTCATCAGATACTGGGCCTTCGAGGTCGAGAGCTAGACTAGTTTAGGGTCCAGTGGGACATGTACGATGAGGTCATGGTACAATGGGAGGATGCAGAAAGATCGAGGGCCCTTTATCCTCACCTCTTTGATGACTTCTAGGAGGAAGTACAATCTTAGGGGGGAGGATGTAAGGCCTACCTTTTCATTCCCTTATATTTGACTACTTTATTTTATTGTTGTTGATACTTACTAGATTTGTGGGATTGTTGATCTCAAATTTTAGGACTATTAGACTTTATGCTTTATGTGGATTTATTATGTTTAGCAGGATTATGATGTGATTTGACCTTTATATTGGTTCACTATTGATGTTAGACATATGGTTTATATTATCAAGTTATTGGGATACTATTCATGTGATGTTAGTTAGAAATTTATTATGTGATTCTATCTTGGGATGGATTTTTGAAATGCAAATTTAAAATTTGATTATGATGTGATTCATTGATGCTTATATGATCTTATGATGATGTGAGTGTATGTTTCACTTTGCTTCAGCTATTATATACATGTCGGATTAACATTTCATTTGAGTGTGTAGTTTCTAACAAAGCCACAAAAATTTGGAGATCATCCTACACACTGTTTTGTTTTCCCATGTAAAGCCGATCTAGTTCCAAGAGGAACCAAGATCAACTATGTTTGCATGATAAAATTTTGTAATGCTGTTGCATGGTTTTAGTTGGGTTAGGTCTACCCTTCTTTTATTTGATTTATAATTGGTGATGTGAGTTGTAGTGTCATTTGAATTTTATTTTTGAGTTATAATTTTTATGACCCCTTTTTATGTGTTTTTACTCAACCTTTGGTGCTCAAAATGGGTTAAACTTGACCCTGGGTTGTACCCCTAGGGTCTAGGGGTCATTTGGGCTTGTGTAACCTTAGGTAAACTTCCATTTGGTCACTTTAACTTTACCCTGAAGTAAAGTGACGAAAATGGAAACTTGAGAGGGAGAGGATGAGTGACTCAAACACTCAACCTCTTCCTTTCCTCTTCCCTAGGTTGGGGGAGTCTTCAAGACCCCATAATTGTGGAGGACTTTGCTCCAAGCCTCTCCCACAATTGGTCAGGTACCTTGGGGTTGAGTGGTCCTTCTTAGGAGGAGATGATTGGGGCACATGTGGCACCCACTCCTTCGTTGGCTCCACCTTTCTCTCCCACATGTTTAAAAGAGGACAAGTGGAAGGGAGAAAGACTTGGTGGATTGGGAAATGACATGTGTCACCACCCCATTCCAAGAGTCTTGCAAGTAGTTGGGTGGAGTGGGGAGGTGACATCTGTCACCTCCCCATTCCTCAAGGCTCATGAGAAGAGCCTATTTTAATCCCTCTTGAAGGGAGGGATAGGGTTGTTGAATTTTTGGGTAGTTTTTTATTTTAATTTTTTTGGGGGAAAAAAGTTAGAGGGAAATTGGTGGTTCAACTTGGAGGAGTTAGAGGAGCTCTCTCAACTATCTTCTATTGGGATTTATAAGGTAGAATTTAAGGCAAATGCCTTTCCTTATGCATTTTCTTTACTTGCATGTTGTGTGTGTATGTGAGTTTATTTTGTTGATTTTACTTTGTGTTGTGGGAAAATTGGGTATGGGAGTTTCTGAGAGCCTCTCCTACTTGGGAGAAGATACTCAACAAGTGTAGGGAGGGGGAGGAGTGAACCTCCTCAGGGTCACATCCTTGTCTTTATGGAGTTTTAGCGTTGCGGGCAATTTGTGAATGAGAGCAATATGTGTTTATGAGAAAATTATGATATGGCTTGAGAGCCAAGAGAAAGTTGTGAAATCATGTGTATAAGTGTGGGTTTGAGGCCTTGAGAGATTTATGTATTTGGGAAGTTTTAGGAGTGGCACTCTTGAGTTGAGTGATGTCCACTCCCCTCCCCCATTAAGCTCATCTTGAGTGAGTTTTTGTGTTGTGATAGCCATGGGAGTAATTTGTTTTGGGTGTTGAATGCATTGTTGTGTTGTGGTTTGAGTTTTCCTAGTGTGAGGATGAGCTCCTAGCTTGCGGGTGACTTATGAGTGAGTCAATGGTAGGGAGGAGAGCAGTTTGTTGTGGCTTCTTCCCCTTTTTGTGTCTTTACAGATTATTTGGAGCTATGTGAAGTTGAAGAAATATCATTGTTCTTAAGAGTTGTTAACTTACTTTTTTTAGCTCTTGAGAGAGCATGGCCATGTTAGGCTTTTATATCATTTTTAGATTTCAAAAGAGGAGAACCTTGTTCTCTCTCTCATGTTGTATAAATTTGTTTTTACTTGTGTGTATGAACTATTTACATTTGCAATAGAAATTTTAAGTAGCTGATTTTTAAAGCCATATGAATTCAAAAAAAAAATAGAGTGTTGGAGAAAAAATATGGTCTTATTGCTATTATATTTGTATGTTTATTTTTCAAAAAAAAGAAATAGGATAGTTGTTGTTTTATCTATGTGGGATAGAATGAAAATTTTTACATTTTATTTCCTTAGAAAAATAAATTTAGTTGTTGCTATATATTTGAAGGATTTAATTAAATGCATTTGCTTTTTTTAAAAAAACTGAATAAATTCTTTGAAGAAATGTTTATGTGGAAATATGTTTTTTTATGTTCTTACAAAAAAGAAATGTTCATTTCCTCTATATAAATCTGATATAGAAAAATGTATCTTTTGCTTATTTATTTTAAAAAGAAAATCTGTGAGTTTAGAAGGAAAAATATATTTGAAATATATATACATATATATATTTGAATGTATATAATTATATATATTTAAATATAAACTATTTTTTTATATACTGTTTAAAAAAAAAAGACTACACTGTGTATACAGTAGTGTATATATATATATCTGATAGTATTCAATAAACTACGAATTTTGGATATAAATCTGTGATTTGCTGGGTGTAAAGATATATATACATACATACATACATACATACATACATATATATATATATAATTAAAACCCATTAAAAGAAACATTGTGTAAAAATGAAAGGAGACCGTGTTGTTCATTATATAGAACACGGTATAGTTTTTGATAGAAACAAAAAAAATGAAGTGTTTGGTGGGGGGTTCGAACCCCCCCCACCATCGCACAGTGGGGGCTCTACCCCCTCCCCACACTCCCCCTTCCTCTTTCCCTCGCAAACCTCTCCAAACCGCCATCTGTGTACCTCCGCCGACCACCCCCTACACTCCCCTCCACCACTCCATAGCGCCTCTTCGAATTTTCTCTCTCTCGCCTAGCACAGATTTCGTGGGTTAAACAAAACAATATATATATATGCATTGCATTATTTGTTGTAGCCTCTGTGACATACAGTCCACCGCCTAGGTAATGGCCATTTGGCCTTCTATTTTGGAATACCTCTTTTATCACTGCACATATATATATATATATATATATATATATATATATATATATATATATCAAATAATAATAATGCACAGGTATATTAAACAAGTATATCTCATTTGAAGAACACTATTCATGGCTTCCCATCACCACAAACCTGCAACAAAAACAAAACAAAGAAAGAGAGAAGATGGAGAATTTGTGAGATGGACGAAGAAGACAATGTGGAGGCAAAGTAGGGTTAGGGCCTTTTGGCCCTTAAGGAAATTGTTTTTTTTTATTTGAATGGATTTTAGGGCTTAGCATTTAAAAATTGCCCTTACTTTTAATTCCCACTCTTTTTTATTATTTTTCTTTCATTGATTTTAATAATTATTTTTAGAATGGGATTTTGAGATAATTATAGAATGGGTAATCTTTATTTCTTTTGGGAATGTTCTATTTATTTGTTAGTGGCATGGTAATATATAGAATAATTTATGATTAGAAGGAATTTATAGTTTATCAATTTTAATTTGTTTATTGAAGAGGGATTCTTATTGTTTTATTTAGTTTTTTTCTACTCCAATATAATTATTTGAGATGTATTTATTTTAAACAATGGGGTTAATCCTTTGCTTCAAACCAAATTCGACGAGCTTAATATATAACTAGATTGTTATTAATTTAATATTCCTTTTAATTATTTTTAGAGTGATTTTATTAATTTAATAAAGACATCATGTTAATCCAACTTGGAAACCTAGTTAACTATCTAAGTGAAGTTAGTATAACATGCTTCCATGATCTAGTTTACCAAGAAATTAGGAATAAGGTAAAGGATGCAGTGATAACTCTGATTGATAGAAAACGTGAAGGAGAACAAATCGATCGAGCTTTGTTGAAAAATGTTTTAATTAATCTATTTAACTGATCTACCAATTTAACTCGGGTAATGTAGGTAATTTAAAACCAACCTAGTAAACTTTCAATCAAAATTAGTTTTATTATAATAAACCCTAAGCACACTCGTGAGGCGTTATGCTGCAAAATTTTTTAGAATTTAGGGTTTAGCTAGGTTAGTAAAATTTAACCTTGCTTAGGATTAAATTATTTTTTTTGCTGGTTATCGACATTAGAATTTGACATTAAATTATATTTTCTCATGCACTAGAATTTGACTTTTGATTTTGACTTATGTCAAAATCCCATCATTCTCTTAGGTTGACCTAGGGTTTCGATCATTGATCCTAATCCTATTGGCTATGTTAACCATGGCGCATCGACCCCCTAGTTGGGCTTCATTATAAAATGGTGTGCGCAAGTGAACGCATTACCCCACATTCAACTGTTATGTTTACGCCTTATGCGTAATGCCACCGAGCACACTTATGTATGTGAGGGGGTTTCTAGGGAAGCGTGGTAAAAATTTTGATATTTCATGTCATGACCACATGACAAATGTGGACATGACATGTGTGATGTGTGTCATGACCACATGGGAAATGTGGGCATGGCATCTACTACAGGCTTCTTGTCACTTGGAACATAGGGGAAGATTGGAATTGTGTGATTTTATTATTCAATTAAGTCCAATTGTACTCAAAACCCTAATTACATTAATTTGTGAACAAATAGGAAAATTATAGAAAATAATCACACACAGAGATATCAAATGACAATCAAATGCATACCAGATTTTGAAGTTAAGAAAGTGGAAGAGTTGGGGACTAATGAGTGGGCGTCCTAGTCCAGTGCCACAATTTTTGTCAAGATCTAGAAACCTTGTCTGCCACCTATTCTTGTTGTTCCAGAGATTTTCTTATTTCAAAGGACTAATGAGCGGGTGCTTGAGTCCAGTGCCCTGTTTTCTTCTTTGATCTACAATTCTAACAGTTTGTACTACTCTCCAACAACTCCACTTCTTCTACTGTCACAAGTTGTAACTTGCAATAACAAAAAAGTGGGTTGGGGGTTGTGGTGTTTAGAGGCTTGCCTCAGTTAAGCCCCACAGAGATATTCAAGTCTTTCGAACACCGTTGTCAGATAAAGAGTGTGTATCCCTATGGGATAGAGGTAAAAACAAAATGATAAATGATAGAAAACACAATTGATATCACCTTGTAGTGAAGATCTCATGGAAGGAAGATGCTCTTCATGCCATGAGGAGATACCTGCCAAATCTGCAAACACAAACACAAGAACAACACAAATTTTGCTTTGCAACACAATGAATGCCTTGAATCACTTTCACAAAAGGTCTTAAATAAAAAATGCCATCTAATTTCCATCTAGTTTACAAATGATAACCTAATCATTCTTATATATGCAACTACAAACATTCCCACTAAGAATTTCATAATTCAAACTTACAAGGACCTAAATAACGGTCATAAACTGACACTTTGAAATTGGTCCTAACCTAAAATAGAGCAGGACTAGGGTGTGGGTGCCCAAGTCCTCTGCCCTATTTCAGATAGGATTTATGTTAAGTGCATCCCCTGAGTCCAAATTGTCATGAAACTTTAGGGTTTTCTCATCATGAGTCATCAAAATCATGCAAGATGCTCTAAATGCATTCTAAAGGACTCAAGAGCTAAATCATAATAGGAAAAATCCCCCAAGGTTACTTTTTCTGACATAATGTTTAGCCCCCACATTAATGTATGTATAAACGCAAGGCCAATACATGCATTAAAGTACAGTTGGCAAACACAATAAACACACCAAACATAGAGACGACACGCCAAACACGGAGAAGACAATAGAAGGCATGCAAAACATGGAGAAGACAGTTAAAGTCACACAAAACACAAAGAAGATAGCATTGAAGACATGCAAAACATAGTGAAAATAGTGAATGCAGTGAAGCCAGTGATGATTTTCTTTTTCTCATATATGAAATGTAGATGCAAGTACAAGGAAAGTAAACACACCAACCATAATGCAGGAGGGACTCATCGCCACTGGTCTTTAAACAGCATATGGGGCAATATACACGCAATACAAATCAAGAATGTAATACAAATCCCAAAACATAGGAGGGACTCATCATCACCTGTCTTTAGACTATGCTTGGGAAAAAACACGCAATACACACACACTTGGAAGACACAGAGAAAACATAGCAGACAAGCAAAGGAGTATTCTTATTTCTAGGCTCATGACCATGTCGGGCACATTAGAGGGAGACACTGACTATTGTACTTTGCCACAACAATCACTGAATATATGCTTAGTGGTTGAGTTAGTCACAGAACCACTTCCCGCCTTCATAGAGGAATTTTTAAAAATGACAGGATGTGCACTCTCCATGAAAAATACACCATCCTTGCCTCTACAGAGGACTTAAGATAAAAAGGATACACATGATATCCTGCCTCTACAGAGGGCTTAGATGATTGCAATAGAGTTTAAACAAATCTCAGAGTGCAGGAGGGAATCATCTCCACCAGTCTTTAAGATTGCACCTTAGAAAAAGTGTAGTTTACTGGCATCTAAACCAGATAGCTTACCTTATATATGCCCCCACCTTAAGGTGGTTGATATAATGTACCGATATCAAGCACATTAAGGTAGGTAGTGTTGGTTCCCAAATCAACAAATGGTTTGTCATTTCTTATGCTCTCATTCAAACCGATTTGGCCAACAAAGACTAGAGGTTGTGTGAACGTGTCTCCCCTTCACTTCAAGTTTTGTCACACCTAGGGGGTGTATCCCTACAACAAAAGATTTTTCTTTAACTTTCTCAAAACAAAAGGTTTAGCTTTACTACACCAGGCAGAATGCTCTCACACATACACCAAAATTTGCAAGATGGACCAAGGTTGGCAATGTTCTTGGACTCTCAACTCTGGTTAAACCTAAGAACATGCAACTACAAGCTACTCCTAAAACCTAAAAGTTTTCAAATGATATTTTGAAATGATTTTGTTTTATGTTTGGATGCAACATTTAGGGCTTTGGATCATAGCTTCAACACAAGAACATATTGGTGCCTATCTCAGGGCAAGGAGACAACTAGATGTATATATGTGAATGATTTGCATAAACTCAATTGACATTCAAGGTTCATGGGGATAAATTGGTATTTTCCTTACAAACACCACCCAAGATTGAGTATTCAGCTATCTCTGCTTATGAACATCCTTATTTAAATATGTTCTTCCCAATATTTAACATAAAACATTTAATCTTCTCCTTGAGCAGAAGTAAAAGATTAAATATTTAATATAGAAAAACCCATATCCTAGAACCTCAAATAGCCCTTAACTATTTAGATTCAAAAGAAAAACACACACAACTTGGAGACAGACAGCTGAGTACATACAATGAAGCATTACTGATATAACATCAACATAAAATTGAAAACATACATGCAAATATACATTCAACATATAACTCATAAACTTACAGTACAAGACATAAAACGGCCCAGAAAGCTCTATATTTTCATTACTTTTCCAAAATTCTCAAGTCTTCAACAACAACAAAATCAGAGCCCAGCTCTTTCTTTTATGCCCAAAGTGTGTTGCCCTAGAAATTTACTACATTTCTGGAGATAGGTGAGGCATTTTTCAACATTATAATTTCCCTCCAAAGTGCAATTGGGAATAAAAAATTACAATATATCAAAAGAGGAGAGAAAAATGAATAAAAATGCTATAATATCCCTCTTTTAATTTTTTTTACATCTTTTATTTTTCTAAAGCTTGAACGACTGTAGTTGGAGTCTTCCATATCCTCTGAACTGATGCAGAATAAACTCTGAGGCTTCCTTCTTCAACTTCTCCATGATCACATTTAGACTCTGAGAAGAAAAAAATGCAACATCATTCACTTCAAATTTTGCCCAACTAATCAATTCTGGATTGTTTTTGGAGAAAAAGTGGCATTTTTTAGTTATTTGGCACCCAAAAAACATCACAAACAGCTGAAAAATCCCTACCAATGGAGGAGGAATGGATTGAGGAAGATTTCTAAGCACCAAACTATACTTTCCAATCCAAAATATCCCCAAAAATGTTTTGAAAGAGGAAAAACATGATTCATCTATAAAAATCCACCAAGAGTAGCCAAAAATTGAAACAAACGAGCAAGAATCCTCCACCAATGCTACATGAATGAACATACGGCAATATTATAGGAAGAGACAGTTAATTTGTGTTAAGAATGACCTTCAAAAATTGCCCAGAAGCTCAAAAATGTGACTGCAATATCAATCAGTACAAAATCCATCTGTCGCAGCCAAAAAATCCATCAAAATCACCATATAACTGAAGGAATATCATTGTTTTTATTTGTAAATGAAGGAAGAGGGAGAAATAAGCCATGCGATGGGCTTATCACACCATCGCAGGGGCTAAATAAGGCAGTAGGGGAGGGGTTGCGATGGTGCGATATCCATACATCGCACCCCTTATCTATTTCATAAACTTCAAACCTTAATAAAGCTTCAATAAACTTTAATAAAAGGCTCTTCACTTATTATAAAGTTTGACTTTCTTTCCATGTTGAAACCATTGACCTATTTTCCTCTGTCTAGAGTTAACTAGTTCACCTTGTATATTCCTTGAATATCCTTCAGAAAATAACCCTGCAAGGCTTAAATCTTTCAATTACCCATGCTCTGCTTTGCCAAAAAGTCCCAAAATCTCACCTTAAGAATTTATGCCAAAAACCCAGAAAAACCCATAAATATTTTAGCTTCAAGTATTTTCCATCGCAGAGATTTCTTAGTTTTATACTTAGCCATTTTTCATGTATATGATGATGACGTCATCCTTGTGTTGGGTTTTTATGTCATTTGGTCAACTTGTATCTCGGATACATTTTTTCACTATATCTTGGTCATGTACCATGTTTTAATAAACATCAAGTTCTTTTGATACGTTCTTTGTATGTATATTCATCTTGTATGTTTCAACATGCAAAGAGCAGATACAAGGTAATATGCAAGGAAACATACAGAAGCTTATGCAATATACAGGGAGCTTTTGTATATTGGGCGATTGTATCTCACATACAATCGCATATACAAGTCGCAGGTGCAAAGAAGGGATATGCAAAGTCTATGCATAAGCAAGAGACACAAAGCTTGGGGCCCACCAATTGCATGTATAAGCGATTGTATCTTTGCACATACAATCGCATATACAATGCGATATTCATTCCAAGCATACAAGGCCTAAACCCGAAAAGGTATGCAGTTTATTTGATAAAGGCAGACATGTTGGTATGCATCTTTTGCTTGTATATTTGCATTGTATGTTTAGACATACAAAGGGCAAATACAAGAAAATATACAATGGTAGCATACAAAGGTCAAACACATGTTTTTAATGTGCATTTGTGATTGTATGTAGTTTTGCTTGTATGTTCGCATTGTATATGTGATATACAAAGCCGATATACAAAGGGAAAACACACAAGCTGAACCCGACTGTAGAATCAAAAATGCAACTGATAATCATTTTGAGTCCGCAGCTTGTATGTTGAGGTGCTTGTATGTGCCGATATACAAAGAAGAAGAGATATAGGCTGGACCTGTAGCAAAGTTCCAATATGGCCGATAATCTCATGAGTTCCACAGTGTATGTATATTTGTGATTGTATGTTTGCATATACAATCAAATATACAAAGGGTCGCATGCAAAGGGATTTTGGCGAGAGATTGTGCATCAGTGCCTCATTTTAAGATCTTTCTAATGGCCAATGGAGGATGCATTGTTCAGTGATGGGTCTCAAAGATCAACTCAGTGACCAATCAGGTGGTGCCATGTGTCAGGAGTGATACACAAGTTGATTCAAAAGGAAAAGACCCGCGATTGTATAAAGACAATATACAAAGCGATTTGAATATGCAAAGAGAAAGAAAGCACGGTTGCACCAAGTAAACCTAGAAGTGCAGTTGCCATTGTATGTACAATGGTGAGATATAGCAGTATACAAGTGCAGATATGCAAAGTGATATGCAGATACAGATGCAGTTTGATCACCTGTATCTCCCTCATTTTAGCAAATTTTAACATGCTTCAAAAGGCAAAAGTGCTTATTTTTGCCTGATCTTTCATTTGGTGGGCTTTTGAGGAAGATATTTTCACTTTCAAAATTTGGATCTGGATTTGCATGCTTTGTCGACTGGATGTTTCAGCGACCATTTTTGCATATGCAAATCCAGATATTTGTTGCATTTATGGGTGCAGGTCGATGATTCAGTAGCTTACATTGAAGATTCAAAATATCTGCTATCTACCCTAGGTTCCAAATATTTTATGCCATGAATTCTTGCAGGTAGATGTCCTTTCTAGCAGATATTTTCTTAACTGTGCCCATGGGCAAATTGATTGTAACCGACTGAGATCAAAAATGCAAATGCTATATATACATGGAAAATAGATGTATTGTTATTGGTTGTTCTTCTAGGCTATTTTTGTAATGGCTACTTGGCCTCTATAATCAATATAAACTGGTATTTTGCCTCTCTTTTATGATTTTAACACTGTGTCTACTCTTTGGATTAATGTAGGCTATGTATTGTGGATAAAACATCCCTTTCATTCCTTCATTATTCTGTCTTGACCTCTGTTAGAATCAATGAGTCTGTGTAAGTCCTTCCAGCTATGAGACTATTACTGTGTCGATTTAGTTGCAGCCAAACACATTTAAATCTGGTGTATCACTTATTATTTCATTTCAGCATTCCTTCTAACCCTTTTCCCCTGCAAGCATTAGCACTAGGTTTAGATGCATTTCTCTAAGTATTAGGCTTAGAAAGAGGAAGGCAACCTTCTCTGGAGGTTTGATCTTAATTTGCAAGGTCCCACACTTCAAGATCATTCCCATGTTTCTCTAGATTGCTAAAGTTTTACAACTGTAGCTCAGGGTGCAAATCTGGATGATAACAGAAACTTTTTCTTCCCCTTTTTTAAAATGCATTTCAAAATTGGACTATGGAGAAAATTGAGTTTCTTTCTATGGCATTTGGCACTTTTCCACTACGGGAAAATCGGTCATCTGACGATCATGAAAATTTGCATAGGGGCATAATCAATTATTTCAAGAAAACCTATTTTCTCAGATTTCATTTCACCGACCAAATTCTAGCACCTACTTTGTAAACTGGCCCGCTAGGTGAGTTCGCCGCAACAAGAATGCATTAAAATAATGCATCAAATAGTCTTTGATTTTAACGAAATTGGAATTGGAGATGTTTGAGACCAAATCAGCCACTGGGTCAGCCTCAGAATTATAAAATTTGAAACTTTTTGGGACACCAAAATTAGCCTGGTCACAATCAGAAAATAATTAAATACCCTGCCAAACTTGTCCCAGGAGCATAAAAATGAGCAGGCGTGTTGTCATATGCACCAAGAAACTTTATGCCAAAGGTATTTGCAAGATAATTTCTAAGTTGAAAATTTTTAATTGCCAAATGTGGCCTCCGGGGTAAATTGTGCATCCTGTCGCCCAAGCCTCCGTCAACACTTTGAATGAATTTTGGCACATCAAATTTGAAAAAATTGAGGGTGCCACCAGTGGCTCTTGCTCAGGGATGCATGCCTCTTGCAGGCATGGCGAGATTCCAATTATCTTCGAGATGTAGACTAGGTGCCTACTCCATTGGGTTGTAGAGTCAATATTTCATTTTGCATCAAAATTCATATCTTCAAACTTGATTTGGGTGGCCCCGGGCCCCCAAAAATGGAGAACCAGTACTTTCCTCTATCAAACACTTGGTTCTAATCTAACTGCCCCAAACTACAACTAAAAACATGACTAAAATCTGCCCACAAATTAACCCTATCATCAACGTGCTTGACCATATCACTGAGGTTGCCACTGTCATCATAACCTTTGTCATTATGCACTTTAAAATTAGGCACAGATCCACACATATTATCACATCCTTCAGTATCAAGTAGTATAAGAATGTCATATTAATCAAACAATGCATTCTCATATGGCATATAGCACTTTTCACCATCTATGTCACCATTATGTATTATAAAGTGATCTCCTAGCTAAATTGAAAGCTAAAAGCACTCATAATCCACCATATAGCTAGGATCATTAGGTCTCATTTCATCATAAGTTTGCATATCAATAAGGAAACTATCATATTTAGTTTTGTGTACCTCATGCAAACAACTTTCAGCTGTATCGAACAAAAAAGGTTCATACTCTCGCATCTCTCTGAACTAGATATCATTTTGATGATAAGAGCCTACATCCAAGAATGTTAGCTCAACTTCTCCTTAATATCCTTCAATATCTTGGAAATGACACACATCTGTATCATGGATGCTCCACAAATCAGCAAACTTGTCTAAATTAACTTCAAAGTCTTTCCTCATGTCTATACATACATTTTCACAAGAAGGCTCAGACAAGTCTGAATATACTCCATCATAATGGTCATGAAATGAGTTGCTCAGAACTTGACTATCTCTGCAATGAACCTCATGATATATATTGGTCTTTCTTTCAACAATATAAAATTTGGAATCCTCATCAACAATCATGCTTTGATTTTCATCATACTTAACCAAGTCCTCATCATCATATGTATCATCTACTTGGAAAAGGGATGATCCAGGGGTCTCAAATTCATTACAGTATGCTGTTAGTTCATGGATAGCTAAACATGCACCTCTAATGTCACATACACCAATGAATCCCTTGTGTGAAAAAATATCAACTTTTGTGTCATGAACAAAATTATAATTAATAAGAGAACAATCATACTTAGCACTATTGATTGTTTCAATCTCTGATTGCTCTTCATCATCTTCCTATGTCTGAACATAAAAAGGCAATGATTCAAATAGGGAGTTGTTCTTTTGTTTACTTATTTCTTCTCCATCTTGTGCACAATACTCACAATCATATCCACAAACCCATTCCAACAAATACTCATTGCTTCCCATAACCTCATCATTGTTTTCAGAACTAGATACCTCAGACTTGAATTGGGAGTCATCCTTGATCCTCTCATTGGCATCCTTTACTGGTGAACATTCCAATTGAGTATTGTCATCAGCATTATGTTCAAACACAATAGCATTATGTTCAAACACAACAGCATTATGTTCAAACACAACATTCTTGACTTCTATCTTCCCAAATTTACATATTTGTCTTCAAATGATGCCATAATCACTTGGTCATTTGTAACCACACAACTGCTATTTATACCAATGCTTGTGGACAATGAACACTGTATGTGCTCATCCCTCATTTTTTCTACATTTTCTAAAAACTTGTATGCCATCTGCATATCTGTTATCTTGAATTCTCTCACCAATGCACTAGAGCCCTCCTCAAAGGCCTCAAAGTACATAATAATGCATGGAGTATTAGGCCTAAAGTCTTCAGGGATTTGTGAAAGGGCAACTACAAATCTATGATTGAAATCAATACTGGACTCTTCATCCTATCTCCTAATTTCTTTTAACCTTACAACAAGATTAACAGGTTCTTTTGCAAATTCATTCTTAAAATTGTCCACAAGCTCATCCGAGTAGGCAAAGAATTTCTTAGGAAAGCTCAAATAATAGTCTCTAGCTCTTGGACCAAGGGATCTAACAAAAAACCTCATCCACATATCCTCATCTCCAAATGAATGTTTCTCTATGAAGCTGTGAAAGTTTTGGATATGTGCACTCCCGTTACACACACTGTGTCTACTAAATCTAGGCATCTAATTGTAAATCTGAGCTGGCATGCTTTCAACTTCATAGTCAACCCATAACAAGTCTAATTGGTCATACAAAGGATCAAAAGAGTTGACAAGAGGATTAGCATTTTGGCTGGTAGACACAGCATGGTTATCATTTAATTGAGCCTGCTGAGCTTCTAAGGATATTAACCTTTTCTTTATCTCTTCAATCTTTTTCCATAACATTGCTTTCCCCTCTTGGCTGAGCATGGGTGTATACATATTTAGATTCATGTAATTTTTATTTTCAGACATTTTATATCTTCTTAAGTCCTCAAGCTTCCCTTGGCATTCAACTTGCACAATAGAACAACAAAGAGAAATGGGAAGAAACTATGTACCTTTTCACATCCAGTTGTTGTAACTTTGAACATAATACTTTTAGATCACAATAGCATACACTAGCCCTTCGTGTGTATTGAAATTTTTTAGCAGAGTCATCAGTTTTGTTAGTTCCCAAATCAGCAAAGGGTTTTCCACTTCCTATGCTCTAGTTCAAACTAATTCGGCCAACAAAAATAGGAGGTTGTGTGAATGTGCCTCCCCTTCACTTCAGGTTCTACCGCACCTAGGGGGTATCCCTACAGCAAAAGATTTTTCTTTGACTTTCTCAAAATAAAAGGCTTAGCTTTACTATACCAGGTAGAATGCTCTCACATACACCAAGATTTGCAAGATGGACCAAGGTTGGCAATGTTCTTAGACTCTCAACATTGGTTAAACCTAAGAGCATGTAACTACAACCTACTCCTAAAACCTAAAAGTTTTCAAATGATATTTTGAAATGATTTTGTTTTATGTTTGGATGCAAGATTTAGGGCTTTGTATCATAACTTCAACACAAGCATAGACTAGTGCCTATCTCAGGGCAAGGAGTCAACTAGATGTATATATGTGAATGATTTGCATAAACTCAACTGACATTCAAGTTTCATGGGGATAAATTGGTATTTACCTTACAAACACCACCCAAGATTGAGTATTCAGCTATCTCTGCTTATGAACATCCTTATTACAATATATTCTTCCCAATATTTAACCTAAGACATTTAATCTTCTCCTTGAGTAGAAGTAAAAGATTAGACATTTAATATAGAAAAACCCATATCCCAAAACCTCAAATAACAGTTAACTATTTAGATTCAAAAGAAAAACATAGACAACTTGGAGACAAATAGCTGAATACATGCAACGAAGCATTACTCATATAACATCAACATGAAACTGAAAACATATATGTAAATATACATTCAACATATAACTCATAAACTTATAGCACAAGAGATAGAACAGCCTAGAAAGCTCTATATTTTCATTACTTTTCTAAAATTCCCAAGTCTTCAACAACAATAAAATGAGAACCCATCTCTTTCTTTTATGCCCAAAGTGTGTTGCCCTAGAAATTTACTACATTTCTAGAGGTAGGTGAAGCATTTTTTAACATTATAATTTCCTACCAAAGTATAATCGAGAATAAAAAATTAGAATATATTAAAAGAGGAGAGAAACATGAATAAAAATGCTATAATATCCCTCTTTTAATTTTTTACATATTTTAAATTTTTCCCAAGCTTGAAGGGTTACAGGTGGAGTCTTCCATATCCTCTGAACTGATGCAAAATAAACTCTGAGGCTTCCTTCTTCAGCATCTCCATGATTGCATTCAGCCTCTGAGAAGAAAAAATGCAGCATCATTCACTTCAAATTTTGCCCAACTGATCAATTATGGGTCGTTTTTGGAGAAAAAGTGGCATTTTTTAGTCACGTGGCACCTAAAAAACACCACGAATAGATAAAAAATCCTTGCCAATGGATGAAGAATGGACTGAGGAATATTTCTGAGCACCAAACTGCACTTTCTAGTCTAAACATGTCCCCAAAAATGTGCTTAAAGAGGAAAAACATGATTCATCTTTGAAAATCCACCTCGAGTAGCCAAAAATCGAAACAAATGAGCAAGAATCCTCCACCAATGCCAAATGAATGAACATAGGGCAATATTGCAGCAAGAGACAATAAATTTGTGTCAAGAATGACATTCAAAAATCACCCAGAAGCTCAAAAACGTGACTACAATATCAATCAGCACAAAATCCATCTACAATAGCCAAAAAATTCTTCAAAACCACCATATGACCAAAGGAATATCATTGTTTTTATCTGTAAATGGAGGAAGAGGGAAAAATGAGCCCTATGATGGGCTTATCGCACCATCGCAGGAGCTAAACAAGGCAATAGGGGAGGGGTTGCGATGGTGTGATATATGTACCATCGTACCCCTTATCTCTTTCATAAACTTCAAACCTTAATAAAGCTTCAATAAACATTAATAAAAAGCTCTTCACTTATTATAAAGTTTGACTTTATTTCCATGTTGAAACATTTTCTTCCCCTTTTTAAAAATGCATTTTTTATATTACCCCTTTTTAATATATGCATTTCAACATTTGACTATGGAGAAAATTAAATTTCTTTCGATGGACATTTGGTGGTTTTCCACTATGGGCAAACCGATCGTCCGATGATCATGAAAATTTTCATAGAGGCATAATCAATTATTTCAGGAAAACCCATTTTCTCAGATTTCACTTCACCGACCAAATTCTGGCACCTGCTTTGTAAATCGGTCCACTGAGTGAGTTCACCGCAACCAAAATGCATTAAAATAATGCATCAAATAGTCTCTGATTTTGATGAAATTGGAACTAGAGATGTTTGAGACCAAATTGGCAATTGGGTCAGGCTTAGAATTATGAAATTTGAAACTTTTCGGGACGCCAAAATTGGCCTGGTCACGGTCAGAAAATAATTAAATACCCTGCCAAAACTTGTCCCAGGAGCACAGAACTAAGCAGGCGTGTTGTCATATGCACCAAGAAACTTTATGGTAAAGGGATTTGCAAGATAATTGGCACATCAAATTTAAAAAATTTAAGGGTACCACTAGGTAGAAAACACAGATGGGAACACAAGCTCTTGCAAAGCACATGCCCCCGAAGGTGACATGTATTTTACGATCGCCAAATGTTCCCACAAACACATTCCTGCAAGAAAAGTGTCAGTGTCCATGTAATCATGATAAACAACAATGTATATGATCAATAACATAAAGAATCGAAGAATGCAAGATTTAAGATAGACAAAGTGCATGGAGTAGTAGTATTGTTATATTTTTGTAAGTGCGATAGGACACCATCAAGATCACACAGAGTGATTGTACTAGCCAAGTGTCGGTTAATATATAACAATCCCATCGTCATGTATGGACTAGATCCATTTTTTGATTTCTTGCTAAAGGGAAACTAGGTCTGCATCAGTATAATATGTTTTTCATCATCTGCCTGCTAGATAGAAACATTAGAGGAAGGGAAACAATAAATCATGAGTAAAAATGGTGTAGTCACAGTAGGAGGGTTCACAGAATGAACTATCTAGACCATGCAACAAGAGTAAACACAATGGATACAACTCAAAGATATAGAACAAATACAGATTTAGTCATTCAGTATATCATAGAATTCAAGTACAATCTGGTCGGCAACATGCGGGCTTACAACTAGGGCTCAAAGGCATGTTATAGAATATCAAAATATGCACAAGATATAGCTTTGAAGTCCTTTCATGAAGAATGTAAACTATTGATCTTCTAAATCATGAGAACTACTTTCTTAAGGATCTATTACATCCTTATATATCATCTCTAGTACAAAAGATTCCTCCGTGTTGGCCAAGAGAGATCACAAACTCCAATGAAGAGCTATAATGTGTGTATGCAGATAGGTCTGACCTAAATGAATGGAACTCCTCCGTAAATGAATGGAATGATGTGTGGATCTCATGGAAGGTTAGCCATAAACCAAAGAATATTGAAAGATATGTCTTTTAGCTATAAAAGTCAAGATATGCTCCACAAGTCTTCTCCTTTAGCTAATTGTCCAAGATTGTCGAGATGTTTTGTTCTGAGAAAATAGTTGATCTTTTTATAATGATAACTTTCCGGTACTTGATCCAAATGCTTTGAAAATTGGATATGATGTAGATGAATGAATCTAGATGCTAAGTCCACCTCCGTAAGAGGTGAAATAGAACTATGGCAGAATGCAGACCAACATATGGAAACTGCTACTGATTGAACTACCTGAACTGAACCAGAAAATGAAAAGAAACAAACTGAACTGCAAACACACTAAAATGCAAATATTTTTGGTTGATGCAAGATTGCTCTTGAACTAGGGATGCTACTGCATTAGACATTAGGGGTTATTGAAAAAGTGAGTCCCTCACTTTGCTTGGGCTAAGGGAGAACCAAGACGGTCCACCTCAGCTTGAGAAATCCATGATGAATCTTCTTCTGGTCTACCTTTCCACTTTACAAGGTATTCCTTGTATTGTCTTCCTCTAGTGTTGCATCCAACTCTACTATCCAAAGTGTCTTCAATCTATTCTAGTGCTTGTTGTGGTAACTGCTTCTTCAAGTCTTTTTCCATGCTGTCACTGGACTCTACTTCATGATAAGTTGGTACAAATCTGCAATATTGAAAATAGGTGATATGCCCAATGTCTATGTTAACTCTACTTCATATGCATTTCCTAAATCAAATTTTCTGAGTATCTTACAAGGTCCAAACTTCTTCATCTTCAACTTGTTATATGTCCCAACTAGAAATCGTTGTCTTCTCAAGTATACAATCAGTTCATTTTCAACTGCAAATTATTTATGTCTTTTATTTCCATCTGCTTGCTCCCTATATTTGTTGTTCATGTCTTCCAAATGCTTCTTAACCTGATTATGCATTGTCTCCATATGTTCTACAAATTCTTCTGCTTCTACACTTCTCTTTTCTTCCAAACTAATATTTCTCAATTCTGCAACTCCTCTAGGGTTTAGTCTAGTAACAATCTCAAAAGGTGTTCTTCCAGTACTCCTATTCACTAAATTATTGTATGCAAATTTTTCTTGTGAAAAAAATGAAATCCCAACTTCCTGCCTTCTCTCCAACCAAACATATCAACAAGTTTCTCAAACTCCTATTCACTACCTCTGTCTGTCCATCAGTTTGTGGATGAAAATTTGAACTAAACTTCAAACCTATCTTCATCTTTTTCCAATGTGTCTTCCAAAAATATCTAAGAAATCTGGTGCCTCTGTCTAAAATTATACTCTTAGGTAATCCATGGAATCTCACAGTCTCCTTGAAAAATAGGTCTGCTACATGCACTGTATCAGTTGTCTTCTTACAAGGTATGAAATGTGCCATCTTTGAAAATCTGTCTACCACTACAAATATAGAATCATGTGCTCTCTTTGTCTTAGGCAATCCCATCACAAAATTCATGCTTATGTCTTCCCAAGGTCTCTCCAGTACTATTGTTGCCCCAAAAGTTTAACCAATACAATCATTGCTTTGCCCCAATCCGGTCATTTTCCTGTCCCAAAAATTTTGAAGTCTCAAAAAACCTTTTTTAAATCTTTATTGTCGGGCAGTTTTCAAATTCATGAATCTTTTGTTTACTTGACTCATGTTCTTAATTTCAAGAAATGGCCAACTTCCTTACCTCTTCTTTGTGTCGGGAAAGTTCAAAGCTTCTAAACATTACTCTAATAGTTTGAAGAATCTCCTTTATTGTCAGGAACTTGCATGTTTTGTGAAATCCTACTTTAAGTTCAAAGTTCTAGGTCTACTCCAACCGCCGACTAGTCTGCATCTTCATGGTGCCCATTTTTTTAAGGCATTACCAGCTCATCAGGTTGCTCGTGTGGTGTGCGATGAGAATGTCTTTTTAGAAACTGTGGAGTGTAAGTTCAAATCTTGAGACCCGTTTCCTGAGATATTAAATTAATGATGCATTAATGACAAGTGTAATGAAGCTCATTAAGATGGTGGCAAAGTGTTAATAAGTTGGAAATAAATCATTACTTGTTGACGTAATTAGGTGAAGGTGGCAATGCTCTCTGTGTTTAGTTTTCTTGCCAACCAAGCTATTTTTCAGAATGGGACTTCCAGCAAATGATGAAATCTGGGATGATGAACCTATGCCTATTCTGTAACCTAATTTACAATGGCCTGAGGAGGAGCAGATCAACATCATTTCTCAGCTGCGCATAGTTGCATGGAAGGAGAAAACTAGTTATACTGAATACCATAGGACAATTGATGTCTTGGAAGAAGAAGAAGAAGAACATGCTGAGCTGTGCCAGCTTTTTATGGAGATACACCTAGAATTAGGAGAAGATTAATGCCACCTATCTTGCATATTTGAAGTCTTTTTGTATTTAGCAATGATTACTATAATTTTGGTATATTGTAACTATTTCCTATTTTGAGAAGTCACTTTCTTGATTATGGTTACTCAAAAAGGACTGTTTTTGAATAGTTATAATTTTTTGAAAATTTATATAAGGAGGAAGGAATTCCCATGGAAGGATCTTTTTCTAGGGGGGCTGTCTATCAATAGTGAGGAAGAAGAGCAAGTTTGTTTTGTATTAATTCCTAGTTATACTTTTCTTAGCTTTGTTCATGTATAGAACCATTACAGAAAAACTTTGCATTTTGGTTATATTGAAGAAATCAAAAATTACTTACAGAACTTTTTATCTTCAAGTGTCTTTTGTGATTCCAATTGTTCTTATGTCAATTAGTAATCTGTCTTCAATATTTCTTCTTTTATGTTGACATGTGTTAAGGTGGAATATAACTGTATCTCTCAATTAATTTATCCTTGTTCATGAATGTTGGATAATTGTGTTGTGTATCATTTATCTACATTCATTTCTTTTCGTAATCAGTCATGCACATCTATTTCATGGTGATGGGTAGATGTTAACACACCTTTACTACTTTCTGGTTAAAAGTGCACCCCATGTTTTATTCATTGCATATCTTAAGAGGCAGCTGTACCTCTAAAATTTAGAGGAAGGTTGTCAACTCAATAACAACTTCCCCAACTGTTGGAGCTATGTGTTCTTCTTCTTGGGAATCTTGAGTCATTTTCTACATTTATTCTTGAAGGGCAAATCTGTCAACCAATAGATTTTTGGTGACTTTACTAGGAATTCGAAAGTGAAGAACAATGCCTTTGTCTCCCAGATATTTGAAGGTGCCTCCCCGAGGACGGAGGCTGGTGACTCTACTTGATGAATGTGCTTAGGAACATTTTTGTTCCAACGAAGACCTATGCTGATTTTATTCTCATATTTGCATTATGGCATTGGTTTCCTCCCAGCCATGGGGAAATCACTTTGGACCCCTCTTTTTGTCTCAGTTTTCACCTCTGCCTGAAGGATTAAGAAAACACTTCCTAAAATTTAGTGGAGAGAACCATTAAGATGTTGAAGATCACATTCTGGCATTCACAGTAGCATGTAGCATTTTGGGGGTAAGTGAAGAAGATGTTTTTATCTGGCTATTTATTGAATCTCTTGTTGGGCCCACAGCAGATTGGTTTTGCTGTTTAGAAGAGAAGTGTATAATAGATTCAGATTCATTAAAGAAGTTTTTAGCGAGATATAAGGGTCCGGTTGATGAAGCTATTTTGCTGAGGCAATTTTTTAACATTCAAAAGAGAAATAGTGAATCCATTAGAGAGTTCATAGATAGATTCAACCATCTATTCAGAAGAATTCCTGCATCTACTCAACCGGGTAAGCAACTCTAGCAATGTACTTTTATTTCTGCATTGCATCCAGATGTTCAGTTTGAATTAAAGCATAGTAAAGTAAATGAGATAAAGGTTGCTTAACAAGAGGATGTGAAAATAAAAGATGATCTAATATTAAGTGGTATATGGAAAGTAAATCATATCGCAGATAATCTGTTTCATTAACCTATGAGGATGCCTATTATGTATAAACAAAATATCAAGCTTATAGGTTCCCATGATTTCCAATCCTCTTCTATTGAATGCTCTAATCTCTTTGTTTTCGATTCCAAACATTTTGGTAAGAGGGAAGTAAATTCTACAAAATTAAATCTCACGTGAATAAGAGAGTTGAAGCTTATTATTTGCACTATGGGGAAGATAATGATAAATCTATAGTTTTCCCATGCAATACAGAAGATGAGCAACTTGAAGCTATACAGAGTGGAGAGGATATCAAAAAGGTACTATCAAAGGAATCCAATGTCACTCTCATTCCAAGGTGGTTCCTGGAGGAATCACATGATGAATTTTTATATGGTGTCTTGGATGGAGATGGTCACATTACTGAAATGAAAATGGACACAGCTACTGATGTCTCCCATGATATGAAAGAAGGTATGAACGGTTCTCCATCTTCTCCTGAATCAGAAATTTTTAATGAAAAAGATCAAGTGATAGAAAATACTCCTCATGAGGCTGAAAAAGAGTTTTTAAAGTAGAGTTCAGACATGGAATTTTTTGTCTTTGATGATATTAGTTTAGCATTTGATAAAGTAGACAAAGAAGAGCCTAACAAGAGAGTGGATAAAATACATTCCCAATCTACTTATCCTCCCAATAATAATGGAGACTTCTCTTCTTCCACAATTCCAACATGAAATGATTAGGTACTTGATGATCCTACATAAGTAAGCTTTTTAAAGAATTTTTATGGTAATATGCAATTTTAATCTGATAAAGTACACTCAACCTTGCTTAGAACTTTGCAAGAAATTGAATAAAGAGATGGGAAAGATATGCATTTCCTTTCTTGCATTCATGAAGAATATCATCCTTGGCATAAAGAGGACCATGAAATGAAAGCTAAAAGTTCTTTCGAAATGCCCTCTGAAGCAATGAAAGCTTGTGAAGAAAAGGGTAAGGATGAAGTTGTTTCTCTAATGCATATATAGCCAAAGGAGGAAAGGAATAGTCAAGTTGATGAAGGTTCACAACCCCGAGAACTTTTAGAAGCTCTAGATTGTGAAAAAGATATTGTACTCTTTCCTATACTTAGAGAAAATGGCCTCGCTGGAAGTGATCAAATGGATGGTAGCTGTGACAAAAGTGAGCCTCATGCAAGTGAGGATGAATTTTTGTGTGGAGAAGAAGTCACAATGTCTAATTTGCAAGATTTAAATAGAAATGATGAAGTGTGTCATGAAGTTATTAGGCCAAATCTTGTAGAGGAAAATGAAATTATTTCAGTTGAAGGTAACTTTCAGACTAATGAAAGTATTGTTTGCAGTTCAGATTTTTAGTCTAGTCCACTTCCAATTTTACATGATACATACATGGTTGATGGTTGTCATCCAATGATTCAAGTGGTTTCTTTCAAAAATGGGATATCAGCTTACCGGCTACAAATAGAGGTGATTGTATGCAGAAAAATAAGGGGACATCTAGAGAAGGTTTTGTATCTCACAATCTTTGTGTGGGGTGTCCAATTCGGGGGCTGGCCCATGCTTGCTCACAAAATCAAGTGCATTCTGATGAGGTTATACAAGAAGATGTTGGTAATCATATATTGGGTAATACTGATATGAGTCATTCTATTGTAGAAGTATACAATAAGGGGCGGTTGGTGGAGCATCAGATTTTATCTGAAAAAATTTTACATGGTGATGTTCACATTCCTCTGATTATGATAGTCATCAATTGGCTATCGGTCACTTGTGGGCTCCTCATTCACCAAACATTGTTGTGCACTGGTAGCTATTTCTCCCAGCCAGTTAATGGGTTTGCATGACAAACCTAGAGTTTCTGGAGGTAGGGTCTTCCTGACCATGTACATATTAGAAGTTTTTGTTGTACTGGTAGTGTAGTTGTTTCCTTTTCCTACTGTGTTCAATTTTTGGCTTGCTATGGCTCTTTTGTCCTCTGTACTCTTTGACTCTGTTGCCCAATGGATTATTCACTAGTCCATGCTTGATGTTCTAGGTTCCTTGCTTCGTCCTTTATAGTCCTCGTCCCCAACCAGAGCCTATTGTTGCCCCAAAATTTTAACTGATACAATCATCACTTTACCCCAGTTCGGTCATTTTACTGTCCCAAAAATTTTGAAGTATTGAAAAACCTTTTTTAAGTCTTTGTTGTCAGGTGGTTTTCAAATTCTTGAATCTTTTGTTTACTCGACTCATGTTCTTAATTTCAAGAAATGGACAACTTCTCGACTTCTCCTTTGTGTCAGGAAAGTTCAAAGCTTCTGAACATTACTCTAATAGTTCAAAGAATCTCCTTCATTGTCGGGAACTTGCAAGTTTTTGTGAAATCCTACTCTAAGTTCAATGTTCTGGGTCTACTCTGATTGCCGACTAGTCTGCATCTTCACACTGCCTATTTTTTAAGGTATTACTAGCTCATCAGGTTGCTCATGTGGTGTGCGATAAGAATGTCTTTTTAGAAGCTGCGGAGTGTAAGTTCAAATCTTGAGACCCATTTCCTGAGATATAAAATTAATGATGCATTAATGACAAGTGTAATGAAGCTCATTAAGATGGTGGCACGATCTTATTAAGTTGGAAAGACATCATTACTTATTGATGTAATTAGGTGAAGGTGGCAGTGCTCTCTGTGTTTAGTTTTCTTGCCAACCAAGTTATTTATTAGGATGGGACTTCCAGCAAATGATGAAATCTGGGATGATGAACCTATGCCTATTCTGCAACCTAATTTACAATGGCCTAAGGAGGAGCAAATCAACATCATTTATGAGTTGCGCATAGTTGCATGGAAGGAGAAAACTAGTTATGCTAAATACCGTAGGACAATTGACATCCTGGAAGAAGAAGAAGAACATGTTGAGCTGCGCCAACTTTTTATGGAGGTATGCCTAGAATTAGGAGAAGATTAATGCCACATGTCTTGCATATTTGAAGTCTTTTTGTACTTAGCGATGATTACTATAATTTTGGTATATTGTAACCATTTCCTATTTTGAGAAGTCACTTTCTTGATTACGGTTACTCAGAAAGGACCATTTTTGAATAGTTATAATTTTTCAGGAACTTATATAAGAAGGAAGGAATTCCCATGGAAGGATCTTTTTCTGGGGGAGCTGTCTCTGAACAGTGGGGAAGAAGAGCAAGTTTATTTTGTATTAATTCCTAGTTATACTTTTCTTAGCTTTGTTCATGTATAGAATAATTAAAGAAAAACTTTTCATTTTGGTATATTGAAGAAATGAAGAATTACTTACAAAACTTTGTGTCTTCAAGTGTCTTCTATGATTGCAATTGTTCTTATGTCAATTAGTAATTTGTCTTCAATATTGCTTATTTAATGTTGAAGTGTGTTGAGGTGGAATATAACTATATCTCTCAATTAATTTATCCTTGTTCATGAATGTTGGATAATTGGGTTGTGTATCATTTATCTACATTCATTTCTTTCTGTAATCAGTCATGCACATCAATTTCATGGTGATGGGTAGATGTTAACACACCTTTCCTGCTTTCTAGTTAAAAGCACACCCCATGTTTTATTCATTGCATATCTTAAGTGGGAGTTGTACCTCTAAAATTTAGAGGAAGGTTGTCAACTCAATGACAACTTCTCCAACTATTGGAGTTGTTTGTTCTTCTTGGGCGTCTTGAGTCGTTTTCTACATTTATTCTCAAAGGACAAATCTATCAACCAACAACTGTCAAAGGTTTATACAATTTAGTATTCTAACTACTCCCTTTTGCAACTTGACAAACTCTACAACTTTGCACAAATCTCTGAACATACTTATGCATCTGAGGCCAAAAGTATTTTTCACTCACCAATGCTACTGTCTTGTCAATGCCAAAATGTCCTGCCAATCCACCACTGTGTTTCTCCTTGATTAAATTATCTCTCATTGAAATTCTAGGTATGCATAACTAATTCCCTCTAAACAACATATCTTCCTAAATGAAATAGTCCAACCACTTACCCCTATCTATCACAACAGGTTCCTTGCATGCTTTCCAAGGTTATGCAAAATCAATGTCTCCCTCATACAGGTTCTTCAATTCATCAAATCCCAACACTTCAAATCTCATCTCTATCAACAAGTTTCTTCTTCTACTCAAGGCATCTGCAACTTTGTTTGATTTTCCACTCCTATGCTTTAGCACAAAAGTATAACTCTGCATGAACTCTACCCATCTCATGTGTCTCTGATTCAACATACCTTAACTATTCAAATACTACAAAGCTTGATGATATGTATACAACACAAACTCCTTAGGCAACAAATAATGTCTCCACTTCTTTAAGGCTTGAATTATTGCATAGAACTCTTGATCATAAACTGAATATCTTCTCCTTGCATCATTCAACTTATAAATGAAATATGCTACAGGTCTACCTTCTTGACTTAATACTGCTCCAATTGCATTTCCACTTGCATCACAATCAACTTGAAATACCTTATTGAAATCTGATAATGCTAAAATAGGTTGCTCTATCACCTTCTGCTTCAATGGTTCAAAACTTTTATCTGCTCCAGATGTCTACTTAAAGTCTTTCTTCTCACCTGTCATTGTCTCTGTCATAGGGTTGTAAACTGAACTAAAATTTCTAATGAACTTCTAGTAGAAACTAGCTAATTTATGAAATCATCTAACCTCTCCAATGCTCTCTAGTGTAGGCCATTTGACAATCACTCTCACTTTCTCAGGGTCCATCTTCAATCCTTCCATAGAAATCACAAATCCTAAATATACCAATTCTTCCTTCATGAAACTACACTTCTTGATGTTTATCAACAATTTCTCTTCTCTCAACCTCTATAATACTTGTCTAATATGCCACAAATGTTCCTCTTTTATCTTACTAAAAATTAGAATATCATCCAAGTATACAATCACAAACTTACCCATGAATTTCTTCAAGACCTCATTCATCAATCTCATGAAAATACTTGGCGCATTTATTAATCCAAAGGGCATCACTAACCACTCATACAATCCTTCATTTGTCTTAAAAGGAGTCTTCCATTCATCTCCTTCTTTGATTCTAATCTGATTGTATCCACTCTTCAAGTCTATCTTTGTGAAATATCTTTCTCTACTCAAACAATCCATGATATCATCCATCCTAGGTAAAGGAAATATATACTTAACTATGATCTCTTTTATTGTTCTAGAGTCTATACACATTCTCCACTCTCCATCCTTCTTTGGTACTAACACTGCAGGTACTACACAAGGGATCAAACTTTCTCTAATCAAATCTTTCCTCAATAATTCTTGTATCTTCCTATTCAATTCTTCATTCTCTATCAATGTCATTCTATTTGCTACTTTGTTAGGCAAACTAGCTCCCGATATAAGATCCATGTGATTACTAATACTCCTAATTGATGGAAATCCTTCAAGTACATTATCTGATATGATGTCTTCATACTCTATCAGCAATTCTCTTATCTCCTCTGGTTGTGATTCTTTAGTCTCCTTCTTCAATGCTTTAGGCTTCTTAGGAATCAAAGCATAACACATATTCTCATGTGTCAAACCATCCAGAAATTTTCTTCCATCTACCAAATAGATTCTAGCATTCCTGCATACTTCACTCTTAGAATCATCTTCCAAAGGAATCAAGGTAATTCTCTTTCCATTTGATATTATAGTGTATGTATTCTTTCTCCCATCATGTATAGCTTTTTTATCATACTACCAAGGTCTACCCAAATAGATACTTCATCATGATATAAAATTTCAACAAACATTGTTCACTCACTAGGACCTTATGATCATCTTGAATCCATGTTAACTGATAGGGCTTAGGGTGTTTCAATCTTTCCAACTTCAACTTAGTCACCATCTCTTCTGAAACTAGATTATCTGAACTACCACTATCAATAATAACTTTACAATATTTACCTCTTGATTTGCATCTGATTCTGAACAAACTCTTCCTCTGTGGTGGTTCTTCAATTGTCTCTGCTTGAGATTCTACTCTCCTTATCACAAGTGATTCTCCTTTCTCCAGTTTTCCAACTAAACTGGGTGATCCAATGGGTTCTTCTTCCACATAGGCTACTCTTCCACTGTTCTCTATCTTTTTTCTTGTACTTCCCTTATTACAATCAAATGCTTTATGTCCTTCACCTCCACACTTGAAACAAGTTCCTTTGAATGTTCTCTTATCAAATCCTCTTCCTTCTCTTTTGTATCCTTCATTTTGGTATGAATTGTAATTACCCCTGTCATGAAAATTTATGTCATTGCTCCGATAGGCATTACTATCTCTGTCCTCCTTAAATGGGTTGTCAAGCTTGTTCTATTCCAAATGTGATCTATCTCCTTTGACAAATGTTCTACCTATCTAAAATTTACCTCCTCTTACTCTCTGTCTTTGATCATGTCTCTTATTTAACTTTTCTTCAACTTTCAGGGCAAATTGATATGCTTCTTCCAATTTTGTCATCCTCACCAAACTTAGTTCCTCTTGAATGTTCAATCTTAGTCCATTGATGTATCTAGCCACTTTCTCCTTATTTTCTTCACTATGTTCTATCCTTATGATCATCTTATGAAATTCTTCAATATACTCCACATATTTCTAATTTTGTCTTAGGTTCTGCATTCTTTTCAACAATTCTAACTCATAGTTAGCAGGTATAAATTGATTCTTCAATTTTGTCACCATCCTATCCCACTTTGTAATCTCTTATTTTCCCCTTCTATTTCTATCCAACTGAAATTCCTTCCACCATATAGAAACATGTCCTTTTAACTTGTCTTTGCAAGTTTCACCTTCTCCAGATCTTCAACTTCTTCATATTCAATGTACTCTTCCATGTCATTTATCCAGTCAATCAATTCTTCAAGGTTCAAATTACCAATGTAATTCGGCACATCAACTCTAGGTCTCTTTCCCATCTTTGAAATAGCTCACAACATCTTTACTTGATCAAATTCTTCTTCTTCATCACCTCTTAGGGTTTCACCAATATTTTCAATAGATTAAAATTCCTCTTCATCATCACTTTCACTATTAGGTCTCGATATCAATCCTCTTCACCTATCTTTTCCAGTGGCATCCAATCAAATTCACATTGTTTTCATCATTTCCATCATCTCATCCATTCTACTAGCCATTGTTCCAATAGAAACAACTCTCCTCAATTACATCTTCCTAGGATCAAGTGCAAACTGCCTCAAGTTTAGCGATTGGGCTACAAGGTGAAAATTGACTCACAATCGACGATCAGTTGTGACACAAGTAACCTACCTCAATTTGGCAATCTATCCATAGAAAGATCTTATGGAATTCCCTCGCCAACTCCACTCAATTCGCTACCAAAGATTCAAACTTTCACTCCGATACCACTTGGTGCAGTCATAGTAGGAGGGTTCACAGAATGAACTGTCCAAACTGTGCAACAAGAATAAACACAACGGAAACAACATAAAGATTTAGAACAAATGTAGATTCAGTCATTTAGTATATCATAGAATTCAAATACAATTTGGCTAGCAACATGCGGGCTTACAACTAGCGCTCAAAGGCCTGGTTACATAATATCAGAATATGCACAAGATATAGCTTTGAAGTCCCTTTGTGAAGAAAGTAAACTATTGATCATCTAAATCATGAGAACTGCTTTCCTAAGGATCTAATACATCCTTATATATCATCTCTGATACAAAAGATTCCTCCATGTTGGCCAAGAGAGATCACAAACTCCAATGAAGAGCTGTAATGTGTGTACACAGATAGGTTAGACCTAAATGAATGGAACTCCTCTGCAAATGAATGGAATGATGTGTGGATCTTAGGGAAGGTTGGACACAAACCAAAGAACATTGAAAGATGTGTCTTTTAGCTCTCAAAATTGAGAGATGCTCCACAAGTCTTCTCCTTTAGCTGATTGTCCAAGACTGTCAAGATGATCTATTCTAAGAAAACAATTGATCTTCTGATGGTGATAACTTTCTGGTAATTGATCCAAATGCTTTGAAAATAAGATATGATGTAGATGAATGAATCTAGATGCTAAGTCTAACTCCACAAGAGGTGAAATGCAACTACAGTAGAATGTAGACCAAAATACAAAAAACTACTACTGACTGAACTGCCTGAACTGAACTGGAAAATGAAAAGAAACAAACTGAACTACAAAAAAACTAAAATACTAATATTTTTGGTTAATGAAAAATTTCTCTTGAACTAGGGATGCTCCTGCATCAAGAAATAAGTGCCTTACGGATAGTCACATAGGAGGGTGCCCCCAAGTCACCAACCGCAATGCTATGTCCATAAGACATAACATGAAAAAATGAAAATAGAGAAGCAATATAGAAGAATGATGATACAAATAAAAGGATGTCACAATAGAGGTGGTCTCCTTGTATCCTTGACCTTACAAGAGAATTAGGGTCATCCCAGGAGGCCTAAACAACACATAACACATCATGGGGGAAATGCAACATGAGAGGTAAAGGGTTAGAAATACTTACCTATAGAGAGATTCATGCTAGCAGTTATCAACAATTAGATCATCATCTTCCCAATCTCCAATGCTAGAGGAAAGAGGTGTAGGTTGTTCCATTTGTCTTTCCAATGTATTTTGATTATCTCCCGATCCTTGAAAGGATAATAGAGGAGGAACCTCAACATAAATACCATCTTTCCATGGATGAGGTAATACTTCAACACTTTCCTTATCAACTTCTATTATAGAAATTATATTATTGAAATCTAGATAGTCATCTTGATAATAGTCATAATAAGCTTGTTGTTATGTGGGATCTCTTTCCATATTCACTAATGCTTCTTCTTGGCTAGAGAGAGCATTGGAATGAAAGAAAGGTAAAGTGTTGCTAAGAAGTGTAGATGTTGTATCATTATCATCGTTATCATCATAAATTCTGGCTAATGATTTCTTTCCATTAAGAGAATTTTCATACTCATCATTCTCAATGTGGTATGTTAAGTCTTCTACTACCTGAGGGTGTGTACTTTATGTAGGAGCATACAGTGGTGTAAGGGCAATCTTACATTCACCCAAAAAAAGATGTGTTTCAAAATTGTTGATGTCCTTTCCATTTATTTTCAAAATTTGTGGTTTTCATTCCATAATCACTTAAATAATGATGTAGAACTTTTAGTTTTTCTAAACTGCTAAAAATAGCAACTTGCTATTTTTAGAAAGTTTGCATTTAGGTATGGAATGAAGTAAAAATTTACAGGAAGCTTCATAACTGAAAAATAAGACCTTTGGCAAAGGAATCATGGAAAGATCATTTGCGAGCTGAAAGATATTAAAGTTTTGTTTCCTGAAAAATGCCTAAAAATTATTCAAACTCAAGTTTGAGGCATTAAATGGCCCCGTACAGGCCCGAAAATGGCCAAAACTGGTAGAGCAAGTCTTACTGCATAGAGCACTCTGAGATCTTTCTGACGCATAAAACAGTTTGTCAATCGGACACCCAGATCAAAAGTTATGGCTCCCGACAGTTGACCTATTTTTGGAGGGAGATGCAAATTTTGAAATTAAGTTGTTGGCCGCCAAAAAGGCTATTAATAACCATTTTTGGGAACCCTGGGCAGTAGTAGAGTTAAGGGGGAAAGTGTAGAGTCAAGAATAGGCAGGAAAATAGAAGCCCTAGCTGATTTGGAGTAACAGAAGGCTGATGATTCTAGAGTCTTGGATGGGTAGTTGTAGTGTGTTGCAGCCTGTGGGGGATTAATTCCTTTGATTGTAATTGAGCTTCTATAATGTAATGAGTTGCCCAAATTAGTAAAGAAATATTCTATTTTTCTGTGTTCCATTTCTATTGTTGTGTGTTTTATGATTTACCCCCTTCATCAAGTGGTATCAAAGCAAGGGTTCCTGATTGTGTAGACAGATCACCGACCATGAGGCAATTTGCACCAGGACCTGAGGTTGTGGGTTTGCTGCGGAGATCAAGATGCCTCCATGAAGAAATCATATTGGGAGGAATGCTTTGACGAAAGAGGGTTTTAGAGCCCTATAAAGGTGAATCGATGCATTGCAAGAGGAATTACGAAGAGGGTTTTATCCAAGAACAAGATAAGAAAGCGAGGATGAAGTGGAAGAAGAGCTATCTGAGGAAGAACAACAAACTATAGGAGATCATGCAAAAGTTAGGTTATTAAGGGCCATTTAGAAGATTGGAAAGAGGCCCAGGATCAAAGTTTCTACATATTTTGTAGATTTGAATCTAGAATAGCTTATTGATTGGATCAATGACATCAAGGAGTATTTCAAATATGAAGATGTGGAGGACCCAGATCAGGTCAAGTTTGCAAAAATAAAGTTGAAGGGCCACACCAGTATTTGGTGGAAGGAGGTCCAGTTAGAGAGGAACAGAAGAGGAAAAGGAAAGATCACCAAATGGGATTAGATGGTGAAGAAACTAAAGAAGTAGTTCATTCTTGTGGACTATGAGATGGAGTTATTGAAGAAGCTACAAGGATTGAAGCAAGACAACAAGTTTGTTAAGGAGTATATAGAAGAGTTTTATAAGATTACTATCAGAACTGGTCATGCAAAGGCTAGTAAGGAGAAGGTATCCCATTACATTAATGGGTTGAGACCAAGTATTCAAGAGGAGCTAAGTCTAGTTAGAATGACCACCATAGAAGATGCATACCAGTTTTCCTTGAAGGTGGAAGAGAAGCTGAATAAAAGATTTAACAATAAGCAAAGGGGAAGAGGTCAAGGCAGAAGGACTAGTGGAAGACCCTATGGGGGCTGAAATGAAGATTCAAAGAAAAGTGAAGAAGCCAGCACCAGTCAAAATTAGAGAGGAGATAATACCTACCACCCTCATGACCAGAACAGTGGAGAGCAAAGAGGAAGAGGAAGAGGAAGAGGCTGACCTGGGCAAGGACCTGGAAGAGGAGGTTTTAGAGGAACATATTTCCAATGTGGAGAAGAAGGGCATTAAGCATATGAGTGTCTACAACATCAAGGAAGGACAAATAGAAGACCTAAAGGTAATGCATGAGTTGCACATGTAGACGAAGATGCACAGTCTGAGCATTCTAAAGATGCTAAAAGGGGAGAAACCCTAGTTGTTAGAAAAACTTTGTTGAATGAGGAGAAAGAACCCAATCAGAGGAAGAGTCTATTCCATACAAGGTGCAAATGTGAAGGTAAGTGTTGTGATATTATTATCAACAATTGAAGCACTGACAATCTTGTTTCAGAGATGGTTGATAAGTTGAAGTTGACAAGAAGAAAGCATCCACAACCATATCCATATCGGATTGCATGGTTACAGAAGGACCATAGAGCTTTGGTCAATGAGCAATGTTTATTGAAGTTCAAGATTGGGGACTACCATGATGAGGTGTTGTGTGAAATCATACCGATGCATGCATGTCATATGCTATTAGGGAGGATATGGCAGTATGATAGGAGTGCTGACCATGATGGCTGTGCAAACACATATTCTCTAACAAAGGATGGAGTTCATCATAAGTTGAAGCCCTTGAAGGAGGTGGAAGAAAAGGTATGTAGTACTGCCAGAATTTGCTTGGTAGATGGTAGGAAATTTTTGGAAGGTATGAAGCATGAGCATCATTGCTTTGCATTAATTCTTAAGATTAGTCAAGAGAAATGTGAAGATGTACTAGAAAAAGTCTCAGATATGTTGGAAGAATTTTAGGAAATTGTCTTTGATAATGTACCAGAAGGTTTACCACTAGTAAGGAAGATAAATCATCAAATGGATTTGATACCAGGATCTAGTTTGCCAAACAAGGCAGCCCATAGAATGACTCCAACAGAGAGTGAAGAGTTGAACAAACAAGTTTAGGAGTTGTTGATGAAGGGATTGATAAGAGAAAGCCTAAGTCCATGTGCGGTACTTGCAATACTAGCACTGAAGAAAGATGGAGAGTGGAGGATATGTATAGATTCCTGAGCCATCAACAAGATCACAATCAAGTACAGATTTCCATTGCCCAGAATGGATGACATAATGGATTGTTTGAGTGGAGCCAAGTACTTCACAAAGATTGATCTAAAGAGTGGGTATCACCAGATTCAAATCAGAGAAGGAGATGAGTAGAAGACAGCCTTCAAAACAAAGGAAGGTTTGTATGAGTGGTTAATCATGCCATTTGGGCTAACCAATGCACCAAGCACATTCATGCAGCTCATTAACGAGGTACTGAAAGAATTTTTGGAAAATTTTATTATTGTTTCTTTAGATGACATTTTGATTTTCAGTAAGACTTGGGATGAGCATTTGATGCATATCAGAAGAGTTTTAGAGAAGTTGAGGGAGGAGAAGTTATTAATCAATCTAAAGAAATGTAGTTTTGTTTTCTCAGAGGAAGGTCTTAAGATGGACCCCAAGAAGGTGAGGGCTATCATTGAATGGCCTACACCAAGGCGTGCTTTCGAGGTAAGATATTTTCATGGTTTGGTAAGTTTTTACAGAAAGTTTTTCATGAGCTTCAGTAGCATTTGTGCACACCTAACTGAGACAATGAGAGGGGATAAAAAAGAGTTTAGATGGACTAAACAAGAAAATAAGAGCTTTGATACATTGAAGCAGAAAGTCATAGAACAACCTGTTTTGGCACTTCTAGATTTCAATAAGGTATTTCAAGTAGATTGTGATGCTAGTGGTAGTGGTATAGGAGCTATTTTGAGTCAAGAAGGTAATCCCATTGCCTATATTAGTGAGAATCTTAATGATGCCAAGAAAAAGTATTTTGTTTACAATCAGGAATTTTATCAATAGTTTAGGCTTTAAAGAAATGGAGACATTATTTGTTGCCAAAAGAGTTTGTTTTATATACTGATCAACAGGCTTTGTAGTATCTTAATAATCAAGGGAAGTTGAACCAAAGGCACTAAAAATAGGTTGAGTTTTTGCAGAGCTATACTTTTGTTTTAAAGCACAGGAGTGGGAAGTCCAACAGAGTTGCAAATGCCTTGAGTAGAAGGCAAAATTTGTTGACAGAAATGAAGATAGAGGTTGCTTGGTTCGATGAGCTCAAAAGTTTGTATCCTGAAGATCCAAATTTTGTAGAGGCTTGGAAATCTTGTTTGGAACTTGTTACTTTGGAAAATGGTTGGATTTCATAATCCAAGATGGCATGTTGTTTAGAGGAAGCCAGTTGTGCATTCCAAGGAGTTCCATGAGAGAGAACCTGATTAAGGAGAAGCATAGTGGAGGATTGGCTGGACACTTCAGTCAAGATAAGACCATTGCTATTGTTGGTGAAAATTATTATTGGCCATAGTTGTGGCAGGATGTGAGGAAATTTATGCAGAGTTGTAGAGTGTGTCAAATGGAAAAAGGAACAAGTCAGAATATAGTGCTATATCAGCCATTACCTATACCATAGAAGCCATGGGATGATATTAGTATGGATTTTGTTCTTGGTTTACAAAGGCACAAAGAGGACATGATTCCATTTTTGTGGTGGTGGATAGATTCTCAAAGATGGCACATTTTATTCCTTGCAAGAAGATGAATGATGATGTTCATATTGCAGAGTTATTTTTTAGGGAGGTGGTGAGACTACATGGTCTACCTAAGAGCATAGTTTCAGATCGAGATACCAAGTTTGTTGGTAATTTCTAGAGGACATTGTGGAAGAAGTTGAAAACAAATTTGAAGTTCAGTTTTGCACACCATCCACAGACTGATGGACAGACCAAAGTGGTGAATAGGAGTTTGGGTAACCTACTACAATGCTTAGTAGGAGATAAGCCCAAGGGATGAGATTTGATTTTACCACAGGCTAAATTTGCTTACAACAATTCTGTCAATAGGAGTACTGATAAATCACCATTCCAGATTATATATGGCAATAGCCCAAGAAATGCTTCTGAGTTAAGAAAGCTGGACAAAGGAGAATAGACAAGTGTTGAAGCTGAAGACTTTGCAGAACACATGAAGAATTTGCATGAAGAGGTGAAAAAGAACATTAATAAGATGAATATTCAGTACAAGGCTAAGGTAGATTAGAAGAGGAGATATAAGGAATTCCAGGTAGAAGATGAAGTCATGGTTCACTTGAGAAAAGAAAGGTTCCCAATTGGAACATACAATAAGCTGAAAATGAAGAAATTTGGATCATGCAAAATTTTGAAGAAACATGATTCAAGAAATGCATATGAGGTAGAGCTGCCAAGTAGGATCAACATTTCCCCTATTTTCCACATTGCTAATTTCTTAGAATATCATGAAGGTGGAACAGAGGATGGACCAACAGAAGAATAGTGGAGTATTTCAGCATCTACTTCAACTGAGGAGATAGAAGAGATCTTGGATAGCTGTGTGGGAAGAAGTACTCAAAATAGCCAATATGAAGAATATCTGGTGAAATGGAAAGGAAGGACTGTTGAAGATTCTTCTTGGTTGTCTAAGGCAGAGGTTGACCGTTTGGGTTTTCCTCACACAAACACATGAGACGTGACAGGGTCACTTCTCAAATTACCCTGGGTGTCTAATGCAGGAGCATCCAGTGGTGTAAGGGCAATCTTGCATCACCCAAAAAAAGATGTGTTTCAAAATTGTTGATGTTCTTTCCATTTATTTTCAAAATTTGTGGTTTTGGTTCCATAATCGCTTAAATAATGATGTAGAACTTTCATTTTTTCCAAACTACTAAAAATAGCAACCTGTTATTTTTAGAAAGTTTGCATTTGGGCATGGAATGAAGTGAAAATTTACATGAAGCTTCATAACTAAAAAATAAGACCTTTGGCAAAGGAGTCATGCAAAGATCATTTGTGAACTGAAAGATATTAAAGTTTTTATTTCCTGAAAAATGCCTGAAAATTATTCAAACTCAGGTTTGAGGCACTAAATAGTGATGTATAGGCCCAAAAATGACTAGAGATGGCAGAGTGGGTTCTTAGCATGTAGAGCACTTCGTGAGCTTTCCGACGCATAAAGCAGTTTGTCAATCAGACACCCAGATCAAAAGTTATGGCTCCCAAAAGTTGACCTATTTTTTGAGGGAGATGCAAATTTTGAAATTAATTTGTTGGCCACCAAAAAGGCTATTAATAACCATTTTTGGGAACCCTGGTTAGTAGTAGAGTTAAGGGGAAAAGAGTAGCATCAAGAATAGGCGAGAAAACAAAAACCCTAGCTGATTTGGGGTTATAGAAGGCTGATGATTCCAGAGTCTTGGATGGGTAGCTGTAGTGTGTTGCAGCCTATGGCAGATTAATTCCTTTGATTGTAATTAAGCTTCTGTTGTAATTAGTTGCCTAGATTAATAAAGAAATATTCTATTTTTCTGTGTTCCATTTCTATTGTTATGTGTTTTATGATTTACGGCCTTCATCAGTACTCATGAGAGATGTGTGATTGTCTAGATCATATAGAGGCATAAGATTATGATACACTATATGCATTAGGCCTTGGATTACTTTAACACCATCTTGTCCATCTATTATCAACTCTCTTATGTTATGAATAACTAGTATATCTTGGTTAGTTATCCTTTTATTTTATATAAATGCTTGAAAACCAGCTAGGTCATTGTCAAGTTTGTTTATTTGCTCATCAGTTACATATGTTATCACATCAATAGGATCCTCAACATCATGAAATATTTTCTCTACTATTGTACTTGTAGGAGGCATGTTGTCTTGCAAAAGTTGTGTTTCTTCTATTGTTGGAAAGGTGTCAATGATTTCACTGTCTTGTACTAGTATATCCTCATGGGAAGAATCACTTTTTAAAGAATTTCTAGAGAACAAGTTTATGTCATCATCACATGTAGTAGATATAGGATAATTTCTATCACAATTATCTTTTTCATTTCTACTCACTGAGATGAACTCTTTTAATCTTTCTAATATTGTAGGATGTTCACTCATGAGGGCTAAAAATTGGTCAAAATCAAGATCTTTGATAAATGCATGCAAAGATACCATTGAAAAATGACATGAAGGTGCCATGTATATATTTATTCAAATCAATGTAAGATCATATTTTAAAATATTTTCAAAATTTATGCAAAAGACAATTGCAAAATTGTGTAAAATGACCTAAAATGCTTGATTTTATGACTTTTTTCAATGCAAATAAGTGAAAGAAAGGTTTTGTGAGGAAATTGATCAAGGGAAGCAATTAATATGTCTAATATTAGTCCAATAAAGAAATAATATCCTTCACAACATGCTTTTGATGCAAACCTAGAATGATGACAAGTCAAAACCTAGTGAAAATACACTAAAATATGCAATTTTTCACAAATTTTCAATGCAAAGACCCAACGAAGAGGGTGTTGTAAATAATTTTAGGAGGTGTAGAAGATTATAATAGTAATATCAGTCACCTAAAGCCTTAAAATCCATCACAACACACTTGGATTGTAAATGCAAGCTAAATGCCATTTTTTTTCAAATTTTTCATTTTTTTTGTAATTTTTAAAATGAAATAAGATGAAAAATGATATGAATGAATGTAAATATGAAGTACAACACTCAGAAAGATGCCAAAAAGTCAAAAAAAAATGGGTTCACCAAAATGTTTAGTGTGAAAATGTTTTGGGTTGATTTTGATGGTTTGTGTTGATCCTCCTTTCACCACTAAACATTCAAGAACATTTAGCCAAGTAGAGGAGTCTACTACAGGATTCTTGTCACTTGGAACATAGGGGAAGATTGCAATTGTGTGATTTTGTTATTTAATTAAGTCCAATTATACTCAAAACCCTAATTACATGAATTCGTGAACAAACGAGCAAATTACAAAAAATGATCGCATACAGAGATATCAAATGACAATCAAATGTGTACCAAATTTTGAAGTTTGGAAAGCAGAAAGGTCAGGGACTAATGAGAGGGTAGCCTTGTCCAGTGCCATTATTTTTTTGAGATCTGGAAACCTTGTCTACAACCTATTCCTACTATTTCAGAGATTTTCTTGTTGCAAGATCCAGAGGACTAATGAGTGGGTACCCGAGTCCATGTCCCTATTTTCTTCTATGATCTACAATTTTGACACTCTATACTACTCTCCTACAACTCCACTTATTCTACTTTTGCAACCTATAACCTACAATCACGGAAAAGTGGGTTTGGGATTGTGGTGTTTAGATGCTTGCCTCAGTCAAGACCCAAAGAGACATTCAAGTCTTCTGAACACTGTTGTTAGATAAAGAGTATGTATCCCTATGGGATAGAGGCAATATCTAAATGATAAATGATAAAAAAAACAATTGATATCACCTTGTAGTGAAGATCTCATGGAAGGAAGATGCTCTACATGCCATGAGGAGATGGATGCCAAATCTGCAAACATAAACACAAGAAAAACACAAATTCTGCTCTGCAACATAATGAATGCTTTGAATCACTTTCACAAAATCTCTTGAATAAAAAATGCCATCTAATTTCCATCTAGTTTACAAATGATAACATAATCAAGCTTATATATGTAACTACAAACATTCCCACTAAGAATTTTGTAATTCAAACTTACCATGTCAGCATAGGACCTAAATAATGGTCATAAATTGACACTTTGAAATTGGTCCAGACCTAAAATAGGGCAAGACTAGGGTGTGGGCACCCAAGTCCCCCCTATTTTAGAAAGGATTTATGTTAAGTGCATCCCTTGAGTCCAAATTTCCATGAAACCTTAGGGTTTTCTCATCGGGAGTCATCAAATTCATGCAAGATGCTCTAAATGCATTCTAAAGGACCCAAGAGATAAACCCTAATAGGAAAATGTCCCCAAATTGTCTTTGTCTGACATAAGACTTTCAATGAATATTTCTTTAATATTTCATCAACAACTTATTCACCACCCAAAAAATCTAATATAAATAAAGTATTTCCCACTAAAATCATCGAGATCCTAGTCATTTTCTTCGAATAAACAAACTGAGTCCATCACTCTCATAAAATAGTTATGAAAACTATGAAAACTACATAGAGAACTGAATGATGGGTAGGTGACCATCAATATGCAAACTCTGAGAAATAGTCATTGGTCATTTAAATTTTCTCTGTTGATTGAACCTTTATGGTCATAAGATATTGAATGTAGAGCATTGATCTCATTTTCCCAATATTTACCAAACGGTGGTTAGGAAAGACTAGTCCTGACAAGGTCGAGGGGCCAGTCACCCAATGACTCCGAACCCCTCAAGTGATCACTTAAGCAATCATTTATTGGTTATATCAGGTCAACTATGAATTATTACAAAAGGTAACCTATCATAACAAATCTCCTTATAACTTGTATTCTACTTTTTAGGAGACCATTAGGGTTTTAAGGTTATAGGTTTTAGGTCTTAAACATTTCTGAAACCCTAATATGTCATAAAATCAAAACATGATCCTTCTTATCTACACATAACCGTTGTCACAGAGAATAAACCACTAAGATATAACATCATATTCCTTTGGTATTGAAGAAAACACAAACTTTGTTCTTGAAACAAGCAACCATACTAATGCAAATAATGACTTCAAGGTAACCCTTATGTTTGTAGAAGCAACCTTAATGTACCATCATAGATCCTTGATTGGTGTTGTTAACTTTAACCATTGCAAGCAATCTCTGTTGTAAAGAACCAACTGGATAATAAGATATAGACATCCATTTTTCTCTTGAGACAAGCATCCCTAGACATATGAGTTAGATATTTGATTACCTTGTAGGAGAATAAACAAGATCCTGATGTTGTAAGAGCAATACAAAAGAATGAAAAGATCTGAATACCACTGACCCGCTAACAACAATGACAAAAATGAACCTCCTCTTCTGCAAAAAGACATAAAGGCAATCTTGATCTTGTGAATGAAGTTTGATCAAAGAAACATCAATTAGCTCCTTTCATCCATGAAGTATGATCATTTCATCCATGAAGTATGACATCAAACATAATGACCTCAAACATAACTACACATCACTCAGCCTTTATGCATTACTTTCCAAATCTCCTTATTGCCAATGCCATCAAAAGTGCCCAAACATACTCTAGCATTGTTCCTTCATCTCTATTCTATTAGACAATTTATGCTTCTCGCATTTGACCCTTTGACTACAACTCCTTTGACATCACCTTTGACATCAATGACAAATAACATGGACAACAATCTCCCCCTTTGTCATTGATGGCAATCCATCTCAATAGAAAATGAATCTTTCCCCCTTTGACATCAAGAACAAAGGATGTCTACTTTCTCTCCCTAAGAGGTAGCCTTTGTCAAACTAGGGATAATGAATAGGCCTTGTGTTTCTCCCCCTATCTGACATTGTCATTGATGGTCATGATCATTTTTTACTTGTCAACGTTGTCACTGCAAACACACTGAACATATCTTATGTATACATTTCCACCATACTATCATCGCAAACACATATATGCAAAGATACTTCTTGTACTGATGCTTTAAAAACAAACAACAAATATAGTGAATGCTTTAAACATAAAAAAAAAATTAGTTGTGTTGCAAGTATGTGCCTAATTAGTGTTGTCATTGATGTCAACATAACTATGTTGTCATTGATGTCAACTGTGCTCCTAATTTGATAAGTTAGATTCTTTGTGTCAGCTCATGGAAGTGTTGGAGAAAATGAGTAAATGATCCAAACATTGAGTTTCCAAGTGCTTTTGAGAAAATTTGCTCCTGCAGCGGAAACAGTGTGTGGAAGAGTATCTTTCTTTACTGAAGAACAATGTGGTAGTTTGCTCCACATCTCTAGAAGAATGAATATTTTTGTCTATGGATTGGAAGTTATTTAGAGGCATGTCTAAAGATGCTATATCTCAAGTTTGAGCCTTTAGTATGAAGATCTAAGTGAGTTATGTTCACCAGAATAAAAGTTGCTTTTCTTGAGTATTCACTAGTGACAAGGAGAAGGTATTTTGCTACACATTCCTCTACATTGAAGTATTATGATCTGTGGTTCTATAGTTAAGTCTGGAATGATGATAAGTGCCTTCAACTCCAATGGTTCATGATTTGGTGGTCCGCAAGCTTTCCTTTCTTTATAACAGTGGCTAGCAGTGTTGTTCTTGTGCTCCAGTTTGAAGAATCTTCTTGACAGAGTGGTTAGAGATCATGCGGTTGTTCCTAGTGATGACAATGTGCTTGTGGATGTTGCCTAATCATGTTCCTACCTCTGGATTGGTCCAGAAAGAGAAATTTAGATCATGGATGAAGTTTGTTCCTTGAAGACCCAGTGCTATCACTAGTCTTGGCTGACTTGGTTGTCTTCACTTATTGCAAAGATGCACCAAAGATTATGGAAGCATGTCATGGTGTGGAAGATTACATTTGAGTCCTAGCTAAGGCATAATTACATAGAAAATCTTGTTTAGGGCCATACCTATTTCTTTATATGTTTATAATACCAACCTTGGAGAATGTTCCAATGGTTGATGAATGTAATGATGAACTTGATGTACATTCCAAGGTTGATGAATTGTATAAAAGCATAAAATGAAGATGCAAAAAAGATGTCTTTGTGTAGAAATGAAGAGATAAGTGCAAAGGTATAAAAGAGTAGCGCATAAGAGTTATACTATACTTCAATGGAACTAAATCCAAGCATGGAGTAGATGCTACCAAATTAGTTCACCACCTCTTGGCAGTGAGCCACCTCTTGGTAGTGAGTCATTCTTGGAAGTGATCCATTTTTGGTAGTGAGCCTCAACATTTGTAGTGAGCAATTCAAGCAATGAGCCCTAAGGCAGTGAACCTCTATTTTTTGATATTTCTATAACATATATATCTTGTGGGCTAACACCGACCATGGTTTTTCCCTCATAGGGTTTTCCATGTAAAAATCTGGTATTTCGTGTTATTATGTTGAACTTTTTATTTCATGCTTTCATGGCTAAATCTAAATAACAATAAATAATTATTTGAAGAGTTAATGTTTATTATTGTTCAAATTTTTAGGGACAACTGATTCACACCCCCTCTCAATTGTTTGGTGGATTTCAACAATTGGTATTAGAGCAAGGTTCCTTGAAGGAAAGCCTAACAACTTGGGGTAGATCTAGAATGTCTTACAAGAAGGAAGCCCCATAGTTTGATGGAACAAATTATGCAACCTAGAAGATTCTCATGAAAAGCCATCTTCTTTGTATTAGATACAAAGTATGGAAAGTGATAGAGACTAAATATACCATGCCTCTGAATGGTCTGATAACTAAAGATGAAATCAAGGAATATGAGTTAAACATAAAAGCCAGAGATGCTTCAGTAAGTGCATTAACCGACACTGATCTAATAAAGGTCATGGATCTTGAAATTGCTCAAGAAGTTTGGGAAAAGCTAGGAAATCTATATGAAGGAGATGATTCTATAAAAAGTGCAAAATGGAAGGGACTCAAAACTAAATATGAAGGCTTAAAGATGGGTGAACATGAAAACATAACATCCTACATGCAAAAGGTTGATGAACTTGTTGATAGTAAGGAATACTGAGAGGGGGGTTAATTAGTATTCCACAAAACTACTTCTTAACAAGTTTATTAATCCAATTTCCAAAATTAATAATATGAAAGTAGAATAAGCATAGGAAAAACAACCACAAAGACATAACACATGAACACCAAGATTTTTACATGGAAAACCCAAAAGGGAAAAACCACAGTGAGTGTTAGATCACAATATATTAATATAGCACAATACTAGATTACAAGAAGGCTCACTGCCTAGAGAAATGCTCACTGCCTGGAGAAAGAAAGTAAAAGGAAGAATGTCTTACTTCTAGTTTGAATTGCTTAGATTGTATCTACACATGCATGGTTACAGCTCTAATGAAGCACATAAATATTGTCTCAAAACTCTTCATCTCCAACTGCTCTGTTTCACTGCTCTGCTTTTACATAGGAACAAGATCTCTCTTCTTCTACTCTTATCACTTCCACAAAATCATTTTACATGTCACACATATATTGATTCTCATTTACCTCATACACCTCAACCACTAAATTTGATCCCATATATATATCTGCAACACTTAGATTCTTCACATTAAATCAGCCTACTTAAATAAAGTGTATAGTTAATAAACTTGTAGCTTGTCAGCCAAATCCACTCACCAAAATACATAGTGGACCTAAATAACATTTGAAAGACCTTCTCATATGTCGGATCCAACTATAGAACCACTTAGGACAAAGTTCTAATCAATAGAACTTGCGCACACAAATCAAACTATCATGTCAGCCTCAAACACTGTCTGTTACTGACTCAGTCTAACTGTCAGTTCACAACTTTCACTGCAGACCACAATACTTGCTCAAAATTGTATCAAAGACTTTTGAGACATCACAGATTATACCTTTAGAACCACAAAGAAAAATATCCTTTAGTGGCAAAATGCGGACCATCAGAATTTAGACCCTATCACAATCAAACTCTGTCAAACAGTATAGCGATACTCAGCAGCTTGTAACTATCCTTCTAGTGGAATTTAGAACTTGTAATTCCAAAATTAGACACTTCATACAAGTGTTTAAAAGACCTCAAATTTGCATATCAATATAAGCAACACCGAAAGAGTGCGGACCAAAACAATTGAGTGTACTACTTTGAATAGCACTGTATTTTGCTTTGCTGGACTTAGAGTGGTTGAGGATATACTTCCAATACTTATCATGGGCTGAGATCTTGGATATAAGATCACTTAAGGACTGCAAACAACATCCCTGAACTACATGATCTGATCTTCAACTACAGACCAATGCCAGTCATTACATTACCACTCTATCACTGTCTCAGGCGAACTACCAACGCTTAGTCATTTTAGGCATCCGGACCAAAAGCCTTGCATGCCTTGATACCTAATCAATTTGGTCTACTAGAGTAGAGTTTCTTTACCTTGTTTCCATCAATGACAACACTCAATTATTCATCAGAGCAGTGTCTCTTGCCAACAATCTCCCCCTTTGGCATTGATGGCAACATTTAGTGAAAATGCTTATGTTTCTCCCCCTTACTCTGTACACTCTATTTTTCTATTCTCCTTTAGATGTATGCTTATTTTTCACTAGTTTTCCTCTCCCCCTTTCACATAAATGGTAAAGGTGTATGTACAAGCAAAATTGTGTCAAACATTCTTCAAAAACTGTCATATTTTGCTGCATATATACAAGTACATATTTTTATCTTAAGTTATAGTTGAAGGTAGAATATCATTATAGATAGTCTTAATTAGAGCTATCTCTCCATTCCACCTATTCCTTGCACTCTCCAAAATATGGACATGACCATTTATCAAAAAGACTAGCTTTTCTTCCTTCTACACATTCGATGGTGTATCAATGAATGCTTGTGATTTCAAGGCTTCTACTACTAGATTGGTCATGGAATAAATTTTTGGACTTATCAGTCCCCTTAGTTGGCACAACCTATCTTTGATTTCTTCCCTTTTCTTCATCAAATTGCTCAAATCATTGTGAATATTTACAACTTGTGCCTCTTTGGTTCTTATTGACTCAACTTTCAGATTATGTGTCTTAGAAATATTAAGTAGTTTGAGTTCCATGTCCTTGATTTTCTCTTCTAATTCTTTTGTGACTTCTAGCCAAGATAAGAAAAATTTGTATATTTTACAGGCTTCTTCAATGACATTCTGAATGCCTTTTATTTTATTTTCTAACAAAGCTCCATCATTCACTAACATGGTTTTCAATTTAACCATTCTTTTCTCATCGAACTCTTTTCTAACTTTTGCCTCTATAGATTTTTCAAATGATTCAAAATGTTTACTTACAAAGTTTAGTAGACCCTTGAGTTGATCAACTGAGGATAATGAGCTATCTTTTTGGAATGTTGGCATCATCTTCTCCAAAATGGTTGATGAATCACTGATCAATTTACTATCCTGGATATGTGATTTTAGTATTTCTTCTTGTGCCTTCGCTTGAACAATTGATCCTAGTTAGAATTTCTATACTAGTGACAATGAGGCCAATTTAATTGGTCCATAAAGAAGTTCAAACTTGTCTAGATCTTGTTGTCTCCCAGAATCAACTGAGACATCTGCAATCTCTCTTGCTTTGCCAGATACTTCTTCTTGACTTTATTCCATAGGATCCATCTCTATGTTCTCTTTTTTATCAATGTTTTGCTCTAGTGCAGGGCTCCTTATCTATTCTCTATTTTCTTCAACATCAGCCTGTTGCTCAAGTAACAAATTAGTTTCAGTCTTTCCTTGATCTGTCATATCCAATGTTTCAATGTTAGGAAATTGATCATTCTTATCCAGTCCTTGATCTTGGCTTATCTTTGGTACAAATATATCTTCATCATTTGCTCCTCTTTTGTCATAAATGGTAGGGAGATTAAATTCCTTCAATGTGTTTAGGGTGATTTCTTTAGTTTCCTTTACCACCTTTTCAATATCTCCTCCCATAAGAGTGTTCATTCTTCTTTTTGACCTGAACTTGTTATGGAGTGCTTTAGAGATTTTTACTTTTTCCTCTGGAGTGATTTATGGACATAGTTTTATTAATGAGTGTTCTCTAAGCTCAGTATCCTTTTCCGTGGCCACTTCCTTTCTTTCAATCATTATACTTGCCAGGCTATGTGGAAGATCATTAATTATCTCAATCAAGACCTTCTTGTAGATGTTTAGGTATTCTACAACAATGGTCTCAATGATGTACTTGTCATCATCTTCATAATCATCATATAATTGGGCAATAGGTCTCAGTCTGCCATCAACTATTATTTCTTTCAATACATCCTCTAAAGATATAGTAGCTTCTCTAGTTAGAGGCATATCTTACTTTTGCGTTTTCTCAAGTTTACCCTTACTAGAGGACTTCTTTTTACTAGTTCCGAAGGCTTTGATAGTTTCAGATTTCATTTTTTCAATTCTTCATCTGACTCTGTTTCTTCTTCATCAACTGCAACACTTACATGCATTCATTTATCTTTGATTTTCCTTCTTTTATGACTAGTGGTAGGAGTTTCTAAACTTGCAAATGGTGTGGGATTAAAGGGAGTAGATGCAGCTTCTACAGAGGTACATCCTGATGCAGAGGCATCCACACTAAAACCTTAACATACAGCATGTATGTCTAACACCCTTCATCATCATCATCATATTTCCCTTAACACTGTCAGCATCATCATAATTTCTCTGCCGACCAATATCCTCCTGCAGACAAACCTTCATCCTTTCGCCTGTCAGCAGCATCATCATATTCGGCTATCGGCAGCATCATCATATTCAGCAAGCGCAAACATCCTCCTGACGTTCACTGTTCACCTTACCGCCAACCTCTATCTTCATCATCATGATGTTCAACATCATGTTCATCAGCAGGATATAAAATATCCTGTTCCTCCCATATATCTTGATGATGATACTCAACTTCACGCACCTTTCTTTCGATGCTTACGTCACCCCGATATCCTGATGACGATTATCCTGATGACGATGATGTCACATGCAGCTCCTTCAATATCCTGCTGTCCCGATATCCTGATGACGATTATCCTGATGACGATGACGTCATATGCAGTTCCTTCAATATCCTACTGTCGGCCAAACTTAACATTATTGGCCTGCGATGGTTTTATCAACCTGATCTTCTACCTTATGCCAATACGCTCCTCCTCGGCAACACCTAATGATGATCACCCCGACGCACATTCACTTTATGCAATCGACTGCATCATGCTCATCTCCATCTACTCGGATGACACCCGAAGTAACTGTAGGATATACACAGAAATATCCTGATGATGCCGTTGTGATGAATTTCTAACCTTAATGGATTCTCAATCCACCGAACCTCCTGGGGTGACCCGATCTGCTTCCTGGACAACTTTCTAGACTCTAACAACCAGCACGACCTAGCACATACCCATGCTAGGGTTCTCAACACCTCTTGATTTCGATCCTGCAAACATACATGCAAACAAACACAAAATGTAGACTAAATCCTAAACTATTGTACATAGCCATTCCACCGATTCGACGAATCAACCGGTGGAATGGATCAGCGAATCCATGAAACCAGCAGAATAGCAAATCGATTATACAATGGAATCCAAACAGAAGATTGACACAAACAGGATCTCTTTATTGATTTCAAAAGATGCAAATACAGTACTCTGTCTTTCGCACAGCACAATCTAACTTCTCAATCTGTGTCTAACCAACCAATCCTAATACATAAATAGGATTTCCTGTGAGTACTACCGACCCGACTCCAAGCGGCTGGGAAATCTCTCCAGGCGGCTGGGAGATCCAACCGGACATACAGCATAACAGCTGTCATAACAAACTACCTAAAAATAGTAAAGCATGGTCAACATGACCTTATTACATGCATTGGTCTTACAAGACCTTCTTGGAAACATTAACCAGACCTATAACAAACTAACTGCCTCATGGAGGCCAGCTGTCAGGTAGGTGCTCCTGCACCATACTCCCCAACAGAAAAGAACTCATGTCCCATGAGTTTGGTTGTGGAAGTCCTCCACCTTTACACTTTGCCTTTGCAGTGTCTTGACCTGTTCCAGCTTTATCCTCTGTTGTCTCTTGGCTGCTCCAAGATTTCTGAACTGTAACTTGATTTCTTGCAAGTAAATCCTCATGCCTGTCAATGTAGGCCCTTCTCTCACATACCTTGTGTTTGTCAGGTTGTCTGACCAGAACCTCTGTCTGAACTGCCTCTTGAACTTCTGAAATGTTCAACTCTAGCTTCCTTTCAACGCTTATAGGACAAACAATAGTCCCAACTATGATAACATCCTTGTCATTCCTCTCAACTGGTTGCTGTGTGCAAACCTGTTGCCGAACCTGCTACTGACCTCTGTCAGTCAAAATTGAAACTTTCTTCAAACTGTTGTCCTTAACAACTCCTTTCCCTGCAGTGTCCTCAACTGCCTTTATGCCTGCTCCTATAGGCTTCTGCACAAATTCCTTCTTTCCCACTAAAATGATTTGGGCTGCCTTCTGTGCTACAGCTGCTTCCTGTAATGGCATCAACATAATAGTTTTCCCATCTTTCTTGATGGTGTAGGTATTAGCATACCCATCATACAGTACCCTTCTATCAAATTGCCATGGTCTACCCAACAGTAGGTGACAACATTCCATGGGCAAAATGTCACACAAAACTCTATCATGATATGCTCCAATCTGAAAATCAACATATGCCTGTTCATAGACAAAAAGTGATTGACTATCACTCACCCAAGATGCCTTGTAAGGGTGTTGGTGTGGAATCCTTTCCAAATGCAGTTTATCCACCATTTCCTGAGATACCATGTTATCTGTTGAACCAGTATCAATGACAACCTTACATACTTTACCTTTGCTCTTGCATGTGGTCTTGAAAAGAGCTCTTCTTTGCATCATATCCTTTGATGTCTGCAAACTAGTTCTCCTAAGCATCAATGCTTCTCCCTCCTCAGGATACCCATAACCGTCAGGAACTCTATCTTGTTGATAAGTGTTTGAACTTTGCACACTTTGCTCTACTTTCTCCTCTTGCACAAGTTGCACTCTCTTGTCATTCGTTCTATCATCTCTGGATGATGAACCTTTGCTTTCTGGACATTTGAAAAATGGATGACCAAACTCACCACAGGTGTAACACTTTCCTGAAAATGTAGTAGAACCTCTACCACTTCCAAATCTGCCTCTATTACCTTTCCATCCACCTCTGAAATCAGACTATCCCTGTCCTTTACCAGTGTCTTCTTGACCCTCATTGGTTTGCCTTGTTGTAGGAGCTAATCCTCTTCCCCTCATATTGCTACCTCTTCCTCTCATGGACTTATCTTGTTTCCTATTCATCTTTTCTTCAATCCTGATTGCCATTTGGTAACAATCCTCCACACTCTTAGGGTTAGCTAAAACTAACTCATCCTGTATGTTCAATCTCAAACCAGCCAAATACCTAGCCACCTTTTCTACCTCATTCTCATGATGACCAGATCTCATACTCAACTTATAAAACTCCTCAGTATATGCCTTCACATCCATTTCCTTCTGCCTTAAAAATTGCAGCTTCTTAAACATCTGAATTTCATAATCCCTAGGCAAGAATTTACCTTTTATCCTTGCTACCATCTTATCCCATGAAGTGATCTTTGACTTCCCTTGTTTCCTTCTCTCGGATTGTACATAATCCCACCATACCAAAGCATGACCTCCTAACTTGGTCTTTACAATCTTTACCTTCTGATCCTCAGCAACATCTTCACATTCAAAGTGATTATCAAGTGCAACAATCCAATCCAGTAACTCATCTTCATTCAAACTTCCATTATACTTGGAAACATCAACCTTTACCTTAGGTTTATCACTCTGTACTACCTTTAACAGTTTTGCAAATTTCTGGTCTTCAGCATCCAGATCTTCAGCTACCTCTTCATACTCTTCAATAGTATCTTCATCTTCTTCAGACTCACTGTCTTCCACTTCCCTCTTTTTGTTCTTCCAGGGCTACAAGCCTGGCTTGAAGTGCTTCAGCAAGCTCCTTCATCTTCCTCATCTCTCTGGCATGTTTTTCCTTCATCTCCTACAATTCCCTTGCAGTACCATTACCTTTCGGAGGCATTTTGTCAACCTCTCACTCTTCTACCTCTGTCCTTTTGGTGATAGAATCAACTCTACCTCTACCCTTTCGGTGACAGAATCAACACACAACGGCCCAGACCTTTTGCTGAGCTCTGATACCACTATGATGCAGAGGCATCCACACTAAAACCTTGACATACAGCATGTATGTCTAACACCCTTCATCATCATCATCATATTTCCCTTAACACTGTCAGCATCATCATAATTTCTCTGCCGACCAATAGCCTCCTGCAGACAAACCTTCATCCTTTCGCCTGTCAGCAGCATCATCATATTCGGCTATCGGCAGCATCATCATATTCGGCAAGCGCAAACATCATCCTGACATTCACTATTCACCTTACCGCCAACCTCTATCTTCATCATCATGATGTTCAACATCATGTGCATCAGCAAGATATAAAATATCCGGTTCCTCCCATATATCCTGATGATGATACTCAACTTCACGCACCTTTCTTTCGATGCTTACGTCACCCCGATATCCTGATGACGATTATCCTGATGACGATGACGTCACATGCAGCTCCTTCAATATCCTGCTGTCCCGATGTCCTGATGACGATTATCCTGATGACGATGACGTCATATGCAGTTCCTTCAATATCCTGCTGTCGGCTAAACTTAACATTATCGGCCCGCGATGGTTTTATCAACCCGATCTTCTACCTTATGCCAATACGCTCCTCCTTGGCAACACCTGATGATGATCACCCCGACGCACATTCACTTTATGCAATCAACTGCATCATGCTCATCTCCATCTACTTGGATGACGCCCGAAGTAACTACAGGATATACACAGAAATATCCTGATGATGCCGTTGTGACGAATTTCTAACCTTAACGGATTCTCAATCCGCCGAACCTCTTGGGGTGACTCGATCCGCTTCCTGGACAACTTTCTAGACTCTAACAACCAGCACGACCTAGCACATACCCATGCTAGGGTTCTCAACACCTCTTGATTTCGATCCTGCAAACATACATGCAAACAAACACAAAATGCAGACTAAATCGTAAACTACTGTACATAGCCATTCCACCGATTCGACGAATCAACCAGTGGAATTGATCAGCGAATCCATGAAACCACCAGAATAGCAAATCGATTATACAATGGAATCCAAAAAGAAGATTGACACAAACAGGATCTCTTTATTGATTTCAAAAGATGCAAATACAGTACTCTGTCTTTCGCACAGCACAATCTAACTTCTCAATCTGTGTCTAACCAACCGATCCTAATACATAAATAGGATTTCCTGCAAGTACTACCGACCTGACTCCAAGCGGCTGGGAAATCTCTCCAGGCGGCTGGGAGATCCAACCAGACATATAGCATAACAGCTATCATAAGAAACTACCTAAAAATAGTAAAGCATGGTCAACATGACCTTATTACATGCATTGGTCTTACAAGACCTTCTTGGAAACATTAACCAGACCTATAACAAACTAACTGCCTCATGGAGGCCAGCTGTCAGGTAGGTGCTCCTGCACCACATCCTCTGGTCCTCCTTATTACCTCTGGTCTTTCTAGTTTACCCTTGGGTTCTTCCGGAGTTCCAACTAATTCACCTTTTCTCTTTTCTTTTGCTTCCTTTTTAGTTTGTGTTTTTTCCCTTGCCTTTGCCACTTGTTCTTTTGTGAACCCTTGTCTCAGGGAAAAATCTTTTGCCACTTTTTGCATTTTCTTGGAGATCTCAGGTTTTCTAACTTCAACATGAATTTTAGCATACAATTCCTCATAAGTCCTAAATCTTTCTTCATTGGGATCTCTGGGTTTACTTAACACATGGTGAGCATAATTTTCTAATATCTCTCCATCTACTTCATATCCCATAGGCATAACCCATATGGTTCTAGGCTCAACGGTCTCCATCAAGCACTGATCTTTTGTCACAATAAAGCAAATAGTATCCTTGTATTTTTCAACTACTTCTCTAGGGATTCTTTCCCTGGCTTGCATTGACCTTTGTAAGTTTTTGAGATAGCCCCATAGGGCCGAATTTTGAGAATTATTACTACCTATGCTATTTATATGATTTCTAATTTGAACTACAACATGTTTATCATTTGTCCAAAATAGATTCTTCATACCTACCAACTCTTGCATGAAGTAAAAGAATAAACAGATAAGCAATGTACCATACTTGAATGGATATTTTTTCTCTTTGGTCTTCCTTAAGTTATCCATTAGTTGTTGATGGAGTAGTTCACAAAGATCATACTCTACATCTTCTTTAATAATCTCAAATGCTATGTAACATGTTGTAACAAAGACTAAATTCTCCCGGTTTGAGAAATAAACTTTGTAGCCAATAACCATGGATGCAAATTTTACTACATGGTCTTCAATGTCATTGATTGTTAGTGCCCTTTTATCAAACATTTCTCTGGTGGCTACCATTACTGTATCATTTTTCACAGCTTTCAACAATGGCACCGATTTGGTGGAGCTTAATCCAGTTACTGCCCTTATAGCATCCTTTGTAATCTTAAAGGTCTCTCAAGCCACATAAATTCATCATAAACCCTGCTCAATACATATTTGAGCCATTTATCCTCAGCGAATGTAGAAAAATCAATGTACTAAATGAGTTTCTTTGTTTCTAGTGCCTTGTATTCATTCTTCAAATCATAATTCTCACTACGCAAGTGATTTAGGAATAAGTCTGTGAGTTTGCTCTTTCCATGTTCTTCTAGGGTAACATGAATATATGCCCTAACATCCTCTGCATGCAAAATTCCATGTGGAACATCTAAAAAATGCACCCATTTGATCGACTTTGATTGATTTGAATGGGTGTTTCTTGAATTTTGGTTGAGGTCACATAGTGATATCCACCACCTGTAGTGTTTCCATTTCTACAAATAATTGAGCAAATTTGAGAAAGGGTTTCAAATAGAAAACACCTCTTTGATCAGATTAGGGTTGAACTTGATCTTGCCTAGAAATTCTTTGGAAAATGTTGTAGTTGTTGGAATTAGAATAGACAACTGAGAGGGGGGGTGAATCAGTTGTCCCAAAAATTAAACTTTTCTTCCTTTTAATCTTCTTTCACAATTTGAAAATTGATTAATGATGTAAACATTAAAGTATGAAACAACATCACATAAGCAAAAACATAATCAACACATTTGACACCAAGATTTTTGAGGTGGAAACCTGGTTAAGGGAAAAACCATGGTGGGTGTTAGCCCACAAGATTCATACCCCTATTAAAAGTACTTAAAAAGAATGGGAAGGCACTTGCCTTCGGGCTTACTGGCTAGAGCTCACTACTCAAAAGACAAGCTCATTGCCTACAAGAAATTTAATTTTAACACAAAAAGAATTAACTGAGAAACAATATCTACTTCATGCCTAGTTCAGTTTCATTGAATGCTCATAAAACTTCTGTTATGCTTCCAAACTCTTCTTGACTAACTTTTCACTCTATTCTACTTTTGCTCTTCTACTCTTTCTCTTCTTTGTTCTACTCCTGATCCTTTCTTTGGATTTATTATTTTTGCTCAAGGATAATTTTCCACAACTCAACTACACTCCTTTATATGCTTCATCAACCTTGGAATAAACATCAAGGTTGACACACCAAACATCTTACTTAATGTGAATCACTAAGTTGCCAACCAAATATTGCTAAGACTTGAATCTTCTTTCAACAACACACCATGCTCCAGAGAATTGCTTCTGGGACATCTGCAATATGCTTTAATCATCCGGTTGGCCAGGACTGGGAAGAATAGAAACACCAATAAGGAAATCTTCACCAACAAGCTGAAACTTCCAACACAGTAGTCACACAATCTAGAGACCTCCACAAGCACAATGAATTCAATAAAAACATTTGCACTCCTTCAAATCATCAAAATCACTTGCATCTTCATCTGGAACCTTACGAATACTATCTACCATGAATGTCATCTTAGAAAGATTACTTGTGAACCTCCAAACCATGAACCACTTGAATGGATGATAGACACTAACTTCCCAAACATGCCTCTAGATCCACAAATCATTATTTGACATATCTGGAAGGATCCATACCACTTCTCTATCGCTCTGTCTCTTCTTAATACTACAAAACTAGTTCTACTCAGATGGCCATAGTTTCTTCAAATCTTCATGTGGACCTCTCAAATCTTGACTAGAGCTACTTAACACAATCATCTATACTGCCATATGATCGACATCCATTGATATTTATTAATTTTCTCAATATCCTAAACATTCTAGTCTTCTACTCAGGCAACAAGATGGGATACAATTGACACCAATGACAACAAGAATATGTTGACATCAATGACAACACCGATTAGGCACATATTTGCAACAATCTCCCCCTTTGTCATTGATGGCAACATATGATGTGAAAAATTGATTCAACCATCAAGACAAGAGCTTCTCCCCCTTTCTCTTTTCACTTATGCAACCACTATCTTCACTGCTCCCCCTTTCACCAACAACTAGTTTTTCACATGACTTCTCTCCCCCTTTGACATCAATGGAAAAGGACACATATTTGTAGTCTTTTCTCCTTAGTTTTGTTTTAGACCAAACTAAAATTGCATGTAAACTACTCCACCTAAGTAGTGCTTCCTTAACATCAATTCAAATCACAAGATATGACTGTGAATTCCACTAGACTGATGCACTCTAGTGCATCTTAATTCTGATCAAGAGGGGTAATAACCCCTAACTTCTCTCTGAGATAATCAAAAGTATCCTTGGGAAGAGGCTTAGTGAAAATATTTGCAATCTAATCCTTTGAGGACACAAACTCCAACTTGATTTCATTCCCATTTACCTTCTCTCTCAAGAAATGAAACTTGATGGATATATGCTTTGTCTTTGAATGCAACACCAGATTCTTTGAGATACTTATTGCACTTGAATTATCACAAAAGATTGTGACATGCTCCTCAAACACAATTTTGATGTCCTTCAACATTTGCTTCATCCACATGACCTGAGTACAATTGTTTGCTACTATTATATACTCAGCCTCTATTGTAGATAGGGAAATTGCCTCTTGCTTTTTACTTAGCCAAGAAACTAATCTACTTCCCAAGAAGAATGCACCACCACTAGTACTTTTTTTGTCATCCACATCTCCTACCCAATTAGTATCTATATATGCATGAAGAGTGAAGTCATTATCCAAAATCCATAATCCATAATCAATTGTCCCTTGGAGATATCTGAAAATTCTTTTGACTACTAGAACATGGGATTCTTTAGGATCAACTTGGAATCTAGTGACAAGCCCAACTACATTCATGATATCAAGTCTGGTCTGAGTCAGATAGAACAGTCATCCAATCATTAATCTATACCTTTTCTTATTTGCCTTAGGGGAGTCATCATCTTTACTCAACTTACATCTAGTTACCATAGGCATACCTACTGGCTTTGACTCTTCCATTGCAAACTTCTTCAACAATTCTTTCACATACTTAGACTGAGATATAAAGATACCTTTGTCTAACTGATTGATTTGTAGACCTAAAAAGAAGTTCATTTCACCAAACATGGACATCTCAAATTCACTTTGCATCTAATCAACAAATGTTTTTCACATACTCTCATTTCCACCAAAAATGATATCAACAAATACCTCAATAATCAGAATATTCTCATGATCAATCTTGAAGTAGAGATTACTATCAGTAGTGCCTTTGCTATAACCTAGATTTAGTAAATACTTATCTAATCTTGCATAGCAGGCTCTTGGAGCTTGTTTGAGTCCATACAATGCTTTCCTTAAACTGCAGACCATATCTCCCTAATCAAACAACTAAAATCCTTCTGCTTACTCAATGTAGACTTCTTCTAACTCTCCATTTAGAATTGTTGACTTGACATCCATCTGATAGACTTTAAAATCTTTATAAGTAGTAAAAGAAAGAAACAATCTGACTACCTCTATTCTTGCCACCGGAGCAAAAGTTTCTTCAAAATCAATTCCTTCCACTTGAGAATATCCTTTGCACACTGTTGGGACTAGAAAAAATCTCACATTTTCTAGCTTTCATTAGTTTATACAGCCACTATGTAATTCTGCGATCAATATAAATTGCCACAACTTGTGTGACAAGATCCATATTGTGACCTCTATTAACCAATAATCCCAATTCCTTCATTATGGTAGATAAAAACCTCAGATTAATCAATTTCGGCAAGACCTTAGTCACATTTCCCTGATCCATGAACCATATATCTATACAAAACACATTTTGTCCATAAACGGGAAGAGACAGTTGAAGTCTCACCAATGAGAATTCAAAAAATAACACAAGTTGAAGTATCAACGAGAGTAGAAGGATCAGGATGAAGCTCTTATGTTCCCCCCAGATCATTAGCCATACCGATAGATTTTTCAGAGGGATAAGCACTTGGTCTCACTGATGAAGTTAAATAAAATTACATCAGGAAGAAGTATATGATTGGGAAAGACCACAAAAATCTCTTCGATATCATAGTTCACTACAATGGTGAAGGCCAAGGAAACATTTTTCAGCAAAAGTCTTTCCGAAGAACAAAATGATAATTGAAAAGTATGTATATCGGGAAGACTAGCATTGTCGGAGCACAAGGTCTAAGTCTTGCTGAATTTGTAAGTCACAGTGATCATAAAGAACCTTTGGAGAAAGTCATACCGATGTATAAAACAACAAATGGAACTCATCGATATAAGCAGATAGATCGGAGTCAAGTCCTTATGTCCCACCGAGTTCATTAGTCATGGCAATGAATGGTTTTCGGTGAGAGACACACACTTTCATTCCGATAAAGTAAATGCAATAATCCTATTGGAGAAACATTGATGATCAGGTGAAGTTTTTTAAGTCCTTTCGACTACATAAGTTACTCCAATGATTGAAACCACCGATGACATCGATCAAACTCTTGCTGATAGAACATAAATTTCAGAAAGACCAACACTATGAAAATGGACCTTATAGATCTCACCGACGATAAAAGATACTCTGACAAAAGAACTCGAGAGCTATTTTAGGGAGACTTATCCTAATGGGTAAAACAAAAGTTAAAACATATCAGAGAAACTCAAAACATAGGGACCACATGATAGCCTCATAGCGATGGTTCCAGTCAAGCCAATGACAATGGAAACACTCACTCCTACGTCAGGTAAGCCTTGTAATGTCTCCCCAAAGTGTTGGAAATCAAAGGAAAAGGGGTTAAATCTATCGGTAGGAGGATTAAATGGTCTTCCCAACAGTGATATACTATATCAAAAGGACATTTGGTTGGTCACGGTGATTGAGTTATGAAACATATAAGTAAAAAAGGTGCCAGATGAAGTATATAGACCAGCATAAAGTCAAGAAAGTCTCACCGACAATAAACATTGTATCGATTTGACATTTTAAGTTTTGAAAACCTAGCCACATTAATTCATAGGAGAAGACATTAATGGCGACTTAAATAAAATCCCTTGTAGAAACATTCCCAATCAAAGCAATTGAAACTAGAGGAGATTTTCTGGAGGCATAGCGAAAGCACAAGGGTAAAAACAAAGGACAAAAGAATTCAACAATCTCTGCAATCATAGGTAAGCACATAAACTCCTTTGTAATTGATAAATTAAGGTTAGTCTTTGTTATTCCAAGTAGGGTAAAATGGAGACACCCACAAAAACAAAGGCTAGAAAACAACAAGGGGAAACAAGTAAAACTAACAAACAAAAAACTGACAAGGGACAAGATGAGAAGGTTAAAGAGCAAAAACTAAAACAGGACCTCATAGATCAATTACCCAGTTCAGGTCCTTAGGCCAGAAGGTCCGCACAGCTTAGGGCTGATATAGAGAAATTAGAAGATAAATGTAAACACATTGGCAATATATGGACACCCATCCAAGGGTATGCATTGTTTAAGTTTCATTACAACAGAAGAATTAGGCATGCACCTTTTTGCAACCCCTAGAACTTCAATTTGGTAAAACTGGTTATGCAAGATGTGTTTGTAAACATAGATCTTCTAAAACTCTTAGCCACCCATTACAATCAGAAACTTTAGGCTATATGCAACCCACAGGATGAGCCTTTTATGCACTTGTCAAAAAATGCAATATGTGAATTATTTAACTTAGATGACCTATGCAATGAACCCATAATACATGTGAACTTGGAAAAGGAGTATTAGAGGATGGATACCATATACAAAGGGTGGAGATTGTTGCTTCACAGACCTAGGATAGAAGGAAGCATAGTACCCTTTGAGGACAATGATGGACCTCCATTTCATGTTGATTTATTTGAACTATATATGAAATACACTTACTACTCGATTGGCTAGGTCTTAGGATCAGAGGTTTCTGAATTCATGACAATTGGACCAATGGTGATAGCAGCTGATATACAATGTCATAATGCCAGGCCTTTTGACTATGCTACATATGTCTTCAAGGAGATTGATTCTAGGTTAATGGCTATTAAAAACAACTCTCCCACACTGCACTTCAAACATTACTCATTGCGTATGCACATGATACTATATTATGGTTAGGAAAATAGGATGTGGCCAGAAGAGTTGAGGATCACACAATTGGATGAGAGAGGATAGCCGTTACTTGTGCAATTATGGACTAGTGTGTGGGATAGAAGATTTGCTAATTCTAATTATATTTACTTTGAGGAGTATTTTGTAAAAATTTTGTATAGATTCTTTAGCCAACCTTGTGATTATTCCTTATCTGATGAAATTAAGAGATTTTTGAGGCCAAAAGACTTCAATGGGCCTCCAACTGTGACACATAATTGGGGAGGCTAGTATTGTTTTCTTGACTCTACCATAATTCGAGTCTATGGCTTTGAGGACACACCTTTTTTGTTACCTAAGACTGTTCTAGACAGGATAGCATATTTGGAGATCGTCAGACAAATGGACTACTCTAATGCAATGAATCTAAGTGCTTATGATAAACAATCATTTATGCCAAGCACATTGTGTTTTGGAGATTTCACCATAGTGTCTAAAGATGCGTATGATCTCATTCAAGATAAATTGCTACATTACAAGATGAAATATACAGAACATAGGAAGGGATTTGATTTCGAAGGTTTTATAGATTATGCAAGGAAGAAGTAGAATCTCAGTGGGTATGCACACATACCTTATCCACATGATGATGTCATAAGGAATATGGAGGGAGCAGAGGTTGAAATAGCCATTGATAAATATAATAGAGAGATAGATCAGAGGAGGAAGCAAATACATGAAGTGGAATTGTTGTCCTCTAGTAGTGAAGAATCCTCAGATGAAGATGAACCCAATGCACAAACTGATACAATTCCCAAACATAGAATTGAATACCAGACTCCTAGCAGGGAACATGATGTTGAAGAACTAGTTGATAAAGATGCCAGACAATTGGTATATGATTCATTTATTTCTGATGACCAATTTATCCATTCTCTAGAGTTTAAGTCCCTTTTGTACAAATACAAAGGAAAATAAGTCAATGAATCTTTTGAAAATGTCACACTTGATAATGGAAAACAATTTTTAATTATACTAAAGACAACCATGGATAATGAGATGAGGAGTATGACCCTTGATAAAGGTAGACAGCTACTAAAAGAAGCCGGTGTGATGATATTTCTGTTGGAATAGGTCCAAACAAATGAGAGGGTGGGGTGAATAAGTTTTTGCTCTATTTAAGTGTTTTCTAATGTTATTTTTGTTTCACAACTTAAAATTAAATCAATGATATAAACATTCCAGCATTAGACAATAACATATGAGCAGAAACATGAATGACACATTTGACACCAAGATTTTGACGTGGAAACTCGGTTAAGGGAAAAACCATGGTGGGGGTTAACCCACAAAAATTAATACCCTGTTAAAAGTATTTTATAAATGGAAACGCACTTGCATTTGGGCTCACTACCCTGAGCTTACTACTCAAGTGGAGGCTCACTGCCTATAGAAAAGTTTTCAAGTGATTTATATAGATTTTGAATTGGAAAGATGCATCTGCCAATGCTAGAGGTCAGTTCCGGTTAAGTACAAATAATGACTTTGTACACTTCATCTTCATTCTTCTCTTCTCTCTATTCTGCCTTCATTCAAATATTAGATTTTTGCTCCTTTCACATTTTCTCCACAATCACAACACATACTCAAAATATCCACAATCATCAGCTATATATACTTATCTTGAATTGCAATCACTTGACGGTCGGCAACAACAACACTTAGAACCTTCTAAGAATGCTCTAATCTATCAGTTTGATACATACACTAGTATTGATGCATACCAAAAATAACACATGTAGATCATCATACATGTCAGCCACTAACATTCTATCTTATACATAGTTCATCAAAACACTTCTATTGGGTCCGCACAAGGATAAACATAAGTTTATCTGTTCTTTAGTGAACTATTCTATCATAATAGGACCCGGTATTCAAATGCTCATATCTTTTGATTCCTTTATCACCGGAGGCTGAAAGCATAGATTTAGATTGTCTTGGTGTCCTTTTACACTCCTTCAGATCCGTAACACATAATGATTAACTAGAGAGATCTGCTGACCAAAATACTAGACTCTGCTATATGCTCTGTTTCAGGCTCCTAGACTTAGATTGATTATCATTTTGATTTCTGGTATGATCAGATACTGCACTGCAGATGTGTGGAACAATCTTAGTTGCCATTAATGACAACACCTATCAATTCTAGGCAATGTCTGTTAACAACAATCTCCCCCTTTGGCATTGATGGTAACACTTAGTGAAAAATGACTAAGTCTCTTTGTGCAACTCCCCCTTTGAATTGTAGTGCCCACCAATGTACATCTCTTATTGTGTCCTATTATTTCTATGGTTAGATTAAATGATATATTAAGTTGATTATTATATGATGTAATTGCAAGATGGATATGTGCATTGCTAGATTATGCATCCTCATTGGTCATTATATATTGCTTCGGCTATGATCTCCATTGTTGGATTTGATATTTTTCCTTGAGTGTGCAGGATATATTTTTACAGGTGCTTGACGAATGAGTGGGATGTGGAGAAGTTGACATGGGATGCTTAGTCACCTCTCCTTACCTAGCCCTAGTGGTCAAGTTGTTGACCCTATGTTTCTTGTGGTAGGTTAGTTGCTTAACCCATCCTATTCAGTTGTGAATTAAAGGATGTTTTTGGTGTCTACGTAGTTTTCCTCTCATATGAATCTGTTGTGATTCTGAACCCTTGTCTTGTGATTAAACCCGTAAAGTGTGTGTGAGTTCTTTGTGTATGTTTCTTCTAGCTTTTCACATTATATTTTAATTTATTTTAAAAAAAATGTTTTCCGTGTTTTTAAAATATTTAAATGGTTAGAAACAAGAAAATGAATTATCTATTTTTTTTTTAAAAAAAGGGTTTTCCGTGCTTTTGAAATATTTAAATAGTTAGAAACAAGAAAATGGATTATCTAATTTGAGTTAATAGTTTTAATTGTGGAATAACAATTATATGTAATTATTGTGTGCATTAGGAAATGCTTTGTATTTTATTTATTTATGTTTTAGAAATTATGCTTTCAAGTGAAATGCATTCTAATTTAATTATTATAGTTATTTTCCATAAGTTAGAAATATCAAAATTGTGGAAAATGCATTATATTTCATTATTATGTACTTGGGAAATAGATTAATTTCTATTTATTAGAATTATCTATCTCTATACCTTTGTCTTACATAAAATCATTTTATAAAGAAAATTAAATTTAATTTTGTGAGTGCTTGGATTTTATGGAATGTGGTTAAATTATATTGCAATTACCTTGCAGAAATAATTGCATTAATTTAATTAGTTACTTTTCTATTATTTCAAATATATTTTGGAATAGATATTTGAGAATGAGAAATAAAGAAAATAAAAGAAATGAGAAAATAAAAAAATGTTATGGGAGCATATAAGGAAAATAGAGTTCTATTTTTTTTTTATGTGTTTTATTGTATTTTTCTCCCTCTCTCCTTCTTTTTCTCCCTTGAAAGAAAAATTCATGGAGGTGACTACAATTGGATTTTGCTTGTGGGTGGGAGTGCATTGGAATGGTCTTGGGATTGCTTCAGTGTAGGAAGAAATTCAGATTGGATTCATGCCTCTCAAAAAGAGATTTTTCTATTTGAAAACTTGCTTGGAAAGAGGTATTTTTCTTGTGGTTCGATTATTTTTTAATTTAAATTTTGCTTTTGCCATGCCCACAATAGGTGGATGTTTATGATCTCTTCATTGTAGCAATGAATAGAGTTCAATGATGCAAATAAGAAATAGATTTAGTTTGTTTTTGAATTGCATTCAAATTTTATTTTGAAAATGCATGAAAAGAGGCGAAGTTATGGCAAAATTTTCCTAGAATGGTTTGTGAGTAGGAAAGAATTTATTTGAGTTGAAAAGAATGTTGTTGTGCATATTAGAACCAAAAGGGCACTTTCATATTTTTGAAATTTTAAATATTTTGGAAGTTAAAATTTGGGTGTTCTTGAGGGAGGTTCTCCAAATGGTGAAATTGGGGGTTTTATGGTCTTTTTTTTCCCTCTTATTGAAAAATAAAAATTATGTTTTAAACTTCAATTTTTGGTATTATTTTGTGAGACGAAAAGTCTCATGAGGGAAATAGGATTCCCTACCTTTTGGATATGAGTGTCGCATGTTTTGACCTCATTTTTGTGCTTTGACTTTTTGGTCAAAATTGGCATTTTTATAGGCCTTATATTTGAATTGTATACTTATGGCCATGTGGATATGGCTGTTATGTGTTTTGACCTTATTTCCCTATGTTTTGACCTTTTTTTTTTTTTATCATAGTTGGCTTTTTCGTCAATGTTGACTTTCGGTCAAGTTTGAATTTTGATAAAAGTTGACCATTGTATTGGCCTTATGTTGGAATTATATAATTCTGACCATATGGATATGAGTATGTGTTTTGACTTCATTTCTCCATGTTTTGACCTTTTGTGTCACAGTTGACTTTTTTAATCAAAGTTGACTTTTGGTCAAAGTGGACGTTTGTATAGGCTTTATGTTGGAATTGTATGATTTTGGCATGTGGTTATGAGTGTTATATGTTGGGACTTCATTTCTTTATGTTTTGACATTTTTGGGTCATAGTTGACTTTTTGCTCAAAGTTGACCTTTTATAGGCCTTATGCTAGAATTGTATACTTCTAGTTATGTGGTTATGAGTGTTATGTGTTTTGACCTTATTTCCCCATGTTTTGACTTTTCTGTCAAAGTTGACTTTTGGTCAAAGTTGACTTTCAATCAAAGTTGACTTTTTAACTTAGGAATGGATACTTAGTCTTCCTTTGGGTTGCTTGTAGAAAGTCATAATTCCATTGCATCATTGTTGATCTTGATGATTGTATGTATGGTTATTAACGTGATGATGTCATACCTTGTTTTGCATGCTATTTCCATTTTGAGAAAATGATGTTTGGTATGCCTTATTGAATGAATTATATTATAGATTTGAAGTAGCTTCCCTTCTCTTCTCCACTGCATTGAAATGGTATGTTAGTGATGATGTATTAAAGAAGGATGTGTATGAATTTAAAAGTTTTGATGCTCTTGTGTTAATCTCTTTCCTTTCTATTACTTGGTTGGGTCATGAGTGACCCTAGGTGAATCATGCATTGGACCATGATATGTGTATATTCATGTGTAGGTGTGCTTTGAATTCTACTAGTTATTTTATCCCCATGGTGTTGTGTTAGGTGTGTGTGGAACCCATGTTCAACCTTGTGTGAATTACTTGGAGTCTTGTTGAAACCCTTGTTTGTGTGAGATGGCTTGATAGCAGTGTTGCCATGATCTTCTTCTCCGTAGCTCGGGGGTTGCCTAGAGTGGCATAGACATCTATTGCACTCAATGATAGCAATATGGTAGGGTGGTGGGTAACATTTCCCCATTGGTCCTACAAGAAGATCTCTTGGGAGCTGGAAGAGTTCCTTGTGTATTGTTTACTTTGTGATCATGTTGTATCTTGTGCCTACTGGAGTACTTTGGAGGTGATTTATTAATGTTGTAATATTATCATTTATGTAATTTAATTATTGGAGTGTGATCCTTCCATGTTTGGGAAGTAGCCTCCGTCATGTAATTGTATTATGATTGTATTTGGTTAGAAAATGAACCTTGTTTAGAAAGGAATTAATCTTGCTTTAGCATAGTTTATTTTGATGGAAATGGATAGATCAAGATGTTGGAGTCCATTGTTAATTGTTGCAATGATATCTTATGCTATGTTTATGATTTGGATTGTAATGTTCCCACATTATTGTTGATTTTCCCATTCTTGTTTTTAGCCCATTTCGATGTTGGTGTCAAACAAGTGCATCATTCTAGGTGATATTCCTCATATTTGGCTTGTATTTTATTTTTGAACTAGAAATTGTATATTACCTTTATTTGAATTGATCTCATGTTTTGGGTTAGTTAGCATGTTGATTCATGGGTAATTTTTAGATGCTATATGTTTGGATTCCCTTTGTATGCTCTTCCCTTACGAGGTTTTGTAGTTGTCTCCTCCCATAGTCTATACGGTCTTTTTGTCATTTTGTCTCAAGCATTAGTTATTAATTAATTTACTTAGTTGTTAAGCTTCTTGTTTTAAATTTGTGCAGATAGATGTTTTTATAAAGGCTTTAGACTTTAACTATTATCTCCTTTGATGTTTAAAAGAAAGTATGCAATGTTGGTTTGAAACTCGATCTTAGACTTTAGCATAATGCCCTTGTATGCTTGAATGATTAAAATTGTTTATCATCTCCTTTGAATGGTTTATCTTAACTTTAGATGAAAGAATGTTTTATTTTACTTTTTTTCTATATGGACATAATTTTTTATGTTTCATGTTGGTTTTCCTTGGTTTGGTTCACCTAACAAGGTGTTGTGGATATCGTATCCTGCAGCTTGTTTGCCTTCCTTGCCTTTGTGTGATGGGGCTTTAGGTACAGAAGGAAAAAAATTTGGTTGTTCATGTCATGACCACATGGAAAATGTGGACATGACATGTGGTTTTTGGTGTCATGACCACATAGTAAAGGTGGGCATGACATTTGGTATCAGAGCGCATGTTTCAACATTGGGAGCTCTAGGGTTTTGCGTGTTTGTTGGGTTGACATGGAGTGGATTGAGGTGATTGTGACCCTCATCCTACTCCGTGTGGTTGTGAGAGATAGAGGTTGTGGATTGACAACCAACCTTCATCTTGGAGGGATATCCATCCTTTGGTTTTGTCATCGTAGTGGCCTTGTCACCTGATTATCAAAGTCTTCCACTTGTGTTTTTGTGGTGGTTATGTTCCTCCTTGTTGATTCTCCTCTTGAGTTGGTTGGTCTAGATCATGAGGGTTGTGTTGGGCCCTTTCTCGCCCTTGTGTATTTGTGGAGTGTGATGTTGTTCCCTAGTATGCACTCTACGTGGTTGGGATTAGAGGTTAGCATCGTGGGAATAGATAGACTTGTGTTGCACCTTGTTGTTTGTTATGCTTTTGGTTGTGAAAGAGATGATTGTGTGTTTTATGCTTGGGTTATTTGGAAGAATAAGAAAGTCTTAATGCTTGTTTGATTAATTCCTGTCTTTATGTACTTTGCGTTCATATATCATATTGTAAGAATTGCATACCTTCTCGATTCTTAACCTTTTTTATCATTTGGAAATTGGCATTGTCTCCTTTGGGTTGGTAAACTAGAAATGCTTGCATGAAATGTATCTTCAACTTTTATGAGTGCAAGTCATTACAGGTGTGATTAAATTATATTAAACGTAAAAGATTAAGAAAGAAAGAGATGTAATTGAGTAATATGTGTGGTATTGCTAAGAAATAATTTATGTTTTCAAAAGGATACAAGGGTGAATGGTGTGCTTGTTGATCATTTGTTAAGTACTTCCATAACGTAAATTTTGCATTTTATAATTTTGCCTTGTGTAAATTTGATATCAAGTTATGCTTTCCTTTGTGTGGAGAAGATGTTTAGCATCATAGGGTAAAATACTAAATTAGGGACTTAAGATTTTAATTGTATTATTCTTATGGAGAGACTCCATCTTATGAACTTTGTGTTAGATAAATATGTGTTTTGTTCATAGTACATGTGTAATATGGTTTATCAATAGCTCCATGATGTGTGATGTGTTGTGAGTCACCATCTTGTGAGTTGAAGTAATGTTGTTTTGATTCAATTATGGCCTAGTATGTAAATGCTAGCATGTTAGTGTAATTCTTTGGGGTGTATTGTATTGCCTCTAAATGTGAAGTATGGTTGGGATCCATTAATGCCTTAGAAAGATTAGATTGAATTGATGTTAGATAGACTTCTTAGAAATCTTTATGATAATAATTATGTGACTTTAGGTATGAAGGTTGTTCTTCTTCACTAAGTAATGGACAATAAAGGAATTGTGTTATGTGTTACCTTGTGGATGTGAATACCTGTTATAAGAGTACTTGCTCTATGTTGTGAATATCCTGTACATGATTTATGTACTCATGAGCTTGAGATACTAGGTATCCATCCATGGGTTGAGTGTATAGTTACAAGTATGGTGGAGTCATGCTTGTGTGGTTGCTTGTTTGTATACCTTGTAAGGTCCAACCTTGGTGTTGGAGACCTTCCATGTGTGGAGTTAAGTAGTGGAGTGGAAAAACTTAGGAAGCTATGGCAACATGTTGTGACATTGGTTTGGGGTAACCCAACCAACCATACCTTCTTATCCCAGAGTATCCCCTACTTCTCCTTAGTAAATAGACCTTTGAGAGGTTCATAGTGCTATCCTATCATGCATTGTTCCCTTACTGATACTATTGGCATCTGACTTGGGAATCTTGGTTATGGTTTGGTATGGGCATGTATTTTGCTCAAGGCCATGTTACTTGGTGCAGGTTTGCTCTTACCTTTGATATTTTATTTTGAGTTGGATGTGTAGTAACTTGGAAACATTGGCAATATGATAGAGTTGACATTTGTACAAAAGAAATATATGTTTAATTTTGATCATATCAGAGTATTAATTGAGTTGCTTTGGACTTATGCTAAGTTATGGTATTTACGTGTGTCGACACCTGGTTGACATGATGCGAATAGATGTGATGCCACACCACACTAATGTTCCAACATAGTGTTGGTGATGATGACATGTTATCTTTGAGAAGAGCATGATTCCACATAGTCATACGTTAAGGTGAATTTGGTACTACCTGCCTACATGATGCTATTGCATTGGTTGTGTTTGCATAGCACATGTAGTGACCATGATTTCCCTCCTTCCTTATTGGTGACTTAATGTTAGTCACATTGTGACGTAATGTGCAATTTCATGATTTGTGATCTTCTTTAATTTATCGGTAACTTTATTTATCTTTCTTATGACGACCAGTGATATTATTTTATCTTGATTGTAAGTAGCTTAGCCACAAATATATGAATCTTCTTTTTCATGTGACTCTTGTGGTTACGTTGTTTTATTGTTGAAAATGTGCGCATTTGTTTATTTTATTATTGATTTTGGAAAACTTCTTTTGGTATTTTTGAAAATGTGTGTTGGCTAAGCTAGGTTCTTTCTGTTTTCAAATACTGGTCTTGTGTTGTGTTGTTCTTCTCGCCATGTCAATGGAGCGACCTCTAGTTGAGTGTATAGAAGGAAGCAGACGTGGGAAACTTTTGAGGATGGGGGTATGTGTGGGCTAGTATGGGCTAGTCATCATCCACATACCTTCCTAGTGAGTTATGTTCTTATGCTAACTATCTCTTGGAGGCTAATCCCCTTATACAAACAAGAGGTAGGTCACTTGTGGAAATGTATGGAGAGGCCCCCAGGTGCGTGGCCTCGAGACCATCATTTCATTTGATTCTTAGATCTTGGTTAGTTGGTTCTATGATGAGACTATGACATCCCTTTAAACCTTTATGTGAACCTTGTGAAGTTATCACTATAATGTGGATGAATGAAAATATGTGTTTAGATGTAAAATCTATATTTGATGTATCTACATATGAGTTGATGTTTTCTATATAAACATGTTGTACGATATGTGAATTCTTCTACGCATGTGCGAAAATGATTGATGAACATGAAATTCTTCTGCCTTTGATAGATCTTATGGAACACTGGTCTGAACTGCAGTTTGAGCTTTAGATAAGGCATTATACATTGTCTCTAATTTAGGGGCAATTAATCCTCGAAGCTCACACATTCTTTTCATAATGTTGCTTTTCTCTTTGACAAGTTTCTTTATTTCCTCAGTCAAGTTAATTACTTGACATTCTTGACTTATGGGTGAAACTGTTAAGGGATCAAAATTTTAAGAGAGATTTGACAAGTTTTGATCTTGCTCCTTTATCTTCTTCTCAATATCCTTCTTAACTTTGGGACATGATAGACATAATTTGTACATATCACTTCCATCATTTAGAGCATTTTGAATACTCTTTATGCTAATACCAAGTATTCTTCTATCATTTCCTTTCAAGTTCTTTATTTCACAAAATTTCTTATCTAAGAATTTTTTCTGAACTTTTACCTCCACAGACTTCTCAAAGGACTCAAAATGTGAATTTACTGAACATACAAGATTCTTTAGATGTTCGTGAAAGGAAGTTAGGTGTGCAAAAATTGCTTCCTACACTAATCTAGTGAGGAGAGGGCTATCCAAATTCAAATTAATCCTTACAACTAGAGCAACATAGAACATCTAATAGAGATATTGCAACAATACACATGAACTAAAAAGAAGACAGAAGAAGAGAAACAAAGATATAACATGGGGAAAACCCTTATCAGGTGAAAAACCCCACTCAGAAACCTGCACAATGTATTATCAAAATTGAATGTTGTTTACAATACACTTGCAATGCAAGCTTCAATGGTCTTTTGACACTCGTATCTGGAGTCAATCCGGTAGCATAATAGTACCTATCAATCTTGTGTTACAACTCCCTCTATAGGCACCTATTTATATAGAATATACAAGGCAATATTGGACCTATCTTGGGATGGGCATCCAACTTGGCCTCATGGCCTAAAACCCATGCCTAAGGACACTTGGTCAACATTGTAGAATGTGGCTAACACTTGTCCACAACTCCCATCCCAAAGAGGTTGCCTATTTCAAAAATGGGTTATGATAGATGCTCTTACGACACTTACGACCGTCAAAGAATATGTAATAGCGGTTACAACTTACAGCTGTAAGAGAATCTGTCATACATAGGCTATAAATAGCATATTCTCTTACAACATGTCATAGTCCACCTTGGGGCACCTAAATATGCCTTTTTCAAAGATGCTTCATGACACATGTCTTCACCTATCTTACAAGCTTCTATTTCTGACTCTTACATGTCATAATTCTATCATAGGAATCCGTCATAACCGTTTCAGTCAAACATTCCCTTACACAACATGAAATATGCTGACACATGGCAAAATGATCCTACCACAAAGTAGGATGACACATCACCGTGTCACATCCCACAATATGACAATATGGAATTTACAAATATTTACAACATAGGCAATGAATTAATAAATACAAACATAAATAATGCAAGGAATTACCAAGGTTGAGACATCTTAATTTCCAACATTTTCCCACTTGTCAAACACCTTGTAAGAGCCAATAGACTAATAGGATTTAACTTATATAGGCCAAGAGGCCCATAGACTCTGAACACCATTTGAACTTCTTTGTGCCCACTGGTTTCGTCAATGCATCTGCAACATTCTTCAAAGTATCTACCTTCTCTAATTTTACCTTTCCATCCTCAACCATGTCTCACACGAAGTAAAACTGAACATCAATGTGCTTTGTTCTAGCATGGAAAGTTGGATTCTTCTCAAGGCAAATTGCACTCTGACTATCACAACTGATCGTGATCTAACCTACATGAATACTAATATCTGAACACAATCTCTTAAGCTAAATAGCTTCCTTACAAGCATGAGTTGCTTCCATATACTCATCTTATGTCATGGAAAAAGTAACCACAGGTTGTCACTTACTCATCCAACTAATAGCACCACCAAAAAGTGTAAACACATAAGCATTGGTGGATCTCCTACTATCAATGTCACCTACCCAATCTGAATCCACAAATCCACGAATATCAATAGAATGTGGAGGTCCTGTAACATTACCATGATAGCATATAGAATACTCAGAAGTACCCCTCAAATATCTGAACACTCACTTAACTGCATCCAAATGAACCCATCCAAGATTAGCCATAAATAAGCTATGGACTACCACTACTTGGGTAATGTCTGGTCTTGTACAGACCATATCATACATCAAATTGCCAATGGCACTAGCATAAGGTACTCAGCTCATGTCCTCCACCTCACTAGGAGATTTTGGACAATCCTCAACAGACAACTTTGTCCCCAAAGAAATAGGAACACACAATGGTCTACAATCTGCCATGTTGAACCTATCCAACATGGTCTTCACATACTTACTCTGGCTTAACCAAAGTTTTCTGTTAGTTCTGTCTCTTCTATTTTCCATTCCTAGAATGTACCCAGCTGCCCCTAAATATTTCATTTCAAACTGTATTGAAAACTAAGATTTAAAATTAGAAATCATATTCTTACCCTTCCCAATGAGTAACATATCATCAACATACAGTGCAACAATGAGAATACGATCACCATCAAACTTATAATACACACAATGATTTGATTTTGATCTCACAAATCCAATTGACAACACAAAGGCATCAAACTTCAAGTACCATCTCCTAGGGGATTGCTTCAAACCATACAAAGACTTCTTAAGTTTGCAAACCAAATTTTCTTTACCTTTCACCATGTAATGCTCTGGCTGTGACATGTAGATTTCTTCCTCCAAATCACCATGAAGGAAAGTTGTCTTCACATCCATCTGTTCTAACTCTAAGTCATAAGTTGCTACAAGAGTAAATAGGAATCGAATGGATGTTAGCTTTGCAACGGGAGAGAAGATCTCACCATAATCTATACGCTCTACTTGTGAATACCCCTTCGCAACCAATCTGGCCTTATACTTCTCAACACTGCCATCTGTACCAAATTTCTTCTTGAACACCCATTTGCATCCTACGGGTTTCTGTCCAAGAGGCAAAGGCACCATGTCCCAAGTTTGATTCTTTTCCAAAGAATCCATTTCATCCTCCATGGCCTCCTTCTAGGAACCTGCATCTTTCATGTTCATATCCTCTGATACAGTTCTAGGTTCATCACTATTAGTAAGCAAAGCAAAAGCACAAGTAGATTCAAACAATGTAAAACCAAACCTTTCGAGTTGCTTTCTTATCTGTGTAGACCTCCTCAAGAGCTGAGGTTGAGGTTCAGCTTCTTCATCTAAGATTTTAGAGCTGCTAGAGCTCTCCTCATCATCAGGTCCAACATTGTCTTTCTATTCAGTCTTTTCAGGGGTAGGAGGAAGCTGAATAACATCCTCTTTCTTTTCTTTTTCTTCTAGCTGTAAAATAGTGGAAGAAGGTGTAAGCTCTCTAAAGATGACACTTCTTCTATACAACACTTTTTCAGCCACAGGGTCCCAAAGCTTGTATTTTTTCACACCAACACCATAGCCAATAAAGATACACTTAACAACCTTGTTCTCCAATTTTGACTGCTTCTCCCTAGGCACATGTGTATATGCCTCACAACCCAAAACATGAAGATGCCTTATTGAAGGCTTTCTACCAGACCACACCTCCATGGGTGTCTTTCCAACAAGAGTTGATGTAGGATATCTATTTATAAGATAGCAAGTAGTGGCAACAGCTTCAGTCCAAAACTTTTGTTCTAGGCTAGCTCAACTAAGCATACTCCTAGCCTTCTCTATCAGTGTCCTATTCATCCTCTCTATAACTCCATTTTGCTATGGGGTGTATGGAGTTGTCTTATGTCTTTCAATCCCAAGTTCCTTACAATATTTATCAAATTCTATAGAACATAACTCACCACCATTATTAGTTCTCAAACACTTAATCTTTTTACAAGTCTGATTTTCAACAAAGGCCTTAAACTCCTTAAACTTACTATAGACTTTAGATTTGCTTATGAGAAAGTAAATCCATGTCCTTCTACTATATTCATCTATGAAAGATACAAAATATATAGATTTTGATAATGAAGGAACATTAACATGACCAAATACATTAGAATGAACAAGGTCCAACACACCAGAAGACTTGCGAGAACTCCAATAAAACTGAACATGATTTTGCTTTCCATAAATGCAATGTTCACAAAAGTTGAACTCAAGATTACAATCATCTAACCCCTTAATGAGGATTTTATTTTTTAGGGTACACAGACCCTTCTCACCAATGTGGCCAAATCTCTTATGCCATAACATTGTCTTTTCAGCAGGAAGCTTAACTTCCAAGGCATGATTACAAACATCAGAACTAGAAACAACAGATTTCTTAACTACTCATTCAGATGGTGGGGATGAAGTGATTGCTTCCCTCTTCCTTGAATTAGAAGAAGTATTACATTTTGAAATGCATGCCTCCAGCTGAAACAGAGTACCTCTCCTAGTACCCTTAGCAAGCACCATAGCTCCTCTAGTCATCTTGCATCCTTCTTTTGAAAAGAGAACCTGCACACCTGCATCATTCAAACTACATACAGAAAGAAGGTTTCGTGCTAAGCCTGTGATATGCATAACCCCAGATATCCCCTTCACTTGACCATTAGCGAATCAAATAGGGACTCTTCCATGACCAACAATCTTCAGATGAGAGTCGTCACCCAAGTACACCTTTCCACCATTGAACTCCTCATACTTAGTAAACCAGTCTTGATGTGAGGTCATGTGGAATGATGCACCAAAGTCAATCAACCACACATCATCAGATGCATGGGTTTCCAGGGTTACAATGAAATCATCACCATCATCTTGTAATTGTCAGAATCTAAATCTAGGGTCTTCTTCTTCTTTTTCTTTTCTTCTTTGCATTCCTTTTGGATATGCCCAGATTTACCATAGTTCCAACAGATAGCCTTGAACTTTCTAGGAGATTTGGATCTCCCACAGGATTTGGATCTATCCTTCTCAACTTTCTTGTCCTTCTTTTTCCCTTTCTCCTTGGGTCTTCCATGAACTGCAAGAGCCTCTTTGGTTGCATTAGAAGACTTTCTCCACATCTCTTCAGATAATGGTGAAGAAACCACTTAATCCATTTTGAATGTGGATGTGGTTCTTCTAATAGCCATGACAAGGTGATCTCATGAGTCTGGCAAAGAACAAAGCAAGGTCATACACCAATCCTCCTCCATCTTTACACCAATATATGTCAACTATACAACCAGCATGTTAAATGCATTCATATGTTCAGCAACAAATCCCCCATCCTCCATTCAAAGAGAATACAACTTGTTTCTCAGAAAAAGTTTATTAACTAGGGATTTGGCTTGATACGCATCTCCCAACTTCTTCCAAAGCAAGTTTGCAGTCTTCTCCTCATGGACATTTAACAAGATAGAATTAGCAAAACTAAGTCTTATGAGACCCTTAGCCTTCTGATCCTTGAGATCCCACTCATCTTGTGACATTATAGCTAGTTTAGTTCCATTAACACTTTGCCAAAGGTCTTGGTCAACAAGCATGTCTTCCATCTTGAGCTTTCACAACTCAAAATTAGTGCCATTGAATTTCTCCACTTCAAATCTTCCAGATATGCTTTCCATCTCATTTTTGCAATAGAATTCATAATACTCTACATAGACTCCCACTCAACTTAAGATCAACTCAAAAAGCCCCTACCCAACAGCTAAGACCAAAACTGGCTAGGCTCTAATACCAACTGAACGGAAGCTAGGTGTGCAGAAATCGCTTCCTACACTAATCTAATGAGGAGAGGACTATGCAAATTCAAATTAATCCTTACAACTACAGCAACATAGAACATCTAGTAGAGATATTGCAGCAATACACATGAGCCAAAAAGAAGATAGAAGAAGAGAGACAAAGATATAATGTGGGGAAAATCCTTATTAGGTCAAAAACCCCACACTCAGAAACTTGCACAATGTATTATCAAAACTGAATGTTGTTTACAATACACTTACAATGCAAGCTTCAATGGTCTTTGACACTCGTATCTGGAGTCAATCTGGTAGCATAATAGTACCTGTCAATCCTATGTTACAACTCCCTCTCCAAGCACCTGTTTATATAGAATATACAAGGCAATATTGGACCTATCTAGGGATGGGCGTCCAACTTGGCCTCATGGCCCAAAACCCATGCCTAAGGACACTTGGTCAACATTGTAGAATGTGACTGACACTTGTCCACAACTTCCACCACAAAGAGGTCACCTATTTCCAAAATGGGCTATGACAGATGGTCTTACAACACTTACGATCGTCATAGAATCTGTCATAGCAGTTACAACTTACAACTATAAGAGGATCTATCATACACAGGCTATAAATAGCATATTCTCTTACAAGATGTCATAGTCCACCTTGGGGTGTCCAAATATCTATTTTTCAAAGATGCTTCATGACACATTTCTTCACCTGTCTTACAAGCTTCTATTTCTGACTCTTACATAATTCCGTCATAGGAATCCGTCATAACTGTTTTGGTCAAACATTCCCTTACACAACATTAAAGATTCTGACACATGGAAAAATGGTCCTACCACAAAGTGGGATTCCTATCTCCTCATGTGAGGACAAAATTACAAGTTGTCATACTCCATGTAGGATGACACATCACCGTGTCACATCCCACAATATGACAATATGGAATTTACAAATATTTACAACATAGGCAATGAATTAATAAATACAAACATAAATAATGCAAGGAATTACCAAGGTTGAGACACCTTAATTCCCAACAATCTGGAGGGGGAATCATTTTGGTTCTTTTGATAGGTTGGCATTAATTTCTCTAAAACTCCAGTTGTAAGTCCCAATAGCTCATTCTCCTCCATGTGGAACTTTAACATCTTCTCTCTAGCCTTTACTTGGGTGAATGATGCTATCTTCATCAGTTGAATTGGAGAGAGAGCATCTGGATTGGCTAGGCCTTGGAGTAGTTCAAGTTCATCAAGTTCAATCACTTCTTTTCCAAGAAGACTTTTTACTACATCTACAGTGTCTCTTGCTATTTTAGAGCCAGCCTTTCGATCTCCTGGTTTCTCAGTCGCTACTTTAGATGCTTCAACATTTTCACCATCTTCTTCTGCTTTATCTTTCTTTTCTCTTTCTTCCTCTAACTTTTCTTTATCCTTTTCTATGTTCTTTGTAGGGGAACTTTTTCTTGTTTGTTTATCACTTACTACCTAATCAAGAGGGCTCTGAGAAACAGTAACATTATCTTCTTTCTCTATTGTATCAGATGGATTGGGAGCATCTTTTGCATTAATTATTTTGGCCAACATTTCTGTATCCTCCTAATTCACTTGTTCGACTTCCGGAACTGAAGCTTCACCCAACTCAGATTGTTGCTCAATAATATTTTCTCCTTCACCATCTGGAACTTCTTTTGTGGCTATGGGAAGATTGTGCTTTCTCAAGGCTTTCAAAAGAATCTCCTGAGTTTCTTCAATGATTTCACTTATTTCTTAAAGCATGAGTTTGTTCATTCTCCTCTTGCTTCTAAAGTCATCTTTGACTTCCTTGAATATCATATCAATTTGATCAGGAGAAATTTGAGGACACAAATTTATTAGCTCATGTTCCCTAATCTCTATGTCCTTGCACTTGGCATTTTCTTTTCTCAACTCCAAGATATTTTCCAGACTTTGTGGTAACTCAAAAGTTCTCTTATTTAGTGCCTTGTTGTAGATGTTGAGATATCTAACTATTGCTTCATCCAACACCCTTTTATCCATGTCATTGTATTCATCATAGAATTCAATCATGGGTTTTAGATTACCATCTACAGTGACTGATTTTATCACATCTTCTAGGGAGAGTGTGAGCTTCTTAACATATTCTTCAGACTCTTCAGTCTTTTGCCTTTTGCTAGTCCTTTTGCTTCTATAGGAATTTTCTTTGGTTAACTTTGTAGCTTTTGTTCCAGTGACTTTTAGTTCCTTGATTTCAATGTCAGAGTCTATATCTACTTCATCTTCTCTTATGCTTTCATAGGTCTAGGAAGCTTTTGTTTCCATCCTTTTCTCACATTCTCTGGATGATTCTGCTTCCAATTTTATAGTTTTGGAAGGAGCAGAGGCAGTAGTAGAACTTCTAGTATTCTTGAAGTGGAAGAGGGTTCCACTGGATCACTTGTTTCTTTCTTTTCTTATTTTTCTTTCTCATCCTTTTCTGTCTTTCTCTGAATTTCTTCACAGTGTCCTTTGTTAGGCCAAGATTTTTAGCTAGCTACTCAACTTCTTTTCTTACTCTCCTATTGGTTTCAGGTTCTCTGAGCTCAGTATGCAACTTTAAACTCAGCTCCTCATAAGTTCCAAATCTTTCAACCGTTGTGTCTTTGGGCTTGCTCAGCAGATGTTGAGCATACATATCCAAGATCCTTTCATCTACTTCATACCCCATGCCCGCATGATCCGAACAGTTTTAGATTCAACTACTTCCATTAAACACTGATCATTATCAACCATGAAGCATATTTCATTTTTGTATTTGTCAAAAACTGAATTGGGGATTCTTTCCCTTAAGTGCATCATATTCTGAAAATTATTGAAGTAACCCCATATTGCCATTTTCTGAGCATTGAAATCACTAATGCTACAAAGATGATTTTTGATTTGAATGGCAACTAGCTCATCCTTAGTCCAATGCACACATTTTACCCCAGGTACCTCATTCATAAAGTAAAAGAATAGACATAAAATCAGTGTACCATACTTGAAGGTGTTCTTCTTATCCCTTTTGATCTTGTTCAAATTTTCAATCAATTGATTCTGTAATAGTTCACACAAGTCATAATCAACATTTTCTTTTAGCATCTTGTATGCAGCATAAATGGCTGTCCAGAAACAATTTTTTTTTCTCGAGTGGTAAATCTTGTACCCAATCACCATGGAGGTGAATTTAACATCCGGGTCTATAATATCATTTATGGTCATTACTCTTCTGTCAAACTTAGCTCCAGTAGCATCAGTTACTGTCTAGTTTTTCACAGCTTTCAGCATGGGCAATCCTTCAGTTGAGTTTAAACTAGTTGCATTTCTGATAGCATCCTTGGTAATCTTGAACAGTTTTAACAACCAAATGAATTCATCATGTATCCAACTTCAGACGTATCGGACCCATTCATCCTCATCGAATGTCAGAAATCCCATAACCTGAACAAAGTGTTTATCCTGTAGTGCCTTATATTCAGGTTTAAGTTCTTTATTTTCATCCATGAGTTGTTTCTCAAACAAATCCACATACCTTGAATCTCCAAACTCATCTATATTTGTATGAATGTAAATCCTAAAGTCTTCTACATGTAGCATGCCATACGAAACACTTGAAAAAGCACCTAATAGATCAACTTGAATTGATTTGTTAGGATGCTTCTTAAATTTGGGCCAGAACCTTTCGGTAATGTCAATAACATGAGGGGTAGCCATTTCAATAGATTTCAGATTCAAAGATTTACAGAGAGGTACCTTTTTCTTTCGTGGTTGTAGGGTTGATCAATTACCGATTGAATTCATTCTCTGCCACAGTCTTTGGACTTGTAGCATAAATGCTCTTCTTCTTGTTTACTTTGAATGCAAGGTGATTCAAATAAGTGATCAAGTGACCTTTTAAAGCTCCACATTACCTAATTTTCCTTTATAATAAATGCATTGCCCTAATTGTATCTGGTTACATTGTTTTGACAGTTCTTCATGTATCAATCTACAAGATTTCAAATCAACATCTTTTCTTCCGAAAATCCTTCCATAGGTTGTAGACCAATTTAGAGTATTTTCTGTTAATGTGCTAGATTCAGGCACCCACTTACTGACGGGGGGAATTTGATGTTCTATGCAGCTCCCCCTAAGCTAGAGTTTCTAACTTAATTCCTGGAGAAATTATTAGCACTGGATTTCGATGCAGACTCATTATCATTGTTTACTATATCTTTCTTTATCCAAATCTCATTCATTTCACTCCATATCTCATCCACATCAATTTTCCTTTTGCCTCTATCTTGTTTCTGCTCATCCAGTTTTCTATTTACCGGACCTTTTCTTCCATTGTCTTTACTTCTACAGAATCTTGCAATATGACCAGATTGATTGCAATTAAAGCATACAACATTTCTTTTCTTATAAACTTGATTTTCTCTTGATCTGCACTGATTAGCCATATGTCCAAACCCATTGCAAACAAAGAAGTATCCATTGAAAGAATTGATAATTCTTCTATTATTGGGATTATTCATTGTCATACCTTTGCATTCATTTGATCTATGACCATACTTGTTACATTTGAAGCATTGACTGGAGAAGGATGGACCATTTTGATTTATTCTACTTCTGCATTGAGTAGCTCTATGACCAAATTTGTTGCAGTTGAAACAATTTCCATTGAATGATGGATATCTTTGAGCATTTGGCTATCTTATTGGAGTTTTTCTAAATCTGTTTCTCCCATTCCTAGGTTTACAATTTCTCTGTTTGGATCTGGAGCTTTCACCTTTCTTATACCTACGATTATGCTTATCAACATCCTTTTTCTACCCTTCAATGAGTGCTTCAAGTTTAGATGAGCTTATCTTGAACTTCTCCTTATACTCATTTGTAATTTCTAGGTCATGTCTAAGTGTGATAATCTGTCTCTCAAGTTCTCTTTCATTGTCTCTGCTTTCTTGTAGATTGGATTCTAGAAGGCCAGCTATCACATCCAATTTCTAGCATTCTTCAGAACTCTTTATCAGATTTTGATTTAACTCTTCTTCATCTTTCTTCTTATCTTCAATTTCCTTGGTTAGTCTCATCACCCTAGTTTCCATCTAATGTTTTAGAATAGTAACTTCTTTAGCTAACTTTTCACATTCCTTTGTCTTCTCATCCAGGGCCTTGTCTTCATAAGGTTTTCCTAGTTGAAGAGGTTGCTCCTTTCCTTTTCCATTGGATTTGCTCAATTTCTCTTTTAAAAGTTTAATAAAATATTCAGCCTTTTTGAGATTTTCATGTAGCTCTTGGTGAGATTAAGTTGCCCTTGAAGGTCATATTCATCCATTCTATTGTCTTCCTAGATCTTTCTAAAGCTATTAAACTTTTTTCAAAGGAACTTATCTCTAATACCAACTCTATTTAATCTTCTTCTACTGTTATTCTTCTTTCACAACTTAAAATTAAATCAATGATATAAACATTCTAGCATTAGACAATAGCATATGAGAAGAAACATGAATGACACATTTGACACCAAGATTTTGACATGGAAACCCAGTTAAGGGAAAAACCACAGTGGGGGTTAACCCACAAAAATTAATACCCTGCTAAAAGTATTTTATAAATGGGAATGCACTTGCATTTGGGCTCACTATTCAAGTGGAGGCTCATTGCCTATAGAAAAGTTTACAAGAGATTTACAGAGATTTTGAACTAGAAAGATGCATCTGCCAATGCTAGAGATCAGTTCCGATTAAGTGCAAATACTGGCTTTGTACACTTCATCTTTATTCTGATCTTTTCTCTATTCTGCCTTCATTCAAATATTAGATTTTTACTCCTTTCACATTTTCTCCACAATCACAACACATACTCAAAATATCCACAATCATTAGCTATATATACTTATCTTGAATTGCAATCACTTGCCATTCAGCAACATCAACAACACATAGAACCTTTTAAGAATGCTCTACTTTGTCGACTAGATCCATACACCAGTATTGATGCATACCAACAAGAACACATGTAGATCATTATACATGTTAGCCACTAACATTTTATCTTATACATAGTTCATCAAAACACTTCTATTGGGTCTGCACAAGGGTTAACATAAGTTTGCCTAGTCTTCACTGAACTGTTCTGTCATAATAGGACTCAGTATTTAGATGCTCATATCTTTTGATTCCTTTATCATCAGAGGATGAAAACTTAGATTTAGATTGTCCTGGTGTCCCTTTACACTCCTTCAGATCTGCAACACATAATGATTAACTAGAGAGATCCGCTAACCAAAATATTGGACTCTGTTATATGCTTTGTTTCAGGCTCTCAGACATAGATAGATTATCATTCTGACTTCTGGAATGATCAAATACTACACTGCAGATGTGTGGAACAATATTAATTTCCATTAATGACAACACCTATCAATGCTAGGCAGTGTCTCTTGCCAACAATTTCTAGGATAAGAAATGAATTCTGCATTGGTATTTGATAGCTTCTTATGTAATACTGATGACAAATATAAACTTACTCCCAAAGGGGTAATAGAAGTATACATGGGAACAAAATATAACAATGATGAAAACTCACTTATGATTTAGGCTTTGTATCCGCCTCACAAAAAGATTGTAGTTATTGATATTGAAAAAGCATTCGGGCATGTGATGACATTAAAGGTGGGAGAAATAGTTCCCATAATCATTGCTAATATTGGGATTAATGTGGCAAAGTTGAACAAGGCCCAAATCCATATGTTAATCAAAGAAAGAGATATGTATAAGTTGAGTTGTGAGAGAATGACAAAGGAGAATGATTTCTTGAAAGATACAATCAAAGGTGCTTTTGGAGGATCAACTAAGAGATTAACACAAGCAGAAATCCCACAGAGTACTGAACTACTATCAAATGATCATATGGCTTGTTGGTCATGATGTTAGTCATAAACAAGCATAGAATAAAAGTACACATTAACCCTTATTCATCTTGAAAGATACGATGAATTCAGAGAATTCATGATCCCAAGTCTGCAGTGATTAGGTCTTAATCTTCTGACGTTACTCAGAGGTTGATGTGTGTTGTTATTTCCATTTTGAGGCCTTACATGAAGTTCATCATCATGACGCTGCTTTTGCAAAGATTCTTCACAGAGAGGTCATTTTACACAGTTGCTTGATAAAATGATGCAGGCGTATTCAAATCTTTGCATGATATTTACCAATTACACATGCTTTGTCTCTAAATATGCTAAAGATATACGATTATCTATGAGATATCTGCATATTTTGTGTTATTTGCTTGAGATTATCAGTTATTTACAATTATGATAGTGAAATGCTCTAAAATTGAAAGAAATTGAAAGAAATGCTTCAAATTAAAATTGAATCTTCAGCTATTGAACCACATGTATATCAAATATAGTCATGAAGAGAAGAAAACCAAACCATATGTTCACAAGGACATTCCACAGCTAGATACAGTTGATGCTAACTTTAACAGAATTTGTATGAAAGCAACATATGCAAGTGGACATGCACTCCAAGGGATGCAGTAAATCACAACATATATCCAGAATTCACACACTGATTACTCAAGATTTACTATGAATTGTAATCAAACAAGTTTTCTCATTCATTAAGTATGCAAATATATAGATGTACACAAGAAGCTTTGAAATGAGCCCTGAATACTTCAGCAGATAGATTTCAATTAAGTTTTGAATATAGAAAAGAGGCATTCCAGCACCTTTTATAAAACAAGGTGAGGAATCCGTTACAAGAAGATCAACGATCTTGATTTGTCTATGAATATCTATGGTCAAGATTCCCTTTGACTATGTCAACCTTACAAAATGGCACAAGCTGCCAGCTAGCAACTATCTAAAAAATACCTATTTTCACTAAGTATCTGATGTTGATATTTACTTTATGTTGCATCATCATCTACCTTATCTGATTCATGTGCATCATCATCATGTACATCACTTCTCAAACTTTCATCAACCTGATGATGATGACTTCGCATATGAGGCTGCATGTTGCTCTGGATCTACTCATATAACTGCACAATTCTATCTATTTCTCCGCCATCTTGAGTCTTTGCTTTGATGATGGCGTGCTTGTGTGCCTCGTATTTGTGCCTACTACTATCCAGTTTGTCTTTCCTATTTTGCAGCGTCTCATTGTAATTTTCCATCTTGACTTTGATTCTCATCATTTTATCTATGACTTCTTCCGTCAAGTGAACAAGTGGATCATTAGCTATTGATTGGAAGTTCCCATGTAAAGCTTTGATGGCAAACTCTTCATCTTGATTTTCAACTTTCCCTTCCACTTTTCCTTCCAGTGTTTCCAACATTTCTGCCTCAACAGACATTAAATCATGCAACTTCATGCTGATATCTCTTAGTTTATTATTGCATCTTCTAAGTACTCCACATTCAAATTGAATGTCCTTATACCATATATCAACCAACAAGGCAGTATTACTATTCAATACCTGCTTGTTGATAAGCAACTAAGGATTTATCCTCCTTATTTCTCCTAGGATGTCCAATATCTTTTCCAATCTGTAAAACCTTTTACCTGTCTGCATCTACAATTTATCTACCCTTGACCTGGAGTCACTAAGAGTATTCCACCTCTTCAAAGAGGCCTTTACCACTTCCTCTACATTATCCAATGTGGATAACATCCATTTCCTTAGTACAGATGCCTCATTTTTCATGAGATCTAATTTATTCACCTCCTCTTGAGAAATAGCAGTCAATGGGACTGCATGTTCAGTTGAAGTATCCTTAGTATTGGTCAGCCTTCCTATGTAGGCATGCAACTGAGCAATGTGCTCTTTGTGTTTCTTATTTTTGTCCTTCTCTCTTTTCACCTTCTGAATTAAAGAATCAATAATATCTTTGCCTTCTTGACCCTCTTGGTCTTCATTGGCAAATCCTAAGTCCACTGTGCTGATCTGAAACTCATCTAAGGTAATTTTACCTTTTTCTCTCTCTACAGTAGGTACTACAATCTATGCAGTCCTTCTCCCAGTTGTTGGATCCCTCTTAATGGTCGAAGTCATTCTAGCCTTCCTCTTAGGTTTTATTATATTCTCAGAAAATAAGGTAGATACATCAAATTCTTGAATTTCAAACTCTACCTTTGTATTTACCTCTTTCTCCAACCACGGAGGTACCTGATCATGTTTCTCTGTATCATCATGATGTTCACCTTTATCTCCTATTTCTGTTAGCAGGTGTGATGGAGAAGGCGATTTCCTTAGTTCTTCTTCATGATGCTTGCTTTGATGTTGAACCTATGGCACATCCTCTTGTTGAGGAACTTCTTTCTCTAGAGGAGCTTCTTCCTGAGGTGGAGGATCTTGTGATGTATCTATATGTTGATCATGATGATCATGATCCTTTTCTGTTATCACCTCATCCACTTTCAACTTTTCCTCTTGCTGAGGAACATTCGCAGTAGTGGATATTTGGGAAGTCTCCTTTAGTGCTAGTGCTGGTTCTGTAACCACAATTTGTTCTACACCTATACTACTTATTTCTTTAACTGTAGCAACAAGATCTTTTATTACCTCTTTCTCATCAGCCTTCTTTTCTTAAACTTCTACTATAGTAGGCTCTGCTGATGTATCCTGTTGACCTACCTCTGGAGCATAACCCTTTGACTCTGCCATCTCCACTTCTTCTACAGGTTGTCCTTTATCAGGTGATCCTGCTGGATGTTTAGGATTCATATCCTATTTCTCTATCAAGTCTACGACTACAGGACTTGTCACCTATGCAATTAATGTATCTAGCCCCATTTCTTGGGCTATCAGCTCTAGGCTTTTTTCCTTTTTTGTTTCCACTTGCTTTACCTCCTCCAGTATAGTTTGAACTAGTGGAGTCTTGTGAGGGGTCATGTGCGTACCTACAACAAGGGTTTCCATCTTTTTTGAAGTCACTTCCTTCACAACTTCATCATCAGACAAATTTATTATCTCTTACAGTGAGATGTGACCTTCTGCCTGTGCCTGGGAGGTCTCTTTCATCTGATCCTCTGTAAGCTCAATCTTGAACTTGACGATGGTAGGAAGTGGAACATTGTGCTAAAGTTCCTTATGCACTTCACTACCTGCCCCTTGTAACAATGTAGGGGGTTGCCTTATTTCACCTCTCATGGAGGTTCTTGGTCTCTTCGGTGGGGTAGATACTACCACCTGTGGAGCTCTTCTCTTCCTTTTGAATAACAAAGAGGCCTCTTCTTCCATAGGCTCTTCCTCCATGAGGATATCTTCTTCATCTGGTTTTCTTGAGGATTGACCCTCTTCTTGGGTCTCAGTAATTCCAGCCTCTACTATATTTCCTTTCTTGGACTTTTGTTTTCTTGTCTGTGGAGGTGATGCGGATCTTGATCTTGATCCTGATGTTGCTGCCTCTTCAGCTATGAACACTGCCCATTCAATAATAACCCCTTTGGGTTCATTATCTACTTTCTTGCCCTTTGGGGGTCTTTTGCTCTGCTGTTGTTGTGGAGGGAGTCTATCCTTAGACTTTTTTTTCTCATTTATGAAGTCATCATACTCCCCATCAGGAATATCCTGCCCCTTCTTTTTGTTGTCCACAGTAATGGCAACACCTTTCTTCTTCAAAGCCTCTATCTGTTCATCAACCTAGGCTTGGGTTAGTTGTATGGTCCTGGCAATGAAGGGGTCCAAGGATATGTCCTCTTGTATGGTGAGGTCAGGTGCAAAGATGGTATCATTATATATCTTCTTCTCCTCATACTCATCTGCAATTATCCTGCCATCATCTTTCTTCAATTGTTGAGGGATGGGGATACAGTCAAAAGTTTTGACTTGATTCAGTGTTAGCCTTTGATATCTTCTTCTTCTTGCTTCTGCTTCATCTTCACAGTCAGCCCAGAAGTCCTCTAGGTGCCTCAGGTGAATAGGCCTTCCTATTATTTTATGCATCCTACCATAAGGATCATATTGCCTTATCAGTGGAAAAGGTTGCACCTCCATTTTATTCAAGGTGACCATCACCTTCTTGATGTTCTCTGAATCACGACACATGTACCAACCAATGGTGACAGGAAACAAAATTGGTGGCAGCTTCTAGGCATCCTTATATACTTTCAATATTGTGGAGCTCTGCCTTATAAATTCCATTAGTATCACTGCATCAGTGGGATACCTTGGCAGCATGAGGGGATTTCCTTCAAAACCTTCAATCCTCATGTAGGAAAAACTAGCAAATTGTATATACCAGGCTCCATGCCTGTAGATTATCTCTTGAGCCTCCATGCTCAATCATTTTGTTCTATCCTCCTCCATGGTTCTGACTAGATGCATAGAGAATGCATCATTTACCAGTTTGTAATCTTGGAGGTAATTGGCTCTTTACAGCTGGGGATGATGATCCCAAATATGCACAACATTAATTGTGCCTGTGACTTTTCCATCCATAACCAGTGCATCAAATGTGCCTTTGTAAGTACAGGAGTAGACAATATATGATGTCCTATAGAAAGCACAATTTGAACCTCCTAGGTTCATCAGCTGTTCATGAAGAGCATCACTTATTAGTTGGCCCCACAATGCTTGATATCTGAATACATGCACATCATAATCACACCATACATCTAGTCTTTAAAAATACCAGCATCAGGCTGGCCTGTGACTCTACTCAATAGTGCAATCATGTATTGGTACTCCTCACTAAAATCATATTTGAATAAGTGTACAAGAAGTTTGGCGGCTGTAGGATATGTGCTATTCTTAGCCCTCCATTGGTACATGTTTTTTCTAGCTTGTTTCTTGTTATTTTCATACTCTTTCTCTGATTTCTTCAGGTCCACACTATTGACCTTCCTGCCCAATGGCAGTCCAAATGTCTGGGAGAGACCCTTGATGGATAGGTCTGCATATATCCTTCCATGCTTCATCACCTATCGGGTCTCTGGGTTGTAGTTCCTAGCACACTCGATAACCAGCTCCGGAGACTCCATGGAGTATGGGAAACGGGCGGCATTCCATATTCTGAACATGAATACAGCATCCAGCATAGGACTTCTGTTCTTCTCATCATTCAGCCTAGCTGACCGGGTTTCCAAACTAGTATTCCCCTGATGGGTATATGTAATTGTACCATATTTGAATAGGAGGCCCCTCTGAGATGAAAACATGGGCTTACTGAATTCAGCCTCACACTTAGCCAACCTCTTGTCAGCCATCAATGCTTGCAATAAACAAAATCTTGTCTTACAATGGATACTCACATGCATGCAGATAACAATTATCTATACTAACCAGCATGCCTACTGTATTTATTCAACATCAACTTATCATGGGGGGTATAAACCAGGACTTCAGATTAACAATGCCATACCTGATCATTACAGAAACAACATGATAATGGTTTCATTTACTTACCTGGATATGTAAATTTCCTTTATACCAGTGGACTTTTGAAAGTGCCCTTAATTCTGTTGATGATCACGCACTTACTCTCGTTTATAAGCTCGGTTCGTTTGACTATTGCATGTACGAGGATATGGAAGCTGGTGCTCTGTAAAAATAATTTTATCACAAGGTAAGAACTAAAATGATGGTGAATTCACTTTTAACCATGTGCTTAGGGTGAAATTAGGGCAACCCTGACAGATTGGATTTTGTTCGTTAATTTTCTGCACGGAAAGTCAGGATTTCGCCAGCTGTTCGATCAGGTTTAATGGTCGGCGGGGACTACCTACGATGTTTGTGCGCATTAAATGTTAATGGCGACAACAGGAGAGGGCTGATATTCAAATATCAGGGTGATATTCAAATAACAAGATGATATTCGTAAATATCATCTTGAGTTTAATGTGATCATCCTCTTCGAAAGGAAAAAACTATCATGACAAGATCGGGTGATCAACTCACCCTTTGGCTATGTTTAGTACATCAGGAGGATATTTTGATATGTCAAGTGATGTTTCAAAGATGATGACCGGATAAGACATGACTTCTCTCAGAATATCGGGGTGACGTCATCCAGATATTCATACATTGTATCGCTAAGGTATCATGATGTCATCGTCATGTTATGGGAACAGGATCATGTTTATGAAATATCCTGCCGAGAGGTAAATGTGATGATGATGTCATCCAGTTGTTTGTTTATTTGTTTATTAGACTCAAATGATGTCATTAGGACAATGGCTTAGGGGGATATTTCACGACAGGAGGATATTTAGAAATATCGGGTTACATTTGAGAAATATGATCCTCGCGGGAAACATAAGGTCGCCGATGGGTCAAGGTCACTATCACCTAAAATTGACATCCAGACATTTGGACCGCATGATTTATCAGGTGATAAATTAGATCGGGGTGCTCTTTTGAAACATGACTGATGTTACAAAATATGATCCTCCCTTTGGAAATATCAGGTTTGACTCAAACTTTGACCATTCATAACTTTCACATCCTAATGAATATCAGGGTGATACAAATGGCAAACCTGCATGAAATTCAACGTTCTATCTGAATATGAGGTTATTGGAATGAAATACAAAATTTGACAATCAGACCTCATGATGATGACCTACCCAACCTTTCTTGCATGATGATCTACATGACTTACTTTTACCAAACCACCAAAAAGCATAGAACAAGCCAAACAAAAAGTTGGGTCCCTATTTTGCCAAGTCAAAATGGGGCATGTTGTGTAACCACACAACAACTTGCCACCAAAGAAAATAAACAAATTCCAATGATTCAAGTGATGTGATCATATTTTTTCATAGTATTCTAATTCTTCCTAAGCATAAGCATCATGATCTTCTGAATGATAAAATTTCATCTTGATAACAATGCTAACAAAGGATCATGTGTTTGCAAATGATTAATTATCCTCATCTTGAAAGCAAGCTGAAAACATAAGTAACTGGTGTTAAACTACATAGTTGGAGATCATCCCTCATAGCCAACCTGGATAGAGCCTTGCTGCCAGAGGGCGTCTATAGCCCCAACAAGGTTATCTATACAATCTCCCTAAGTAGAGCCCCACTACCAGCAGGCGTCTATAGCCCCGGTAGAGTTACTTAGATGGCCTAATTTTATTTCTTTTCTAATTTTTCTCTTTAAAATTTGTATCTGATATCATCATGTCAGCTCATTTATACAAGGTATAGTCACTTACAGCTTTAGGTTGGAGATTGTATTGGTAACAAGGGAGTCCTTTTAGATTTTTCACTTAACACCTATACTTGTGTGTTCAACAAACCCAAGGCTGTTAGGTGTTTCATTGTGATTGATTCACTTTGATCAAGAAAAGGCACCCTAATGAAAGGATACTACAGATCTGATCATGAATACTTCTTAGAATGAATCATAACCTATGTCTAAATCTGATCTCATCACTTGAATCCTAACAATTTAGTTATTTTTCTGTGGTGATGATGTGCATTACCTTGACTAACCAAAATAAAAGCTCAACCAAAACAAAATAAAACAAGACAAACACAACTGTACAAACAACTATACAAATGTACAATATGATACACATGACTGTCATGAAGTCACTCAGGCCTGGAAATAATGTTTGAAGAATTGTCCATTGACTGGCAATGGGACATCCTCACCTGTCAGGTTCTTAAGCCTATAAGTGTTGTCTCCTAGTATCTCTGAAATTTGAAAGGGACCTATTTATAATCTATCAAATTTGCCATGGTCACCTTTCCTCTCATGGGCTTTATCCCACATTAGGACTAAATCAGATATCCTGAAAGCTTTAACTTTGGCTCTCTTGTCAAACCAATGTTTGACAACAGCCTGATGTTTTGCAAATTGGTCAATTGCTTGACTCCTTTTCTCTTCTAGGTGCATCAACTGAAGCAACCTAACCTCTTGTCTATTATCAATGCCTATGTACTCTTGGGCAAACTGCAAAGTAGGAATTTTCAAGTTTACAGGGATGATAGGATCTACCCCATATACTAGTTGGAAAGGTGAGTTTCCTAATGCAGTTTTCATTCTAGTTCTATCTACCCATAAGGCATATTTCAAAAATGAGTTCCATTCCCTAGGGTTCTTCTCTATTAATTTTCTTATGATATTCAACAAATTCTTGTTGGTGGATTCTGCTAATCCATTCTCTTGGGGATAGTAATTGGATGAAAACTTAAGTATGATCCCATGATCAAAAGCCCAACTTGACAATTTAATTGAAGTGAAGGCAGAACCATTATCACTTACCAAAGCATAAGGAGTTCCATACCTGGTAACAATGTTGCTCTCCAAAAATTTAATAACATCATTTGCAGTACAATTCTTGCTGCTGACAACCTCAGTCCATCTGGTACAATAGTCAGTAATTGTTAAGACATACCTATGGCCTGATGATGATGGAGGATTGATTGGTCCTATGAAGTCCATGCCCCATTGTGCAAATGGGTGCTCTTCCATCACTAGCTGCAAGGGTTGTGCAGCATATTTCTCTTTGTTGGTAGCAACCTGACATACATGACAACATTTAACATGATCAGCTGTATCTTTAAAAACTGTGGGCCAGTAATATCTTGCTCTGAGGATTGCATGTGTTGTGGCCAGGGCTAATCCATGTGCCATTCCGAACTTATCATGTAGTTCTGATAAAACCTTATTTGCTTTTGTCTTTTCTAAGCACCTCAGGTATATTCCTTCATAATTCCTCTTGAACAAGATTCCTCCCTTCATCATATATTTTTGTGACCTTATCTTCAAGGCTCTTGTTTGTGAAGCTTGCAGTCTTGGAGGACATCTTCCAGTAATCAGGATGTGCTTGATATCTGAATACCACTCTTTATTATTTTTATCATTGATAACATATTGCTGACTTGTGATGTTTGGGTCAATTTTAGATATCATCTGGCTTAAGGCCTGTCCTCTTACCAGCTTCATGGGTGTAATTTCCATGTCATACTCTTGTAATACAGTAATCCACTTGGCTCTTTTCTCACTAGGTTCACTCTGCATTAGCAACATCTTTACTAATGCATCAGGCACTACGGCAATCACTTTGCTTCTTAGTATATAATGCCTGAATTTCTTTACTACCTTGACTAATGCAAGTGCTTGTCTTTCAACATCTACATATCTCAGCTCAGCATCTTTGAAGGGATAGCTCATGAAGGCTATTGGTTTCTCTTCTTTTTCCTCGTTCCTTTGAGTCAACACTTCTATAGAGGTATGTTCTGAGGCAAATGAATAGATGTAGAAGTCTTTTGTGAAATCTGGACTGATGAGGATAGGAGCATCTAATATGGCTTTCTTTATGTCCTCAAAAGTAGCTTTAGCTTCTACTATCCACTCAATCTTAGTATCTTTTTTCAGCATAGCATTTAGTGGTCTGACTATTTCTACAAAACCAGTGATGAACTTTCTTGCAAAGTTAATCTTACCAAAGTAAGACTTAAGTTCTTTCTTGCTTCCAAGGAGTTGTATTTTCATGATAGACTCCACCCTCTCAGGATCAATGATGATTCCATCTCCAGTTATCAGATGGCCTAATAATTTGCCTATTGCTAACCTGAATATGCATTTCTTGGGGTTCAAGGATATTCCGTACTCTTCACATTTCTTTAGCACACTTCTGAGATCTGCTACATGGTTCCCTCTTTCTTTGGAGAATACTCTCAAGTCATCCATGTAAATGACTATACATTTTCCAATTAAGCCTCTAAATGCTATGTCCATTGCTCGCTGGAATGTAGCTCCAGCATTTGTAAGTCTGAATGGCATACGTCTATATGCAAATATCCCCCACTTGGTGGCGAAGACAGTTTTCATCCTATCAATCTTATCAACCATCACTTGGTTGTATCCTGAAAAGCCATCCAGAAAGGATATCATTTTGGCTTCATTTACAATTTGCAGAACTTCATCTAATGAGGGTAGAGGATAATTATCTTTTTCTGATGCTCTATTCAGGTTCCTAAAGTCTACACATAGCCTAATGTCTCCATTCTTCTTCCTAACTGGCACTAGATTTGCCACCCAAGTGGAGTGTCTCACAGGAAAAATTATCCTGGCATTTAACAATTTCTTGACTTCTTCAAATATTATTGGTTCAAGCAAAGCATTGACTGGCCTTTGCTTCTATCTGAAAGGTTTAACATCTAGCTTCAGAGGTATAGTATGAGTTATGATTGATCTGTCATATGTCTTCAGCTCATCATAAGTCCAGGCAATCACATGGATGTAATCCATAAGGGCCTGAGTTATTTTTTCTAACTCTTCTGGTGTGCAAACTTTACCTATCAAGACATTTTTCTTGTTTTCATCATGTCCAATATTCACTTGTGAATACTAACCTTCATTAGCCTTCGGAAGATCCTTCTACTTCAGTATATTATCCAAATCAAAGGCTCTTTCTAATTCAATCATACCTTTGGGAATCATGTTGCTAGGCAACTCTAATATTTCATCTTCTTCCTAGACATGATCTTCCATACTATTCTCATCTATGATCTGAGCATCAAATACATCCCTGTTGGAGCTAGAATCAAGCATGTGTTGATCATCATCAAAGACCTAAATATTAGTAACATTATCAGGTACTGATGGTACAGATACCAGTTCTACTGAAAATCTCTTCAGACTTGATATAGATAGTGGCTCCAGTGTACTGGTAGCCTGGGCAAGTGCATCTACCCTATGGTTCTGTTCTCTAGGAACGTGGGTGATGTTAAATGCATCAAAGTCTTCAATCAAATCCCACACTCTGTGTCTATAATTTGACAATCTTTTATAATTGCAAGAGTATATTCCTCTTACTTATCTGACAACTAATTCTGAGTCTCCAAAGACATGCAGAATCTTCACTTTTTTCTTGAGAGCAAACAATATCCCATGAATCAGAGCTTCATACTCTGTCACATTATTAGTACAGGGGAACTGTAATCTATATGCAGCTAAGTAGGATTTTCTTGATGGATCAATGAGATCAATCCCTACTTCGGCTCCTTGCTTGGATTTGGATCCATCAAATCTAAGGATCCAAGACTTATCTTCAACATGAGGTTTAGCTGATCCTTTATTTTTCTTTGCAGCTCTGGCAGCTGCTCCACCTAATATCCATTTTAACTTAGGAATGTCAGTTTTCCCAGACTTCATCTTTTCTTCCTTCTGGGAAGCTGATTTTCCTTCTTGTTCTCCATCATCAAGAGGGTGATCTTTTGGATCAGGCTCTATATGTTTCTTTAAAATATGTAGACATAGTGAACAGGTGGTCTCCGAGTGAGGTGCCTCATGCAGCCTACACCAACCTTCAGTTAGTGCATCCTGTGGATGTTTCTTTTGTCTTATCATCCTCATAATTTCTCCTGATAAGAACTCTTCAAATCTGGTTAGATTACTACCTCTGTGTTCATCAAATAGTTCATAGTCTGACTCAATCAGATAATCAATCCCTGGGATGATCTTTTCTTTTTTCTTAACATTTATCTGATTGTACAACAGAATTTCTTCAGTTCTCTGTACATGACCTTCATCATGATCTATCACCTCTACTGTGGTTTCTGCAGAAGATAAAAAAGAATCAGTATCATCATCATCACCAGATGTAGAACTTACTTCAAAATATGATGATGATGCCTCGCTGCATGTCTGCTCCAGCATCATCATGTCTAAGCATGTTTCGCATGTCTTTTCTGAATGTGCTTCATCATGTAATCTGCACCATCCATCAATCAAAATATCATTAGCTGGTATATTTAACAATTGACAATGCTTTACTTGCTTGGATAGATGCATCTCAAAATTTTTGAAGCGATCTACTTCACTCTCGTTCTCAAAATTATTATTAGGTTCTACAAACAGCATATCTTCTTGATGATCATCATCATGATGATGATGAAAATCAAGCATCAGGATCTCTTCTATCCTAATAGTTTGTGGTCTAACGGCATAAACTCCAGGCTCAATGTTGACATACATGATCTCATTCATTTTATTATACTCGGTTATCATGTGCTTCATTCTAGGTTTAGCATCTATTCTTATTTGGTTTGGTATGCCTTTCGAAGGTAACCACATCTGATTGAAGTCAGTGGACATATATCCATTTAAAATATTTGACCAGTCTCTGCTAAGCAGCATCCCATATGTATCAAGTATGTCAACTACCTGGATATCAATGTAATATTGGATCTTGGGATCAGATGCTAGCTACATGTGTATATGAGTCAGTTCTCCTATTACACTCACTTCTATTTTATCTAACTATGTCACCTTTTTTAGGGATTTAGCAGGATACAGTCCTAAAGCATTGCATATGGACAAGGGCATCACATTTGTAGATGCACCCGAATCTACTAAATAGTTGTGTAAATTCTTTCCAAACATCCTTATGGTAAGGAGGAAAGGTGGTGACTCACTCTTATCTCTGTATAATGTCATATGTGAGGTTTCTGTAGCTTGGACAGTAGCTGGCACCTTAGGCTTGATATTATTATCTCTAGCAGCATGATCTTTATTGCTAAGATGACCTAGAGGATGAATATCCTCCTTAGGAGCAGGATCATCTAGTGACTTCATAAAAGCTTTCTTAATTGTAGGAGTCTTTAACAATTCTGACAGAGACAGGCTAATCTTTATCTTTTTCATTTCATCTGCCAAGTATGTGACAAGTTTATCAGACTCCTAAGGTAAAGCAATAGCTTTTGATGCTATATTCTGTGGTGACAGATATTGGGCATTTACCTTGGGAAACCCCAGATTATTACTAGCTTTGGGATCAGGAGGTGTGTTGAAATTGTTGGGAGGTAGAGATGATGTTAATGGACTAGTAGGTCTATTGGAACCACTCCTCAAGTTATAGTTATTCTTGCTAGATATTGCTGCTGGTATGCATGCACCTCCTCATGTTCAGTAGATGGTTCATTCTCATCTTCAAAGGGGAAGACATAATTTGACTCAAAAGCTAAAGCAGATTCTTCACATGCATAAGAATAATTTTGATGATCAGTATAACTTTCTAGCACTAGGGCTAAATCATATCCACAAGGAACTATTTCATTACCTTCCACCTGAGGTGGATGTCCTGCAGTATTAGACACTTTCATTTGAAAAATGCTAGCAGCAATTCTAAATTGTGGACAATCTAACTCTGCATGAGCATTTGTGTTGTGTATCCTGCACTAGTTGGTGAGGGTTACTTCAGCAAGATTGACTCTAGTAGTTTGTTTGGCTTCACCAGGTGGCTAATTATCTAAGGGTGATGGTAATGAACCATTATTTGGCCTGGAGATCCATACTCTAGGCTGCCTCTGAGGATTATTGTTATTTCCACCACTATTATTGAAATTACTGTTATTGTACCCTCTGTCAGGATAATTTGGTCTGTCATTGGAATAATTTCTATTCTGATTTGACTGGGAATAGAAACTTTGATTTCTCAAATGTGTCACTTCTGTAGTGAGTTTTCTTAGTTGAGCAGAGATTTCTTTAATTTCCTCCTCTTCTTGAGCTTTGGCTACTACATTTTCAATTTGAGGCTTGAAGAAAGAGGATCCATGGTTATTGTTAGATGGGTCAGCACCCTGAGGTGTCTGAGTTTGTGTAGGATATTGTGGAGTTTGGCCATTCCCATTAGGAGGTGGCATGATACTTAATGGAGGTACTTGCAAAGGTGTAGGCATGACTGCTGGAGGTATCATAGCTCCATTAGGATATTTCTATATCAGATATGCAAGAGGATAAGTTGGATACATGCCATGTAATGTAGGGAATGCAACATTTGGTGTAGGGGCAAGAACTAACTACTGATTCACCTTGATAGCTTCTTGAAAAGCTCCTGTCAAGGTAGTGATCTCAGGATGTGTTCTCCTGATGAACATGGAAGTCAATGGATCCAGAGCTGAGTAATAAATACTCCTAGCAGCAACGTCTGTTACTACATAAGGAGCAACTAACTTGGATAGCATTTTCTGGAACCTAGCATTAAAGTTGGCAATAGGTTCACCTTCAAACCTCTTAATAGTGGCAAATAAGTGATAGTTCATCGAAGGATCAATTGGTATCTTGAACCTATCTATGAAGGCTTTCTCTAGGACAGCCCATGAACCAACATAACCCTGACCAAGACTAATAAACCAATTATAAGCCTCTTCCCCTAAGGAAAAAGGAAATAATCTGCATACAACATCTTGATGTTCTATTCTGGCCCTACAGCAAGCCTCTTTAAAGGTTCTGATATGATCATCTGCATCTTGATAAGGATGATATTTTGGACAAAGCTTATCCAGATTCTTTGGCAACTCATGATATGCATTGAAGGTCAGAGGTGACTCTGCTGTAAAGAAAGACATTGCAACCGGAGGAGGTTGAGCTTGTGGTATAGTTGGCTGAGGTTGGACCTGGGGTTGAGGTTGAACAGGAGGTGTCACAGATATCCCAGAAGGTATTTGCAAACTAATAGGAGTTACAGGAGGAGCTTCTGGTGAAGCTCCTGATGCACTGGACCCAAGAGTATGATGGATGTCTACAGTTCTAGGTCTGAAACCTATACAGGCAATTCTTCAAAGATTCCACTAGATCTAGACCTAGTATTTATCCTGTGAGCTAGGATTTCTTAATTTTGAGGCAAATTGGCTGGAACTTTGCAAATATTGGCTGGATTTCACTGGCTGATGTGATATTTGTGGTCAAATGACTAGTCTTACTGGATATTTATGAAGTATTTGCAAAGATAGTGCGAATACGAGAGGATATTTGAGGTATGATGATCTTAGCAAGAGATATCAAGTTTCTACGGCCAAAATTCTTCAAAGCTTGAACAAATTTACTTAACTTTGGCTAATATTTGTGAATTCATGATGATCTACTATAAAGCTTGCAATATTTATGACTAATTTCAGGAACTTTACATAGAGTGAGCATTTACAAGCCTGTTACAGTAAAAATTTGAGCAATATTTGAAATTCACGAATGTACTGGGGTTATCTTACTCTCTGCATCATCACACCTAAAAATAATGATGATGAGCATCCTCTTTCAGATCAGGCCCTCCTTCTAGCGCTAATTTATGTTGGTCATGATGTTAGTCATAAACAAGCATAGAATAAAAGTACACATTAACCCTTATTCATTTTGAAAGATACGATGAATTTAGAGAATTCATGATCCCAAGTCTTTGATGATTAGGTCTTAATCTTCTGACATTACTTAGAGGTTAATATGTGTTATTGTTTCTATTTTGGGGCCTTACATGAAGTTCATCATCATGACACTGCTTCTGTAAAGATTCTTCACAAAGAGGTCATTTTACACAGTTGCTTGATCAAATGATGCAGGGATATTCAAATCTTTGCATGATATTTAGCAATTATACATGCTTTGTCTCTAAATATGCTAAACATATATGATTATCTACGAGATATCTACATATTTTGTGTTATTTGCTTGAGATTATCAGTTATTTGTAATTATTGTTAGGGTTGGCTGGCAGAAGATATCAATTAAATGCAAATAAAGATTAAACAGAGAAATGGAAATACAAAGAATTAATAACAACGAGAGACAAGATTTAACGTGGTTCACCCAAACTCGGGCTACATCCACCAAACAGAGAGTCCAATATTATTATCTAGTAAATCAAACTGATTACAATCAGTAATCCCTGCAACTCAATACCGCTGCAAATGCTACAATACTATCCTCAAACCCTAACCCTTGGCCACTTTTTATCAAGCCTTTTTGTCGGTTACAAAAATTAGGGTTTTCTTATGTCGGTCATAAAAAATAGGATTTTTTAAGTCGGCCCTAGGATTTTTTAAGTCGGCCCGGCCCCAAACCCCGGCGAGGATACATGGCTAGTGTACAGTACTTTCCTGATCAATTGCCACCTACCAACAATCTCCCACTTGGAGACTGATCAGGCTCCACACCAAACAATCTCCCACTTGGAGACTGATCTTGGACGACACCGCTGCGCATGCAACTCCCACTGGAAATAAGCACCCTGGACTCTACTGTTCAATTTTTATTGTTTTCAGTCTAGAAGACCAATCGAAGCTAAAGAGGAGCTCAGCTTCTCCCTTGTTACTGCCTTTGTAAACATATCCGCTGTATTTTCATCTGTATGTATCTTTTCCAGCCTTAACTGTCCATTATCCAACACCGACTGAATAAAGTGATACCTCAACTGTATGTGTTTGGTCTTTGAATGCAAGGCAGAATTCTTTGCAAGATGTATGGCACTCTGACTGTCTGTATACAAAGAACTGTTAGCCTGTGGTTTACCCAATTCTTCCATGAAAGATTGCAGCCATATCATCTCCTTGCTTGCCTCTGTTGCAGCTACATATTCTGCCTCTGTGGTGGATATAACAACCACCTTTTGCAACCTGGAAATCCAACTCACCGATGTTCCTCCTACAATAAAGACATAACCTGTAGTACTCTGCCTGGTATCAATATCCCCTGCCAAATCTGAGTCTACATAACCTGCTAAATCAGTATTAGAGCCCCCAAAACATAAGTGTTTATTAGATGTACCTCTCAAATATCTGAGAATCCATTTTATCGCATTCCAATGCTCAAATCCGGGATGACTCATATACCTACTAACGACTCCGACAGTGTGCAATATCTGGTCTTGTGCATACCATGGCATACATTAAACTTCCTACAGTTGAAGCATATGGGACCGTGGACATTTTTTCTTCCTCCTCTTATGTCTTTGGACACATCTCCTTAGTCAATTTCAAATGACTAGGCAAAGGTGTGTTGACAGCTTTGGCATTCTCCATATGGAATCTCTGCAACACCTTTTCAACATAAGTAGCCTGAGATAGAGTCAATTTTCTATTCTTCCTATCTCTACAAATTTTCATACCAAGGATTTGTTTTGCTGCCCCCAAATCCTTCATATCAAATGATTGTGATAACTGATGTTTTAACTCTCTGATGTGATCCATGTTAGACCCAGCTACAAGCATGTCATCAACATATAAACATAAAATAATGTAGCTGTCATTATCCAACCTCTTAAAATAAACACAATGGTCAGAATTACACTTGCTGTAGCCTTGCTCAGCCATAAAACTATCAAATTTCAAATACCATTGCCGAGGTGCTTGTTTCAGGCCATACAAACTTTTCTTCAATCTGCACACTTGTTTCTCCTTACCGTTGACCTCAAATCCCTGTGGTTCTGCCATGTATATCTCCTCCTCCAAATCACCATGGAGAAAGGTAGTTTTCACATCTAGTTGTTCCAAATACAAATCTTCAGCAGCCACAATACTTAAAACAGTACGAATAGAAGTCATCTTGACAACCGGAGAAAATATCTCATCAAAATCAATGCCCTGTTTCTGTGCAAATCCTTTTACAACTAACCTGGCCTTAAATCGTTTCTTACCTCCATCTTCCTCTTTCAGCCTGTAAACCCATTTGTTTGGTAAAGCCTTTTTACCTACAGGTAACTTACATAATTCCCAAGTCTGATTTTTCAGCAAGGAGTCCATTTCTTCTTTCATTGCAAGCTCCCACTGAACTTGTGTATCCACCTACATAGCTTCATCATACCCTTCTGGTTCACCAGCATCTGTTAACAAAATAGAATACAAAGAGGGAGAAAACCTTTCAGGAAGTCTACTTATCCTTGTTGACCGTCTAACATTCACTGGAGTGTGTGGTATTTCTGGTTGCTATTGCGGAGCATGAGGAACCACTGGAACATCACTATTTGGAGTATCGTCCAGCACCACATAATCCTTTTCGTTCTTCTCATGCTGCTGCAACTAATCTTTGTACAACACCTTCTCATTGAATATAACATCCCTGCTTCTCACAATTTTCTAATTTTCAAAATCCCAAAGCCTATAACCAAATTCATCAATGCCATATCCAATGAAGGTACATTTTTTTGATTTCGCATCCAGCTTGGTTCTATTTTCAGAATCTATATGTGCAAATGCTTTATAGCCGAAGGTTTTTAGAAAAGAATAACTCACCTTCTTGCCAGTCCATGCTTCCTCTGGAATACCACAGCCCAAAGGAACTGAAGGACCTCTGTTAATTAAATATACAGCAGTGTTGACAGCCTCTGCCCACATGTTTAAAGGCAGCCCAGCATGTAATCTCATGGTCCTTGCATGCTCCATTATTGCCCTATTCATGCGTTCAGCCACTCCATTTTCCTGTGGAGTCCCTGGAACCGTTTTCTGCCTACGAATTCCATTAAAGGAACAATAATCTTCAAATTCTTTGCTGCAATACTCACCGCCATTATCAGATCTAAGACATTTTAATCTTTTACCTGTCTCATTTTCAACCAAGCTTCTCCATTTCTTAAATGTTTCAAATACATCAGATTTCTGTCTAAGGAAATAAATCCAGACCTTCCTAGTTGCATCATCTATGAATGTAACATAATACCGAGAGCCACCGAAAGAAGATACCTGAGCTGGTCCCCATACATCTGTATGCACAAGCTCCAACTTTTCATTTTTCTTTTGCTTCCCATCTCTGAGAAAACTGACTCTCTTTTGTTTTCCATACACACAACTTTTACAAAAATCCATATTAATACATTTCAGACCTGGTAAAACTTTCTTAAAATGAAGTACCTTCATACCTTTTTCACTCATATGCCCAAGTCTGTTATGCCACAATGTTGTTTCAGAACCTGCAGCAACTTTTTCAGTCTCTTCCTGCAAACCTGCAGCAACTGTTCCTAAACCTGTTTATTTTTCCTCTATAACATCTAAAGTAGAAGGAACAGTATGACCTGTACAAAGATATAAGGTGCCTACTTTCACACCTTTTGCTACTACTAAGGCACCTTTTGAAACCTTCCAATTTTTATCAGTAAATATAACAGTGCAACCTTGTTCAGTTAGCTGCCCTGCTGAAATTAAATTCCTACTGAGCCTTGGAACATGCCTTACCTCTTGTAGTAGCCAATGATTCCCATTCTACAACTTAATCTTGATTCTTCCTTTTCCAACAATCTGACAGGGTTCGTTATCTCCCAAATAAACCAGTCCGAAATCCCCTTGGACATAATCAAGAAAATAACTTCTATGGGGTGTAGCATGAAATGAGGCCCCTGAATCTAAAACCCATGAATCATCAGCATTATCTAGGGAAAGAATCAAAGCATCATCTTCAGATTTATTACTTACCACATTTGCTTTCTTATTGCCTTCTTGTTTGTCTCCTTTATTTTTTCGAGACCAGCAATCTTTCTTCAGATGACCTGGTTTTCCACAGTACCAACAATCATTCTGTCCTCTGGTTTGGGATCTTTTGTCCTTTGATTTTCTCGTGACTTCCCACGACCTCCAGAACCTTTTCCTCTCTCCTTTGATCTACCCCTGCTTTCTACATTCAAAACACTGCCTGATTTGGATCCACCTGAGCTTTTCTTACGAATTTCCTCACTCAGAATAACACCAACAACATCATCAAATTTTAGGGTATTTGAACCAGAAACAGAGTTACTAACTGCCATTACCAAACTATCCCAGCTTTCAGGTAATGAACATAATATCAAGAGAGCTCTAACTTCTTCATCAAATTTTACATTTACAGAAGTCAATTGACTGACAATCGTATTAAATTCATTTAAATGACCTATCACAGATCCACCTTCAACCATTTTCAAATTAAACAACTGCTTCATGAGAAATACCTTATTTGAGGCTGAGGGTTTTTCATACAATTTAGCCAAAGCTTTCATCAGACCATCTGTTGTCTTCGCTTCCGTTATATTGAATGCCACCGACGGTGCCAGGCACAACCGAATGGTTCCCAGTGCCTTTCTGTCAAGAAGATTCCAATCCTCATCAGACATTGTTGCTGGTTTCTTGGCTACTCCTTCCAACGGCCTCCATAAATCCTTTTGATAGAGGTAATCCTCCATCTGCATCTTCCATAACTGATAGTTCTGCCCATTGAATTTATCAACCTTCATTTTACCCTCGTCCGCCATTGCTCCCACTCAACCGTGAGACTTTCCTGCAGACGATAATCGAACACAACCCGCTCTGATACCACTTGTTAGGGTTAGCCCGCAGAAGATATCAATTAAATGCAAATAAAGATTAAACAGAGAAATAAAAATACACAGAATTAATAACAGCGAGAGACAAGATTTAACGTGGTTCACCCAAACTCGGGCTACATCCACCAAACAGAGAGTCCAATATTATTATCCAATAAATCAAACTGATTACAATCAGCAATCCCTGCAACTCAATACCACTGCAAATGCTACAATACTATCCTCAAACCCTAACCCTTGGCCGCTTTTTATCAAGCCTTTTTGTCGGTTACAAAAATTAGGGTTTTCTTATGTCAGTCAAAAAATAGGATTTTTTAAGTCGGCCCTAGGATTTTTTAATCAGTCGCCACCTACCAACAATTATGATAGTGAAATGCTCTAAAATTTAAAGAAATTGAAAGAAATGCTTCAAATTAAAATTGAATCTTTAGCTATTGAACCACATGTATATCAGATACAGTCATGAAGAGAAGAAAACCAAACCATATGTTCACCAGGACATTCCACAGCTAGATACAGTTGATGCTAACTTCAATGGAATTTGTATGAAAGCAACATATGCAAGTAGACATGCACTCCAAGGGACGTAGCAAATCACAACATATATCTAGAATTCACACACTGATTACTCAAGATTTACTATGAATTGTAATCAAACAAGTCTTCTCATTCATTAAGTATGCAAAGATATAGATGTATACAAGAAGCTTTGAAATGAGCCCTGAATACTTCAGCAGACAGATTTCAATTAAGTTTTGAATATAGAAAAGTGGCATTCTAGCACATTTTATAAAACAAGGTGAGGAATCTGTTACAAGAAGATCAATGATCTTGATTTGTCTATGAATATCTACGGTCAAGATTCCCTTTGACTATGTCAACCTTACAAAATGGCACAAGCTGCTAGCTGGCAACTATCTAAAAAATACCTATTTTCACTAAGTATCCAATGCTGATATTTACTTTATGCTACATCATCATCTACCTTATCTGATTCATGTGCATCATCATCATGTGCATCACTTCCTGAACTTTCATCATCCTGATGATGATGACTTTGCATAAGAGGCTGCATGTTGCTCCGGATCTGCTCATATAACTACATAATTCTATCTATTTCTCTGCCATCTTGAGTCTTTGCTTTGATGATGGCATGCTTGTGCACCTCGTATTTGTGCCTACTGCTATCCAATTTGTCTTTCCCATTTTTCAGCGTCTCATTGTAATTTTCCATCTTGACTTTGATTCTCATCATTTTACCTATGACTACTTCTGTCAAGTGAACAAGTGGATCATTAGCTACTGATTGGAAGTTGCCGTGTAAAGCTTTGATGGCAAACTCTTCATCTTGATTTTCAACTTTCCCTTCCACTTTTCCTTCCAGTGTTTCCAACATTTCTGCCTCAACAGACATTAAATCATGCAACTTCATGCTGATATCTCTCAATTTATTATTGCATCTTCTAAGTACTCCACATTCAAATTGAATGTCCTTATACCATATATCAACCAACAAGGTAGTATTACTATTCAATACCTGCTTGTTGATAAGCAACTGAGGATTTATCGTCCTTATTTCTCCCAGGATGTCCAATATCTTTTCCAATCTCTAAGACCTTTTACCTGTCTACATCTGCAATTTATCTACCCTTGAGCTAGAGTCACTGAGAGTATTCCACCTCTTCAAAGAGGCCTTTACCACTTCCTCTGCATTATCCAATGTGGATAACATCCATTTCCTTAGTACAGATGCCTCATGTTTCATGAGATCTAATTTATTCACCTCCTCTTGAGAAATAGCAGTGAATGGGACTGCATGTTTAGTTAAAGTATCCTTAGTATTGGTCAGCCTTCCTATGTAGGCATGCAACTGAGCAATGTGCTCTTTGTGTTACTTATTTTTGTCCTTCTCTCTTTTCACCTTCTGAATTAAAGAATCAATAATATCTTTGCCTTCTTGACCCTCTTTGTCTTCATTGGCAAATCCTAAGTCCACTGTGTTGATCTGAAACTCATCTAAGGTAATTTTACCTTTTTCTCTCTCTACAGTAGGTATTGCAATCTATGCAATCCTTCTCCCAGTTGTTGGATCCCTCTTAATGGCCAAAGTCATTGTGGCCTTCCTCTTTGGTTTTATTATATTCTCAGAAAATAAGGTAGATACATCAAATTCTTGAATTTCAAACTCTACCTCTGTATTTACCTCTTTCTCCAACCACGGAGGTACCTAATCATGTTTCTCTACATCATCATGATGTTCACCTTTATCTCCTGTTTTTGTCAGCAGGTGTGATGGAGAAGGTGATTTCCTTAGTTCTTCTTCATGATGCTCACTTTGATGTTGATCCTGTGGCACATCCTCCTGTTCAGGAACTTCTTTCTCCAGAGGAGCTTCTTCCTGAGGTGGAGGATCTTATGATATATCTATATGTTGATCATGATGATCATGATCCTTTTCTGTCATCACCTCATCCACTTTCAACTTTTCCTCTTGCTAAGCAACATTCGTAGTAGTGGATATTTGGGAAGTGTCCTTTAGTGCTGGTGCTGGTTCTGTAACCACAATTTGTTCTGCACCTATACTACTTATTTCTTGAACTGTTGCAACAGGATCTTTTATTACCTCTTTCTCATCAGCCTTCTTTTCTTGAACTTCTACTATAGTAGGCTCTGCTGATGTATCTTGTTGACTTACCTCTAGAGCATAGCCCTTTGATTCTGCCATCTCCACTTCTTTTGCAGGTTGTGCTTTATCAGGTGATCCTGTTAGATGTTCAGGATTCATATCCTGTTTCTCTATCAAGTTTACCACTACAGGACTTGTCACCTGTGCAATTAATGTATCTAGCCCCATTTCTTGGGCTATCCTCTCTGGGCTTTTTTCCTTTTCTGTTTCCACTTGCTTTATCTCCTCCAGTATAGTTTAAACTGGTGGAGTCTTGTGAGGGGTCATGTGTGTACTATAGCAAGGGTTTCCATCTTTTGTGAAGTCACTTCCTTCACAACTTCATCATCAGACAAATTTATTGTCTCTTCCAGTGAGATGTGACCTTCTGCCTGTGCCTAGGAGGTCTCTTTCATCTGATCCTCTGCAAGCTTAGTCTTGAACTTGAGGATGGTAGGAAGTGGAACATTGTGTTGAAGTTCCTTATGCACTTCACTACCTGCCCCTTGTAACAATGTAGGGGGTTGCCTTATTTCACCTCTCATGGAGGTTCTTGGTCTCTTTGGTGGGGTAGATACTACCACTTGTCGAGCTCTTCTCTTCCTTTTGAATAACAAGGGGGCCTCTTCTTCCTCAAGCTCTTCCTCCATGAGGATATCTTCTTCATCTGGTTTTCTTGAGGATTGACCCTCTTCTTGGGTCTCAATAATTCCAGCCTCTGCTGTCTTTCCTTTCTTGGACATTTGTTTTCTTGTCTGTGGAGGTGATGCGGATCTTGATCCTGATCCTGATGCTACTGCCTCTTCAGCTCTGAACACTACCTGTTCAATAATAACCCCTTTGGGTTCATTATCTACTTTCTTGCCCCTTGGGGGTCTTTTGCTCTGTTGTTGTTGTGGAGGGAGTCTATCTCCCTTAGACTTTGTTTTCTCATTTATGAAGTCATCATACTCCCCATCAGGAATATCATGCCCCTTCTTTTTGTTGTCCACAGTAATGGCAACGCCTTTCTTCTTCAAACCCTCTATCTGTTCATCAACCCAGGCTTGGGTTAGCTGTATGGTCTTGGCAATGAAGGGGTCCAAGAATATGTGCTCTTGTATGGTGAGATCAAGTGCAGAGATGGTATCATTATATATCTTCTTCTCCTCATACTCATCTGCAATTATCCTGCTGTCATCTTTCTTCAATTGTTGAGGGATGGGGATGCATTCAAATGTTCTGACTTGATTCAGTGTTAGCCTTTGATATCTTCTTCTTCTTGCTTCTGCTTCATCTTCACAGTCAGCCCATAAGTCCTCTAGGTACCTCAGGTGAATAGGCCTTCCTATTATTTTATGCATCCTTCCATAAGGATCATAGGGCCTTATCAGTGGAAAAGGCTGCAACTCCATTTTATTCAAGGTGACCATAACCTTCTTGATGTTCTCTGAATCAGGACACATGTACTAGCCAATGGTGACTAGAAACAAAATTGGTGGCAGCTTCCGGGCATCCTTATATGTTTTCAATATTGTGGAGCTCTGCCTTATAAATTCCATCAGTATCACTGCATCAGTGGGATACCTTGGCAGCATGAGGGGATTTCCTTCAAAACCCTCAATCCTCATGTAGGAAAAAGTGGCAAATTGTATATACTAGGCTCCATGCGTGTATATTATCTCTTGAGCCTCCATGCTCAATCATTTTGTTCTGTCCTCCTCCATAGTTCTAACCAGATGCATAGAGAATGCATCATTTACCAGTTTGTAATCTTCGAGGTAATTGGCTCTTTGCAGCTGGGGATGATGATCCCAAATATGCACAACATTAATTGTGCCTGTGACTTTTCCATCCATAACCAGTGCATCAAATGTGCCTTTGTAAGCACAGGAGTAGACAATATATGATGTCCTATAGAAATCACAATTTGAACCTCCTAGGTTCATCAGCTGTTCATGCAAAGCATCACTTATTAGTTGGCCCCACAATGGCTTGATGTCTGAATACATGCACATCATAATCACACCATACATCCAGTCTTTCAAACTACTAGCATCAGGCTGGCCTGTGACTCTACTCAATAGTGCAATCATGTATTGGTACTCCTCACTAAAATCATATTTGAATAAGTGTACAGGAAGTTTGGCGGCTGCAGGATATGTGCTATTCTCAGCCCTCCATTGGTACATGTTTTTCCTGGCTTGTTTCTTGTTATTTTCATAGTCTTTCTCTGATTTCTTCAGGTCCACACTATTGACCTTCCTGCCCAATGGTAGTCCAAATGTCTGGGAAAGACCTTTGATGGATAGGTCTGCATATATCCTTCCATGCTTCATCACTTGCCAGGTGTCTGGGTTGTAGTTCCTGGCACACTCGATAACCAGCTCCAGAGACTCGATGGAGTATGGGAAACTAGCGGCATTCCACATTCCAGACACGAATACGGCATCTAGCACAGGACTTCTGTTCTTCTCATCATTCAGCCTAGCTGATCAGACTTCTAAACTAGTATTCCCCTGATGGGTATCTGTAATTGTACCATATTTGAATAGGATGCCCCTCTGAGATGAAAACATGGGCTGACTGAATTCAGCCTCACACTTAGCCAACATCTTGTCAGTCATGGATGCCTACAATTAACAAAATCTTGTCTTACAATGGATACTCACATGCATGCAGATAACAATTATCTCTACTAACCAACATGCGTACTGTATTTATTCAACATCAACTTATCATGGGGGGGTATAAACCAGGACTTTAGATTAACAACGCCATACCTGATCATTACAGAAACAACATGATAAGGGTTTCATTTACTTACCTAGATATGCAAATTTCTTTTATACTAGTGGACTTCTGAAAGTGCCCTTAATTATACTGATGATCATGCACTTCCTCTCGTTTATAAGCTCGGTTCATCTGACTATCGCCTATACGAGGATATGGAAGCTGGTGCTTTGTAAAAACAATTTTATCACAAGGTAAGAACTGAAATGATGGTGAATTCACTTTTAACCATGTGCTTAGGGTGAAATTAGGGCAAACCCTGACAGATTAGATTTTGTTCATTAATTTTCTGCACAGAAAATCAGGATTTTGCCAGCTATTCGATCGAGTTTAATGGTTAGCGGGGACTACCTACCATGTCTGCGCACATTAAATGTTAATGGTGGCAACGGGAGCGGGGTGATATTCGAATATCAGGGTGATATTCAAATAACAAGATGATATTCGCAAATATCATTTCGAGTTTAATGTGATCATCCTGTTCGAAAGGAAAAACTATTGTGACAAGATCAGGTGATCAACTCACCCTTTGGCTATGTTTAGTACATCAGGAGGATATTTTGATATGTCGAGTGATGTTTCAAAGATGATGACTGGATAAAACATGACTTCTCTCAGAATATCAGGGTGATGTCATCCAGATATTCGTTCATTGTATCGCTAAGGTATGATGACGTCATCGTCATGTTATGGGAACAGGATCATGTTTATGAAATATCCTACCGAGAGGTAAATGTGATGATGATGTCATCTAGATGTTTGTTTATTTGTTTATCAGACTCAAATGATGTCATCAGGACAATGGCTTAGGGGGATATTTCACGACAGGAGGATATTTAGAAATATCAGGTTACATTTGAGAAATATGATCCTCGCGGGAAACATAAGATCGCTGACTAGTCAAGGTCACTATCACCTAAAATTGACATCCGGACATTCGGACCGCATGATTTATTGAGTGATAAATTAGATCAGAGTGATCTTTTGAAATATGACTGATGTTACAAAATATGATCCTCCCCCTGGACATATCAGGTTTGACTCAAACTTTGACCATTCATAACTTTCACATCCTAATGAATATTAGGGTGATACAAAAGGCAAACCTGCATGAAATTCAATGTTCTATCTGAATATGAGGTTATTGGAATGAAATACAAACTTTGACAATCTGACCTCATGATGATGACCTACCCAGCCTTTCTTGCATGATGATCTGCATGACTTACTTTTACCAAACTGCAAGAAAGCACAGAACAAGCCAAACAAAAAGTTGGGTCCCTATTTTGCCAAGTTAAAATGGGGCATGTTGTGTAACCACACAACATGGCTTAGATCCAAATTAACACACTTGCTATAGTACTACAAAGTAGGCATACTCATATGATGCATTGGATGAATAAATTCTAGGATGTTTACTCTGAGTATAATAAAGTTATCCAAGAGCATGAGAGATTAAATAATAGGCTTCAACAGAAGCTCCATGCGATACAAAGTAAAGATACCCCTTGCAGTGTAGGCATCTCTAGAGCTAAAGATCTGATAAATCAACATAAGAAATATCATGACAAGCTTCATGCTGATGCAAAGGAGTATATTGATGCTTCCAAGATGGGTGTACCTGTGTTATTCATAAATGAAAAAGAGTTGAAAAGCAAAGATGAATGGGCTAAAGAATTCCAAGTGATATTATAGGAAGCTCTAGAGACTATCAAAGATAAAGACTCAGCATCCTGGGAGGCCTGCAAGCATTTGGAAAGGATGGTCACAAGGAATGCCATAGAATTTGTTGATACACATCTGAGCCAAAAGTATTTAGATCATATTTCCTAGATCTAAATGTGGCTCAATAGAGATTAGTTTTAATTATCTTTGTTAATTTTGTTAACTCCCAAAAGACACTATGAAGAGACATGTCTTCTTCATAATTATTGCTATAAAAGTTGAACATATGATCGTCTAAAATGATCATCATCAGTAGTAGTATTATCTTCCATCACCATTTTACATAAGGCATTAGAATGAAGATAGGTTGCCATCTCTTGTTCATTTGAAAAACTTATATCATATATGTTTATTTTTTGAAGAAGTGTAATGGAGCAGAATACTTTCATATGGTGATTTATTTCCAATGTTCAATAGTTGTGTTAGTTTTCATGATTACATGTTATTGTGCTGCCTCCAAAATGGTTTTCCCTTATTATTTAAATTTATATGCATTTGTTAGAACACATTTGTTGTTGTTATGTGACATTTTGGCTAGATCCTGCTTGGGTGAATTAAATTCCTTTCAAGTAATTTGACTTAACTAGTTCCATAGGATTAAAACCCTTTTAAGCCAATTGTCCTAATTGGTTTCCCTCAAGTCAAGAATTAAATATCCTTCCATAATATCATAGTAATCTAGGAGAATAACATTGGGATTAATAAGAAGAGTGTTTATAACTAGCAAACTTGCACGTTTGCATAAGGTGCTGATATTCAAAAGTGCCCAACTATTAGAGTTAAGCTAGGAGATAAATTCACATATCTTATACATCTATTTCCATTAACCCATCCATTGACTCCAATGGCCCAATAGGATAGGCACTGGTTATTCCAAATTCATTCTAGAAACTCTACATAGTTTTATTCAAGAATTAATATCTAAGACCTTAACATTAGGAGTAAGAACAGTGATCTTTCAAGCTACTTCACACATGTTTGCCACCGTGAAGGATATTAGAAATCTGCATTAGTTATGAAAGATATACCCACCTAGGTCTAGCAGAACCTAAAGTGAAGAAGGTATTATCCTTGTACATGTTAGCCAAATGCATGAAGAGAGCTTAGCAACCTCTTAAGGTGTAAAAACTTACATTTTTGAGACCTAACAGAATTGGCGACTCTACTAGTGAGCAAGCCCACTTTGAACCTCAGCCTTCCATCATAAAGTTATCTCAAAGCATCATAACATATTTAAGACTCTGTTGGGAAGAACTACAATCATTTTCCCATAAAGGGTAGGTGGTGACTCTAAAATTTTATGATTGATGAAATAAATATCATATCAGAAAAGATAGGTGATAGACATCAGAGGTATACTATATCATCAAACATGAATGGAAGGAGATCTATGCATCAAGAAAGTCCCAAGAAAAACAATGTTAGATTCACAGACAAGCAGGGACCTCCTCGAGGAAAGAACAATACAAATAAGGGGCAAGCAATACCCAAATAGCCTGAAGATAGTATAAACACATCATAACAACCTTTTATAGTATTCAACTCCCTAGTATACAATGATAGTGGAAATCCCTCAACACCTCCTGAAAAGATCAATACAAATGATAATATCCTCAATTACATGATAGATTCTTAAGAATTAACTAAATTTGAGGAAAGGTTGAATGAAGAAAGGAGAGCTCTTACAATGGTTGCAGTGGCATAGGCTAAGAATAGTTATAATCTAAGAAGTAGGATAGTCAATGTAGATCAAGGAACACCTGGGAGTATCTTTATAAAAGATCAAAATTATAATAAAAATAACATGAAATCCTCACATAAAGAACCAGGAAAGACTAAGCAAAATAAGACAAAGGATAAAATGCCAATTGAAGAAAAAGGGCATATGAAAATAGAAAAGAATGATCAAACAATAACCCCCTCATTTGACATTGCCCAAGCAATATCTCAGGTAAAGATATCAGTACCACTCCTTGAAATGATGAAGGTAGACTAATACAAAAGTACAGTGGTCAAAATAATTTCAGATATACCAAATCAAGGATAGAAAAAATCTGAAAGTAAAATAAACAATGTCCAACAAGAGACTATTAAAATTCCTGAGGTATACCTAGGTGATACTCTGACAAAAAATCCCTCACAAGTAGATCCTTTCTACACCAATTTGTTGATAAAAAATAGACTAGTAAGAAATTGCATGATTGACTTAGGCGCAGCAATGAATATTATGCCAGTAGTAGTTATGAAAGAGCTAGGAATGTGGGTTGACACTACATATGGCAAGTGTTATGCCATGGACAATAGGTCCATTCTAGTTGTGGGCATTATGAAGGATGTAGAGATAAAACTAGCTTCCTACCCTGAAGCAACGTATAATGTTGACATCACTGTGGTTGATATCCCACCATATTATGGGATGCTATTATCAAGACAATGGGCCACAATGGCAGGAGGGAATGTTTAGTTAGATCTATCTTATGCCACTATAGCAGTGGGAGAAAAGGAAAGTAAGTTATGCAGAGAACCAAGATATGAAAACATCATTGAACGCATTGATCACAACCAAATAAACTTATTTTGTGATACAGACCTTGGTGCATTCAGAGTTGAGAAAAGCCATCTAGAATTATAGAACACTGATTCAATACATCTAGAAGCCCAAAAAGATGAATGTGATGTATGGAAGATGTATTTTGATGGTGTGTGTAGCAAGGTTGGTAATGGAGCAGGAATATTATTTATCTCACTGACTAGTAAGACTTTCAAGTACTCATTCCTATTGACATTTGAATGCACTAACAATGTAGCAGAATATGAGGCTCTAGTCATTGGTATAAACATTGCCATAAAGCATAAAATAAAATGTCTTGCTATATATGGGGATTCTGAATTAGTTACATCTCAGGTGAGAGGGAAGTATTCATCAAAGAACAAAAGGTTGAAGAAATATAGAAATGATGTCTAGGATGATGTTGAGTTATTTGATGCCTTCTCAATTAACTAGATAGATAGGTCAAAAAATATAATGGCAAATTTCCTAAAAAACATAGCATTGAAAAGGGATGATATCACACTGGTAGGCATTACTAAAGTGGAATTCAAAACTAGACTAGCAATTCCAAATAACATCCATAATTGGCAAGTCTTTAATAATGACATAGATCTAATCAAATTCCTACACTATGTCGATCAATATGAAGCCAAAGAAATTGATTTCAATGTGTTTGTAGAGGAAATAGATGGAAAAGAAACTCTCTTTGGTGAAGAGATAGTTTAGTTAAAAACAAATAAAATACCTAAGGGTCTCATAGCATTAGAAAGAGTATTTGACAGGCATGACTGATTTAAGACAAAGAGCATACCCATAGTACAAAATGATCTTGAAGAAATAAATCTGGGAACACAAACAACCCCAAAGGATGTATATATTGCAAAGAAACTAAATCTCAAAATTAGAAGCATGATCATTAATTTACTTAGAAAGTATAGACATGTATTTGCATGGTCCTATGATGAGTTGAAAGCATACCGAGAAGATATTTTCCAGCATGAGATACCACTGAAGCTAGATGCCAAACCATTTAGGCAAAAGCAGAGACCTATCAATCCCACATTGGCCCCTAAGATGCTTGAGGAACTCACAAAACTAAGGGATGGAGCTATTATCAAACCCATTAGACATTCTTCTAGGGTTTCAAACTTGGTGCCTATCAGGAAGAAAAATGGGGACATTAGACTATGTGTGGACTTCAAATATTTGAATAAATCTTCACTTAACGATAATTATCCCATTCCTAACATGGAAGAAATATTGCAAAAGGTCACAAGTTGTGAACTATTGTCCATGATGGATGGTTTCTCAGGGTACAACCAGGTAAAGGTCAAGGAATCTGAACAATTCAAAACTACCTTTACTAAACCTTGGGGAACATATGTTTATGTAAGAATGCCATTTAGGCTCACAAACGTTGGAGAAACATTCCAAAGGGCAATGGATGTGGCTTTTGCTAGTTTAATTAATGAAATTATGGTGGTTTATCAAGATGACTTGACAACATATTCCAAGAAATCTAAGGATCATTATACACACTTGGAGAAAATTTTTATTAGAGCCTTGGAATATGGGATCTCGTTGAATCCTAAAAAGTACCATTTCTCTATAACAGAGGGCAAGTTGCTTGGCCACATAGTTTCAAAAGATGGAATAAGAATAGATCCCAAAAGAGTGGAAGCCATTGACTAGATTCCCATCGCTAAAACTGTGAAGGCTATACAATCTTTCTTTGGCCAAATCAATTTTGTTAGAAGATTCACTCCAAATTTTGTTGAAATAGTAAAACCTATTTCCAAGATGTAAAAGAAGGGTGAACAAGTGGAATGGACAAAGGATGCAATTGAAGCTTTTGGAGCTATTAAAAAGGCAATCAAAGAGGCTCCTATATTAAATTCCCCTGAATTTTACAAACCATTTCAGATATTCTCTTTTGCATCATACCACACAATAGTTGCAGTAATGCTGTGAAAGAACATTGAAGGATTTGAATAGCCAATTTCATTTATAACAAGTCACTTCAAGGGGCTGAATTAAAATATGACATAATGGAAAAGCAGACCTATGCCTTAGTGAAAGCAGTAAAATCATTCAGACCTTATCTAGTGGGAGCTTAGGTGATAGTGTATGTGCTGAATACTACAACAAAGGATGTATTTGTTCAAAATGAGGTTACTGGATGAAGGTGTAGGTGGATTAATCAAATCCAAGAGTTCAACATAGACATTCAAATCACTAAACTGGTTAGGGGACAGGACTTTGCAAAACTGATGACTGAATCTAATTTGGAGGCAGCACAAGTCTACAATATAGATGATGAAGAAAACAATAGTGCTGCAAGCATAGAGCATACATCTTGGTATACCAATATAATATATCATTTGACATATCTAAAATGTACTACAAACTTAAATAAAAATTAGAAGAGAACCTTAAAATTACAAGTATCAAAATATATTTTCATGGACGGAGACTTATATTAGAAAAATAGAGATGGTATTTTGCTACTATGCTTAGATAAGACATAGTTTGAAAGGGTGTTGTAAGAGACACACAAAGGTGCATGTGGAGGATACTTCTCAGTGAAGACTACTGCCCATAGAATCTTGAGAGCCAGGTATTATTGGCCAGAAGTGTTAAAAAATGCTTATAGTTATGTAAGAAGACGTGAAGCCTGTTAGAGCCCTACCACTAAGATCCATGCAAATAGAGGCTCCATTTCACCAGTGGGGAATCAATTTCATAGGAGATATTGTTGAGAAATCAAGTGGAGGGCATAAATAGATCCTGGTAGCCACTAATTATTTTACCAAGTGGATAGAACCTATCCCAACAAAATAGGCTACTAGCAAAGTAGTGATAAATTTCCTCTTAGAAAACATTATTACCAGACTTGGAGTGCCAGTGAGAATTATTACAGATAACGGTGTGTGTTTCAGATCTAAAGAATTTAAGTCATTCTGTGAAAATTATGGCATAAGAATCTCCTATGCTTCACCATATCATCCTCAGGCAAATGGTCAGGCATAATCTAGCAACAAAAGCATCTTAAAAATCATAAAGAGGATCATGGACAATATTAAAAAGGTGTGGCATTCAAAGTTGAGGTTAGCCTTATGGGAAGATAGGCTTACTATAAAGAAGGTTACAGGGAAGTCACTATTTGAGTTAGTATATGGAACCCAGGCCAAGTTACCAATGCATAATCTCATACCAGTTTGTAGATTTATTCTTCAAGAGGATTTAAGTGTCCCTCAACCCATGGACGAGAGATTAGAACAACTGATTGAATTAGATGAAGTGAGGATTGAGGCCCAAAAACAAAATGAGAAGCTGCAGCTATAGACAAAATACCTCTTTGATAAAAGAGCCAAAGAAAGAAAATTTAAGGAGAATGACATGGTCCTCATGTGGAATGCCAAAACACAAGAAAAGGGTAAACATGGTAAATTTGAGGCATTATGGGTAGGGCCATTTGTTATCACGGCCAAAGGAGGAGAAGATTCCTACTATCTACAAAATATGTCAGGAGAGAATCAGGAATTGCTAGTGCATGGACAATTCCTGAAACATTTCTTTTCTTCAATTTTCCATGCACAGTAGTTTAGGAAAAGGTTAAGAATTGCCAGTGCATGGACAATTCCTTAAAAACACCTTCTAACAAATGGATTTTTCCATGCACAGTAGTATAGGATTTCACTCCATTTCCATCCATTCCCATCCACTTCCAAATTTCTTCTAATTGCCACATGGAACAAATAAAACACTTGGTCTGCTCTCCCAAAAATTTTGATTCTGGTCATACCTACAAAGGGGTATGCATCCCCAATCAGAGCCACTGTTGGGACTAGAAAAAATCTTGCATTTTCTAGCTTTCATTAGTTTATACAACCATTGTATAATTCTATGATCAAAATAAATTGCCACAATTTGTGTTACAAGATCCATATTGTGACCTCCCAATTCCTTCATTATGGTAGATAAAAACCTTAGATTAATCAATTTTGGAAAGACCTTAGTCACATTTCCCCAATCCATGAACCATATGTCTACAAAACACATTTTGTCCATAATCAGGAAGAGACAGTTGAAGTCTCACCAATGAGAATTCAAAAAATAACACAAGTTGAAGTATCAGAGAGAGCCGAAGGATCAGGATGAAGCTCTTATGTTCCCCCAAGATCATTAGCCATACCGATAGATTATTCTAAGGGACAAGCACCTGGTCTCACTGGTGAAGCTAAATAAAATTGCATCAGGAAGAAGTATATGATTGGGAAAGACCGCAGAAATCTCTCTGATAGCATAGTTCATTATGATGGTGAAGGCCAAGAAAACATTTTTTGGCAAAAGTCTTACCGAAGAACAAAATGATAATTGAAAAGTATGTATATCGGGAAGACTAGCATCGTCGGAGCACAAGGTCTAAGTCTTGTTGACTTTGTAAGTCACAGTGATCATAAAGAACCTTCAGACAAAGTTGTACCAATGCATAAAACAACAAATGGAACTCATCGATATAAGAAGACATATTGGAGTAAAGTCCTTATGTCCCACCAAGTCCATTAGTCATGGTGATGAATGGTTTTCAGTGAGAGACACACACTTTCATTCCAATAAAGTAAATGCAATAATCCTATTAGAGAAACATTGATGATTGGGTGAAGTCTTTAAGTCCTTCAGACTACATAAGTTACTCTGATGATTGAAACCATTAATGATATCAATGAAACTCTTGCCAATAGAACATAAATTTTGAAAAGACTAACACTATCAGAGTGTACCTTATAGATCTCACCAATGATGAAAGATACTCTGCCAAAAGAAATCAAGAGCTATTTCGAGGATACTTATCCCGATGGGTAAAACAAAAGATAAAACATATCGAAGAAACTCAAAACATCAGGACCACATGATAGCCTCATAGTGATGGTTCTAGTCAAGCTGATGACAATGCAAACACTCACTCCTGCATTGGGTAAGCCTTGTAATGTCTCCCCAAAGCATTGGAAATCAAAGGAAAAGGGGTTAAATCTATTGGTAGGAGAATTAAGGGGTCTTCCTAATAGTGATATACTATATCAAAAGGACATTTGGTTGGTCACAATGATTGAGTTATCAAATATATAAGTAAAAATGGCACCAGATGAAGTATACAGATCGACATAAAGTCAGGAAAGTCTCACTGATAATGAACATTATATCAATTTGACATTTCAAAATTTGAAAAGCGAGCCACATTAATTCACAGGAGAAGACATTAATGGTGACTTGAATAAAATCCCTTGTAGAAACATTCCCAATCAAAGCAATTGAAACCAGAGGAGATTATCTGGAGGCACAGTGAAAGCACAAGGGTAAAAATAAAGGACAAAAGAATTCAACAATCTCTAGAATCACAAGTAGGCACATAAACTCCTCTGTGATTGATAAATTAAAGTCAATCTCTGCTATTCTACGTAGGGTAGAATGGAGACATTGACAAAAATAAAGGCTAGAAAACAAAAAGGGGAAACAAGTAAAACTACGAAACAAAAAACTGACAAGGGACAAGATGAGAAGGTGAAAGAGCAAAATCTAAACCATGACTTCATAGATCAATTACCTAGTTCAAGTCCTAAGGCCAGAAGGTCCGCACAGCTTAGGGCTGGTATAGATAAATTAGAAGATAAATGTAAACACATTGGCAATATATGGACACCCATCCAAGGGTATGAATTGTTTAAGTTTCATTACAATAGAAGAATTAGGCATGCACCCATCTACAACCCCTAGAACTTCAATTTGGGAAAACTGGTTATGCCAGATGTGTTTGTAAACATAGATCTTCTAAAAATCTTAGCCACCCATTACAATTCGAATCTTTAGGCTATATGCAACCCATAGGGTGAGCCTTTTATACACTTGTCAAAAAATATAATATGTGAAGTATTTAATTTAGATGACATGTTCAATGAACCCATAATACATGAGGACTTGGAAAAGGAGTATTGGAGGATGGATACCATATACAAAGGGTGGAGATTTCCGCTTCATAGACCTAGGATAGAAGGAAGCACAATACCCCTTGAGGACAATGATGGGCCTCCATTTCATGTTGATTTGTTTGAACCATATATGAAATACACTTACTACTCGATTGGCCAGGTCTTCAGATCAGAGGTTTCTGAATTCATGACAATTGGACCAATGGTGATAGTAGATGATATACAATGTCATAATGCCATGCCTTTTGACTATGCTACGTATGTCTTCAAGGAGATTGATTCTGGGTTAATGGCTATTAAAAACAACTCTCCCATATTGCACTTCAAACATTACTCATTGCGTATGCACATGATACTATATTATGTTCAGGAAAATGGGATGTGGCCAAAAGAGTCAAGGATCACACAATTGGATGAGAGAGGACAAACGTTACCTATGCAATTATGTACTAGTGTGTGGGATAGAAGATTTACTGATTTTGATTATATTTACTTTGAGGAGTATTTTGTAAAAATTTTGTACAGATTCTTTAGCCACCCTTGTGATTATTCCTTGTCTAATGAAATTAAGAGATTTCTCAGGCCAAAAGACTTCAATGGGCCTCCAACTGCGACACACAATTGGGGAGACTGCTATTATTTTCTTGACTCTACCACAATTCGAGTCTATGGCTTTGACGACACACCTTTTTTGTTACCTAAGACTTTTCCAGATAGGATAGCATATTTGGAGATTGTCAGACAAATGGACTACTCCAATGTAATGAATCTAAGTGCTTATTATAAACAATTGTTTATGCCAAGCACATTGTGTTTTGGAGATTTCACCATAGTGTCAAAAGATGGGTACGATCTCATTCGGGATAAATTTCTACATTACAACATAAAATATATAGAATAAAGGAAGGGGTTTGATCTTGAAGGTTTTATAGATTATGTAAGGAAGATGCAGAATCTCAGTGGGTATGCACACATACCTTATCCACATGATGATGTCATAAGGAATATGGAGGGAGTAGAGGTTGAACTAGCTATTGATAAATATAACAAAGAGATAGATTAGAGGAGGAAGGAAATACAGGAAGTGGAATTGCTATCCTCTAGTGGTGAAGAATCCTCAGATGAAGATGAACCCCATGCAAAAACTAATAGAATTCCCAAATGCAAAATTGAATACCAACCTCCTAGCGGGGAACATGATGTTTAAGAACTAGCTGATATAGATTCCAGATAATTGGCATATGATTCATTTATTTCTAATGACCAATTTATCCATTGTCCAAAGTTTAAGTCCTTTTTGTACAAATACAAAGGAAAAGAAGTCAGGGAATCTATTGAAAATGTCACACCTGATAATGAAAAACAATTGTTAAGTATACTAAAGACAACCGTGGATAATGAGATGAGTATGACCCCTAATAAAGGTAGACAACTACTAAAAGAAGCTTGTGTGATGATATTTCCAAGATTAGATATGAACTCTTCATTGGTATTTGATAGCTTCTTACATAATACTGATGACAAATATAAACTTACTCCAAAAGAGGTAACAGAAGTATACATGGGAACAAAATATAACAATGATGAAAACTCACTTATGATCTGGGCTTTGTATTCGCCTAACAAAAAGATTGCAGTTATTGATACTAAAAAAGCATTCAGGCATGTGATGACATTGAAGGCAGGACAAACAGATTCCATAATCACTGCTGATATTGGGATTAATGTGGCAAAGTTGAAAAAGGCCCAAATCAAGATTTTAATCAAAGAAAGAGACATGTATAAGTTGAGTTGTGAGAGTATGAAAAAGGAGAATGATTTCTTGAAAGATACAGTCAAAGGTGCTTTTGGAGGATCAACTAAGAGATTAACACAAGGAGATTTCCCACAGAGTACTAAACTACTATCAAATGATCAGATGGCTCAAGTCCAAATTAACACACTTGCTACAATACTACAGAGCAGGCATACTCATATGATGCATTGAATGAATAAATTCTGGGATGTTTACTCTAAAAATCATAAAGTTATCCAAGAGCATAAGAGATTAAATAATAGGATTCAAGAGAAGCTCCATGGGATACAAAGTAAAGATACCCCTGATAGTATAGGCATCTCCAGAGCTGAAGATCTGATCAAGCAACATAAGAAATATCATGACAAGCTTCATGCTGATGCAAAGGAGTATATTGATGCTTCCAAGATGGGTGTACCTATGTTATTCATAAATGAAAAAGAGTTGAAAAGAAAAGATGAATGGGCTAAAGAATGCCAAGTGATATTACAAGAAGCTCTAGAGACTATCAAAGATAAAGACAGCATCCTGGGAGGCTTGCAAGCATTTGGAAAGGATGGTTTCAGTAGAGGTGGTCACAAGGAATGCCATAAAATTTGTTGATACACATTTGAACAAAAAGTATTTAGATCATATTGCCTAGATCTACCTGTGGCTCAGTAGAGCTTAGTGTTAATTATCTTTGTTAATTTTGTTAACTCCCAAAAGACACTATGAAGAGACATGCCTTCTTCATAATTATTGCTATAAAAGTTGAACATATGATGGTCTACAATGATCATCATCAGTAGTAGTATTATCTTCCATCACCATTTTATATAAGGCATTAGTAAGAAGATAGGTTTCCATCTCTTGTCTGTTTGAAAAACTTATTACATATATGCTTATTTTCTGAAGAAGTATAATGGTGCAGAATACTTTCATATGGTGATTTATTTCCAATGTTCAATAGTTGCATTAGTTTTCATGATTACATTTTATTATGCTATCTCCAAAGTGGTTTTCCCTTATTATTCAAATTTATATGCATTTGTTAGAACACATTTGTTATTACTGTGTGACATTGTGGTTGGGTTCTGCTTTGGTGAATTAAGTTCCTTTCAAGTAATTTGACTTAACTGGTTCCATAGGATTAAAACCCTTGTAATCCGATTGTCCCGATTGGTTTCCCTCAAGTCAAGAATTAAATATACTTCCATAATATCATAGTAATCTAGGAGAATAACATTGGGATTCATAAAAATTGTGTCGTAACTAGCAAATTTGCACATCTGCATAAGGTGATGATATTCAGAAGTGCCCAACTATTAGAGTTAAGATAGGAGATAAATTCACCTATATTATACATTTGTTTCCATTAGCCCATCCACTGACTCCAATAGCCCAATAGGATAGGCATTGGTTATTCCAAATTCATTCTAGAAACTCTACATAGTTTTATTCAAGCATTCATATCTAAGACCTTAACATTAGGAGTAAGAATAGTGATCTTTCAAGCTACTTCACACCTATTTGCCACTATGAAGGATATTAGAAATCTGCATTAGCTGTGAAAGGTATACCCACCTAGGTCTAGCAAAACCTAAAGTGAAGAAGGTATTATCCTTGTGCCTACTAGCCAAAAGCATGAAGAGAGATTGGCAACCTCTTAAGGTGTAAAAACCTACATTTTTTAGACCTAACACATACCAACCTTGATTTATTTCTTACAACTTCACCTTCTTCATTTAGCTTGTTCCAGAAGACCCATTTAGTTTCAATCACAATTTTGTCCTTAGGTCTAGAAACAAGATCCAAAGTGTGATTCTTTTCAATTTGTATTAATTCTTCTTTCATTGCCTTTACCCAATTTTCATCTTTGCAGGCTTCACTTACTATTTTTGGTTCAATCTTTGAGATCAGACAAATCTCTTCTTTATCTTCAACAATTCTTCTTCTAGTTCAAACACCTTTATTTCTATCTCCTATAATTTGATCTTCAGGATGATTTATCTTTACATACCTGGGAGTTTTTGGAATTGTTTGAGATTCTATTTCTTGAGCTTGTTCCTCAACTTCTGCACTATCTTCTTGAATTACTATATTTTCCAGATCAATCTAGATCTAGATCTAAGTTTGCACTTGCCTTTCTTGACTTAGATTTTCATCTGAATCATATTTGCAAGACCCAAAATGTCCATCTTTGCTCTCATCAACTATGACATTAGCACTTTCAATAATCATTTTCAACCTCTTGTTAAAGCACTAGTATGCTTTTCTTTGAGTAGAGTAACCCAGAAAAATTCCTTCATCACTTCTTGCTTCAAACTTGCTTAGATCCTCATCTCTTTTGTTATAGAATTTACTACCAATAACTCTAAATTATCTTATAGTAGGAGGATGACCAAACCATAGTTCATAAGGTGTCTTACCAGAATTGCCTTTGATCTACACCCAGTTAAGAGTGTAGACATCAGTACTCATAGCTTCTCTTCAATAAACTTGAGGAACATTTGTTTCCATCATCATGGTCCCGATAGCTTCTTGAACGGTCTGGTTCTTTCTTTCCACAACTCCATTTTGCTGAGGAGTCCTAGGAGTAGATAACTGGCTTTTAATTCCATGCTTTTCACAAAATGAATCAAACTCACCGGAGGTAAATTCTCCACCTCTGTCGGATCTCAGACACTTTATCTTCACACTAATCTCATTTTCTACCATAACTTTGAATACTTTGAATTTGTCGAGAGCTTCTGATTTTTCTTTTAAGAAGGTTACCCACATCATTCGGGAGTAATCATCAATCAGCAACATAAAATATCTATCTCCTTGCACACTCCTAATTCTAGCAAGACCACATAGATCAGTATACACAAGTTCCAATCATTCACTTGAAAATTGTTCTTTACTTTTGAATGAAATTTTGTTCTATTTTCCCAATTAACATTCTCTACACATGTTATCAAGTTTCATAAGTTTTGGAAGATCTCTTACACCTTGAGTAGAACTTATCTTGACAATGTTATCAAAATTTACATGACACATCCTTATATGCCTTAACCAACTTCGATCTGACTGAGCAATCAAACAACTTTTTCCAGAACTACTTAAATGAAAGATGTTACCTCTAGTTTGAGTACCAGATGCAATTTTAGCTCTGGAGCTTTCCAAGATTCTGCATTTTCCACCCTTAAATTAGAGATCATAACCCTTGTCAACCAATTGTCCAACACTAAGAAGATTATGCTTCAGTCCTTCCACATACAGAACATCATTAGTGTTATTCTTACCATCAAAAGAGATGGATCCTCTGCCACAGATTCTACCAGCTGAGTTGTCTCCAAATTTCACAATTCCACCTTCATATTTTTCAAAGCTTACAAACTTACTTTTATCACCAGTCATATGATGAGAACATCCACTATCAATCACCCATTCATCCTTTTCAACAACCTAAGAAGCCAAGGCACTTTCCACATTTGTATAGCTAGCAGATTTAATAGACACTAGATCTTCTTCCTTGATAGCAATGAACACCCAATCATCTTTAATGGAACCTCCATGATAAATTCATCATTTGTGAATCCTTCTTCTACAACTTCTTGGACATAGTAACATTTTTCTGACCTTTATATCTGTTAGGTTTTGGTTTTCAGAACCTCTCCAGACATCTTGAGGCAAAATTACCAATCTTATTACAAGCAAAACATTTGAGTGGTAACTTTCCTTCATGCTTACTAGATCCTCTTGGTATTCTTTTGGCAATAAGAGCTTCAAGGTCTGTAGTCTCAATTTCATCATCTTCAAGATCCTTCCTTGTCTTCACAAATCGGTTTGATCTTCTTGAAGAACTTTCACCTGGATCATATCTTTGCTTTCCATACACACTGGCCTTAAATGCAGATTCAGACTTAGGGAGAGAATCACCAAACTCACTCATTTCAAATGCTGAAAGTTTACCAACTAACTGATCCCTTGTGACAATTGTTACTATCTTGATTTCTTCAATGGCTGCAGCTTTACGATTGTATGCTGCAGGTAAGGATCTGAGCACTTTGGCAACAATTTTTTATTCTTCCAATACTCTACCTACATTTCTGATACCGGTCACAAGTTCATTTACTTTTTGCATGTAGCAAGTACTGTTTTCATCTTCCCTCATTACTCATCTTTCATATTTACCCTTAGGCTTTGTATCTTGGTACATTTAACATATTTGTCACCTTCATATAGAGTTTACAACTTTTTCTAGATTTCATGGGTAGTTTTCAAATCCAGGACATTTGCCAATTCTATATCAAACAGGGCACTTAATAAAGCTTCTTTGGCTTAAATATTGCAATCAGCTTCCTTGAGTTCGTCTAGAGTAGTAGGGCCATTCTTTGGAATCTTATACTCATTCTTTGTTATCATCCAAAAGTCATTACCAATACATTCCAAATGACACTGCATGCGTACCTTCCAAAGGGAGTAATCTATTCCATCAAATCTTAGACTTTCCTTCTTATAAGTCGACATCTTGTATCTCCTCAAGCGGTCAAGCTTCTTTTAGAGGATCTGGCTCTGATACCAATTGTTGGAATTAGACTAGACAACTGAGAGGGGGGGTGAATTAGTTGTCCCAAAAATTAACCTTTTCTTCCTTTTAATCTTCTTACACAATTTGCAAATTGATTAATGATGTAAACATTAAAATATGAAACAACATCACATAAGCAAAAATATAATCAACACATTTGACACTAAGAATTTTGACATGGAAACTCGGTTAAGGGAAAAACCACAGTGGGTCTTAGCCCACAAGATTCGTACCCTGTTAAAAGTACTTAAAAAGAATGGGAAGGCACTTGCCTTTGGGCTCACTACTCAAAAGAGAGGCTCACTACCTACAAGAAATTTAAGTTTAACACAAAAAGAAGTAACCGAGAAATAACATCTACTTCATGCCTAGTTCAGTTTCATTGAATGCTCATAAAACTTCCATTCTACTTCCAAACTCTTCTTCACTAACTTTTCACTCTATTCTGCTTTTGCTCTTCTTTTATTTCTCTTCTTTCCTCTGCTCCTGATCTTTTCTTCAGACTTATTATTTTCGCTCAAGGTTAATTTTCCATGACTCAACTACACTCCTTTATATGCTTCATCAACCTTGGAATAAACATCAAGGTCGGCACACCAAACATCTTACTTAATGTGAATCACTAAGTTGTCAACCAAACATTGCTAAGACTTGAATCTTCTTTCAACAACACACTATGCTCCAGAGAATTGCTTCTAGAACACCTATAATATGCTTCAATCATCCGATCAGCCAGGACTGGGAAGAATAGGAACACCAAGAAGGAAATCTTCACCAACAAGCTCAAACTTCAATGCGAACCTCCAACACAATAGTCACATGATCTAGAGACCTCCACAAGCACAATGAATTCAACAAAAACATCTACACTCCTTCAAATCATCAGAATCACTTGCATCTTCATCCAGAACCTCAAGAATACTATCTGCTATGACTATCATCTTAGAAAGATTGCTTGTGGACCTCCAAACCATGAACCACTTGAATGGACAATACACACTGACTTCCCAAACATGCCTCTTAATTCGTACATCATTACTTGACATATCTGGAAGGATCCAGACCACTTCTCTGTCGCTCTATCTCTTTTGAATACTACAAAACTAGTTTACTCAAATGGCCATAGTTTCTTCAAATCTTCATATGGACCTCTCAAATCCTAACTGGAGCTACTTCACACAATCATCTATACTACCATATGATCCTCATCTATTGATCTTTATTAATTTTCTCAATATCCTCAACATTCTAGTTTTCTAGTTAGGCAACAAGATAGGATACAGTTGACACCAATGACAACAAGAATATGTTGACATCAATGAAAACACTGATTAGGCACATATTTGCAACAATAGTCACTTTTGAATCTTGTTTTGGTTTTCCTTGGATACTTTAGAGCTTTAAATTCTTTAGATACAACTCCTTTTATCCTTTGTATGCCAAAACCTAAGAGTCATTAGTGTCATCTATCAAAAATCTATCAAGCACCTTCCTGACAACACAAACACTTTAGATAACTCTGCAAATCTCTGCAATTGATCCTTTTCTTCTAGAACTTCCTTCAAAAGATTTGTCATATGATTCTTTTCATCATATCTTCGTGCTCGGTTCTAGCACTGGCTGACTGGCTGGGGGTTTTAAATTTTTAATGTAGCTCCCCTTGAGCTAGAGCTCCCACTTTACCTCTGTAGGAAGTATCTACACCAAAATCTAGTGTGGATCCATCCTTGGTATTGTCAACATCTTTCTTAATCTAAACCTTGTCCATTTCTTTCTTGGTTTCAACCAGATCAACTTTTTCCTTTCCCTTATCAATCCTCTACTCTGTTTTCCTTTCTTCAGCATGATAGTTTCTTTTCACATTCTTGCTTCTACAAAAATTTGCAACATGACCACACTTATTGCAATTGTAGCACACCACATTCCTTTATCTTTGATTCCTTCTATTGATTGGATTTGATCTACTTTGATTAGCCATATGTGCAAATCTATTGTGTGCAAAACACTTTCTATTGAATGATTGACTATTCCTTGCATTATAAGAACCATTCCTTACTAGATTTCTACATTCATTTGATTTATGACCAATTTTCTTGCAATTGAAACATTGACTAGAGAATGATGGAACATTCTGATTTAATCTACTTCTGCATTGAGTAGATTTATGACCAAACTTATTGCAATTGAAACAATAGCCATTGAAAGATGGTTACCTTTGAGCATTTGTTTGTATGATCAGAGGCCTTCTAGGTCTTCTTCTTTGAACCCTGAATTGATTTCCTTTGTTTTGCTTCATCTGAAAGTTTTTGTGTCCTAATTTTTAGCTTTCTCCTTTATAAAATCCCAAACCTTGCTTATCATCTAGATGTTTCTGTCTATCAAGTAAATCCTCAAGCCTTGTGGAACTTGTTTTGAATTTTTCTTTATAGCTATTAGCTGCTTCCAAATCAAATTTTAGAAGTAGCACTTCTTTGTCCAATTTTTCACATTCTTCTGACTTATCCTTAACGACTTGATTTAGATGCCTTTCAATTTCTTCTTTCTTTTCAACTTCTAATGTCAAACTTTCTAGGATTTCATGTGCTTCATCTAATTGATCATTTAGCTCCTTTCTTTTCTCTTTAAACTTCCTAACTTGCTCTCTTAGCTTTAGGATGCATTCATCAGTTTCATGAACATTAGTTTTTAGATCCCTAATTTCTACCTTAGATCTTTCAAGATCAATAAGAGTTGCTTCTAGTTCCTTGTTGCTTTCATAATTTCCAATTCTTCTTGCTGCCATGATTATACTGCCCCAAATCTTCCTTAAGCTATTAGGCCTCTTCCAAGGAACCTTGCTCTGATACCAATTGTTGATAGTAAGGAATACTAAGAGGGCGGTGAATCAATATTCCACAAAACCACTTCTTAACAAGTTTATTAATCCAATTTCCAAAGTTAATAATATGAAAGTAGAATAAGCATAGGAACAACAACCACAAAGACATAACACATGAACACCAAAATTTTTATGTGGAAAACCCAAAAGGAAAAAACCACAGTGAGTGTTAGCTCACAATATATTAATATCGCACAATATCAGATTATAAGAAGGCTCATTGCCTTAGGGCTCACTACCTAGAGAAATGCTCACTGTAAGAAAGGCTCACTACTAAAATAGGCTCACTGCCTAAAGAAAGAAAGAAGGAAGAATGGCTCACTGCTAGTTTAAACTACTCAGATTACATCTACACATGCATGGTTATAGCTCCAATGAAGCACATAAATACTATCTCAAAACTCTTCATCTTTGACTGCTCTGTTTCACTGCTCTGCTTTTACATAGGAACAAGATCTCTCTTCTTCTGCTCTAATTGCTTCCATAAAATCATCTTACATGTTGCACATATACTGATTTACATTTAGCTCATACACCTCAAACATTGAATTCGATCTCATATATATATATATATATATATATCCACAATACTTAAGATCTTCACATTAAGTTGGCCTACTTAGATGAAGCATATAGTTAATAAACTTGTAGCTTGTCAGCCAAATTGACTCACCAAAATACATAGCGGACCTAAATAACATTTGAAAGACCTTCTCATATGTTTGCTCCAACTATAGAACAACTTAGGATAAAGTTCTAATCAATAGAACTTACTGCATGTACAAATCAAACTATCATGTCATCCTCAAACACAAACTGTTACTGACTCAGTCTAACTATCAAATCACAACTTTCACTGCAGAGCACAATACTTTCTCAAAATCATATCAAAAACTCCTTAGACATCACAGATCATACCTTCAGAACCACAAAGAAAAAATCCTTTAGCAGCAAAATGCGGACCATCAAAATTTAGACCCTGTCACAATTAAACTCTGTCAAACAATGTAGTGATACTCAACAGCTTGTAACTATCTTTATGGTGGACTTTAGAACCTAAAATTTGAGATTTAGACACTTCATACAAGTGTTTACAACTCCTCAAAACTACATATCAAGATATGCAACATGGAAGAATGCGAACCAAAACAACTGAGTGTACTACTTTGAATAGCACTGTATTTTGCTCTGTCAAACTTAGAGTGTTTGAGGATATACTTCTATTACTTATGATGGGTTGAGATCTTGGATATAAGATTGCTTAAGGACTACAAACAACATACCTAAACCACATGATCTGATTTTCAACTATGGACCAATGCCAGTCATTACATTACCTCTCTGTCACTAACTCATGTGAACTGCCAACACTTAGTCATTTTAGTCATTCGGACCAGAAGCCTTGCATACCTTGATAGAAAATTAGTTTGGTCTGATAGAGTAGAGTTTCTTTCCCTTGTTGCCACTAATGACAACACTTAATTATTCATCAGAGCAGTGTCTCTTGCCAATAGAACTTGTTTCTAGAATCAAAGCTATGGGAGGAACTATTGAGGAAAAAGAAGTTGTGATGAAAATCCTCAGGGCATTACCTAAATCCTTCAGTCACAAGGTTGTGGCAATTAAAGAAGTAATGACTATGAAAGAAGTCACCAAGGATCAGTTGCTAGAAAAGCTAACAACCTTTGAGATGAGAGAACTTGGTGATGTTCTACTGAAGATTGAGACTGTCTTCAAAGCCAGTACTTCAAAAAAGATCTCTAGAGATGAGAAGTATAAGGTGAAACTTGATGATGACCTTGATGAAATTGAAGCAAGTTTTGTTGATAGACTACAAAGAGGCACTAGTAAGTTCAAAGGAAGATTACTTTTTAAATGTTTTTCATGTGGTAAAGTAGGTCACTATGCCTTTAAGTGTCCAAAGAGAATTGAATGGAATAGAAAGAGATTTGAAAGTAGACCTAGTGTTCCAAAGAAATGCTATTATGTTAGATATCTTGATGATGAAGGTGTGATAGATGATGAATCTGATGATGCAAGTACTAGTGCAAATGAGTGTTTGTTTATTGCAATTAAAGAAGAGCCTATTTCTACTAGTCCTGCTAGACGTATGAAGGAAGAAAAACCAGTGGAAGAAAGTACTTTGGTGGTTTAGGTTGAGAAAGATAAGGATGAATGGATTATTGATAGTGGATGCTCACATCAAATGATTGGTGACAAAAGTAAGTTTGTATGTTTGGAAAAATATGATGGAGGATTGGTTAGGTTTGGATATAATGAAGTTGGTAAGATTTTTGGAAAAGGATCTATTTCTTTTGATGGCAAGCACAACACTAATAATGTCCTATATGTGAAGGGTTTAAAACATAATCTTTTGAACGTGCGTTAGATGTGTGATAAAGGTTATGATCTGAGATTCAAAGATAATGGGTGCAAGATCATGGAAATCTCTAGAACAATGATTGCTACCAGTAAGAAAACTAGAGGTAACATTTACCAGTTAAGAGGAACTAATAATTATGGTTTATTGGCCCAAACAGATGAGAGTTGGTTGTGGCATAAAAGGATGTGTCATATAAACTTTGATAATCTGGTAAAGATAAGTTCAGGTTAGACTGTGGTAGATTTACCATAACTTGTGAAACCCCCCAATACCATTTGCAAAGAATGTCAGTTAGGGAAGCAAACAAGAACAAGTTTCAAGAGTAAAGAGCAATTTTCTACCAGTTTGCTGGATCTAGTGCATACAGATCCATGTGGTCCTACAAGGGTAAGAAGTCTACAAGGTGACATGTACTTCATGTTTCTTATTGATGATTATTCTAGAATGACTTGGGTTACTTTTCTAAGAGACAAATCTGAAGCCCTAGAGAAGTTTAAATCCTTCAAGGTAATGGTTGAAAATGAAATAGAGCTACAAATCAAATGCTTAAGGTCTGATAGAGGAGGTGAATTCACATCAAATGAATTCAACATTTTCTTTGAAGAGAAGGGAATAAAGAGATAGTTATCTGCACCTAGGACTCCTCAGTAGAATGGAGTTGTGGAAAGAAAAAATAGGACAATTCAAGAGGTTACTAGGACAATCATGAAGGAAGGAGGTTTGCCAAAAGTCTTCTAGAAAGAAGCTACACATACTATTGTCTACATTCAAAACAAAGTTCAAGTGAAAGGTAATGGTACTAAAACTCCCTATGAATTGTGTTATGGAAGAATTCTTACAATAAAATATTTCAAAGTTTTTTGAAGCAAATGCTATATTAGAGGAGATGAAGAAGTCTTCCTTGGATACTCTACCAAGAGTAAGGCCTACCGGTGCTACAACAAAAGGCTGAAAAAGATTGTTGAGAGTGCAAATGTGAAGGTGGATGAAGAAAAAGGAAGAACATCATATCAGAGTGGCTATGAATCAGATGAACCTACTAGTATAACATATGAGGAAAAAGTTAAACAAGAAGATAGTCAAGATGAAGAAGAAAAGGCTTCAGAAAGTACTGCTAGGACCCCCAGGTATGTAAGAATCATTCACTCTGAAGATCAAATTATTGGAGACAAAAACAAAGGAGTACTAACAAGGAAAAGAGTTGTAGAAGAACAACTGAATTACTATTTTCTTTCTACAGTTGAACCATAAACTATGAATGAAGCCTACAGTGATGAAAATTGGGTAAAGGCAATGAAGGAAGAACTAATACAGATAGAGAAGAATGAAACTTGGGAATTAGTTCCTAGACCCACTGAAAAAAATGTTATTGGAACCAAATGGATTTTTAGGAATAATTTGAATGAAAATGGAGAAGTTGTAAGGAAGACAACAAGGCCTGTGTGCAAAGGATATTCTCAGATTAAAGGAATAGATTTTGAAGAGATTTTTTCTCGTAGCTTGGATTGAAGCAATCATAATATTTCTGGCATTTGTAGCTCACAAAGATTTCAAAATGTATCAGATGGATGTGAAGTTTGTTGATATTAAGGAGCATTGAGAGGGGGGGTGAATCAGTGTTCTGCAAAACTTATTACAATGTTCCTTTATCAATTTACCACATATATCCAAAAGAAAGAAGCATAAACACATGAATAGAAATAGCAAGATCATAAGACATGAACACCAAGATTTTTATGTGGAAACCCGGTTAAGGGAAAAACCATGATGGGAGTTAACCCACAAAAATTTATACTTTGTTAAAAGTATTACAAATGGGGAAGACACATGCCTTCAGGCACACTACCCAGAGCCACTGCTCAAAGGAGGCTCACTGCCTACAAGATCAATTATAAGAGTTCAATAAAATGCTTGAACTAAAGAAAAGCATCTAACTATGCAAAATTATAGTTCTAGTTAGGCTCAGTATAGTGACTCCACACACTTCATCTTTCTATGTTCTGCTTCACCATTCTACAATGATCCAGACCTTAGATTTCTTTACTTTGCATTTGATTCTACTATACTTCACTGATCCCTTCATATTCATAGCATTGCATCACAAAATTCTTGAATCCATCAATCATATATATCCGCTACATGAAATTACATCCACTGCAGTCGGCCTTAAGAAAAACTTAAAGTCTTTTTAAGAACACTATTCTAATGGTTGAATCCATGCATAAACATCAATGTGGACCAAAACTTATGTATCCAAGTGACCTCACATGTGGACCAATACTACTAGATCTCTGAAATTACACGACCAACCACTTCTCTTCATCCGCACAAGGATCAAACACTAAGTCAGCATGTTCTTCACTAGACTGAACTGTCTAACCAAAACCCGATACTCAGATGCTTGTAACTTACAATCCCTTCATCACCAAAGGCTAAAATCTTGGATTTAGGTAGCCCTAACATCCCTTATCATTTCCTTATATCTGCAACACAATATGATTACCTGTGGAGAATTACGGGCCAAGATGTTGAACCCTGTCATATGCTCTGTTCCTATCTATCCGGACATAGACAAATCTACAATCTGACTTCTAGTACGATCCATTGATGTAATACGGATGTGTAAAATAGATTTAGTTGCCATCAATGACAACACCTGACATGCCTAGTAGTGTCTCTTGCCAACAGTCTCCCCCTTTGGCATTGATGGCAACACTTAGTGAAAAGTGACTAAGTGTTAGAACAACTCCCCCTTACTATGTACACTTGTTATTTTGAATGCTCCCCCTTAGATGGATTCCTCATTTTTCATAAATTTTCCTCTCCCCCTTTGACATCAATGGAAAAGTCTAGGATCTGCATAACAAAATTCATGCAAAATTTTTATGTACATGAGTCAAAACTTTAAGTATATACTTCCGTATATGAACACACAGTCTTTAAGCCTTGTTTATCAGCAAAACGATATCACCAAAAATGTTTTTGAACCATGACAATTTACTACCCCAGTTCTTCTTTATGTTGCCCAAAATGGATATATGCCCACTGAACAAAAATGCATGTGATTCTACCTTTTGAAGATTAGTAGGATCACTAGTAGTAGTAGCAACTTGCGATTCTGCCAATAAATCATACATAGTTTCTAATTTGGGGGAAATCAGTCCCCAAAGCTCATCCAATCTGCCCAAAAAATTTACCTTTTCCTTCTCCAAATTACTCAATTCATTTCACAAAATTACTACTTGAGATTCTTTGGTTGCTACAGACTCAGTTAAAGGACTATAGGACTGAGAAATGTTAGATAGTTTGAACTCTAAGTCCTTAATCTTCTTCTCAATATCTTCAACAACTTTAGACTAATTTAGACAAAACTTATAAATCTCTGCACCTTTAGAGAGGATATTTTGAATACTCTTTATGCTAGTATCAATCCCTGAACTATCATAACTAATTATTTTCTTTATTTCAGCAAACCTCTTCTCATTAAATTCATTTTTGACTTTGACTTCTGCTGACTTCTCTAAGGTTTCAAAATGAGTACTTACAGAGTTTATCAGACTCTTCAAATGACCGGAGGGGGATGCTGATGAATCCTTCTAAAAGTAGGCATTATTTTCTCCAAAATCCTAGATGTAAGGCCAAGAAATTCACTATCTTTTATATGTGACTTCAAAATTTCCTCTCTAGCCCTAGCTTGTGCAATAGAGGCCAATTCCATCTTCTGTACCAGTGATAATGTATCAAAATTGATTGGTCCTTGTATTGTATCTTGATCTTCTGCAATTTGTTTATCTCTCTCCAAAATTTCTTTCACTACTTCTGCAATGTCTCTTGCCCAAAAAGATGTTTCAAATTTATGACCTTTAGGGCCTGCAACTTCTCCCTTTCCAAAGTCAACCTCATTGTCTTGCTTATCATTATCATTCTTTTCCTCTACTTCTACTTTCTCTACATTACCAATAGAGGCATCCTCTTTATGACAAATGTCTTCTGCACTCCTTTCTAGAGGATTTTGTGTATCCTCATCAGCAGCATTATCATCAAATTTATCAAATTCCTCAATATCCAAAATGGGAATCAATTTCAACATTAGTTTCTTCTTCAACAGTGGGAAGATTATGCTTTTTCAATCTCTCCCAGCATGAGCATATTCATTCTAATCTTACTCCTGAAGTCCTCTTTCACTTCTTTGAATATCAGGGTCTTTTGATCTAGAGTAATTTGAGGACACAATTTTATTAGCACATGCTCCCGAAGCTCAAAATCTTTAGCTTTTGCATTCTCTTTTCTTATTTCTAGAATGTTTGCAAGGCTTTCTAGAATTTTAGAAGTTATTTCAAATAAAGTCTTACTAAAGATATTTAGGTATTTGATTGTTACTTCATCCAAGACTCTCTTATCAGCATCACTATAATGATCATAAAATTCAATCATTGGCCTCAAGTTTCCATCTATAGTAACTGACTTAATGATGTCATGAGTCTCTGTCTTATGCCTTTTACTTGACTTTTTGCTTTCAGAGAGCTTCTCCTTAGACACTTTAGCAGTTTTAGTGCCTGAGGCCTTCAACTCTTTAACCTCATCATCTGAGTAAGTCTATTCTTTGTCCTCCTCCATACTGATATATGACCTTTTGGCCATTACTTTTGTTCTTTTTTTCCTAAAGATAGGTTTTTCTTTGAATTTCTCTATAATAGGAGAAGGTGATGCACTAGAGGTTATACATGTACTCCTAGTAGTTCTTGGTTTAGAAGAGGATTTTGCCAGAACACTTCTTTGTTTCCTGTCTTTCTTCTCTTTCTCAAGTTTCTCTATCCTTTCTCTATTTAGTCTCACAGCTTCTTTTGTTATGCTAATGCTTTTTGCATACATTTCAACTTGCCTTTGGATCTTTCTCTTAGATTCAGGTTTCTAGAGCTCAACATGTAGTTTCACACTGAGTTCACCATATGTCCCAAATATTTCAACTATGGTGTCCTTTGGTTTACTCAGAAGGTGTTGAGCATACATATCCAATACTTGCTCATTAACTTCATACCCCATTGGCATGATCCACAATTCTTGGTTCAACTACTTCCATCAAACACTAATATTTATCCACCATAGAACAAATTGTATCATTCTATTTTTCAACCACATATGTAGGTATTCTTTCCCTTGATTGCATCATGTTTTGAAAATTCTTGAAATATCCCCAAAGAGCAATCCTTTGGGCATTGGAGTTACCAATATTGTTCAAGTGCTCTCATATTTGTATGAAAATAGACTTATCATTGGTCCAACACATGCTTTTCTTGCCGAGTAACTCATTCATGAAATAGAAGAAAAAACATAGGACCAGTGTACCATATTTGAAAGTGTTCTTCTTATCCTTCTTAACCTTATTCAAATTTTCCATTAGCTAGTTCTGCAGCAACTCACACAAGTCATAATCAACATTCTCTCTCAACATATGATAAGCTACATAGATAGCTATACTGGATACAGAATTCTCCCTACTGGAATGATATATCTTGTATCCAATCACCATTGATGCAAATTTGACATCCAGATCAGTGATGCCATTTATTGTCATTGCCCTTTTGTCAAACCTAGTTATAGTTTGATTCTTTACTGACTTCAACATTGGTAGTCTACCAGATGAGTTCAACCTTGTCATGGCCTTGATTGTGTCCTTAGTGATCTTGATTGGTTTCATTAACCACATAAACTCATCATGCATCTGACTCAGCACATACCGAACCCTCTCATCTTCATTGAAGGATGGAAACCCTATAATCTAAATGAAATGTTTATCCTGTAGTGCCTTATACTCAGGTTTAAGACCATGAATTTCATTCCTCAGATGATTCTTGAACAAATCTACTAACTTTGAATCCCCAAAGTCATCTATGCTAGCATGAATATAGGCCCTAATATCTTCAACATGCAACACACCATGAGGAACATTTGAAAAGGCACCTAACAGATCGACCTCTACTGATTTGTGTGGATGCTTTTTAAATTTAGGTCAGGGCCTTTCGGTGATGTCAACAACTAATGGAGTAGCCATATCAAAGATTGCAAATTTAGAGAGTTTCACAGAGAATACCTTATTTCGCCAGTTAGGGTTAGCTGTTGAATTTACTTTTCGCACTTCAAATCCTTGAAGTCTTAGCTTAGATGCTCTTATCCTTGTTCTCTTTGAATGCAAAGTGATTCAAATGTTGAGTAAATGACCTTTTATGCTCCATAAAACCTAATTTGCCATTGTAATAAATGCTTTGCCTTAATAAATCTGGTTACACTATTTCTGCATATAGTCAATCTTCAATTGCTCCATAATCAATTACATTAGCTTCTTTTCTTCTGAAATTTACCTCAAAAGATCTGCAATAGGCTTCTTTATCTTCATTCATTATACCAGATTCAGGCACCCACTTACTGGTTGGGTGAATTAGATTTTCAATGTAGCTCCCCCTGAGCTAGAGCTCCTGATTCAATTTCCAAAGGAATTATTAGTACCAGATTCTGGTACGGACCCATCTCTGTCATTCATTTCACTTTTCTTCACCCATGTTTTGTTCATTTCATTCTGGATCTCATTCACATTTAATTTGTCCTTGCCTTTGTCTAACTTCTGCTCTATTTTTCCTTTACCTACTTGTGAGTTCTCCTTTTTGCTTCTACAAAATTTAGCAATATGTCTGGATTTGTTGCAGTTGAAACACACAATCTTATTTTTCTAACAATTACATGTTGGAGTAGGTTTAGATCTGCATTGCATTGCAATATGCCTAAACTTATTGCAAGTAAAACATCTTCCATTGAACACTTATTTGTTCTTAGGAGGATTCCTTTATCCACTTTTGCATTCCTCAGCCTTATGACCTATATTTTTGCAATTAAAGCATTTTGATTCACTTTACTTCTACATTGATTAGCTCTATGACCATACTTCTTGCATTTGAAACAATTGCCATTGAAAGATGGATACCTTTGAGCATTAGGTTGTCTTACTGGAGGTCTTCTAGGATTCCTTCTTGCTTCAAGATTTCTTTGACAGGATCTAGAGCTTTCACCTTTCTCAAATCCCAGACCATGCCTATCATCTGCCTTCTTCTGACTATCAAGCAACACCTCAAGTTTGGCTGAGCTTATCTTGAATTTCTCTTTATATTCATTTGCAACTTCTAGGTCATGTTTAAGAATGACAATTTGTCTTTCAAGTTGATCCTCATTATCCCTAGTTTATTGTAGATCAGATTCTAGATGACCAATTAGGGTAAATGCACAAAGATGAGTCCAATTAAGGTGGAAGTTTTAGACTTTGAAAAAAACCTGTAATCGGGTTAACCAAAACGGGATCCCACTTTTTATGAAACGGGATCCCGTTTTGCTTCGAGATCCTGAGCCAAAAGTGAGATCCCATTTTCTAGAAATGGGATCCTGTTTTGAGTTTCATAAAAGGTTAATATCTTAACCTTTATGAAATAGGATCCCGTTTCATAAAAGATTCAAATATTAACCTTTTATGAAATGGGATCCCGTTTTATAAATTTTGAATTTCTGACCCAATTTTTGCTATAGGTTTTGGGTCAGAAAAAAGGCTTGGGAACCCGACCCTTAGCTTTGGACCTGGTTTGACCTGCAAGTTGAAGGTCCTGTTAATGTCACAACAAACTAGTGACTTTGGGCATATGTTTGAATGCTTTTTTGTAGAATTTTTTGATGAAATTAAAACCCATTATAGATGAGACAATGTAGATTCCAAATATGTAAATTTTTTTACAATTGGATTATGTTTTCTATTTTTCAATTAATTTCTAATGAAATAGGTCCATAAACTTGAATTATCATGGTTTTTTAGTATTTTAATAACTTTTTATTTAAAAAAAATTGTAAAACAAATTATATGAAAATGTACTTCAGACAATTCTTTTCAATTTGATTTTTTTTTCAAAAAATGATAAGTTTAGGTCATCTTATGTGTGACGTACATGACAATTTTTTAAAACACCAAAAATGGCCAATAAAAAATTAACAAATAAAAAATATTCAATAAAAAATTACAAAGAAATATGGAAAAGGTGTTTCAGTGAATTACAAATCTTTTCTCAAAAGGATTTAGAAAAATATGATTATTTAGGTCAAAATATGAATGACATACACGTGCATGGTATAGTAAAAAAAATTGACTTTTAAACAGTGGTTTTTAGAAATGCCTATTAAAAATCAATTTATCATCTGGGTATTAAAAAAAATTACATATTTGGAAACTAGACTCCGGGTACTACATTTCATATTTAGTGACTTTTTCCAAGATTTCACCTTTAAGTGCTTCAAATTTTTAGGTCAAATGTGACAAATTCTGAAAATCAAGGAAAACACCCACTTTTTGGCAAAAAAATGGACTCAACTTCTTGCACACACCCATTATTTTGTCCAATCTGCAGCACTCTTATGTTCTTTCTTTTAGAGATTGATTCAGTTTTTCTTTAGCCTTCTTCCTTTCCTTAATTTCCTTGGTTAGTCTCATCACCCCAGATTCCATCTCATGTTTTAGGACAATTTCTTTTGCTAGCTTTTCACATTCCTTTGTCTTCTCCTTCAGGGCCTCATCCATGTCATTGTCTTCATTCTAATTTGCTAGCTGAAGAAGTAGCTCCTTCCTCTTTTCATTAGATTTTCTTAGTTGTCCTTTTAAGGTTTCAATGAAATCTTCAGCATCTTTAAGGTTCTCTTGTAGATCTCTAATTTCTACTCTGGATAGGTCAAGATCATCTAAGGCTACTTGAAGTTGTTGATTGATACCATCAGAATGCTTGAATGAACCCATTGAAAACACCTTCCCAAATCTTCCTCAAGCTCTTAAACTTCTTCTAAGGAACTTAGCTCTAATACCAATTGTTGAGATTAAGGAACACTGAGAGGTGGGGGGTGAATCAGTGTTCTGTAAAACTTATTACTATGTTCCTTTATCAATTTACCACATACATCCAAAAGAAAGAAGCATAAACACAAGAACAAAAACTACAAGATCATAACACATGAACACCATGAATTTTTATGTGGAAACCCAATTAAGGGAAAAACCACAGTGGGAGTTAACCTGCAAGAATTTATACTATGTTAAAAGTATTACAAATGGGGAAGGCACATGCCTTTGGGCACACTGCCCAGAGCTCACTACTCAAAGGAGGCTCACTGCCTACAAGATCAATTATAAGACTTCACTAAAATGCTTGAACTGAAGAAAAGCATCTAACTATGCAAAATTACAGTTCCGGTTAGGCTCAGTACACTGACTTCACACACTTCATCTTTCTCTATCCTGCTTCACTATTCTGCCATGATTCAAACCTTAGATTTCTTTACTTTGCATCTGATTCTACTATACTTCACACTTATCCCTTCATATTCATAGTATCACATCATAAAATGCTTGAATCCAATGATTATATATATCCGCTACATGAAATTACATCAACTGCAGTCGGCCTTAAGTAAAACTTAAAGACTTTTTAAGAACACTATTATGTCAACTGAATCCATGCACAAACATCAATGTGGACCAAAACTTATGTATCCAAGTCACCTCACATGTCAGCCAATACTACTGGATCTCCTAAATTACTTGACCAACCACTTCTCTTCATATGCACAAGGATCAAACACCATGTCAGCCTCTTCTTCACTGGACTGAACTGTCTAACCAAAACTTGATACTCAGATGCTTTTAACTTACAATCCCTTCATCACCAAAGGCTAAAATCTTGGATTTAGGTAGCCCTGACATCCCTTATCATTTCCTCAAATTCACAGTATAATATGATTACTTGTGGAGAATTGTGGACCAAGATGTTGAACCCTATCATATGCAATGTTCCTCTCTATTTGGACTTGGACAAATCTACAATTTGACTTCTGGTATGATCCATTGATGTAATGCGGATGTGTAAAATAGATTTAGTTTCCATCAATGACAACACCTAACATGCCTAGCAGTGTCTCTTACCAACAAAGTCTGCATTTCAGAATGGTGAGTTGGAAGAGGAAGTCTACATTGAACAACCGAAAGGATTCCAACTATCAGATCAAGGTGATATACTATACAAATAGAAGAAAGCATTGTATGGACTCAAGAAAGCCCCTAGAGCCTAGTATGTAGGGTTGGATAAGTACTTATTGCATCTAGGGTTCAATAAAGGTACTGTTGATAGTAATCTTTACTTCAAGATTAATCGTGATCAAATTTTGATTATTGAAGTCTTTGTTGATGACATCATCTTTCAAGAAAATGAAGGTATGTGCATGAAATATGATAGTGAAATGCAAAAAGAGTTTGAGATGTCTATGTTTGGTGAGATGAATTTCTTTTTAGGTCTACAAATTACTCAATCAGATAAAGGAATCTTCATATCTTAGTCTAATGTGAAGGAGTTATTGAAGAAGCTTGGAATGAAGGACTCTAAACTGGTATATACTCCCATGGTGACTAGTTGCAAGTTGAGTAAAAATGATGAATCACCTAAGACTAATCAAAGAAGGTATAGATCCATGATTGGAGGATTACTTTATCTAACTCAATCCAAACCTGATATTATGCATGTAGTTTGTCTTGTAGCAACATTTCAAGATCCTGGAGAGTCTCATGTGATGGCAGTTAAAAGAATCTTGAGGTAGTTGAAATGCATATTAGATCATGATTTATGGTATCCAAAAGATAATGATTTCACTCTCAATGCATATACAGATGTAGATTGGGCCAAAGATGTTGATGATAGGAAAAATACAAGTGGAGGTGCTTTCTTCATGGGTAATAGATTGGTTTCATGGTTAAGCAAAAAGAAAGATTCAATTTCCTTATCAATTGCAGAAGCAGAGTATATTGTAGCAACATGTTATACTCAAGTATTATGGATGAAACAAACTTTAAAGGAAATAAGGATTATGTATGAAGATCCAGTTGCAATCTTCTGTGACTATACAAGTGCTATAAATAATTTAAATAATTTGGTGATGCACTTAAGAATAAAGCATCTTTCAATAAGGTATCACTTTTTGAGAGAAAAGGTGACAGAGAATGAAGTAAAGATGGAATATGTGTCCACAAAGGACTAGATTGTAGACATATTCACTAAGCCTCTACCTAAGGATACCTTTGAGTACCATAGTGAAAAGTTAGGGGTAATTACCCCTCCTACTCTGAACTAAGATGCATAAGAATGCATTAATCCAGTGATGTTTAGAGTCTCAGTCATTGATTTGGATTGATGTTTTGAGACCTACCTCTTAGGGGAGTAGCTAGATGTTCCTGATAAAGAAAGTGTTGGTAATAGAGAAAAGTTCAGTTGGATCAAAGCAGTAGAATGCAAGTATGTGCCCTTTGCCATTGATGTCAAAGGGGGAGATAAATCATGTGAAAAACTTAGGGGGAGAAAGAGTGCAGATGTGTAAAGAGAAAGGGGGAGAATCTTGTATTGACAGTCTTTTCAATTTTTCCCATCATATGTTGCCATCAATGACAAAGGGGAAGATTGTTAGAACTATCTGCCTAATCAGTGTTGTCATTGATGTCAACATATCTGTGTTGTCATTTATGTCAAATGTGCTCCTAATTTGATAAGTTAGATGCTTTGTATTGGCTCATGGAAGTGTTGGAAAAAATGAGTAAATGATCCAGATATTGAGTTTCCAAGTGCTATTGAGAAAATTTGCTCCTCCGGTGGAAACAGTGTGTGGAAGAGTATCTTTGTTTACTGAAGAACAGTGTGGTAGTTTTCTCCACATCTCTAGTAGAATGAATATTTTTTCTATGGATTGGAAGTTATTTAGAGGCATGTCTGAAGATGCTATATCTCAAGTTTCAGCCTTCAGTATGAAGGTCTGAGTGAGTTATGTTCACAAGAATAAAAGCTTCTTTTCCTAAGTATTCACTAGTGATAGGGAGAAGGTATTTCTCTTCGTATTCTTCCACATTGAAGTATTATGATATGAGGTTCTATAGTTAAGTCTGGAATGATGATAAGTGCCTTCAACTCCAATAGTTCATGATTTTGTGGTCTGCAAGCTATCCTTTCTTTATGACAGTGGCTAACAGTGTTGTTCTTGTGCTCTAGTTTGAAGAATCTTCTTGACAGTGGTTAGAGATCATGCAATTGTTCCTGGTAATTAAAATGTGCTTGTGGATGTTGACTGATCATGTTCCTACCTCTGGATTGGTTTCCAAAGAGAAATTTGGATCGTGGATGAAGTATGTTCCTTGAAGACCTAGTGTTATCACCAGTCTTGGTTGTCTTCACTTCTTGTGCAGATGAATTAAAGATTATGGAAGCATTTCATGGTGTGGAAGATTGCATTTGAGTCCTAGCTAACGTGATCTGCATACATATTTACTTAGCAAATCTTGTTTAGGTCCATACCTATTTCTTTCTATGTTTGTAACACCAACCTTGGAGAACGTTCCAATGGTTGATGAATGTAATTCTAGCCTTGCTGTACATTCCAATGTTGATGAATTGTATAAAATCATAAAATGAAGATGCAAAAAAGATGTCCTTGTGTGAAAATGAAGAGATAAGTGTGAAGGTGTAAAAGAGCATAGCAGAAGATCTATACTATGCTTTAATGGATCTAAATCTAGGCATGGAGTAGATGCTACTAAATCAGGTCACCACCTCTTAGCAGTGAGCCACCTCTTGAAAGTGAGTCATCCTTGGCAATGAGCCTCAACATTTGCAGTGAGAAACTTGGGTAGTGAGCCTCTATTTTTTGGTATTGCTATAACATATATATCTTGTGGGATAATAGGTTTTTCCCTCATAGGATTTTCCATGTAAAAATTTGGTGTTTCATGTGTTGATTGTGTTATTGTGTTGAGCTTCTTATTTCATGTTTTCATGGTTAAATATGAATAACAGTAAATAATTAATTGAAGAGTTGATGTTTATTATTGTTCAATGTTTTAGGGACAATTGATTCACCCCCCTCTCTCTCAATTGTCTGGTGGATTTCAACAAGCTGACTGTGACTAAGATATGATTATACTGATCCATTGTTGACATATGTTGTGAAATACCTATCATCAGTCACTCCATCATTAGATTTCTACTGAATAAGCATAAACATCACTATCAAAATCTAAGATCCAAGATTGCATCACTGATGAAACTTCATAGATCTAACTGTGACTCTAATTTTGTCTATGCATTTTGTGTAGGTGTTCTCCCTGACATCATTTATGCATCTTCTTAAGGATTTCTGAATATAGACCTCCATTTCTTTTGATGTCTTTTAGAAACCCTTCACATAAGCTTAGAATCCCTTCTACAACTTATAAGTTTCTCATACCATGGCAGATTTCTTCATGCAAGCTTCTTCAATAACTTAGTTCTACACATGACTATATAGATCTCTTTACACTTTAACATGTTAGAATGATAATTAGAGATTTCAATCACCTAGGTATTAAAAGATTTATAGGGCATTCAACACTGCTAACAATCCTAAAACATGAGTAGAAGTCTTTAGCAAATTTATGGTTTGTATAAAACTATACCTTTTAGGGATACGTAGGCATGCAAGTTGAAATATAGAATCTTCAAATGTGTTCTCTTGAGGTTTCACTAATCTTGGAGAGTTCCTCTTTGTCATCTTGTGCACTGAACTGTCCTCTTCACTACTGAAACAAACCAATGCAAATCTGATACAAATGTCAAACTACTCCAAACAAGAACTTATCAATACCATCAATACTACTATCACATTAACAAAGATGACTAAAAGTTTTAGAGATAAAGGAAAGAATCCATGAGCTCCCCCTAAAACTATGCCAAAAGATTGAACTATTAGATAGAAGAGAAAGATTGAATACCTAACCTCTATCTTGTTTGTACATTCTACATTGTCTCTCAGCCTTTGATAAACCCTAGTTAACACACAAGTTCAAGGAACCTTTTATGATCTTTATACATTATAATGAAGATATGGTCCTCTTCTATAGATGATGCAAACTCTGCATTATTTTCCCCTACATTTATTGATCCTCATTATCTCTTGTCAAAAATCTATGTCCTATTATGAAAAGTGCTCCTTGTGTTTGTCTTTTACTAGCTCATTATATTGGTTTGACATTGACTTTATGCATCGTCATATCTTCAAGGACTTCAAAAACCTAATCTCTACAACCTCTTGGATTGTCAAGGACTTCAACATCTCTATCATGACTAATCTCTAACTTTTCATACTTGCAGAGAAAGTATTCCAGAATATTTGCTTATATTTCTAGGTTTGAAGATCTTTATAGGTCTGTAACAACTCCTGGGCACCTTATGTCACTTACCTTTTCTATTGTCATGAACCTTCTGCTGCACTGCACTATTATGTCATGAACTTTTGCTACATTGCCTTGTTTCTGCTATACTGCACCGTCATGGAGTAAACTGTTAAAGGATCATGATGAGTCTAATGTTTGATGAGTCTAATGAGGGCTTTAAGCTCTTATTGGGTGATTGTTTCATGCTCATCTTTGATAATTGTCTTCACTTACATGTTTGTCTCCTTCCAATAGTCCTTTATACGAAGCAAATTACTAGTTATTTCATACTTTTGCTTCATGTAAATCTCTACATACTGATATAGTCTATTTATTTTAGGTCATTTTGTTCACTAACTTATTTCTATCTTGAATCCTTACATTGTCTTTGGTCTTTCCCTTTACAAATAGTGTCACAAGATAGTGTTGTCTATTTCACTTAACCTTGCACACAAGTACCTAACAATGTAGACTTTTTGTGACCTATTTTGCCTTTACTGCAAGCTTAAAGAATGAGTAAGTCTTAAATTATGTATGTAGGTCTTCAATAGGAAGCACTCAAACAAGAAAAACCTCAAATCATCTCTCTATCTGAAATTGTGTTCTCTGTGACTGCTTCAATCATCACTTGTGCATTAATTTATTGCCTTTGAGGGAGATGGGCATGTGTGCATGTGTTACATCCCCAACTTGTGATTTAGCTTAATCTTACTTTTGCATTGTAATCAGGATGATTAGTTAAGAGTTGAATGATTATATGTTTGTGGAAAATATCAAATTAATCATTGTTTATGAGGAAACTAACTAATGCTAGTTAGATATTGTTTAGGATGAAAAATGAAGAGGATTTGTTTAGGGTTGATTAATCCTCCTTTCAACACTAAACATTCAAGGACTTTTAGCTAAGTAGATGAACCACCTACAGGCCTTCTATCACTTGGAACATAGGGGAAAATTAGAATTGTATGATTTAACTGTTCAATCAAGTCCAATTCTGCTCAAAACCCTAATTATGCAAATTTGTGAACAAACAGACAAATTATGGAAAATGATTGCACACAGGGATATCAAATCACAATCAAATGCATACTAGATTTTGAAGTTTAGAAAGTAGAAAAGTCAAGGACTAATGAGCGGGCGCCCTAGTCCAGTGCCATAGTTTCTGTTGAGATCTGGAAACCTTGTCTGCAACATGTTCCTGTTGTTCCAGAGATTTCTCTGTTGCAGGATCCAGAAGACTAATGAGTGGTTACCTGACTCTAGGTCCCTATTTTCTTCTCTAAACTGCAATCCTGATAATCTACACTACTCTCCTACAACACTTTTTCTACTCCTGCAACCTGTAACCTACAATCATGAAAAAATGGGTTGGGGGTTGTGGTGTTTAGAGGCTTGCCTTAGTCAAGCCCCAAAGAGACATTCAAGTCTTCTGAACACCATTGTTAGATGAAGAGTGTGTATGCCTATAGGATAGAGGCAAAATCCAAATGATAAATGATTGAAAACACAATTGATATCGCCTTATAGTGAAGATCTCATGGATGGAAGATACTTTTCATGCCATGAGGAGATGGATGCCAAATCTGCAAATACAAACACAATAACAACACAAATTCTACTCTGCAGCACAATGAATGCCTTGAATCACCTTAACTTAAGCTTCTCAATAAAAATTGTCCATCTAGTTTTCAAATGATAACCTAGCCATGCTTATATATGCAACTACAAACATTCCTGCTAAGAATTTCATAATTCAAACTTATTGTGTTAGCATAGGACCTAAATAATGGTCATAAACTGACACTTTGAAATTGGTCCTGACATAAAATAGGGTAGGACTAGGGTGCGGATGCCCAAGTCCTCCCCCTATTTTAGGTAGGATTTGTCATAAATGCATCCCCTGAGTCCTATTTGCCATGAAACTTCAGGGTTTTCTCATCGGGAGTCTTTAAAATCATGCAAGATGCTCTAAATTCATTTTAAAGGACCCGATAGTTTAATCTTAAGAGGGAAAAGCCCCCAAGGGGATATTTTCTGACATAACATTTAGCCTCCACTTTAATGTATGCATAAATGCAAGGCTAATACATGCATTAAAGTATGGTCAACAAACACAACAAACATGCCAAGCATAGAGAAGACACACCAATCACAATGAAGATAGTAATAGGCATGGAAAACATGGAGAAGATAGTTACAGTCATGTAAAACATGGAGAACACAACATTGAAAACACACAAAACATAGTGAATATAGTAAATGCAATGAAGATATAATGATTTTCTTTTTCTTTTTCATTTTCCATATATATCAAATGCAGATGCAAGTACAAGGAAAGTAAACACACAACCCATAATGCATGAGGGACTCATCACCACTGGTCTTTAAGACTACATATGTGGCAACAGACACACAAAACAAATCAAGAAAGCCATACAAATCCCAAAGCATAGGAGGGACTCATCACCACTAATCTTTAAGACTATGCTTGGGAACAAACATGCAATACACACACACTTGGAAAACACGACAGATAACCAATGGAGTGTTCCTATTTCTAGGTTCATCACCATATCAAGAACATTACAAGCACACACCGATGATGGGGCTTCGCCACAGCAATTGCTGAAGACATACTTAAGGGTTGAGTTAGTCACAAAATGACTCCCTGCCTCTGTAGAGGACTTTTTGAGAATGATAGGATGTGCACTCTCCATAAGAAATATACCATCCCTACCTCCATAGAGAGCTTAAGAGAAAAAAGGATGCAATATCCTACCTCTGTAGAGGGCTTAAATGATTGCAATAGATTCCAAACAAATCTCATAGTGTAGGAGGGACTCATTGTCACCAGTCTTTAAGACCACACCTGAGAACAAGCACATTGCTAACATCTAAAATAGACAACTTACCTTGTATATGGCCCCACCTTAAGGTGGTTGATATTAGGTACTGATATCAAGCATGTTAAGGTAGGAAGAAAACAAACAAGGGAACATGAGCTCTCGCAAAGCCCATGCCCCTTGAAGGTGACATGTACTTTACAATCACCAAATGTTCCTACAAACACATTCTTGGAAGAAAAGAGTTAGTGTCCATATAATCATGATAAACAATAATGCATATGATCAATCACATAAAGAAGCAAGATTCAAGATAGACAAAGTGCACGGAGCAATAGTATTTTTATGTTTTTGTAATTGTGAGAGGACACCATCAAGATCACTTGGAGTGATTCTACTAGCCAAGCATCAGATAATATATAACAACCCCATGATCATATAGGAACTAAGTCCGATTTCTCTCTAAAGAGACACTAGGTCTGCATCAGTATAATATGTTTTTTATCATCCACCCACTAGATAGAAACACTAGATGAAGGGAAACAATAAATCAAGAGAGGAGAAACAAGTGCCTTAGGGACAGTCATGTAGAAGGGTTCCCCCAAGTCACCAACTGCAACACTATGTTCGTAAGACACAACACACAATAGTGAAAATAGAGAAGAAGAAATATAGAAGAATGATGATACAAATAGAAGAAGGGTCACAATAGAGGTGGTCTCTTGGTATCCTAGACCATACAAGAGAATCAAGGGTCATCCCAAGAGGCCTAAACAACACATAACACATCACAGGGGAAACACATCATGAGAAGTAAAGGGTTAGACATACTTACCTGTAAGGACAACCTAATTAAAGGTTGTCAATGAGAAAATCATCATCATCTTCCCACTCTTGAATGTTAGAGGAAAGTGGGACATAATGTAACATAGCCCAACTCTTATTCTTGTTTTCAAGTTGTCAATTCTTAAGATCTTGGTTTAATTCAATGTTGGGTGAGATGTTGTCTTGTTGAGATGTAAGTCGTTGGGCATAAGCTTGTTGTCTCCTCCTCCTTTCTCTTGCTTGTCTATTCTTTTTTGTCTTACCACTTATCTCTTGTAAGATAGCATTTTTCTCTTCCATAGGTTTTTGTGTTTTAGAGGAAACACCAAGATCAAATCTCATTTGTGTAGGTGGAATGCTTTATTGTCAACAACTACCTCCCAATCCTTATAAGAACGGCAGGGGAGGAACCTCAACATTGGGTCCATTTCCTTTTAGTCTAGGATTCTCTTCAAATGCGGGTTGTTCATCTCTTATTGTTTCATGCATAGAAGGATTGGCCACTTGATCTAATTGTTTTGTTTTGTAGTTTATATAGCTCAAGAAGTTAAAATCTATCCATGGCTCTGGTTCCAATTCATATCTTTCCTAAAAGTAATCACATGTAAAGTGTTGTCTTGTAACCAAAGGTTTATACTTATTGTGAGGGATAGTAATCACTTGTCCATTCAAAGGAAATTTTACACAGTTATAAATTAAAGGGACAACTTTCATAGCCTTTAACCATGGATGTCCTAGTTTTATGTGAAAGAGGTCAGAAACCAGGACAACATCAAACTATTATTCTACATATTTCTCAAATATAGTGACCAATAAAGATATTTTCCTAAAGTGTTTATAAAGGTTCCCTTATGTGTTTTAATCATCATATCCAAAGGGTCATAAAAGCCTTGCATCAATCCATGTGAATAGAGGAACTCTTCTATGGCTACATTAGTCATACAATTAGGATCAATAAGAGTTCCATCCACAATATTTCCCATTATCTTCATAGTGATATAAAGAGGTCCTTTAGTGTCTCCAGTTGTTTTATCATGAGGTGTAAACACAATTTCAGGTTCAAGGACCTTTCTTTTCATGTAAGGCCTAGAAGGGAACCTATTGTTATTTTTGTGATTAGAAGACATGTTTATAAGTTTTAAAATCAATATAATATCATATTTTAAAATATTTTCAAAAGTTATGCAAAAGACAAGTGCAAAACTATTTGTAAAAATGACCTAAAATGCTTGATTTTTTCAACTTTTTTCAATGCAAATAAGTGAAAGAAAAGGTTTTGTAAGGAAATTGATCAAGGGAAGAAAATAATATTTATTATATCAGTCCAATAAAGTAATAAAATCCTTCACAACACACTTTTGATGCAAACCTAGAATGATGACAAGTCAAAACCTAGTGAAAATACACTAAAATATGCAATTTTTCACAAGTTTTCAATGCAAAGACCCAATAAAAAGGGTGTTGTAAGGAATTTTAGGAGGTTAAAAAGATAATAACAGTAATATAAGTCACCTAAATCCATAAAATCCATCACAATACACTTAGAGTGCAAATCTAGGAGAAACCCTAGGGAAAATATAGTCAAAATATGCAATTTTCACCAAATTTCAATGCAAAAAGCTGATAGAAATGGTGATGTAAAGAATTTGAGGAGAGGTAGAAGATAATAAATCTAATAATAGCCAATTACTGTATAAAAATCCTTTACAACATGCCTAGGATGCAAATCTAGAGAGGCGATAAGGCCAAATCTAGTGAAAAATTAAGGTTTTTAAACCCTAGGCATGAAAGTTTACAAGAAAACCCTTATGATGAAACACTACAGTTAGAAATCAGTGCTAATGAGTGTTTTAAAAGGTTAGTAAAATCTGAAATAAGATTTTGACTACAAACCCTAGCTAATGCAAAACTACGTTATATGGAAAAATGCACAATTTTAAGCAATTTTTATCAATTTAAGCATGAAAATGCAATATAAATGAATGATGAATGAAAAAATTATGTATTTTAAATCAGATCTGATGATAATTATAGAAATTTATTGAAATTAAATGCCAACTAATTCAAATTATTTGAAAATGCAAGCTAAAAATGCCAATTTTTTCAAATTTTTCAATTTTTTTTTGTAATTTTTCAAGTGCAATAAGATGATAAATGATATGAATAAATGAAACAAATGTAAATCTGAAGAAAAACACTAAACAAGGTGCAAAATTCATTAAAAACATGGGTCCATCAAAATGTTTAGAGTGAAAAATGAAGAGGATTTGTTTAGGGTTGATTTTTTATAGTTTGTGTTAATCCTCCTTTCACCACTAAACATTCAAGGACTTTTAGCCAAGTAGAGGAACCTACTACAAGCCTTGTGTAACTTGGAACATAGGGGAAATTTGAATTGTATAATTTAATTGTTCAATTAAGTCCAGTTATGCTCAAAACCCTAATTATGCAAATTCGTAAACAAACAGAGAAAATTACAGAAAATGATCACACACAAGGATATCAAATGACAATCAAATGTGTACTAGATTTCAAAGTTTAGAAAGTGGAAAAGTCAGGGACTAATGAGAGGTTGCCTTGGTCGAGTGCCATAGTTTCTGTCAAGATCTGGAAACCTTGTCTACAACCTGTTCCTATTGTTCTAGAGATTTCTCTATTGCAGGATCCAGAGGACTAATGAGCAGGCACCCAAGTCTAGGTCCCTATTTTCTTTTCTGATCTACAATCCTGATAGTCTACACTACTCTCTTACAACTACACTTTTTTTTCTCCTGCAACCTATAACCTACAATCACCAAAAAATGGGTTGGGGGTTGTGGTGTTTAGAGGCTTGCCTTAGTCAAGCCTCGGAGAGACATTCAAGTCTTTTGAACACCGTTGTCAGATAAAAAGTGCATATCCCTATGGCATAGAGGAAAAATTCAAATGATAAATGATTGAAAATATAATTGATATCACCTTATAGTGAAGATCTCATGGAAGGAAGATGCTCTTCATGCCAAAGGAGATGGATGCTAAATCTACAAATACAAACACAATAACAACACAAACTCTGCTCTACAACACAATGAATGCCTTGAATCACCTTAACATAAGCTTCTTTATAAAAATGTCCATCTAGTTTTCAAATGATAACCTAATCATGATTATATATGTAATTACAAACATTCCCGCTAAGAATTTTGTAATTTAAACTTACAGTGTCGGCATAGGACCTAAATAACAGTCATAAATCGACACTTTGAAATTGGTCCTAACCTAAAATAGGGCAGGACTAGGGCACATGCATCCAAGTCCTCCCCCCTATTTTAGGAAGGATTTGTCATAAATGCATCCCCTGAGTCCTATTTTCCATGAAACTTTAGGGTTTTCTCATCGGGATTCATAAAAATCAAGCAAGATGCTCTAAATGCATTCTAAAGGACCCGTGAGCTAAACCTTAAGAGGGAAAAGCTCCCAAGGGGACATTTTCTGACATAATAGATATGAGATTTCAAGATTGAAATGATTATTTAATTATTCTGATTTATCAATCATATGATGATACACTAATCATGATTTTCTGGTGGTGAGTTTGATCAGGAAAGTAATCATGCTTCGAAGCTGGAAGAATCTAGTATCATCTAGGAGGAAGAGAAGATGTCAGGAAATGGGCCAAATAGCTATCTAAGTATCAGATTCTATGTCCTTATGAGTCCTTTGTAAGTTTTCGTGAGTCATGTTTTCTTTCCAGGTAATCGATCTCCTTTTTGAGTCATCTTGTCAGTGGTGCTATCTCGACAATGGTTATGACGACTAAACAACATTCCCAAAAGATCATCACAAGTTGAGAGTTAGTCTTGTTAAGAGATAAATAATTGTCTTGATTCCTTATTTCCAAATTGGGATATTAATTCTTTATTCCTTGTTATTTGACTAAAGTTTATAGTCGATTAAGGCGGAGTATTACTCGACCCCAAAAACCCTAAACTATTAGTGTGCCATCCTTTCCTTTCATTATGATGATGATATTTGACATTATAGAAGTTATTTAACCTTTATTATTTAGTCAAGGGTGGTTATATATATGTAAACCTCTTTAAAGGTTGATGACATTAGTATCTTTGATTATGCATATAACTATATTAGCTTAACTGCATTCTTGCCACCTCGGATATCGAACACCCACAAGGAGTGGGGATAGAGATTTTAGGCCAAGTGGTGGCTTGTTAGAGCCCTCCTCATGGACTGACCTATAGTGGATTGTGTGGATCAAAAGATTATGCGAAGTGGCATGCATGGAATGTATGCAAAGAACCATGTTCTTGTTAGTTATCGAATGCTATCGAAAGGAGGATGGGGTATTATGTCTATCATTATTGTGTGACTGGAAAAAAAGAGAGTGGGAAGTGGTGAAGAGAAACCCAAGAGATAACAATTAGCAGTGGTGCTACAAGGTTGTCACAGCCGTAAGGGAAGGGCAAGGAGGCTCAAGCCCAGCATGTAAGAACGTCTTTCTTAAAGCAAGATACTTATTGTTGTGTAGTAATCATAGGTATGATAACCTTAATATCTCATGGCTCATATATATAATGGTTTCCAATATAGTTATAACCTTTTGTTAATAGAGAACATTGACAATGTTGAGTTGAGGATACTAATAACGTATGTATATGGCATGCTAAGTCATAAATATATTTATATGTATATCTTGATGAATATCTCTTGTTGTTGAAGGCTGTTGAAGCCTCATTGCATTCTTTTTTTATGATGTTCTTTGAAGCTACTATGTCTTAATGGCAAACACCTTTAATGGTTATGCATGCAAGAGCACCTATGATAAACTAGTTTATACTTATTGATCCATGGATCTTTTAATAATGTTTTTTTCATTTTTTATCAGTTGATAAGACTTGAAAACCTAGTGTTTATTAATGAGCTCGATAGGGTGATAATTGCCTATTAAGGGAAGGTCGATGGTATCAGCCTATGAAATTGACACCACAAAATTGTTGCTTGCCATAATAACTATGGTTGTAACTTATGATAGATACAATCACTCTAAACTTAGTGGTACAACTGAGTTGGTGTCGTGTGTACCTGATACTTTATCTTATCAACCCAATGGTAAATGATGTTGAACCTCGACTGTTTATGCATATTATGTATATTGTAGTCATAATGAATTCTCATGGAGATGAGAAGGTTATTATATATAGATATAATATTGTTTTTTGGTAGCCATGACCGCATGTCATATTCCCTATGAGGAAGTAATTTCTTGATAGGTTCCTTATTTACCTAGTTTTTCATAAACTAGTGATATAAAAGAAGGTGAATGCGATCTTTGTGAATGGCAATTAAATTTTATATATGTATGGTATTAGGAAGATCTCTTAAGATGGAACTTATAAAAGAGATTGACTCTATGAATCATTATAAGCATTCCATTGATCTAATGAATTGAGTTTCAACCTTAATATAGCTAAACAAAGTAAATACCTACTGAGTAGGGTTAAGTGTTGAAACCATGAACATACGTATTTCTTTATGAAATGTGGGATAGTGTGACATAGAGTCACTAGTTCCCAGATGCTTAAGAAATCAAGGACCTTAAGAATGGATTTTTGAGACAAGAGTCGAATGTCCAAGGAATGGACTAAGACATTTTGAACTTAATTACTATAGATAGAGAAGGGTTGAACTATGTTTACTATAGGACATGACGTCTTATGAGTCAAGTCGAGGTGGTGGACATATGATAATGTTCATTGTGTAATATTTATGTACGTAAATCTTTGGCCAAAGTAATGCATCTATCTCTTCATGCATTGTCAGTCCACAATGCTCAAGATGGCATAATGTCTCCAATAGTGTCATACATAGTTAGAGTGGATCTATAGATGTGTGACCAAGAGGCATTATGAAGAACACAAAACTAGATACTCAGATGGCTAACCTAATGGTTCCTTATATCTATACCTTCTGTGAAGGGTAGGGCCGCTTCTAGGTAGCAAGTTGTGTGGGGGACTATTAATCTATGGTTAGAGGAAAAGCACCTACATGATGCTCTCCTTCCCAAGCATGAGACAAGTTGAGGCTTATGAAGATGGATGTCATATGTTCCAGATACAATGTTATTCATTATAAGACTTGATGGTCAATTATTATGTATAATTTGATATTTGATGCCTTCAGCATAAATTGTACATGCATAGTGAAAGTCATTCAGTAAGGATATGTAATTGAATATTGTAATTGTAAGCTTTGTTATATTCTTTTTAGAGTAACATGTTAATTGTTGAAATGATAATGAATCATTCTTGTTTATCTTTGATTTGGATAATCATGTTGATATCTATTTCTTGATTAAGATAATTATTTATATTAATTAATGAGCATTATGGAATGCAATGTTACAACATGGAGTTGACAATGATAAATAACCTCATTATGACTATGTTTCAACATTGTGCAAGGTCTATATATTTGAGTATACCATGTTAGCTTGAAATCTAGACTCAAATGTAAACATAGCTTCACCTATACTCATGCAGGGTCAATAGATTATTATCCCTTACAAATTTTGAGTAGACTTAGCATGAGATTTTCATTGACTTCTCATAATTTTGTGTAGGTCCCTCCTAATATCACTGGAAATTGTCCCTTGATCAAACTTTCTCATGTGTCGCTCTCTTCATTTTATATTGTAGAAGTTTGATTTTAATAGGTGATGCGCATACCAAGTGCAAGGTTTTATAAATCCCATAAGATGCTTTGAGAAAGTGAAATAATGACACAACCATTATAGCATTTTATAACTTCATAGTACAAAAAGTGTGTACCTTACACATCCCATGATCAAAATTATGTAAGAAACATTTAGAATTTCAAGCACATAATACTCACCTGTTATATCTCCATAAAAGATTGCTCCTTGACTGTTATCAAATCTTCCAAATGGGTTGCTTTCTTGATTTCTTTGTTGATTGTCCCACTTATGCAACAAGGCTATCATTCATATTAGATCACTCCAACTTTGTATCAGTTCTATCATAGACTGGTGTGTCAAACAATCAACAAACATGACAATGCTTTGATCTAACTAATCCAAACTACTGATGTATCTGATATCTACATGTGATGTAGATCGTCAACCTTCACTATCATACTGATGTTCACTACCTTCATTGTCATACTACTTGTCTTCTCCTTGGGGCTAAGTGATAAAGCATTGGTCAGATCCCCTGAATTCATAATTTTTTTATGCACTCAGTGATGCTTCTTATGCATTATGCACAAGATTAGGTTTTTCCTTCTCTTGGTCTTGTTTCAATATCCAAACTCTCATATATTTCTTCTTCTTGCTCAAAGTATCTATCTGTTTGTTATGTCTAGATGGTTCCATCAACCTACTTCTATAGGACATTGTTGTATGTCCAAGATTATTATAGTTATAACAAATGATCTTGTAACCAACTAGAGGAACAAAATAATTATATCTTCTAGAAAAAAAAAACGATCATTTCTTACTTGTGTACTACAAAATCTTGTAGTGTGACCTAGATGCTTACATTTAAAACATAGGACATTACTTATTCTATTTGACAACTCATAATAACTCTTATTCCAATTAACTTTCCTTGCATGCATCCAACACTCTATTGTTTTATGACCAAATTCATAACATAAATAGCAATAAACATGAAAGGAATTTTCAAACCTAATGTTTTGATGTTGTCCTGAATGGAAAGATCTTCTGAACTTGTTCTTTTTATCTTAAGTAGGAGTGTTTTCCTTTTGTGGGATTTGATCTTCCTTCTTGTTTCTTTCACTTTTGATAGGGGCTTTATTTGACTTCTTTTGTGCCTTATTTGAATCCTCTTTATAACCAAGTCCCGTCTTATTGAAAGGTGATATCTACGTGTCTAAAATCTCATCTAAACATTCAATGCTCTTTTCAAATTGAAGATTCTTGTGCAACTTGGAGGATGCATTTTCAAAGTCCTTTCTTAAGGAAACTATCTCTAATTCATACCTTTCACAATCAACCTCTTTTGCCTTAAACTAATTTATGACTTTTTTATTTTCTTAACTTCTTCAACTTGTACCTTTAAATCCATGATTAGTTTTTCTACTTCTTCAAGGGTTGAAAGTGATTTAGCCTTGTATTCCTTTTCTTCTTGAAGTTGTAACTTTAGCTTCTGGTTCTCCTTTCCAAGTTTCTTGATCTCATCTATGGCAAAAATAAGTTCACCTTCAAAATTAATTTCATACTCATCTTCATCATATCCTTTTTCATTATCACTCACAATGTTGTCTCCATTTGTCATGACATAACTTTTGCTTGCCTCTTCTTCACATGAATGTCTCCTTTCTTTGTCTATATTCTCAACTACAAGACTATCCTCTCTTTTAGAGATGTCACATCTTGTGTCAATTAACAAGGGTGTTTCACACAAAAAAACATCATTTGATTTGATTGGTGCTAATTGATCAACATTTTGCTAGGTATTTCTTTTTCCCTTGTTTCCTTTTCTTTTTTCCATAGTATTCCACTAAAAAGATCAACCTAAGTTTGTTAAACTTCTACAAGGAGCTTGTTGCTCTAATACCAATTATTGGAAAACAATACCACCGAGAGGGGGTGACTCAGTGGTATAGAAGGCTAGTTTGTACTAATTCTTTAAACACTTACAAGAAGCCAGTATATCAAGGTAACAAAGGAATTAGAAGATCATGGCAAACAAACCATAACACAAGACACCATGACACAAGATTTAAGTAGAAAACCCTAATCAGGGAAAAACCACTGTCCAACCTCCCAAAAGAACTTTATTGTAGTGTCTCACTAACAAAGAATCTCACTAATTACAATGTTGAATCTCACTTATTACAATGCTAACAGGAGCACCAATTCCTTACAAAAAGGGAGCACCAACTCCACACAATAGGGAGCACCAACTCCACACAAAAGGGAGCACCAACTCCACACAAAAGGTAATAAGTGAGATTCAATAAAATGTATTTAAGACATAATTAAACCCTAAACCGTCGACCCTTAACCCTTAACTGTAAACCCTAAACCAATAACATTTAACCCTAAACATTTAACCCTAAACCCTTAACCCTTAACCCTAAACCCTAAAACCTTAACCCTTAACTGTAAACCCTTAACCCTTAATCATAAACCCTTGACCCTAAACCCTAAACCCTAAACCCTAAAACCTTAACCATTAACCCTTAAACCTCAACCCTAAACCCTAAACCCTTAACCCCTAACCCTCAACCCTAAACTATTAACCTGAAGTTCCCTAAACCCTTAACCCTCAAACCCTAAACCATAAATCCTTAACCATCTACATCCTCTTAGGAAAAGCCTTAAGCAATTTTATTAAATCCCCTTAATCCATGTCATCTTTCTGAGGTCCATAAACCATGAGCTAATGGAATCATTTTATCTTAAGTTGACCAATTTTAATATATTTATCTTTTTAAACAAGTTTGTAAAATCTTCAAGCATAAAAAATTATATAAATTGATCAAATGTGAATGATCATTTTCAACTATTATTAGTGGGTTAAGGGGATTAATGAGTAGATTTCAAGTTGTAGGTCATCTACATCATCTTAGATCATCCCTTGACAATGATATGTGGTTTGTCTACCTCTGGAAAATAAATAATTGTTAATGTGATGTGAAATCTAGTTTTATAGGGCCACATTTTGATGAACTATTGTTGTAGGTTAATTATTGGTTGTTTCAAACCCCTACCTATATTTAATTGATAGTACAATTTTCATTTTACATATCCTATTTTTTAAAATGTATTTAGGACATAATTAAACCCTAAATTGTCAACCCTAAACACTTAATCCTTCAACCTAAACCCTAAACATTTACCCCTAAACCCTTAACCCTTACCCCTAAACCCTTAACCCTGAACTCTTAACCTTAAACCCTTTTAACCCTAAACCCTTAACCCTTAACTCTAAACCTTAAACCCTTAACCCATAACCCTATACCCTTAACCCTTAACCCTTAACCCTAAACCATTAACCCTTAACTATAAACCCTAAACCCTTGACCCTTAAACCTAAACCCTATACATTTAACAATAAACCCTAAACCCTTAACCTTAAACCCTTTTAACCTAAAACCCTAAACCCTTAACCCTTAATTCTATACCCTTAACCCAATACCTTAAACCCTTAACCCTTAACTGTAAACCCTAAACCCTTAACCCTAAACCCTAAACCCTAAACATTTAAGCCTAAACCCTAAACCCTAAACCCTTAACCCTTAAGCCTAAATCCTAAACCCTTAAGCCTAAACCCTTAACCTTAAACCCTTTTAACCCTAAACCCTTAACCTTAAACCCTTTTAACCCTAAACCCTAAACCCTTAACACTAAATCCTTGACCTTAAACCATTTTAACTCTAAACCCTAAACCCTTAAACCTATACCCTTAACCCATGAAATGTGTATGCAATCTTTGATATCACTCATTTCTATTAATCTAACCCATGAAATGTGTTTGACCTAGGAGAATCCATTCAACTATTGATTTGACAAACTCATAAACAATTTCTATAAACACTACCCTAACAAGTTTAGCTATCTAGAAGACAAAGGTGAATATTTTTTAACGGCATGTTATGTTGAATTGATATTGTGTAGCATAAATCAAATTTATGTTGTAAATCAAGGTCACGACACTTGGGATTGAACTTGTAGCATTAGGTAATAAATTGTAGTGTATTTTGAGGTGATAGAAAACCTAAAATAGGAATCATATAGTGCCAATTAATTATCTAGCAATGATATTTATCAATTCAGCATAACATCCACATCATTCTGAACCATCATCAAGTTTAAAGATAAGTATTTCTACCCTATGTATATTTAACTTTCATATATTTATTGTAAATATTTATAAATCCTAACTTTAATTAATCCAAGTTAATTTATACTTCAATAATTATATTTATTTAACCTAAATATATGTAAAAAATATTTTATTCCCCTACATGTCTCTACACTTCGTAGGTGTAATTAAGCTATTATAATGAAAAAAGGTGTTCTATAGTGATAGTAAGGCTCAAAACATCATATTGTGACTGTGTAAATACAAATTTCCAAATAAAATCCCCCAGATCTAGATATATATTTTATTGAGAGGAAGTTACAAAATTTTAATTTACACTATCGAGAGATATTGGTGTCATCTAACATCTATCTCTACTTTTGGCATTGTACATTTGAACCTAAACCCTTAACCCTTAACCCTTAACCCTTAACCATAAACCTTAAACCCTTTTAAATCCTTAACCCTTAACCCGTAACCCTGTACCCTTAACCTTAAACCCTAAACCCTTAACTATAAACCCTTGACCCTAAACCCTAAACCCTTGAAAGTAAACCCTAAACCCTTAACCCTTAACCCTAAACCCTTAACCCTAGACCCTTACCCCTAAACCCTAAACCCTAAAACCTTAACCATTAACCCTAAACACTTAACCCTCAACCCTAAACCCTTAACCCTTAACCCTCAACCCTTAACCCTCAACCCTAAACTATTAACCCTAATTTCCCTAAACCCTAAATCCTTAGCCATCTACATCCTCTTAGGACAAGACTTAAGCAATTTTCTTAAATCCCCTTAATCCATGTCATCTTTCCTAGGTCCATAAACCATGCTAATGGAATGATTTTGTCTTAAGTTGACCAAGTTTAATATTTTGATCTTTTTAAACAAGTTTGTAAAAACTTCAAGCATCTAACATTATACAAATTGATCAAATGTGAATGATCAATTTTCAACTATTATTAGTGGCTTATGGGGATTAATGACTAGATTTCAAGTTGTAGGTCATCTACATTGTCTTAGATCATCCCTTGACAATGAGTAGATTTCAAAGGGATTAGTGCTATTATTAGTGGCTTAAGGGGATTTTTTTATCATTCCTTGACAATGATATGTGGTTTTGTTTACCTTTGAAAAACAAATAATTGTTAATGTGATGTGAAATCTAGTTTTGTAGGGCCACATTTTGATGAACTATTGTTGTAGGTTAATTATTGGTTGTTTCAACCCCCTACTTATAATTAATTGATAGTACACTTTTCATTTTACATATCCTATTTTTTAAAATGTATTTAGGACATAATTAATAACATATGATGGCCCCCTATTGTTAATTAATAACTATAAACTTAGCACTTTGATGAGATATTGATTTCTAATCATTTACGTCTAAGGCATATAAAACTTTGTGGCTTGATATAAATGAGTAGATTTCAAGTTGCACTATCTATGTATCCTCTTAGGACATGCCTTAAGCAATTTTACTTAAATCCCCTTAATCCACATGTCATATTTCCTAGATCCCTAAATCCTAAACCCTAAACCATAGACATCATCTTAGGACAGGTCTTAAGCAATTTTCTTAAATCCCCTTAATCCATGTCATCTTTCCTAGGTCCATAAACCGTGCTAATTAAATGATTTAGTCTTCAGTTGACCAAGTTTAATATATTTATCTTTTAAACAAGTTTGTAAGAACTTCAAGCATCTAACATTATACAAATTGATCAAATGTGAACGATCAATTTTCAACTATTAATAGTGGCTTAAGGGGATTAATGAGTAGATTTCAAGTTGTAGGTCATAGATATATTCTCTTAGATCATCCCTTGAAAAATAGTAGATTTCAAGGGGATTAGTGCTATTATTAGTGGCTTAAGGGGATTTTATGATCATCCCTTGACAATGACATGTGGTTTGTCTACCTTTGAGAAACAAATAATTGTTAATGTGATGTGAAATCTAGTTTTGTAGGGTGACATTTTGATGAACTATTATTGTAGGTTAAATATTGGTTGTAGGGAAACATTTTAAAATATAAAAATTTGCATTTATCCTATTACTATCAATGAAATCTTGTTTTATGAATTCATTTGAACTATTGAGACTTTAAGGTTTTGTTTCAATTTAGTTTAGGGTTTTCTTTTTGTGTGTAGTGTAATTGTTTATATGTTTCAATTCAATTTAGGGTTTTTCTGTGTGTAGGGTAATTGTTTTTAGGTTTCAGTTCAGTTTAGGTTTTTTTTTTTTGTGTAGGTTAATTGTTTTGAGTTTTCTTTTATATGAGGGTCAGGGCTTAAATTTGACAGTCAACCTTGCTTGTCAAACAATTTTTAATGACAATTATCTATTCAATACTGCCCTTCAAATACTATGACATGCCTCAGTATAAGTAAATCATATAAACATCTAATTTATATATCAATCATAATCCTATATAAATTTTAACAGTTTGTCCAAAATCTCTCCTTTCATATGATATACTATTTTTAAAAATTTTATTGTATTTTATAGCAAAAATGTTTAAATACAGTTATACAGAAATTTAAAACCTAATTTATAGAATAATACAGAAAAAAACTTAAAAATTAAAATTACAAATTCAAAAATTGAAGAGAATGTGGAAAAATCCACTCACTAGAGTTTCAAGTGGTCGAAAATGCTTCTTTTACACTTAGGATTGCATTCTCTAACCTGTGCCTGTCACTGTGAAATGAGGTTGCAGGCATTTTTTAAAAAAAATAATACTTTTTCGAAACAGGATCCCATTTCTTGGTATGAGGTTCGAGATCCCACTATGTAATGTGATCTCATCCTAGATTTTAGGCTTGGGATCCCGATCCATAATGGGATCTCATTTTATACAAAGCGGGATCCCATTTTGCTTTGCCTAATTTCAGGTTCTTTTCTAAGTCTGAAACTTCCACATTAAGGGGACTCAACTTTGTGCATTTACCCTAATATACATATCAACTATGACTCTTAATGAACAAAATCATGTAAAAAATTCTATAGTTTCATCTTTTTTTCATTAAGTCAATAAGTAAAGGGATAGCCAGAGATGTATTAAGGATAAATAATAATGGATGATGCATTAGAAATAAGTGATAATAGTTTAATAGAGTACTAATTGTGGTAACAATGGAGTTAATAGTTGGTGAAATAGTTAATACGTTTGAACTATATGTAAGGGTAGAGATATGACAATTATGTGTATGTAGCCATATGTTTTTCTTTTATTGAAAACCTAATGTTGATTATTTCCAAAGGGGGGTTAACCTTAAACCCTTTTAACTCTAAACCCTAAACCTGTAACCCTAAACCCTATACCCTTAACCCATGAAATGTGTATGCAATATTTGATATTACTCATTGCTATTAATCTAACCCACAAAATGTGTTTGACCTAAGAGAATACATTCACCTATTGAGTTGACAAACTCCTAAACAATTTCTATAAACACTACCCTAACAAGTTTAGCTATCTAAATACAAAGGTGAATATTTTTTAAGGGCATCTTATGTCAAATTGATATTGTGTAGAATAGACCAAATTTATGTAGTAAATCAAGCTCACGACACTTGGGATTGAACTTGTAGCATTATGTAATAAATTGTAGAGTTTTTTGAGGTGATAGAAAACCTAAAATAGGAATCATATAGTGTCAATTAATTATCTAGCAATGATATTTATCAATTGACCATAATAGCCACATCATTTTGAACCATCATTAGGTTTAAAGCTAAGTACTTCTATCCTATGTATATAAGTTTCATATATTTATTGTAAATATTTATAAATCCTAACTTTAATTAATCCAAGTTAATTTATACTTCAATAATTATATTTATTTAACCCAAATTTATATGTAAAAAAGATTTTATTCCCCTACACCTCTCTACACTTCATAGGTGTAATTAAGCTATTATAATGACAAAAGGTGTTCGATAGTGATAGTAAGGCTCGAAACCTCATACTATAACTATGTAAATACAAATTTCCAAATAAAATCCCCCAAGTCTAGATATATATTTTATTGAGAGGAAGTTACAAAATTTTGATTTACAGTAGATCGAGAGATATTGGTGTCATCTAACATCTATCTATACTTTTAGCATTGTACATTTAACCCTAAACCCTAAACCCTTTTAAACCCTTAATTTGTAACCCTATACCTATTAGGGTTAGCCGACAAAAGATATCAATTAAATGCAAATAAAGATTAAATGGAGGAATGAAAATACACAAAAATAATAACATTGAGAGACAACTTTTAACGTGGTTCACCCAAACTCAAGCTGCATCCACCAATAGAGAGTCCAATATTATTATCTAGTAAATTAAACTGATTACAACCAGTAATCCTTGCAACTCAATACCACTGCAAAATGCTACAATACATTAATGAAAACCCTAACCTTTAGCCATTTTTATCACAACTTTTGTCGGTTATAAAATAGGGTTTTTTTAGTGATGGCCAATGAAAAAATAACTCTCGACACCTTAATAAAATAATAAAAAGCTGTGTGAGGTTTCAGGGGTGCTGCCCCTGGACCCTGTAAGGGACGCTACCCCTTGACCTTGTCTTGGGGGCACTACCCCCAAATCCCCACAAGGGGCACTGCCCCTTGACCCCGTAGGAATTTTGGGGGAAACCGCACTGATAAAAGTGGGGTAAATTTAACCTCTGAGTTTGATTAGGCTCCATATAACAATAATCTCCCATTTGGAGACTGATCAGACTCCACACCAGATCATCTCCCACTTGGAGACTAATCATAACACCATTGACCATGTAGTTCCCATTGGAAATAGGCACCCTAGACTCTGTTGTTCTAATTTTGTTTTTAGACTTGAAGACCAACCAAAGTTGAAGAGGAGCTTAGCTTCTCCCTTGTTACTTGTAAACATATCTGTTGGATTTTCATCTATATGTATTTTTTTCAGCCTTAACTGTCAATCATCCAACACTGACCAAATGAAGTGATACCTCAACTGTATGTGTTTGGTCTTTAAATGCAAGGCATAATTCTTTGTAAGATGTATGGCACTGTGACTATCCATAAAAAATAACTATTAGCCTACTATTTTCCCAATTCTTCCATGAAAGATTGTAGCCATATCATCTCCTTTCTTGCCTCTGTTGTTGCTACATACTCTACCTTCATGGTGGATAAAGTAACCACCTTTTTTAACCATGAGATCCAACTCACCATTGTCCCACCTACAGTAAAGACATAACCTGTAGTACTCCACCTGGTATCAATATCCCTTGCCAAATATGAGTCTACATAACCTGCTAAATCAGTATTAGAGCCCCCAAAATATAAGTGTTTATTAGATGTACCTCTCAAATATTTGAGAATCCATTTTACTACATTCCAATGTTCTAATTCGGGATGACTCATATACCTGCTTATGACTCCTACAGCATGTGCAATATCTGGTCTCGTGCATAGCATGGAATACATTAAACTTCCTACAGGTGAAGCATATGGTACCTTGGACATTTTTTCTTCCTCCTCTGTTGTCTTAGGACACATCTCCTTAGTTAATTTCAAATGACTAGGCAAAGGTGTGCTGACAGATTTTGCATTCTCCATATGGAATCTCTGTAACACCTTTTCAACATAATCAGCTTGAGATGTCAATTTTCTATTTTTCCTATCTCTGCAAATTTTTATACCAAGGATTTGTTTTGTTGCCCCCAAATCCTTCATAGTAAATGATTGTGCTAACTGCTATTTTAATTCTGTTATGTGATCCATGTTAGACCCTGCTACAAGCATGTCATCAACATATAAACATAAAATAATGTAGCTATCATTATCCAACCTTTTAAAATAAACACAATGGTCAGAATTACAATGGTTGTAGCCTTTAGCCATAAAACTATCAAATTTCAAGTACCATTGTCGAGGTGCTTGTTTCAGGCCATACAAACTCTTCTTTAATCTACACACTAGTTTCTCCTTACCTTTGACTTCAAATACTTGTGGTTGTTCCATGTATATCTCCTCCTCCAAATCACCATGGAGAAAGGCAGTTTTCACATCTAGCTGTTCCAAATGCAAATCTTCAACAACCACAATACTTAAAACAGTACGAATAGAAGTCATTTTGACAACTGGAGAAAATATCTCATCAAAATCAATGCCCCTTTTCTGTGTAAATCCTTTTACAACTAACCTGGCTTTAAATCTTTTCTTGCCTCCATCTTCCTCTTTCAGCCTATAAACCCATTTGTTTGGTAAAGCCTTTTTACCTATAGGTAAATTACATAATTCCCAAGTCTAATTTTTCAGCAAGGAGTCCATTTCTTCTTGCATTGTAAGCTCCCATTGAACCTCTGTATCCACCTACATAGCTTCATCATACCCTTCTAATTCACCAACATCTATTAACAAAATAGAATACAAAGAGGAAGAAAACCTTTCAGGAGGTCTACTTAGCCTTGTTGACCATCTAACATTCACTGGAGTTTGTGGTATTTCTAGTTGTTGTTGCGAAGCATGAGGAACCACTGAAACATCACTATTTGGAGTATCATTCAGCACCACATAATCCTTTTCTTTCTTCTCATGCTACTGCAACTAATCTTTGTACAACACCTTCTCATTGAATACAACATCCCTACTTCTCACAATTTTTTTATTTTTAAAATCCCAAAGGCTATAACCAAATTCATCAATGCCATATCCAATGAAGGTACACTTTTCTAATTTTGCATCTAGCTTGGTTCTATTTTTAGAATCTATATGTGTAAATGCTTCACATTTGAAGGTCTCGAGAAAAGAATAACTCACCTTCTTACCTGTCCATGCTTCCTCTGGAATACCATGGTCCAAAGGAACTGAAGGACCTCTATTAATTAAATATACAGAGGTGTTGAAAGCCTCTGTTCACATGTCTAAAGGCAGCCCAACATGCAACCTCATGGTCCTTGGACACTCCTTTATTATCCTATTCATGTGTTCAACCACTCCATTTTCCTGTGGAGTCCCTGGAACCATTTTTTGCCTATGAATTCCATTAAAGGATCGATAATCCTCAAATTCTTTATTGCAATACTCACCACCATTATCAAATCCAAGACATTTGAATCTTTTACCCATCTCATTCTCAACCAAGCTTCTCTATTTCCTAAATGTTTTAAATACATTAGATTTCTGCCTAAGGAAACAAATCCATACCTTCCTAGTTGCATCATCTATGAATGTAACATAATATTGAGAGCCACCGAGAGAAGACACTTAAGTTGGTCCCCATACATCTGTATGCACAAGCTTCAACTTTTCATTTTTCTTTTACTTCCCATCCTTGAGAAAATTGACTCTCTTTTGTTTTCCATACACAACTTTCACACAAATCCATATTAATACATTTTAGACCTGGTAAAACTTTCTTAGAATGAAGTACCTTCATACCTTTTTCACTCATATGCCCAAGTCTGTTATGCCATAGTGTTGTCTCAGAACCTACAGCAACTGTTTGAGTCTCTTCTTGCAAACCTACAACAACTATTCCTGAACCTCTTTGATTTTTCTCTACAATAGCTAAAGTAGAAGGAACAATATGACCTGTACAAAGATATAAGGTGCCTACTTTCACACCTTTTGTTACTATTGTTTAGGGAGAAATTGGAGTTGTTAATTCTTTAGATTTTAGATGTTTAAATCTGCCTTTCCTCCTAACATTCAAGGATCTAGGGTCGAGTGACAAATACTATCATACCCTAGGTCACATGCAGATGTAGGGAAACTTGGATAGGGAATTTAATTATTAATTTTCCTTCTCTTATGCCCAATTAACCATTAAAACCTTAATTATGCAAATACGACAAAAAAATGATGAATGACGAAAAAAGCTCTTGTAGACAGGAGTAAAATACAAAATCACAGAGTACCTATTTTTGAGGCTCCAAAGCAGAACAATCGGGGACATTGGAGATGGTGCCCAACTCCAAGGTGCAGGTTTCTTCGCAGGATCTAAACCTCCTTCTAACACTAATCAGCCTTGTAACTTCTATTTTCTAAAACTCAGATGTGGAGGACACTAGAGTGAGTGCCCAAGTCCTAGAAGTGCTCATGTGTCCTTTTCTTTAGATCTTAAATCTTTGAGGCCTGTCAATCCTTCTTGTAGCTCCACTTTTCCCAAATGTGACACCTATAACCTAAACACACAAGACTTGGTTTGGGGGTTGTGGTGTTTAGAGGCTTGCCTCAGTCAAGCCCTGGAGGACACTTAAGTCTCCAAACACCATTGTCAGATAAAGAGTGTGTGCCCTTGTGAGGAAGAGGAAAAAAATAAAGGAATCAATGATGAAACCACAATATTATGTCACCTTGTAGTGAAGCTCTCATGGGAGGAAGAAGCTCTTCATTCCATGAGGAAATTGATGCTCAAATCTACAAATACCAACACACAAAACACAAGTCTACTCTTGCAACACAATGAAAGCCCTGAATCACCTTAAGAATACAATATCTTGCTAGTAATCATCTAGTTTACAAATGAATGCCTAAGCATGCTTATATATGCAACTACAAGCACTCATGAAAAGATTTTAAAAATCAAAACTTACCATGTCGGCAAAAGGACCAAATAATGGTCATAAACCAACACCCAGAAATTAGGGCTGACCCAAAATAGGGTAGGACTAGGGTGTGAGTGCCCAAGTCTTCCCCCCTATTTTGGGTTGGGTACATCTCAAGTGGTCTATCTAGGCCCAATTTGTCATGAGACCTAGGCCTCATTCCATCAGGATGCCAGAATATGAACTCAAATGTCCTAAATGCATGCTAAAGACCTGGGAGCTAAACCTTATGAGGGAAAAGCCCGCAAGGGGACATTGTCTAACATTACAACTATTAAGGCACCTTTTGAAACCTTCCAATTTTTATCAATAAATGTAATAATGCAACTTTCTTCAGTTAGCTGCCCTGCTGAAATTAAATTCCTACTGAGCCTTGGAACGTGCCTTACCTCTTGTAGTAGACCATGATTCCTATTCTGCAACCTAATTTTAATTCTTCCCTTTCCAATAATCTGACAAGGTTTATCATCTCCTAAATAAACCAGCCCAAAATCCCCATGGACATAATCAAGAAAATAACTTCTATGGGGCATATAGCATGAAATGAGGCCCCTAAATCTAAAACCCATGAATCTTTAGCATTATCTAGGGAAAGAATCAAAGCATCATCTTGAGATTTATTACTTACCACATTTGCCTCCTTATTTCCTTCTTGTTTGTCTCCTTCTTTATTCTTCTAAGACTAGCAATCGTTCTTCAGATGACCTAGTTTCCCATAGTACCAGTAATCCTTCTATCCTTTGGATTGGGATCTCTTGTCCTTTGATTTCCCTCGTGACTTCCCATGACCTCCAAAACCTTTTCCTCTCTTCTTTGATCTGCCCCTACTTTCTACATTCAAAACACTGCTTGATGTGGACCCTCCTAATCTTTTCTATCGTATTTCATCACTAAGGATAACACCAACAACATCATGAAATTTTAAAGTATTTGAACTAGAGACAAAGTTACGTATAGCCATTACCAAGCTATTCCAACTTTCTGGCAAAGAACATAATATCAAGAGAGCCCTCACCTCTTCATCAAAACTTATTTTTACAGAAGTTAACTAACTAATAATTATATTAAACTCATTTAAATGATATGTCACGAATCTGCCTTTAATAATTTTCAGATTAAACAAAAACTTCATGAAAAATACCTTATTTGAGGGTAAGGGTTTTTCATACAATTTAGCCAAAGCTTTCATCAGACCATCTATTATCTTTGCTTCTATTATATTGAATGCCACCAATGGTGTCAGGCACAACTGAATGGTTCCCAGTGCCTTTCTATGTAGAAGATTCCAATCCTCATCAGTCATTATTGCCAGTTTCTTGGCTACTCCTTCCAACGGCCTTCATAAATCCTCCTGATAGAGATAATCCTCCATCTGCAACTTCCATAACTGATAGTTCTACCCATTGAATTTATCTACCTTTAATTTACCCTCGTCTGCCATTGCTCCCATTCAACCATGAGACTCCCATTCAACCGTGAGACCTTCCTGCAAATGATAATCGAACACAACCCACTCTAATACCACTTTTTAGGTTCATCTGACAGAAGATATCAATTAAATGCAAATAAAGATTAAATAAATGAATGAAAATACATAGAAATAATAACAGTGAGAAACAAGTTTTAACGTGGTTCAACCAAACTCAGGCTACATCTACCAATAGAGAGTCCAATATTATTATCTAGTAAATCAAACTAAATACAACTAGCAATCCTTCCAACTCAATACCATAGCAAAATGCTACAATACATCAATGAAAACCCTAACCCTTAGCCATTTTTATCATGACTTTTATCAGTTACAAAATAGGGTTTTTTTTTAATGTTAGAATAATAAAAAACCGTGTCCCGCCTTAACCCTTAACCATATACCCTTAACCTTAAACCCTTAACCCTATTTACCCTTAACCCATGAAATGTGTATACAATCTTTGATATCACTCATTTCTATTAATCTAACCCATGAAATGCATTTGACATAAGAGAATTCATTCACCTATTGAGTTGACAAACTCCTAAACAATTTCTATAAATTCTACCCTAACAAGTTTAGCTATCTAGAAGACAAAGGTCAATATTTTTTAATGGCATGTTATGTCAAATTGATATTGTGTAGCATAGATCAAATTTATATAGTAAATCAAGCTCACGACACTTGGGATTGAACTTGTAGCATTAGGTAATAAATTGTAGAGTTTTCTGAGGTGATAGAAAACCTAAAATAGGAATCATATAGTGCCATTTAATTATCTAGCAATGATATTTATCAATTCAGCATAACATCATCATCATTCTAAACCATCATCAAGTTTAAAGCTAAGTACTTCTATCCTATGTATATAGCTTTCATATATTTATTGTAAATATTTATAAATCCTAAATTCAATTAATCCAAGTTAATTTATACTTACATAATTATATTTATTTAACCTAAATATATGTAAAAAAGATTTTATTCCCCTACACCCCTCTACACTTCATACATGTAATTAAGCTATTATAATGACAAAAGGTGTTCTATAGTGATAGTAAGGCTCGAAACATAGTATTGTGACTATGTAAATATAAATTTCCAAGTAAAATCCCCCAAATATAGATATATATTTTATTGAGAAGAAGTTACAAAAGTTTAATTTACACTATAGAGAGATATTGGTGTCATCTAACATCCATCTATACTTTTGGCATTGTACATTTAACCCTAAACCCTTAACCCTTAATCCTAAACACTAAACCCTTAACCCTTAACCCTAAACAATTTTAAACCATTGACCGTTAACCTGTAACCCTATACCCTTAACCCTAAACCCTAAACACTTAACCCTTAACCCTTACCTATAAACCCTTGACCCTAAACCCTAAAACCCTAAACCCTTGACCCTAAACGTTAAACCCTAAACCCTAAACCCTTAGCCCTTAACCCTTAACCCTCAAGCCTTAACCCTCAACCCTAAACTGTTAACCCTAATTTCCCTAAACCCTAAACCCTAAACCTTAAACCCTAAATCTTAGCCATCTACATCCTCTTAGGACAAGACTTAAGCAATTTTCTTAAATCCCCTTAATCCATGTCATCTTTCCTATATCTATAAGCCATGCTAATGGAATGATTTTGTCTTGAGTTGACCAAGTTTAATATATTTATCTTTTAAAACAAGTTTGTAAAAACTTCAAGCATCTAACATTATACAAATTGATCAAATGTGAATGATCAATTTTCAACTATTATTTGTGGCTTAAGGGGATTAATGACTAGATTTCAAGTTGTAGGTCATCTACATCCTCTTAGATCATCCCTTGACAATGAGTATATTTCAAGGGGATTAGTGCTATTATTGGTGTCTTAAGGGGATTTTATGATCATCCCTTGACAATGATATGCGGTTTGTCTACCTTTGAAAAACAAATAATTGTTAATGTGATGTGAAATCTAGTTTTGTAGGGCCACATTTTGATGAACTATTGTTGTATCCTCTTAGGACATGCCTTAAGCAATTTTACTTAAATCTCCTTAATCCACATGTCATCTTTCCTAGGTCCCTAAACCCTAAACCCTAAACCCTTAACCATTAACCCTTAACCCTAAACCCTAAACCCTAAATCCTTAACCATATACATCCTCTTAGGACGAGTCTTAAGCAATTATCTTAAATCCCCTTAATCCATGTCATCTTTCCTAGGTCCATAAACCATGCTAATGGAATGATTTAGTTTTTAGTTGACCAAGTTTCATATATTTATCTTTTTAAACAAGTTTGTAAAAACTTCAAGCATTTAACATTATACAAATTGATCAATTTTCAACTATTAATAGTGGCTTAAGGGGATTAATGTGTAGATTTCAAGTTGTAGGTCATAGATATATCCTCTTAGATCATCCCTTGAAAAAGAGTAGATTTCAAGGGGATTAGTGCTATTATTAGTGGCTTAAGGAGATTTTATGATGACATGTGGTTTGTCTACCTTTGAAAAATAAATAATTGTTAATGTGATGTTAAATAAAGTTTTGTAGGGCCACATTTTGATGAACTATTGTTGTAGATTAAATATTGGTTGTAGGGCCACATTTTAAAATATAAAATTTCATATTTATCCTATTACTAGCAATGAATACCATTTTATGAATTTGTTTGAACCATTGAGACTTTGGGGTTTTGTTTTAATTCAATTTAGGGTTTTCTTTTTGTGTGTAGGGTAATTGTGTATAGGTTTCAATTCAATTTAGCATTTTTATGTGTGTAGGGTAATTGTTTTTAGGTTTCAATTCAGTTTAGGGTTCTTTTTGTGTTTAGGATAATTGTTTTGAGTTTTCTTTGATATGAGGGTCAGGGCTTAAATTTGACAGTGAACCTTGCTTGTCAAGTAATTTTTTTATGACAATTATCTATTCAATAGTGCCCTTCAAATACTATGGCATGCCTTAGTATAAGTAATGTTGCAAGTATGAGGTGAGCCAGTGTTGTCATTGATGTCAACATACTCATATTGCATTGACAAGAAGGATTTGATGAGTTGTGTGCTGAGGATATTGAGAAAATTAGCCTCAGTCAGGAATAGTGAAGAACAGTGATGAGAAGAAGGCAAATGTACTGTATAGGATGAGAACCGGAGGATGCGGATTAAAGGGTTAGTAGATATGAGTCTTGAGATGCTTCAGTTAAGATTTCAGAGGTCCACATGAAGATCTGAAGGAGTTGTGGCTGTTGGTATAGAACTGGTTCCGGCAAGTATCCAGAGGTGACAGAGGATCACAAAAAGGTCCGGTGAGGTCCGGAATTGTATTATCCTAATCTGCGGATTGGAAGGAGTGTTTCGGATGTCCTCGTGATGTGTCATCCTGATTTGTGTATGATTTGGAGATCCGGAAGTACCTCTTGCATTATGACAGTGGCGACAGACTGTGTTCTTGAAGTTCCGGATGAGGAAGACAAGAGATTCCAGTAAGTAGAGGAAGTGCGGATGTATCCGGTCAATCAGACAGGCTTGTGAAGGTTCTTGGATCATGTTTAGGTTGTGTTGTTGGTCCACATTGATGGTAGAGCCCGGAATTGAAGTTATTCTTCCGGATGAAGTTCTTGCTCTGTTTAGCCGACCGGATGAGTTGTTCATCCTGCGAATGTTCTTGTGGTGGCCGACCGGATGTGTTATTCATCTTGCGGATACTCTTATGGTTGTTTGCCGACTTAGATGTTTGTTCCTAAGTCGATGTCTTGTATAAATAACGGTTTGTGAGTTCATTTCAAAGCGAGGTTTTTTTGTGGGTGAGTGTGGCATAGTGAAGGGAAGTGCGAAAGGCAGAGCAGAAGTTTTTGGGCTTAATTGGAACTGATCCGGACATGGTAGAGATGTCATTCTCTAGTTCAAGACTGTGATTTTTATCACTTTGTAGACAGTGTGTCTCCTTGTAGGCAGTGGGCCTCTTTGTGAGCAGTGTGCTCGGGCAGTGAGCCCTAATTGGCATGTGCCATTCATTTTTCTTTATTCTTCTAACAGAGAATAATTCTTGGGTTAATCACCCCGTGGTTTTTCCCTTAACTGGGTTTTCCACGTCAAAATCTTGGTGTTCAATGTGTTGATGCTTATCTACTCTTGTGTTTATGTATCATGCTTTCATGGATGATTAATTGATATGCTGCTAACTAACAACAAGAATCAAGTGTTTGAAAGAAGAAGAAGTTTTATACAACTGATTCACCCCCCCCCTCTCAGTTGTATGCCCTAGATCCAACAATTGGTATCAAAGCTAAGTTCCTCTGATAGGAGCTTAACCACTTGAGGAGATCCAGGATGTCGTCATACAAGAAGGATAGTCCGAAGTTCGATGGAACCAACTTCACTCTCTGGAAAGGTCGCATGAAGTGTCACTTGGAATGTATGGGAAAAGCATACTTGGCTATGGTTTCAAAACCATATGTACCTCCACAAGGTGGTCCGACAACTCTGAATGAAATCACAGAAGCTGAAAACAATCTGCGAACCAAGGAAGCTCTTCTAAGCGCATTGAATGACTCAGATCTCTCGAATGTTATTAACCTACCAACTGCATATGAGATCCTGACTAAACTGGAACTTCTGTATGAAGGAGATGAGTTTGTCAAAAGTGCAAGGTTGCAAAGTCTGAAAGGGAAATTTGAAAGATTGAAAATGAGAGATGATGAAAACATCACTACCTTTATGCCAAGAGTGAATGAGCTGGTATGTGGAATCAGAAATGCTGGTGGAACTTTAGATGAAAATGAGATTGTCTGCAAAATCCTAAGGTCCCTTCCTGCTGCCTACAAAATCAAGGTTGCTGCCATTGATGAATTCAGAGCCCACACAACTGTCACAAGAGAACAACTGGCTGGCAAACTAGCTGCATTTGAAATGACCGAGTTTGGAGATGATCCTCCCAAGACTGAATCTGCCTTCAAAGCCAGTGCCTATGTGAAAGGCAAGCAGAGATTTGATCTGGGAGAAAACTCATCAAAGAAGATGTCATGGTATGATCAAGCAAGAAGAGACATGGAAGAAGAAGAAGCAGAAACAGCTCAACTTGAAGCCCTCATTGCAAAGAGACTGCCAAGAGGATCCGGTAAGTATGAAGGAAAACTACCCTTTAAGTGTTTCAACTACAATAAGATTGGTCATTTTGCTTCAAGATGTCCGGAAAGATCTGCAAGGTCTAATAATAACAGACAAAGGTTTCAAAAGAATTGCTATTATGTTCATGAAGAAGATGACAATGAAGGAGTAACAGATGATGAATCAGAACTAGGAAGCAAATCCGGAAATGAGTGGGTGTTTATTGCCATCAAGGAAGAAGATTCAATACTCTCTGAATCTGTCAATCACAAAGTTGTTGAAAAAGCTTTGGCTGCTCAAGTGGAAGAAAAGGATGATTGGGTTATTGACAGTGGATGTTCTCACCATATGACTGGTGACAAGAATAAGTTCTTAGATTTGGAAAGATATGAAGGAGGAATGGTAAAGTTTGGTGACAATTCTGCTGGCAGAATCAGAGGTAGGGGAACTATTTCCTTTGATGGTAAGAGCAAAACAGGTAATGTACTGTATGTTGAAGGATTGAAGCACAATCTTCTCAGTGTTGGTCAGTTAGTGGACAAAGGCTATGATCTCCGGTTCAAGAATGGAAAATGCAGAATCTTTACAAGCTCCGGAACTGAAATTGCATCCGGTACTCAGACAAAAGGTAATATCTTTCATCTGGTTGGTTCAAATAAAAGTTGTTTGTTTGTTCAAATTGATCAGAGTTGGTTATGGCATAGAAGAATGTGTCATGTAAATTTTGATAACATCATCAAGATAAGTAATACTCAGGCTGTGAGAGATCTTCCAAAATTGATGAAACCTACAAATAGTGTGTGTAAAGAATGTCAGTTAGGTAAACAAAGCAGAGTCTCTTTCAAAAGCAAAGATCAGTCTTCTACCGGATTGTTGGAATTAGTACATACTGATCTATGTGGTCCGACAAGAATCAAGAGTCTGCAAGGTGATAGATATTTCATGTTGTTAATTGATGATCATTCCCGGATGATGTGGGTTACCTTTCTAAAAGAAAAATCAGAAGCTTTTGAGAAGTTCAAAATCTTCAAAGCTATGGTGGAGAATCAAACCGGATTGAAACTAAAGTGTCTAAGGTCTGATAGAGGTGGTGAATTTACATCTGGTGAATTCATTGACTTTTGTGAGAAATAGGGTATAAGGAGACAGTTGTCTGCTCCCAAGACTCCACAGCAGAATGGAGTAGTTGAGAGAAAGAACCGGACCATCCAGGAAGCTGCTAGGACAATGATGTTGGAAGCAAATGTTCCTCAAATGTTTTGGAAAGAAGCTGTCAGCACCGCAGTCTACACTCTAAATCGAGTTCAAATCAGAAACAACACCGGTAAGACCCCCTATGAACTTTGGTTTGGCATCACTCCTACTATGAAATATTTCAGGGTATTTGGTAGCAAGTGTTATATTAAAAGAGATGAAGATCTAGGAAAGTTTGATGCTAGAAGTGATGAGGGAATTTTCTTGGGCTACTCCACTCAAAGCAAAGCATACCGGTGTTACAATAAGAGATTGAGGAAGATGATAGAAAGCACCAATGTGAAAGTTGATGAAGGAATTGAGAAACCTTCAAGATTTTATGAGCTTGATGAAGATGACCAAGACAGTGTTCAAGGAACTCAATCCTCTCTGGTGAGACAGAGTCAGCCTGATCCGGTAAATCAGGAAGAAGAGATAGGTTTGAATGAGCCTGATCAAGAAACAGCAGTGCTGGATACTCCCAAAATTCCAAGGTATGTAAGACTGAATCACTCTGAAGATCAGATCATAGGTGACAGAAGCAAAGGTGTACAAACTAGAAGGAATATTGCTCAAAATCAGGATGAATGCTGTCTGATTTCAAAGATTGAACCTAAAACAATAAATGAAGCCTGCAATGATGAAAACTGGACCAAAGCAATGGAAGATGAATTAATGCAAATTGAGAAAAATCATACTTGGGATCTTGTTCCCAGACCTAGAGACAGGAATGTAATTGGAACCAAGTGGGTCTTCCGGAACAAACTAAATGAAGCTGGTGAAGTAATCAGAAACAAAGCTAGATTGGTCTACAAAGGCTACTCTCAAATAGAAGGAATTGACTTTGAAGAGACTTTTGCTCCGGTGGCAAGAATTGAAGCAGTCAGATTACTTCTTGCATTTGCTGCCTTCAAAGACTTCAAGGTATATCAGATGGATGTCAAGTCTGCCTTCCTAAATGGTGATCTGGAAGAAGAAGTCTACATTGAACAACCGGATGGATTTCAATTGTCTGATAATGATGATATGGTCTGCAAGTTGAAGAAAGCTTTGTATGGATTGAAGCAAGCCCCAAGAGCATGGTATGAAAGGTTGGATAAGCATCTTGTGCAGATTGGATTCAACAAAGGTACTGCTGACAGTAACTTATATTTCAAAATTGATCATGAAAACATTTTGATTGTTGAAGTGTTTGTGGATGATATCATTTTTGGAGGAAGAGATAGTATGTGCAAAACTTTTGCAAATCAGATGAAAAGTGAGTTTGAAATGTCTATGCTTGGTGAAATGAATTTCTTCTTGGGTCTGCAAATTACTCAAACAAAAGAAGGGATCTTCATTTCTCAGACCAAATATGTGAAAGAATTGTTAAGGAAATTTGGTATGGAAGACTCAAAGCCAATGAACACTCCTATGGCAACCAGATGTAAGTTAAGCAAAGATGATGATTCTCCAAAGGCAGATCAGACAAAGTATAGATCAATGATTGGTGGATTGTTGTATCTCACTCAAACTAGACCAGATATAATGCAGGCTGTTGGTCTTGTGGCAAGATTCCAGGCTGATCCTAGAGAATCTCATGTTATGGCAATCAAAAGAATTTTTAGGTACTTGAAAGGAACAGTTGAGTATGGTCTATGGTACCCTAGAGATCCGGATTTCTCTCTTCATGCTTACACAGATGCAGATTGGGCAGGAGATGTGGATGACCGGAAAAGCACTAGTGGTGGAGCATTCTTTTTGGGGAAGAGATTGGTTTCTTGGCTAAGCAAGAAACAAGATGCAATATCTCTGTCTACAACTGAAGCAGAATACATTGCAGCAGCAGGTAGTTGCACTCAAATCTTATGGATGAAGCAGATGCTAAGAGACATCAAAGTTGAATATGAGGAGCCTATCACAATTTTCTGTGATAATTCAAGTGCAATTAATATTTCCAAGAATCTGGTATTGCATTCTAAGACTAAGCACATATCTATCAAATTTCACTTTTTGAGAGAACAAGTAAACAAGGAAGAAGTCAGATTGGAGTATGTTCCCTCCAAGGATCAGATTGCAGATATCTTTACAAAACCTCTTCCCAAGGACTCTTTTAAATATCTCTGGGAGAAGTTAGGGGTCATGGCCCCTCCGGTGATGAACTAAGATGCACTGATGTGCATCAGTCCGGTGGCTATCACAGTCATATCTTGTGATCCGGACTGATGGGGAGCTGCAACTAAGGGGGAGCAGCTGGTATGATTCTGATGTATGAGAATTGTAAGTATGAGCCCTTTGCCATTGATTTCAAAGGGGGAGAGAAGACATGTGAAAAACAAGTGGTTGATGATCAAAGGGGGAGCAGTAAAGGAAGAGAAGACATGTGAAAAGTTGAAGTTCTTGTCTTAATGGTTTTTCACATCATATGTTGCCATCAATGACAAAGGGGGAGATTGTTGCAAGTATGAGGTGAGCCAGTGTTGTCATTGATGTCAACATACTCATATTGCATTGACAAGAAGGATTTGATGAGCTGTGTGCTGAGGATATTGAGAAAATTAGCCTCAGTCAGGAACAGTGAAGAACAGTGATGAGAAGAAGGCAAATGTACTGTATAGGATGAGAACCGGAGGATGCGGATTAAAGGGTTAGTAGATATGAGTCTTGAGATGCTTCAGTTAAGATTTCAGAGGTCCGCATGAAGATCTGAAGGAGTTGTGGCTATCGGTATAGAACCAGTTCCGGCAAGTATCCAGAGGTGACAGAGGATCACAAAAAGGTCCGGTGAGGTCCGGAATTGTATTATCCTAATCTGCGGATTGGAAGGAGTGTTTCGGATGTCCTCGTGATGTGTCATCCTGATTTGTGTATGATTTGGAGATCCAGAAGTACCTCTTACATTATGACAGTGGCGACAGACTGTGTTCTTGAAGTTCCGGATGAGGAAGACAAGAGATTCCAGTAAGTAGAGGAAGTGTGGATGTATCCGGTCAATCAGACAGGCTTGTGAAGGTTCTTGGATCATGTTTAGGTTGTGTTGTTGGTCCACATTGATGGTAGAGCCCGGAATTGAAGTTATTCTTCCGGATGAAGTTCTTGCTCTGTTTAGCCGACCGGATGAGTTGTTCATCCTGCGAATGTTCTTGTGGTGGCCGACCGGATGTGTTATTCATCTTGCGGATACTCTTATGGTTGTTTGCCGACTTAGATGTTTGTTCCTAAGTCGATGTCTTGTATAAATAACGGTTTGTGAGTTCATTTCAAAGCGAGGTTTTTTTGTGGGTGAGTGTGGCATAGTGAAGGGAAGTGCGAAAGGCAGAGCAGAAGTTTTTGGGCTTAATTGGAACTGATCTGGACATGGTAGAGATGTCATTCTCCAGTTCAAGACTGTGATTTTTATCACTTTGTAGATAGTGTGTCTCCTTGTAGGCAGTGGGCCTCTTTGTGAGCAGTGTGCTCGGGCAGTGAGCCCTAATTGGCATGTGCCATTCATTTTTCTTTATTCTTCTAACAGAGAATAATTCTTGGGTTAATCACCCCGTGGTTTTTCCCTTAACCGGGTTTTCCACGTCAAAATCTTGGTGTTCAATGTGTTGATGCTTATCTGCTCTTGTGTTTATGTATCATGCTTTCATGGATGATTAATTGATATGCTGCTAACTAACAACAAGAATCAAGTGTTTGAAAGAAGAAGAAGTTTTATACAACTGATTCACCCCCCCCCTCTCAGTTGTATGCCCTAGATCCAACAAGTAAATCATATAAAAATCAAATATATATATATATATATCAGTCATAATCCTATATAAATTTTGACAATTTGTCCAAAATCTCTCCTTTCATATGATATAGCCTTTTAAAATTTTTGATTGTATTTTACAACAAAAATGTTTAAATACATTTATACAAAAATTTAAAACCTAATGTAAAACCTAATTTATGGAATAAAACAAAAAAAAACTTAGAAATTAAAATTATAAATTCAAAAATTGAAGAGAATGTAGAAAAATCCACTCATTAGAATTTCAGGTGGCCAAAAATGTTGCTTTTACACTTGGGATCCCATTCTCTAACCTGTGCCTATCGCTATGAAATGAGGTCACAAGCATTTTTTAAAAAAATAGTACTTTTTCAAAATGAGATCCCGTTTCTTGGTTTGAGGTTTGGGATCCCACTACATAACAGGTTCCCATCCTAGATTTTAGGGTATGGATTGGGATCCCATTTTTCTTTGCCTAATTTTAGGTTTTTGTCTAAGTCTGAAACTTACAAATTAAGTGGACTCAACTTTGTATGCATATCAACTATGACTCTTAATGAACAAAATCACTTAAACAATTCCATAGTTTCATCTTTTTTTTAATTAGATCAATAAGTAAAGGGACAACTAGAGATGTATTAAGGATAAATAATAATGAATGATGCAATAGAAATAAGTGATAACAATTTAATAGAGTTGTAATTATGGTAACAATAGAGTTAATGGTCAGTGAAATAGTTAATACGTTTGAACTATATGTAAGGGTAGAGATATGACAATTATGTGTATGTAGCCATATGTTTTTCTTTTATTGAAAACCCAATGTTGATTATTTGATTGTTTCATTGTTGAAGGAATTGGAGCCATATGTGTTCATAGATGCCCTATAACTTATTCTCTTTGCAATTATAGTTAATTGATTTGTCCAATTCCATGCACTATTGTGGTTACTTTCTGTATTTGAGGTAGTTGGTTTTTCTTTGTGGACTTTATGCTTACCTTTTAGGACATGCTGCCAAATGTGGACTAACAAAGAAGGTAGACTTCTTTTTCAACTCTTACCAATTTATGTTTATGCTTTGGCCAAATCTATATTGTACCATTGAAATAGATGGATAATGAATGCCTAGTTGTTATTTACTATTCTCTGCCACATCTTGTTTGCAAGAAATATGTTCATTCAAGATTAGAGTGCATATAGTCATTAGGCATTCATCGTGAGTTCCCTCCTGCCCATTTGTTCCAAGTTGCTAGGTGCCTCATGCAAGGTCAGGTATTCTTCGAGTTAGGAATAATTCTGGGGAAGTGTAGTGCTTTGTGGTTGGGTGGAAAAAACACCTTAACCATTATCTTGACCTTCAACTTCCGGAAGACCAGTGGGTTATGGCAGTTGAAGATAGATATATATTTTATTCTCCTTATATAACTAAAAAAATTGATATAGCATGTATTAAACATTTGTATGGCTTTTTAGCCAACTAATGTAATTGTACTTCTCCTTGATGTATCATTTGGATGCACCTAGAGTATTGTAAAGATTGCAAGATACATGTATATCTTTGTTTATAGAAAGATTTAGTTTTCCATTTATAGATTGAAATTGTTTTAGTTGGTATTTTTAGTAATTTAGAAATTCAATACTTTACATTTGGTATCAAAGCGGTTGGGTTCAACACTTGGACCATTGGAGCTCATTATGAGGTTTCATGAGTTTGGTGAGATATTCTAATGATAAAACATTTGTTCCTATGCCAGAATGGAAGGAATGATAAGGACAAGAAGGCAGAGGTCAAGAAAACAAAACCTAGTGATATGCCTAAGATCACCATAAGAAAGAGCCATTTACTTGTTGGTGCCTGCTGCTGGTTCAGTTTTCACATATTCATCTATGAGCATTCTTAAAAAAATCCTAAAAAATTCTAAGTCTTTCAACCTTCGTAGTTGAAAAGTGCAAAAAACTCTTGTATGCATGTGTTTTTTGTATGTACAAGGCCATTTGTATATACATGCAAGTGCAAATGTACATTCGGACATACAAGATGGTTTGTCTGTTCAATCAGCTTCAGAAGGTTCAAAAATGGTTGCTTGTATGTCATAGATTCTGGGAATATTCCCTACTTGTATGTGAGGGTTTGCATGTATATTTGTGTTGTATGTTTAGACATGCAATGGGTAGATACAATGACAACATGCAAAGAAAATATACATCGGTGCACATACAAAGGAAATGTACATTGCAAAGATACAAGGAGGCCGACATACATTTGCTACAGTGACAGAGGATCATTGGCATGACAAGATGCATCGGCAGCTAACTCCAAGGTTTCCCCGATGGCCGATGCATATACAAGGAAAACATGCAAAGGGCTTTGTATCTCTGATATACAAATCACATTGTATATGTAATATGCATTTGCCATATGCAAAGGAAGTGTGCAAAGGGCCGATATACATTTGGTGGGGCCCACAGGTATACAAAAGGGATTGTATGTGTTCGACATACAATGTGAGCATACAAGGCAGAATACATATTGGGTAGATGCACAAGCAGCAAGCAAAGAAAAGATACAAGCCATGAGGCCCACCAGTTACATATACAAGTGTGATTGTATGTTCGCACATACAAAGGAACATTCATTCCAAATATGCATTGGTCGGACCCGAACATGTATGCAATGTAGTTGATAAAGGCAAATGTCCGGTGGATGTATGTTTTTGCTTGTATGTCTGCATTGTATATGTGATATATAGGGTGAACATACAATGGCGATATACAAACCAAACTTGATGGTAATTTTAGAATGCTTCATAATGTTTGAGATCTATAGCTTGTATGTCAAGTGCATTGTATGTATGCCGATATACAAAGGGGATTAGATACAAGAAAAATTTCAAAATGATTCCAATCTGCTTTATAAAAAATTGAAATGCACAGGTTGTATATTGCGTTTGTATGTGCAATGTACAAAGTGAAGATGCAAAGGTTAGGATGCAAGTCAGACCCGGTAGTGATTGCAATTTGTTCTATAAGTATTTGGCATCCGCAGCTTGTATGTATATGGCAATTGTATATGCTGATATACAAAAGAATTAAGATACAAGCCAGATTTCAAAGTATTTTTAATCTATTTCATAAAAATTTGGGGTCCGCGCTTTATATGCAGGCAGTTGTATGTATATGCATATGCTTTTGCATATACAAGGGTTTTAAAGGCAAAATGAGTGAAAATGGCAAAAGGTGAAAAAAGGAAAAATAGGAGGGGAGAAAGTCAGCAGATCTTGGGGATAGGAAAGGAAATCAATGGCCATGATTCAAATATTCAACAGGGATGTTTTCTTTGTGTTTGCAACTGTTTTCAATTGGGAAATTTTCTTTGGCACATTGCTGCTGCATTTCCAAGAGGGTCGTCAGTGGGTTGGCATTAATGGTGGAAATTGTAGAGGCATGGGTCGATGATTGACTGGCTAGCTACCAAATTTTAATAGAAAACCTTCAGTCGGTTGCACATCTCCCTAACTCACCTATTTTCCCTTTTGTTTCTGCTGGTTACATTGAATGATTTGGGTGCCATTCTTGGTGCATTGTATTATGGCAGAAATTTTAAAATTCCATGTAATTATTGCTGAGTACACAGTCTTGTTATAAAAAAGCAAATTGTGTTACTCATTTGAGGAGGAGGACTTGGGAATTTTTGAGGGAAAATAAGGAAAAATAGAGCATTTCCCATTTGTTCTATCTCTTTTGGAGTTTATGAGTTGCATCTGAGTGCACCTTGCACATATGTTCAGTTTCATTGTCATTTAATATGAAAAATACTTTATTGCATGTGTTTAACTGTCTGTCTCCATTTGTTGCATGCATCCCTTCTTTTGAATTTGTTTGCTTAGGGTTTCTTAGATTCTAGGATATAGTTTTACTATGTCATATGCTTAATCTCTAACCTCCATTCAAGGAGTGGATTAAATTATTTTAGGTCAAGTATGGAGAAGGTTGTATGTCAGCTAGGATATTTGTAAGTATAGACAACTAGATACCCATTCTTGGGTGGTGTTTGTAACACAAATACTAGTCCTAACCCCTTGAAACTTGAATACTAGTGCAAATCATTCCCTTGTATACATCTAGTTGACTCCTTGCCCTAAGATAGTGTTGGGTGAATATTTTGTCGTTAACTCGCTAACGGCAAAATGGGTATATCAGCCACAGCTATGATGAGACAAAGTCTCTCCTCTCAGCAAGGGGAGGTTCCCTCTAATTACTTAACTTTTTGTAAATCAAACACTTATCAAATTTATATACACTAAAAACTATGTTTGGGGTGGTTCCATCTCATCTCATTCTCTTTTTTCAGAATAGATGTTTATATTTCAAACTCTCGATATAAAACTTATAAATTATCACAATATCACAGAAACACAAAGTTTTCTGTTACCTCACTCACTACTTGTAACCAGAACTTGTTTGAAGCAAAATGCAGCCCAAAGTCAATATGATAAAAATGATTCAAATATAACAACTTGCAGCACAAAGTCCCCAAACTGTTGTATTTTCACAAACATGAACATATAACCCACAACCGATTTGATAACACAAAGTTTATCAGAATCAAATCTAGAGCGCTCTTCAATCACTTGAAACAAACTCCACCTTTCAATTATTATCAATTAAGATTATGATAGCAAGACATAAGAACAAAACTATCACAACGCAAATAATCCCAAGACAAAGATTGGAATTGAACTTGCTTTCTTGTATTGATGAATATTTGAATATTGATTTTCACAATAAGCACAAAGTCTTGATTTGCTTTTCAATTCGCCAGAGTTTTCTTGCAATAGATAAAAGATAATATTTACAAAAGAGGTCCCCTTTATTTATAGGGAAAGACCTTGAGAAAATCTAGGAAATCTACAACTACTTTGACTTATTCAAAAATAGGAGTCCTTATTGACTTGGGACTTCCTATTTTTTACATGTAATTGCATATCAAAAAAGTACATGTAAAAATGTCCAAAACTATTTTGAAAGTACATATGGAAATCAGAAAATAAACTAAGGGAAAAAACCAGCTGCTTCAACTTGTGTCACCACCCTTTCTCACGTGATCATCATACATAGCGAAGGTCGCCTGCATTTCAATGCTATCTGGTTTGAATGTGTTTTTGAAGATCATCCTGGCCCTCACTATGGCATCCCTTACTGTAGTGATTGACTTGGCATGATTGGTTAACCTGGTTTTCAAATTGTCCAAGGTTAACTGGTTGTCTAATATGTTGTCCACAGAAGTTATTGAAAATACCTTGTCTTCAAATTCCTGCTGAAACATGTCCTCAAATTCCTTAACCATTTCTTCTGCAGAAAGAAACTGGTTATCCTGTGATACCAATTTACAGGGCAACTCCTCCAGCTTATGCAAAATGTTAACATCATTTTCTTCACTGGTTTCCTTGGCAGCTTCGAGATCCTTGATCAAATTTCTTAGCACATTGCTCCTGTACGTTAGAGCTTCCTTTGTCTCTATATATGAATCCCTGTTGGAAATGGTGCCAATGGATATTAAAGTGCTCATTTTCAGCTTCCTCATTTCAACCCACTTATCATGAGTATCCTCTATGTGCTCAATATCATGAGAGATGGCATCAATGAGATCGTTGAGTTTTGCTCTTACTTTCCTCATCTTATCCGTTTTCTCAAATACCTCCTTGAGCAAAGAGATTCCCTGAGCTCGCATCCTGTCTAAGTACTCTTCAAGTACTTTTCCTCTGAGGTGAGTCTTTTCCGCTTTCAGGATGACGGGGTCTTCTGCAGACACGGCCTCTGGAGTAACTGCTTCTGAATTCAACGTGATCTTTCTTACCACTGCAGTCAGCTGTTCTGCTTTTGCCTTGTAGTAGTCTTTCATTTCCTTTTCCTTGTCGAATTTCTGGATCAGGATGTCCATGGCTGACTGCATATCATTTTTAGCACTTTCATGGGTGATTTTGCCCAATTCAACCCTAGAAATAGAATAGTCATTCATGTCAAAATTTTCGACAGTTGCATCCTGTGGGGGTTTTGCTATCTCCAAAACCTTCTGCCCCTTTTCTTCAAGTACTCTCGAAAGGATCTTTGGTTTCTTCGGAGCCTTAGGTTTTGCAGGTGTTAGCTTAGTGAAATCAAAATCATCTGGAGAGATGACTTGCTTTTTCCTCTTTGGCGTGTAAGCTGACAACCAAGGTGGCAGCAGAGAAGTATTCACATTGGAGTCCATTCCTGCCACCGGTGTTACTGGGACTGTACTTGTGCTGGTGGTAGAAACAATAGGCGGGGTGTTGGTAAAAACCGGACCTGTTACATTGGCACTTGAAACTTGCTCAGTATTCATCACAAAATGATCAAACATAGAAGTATCTCCTATATCAAATGATGAAGAAGACAAACTAGGAATGGAATCAGAAGAATGGAGAACATTTTCAAAAGTGCCCTGGGGATTATCAAAGATTATCTTAGGAGGAGAGGGGGATTCAGAGGAAGGAATGATAATGGGGGAAGCAGGCACAGGGGGTGCAACAGGCATATTGTCTTGTGGAGACAAAGCCTCTTTATCTTGTTCCTCTGACCCCTTGTCTCCAACATCCATCTCTTCTGTAGCTGGCTCTTCAATTGTTGGATCCTCTGCCGCTGGCTCCTCAATCTCCATATCTTTCGCTTCAGGTTCCTTCTCAACAACCTTTGCTTTCTTTGTCACAAATCTGATTTTAGGTTTATGTGTTTTAGAGGATGATGGAGCATCACTCTTATTCTTCGTTCTATTTTCAACCTTCTTACCAGTTTGCTCTTGAACTTCAGTTTCTGAACCAGTGAGGAATTCCTTCAGCGTAATTCCTTTATCTTCCAGCCACTTATTGGTGTTGGCCAATATGGGTTCAAATCTCTTCCTTAGGGAAGTCAGCTCCTTTTGGGACCATTGGATTGGCAGTAGAGGAGTACCAGCTATCTGTTATGCTTCATACTTGGCATCAACCAATTCTCCATCATCCACAAGGTCCTCTGGAATATCAGCAAGTCCAAGGTATTCGATTTGCTCTAGAGACAGCTTGCTATAGTCCAGTTTCCTGATGTCTTCCTCTGTTCTCAAATCTATCCAGACATCTTCCACCATGGGTTCATGGAATTGTGTTTTCCTCTTGATTTTATCCTTTACACCCCGGTAATCAAACTTTGGTCTCCTCTTGAATTGCTTCATGGTGACCAGCTGCATCTCCGTTTCCATAGCTCTTGCCTTTGCGGCAGTCAATACTGAGTATCTGCCGATTTCTACAGGAAATCTGAAGCCAGGCTTCTTGAGTTCCATCTGTTTGTTATGCACGACAATCATTTGCCTGCACAACTCCATCAAGACCAATCTATCTGAAGGAAACCTTGGAAGCATATAAGGGTAACCTTGGAAAAAGCCAACCCTCAAGTAGGAGAAAGATGGAAATTGCAAAAACATACAACCGAAACCATTAACCACTGTCCATGCCTCATCTGAGATTCTTCTCTGCTCCAGTTGGGGATTGAAAAGACACAAGAATACAGCAAAGAATGCATCATTCACTCTCCTGAAATGGTGAATTGAGCCTTTCAATGTTAGCTGAGAATAGTACTGGTATACTGGGACTACTCTTCTATCCCCTTCTGACGACAATCCTGGAAAAATCCTCATGGAGGCTGCAATGTATACCAGATAGGAAGTCATGAAGAACTTGGAGGTAGTGGATACCTTCGTCAACTGATCATGCAAAGCGTTACTAATTTGCTCTCCCCAGAAAATAACCTGCTTGCCTTGGAGTATGACCTTAATGAAGGGATACATCCATTCCTGAAATTGTGAAGAGGAAGACAAACCTCTTATCCTGCTGAGAAGGGTAATCAAGTCACCAACTTCTTCCACGAAATCACTTCGAGGGAAGCTGCGTGGCCATCTAGACAAACTTGACCTCGCAATCTTCAACCATTTGTTGTTGATTACTTTCTTCGCCTTCTCTGGATTCTTATCATATTCCTTTTGAGCTTCAGTGAAATCAAGCTTCAACACCTCAGTTGCAGGAGGACACATGAACACCTTGTCAATAAACTCAGGGTCCAACCTGATTATTACATTACCACTGGCGTCCACCACAGCTCTGATATCTTTGTTGTAGAAATGGGCGCACTGAAGAACAAATTCTGTATTGTGAGCCGCCACTGGGAAGGAGGATACCAGATGAATATTACTTTCCACTATTTTCCTCATCATAGCACTGGGGTTGCTCGACTTGGTTCTCTCTACGAACTCAGCCATATCAACATGGCCAATCTCTGTATCTCTAATATCTTCAACATTAGAGTGGACTAAGGTGATTGGGAAAACACCTTGATATTTATACTTCATTGCTTTAGCCTTCTTCGGAGACAAATCAGTCATTTGGACGACCTTTCACTGAGAAGAAATTTGATGTCGAAAGGAGCTCCGCAGAAGAAACTGCAACAGAAATCATGATCATGCAATCAGGGAAAATATGGGCAATCTGGGAAAATTGCATGTTGACGATCACGACTATAGGAGTGCGCTTGAAAAAGGGCTATAGTGCGAGCTGGCCAAGAATCAGAGGAGAAGCGGGCTCGGGAAAATGAAACTGGAAATTTTCCAGTGTTAGGAAAATTTGAGATATTTTTTGCACGGGCGGCAAAATTCACCGCCCTTGCATGTGAGGGGTTTGATATTGTGCATCAGCGGTGAATTTCGCCACCCGTGCAGCTTGAAAGAACCGTGAGATGGTTGGAGCGGCAAAATTTGCCATCGATGCAGGAAATAGGCAAACTGAGGTTCGTTTGGTAAGAGCGGCAATTTTCGCCGACACTGCATTTGACAACTAGCAACTTCATTTCTTTTCGATGTTCCGTCGGCGATTTTTGCCGACACCGCATGGGGGTTCCATATATGTATGAGCGGCAAATTTCGCTGACATTACATGGCAAGGTAAAGTGAAGTCCGGGGCGGCGAAAAACGCCGACGTTGCGTTCGACAACATCTGCAAGTTTTGAGCGCAGGGAACGGGATGCCCGCCGATTCAACACTCAGAGGTAACCAAAATCGTAAACGCAGCAAAATTTGCCTATGTTTTATGGGAGGAATGCAATGTGGGTTTGGGAAATCTAGGGCACGCAGTCCTTAGGGTTTTCGGGGTAGAAGTTAGGGCACGCAGGTGGACAAAGACAATGACAACACAACACGAAAACACCAGACCCTAAACAAACACGAAACGTATAAAAAAACCAACTAAAAACCAATCATCAAACGCAAAAAAACCTATGATAACCTTGAAGGAAAAGTTTGAACGACGAGTGGCGAGAAGAGACTTACCCGTGCTTGTAGTGGAAACCCTAAGGATAGATCCGTCGGTGAATCGGCGAACGGTGAGATCAAACAAGCGTCGAGCGAGTCGCGCAGAAGATTTGTGGATAAGGAATGACGAATGGTAAGAAGAAAAAGCTTTTTAAAGGGTTAAAACTAGAGTTTGAACGCCTGGCACGAGTGGCCATTAATGGCATCCGACACCAAAATCCCGAAGATCTCGTTCGGGCGGCGATTTCGGCCGCTACGACATCGCCGTTGACCAATATGCGAAGTCGGCAAAAAAGGCCGCCGATGCATGTGATGCAGTTTCGACGGACATATGCGATAGCGGTGATTTTACCCGCTTCTGCACTTTGGACTCAAATCGATGTAATAGCGGCAAATTTAGCCGACTTTACATCAAAACAAAATAAACTTAAGGGATATGTAAGAGCGGCAAATTTTGCCGCTCTTGCATATCAAGAGTCAAAAATTACGAACTTAAAAATGACTAAAGTTAACAATCTAACCAATTTACAACTTGAACTTTACTCGTCGTTATTGAGAAATTAATTCAAGGAAGCGTCGTAAAAATGTCAAATGACCTCGCACGAGAACAAGAACATCTTTTCTCGATTTGCGATCTTAGAGTGTAGTTTCACGAAACGGACAAGTTTCGTGGGGTTGTCTACAAAAACGAGCGTAGCTGATTTTGAGAACAACAGCTGGCTCTAACTGGGGAACTTCCTTCAATCAAACTTTGAAACGATTGAGGGGAGTAGAATCCAGTCTCTAAGTGCCTTCATCCATGCCATTGGGCTATAGAGTCAAGCTAAAAAGAAAAGGACACAAAGACTAAACGAAAACACAAAAATAAAACACAAAACTATACAAATGTACAATTTAACTTATCTGAAACCTCAAGGATTGAAGTGCTTCAGATGATGTCCACTGTGGGGCAACAAGAATGGTGTCCCATCTTGATACTCCGGCAAGAAACTGTTTTCACCACAGAACTGATGAATGGTGAATGGACCTCTCCACAAGGAATCAAACTTTCCGTGCATTCCTTTTGGTTCTCTCCTCTTGTCCCACAACAAGACTTGATCTCCAACCTGAAACTCACGAGCCTTTGCCTTCTTGTCAAAGAGTCTCTTTACTTGATTTTGGTGCTCAGCAATGCGGTCCACCACAACAGTGCGTTGCTCCTCAAGTTCGGCCAAATACATGATCCTTTTATCAATAGAACTATCAAAAGTTCTATCTTCCAATGCCTTTACCAACTTCAATGCTGGCAATTCCAAGGTGATCGGTATCTCCGCATTCAGTCCATATAGAAGCTGAAATGGCGACATGCCTATTGCCCTTTTGGGTGTAATTCTATCTGCCCATAAAGCATCAAACAATGCCTTATGCCAAGTTCTCTGATTCTCATCAACCAGCTTCCTGATGATAGTGACCAGATTCTTGTTGCTTGATTCTGCTTGACCATTCCCTTGCGGATAATAGTCTGAAGAATGGGAAAGAGTGATCCCATGCTCGTAGCAAAACTCAGTGATCTCATAAGAGGAAAAACAAGTAGCATTGTCTGCTACAATCTTGTTTGGGATTCCAAACCTGGAAATAATGTTTTCTTTAAGAAAACTGCATACCACTTCTGAAGTGGCGTGTTTGACTGGAATAGCTTCCACCCATTTGGTAAAATAGTCTGTTGCTGTGAGGACATAGTTGTGTCCGGCACTTGATGATGGATTCACTGCGCCAATGAAGTCAATACCCCATTGCTGAAAAGGCTCCTCAATCACCACTGGTTTGAGAGGTAAGGCTGCCAATTTTGGTTTCCCAACAAACTGCTGGCATAACTCACACCTGCGTACCCAATTATACGCATCTTGGAATAGTGTGGGCTAATAGTATCGAGCTCGCAAAATCTTGTGAGCCGTTACAGGTGCTGAAAAATGTCCACCACAAGCCAAATTGTGGAAAGACTCCAAAAGCTTACCTTGTTGCGCTTTATCCACGCAACGTAAAAATACTCCGTCAAGACTTCTCTTGTACAAACCATTGTCCCAAAGGACGTAGTTAGCAGCTTTTAACTTGACAGTTCTCTTTTCCTTATAAGACAAGTGAGAAGGGCATTCACCATAGGTAAGGAAACGAGCGATATTGGAATACCACTCGTCAGTTGTAGTAACAAAAAGAACAGTTGGCGTGTCCACAACTTCTTCTTCCTCGTCCCCTGTCTCTTTTGGAACATTGTCTGCGATCAATTGACACAAACCTTTACCCCGCACAAGCTTGGTAGGCTTGATATCCAGATCAAATTCTTGAATTTTAGCGATCCAATTACCTCTCTTCGTTCCGAACTCTTGTTGAGTTAGGATGGATTTGACTGTTGTATCAGGCACCATGACAACAGTGTGTGAATTTAGAATATAGAACCTGAAATGCTTAACCACTTTGACTACGGCGTAGGTATGCTTCTCCATATTCGAATACTTCAATTCATGAGCTTTGAGAGGACAACTCATAAATGATATGGGGGATTCAACGCCTTCCTCATTCTGCTGAACCAGAATAGCTGAAAGTGTGTGTTCTGAAGCGTAACTATAGACTAGGAAATCCTTAGTGTAGTCAGGGCAGACAAGAACCGGAGCATGAGCAATAGCTCTCTTGATATCCTCGAATGCTTCCTTACCTTCCGCAGTCCAACGGAAAGTGGCTTTACCCTTCATCATATTAACAATGTGACGGGTTTTTTCTGCAAACTCAGGGATGAACCTTCGCAGAAAATTCACCTTTCCAAAGAAAGAATGAACAGCAGTCTTACTTGCTGGCAGAGTGAGACTTTGAATAGATTTGACCCTCTCCAGGTCGATCTTAGTACCTTCTTGGGATACAATGTGTCCGAGAAGCTTGCCTTCCGTTACCCCAAAAACTGACTTCTTGGGATTGAGTGAAATACCATTTTGCCGACAGCGCTCCAGCACTTGTCGCAAATGATGTACATGATCATGACGGTTTTTGGAGAACATAGTCAAGTCATCGAGATACACCACGATGAACTTACCCATTTCATCTCTGAAAGCAAGATCCATCACTCTCTGAAATGTTGCGCCCGCGTTGATCAGACCAAAAGGCATTCTGCGATATGCAAATGTGCCTCGCGGTGTGGTGAAGGCGGTCTTAAACTGATCAGCTTCATTTACCTCCACTTGATTGTACCCTGAAAAACCATCTAACATAGATAGCATTTCTGAACCTGTCACTGTTTGCAATACTTGGTCCATGATGGGCAAAGGGTAGTTATCTTTCAAAGAAGACTGGTTGAGATTTCTGAAATCAACACAGATACGGATTTCTCCGTTCTTCTTCCTTATAGGTACTATGTTTGAAATGCATGTGGAATGATGAATTGGAAAGATAATCCTTGCATTCAGCATCTTCTGAATTTCAGAAAGAATCGTACCTGATATCTTTGGATTGTATTGCCTCTGCTTCTGTTTGTAAGGCAACGATCCAGCTTTGAGGGGAATTTCGTGTTGAACCTCCTTAGGCCTGAAAGACTTCAAATCATCATAGGAGTAAGCCAGAACATCAATGTAATGGCGGAGGAGGGTAATGAATTTGAATCTTTCATCAGCAGTGCAGCATTTTCTGATGTTGACCATCTTAGGATCTGTTTCTGTACCCAAATTGACCTGTTCAAATTCCATGGAGGAATTCGAATCCTGCTGTTGTTGCCGCTGCTTGATATACCTGTCGTGTTTATCAAAGAGCCTCTCAAGGGAAACCAATCCTTTTGGGATTTTATTTCCTTTCAACTGTAGAAATTCTTCGCCAGTCTGCGAATCTACCTCAGAAACATATTCACGAGGTGGTGATTCACTTCCTTCAAAGTAAAGCTCATCAAAACTATCCATCTTTTCCAGGAAAGCAATGATCTGATTGTCACCATTGAACACCTGCCAATGGTCAGCGTTATCAGGTACACTTGGTCGGAAGACTAGTTCAATAGTGTACTTATTTCCTTTGAAATCTTTGTGAGGCACCATGAGAGTGGCAGAAACAGCCAATGAATCTGCACGGTCATTGAACTCTCTTGGCACAGCTGAAATATTGAAAGCATCAAAATCTTCAATGCAATCCCATACGCGATTGCGATAGTGTCTCAACCTTTCATTTTTTGTTTGGTACAAATTTCTTACTTGACAAACCACCAATTCGGCGTCCCCTTGAGCATGAAGGATCTTAACACCTCTGGCACGCGCCGCTTCCAATCCGAGCAACAAGGACTCGTATTCGGCGGTGTTATTGGTATTGTCAAATTGTAGCTTGTATGAAAAGGGCAAAATATCACCTTGTGGCGATATCAAAACTACTCCGGCTCCAGAACCGGTAGAAGAACAGCTACCATCAAATTCTAAAATCCAGACTCCATCAGAATTTGATTTCTTGGACTTCCTCTGATCAGAAGATTCCTCTTCATCGGTGAGGGAAGAATCTGGAATTGCTATATCTGTACCTGAACTTTCGTCTGAAAACTCCTCTGAGTCTCCATCTGACATATCGGAGCTATCACCCAATGTAGCCTCATCTGATGAATCGGAACAATCTTCAGTAGATAGAAAATAGTTACCCATCCCCGAGGATTCAAACAAAATTTGAGCTTTGGGGTTTGATGTTTGAGTAACAATATATTTCGCTTCCTTCTCAAGAAGCAATTTCTGCATGACACCTTTAATGGGTATCCTAGCTTCAGACAAATCCATGTTCAACTCACCACCCACATCTTTGCAGAAATTACGTCCAAGAAGAATGCCGTATGAAGCTGGAACATCAACTACCAAGACTGTCATCTTGATTCTCTTATCCGGAAAAGTTGCAAATGCAAATTGGGCATCTTTGATTTGACCCAAAAGTGGAACTTGCTTATTCTCCATAGAGAAACACCTCCCAAAAGTTTTGGTTAAGGTGAGGCCAAGGGCATCTGCTACCTTAGCAGGCATCACATTGTCTGAGGCTCCAGAATCTATTACGCAATTGCTCAATTTATGGCCATTTACTAATAGGGAAACATAGAAGGGTTCGATTTTTCCAGAAACCTCAGGGGGAGTAGTAACAAGATTGTTTTGGGTAGGTTTACTTTTAGAGGAGTCATGAGTAGCTTTGGGAAAATCTTGTCCTTTAGGGACGGTCTTATTTTTGACATATTTGGCTAATCTATCAAACTGTTCAGGATTAGCCTGTAAATATTCAACTTCAGACATTTGTATCTTAGTTCTCCTAGCATGGTCTATTATGTCGAACTGCTAAAAAGAATTAGATACGGAGGAAGAAAAACCATCATTTTGATTTTTGGTTGAAAAAGCACTAGTCTGAGGATTAGAAGTGGAAGGTGCAAATTCATTAGAAACACTTACCTGTTTATTTACCACTGGGTCTTTTGACTGGAAAGGTAGTGGAGTCCCCCGTTTAGCGATCGAAATCGCTGGTTGAGATTCTTCTCTCACCTTCCCTTTATCAGCTTGAGGAGCTGACTGATTTTGAGACCTAGTGAAAACAGCATATGCTCCTTCACTCACTTCTCCCTTTTAAGCTTCGTCCTGGTAGTTCAGAAAGCTGATGGTAGAGTTGCCAGCTAACTCTTCTTCTCCTTCTGTGAAGAGATTAGCACCGTTTTCATATTCCAACTCAGGTTGGAAAGAGAGTTCATTCTCGGCTTCATAGTAGCCAACAGCAGAGTTGACCGGCGCTACCTCAATAGCAAGCTTCCCCTGAGTAGGAGGAAGACGGTTTTGCTGTCCTTGATTCCTAGCAGCAGCGCCTTGATATGAATTGCTTGGGAATGTCCTCCTGGGTATATCTCGGTAAGAGGGAGACGCAGATACACCTTGGGACATTTGTCTCTTGAGAGCCAGCAATTCATTCGCTAGCTTTTGCACCATGGGATCCGTGATGCTTGTGGAATGGTTTTCAGTAGAAGAGGAGCTTTTGTTTCTATTAGCATCCCTTCTTATCTTACCCGCTAGGATAAGATCATCTTCTACTTCTGTTGCCAGAATCTGAGCCGCAGCAAGATCAGTAGGAGCAGCTCGTCTCAATAGGAAACTTACCTCCGGAAGCTGTGTATTAATAAAGAAACATTTGAGATTCTCCGCTGTGGGCTCAGCAGTAGCGGGAATCCTATTCCTCAATTTGTTGAACTTAGCGATGAAATCTCGCATTGGTTCCTGAGGTTCCTTTTTCATCTGTGTCAGCTGTGCTAACAACGCATGAGCATCTTCCGCAGGTTTGAACCTGGCCTCGAACTTAGTTTTGAGAGTAGCCCAGTTTGTTATGGTTTGGGCTTGGAGGTGATAGAACCAGTCTGCAGCAGCGCCTTGTAGTGTTTCTACAAAGAGTCGTACAGCCACGTCTTCGTGCTCGACACCTATTACACCGCAGGCTATACAGAAAGCCGCAATGTGCTCATCAGGATGAACTTTTCCGTCACCATAGAATTTGGGGAAATTCTTTCTTGAACTACGAGGTAGTTCATGTAATGGTGGGGTCAAGTTTAGAGGACCAAAGGTATTACCCCAAGGGCCTTGGGCTGCCATGATACGCCGGTTGAAAGGTGGTATAGCAAACCTTGGTGGTGTATGAACAGCTAAAACTCTATTAGTACTGGCAGTAGAAACTTCACCTGGTATTGGAGACCTGGTGTTTGTAGGGGGAAAACTCCTAGTGCGCTGAAGACGAGGTCGTGGAGTTAAGAATCCAAAATTATTCTGCCGCATTAATTCAAATGCAGGATCAATAATACCCTGAGCCCTCTTACTTCTGGTGTACCGGGAATCTGCCAGACTGTATTATACTACCCACAATATTTGCAAGAAAAATGGAAAAGAACTGAAAAATGCTTCAACTCGAAGCGTGAGGCTTCAAGTTGCGCGTTCCTTCCCCAGCAGAGTCACCAAAAAACTGTTGGGTGAATATTTTGTCGTTAACTCGCTAACGGCAAAATGGGTATATCAGCCACAGCTATGATGAGACAAAGTCTCTCCTCTCAGCAAGGGGAGGTTCCCTCTAATTACTTAACTTTTTGTAAATCAAACACTTATCAAATTTATATACACTAAAAACTATGTTTGGGGTGGTTCCATCTCATCTCATTCTCTTTTTTCAGAATAGATGTTTATATTTCAAACTCTCGATATAAAACTTATAAATTATCACAATATCACAGAAACACAAAGTTTTCTGTTACCTCACTCACTACTTGTAACCATAACTTGTTTGAAGCAAAATGCAGCCCAAAGTCTTCACTCTTCTTCAATATGATAAAAATGATTCAAATATAACAACTTGCAGCACAAAGTCCCCAAACTGTTGTATTTTCACAAACATGAACATATAACCCACAACCGATTTGATAACACAAAGTTTATCAGAATCAAATCTAGAGTGCTCTTCAATCACTTGAAACAAACTCCACCTTTCAATTATTATCAATTAAGATTATGATAGCAAGACATAAGAACAAAACTATCACAATGCAAATAATCCCAAGACAAAGATTGGAATTGAACTTGCTTTCTTGTATTGATGAATATTTGAATATTGATTTTCACAATAAGCACAAAGTCTTGATTTGCTTTTCAATTCGCCAGAGTTTTCTTGCAATAGATAAAAGATAATATTTACAAAAGAGGTCCCCTTTATTTATAGGGAAAGACCTTGAGAAAATCGAGGAAATCTACAACTACTTTGACTTATTCAAAAATAGGAGTCCTTATTGACTTGGGACTTCCTATTTTTTACATGTAATTGCATATCAAAAAAGTACATGTAAAAATGTCCAAAACTGTTTTGAAAGTACATATGGAAATCAGAAAATAAACTAAGGGAAAAAACCAGCTGCTTCAACTTGTGTCACCACCCTTTCTCACGTGATCATCATACATAGTGAAGGTCGCCTGCATTTCAATGCTATCTGGTTTGAATGTGTTTTTGAAGATCATCCTGGCCCTCACTATGGCATCCCTTACTGTAGTGATTGACTTGGCATGATTGGTTAACCTGGTTTTCAAATTGTCCAAGGTTAACTGGTTGTCTAATATGTTGTCCACAGAAGTTATTGAAAATACCTTGTCTTCAAATTCCTGCTGAAACATGTCCTCAAATTCCTTAACCATTTCTTCTGCAGAAAGAAACTGGTTATCCTGTGATACCAATTTACAGGGCAACTCCTCCAGCTTATGCAAAATGTTAACATCATTTTCTTCACTGGTTTCCTTGGCAGCTTCGAGATCCTTGATCAAATTTCTTAGCACATTGCTCCTGTACGTTAGAGCTTCCTTTGTCTCTATATATGAATCCCTGTTGGAAATGGCGCCAATGGATATTAAAGTGCTCATTTTCAGCTTCCTCATTTCAACCCACTTATCATGAGTATCCTCTGTGTGCTCAATATCATGAGAGATGGCATCAATGAGATCGTTGAGTTCTGCTCTTACTTTCCTCATCTTATCCGTTTTCTCAAATACCTCCTTGAGCAAAGAGATTCCCTGAGCTCGCATCCTGTCTAAGTACTCTTCAAGTACTTTTCCTCTGAGGTGAGTCTTTTCCGCTTTCAGGATGACGGGGTCTTCTACAGACACGGCCTCTGGAGTAACTGCTTCTGAATTCAACGTGATCTTTCTTACCACTGCAGTCAGCTGTTCTGCTTTTGCCTTGTAGTAGTCTTTCATTTCCTTTTCCTTGTTGAATTTCTGGATCAGGATGTCCATGGCTGACTGCATATCATTTTTAGCACTTTCATGGGTGATTTTGCCCAATTCAACCCTAGAAATAGAATAGTCATTCATGTCAAAATTTTTGACAGTTGCATCCTGTGGGGGTTTTGCTATCTCCAAAACCTTCTGCCCCTTTTCTTCGAGTACTCTCGAAAGGATCTTTGGTTTCTTCGGAGCCTTAGGTTTTGCAGGTGTTAGCTTAGTGAAATCAAAATCATCTGGAGAGATGACTTGCTTTTTCCTCTTTGGCGTGTAAGATGACAACCAAGGTGGCAGCAGAGAAGTATTCACATTGGAGTCCATTCCTGCCACCGGTGTTACTGGGACTGTACTTGTGCTGGTGGTAGAAACAATAGGCGGGGTGTTGGTAAAAACCGGACCTGTTACATTGGCACTTGAAACTTGCTCAGTATTCATCACAAAATGATCAAACATAGAAGTATCTCCTATATCAAATGATGAAGAAGACAAACTAGGAATGGAATCAGAAGAATGGAGAACATTTTCAAAAGTGCCCTGGGGATTATCAAAGATTATCTTAGGAGGAGAGGGGGATTCAGAGGAAGGAATGATAATGGGGGAAGCAGGCGCAGGGGGTGCAACAGGTGTATTGTCTTGTGGAGACAAAGCCTCTTTATCTTGTTCCTCTGAACCCTTGTCTCCGACATCCATCTCTTCTGTAGCTGGCTCTTCAATTGTTGGATCCTCTGCCGCTGGCTCCTCAATCTCCATATCTTTCGCTTCAGGTTCCTTCTCAACAACCTTTGCTTTCTTTGTCACAAATCTGATTTTAGGTTTATGTGTTTTAGAGGATGATGGAGCATCACTCTTATTCTTCGTTCTATTTTCAACCTTCTTACCAGTTTGCTCTTGAACTTCAGTTTCTGAACCAGTGAGGAATTCCTTCAGCGTAATTCCTTTATCTTCCAGCCACTTATTGGTGTTGGCCAATATGGGTTCAAATCTCTTCCTTAGGGAAGTCAGCTCCTTTTGGGACCATTGGATTGGTAGTAGAGGAGTACCAGCTATCTGTTCTGCTTCATACTTGGCATCAACCAATTCTCCATCATCCACAAGGTCCTCTGGAATATCAGCAAGTCCAAGGTATTCGATTTGCTCTAGAGACAGCCTGCTATAGTCCAGTTTCCTGATGTCTTCCTCTGTTCTCAAATCTATCCAGACATCTTCCACCATGGGTTCATGGAATTGTGTTTTCCTCTTGATTTTATCCTTTACACCCCGGTAATCAAACTTTGGTCTCCTCTTGAATTGCTTCATGGTGACCAGCTGCATCTCCGTTTCCATAGCTCTTGCCTTTGCGGTAGTCAATACTGAGTATCTGCCGATTTCTACAGGAAATCTGAAGCCAGGCTTCTTGAGTTCCATCTGTTTGTTATGCACGACAATCATTTGCCTGCACAACTCCATCAAGACCAATCTATCTGAAGGAAACCTTGGAAGCATATAAGGGTAACCTTGGAAAAAGCCAACCCTCAACTAGGAGAAAGATGGAAATTACAAAAACATACAACCAAAACCATTAACCACTGTCCATGCCTCATCTGAGATTCTTCTCTGCTCCAGTTGGGGATTGAAAAGACACAAGAATACAGCAAAGAATGCATCATTCACTCTCCTGAAATGGTGAATTGAGCCTTTCAATGTTAGCTGAGAATAGTACTGGTATACTGGGACTACTCTTCTATCCCCTTCTGACGACAATCCTGGAAAAATCCTCATGGAGGCTGCAATGTATACCAGATAGGAAGTCATGAAGAACTTGGAGGTAGTGGATACCTTCGTCAACTGATCATGCAAAGCGTTACTAATTTGCTCTCCCCAGAAAATAACCTGCTTGCCTTGGAGTATGACCTTAATGAAGGGATACATCCATTCCTGAAATTGTGAAGAGGAAGACAAACCTCTTATCCTGCTGAGAAGGGTAATCAAGTCACCAACTTCTTCCACGAAATCACTTCGAGGGAAGCTGCGTGGCCATCTAGACAAACTTGACCTCGCAATCTTCAACCATTTGTTGTTGATTACTTTCTTCGCCTTCTCTGGATTCTTATCATATTCCTTTTGAGCTTCGGTGAAATCAAGCTTCAACACCTCAGTTGCAGGAGGACACATGAACACCTTGTCAATAAACTCAGGGTCCAACCTGATTATTACATTAGCACTGGCGTCCACCACAGCTCTGATATCTTTGTTGTAGAAATGGGCGCACTGAAGAACAAATTCTGTATTGTGAGCCGCCACTGGGAAGGAGGATACCAGATGAATATTACTTTCCACTATTTTCCTCATCATAGCACTGGGGTTGCTCGACTTGGTTCTCTCTACGAACTCAGCCATATCAACATGGCCAATCTCTGTATCTCTAATATCTTCAACATTAGAGTGGACTGAGGTGATTGGGAAAACACCTTGATATTTATACTTCATTGCTTTAGCCTTCTTCAGAGACAAATCAGTCATTTGGACGACCTTTCACTGAGAAGAAATTTGATGTCGAAAGGAGCTCCGCAGAAGAAACTGCAACAGAAATCATGATCATGCAATCAGGGAAAATATGGGCAATCTGGGAAAATTGCATGTTGACGATCACGACTATAGGAGTGCGCTTGAAAAAGGGCTATAGTGCGAGCTGGCCAAGAATCAGAGGAGAAGCGGGCTCGGGAAAATGAAACTGGAAATTTTCCAGTGTTAGGAAAATTTGAGATATTTTTTGCACGGGCGGCAAAATTCGCCGCCCTTGCATGTGAGGGGTTTGATATTGTGCATCGGCGGCAAATTTCGCCGCCCGTGCAGCTTGAAAGAACCGTGAGATGGTTGGAGCGGCAAAATTTGCCGTCGATGCAGGAAATAGGCAAACTGAGGTTCGTTTGGTAAGAGCAGCAATTTTCGCCGACACTGCATTTGACAACTAGCAACTTCATTTCTTTTCGATGTTCCGTCGGCGATTTTTGCCGACACCGCATGGGGGTTCCATATATGTATGAGCGGCGAATTTCACCGACATTACATGGCAAGGTAAAGTGAAGTCCGGGGCGGCGAAAAATGCCGACGTTGCGTTCGACAACATCTGCAAGTTTTAAGCGCAGGGAACGGGATGCCCGCCGATTCAACACTCAGAGGTAACCAAAATCGTAAACGCGGCAAAATTCGCCTATGTTGTATGGGAGGAATGCAATGTGGGTTTGGGAATTCTAGGGCATGCAGTCCTTAGGGTTTTCGGGGTAGAAGTTAGGGCACGCAGGTGGACAAAGACAATGACAACACAACACGAAAACACCAGACCCTAAACAAACACGAAACATATAAAAAAAACCAACTAAAAACCAATCATCAAACGCAAAAAAACCTATGATAACCTTGAAGGAAAAGTTTGAATGACGAGTGGCGAGAAGAGACTTACCCGTGCTTGTAGTGGAAACCCTAAGGATAGATCCGTCGGTGAATCGGCGAACGGTCAGATCAAACAAGCGTCGAGCGAGTCGTGCAGAAGATTTGTGGATAAGGAATGACGAATGGTAAGAAGAAAAAGCTTTTTAAAGGGTTAAAACTAGAGTTTGAACGCCTGGCACGAGTGGCCATTAATGGCATCCGACACCAAAATCCCGAAGATCTCGTTCGGGCGGCGATTTCGGCCGCTACGACATCACCGATGACCAATATGCGAAGTCGGCAAAAAAGGCCGCCGATGCATGTGATGCAGTTTCGACGGACATATGCGATAGCGGTGATTTTACCCGCTTCTGCACTTTGGACTCAAATCGATGTAATAGCGGCAAATTTAGCCGACTTTACATCAAAACAAAATAAACTTAAGGGATATGTAAGAGCGGCAAATTTTGCCGCTCTTGCATATCAAGAGTCAAAAATTACGAACTTAAAAATGACTAAAGTTAACAATCTAACCAATTTACGACTTGAACTTTACTCGTCGTTATTGAGAAATTAATTCAAGGAAGCGTCGTAAAAATGTCAAATGACCTCGCACGAGAATAAGAACATCTTTTCTTGATTTGCGATCTTAGAGTGTAGTTTCACGAAATGGACAAGTTTCGTGGGGTTGTCTACAAAAACGAGCGTAGCTGATTTTGAGAACAACAGATAGGCATCGGTCTTCCCTTGTGTAGTAGTTATGTCCCAAAACCCTCTGTCTTGCATCCAAAACATAATATCAAATCCTTTCATATTTCCAACCTGTTAGTTTGTAGGAGTAGGATTAGGACCCCTACATACTCTCATCCATAACTAGTCAGATATGTCTAAGAAAATTGCCACCCTTGTGATCTATCATGTAAATCTTGGTCCATACATGAGAGTATTATGCCTATTGTTGTAAAGCTAAATTTTTCTATCATTGGGCGAGTCAAAGTTAAACCTTTAGCTATAGGGATACCCCCCTTGGTGTGGCAGAACCAGAAGCGAAGGGGAGGTAGCTCATGCAACCTCCTGTATTTGTTGGATGGATTTGCCTGTGCATTGGAACTGGCAAACCCTCTGCTGATCTAGAGAGAAAGAACCAACAAAATGGTGACTCTACTGGGGAGAGAGTCAAATAATTTAAGGGCTGGAAAGTCTATTTCCTAGTGAAGATGTTGTAGCCAGATCATGGAAGAACCATGTAGTGCTTTGCTAGTGTGATGAATTTAGAAAATAAAGGTGCCTTGTTGATATTATGTCCTCTCTATGAGAGGTGGCAACTCTTTTGATTGAACCTATCAAAGCTGCAACATATTTCTAGGTATTCACTTTTTGATTCAAAAAATGATGAGTTTAGAGCATCAATCCTGGTTGTGCTCTCAGAAAAGGCCATTTTTTATTGAAAGATATAAAGCCCTAAATTTCAAAGGAATATATGGTTACCCAAATATTATTCCCAATATGATTAGAAAATGTTTAACAAAATATAGTGGATCAAATTTTGAGTCTGCAAACAGACATGTGCAAAATTTTTGTAATTTGATAGAAGATTATGAGGTAGAGGCTGAAGATGTAGTAATGAGACTCTTTGTTCAGTCATTAGAGGATGATACTAGGGTCTAGTTTTTAGACCTGCCTATGTGTTCAGTTTCTTCATGGGTAGAGTTAGAAGTTGCATTCCTAGAGCAGTTTGGTGAAAGATTTGATTTGGCCTCATTAATCATACATTTCATGAATATCCAAAAGGAAGATGAGGAACTAGTTCCAGCCTTTAATCTTAGATTTATTAATTTGCTCAAGCATATTCCTGAATATATGAGACCTAATGATGCATTGTGCTTGGCAATTAATTTAGTTGCATTTGATAAGAAAATGAGTTATTTATTGAGAGATAAGGAAATAGTCACACTTCACCATGCATACAAATTTGCTATGGATATTGAAAACAATCAGAAGTATGGAATGCCAGTAGGTTTCATGACTGCTAATTTTTAAAATAGTTTTCAAAGTGAGTATATTTTACCTTTCCCAGTGTGTTCATTAAGAGATGATTTTGCAAAGGGAAATATATTTTAGAATAATGAGTGCAGTCATGATGTGATGCATAAAACATGAAGAAGATGTTGTAGAAAATGTAGGCACATCCTTTAATGGTGAAGACAAAGATTGTTATCAGCCTCTAGAAGAAAGATCTTCAGATGCAAGATGCCCTTCAAATGATGAAATGAAAGATATACATGAGGTTGTGTCTTGCATCAATAGGCATATCCTAGTTATTCCTGATTATTTGTATGAGGTGGATAAGCAGAGCTTCACTCTGAATATAGAAGATGTTGTTTCAAGGGATAACAGTGAATATGTTAGTGATTGTCAGCATTCAGATGCATGTATGAGTCTTCCAGATGATGAAATATATATGGATGTTGAATATGAGTGTTTCGTTGAAGATTCTGACCACCTTTACAATGCAAAGGTTGAAAAAATTGCTTTTGATTATCAGTGCATTGGTGAAGAGGAAAATCAAGGTCACTATTCAGATGTGAATGGACAAGTTATAGATGTGTGTGCTCATACATTTGGGAATAATGTTGGTTGCAGGGGTGACTACAAAGCTTTCAGTGAAGGGTTTCATTCTGAGTTTTTTATGCCTTCTCTTGAGACATTCCAGGTGGACCTTATTGATAAAATTGCTGAGCACAATGATGATGGATATTTGAATGTTTATAAAAATGAATATGATTATGAGATGTTGCTTGTGCCTAAATATTGCATGTTTGGTATAGAGGAGCTCTTTTTTTTTTAAGAAGAGCAAAATTCTAATGTGGATTCATTTGTTTCATGTGAGTCTATTAGTTTTCCAAGCAACATCAGTAACTCATGATCATGACATTCCACAACTGATGATTATGTATGCTGATAAAGCTTGTTGTAGATTTGTTAAAGAAAGAGAAATGGGAAGCAGCACAATCAATTGCAGAGTACGGTGCTGCAGGCAGTTGGAAGTTTTGAGGCTTCATTTAAAGATATCAAAGGAAAACAAAGTATTAGACAAAGGAAAATTATAGTTTTTTCCTTTTTGGTGGCCCTGGGCTACCAAGTAAATTTGAAAAATATGTTTTGTGATGCAAGTTGGTGCATTGTTTGAATCTATGCCCAATGGATAAGGGACTGGTCTGCATCCCAGAGATATGAAGTTCTCGCCATGCTTGCAAGAGGCATGTGTCCCCAGACAAAGCCAATGTTGGTGCCTGTTGCTGGTTCAGTTTTCAAATATTCATCTGTAGACACTCTTCAAAAAATCCTAAAAAATTCTAAGTCTTTCGGCCTTCGCAATTGAAAAGTGCAAAAAAACTATTGTATGCATGTGTTTTTTGTATGTATAAGGTTGTTTGTATATACATGCAAGTGCAAATGTACATTCAGGAATACAAGATGGTTTGTATGTTCAATAAGCTTTAGAAGGTGCAAAAGTGGTTGCTTGCATGTCGTAGATTCTAGGAATATTCCCTGCTTGTATGTGAGGGTTTGCATGTATATTTGTGTTGTATGTTTAGACATGCAACAGGTAGATACAATGGCAACATGCAAAGAAAATATACATCGGCGCACATACAAAGGAAATGTACATTGCAAAGATACAAGGATGGCGCATGCAAAGTCAACATACAAGGAGGCTGACATACATTCAGCATGACAAGATGCATCGACAGCTAACTCCAACGTTTCCCCGACGACTGATGTATACAAGGAAAACATGCAAAGGGATTTGTATCACCGATATATAAATTGCATTGTATATGTGATATGCATTTGCCATATGCAAAGGAAGTGTTCAAAGGGCTGATATACATTTGGTGGGGCCCATAGGTATACAAAGGGGATTGTATGTGTTTGACATACAATGTGAGCATACAAGGCGAAATGTATATCGGGTAGATACACAAGCAGCAAGCAAAGAAAAGATACAATGCATGTGGTCCACTAGTTGCATATACAAGTGCGATTGTATGTTCACACATACAAAGGAACATGCATTCCTAATATGCATTGGCTGGACCCGAACAGGTATGCAATGTAGTTGATAAAGGCAAAGATCTGGTGGATGTATGCTTTTGCTTGTATGTCTGCATTGTAAATGCGGTATACAGGGTGAACATACAATGGCGATATACAAATCGAACCCGATGGTAATTTCAGAATGCTTCATAATGTTTGAGATCTACAGCTTGTATGTCAAGTGCATTGTATGTATGCCGATATACAAAATGGAATTGGATACAAGTCAGATTTAAAACTGATTACAATCTGTATTATAAAAATTTAAAATCCACAGGTTGTATATTGCATTTGTATGTGCAATGTACAAAGTGAAGATGCAAAGGTTAGGATGCAAGCCGGACCCGATAGTGATTGCAATTTGTTCTATAAGTATTTGGCGTCCGTGGCTTGTATGTATATGGTATTTGTATATGCTGATATACAAAAGAATGAAGATATCAGCCAAATTTCAATGTATTTTCAATCTGTTTCATAAAAACTTGGGGTCCGTGCTTTGTATGCAGGTAGTTGTATGTATATGCATATGCTTTTACATATACAAGGGTTTTAAAGGCAAAATGGGTGAAAATGGCAAAAGGCAAAAAAAGGCAAAAAAGGAGCAGAGAAAGTCAGCAGATCTTAGCGATAGGAATGGAAATCAATGACCATGATTCAAATATTCAACAAGGACGTTTTCTTTGTGTTTGTAATTATTTTCAAGCGGGAAATTTTCTTTGGCACATTGTTGCTGCATTCCCAAGAGGGTCGTCAGTGGGTTGGCATTAATGGTGGAAATTGTAAAGGCATGGGTCGATGATTGACTGGCCAGCTACCAAATTTTAATAGAAAACCTTCAGTCAGCTGCACATCTCCTGAACTCACCTGCTTTCTCTTCCTTTTCTACTAGCTGCATTGAATGATTTGGGTGCCATTCTTGGTGCATTGTATTATGGCAGAAATTTTGAAATGCCATGTAATTATTGCTAAGTACACAGTCTTGTTATAAAAAAGCAAACTGTGTTACTCATTTGAGGAGGAGGACTTGGGCATTTTTGAGGGAAAATAATGAAAAACAGAGCATTTCACGTTTGTTCTATCTCTTTTGGAGTTTATGAGTTGTATATGAGTGCACCTTGCACATATGTTTAGTTTCATTGTCATTTAATATGAAAAATGCTTTATTACATGTGTTTAACTGTCTATCTCCATTTGTTCCATGCATCCCTTCTTTTGAATCTAGTTGCTAAGGGTTTCTTAGATTCTAGGATATAGTTGTATGTCAGCTGGGATATTTGTAAGTATAGATAGTTAGATACCCATTCTTGGGTGGTTTTTGTAAGGAAAATACCAGTCCTAACCCCTTGAAACTTGAATGCTAATGTAAATCATTCCCTTATATATGTCTAGTTGACTCCTTGCCCTGAGATAGGCACCGGTCTGCCCCTGTGTAGCAGTTATGACCCAAAACCCTCTGTCTTGCATGCAAAACATAATATCAAGTCCTTTCATATTTCCAACTTCTTAGTTTGTATGAGTAGGATTAGGGCCCCTGCATACTCTCATCCATAACCAATTAGATATGTCCAAAAAAGTTGCCACCCTTGTGATCTATCATGTAAATCTTGGTCCATAGATGAGAGTATTATGCTTGTTGTAAAGCTAAATTTTTCTGTCATTGGGTGAATCAAAGTTAAACCTTTAGCTATAGGGATACCCACCTTGGTGAGGCAAAACCAGAAGTGAAGGGGAGGCAGCTCACGTAACCTCCTGTATTTGTTGGCCGGATCTGCCTATACATTGGAACTGGTAAACCCTCTACCGATCCGGAGAGAAAGAACCAACACTACTGAATCAAAGGTGAAATAAATAATGAGAGATGAAAAGGAAGCTTGGTTCATTAATTCTGAAACACTAGCAGATGCACTCTATTTAGGGTAAAATTAGGATTGTCATGTTTTGAGTGTTTAGATGTTTGAATCCTCCTTTCACCCTATACATTCAAGGATCTACGGTCAATTGGCAATTCACTATCATACCCTAGGTCACTGTGAGATGTAGGGAAGCTTGGATTAGGGTGTTTAATTATCAATTTTCCTTCTCTTATGCTCAATTGACCATTAAAACCCTAATTATGCAAATACATCAATAAATTGATGAATAACAGAAAAAGTTCTTGCAGAGACATGTAAAATATCAAATCTCAGAGTACCTATTTTTGGGGTTCCAAGGTGAAAAAGTTAGGAACAAAAGAGTGGGTGCCCAAGTCCAATGCCCTGCTTTTTGTCTAGATCTAGGAACTCAGTCTGCAACTCTTCCCTATTGTCTTGGAGATTTTTCCATCACGGAAGTTGGAGGACTAATGAGTGGGGGCCCAAGTCCAGGGTGTTGTTTTTCCTTCTATTCTACAATTCTGACACTTCAAGATGCCTTCCTACAACTTCACTTTTTCTAGCTCCACAACTTGTAACCTGCAACCATGAAAACTTTGCGAGGGGGCTATGGTGTTTAGAGGCTTGTCTCAGTCAAGCCCCGGAGGACACTTAAGTCTCCAAACACTGTTGTCAAATAAAGAGTGCATGCCCTTTTGAGGTAGAGGTAAAAACTATAGGAAATGATGATAAAAACATAATATAATGTTACCTTGTAGTGAAGATATCATGGGAGGAAGATGCCCTTCATTCCATGATAAAATGGATGTTGAAATTTACAACCATAAACATATAAACCACACAAATCTACTCTTGCAACACAATGGAAGCCTTGAATCACCTTCAGAACACTTGAGCATCACCATTGCCATCTAGTAATGCTCTAGTTTACAAATGAATGCCTAAACATGCTTTTATATGCAACTACAAACACTCCCACCAAGATTTTCATAATTCAAACTTACCGTGTCGGTATAGGACCCAAATAACGGTCACAAGCTGACACCCAAAAATAGGGGCTACCCCAAAATAGGGTAGGACTAGGGCCCAGGTACCCAAGTCCTCCCCCCTATTTTGGGCAAGGTCAAGCTCAAGGGGTCTTCCTAGGTCCCATTTGTGATGTTACTTAGGGCTCATTCCATCGAGATGCCAAATTATGAAGTAAGATGTCCTAAATACACACAAAAGACCCTAAAGCTAAACCTTATGAGGGAAAAGTCCCCAAGGTGATGAATGGGGTAAATCACAAAACACACAACACACAACAACAGAAATTGAACACAGAAAATAGAACCTTTTTTTATTGATCTGGGCAACTCATTACTTTACAGAAGCTCAATTACAATCAGAGGATGAATCCTCTACTGGCTGCAACACATTACAGCTTTCCCAACCTAAAGACTCTAGAATCTTCAACCTTCTGTAGCCCCAAATTAGCTAGGGTTTCTTTTTTCCCACCTATTCTTGACTCTACACTTGCCCCCTTAACTCTACTACTACCCAAGATTCCCAAAAATGGTTATTAATAGCCTTTTTGGCCGCCAACAACCTAATTTCAAAATTTGCATCTCCCTCCAAAAATAGGTCAACTTTCGGGAGTCATAACTTTTGATCTAGGTGTCCAATTGACAAACTATTTTATGCATCAAAAAGATCGCGAAGTGCTCTATACACTAAGAACTTGCTCTACTAGTTCTTGCCATTTTCAAAGCCCGTATGGGGCCATTTAGTGCCTCAAACCTGAATTTGAATAATTTTCAGGCATTTTTCAGGAAACAGAAACTTTAATATCTTTCAGCTCACAAATGATCTTTGTGTGATTCCACTACCAAAGGTCTTATATTTCTGTCATGTAACTTCATGTAAATTTTCACTTCAATCCGTGGCCAAATGCAAACTTTCTAAAAATAGCAGGTTACTATTTTTAGCAGTTTGGAAACACTGAAAGTTCTACATCATTATTCAAGGGATTATAGAACCGGAACCACAAATTTTGAAAAGAAATGGAAAGAACATCAACAATTTTGAAACACATCTTTTTATGGGTGATGCAAGATTGCCCTTACACCACTGGATGCTCCTACATCAGACACCTAGGGTAATTTGAGAAGTGACCATGTCACGTCTCAGGTGTTTGTGTGAGGAAAGCCCAAACTGTCAACCTTTTCCTTAGACAACCAAGAAGAGTCTTGAATAAGTCTTCCTTTCCATTTCACCAGATATTCTTCATATTGTCTATTTTGAGTACTTTCCACATGGCTATCCAAGATCTCTTCTACTCCTCCATTGAAGTAGATGCCAAAATACTCCACTGTTCTTCTATTGTTCCATCCTCTGTGCCACCCTCATGATATTCTATTAAATCAGTAATGTTGAACATAGGGGAAATATTAATCCCACTCAGTAGCTCTACCTTATATGCATTTCCTAAATTATGCTTCTTTAAGATTCTGCATGGTCCAAATTTCTTTATTTTCAACTTATTGTATGTTCCAATTGGGAACCTTTCTTTTCTCAAGTGAACCATGATTTCATCTCCTACCTAGAACTCCTTATACCTCCTCTTCTAATCTACCTTAGCCTTGTACTGAATATTCATCTTATTAATGTGCTTTCTCATCTCTTCATGCAAATTCTTCAGATGTTTTGCAAAGTCTTCAGCTTCGGCACTTATCTTTTCTCCTTTGTCCAACTTTCTTAACTCAGAAGCATTTCTTGGGCTATTGCCATATACAATCTGGAATGGTGATTTATCAGTACTTCTATTGACAAAATTGTTGTAAGCAAATTTTGCCTGTGGTAAAATCAAATCCCATCCCTTGGGCTTATCTCCTACAAGGCATCGTAGTAGGTTACCCAAACTCCTATTCACCACTTCGGTTTGTCCATCAGTCTATGGATGGTGTTCAGAACTAAACTTCAAATCTGTCTTCAACTTCTTCAACAATGTCCTCCAGAAATAACCAACAAACTTTGTATCTCAATCTTAAACTATGCTCTTTGGTAGACCTTGTAATCTCACCACCTCTCTAAAAAATAATTTAGCAATATGAATAGCAACATTAGTCTTCTTGCAAGGAATGAAATGTGCCATCTTTGAGAATTTGTCCACCACCACAAAAATGGAATCATGTCATCTCTGTGTCCTTGGTAAACCAAGAACAAAATCCATACTGATATCATCCCATGGCTTCTCTGGTACAGGTAGTGGCTGATATAGCCTTGTATTCTAACTTGTTCCTTTTGCCATCTGACACACTCTACAACTTTGCACAAATTTCCTCACATCTTGCTACAACTGTGGCCAATTATAATTTTCACCAACAATAGCAATGGTCTTATCTCAACCAAAGTGTCCAGCCAATCATCCACTATGCTTCTCCTTTATCATATTCTCTCTCATGGAACTCAAAATGCACAACTAGCTTCCTCTAAACAACATGCTATCTTGGATTATGAAATCCAACCATTTTGTCCTGTCCAAAGTAACAGGTTATAGACAAGCTTTCCAAGCCTCTACAAAATTAGGATCTTCATGATACAAACTCTTGAGCTCATTGAACCCAACAACCTCTATCTTCATTTCTATCAACAAATTTTGCCTTCTGCTCAAGGCATCTGCCTCTCTGTTGGACTTCCCACTCCCGTGCTTCAAAACAAAAGTATAGCTCTGCAAAAGCTCAACCCATTTTAAGTGCCTTTGATTCAACTTTCCTTGACTATTAAGATACTGCAAAGCCTGATGATCAGTATATAAAACAAACTCCTTTGGCAACAAATAATGTCCCCATTATTTCAAAGCCTGAACTATTGCATAAAACTCCTGATCATAAATAGAATACTTTTTCTTAGCATCATTAAGCTTCTCACTAAAATAGGCAATGGGCTTACCTTCTTGGCTCAAAACAGCTCCTATACCACTACCACTAGCATTACAATCTACCTGAAATACCTTATTGAAATATGGAAGTGCCAAAACAGGATGTTCTACGACTTTCTGCTTCAATGTATCAAAGCTCTTGTCTACTCCTTTAGTCCATCTAAACTCTTTTCTATCCACTCTAATTGTCTCAGTTAGGGGCCCACAAATGCTACTGAAATTCCTAATAAACTTTCTATAAAAACTTTCCAAACTATGAAAATATCGTACCTCCATTACACTCCTTGGCATAGGCCATTGAATGATAGCCCTTACTTTTTCTGGGTCCATCTTAAAACCTTCCTCTGAGACAACAAATCCTAGGTATACCAACTCCTTCTTTGTAAAACTACATTTCTTCAGATTAATCATCAACTTCTCCTCCCTCAGCTTCTCTAAAACTCTTCTGATATGCATCAGATGCTCATCCCAAGTCTAACTGAAAATCAAAATATCATCCAAATAAATAATAACAAAACTTCCCAAAATAATTTTCAGTACCTCATTCATGAGTTGCATGAATGTGCTTGGTGCATTGGTTAGCCCAAATGGCATGACTAACCACTCATACAAATCTTCTTTGGCTTTGAAGGCTGTCTTCCACTCGTCTCCTTCTCTGATATGGATCTGGTGATACCCACTCTTCAAGTCAATCTTTGTGAAGTACCTGGCTCCACTCAAACAGTCCATTATGTCATCTATTCTGGGCAGTGGAAATCTATACTTGATCATGATCTTATTGATGGCTCAAGAGTCTGTACACATTCTCCAGTCTCCATCTTTCTTTGGTGCCAGTACTGTAGGTACCGCACATGGACTTAGGCTTTCTCTTAACAATCCCTTCCTCAATAACTCCTAAACTTGTCTATTCAACTCTTCACTCTCTGTTGGAGTCATTCTATGGGCTACCTTGTTTGGCAAACTATCTCCTAGTATCAAATCGATTTGATGACTTATCTTCCTTACTGATGGTAAACCTTCTAGTACATTATCAGAGATAATGTCCTAAAATTCTTCCAACATATCTAAGACTTCTGTTGGTACATCTTCACATTTCTCTTGAATGATCTTAGGAATCAATGCAAAGCAATGACACTCATGCTTCATACCTTCCAAAAATTTCCTACCATCTACCAAGCAAATTGCAGCAGTACTACATACCTGTTCTTCCACCTCCTTCAAGGGCTTCAACTTATGACGAACTCCATCCTTTGTTAGGGAATATGTGTTTGCACGGCCATCATGGACAACGCTCCTATCATACTGCCATGGCCTCCCCAACAGCATATCACATGCATCTATCGATATGATATCACATAGCACCTCATCATGGTAGTCCCCAATCTTGAACTTTACTAAACACTGCTCATTGACCAAAGCTCTATGGTCCTTCTGCAACCATGCAATCTGATATGGATGTGGATGATTTCTTCTTGTCAACCATCTCCTCTGAAAAAATATTGTCAGTGCTTCCACTGTCAATAATAATATCACAACACTTACCTTCACATTTGCACCTAGTGCAGAATAAACTCTTCCTTTAATTTGGTTCTTTCTCCTCATTCAGCAAAATTCTTCTGACAATTAGGGTTTCTACCCTTTCAGCATCTTTAGAATGCTCAGAATGTGCATCTTCATCTACATGTACAACTCGTGCATTACCTTTAGGTCTTCTATTTGTCCTTCCTTGATGTTACGGACACTCGTATGCTCGATGTCCTTCTTCTCCACATTGGAAACAAGTTCCTCTAAAACCTCCTCTTCCAGGTCCTTGTCTAGGTCTGCCACTTCCTCTTTGTTCACCATTGTTCTGGTCACGAGCACGATAGGTATTATCTCCCCTCTAATTTTGACTGGTGCCAGCTTCTTCACTCTTCTTTGGACCTTCATTTTGGCCTCCATAGGGTCTTCCACCAGTCCTTCCACCTTGACCTCTTCCCCTTTGCTTGCTGTCAAATCTTTTATTTAGCTTCTCTTCCACCTTTAGGGAAAACTAATACGCATCTTCTATGGTGGTCATTCTAACCAGGCTTAGCTCTTCTTGGATACTTGGCCTCAACCCATTAATGTAACAGGCTACCTTCTCCTTATTGGCCTCTGCATGACCGGTTCTGATAGTAATCTTATAAAACTCTTATGTATACTCCTTAACAGACTTGTTACCTTGCTTCAGTCCTTGTAGCTTCTTCAGCAACTCCATCTCATAGTCCACAGGAATGAATTGCTTCTTCATTTTCTCCACCATCCGATCCCATCTGGTGATCTTTCCTTTTCCTCTTCTATTCCTCTCTAACTGGACCTCCTTCCACCAAATACTGGCATGGCCCTTCAACTTTGTTTTTGCAAACTTGACCTGATCTGGGTCCTCCATATCTTCATACTCGAAATACTCCTCCATGTCATTGATCCAATTAATAAGTTGTTCAGGATTCAAATCTCAAGAATATGTAGAAACTTTGATCCTGGGCCTCTTTCTGATCATAGAAATGGCCCTTCTACAGGATCTTCGGTAGCTTCTTGTTCTTCCTCAGATAGCTCCTCTTCAACTTCATCTTTGCTTTCTTCTCTTGTTCTCGGATCAAACCCTCTTCGTAGCTCCTCTTGCAATGCATTGATTTGCCTTTGCAGGGCTCTAAAACCTTCTTCCATCAAAGCATTTCTCCCAACACTATTTCTTTGTGGAGGCATCTTGATCTTTGTAGCAAACCCACAACCTCAGGTCTTGGTGCAAACTACCTCATGGTCGATGATCTGTCTACACACTCAAGAACCCTTGCTCTGATACCACTTGATGAAAGAGCTAAATCACGAAACACACAACAACAAAAATTGAACATAGGAAATAGAACTTTCTTTTATTGATCTGGGCAACTCATTACATTACAGAAGCTCAATTACAATCAAAGGATGAATCCTCTACTGGCTGCAACACATTACAGCTTTCCCAACCTCAAGACTCTAGAATCTTCAACCTTCTGTAGCCCCAAATCAGCTAGGGTTTCTATTTTCCCACCTATTCTTGACTCTACACTTGTCCCCTTAACTCTACTACTGTCTAGGGTTCCCAAAAATAGTTATTAATAGCCTTTTTGGTGGCCAACAACCTAATTTCAAATTTTGCATCTCCCTCAAAAAATAGGTCAACTTCCGGGAGTCATAACTTTTGATCCGGCTGTTTGATTGACAAACTGTTTTATGCATTAGAATCTCGCGGAGTGCTCTATGCACTAAGAATTGGCTTTTCTCGTTCTGGCCATTTTCGGGCCCATACGGGGCTGTTTAGTACCTCAAACCTAAGTTTGAATAATTTTCAAGCATTTTTTAGAAAACTGAAACTTTAATATCTTTTAGCTCGCAAATGATCTTTGTGTGATTCCTTTTCCAAAGGTCTTATATTTCTATTATGTAACTTCCTGTAAATTTTCACTTCAATCCGTGCCTAAATGTAAACTTTCTAAAAATAGCAGGTTACTATTTTTAGCAGTTTGAAAAAATTGAAAGTTCTACATCATTATTCAAGCGATTATGGAACTAGAACCACAAATTTTGAAAAGAAATTGAAAGAACATCAACAATTTTGAAACACATCTTTCTTTGGGTGATGCAAGATTTCCCTTACACCACTGGATGCTCCTGCATCACAAGGGGACATTTTTCGACGTTACATTTAGCCCCCACTTTAATGTATGTATAAATGCAAGGCCTATACATGGTTTAAAGTATAGTCACAAACACAACAAACACACCAAGCATGGAGAAGACAGACCAATCACATAGAAGACTATAATGGGCATGCAAAACATGGAGAAGACAGTTACAACCACACAAAACATAGAGAGGATAGTCAATGTATAGAAGACACATTAATGCATGGAAGATAAAAATGTTATCTTTTCTTTTCTTTTTCTCATATATATGAAATGCAGATGCAAGTACTGGAAAGTAAACAAACCTCCCATAATACATGATGCACTCATTGTACAAGTCTTTGTATATATGGGTCAACACACACGCAAGACACATAAAACCTCCCAAAATGCAAACTGCATATGGGGCAATAGACATGCCAAACAAAGCAAGTACACCAAACACACACAGTTTGAAGACACAGAGAAAAAATAACAGACAAGCGATGGAGTGTACCTATTTCTAGGTCCAACACCATCTCAGGCACATTACAGGCACACACCGATGATTGGGCTTCACAACAACAATCGCTGAAGACATGCTTAAGGGTTGAGTTTGTCAAAGAACCACTCCCCACCTCCATAGAGGACTTTTGAAAATACAACCCCACCCCCATCACAGAGATGCCTTACAGTGAAAAGGAAGCATGGCATACAACCCCACCCGCATCACTTACAGTGAAAAGGAGGTATGAACTCAAAAGTATATAACCCCACTCGCATCACGGAGATACCTTACAGTGAAAAGGAGCTATACACTATAGATTTCAAGATAGATTGATTGATTGAAAACAAACTTAGAATACAAGAAGTACTCATCGCACTAGTCTACACCTAAGGATAAGCACACTGCTAACATCTATAATAGACAGCTTACCTTATATATGCCCCAACCTTAAGGTGGTTGATATCAAGTATTAATATCAAGCACATTAAGGTAGGAAGAAAACACACAAGAGAACACAAGCTCTCGCAAAGCTCATGCCCCCTGGAGGTGACATGTACTTTACGATCACCAAATGTTCCCACAAACAAATCCCTGCAAGAAATATGTTACTGTCTACAAGATCATGATAAACAACAAAATCAATGCATATGATTAACCACACAAAGAGCCAAGGCTAGATTCAAATACAAACAAAGGTGGATAGAGCAGCAATATTGTTAATGTTTGTAAATATGATAAAGACATCATGAAATTCACTACGCGAAAAGCATGACTGCTTCCACTAGCCAAGTATCAGATAAAATATACAACCCCATCGTCATATTTGGAATTAAGTCCATTTTTTGATTGCTCTCATAAGGAACACTAGGTCTGCATTAGCATAAATTTTTTTCATCATCCGCCTGCTAGATGGAAGCACTAGAGGAAGGGAAACAATAAATAAGAGAGGAGAAACAAGTGTCTTAGTGACAGTCACATAGGAGGGTGCCCCTAAGTCACCAACTACAACACTATGTACATAAGACACAACACACAACAATGAAATCAGAGAGAGAGTAAATTAGAAGCATGGTGATACAAATAGAAGAAGGTCACAACAGAGGTTATCTCGTGGTATCCCAGACCTTACAAGAGAATCAGGGGTCCTCACAGGAGGCCTAAACAACACATAACACATCATAGGGGAAGCACATCACAAAAGATATAAAGGGTTAGAGATACTTACCTGTAGGGCCTGTTGGATCTAGGGCATACAATTGAGAGGGGGGGCTGAATCAGTTTTATAAAAACTTTGCTTCAAACACTTGATTCTCCTTTGTTAGTTAACAGCATATTAATTAATTATCCATGAAAGCGTAAAGTATAAACACAAGAGCAGATAAACATCAACACATTGAACACCAAGATTTTGACATGGAAAACACGGTTAAGGGAAAAACCACGGGGTGATTAACCCAAGGATTATTCTCTGTTAGAAGAATAAGAAAAGAATGGCACTTGCCAATTAGGGCTCACTGCCAGAGCACACTGCTCACAAAGAGGCCCACTGCCTACAAGGAGACACACTGTCTACAAGGTGATAAGAATCACAATCTTGAACTGGAGAATAACATCTCTACCATGTCTGGATCAATTCCATTTAAGCCCAAAAACCCCTGTTCTATCTTTCGCACTTCTCTTCACTATACCACACTCATCTCCACAATTCACACATCAAAATGAACTCACAAACCATTATTTATACAAGACATCAACTTAGGAACAAACATCTAAGTCAACAAACAACCATAAGAGTATCCGCAAGATGATTAACACCCCCGGTCGACCACCACAAGAACATTCGCAGGATGAACAACTCATCCGGTCGGCTAGTCGGAACAAGAACTTCATCCGGAAGAGTATCTTCAATTCTGGGCTCTACCACTAATGTGGATCAACAACAAAACCTCAACATGATCCAAGAACCTTCACAAGCCTGCCTGAATGACTAGGTACATCCGTACTTTCTCTACTTACTAGAATCTCTTTTCTTCCTTATCCGAAACTTCAAGAACACAGTCTGTTGCTACTGTCACAATGCAAAAGGTACTTCTGGACCTCAAAATCATACACAACTCAAGATGACACATCACAAGGACATCCCAAATACTCCTTCCAATCTGCAGATTAGGATTATACAATTCCAGACCTCACCGGACCTTTCTGTGATCCTCTATCACCTCTGAACACTTGCCGAAACTGGTTCCACACAGATAGCCATAACTTCTTCAGGTCTTTATGCGGACCTCTGAAATCTTAACTGAAACATCTCAAGACTCATATTTGAAAACCCTTTAATCCGCATCCTCCGGTTCACAACCTATAGAATACATTTGCCTTCTTCTCATCACTGTTCTTCACTGTTCCTAACTGAGGCTAATTTTCTCAATATCCTCGGCACACAGCTCATCCAATCCTTCTTGTTAATGCAATATGAGTATGTTGACATCAATGACAACACTATTTCACCTCATACTTGCAACAATCTCCCCCTTTGTCATTGATGGCAACATATGATGTGAAAAACCATCAAGACAAGAACTTCTCCTTTCTGTCACAGCTCCCCCTATTAGCAACATGTCTTCTTCTCATTTACTGCTCCCCCTTTGATCATCAGCCACTTGTTTTTCACATGTCTTCTCTCCCCCTTTGACATCAATGGCAAAGGGCTCATACTTGCAATTCTAACACATCAGAATCATACCAGCTGCTCCCCCTTAGTAGCAGCTCCCCATCATCAATCCGGATCACAAGATATGACTGTGATATCCACCGGACTGATGCACATCAATGCATCCTAGTTCATTACCGGAGGGGCCATGACTCCTAACTTCTCCCGGAGATATTCAAAAGAGTCCTTGGGAAGAGGTTTAGTAAAGATATCTACAATCTGATCCTTGGAGGGAACATACTCCAATCTAACTTCTTCCTTGTTCACTTGTTCTCTCAAAAAGTGAAACTTGATAGATATGTGCTTAGTCTTAGAATGCAATACCGGATTTTTAGAAATATTAATTGCACTTGAATTATCATAGAAAATTGTGATAGGCTTCTCATATTCAACTTTAATGTCTCTTAGCATCTGCTTCATCCATAAGATTTGAGTGCAACTACTTGCTACTGCAATGTATTCTGCTTCAGTTGTAGATAGAGATATTGCATCTTGTTTCTTGGTACCAATCTCTTTCCCAAAAAGAATGCTCCACCACTGGTGCTCTTCTAGTCATCCACATCTCCTGCCCAATCTACATCTGTGTAGGCATGAAGAGAGAAATCTGGATCTCTAGGGTACCATAGACCATACTCAGTTGTTCCTTTCAAGTACCTAAAAATTGTTTTGATTGCCATAACATGAGATTCTTTAGGATTAGCCTAGAATCTTGTTACAAGACCGACAGCCTGCATTATATCTGGTCTAGTCTGAGTGAGATACAACAATCCACCAATCATTGATCTATACTTTGTCTGATATGCCTTTGGGGAGTCATCATCTTTGCTCAACTTACATCCAGTTGCCATGGGAGTGTTCATTGGCTTTGAATCTTCCATACCAAATTTCCTCAACAATTCTTCCACATATTTGGTCTGAGAAATGAAGATCCCTTTCTTTGTTTGAGTAATTTGCAGACCCAAGAAGAAATTCATTTCACCAAGCATAGACATTTCAAACTCACTTTTCATCTGATTTGCAAAAGTTTTGTACATACTATCTCTTCCTCCAAAAATGATATCATCCACAAATACTTCAACAATCAAAATGTTTTCATGATCAATTTTGAAATATAAGTTACTGTCAGCAGTACCTTTGTTGAATCCAATCTGCACAAGATGCTTATCCAACCTTTCATACCATGCTCTTGGGGCTTGCTTTAATCCATACAATGCTTTCTTCAACTTGTAGACCATATCATCATTATCAGACAATTGAAATCCATCCGGTTGTTCAATGTAAACTTCTTCTTCCAGATCACCATTTAGGAAGGCAGACTTGACATCCATCTGATATACCTTGAAGTCTTTAAAGGCAGCAAATGCAAGGAATAATCTGACTGCTTCAATTCTTGCCACCGGAGCAAAGGTTTCTTCAAAATCAATTCCTTCTATTTGAGAGTAGCCTTTGCAGACCAATCTAGCTTTGTTTCTAATTACTTCACTAGCTTCATTCAGTTTGTTTCGGAAGACCCATTTGGTTCCAATCACATTCCTATCTCTAGGTCTGGGAACAAGATCCCAAGTATGATTTTTCTCAATTTGCATCAATTCATCTTCCATTGCTTTGGTCCAGTTTTCATCATTGCAGGCTTCATTTATTGTTTTAGGTTCAATCTTTGAAATCAGACAACATTCATCCTGATTTTGAGCAACATTCCTTCTAGTTTGCACACCTTTATTTCTATCACCTATGATCTGATCTTCAGAGTGGTTCTGTCTTACATACCTTGGAATTTTGGGAGTATCTTGCACTGCTGCTTCTTGATCAGGCTCATTCAGACCTATCTCTTCTTCCTGATTTACTGGATCAGGCTGATTCTGACTTACCGGAGAGGATTGAGTTCCTTGAACCTGAACACCATCTTGGTCATCTTCATCAAACTCATAAAATATTGAGGGCTTCTCAATTCCTTCATCAACTTTCACATTAGTTCTTTCTATCATCTTCCTCAGCCTCTTATTGTAACACCGGTATGCTTTGCTTTGAGTGGAGTAACCCAAGAAAATTCCTTCATCACTTCTAGCATCAAACTTTCCTAGATCTTCATCTCTTTTAATATAACACTTGCTACCAAATAGTCTAAAATATTTCACAGTAGGAGTGATGCCAAACTAGAGTTCATAGGGGGTCTTACTAGTGTTGTTTCTGATTTGAACTTGATTGAGAGTGTAGACTGCAGTGCTGATAGCTTCTTTCCAAAACATTTGAGGAACATTTGCTTCCAACATCATTGTCCTGGTAGCTTCCTGGATGGTCCGGTTCTTTCTCTCAACTACTCCATTCTGTTGTGGAGTCCTAGGAGCAAACAATTGTCTTCTTATACCCTGCTTCTCACAAAAGTCAATGAACTCACCAGATGTAAATTCACCACCTCTATCAGACCTGAGACACTTCAGTTTCAATCTGGTTTGATTCTCTACCATAGTTTTGAAGATTTTGAACTTCTCAAGGGCTTCTGATTTCTCTTTTAGGAAGGTAACCCACATCATCTGGAAATGGTCATCAATTAGTAACATGAAATATCTATCACCTTGTAGACTCTTGATTCTTGTCGGACCACAGAGATCAGTATGTACTAATTCCAACAATCTGGTAGAGGACTGATCCTTGCTTTTGAAGGAGACTCTGCTCTGTTTACCTAGCTGACATTCTTTGTACAAACTATTTGTAGGTTTCATCAATTTTGGAAGATCTCTTACAGCCTGAATATTGCTTATCTTGATGATGTTATCAAAATTTACATGACACATTCTCCTATGCCATAACCAACTTTGATCAACTTGAACAAACAGACAACTTTTATTTGAACCAACCAGATGAAAGATATTACCTTTTGTTTGAGTATCGGATGCAATTTTAGTTTCGGAGCTTGTAAAGATTCTGCATTTTCCATTCTTGAACTGGAGATCATAGCCTTTGTCCACTAACTGACCAACACTGAGAAGATTGTGCTTCAATCCTTCAACATATAGTACATTACCTGTTTTGCTCTTTCCATCAAAGGAAATAGTTCCCCTACCTTTGATTCTGCCAACAGAATTGTCACCAAACTTTACCATTCCTCCTTCATACCTTTCCAAATCCAAGAACTTATTCTTATCACTAGTCATATGGTGAGAACATCCACTGTCAATAACCCAATCATCCTTTTCTTCCACTTGAGTAGCCAAAGCTCTTTCCACAACCTTGTGATTGACAGATTCATAGGATATTGAATCTTCTTCCTTGATGGCAATAAACACCCATTCATTTCTGGCTTTGCTTCCTGATTCTGATTCATCGTCAGTTACTCCTTCATTGTCATCTTCTTCATGAACATAATAGCAGTTCTTTTGAAATATTTGTCTGTTAGTATTAGACCTTGCAGATCTTTCCGGACATCTTGAAGCAAAATGACCAATCTTATTGCAATTGAAGCACTTAAAGGGTAGTTTTCCTTCATACTTACCGGATCCTCTTGGTAGTCTCTTTGCAATGAGGGCTTCAAGTTGAGCTGTTTCTGCTTCTTCTTCTTCCATGTCTCTTCTGGCTCAATCATACCATGACATCTTTCTTGATGAGTTTTCTCCCGGATCAAATCTCTGTTTGCCTTTCACATAGGCACTGGCTTTGAAAGCAGATTCAGTCTTGGGAGGATCATCTCCAAACTCGGTCATTTCAAATGCAGCTAGTTTGCCAGCCAATTGTTCTCTTGTGACAGTTGTGTGGGCTCTGAATTCATCAATGGCAGCAACCTTGATTTTGTATGCAGCAGGAAGGGATCTGAGGATTTTGTAAACAATCTCATTTTCATCCAGAGTTCCACCAGCATTTCTAATTCCACATACCAGCTCATTCACTCTTGGCATAAAGGTAGTGATGTTTTCATCATATCTCATCTTCAATCTTCCAAATTTCCCTTTCAGACTTTGCAACCTTGCACTCTTTACAAACTCATCTCCTTCATACAAAAGTTCCAGTTTAGTCAGGATCTCATATGCAATTGGTAGGTCAATAACATTTGAGAGATCTGAATCATTCAATGTGCTTAGCAGGGCTTCCTTGGTCTGCAGATTATTTTCAGCATCTGTGATTTCATTCAGAGTTGTCAGACCACCTTGTGGAGGTACATATGGTTTTGAGACCATGGCCAAGTATGATTTTCCCATACATTCCAAGTGACATTTCATGCGACCTTTCCAGAGAGTGAAGTTGGTTCCATCGAACTTCAGACTATCCTTCTTGTATGACGACATCTTGGATCTCCTCAAGCGGTTAAGCTCCTTTTAGAGGAACTTGGCTCTAATACCAATTGTTGGATCTAGGGCATACAACTAAGAGGGGGGGTGAATTAGTTGTATAAAAACTTTGCTTCAAACACTCGATTCTCCTTTGTTAGTTAACAGCATATTAATTAATTATCCATGAAAGCGTAAAGTATAAACACAAGAGCAGATAAACATCAACACATTGAACACCAAGATTTTGACGTGGAAAACCCAGTTAAGGGAAAAACCACGGGGTGATTAACCCAAGGATTATTCTCTGTTAGAAGAATAAGAAAAGAATGGCACTCGCCAATTAGGGCTCACTGCCCGAGCACACTGCTCACAAAGAGGCCCATTACCTACAAGGAGACACACTATCTACAAAGTGATAAGAATCACAATCTTGAACTAGAGAATGACATCTCTACCATGTCCGGATCAGTTCCATTTAAGCCCAAAAATCTCTGTTCTGTCTTTCGCACTTCTCTTCGCTATACCACACTCATCTCCACAATTCACACTTTGAAATGAACTCACAAACTGTTATTTATACAATACACCGACTTAGGAACAAACATCTAAGTCGGCAAACAACCATAAGAGTATCCGCAAGATGATTAACACATCCGGTCAGCCACCACAAGAACATTCGTAGGATGAACAACTCATCCGGTCGGCTAGTCGAAACAAGAACTTCATCCGAAAGAGTATCTTCAATTCTGGGCTCTACCACTAATGCGGATCAACAACAAAACCTCAACATGATCCAAGAAGCTTCACAAGCCTGCTTGAATGACTAGGTACATCCGCACTTTCTCTACTTACTAGAATCTCTACTCTTCCTTATCCAAAATTTCAAGAACACAGTCTGTTGCTACTGTCACAATGCAAAAGGTACTTCCAGACCTCAAAATCATACACAACTTGAGATGACACATCACAAGGACATCCCAAATACTCCTTCCAATTCGTAGATTAGGATTATACAATTTCGGACCTCACCGGACCTTTCTGTGATCCTCTGTCACCTCTGAACACTTGCTGGAACCGGTTCCACACAGACAGCCATAACTTCTTCAGGTCTTCATGCGGACCTCTAAAATCTTAACTGAAACATCTCAAGACTCATATCTGAAAACCCTTTAATCCGCATCCTCCGGTTCACAACCTATACAATACATTTTCCTTCTTCTCATCACTATTCTTCACTGTTCCTGACTGAGGCTAATTTTCTCAATATCCTCAGCACACAGCTCATCCAATCCTTCTTGTTAATGCAATATGAGTATGTTGACATCAATGACAACACTGTTTCACCTCATACTTACAATAGGGCCCCTTCTGGGCTAGAAGTTGTCTATAAGTAAATCATCACCGTCATCTTCCCACTCCCTAATGTTGGAGGAAAGTGGGACATATGGTACCATAGCCAAATTCATGTCTTGTTCATCATGTTGTTCATTGTTAGGATGGTTATTATTTGGTTGAATGTTGGGATCAATAAGAGTTCCATCCACAGGGTTTCCCATTATTTTCACAGTGATGTAAAGAGGTCCATCAGAGTCTCAAATTGTTCTATCATGAGGTGTAAACATGATTTCAGGTTCAGGTGCTTTTTTTTCATGTAAGGTCTAGGAGGGAACCTATTATTGTCATTTTGATTAGAGGCCATGTTTCTAAACTTAAATCATATTTGAAAGTTTTTCCAAAGGTGTATCAAGGGCAAGTGCAAAATGATATGCCAAAAGTAGCCTAAAATGTTTAATTTATTGTACTTTTTCAAAGCAAATAGGTGAGACAAAGGGTGTTGTAAGGATTTTGATTAGGGGAAGCAAGTTATATGTCTGATATCAGTCTAAAATAGAAATAAGATCCTTCCCAACACACTCTTGATGCAAATCCAAGAAAATGCCAAGTCAAACTATAGTGAAAATTTATCGAAATAGGCACTTTTTCACCAAAACTCAAATGGATGAAAGCATAGCAAAGGGTGTTGTGAGGAAAATTATGATGTAAAGAAAATAATATCAGTAATAACAACCACTTAATATCAAAATACTCAACACAACATGCTTTTAGTGCCACTTAAGGTAAAACCCTAGTGAAAATATAGCAAAAATAGGCTATTTTTCACAATTTTTCAATTTCAAGACCTAGAAAAAGGGGTGTTGTAATGAATTTTATGATGTGAAGCAAGTAATACTAATTATATTATTCAACCCAATCCATAAAATTTGTCACAACATGCTTGGAGTGCAAACTAGGTCAAACCCTAGGGCAAAAATAGCCAAAATATGTAGTTTTTCACCAAATTTTCAATACAAGAGCCCGTTAAAAGGGTATTGTGAAGCTTTTTATGAGGGGAAGAAAATGATAACCCTGATAAAATCCAATTAATACAAAAATACTCTTCGCAACATGGCTATGGTGCAAGTTTATAGAGTCGATAAGGCCAATTTTAGTAAAATCATCATTTTTGAAGCCCTAGGTTTGAGATCTTAACACAAAATGCTATGTGAATGTTTTGAAGTCTGATTTATGATGAAAATGAATTACTCTCAGATCTGAAAATTATTTCTAATCTTTAATGTGCAAAATGCCAATGCAAATCTAATGAAAATGCATGAAAATTGCTAGTTTTTGTTGAAATTTTCTATGCAAAAATACAAATATTTTGAATCTAAATGCAAATTTACACTTAAATGCAAGACTACAGATAGAAAAAATATAATTTTAATGAGCCTCTAAAATTAATAGAAAAATCTAAAAGAAGATTTTGCCTACTAACCCTAGATTTTGAAATTACTAGGTTATATGAAAATTGTCAAAATTTCTACAAAAGCCTAGAAAATTAATGATGAAAATGTAATGCAAAATTCTGAATCTTTGTGTTTTTTTGTAGTTTATATCATATCTGATGCAAAAATCATCAATTAGGAAAATTTACAAAGAATTGATGCAATTTAGTAAGCCAAACAATGCAATTTTTTTGAATTTTTCAAAATTTTCAATTTTTTTGAATTTTTATCAATGCAATAAAATGAAAGACTATATGAATGAATGAAATCAATCCAAATATGAAGACAAACACTTAGCAAGTTTCAATTTAAGTCGAAAAACATGGCTTCACCAAAATGTTTAGGGTGAAATTTGATTTGTTAGTTTTTGGTGTTTAGATGTTTGAATCCTCCTTTCACCCTATACATTTAAGGATCTAGGGTCGAGTCACAATTCACTATCATACCCTAGGTCACTATGAGATGTAGGGAAGCTTGCATTAGGGTGTTTAATTATCAATTTTCCTTCTCTTATGCTTAATTGACCATTAAAACCCTAATTATGCAAATACAACAATAAACTGATGAATAATGGAAAAAGATCTTACAGAGAGATGTAAAATATCAAATCACAGAGTACTTGTTTTTAGGGTTCTAAGGTAGAAAAGTTGGGGACAAAAGAGTGGGTGCCAAAGTCCAATGCCCTACCTTTTGTCCAGATCTGGGAACTCAGTCTGCAACTCTTCCTTGTTGTCTCAGAGATTTTCCCGTCATGGAAGTTGGAGGACTAATGAGCAGGCGCCCAAGTCCAAGGTGTTGTTTTTCCTTCCGTTCTGTAATTCTGACACTTCAAGATGCCTTATTCCAACTTCATTTTTCTCATCTCCACAACCTATAACCTACAACCATAAAAACTTTGGGAGGGGGTTGTGGTGTTTACAGGCTTGCCTCAGTCAAGCCCCAGAGGACACTTAAGTCTCCAAACACCATTGTTAGATATAGAGTGTGTGCCCTTGTGAGGTAGAGGTAAAAACTAAGGGAAATGATGATAAAAACACAATATAATATCACCTTGTAGTGAAGATATCATGGGACGAAGATGCCCTTCATTCCATGATGAAATGGATGCTCAAATTTGCAACCACAAACACATAAACCACACAAATATGCTCTTGCAACACAATGAAAGCCTTGAATCACCTTGAGAACACTTGAACATCACCATTGCCATCTAATAATGCTCTAGTTTACAAATGAATACCTAAACATGCTTTTATATGCAACTACAAACACTCCCACCAAGATTTTTGTAATTCAAACTTACCATGTCGGCATAGGACCCAAATAACGGTCACAAGCCAACACTCAAAAATTGGGGATGCCCCAAAATAGGGTAGGACTAGGGCATGGGCACCTAAGTCCTCCCCCCTATTTTGGGTAGGGTTAAGCTCAAGGGGTACTCCTAGGTCACATTTGTCATGTTACCTAGGGCTCATTCCATCAGGATGCCAAATTATGAAGTAAGATGTCCTAAATACACACAAAAGACCTGAGCACCCTAGTCCTGTCCTATTTTGGGTAGGGTCAAGCTCAAGGGGTCCTCCTAGGTCCCATTGTCATGTTACCTAGGGTTCATTCCATCGCGATGTCAAATTATGAAGTAAGATGTCCTAAATACACACAAAAAACCCAGGAGCTAAACCTTATGAGGGAAAAGCCCCCAAGGGGACATTTCTAACGTTACACACTCAAACATATTCATCTAGAAAGGAAGAAAAGGAATGAGGGGACCAAAATGTTGCCAACCCGTTCAACTGGTGTGAAAATTAAACCATCAACCCACTGTGATATGCCTTTTGGATGTGGTTGGAATGCATGTGTTATGGGAAAAGAGGTGTTGATGGAGTACTCGTGAGTACACCAACCCTCTAAGTTTGTGCTGCTCAATTCTGATGGAGAGGAGGAACCAGAAGTAATTCCTCTATTAGAAAGTGATATGTAGATATTCTTATGCATGAAAACAAAAAACTTTTGCATTGGAATAAGGATATAAAATCCAAAAAGTGAATAAAGCAAGATTTTGACTTTTAGAATAAGCAAATTTTTATGAGGAATTCAAGGATGGTTGTGTTGCTTCATTCATCGAGTATGTGTAAGTTACCTTCTTTTGTTATGTGTGTAGTTTAAAGTGCTAGAATCATGAGTGAATTAGCAAACCCTATACCTTATGACTTCAGCGATGAATTTCCAATTTCTTAGTGTGCATTTAGTATGCTTATCATCATGTTGTGAAGGAATTGGCTTCATCTGAATGATTGCATTAATGTATTATCCATATGCTTGGTGAATATTCATTCGGTGTGAAATATTAACCATTCTTGATAGATAGATTGATGTAGCTTAATTTTGGATTGATGGATGTTTTCTAGTCTATGACTATGTGTCCTTGTATAGTGTTTATGAATCCCTTGAATGGTATGCAATTTTGGCTGCTAGGCAACTTGAGTGATGATTGTGTGGTTAAGTAGAAATTATCTTAGATTATAAATGAGATTGGAGTCTTACAAGATTCATTTGTCCAATGCGATTAAGTGTATTCTCTTAATCACCTAGATCCGAGGTGAAGTGTAACATTGTACTTCCTTCCTAGTGGCTAGAATTAGCCATGTAGTTCATGTAATGTGGAATTTATTTTTTATACTTTATTTTATTTGACTTGGTGAAATTTTCTAAAATGTTGTGAAGGCTAGCATTAGAATTTTTCTTATTCTTATCTATGAATAAGTATAGCCATCAAATTTTTTATCTTGCGACCTTTACAGTCATGTTGATTTATTGTTGAAACTGAGCTCATTTTATGCTTTATTGTTGAAAATACATTTCTCTTACACCTTGATATTTTATTATATTGATGGCTATGCTTGACTATTTTAAAAATTGCTGGTCATCTATCATGTTATGTTGTGTATCATGTTATGTTCTCTATCATGTCCATAATGGATCTCTGATGGATTGTATAAAGGAGTAGAGTGCAGAGAATATACTAGTTCTTGGTTTGTGTGTGTGTTACTAGAACCATGATAGAACAAATTTCTTGGTTGATGCTCGATGCAAGTGATTATTGGGTGAAATGTTGAGTAATTTTTGAAAGAGTGTTTGGTTATTCTTGCTTGTCTCATTCCTATTAGTTTAGACTCGAGACATGTAATAACATTGGAGGGAGTGGTGTATTCATAGAGGAGTTGTATGCATGGTTGGAGATTTGTTTTGATATTGGAGATCTCAACCTAGTGTTGGTTAAGAGAATTGATTTCTTGAAATTATGTAACGGTCTCCATGCAGTTGCATGTGCATTATGATGATTGATTCATGCTTATATGTATCTATGATGACCTAAGATTTACCCCGTTTGGTGTGTCTTGGTGTCAAGATTATTTTCTTTTATACTTCATTGATTGGTATGATATTTTGATTATGCTCTGGAAAGAGTGTCGTATGTTTATCATACCTAATTAGATGGTAGATGTACCATGTGTTAGTTACATGCTTTGTATTGGAAGTTGGGCCATGTGTGTTCTTTATATTTTTTTTTATGAAAATGCAAATTATATATTTAAATCAAAAAAACACTTCACAAAAAAATAACGGGTGGTTAAAAGGCACACCCCAAGAGTCACATGGGCTAAGACTAGAAATATCTAGAACAAAGTATCAAAGTATCAAAGTATCAAAGGGTACAAGACCCATATAAAAACAAAGTGAATACAGAATTAAGCAGCCAATGCCATTCCTGCAGATGGCTGATCCCTGTCATCCAGTTTCCCCCAAATGTCCACAGGGTCCGGGTTGATGTGCTTTATTGGATCCAAAAGTGGTGCTAGGTAAGCCACTCTAATTCTTGATAAATGCAAAAGGCATTAGTAAGATACTTTATTATCACATTACATGTGCAGTAATCTATGGAAAATGCCACATGGAAGGATACTATTAAGATAGAAAAATATTTTCCTCATTTGAGAATTTAGTGGAAACTCTTTCTTTGCATAATTATGACTTGGTTAATACATTGATATTAAGTTGTGTCAGATAGTTATATTTGATAATGGTGTAATAAGACATTGGGATGATGTCTCTTCCAAGTGGGGAAGGATGACACGTCTCAAATATCTAGATTTTTTGAACTCAACTATAACTAGAAGTGTTAAATGTTTATTTTTTATTATGTTATAAATGGATAATTGCTTATAGATAAAAATGAATGTTAATTTCCTTTTAAGTATGCAATTAAGAAATGATGAAAAAGGATATGATGTGATGCTTTGGCTATGGATTCTTGGTCACTAACCTATTAATTAGAAAATCAAGTTCAATGTTGGCATGTGTGTGTCAAAGGCAAGAGGGTGGTTAAGGAAGAGGTGACTTAGTCACCTGATAGGGATGGGATGGAGAGAATCTCAATTTTGCACACACAAGAACTTAGTTCGCATTGCATTGTATTTTCATCATTATGGAATGGTCCTTATGTTTGATAGAATAGATTTATTACTCATGTTAGAAAAAATATTTCCATTATGTTTTCTTAGATGCACAACTAAAAGATTTAATCCAATGCCTTCTTAACTGAAATAGAACAAGTTTAAAAGTTCATTCCCTCTTTTATTTAAATAATGTAAATCTAGATAATGTTATTTAACTTATTTACTATTGGAACATAGAAATTGTTTTTCTTATTTCATAAACAGTATAATTTAGTATTACTTGGAAATTAAATATAATAAAATACCATTTTATTATTAATAAACATATATTGAAATATTCATATACTTGGAGTTTCTTTTTATAAATTACTTTAGATAATGACTAGATTTAAAGCTAAGATAAAAACAAAACAATAGAAAGAAAATGAGAAAAAGATGGAATGAAACAAAAAGGATAGAATAAAACAAAAGGAAGGAAAAGATGGAAGGAAAACACAAATTAGAAAGAAAGAAAAAATCAAAAAAGGATGAGAACATGGAAAGAGAAATAATAAAAAGGACAGAAATCTCTCAGAAGAAACACATAGGGGATTAGGAAAGGAAGAGCTGAGAGCAAGAAGGAGAAGGGAACAGATTTCAAATCACCGATATGTGCATTCAACAAACATTCCCTCTGTATCAAATCAGTCTCATTATTTTTGAATTAATATCTTTTCTTGATCTATGTTTAATTAGCTTAATTTTGCTTGCATGGTCTGTACCAATGCTATTTCAACCTATTTTCTTGTGATTTACCTGGTTGATATCCATACGGCCTTATCTTGTCAATCTACCTCCTCGTTAATTTATCGGCCTCTTCTAGGCTTTGGAAGTTGTTCTTTAATTTCAATAGCCTCATGTTGTAGTGGTTTTAACATAATTTCAATTAGCCTCCTCTATTTTGGAATCGGCCTATTTACATGTCTCAAAAAGTCGTGGTTTGCTCAAACGGTACTCATCATCAATGTTGGTATTCCTTAGCAGCCTTATAGTGAAAACTCTTCATTTTATTTATCCTCTGAAAGTCATATAATTCATTTGTTCTCATTGTGTATGTGTTAACACCCATATTTGCACCCTTCGCATGCAGTTGTGACACCTCATGCAACCTGGAGTAACATTGGAATGACATCGAAGTGTGGGACCTTGTGTTTTGAGGTCAGACCTCCAGAGAAGGCTAGTTCCTTGCTCCAAGCCTACTACTTAGAGTGATGATACTAAATCTAGTGCTAAGAGCTTACAGGGGAAAGAGTTAGAAGGAAGACTGAAAGGGAAAAGAGGTGATACACCAGATTTAGTGAGCGATGGTGGATAAGGTATGGACACAGCAATGATTCTTTCGTTGCTGAGGGGGAATTCACACAGGTTTAAGGCTGGTTTGAGGCTTTGGTATGAAGGTTAAACCTACAGAGGGGCTGCTTTACCCATAGAATAGACTAAAACTTCAAATGAAACACAAAAATTCAGAGATAAAAGAGGCAAAAATCAGCATCTATTAATCATGAATGTCCAGAAAACTATTACAATGCAGAACAATTCATAGTAGAATTACACCCACTTAGCTAATTACACTCATTGGTAGATAAAGGAAGATAGCAGAGGCCAGATTCAAGCACAGTGAGTCACATTCCCTTATCCTTGCAATTACACTAAGTGGACTGACTACAAAAAATTTGGTAGCATAACAGTCCCAAAAATACCCTCTTTTTAAAAGAGATTTTAAATTGTCTTATATAGGCCAGACTCATGCCAGAAGGGCATGGAGTCACTGAATCATAGAATCAAGGCCATAAATGCCAAAGGCAAGAAAGCACAGGCAAAGGCATGGCGAAGGAATAGGAGCCATGCCTCTACCATGCCAAAATGCGAAAAACCTCAACCAGGACACAAGAAAGGATGAGGCATGGAGAAAAACTTCAAAAGTCACCATTTGTTGTGCAAGAAAGAGTCCTGAAAGGCAGAGAGCCCATACGCCATGAATGCGACTGTAGAAATTCACTAACCCGAGCCACTGTGAGGAGAAAAATCCCTCAAAACTTTCAAGATGATCACTGAAACATCCAATCGGCCAAAAAATATAAAGCTGGATGTGGAAAATCCCCCCAAAAACCTGCTCGAATGAAAGAGGAGGCAAAAACAAGCATTTTTGGCTCTTACAGCATGTCGAAATTCACTGAAATGGGGGAGATATGGGCGGTCAAAAATCTAGTCAACTGCCTGTATATATCACTTCTGCACCTGTGTACATATCAGCCACTAAAAATACTTTAGATCCTGTCTATGCATTCTTTGAAAACTTTGTATGTTTCCCTTCTCCTTGGCAGCAAAAGGCCTTTGCAGTCGCTCTTAAAACTGTGTTTGAAAATGCCTTGTAAATGCAAGAGCCTTTGTATATGCATCCGCCACTGCCACGTGGCACTTCCTGATTTGTCATTGTACCTAAAACTAGGACCCACCACTAAAGAACTGCCTCCTCCATTGGCTTTCAGAAAGACTTGAAAACAAGTCGCTGATGCATCATGTATGGCCGAAATCTCCCTTGCATATCGTCTTGTATATGCAAAGATACAAGCAAATATACAAACAACTAGCACATGCAAATGTGCATTTTGCCCTTTGCAATCACGACTTGTATATGCATACAATCGCCCTTGTATATACAAGTCACAGACTTCAAACTCTTAAAAAGCAGATGGGAAACATTTTGAAATCCGGGTTGTATCTAACCTCCTTTATATCTGCAAACATACAAGCCGCGGACCCCAAACTAACCATTAACTATATTTGACTGCTCTGTCGGGTCTGGCCTATATCTCCAATCTTTGTATATCACTAACTTGTATATCGCAATATACAATCGCCCATATACAAGGCGGACCTAAAAATTTTAATAAAACAAGTTAAAAATGCAATCGGGTCTGGCTTGTCTATAAAAGTTTGTATATCAGCTTTGTATGTGAAGACATACAAAGCAAAACATACAAGCCACTGTAGAAAATGTATTTCTTCTTATATCTCAGGCGAGGGTCCCTTGTATCTCTAGTATGCAATCATCCTTGTATGTGTGTGGGCCCCACCTCTTGCACATTTAGCTTTTGTATGTTTCTCTGTATGTTTCACTACATACAAGTGAAACATACAAAGCTGAAATGTGCATTCCACTATAGCGGATGCACCTGCATGCTCGAAAACCTTGTACCTTTTTGTTGCATGTGCAAACATACAAAACAACATGCATTTTGAAAACCTGATATACAAGAGGGAATATTCCTGCAATGCATCCCCTATTTGTATATCTCTCCTTGTATATCTCCATGTATGAGCCAAATATGCATGTAGACCCAATATACATTCAGCAAATATTCTAGGGATCTATGATGTATATTCCATCCTTGTATCTGCCCTTGCATCCTTCCAGCGAATGTATATTTGCTTGTATTTGAAAATACAAGGCAAAAATACAAAAGGGGAAACCTAAAGAATATGCGATGGATGCACAATATACCTTGTATGTCTTACTTGCATCTTGGCCCTTTGTATATCGCCGATATACAAACTGGGAATATTCTTGAGGACCTGCGAAAGATTCCCTAAATGTATATGCACCTTTGGGGCTCGATATACATTCAAAAAATGCATAAAACCTAATTTTTTCAACATCTTCTAAGGTCGATGGATATCTGCAAGCCCGCCAAATGAACATTTGAAATGCATGTTGACCCAAACTTTGACCATGAATAACTTCTTTGTTTGGTCAAATTTCAGGATGATGTAAAAAGAAAACCTGCCTAATTTTTTAAGCTGTTTCCAATGGTCAGGTTTTTTAGGCAAGGTTTCATAGGAAAAATGGTACCTTTTCTTATAGGGACCCTTTCAAAGGATTTTCAGGGTAAATATCAGGTTGACTATTTGGCTCTAAGAAGAGGGAAAATAGGATAACATTTTTGGCGGCCTCTATGGGGTGTTTGCCTACTAAACAAATGATTAGTGGCCTTACATCCATTGGGCATAGAGTCAAGTCTAAAACCTGCTAAAAAACTAGAAACTGCATCCAAAACACAAAAAGGGAAAGGGCCTGCATTCTCCTAATGATAGTGCAGCATGTGCAGAAGCACTTAGGAAAAGGGAAAACTAAAGCAGAAATGAAACCTACTCTAATCCTAAACTAACCAATCAGACATGACTTTAAACAAAGCCATTAACTAGATCTTGAAAGTAACTACCTTTCCTTAACAATTTATGATGTTCTTCATGCATGTGGGCAATTAAAAAGAGGGGAGGGGGGAATGGGCATATAACAAATTGATAAAACACCCCCTTCAAAGTGGAGATAAACTCACCTATCCACCTGGACTAATTGCTGATGTTGCTAACTTGTGGTGAATAGATGGGCTGATCCCACTCATTTTGATGCTCAACTTCATGCTTAGAGGTAGGCATGACAAGTGGTGACTCTTCTTGATATGTCTCCAGCTGAGCTAGATGCTTGATTGGGCATCCCCTTGTAATGACATGCAAATCAATGTGTTTGATCTCATGTCTTTGCTCTAATTTTTTCTCTTCTTGCACCTCATTTGGCATGATGATGACCTCCACCTTAATCTCATTTTACGCTTGTGTGTGAAACAGTTGACTTGGGATCTCATTGCCTTCTTCTTCTTCCTTCAAAGAACCTAAGAAGACTGATATAATGTTATCATGGCTGCATTCTTCAAACCTTTCTGCCTTTTGTTCATGGTTGTCCTGGTTCGTGGCTAAGGTTGGACAAGAGATAAGACCATTTGAAATCTCAGAATTGATATCATTATTTTCACCTTGCATGATAGTTTGCCATGTTGATTCCTCCTCTATGGTCAATGAAACCTCCTCCTTTACTAGGGCAGCCATAAGCTCATCAAAGCTATTAGCTCTTAGAAAACATTTACAAATAGCTAGCCCCACCTCAAAAATTCCATTATTACTTAAAGAAACGCCCTCCAAATCAACACTTTCATGGTTTGGGACCTCACTGTCATGCTCAACCTCAACCTATAGCAATTTGTCATTATTTTTTGTGTCCTCTTGTTGCTGCATATTCACAACCAGTTGCCTGCTTTCTTCATCTTTAACATAGTCAGGTAGCTCATGAAGTAGGGCAGCATCATTCATCACTGAAGTGACTCTAGCAATACTCATAGGTACAATAGGTTAAAACAATTTTTTCTCTGTGAGTGTATGGATAGACTGCCCCTTATTAGTTTTAGCTTCTTCCACCTCCTCTTTTGGTTCATCTTCCCAATTACCTTGGTAGACAACAGGTCCATCCAGATACATACGGATAGTAAAAGGATAGGAAGGCTGATCTAACAAAGAAACCCGAGGAATTGGCTTGGTTTCTTGTATACATATAGGCTTCTCTTGTTTAAGTATAGGTTCCTTCAATGGATGAGACCCTCTAAAGATTAAAATATTCAATTCTGAGGACTCATCTTGCTTAAAGCTTGGTATTCTGAAACTAGAAACCTGTTCCTCAAAGAATGGATTTGGAGAAGAAATAGCTGATTGAGTTTCCAACCTTTGAAAAGGAGTCAACAAAAGCCTCTTTTGCTCTTCTTCTGCTATCTGGATGCTAAAGCATGCTTCCATTTGTGTATTTAGTGGAGGGTCCTCACAGGGTGAGAAAGATGGCCCTTTCCAACTTGGAACCTTGAAGGTGGAAGGCTTCCTGGAACTTGGAAATATGACAGGCTTGGATTCTACAACCTTTTCCTCTCCTTGATTTCAAATTGGTATGAGAGGAATGGCCTTCACAAGACTTGGCATTTTATAACCAGGCTGACTGGTCCAAGAAGGCTACCATGGTAGAGAAGTCTAAGGCTCTTTCATAGATTGACTTTGGTTTGAACGATGCAACTACTTGAAGCCAGGAATAGGAGAGAAACTATTTACTTTGAGCTCCCATTCTTGAGCAAGAAACTGTCTTATTTATTTCTCCTTAGCTGCTCGTTGCGCAATCAAGCATCCCACTTCATACACCCTCCTATTTTTTGCCTCCTGCTCTGACAAATAAGCTTGATATGCAAGCTCCTCTTGCCACCTGTTATACTACGCTTCTCCATCTATTTCTAAAATTTGCCTTTGGAAATCCACTAACAAACTCTTAATGCTACCCAAATCAAGATCATTTTGGGACTGACTAGGGAGGTTGCACATTTGGTTTAGAGTAGGATGGGCTTCACAGGGCTGATTATAGGTATGAATAGGATGTAAACAAGGATAAACAAGAGTGGCTTGAAAGTGTTCTTGTTGGTAATGCTGGTTGTAATGAGGAAAAGAACTGTTTGGGGGCCAAAAGTCTGAATCTTCATGGAATGGAGGAGAATAACCATTGTGGTGTTGATAACTAGACATTGCAAGGGTAAATCATAAACATAGGTAAGCCTAGATAATAAATTAAGAATGAACATAGACCACAGGGTCTTGCACATCAATATTGAGTTTGAACACCAAATGGAGTCACCAGGTGCTAAGAAAACTGTCAAATGGTAGTAAAACTAACAAGTAGCACCAACCTCATTAGCTGCTCAGAAACTAGACTATTGGAACCAGCTGATTCACCAGTAGAGTCACCATGGTGTTGTTTGTACTGTTGGCAAGAGACACTATATGGATTCATGGTTGTTGTCATTGATGGCAACAAAGGTCATTCCACATATCCGCAAGTCATGATATATCTCTACCAGAAGTCAGATTGAAGATTGTTGTGGTCCGGTGAACAAGAACAGAGCATGTAGCAAGGTCCGACAGATTGGTCCGGATCTCTCAGAGGAAGTGTCTTGGCGCAGTGCGGATCTGGGGAAGTCAAGAGGACTATCTTGAGTAGTATATTCCAAGGATTTAGCCTCCGGAGATGGACAAGGAAAAAGATATGAATAGTTGAGTACCGGATTCCTGAGAGACAGTGAAAACAGAGGAAGAACTGACTGACTGAGTATCAAACTACTTTCCGGATGTGTTACAGATGATGATAAAGGTTGCGGAGGCATGAATCATGTTTGGCCGACATAATTGATGATATCTACAAGTATATGCTTGATCCGCATTGCTTGGTGAGCAAGGATTCAGCCGACAGAACTAAGTTTGTAAGAAACTAGACTGTTCCGGATGCTGACTAGAAAGATGATGAAATTACTTGTGCGGATATATATAGAGGATGGATTTAGTTGTAAAGTGTGTGAATGTGTGAGAGGATATGCGAACAAGTCCAGAGTAGAGCAGAAGTAACAAGAAAGATCCGGTATGTGAAAGGACAGCAGACTAAAGAACAGAGGAAAGATGAAGTGCAGCAGATCAGTATACTGAACCTAACCGGAACTGAACTCCAGCATATGCAGATGCTTCCAATCAGTTCAAGACTGTGATTCTTATCACTTTGTAAGACAGTGTGTCTTCTTGTAGGCAGTGAGCCTCTTGTGAGCAGTGTGCTCGGGCAGTGAGCCCTAATTGGCAAGTGCCATTTTTTAATTTCCTATTCTTCTAACAGAGAATAATTCTTGGGTTAATCACCCCGTGGTTTTCTCCCTTAACAGGGTTTCCACGTCAAAAATACTGTGTCATGTGTTTCTTATTTCATGGTTAATGTTTTGTGTTTGATTTTATGCTGCTTCAATTAAAAGGAAAGTTTAATAAGGGAAATAATTAGGATAACTGATTCACCCCCCCCTCTCAGTTATCAACAATTGGTATCAGAGCCAAGTTCCTCCCAATAGAGCCTAACAGCTTGAGGAAGATCTGGGATTTCAAATGGATGCATATGGTTTAAAGGAGCAACTCAAGACTGCCCTTGAGGATCTTGAACAGTCAAATTCTGAAGTCAGTGAATTAAGAGAAAGACTCAAACAGGCTGATGAATTCATGAGGGAATTAAAAGACAAATTAAGTCTCTCTATGAAAAAGAGAAAAGAGCTGCTCCAACAGTTGGCAAGACAAAGTGAAGAAAGCAATACAAATGAAGAATTGACTGAGCAAACCAAGTTATGTGAAAAGTTATCAAAAGAAGTCATTATGTTAAGACATGAAATGGAATCAGGAACTATAAAGTTCACTCAAGAGATAGAAGAAAAAAGAAAGGCTGAAGACAATCTAAGACAATCTCTTAAGGAAAAATCAGAAGAATGCCACCAGATGGACAGGATTATCAGACATCTTGAATCTGATCTTGAAGATGCCAAAGATAATGAAAAAAAACTTGAGGATCAAATTACCTCTCTCAAAAGAGATCTTCAAACAACAAATGAATATAAAGAGAAATTCAAGATAAGTTCTGCTCAACTTGAAGTTCTTCTTGGAAGTCAAAAGAAGACTGATGACAAGTATGGGCTGGGATATGAGAAAGGAGAAAGCTCCGGATCTGGTCAGAGGAATCTTGGATCAGAAAATCCAAGGAGCAGGCCTAGAAGACCTCCGGTAAGACAGCCAAATGCTCAAAAATATCCATCCTTCAATGGATACTGCCACAGCTGCAACCATTTTGGTCACAAAGCTAATCAGTGCAGAATGAGAATGAATCAGATTAATTCATCCTTCTCCGGACAGTGCTTCAACTGCAAAAGGTATGGACACAAATCCCATGAATGCAGAATTATGCAAGTAAACAAATCATTCAAAGGTAGATGCTTTACATGCAATAGAGTAGGTCATATGGCTAATCAATGCAGATCAAGGGGATATCAGTTAAATATGCAAAGAAATGTTATTTGCCAAATCTGCAATAGGTCCGGTCATAATGCTAAAGTCTGCAGAAACAAGAATCAGGACAAAAGAGGTCCGGTGTATAATCAGAATCAAGACAAGGGTAAACAAAAGATGAATGCGGATGAAGTTAGGAATCAGATGAGCAAGATTTGGGTGAAGAAAAGCTCAGAGAATGTAGAGGTTGGATCCGCACCAGATTCTGGTGCTGATATTTCTTCCGGAAATTAAAAAGTGAGCTCAGGCTCAGGGGGAGACTCAAAGAAGATTCTGTTCCCCCAGCCAAACAAGTTGTGCCGGATGTGGCACAAGATGCGGATTAAGGGGTTTGTAGATATAAGTCCTGAGATGCTTCAGTCAAGTTTTCAGAGGTCCGCATGGAGTTATGAAGAAGCTGTGTTCGATTAAGTTAGACCTGTTCAGGGAGGTGCTCCGGTATGATAAAGGATTACAAAAAGGTCCAGAGAGATCCGGAAGTGCACGATCTTGTCTTGCGGATTGGACAGAGTGTTTGGGATGTTCTTGTAATATGTTACCTAGATTTATTCATGATTTAAAGATCCGGATGATATTCAGTGATCAGGACTAATCCGGGATACTCCAAGCTGTCCAGACATGGTAAACCGGAATAATGCAGGTGAAGCATTTATTGCAGACAGATATTAGGGTTTGCGGAGCAATATAAGGGATTTCTCAAAAGTTATCTGCTCATTCTACACTTGAGAAGAAGCGAATAGTGGAGCTCTGCAACAAGGTTCATCAAGCACACCAAGGATCTCCTGCCGAAGCTATTGCATAAAGAAATCAATCCAACCACTCCGTGCAAACCGAAGGCGCATAAGGTATTCTTCGTTTTTCATTGCCTCACTGCAAATCTTTGAAGAATGGCTACTCCAAACATAGTTAAGATCTCTGATAGACCTCGCCCCTCATTCAAGAAACATCCCTACAAATCATTGGAGGTAGATCCACTAGGAGCCTTCTCTAGTGTTCCCCACGGAGTCTTACATACTGAAGATATTAGGGTTTACATACACGCAAACATTGAGGAATTTGGGGAATTCAAATTAAGAGACCTCTATCACAAGCAACTGATAGACAATGCTTTTGAGCTCAAACCAGAGTATAAGGGTATCCAGAAGAAACAATTTGAGCAATTCATTCATTTCCCTAGCTTTGAAGAAGATGAATGGGTCCGGTATGTACTGAGCAGGATGCATGACAACTTCCTTTGGCTAGATAGACCCTGTAAGATCACAAAAGAAGCAATTAGAGCAGTAACTGGTCTATACTCTTCCGGGGGGGTACCTATCCTCAAATCTGTCAAGAACAACGTTGTAACTGAGGCCACCGGATCAAAATATGATAAGAGGGCAATGACCATTGAAGATATTTCGGATCCGGATATCAAATATGCATCAATGATAATAGGATACAAGATCTATCACTCCAGCAGGGAGAATTCTGTATCCGGAACTGCAATATACACAGCATATGAAATGCTAAGAAAGAATGCAGATTATGATCTTTGTGAACTACTACTAAGCCAATTGATGGAAAATGTACAGAAAATCAAGAAAGACAAGAAGAACTCCTTTAAGTATGGTACTCTCATTGTATGTCTATTCTTTTACTTCATGAATGAGCTACCCGGAACAAGTGGATGGGTATGGCAGAATGACAAACCTGTTGCAGTTCAGATAAGAGACTATTTGCATGGACTTGGGGATGCAAAAGCGAGAAATACAGCTCTATGGGGATACTTCAAAAACTTTCAGAGCATGATGCAAGCAAGAGAGAGAATTCCCCAGTCTCTCATTGAGAAATACAAGGACTCAGTATGTTTTATGGTTGACACTGATCAATGCCTAATGGAGGCAGTGGAGCCAAGGACTGTCTGGATCATGCCCATGGGGTATGAAGTTGATGAACAGATAGTAGAGCTGCATGTTCAACACATGCTAAGTCAGCCCAAAGATCCTAAGGCAGAAAGGTTTGGAACCTTTGAGGAGCTGAGCGTGAAATTACATGTAGAACTCAGGGAACCTGAGATTAAGAGAAAAGTGAGAAAAGAAGTAGAGCACATTGCTCAAGGCCTAGGCATCTCAAAAGAGGCACTTGATGCCAGCCGGGAAAAGAGGAGAAAGGCTGAGGAAGAAGAGAAAAGCAAAGAAAGTGCTCCGGTTGGAGCTCCCACCCGGACCAGATCAACAAAGAGATCTGCACCTCCCTCAACCAAAAGTTCAAAACCGGAAGTCCAGGCATCCGGAAAGAGATCAAAGGCAAAAGCCACAAGGGCTTATGGAAGCCAAAAGGATGAAGAGGAGACAGAATCAGATGAAGGAGTAAGAGAAGTAAAGAAACAGAAAAAGAAAGGATCCGGTAAGCCCTCCACAGGCCAAGACAAGGAGGAAATGGCAGAGGTAACTGTTGAAAAGCCCACTCTGTCACTAGAGAGCATAATCAAGTCGGTCACGGTGGATGGAAACCTTCAACCAATGACTGAATCCTATGATGACTTCAGTGAGGCAGACCAAAAGACTCTGCAGGAAGCCACAGTTAAATATCTGAACACATACAATAAGGCTTTCATTGAGATCATATCTCTCATTCCTAAAAGCCTAGAGAAGGAAATGGAAGTAAGAAAGAATAATGCTCATGCCAAAGATCTTGAGATCCGGGAACAGATAGCTATTCAGCTATATCCTCAAATTGATCCCAAGACAATGAACATGATCTTCAAGGACTGCAGAGATGAGTTCAGAAGTAAAGCCAGGATGAATCAGCTCATGCTTGGTGAGACTGACAAAGTGGCACAAGAAACAGAAGAGATCCTCCGGAAGGCCTTCAAAAGGTTCAATCTTCCTGTTGTAGAGGACTTAGGTGCAGAAACAGCTGCTGATTTGGAATCTTCTGTTCCGGAAGAAGTGAGCCATGAACAGACAAGTGAGGACTTGGGACCCTCTGCTCCAGAAGAAGTGGCCCATGAACAAGCAAGCATCTCTCCTCCGGTTTCCCCTACAGTCTCCGGATCCAAAGAAGAAGAGCAATTGCAGGAGAAGGAAGCAGTGGTGATAGACAAAGAGGTTGACAGTTCTAAGACTGCAGAAGAAAAGAAACATCTGTCTCCGGCAAGAGACACTGCACAAACTGTTCAACAATTTTTGAGCAAAGAAACTCTAGAGATTGATGAACCGGAGCTTCTAAAAGGTCCATTTGATTTTGACTCTCTCTCTCCGGTACAAACAATGAAGATAGCTTCATTTGCAAATGCCAAGGCAAATGAAAAGCTCCTGAAGTCTCATATGGAAGACTGTGAGTTGATAGAGGCTGCTTCCGGAGTACTTGTAAAGATCATGCCATCAATCCAGATAGATCCGACAGCCTCCACTTCCGGTAATCTAAAAACCTTAGTCAGCAGTATTGATACACATTTTAATTCTCTAGAAAAATCAGCTGAAGAAAAGGTCCGGAAGGAATTTTTGGATAAGAGATTTTCTGAAATATTAGAATTAATCTCTAAGGATAGGAAGATTGTAAGCATTGGAATAAAGAGCTTAGAAAATGCTCTTAAGGATGGCGGTGACATCTACAAATTTTGTATATCTTGGTCAAAGGCAACAGCAGCAATTGACAAGAAAATAAAAGAGGAACAGGACAAGCTTCAAAGCTTATCTCAAAGTTTTGATCCTCTCTCTTCCTCTATAATAAATCAAGAATGTCAGACTATTGCAGTCTTGAATGAAATAAAGAATCTTGAGAAGGAGAGGAAGAACATTACCATCCGGATGGGAGAACTTAGAAGGATTATAGTCCCTAAGTTGGAAACTATGCATGAGGCCATCAGTGATGCCCAAACCACCGCCCATACAAAAGATCCGACAGATCTCAGGCGGGCAGAAGCTTTTGCATTTTTGTTGAGTGGTCACATTTCAATCTTGGACAGAATGAAGCTAAGTTGGGCTACTGAAATGGTTCAACTGCAGACATCCTTTGCAGACATTCTGCAGTATATGTGAGTATGTAAATATGCGGCTATATATAGAAAATTTTTGAAAATTTTGGTGTGCGGACCCTACCCTTTGCCATTGATGTCAAAGGGGGAGTGAGGAGCAGTGAAAAATGAGGAATCCAACTCAGGGGGAGTTCCAGAAATTGTATATAAAGACAGAGCATCAGCAAAGGGGGAGCATAGTGTAAACACTTAGTCATTTTTCACTAAGTGTTGCCATCAATGCCAAAGGGGGAGATTGTTGGCAAGAGACACTATATGGATTCATGGTTGTTGTCATTGATGGCAACAAAGGTCATTCCACATATCCGCAAGTCATGATATATCTCTACCAGAAGTCAGATTGAAGATTGTTGTGGTCCGGTGAACAAGAACAGAGCATGTAGCAAGGTCCGACAGATTGGTCCGGATCTCTCAGAGGAAGTGTCTTGGCGCAGTGCGGATCTGGGGAAGTCAAGAGGACTATCTTGAGTAGTATATTCCAAGGATTTAGCCTCCGGAGATGGACAAGGAAAAAGATATGAATAGTTGAGTACCGGATTCCTGAGAGACAGTGAAAACAGAGGAAGAACTGACTGACTGAGTATCAAACTACTTTCCGGATGTGTTACAGATGATGATAAAGGTTGCGGAGGCATGAATCATGTTTGGCCGACATAATTGATGATATCTACAAGTATATGCTTGATCCGCATTGCTTGGTGAGCAAGGATTCAGCCGACAGAACTAAGTTTGTAAGAAACTAGACTGTTCCGGATGCCGACTAGAAAGATGATGAAATTACTTGTGCGGATATATATAGAGGATGGATTTAGTTGTAAAGTGTGTGAATGTGTGAGAGGATATGCGAACAAGTCCAGAGTAGAGCAGAAGTAACAAGAAAGATCCGGTATGTGAAAGGACAGCAGACTAAAGAACAGAGGAAAGATGAAGTGCAGCAGATCAGTATACTGAACCTAACCGGAACTGAACTCCAGCATATGCAGATGCTTCCAATCAGTTCAAGACTGTGATTCTTATCACTTTGTAAGACAGTGTGTCTTCTTGTAGGCAGTGAGCCTCTTGTGAGCAGTGTGCTCGGGCAGTGAGCCCTAATTGGCAAGTGCCATTTTTTAATTTCCTATTCTTCTAACAGAGAATAATTCTTGGGTTAATCACCCCGTGGTTTTCTCCCTTAACAGGGTTTCCACGTCAAAAATACTGTGTCATGTGTTTCTTATTTCATGGTTAATGTTTTGTGTTTGATTTTATGCTGCTTCAATTAAAAGGAAAGTTTAATAAGGGAAATAATTAGGATAACTGATTCACCCCCCCCTCTCAGTTATCAACATGTACTGCCTCCAAAAGCTGATAATATTGGGAGAAACACCAAATCTCTCAGTACCTTGATGATAAGTTCATCGTACTTATCCCACAGAGCATGCCAGAAACTATTAACACCCAGATTTGCACCCTTCGCATGCAACTGTGACACCTCATGCATCCTGGAGTGACACCTCATGCAACCTGGAGTAACATTGGAATGACCTCGAAGTGTGGGACCCTGTGTCTTGAGGTCAAACCTCCAGAGAAGGCTGGTTCCTTGCTCCAAGACTACTACTTATAGCGATGATACTAAATCTAGTGCTAAGAGCTTACAGGGGAAAGAGTTAGAAGGAAGACTGAAAGGGAAAAAAGGTGATACACCAGATTTAGTGAGTGATGGTGGATAAGGTATGGACACAACAATAATTCTTTCGCTGCTGAGGGGGAATTCACACAAGTTTAAGGCTGGTTTGAGGCTTCAGTATGAAGGTTAAACCTGCAGAGGGGCCATTTTACCCACAGAACAGACTAAAACTTCAAATGAAACATAGAAATTCAGAGATAAAAGAGACAAAAATTAGCATCTATTAATCATGAAGGTCCAGAAAACTGTTACAATGCAGAACATTTCATAGTAGAATTACACCCACTTAGCTAATTACACTCATTGGTGGATAAAGGAAGACAACAAAGGCTAGATTCAGACACAGTGAGTCACATTCCCTTATCCTTGTAATTACACTAAGTGGACTGACTACAAAAAATTTGGCAGCATAACAGCCCCAAAAATACCTTCTTTTTAAAAGAGATTTTACATTGTCTTATATAGGCCAGACTCATGCCAGAAGGGCATGGAGTCGCTGAATCATAGAATTGAGGCCATAAATGCCAAAGGTAGGAAAGCACAGGTAGAGGCATGGCGAAGGAACAGGGGCCATGCCTCTGCCACGCCAAAATGTGAAAAACCTCAGCCAAGAGGCAAGAAAGGATAGGGCATGGAGAAAAACCTCCAAAGTCATCATTCATCATGCAGGAAAGAGTCCTGAAAGGTAGAGAGCCCATACGCCATGAATGCACCTACAAAAATTCACCAACCTGAGCCACTGTGAGGAGAAAAATCCCTCAAAACTTTTAAGACGATCGCTGAAACATCCAATCAGCCAAAAAATATAAAGCCAGATCTGGAAAATGAAAACTAGAAAATCCCCACAAAAACCTGCTCGAATGAAAGAGGAGGCAAAAAAAAGCATTTTTGCCTCTTACAACATGTCAAAATTCACTGAAATGGGGGAGATATGGGTGGTCAAAAATCTGGTCAACTACCTGTATATATCGCTTCTGCACCTGTGTATATATCGACCTCTGAAAATACTTCAGATCCTGTCTATGCATGCTTTAAAAATTTTGCATGTTTCCCTGCTCCTTGGTGCCAAAAGGCCTTTGCAGTTGCTTTTAAAAATGCGTTTGAAAATGCCTTGTATATGCAAGAACCTTTGTATATGCATCTGCCACTGCCACGTGGCACTTCTTGATTTGCTATTGTACCTGAAACTAGGACCCACCACTGAAGAACTGCCTCCTCCATCGGCTTTTGGAAAGACCCAAAAACAAGTCACCAATGCATCATGTCTGGCTGAAATCTCCCTTGCATATCAGCTTGTATATGCAAAGATACAAGCAAATATAAAAACAACTAGCACATGCAAAAGTGTATTTTTCCCTTTGTAATCGTGGCTTGTATATGCATACAATCGCCCTTGTATATACAAGTCACAGACTTCAAACTCTTAAAAAGAAGATGGAAAATATTTTGAAATCCAGGTTGTATCTAACCTCCTTTGTATCTACAAACATACAAGCCACGGACCCCAAACTGACCATTAACTGTATTTGACTGCTTTGTCGGGTCTGGCTTGTATCTCTAATTTTTGTATATCACTAACTTGTATATCGCAATATACAATCACCCATATACAAGGCGGACTCAAAAATTTTCATAAAACAAGTTAAAAATGCAATTGGGTCCGGCTTGTATATAAACATTTGTATATCGACTTTGTATGTGAAGACATACAAAGCAAAACATACAAGCCACTGTAGCAAATGTATTTCTTCTTGTATCTCAGGCGAGGGTCCCTTGTATCTCTGATATGCAGTCGGCCTTGTATGTGTGCAGGCCCCACTTCTTACACATTCGGCCTTTGTATGTTTCTCTGTATGTTTCAGATGTATGTTTCACTACATACAAGCGAAACATACAAAGTTGAAATGTGCATTCCACTGTAGCGGATGCACCTGCATGCTCGAAAACCTTGTACCTTTTCATTGCATGTGCAAACATATAACACAACATGCATTTTGAAAACCTGATATACAAGAGGGAATATTCTTGCAATGCATCCCCTATTTGTATATCTCTCTCCTTGTATATCTCCATGTATGAGCCAAATATACATGTAGACCCAATATACATTCAGTGAATATTTCAGGGATCTGCGATGTATATTCCATCCTTGTATCTACCCTTGCATCCTTCCAGCAAATGTATATTTACTTGTATGTTGAAAATGCAAGGCAAACATACAAACCCTCCAAACATACAAAAGGAGAAACCTAAAGAATATGCGATGGATGCACAATATACCTTGTATGTCTCACTTGCATCTAGCCCTTTGTATATCGCTGATATACAAATTGGGAATATTCCTGAGGACCTGCGAAAGATTCCCTAAATGTATATGCACCTTTGGGGCCTGATATACATTCAGAAAATGCATAAAACCTAATTTTTTCAACATCTTCTAAGGCCGATGGATATTTGCAAGCCCACCAAATGAACATTTGAAATGCATGTTGACCCAAACTTTGACCATGAATAACTTCTTTGTTTGATCGAATTTCAGGATGATGTAAAAAGCAAACCTGCCTAATTTTTTAAGCTCTTTCCAATGGTCAGGTTTTTGAGGCAAGGTTTCATGGGAAAAATGGCACCTTTGCTTAGCAAAGGGAAAATAGGATAACAGTATGATAGATTTCTAAACCATCGTATTTATCCTATGATAGTCTTTGTTACATTTTACATTTGTTCGTCTTCTAAAATAATGCTTTTACTGTGATTATTGCAGTCTATCACCTCAAAAGATTATGCAATTTACCTGAGTTGTCATAAGAAGTTGACGCATTTCCAAACTATTTTACATTACCTAGGATATAATCATAAGGTTGACTCATATTGTTTTATGCAGAGCTTTCTAGGGGTTGATTCATAGACATACCCTATTCCAACCATCTTTACTGCAAACTTGACTTATAGCTTATGTGCCTTATCAATCTATATTGTGAATACCTTGGCACTATATATATCCTTTCCAATCTACTTAATATAAGAAGTATTATGTAATTGTGTTTCCTTTGGCACTAAACAAAGCCATTTTTTGCATATTTTGCAATCATTGCATTCCAAGAGACATCTCTTTGAGGTGTTTTGTCAACTAGTTCGGGTGCCTTAGCTACACTTCCACATGTGTTCTTTTCCATTTCCAATTCTATGAAATGATGAAATGCCCTTAGTTTGGTGGTCGATCTCAACTTAGTAGAATGCTGGCAGAGACGTTGGTCTTGCTTTTTACACCAACCTTTTCCATTTCATTCATTGAAAGATTCTAAAGCCTTTTCATCAAATCCAATTCGTGCAAACCCTGCAACCATCATAGTTGCATGAAAGTTTCTAGATCCTTAACAACAAATCCATTGTGCATTATCCTGTCATCAAGGGATTCCATGAGATCACTTTTCTTTGAGGCATTTATAAATGTTCATATGCCTTATCTTGTTTCCACACTTCATATGCATGTTATTATGACATTTGTAACATCTGACAAAATACCCCCTTCTATTATGCTTCGATGGATGCCCTTTCATTATTACTAGAATCTAACTCTAAGCGTAGTAATAAAGTACAAGCTTATTTTTTTGTTAGATTTATTTAAAATCACCAATAATCTCCACAAGAACCTTGTCTTTGTTAAACAATGGAAATAATTCATTTCTCACACAACTTTTTCTCTTGTGACAATCTTGGAGATATATATGTCTTTTACAATGATGTAAGCAGCGCATGCTCGAAGGTTCATAACATATCTAATTGTTGTTCTATGGGGCATGTTTATCATACCAAATGCAATTTCCAAATTTTCACCATGGCAATAGGAAATGATTCTTCTTTCCTACAGTTTGGTCAAGCTAAAACTCGCGCCAAACTCCTCCCGCTATGGTTAGCTTTATCCTTGAGGGATTTTCAATGATTTTCAACATCGTTTATATTTGTATTCTGTAATAGATTATTTCTGGTAACCACAAATTACCTAGTGTGGATTTTTATCGTGAATCCCTCCCAAACCCTTTGCCTATTATTTCTATTAGAATTCTTAATTGTTTAAAGGCCTTTTCACATCAAACATTTGTAATGTACTCTCCTAAGTCAGAAGCGACTATAGACTTATAGTTGAGGGTGTTGGTTTTATGGTAAGTGCATCTAAACTCTTTGACCGATCATTTAGCATTTGATAGTTGGAAAACAGATTTCTCCAATGTTCTCTTTCCATGAAATGTCATTGCCCCACTAAATTGAACCCCTTTTTTGTTTCCTATTATAAGTTGATGATTGGCTTCCTTACTTAACAAAGATTGTAATCTTAAATGGGATGTTTTGGCCAAATTCTAAAAACATTAGTTTAGCTTCTATACTATTCGAATACCTCTTGATTTTTTACATTTTTGTAGATATATGTATATATTTCATGTTAGAAAATAAATCAAATATAACCAAGCAGATTATTCTAATGTGTCGATGTCTATCTCTACTGGTCTTTAGTCTCCTTATATTCTGTTAATGTATGGACAGGTAGTATATGCTTATACATATATACATTGTAAGTAATATACATATCAACTGTGACTCTTAACGAACAAAATCACATAAACAATTTTATAGTTTCAACTTTTTTTATTAAATCAATAAGTAAAGGGACAACTAGAAATGTATTAAGGATAAATAATAATGGATGATGCATTAGAAATAAGTGATAGTAGTTTAATAGAGTTGTAATTGTGGTAACAATTGAGTTAATGGTCAGTGAAATAGTTAATACATTTGAACTATATGTAAGGGTAGAGATACGACAATTATGTGTATGTAGCCATATGTTTTGCTTCTATTGAAAACCCAATGTTGATTATTTGATTGTTTCATTGTTGAAGGAATTGGAGCCATATGTGTTCATAGATGCACTTTATAACTTATTCTCTTTACAATTATAGTTAATTGATTTGTCCAATTGCATGCACTATTATGGTTACTTTCCACATTTGAGGTAGTTGGTTTTGCTTTGTGGACTTTATGCTTACCTTCTGAGATAGGATGTTGAATGTGGACCAATAGAGAAGGTAGACTTCTTTTTCAAGTCTTACCAATTTATTTTTATGCTTTGGCCAAAGCGATATTGTACCATAGAAATAGATGGATAATGAATGCCTAGTTGTTATTTATTATTCTCTGCCACATCCTGTTTGCAAGAAATATGTTCATTTTAGATTAGAGTGCATATAGGCATCAGGCATGCATCGAGAGTTCTCTCATGGCCATTTGTTCTAGGTTGCTAGGCACCTTAGGGTTGGGTATTCTTTGAGTTAGGAAGAATTCTAGGGAAGTGAAGTGCTTCATGGTTGGGTTGAAAAAGTACTTTAACCACTCTCTTGACCTTCGGCTTGTGGAAGACTAGTGGCTTATGGCAGCTGAAGATAGATTGTATATTTGATTCTCCTTATGTAACTCAGAAAATGGATATAGTGTGTATTAAACATTTGTATGGCTTGCTAGCCAATGGATGTAATTGTACTTCTCCTTGATGTACCATTTGGATGTGCCTAGAGTATCGTAAAGATTGCAAGATACATATATATCTGTTTATAGAAATGTTCATTTTTTCATTTATAGATTGATATTGCTTGGTATTTTTAGTAATTCAAAAAATTAGTACTTCACACAGACATCATAATAATTATGAGGGTGGCATAAGAATAGTAATTATGATGTAAGATGGAGGAGTTGGTAATCATAATTTATAGTCTTTCAATTGTTCATAGAAGTCAAATAAAAAAGGCCTCTTCGAATTTCTAATAGAGATGATTAATTAATATGATGGAATTGAAAATATGCATGCATATAGTGTGAAATGATATTGTTGTAGCACTAAGTGATTCTACTTTAAGACTTTCTAAAGGTATGTGATATGTTCTCCACCCCCAGTCAAAAATTGAAAACCATTTTGTTGGTATTGGGATTTTGTAATTCTCAGGATAGGATGATGCCTCCTATGAGTAGATGTATTCCTAAGATCCCTAAGTTTGTCTTTCCTTTGTTGACTACTATGTGCCTTCTTAGGAAAATCAAATTTAATATATTTTTAAAAACTAATTTAATTTTCTTGTTAAGTTGTTAGTAATTTGTGTGGGGGCTCATTAATAGCTCCTAATCATGTGTTGATTCTACATTACATATGTTTTCTAATATTTAACTAAGGTGGGTTTGTGTTGGAGTGTCACCTTGTTGATGGAACACTTTAAAATGTAGCAATTGTAGTAGATTTTGCCATAGTATTTTGGTATTTAAGTGTGATGCATGGACAGGTTTGTCCATAACATGTGGTGTTAGGAACTACATGCAGAAGATACCAATTAAATGCAAATAAAAATTAAATAGAGGAATAAAAAATACACAAAAATAATAACAACAAGAGATAATTTTTAACGTGGTTCACCTAAACTTGAGCTACATCCAACAACAGAGAGTCCAATATTATTATCTAGCAATCGAACCGATTACAACCAGTAATCCTTACAACTCAATACTATTGCAAATGCTACAATACAATATCAAAATCCCACCCACAACATACATCCTAGGCACTTATAACAAGCCTTTTGGAAGCTTCTAGGATTAGGGTTTTACAATGTCATTTTTCTTTTGTCGGTTAACAAAAAATTAACAATCAATTTCGAATAGGCAAAAAAAGGAGGGAGAAAAAGAATTCGGGGCTTGTGCCCTTGAACCCCTACTCAGGGCCCAGCCTGACCCTAAACCCCAATGAAGATACACTATGAGTGTACAGTACTTGCATGATCAATCACCACATAACAACAATCTCCCACTTGGAGACTGCTTAGGCTCCACATCAAACAATCTCCCACTTGGAGACTGATCCTAGACGAAACCGTTGTGCATGCATCTCCCACTAGAAATAAGCACCCTAGAATCTATTGTTCTAATTCTATTGCTTTCAGTCTTAAAGACCAACCAAAGCTGAAGAGGAGCTCAACTTCTCCCTTGTCACTGCCTTCATAAACATCTCTGCTAGATTTTCATCTATATGTATCATTTCCAACTGTAACTGTCCATCATCCAACACTGATCAAATGAAGTGGTACCTCAACTATATGTGTTTGGTCTTTGAATGTAAGGCATAATTCTTTGCAAGATGTATGGTACTTTGGTTGTCCATAAACAAATAATTGTTAGCCTATTGTTTGCCTAATTCTTTCATGAAAGATTGCAGCTATATCACCTCCTTGCTTGCCTCTGTTGTAGCTACATACTCTACCTCTATGGTGGATAAAGCAACCACCTTTTGCAACCGTGAGATCCAACTCACTATTGTCCCACCTATAGTAAAGACATAACCTCTAGTACTCCACCTGGTATCAATATCCCCAGCCAAATCTGAGTCTACATAACCTGCTAAATTAGTATTATAGCCCCCAAAACATAAGTGTTTATTAGATAAACCTCTCAAATATCTAAGAATCCATTTTGCCGCATTCTAATGCTCTAATCTGAGATTACTCATATACTTGCTTATGACTCCTACAGCATGTGCAATATCCAGTCTCGTCCATACCATGGTGTACATTAAACTTCCTATAGCTAAAGCATATGGTACCTTGGATATTTTATTTTCCTCCTCTTGTGTCTTTTGACACATCTCCTTAGTCAATTTCAAATGACTAGGCAAAGGTGTGCTAGTAGCTTTTGTATTCTTCATATGGAATCTCTGCAACACCTTTTCAACATAATCAGCCTGAGATAGAGTCAATTTTCTGTTCTTCCTATCTCTGCAAATTTTCATACCAAGGATTTAGTTTCTACCCCCAAATACTTCATAGCAAATGATTGTGCTAACTGATGTCTTAACTCTCTTATGTGATTCATGTTAGACCCTGCTACAAGCATTTCTTCAACATATAAACATAAAATAATGTAGCTATCATTATCTAACCTCTTCAAATAAATATAATGGTTAGAATTACACAAGATGTAGCCTTTCTCATCCATAAAACTATCAAATTTCAAATACCATTGCTGAGGTACTTGTTTCAAGCCATATAAACTCTTCTTCAATCTGTACACTAGTTTCTCCTTACCTCTGACCTCAAATCCTTGTGGCTATTCCATATATATCTCCTCCTCCAAATCACCATGGAGAAAGGTAGATTTCACATCTAACTATTTCAAATGCAAATCTTCAGCAGCCACAATACTTAAAATAGTACAAATAGAAGTCATCTTGACAACTAGAGAAAATATCTCATCAAAATCAATGGCATTTTTCTATGCAAATCCTTTTAGAATTAATCTGGCTTTAAATCTTTTCTTACCTCCATCTTCCTCCTTCATCCTATAAACCCATTTGTTTGGTAAAGCTTTTTTACCTACAGGTCACTTACATAATTCCCAAGTTTGATTTTTTAGCAAGGAGTCCATTTCTTCTTTCATCGCAAGCTCCCACTGAACCTATGTATACACTTGCATAGCTTCATCATACCCTTCTGGTTCGCTAGCATCTATTCACAAAATAGAATACAAAGAGGGAGAAAACCTTTCAAGAGGTCTACTTAGCCTTGTTGACCATCTAACATTCACTAGAGTTTGTGATATTTCTTGTTGCTATTGCGGAGCAGGAGGAACCACTAGAACATCACTATCTAGAGTATCATCTAGTACTACATAATCCTTTTCTTTCTTCTCATGTTGCTGCAACTGATCTTTGTACAACACCTTCTCATTAAATACAACATCTCTCACAATTTTTAGATTTTCAACATCCCAAAGCCTATAACCAAATTCATCAATGCCATATCCAATGAAGATACACTTTTTTGATTTTGCATGCAGCTTGGTTCTATTTTTAGAATCTACATGTGCAAATGCTTCACATCTGAAGGTTTTGAGAAAAGAATAACTCACCTTCTTACCTGTCCATGCTTCCTCTGGAATACCACAACCCAAAGGAACTGAAGGACCTCTATTAATTAAATACATAGTAGTATTGATAGCCTCTACCCACATGTTTAAAGGTAGTCCAGCATGCAATCTCATGCTCCTTGTACACTCCATTATTGCCCTATTCATGCGCTCAGCCACTCCATTTTCTTGTGGAGTCCCTAGAACTATTTTTTGCCTATGAATTCCATTAAAGGAACAATAATCCTTAAATTCTTTGCTATAATACTCACCACTATCATCAGATCTGAGGCATTTTAATCTTTTACCCATCTCATTTTCAACCAAGTTTCTCTATTTCTTAAATGTTTCAAATACATCAGATTTCTGCCTAAGGAAATAAATCTAAACCTTTCTAGTTGCATCATCTATGAATGTAACATAATACCAAGAGCCACTAAAAGAAGATCTACATGAGCTGGTCCCCATACATTTGTATGCACAAGCTCCAACTTTTCATCTTTCTTTTGCTTCCCATCCTTGAGAAAACTAACTCTCTTTTGTTTTCCATACACACAACTTTCACAGAAATCCATCTTAATACATTTTAGACCTGGTAAAACTTTCTCAGAATGAAGTACCTTCATATTGTTTTCACTCATATGCCCAAGTTTGTTATGACACAGTGTTGTCTCAGAACCTGTAGCAACTGTTTCAGTCTCTTCTTGTGAACCCACAACAACTGTTCCTAAACCTGTTTAGTTTTTCTTTGCAACAACTAAAGTAGAAGGAATAGTATGACCTATACAAAGATATAAGGTGCCTACTTTCACACCTTTTGCTACTATTAAGGTACCTTTTGAAACCTTCTAATTTTTATCACTAAAAGTAACTATGCAACCTTCATTAGCTAGCTACCCTGCTAAAATTAAATTCCTACTCAGCCTTGGAACATGCCTTACCTCTTGTAGTAGTCAATGATTACCATTCTGTAACTTATTCTTGATTCTTCCCTTTCCAACAATCTGACAAGGTTCGTTATTTTCCAAAGAAACTAGCCCTAAATCCCCTTGGACATAATCAAGAAAAATAATTTCTATGGGGCGTAGCATGAAATGAGGCCCCTTAATCTAAAACCCATGAATCATCAGCATTATCTAGGGAAAGAATCAAAGCATCATCTTCAGATTTATTACTTACCACATTTGCCTCCTTATTGTCTTCTTGTTTGTCTCCTTTATTCTTCCAAGACCAACAATCTTTTTTTAAATGACCTGGTTTACCATAGTACTAGCAATCCTTTTGTCCTCTGGATTGGGACCTCTTATCCTTTGATTTTCCTCATGACTTCCCATGACCTCCAAAACTGTTTCCTCTCTCTTTTGATCTGCCCCTACTTTCTGCATTTAAAACACTACCTAATATGGACCCTCCTAAGCTTTTCCATCACATTTCCTCACTAAGGATAACACCAACAACAACATCAAATTTCAAAGTATTTGAACTCGAGATAGAGTTGTTTATAACCATTACTAAGTTATTCTAGTTTTCTGGCAAAGAACATAAAACTAAGAGAGCCCTCACCTCTTCATCAAATTTTACTTTTAAAGAAGTTAATTGACTAGTAATCATATTAAACTTATTTAAATGATTTGTCACAGATCCACCTTCAATCATTTTCAGATTAAACAAATGCTGCCGATTTCTTGGCTATTCCTTCCAATGGCCTCCATAAATTCTTCTGATAGAAATAATCCTCCATCTACATCTTCCATAACTGATAGTTCTACTTATTAAATTTATCTACCTTTAATTTACCCTCATTTGCCATTGCTCCCACTCAATCATGTGACCTTCCTGCAGATGATAATTAAACACAACTCGCTCTGATACCACTTGTTAGGAATTGCATGCAGAAGATATCAATTAAATGCAAATAAATATTAAATAGAGGAATAAAAAATACACAAAAATAATAACAACGAGAGACAATTTTTAACGTGGTTCACCCAAACTCGGGCTACATCTACCAACAAAGAGTCTAATATTATTATCCAGCAATCGAACTGATTACAACCAGCAATCCTTGCAACTCAATACTGCTACAAATGCTACAATACAATATTGAAATCCCACCCACAACATACATCCCAGCCACTTATAACAAGCCTTTTGGAAGCTTCTAGGATTAGGGTTTTACAATGTCATTTTTCTTTTGTCAGTTAACAAAAAATTAACAATCGACTCTGAACAATCTCCCACTTGAAGACTGATCTGGCTCCAAACCAAACATGTGGTAATTGCACTAGGTCACTTATAAAACCTATAGATATGCCATTGAAGAAGAGGTGTTGTTGGTCAGGAGATACCTTAGGTAATCTACTATTTATCTTTAGTATTATCTTTGGCCCTATGAAGCTCACCTCATTGATGGGGATGTATTTTATGCATTTCATGTCTTCTTTGAAAATATTTTTACTGAATATCCCTCTAATGGTTACAATTCTTTTATTGGAATTTTGAGGGTTGAATGTGTATTTGAGGCATGTATGTTAATTGCAAAAATTTCCTTAAGAGTTCGAGCAAGGAGTGGGTTTTGTATATGTGATACTAAACTTTGAGACTCATTCCTAACACAACTAATTAGTAATTATATGTTCAAGTTTTATTTTCCCAATCCTTATAGATCAATATTACTCCTCTAAAATGGTTTGCATGCCATAAGCAAGTATCTACAAATTATTTTTTTGGAGTTGTAACCCTGCCAAGTTCATTTGGTCATACATTCACAATGACATACCTATGATTTTAAGAAAGAAACTCACTTACAAGCCAAAATTTTGTGGATGAATGTTTTTAATAATATGATTGTTGAATTAAAATCTTTACTCTAACATAGATGTTCAATCTATGCAAGTTTATTTAGACCTAACTCATTATTTGTAAATGTTAAACTCATCCTATAAATGAAATAAACCATAAATAACCTAAATTTTTAAATAAGAAAAAAAACAACCTCCTCTCGAGAAGCTTGAGTAGTTTGGTCACAAATACCATACAATTATCTTCTATCAAACTAATTTTCTTATATTAAGAATGTTCATGACTTATAAAGGGAGATTAATTGTAATACCTCCATTATTATCAATAATCATAAGAAAGATATATTTAAATATATTTAATAAACACAAAATTATATAAAATCTCTAATATTCATTATTATATATTATATTTTATAGAATATTTAATTTCTTTTATATATATAATATTATAATATTTATTTTATTTTATTATACTATATTGAAAATATTTCTCTAAACTATATTTTATAATCTTAAATAAAAATTTAAATATTAATTATCATTTTAAAAAATAATATATAATAGTAAATATACTTTTTAATATAAATATACCAATTTATAATATAATATTTTTAATCTAAATATACAATCTTAAAATATGATAATATATTAAAAATATTTAAATAATATTTATTTTATCTTATAATATCATATTAAAAATATTTCAATAAATTATATTTATAATCTAGAATAAAAATTTAAAAATTAAATTTCATTTTTAAAAAATAATAAAGAAAGCGTTAAAAAATAAAGAAAGCTTTAAAAAATACCCCTGGAAAGTTTTGAAATTTCTTTGATAAAAAACTACCCACTGAAAGTGCCAATGCTTAAGAGATGAGAGGAGTTTTATTAATTGAAAAACGTGAACGAAAGGAAAATATTGCCGGAGACACTTACCGTATCGTCGGCTGTTCTCACGCGGGGAAAAAAAATCGTGTCAAAGAAGTCTCATGTCGTTTAAATGTCTCCCGCCGAATACCCTGGGGAAATATGTCTCTTCGCGTTTTTTTGAACTTTTTTTCTAGTTTCCCCTGCTTTTCCTTTTGCTGTGCATGGGATTTTTTCGTTTTGCTGTGTATGGGATTTGATTGATAGTTCCTTCCATTAATGCCAACGGCGCCGCCACGAACAAGCGACCCCTCTCCCGATCCAATTTTTGTGCGGAAATCGTCAATTTTTCTGTGTGATCCGAAACGTTGAGGGAAAAAATCTGATCACAGTCAAATCCAGAAGCATTTATATTAATGAATTCAGGATTCCGGCTGTTTTGCGGCACAAGAACACCAGCCGTAAAAAGTGGGTGCATTGTAAACAACCCGCTGTATGGCTTTTCCGACAAGTAATGTAGTCGACCAGCTGTTTACTTTTTGACCTTTGCAGCCATATTGCTCGTCGAGTGGATTTTGACTATTTAAGATATTCTGTACAGTCGTGCACCGACTGATTAAGATGTTCCGTCTAAAATCACATAAGAAACGCTTATCAACCTAACTAAATATATTAATTACAATTTTAGATGGTTAATCGTGTCTTTGAAACGACTCTGATCTGCTAGCTTTACTATTAAAACTTGTATAGACTTTTGTTCCTGCTGCTTAATCCCTCGGAAGCTCGGCTTCCTCAGCATATTTATCAGAAGAGCACCGTGTTTAATTCTATTGTGAAATTTCCCCCTATTATTCCTAAAACTCGGCAAAGCCAAAAAAACATTACAGTTATTTTGATGTCAAACTCTTCCTGCCTTGTTGTTATCCCTGATTCTACAGATTTAGCCTGGCAGTGGTATTTCAAACGGAGGAGATTGAAATGGACAAATGGTTTGGCAAAGGTCGGCGAAGGTTCTCTCATGCTTAGCTTAGCCCTGCAACTAAAATTTTCAGCCAAGAAGAAAAGCTTGGTGAAGGAGGCTTCGGAGGCGCGTACAAAAGAATATCTGAACGTTCAAAAGAAGGAAGGAGTATATTTCAGAGGTTACCATAAACAGTAAGCTGAGACACCGTTAAAATGAACAGTAGTTTAATCGAAGTATAGATATATCACAAATCCTTCATTGAATCCGTTTGCCCTATCTCTGTTGTTTTCGTATTGCAGGATATTCCGGGTGAGAAGAGAGCAGATGCTGTAACCAGCATGGTATATGAAGCAACTGCGAGAGTATGCTGTAATCTACGGTTGCACTGGCAAAGTTTTTCAACTGCAGAAGCAGCTATTACACCACTCAAGCAGAGCTCCACAATACACATGCTAATCTTGTGTCTCTCCTCACTGAATTTTGTAATTCCGGTGAAGCAACAACTACATCGGATGTAGTACAGCAAAGTGATCCACATAAAGATGACTTAATTGTTCGGCAAGATGATGAAGACCCCTTTGGATTATGGAAGCCATTGTGAAGCTAGTTTGGGTTACCTGAAGCCATGCCTATTGTCAGGCAAGCTCAAACTACATTCCATGTTATATCTACCTTTACAGGCATGAGGTAGACTCATTGGACTTTTAGTTAACTCTAACCCAATTATCCCTAAATGAAGAACCATGTTGATGTCAATATGTTTATGAAGGGCAGCATAATTTGAATTATCTCTATTTTCATTAGTGTGCACATCATTTAGTGTCATCTGTGATGGATTATGGGAGCCATTGTGAAGCTAGTTTGGGTTACCTAAAGCCATGCCTATTGTCAGGGGAACTCAAACTACATTCCATGCTATATCTACCTTTACAGGCATGAGGTAGACTCATTGGACTTTTAGTTAACTCTAACCCAAATTATCCCCAAATGAAGAACCATGTTGATGTCAATATGTTTATGAAGGGCAACATAATTTGAATTATCTCTATTTTTATTAGTGTGCACATCATTTAGTGTCATTTGTGATGGATTTACAATTGAGCTAGTTCTTATATTCCCACAACATTAAAAAGCATATCTAGGTTATTTGTATCGATCTTCACCTCCTCACTCTAAGATTTCTTGGAATGTTTTTTTGAATGAAAGCTATCGCCTTCATAATTTAATGAACCAGATGTGCTAAAAATTCTTGATACTTTCGGTAATGTCATACATTATGGTGAACATGCAATCATGATTTCACAAATAGTCATGTCTGGGTTCTTCAAACATATGCATGTGACATTTTTTCTTCATCACATAACCCAAGGTGGCATGCGGCTCTACTTAAACATCATCCACTTCAATAGTCAAACAGTCAATAGTAATTTTACACCTCATCCACAACAAAAAGTGGTAAATATTTGTCCTATTTTTATTGGCCAAAATTGACATTTGACTATTGAAGTGGATGATGTTTAAAAATAGTCGGTGGCATGCTATATGTTTTTGTTTATTCTCAAATAAAAAATAAAACATTCTTGTACCATGAAGTTCATTAATAGTTGAGTCCATTTAATATTGTCCTATAAAAAGGTTTCGTTTAGGAAAATTCTCTCTAGAAAGTCTTGTTTGTTGTAGTTATTTTACATTATTGTAATGAAAATGCGTGTTCACTACAATTTATTTATAACAAATAAATGAACAATATTTAAAGAATACGATTTTAGGAGTTGGGATTGACAATCAATATAAATTCTTAAATAAATAAATAAAATTTATGAATAATTAGTTCTAATTTTAATGTACACATTTTTGTTTATGTATTAGGAAGTCATTTGTTAAGGTTTTGAATTTTTACAATTTACCACTGATTTGAAAATCTAGCTATGTATTATCTCGATTCACTTCCATATGTACAGACTTGAACCAAGTGCATGGATCTAAATCTACAAGTTACATATTTGATTTCGATCAATTCTATAGACTCAAAACTATAAATTACAATTATTGTTTTGTGAAAGTAAATGTGAAGGTGGAATATACTTAGCTCTACAACTGATGTGAGTGAATGAATTTGATGATGCACTAAAATCTACTACTTTGGGACATAATAACAGATGATCTTAATATTTCTTCTACTTTTGATTATGTGCAAGACCGTGGCTTTTTCTAGGTTGAATCTATGATTATGTGTCACTTTCACAAGCCCATATTGATTTGTAGTTTGCATGTTTGATCCTACTAAATCTGCACTTCTATCCTCTAATTCACTAGAATCTTTGCTTCTTTTTTATCATCAATGATAGAGATATTTTTTGATAACTTAAAGAGGGCACTAGATTACTAGGGGCAAGTTCTCCTAGTTCAACTACTAGAGAGATTTGCTTTATGATCATGCTAATGATTGATAGGTAGTAAGTAAGTGTGCAAATATCTTAGATGATGATTTTGAAGTAAATATTGTTCTCTTTAGGGTAAGTGCATGGAAATTAGGCACACAAAAGAGTTAAAAAATGGCCATTTTTTTTTCTAAAATTAGCTAAATCTAAACTTGAATGATTAATTCAAGATGTGTACACTCAAAATTTGAAGATATGATAAGAAAAATAATTATAGTACTCTAAATCTAGTTTCTAAACTACTAAGTTTTCAAATAATGGTAAAGGTTAAGGGGTGAAATGTTGCGTGCACACAAAAGTGTTCTTGTTTTTATCAGTAAAATATAACATAGTGTTTGGTGTACATGTCCCTCTTTTTTTTGCTATGTTAGGTATTTTTAAAAACCATTTGGTGGAAATATATTCAAGAGTGAGTACCACAAGTTGTATATTTTTTATTGAATAAATTTCTTTTGTAATTTTTCAAAGTGGATGCTTCATGAAAATTACATCACTAAGTGTGTGTGTCACGACTTGTACAAAATTAATCGAAAACGTAATTTTTTTGAATGTGTATAGAATGAAATGTATATGTATATATATAATTTGGATAAGTGGGTCAAAAGTTATAAAATAAATAATTACATATGTACTAGAGGAATATGAAGACACACTTTAAAAAAACATAAACACCTTAATTTATTCAAAATATTAAAAAAAATTCATGGCTAGAAAGCTAAGAAGTAACTCTTTATTTTGGTGCTGGTTTCATAAATTTTATTGCAAAACATGTAAACCTAATGAGGTTGAAGTTTGAATTTAAGTTGTTTTATGTCATAAAACATGAATCTAGGAGCCACAAGAGATGTCTAACCCTTAGGCTTAGAAATCCAAGCCTAATTGGAAGGGATCATAACAAAAATTCAATTCAAGGCATTAAAAATGCATACATGTTAAAACATGTACGCATTATGTTTTTATAACATGAACACATTTTGTTGAAAATCTCAATGTTGGCCACTAATTTGTCCCACCATTTCCATGCACTTACCTTTTAGTGAACCAATTGAAGTGTTTCTCTATTAAATGCTCATTGTATGTGAATGCATGTTCAATGAATGATGATTCTAGGATGTGAATTAATGTCCAAATGAATGTCTTTAAATATCACTAATATAGCAATAATCATGGGAAATGTGTACCAAGTTGGCTCATGGAGAGAATAAATGGGTGGGAGTTGGTCAAAATTTAAATTTGTTTTTTTTTAATCTTAGGTGTTAGATTTACAAAGGAATCAACCTTATGTCCATGGGATTGACCTGGGACAAGCGGGATGTAGGATCAAGATGGCGAATAAGTGTTCAAATATGGAGGATGTAATAAATCTTGATATGGAAATAAGTGGAAATGGACATATTAAGGCCAAATATATAAAAATATGTATCAAGAAAGATAGATAAAAGATCAAGGAATGAGACCAACTTCACACAAAATTATGTCATTTATCGATATAATTTACATTAAAACATTCTCTCAAAATGATGCTCAAACTAAAAGGTAATTGATATGGGCATGCAAATTTCACCACTACAAATATATTGTGCATCCTCTATACAATCATTTATATTATTTTATAGAAGACAGAAAATAAATAATAATACAAATTATATGATTTATCCATATATAATTTATATATTAAAACATTCTTTCAAAATGAAGCAAATTAATAGTTATAATATAAATTAATTACCAAGCACAATTAAAGTATTCATAGTCATTTTAGATTTTCAACGGTCGCCGAACTTTTTAAACTCGTAGTCATTTTAGATGTTGAAATGGGTAGAAAGCCAATTGTAGTATTCCAGCTTTGTACAATTCTCCACCTATTTTAACTCTCTATCGAATTGACTTGTGACATGCTACATCATACAGCTACATAAAATCAAATTTGATGTCTCCTACGAAGCATCTTTCATAGAATTGCCTAAAGTTGCGCAAATTTTCTGTCAGAAATTATTGACAAGAAATGAAACGGAATATTGTACAGGATTGACAAGAAATGATTTCTGGACGGTATTCTATTCCCCTGAATTTTAATCTTAAATCAAATTAGTTAACGTGCGTTTTTAATTTGCAGGCAATTTAGACGACAATACATCAATGATGAACTAAATGTACTATATCTAGTATTTTTAAAACATTATGCAACAACAAAACCTATGGAAAGTAAACAAAAATATATATTATTCAAAATTAAAAGAGCAATATATATGGCAAATTCTATGAAAGAGATGCATGCTTAAAACTGTCCATTGATTAAAATTCGACCCTTATATACATTTTGCAAGATGAAATTAAAAAACCTAGTGAACTAATAAACTATGGTTCCCATTGGAAACCAAAGAGTCACCAGACCCACATGTCCTCCTTGGAGGTTGAAATTGATAGCTAGATGAGGACAAAATAGCTACAAAATTAAAAGAAAAACTAGGAAATAATTTAATTTTGCTACCTTAACTTGGTGGGGTCATAACTCCTAGCTCGCTAGGTAAAAATCAAACTTATTAGATGTGTTGGAAAGAACTCCAAGAGATATAGATTGAGCTTAATGAAGGGTCCCCTTCTTGGACAATCTAAGGGCCAAATCTGCTCCAAAGGCCTCTATAAATATAGATTAAGGAGATGTAGAAAATACCAAAAAATAGATTTTTGTTTTTTCCTAGATTCATCCAAATGCTCTTAGATCTTAGTCAGATGAATCGTTCCTCCTTGAGAAGCAATGGGCTCCATTGCTTCAAGAGTCTACAGGAAATGAATAAACTTTTTTCCAATCTAGTTCCTAGTGAACCATTACCCTAATGAGGAAATTGAACTACCTATACCACACGATAGAGATGAATCTGTTGGTTTTTCAATTTCTCGATGAAAACCTCGGTGATTTGGTCTAAGTCCATTGGGACGATTGTGTTTGGATTCACTTTTACATTTTGAAGGTGTTCAACAACACCAATGATGTTTAATAATAAAGGATAGTATGGACGCACTAACTTAGTATTGAATATTGTATCCAGTCCAATAAAAGGGGCATATTAAGCTCAAAGGCATTCTCACCGATCTATTTGAGGATGGTGTATGAGCCATATCAAAGGGTTGAAAGTTTCTTGTGTGGCCCTTGTAGCCACCCATTTTTTAGATGAATCTACACTTGGTCACCAACTTGAAATTGTTGAGGAGTACAATGTTGGTCATGTTGCTCTTTATATTTCTGATTGACCAGTACATTTTAGTAACTTGTGAACATGTTGCTAGATGTGGTAGATTTTCTCAACAAACCTAGAATCCTTACCTCCTCATTAGCATGGAGTGATGTCTCATTCAACATGATGGAACAAGCTATGTCAATGGGTGCTAATGGTTGGTACCTAAGACGAACTTTAAATGAACTATGTCTTATGGAGGTATACAACACATGGTTGTAGAAACGTTGGACATAAGGTAGGATTTCATCCCATGTGTGAGGATGCTTTGAATGACACTTTCACAAAATATAAATGACCATACAGTCCACCACCTCACTTTGCCCTTCTATCTTAGGGTGAACTGTAGTGGACTTCATCAACTTGGTGTCCATTATGGCCCATAGTGCTAACCATAATTTGTTGAAGAATCTATTATCCTTGTCAAAGATGATACTTTATGGTAGATCAAAGTAAACCCAAACATTCTCAAAGAAAAGCTTATAAATGTCCCTATTTTATCATAGGAAGGACTAACTTGAAATCCATGGAGATTGAGTACCAAGGCTTCTCTAGGACTAGAAGAGGTCTGTACAATCCTTACTTTTGATTTGTAGGGTTCATAATGGTAGACTATGCAAGATTGAATGAATAGGATGACATCATGATAAAGTCTTGGCCAATAGAAGTACTTCTATAGTATGACATCTATCTTCTCTATCCCAAAGTGTCTTGCAACATGGCTATAGTGTGTCTCGCAAATCATCTTCTATCATTCCCTAATAGGGACATAAATGTACCCCATATTACAATTACATCCTACAAGTAGTAATTGGTGTCAAAAATGAAGACAACAACTACTCAAAGGAAATCTGATTCAAATAAGTTTAATGATCCTTAACAATGTATTAGAGAATGGAGATTGCAATAGAATATAAAATATGTAACAATGAAGCCACAAATCTGAAAACTAAACACACAATGACATAGTGTTTACATGGAGAAAACTGTTTTGCGTAAAATACTCCACCAAGAAAGAGGTACAAGTTTGTATTAATCTACAAAAGTGATACAATACATCAACTATACAAATCTCTCCACTAGTCTTCAATCTAATAGCATTCTTGTAGCACCTAATGTAGGCATCCACTTTCTCTCTCCTAAGAATCTCCAACATGCAAATATTAAATATCTCCTTACAAGCTCCTACCACTTGTCCAAAGTCAACCATGCAAAGCTAAGCACCCAAGACTAAATAAGGTCTCTTACAGCATGTCATAACCATTATAGATTCCACCAAAGAGTATCTTCCCAAGCTGGGTGCCTAGGGCTAAACATAGCAAATTACACAGTAAATATCTGTCATATGTTGTTATAGCACATCATAGGATCTTATGACAACTTGCAGCTGCCATAGATTCTTTACATGCACCCACCAAATATTATGACATGTGCCATACATGCTAAAAATAATAGATTATCCCAAGGTGGCACCTACCCTCATTTATTCATAATTTTTATAATTGGCAACTGTAAATGTTACTCCATAATTACCTTTGGTGAATCCAAAATTAGCACTGCCGGTGTTACTACCTCATTCCCTTATGGATAATTACAAATTACAAATAATAAAATAGAATAAATACAATATTAGGATTTATAAGGTTAATGGCACCTTATCCTAACATTTTCCCTCTTGACATTATACATTGTAAATCAACCCATAGGAAATCAAATAAAAAAATATTCAAGCACTAGAAACAAGGCCCATGGCCTTTCTACACCACACAAATTTCTCTGTGCTCACAAGTTTGGTCATTAAATCTCCAACATTCTCCTGAGTTTCTATCTTCATCAGTTCAATTTGTCCACTCGCAACCAATTCTCGAACGAAGTGATACTGAACATCAACATACTTAGTCTAAGCATGATATATAGGATTCTTTGCCAAACAGATAGCACTTTGGCTATCACAACCAATCTAAATGATCATGCAATCAAAACCAATACCTGTACATAGTTTCCTTAACCAAACCACCTCATTATAGACATGAGTACCAGCCATATACTCTACTTATGTGGTGAACAATGCAACTTTGGGCTGCCTCTTACTCATCCAACTCACTACTTCTCCAAATAGAGTAAACACATAGCCACTAGTGGACCTTTGACTATCCAATTCACCTGCCCAATCTGCATCAACAAATCCATGTATGTCCAAAGTTTTATCTGCACTATCAGTACCAAAATAAACCAAACAATAATCAGGAGTACCTGCAAGCTATTTAGACACCCTCTTCACATAATTCCAATGTTGTCTACTAGGGTTAGACATAAATCTGCTCAAAACTCCCTTTGCTTGGGCAATATCTGGCCTAGTACAAACGATTGCATACATCAAACTCCCTACAACACTAGCATATGGCACATTAGACATATCGTCAAAATCATCCTCATTCTTTGGACACATATCTAATGAAAGCTTAGTACCAATGGGTAAAGGAACTCTAACTGGGTTACAGTCCTGCAAACTAAACCTCTACAAAATGTTGTTCACATACTTACTTTGTGACAACCAAATATTTCTATTACCTTTGTCCCTCTTGATCTCCATACCCAGATTATACATGGCAGCTCCAAGATCGTTCATATCTAATGCACCTAAAAGTTGGGCTTTTAGCTCATTGATCATATGCTTAGTATTGCTAAAAAATAGCATGTCATCAACATACAATGCAATGATCCTAGTATAGAATCATCAATACAATGAATGTAAACACAGTTATCATCTTCACTCCTAGCAAAACCCAATTTCAACACAAATGAGTCAAACTTTTGATACCACAGTCTGGGGGACTATTTCAAACCATAGAGAGACCTATTTAACTTGCAAACCTAATATTCTTTCCCTTTTACCTCAAAACCTATAGTTCATTGCATATAAATCTCTTCCTCAAGATCTCCATGCAAGAACACTGTCTTAACATCCATTTTCTCAATCTTCCAATCATAAGCTACATCAATGGATAAAATAAATCTAATAGAAGGGTAAATGCAATAAGTGTCCACTTAAGGTGGAAGTTTTGGCCTTCGAAAAAAAAACCCAAAATCAGGCAAACCAAAACAAGATCCCGTTTTTACAAAATGGGATCCTGAGCCTAAAATCTAGGATGGGATCTCGTTATGTACTGGGATCCTGAACCTAGCACTAAGAAACGGGATCCCATTTAGTAAAACTATTAATTTTTTAAAAAATCGCCTGTGTGCTCATTTTCTCCCAGCCACATTAAAAGAGCATTTGAACAAGATCCCGAGTGCAAACTCTCCACTTCCATCCAGAAAAAATTCAGGTGAGTCCATTTTTTTTCCCATTTCATTGTTTTTTTATTTCTAGTTTTCCTTTTGCATTTTTTTCTCTATATTTAGACATTTTAACTATAAATTACAACTTAAATTTTGAATAGACCGTATCATATGAAAGGAGGGATTTTGGACAAATTGTAAAAATTTATATAGGAATATGATGATATATATATTTGGTTTTTATATAATTTAATTATACTAAAGTATGTAATAGTATTTTAAAGACAGGCTTAAATTTGAGTTGTATAGCTGTATTTATGCATTTTAGCTATAAAATACAATTGAAATTTTGAAAAGATTGTATCCTATGAAAGGAGAGATTTTGCACAAACTATTAAAATCTATATAGAATTATGATGATATATATTTGGTTTTTATATAATTTACTTATACTAAGGTATGTCGTAGTATTTTAAAGGCACCATTGAATATATAACTATCATAAAAAAATGTTTGACAGTCAAGGTTGACTATCAAATTTAAGCCCTAATTGAATAGATATCTCTCATAAAAAAAATTACTTGACAATCAACATTGACTATCAAATTTAAGTCCTAATCCTACACATAAAAAAACCCTAAATTGAATTGGAAACCTAAAAACAATTACCCTACACAAAAAACAAAACTGTAAACTAAATTGGAAACCTAAAAACATTTACCCTACACAAAAAACAAAACCCTAAACTAAATTGGAAACCTAAAAATAATTACCCAACATAAAAAACAAAACCCTAAACTGAATTATGTACCCTAGTCTTTATTTATGTACTAAGCTAGAGATTTATCAATTTTCTCTAGACTCTACATACTTGGCAGTCCACATAGATATTTTTGTTGGGATAAGTTGCCATTAACTTGCAATCCTAACCAATTCATGCCTCTCCAAAGTTCTTGGAATGTGTTTCCCAACACATTAAGACTTTGAGAGATTAATTATTTATTAATTACAACACTTTGACTTTTGTATATATGTTCTAAATGGATAATATCAAACTTGGCCGCCCACTTTGAGATGGGAGCCACGAAGACCTTGTTGACTTCTCCTAAGTCTTAAGATAGAGTTTGATAACTCCTAGTCAGTGGGAGTTTGACTTGGGTCCTATTTTTAGACTTGGAGTTGTGCTTTTTTATGTACATGAGTGGATTTTGTTGAGACACCTTGCATGTATATAATGTTGGAGTTAACTATAATATTAGAAATGCATAAAGTGGATATTGCTTGCATGCGGTCATAATAGTTTGCATGGACTCGCATGTTGTTGCATGTTGATGCATATTGATGCATGTTGTTCATATTGACTTGCATGTTGTTGCATGTCACTTGCATGTTGTTGCATATGCTTGCATGTTGTTGCATGTCACTCCTATGGACTTGATTGACCTTGCATGTTGTTGCATGTCACTTGTATGTGCTTGTATGTTGTTGCATGTACTTGCATGTTGTTGCATGTCATTCCTATGGACCTGTATGACCTTGCATGTTCTTGTATGTCAGTTATATGACCTTGCATGTAGTTGCATGTCATTTTTATGAGATTACTTGCAGAACACTCTAACTCCAGAAACTTGTAGGATGGTATAACTCAGTGATTCAAGAAATGGGTATCAGTTGCATGTTGTTGAAAATGCTTGCATGTCAGTTTTAAGATATTACTTGCAGGACACTCCAACTCCTAAAAGTTGCAAGATGGTACTTCTCAGAATTTTAGGTAATGGGTATTAGTTGCATGTTGGATCCAGTGTTTGCATGTCACTTGCATATACAAAACAAGATATTTCAAAATAACCTTGGGGACATCAATCTTGCATGTTGTTTGCATGATTTTGATGTGTATTTGATCACTTCAGTTAACAGAAACTCATTAGGTAAGTATGGACGCCCAAATAGAGGAGTTTCCAATGTTACTTTTACTTGGTTATAAGTTTGATGATGGGAAAGCTATTTTTAGCCAACTTGGGCACCCACATCTTAGAGGATCAGTTAACTCAGTGTTTGGACTATGTTTGAGTTTAGTCTTCTCAATTTAAGTGAGATTGATTTTTGCATGAGCGTTGGAAGCTATGTTATCAAATGTAATTGATTATATTTTGAGTTTCAAGTTCTTGTTAAGAAGTGCTTGAATTAAAAGAGGGTTTTGGAATTAAAAGAAGTTCTTGAATTAAAAAGAAGTGCTTGAAATAAAAGAAGTGCTTTTATTTTAATTGAGAACCCCATACATTTTTCAGAGAGTTGATTTGAGGAAAAAATACTTAGAGAAAAAGTAAGAATTTTTTTGAAGTGCATCAAGGACTTAGAGAAGTTTCAATTATTAAATGTAATCCTTTCAAAGAAGATTTAATACAAGAAAGAAATGTGCAAATCAATTGTTGAGTAAATTATTACAAGTTAATCTTTATTTCAGCTTTGCTACACAAAATTTTAAAGTTCATAGCAGCAGTTTTACCTTCATTTTCAACAATTTTATGCATTATTGATCCTCATATATAGATCAATGCCTTGACTATTTATTTTATATCATGACAAATTATACATGTGTTCATAAAAAAATATAGTGGCATTCTTTAGGAAAAATTCCATCATAGATTTACCTCCTTCCTTTCCTCTATATTCCATTTGTTTTAAAAACATTTTCTTAAAGTCATTTACCTTCTAGTCTAGAATATATCTTTATGACCTAACACAAGATTTAAAATCAACAAATCTCGTTACCTTTTCTTCTTTCCCTCTAATTTTTCCTTTGACCTTGCCAACATACATATGTGATTACCTGTCATACTTCAACTACTCATACAATTGATGCAATTGACTAACCACTTCTTCTATCAATTTATTTGGAATATATATCATGTATATCTCTTTTTCAACTCTTTATTTTTTTAATAAAAAGTTGAACCCAATCTATTATCACATCTAAGATTGATTTTATCATTGATGACATCTAAGCTATCACTTTTTGCTTCTTATATACATTTAAAGTTTCTTTCTCTAATTTAAGAATATTGTAATGGCTTGACGATTAAATCATTTTTCTTCAACCACCTCTTCACCTTCCATATTGATAAATGTCATATGTAATTTTAGTTTAAATCTCATGGATTTGCATTTCTAGATTTTACTAAAGCCTAGCTTGTTAACTCATTTGCTTCATCCAGTTTGGATCCTAGTGCTATCATTTGTATCACATCTTATGTAGTTTATATTTGAGTTGCGGTAGTTGTGATCATTTAAGTAACTTAAAATGATACCATGTAAATTGAGAATAGTGGTATCTTTAGGGATGCAAATATCATTGGAGTAGAATTTGAAATTGGGGAATCTTGTAGGGAACTATAGGTAGGTAAGATGAGCTAACAACATTTGCATAAGTTTTAAATTTAAAAATGGACACAAATGGTGTTGAAACTAATGGTAGAGACACATATACATTTATCAAAGACCTTAAAGAGTCACGTGCCTTGTGAATAATTTGTATCTCTTGTTTACATAAGAATTTAAGTATGCATTAAACAATCAATGTGTTGTGGTAGAGAGTGGACCTATATAAAGAGCCTATGTTGGTCAATACCATGGATGCCAACTAATTTGTAGGTATATGCCTATTTAGGTTATATCAATTGGCCATAGTGTTGATTACCATGGATCATAATTTTATAGATAAATTTGGTGTCAAGTTATAGTAGTTGTTGTTGTTCTCATGCCCATTAGTGTTGAAAGAATGTTGTCTACTCATTTAAGGCTATGGAGACTAGTGATAGAAAAAATGTTAAGTATTCTTTTGGCTACCAAGATTAATTTTTTTGAGTGTATGCATTGGTTAAATCTATGTTCATCCATGGTTTTAAAGCATTCATACTAATTGCAAATCTAATTTTTGATGTGCCTATTAATATCCACATATGCATAAAGATTGAGTTAGGGATTTATTATTAAATTCTGTATGGTTGAGTTTTTATGCAATAGCAAGGATGGTTAGTGTGCTAGATTTGTTGCATGAAATGGTTTTCTCAAGTGAAATAGTAAATACTATGCATTTTGGTTTTTATTTGTTTTAGACTAAATTTATGCATTAATTTTAGTATAGATTTTTATTAGTTTTTTTTTTCATACTCATGTAAACAAGTATATCTAATATGATCTCTCTAACAATTCTATTTCACCAATAGTCTTAAATTTGAAATACCATTTCTCTAAAAGGATATATTTTAATAGGTTGTCCATCCATATTTGGAATCTTTATAAACTCCACATATTTCTATGTAAATGGGGAATAAAATTTGGTAACATCCCTCAAGTTTGACAACTAGTACATCTAAAATATTTGTTTATCAAAGAACAATCCTCCTTGGGTGAGTCACAAGTGAGAATAGAGTTAGTTTCATTGTAAATTACAAACATTGAATTAAACAATTGGTTAATGAGGTAATATATTGGGATGTTATATATAACTTTAATTAATTGACAAGTTAATATAGCACTAAATGAAAGATCTAAGTTAATGTGCCAAGGATGAGAGGATATATGTCAATCTTAGAAATGACCTACAACTTGAAATCTACTCATTAATCCCCTTAAGCCACTAATAATAGGTTAAAATTGATCATTTACATTTGATCAATTTTAAAAAATAGGATATAGATGACCTAAGAGGATGTAGATGACCTACAACTTGAAATCTAGTCATTAATCCCCTTAAGCCACTAATAATAGTTGAAAATTGATAAGTCACGTTTGATCAATTTTAAAAAATAGGGTATAGATGACCTAAGAGGATGTTGATGACAAACCTACTTATTAATCCACTTAAGCCACTAATAATAGTTGAAAATTGATCATTCACATTTGATCAATTTTAAAAAAGACGATATAGATGACCTAAGAGGATGTAGATGACCTACAACTTGAAATATAGTCATTAATCCCCTTAAGCCACTAACAATAGTTGAAAATTGATAATTCACATTTGATCAATTTGTATAATGTTAGATGCTTGAAGTTTTTACAAACCTATTTAAAAAGATAAATATATTAATCTTGTTCAACTTAAGACAAAATCATTCCATTAGCATGGTTTATGGACCTAGGATTTAGATGACATGGATTAAGGGGATTTAAGAAAATTGCTTAAGACCCATCCTAAGAGGATGCATATGGTTAAGGATTTAGGGTTAAGGGTTTAGGGTTTATGGTCAAGGGTTTAATTATGTCATAAATACATTTTAAAAAATAGGATATAGATGACCTAAGAGGATGTAGGTGACCTACAACTTGAAATGTACTCATTAATCCCCTTAAAGCCACTAATAATTTAGTTGAAAATTAGTAATTCACATTTGATCAATTTGTATAATGTTAGATGCTTGAAGTTTTTACAAACTTGTTTAAAAAGATAAATATATTAATCTTGGTCAACTTAACACAAAATCATTCCATTAGCTACATGGTTTATGGACCTATGATTTAGATGACATGGATTAAGGGGATTTAAGAAAATTGCTTAAGACCCATCCTAAGAGGATGCATATAGTTAAGGATTTAGGGTTACCATGTTTAGGGTTAAGGGTTTAGGGTTTAATTATGTTGTAAATACATTTTTAAAAATAGGATATAGATGACTTAATAGGATGTAGATGACCTACAACTTGAAATCTACTCATTAATCCCCTTAAGCCACTAATAATTTAGTTGAAAATTGATCATTCACATTTCATCAATATATACATATATACATATATATATATATATATATATATATATATATATATATATATATATATATATATATAGAACTTGGTCAAATATGGACAAAATCATTAGCATGCTGTATGGACCTAGAAAAAATGACATTTTGTTATCTAAATTTACCTTTTTTATGTACATGTTTTTAATTTATTTTTTTGTACATGTACATGTATTAAAAATACATAGAACTAGATAATCTCTTACATTTTGAAATTTGTATGTATGCTCAAGTTGAATGATGTATGTACATGTGTATACATAGATCCTAATTTTTCTTTTAAATGTAGTCATGTACGTTTAATTTAAACATTTCTTGTAATTTCTCAACATGTATAATATCTAGTTTTTGATATATATGTTAATTTATACAAGTTATATATATAGATTCTTGAAAGTTAATTTTGTACTTGTTTGTATATTTATGTATATATGCAAGTTAACAGTTTTTATATATCATGGATAATATTCACTTTGATGTCGAGAAGTTCCTCAATGCACCGCCTCTACGGTCTACATCTCCACCCCCACCTCAACCCGCACCTCAACCCCGACCTTAACCCCAACCTCATCCTAAACATCAAACCCAACCCCCCCACCTCCATCCCCACCTATATATGACGAGGCTTGCTTGTGAGCCATAATTAATGAAAATGTCAGTTCCATCAAAGAAAAACTCAATGTCATTTGAATTCAACATTTCATGCCTTCTCACTTGGTGCGATTTGCATCTTCGATGCAAAACATTATAGATTTTGTGAGGTCCATTTATATGGAATTGGATAGTTTCTGATTATGGAGAGAGGAGAGGTGCCAATTTTATGCTGATGGCCTCTCATATAAGGATATTTTGGATCTGAAAATCACAAAAGATCATTTAGCACAATATTTTAGACACCCCATCACCAATGAACCAATTCCCGCAAACAAGAAAAGACTATCAATGAGGTGGTGTAGACATGAAGCAATGTCTACCAATTTTTGGGATAGATGGTGGATGGTGTTTGATTATCTACCTCATGCGAATTGTGAGGTTCCTTTATATTTTTTGACAAAATTATATGTAGAGTTTGTTATGAATAGGAAACCCAACTATTCTGATTTTAGATTATTCCAGGGTATTGGTGGCGGCATGCCACAATAGAGGTTAGGGGCACGGGTTGATCCCCAATGACCTATACCTACTCAACCTCTTGTTGACCCTCCTTCTGTTACCATTCATGGGCCCTTCCAGCATCATGTGGTGGTATCTGCATTAGGAACATTGAGTAAACTCTTGGGTAGCTTGGATGAGCAGACTTCTATGATGGTAGCTGGGATTTGAGACAGTGGAGGAGTTGATGGTGGAGGTGCTCCTACTACCACTCCACATGTGTCGATGCCTCAGATATGCATGAGTTGCAATCAGTTGTGTTATGGACCTAATTAGGCAGTACCCAATTCAACTGCACATGTAGCATATGATGATATGGGTGAATCATTTGTTGATTTTCTATTTGCTGAAGATCACCCCACTAATCATTCGACATAGGTATATATATATCTAGGTACACATGTTGAATTTATAACAATTTTAAGCACGTGTTTTTAATTTGAACATATAGATTGAAATTAAATTGTAATTTAATTTAACAATCAAATTGTTTGGTGTAGATGGCAACATGCACAATTCATAGTTCTTTTGATTGATTTTGTTTTTCATCAACACCTATTTGTCTCGGCCACCCATTTGGGGTATTTTGATTGATTTTTCAAATATATTTTAAATAATTTTACTAACTTGAACATAATTTGTAATTCAGTCTTGGACATGTACATTAAATATTTATGCTGATTCAGGGTTCTTCCACATCGAATCCTCTAGAGGGTGTCTCAAGCACTCCTCCATCATTGGTTGTTGAGCACTTGAGGGTTCATTTGTATGTATATATTGTTTTAAAAAACTATATACTTAGATTTTGTATTTTGAATTCATTATATCAAACACACATGTGTACTTATCTATATGTGTGTGTGTGTGTGTGTTTTAAAAATATATGTCTATGTAGGTTGACACAATAATGAGGATGGGCATTCTAGCACACCTGGATGATCCAAGTCTATATCAGGAGTCGACCGCATTTCAGGTTGTTGAAAAAACTATCTTTATCTACATGAAATATGTAGGTCTAAATAAAATAAATTAAAACAAAAATTGGGTACCTACACAAGTGAATGTGTGTGTGTGTGTGTGTTTTAACCTAAGTTATACACATGTGCTTTATAAATGACCTTGTACGAGCTTGTCAGTGACACATTTCATCCTGTTGATGCCATTCCATGTACAATAACACATGCACAACAGGAGGACAGAGGAGATAAGTAGATTGATATGGTATAATTTAAAATTTAGATTATATTTAAACTTGAAATTATAATTTACATTGTGAACTTAAAGTATTTATTTCAATAGAATATATATGTTGATCTATGTGTTAAATTCTTTTTCTTTTAAATAGCATGAGACATGTCTTATAGCTGAGCATGTAGAGACAGGTCTTGGAACAAAGGATGCACAACAATCTCTTATGGTACAATTTAAATATGATAAATTATAAATTAAATTGAATTAAATTGTATTTAATCGTCTTACATATCATTTCAACTTTCTTTCTCTTGCATGTACAGATTAATTCAGAGGATGTAGAGATAGGTCTAGGTGCACCAGAGCATGTAGAGCAGCCTCACATGGTATATTAATTTTTTGATAAATTATAAATTAAATTGCGAGTAAATAATTTTTAATCATCTTACATTTGATTTCATCTTTCTTTCTCTTGCACAGAGTGATTCATGTCATTTGGGTAGTCAATGTGGTGTGAAGAGGTCTCTTGATTATAGAGACAATATGAGTTAGATTATCTCATGGGTTGTATTTGATTATTTCTTGTGGACTAGACATATATTATTTCTCTTGGACTTATAGTTTATGTTTCATGGACTTTATATTTCATGGGTTGTAAATTGTCATTGACTTTATTTCATGGACTTTATATTTCATGGGTTGTTTTATGTTTCATGGACTCTATATTTCATGGGTCTATTATTGTTAAATAGTAATTTACACATGTGCATTTATGCATTTTATGTGAAATTGATAGGACATATTTGTACTTTACTAAAAATTCAATGTCAAGACATTAATAGAACATTAATGTGAAATTAAATACAAATATGAAATTAAAGTCCAAATTAATAGGACATTTAAATATTTGTACTTTACAAATTTAGTGATTCATAATCAAGGCATTAACTCAAATCAAAGAAGTTCTAAAAAAATTACTTAAGGGGTTCATATTTACTTCAAAATACATGTCTCATATTTAATCGCAATTGATATAAAATTAAGTATTAGACTTTAGGGAGACTCATCATATAACAAATGATTTAATTAAGTAGTAGAAATTAGGATGACTCATCATTTAACAATCACAAAAGTTATACAAAAATAATGTTAACGAACTAATATAATTTATGTCGTAATAGGATGTCTTAAGGGGTCCTAATAGGACTTCTTAAGGGGAACAAAGAATTCAAACTACATGTCTCATATTGGATAACATTTAATATAATTAAGTATTATACTTTAAGGTGACTCATCATAAGAAATGATATAATTAAGTATAAATAAATTTATGATATGTCCTAATAGGACTTCTTAAGGGGAACAAAGAATTCAAACTACAAAAAATTAAAAAGACAAACAATATAAAATTGAAAAGCAATTTAAGACAAAAGCACATATTAGGTCATTCATTCATTTAAGCTAAGAACAAATCTAGGCTTAGTTTTAACTTTCAACTAGTGAATATTTGAACATTCAAAATGATATTTAAACACTCCATTGGTTATCCTAAGCATTCAATCAAAACATATGCATTCAAACTAGAGTACAAACATTTAAACCTCCAAACTCATGATTTCTAAATCAAGCACAAGTAAAACCTTTGAACAACCAAAAACTAGTGAAATCTATACCAAGGCATCAAATGAACCTCTACTTGCAATTTTACACTTTCAATTATAGTCTAAAATTTCACACCTGTGTCTAATGGTGAGGGTAAATTTGGTAAAGGTCAATTTTAGAAAGTAAAGAGAGTTGTTACCAACTCCTATAGTTACTAAGGTTACTAAACATAAAGAAGCATTGAAATGAATTTTAAGAATAAAATAATCATGCTTGTTTGTCATAGAATTAGCCCACATCAAATCTAACTTTGAAATAGTAGATCCTTTCACTTGAATAACTTCAAAATAATTAGCAATAACTCCACATTTTATGAGCATAAGTTACTAATCAAAACATCACTAGCACAATTCAACTAAATAATATTACCACCAATCAAGAACTCTATCTTCATGGAAAGAACTTAGTCCCCTAGACTCTACACACCACTTCACTTGCATTTGTCATGTGAGCAAGAGTTATCTGATAGTAGTTCAATCAAACATGATCAAGACATGTGCATCCCATTCATGATTTATTCATAACTTAGTATTGAGTCACATTTGGAATGTATAGATATGTTGAAGTAGAAGACATCTTCACCTATGCAAGATTTCATAGCATGGAACTCAATAGTCAGTATAACCTAAATTTTCATAGTTATATTAATATGAAAGATAATAAGATTTGTACAAACTTTAGCAAGGAATGATAAAAAATCATAGCTTGCATTCATTTAAATGAAAATCTTGTACAATTATATACTACAAAAGACTAATAGGGGTTTGGACACATGTATTGAAGCTACCATCAATCTACAAATGAAAAGGTAGAGAAAATATAGCTAAGAAGGGTAGCTAGGTTGATCTATCCACATGTAGGTTTTCCCATAGCTATCTTGAAAAGGATTTCCTACTTCAACATGCATGGGTCTACAAATAACCCATCCTTCATATCTTGGAAAAGCTTACTACATTTATAGCAAAACAAAGATTACTCATCATAACAAATGATATAATTAAGTATAAATGTTTAGGATATATCCTAATAGGACTTCTTAAGGGGATCAAAGAATTCAAACTACATGTCTCATGTTGGATCACAATTTATATATAATTAAGTATTGACTTTAGGGTGAATCATCATAACAAATGATATAATTATGTATAAATAAATTTAGGATATGTGTTGTGTGGTTACACAACACGCCCCATTTCTGACTTGGCAAAACAGGGACCTAACTTCTTTTGGCTTGGTTTGTGTTTCTTGCTTTCTAGCGGTTTGGTAAAAATCAGTCAAGTGCATCATCACATTGAGTCAGGATGAGGTAATTCCCCAATATGAGGTCAGTTTGTCAAAATTCATATTTCATATTTGTGACCTCATATTCTGAAAGAACATTAAATTTCATGCAGGTTTGCCTTTTACATCACCCTGATATTCATCAGGACGTGAGAGTTATGAACAGTCAAAGTCTTGGTCAAACCTGATATTCGCAAGAGGGGGGTCATATTTTATAACCTCAGTCATGTTTCGAACATCATCATCATATTTGAGACATCCCCTGATATATCATGCAGCTCAAATATCCATACGTCAACTTTAGGCGGTAGTAAGTCCTTCCCGTCAAGCGGTCTTTTATACCGCGAACATCATGTTTTCAAATATAACCCGATATTTGTTAATATCCTCCTGACGCGAAATATCACCCTTAGCAAGTATCCTGATGACATCATCTGAATACGATAAACGAAGAAACAAACATCCTGATGACATCATCATCATATTTACATTACGATAGGATATTTTACAAACATGATCGTGTTCACCCAATATGACGATGACGTCATGAGACATTTCTGATATAAAGAACAAATATCATGATGACGTCATCCCGATATTCTGAAAGGGAGATGAGTAAGTTTCGAACATCATCATCCTATTTTGTAACATCACCTGATAAACCGAAATACCCTCCTGATGTGCTAAATTAAACGAAAGGTGCATTGTTACCCAAATCTTGTCGCGATAACAATTTCAAGACTAGGGAGGATGATATTGAAACTCGACCCGATATTTGTGAATATCATCCTGCCCTCATGATATCTTGTCATATGGATATCCCCTCGCTCCCTTTGCCACCATTATCATTAAATGCATGCAGATATGGTAGGTGATTCCCGTCGACCCCGGAACCCAATGAAATACTTGGCGAGATCCTGAGTTTTCGCACGAATGATCAAAGATTGCAATCTAACTTGTCAGAGTTGCCCTAAATTTACCCTAAATGCGAGGTTAAAAGGTAATTCAACCACCATTGTTACATTTACTTGCGTTAAAATTGTTTTATAGAGCACCAGCCTCCATATCTGCATAACAGCTACCGTTGCGCAATTCGAGCTCACAAACAGAAGGAAGGAAGTGATTAGCAGTTGAATCAAGAGCATCTTGATGATATACTGGTATAAAGGAAAATCTACATAACCAAGTAAGTAAATTGAAACCCTCATCATGTTGTTTCTATATGATGTTGTAAGTTCTGGTTATGCATCCATATGAGTAAGTAATGTTGAAATTGATGCTCAGGCATGATGATTGCAATATGTATGCATGTATATCCCTTTTTGTGAGAAGAGATGTTGTTAATTGCAAGTACTCATGGCTGAAAAATGATTAATCAAGAGTCAGGAGGAATTCAGCAGGCCTATGTTCTCTTCTCAGAGAGGGGTCCTATTTAAATATGGAGCAATTATAGACACCCATCAGGGGATTACCAACTTGGAAGCCTGGTCAGCCAAGCTAAATGATGGATGTGACAAGAGTCTAGTATTGGACACAATGTTTGTATCAGGTATGTGGAACGCTGCTGGCTTCCCATACTCCATGGAGTCTCCGGAGCTTGTCATTGAGTGCGCCCGGAATTATAACCCTCAGACGAGGCAGGTGGTGAAGCATGGGAGGGTGTATGCAGACCTATCCATCAAAGGTCTCTCCCGGACATTTGGACTACCAATGGGTAGTAAGGTAAAGAGTGTAGACTTGAAGAAGTCCGAAAGAGAATACGAGGCCAACAAGAAGTCGGCTAGAAAGAACATGTATGCTTGGCGGGCTGAGAACAGCACATACAATGCAACGGCCAAGCTTCCTGTGCACATGTTCAAGTTTGATTTCAATGAAGAGTATCAGTACGTGATTGCCCTCCTGAACAGGGTGACTGGCTAGCCCGATACTGGTGAATTTAGAGATTGGATGTACGGAATCATAATGATGTGTCTGTATGCAGATATCAAGCCACTGTGGGGCCAAATAATAAGTGATGCTCTGCATGAGCAGCTAATGAACCTGGGAGGTTCAAATTGTACATTCTACATGACATCCTATATTGTTTATTCTTGTGCTTATAGAGGCACTTTTGATGCCTTAGTCACAGATGGAAAACTGACAGGCACAAATGCAGCATATATCTGGGATCATTATCCCCAGCTACAAAGAACCAATTATCTCAAGGACTACAAACTGGTCAATGATGCATTCTCTATGCATCTGGTAAGGACCATGGAAGAAGATAGAACAAAGAGATTGAGCATGGAGGCTCAAGAGGTAGTATACGGGCATGGGGCATGGTACATACAATTTGCCACCTTTTCCTATATAAGGGTTGAGGGTTTTGAAGGACATCCCCTGATGCTGCCAAGATATCCTACTGATGCAGTAGTGTTAATGGAATTTATCAGGCAGGGCTCCACCATGATACAGATGTATAAGGATGCCAAGAAGCTGCCACCAATTTTGTTCCCAGTTAGCATCGGCAACTATATGTGCCCTGACTCTAACAATATAAAGAAGGTGATGGTCACCCTGAATAAGATGAATCTACAGCCTTTTCCAATAACCAGACCATATGATCCTTACGGCAGAATACAGAAGATTCTAGGAAAGCCTATTCACCAAAGGCACCTAGAAGATTTTTGGGCTGACTGCGAAGATGAGGCAGAGGCCAGGAGAAGGAGGTATCAGAGGTTGACTCTGAACCAGATTAGAACATTTGATTGCATCTCTCTCCCTCAACAGCTGAAGAATGATGACGGCAGGATAATGGCAGATGAGTATGAGCAGAAAAAGATTTATAATGATACCATCTCTGCACCTGATCTCACCGTGCAGGAGGATATGTCCTTAGACCCATTCCTTGCCAGAACCCTACACTTGACCCAAGCTTGGGTAGATGCACAAATAGAAGCATTGAAGAAAAGGGGTGTTGTCATCACGATAGACAACAAGAAGAAGGGGCAGGACATCCCTGCAGATGAATATGATGACTTCTTGCTAGAGAAGAGGAAGACCAAGGGAGAGAGAATCCCTCCACTACAACAGCCAAGCAAAAGATCCCCAAGGGGTAAGAAGGTGGAAAAGGGACCGAAAGGTATAATAATTGAAAGGACAGTGTTTACGGCTGAGGAGGCAGCAGGATCAGGATCAGGATCAGATTCCCCTCCAAAGAAGGAAAAGCCCAAGAAAAGTAAGACAACAGAGGCTGTAATCATTGAGTCCCAAGAAGTGGGTCAGTCTTCCAAACAACCAGGAAAAGATATCCTCATGGAGGAAGAGCCTGAAGAAGAAGAAGCTCCACTAATAATAAGAAGAAAGAGGAGAGCTCCACAGGTGCTGGTTCCTACCACACCTAAGAAACCAAGAACCTCCATGAGAGGTGAAATAAGCCAACCTTCTGCACTAGTACAAGGGGCAGGTAGTGAAGTGCCAAAGGAACTTCAACATAACGTTCCACTTCCTACCATTATCAAGTTCAAAACTGAACTTGCTGAAGAGCAACAAAAGGAAACCTCCCAGACGCAAGCAGAAGGACATGTCTCACTGGAAGAGACAATCGACCTGTCTGATGATGAGGTTGTGCAGGATGTGTCTACACAGAAGATGGAAACACTGGCTGCTGGTACCAGCATGACTCCTCACAAGCCTCCATCTGTTCAATCAGTGCTTGAGGAGATGAAACAAGCAGAGGTAGAGCAAGAAAAGAGTCTAGAGCAAGTAGCTCAAGAAATGGGGCTGGACACACTGATCGCAGAGGTGACAAGTCCTGCAGTGGTAGATCTGATAGAGAAACAGGACGCAAGTCCTGAACAGCCAGCAGGATCACCTGATAAGGGCCACCCAACAGAAGAGGTAGAGATGGCAGAATCTGAAGGCCATACTATTGAATCAAGCCAACAAAGCCCACAGGATACATCAGTAGGACCTGCTATAGTAGAGGTCCAAGAAGCAAAGGCTGATGAGGAAAAAGCAGTAATAGAAGATCCTGCTACTAAGACACAAGAGGTGGATAGTGCAGGAACAGAACAAATGCTGTTACTTCAAGCAGACCTCACAGCATCTAGAACGGTGGACATGCCACCAGGAACAGAGAAACCAAAGGAGGATGATCAACCTCCACAAGGAGAAGAACTGGGGACAGGTGAAGTAATGATGGAGAAAGATCATGATCATCATGACCTACATACAGATGCACCGCAGGGTTCCCCACACCAAGAAGATGCTCCCCTAGAAAAAGCAATCCCTCAACAGGAGGAGGCACCGAAGGATCAACAGCAAAGCGAGCATCATGAGGGAGAGAAAGCAAAATCACCATCTCTGCAACACTTGTTAATAGAAATGGGAGGTATGGGTGAACAGCAGCATGATGCTGAAAAACATGATCAGGTACATCCATGGTTGACAAAAGAGGTAAACGTTGAGGAAGAACTTGAAATTCAAGAGTTCGACGTCTCCACCCTGTTCTCCGCGGATATAATGAAGCCCAAGAGGAAGGCCAGAATGACTTCAGCCATCAAGAGAGATCCGGCGACAGGGAGAAGGACCGCACAAATTGCTATACCTGCGGTGGAGAAGGAGAAGGGCAAAATCACTGTGGATGAATTTCAGATAAGCACAGTAGATTTGGGTTTTGCCAATGAGGAACAGGAGGGTCAAGAAGGTAAGGATATCATTGACTCTCTAATTCAGAAAGTGAAAAGAGAGAAAGAGAAGAATAAGCAACATAAAGAGCATATTGCTTAGTTGCATGCTTATATTAAAGGCTTGACGAATCCTGATGATACTACAAGTGAAGCTGCAGTCCCATTAACTGCCATTTCTCAAGAGGAGGTAAATAAATTGGACCTCATGAAACATGAGGCTTCCGTAATAAGGAAATGGATGTCATCCACATTGGATGATGCTATAGAAATAATGAGGACTTCTTTGAAGAGGTGGAGCATATTAAGTGACTCCAAGACCAAGGTGGATAAATTGCAGATGCAGACCGGGAAGAGGTCTTACAAGCTGCAAAAGGTCCTGAGTCTCTTGGGAGAAATAAGGAAGATAAACCCACAGCTGCTTATCAGTAAGCAAATATTGAATAATAATACTGCACTATTAGTGGACATCTGGTATAAGGATGTGCAGTTCGAATGCAGAGTCCTCAAGAGATGCAATAATAAGCTGAGGGAGATCAGCATGAAGTTGCGGGACTTAATGGGCATTGAGGCAGAGATGCTAGAAACACTAGAAGGCAAAGTAGAGGGAAAAATAGAGAATCAAGATGAAGACTCTGCCCTTAAGGCTCTGCGCAGCAACTTCCAAATGGAAGAAGATGGTCCACTCATCCACTTGACAGAGGAGATTATAAATAAGGTGATGAGAATCAAGGTCAAGATGGAGACCTACAATGAGACATTGAAGGACAGGAAAAATAAGTTGGATAACAGCAGGGATAAGTATGAAGCACACAAGCATGCCATTATCAAGGCAAAGACTCAAGATGGCGGAGGAATAGATCAGGTTGTGCAGTCATATGAACAGATCCGGAGCAGTATGCAACCCCATATGCAGCAGCATCATCATCAGGATAGTGAAGGTTCAGGAAGTGATGCACATGATGATGACCCGCATGAATCAGCTGAAGAGCATGATGGAGATACATCATGAAGGGGGATATTTGCATAAGTAATATAGATAGTTGCCAGCTGGCAACTTGTGCCATTTTGTATGAATTGACAAGTCATGAAATTATGACCATAGATTTGTATTGATAAATCAGGATCGGGGATCTTTTGTAATGGCCTCCTCACCTTATTCTATAAAAGGTGGTGGAATGCCTTGTTGTAGACATTCAAAACTTAATTGAAATCTGTTTGCTGAAGTATTCAGGGCTTATTTCAAAGCTGCTGTATATGTACATGTCTTTTGCATACTTAATGAAAGGGAAGAGTATTTTGATTACAAATCTTCGTAAATCTTGAGTAATCTGTGCTTGAATTCTAGATATGTGCTTTGATTTTCTGCGTCCCTTGGAGTGCTCATCATGTTGCATGTATTGTTTTCACTCATTATCCTCTGAAGTTTGCATCAAATGTATCTAGCTATGGAATACCCTGGTGAACATATGGTTTGATTTCTTCTCCTCATGACAGTATCAAGCATGTATATGGATCAAAAGCAAAAGGTTCAACTTAATTAGAAGTATTTCTTTCAATTTCTTTCAACTTTAGAACATCTCACGATCGCAATTGCAAATAATTGCTAATCTTAAGCAAACAACACAAAATATGCAAACATCTCGTAGATAATCACAAATATTTAGCATATTTGAATACTAAGCATGCACAATTGAAAATATCATGCAAAGATTGAGGTATTTTTACATCTTTTCATCAAATAACCGCATAATTTGACTTCTCTGTAAAGAATTTCTACAGGAACGTCATGATGATGATAATCTTCACGTAAGGCCCCAAAATGGAAACAGCAACTCACATTAACCTCTGAGTAATGTCAGACGATTAAGACCTAATCACCGGAAACTTGGGATCACGAATTCTCTGAATTCACAGTATCTTTCAAGATGAATAAAGGTTAATGTGTACTTTTATTCTATGTTTGTTTGTGACTAACATCATGACCAACAATATGTCCTAATAGGACTTCTTAAAGGGAACAGAGAATTCAAACTACATGTCTCATGTTGGATCACAATTGATATATAATTAAGTATTAGACTTTAAGGTGAATCATAATAACAAATGATATAATTAAGTATAAATAAATTTAGGATATGTCCTAATAGGACTTCTCAAGGGGTACAAAGATATCAAACTACATGTCTCATGTTCGATCACAATTGCTTTAATTAAGTATTAGACTTTACCTAGGTGACTCATCATAACAAATGATATAATTAAGTATAAATAAATTTAGGATATGTCCTAATAGGACTTCTTAAGGGGATCAAAGAATTCAAACTACATATCCATGTTGGATCAGACTTGATATAATTAAGTATTAGACTTTAGGGTGACTCATCATAACAAATGATATAATTAAGTATAAATATTTAGGATATGTCCTAATAGGACGTCTTAAGGGGATCAAATACTTCAAAGTACATGTGTCATATTTAATCGCAATTGATGTAATTTATGGTGACTCATCATAAAAATCACATTCTATACAAAAATAGTGTCAATGTTAATTTAATTTTTGTTGTAATAGGATGTCTTAATGTTAATTTAATTTTTGATGTAATAGAATGTAGCAGGTCTTCACTCCACTCGATACCAAAATGTTACAAGCAATAGATAATCAAAACATGTATTTTAATTTATATAAAACTATCTATATACACAACTTGTACCTATATTTTCAAGTGTCTCGTACACATGCGTGTAGGTTTAATCTGCATCCTCTCCTTTTTGGTTCAAAGTATGAGATCAATGTGATGATGGCTTAAGGATGCAAAAATGATAATAAATCAATTTTAACTATTAATGTCCAAGCAATATCAATATATAATTAAAACATGTATTTAAATATATTTTAACTAATAATTACCTATTTTTACCAAGTATTTCATTTTGTCTAGGTTGAATCGATACATAGACTCTCCTTTGTGATGATGGCCTAAGGATATAAAAGGACAATTTAAATCAATTTCAACTAATAATGCACAAGCAATATCAAAACATGTATTTAATGTATTTAAAAGGACAATATAAAACTAAAACTATATTTACCTCTATTTACTTATTCCATTGTATGATCTGTATCCTCTCTTTTTTGTAATACATCTATGATTGTCTCATGCTCTTCCATAGAAATTGACCATAGCTCTTTATTTGTAGGTTTTCTATGATACCTCACTAGTTTTATATTTGTTGCCACCACCAAATGTGAGTAGTGTATAATCTTCTTATGTGTTTCATAATCTTCGAATGCAGGCAAACCATTCTTCCTTATTAGGTATTTTCATAGTCAAGTTCCAACAACCGCCACTAAACCTATTGGATAATGATAGCCATCATCAAAGAAGTTCACAAAATTTGTTTAAGGGGATCAAAGACTTGTTATCAAAGTTTTCTTAAGGGGATGTCTTAAGGGGATCACTGAACCTGTTGGATAATGAACGCCATCATCATCTTCTCGGTACACTATTAACTTATGTTTAGTCTCCACACAACGAGCCAACCAGTATTCTATTTCCTCTTCATTATCATTAGGTGCAACAACAACATACACCTATCTTGCAAACAAAATTTGATTCAATAACTTGTACATGTCCATATAATTTGACCAATCTATATACATGCATTCATATACATATATAACTAAATAAAAGCACTACAAATTAGTAATAAAGTGAAATATAATGAAATAAATTGAATTAAATTACCTTCTTGTACAAGGTCTAAAACTTGTTCATAATCATTTGATGCAAACAATTGATCATTGTGTTCAATTGTTGTTTCATATTGATCATGTGCTTGTGTAGGTGTCAACGATCTTTGCTTCTACTCTTCAACCCATTCTATATTCTCACATGCTTCCCAATCTCCTGAAATATAAAACTAACAAAAACATGTAAGCTCCCTTGTCTAGAAAGTCCATGTGCTTGCATTCAAACTCTTAAATGAATGTCATTTAGTAGATCCACTAATTGGCTCACAATCAAGTCTAGGTAGAATGTTCTCTTCTTCAACCAACCAAAAGAATCAGTAAACTGTAGAGTACTCACTTGATCCAGGTGTAGATAATCATGTATTGCACCAATCCACAATTCCACGTGCCTCTTAAATTTTATTGCATCCTCAAATTTCAATTGCTCTCTAGCAAGAATTCTTTTAACACATGCACCAGCTCCATCATGTTCTCCTTTACCATGTCTAGCTTCAACAAAACTCCACATATGTTGGACATTATGTTCCTTGTGAACCCTACTTAACCAATAGAACATTCAAGCATTCTTGAACTGCCCCATACAATTATCTTACCATATGAGATGTTCTATCATTTGGATTCCTTTTTCTCTTAAATTTGTATAAAATATATTTAAACAATATTGAACAAATTTTGATGAGTGTAACCAGTTGTCACTCAAATAGAAATGATACTCCCTCACAACCTTTCTATCATCCTCTGTGCTATCATCTACATGTCTATAAACAATATGAACAAATATAGCCACCTACACTGAATTGTAATATTGTGATTGGATTTCCTCTTGCGGAGCTAGAGTATAATTTTTTGCAAAATCAACCACTGATAGTATAGTACCAACTGGAAATGTGTTTCTACATGCGTAAAATTGTCCTTCAAGCCATCGATCTTGTTGAGAGTGCTTGACATATTTTGGTACAATCTTACTCTTAAATTCTAATATGAATGCATGTACATTAACTTTTTTTGTAATTAAATCACAACGCTTTCCAATTTTTCCATCTTTTAAATAATAGTCAACATTCTTAAATCTTTTAACATCCACTAATTGTTGTCCAAAATCATCTTCAATACTTTCATGCATACAAACTCTTAAGAAAGAAAGATTGCCATAACTAGTGCATTGTCCAAAAATACATGAACTTAAATAAAATATTTTCCCATTAGATCTTTCGCAAAAAAAAACTTTATATAAACTCATTTATTGTTTTAAGTGGCATATTAATACCACATTCCTACATAATCATGTTAGTATGTAAAGTACAACTTATATATTGAAACACATCACAGTAATAACAAAATTGAACATGTGTTTTATAACAACAAGATATTTGTTGCTTATTAATCTTTACATACCAAGGATTACATTTTTGAAAAGATCTTTGACTTATTCTAATATTGCTAGGTAACACTAAATCACCACAAATTTTTTTATAAAATTCAGTTTGCATTATATCTAATAGGTGTTTTGGATGAGGATCGCGAACTTTGGACCTGACTCTTTATTTTAAAACATCTCTAGCATTAGATGATATCCTAGTATTATCATGCCAATATTTGTCAACATTCAGTTTCATGTTAGATCTCAGGAGTCGACCACTAAAACTCCAACATTGGTTGATTGGATCATTTTCTATACTTTCTCTTCTCTTTACCGCTCTTACCAATGTTTTAGGATTTATTTATAGAATTTAACTAATATTTCTTACCATTCTTTTATTCAAAGTTACTTTATTAACTATAGCAATTGTTATAGCTCGTCTTGTTGCATTCTTATCTTTAGATCGATTATTCGTTCCAATAGACTCAATGGCATTAGCAACAGTAGAAATAGCATGTTTTAGTGACTGATCTTTTCTTCTTGGTTTAATAAAAATGCCTAACTTTTTAATTACTTTTCTCATTTTCCACATTCTCATTAATTGCATCATTAGCTGACATTGAAATGATAGTTTTTTACAATAAAAAATTCTTTGTATAATCTATTGGCACGTGTTCTTATTTTTCTCCAAGAAATCTTACCAGGAAGATTATCCAAAACATCCTTTTCAATTTTTTTTAAAAAAAATTTCATTTTCAACATCACATCCTAGATTTTCATTTTCATTTTTAACTTCAAAATAATTTTTATTTTCAACAACAAAACGGTTTTCATTTTCATTTTCAACAAAAAGATTTTTAGTTTCATTTTTAACAACAAAACCGTTTTTATCTTCATTCTCAACAACCAATAGATTTTCATTTTCATTTTCAATAACAATTTGACTCAAATCTTGATCTCTACGAATATTATTGATCTCAACATTGTTATATCTAGCTTCAAACAAGTAGAAATTCAACAAAATTCCACTCAAACACTGTCCCAATCATGCCTCCTTTCAAAATTCAAATCAAATCCCAAGTAGAAGAACCTATAGAAGAGAAAAGTTGATGGAAAAGACTACATATGTCACTGTCAGCCATACAGAACAAGTTGTAAGGCCAATAGTGATAGTCCATATTAAAAAAATGATCAAAAGGAAAATGGGTTCTTGTTTCTTACTGTGTCAGTACAATAAGAAACGGGATCCCATTTTGAAAAATTTGAATTCTTGGCCCAGTTTTTGCTTTGTTAAGCAGTTCGGGAAAAGGTTTGGGGACCCGAACCTAGGCTTTGGACTTGGTTTGACCTGCAAGTTGAAGGTCCTGTTAATGTCACAACAAAATAGTGACTTTGTGCATATGTCTGAAGGCCTTTTTTGCATAATTTTTTGACGAAATTAAAACCCATTATAGATGAGACAGTGTAGATTCTGAATATGTAATTTTTTTTAACAATTAGATTAGTTTTTCTATTTTTCAATTAATTTTTGATGAAACAGGTCCATAAACTTGAATTATCAGGGTTTTTTAGTATTTTAATAACTTTTTATTAAAATAATTTTTAAAAAATTTGTACAAAAACATACTTCAAACAATTCTTTTCAATTTGAAAAAATAATTTCAAAAAAAGATAAGTTTAGGTCATCTTATGCATGATGTACATGACGATTTTTTAAAACACCAAATATGGCCAATAAAAAATTAACAAAAAAAATATTCAATAAAAAATTACAAAAAAATATGCAGAATGTGCTTCAGTGAGTTACAAATGTTTTCTTAAAAGGATTTAAAAAAATATTATAATTTAGGTCAAAATATGGATGACATACACGTGCATGGTATAGTAAAAAAAAGTGACTTTTAAATAGTGGTTTTTAGAAACACCTATTGAAAATCAATTTGTATCATTTGGGTATTCAAAAAAATTACATATTTAGAAACTAGACTTTGAGTACTACATTTTATGATTAGTGACTTCTTTTTAAGATTCCATCTCTAAGTGCTTCAAAGTTCAAGGTCAAATGTGACAAATTCTAAAAATCAGGGTAAACACTTCCACTTTTTGGCAAAAAAGTGGACAACTTCTTGCCAGCACCCAAAAGTCAATTTAGCAATAGGAGAGAAAATTTCACCGAAATCAAATCCCTCTTTGGGAGTAGCCCTTGGCTACCAGTCTAGCCTTGTACTTCTCCAATGAACTGTCTACTCCAAACTTCTTAAGGACCCACTTGCAACTTATGGCCTTTCTTTGGGCAAATGAACAAGATCTCAAGTGTTACAAGAGTCTAAATCCATCACCTCCTCCTACATGGTAACTGCCAAGACTCACTATCATTTGCACGAATAACTCCCTTGTAGGATCTAGGCTCATCATGAGTACTCAATAAAGCAAATACACAACAGAAATCTAATGGGCTATGATGGAACCATATAAAATTCTTCATAGTTCCAGTATTTTTTATCCTTAGGATTATGTCATTAGGTTGAAGGATTTCCAGACTTAGGGTTCTTTGCATACCAAAAGAGACGTTAAACCATAAACCCCCATGCCATAGTTAGAATGTAAAGGTCAGATTTGTTCTATTTCTTCAATGACCGCTTGTCTCCTATTACCCAAGGTTTAAGTTGCTTCCTTATGCCCCCTTGAACATCTTTTGACCGGCCCCTTGCTGAAAATTTACCTTTTCTAGCCCTCACCTAGAAAAGCTTTATCTTTTAGACCCATTGGTCCTCTTTTCCTAGAAGGAAAAGAATATTTTACTGCATAGACACCAAGGTCTAGTTCTACTAACATTTTTTCTGACAGGTGGTGATAGTGGATTTGTATCTGCCATTTTGCCAACAATAAAATATTGACAGAGTTGGTGCCTGTGGAATTGTGGAAAGAGTGACAACTTGTTAGCGACTATCAAGGAGTGAAGGATGATGGGCCCAAGACAATATAAAGTGATTTCTTTGTGTTTTTTCTATTTCACCATGTTTCACCATGGTGTCTCTCTGAGGGCCATGAAAAGGCAGAAGTTTGACACGTGGCTACCGTATGTGCAAGAAAAGGTCCAGCTAGAGAGGGACGTGTTCTAATACACTAGTTGTCATTCCTCCGCCATTCCACTAGGCTATAGATCAGTATGCTTTGCTAGATTGTAGCATGGCAGAAATCTTGACACATGGAATTCTAAAGGGATGGAACTGGTGCATTAAATGACAAGAACATGACATGTCATTATCCTATGGATGTGGCCACTTGCCAAAGGGTTGTCTTGATCTCATGCAGATGATGCAATGGTGGTTCGCCATTCCTCTAGGACCATATCTCTGGCCATATCCTTTGCATGCTAAATTGTAGAATATAGTCTTAACTATACTGCAAGGGAGACATTTTCTCAGGATCGTGGTTGGGAGAGCTATCCAGGTGGCAAGTCATCATTGGGAAAAGTAGGCATGACTCTCCTACTTCACAAGGGGCCAAATCAATGCCATTCAAATCAAGCTAGCTAGGATCGTGATCGACAGCCAAAATTTAAAAGTATGATAGGGAAATAAGTTGGCACTGATATGATGATGCTTGATTGCAAGCATTAACTACTCAGGCATGTATAGAGTTTCCATCGCCACCACTACAAAGAAATTTATTAATAGAAAGATTTGGTTTATGCAAGCTCGACCTTTGGAAATTTGTGCTTCTACCAGGAATGACATTTCATCTGCTGTGTGATGAAATTTGACATGATTATAGTGCTGAATTAAGGAAACTGAGACACTTGATCTGGCATGGTTTAGTGCAAGAGGTGATGTTCTCAATTATGTAGATTTATGAGATCCTATCTTTCTATTCACTTTTGGTAATATTCAAAAGATTTCTATTTTTGATAGGAATGCATCTAAGTGACTAGAATTAATTAGACCAAAGATATGCGGATGTGTACTTACATCCCAGAATCTCTATAAATAGACAAGTGCTGGTGATACCCCTTACACTGTTTAAAACGTGCTTACAGTATGGCTTTCCCTTGTTCCTGTGTTATGTTTTCTCCCTTCTTCTATCAGATTTTCTTCCTTGTTCTCATGGCTATTAACCTGTCCTTACAGAACTAGGAGACTTGGAGTTTTCTTCCTTTGGAATAGGTGGTGTAGGGAAAATTTGAGGATAGTAGTAGCATCCATTGTACCTCTATGATTTCTTCTCCAGTCTCTTAACTGATCTGATGGTGGGTCCTGAGGATAAATCTCCTAGCTCTAGTAGTTCCTTATTTCTGAGAGTTGGTAGATTCCCTTCTGGAGTAGAGAAGCTTCTCAGCTTCCTCTACCCCTCCCCTACATCTAATTTTCCTAACAAAGCATCAACTCTAGGTGTAGGGGGATTGCCCACTAGTATGATATAGATAAGGGATGAGAGGTGAATTGTTACTATTGCTATTGTTCTCTTGGATTGGCTTCCAGCACTTTTGAAGCTAGCCAGGTATGGATTCTCTAAGTTTCTTCTCGGTTGAAGTTGCATGAAACTTCTCAATTAGGAGGGTGGGATCACACCTGTGGAATGGAACCTGGAAATAGTGAAGGAGATTTAGAATTCCTTGGTTTTCTTTTGATATTGTTCCTTGCACATTTTCTCATTTCTTGGTGTGCAAATTGGAAAGGCAGAGCAGTGAATGCTCTCATTAAATACTTTGATGGCATTTGAGGAGTGCTTGATTCCAATGACATCCGACAATGCATCAATCATCAAAAGCCTGGTTCCTGCCCCACCAAAATAGTAGGACATACATTTGTGAAGCAGTTGCATCGGCCTCCCCTCATAGCTTCATCTTTTGGTTATTAAAAATTTGTAACTTCTTTTGTCTTAAGCCTGAAGTGTGTCTACTCCCTTATCTTTATAAAAGGGAATTCAGGGCTTGTGAAAAGATATTGGTTTGAGGTCATGTTTCTAGACTTATTCTGTAATATGGGATCAATCTGGTTAAGGAGAAATTGTAAATAGTTTGTTTTCTGCAATAAATTAGTCGTCCATTTCCAATTTTTCATTCTGATTTTTAAGATATCTTTATAGAGCTACAAAGGCTGTGTTATAATTTACTAAATAGTTTACTTTACAAATTCTATTGAGTCTCTCAAGTATACTATCTCCTACTTCATGTATATAGTTTTACATTTATGAATATATTTGATTAAGGATCAGGTTTATTCATTATCACAGTCTTTCCTGTGTTATATATTATTCTTGTAGCATTCGCTCAAGTAGTGAAATAATTGGCTGCTAAAGGATATAAAATGTATTAGGAGTTTACATGGACAACTACGTATGGTCAACTTCAAGACTAGTAAAGTGTTTTAACGTAAGGCATTACTATATCTTTATAGTAAACTAAGTTTTATTATATCAAAGTTTTTTATGTACTTTTGTAAGTTTCTTGACTCTATGGCCCTAGGATAGACACTGGTCTATTCATGAATACTATGCTGAGTTTACATCCTTTTAATCACCGTCATCATTATTTTAAAGAAATCAACACTTTTCCTTTCCAGCAATAGGTGTTAGGAGTTAAGTTTATTTTACGTGTTCCTCTACAAAGAAAATGATTAAAGCTTAAGAATTTAGCCCATCTCTTTACTTATCATAAATTCTTTAAGCAATCTTAAAGGAACACATCTGTTATTGGAGAAGTGTTATTGAGTGAGTACTTTCAGGGACCCCCATCCATTTGAATAGAACATTGTTTTACCCAAAAGGGAAAGATCCACAAAATTGGAACACCCTCCTTGGTTTCACAGAGCCTAAAGTGTAGAGGAAAGAGGGATTGAAAACCCCTATTTCCTATTTGTTTACCAATCCCTCAAAGTAGGTCAGTTATTAGAAAGTGGCTATTCTATAGATCTATGTTTTTTCCTTGAGATTAGGTTAGGAATTTAAAATAACCAACAGATTGGTGACTCTACTAGAGTTGAAGTAAAAATATTGTCAAATCTTTGCGTAGAGTTTTTGGTAATGGTTTTCCCATTCGAGTCACCAATAGATTGGTGACTCTATTGGGGATCTAAAATAAGAGTTTTGTCTTATCTTAAAGATCTTAGCTAAATAAATCCCCCTATATATTGAAGAGTTAGAGGTCAGATTATCATGTTCCTTACAAGAAAAGGATTGGTGACTCTACTATGTTTTTCATTTGTAGTTGAGGTAGATACAAATCTAATACATCAAGTTTCATATCCCAGAATGTTCTACAAGACTCTACCGTGAAACAGGATTCAGAAGCTGATTTTATAAAGGAGTAGTATGCTTTCAAGTTTTATTCCTCTATAAGTAGAGGTGGTGACTCTACAAGAGAAGAGATATGGTGATGCAGTTTGGTGTTCCTTATTTTTCATAAAATCAAAATGAACTTTGTGTCAGTGGAAAAAGGTCCCTTTTAGGTATTTTACAAAGTTTCAAGAAAGTTTCCCTAAATATTTAAAGATGTATACTCAGCAATTGCACTTCTTTTATCAAAGTGAATTTGTAAGGGAAAGGTATAAGGATATTGATTTCAGTAATATTTGTGGGTTTCCAAACCATGTGCCTAATGAAGTTAGGAGTCAGATAAAAAAGTTCAATAATGACAGATCCAAAATATCTCGCAACCATTTATATGAATTTTGTGACTTAATGGGAGATTGTGAAATAGGTCATGAGGATGTTGTCATAAAGTTGTTTATTCAAACTTTTAAAGGAGAAGTTAGAGAATGGTTTGCATGTTTACCCAATCAGTTTATTCTTTCATGGAAAGATTTAAAGTTTTCTTTTATGGAACAATTTGGGGAAAGAATAGATGTCGATATATTGATTAAAAAGCTCATGCATATTGAGAAAGAAGATAAGGAATCAATCTCAGCTTTCAATTTAAGATTTTCCAAAATAGTAAGTGATATTCCTAGAAATATTAGACCTAATGAGGCCATGTGTTTGATTATATATTTGGGTAAATTCAATAAAAGGGATAGTTATCGACTAAGAGATAGGAACCCTACTACTATGATACAAGCATATTCTTTGGCCATGAGTATAGAAAATAATTTCAAACATACAATGATAAAAGATTGTGAAATTATGGGAAATAATTACAAAAGGAAGAGTGGATCCATCTATTTCCCCATTTGTCAAGTGGGAGGCAAATTGGACCATTCAAATAAACCCATGTCAGGTCAATCAACACATATAACTTAGTGTGTTCAAGGGAATAGAGGTTATGATCAAGACAGAAAGGTTCAAAGTCTATATAATCCTATTTCTCTTTCTTCCTGTTACTACCAAAATAAAAAGAAATATCCAGAACCTTATAGGGTTACTAATGAGATAACTAATTCCTAGATGCATAAAGAAATATCAATTGTGCATGTTCCTCCATCTTGTGAATATGTAGCGAGTTGTGAGAATATGTCCCCTATTTCTGATGATCTGTATCTTGTATCAAGTGATGAGATCTCATCTCCTAGAGAAACAATTTCTTTTGAGTTTGAATGTCAGAAGGAATTGGTCCTTACCAATAATACAAAATATGGTTAGCAGTTATCAGAGTGCTCATACCAGAGTTGTGGAAATTCTAAGTCAGATAATGATGCAGGTTATCAGGATACTGATATTGAAGAGTATGCAAACACAATGCATGTAAGAGATAACCCACTCTTTGAGGAGCCTAGGGGCTTGTCATCAATAAAGGATATGGAGCCTTATAGATACATAGATAATCCACTTTTTGAAGAGGATCCCAAGGAGGCTAGTAGACTGATACTAGTTCAACATACAGGAGTATTTGGGGAAACAAAAAATTCATTAAATAATCAAGACCTGGGTAATTCCCAATCCCATATTCAGCATCAGATGGAATGGCCAGTTGAAAAATTGGAAAATAAAGTCATCATGTCAGACTTTAAAGAAGAAACTGGGTATGATTGTTTTAGGTTTGACACTAACTCAGCAAAATCTAAAAATTCCTTTAATACCAACTATGAAATAGATTATGGCTACTTTTATTTTTTGAATATATGCAAAAGGCAAAAATTAGAGGAAAATAGTTATTTCAAATGGTTGGATATAATTGAAATAGATGATGTCTCTCTTTTTAACAATATTTTTCAAATGTCTATGGTTCAGAGTGGATAGGGAGATTCTGAAGGCAATTGTTGTTCAATGGGTTATCCAAATGTCTATGGCAGAAACATATTAGATTTTAGTAAAGTTTTCAAAAGCAACTTGATGAAGTCACTAGAGAACAAAATGTTTGATAGAGGCAAGTTTTGCTTCTTCTCTACATAATAGCCTAGGACTATTATGTGTTTGGTCTACTCCTCCAGAGTTTTTATGTGATCTTGCCCTGTTCAGGTTGAACAGGCATCCCCAACTAGAGCCACTAATGGAACCATATAAAATTCTTCATAATTCTAGTATTTTTATCCTTAGGCTTATGTCATTAGGTTGAAGGATTTCTAAACTTAGGGTTCTTTGCATACCAAAAGAGGCATTAAACCCTAAACCCCCATGCCAAAGTTAGAATGTAAAGGTCACATTCATTATGTTTCTTTAGTGACCGCTTGTCTCCTATTACCCAAGGTTTAAGTTGCTTCCTTATTCGCCCTTGAACGTCTTTTGACCAGCCCCTCACTAAAAATTTACCTTTTCTAGCCCACACCTAGAAAAGCTTTATCTTTTAGACCAATTGGCCCCCTTTTCCTAGAAGGAAAAGAATATTTTAATGCATAGATGCCAAGGTCCAATCCAACTAACCTTTTTCTTGATAGGTGGTGATAGTGGATTTGTATCCGCCATTCTACCAACAATAAATTATTGATGGAGTTGGTGCTTGTGAAATTGTGGAAAGAGTGACAAGTAGTCAGCAACTATCAAGGAGTGAAGGATGGTGGACCCAAGACAATATAAAGTGATTTCTTTGTGTTTCTATTATTCTTCCATGCTTCACCATGGTGTCTCTCTGCGGGACGCGAAAAGGCAGAAGTTTGACATGTGGCTACCGTGTGAGCAAGAAAAGGTCTAGCTAGAGAGGGACATGTTCTGATATCCTAGTTGTCATTTCTCTACCATTTCGCTGGGCTATAAATTAGTATGCTTCACTAGATTATGGAATGGCAAAAATATTGACACGTGGCATTCTAAAGGGATGGAACTAGTACATTAAATAACAAGAATGTGATGTGTCATTGTCCTATGGACATGGCCACTTGCCAAAGGGTTGTCTTGCTCACATGCAGATGATCCAACGGTCATCTGCCATTCCGCCAGGACCATATCTATGGCCATATTCCTTGTGTGTGGAATTGCAGAATATGGTCTTAACTAATCTACAAGAGAGATATTTTCTTGGGATCATGGTTGGGAGAGCTAACCAGATGGCAAGTCATCATTAGGAAAAGAAGACATCACTCTCCTACTTCACAAAGGGCCCAATCAGTGCCGTTCAAATCAAGCTAGCTAGGATCGTGATCGACAGCCAAAATTTAAAAGTGTGACAAGGAAATAAGTTGGCACTGATCTAATGATGCTTCATTGCAAGCATTAACTGTTCAGGCATATGCAGAGTCTCCATCACCGCCACTACGAAAAAATTTATTAACAAAAAGATTTGGCTTATGCACACTCAACCTATGGAAATCTGTGCTACTACCATGAATGACATTTCATCTACTATGTGATGAAATTTGACATGATGATAGTGCTAAATTAGGGAAATTGAGACACCTAACCTGACATGATTCAGTGCAAGAAATGAAGTCCTCAGTTATGCAGATTTATGAGATCCTATCTTTTTGTTCACTTTTGGTAATCTTCAAGAGATTTCTATTTAGGACAAGAATGCATCAAAGTGACTAGAATTAATTGGACCAAAGATGTGCGGATGTGTGCTTACATCTTGAAATTTCTATAAATAGACAAGTGTTGGTGATACCCCTTATACTGTTTAAAATATGCTGACAATATGGCTTTCCCCTGTTCCTATGTGTTCTATTTATTCCCCTGTTCTATCAGATTTTCTTCCTTGTTCTCATGGCTATTAACCTATCCTTACATAATTAGGAGACTTGTATTTTTCTTCCTTTGGAATAGGTGGTGCAGGGAAAATTTGAGGATAGTAGTAGCATCCATTGTACCTATGTGATTTCTTCTCCAGTCTCTTGTCTCATCTAACGGTGGGTCCTGAGGGTGAATCTCCCAGCTCCAATAGTTCCTTATTTCTATGAGTTGGTAGATTCCCTTCTGGAGTAGAGAAGCTTCCCAGCTTCCTCTACCCCTCCCCTACATCTAATTTTCCTAATAGAGCATGAACTCTAGGTGTAGGGAGATTGCCCACTAGGATGATACAGATAAGGGATGAGAGGAGAATTGTTGCTATTGCTGTTGTTCTCTTGGCTTGCCTTCCAACACTTTTGAAGCTAGGCAGGTGTGGATTCCCCAAGTTTCTGCTTGGTTGAAGTTGCATGAAACTTCTCAATTAGGAGGGTGGGATCACACCCATGCAGTGGAAACCAGAAATAGTGAAGGAGATTCAAAATTCCTAGGTTTCCTTTCGATATTGTTCCTTGTACATTTTCTCATTTCTTGGTGTGCGACTTGGAAAGGCAGAGTAGTGAATGCTCTCATTAAATACTTTGATGGCATTTGAGGAGTGCCTAGCTCCAATGACATTCGACAATGCATCAATCATCAAAAGCCTGGTTTGTTCCCTGCCAAAATAACAGGACATACAGTTGTGAAGCAGTTGCACTGGCCTCCTCTCCCAGCTTCATATTTTGGTTATTAAAAATTTGTAACTTCTTTTGTCTTAAGCCTGAAGCTTGTCTGCTCCCTTATCTTTATAAGAAGGAATTCATGTCTTGTGAAAAGATATTGGTTCGAGGTCATGTTTCAAGACTAAGTCTGTAATATAGGATCAATCTGGTTAAGGAGTAATTGTAAATAGTTTTCTTTCTGCAATAAATCAATCATCCATTTCCAAGTTTTCATTCTACGTTTTAAGATATCTTTATAGAGCTACAAAGGCTATGTTATAATTTACTGAACAGTTTACTTTACAAATTATGTTGAGGCTTTGAAGTATACTGTCTCCTACTTGATGTATACAGTTTTACATTTATGAATATATTTGATTATGGATTAGGTTTATTCATTATCACAGTCTTTCCTATGTTATATATTATTCTTGTAGCATTCGCTCAAGTAGTGAAATAATTGGTTGCTACAGGATATAAAATCTATTACGGTTTTATAGGGATAACTAAGTATGGTCAACTTCAAGACTAGTAAAGTGTTTTAATGTAAGGCATTATTATATATTTACAGTAAACTAAGTTTTATTATATCAAAGTTCTTTATGTGCTTTTGTTAGTTTCTTGACTCTATGGCCCTAGGATAGGCACTGGTCTATTCATGAATACTATGCTGAGTTTACATCCTTTTAATCACCCTCATCATTATTTTAAAGAAATCAACACATTTGCCTTTCCAGCAATAGGTTGTAGGAGTTAAGTTTATTTTACATGTTCCTCTACAAAGAAAATGATTAAAGCTTAAGAACTCAGCCCATCTATTTACTTATCATACATTCTTTAAGCAATCTTAAACGAACACATCTATTATTGGAGTAGGGTTATTAAGCAAGTACTTTCAGGGACTCCTGTCCATTTGAATAGAACACTATTTTCCCCAAAAGGGAAAGATCCACAAAATAGGAACACCCTCCTTGATTTCATAGAGCCTAAAGTACAGAGGAAAGAGGGATTAAAAAGCCCTATTTCATGTTCATTGGCCAATCTGTCAAGGTAGGTTAGTTATTAGAAAGTGGCTATTCTATAGATCTATGTTTTTTACTTGAGATCACATTGGGTATTTAAAATAATCAATAGGCTATACTTGTCAACTAGATTCTATCATCTTGTGGATCTCCTCAAAGGTGGAGTAAGAGACTCTACTTGTTGTTCTAGATGCTCATCTATACCAACTTCTTTTGTAACAACAGATTCTTCCTGATGAAAACTACTAGAATCTTCTTCTTCTTCTTCACCCTCCAATCCATCATTGTGTTCTTCCTGAGATGCATCTTCCTGCTCTATATCAAAGTACACTCTCTTCAACTTTTCTTTCTCTTTCATCTACTCAGGTTTAGAAATAGCTCTAAGTTCCTTGAAAATAACATCTCTAGAGAAAAAAATTTTTGGCTAGAGGATCCCAAAGCTTATAACCCTTAACATTATGACCATTTCCAATGAAGATGCATTTTTGTGCTTTTGGATCTAACTTAGATCACTTTTCATTAGGAGCATGAACAAAAGCCTCACAACCAAATACCCTTAAATGTGAAACAAAAGGTTTCTTACCTATCCACAGTTCATAAGGTGTTGAATCAAGATCCATACAAGGAGATCTGTTAATCAAGTAGTAGGCAGTACACACAGCCTCTGCCCGAAAGTATTTATCCAACTGTGATTCACTCAACATACTTCGGGCTCTTTCCATGATTGTTCAGTTCATCCTTTCTGCAACACCATTCTATTGTGGTGTATACAGAGTTGGCTTTTGTCTAATTATACCTGCATGCTTGCAAAACTCATCAAATTCCTTAGAGAAATATTCCCCTCCATTGTCAAATCTTAATATTTTTATCTTTTGATATCTATTGGTTTTTTACTAAGAATTTAAAATCCTTAAACTTAGTGAAAGCTTCAGATTTGTGTTTCATAAAATAAATCCATGATAATCTAGATACATCATCAATGAAGGTGACAAAATAATGATATATTTCGATAGAGTCATTATCTATAGGTCCAAACACATCTATATGAATAATCTTTAACTTATCTTTTTCTCTATGGCTTCCTAAAGGAAATAATTTTTCTATTTTGTTTACCAAACACACAATGCTCACAGAAATTAAATTGCTCATCAGAATAAGAAAAACCATCCAAAAAACTTTATTCTTAATAGTTTTCAAAACATTATTACTTGTGTGGCCCAATCTATGGTGCCACAACATACAAGTGTTTTCAAAAGCCTCATAAAAATAAGAGGTATTACAAACTATAGTGTCATGTAGCCTAAACAAGGTTCCCAATCTCTTCCCCTTCGCTACCACCAAGTTGCCTCTCACCAATCTGCAACCATACTTATCAAATGTTACATGCATTCTCAAATCATTCAACTTCGAAACTAAAATTAGATTTCTAGCTAATCTAGTAACATAAAAAACACTAGGGAGGGTTTTAATCCTCCCATCACTAAAACACAACAATACCTTGCCTCTCCCAACTATCAGATATGTAGAGTTGTCCCCAAGGTACACTCTACCTGCATGATAATCTTCATATGTGGAAAACCATTCCTTATGCGAGGTCATATGAAATGAGCATCTTGAGTCAACCAACTAGTTATGATTAGAAATAACATTACATGCAAAAAGTGAAATAGCTTCACCTACATTTGACAACTTATCAAAAACACTCTCCCACTATTTCTTTGCGTTTCTACACTCCTTCACATGCCCCCTTTTACCGCAGTTCCAGTACTTAACTCTGTTCTTCTTCCTAGGAGTCTTAGATCTGTCCTTAGACTTGTCCTTAGCCTCTTTCTAATATCCTTTTATTCCTCTTTCCTTATACCCTCACTTGACACTAAGAGCATCCCCTTAAGTATCTCAACTCTTCTTCCTCAATACCTGTGCCAGTAGAACTGCAACAATAGTATCCAATTTCGGATCTGCGAGGTTAGCAGTGATAGCAAGGATAACATTCTCTGAAGACTCAGGTAAAGAACAAGAAGATAAATTTATCTTCCTCATTAACTTAAACATCTACAAATGCTAGCTGACTCAACAACAAATTAAAAGAATTTAAATTCTCTGCAACTGATTCACCCTCTTTCATTTTCATAGAAAACAATTCACGCTCCAAGTAAAGTTTGTCTACCATACTCTTGGCTTCATAGATCTCACCAAACATTTCTACAATCTATGTGGAGTCTCTTCCTTTGTGGCATTCAACATGATAGAATCTACAAGATACAAATAAATAATACTTTGTTCCTTTTTATCCAGTCTATCCTACTCATCTTGAGAGACATCATTAGGTTTCTTCTCTTTTTGAATAGCCAACCACTGGTTTCTTCCTTCGAGCAAATCCTCCATTTTCAAATTCCATAATTCATACCTATTGTACCTTGCACACACGCCCTATTTTTCCAAATGGTGACCCCCTCTTTTGGTTTGGCTTGGAGTCTCGACCTTTGTTACTTATGATGATGAGAAGGTGAATTTGTGCTTAGAATGCATGATTTGTTATGGATTTGGGTATTTCACATTTGTGGAGTTAGTTGATGTCTTTAACAATTGATTTGGAAGTGTCTTGAGTGGTCTTGTACTTAAAAGATTGTCATTTGTTTCCTTTTGCGCTAAAATTGGGTGTTATTATTTTTTACTCTAAAATCCTATGTCACTGGATTTTGCCCTTGAGATTGCTTTTGCAAGATGTGTCATGTTGAAATTCTTAGTTTCCAGATCTTACAGTTACAAAATTGTGTCAAATTCTATTAGATTTCACTAAGGGGTCCATAAGCTTTCACCCTGATACATGTTCCTGAAGCCCTGATTTGGCTAAGTCTGAAATCCTGAAAATCTTGAAAAAATGGCTAAGTCTAAAATCTGGTGGAACCACAAAATTCTAGAATTTGCATATGAAATCCTATGGACCTGGAACCCATCTCAAACATCCTAAAAGTATATTTAAAAATATTTAAAGTATATTCTTATACTTAAATATAATTTTAAGTATATTTTCTCCCTGGACCTTTCCAAATCTACTGCTAAAAATGACCCCAACTGACCTTTGTGCTAAAATTGCCTCCTATCGACCTCTGTGCTAAAATTACCCTCTACCGACTTGCACTGAAATGGCCTTCTACTGACATAAGTGGCGTAGGTCGGTTGGCGCTAAAACTTGCATAGGTCAGTTACTTTGAAAAAACCTACCAACAAACTTTCGCTAAAAATAGACCTAGCGGACCTGTGCTAAAAATGGAACCGACCGACCTCATGAAGCATCATTTTAGTCAGTCAGACTCAAAATCCATGCTAAGGTAGGATGGACCCAAAATCAGCAGTAAAGTCAGATGGACCCAAAATCTGCGCTAGGTCAATTAGAAGCAAAATCAGTGCTTTTTGGTATTTTGAGCCAAAAATTTGAGTTTTTCAAGGAGTAAATTGGATTTTCTTGATGGATTTGAATTGCATATCTATTTGTCACATTATGATGAACATTTTACCAAGTTTCTGTGGATGTTTTGGCATGTTTTACGATAATTAATGCCACTGCATATGAAAGGTCGATGACCCCTAAAAATCTTGCTTTTTGCAAAAAATGCTTGAAAAACATGAAATTAAAGTTTGTAAATGGATCCTAATGACTGTAAAAACTTCCTAGATCAATATATTGGCCAAATGGGTACTTGAAAATGGTAAAAAATGTAGAAAATGATGTGAAAATCACTAGATTTAAGAGGTTGTTCATAGAGAAAGTGACATTAACAATGGGTTGTTTTTGACCGATCCATGACTGCAAATGGACATGTTTTGATCCAAATTGATGAAAAATGATTTGTTAAGATGAAATTGATGCTTTGCATTGTGAATTGTAGGTCTTGGAGGAGACAGGAGTTTGTTGGAGCCATCTTGGAAGGATGAACATATATAGGTACCATGTTGATCCAGAAATGCAGAATCAACATTCTATCAACCAAATTGCTGTTACACCTATAGAAGGAAGTCAGTATAATGTCCAAGATGATAAAGAAAAGTCTTAGGGGTTGAAAACCATACAAGATCATGTCAAATCATTGTTGTTCATGCAGATCTAGTTCACTGCACAAGACATGCATATGACTGTTCCAACAGTCCGGTCATCAAGAATCATTCCAGTAAGCATCTAGTTGGACATGCCTTCATAAAAGAAGTACCACATAATCCTCTTGGTCTATTGAACACTTGGAATCCCATGAATTCACATTAGCTCAAATTTTCAAGTGTCATGTGACTCTATTTTGGCTTTATTAGGCCTTAAAAATTGACTTTTCATCATGTACAACCAAATGGGTATCCATTTTGTCTAAATTCAATGTATTTACTAGTTGTATTTTGTCTTTTTTCTAAAGGACAAATGCAAATCTAAAAATGTAACAAATTGTTGTACTTCATTAAATGCCATGGAATCTGGACCATTGGTGTTGAGTTAATCTCCACCCTCCATTGAAAAACTTGGTATAGTGTCTTGTCTATAAAAGGGCCATCCTTTTCTCTCATTTGTAAGTAAGATTTGATACTAAATTGCTGAGACTTTGCCAAAATATAGTCAATACAAAGCAAGTTTTGCAAGTTGCTAGGAATTTTTGTTTATGTGTTGTATCATTTTGGTTTTCATGGTTCATATCAATCTAAATTTGATTAGTTGTGCTTTTGCAATGATGGGTAAATGTTAAGATATCTGATGAATGATTTGGTCCATACTGTTAGTGCTTGTCGATGGTAAGTGGCTGTGTATAGTTAGCCTAGGCTCTGTCATTGAACATAGTTCGGTTGCCTTCTGGTAGTTAAACTGCACCATTGTCTAGGTGTTTAATGAGCGAATGCAATTTGAAAATCATAAGGATACTTTGAAGATTGCATCATTTCTTACAACATTGTGGGTTTCCTATCCTAGTGAAACAGGGAATGACTTATTGAAAGTATTTATCTATCTGCAGCATTTTACCTAGTTGTGACTGTCACTTAGGATGTCTTATCTCTTCTCTCTCTCCTTTTCCTTTTGTATTTTATTTATATCAAGTTTGTTAGGTTAGTTTATAAGAAGCATCTACATTACAAATCTACTAAAAGTATCATAGGGATTCTGTATACACTACTGTCATATTCTATAAACCCTGCATTTCGTGTAAGACCCCTTGTCGGTATAGCTAGAACATTCCACTAAGATATTCCAAGCAAGCTAAGACCTAGTTGTATTATCCTTGGGGCAGTCCTATCTTGGATAGGATACCTTTTTCAAGAGAGGTGTGAAACTAGAAATCACACCTGTGTTGCTGTGTGCTAAAATAGTCATCAACAATACCATGTTCCATTGAACTTCTCAATGTCTAATCGAGAGGTTGATACAACTATGGATGCAACCATAATATCAACTCAAGAACTATAAAATGAATACAAACAAATCTCCCACTACAGTTACATAGCCTTCACACTACCACCCAAGAGTCAAAGATGGCCAGGATTTGAAACCAAATGTTAGAAATGAAGACAATAACTACTCAACAGAAATTTGATTCAAATAATTTTAATGATCTTTAACAGTGTATTAAAGAATGAAGATTACAACAAAATATTAAATATGCAACACAAAAGCCACAAATCTAAAAACTGAACACACAATGACACAATATTTTCATGGAGAAAATCCTTTTGGGTAAAAAACTCAACTAGGAAAGAGGCACAAGTTTGTATTAATTTGCAAAAGTGATACAATACATCAACTACACAACTCTCTCCACTAGTCTTCAATCTGACAGCATTCTTGTAGCACCTGAGTACCTATAAATCTATATGCTACAACAAATACATGGAAAAATACTTATAGAAGTGCTTTAACACCAATATAGGCATCCACTTTCTCTCTCCTGAGAATCTCCAACATGCAAATATTAAATATCTCCTTACAAGCTCCTGCCACTTGTCTAAAATCAACCATGCAAAGTTGGACACCCAAGACTAAATAAGGTCTCTTACAACATCTTGTGATGCATCATAACTGTCATAGATTCTACCAAAGAGTATCTTCCCAAGATGGGTTCCGAGGGCTAAACATACCAACTTACACAGTAAATATTTGTCATATGTTGTGTCATAGAATCTTATGAAAACTTGTATCTGTCATAGATTCTTTACATGCACACACCAAACATTATGACATGTGTCATACATGCTAAAAATAAAAAATTCTCGCGAGGTGGCTCCTACCCTCATTTACTCATGATTTTTTCAATTGCCAACCATAAATGCCACTCCATAATTACCTTTGGTGAATATGGAATTACCACTGTCGATGAGACTACCTCATTCCCTTATGGGTAATTAAAATTTATAAATAATAAAATAGAATAAATATAATATCAAGATTTACAAGGTTAATGGCACCTTATCCCAACAATTAGCACCTATTTTCCATCTGTGAGCCTTTGGTAGATATCAACAAATCAAGATTGGTGTTGTATAATTGAGGCCACTATGGTATCTAGTGTTCATGAGATTCCAACACTACTTGCAAGTCTATATAATTGGAGGTTGAATCAAACCATTTATAAATTTATTAATGCTTCCCTTATTGTGGTGAATGTTGAGATGAAACTATTGAAGGTAGGTGGACCATCTTTGATGTTGATCATTCTACAACTTTCCTTGTGTCTACATGAATTAGAGAGGCTTGTGATCTATGTGAATGACAACCTACTTCTATGAGATATAGTGATTCCATTGTTTGTAGTCATAAACAATAGCATACAACTCCTTGTCATATGTAGGTGTTATACATGAAAAGAAGATAAGGTTGAAATGTAGTTAAGATAGATTCAATCGAACCCTCCTTTCACAATAACACTCAAGGACAACAATCGAGCCAAGTCACTATAGATGGAGAGGATTTAGCTACAGGTTGACGTAGCTTAGGAATGAAATAGAAAGATAAATTAGATTGATAGATTTGTCAAACCCTAGGTTCAATAAGCCTCAAACCCTAATTATAATGAAATTAGGTATAGATGAACAAAATACAACAGATGATAGCATAGGTAAACACTAAATACAAATTAGAAACATACTAGGATTTAGATTTTCAAAGGCAGAAACTTTAGAGATAACGGGGCAGGCGTCCAAGTCCAACAGGGCTATTTTTCTATAGATCTGGAATAGTGGAGTGTGTAAGACTATAACCTTCTTTAGAGTTTCTAGAAATGCCAGTCAGGAGGACCATGGGGTAGGTGCCCTAGTCCAATAGGGTTGATTCTCTGCACTTTCTTCTCAGATCCTAAATCTCTATCCTTTGCTCTTCTCCTCTACATCTCAACTTCACCAAATCCCACACTTGTAACTTGCAATCACAAAGTGTCATGCCCACATTTTCCTTATGGTCACAACACACATCACACGTGTCATAGCCACATCTGTTATGTGGTTATGACACGAGATATGAAAAACTTTTCTCACACTGTCTTAAAAACCCCCTCGCATGCGTAAGCATGCTCGGCGGTGTTCTCTCATGGTGAAAACACTACAGTTTTCGGTGGGATATAAGTACAATTGCGTGCAACCAGATGCAAGCAGACCAACAAGAGGATCTCTACGACGCCGCTAACATCATTGCAAGAGTGAGATTACCAAATTTCCTAAATCTAAACCTCGGCAAATTCTAGCAGCATAACGCCTTACGGCGTTAGTGGGAATTACTCAGCACTCTTTTACGCACGTGGTTTGCTGATAGATTAACAACTTCCCACGACGCCTTGTTCCGACTAAACCGACTAGTGATCTCCCTATTTAGTCAATTTTCAGCAAGGCATGGTTATCTGTCTCCTCTCTTGTTTCCTGAAACATACTCCTCCTACGACTTAGCATTCTCAACAAGGCGGTTTGTTTGCTCTCTCTTCCCTTTTCTCTGGGTCTTAATTTTGATTGTATTTTTATCACGCTCACCTTAACTATTTCTGTGATAATTTAGTTTGTTTATATTTCGGTCTCTCTCTCTTTCATTTTCCTTTCTTCATATTGGGCATCAATCAGGGTTATCACTGTTTCTATTGTTAATATTAAACCTAACATCTGGATGATCCAGGTCACATAGGCTGGTTTACTACTTCGCTGGACTCGGTCTCCTAGTCTTCTCCGATCTAGGTTTCTTCTCTTGTATATCTTACTTAAACTTGTTCCTAAGCAAATTTTGGCTGGAGGGTCCATCGACTTAGTTCTCTTATCCCATGTGGGAATTGTTGCGCATTTTCTCCTCTGTTTTTTTCCAATGTTACTTCTTCTTCTTCTGACTCTCTTACAGGTTTACTTATATGGACGTTTACTATAGCTAAGATTAAAATGGCCTCACATGGAATTTCTGTGATGACTCCTTAAGTTTATTTCCAGTGACCTTTTAAGCAAGGTGACGTGTAATTTTCCTCTTCATTTTCCGGGTGATTGAAATTATGTTGATAGTTGAAACTTCCGAGAAACTCTTTCCGGAGTCATACCGTATATTCCTTTATGCTCTCTTTAACTTATAATTTTATTTTCTCTTAATTATAATTACTGTTGTTATTATTACTAATAATTAATCTTAATATTCTTATTGTAAATCATATACCATTGTTAAGTTATGTAGGAGGCTCTTCTCTTTATAAAACCCTTACCATGGAAATATAACAAAATCCCTGTTTAATTACGTTTGTACTCCACTTAAGACGAAAACATAATTCCCATATCTTGAAACCCCCCCTTTTTTTTGACTTAATTTTGCACATCCCCTTGTTATGAATGATAGAGAGGGCCTCATAAAATGGCCCAAGACACCTCTTCTATGTATATATATACCATATATATAAATATATATATGTAATTTATATACATATAGAACTATATAACTAAATATATCTATATTTATTTACACTTCCCTTTCAAAACATAATATATATATATATATGACATATATTATGCCAACATATATATATATATATATAGATATATATATTTTTGTTTTGTTATTTAAATGAACCAGATATATATATATATATATATATGACATATATTATGCCAACATATATATTTATATATAGATATATATATTTTTGTTTTGTTATTTAAGTAAACCAATGCTTATATGTTAGGGCTAAACAGCCCTAACATTTTTTTTTATGCTTAACATTTTATGTTTTCTGTTGTGAAGAAGAGAAATGGTGGCAGGGGTCGGGCCGCTCAGAGGAACAGAGGCCGCGAAATACAGCGGTGGACTTGTATGTGGTGGAGCGTAGCTCCGCGGGGGTTTTAAGGGGCAGGGGGATGTGGGGAGGGGCGGCGGTGGACTTGTATGTGGTGGAGCGTAGCTCCGCGGGGGTTTTAAGGGGCAGGGGGATGTGGGGAGGGGCGGAGCCCCACCCACATCCCACGATGTGGGGTGTGGGTGGGGCTCCGCCCCTCCCCACACCTCTGTGTTAATACAAACGGGGGCTGTGGTGGGGATTACTCCCCACCGCCCACCATATACAAGGCTGTGACTGTGTTTTCAACACAGCGTTCTTAAATATCGACAGTCATACAATGTAATCCGGTTTTAATGCATTTCGATGATAATAAAAAATATATAATATATTTATATATATATATATATATATATATTTATATATATATATATATTATTATTTCAGTCTCTTAATAAAACAATTTATTCAGTTTCTATTATTCTGTTTAGAAAGAATGATAATTACATAACAACTATATTATATATATATAGTGATGTATATATATTTTTTATTTGGATATTACCATTCAACTTTCTTCATTACAACAGATAGTTAGTTTCTCATATTCGGTAAAAATGATAAATAAATAACAACTAATATATATATATATATATATATATATATATATATATATATATATATATATATATATATATATATATATATATATATATATATATATATATATATATATATATATCCCATTTTCATAAATCACTCACTTTCTCAAATTGACAAACAGAAGTATATACATACTAGATTTCCCTTAATCTTTACAAATTAACTGAAAACATTAGTTAAGGAGAATAAACTTAAACATTTAACAACTGGCTTTTCCCTTATAGCAATGAACTATAAAACTAACATTTCAACTAGTTAAGCAGTTCAAATCTTACAATTACATGAACAAACTCAGATTAGATTGCAAATAAGAAATGAACTCTTCCTTTCATTAACATATTAAACACAATTTTAAACGGTTTACAAAACAACATGACTTGAAAACCACATTCATATTATAGAAAAGTTAATTCTTCCACTACACATAGCAAGAGAATCAATTTTAAACCATGGATACAACAACTAACTTCCCAGATATGAACAATATACAACTGATAGCTTGTGACAACCAAGTAAAAGTCCATCAATAACAAGATCAGGGAGGTGATTTCCTTCACTCCCAGGGTAACAATAAATTACAACAATATCAAGAGAGGTGCTCTCTCTTCAACTCTCATGAAATGAACCTGGCCTAATTCTCATGACAAAGAAGAATAACTGTTTCTTCACAAATATAACTCCTCCCAAGCCAACCAGAAGCTCCAAGAGAAAACCTGCGTATCAAAGACAAACAAAAAAGAAAACACCACTCATCTAGCTCTCCTCCCTTCCGTAGACCCGCAAGTGGGTCACCCCCGAGCTAGGGAGACCATACTCACACCTGGGTAACTCAAGCACTCCACTTCACAACAGTAACAACAACAATCCCAAAGCACACAAACACCCGTGGGTAATTTACACAACACGGAAACTCAACTACAGTGAGTTTCATAAGGGGCAGGAGAGTGGACACACTTGACTCCAAAGTGTCACCCTGACAGATAAGTTAACCAATACAATTTCTCTTGGTCTCAAACCAAGTTTGATCACAAATTTTTAAGAAATCTGTATTTGACTCTCAAGTCAAAGATACAGTCACATATACATGCCCTCAAGGCTTTCAACATCCCAAAAGATGGAAACAGGTATGCACCTGAGGAGGATCTCTCCTCCCCACCCCAAACTTGATGAGCATTTCTCCCAAGTGGGAGAAGCTCTGTCAAACAAACCGACAACAAACCCCACAGAAAATAAATCTAAACACAAATTCACACACTTTACATACACATTCAGCAAAGGTAAAAATCAAACCAACCTTACAAAGCCCTCCTGGAATGAAGCTGTTGCAGAACCCACAGAGTTCTCTTCCAACCTTAGCCACCAACTCCCTCTCCCTTCTCTCTCCTGCAAGCTAACTTTTCTATTTTTTTTTTTAAAAACAGAATGAAAGTTTCCTCACAATTCCACTAACTTCCTCCCCTCCCAAAATTGGAAACAAATAACCCCATTTCTTTTCAGTTTCGAGGAATGGGGAGGTGACACTTGTCACCTCCTCACCCTTCCCCAAAACCACTATTCTGTCCTAGTGGCTTATGTCACTCACCCATCCCTAGAGTACTCCTTATCCCTTTCCTCTTGTCATTTCTCTTTCGCATGGGAGAAATAAAAGGAGTTAAAGGAGTAAAAGACATGTGACCCATGCCTCTTCTTCCCTCCTTCACATGGGTGGCCCCACTTCACATGGGGGAATCTCACTAATGGAGAAGGTGACTTCAAGTCAATCCTTCAATAATGGATGGCATCTCTTACCTTGGGGATTGTAGAGGGGATGGGTTGGGTGTTGGTACAACCCATCATGTCCCCTCCATACCTCCAATTTTCGCCACTTAACTTCAGGGGGAAGTTAAGATGACTAGATGGAGGTTACTCAAGGGTTACCCATGCCAAATGGGCCCCTGGACCCATGGGGTATAACCCAGGGTCAACTTTAACTCATACAAGACACCCCTGGTCAAGGTAAAGCACAAGAAAAGGCCTCATAAATTTAAATAAAGTAAGGAAATTCAATTTCAATCCTTTTTACAACACAAATTATAAAATAATGTTACATGAGGGTAGCCTAACCCACTCGACCATACGAAAGACCACATTACATCATTACATCAAACACAAAGAGATCTTGGTTCCTCGTGGAACCAGATCGGCTTAACAGGGAATAACAAATAACAAGGTGCGGAATGATCTCCGAAATCTGTGGTTCGATTAGTAATTCCTGCACACTAAATTACAAGATCAGTAACCACCTAAAATCATCATAGCCGAAGCAACTTAAAAGCATGCATTATCATGACATAGGACTAATTAAAATAAATGAAATCATATTACAATTTTCCATCATCACCTAATTAATTTTTCTGAAATGTAAACTTATCCAAACATCACCCAATTAGTTTTTCTGAAATCATAATAAAGTTTAATAGTTTGACAATTTCGGGAACTGCTATCCCACAAATATAAAAAGTAATAATAACAGTAATGTAAATAGTCATAACAACAGAAGTAAAAAGGGCAGTCCTCACACAAAGAGAGGGGTTTGGGGGTTGTGGTGTTTAGGAGCTTGCTTCGGTCAAGCCCCGGAATAGCATTTAACCCTTCCAACACCATTATTAGATAGATTGCATGTCCTTGGTGGATAGAGACAAAATTAAATGATGAAATAGATTGATTGAAACATAAATAGATGTCACCTTGGAGGTGAATCCCTCATGGAGTTGAAGATCTTTCACATCATGAGGAGATGGATTGATGAAGCCAAATCTGCAACAAACAAACACAATAGCATCATGATTATGGTCTACAACATAATGAATACCTTGAAATCCCTTAGCTCAATATCACAAGTTCACATTATCCATCTAGGTTTGCAATGAAGTCCTAAACATGTTTATATATGTATTCTCGCTAAACTTTCATAATTCAAATTGAAAAGGCTGACAAAGGGAAACCTTTTTAAAAGTCCTATGCTGACAACTTAAATTTAGGTCTCGATAAATCTGCCTAGACTAGGGTGTGGGTGCCCAATTCCCAGGGCATGATTTGAGTCATGATTAACATTAAATGTGGACTCCTAAGTCCCATTTGACATGGGTTTTGGGGGAAATTGCTCTGGGATAAGTTGTAAACATGCATAATGAAATTAACAGGACCTAGGAGCTTAACTACGAGGTAAAAAGTCTTATGGAAACTTTTTAGAACATAACATTTAGCCCCCACTTTAATTTATGTATGATCTTATGACCTATACATGCATTAAAGTATGGTCGAAAACACATTAAACATGCCAGACACATGAAGCTAAGGCATACACAAAGATTGAGAAACTATTTCTAGCCCCCAATCTTAGGTAAGCACTAGAAGACACATGGAAGACATGTAAGACACAATGAAGATAGTAAGAAGCACACAAAACATGGTGAATACAATGGAAGCATGTAATACATGATGAAGACATGAGATAAGTCACACAATACACAATGAATACATTAATAAAACATTATATATATCTATGAAATAAAATCCTAACTAAGGGGTAGAGGGGGTTAATTACCACACACCTTTAGACTATCGAAAACAAGCAAAACAAAGACCCAAATGTGGAGATAGCTCATTGCCATGTGCCTTTAGACCACACTTAGGGGAAGACACAACAAACACATAAGGAAAACACACAGAATACATGAGCATCATACAGCATGCCATAGACATAATATAAATCTTATACACGACAAACACGAGTGATGGAAGGAGCTTATTACTAAGTCCCACCATCTAAAACATGCCAAACACACCTGATGGTTGAGCTACACTACCGCAACTACTAGACACACTTAAGGTAGGATGACTTAAGATCCAACCCCAACTCGCAATGAGGACTTTGTATAAAATCATGTACACTAGCTCAAGAGATACACCATCCTACCTTCTGTAGAAGGGCTTTCAAAATGCAACCCCACTCATGTCATGAAGACACCTTATAGTGAAAATCAAGCATGTGCTCAAAGTATACAACCCCACTGGCATAACGGAGATGCCTTACAGTGAAAAAGAGGTATATGTGATAGATAAATGTATGCAAACACACTTTGTTAGTGTAAAATAATCAAATAGATAACATTATATATGCCCCCACCTTAAGGTGGTTGATGTCGCTTACCGATATCAAGCACATTAAGGTTGAGTGAAAACATGCAAGGGAACAAGAGCTCTCGCAATACCTGTGCCCCCAAAGGTGACATGTGCCATGATCACTGAATGTTCCCACAAATACATTGATAAGATATGATAAGATAATCAACAAGATATAAGGTTAGAAGATCTTACTATAAGATATTAACCAAATCAATTCATGAAGGCTATGTATGTATTAGATCACATCCAAGAAACTAAGGGTACACTTACAGGTTTAGATCTGAGTATAGCCGTTGGGCTTATACTACAGGTATCTCATGACCGAGTGTAACAACAAGGTGAGATACAAAACAATACAAAGTGCATGGAGCAACTGTAAGAGATAAGGCAACATGATGCATCACACAGAGTGATTCTACTAGTCAAGCATTAGATATATGTATATCAACCCCATATTCATAAATGGACTAGGTCCATTTTTGCTTTGCTTGCTAAAGGGACACACAATCCTTATTAGTATTTATTTATTTTCATCATCTACCAACTAGTAGAGCCACGAAAGAAGGGAAACAATAAAAATGAGAAAGGAGACAAAGTGCCTTAGGAACACCGCATAGGAGGATGGCCCCAAAACACCCTCCACAATGCTATGCCCCCAAGGCACAACACACAACAATAAGAAGAGGAGAGAGGAATATAGAATAATTAAGAATAAAAAAGAAGAATGTTACGATAGAGGTGGTCCCTTTGTATCCTTGACCCTACAAGAATGTCAAGAGCCATCCAAAGAGACCTACACAACATATAACACAACATGGGGGAACACAACAAAATGCTAACAACATATATAACTAGGAGGAGGTCACCCTTGAGAGTAACTATAATAGGTGCTACATCTAGTGTGGCTAAAGGAGGGAGAAATACCTACTTGATTCAATGGGATATCTCCTGGCGAACAATCCTTGTCTATCAGCTTAGGATATCTCGCATGTAATTTTGGCCTTGTTGATATTGTATTAACATTAAGTTTAGGATGATAGTAGGATTTGGTGGGCTTTAGAAAAATGGTATCCAATACCAGCCATATAATTAATTCTAGCAACTTATAAAGGTACTCTGATTCCTTGTTGATTTACACCACAACCATTGCCTATGTGGTTGCAACTTATATACAAAATTTGGAATCCATGACCATAGAGAGAGTCCATCTCTTTAGAAGATGGTGAGGTCTCGTAGGTCTCATAATCTGTAGTATAAGTAAGAGTATTGTCTTTGTTTTCTACCAAGGAGACTTTGGGTCTCGTAGGTGTTTCCAAATTTTTCTTGGATGAGATCAATGCGACTTTGATGTGCCAGGATTAGAGTTATTAAGTTTATATTCCCCTGTAAAAGGAATAAAATCTAATGAACCCTAATCATCACCAAAAAGTGCATTCGATGCTTTAGGTTCTTGCACAACATTATCTATGGAAAGAGGCATTGATGAATCAACTCACAAGTTGTTTAGACTCTTATGATTGTTAACTTTTTTTTTGTGTTTCAATATGTAACCAATTATTTGGTTCAGGATTGGCTTCAATGGTGTGCAACTTGTTTTCATAGATGAACTTTATTGATCGATGAAGGGTAGATGGAACTGCCCCCATGGCATGGATCCACGGTCTACAAAGAATCATATTATATGAAATCAAACCAAGCATGACATGAAAAAGGGTAGATAATGTCATGGGTCCAACCTTTACAGGTAAAGTTAAGGTACCTAGGGATTGTCTACCAACATTATCAAAGCCACGAATTCTAATCATATCTGGTTTGATTAAAGATGTGTCAATCTTGATTTTGTGCAGTAAGTGCATGCCACAAACATTAAGAGCCAATCCATTGTCAATCATAACTCATTTTATCAACTTTTAATCTATTGTGACAAAGATTATAAGATGATCACATTAGTTTTGAACTTCAATTGACAGTAATTCATGTGGTTGAAATAGAATATCCATTTTTGCTACATGCATGCAATCTAACAAAGCTGCTATATCATTTAGCTTAATAGTAGGTGGTACAATCACCTTTTGTAAAGCTTCTTGGAGCATTTTGTGGTATGTAGGTGATGTTTTCATTAAATCCCAAAGAGAGATCTTAGATGGAATAGTGTGAAGCTGTTCAACAAGATCATATTCTTGACCACCTCTATGAGTGAGGTGAGGTGGTTGAGGGAGCATAGGTTGAGAAAATGGAAGCGAGACAGACACATGTGGTGCTTGCATACTTTTATTTTTATTACAGGTGTTGTGTGTTTGAGTCATCGTATTGTAATGTGGTTGTTGCGACACATTTTGAACACCTTGATTCCTATGAGTAATTTGTCTTGCATAATTAAGAATGTAATCTGGAGGTCGAGGTGGTTTTTGGTCACCTTGAACCATCATCACTAGTTTGAATTATGGAGATGCATTGGGTGCTTCTTGTACAAGCATTTTAGGAACATGAGTATACTATTCCATTATCCCCTTAGTGGGTGGAATAAGTCTAGTAATGAAGATTTAATTAACATTGTTTTCCTTTTGATTACACTCAACATCTATCCCTAAAGGATTTAATGTGAGAGACCTTTCCTCATTCACTAATGCTTTTGGTTTTGAAGGGAGAACATCAGAACTAAGGGAAGGTATGGTGTTGTGAAGGAGGTTAGTGGTGATTGTGTCATTAGTGATGTCTAAGGGGCTTGAATTTGCAACCAAGGTAGGGCTATCGATAGTCTTCACTTCCTTAGAGATATCCAAGGTCCTTAAACATTCCATCATAGGAGAAAGATCCATATGATGAGCCATAGGAGCCTCATGTACCGTGTGATTATTATATGAATAGTCATTATCTACCCATGGAGAATCCTTTTTGAGAGGGATCCCTTTATCCACTAATGCTTCATCTTCCAAAGGTAGAGCATTGGGATTAAGGGAGGGTAGGGTGATATTAAGTAATGTATCAATTATTTCATCTTCTTGCACCAAAATGTCCTTACGAGTGGGAACAAATTTGGGAGAGGATTCACAAGGTGAAATAGACAAATCTAGGTTACCATTAGGGAGTAGATGCATAGAAGAAGTGTCATCACAGTTATTTTTCTCATGACTGTTCATGGAGATGAATTCGGTTAATTTTTCTAATATTGCGGGATGATCACTCATGAGGGTTAAGAATCTATAAAAATAAAGATCTTTGATAAATGAATGTAAATATACCTAAGAGAAATGACATGAAGGTGCCATAATGAAATGCAATAAGGTTTATTCATTTATCGAATATCACCAATAGTAGAAGCTTTTGTACACCGCAACACTAGTTTGAAGAAACTAAGTTTTTGAAGCTTTTAGAAAAGAATAAAAAACACACTAGTGTCACTACAAATAGAGTGTCCAAGATGTTAAAAGTTCTGTACAAAAGGTAGTATAGGCCACTTGTAAGATTTCTTGCAATGAAATGTTTGAGATAGGTTATATTCCTTATGTTGAAATACACAATGTGTAATTGAAAAAGCTGAACATTTCAAGGCTAGGATGCAAATTATGCACTATGATCCAACACTACACTTCAAAATCAGATTTGAATGAATGTTGAAAAGGAGTAGCAAAATCTGAAAATGTAATTTTGACTACAAACCCTAGTTTTTGCAAAGACTAGGTTATATGAAAAATGCAACTTTTTAAGCAAAACCCTAGTGCAAATGCAATTTCTAAATGCAAAATTTTATATGAATCAATGATTTATTACTGTAATAAATATCAGATCTGATGCAAAAATTAGAAAATTAAATATTTTTATGATATGTCACACAAAATATGTAAAACTATGTCTTAATGCAAGCCTCGAATGCTTGTTTTTTCAAAAAAATTCAAATGAATGCTAGATTTTTCAATGCAAGATGAAAGATATGATATGAATGAATGCAAGGACTAATTACAACATTCAACAAGATGCAAGTTCAGTAAAAACATGGGTTCACTAAAACGCTATACATGAAAAGAAGATAAGGTTGAAATGTAGTTAAGATAGATTCAATCAAACCCTCCTTTCACAATAACACTCAAGGACAACAATCAATCCAATTCACTATAGATGGAGAGGATTTAGATATAGGTTGATGTCACTTAGGAATAATATGGAAAGATATATTATATTGATAGATTATGCAAACCCTATGTTCAATAAGCCTCAAACCCTAATTACAATGAAATTGGGTACAAATGAACAAAATATGATAGATGATCACATAGGAAAACACTAAATACATATTAGAAACATACTAGGATTCATATTTTCAGAGACAGAAAATTCAGAGACATCAGGGTGGGCACCCAAGTCCAACAAGGTAGTTTTTCTAAAGATCAGGAACAGTGTAGTGTGTAAGACTGCAACCCACTTTAGACTTTCTAGAAATGTCAGTCGGGAGGACCACAGGGCAAGCACCCTAGTCCAGTAGGGTTGATTCTCTACATTTTCTTCTTAGATCCTAAATCTCTATTCTCTACTATGCTCCTCTGTAACTCCACTTCACCAAATCCCACACTTGTAACCTGCAATCACAAAGAGAGGAGTTTCAGGGTTGTGGTATTTAGGAGCTTACCTTGGTGAAGCCTCAAAATGGCATTCAAGCCTTCCAACACCATTGTTAGATAGGGTGTGTGTCCTTGGTGGATAGAGGAAAAATCAAATGATGAAATAGATTGATTAAAACACAAATAGATTTCATGTTGGAGGTGAAGCCTTAAAAGAGATGAAGATCTTTCACACCATGAGGAGATGGATTGATGAAGCCAAATCTGCAACAAACAAACACAATAACAATATAATTCTACTTTGCAACATAATGAATACCTTGAAATCCCTTAGGTCAATATCACAAGTTTGCATTATCCATAAGAAGTCCTAAACATGTTTATATATGCATTCTCTCTAAAGTTTGGTTATTCAAATTGAAAAGGCCGACAAAGGGAAACCTTTTTAAAGGTCCTATGTCAAGAACTTAAATTTAGGTCCTGACAAATCAGCCTAGGCTAGGGCGTGGGAGCCCAAGTCCCAAGGAATGATTTGAGTCATGATTAACATTAAATGTGAACCCCTAAGTCCCATTTTTCATGGGTTTGAGGGGAAATTGCTTTGGGATAAGTTTTAAACATGCATAATGAAATTAAGGGTACCTAGGAGCTAAACTAGGAGGTAAAAAGTCCTAGGGAAATGTTTTACGACATAACAGTAGGATACCTATGTACTATATAAGAGAATATCTCACTGTAGTAGGTAATTAGATGCCTTTGTTGCATAAGTATTTCTCTGAGCACATATTTAGAAACATCTATCTTATTTTTAAAAGATTGTTGCAAATTTTAAAGAGCCAATATACTGGTGTCAAAAATAGTCTTTTCATCAATTGTATGAATGCTCATTGTTGTGCCTTTGTCCAAATGAGTTTTTATTTTACTCTCCCCCTAAGTGCCTAATTCATAGGCCATACCAAGTGTGAGAATCCCAACATAAAACTTTGATAAAAATTAGCCAATCCCAAAAACTATGCTTGTTCTCTGATATTTTTGGGAGGTGGCCAATGTTTGATGACTTATATCTTTTTAGGGTCAACATGAACACCATCCCTATCCATAATGTATCTTAGATATTGAATCTTGTCCATATGAAAGGAACACTTGACTCTATTATAATGAAGCTTGTGTTGTTCCAGAGTTGAGAGTACCTATTGAACATGTTGTAGATGGTCTTCGCATGTTTTGCTAAATATGAGTATTCCATCTAAATAAATAACAAAAAATGAATTAGAGATAAATTGAAGTACATCATTCATCATTCACATGAAGGTTGAAGGTGCATTATTCAGGCCAAATGGCATGACCAACCACTCAAACAATCCCTCTTTGTATTTGAAGGTAGTCTTTCACATGTTTGATGGCTCAATTAGGACATAGTGGTACCCAAACATTAGGTTAATTTTGGTGAAAAAATTGGCCCACTTGAGTTGGTCCAAGAGGTCACCAATGCCAAGAATTAGATATCTATTCTTTACAATGATCTTGTTCAAATCACAATAGTCAATGTAGAGATGCCACATTCCATCCTTCTTGGTGAGAACAATCGAGCTTCCATAGGGTGGGACAATTGGTTGAATGTGCCTCATTTTGTTGGTGTGATTGGGGTATATTACCTAATTGGTTCACCATATAGGTCCTATTCACACTAGTTTACTTAGGGATTTATCATTTTTTGTCTCAAGTCATAAGATCAAGGCACATGTCATAATCTTATGTTGTCCTATATCTCACCTTGGCCTATATAACCAAGGGTTTCTCATTGTAATCTCATATATTCATTTGTACATATTGTATGCATATTAAACTTTGTAATCCTTTGATAGAATAGAATTATTCTTTCATTTTGGGTCTCTCTTATGCCTTCATTGAAGCTCCTAGATCTTGAGTGGCTACCTCCATAGCCAAATCTTGCATGGTACAGATAATTCTATACCAACTCTTACATGTTATTAAATCTTATGGGATTGATTCATGTTAGTCTTTTGAGAGATTTAGGTTGCAAATTTTCATTGCTCTTTAAAAGTTGAGTATACTCTTCTCTTGCATCAAATGATGACCTAAAGAATAAAAAAAGTTGATAGAAACACATGATTTGGGAAAGTTATTCTTTGTTTCTCTGTATTGTAGGTTGCTTTGGGAGATTCCTAAAATAAATATGAGCTCACCATTAAGTTCAAGGTGTACAAGAAAGTTAATTTTTCCTTTTTATTTATCTAAATTGGGCATTAAGGGCTAGATTTATAAGGGTTTAAAGTTGGGAGGTGCATACTACATTTGGTGGGTACCTAATCTTGTGGAGCATTTTAGGTCAAATATGACCCTACCATCTCATCTAGAAGGCCCAAGAACATGTTCACTAAGGGAGCTCTAATAACTGAACACTATAAGGTGTAGATTCATTCCCAACAATTTATATTCTTTCTTGAGAGGTACAAGATTTATTTGAACCACTTTAGGCAATTCTAATTTTCTACTCCATATCCCATTAACAATGAGATTCATGGTGTAAGTCCCACCTAAGTTAACCTTTGCCATGTCTGGTCTTGTAATAATGTGTAAGATATTAGGACCTAGTTGATTGTGGTGTCTGGACAACTTTTGTGTCTAACATGTATGACGAATGTTGTGCTTGTGTTTATATGCTTATATTGTTGGATTATGTTTTTAAAAATAATTTTAACCACAGAGGAATTAGTAGCCTAGTGGCCTGGACCTAGCCTAAGAGGTGGCTCTAAACACCACAGGGTGAGGTTGGCTTACATTGTTATTTTATAAATGAACCTACTAGCTTATTTAGTTCACTATTATTATAAGATAATGTTGAAGTAAGTTATTTGACTAGTTCAACTTAATGTGTTCATTTAATGACTATATTGAATTGATTAAATATGCATATGTTTACGTTTAGGTCATCTTTATTTAAAATGATCTCCAATAAGGTGTTTTTATATGATTACATATGATTTGATTAGTGTCACATTTTAATATTATGATGTAATTGCAAGATGGAAGTATTCCTTTTTTTATTACATGTTCTCATTGGGTATTATATGTTATGATTTAGTCATCATGTATTGCATAGATACACTTGTTGTTTTAAGTAAGTGTGCAAGCACAAGTTCCTGAATGGTGATTAATTTAGAGATGATAGATTTGGGTAAATGTGTTTTTACATGTGCCTTATTCAACCCTGTGACTGTGATTCAAGTTGATGTCAACTCTAGATTCTTGTGTTATGCATAAATCTATAAAGTATGTTTGTGAGTGCATTACATAAGTTTTCCTAGTTTTCATATGTTGCATCTACTTGGTTTTTGATATGTATGTTTAGTGCTTGTGAAGTAAGATATATGCCTTATGAATTTAAAAAGAGATTTTAATTATTAAATTCTTTAATGAATTAAGTGTTGTGTAATTTAATAAATTGTATTATTGATAAGAAAACTAATAAGCTTATGTAGTTTTTTAAAAAAGGAAATGCATGTCTTTTAAATAAAAAGTAACGGTTATTTGAAATATATTAGTCATTTGAAATGAGAATATATGATATAGGAGCATCTAGTGGTGTAAGGGCAATCTTACATCACCCAAAAAGATGTTGATTCAAAATAATTGAAGTTGTTTTCATTTATTTCCATAATTAGTGTTTCTGCTTCCATAATCATGTTGGGAATTAAGGTGTCTCAACCTTGGTAATTCCTTGCATTATTTATGTTTGTATTTATTAATTCATTGCCTATGTTGTAAATAATTGTAAATTCCATATTGCCATGTTGTGGGATGTGGCACGGTGATGTGTCCTCCTACATGGAAGATGACAACTTGTAATTTTGTCCTCACATGAGGAGATACACATCCCACTTAGTGGTAGGAGAATTTTGCCATGTGTTGGCATCTTGGATGTTGTGTAAGGGAATGTTGACTGAAACGGTTATGACGGATTCCTATGACGAAGTTATGACATGTAAGAGTCAGAAATAGAAGGTTGTAAGACAGGTGAAGACATGTGTCATGAAGCATATTTGAAAAAGGCATATTTGGGTGCCCCAAGGTGGACTATGAAATGTTGTAAGAGAATATCTTATTTATAGCCTGTGTATGACAAATTCTCTTACAGTTGTAAGTTGTAACCACTATGACAGATTCCATGATGGTCGTAAGAGTTGTAAGAGCATCTGTCATAGCCCATATTGGAAATAGGTGACAACTTTCGGATGGGAGTTGTGGACAAGTGTCAGACACATTCTACAATGTTAACCAAGTGTCCTTAGGCATGGGTTTTGGGCCATGAGGCCAAGTTGGATGCCCATCTCAAGATAGGACCATTTTTGCCTTGTATATTCTATATAAACAGGTGCTTGGAGGACAAGTATTATAGGTTTTACAAGTACTATTATGCTATTAGATTGACTCCAGACACAAGTGTCGAAGACCATTGAAGCTTGCATTGCAAGTGTATTGTAAAAAACATTCAATTTTGTTAATACATTGTGCAGGTTTCTGAGTGTGGATTTTTCACCCAATAAGGGTTTTCCCCACCATATATCTTTGTCTCTCTTCTTCTGTCTTCTTTTTGGTTCATGTGTATTGCTACAATATCTCTATTAGATGTTCTATGTTGCTATAGTTGTAAGGATTAAATTAAATTTGCACTCTCCTCCCCTCATTAGATTAGTGTACGAAGCGATTTCCACACACCTAGCTTCCTTTCAAATCACTTGAATAATGATGTAGAACTTTCAATTTTTCTAAACTGCTAAAAATAACAAATTGTTACTTCTGGAAAGTTTGCATTTGGGCATGGATGGAAGTGAAAATTTATAGGAACATTAATAAATAAAAGACAAGACTTGTGGTGAAGGAATTAGGCAAAGATCATTTGTGAGCTGAAAGATATTAAAGTTTTTGTTTCCTGAAAAACCCTTGAAAATTATTCAAATTCAAGTTTGAGGCACTAAATGGTCTTGTACACTCCCAAAAATAGGCATAACTGGTAGAGCAGGTTCCTAGCATGTAGATCACTTTGTGGGATTTCTAACGCTTCAAACGACACATCAATCAGACATTCGGATCAAAAGTTATGTCTCCCGGAAGTTGACCTATTTTTTGGAGGGAGATGCAAATTTTGAAATTTGGCTGGTGGCTGCCAAAAAGGGATATTTATGAATATATTTGGGAATCCTTTGGGGTAGTGTAGATAAGGGAAAGTGTAGAATCAAAAAAGGTGGGAAAACAGAACCCTACCTGAATTGGGGTTATAGAAGGAAAGAGATTCTAGAGTCTTGAGATAGGAAGTTGTAATGTGTTGCAGCCTGAAGAGGATTCATCCTCTGATTGTATTTGAGCTTCTGTAATGTAATAGGTTATCCAAATAAATAAGAGAACATTCTATTTTCTATGTGCAATTTCTATTGTTATGTGTTTTATGATTTATCCCCTTCATCAAGTGGTATCAGAGCAAGGGTTCCTAAGTATGTAAATAGATCGCCGATCATGAGGTAGTTTACACCAAGACCTAAGCTTGTGGGTTTGCTGTAGAGATTGAAATGCCCCCATGAAGAAACTATGTTGGGAGAAATGCTTTGACAAAAGAGGGTTTTAGATCCCTACAAAGGAAAATTGATGCATTGCAAGAGGAGCCATGAATAGGGTTTGAGTCGAGAATGAGAGAAGAAAGTGAAGATGAAGCTGAAGATCTATTTGAGGAAGAACAAGAAGTTGCAAGAGATCCTATAGAAGTTAGCTTGTTGGGGGCTATTTCAAAGATTGAAAAGAGGCCCAGGATTGAAGTTTCTACTTATTCTAGAGATTTGAATCTAGAATAGCTTATTGATTGGATCAATGATATGGAAGAATACTTCGAGTATGAAGATGTGGAGGATCCAGATTAGGTCAAGTTTGCAAAAATAAAGTTGAAAGTCCATGCTAGTATTTGGTGGAAGGAGGACCAGTTAGAGAGGAATAGAAGAGGAAAAGGAAATATTATTGTTATGGGTAAAATGGGATAATATTAAATTAATATAAAACACCCAATAACTTCAAAAGAATATGCAAATAAAAAAGGTTAAAATTAAGTAAACAACTCACAATGCTTTGTTACCTGGCAGCTTCCATTATTAGCCTATTCTCGATCAATCTTTGGTGATGAATATAGCACTTAGGAAGCTTGCTTCCTTTCTCTGATTCCTCAAGATGACAAAGGAGAAATGGCTTGGATACTTATTGTATTGAAGATGAGTTTCAATACAATGTGAGATATATAATGAATAAATGCAAGAGTGGGGGTGCCAATGGTGCACTATGGATTCGACAGAGTAATCTTACTTGAAAGCTTCATGATATGAAATGGAAGAATAGAGGAGTATTTATAGACTTGTGTGAGAGAAGATCAACGGTGTAGAAGAAATAAGAAGATCAATGGTTGAGAATGGTTGAGATAACATGTGCGAATTGGAAGAAGACATGTGTCATTAAAAAAGATGCTTTGTTGAGTTAACTGCTTTCTTGATGAGGATGAGCTTTTATTTCTTAAATTAGAATATATTTTTCTAATTTAAGAGTTTTTTGATAAAAACAAAGTTGCTTTAAATTATTTAACTCAGCTTTTGCTTTTGCATGACAAGGAAGATTTATTTTTAGAAGATTTGGAAGGTAAGAAAGTAAATTAAATAAATTAATTTATTTAATTATTTGTGCAAGATTTAGAGGAATAAAATAAAATATTTGATTATATTTTATTTTTGGAGACGGATTTAATTTAAATAAATTGGCATTGTATTTAAATTTAGAAGAATGAACGATTTAATTAAATAATTAAAATTATTTAATTGTTTAGAAGAATAAAGTTAATATTGATGAAATTAATTAAATAAATGTAATTTATTCAATTAATGGGAGGAAAATGAATCAAATAAATAAATTGATTTATTTATTTATTGATAGAGGAATATTAAGATGAAATAAATATTTAAAATATTTATTTAGGTAGAGTCATGTCATTTTTAAGTGTATACATTTTGCCCCTCTTTGATGCAATGTGTTTTATCACGTTGTTTCAAAGAATAAGAATTTTTGACAATGATACATGCCCCAATTTGCCCCTAGTACGAGTTTCAATGATAGGATGCCCCCTTGGGAGATTGGATGAGAAGAAAGCAGAAGGCGTGAGATAGACAATCTCACAAAGAAGAAGGTGGAAAGTGGGTTTGGTTGAAGAAAATAGGTCATGGTTGGGAGAAATAGGCATGGGAAGTAGTCACAGCTTGTCACATAGTCAGCTATGGTTCACTTGCTATATATAGGAGCTGGGTCCACAAGTCCTATTCATTTGCACACTTGTCCTTAGTTGATTTGTCTTTGAGAGCTTAGGAGAGTAGAGGAATGAGAGCAGTCGATAGAGATATGGATATTCCACACGAGGAGCACCATTTCAAGTGAGTTCGACAATTTGATCGGCCACTCGAGGTAGGACAACTGGTATGTAGTTTGATAAAACTCACTTATAGTCATTTATTAGGGCCATAAATACTTATGAAAAATAGTTAGGATAGATGCACCAAACTACAGTTTGGCGTATATGCACCCCAAAACAACGCATATACCAGTAAACTGTGCATATGAGTGATCTTCTGGAGCATTTGATAAAGTTGTAGATATAGGTTATGAATCAGCGCATTCACTGTGGAACCGCCCATTTGACACAAGAAGCGGCGCATATTCCAGAACGGTGTATATACGTCAAGGATAGGTGCATTCATGGTGAAGCGGTACATCTGATATGAATCAGTGCATTTGCTACCTGGTTCGACATATTTGCACTAGGATAGTTAGTTGACTTAATGAAATTAACCCAATTGGCACCTTGATCGATGCGTCAATTGATAAGCGATCTCTGAGATTGCCAAGAATCTAGTCAAGAGATGATATGCTATTTTGATTAATTTGATATCTTAAGTTAGTGATAGGATAGTTTGATTGCTTTGAGTATCTTTTGCTTGGATATGGGTTTTTGCTTGGTTGTAGGAGGATATTCGTGATACTCTGATGTAACAAGAGCAGTTCCCTTTGCCGTTGCTACAACAATATATGCTTACAGAGATGGACCGTGAGGCTCTTGGTGCTATGGGTCTGCACTATGTTTTCTTCATGCCTGAGGTTCGCACGAACCTCGGTCTATTGACTGCGGCGGTGGAGCAATTCCACACCAAGGATGGGATGTTCCATCTACTAATCAGGGAGATGGAGATCACTCTAGAGGATGTTTATAGGATTCTACACCTCCTAATTCAGGGAGAGTTGGTAGAGTATGATCCATAGTGTGATGTAGGATTGGTTGAGTACAGACGTGTTTTTAATGACCCAGAGCTAGTTGAGAAGGTGATTCATGGTAGGACATTCATGACTGTTATGACTACTTCCTAGGGATAGTGGCAGGATTGATCGACAACATAATATGCCCCAATAGGAGATCACATGGGTTCCTGATTGGCTGGGGGAGGGTGATGGAGAGCATGATTACCGATGGAACTTGATACTCATGAGGTATGTGCATGCTAGCACACTTGTACAAGGATATGTACTAGGTTGTGTATCACCGAGTGGCCAGCTTGTCAGTAGGTGTGTCTCTTTTGTAGTTTTGGTTGTGGGAGCACATAGTGATCATGTGACCGATATGTGCCTTTCATAGGCAAAGAGGAGAGCCTTACAGCTATGGATACGTAGGCATGATTTCCTAGCACAAGTTGGGAAAGCTTGAATATTGGAGACATGTGCTAGATAATGTAGATGCAGTTATCTGGTGCCCATACCTAGACTGTGAGATATGGGAGGATGAGGATGATGAGTTGATGTATTGTTTCTAGACTCGATGGCTCATTGGCAGGATGTGGTACATACTAGAGCATCATATTGTCAACAAAGTATAGAGGCAATTTGGTAGAGTACAGGGCAGGCCCCAAGGACATGCTCAATTTATGACAACCCATGCAGAGAGATTGAGGTGGGGTCCCATGGCATCTTATGAGGAGACCTTGGAAGAATTTCATGAAATTCCTTATGCATCTTGGCCAATGTGGAGGGAGATAGTAGATGCAGGGATGACTCTAGATTATGAGGAGTGGTTTGCCACTCATCCATTTCCTAGATATTCAGGACCTAGAGAGTTGGCTCCTTGTATAGGCTAGGAGGATTTCGATGCTAAGGACAGGGCTGGTAGGAGGAGGAGGAGACAGAGGAGGGGTGGAGGGAGTCAGGGAGAGGGAGATGATGGTGGGGATGGAGGAGGTAGATCGAGACGGAGGAGGAGGTCTAAGAGGGACCCTCAGGACACCATCATGTTGTACAGCCACAGGCTACAGGGTAGGTGCAGGTGCCAACACAGTAGGTGGTACAACAAAGATAGATGTCACCACCACAATAGGTGGCACACCAGTAGGTGCAAGGATAGGGAGAGCAGGCTCCACAACCTAATTTACAGTAGCAGGCCATTCTTGCGCTACAGGATCAAGTGAGGCAGTTGAGGGCCCACCTTAGAGCAATGGAGTCTCAGAGAGAGGCAGATGCAGGATGCATATTAGAGATCTCCAGAGAGTGAGACTCAACCTTGGCAAGGGTGCAGGTGATCAGAGCAGAGAGAGATGTGGCAGTGGTAGCCCTGGGTATAGATAGTACCTCTAGCTTTCTAGTTACATAGGTGCAGCAGGCATAGACACAGTTTGCATGGGCACAGACCCAGCTGGCACAGGTACATGGTCAGTTGGCACAGGTACAGGGTGAGTTTGCCAGAGCGTAGGCTCAGACTCAGTATTATAGAGGATTATATCATAAGGCAGTGCCAGCAGACCAGCGTGCACCTAGTTATAGGAATCAGTCTGTGGCGTGACAAAGGGCAGGTGGATTGCGATCTGTAGCATTAGTGAGAGGCCCCCAATAGTCAGGGGGTGACAGAGGAGAGGGCAGTGCAGGGAGCAGTGTTCCATGTCAATAGCGCTAGCCAGTTTTGACACTTGTACCAGTTTTTAGCTTGATGTACACACATTTTTGATCGCTTAGATAGCTTGATATGTATATATTTGTATTATTTTTCCCTGAGACATGTATCATTATCTTTTTGTAATTTGTATACATTTCATGACATGACTCTGAGAGATGGACATATATTTTGATATATTGTACATTTGGACATGTTTTATGCTTATATGATGATGTAGTTATTGATGTTCTACATGCACTTGTTCTATGTTTATATGCCATGGATGCAATCTATCTTATGATGTTTTCACATGTTATGTCTATTTTGATTATGTTTATATGATGTTGATGTAGTCTTAGATGGATGACGATGATCTGATATGACAAATGCAAATGTGAATGTTAGTGATATGATTATGTAGTTCTATATGTATTTGTCTATGTTTTTTATTTTTGATATGATATACGGATGCTAATGTATACGGATGACTTGATGCACTTATTATGTATGCAAATGATTAATCATGTGAATGACTGTCTCATGTGATATGATATGCAATTTATGTTATGTTTTTGGTATGTCCAAATGTACTCAATTGACATAGAGATGATATAGATAGGTGGAAGAAAGGAAATGAAAGGAATATGTGCTTTCATTTGATACTCTACAAGATTTTCTTATTGTATGGATGATATGGATTTCTAGATATGGGATGGATGTGGATATTTTGTCATCATTAGAGTGCAAGTACTTTGCTTTCATCATTGGGTGCTTTTTGTTTCTTTTCTCTTTTTGAAATGTTGTAAGAAAATACAAGCATCTTCATATAATTAAACCGAGATGACCTGAGTATTCCTTGCATGGATTTTGATATAGCAATTTGATACAAGCATCTAGTGAAACTTGAATCTAGATGACCTGACTACGTTTTGCATTTCAACAGACAAGGATTGCCCATTTTTCATGTTCAGACCTCCAAAGTCCTTGATGATCATTTATTGATCATGTCGTTAGACAAAAGTCATCACATTACTAAAGTTTGATCCACCAACAACAGACAAAGAACAAGATTATGCCCCCATCATAGCATCTCTAGCTTTTGGCATCCTTGAGTAGCATAAAAAGACATAATGACAAAAATCTAAGACCTTGTAAGTTAACCTGTTGATAAAATATTCTTGCATTAGATGTGTCTTCTTGCCATAATTGATATAGAATTAGTCTGAGTGTTTCAGTATATCCTTGTTTTGGACAGGTTGATGTTTTGGTGCCAAGATTTTTGTGTTTGGGAAGCTTATTTTGCTGTGTGCGCTTGTCTAGTGAAAGGTATCACAATCCTTATTGGTATCATCTTAGAACATGTGGCATTCAAGAATTTGAATCTACAACAAAGTCGAGGAGTTGCCCCTAGTTTAGACAAAGGATTGACTTATTATGGGTGAGATGACAAAAAACATGAAGAGACAGGCCCTAAGGGACTGTCCTAGTGCCTCGGGGGCTCATTGCTAAATGGCCTTGCCTACGTGACGATGCAGAGGCAACATAGTTCGGGGTGAAGCTGCTAGACCTAGGACCTAGGTGATGGAAAAGATCTAGAATTAGTATGGACAGCAGGATAGGTGACACTTGATGGAAAGGATAGAAAAGAAGTAGAGCAGAGCGAAGCCTCAGGGGTGCATTGAGAATGGCCTTGCCTACGTGATAACTCAAAGACAATGTAGTTCAACAATGGGTCAAGGATCGGTTCAAGGTGAATGAAACAATGGACACAAGAGACATGAGGTCGCAATAGATGGAGGAAGCAGTTTATCATAGATAGCACCTATTTACCAGGTTTTCACCACTTGCTTTTATTTGCACAATAGTTAAAAATATGCATGATGCTTGTTTGCCAGGTTTTCATCATGGTATCTATCCCAGGCACCTATTTGCCAAGTTTTCACCAGAGGACAATTTTTTATTTTATTTTTTCTATTTTTCCTTTTTTTTATTTTTTTGTTTGTTTTTTTATCACTTTTCTGATTTTTATGTATTTTTAAGGACTCCCTTGCATTGGGGTTTCTAGGTATAGAACTTGCAAAGATACATACTATTGATAGGATCATTAAACAGTTCACCTTTCGATGTAGCCAATTGATATGCTCCTGACCCTTAGGCTGTGATGATGACATAGGGACCCGGCCAGTTGGGTTTGAACTTGCCTTTCTTTTCTTGATCTTGTTGATTTTTGGGATTTTCTTTAAGGACTAGATCACCAACTTGGAATACTCAGGGCTTTACCCTATGGTTGTAGCTTCTGGACATCCATTGTTGATAATCTTCTAGGTGGTTAAAGGCCTATTGCCTTCTCTCTTCAAGTAACTCTAACTCTTGAAGTCTACTCTATACTCTTCATCAGATATGAGACCATTTAAAGAAACTCACAAGGATGGTATCTCAACTTCAATGGACAAGATGTCTTCATATTTGTAGACCAGGGAGTATGGTGTTGCTCCTGTGGGTGTGCAGATACTTGTATGATAGGCCCACAACACTGGATTTAACTAGATATGTCAATCACGGCCGGCATCATTGATAGTCTTTTTTATAATTTTTAAGATAGTTTTGTTTGATGCCTCCACCTAGCCATTGCCTTGGGGGTAATAGGGGGTAGAAAAGTAGTGCTAGATATGGAATTTGTCACATAGTTCTCAGACATCCTAATTTTTGAATGGTCATCCATTATCTGTGATAATGGATGAAGGGATGCCGTAGCGACAAATGATATAGTTCAAGATAAAGGAGGTATTCTGCTTGCTTGTGATATTGGCTAAGGGCACAGCTTCAATCCACTTCGTAAAGTACTCAGTGGCAGTGATTATGAATTTATAGCCACAGGATGAAGAAGGGTGGATCTTGCCCGCTAAGTCAAGTCCCCACTGATAGAAAGGCCAAGGAGTTGTTAATGGTTGTAGCTCCTATGTTGGTGCATGTATCAGGTTCCCATAGATTTGGCACTTCTTGCACTTCTTTACAAAATGGTAGGAATCTTGTTCCATGATTGGCCAGTAGTATCCCATGCGTATGATTTTCTTGGCTAGGGTAGGGCCACTAGAGTGTGTCCCACATATACCATTGTGCACTTTGTTTAGGGCAGTTTGATGTTCCTCACTATCGAGACACCTAAGGAGAGTACCATCAAGACCTCTGCGATATAGGGTATTGGTGACAATGGCATACAGGGATGCCTAAAGGATAAAAGGTTTATTTTTGGTTGCTGGAGAGATCAGGTGGGAGGGTATTTTCTTTAAGATAGGAAAAAAAAATTCTATAGAGGGGGAATCAGTTCCAACAATGTGACAAATGATATGGGATTTAGGGGTGTCATATATAGGACGGGATAATGGCTCTACCAAGAACTCATAATGTGATTGATTATTTGGAATATCAAGGAGAGATACAATCATGGCCATGACATCTGCAGCTTTGTTCTCAATTCTTGGTGTTTGCTCAAAAGAGTTCTTGACAAAGTATTCCTTGAAGTCATCTACCATCTGTTTATAAGGGATTAATTTCTCATCCTTTGTCTGGTAATTGTCATTTACTTGATTTATGACCAGCTATGAATCACCATATACCTAAAGTTCTTTGATATTCCATTCAACTGCTAGCTTGATGCGAATGACTAGGGCTTCATATTCTGCCATGTTGTTAGTGCAAGGAAAAAGTAATCTGTATGATTTAGGAATGGTGTCGCCACTAGGTGTGATCAATAAGATACCTACTACTGACCCATGCTGAGTGTATGAGCCATCAAAGTACATTTTCCAAGTTGTTGTGGTTATGTGAAAGATAGATTCATCTAGAAATTTGAAGCTCAAAGGGATGTCATATGTTAGAGGTGCATCTGCTAGTTGGTCTACAAGTACTTGTCCTTTTACTACCCTCCTATCTACATATTCGATGTCAAACTTGCTAAGAAGCATGACCCATTTGGACAATCTACCTGTTAGGGCTACTTTATTAAGTACTTGAGTGGATCAATCTTTGCTACTAGTTTGATAGAATGTGACAACATGTAATGTCTCCACTTTTGTGAGGTGAAGACCACAGCGAGACATGCTCTTTAAATTGGTGTGTATTGTAGTTCATACCCAACAATTGTTCAGCTGATATAGTAGATTGCTTGTTCTTTCCCTTCATAATTTTGTTGTGCAAGGAGAGCTCCCAAAGCTGTTGGTGTGGCCGAGATATATAGTAGTAGAGGTTTACCCTGAACTGGTGGCATTGATATAGGTGGCTTCATGAGATACTCTTTTAACTGTTGAAATGCTTGTTCACATGACTCATTCCATTTGAAAGGGATGTTCTTATGTAGGAGGTGGGAAAACAGGTGGTACTTGTCTGCCAGTTGAGAGATGAATCTTTTGATAGATTGTAGTTTTCCTTGTAGAGACCTTAGTTGAGTGAGATTCTTAGGAGGCAGCATTTCCATGATGGCTTTTACTTTAGCTGGGTTGACTTCGATTCCATTGGCAGACACTATGTATCCAAGTAGCTTGCCTGATGTAACTCCAAACATGCACTTCTTCGGATTGAGGTGCACATTAAACTATTCTAGTCTTGTGAAGATTTTGTCCAGTACTATGAGGTGTCCTCTTGTGAGTGATTTTTCCAAGATGTCATCAATATAGTCTTCCATTATAGTGTGCATCATGTCGTGGAAGATTGTGGTCATAGCTCTCTAATATGTTCCACCAGAATTTTTCAAACCAAATGGCATGACACACCAACAATAGGTGTCCCATGGACATGTGAACATAGTCTTGTGTTGGTCTTCAAGTGCAATATTGATCTGGTTCTATCTGGAGAAACCATCCATTAGTGACAGCATGGTGTGCCCTGCCATGAGATCTACAATAATGTCAATGTTTGGTAGGGGAAAATCATCTTTTGGACAAGCTTTATTTAGGTCTCTGAAGTCATTACATATTCAGACTCTTCCATCTGGTTTGGCAACTAGTACTATGTTTGAAATCTACTCAGGATAGTCTATTGGTCTAATGAATCTGACATCTAACAGTTTCTTCAGCTCTTCTTTCACCATGAGGGCTACATGCGGGTGCATCTTCCTGAGTTTTTGCTTTACTGGCTTAGCTCTTGGAGCTAAGGATAAGTGATGCATTATGAGATTTGGATTTAGCCCTGGTATATCCACATATGTCCAAGCAAAGTTGATTTGTTTTCTTTTGAAGAACTTAGTGAACACTGGATTTTCTTGTGTTGTTAAAGACTGTGCCATGTGAATCATTCTAGGACTGTCACCTATGTTGACATTGATCAACTCTGCTGGTTCTATCAAGATTGAATATCTCTCCCGATGTGAGATTGGGTAGAGGGTCAAGCCTTCCATCCTTCGGCACCTAAGAGAGGTTTTCACCATTGGATATGTCTATATTTTTACTTTTTTCATGATCTAACACTATCGTAGAGCAGTTTTCACCATTAGATCTTTCTTTCATTTTGACATTTTTGAGACTAAAAGGCTTGGTACTCTCTCCAAAATAGGCCTTGTCATTGAGTTCTATGGCATAGCCAAGTCTGTGGTCCCCTGGGGGTATGTGATCTCTAAGCTCAAGGTAGTCTATGATGGCTTCATTGTTTTGAATGGTATCAAGCTCAGGGGTAGTGTCTTGCAAGTCCCAATCTTTGAGTTCGGGGTGCAATAATGGTAGGGGGTCATTGGGTTGGTTTGGTTTGATGGTATTGATGGTCAAGATAGAGGTCTTATAGTGGTCATTATAAGCATGGATAATGCTTGTGATGGTACTCTCCATTAGCTGATCCGTCAGGGAGGGTATCATTCTTTCCTCACGACTTTCACTATCAGTATTATGTGGGTTGGACTCTAGCAGTCTAGCCCTTGGACCTTGTCCCTCAATTACATGGGTTGGGTCATACTCATGGACAATATCAATATCTTTTTCATGACAAGATAATTTAGAGAGGCTATCCCACTCATATTCGCTGGAGTCAGTCTCACTCCCCATTTGCAGCTGGTGAATTTGATCAACTAGATTGGTAGCAGATGTTTTTGGTTGTTTACCTTTATGCTTATTTGCTCTGTTGGTTCTTGTTGTGCCAGTGTAACCCAGCCCTGTAGTGTCTCAGGCCATCAAGGTATGAGGTTGGATGGGTTCAGTGATACCTTCCTTTCTTGAACAAAGTGGACCATGTCCTTCATAGCCCATTCTTTGTAGTATTTGGAATCCTGGACCATATTGCTCAGTTTGTATTATGGGATGATGGTCCTGTTGTGTTGATAGACTGTCTTCATCCTTATATAACCATTGAAGGATATCCTTTTCATCTCTCTCATCTTCAAGGCTTCTCCATTTGATAAATGGACCTTTGGTAGTTTCAACTATCTTGGATTTGCTCAGGGTAGGTCTTCCATATGATTTGGGAGATAGGGGGAGTTGTACCAAACAGAAGGATTGGGTAATTGTATACTCACCTAGGCCCTTATCTTTGAGTTTGAGGTTAGGTTGGGTAGCTTTTGATGTGGAAGCAAGTGAAGCTGGGTCAACCCAGGATGAAGATGAAGCAGAAGCATGGTTATGAGGAATCACAACTTCAGGTTTAGAATGAATGGAGTTACAATATTAAAATGGGTTGGAATCACCTTGGATGGTGATCTCTTGGCCTTCATAGGGGAATTTGATACACTAGTGGTATGTTGATGGTACCACTTTTAGAGCATGTATCCAGGGTCTCCCAAGAAGAATGTTATACGCTAGCTCCATGTCAAGGACTTGGCATGCTACATCTTTTACTACAGGTCCAACTCTGATTGGTAAAACAACCGTTCCCTTGGAAATCCTCTACTCCTCATCACAGGCTTTAATAGTGATTTTCTTTTTTGGATCAATAGATTACTCTACAAACCCCAATGCAAGGATTAGCTTCAAGGTGCAAATATTCAAACTAGCTCCTCCATCAATTAGAACCTTTTTTATCTTGTGTTTGTGGATCAACACTTCTATATGAAGAGATTGTTCACAAGAGACACTATGCGGCTTCATGCGTGTTGTCATTGATGGCAACAAAGTCCATCCCACACATCTGCAGGACATGGTGTGTCTATACTGGAAGTCAGATTGAAAAGTATTTTGGTCTGGTGACCAAGAACAGAGCATGCAACAAGGTCTGACAGTCAGGTACAGATCTCTTAGAGGAAGTATCTTAGTCAATTGTGGACTTGGGGAAGACAAGAGGAGTACCATGACTAACACATTCTAGAGATTGAACCTCTGATGATGAAAAAGTGAAAAGATATGAACACCTAAGTGTTGGGTTCCTGTTTGGCAGAGTAGACTGAAGAAGAATTGACTGGCAGAGTGATGCAGAGGAAAACCAGTTGAACATACAAAACAGGTGGAAGAATCCTTGAAAGTCCACAAAATAGCCTTTACAGTGTATATCGGCAAGACAATTTAAATGTCACACCGAAAAATACATATTCTTGCCTATCGGCAAGACTCTAACTATCGGCGGCACATTTTCCGCATCCCCCGATAACACATCTCTCACCGATGAGCCTTCCATCGGTGAGACTTCTTAGTTCTCACCCCGATCATAATTCTTATGCCAATATGCTTCGCTTCTCTTTCGTCAGTCTGACTTAGACTATCGGCGTAACTTAATCCTCATCGTCTGATATCAAACCTTACACCGATGCACATCCTCTGCTTTACCTTTGTCGATGTGACTAAGATCATCGGTGGGACTCTTCGCCCACCTTCCGACAATACAACTCTTACCGATAACTCAACATAATGCTTCATCTTCGGTAAGACATTACCATTTGTCACCTCGACACAAACACGATCGACAAGATTAATGTTATTGGTTCAATGCACCTTTGTCTACCCGATAGACATAGTCAATCCGATGACTTCTCCATACATTGCTCGACTTATTCTTCCGGTCCTCCTTACTGTTTCCACCGGTCATTTCTTGCATCATTCAGAATGCTTATTCTAAAAGCTCACATACAACAATGATATTCAAATGGAAGATACGAACTGTCCTCACAAACATTAATGTATACACATAAAGTGCTAATTCCTTCTCTACACATTGTAACCGAATAGAACACACAGAAATAACTAAAAAAACTTAACAGAACAGAAATAGATCTAACTATCACGGAGGTCATTCCATTGGTTTCGAAGAAACCCACCAGTGGAATGACTCCAAACGATGTCTTCTGCGGATTTACACTAGAAATAGAATTTGTATTCCTTCCTAGAGTTAGTTTACAATCTTCTCTCTCTCTGTCTCCTCCTTCTACAAATACAGAGATAACTATTTAAAGACTCATACATTGGCAGTTACAGAAGGTGGAAGGAGAACCATTCCTCAACCACCCTGCCAATCGGTTACATTCTACTTGTCCGGTTACAATCTACTTACTAATGCCAAGCAGCTTACATCTTAGGACTCGTTCATCTAGGGGACACATTTGTCCAATCAAGTACATTTTGGCTCTAGGCCTTACAAATGACAAACTTAGACAACTTTTGGGGTGCTCCTGCACCATACTCTCAGACTTAAAAAAATTTTCATGTCCCATGGAAATGCTCAGTGAAAAGCCTACAATATCTTTTGGCTTTCTTGATGTCTTCAATGCTAACTGGATGCCTCTGCTGCTTCCTCTTCATCCTTCTAACTGTGACTCCTATTAATGGAGTTTGACTGGCTGCTCCAAGGTGCTACTCTATCTGAAGTCCACTCCTCCCTGCTACAACAACCCTTCTGTCCCTCACCTGGGAGTCCTCTCTTGCCTCTCTCCCCAAGACTGTTGGCGACAACCAATGGACCAGCTCCTCTGGCCCTCTTGACAGACCTTCATGTCTGCCTACAATAGTGAGTGAACTTGCACCTGCAACCATAAAACTTCATAACAGAATCAGATAGCAAAAACCAAATGCTCATCCCAAACTCCTGGTGTAGATTGCCTCCTTCGACGCTCTATCTACACGCTCAGAATCTTCTGAGCTCTGATACCAATTTGATGCAGAGCAAAGCCAGATAACATACAAAACAGGTGGAAGATCCCTCGAAAAGCCCACAAAATAGCCATTATAGAGTATAACGGCAAGACAATTTAAATGTCACACCGAAAAATACATATTCTTGCCTATCGGCAAGACTCTAACTATCGGCGGCACATTTTCTGCATCCCCCGATAACACATCTCTCACCGATGAGCCTTCCATCGGTGAGACTTCTTAGTTCTCACCCCGATCATAATTCTTATGCCGATATGCTTCGCTTCTCTTTCGTCGGTCTGACTTAGACTATCGGCGTAACTTAATCCTCATCGTCCGATATCAAACCTTACACCGATGCACATCCTCTACTTTACCTTTGTCGATGTGACTAAGATCATCGGTGGGACTCTTCGCCCACCTTCTGACAATACAACTCTTACCGATAACTCAACATAATGCTTCATCTTCGGTAAGACATTACCATTTGTCACCTCGACACAAACACGATCGGCAAGATTAATGTTATCGGTTCAATGCACCTTTGTCTACCCGATAGACATAGTCAATCCGATGACTTCTCCATACATTGCTCGACTTATTTTTCTGGTCCTCCTTACTGTTTCCACCGGTCATTTCTTGCATCATTCAGAATGCTTATTCTAAAAGCTCACATACAACAATGATATTCAAATGGAAGATACGAACTGTCCTCACAAACATTAATGTATACACATAAAGTGCTAATTCCTTCTCTACACATTGTAACCGAACAGAACACACAGAAATAACTAAAAAAACTTAATAGAACAGAAATAGATCTAACTATCACGGAGGTCATTCCACTGGTTTCGAAGAAACCCACCAGTGGAATGACTCCAAACGATGTCTTCTGCGGATTTACACTAGAAATAGAATTTGTATTCCTTCCCAGAGTTAGTTTACAATCTTCTCTCTCTCTTTCTCCTCCTTCTACAAATATAGAGATAACTATTTAAAGACTCATACATTGGCAGTTACAGAAGGTGGAAGGAGAACCATTCCTCAACCACCCTGCCAATCGGTTACATTCTACTTGTCCGGTTACAATCTACTTACTAATGCCAAGCGGCTTACATCTTAGGACTCGTTCATCTAGGGGACACATTTGTCCAATCAGGTACATTTTGGCTCTAGGCCTTACAAATGACAAACTTAGACAACTTTTGGGGTGCTCTTGCACCACAGAGCATCAGACCTTAATCCAGATGAGATATTGATTGTGATCAAGTTTCTTGAGGTATCATTCATGATTGGCTGACATGATTGATGACTTCTATAAGCATCTCCTTGATACACATCACTTGGTAAGCAAGGATTCAGCTGACAGACCAGAGGTTGGGAAAATATTGAGTATTCTAGATGCCGACTACAAAGATATTGAAATTCTTTGTACAGATATATATACTAGATGGATTTTGATGAGAAAGTGTGTGTGGTGTATTATGAAGTGCAAAGAAAAGTAGAGAGCAATGTGGAAACAGTAATACAGGTCTGATATGTGACAGGACAGTAGCACCAAAGAAGACGAAGAATGAAGTGTAGTAGATCAGTGTATTGAGCCTAACCAGAATTGAACCTCAGCATGTGTGGATGCTTCTCATCAGTTCAAGTATCTTGTTATCTTCTTTATAACTTGTAGATAGTGAGTCTCTTGTAGGCAGTGAGCCTCTTGTGAGCAGTGTGCTCAGGCAGTGAGCCCTAATTGGCAAGTACCATTTTGTACTTCTATTCTTTTAACAGAGAATACAATTGTGGGTAGTCACCCTGTGTTTTTTCCTTAACAGGGTTTTCCATGTCAAAATCATTGTGTTATGTGTATTGATTTTGTTTCTACATTCATGGTTATGGATGCTTATTTTTTCTGATGCTGCACTAGTTGTTAAAGAAGAACAAAAAGTTAAATTAATTAAGATAATTGATTCAAACCCCTCTTAGTTATCAACAATTGGTATCAGAGCTAAGTTCCTCCAAACAGAGCCTAACATCTTGAAAAGATCTAGGAATTCTGATGGATATGTATGGTATGAGGGAACAACTTCAGTCTTCCCTTGATGATCTTGACCAATCTCACTCTAAAGTCAATAACTTGAGGGAAAGACTCAAACAAGCTAATGATTTCATAAATGAACTAAAGGAGAAACTGAGTATCTCTATGAAAAAGAAAAAGGAACTTCTCCAGCAATTAGCAAGTCAAAGTGAAATCAATAATACTAATGATGATCTAAATGAGAAAAACAAATTATGTGAGAAGCTATCAAAAGAGGTCATTATGACAAGACATGAAATGGAATCAAGCATTATGAAATTCACCCAAGAGATTGAAGAGAAAAGAAAGACTGAAGATAATCTAAAACAATCTCTCAAGGAGAAGTCAGAAGACTGCCACAAAATGGATAGAATAATCAGGCATTTGGAATCTGATCTTGAAGAAGCTAGAGATAATGAAGAACAACTTGAGAATTAGATTGACACTCTAAAAAGGGATCTTCAAACAACAAATGAATACAAAGAGAAATTCAAGATAAGCTCTGCTCAGCTTGAAGTTCTTCTTGAAAGTGAAAAAGGGGTAGATGACAAGCAAGGCTTGGGTATGAGAAAGGTGAAAGCTCTAGATCTGGTCAGAAGAACTCTGGATCAGGAAATCCAAGGAACAAGCCTAGAAGACCTCCGGTAAGGCAACCAAATGCTCAAAGATATCCATCCTTCAATGGATACTACCACAATTGCAATAACTTTGGTCATAAAGCAAATCAGTGCAGAAGAAGAATGAATTAGACTAATTCATCCTTCTTTGGACAATGTTTTAATTGCAAAAGGTATGGTCACAAATCTCATGAGTGTAAAAATATGCAAATGAACAATTCATTCATTGGTAGATGATTTGCATGTAATAGAATGGGTCATATGGCTAATCAGTGTACATCAAGAGGATATCAGTCAAATATGCAAAGAAATGTTGTTTGCTACAATTGCAATAGATCCGGTCATATTGCCAAATTCTGCAGAAGTAAGAATCAGGATAAAAGGGGCCCGATGCATCAAAATCAAAATCAAAACAAAGGAAAAGAAAGAGTGAATGCGGATGAAATTCAAAGAGAGATGAACAAGATTTGGGTAAAGAGAAGTACAGAAAATGTTGGGGATGGATCCGCACCAGAATCTAGTGCTGATATTCCTTCCAGAAACTAAATAAGATGAGCTCTGGCTCAGGGGAAGTCAAGAAGGAAAATAAATTTCCCCAGCTAGATAATTGGTTCCTAAAATTGGCACAAGGAAAGTTGCGGATTAAAGGGTTCTCAGAGAAACATCTAAAGAAGCCTTGGTAAAGATATGAAAGATCCGCAAGAAGATTTGAAGAGTCTAATCTTCAAAGATTGATCCGGTTTGACAGTTTTCTAGTATAAGTTGGATTTTCACAGTTTGATCTTGTGTGATTCTAAACTGAAACATATTGATCTGGCGATAAAGGGGATGATTTGAGGAAAGCAAATACATTAGAATTCATCACTAAAAATAGCTCTAAGTACATCTCAGTAATCTAGAAAGATCCCTCTCATGATAAAGCAATCGGAATAACTTAAGTTATGCATTTATTGTAAAATGGAATTAGGGTTTGCAGAAATAAAAGGGTTCTTTTATTCATCATTTGTACATTTGCATTCAAGAAAAAGAGAAAAGGAGCTCTGCAACAAATTGTCTCAATCCTCTCAAAGATCAACCGCAAAAGTTGATTCTTCTAGCAATCTGATCCGGCTCATATCGTGAACCCTAGAAGTGCAAAAGGTATTTTCCACTCTTGAAATCCTCTCTTTGAATCTTTGAAAGATGGCTACTATGAATGTTGTGAAGATCACTGATAGGCTGTGCCCAAAATTTAGAAAACATCCCTATAAATCCCTAGAAGTTGATCCCCTAGGTGCATTTTGTAGCATTCCGCATGGGGTTTTGCATGTTGAAGACGTTAGGGCATACATTCATGCGAATATTGAGGAATTCAGGGAATCCAAGTTGATGGACATATATAATAAGTAGCTAATAGATGAATCATTTGAACTCAAATCTTAGTACAAAGCCATCAGGGACAAGCATTTTGGACAGTACATTCATTTCCACTATTTTGCAGAAGATGAATGGGTCTGGTATATTCTGAGCAGAGTGCATGACAACTTCATATGGTTGATAGGGCCATTTAAGATCACAAAGGATTCCATTAGGGCAGTGACCGGATTGCACTCATCTGGTGGGTTACCTACTCTCAAATCAGTCAAAAACCAAACTGTAAGTGAGGCTACCAGATCTAAATTTGATAAAAGAACAATGACAATTGAGGATATCATAGATCTGGCTATCAAGTTTGTCGCCATGATAATTGACTACAAGATATATCACTCAAGTAGAGAGAATTTCATATCCGGAACAACAATTTATACTGCTTATGAGATGTTAAGAAAGATAGCTGACTATGATCTCTATGAACTCCTTCTGAATCAACTTTTGGAGAATCTACAGAAGATAAAGAAGGATAAGAAGAATTCTTTCAAATATGGTGGGTTGATACTCTATCTATTTTTCTATTACATGAATGAGCTACCTAGATCTAGTGGCTAGATATGGCAAAATGACAAACATGTTGCCATACAAATTAGGGATTATTTGTATGGGCTTGGTGATGCCAAGGCACAAAATACAACACTGTGGGGTTACTTCAGAAACTTCCAAAGCTTGATGCAGGCCAGAGAAAGAATCCCCCAATCAATAGTTGAGAAATACAAGGATACAGTGTGCTTTATGGTAGACACTGATCAATGCCTAATGGAGGCAGTGGAGCCAAGGACAGTTTGTATCATGCCAATGGGGTATGAAGTAGAAGAGAAAATGGTAGAGCTAGATGTTCAACACATGCTAAGTCAACCCAAGGATCCTAAGGCAGAAAGGTTTGGAACCTTTCAAGAATTGAGTGTGAAAATTCATGTTGAACTAAGACAGCTTGAAATCAAGAGAAAAGTGAGAAGAGAAGTGGAAGAATTTTCCAAGAGACATGGAATATCAAAGGAGGTAGTTGATGCTAATAGAGAGAAGATGGAAAGGGCAGAGAAAGAGAAACAAGATGCAGAAAAGGAAAGTGATCCGGTGCAAGCCCCTTCTCGGACCAGATCCTCCAAGAGCTCTACACCTGCCACCTCTAAGAGCCAAAAGGCATCAAAACTAGAAGCTCATACATCTGGAAAGGGAGAGAAAAGAACAAAGAAAAAGGTGACACATACCTATACAAGTCTCAAGGATGATGAAGAGATAGAGACAGATGAGGAAGTAAAGAAAATGAAGAAGAAGAAGAAAACGTCCAGTGAATCCTCTACTGGCCAAGGCAAGCAAGAAAAGACAAAAGAATTTGTTGAAAAAGCTACTCTCCGCATTGATGATATCATCAAATGAGTCATTGTGGATGGGAATCTAAAACTAGAAGATCTTGCAAGAAGCTACAGTCAGGTATCTGAATATCTATAATAAGGCATTTATTGAAATCATATCTCTAATTCCCAAAAGCCTAGAGAAGGAACTAGAAATAAGGAAGAACAATGCTAAGGCAAAGGACCTTGAGATCTAGGAACAGATAGCTATTCAACTCTATCATTCAATCACTTCAAAAAAAATGAATATGATCTTCAAAGATTGCAAGGATGAGTTCCAGAGAAAAGCTAGAATGAATCAGCTTATGCTTGGAGAAACTGACAAAGTGGCAAAAGAAATAGAAGATATCCTTCGGAATGCTTTTAAAAGATTCAATCTTCCTGTTATAGAGGACTTAGGTGATGAACCCTTTGCCATGGATGTCGAAGGAGAATCTAATGTGAAAAATGGAGAAGAGCCAAAAGATATAGGTGAGGAAAAGACTTAGGACTTGGATTCCTCTGCTCTGGAAAAGGAAGTCCCTGAAGAAGTAAACATCTATCTTCCGAATCCCCCTGCTGACTCTGAAACTGAAGGAGAATAAAGAAAAGAAGAGAAAATCAATTAAGAAGAAGAAGTAAAGGAAAGAGAAGAAGGTCAATCAGAGAAGACCACAAGTGACAGTGTTGAGGCTGCAGAAGGGAAGAAAACTCTGTCTCTAGAAAGAGACACAGTAGAAGCAGTCAAAGGCTTCTTGACAAAAGAAATGATGGAATTAGATGAACTTGAGCTACTTCAAGGACCATTCAATTTTGATTCCCTCTCTTTGGTCTAGACAATGAAGGTAGCATCTTTTGCTCAATCCAAAGCAAAAGAAAAGCTTCTGAAGTCTCACATGGAAGATTGTGAGCTAATAGAGATTGCATCTGGTCTATTAGAGAAAATCATGCCATCCTTCCAAAAGGATCCTTCAGCCTCTTCATCTAGTAATCTCAAATCTCTTGTTAATACTGTTAGCACACATTTTGATTCCTTAGAGAAGTCAGCAGAAGAAAAGGTCTAAAAGGAGTTTTTGGTAAAGAGATTCTCTGAGGTACAAGGGCTAATAACAAATGATAGGAGAAATATTGAGATTGGGATAAAGAGCTTAGAAAATGCTCTTAAAGATGGTGGAGATATATACAAATTTTGTTTATCCTGGTCTAAAGTGACAATGGATATTGAGAAGAAAGTGAAAGGACAAGAGGGAAAACTTTCAAGTATATCTCAGCATTTTGATCCTCTTACCACATCCATAATAAACCAAGAATGTTAGACCATTGCCATTCTAAATGAACTAAAGAAACTTGAAAAAGGAAAGGAAGAATATAATAAGTAGGATGGGTGAACTTAGAGGGATAATTATCCCTAAGTTAGAGGCCATGCATGAGGCCCTATCTGATGCTCAGACCATAGCCCAGACCAGTGATCCGACAGATCTAAAGAGGGCAGAATCTTTTGCATTCTTGTTGAGTGGTCACATCTCAATTTTGGACAGGATGAAGCAGAGTTGGGCAACAAAATTTATCCAATTGAAGACAACATTTGCAGATATACTTTAGTTTATGTAAGTATAACATGTATATATACTTATGCGGCTAAGTATAGTTGGATTTTTGAGAATTTTTGGTGTGTGGATTCTACCCTTTGCCATTGATGTCAAAGGGGGAGTGAGTAGCAGTGAAAAATATGGAATCTAGCTAAAGGGGAGCTCTGGTAAAGTGTACATTAGAACAGAGCATCAGCCAAGGGGGGGTGTAGTGTGACACTTAGTCATTTTTCACTAAGTGTTGCCATCAATGCCAAAGGGGGAGATTGTTGGCAAGAGACAATGTGTGGCTACATGAGTGTTGTAATTGATGGCAACAAAGTCCATCCCACACATCCGCAGGACGTGGTGTGTCTATACCAGAAGTCAGATTGAAAAGTATTTTGGTCTGGTGACCAAGAACAAAGCATACATCCTTACAACTCAATACTGTTGTAAATGCTACAATACAATATCAAAATCCCACCCACAACATACATCCTAGCCAATTATAACAAGCCTTTTGGAAGCTTCTAGGATTAGGGTTTTACAATGTCATTTTTCTTTTGTTGATTAACAAAAAATTAACAATCGATTCTGAACAGGCAAAAAAATGAGGGAGAAAAAGAATTTAGGGCTTGTGCCTTTGAACCCCTACTCAGGGCCCAGCCTGACCCTAAACCCCAATGAAGATACACTACGAGTGTATAGCACTTGCATGATCAATCGCCACATAACAACAATCTCCCACTTGGAGACTGATCCTAGACGACACCGTTGCGCATGCATCTCCCACTGGAAATAAGCACCCTAGAATCTATTGTTCTAATTCTATTGTTTTCAGTCTTAAAGACTAACCAAAGCTGAAGAGGAGCTCAACTTCTCCCTTGTCACTGCCTTCGTAAACATCTCCACTAGATTTTCATCTATATATATCATTTCCAACCGTAACTGTCCATCATCCAACACTGATCGAATGAAGTGATACCTCAACTATATGTGTTTGGTCTTTGAATGCAAGGCATAATTCCTTGCAAAATGTATGGTACTTTGGCTTTCCATAAACAAATAATTCTTAGCCTGTTGTTTGCCTAATTCTTCCATGAAAGACTGCAGCCATATCACCTTCTTGCTTGCCTCTGTTGTAGCTACATACTCTACCTTTATGGTGGATAAAGCAACCACCCTTTGCAATCATGAGATCCAACTCACTATTGTCCCACCTACAGTAAAGACATAACCTATAGTACTCCACCTGGTATCAATATCCCCTGCCAAATTTAAGTCTACATAACCTGTTAAATTAGTATTATAGCCCCCAAAACATAAGTGTTTATTGGATGTACCTCTCAAATATCTGAGAATCCATTTTACTGCATTCCAATTCTCTAATATGAGATTACTCATATACTTGCTTACGACTCCTACAGCATGTGCAATATCCAATCTCGTGCATACCATGGTGTACATTAAACTTCCTACAGCTAAAGCATATGGTACCTTGGATATTTTATTTTCCTCCTCTTGCGTCTTTTGACACATCTCCTTAGTCAATTTCAAATGACTAGGCAAAGGTGTGCTAATAGCTTTTGTATTCTTCATATGGAATCTCTGCAACACCTTTTCAACATAATCAGCCTGAGATAGAGTCAAGTTTCTGTTCTTCCTATCTCTGCAAATTTTTATACCGAGAATTTATTTTTCTACCCCCAAATCCTTCATAGCAAATGATTGTGCTAACTGATGTTTTAACTCTCTTATGTGATTCATGTTAGACCCTGCTACAAGCATGTCATCAACATATAAATATAAAATAATGTAGCTGTCATTATCTAACCTCTTCAAATAAATATAATGGTTAGAATTACACAGTTTATAGCCTTGCTCATCCATAAAACTATCAAATTTCAAATACCATTGTCGAGGTACTTGTTTCAACCCATATAAAATCTTCTTCAATCTACACATTAGTTTCTCCTTACCTCTGACCTCAAATCCTTGTGGCTATTCCATATATATCTCCTCCTCCAAATCACCATGGAGAAAGGCAGATTTCACATCTAACTGTTTCAAATGCAAATCTTTAGCAGCCACAATACTTAAAATAGTACAAATAAAAGTCATCTTAACAACCAGAGAAAATATCTCATCAAAATCAATGGCATTTTTCTATGCAAATTCTTTTAGAACTAATTTGGCTTTAAATCTTTTCTTACCTCCATCTTCCTCTTTCATCCTATTAACCCATTTGTTTGGTAAAGCCTTTTTACCTACAGGTAACTTACATAATTCCCATGTTTGATTTTTCAGCAAGGAGTCCATTTCTTCTTTCATCGCAAGCTTCCACTGAACCTATGTATCCACTTGCATAGCTTCATGATACCCTTCTGGTTCACTAGCATCTATTCACAAAATAGAATACAAAGAGGGAGAAAACCTTTCGGGAGGTCTACTTAGCCTTATTGACCGTCTAACATTCACTAGATTTTGTGATATTTCTTGTTGCTATTGCGGAGTGGGAGGAGCCACTAGAACATCACTATCTAGAGTATAATCCGGTACTACATAATCTTTTTCTTTCTTCTCGTGTTGCTGCAACTGATCTTTGTACAACACCAAGCTCTCATTGAATACAACATCCTTGCTTCTCACAATTTTTAGATTTTCAACATCCCAAATCCTATAACCAAATTCATCAATGCCATATCCAATGAAGATACACTTTTTCAATTTTGCATGCAGCTTAGTTCTATTTCCAGAATCTACATGTGCAAATGCTTCACATCTGAAGGTTTTGAGAAAAGAATAACTCACCTTCTTACCTGTCCATGCTTCCTCTGGAATACCACAACCTGAAGGAACTGAAGGACCTCTATTAATTAAATATACAATAGTATTGATAGCCTCTACCCACATGTTTAAAGGTAGTCCAGCATGCAATCTCATGCTCCTTGCACACTCCATTATTGCCCTATTCATGCGCTCAGCCACTCCATTTTCTTGTGGAGTCCTTGGAACTATTTTCTGCCTATGAATTCCATTAAAGGAACAATAATCCTCAAATTCTTTGCTACAATACTCACCACTATCATTAGATCTGAGGCATTTTAATCTTTTACCCATCTCATTTTCAACCAAGTTTCTCCATTTCTTAAATGTTTCAAATACATTAGATTTCTGCCTAAGGAAATAAATCTAAACCTTTCTAGTTGCATCATCTATGAATGTAACATAATACCAAGAGCCACTAAGAGAAGATCTACATGAGTTGGTCCCCATACATCTGTATGCACAAGCTCCAACTTTTCATCTTTCTTTTGCTTCCCATCCTTGAGAAAACTAACTCTCTTTTGTTTTCCATACACACAACTTTCACAGAAATCTATCTTAATACATTTTAGACGTGGTAAAACCTTCTCAGAATGAAGTACCTTCATATCGTTTTCACTCATATGCCCAAGTTTGTTATGACAGTGTTGTCTTAGAACCTATAGCAACTGTTTTAGTCTCTTCTTGTGAACCCACAACAACTGTTCCTGAACTTGTTTAGTTTTTCAATGCAACAACTAAAGTAGAAGGAATAGTATAACCTATACAAAGATATAAGGTGCCTACTTTCACACCTTTTGCTACTATTAAGGTACCTTTTGAAATCTTCTAATTTTTATCACTGAAAGTAACTATGCAACCTTCATTAGCTAGCTACCCTGCTAAAATTAAATTCCTACTCAGCCTTGGAACATGCCTTACCTCTTGTAGTAGTCAATGATTCCCATTCTGCAACTTATTCTTGATTCTTCCCTTTCCAACAATCTGACAAGGTTCGTTATCTCCCAAATAAACTAGCCCAAAATCCCCTTGGACATAATCAAGAAAAATAACTTCTATGGGGCGTAACATGAAATGAGGCCCCTCAATCTAAAACCCATGAATTATTAGCATTATTTAGGGAAAGAATCAAAGCATCATCTTCAGATTTATTACTTACCACATTTGACTCCTTATTATCTTCTTGTTTGTCTCCTTTATTCTTCCGAGACCAACAATATTTTTTTAAATGACCTAGTTTACCACAGTACTAGCAATCCTTTTGTCCTCTGGATTGGGACCTCTTATCCTTTGATTTTCCTCATGACTTCCCATGACCTCCAGAACCATTTCCTCTCTCTTTTGATCTGCCCCTACTTTCTGCATTCAAAACACTACCTAATGTGGACCCTCTTGAGCTTTTCCATCACATTTCCTCGCTAAGGATAACACCAACAACAACATCAAATTTCAAAGTATTTGAACTGGAGATAGAGTTGCTTACAACCATTACCAAGTTATTCCAGTTTTCTGGCAAAGAACATAAAACCAAGAGAGCCCTCACCTCTTCATCAAATTTTACTTTTATAGAAGTTAACTGACTGGTAATCATATTAAACTTATTTAAATGATTTGTCACAGATCCACCTTCAATCATTTTTAGATTAAACAAATGCTCCATGAGAAATACCTTATTTGAGGCTGAGAATTTTTCATACAATTTAGCCAAAGCTTTTATCAATTCATATGTTGTCTTCGCTTATGTTATATTGAACGCCACACACCAACAACAACATCAAATTTCAAAGTATTTGAACTAGAGATAGAGTTGCTTACAACCATTACCAAGTTATTCCAGTTTTCTGGCAAAGAACATAAAACCAAGAGAGCCCTCACCTCTTCATCAAATTTTACTTTTATAGAAGTTAACTGACTGGTAATCATATTAAACTTATTTAAATGATTTGTCACAGATCCACCTTCAATTATTTTTAGATTAAACAAATGCTCCATGAGAAATACCTTATTTGAGGCTGAGAATTTTTCATACAATTTAGCCAAAGCTTTTATCAATTCATATGTTGTCTTCGCTTATGTTATATTGAACGCCACAGATGGTGTCAGGCTCAACCGAATGGTTCCCAGTGCTTTTCTATCTAAAAGATTCCAATCCTCATCAGTCATTATTACCGATTTCTTGGCTATTCCTTCCAACGACCTCCATAAATTCTTTTGATAGAAATAATCCTCCATCTGCATCTTCCATAACTGATAGTTCTACCTATTAAATTTATCTACCTTTAATTTACCCTCATCTGCCATTGCTCCCACTCAACCGTGTGACCTTCCTGTAGACGATAATCAAACACAACCCACTCTGATGCCACTTGTTAGGAATTGCATGCAGAAGATATCAATTAAATGCAAATAAAGATTAAATAGAGGAATAAAAAATACACAAAAATAATAACAACGAGAGACAATTTTTAATGTGGTTCACCCAAACTCAGGCTACATCCACCAACAAAGAGTCTAATATTATTATCCAGCAATCCAACTAATTACAACCAGCAATCCTTGTAACTCAATACCGCTACAAATGCTACAATACAATATCGAAATCCCACCCACAACATACATCCCAGTTGCTTATAACAAGCCTTTTGGAAGCTTCTAGGATTAGGGTTTTACAATGTCATTTTTCTTTTGTCAGTTAACAAAAAATTAACAATCGACTCTAAACAATCTCCCACTTGGAGACTAATTCGTCTCCAAACCAAACATGTGGTAATTACACTAGGTCACTTATAAGACCTATAGATATGCCATTGAAGAAGAGGTGTTGTTGGTCAGGAGATAGCTCATGTAATCTACTATTTGTCTTTAGTATTATCTTTGGCCCTATGAAGCTCACCTCATTGATGGGGATGTATTTTATGCATTTCATGTCTTCTTTCAAAATATTTTTAGTGAATATCCCTCTAATGGTTACAATTCTTTTATTGGAATTTTGAGGGTTGAATGTGTATTTGAGGCATGTATGTTAATTGTAAAAATTCCCTTAAGTGTTAGAGCAAGGAGTGGGTTTTGTATATGCGATACTAAACTTTGAGACGCATTCCTAACACAACTAATTAATAATTATATGTTCAAGTTTTATTTTCCCAATCCTTATAGATCAATATTACTCCTCTAAAATGGTTTGCATGCCATAAACAAGTATCTACAAATTATTTTTTTGGAGTAGTAAACCTACCAAGTTCATTTGGTCATACATTCACAATGACATACCTATGATTTTAAGAAAGAAACTCACTTACAAGCCAAAATTTTGTGGATGAATGTTTTTAATAATATGATTGTTGAATTAAAATCTTTACTCTAACATAGATGTTCAATCTATGCAAGTTTATTTAGACCTAACTCATTATTTGTAAATGTTAAACTCATCCTATAAATGAAATAAACCATAAATAACCTAAATTTTTAAATAAGAAAAAAAACATCCTCCTCTCGAGAAGCTTGAGTAGTTTGGTCACAAATACCATACAATTATCTTCTATCAAACTAATTTTCTTATATTAAGAATGTTCATGACTTATAAAGGGAGATTAATTGTAATACCTCCATTATTATCAATAACCATAAGAAAGATATATTTAAATATATTTAATAAACACAAAATTATATAAAATCTCTAATATTCATTATTATATATTATATTTTATAGAATATTTAATTTCTTTATAATATATATATATATATATATATATATATATATATATATATATATATATATATATATATATATATATATATATATATATATATTTTATTTTATTCTACTATATTGAAAATATTTCACTAAACTATATTTTATAATCTTAAATATTAATTATTATTTTAAAAAATAATATATAATAGTAAATATACTTTTTAATATAAATATACCAATTTATAATATAATATTTTTAATCTAAATATACAATCTTAAAATATCATAATATATTAAAAATATTTATTTTATCTTATAATATCATATTAAAAATATTTCAATAAATTCAATAAACTATATTTATAATCTAGAATAAAAATTTAAAAATTAAATTTCATTTTTAAAAAATAATAAAGAAAGCTTTAAAAAACACCCCTGGAAAGTTTTGAAATTTCTTTGATAAAAAACTACCCACTGAAAGTGCCAATGCTTAAGAGATGAGAGGAGTTTTATTAATTGAAAAACGTGAACGAAAGGAAAATAATGCCGGAGACTGTTCTCACCCGGGGAAAAAAAATCGTGTCAAAGAAGTCTCATGTCGTTTAAATGTCTCCCGCCGAATACCGTGGGGAAATATGTCTCTTCGCGTTTTTTTGACCTTTTTTTATACTTTCCCCTGTTTTTCCTTTTGCCGTGCATGGGATTTTTTCGTTTTGCTGTGTATGGGATTTGATTGATAGTTCCTTCCATTAATGCTGTTTACTTTTTGACCTTTGCAGCCATATTTTTCGTCGAGTGGATTTTGACTATTTAAGATATTCTGTACAGTTGTCGACCAGCTGGTCACTTACAATGCACCGACTGATTAAAATGTTCCGTCTAAAATCACCTAACTAAATATATAATACTTTAGTGTATATATATAAAAAAAAAATGTAAAAATGTAAACAACCAATCCTCAAAATAACGCAGAATTCCTTATCAAATTTACTTTGAATCTTTACTTATTTTCACACGGTATATAACACGCGATTCATTTCATTCAACATTCATATGTATATCAATCTTATTTTAAGACATTCCACTTTGTTGTAAAGCCGTGATATCTGCTAAGGCCTCATGAGTTATTAAGATTCTGCGTCACATGGTGAGGAAAAGAAAATGTTCAATTTGGCCTGGAATAGTTAACACCATCGGCTGTATATTCTATATGTATCTCTATTAATCAACTCTATGTCCCAAATCGATCTCATCTCATTAGCTTTCATTAATTACAATTTTAGATGGTTAATCGTGTCTTTGAAACGACTCTGATCTGCTAGCTTTACTATTAAAACTTGTATAGACTTTTGTTCCTGCTGCTTAATCCCTCGGAAGCTCGGCTTCCTCAGCATATTTATCAGAAGAGCACCGTGTTTAATTCTATTGTGAAATTTCCCCCTATTATTCCTAAAACTCGGCAAAGCCAAAAAAACATTACAGTTATTTTGATGTCAAACTTTTCCTGCCTTGTTGTTATCCCTGATTCTACAGATTTAGCCTGGCAGTGGTATTTCAAACGGAGGAGATTGAAATGGACAAATGGTTTGGCAAAGGTCGGCGAAGGTTCTCTCATGCTTAGCTTAGCCCTGCAACTAAAATTTTCAGCCAAGAAGAAAAGCTTGGTGAAGGAGGCTTCGGAGGCGCGTACAAAAGAATATCTGAACGTTCAAAAGAAGGAAGGAGTATATTTCAGAGGTTACCATAAACAGTAAGCTGAGACACCGTTAAAATGAACAGTAGTTTAATCGAAGTATAGATATATCACAAATCCTTCATTGAATCCGTTTGCCCTATCTCTGTTGTTTTCGTATTGCAGGATATTCCGGGTGAGAAGAGAGCAGATGCTGTAACCAGCATGGTATATGAAGCAACTGCGAGAGTATGCTGTAATCTACGGTTGCACTGGCAAAATTTTTCAACTGCAGAAGCAGCTGTTACACCACTCAAGCAGAGCTCCACAATACACATGCTAATCTTGTGTCTCTCCTCACTGAATTTTGTAATTCCGGTGAAGCAACAACTACATCGGATGTAGTACACCAAAGTGATCCACATAAAGATGACTTAATTGTTCGGCAAGATGATGAAGAACCGTTTAGATTATGGAAGCCATTGTGAAGCTAGTTTGGGTAACCTGAAGCCATGCCTATTGTCAGGCAAACTCAAACTACATTCCATGTTATATCTACCTTTACAGGCATGAGGTAGACTCATTGGACTTTTAGTTAACTCTAACCCAAATTATCCCTAAATGAAGAACCATGTTGATGTCAATATGTTTATGAAGGGCAACATAATTTGAATTATCTCTATTTTCATTAGTGTGCACATCATTTAGTGTTATCTGTGATGGATTATGGGAGCCATTGTGAAGCTAGTTTGGGTTACCTGAAGCCATGCCTATTGTCAGGGGAACTCAAACTACATTCCATGTTATATCTAGCTTTACAGGCATGAGGTAGACTCATTGGACTTTTAGTTAACTCTAACCCAAATTATCCCTAAATGAAGAACCATGTTGATGTCAATATGTTTATGAAGGGCAACATAATTTGAATTATCTCTATTTTCATTAGTGTGCACATCATTTAGTGTTATCTGTGATGGATTATGGGAGCCATTGTGAAGCTAGTTTGGGTTACCTGAAGCCATGCCTATTGTCAGGGGAACTCAAACTACATTCCATGCTATATCTACCTTTACAGGCATGAGGTAAACTCATTGGACTTTTAGTTAACTCTAACCCAAATTATCCCTAAATGAAGAACCATGTTGATGTCAATATGTTTATGAAGGGCAACATAATTTGAATTATCTCTATTTTTATTAGTGTGCACATCATTTAGTGTCATTTGTGATGGATTTGCAATTGAGCTAGTTCTTATATTCCCACAACATTAAAAAGCATATCTAGGTTATTTGTATCGATCTTCACCTCCTCACTCTAAGATTTCTTGGAATGTTTTTTTGAACGAAAGCTATCACCTTCATAATTTAATGAACTAGATGTGCTAAAAATTCTTGATACTTTCGGTAATGTCATACATTATGGTGAACATGCAATCATGATTTCGCAAGTAGTCATGTCTGGGTTCTTCAAACATATGGATGTGACATTTTTTCCTCATCACATAACCCAAGGTGGCATGCGGCTCTACTTAAACATCATCCACTTCAATGGTCAAACAGTCAATAGTAATTTTACACCTCATCCACAACAAAAAGTGGTAAATATTTGTCCTATTTTTTATTGGCCAAAATTGACATTTGACTATTGAAGTGGATGATGTTTAAAAACAGTCGGTGGCATGCTATATGTTTTTGTTTATTCTCAAATAAAAAATATAACATTCTTGTACCATGAAGTTCATTAATAGTTGAGTCCATTTAATATTGTCCTATAAAAAGGTTTCATTTAGGAAAATTCTCCCTAGAAAACCTTGTTTCTTGCAGTTATTTTACATTATTGTAATGAAAATGTTTGTTCACTACAATTTATTTATAACAAATAAATGAACAATATTTAAAGAATACGATTTTAGGAGTTGGGATTGACAATCAAAATAAATTCTTAAATAAATAAATAAAATTTATGAATATTTAGTTCTAATTTTAATGTACACATTTTTGTTTATGTATTAGGAAGTCATTTGTTAAGGTTTTGAATTTTTACAATTTACCACTGATTTGAAAATCTAGCTATGTATTATCTCGGTTCACTTCCATATGTATAGACTTGAACCAAGTGCATGGATCTAAATCTACAAGTTACATATTTGATCTCGATCAATTCTATAGACTCAAAACTATAAATTACAATTGTTGTTTTGTGAAAGTAAATGTGAAGGTGGAATATACTTAGCTCTACAGCTGATGTGAGTGAGTGAATTTGATGATGCACTAAAATCTACTACTTTGGGACATAATAACAGATGATCTTAATATCCCTTCTACTTTTGATTATGTGCAAGACCGTGGCTTTTTCTAGGTTGAATCTATGATTATGTGTCACTTTCACAAGCCCATATTGATTTGTAGTTTGCATGTTTGATCCTACTAAATCTGCACTTCTATTCTCTAGTTCACTAGAATCTTTTCTTCTTTTTTATCATCAATGACAGAGATATTTTTCGATAACTTAAAGAGGCCATTGGATTACTAGGGGCAAGTTCTCCTAGTTCAACTACTAGAGAGATTTGCTTTATGATCATGCTAATGATTGATAGGTAGTAAGTAAGTGTGCAAATATCTTAGATGATGATTTTGAAATAAATATTGTTCTCTTTAGGGTAAGTGCATGGAAATTAGGCACACAAAAGAGTTAAAAAATGGCCATTTTTTTTTCTAAAATTAGCTAAATCTAAACTTGAATGATTAATTCAAGATGTGTACACTCAAAATTTGAAGATATGATAAGAAAAATAATTATAGTACTTTAAATTTAGTTTCTAAACTACTAAGTTTTTAAATAATGGTGAAGGTTAAGGGGTGAAATGTTGCGTGCACACAAAAGTGTTCTTGTTTTTATCACTAAAATATATCATAGTGCACATAAAAGCAAATCTGAAGTCTCCTACGAAGCATCTTTCATAGAATTGCCTAAAGTTGCACAAATTTCCTGTCAGAAATTATTGACAAGAAATGAAACGGAATATTGTACAGGATTGACAAGAAATGATTTCTGGATGGTATTCTATTCCCCTAAATTTTTATCTTAAATCAAATTAGTTAACGTGCATTTTTAATTTGCAGGCAATTTAGACGACAGTACATCAATGATGAACTAAATGTACTATATCTAGTATTTTTCAAACATTATGCAACAACAAAACCTATGGAAAGTAAACAAAAATATATATTATTCAAAATTGAAAGAACAATATATATGGCAAATTCTATGAAAGAGATGCATGCTTAAAACTCTCCATTGATTCAAATTCGACCCTTATATACATTTTGCAAGATGAAACTAAAAATCTTAGTGAACTAATAAACTATGGTTCCCATTGGAAACCAATGAGTCACCACATGCACATGTCCTCCTTGGAGATTGAAATTGATAGCTAGATGAGGACAAAATAGCTAAAAAATTAAAAGAAAAACTAGGAAATAATTTAATTTTGCTACCTTAACTTGGTGGGGTCATAACTCCTAGCTCGCTAGGTAAAAATCAAACTTATTAGATGTGTTGGAAAGAACTCCAAGAGATATAGCTTGAGCTTCATGAAGGATCCCCTCCTTGGACAATCTAAGGGCCAAATCTGCTCCAAAGGCCTATATAAATATAGATTAAGGAGATGTAGAAAATACCAAAAAATAGATTTTTGTTTTTTCCTAGATTCATCCAAATGCTCTTGGATCTTAGTAAGATGAATCGTTCCTCCTTGAGAAGCAATGGGCTCCATTACCTCAAGAGTCTACAGCAAATGAATAAACTTTTTTCCAATCTAGTTCCTAGTGAACCATTACCCTAATGAGGAAATTGAACTACCTATACCACACGATAGAGATGAATTTGTTGGTTTTCCAATTTCTTGATAAAAACCTCGGTGATTTGATCTAAAGTCCATTGGGATGATTGTGTCTGGATTCACTTTTACATTTTGAAGGTGTTCAACAACACCAATGATGTTTAATAATAAGGGATAGTATTGACATACTAACTTAGTATTGAATATTGTATCCAGTCCAATTAAAGGGGCATATTAAGCTCAAAGACATTCTCACCGATCTATTTGAGGACGGTGTATGAGCCATATCAAAGGGTTGAAAGTGTCTTGTGTGGCCCTTGTACCCACCCATTTTTTAGATGAATCTACACTTGGTCACCAACTTGAAATTGTTGAGGAGTACAATGTTGGTCATGTTGCTCTTTATATTTTTGATTGACCAATGCATTTTAGTAACTTGTGAACATGTTACTAGATGTGGTAGATTTTCTCAACAAACCTAGAATCCTTACCTCCTCATTAGCATGTAGTGATGTCTCATTCAACATGATGGAACTAGCTATGTCAATGGGTGCTAATGGTTGGTACCCAAGACAAACATTAAATGAACTATGTCTTATGGAGGTATACAACACATGGTTGTAGCAATGTTGGACATAAGGTAGGATTTCATCCCATGTGTGAGGATGCTTTGAATGACACTTTCACAGAATATAAATGACCATGCAGTCCACCACCTCACTTTGCCCTTCTATCTTAGGGTGAAATGCAGTGAACTTCATCAACTTGGTGTCCATTATGGCCCATAGTGCTAACCATAATTTGTTGAAGAATCTATTATCCTTGTCAAAGATGATACTTTGTGGTAGATCAAAGTAAACCCAAACATTCTCAAAGAAAAGCTTATAAATGTCCCTATTTTATCATAGGAAAGACTAACTTGAAATCCATGGAGATTGAGTACCAAGGCTTGTCTAAGACTAGAAGAGGTCTGTACAATCCTTACTTTTGATTTGTAGGGTTCATAATGGTAGACTATGCAAGATTGAATGAATAGGATGACATCATGATGAAGTCTTGGCCAATAGAAGTACTTCTATAGTATGACATCTATCTTCTCTATCCCAAAGTGTCTTGCAACATGGCTATAGTGTGTCTCGCAAATCATCTTCTATCATTCCCTAATAGGGACACAAATGTACCCCATATTACAAAATTACATCCTACAAGTAGTAATTGGTGTCAAAAATGAAGACAACTACTCAAAGGAAATCTGATTCAAATAAGTTTAATGATCTTTAACAGTGTATTAGAGAATGGAGATTGCAATAGAATATAAAATATGTAACAACGAAGCCACAAATCTAAAACAATGACACAGTGTTTACATGGAGAAAACCCTTTTGATGCAGAGGCATCCACACTATAACATTCGCATATAGCATGAATGTCTGCAGACCAACCTCATCATCATCATCTTCGCCATCATCATCATATTTCGGCTTTACTCTGTCAGCATCATGTTTCTTAAAACCAACAGCATCATCATATTGCACCTGCCGACCGATATCCTCCTGCAGACAAGCCTTCGCACTTTCGCCTGTCAACAGCATCACCTTACTCGATTATCGGCAGCATCATCATGTCCGATAGCGCGAACATCCTCCTGACGTCCACTGTTCACCTCACCGATAATTTCCGTCTTCACTACCTTCAACATCATCATGATGTTCAACAGGCGCAAACATCCTCCGGTTGCACTGTTCATCGGGCGCCGGACTCCATCGTCATCATCATATGCAACACTTCCTTCGTCAGCAGGATATTCAACATCCGGTTGTCCCAAATATCCTGATGACGTTCACTTCAGCAGCTTACTTTCGATGCTCCGCTACCCGACGATACGAGCAACAGCATCATGATATAATTTATCCGGTTCTCTTCGAAACCTCCTGATGATGATGTTAACACAACTTCCTGCCACGGTCTTCCGCCGATACCCAAGCACTTAACGACAGCAGGATGAACTCGCACAAGGGGATATCTCAATATCCTGATGACGATGACGTCATATCCTGATGACGTCACCCAATATCCTGATGACCTTCTCAACACTTAGCCAAAAACACGAACTTTCTCTTCCGCATCTACTCGCGATATGCGGATGATTGGCACTCCCGATATGATGATCCTGATGATGACAAACCCTAACTCCTCGCACCGTTCACTCGATGCTGACGTCACCCGATATCCTGATGACGTAGATCCTGATGACGATGACGTCACCCGCAGTTTCACAATATCCTGTTGCTCTGAAATGTCCTGATGACGTATATCATTATGATGATGACGTCATATCCTGCTGTTTGCCAAACTTAGTTTTTCTTCGGCCCGCGATCAACCCGATCTTCAGCCTGATGCCGATGCGCTCCTCCTCGGCCCTCCTGATGATGATCACCCCGACGAACTTGCACTTCATGCAATCGACATCATCATGCCGATCTCCTCCACTTATCCGGATGATGCTGTCCGAACTGTCTGCAGGATATTTGCAGAAATATCCTGATGATGCCGTTTCGGCGAACTTCTTCACTTAGCGAAATCTCTCTTCGCCGATCCACCAGGGATGACCCGATCCAACTCAGGGTGATCTTCCAACTCAGTCAGCTTATCAACTCGACCTAGCACATGAGGATGCTAGGGTCTTCAACATCTCTTGATCGCGATCCTGCACACCTGCATGCAAACAAACAAACTACTACCTACCCTAATGTACATTACCATTCCACCGATCAGACAGATCAACCGGTGGAATGGATCAGGAAATCCATGCAACCACTCAAACCAGCAGATCAATCTAGTAAATGGAATGCAACCAGAGCAAGAACACAAAATAGGATCACTTTATTGATTTCAAAGATGCAATACAATATGATCAATCTCTCTCTCAGTCTCACTCGAGCTCGATCGATGATATCTGTCTGTATCTAACATCAACCGATCTCATGCTTATAAAGACTTTCCTACGAGTACTACTGACCCGACTCCAAGCGGCTGGGAACTCTCCAGGCGGCTGGGAGATCCCACCGAACATACATCATGACAGCTGTTATAACTAACTAGCTAAAAATAGCAAAAGCCCGGTCAGCATGATCTTATCCTGATCAGCATGACCTTATTACATGCAATTGGTCAAACAGACCTTCTTGGAAACACAAACAAGACCTAAACTACTAACTGCCTTATCATGACCAGCTGTCAGGTAGGTGCTCCTGCACCATACTCCCCAACAGAAAAGAACTCATGTCCCATGAGTTTAGCATGTGGAAGTCCTCCACCTTTACACTTTGCGTTGTCAATCTTCTGACCTGCTCCAGCTTTGTCTACTGCTGTCTCTTGGCTGCTCCAAGACTTCTGAACTGTAACTTGCTTTCTGGCAAGTAAATCATCATGCCTGTTGATGTAGGCCTTTCTCTCACATACCGGGTGTTTGTCAGGTTGCCTAACCAGAACCTCTGGCTGAACTACCTCTTGAACTTCTGAAGTGTTCAAGTCTATCTTCCTTTCAACTCTTATAGGACAAACAATAGTCCCAACTATGACAACATCCTTGTCACTCCTTTCAACTGATGGTTGGTTGCACCCCTGTTTCTGAACCTGCTGCTGACCTCTGTCAGTCACAACTGAAACTGTCTTCAGCTTGTTGTCTGTAACAACTCCTTTCCCTGCAGTGTCCTGAACTGCCTTCATGCCTGCTCCTCTAGGCATCTGCACATACTCCTTCTTTCCCATGAAAATGATTTGAGCTGCCTTCTGTACTGCAGCTTTTGCCTGCAATGGCATCAACTTAATAGTCTTCCCATCCTTCTTGATGGTGTAGGTATTAGCATACCCATCATACAGTACCCTTCTGTCAAATTGCCATGGTCTACCTAACAGTAGGTGACAACATTCCATAGGCAAAATATCACACAAAATCCTATCCTGATATGGTCCAATCTGGAAATCCACATATGCCTGTTCAGAGACAAAAAGTGATTGCCTATCACTCACCCAAGATGCTTTGTAAGGGTGTGGGTGTGGAATCCTTTCCAACTTCAGTTTATCCACCATCTCCTGAGATACCATGTTGTCTGTTGAACCAGTATCAATGACAACTTTACATACCTTACCTTTGCTCTTGCATGTGGTTTTGAAAAGAGCTCTTCTTTGCATCAGATCCTTTGATGCCTGCAAACTAATTCTCCTTAACATCAGTGATTCACCACTCTCTGGATATCCATAATTCTCAGGACCTTTGTTTGAACTCTATGCACTTTCTTCTACTTTCTCTTCTTGCACAAGTTGTACCCTCTTGTCACTTGTTCTATCATTTCTAGATGATGAACCTTTGTTTTTTGGACATTTGAAGGATGGATGACCAAACTCTCCACAGGTGTAACACTTTCCTGAAAATGTAGTAGAACCTCTACCACCTCCAAATCTTCCTCTATTACCTTTCCATCCACCTCTGAAATCAGACTGTCCCTGTCCTTTCCCAGTGTCTTCTTGAACCTCATTGGTTTGCTTCTATGCAGGGGCTGCTCCTCTTCCCCTATTGTTTCCTCTTCCTCTCATGGACTTATCATGTCCTCTATTCAGCTTTTCTTCAATCCTGATTGCCATTTGATAACAATCTTCCACATTCTTAGGGTTAGCTAACACTAACTCATCCTGTATGTTAAACCTCAAACCAGCCAAGTACCTAGCCACCTTTTCTACCTCATTCTCATGATGACTAGATCTCATACTCAACAGATAAAATTCCTCAGTATATGCTTTCACATCCCTGTCTTTCTGCTTTAAGAATTGCAGCTTCTTAAACATCTGGATTTCATAATCCCTTGGCAAGAATTTTCCCTTTATCCTTGCTACCATCTTATCCCAAGAAGTGATCTTAGACTTCCCTTGTTTCCTTCTCTCAGATTGTACATAATCCCACCATACCAAAGCATGACCTCCTAACTTGGTCTTTGCAATCTTGACTTTCTGATCCTCAGCAACATCTTCACATTCAAAGTGATTATCCAGTGCAGCAATCCAGTCCAACAACTCATCTTCATTCAAGCTTCCAGTATACTTGGAAACATCAACCTTTACCTTAGGTTTTTCACTCTGCACTGCCTTTAACAGTTTTGCCAATCTCTGGTCTTTAGCATCCTGATCTTCAGCTACCTCTTCATACTCTTCAACAGTATCTGCATCTTCTTCAGACTCACTGTCTTCTACCTCCCTCTTTTTGTTCTTTTCCAGGGCTGTCAGCCTGGCTTGAAGTGCTTCAGCAAGCTCCTTCATCTTCCTCATCTCTCTAGCATGTTTCTCCTTCAGTTCCTGCAACTCCCTTGCAATACCACTACCTTTAGGAGGCATTTTGTCAACCTCACAATCAACACACAACACACAATTCAACTCTATCTCTACCTCTGCCCTTTCGGTGACAGAATCAACACACAACAGCCCAGACCTTTTGCTGAGCTCTGATACCACTATGATGCAGAGGCATCCACACTATAACATTCGCATATAGCATGAATGTCTGCAGACCAACCTCATCATCATCATCTTCGCCATCATCATCATATTTCGGCTTTACTCTGTCAGCATCATGTTTCTTAAAACCAACAGCATCATCATATTGCACCTGCCGACCGATATCCTCCTGCAGACAAGCCTTCGCACTTTCGCCTGTCAACAGCATCACCTTACTCGATTATCGGCAGCATCATCATGTCCGATAGCGCGAACATCCTCCTGACGTCCACTGTTCACCTCACCGACAATTTCCGTCTTCACTACCTTCAACATCATCATGATGTTCAACAGGCGCAAACATCCTCCGGTTGCACTGTTCATCGGGCGCCGGACTCCATCGTCATCATCATATGCAACACTTCCTTCGTCAGCAGGATATTCAACATCCGGTTGTCCCAATATCCTGATGACATTCACTTCAGCAGCTTACTTTCGATGCTCCGCTACCCGACGATACGAGCAACAGCATCATGATATAATTTATCCGGTTCTCTTCGAAACCTCCTGATGATGATGTTAACACAACTTCCTGCCACGGTCTTCCGCCGATACCCAAGCACTTAACGACAGCAGGATGAACTCGCACAAGGGGATATCTCAATATCCTGATGACGATGACGTCATATCCTGATGACGTCACCCAATATCCTGATGACCTTCTCAACACTTAGCCAAAAACACAAACTTTCTCTTCCGCATCTACTCGCGATATGCGGATGATTGGCACTCCCGATATGATGATCCTGATGATGACAAACCCTAACTCCTCGCACCGTTCACTCGATGCTGACGTCACCCGATATCCTGATGACGTAGATCCTGATGATGATGACATCACCCGCAGTTTCACAATATCCTGTTGCTCCGAAATGTCCTGATGACGTATATCATGATGATGATGACGTCATATCCTGCTGTTTGCCAAACTTAGTTTTTCTTCGGCCCGCGATCAACCCGATCTTCAGCCTGATGCCGATGCGCTCCTCCTCGGCCCTCCTGATGATGATCACCCCGACGAACTTGCACTTCATGCAATCGACATCATCATGCCGATCTCCTCCACTTATCCGGATGATGCTGTCTGAACTGTCTGCAGGATATTTGCAGAAATATCCTGATGATGCCGTTTCGGCGAACTTCTTCACTTAGCGAAATCTCTCTTCGCCGATCCACCAGGGATGACCCGATCCAACTCAGGGTGATCTTCCAACTCAGTCAGCTTATCAACTAGACCTAGCACATGAGGATGCTAGGGTCTTCAACATCTCTTGATCGCGATCCTGCACACCTGCATGCAAACAAACAAACTACTACCTACCCTAATGTACATTACCATTCCACCGATCAGACAGATCAATCGGTGGAATGGATCAGGAAATCCATGCAACCACTCAAACCAGCAGATCAATCTAGTAAATGGAATGCAACCAGAGCAAGAACACAAAACAGGATCACTTTATTGATTTCAAAGATGCAATACAATATGATCAATCTCTCTCTCAGTCTCACTCGAGCTCGATCGATGATATCTGTCTGTATCTAACATCAACCGATCTCATGCTTATAAAGACTTTCCTACGAGTACTACTGACCCGACTCCAAGCGGCTGGGAACTCTCCAGGCGGCTGGGAGATCCCACCGAACATACATCATGACAGCTGTTATAACTAACTAGCTAAAAATAGCAAAAGCCCGGTCAGCATGATCTTATCCTGATCAGCATGACCTTATTACATGCAATTGGTCAAACAGACCTTCTTGGAAACACAAACAAGACCTAAACTACTAACTGCCTTATCATGACCAGCTGTCAGGTAGGTGCTCCTGCACCACCTTTTGCGTAAAATACTCCACCAAGAAAGAGGTACAAGTTTGTATTAATCTACAAAAGTGATACATTATATCAACTATACAAATCTCTCCACCAGTCTTCAATCTAACAGCATTCTTGTAGCACCTAATGTAGGCATCCACTTTCTCTCTCCTAAGAATCTCCAACATGCAAATATTAAATATCTCCTTACAAACTCCTACCACTTGTCCAAAGTCAACCATGCAAAACTAAGCACCCAAGACTAAATAAGGTCTCTTATAGCATGTCATAACCATTATAGATTCCACCGAAGAGTATCTTCCCAAGATGGGTGCCTAGGGCTAAACATAGCAACTTACACAGTAAATATCTGTCATATGTCGTTATAGCACGTCATAGGATTTTATGACAACTTGTAGCTGCCATAGATTCTTTACATGCACCCACCAAATATTATGACATGTATCCCAAGGTGGCACCTATCCTCATTTGTTCATGATTTTTATAATTGCCAACCATAAATGTTACTCCATAATTACCTTTGGTGAATCCAAAATTAGCACTGCCGGTGATACTACCTCATTCCCTTATGGATAATTACAAATTACAAATAATAAAATAGAATAAATACAATATTAGGATTTACAAGGTTAATGGCACCTTATCCTAACATTCTCCCTCTTGACATTATACATTCTAAATCAACCCATAGGAAATCAAATAAAAAAATAATCAAGCACTAGAAACAAGGCCCATGGCCTTTCTACACCACACAAATTTCTCTGTGCTCACAAGTTTGGTCATTGAATCTGCAACATTCTCTTGAATTTCTATCTTCATCAATTCAATTTGTCCACTCGCAACCAATTCTCAAACAAAGTGATACTAAACATCAACATACTTAGTCTAAGCATGATATATAGGATTCTTTGCCAAACAGATAGCACTCTGGCTATCATAACCAATCTAAATGATCATGCAATCAAAACCAATACCTGTACATAGTTTCCTTAACCAAACTACCTCCTTATAGACATGAGTACCAGCCATTTACTCTACTTATGTGGTGAACAATGCAACTCTAGACTGCCTCTTACTCATCCAACTCACTGCTTCTCCAAATAGAGTAAACACATAGCCACTAGTGGACCTTTGACTATCCAATTCACCTGCCCAATCTGCATCAACAAATCCATGTATGTCCAAAGTTTTATTAGCACTATCTGTACTAAAATAAACCAAACAATAATCAGGAGTACCTGCAAGCTATTTAGACACCCTCTTCACATAATTCCAATGTTGTCTACTAGGGTTAGACATAAATCTGCCCAAAACTCCCTTTGCTTGGGCAATATCTAGCCTAGTACAAACGATTGCATACATCAAACTCCCTACAACACTCGCATATGGCACATTAGACATATTGTCAAAATCATCCTCATTCTTTGGACACATATCTAATGAAAGCTTAGTACCAATGGGTAAAGGAACTCTAACTGGGTTACAGTCCTGCAAACTAAACCTTTACAAAATGTTGTTCACATACTTACTTTGTGACAACCGAATATTTCTATTACCTCTGTCCCTCTTGATCTCCATACCCAGAATATACATGGCAGCTCCAAGATCGTTCATATCTAATGCACCTAAAAGTTGGGCTTTCAGCTCATTGATCATATGCTTAGTATTGCTAAAAAATAGCATGTCATCAACATACAATGCAATGATCCTAGTATAGAATCATCAATACAATGAATGTAAACACAGTTATCATCTTCACTCCTAGCAAAACCCAATTTCAACACAAATGAGTCAAACTTTTGATACCACATTCTGGGGGACTATTTCAAACCATAGAGAGACCTATTTAACTTGCAAACCTAATGTTCTTTCCCTTTTACCTCAAAACCTATAGTTCATTGCATATAAATCTCTTCCTCAAGATCTCCATGCAAGAACGCAGTCTTAACATCCATTTTCTCAATCTTCCAATCATAAGCTACATCAATGGATAAAATAAATCTAATAGAAGGGTAAATGCAAGAAGTGTCCACTTAAGGTGGAATTTTTGGCCTTCGAAAAAAAAACCCAAAATCAGGCAAACCAAAACAAGATCCCGTTTTTACAAAATGGGATCCTGTTATGGATCAAGATCCTGAGCCTAAAATCTAGGATGGGATCTCGTTATGTACTGGGATCCCAAACCTAGCACTAAGAAACGGGATCCCATTTAGTAAAACTATTAATTTTTTTTAAAATCGCCTCTGTGCTAATTTTCTCCCAACCACATTAAAAGAGCATTTGAATGAGATCCCAAGTGCAAACTCTCCATTTCCATCCAGAAAAAATCCAGGTGAGTCCATTTTTTCCCCATTTCATTGTTTTTTTTATTTCTAGTTTTCCTTTTGCATTTTTTTCTCTATATTTAGACATTTTAACTATAAATTACAACTTAAATTTTGAATAGACCGTATCATATGAAAGAAGGGATTTTGGACAAACTGTAAAACTTTATATAGGAATATGATGATATATATATTTGGTTTTTATATAATTTACTTATACTAAAGTATGTAATAGTATTTTAAAGGAAGGCTTAAATTTGAGTTGTATAGCTGTATTTATGCATTTTAGCTATAAAATACAATTGAAATTTTGAAAAGATTGTATCCTGTGAAAGGAGAGATTTTGCACAAACTATTAAAATTTATATAGAATTATGATGATATATATTTGGTTTTTATATAATTTACTTATACTAAGGTATGTCGTAGTATTTTACACGCACCATTGAATAGATATCTCTCATAAAAAAAATTACTTGACAATCAACATTGACTATCAAATTTAAGGCCTAATCCTACACATAAAAAAAAACCCTAAACTGAATTGGAAACCTAAAAACAATTACCCTACACAAAAAACAAAACTGTAAACTAAATTGGAAACCTAAAAACAATTACCCTACACAAAAAACAAAACCCTAAACTGAATTGGAAACCTAAAAACAATTACCCTACACAAAAAACAAAACCCTAAACTGAATTATGTACCCTAGTCTTTATTTATGTGCTAAGCTAGAGATTTATCAATTTTCTCTAGACTCTACATGCTTGGCAGTCCACATAGATATTTTTGTTGGGATAAGTTGCCATTAACTTGCAATCCTAACCAATTCATGCCTCTCCAAAGTTCTTGGAATGTGTTTCCCAACACATTAAGACTTTGAAAGATTAATTATTTATTAATTACAACACTTTGACTTTTGTATATATGTTCTAAATGGATAATATCAAACTTGGCTGCCCACTTTGAGATGGGAGCCACAAAGACCTTGTTGACTTCTCCTAAGTCTTAAGATAGAGTTTGATAACTCCTAGTCAGTGGGAGTTTGACTTGGGTCCTATTTTTAGACTTGGAGTTGTGCTTTTTTATGTACATGAGTATATTTTGTTGAGACACCTTGCATGTATATAATGTTGGAGTTAACTATAGTATTAGAAATGCATAAAGTGGATATTGTTTGCATGTGGTCATAATAGTTTACATGGACTTGCATGTTGTTGCATGTGCTTGCATGTTGTTGCATGTCTCTCCTATGGACTTGAATGACCTTGCATGTTGTTGCATGTCACTTGTATGTTGTTGCATGTCACTTGCATGTGCTTGCATGTTGTTGCATGTCATTCCTATGGACTTGTATGACCTTGCATGTTCTTGTATGTCAGTTATATGACCTTGCACGTTCTTGTATGTCAGTTATATGACCTTGCATGTAGTTGCATGCCATTTTTATGAGATTACTTGCAGAACACTCTAACTCCAGAAACTTGTAGGATGGTATATCTTAGTGATTCAGGAAATGTGTATTAGTTGCATGTTGTTGAAAATGCTTGCATGTCAGTTTTAAGATATTACTTGCAAGACACTCCAACTCCTGAAAGTTGCAAGATGGTACTTCTCAGAATTTCAGGTAATGGGTATCAGTTGCATGTTGGATCCGGTGTTTGCATGTCACTTGCATGTACAAAACAAGATATTTTAGAATAACCTTGGGGACATCAATCTTGCCTGTTGTTTGCATGATTTTGATGTGTATTTGATCACTTCAGTTAACAGAAACTCATTAGGTATGTATGGACGCCCAAATAGAGGAGTTTCCAATGTTACTTTTACTTGGTGATAAGTTTGATGATGGGAAAGCTATTTTTAGCCAACTTGGGCGCCCACATCTCAGAGGATCAGTTAACTCAGTGTTTGGACTATGTTTGAGTTTAGTCTTCTCAATTTAAGTGAGATTGATTTTTGCATGAGCTTTGGAAGCTATGTTATCAAATGTAATTGATTATATTTTGAGTTTCAAGTTCTTGTTAAGAAGTGCTTGAATTAAAAGAGGGTTTTGGAATTAAAAGAAGTTCTTGAATTAAAAAGAAGTGCTTGAAATAAAAGAAGTGCTTTTATTTTAATTGAGAACCCCATACATTTTCCAGAGAGTTGATTTGAGGAAAAAATACTTAGAAAAAAAGTAAGAAGTTTTTTGAAGTGCATCAAGGACTTAGAGAAGTTTCAATTATTAAATGTAATCCTTTCAAAGAAGATTTAATACAAGAAGGAAATATCTTTGGGTGTGGAGTTTTTTCTCGAAAGGGTTTCTCCACGTAAATACTGTGCAAGTTCTTCTCTTCTCTTCTTTTCTTTTCTATATTGAATTGAATGTGCAAATCAATTGTTGAGTAAATTATTACAAGTTAATCTTTATTTCAGCTTTGCTACACAAAATTTTAAAGTTCATAGCAGCAGTTCTACCTTTATTTTCAACAATTTTATGCATTATTGATCCTCATATATAGATCAATGCCTTGACTATTTATTTTATATCATGACAAATTATACATGTGTTCATAAAAAAATATAGTGGCATTCTTTAGGAAAAATTCCATCATAGATTTACCTCCTTCCTTTCCAATATATTCCATTTGTTTTAAAAACATCTTCTTAAAATCATTTACCTTCTAGTCTAGAATATATCTTTATGACCTAACACAAGATTTAAAATCAACAAAGCTCATTACCTTTTCTTCTTTCCCTCTAATTTTTCCTTTGACCTTGCCAACATACATATGTGATTACCTATCATACTTCAACTACTCATACGATTGATGCAATTGACTAACCACTTCTTCTATCAATTTATTTGGAATATATATCATGTATATCTCTTTTTCAACTCTTTATTTTTTTAATAAAAAGTTGAACCCAATCTATTATCACATCTAAGACTGATTTTATCATTGATGACATCTAAATTATCACTTTTTGCTTCTTATATGCATTTAAAGTTTCTTTCTCTAATTTAACAATATTGTAATGGCTTAACGATTAAATCATTTTTCTTCAACCACCTCTTCACCTTCCATATTGCTAAATGTCATATGTAACTTTAGTTTAGATCTCATGGATTTGCATTTCTAGATTTTACTAAAGCCTAGCTTGTTAACTCATTTGCTTCATCTAGTTTGGATCCTAGTGCTATCATTTGTATCACATCTTATGTGGTTTATATTTGAGTTGCGGTAGTTGTGATCATTTTAAGTAACTTAAAATGATACCATGTAAATTGATAATAGTGGTATCTTTATGGATGCAAATATCATTGGAGTAGAATTTGAAATTGGGGAATCTTGTAGGGAACTATAGGTAGGTAAGATGAGCTAACAACATTTGCATAAGTTTTAAATTTAAAAATGGACACAAATGGTGTTGAAACTAATGGTAGAGACACATATACATTTATCAAAGACCTTAAAGAGTCACATGCCTTGTGAATAATTTGTATCTCTTGTTTACATAAGAATTTAAGTATGCATTAAACAATCAATGTGTTGTGGTAGAGAGTGGACCTATATAAACATCCTATGTTGGTCAATACCATGGATGCCAACTAATTTATAGGTATATGCCTATTTAGGTTATATCAATTGGCCATAGTGTTGATTACCATGGATCATAATTTTATAGATAAATTTGGTGTCAAGTTATAGTACTTGTTGTTGTTCTCATGCCCATTAGTGTTGAAAGAATGTTGTCTACTCATTTAAGGCTATGGAGACTAGTGATTGAAAAAATGTTAAGTATTCTTTTGGCTAGCAAGATTAATTTTTTTGAGTGTATGCATTGGTTATATCTATGTTCATCCATGGTTTTAAAGCATTCATACTAATTACAAATCTAATTTTTGATGTGCCTATTAATATCCACATATGCATAAAGATTGAGTTAGGGATTTATTATTAAATTCTGTATGGTTGAGTTTTTATGCAATAGCAAGGATGGTTAGTGTGCTAGATTTGTTGCATGAAATGGTTTTCTCAAGTGAAATAGTAAATACTATGCATTTTGGTTTTTATTTGTTTTAGATTAAATTTATGCATTAATTTTAGTATAGATTTTTATTAGTTTTTTTTGTCATACTCATGTAAACAACTATATCTAATATGATCTCTCTAACAATTCTATTTCACCAATAGTCTTAAATTTGAAATACCATTTCTCTAAAAGGATATATTTTAATAGGTTGTCCATCCATATTCAGAATCTTTATAAACTCCACATATTTCTATGTAAATGGGGAATAAAATTTGGTAACATCTATCAAGTTTGACAACTAGTACATCTAAAATATTTGTTTATCAAAGAACAATCCTCCTTAGGTGTGTCACAAGTGAGAATAGAGTTAGTTTCATTGTAAATTACAAACATTGAATTAAACAATTGGTTAATGAGGTAATATATTGGGATGTTATATATAACTTTAATTAATTGACAAGTTAATATAGCACTAAATGAAAGATTTAAGTTAATGTGTCAAGGATGAGAGGATATATGTCAATCTTAGAAATGACCTACAGCTTGAAATCTACTCATTAATCCCCTTAACCCACTAATAATAGGTTAAAATTGATCATTTACATTTGATCAATTTTAAAAAACAGGATATAAATGACCTAAGAGGATGTAGATGACCTACAACTTGAAATCTTGTCATTAATCCCCTTAAGCCACTAATAATAGTTGAAAATTGATAAGTCACATTTGATCAATTTTTAAAAATAGGGTATAGATGACCTAAAGGATGTTGATGACCAAACTACTTATTAATCCCCTTAAGCCACTAATAATAGTTGAAAATTGATCATTCACATTTGATCAATTTTTAAAAAGACGATATAGATGACCTAAGAGGATGTAGATGACCTACAACTTGAAATATAGTCATTAATCCCCTTAAGCCACTAACAATAGTTGAAAATTGATAATTCACATTTGATCAATTTGTATAATGTTAGATGCTTGAAGTTTTTACAAACCTATTTAAAAAGATAAATATATTAATCTTGTTCAACTTAAGACAAAATCATTCCATTAGCATGGTTTATGGACCTAGGATTTTGATGACATGGATTAAGGGGATTTAAGAAAATTGCTTAAGACCCATCCTAAGAGGATGCATATGGTTAAGGATTTAGGGTTCACATGTTTAGGGTTTAGGGTTAAGGGTTTAATTATGTCATAAATACATTTAAAAAAATACGATATAGATGACCTAAGAGGACATAGGTGACCTACAACTTGAAATGTACTCATTAATCCCCTTAAGCCACTAATAATTTAATTGAAAATTAGTAATTCACATTTGATCAATTTGTATAATGTTTGATGCTTGAAGTTTTTACAAACTTGTTTAAAAAGATAAATATATTAATCTTGGTCAACTTAACACAAAATCATTCCATTAGCTACATGGTTTATGGACCTATGATTTAGATGACATGGATTAAGGGGATTTAAGAAAATTGCTTAAGACCCATCCTAAGAGGATGCATATGGTTAAGGATTTAGGGTTACCATGTTTAGGGTTAATGGTTTAGGGTTAAGGGTTTAGGGTTTAGGAGTAAGGGTTTAGGATTTAATTATGTTGTAAATACATTTTTAAAAATAGGATATAGATGACTTAACAGGATGTAGATGACCTACAACTTGAAATCTACTCATTAATCCCCTTAAGCCACTAATAATTTAGTTGAAAATTGATCATTCACATTTCATCAATTTGTGTGTGTGTGTGTGTGTGTGTGTGTGTGTGTGTGTGTGTGTGTGTATTAAACTTGGTCAAATATGGACAAAATCATTAGCATGGTGTATGGACCTAGAAAAGATGACATTTTGTTATCTAAATTTATCTTTTTTATGTACATGTTTTTAATTTATTTTTTAGTACATGTACATGTATTAAAAATACATAGAACTAGATAATCTCTTACATTTTGAAATTTGTATGTATGCTCAAGTTGAATGATGTATGTACATATGTATACATAGATCCTAATTTTTCTTTTAAATGTAGTCATGTATGTTTAATTTAAACATTTCTTGTAATTTCTCAACATGTATAATATCTAGTTTTTGATATATATGTTTATTTATAAAAGTAACATATATAGATTCTTGAAAGTTAATTTTGTACTTGTTTGTATATTTATGTATATATGTAGATTAACAGTTTTTATATATCATGGATAATATTCACTTTGATGTTGAGAAGTTCCTCAATGCACCGCCTCTACGGTCTACATCTCCACCCCCACCTCAACCCGCACCTCAACCCCCACCTTAACCCCAACCTCATCCTAAACCTCAACCCCAACCCCCCCACCTCCATCCCCACCTAGATATGATGAGGCTTGCTTGTGACCCATAATTAATGAAAATGTCAATTCCATCAAAGAAAAAATCAATGTCATTCGAATTCAACAATTCATGCCTTCTCACTTGGTGTGATTTGCATCTTCGATGCAAAACATTATAGACTTTGTGAGGTCCATTTATATGGAGTTGGACAGTTTCTGAATATGGAGAGAGGAGAGGTGCCAATTCTATGCTGATGGCCTCTCTTATAAGGATATTTTGGATCTAAAAATCACAAAATCTTATTTAGCACAATATTTTAGACACCCCATCACCAATGAACCAATTCCCGCAAACAAGAAAAGACTACCAATGAGGTGGTGTAGACATGAAGTGATGTCTACCAATTTTTGGGATAGGTGGTGGATGGTGTTTAATTATCTACCTCATGTGAATTGTGAGGTTCCTTTATATTTTTTGAGAAAATTATATGTAGAGTTTGTTATGAATAGGAAACCCAACTATTCTGATTTTAGATCATTCTAGGGTATTGGTGGCGGCATGCCACAATAGAGGTTAGGGGCACATGTTGATCCCTAATGACCTATACCTACTCAACCTCTTGTTGACCCTCCTTCTGCTACTATTCCTGGGCCCTTCTAGCATCATGTGGTGGTATCTGCATTAGGAACATTGAGTAGACTCTTAGGTAGCTTGGATGAGCAGACTTCTATGATGGTAGTTGGGATTTGAGACAGTGGAGGAGTTGATGGTGGAGGTGCTCCTACTACCACTCCACATGTGTCGATGCCTCAGATATGCATGAGTTGCAATCAGTTGTGTTATGGGCCTAATCAGGCAGTACCCAATTCAACTGCACATGTAGCATCTGATGATATGGGTGAATCATTTGTTGATTTTCTATTTGCTAAAGATCACCCCACTAATCATTTGACATAGGTATATATATATATATATATATATATATATATATATATATATATATATATATATATATATATATCTAGGTACACATGTTAAATTTATAAAAAATTTAAGCACGTGTATTTAATTTGAACATATAGATTGAAATTAACTTGTAATTTAATTTAACAATCAAATTGTGTGATGTAGATGGCAACATTCACAATTCATAGTTCTTTTGATCGATTTTGTTTTTCATCGACACCTATTTGTCTCGGCCACCCATTTGGGGTATTTTGATTGATTTTTCAAATATATTTTAAATAATTTTATTAACTTGAACATAATTTGTAATTCAGTCTTGGACATGTACATTAAATAATTATGCTGGTTCAGGGTTCTTCCACATCAAATCCTCCAGAGGGTGTCTCGAGCACTCCTCCATCATTGGTTGTCGAGCACTTGAGGGTTCATTTGTATGTATATATTGTTTTAAAAAACTATATACTTAGATTTTGTATTTTGAATTCATCATATCAAACGCACGTGTACTTATATATATATATATATATATATATATATATATATATATATATATATATATGTTAAAAATATATGTCTATGTAGGTTGACACAATAATGAGGATGGGTATTCTAGCACACCTGGATGATCCAAGTCTATATCAGGAGTCGACTGCATTTAGGTTGTTGAAAAAACTATCTTTATCTACGTGAAATATGTAGGTCTAAATAAAATAAATTAAAACAAAAATTGGGTACCTACACAAGTGAATGTGTGTGTGTGTGTGTGTGTGTGTGTGTGTGTGTGTGTGTGTGTGTGTGTGTGTGTGTGTGTGTTTTAACCTAAGTTGTACACATGTGCTTATATAAATGACCTTGTACGAGCTTGTCAGTGACACATTTCATCCTGTTGATGCCATTCCATGTACAATAACACATGCACAATAGGAGGACAGAGGAGATAAGTAGATTGATATGGTATAATTTAAAATTTAGATTATATTTAAACTTGAAATTATAATTTACATTGTGAACTTAAAGTATTTATTTCAATAGAATATATATATGTTGATCTATGTGTTAAATTCTTTTTCTTTTAAATAGCATGAGACATGTCTTATAGCTGAGCATGTAGAGATAGGTCTTGGAACAAAGGATGCACAACAACCTCTTATGGTACAATTTAAATATGATAAATTATAAATTAAATTGAATTAAATCGTATTTAATCGTCTTACATATAATTTCAACTTTCTTTCTCTTGCATGTACAGATTGATTCAGAGGATGTAGAGATAGGTCTAGGTGCACCAGAGCATGTAGAGCAGCCTCACATGGTAATTTAATTTTATGATAAATTATAAATTAAATTGCGAGTAAATAATTTTTAATCATCTTACATTTGATTTCATCTTTCTTTCTCTTGCACAGAGTGATTCAAGTCATTTGGGTAGTCAATGTGGTGTGAAGAGGTCTCTTGATTATAGAGACAATATGAGTTAGATTATCTCATGGGTTGTATTTGATTATTTCTTGTGGACTAGACATATATTATTTCTCTTGGACTTATAGTTTATGTTTCATGGACTTTATATTTCATGGGTTGTAAATTGTCATTGACTTTATTTCATGGACTTTATATTTCATGGGCTTTGTATTGTCATGGGTTGTTTTACATTTCATGGACTCTATATTTCATGGGTCTATTATTGTTAAATAGTAATTTACACATGTACATTTATGCATTTTATGTGAAATTGATATGAAATTGATAGGACATATTTGTACTTTACTAAAAATTCAACATCAAGACATTAATAGAACATTAATGTGAAATTAAATACAAATATGAAATTAAAGTTCAAATTAATAGGACATTTAAATATTTGTACTTTACAAATTTAGTGATTCATAGTCAAGGCATTAACTCAAATCAAAGAAGTTCTAAAAAAATTACTTAAGGGGTTCATATTTACTTCAAAATACATGTCTCATATTTAATCACAATTGATATAAAATTAAGTATTAGACTTTAGGGAGACTCATCATATAACAAATGATTTAATTAAGTAGTAGAAATTAGGATGACTCATCATTTAACAATCACAAAAGTTATACAAAAATAATGTTAATGAACTAATATAATTATGTTGTAATAGGATGTCTTAAGGGGTCCTAATAGGACTTCTTAAGGGGAACAAAGAATTCAAACTACATGTCTCATATTGGATAACATTTAATATAATTAAGTATTATACTTTAAGGTGACTCATCATAAAAAATGATATAATTAAGTATAAATAAATTTATGATATGTCCTAATAGGACTTCTTAAGGGGAGCAAAGAATTCAAACTACAAAAAATTAAAAAGACAAACAATGTAAAATTAAAAAGCAATTTAAGACAAAAGAACATATTAGGTCATTCATTCATTTAAGCTAAGAACAAATCTAGACTTAGTTTTAACTTTCAACTAGTGAATATTTGAACATTCAAAATGATATTTAAACACTCCATTGGTTATCCTAAGCATTCAATCAAAACACATGCATTCAAACTACAGTACAAACATTTAACCTCCAAACTCATGATTTCTAAATCAAGCACAAGTAAAACCTTTGAACAACCAAAAATTAGTGAAATATATACCAAGGCATCAAATGAACCTCTAGTTGCATTTTTACACTTTCAATTATAGTCTAAAATTTCACACCTGTGTCTAATGGTGAGGGTAAATTTGGTAAAGGTCAATTTCAAAAAGTAAAGAGAGTTGTTACCAACTCCTATAGTTACTAAGGTTACTAAACATGAAGAAGCATTGAAATGAATTTTAAGAAAAATAATCATGCTTGTTTGTCATAGAGTTAGCCCACATCAAATCTAACTTTGAAATAGTAGATCCTTTCATTTGAATAACTTCAAAATAATTGGCAATAACTCCACACTTTATGAGAATAAGTTACTAATCACAACATCACTAGCACAATTCAACTAAATAATATTACCACCAATCAAGAACTCTATCTTCATGGAAAGAACTTAGTCCCCTAGACTCTACACACCACTTCACTTGCATTTGTCATGTGAGCAAGAGTTATCTAATAGTAGTTCAATTAAACTTGAGCAAGACATGTGCATCCCATTCATGATTTATTCATAACTTTGTATTGAGTCACATTTGGAATGTATAGATATGTTGAAGTAGAAGACATCTACACCTATGCAAGATTTCATAGCATGGAACTCAATAGTCAGTATAACCTAAATTTTCATAGTTATATTAATATGAAAGATAATAAGATTTGTACAAACTTTAGCAAGGAATGATAAAAAATCATAGCTTGCATTCATTTAAATGAAAATCTTGTGCAATTATATACTACAAAAGACTGATAGGGGTTTGGACACATGTATTGAAGCTACCATCAATCTACAAATGAAAAGGTAGAGAAAATATAGCTAATAAGGGTAGCAAGGTTAATCTATCCACATGTAGGTTTTTCCCATAGCCATCTTGAAAAGGATTTCCTACTTCAACATGCATGGGTCTACAAATAACCCATCCTCCATATCTTGGAAAAGCTTACTACATTTATAGCAAAACAAAGATTACTCATCATAACAAATGATATAATTAAGTATAAATGTTTAGGATATGTCCTAATAGGACTTCTTAAGGGGATCAAAGAATTCAAACTACATGTCTCATGTTGGATCACAATTTATATATAATTAAGTATTGACTTTAGGGTGAATCATCATAACAAATGATATAATTATGTATAAATAAATTTAGGATATGTCCTAATAGGACTTCTTAAAGGGAACAGAGAATTCAAACTACATGTCTCATGTTGGATCACAATTGATATATAATTAAGTATTAGACTTTAAGGTGAATCATAATAACAAATGATATAATTAAGTATAAATAAATTTAGGATATGTCCTAATAGGACTTCTCAAGGGGTACAAAGATATCAAACTACATGTCTCATGTTCAATCACAATTGCTTTAATTAAGTATTAGACTTTACCTAGGTGACTCATCATAAACAAATGATATAATTAGGTATAAATAAATTTAGGATATGTCCTAATAGGACTTCTTAAGGGGATCAAAGATTTCAAACTACATATCCATGTTGGATCAGACTTGATATAATTAAGTATTAGACTTTAGGGTGACTCATCATAACAAATGATATAATTAAGTATAAATATTTAGGATATGTCCTAATAGGACATCTTAAGGGGATCAAATACTTCAAAGTACATGTGTCATATTTAATCGCAATTGATGTAATTTATGGTGACTCATCATAAAAATCACCTTCTATACAAAAATAGTGTCAATGTTAATTTAATTTTTGTTGTAATAGGATGTCTTAATGTTAATTTAATTTTTGATGTAATAGAATGTAGCAGGTCTTCACTCCACTCAATACCAAAATGTTACAAGCAATAGATAATCAAAACATGTATTTTAATTTATATAAAACTATCTATATACACAACTTGTACCTATATTTTCAAGTGTCTTGTACACATGCGTGTAGGTTTAATCTGCATCCTCTCCTTTTTGGTTCAAAGTATGAGATCAATGTGATGATGGCTTAACGATGCAAAAATGATAATAAATCAATTTTAACTATTAATGTCCAAAAAATATTAATATATAATTAAAACATGTATTTAAATATATTTTAACTAATAATTACCTATTTTTACCAAGTATTTCATGTTGTCTAAGTTGAATCGATACATAGACTCTCCTTTGTGATGATGGGCTAAGGATATAAAAGGACAATTTAAATCAATTTCAACTAATAACGCATAAGCAGTATCAAAACATGTATTTAATGTATTTAAAAGGACAATATAAAACTAAAACTATATCTACCTCTATTTACTTATTCCATTGTACGATCTATATCCTCTCTATTTTGCAATACATCTATGATTGTCTCATACTCTTCTATAGAAATTGACCATAGCTCTTTATTTGTAGGTTTTCCATGATACCTCACTAGTTTTATATTTGTTGCCACCGCCAAATGTGAGTAGTGTATAATCTTCTTATGTGTTTCATAATCTTCGAATGCAGGCAAACCATTCATCCTTATTAGGTATTTTCATAGCCAAGTTCCAACAACCACCACTGAACCTATTGGATAATGATAGCCATCATCAAAGAAGTTCACAAAATTTGTTTAAGGGGATCAAAGACTTGTTATCAAAGTTTTCTTAAGGGGATGTCTTAAGGGGATCACTGAACCTGTTGGATAATGAACGCCATCATCATCTTCTCGATACGCTATTAACTTATGTTTAGCCTCCACACAACGAGCCAACCAATATTCTATTTCCTCTTCATTATCATCAGATGCAACAACAACATACACCTGTCTTGCAAACAAAATTTGATTCAATAACTTGTACATGTCCATATAATTTGACCAATCTATATACATGCATTCATATACATATATAACTAAATAAAAGCACTACAACTTAGTAATAAAGTGAAATATAATGAAATAAATTGAATTAAATTACCTTCTTGTACAAGGTCTAAAACTTGTACATAATTATTTTATGCAAAAAATTGATCATTGTGTTCAATTGTTGTTTCATATTGATCATGTGCTTGTGCAGGTGTCAACGATCTTTGCTTCCACTCTTCAACCCATTCTATATTCTCACATGCTTCCCAATCTCCTAAAATACAAAACTAACAAAAACATGCAAGCTCCCTTGTCTAGAAAGTCCATGTGCTTGCATTCGAACTCTTAAATGAATGCCATTTAGTAGATCCACTAATTGTCTCACAATCAAGTCTAAGTAGAATGTTCTCTTCTTCAACCAACCAAAAGAATCGGCAAACTATAGAGTACTCACTTGATCCAAGTGTAGATAATCGTGTATTGCACCAATCCACAATCCCACATGCCTCTTAAATTTTATTGCATCCTCAAATTTCAATTGCTCTCTAGTAAGAATTCTTTTAACACATGCACCAGCTCCATCATGTTCTCCTTTAGCATGTCCAGCTTCAACAAAACTCCTTATATGTTGGACATTATGTTCCTTGTGAACCCTACTTAACCAATAGAACATTCAAGCATTCTTGAACTGCCCCACACAATTATCATACCATATGAGATGTTCTATTATTTGGATTCCTTTTTCTCTTAAATTTGTATAAAATATATTTAAACAATATTGAACAAATTTTGACGAGTGTAACCAGTTGTCACTCAAATAGAAATGATACTCCCTCACAACCTTTCTATCATCCTTTGTGCTATCATCTACATGTCTATAAACAATATGAACAAATATAGCCACCTACACTGAATTGTAATATTGTGATTGGATTTCCTCTTGCGGAGCTAGAGTATATTTTTTCACAAAATCAACCACTAATAGTATAGTACCAACTGGAAATGTGTTTCTACATGCGCAAAATTGTCCATCAAGCCATCGATCTTGTTGAGAGTGCTTGACATATTTTGGTACAATCTTACTCTTAAATTCTAATATGAATGCATGTACATTAACTTTTTTTGTAATTAAATCACAACGCTTTCCAATTTTTCCATCTTTTAAAGAATAGTCAACATTCTTAAATCTTTTAACATCCACTAATTGTTGTCCAAAATCATCTTCAATACTTTCATGCATACAAACTCTTAAGAAAGAAAGATTGCCACAACTAGTGCATTGTCCAGAAATACATGAACTTAAATAAAATAATTTCCCATTAGATCTTTCGCAAAAAAAACTTTATATAAACTCGTTTATTGTTTCAAGTGGCATATTAATACCACATTCCTACATAATCATGTTAGTATGTAAAGTACAACTTATATATTGAAACACATCACAATAATAACAAAATTGAACATGTGTTTTATAACAACAAGATATTTGTTGCTTATTAATCTTTACATACCAAGGATTACATTTTTGAAAAGATCTTTGACTTATTCTAATATTGCTAGGTAACACTAAATCACCACAAATTTTTTTATAAAATTCAGTTTGCGTTATATCTAATAGGTGTTTTGGATGAGGATCATGAACTTTGGACCCGACTCTTAATTTTAAAACATCTCTAGCATTATATGATATTCTAGTATTATCATGCCAATTTTTTTCAACATTCAGTTTCATGTTAGATCTCAGGAGTCAACCACTAAAACTCCAACATTGGTTGATTGGATCATTTTCTATACTTTCTCTTCTCTTTACTGCTCTTACCAATGTTTTAGGATTTATTTATAGAATTTAACTAATATTTCTTACCATTCTTTTATTCAAAGTTACTTTATTAACTATAGCAATTGTTATAGCTCGTCTTGCTGCATTCTTATCTTTAGATCGATTATTCATTCCAATAGACTCAATGGCATTAGCAACAGTAGAAATAGCATGTTTTAGTGACTGATCTTTTCTTCTTGGTTTAATAAAAATGCCTAACTTTTTCATTACTTTTCTCATTTTCCACATTCTCATTAATTGCATCATTAGCTGACATTGAAATGATAGTTTTTTATGATAAAAAAATTCTTTGTATAATCTATTGGCATGTGTTCTTATTTTTCTCCAAGAAATCTTACTGGGAAGATTATCCAAAACATCCTTTTCAATTTTTTTTAAAAAAAATTTCATTTTCAACATCACATCCTAGATTTTCATTTTCATTTTCAACTTCAAAACAATTTTTATTTTCAACAACAAAACGGTTTTCATTTTCATTCTTAACAAAAAGATTTTAACAACAAAACCATTTTTATCTTCATTCTCAACAACAAATAGATTTTCATTTTCATTTTCAACAACAATTTGACTCAAATCTTGATCTCTACAAATATTATTGATCTCAACATTGTTATATCTAGCTTCTTTTAAATGTCCTATAAACACTGTTTCCATTTCATTTAAAGGTGGATTTGTAGATGTACCTAAATTTGTGCCTATTGAAATATTCTCCATAGCATTGAAATGGGGATTTGAAGACATACCAAGAGTAGTTTTTATTGTCATATTAGTTTCCACATTCACCTCTTGCAAATTTGCATCATCTACATCCATGGTCTCCTCAATGTTTTTATCTTCAATAGTTGTGGAATTAGATGCTTCAGCATTATTCATTGATCAGATCTTTGTTCTTCTATCTCTTTTCCTTTTTCCTCCTTCTCTCTCTTTTCTTCAATTTCTTCAGGGATCAATACCTTCCTATCTTTCCTCTTATTACGAGCTTGAGATCCCATGATTAAAAAATTCTGAAGTATGTACAAATGAATATCAAAAACTTGAAATCCTTCCTTCTTTGTTCCTCCTTCAAACAAGTAGAAATTCAACAAGATTCCACTCAAACACTGTCTCAATGATGCCTCCTTTCAAAATTCAAATCAAATCCCAAGTAGAAGAACCTGTAGAAGAGAAAAGTTGATGGAAAAGACTGCATATGTCACTTTCGGCCATACAGAACAAGTTGTAAGGCCGACAGTGATAGTCCATATTAAAAAAATGATCAAAAGGAAAATGGGATCTCGTTTCTTACTGTGTCAGTACAATAAGAAACGGGATCCCATTTTGAAAAATTTGAATTCCTGGCCCAGTTTTTGCTTTGTTAAGCGGTTCAGGAAAAGGTTTGGGGACCCGAACCTAGGCTTTGGACTTGGTTTGACCTGCAAATTGAAGGTCTTGTTAATATCACAACAAAATAGTGACTTTGTGCATATGTTTGAAAGCCTTTTTTTTTAGAATTTTTTGACGAAATTAAAACCCATTATAGACGAGACAGTGCAAATTCTAAATATGTAAATTTTTTTACAATTGGATTAGTTTTTCTATTTTTCAATTAATTTTTGATGAAACAGGTCCATAAACTTGAATTATCAGGGTTTTTTAGTATTTTAATAACTTTTTATTAAAATAATTTTTAAAAAAATTGTACAAAAACATACTTCAAACAATTCTTTTCAATTTGAAAAAAGAATTTCAAAAAAAGATAAGTTTAGGTCATCTTATGCATGATGTACATGACGATTTTTTAAAACACCAAATATGGCCAATAAAAAATTAGCAAAAAAAAATATTCAATAAAAAATTACCAAAAAAATGCAGAATGTGCTTCAATGAGTTACAAATGTTTTCTCAAAAGGATTTAAAAAAATATTATAATTTAGGTCAAAATATGGATGACATACACGTGCATGGTATAGTAAAAAAAAAGTGACTTTTAAACAGTGGTTTTTAGAAACACCTATTGAAAATCAATTTTTATCATTTGGGTATTCAAAAAAATTACATATTTAGAAACTAGACTCTGAGTACTACATTTTATGATTAGTGACTTCTTTTTAAGATTCCATCTCTAAGTGCTTCAAAGTTCAAGGTCAAATGTGACAAATTTTGAAAATCAGGGAAAACACTTCCATTTTTTGGCAAAAAAGTAGACAACTTCTTGCCAGCACCCAAAAGTCAATTTAGCAATAGGAGAGAAAATTTCACCAAAATCAAATCCCTCTCTGGGAGTAGCCCTTGGCTACGAGTCTAGCCTTGTACTTCTCCAATGAACTATCTACTCCAAACTTCTTAAGGACCCACTTGCAACTTATGGCCTTTCTTTGGGCAAATGAACAAGATCTCAAGTGTTACAAGAGTCTAAATCCATCACCTCCTCCTACATGGTAACTACCAAGACTCACTATCATTTGCATGAATAACTCCCTTGTAGGATCTAGGCTCATCATGAGTACTCAATAGAGCAAATACACAACAGAAATCTAGTGGGCTATGATGGAACGATATAAAATTCTTCATAGTTCCAGTATTTTTTATCCTTAATATTATGTCATCAAGTTGAAGGATTTCCAAACTTAGGGTTCTTTGCATACCAAAGGAGATGTTAAACCATAAACCCCCATGCCAAAGTTAGAATGTAAAGGTCACATTTGTTCTATTTCTTCAATGACCGCTTGTCTCCCATTACCCAAGGTTTAAGTTGCTTCCTTATGCCCCCTTGAATGTCTTTTGACCAGCCCCTTGCTAAAAATTTACCTTTGCTAGCTCTCACCCAAAAAAGCTTTATCTTTTAGACCCACTAGCCCTCTTTTCCTAGAAGGAAAAGAATATTTTAATGCATAGACGCCAAGGTCCAGTTCTACTAACATTTTTCCTAATAGGTGGTGATAGTGGATTTGTATCTTCCATTCCACCAACAATAAAATATTGATAGAGTTGGTGCTTGTGGAATTGTGGAAAGAGTGATAGCTTGTTAGTGACTATCAAGGAGTGAAGGATGACGGGCCCAAGACAATATAAAGTGATTTCTTTGTGTTTCTGCTATTTCACCATGTTTCACCATGGTGTCTCTCTGAGGGCCATGAAAAGGCAGAAGTTTGACACGTGGCTACCGTATGTGTAAGAAAATGTCCAGCTGGAGAGGGACGTGTTCTGATACCCTAGTTGAATTTCCTCCGCCATTCCACTAGGCTATAGATCAGTATGCTTCGCTAGATTGTAGAATGGCAGAAATCTTGACACATGGAATTCTAAAGGGATGGAACTGGTGCATTAAATGACAAGAACATGACATGTCATTGTCCTATGGATGTGGCCACTTGCCGAAGGGTTGTCTTGATCGCATGCAGATGATCCAATGGTGGTCCACCATTCCTCTAGGACTATATCTCTGACCATATCCTTTGCATGCTAGATTACAGAATATGGTCTTAACTACTCTGCAAGGGAGACATTTTCTCAGGATCATGGTTGGGAGAGCTATCCAGGTGGCAAGTCGTCATTGGGAAAAGCAGGCATCACTCTCCTACTTCACAAGGGGCCAAATCAATGCCATTCAAATCAAGCTAGCTAGGATCGTGATCGACAGCCAAAATTTAAAAGTATGATAGGGAAATAGGTTGGCGCTGATATGATGATGCTTCATTGCAAGCATTAACTGCTCAGGCATGTATAGAGTCTCCATTGCCAAACACTACAAAGAAATTTATTAATAGAAAGATTTGGTTTATGCAGGCTTAACCTTTGGAAATTCGTGCTTCTACCAGGAATGACATTTCATCTGTTGTGTGATGAAATTTGACATGATGATAGTGCTAAATTAAGGAAATTGAGACACCTGACTTGGCATGGTTCAGTGCAAGAAGTGATGTTCTCAGTTATGCAGATTTATGAGATCCTATCTTTCTGTTCACTTTTGGTAATCTTCAAGAGATTTCTATTTTTGACAGGAATGCATCAAAGTGACTAGAATTAATTAGACCAAAGATATGCGGATGTGTGCTTACATCCCAGAATTTCTATAAATAGACAAGTGCTGGTGATACCCCTTATACTGTTTAAACCGTGCTTACAATATGGCTTTCCCTTGTTCCCGTGTGTTATGTTTTCTCCCTTCTATCAGATTTTCTTCCTTGTTCTCATGGCTATTAACCTGTCCTTACAGAATTAGGAGACTTGGAGTTTTCTTCCTTTGGAATAGGTGGTGTAGGGAAAATTTGAGGATAGTAGCAGCATCCATTGTACCTCTATGATTTCTTCTCCAGTCTCTTAACTCATATGATGGTGGGTCCTGAGGATGAATCTCCCAGCTCTAGTATTTCCTTATTTCTGAGAGTTAGTAGATTCCCTTCTAGAGTAGAGAAGCTTCTCAGCTTCCTCTACCCCTCCCCTACATCTAATTTTCCTAACAAAGAATCAACTCTAGGTGTAGGGGGATTTCCCACCAGGATGATATAGATAAGGGATGAGAGGTGAATTGTTACTATTGCTATTGTTCTCTTGGATTGGCTTCCAACACTTTTGAAGCTAGCCAGGTGTGGATTCTCTAAGTTTCTTCTCGGTTCAAGTTGCATGAAACTTCTCAATTAGGAGGGTGGGATCACACCTGTGGAATGGAACTTGGAAATAGTGAAGGAGATTTAGAATTCCTTGGTTTCCTTTTGATATTGTTCCTTACACATTTTCTCATTTCTTGGTGCGCAGATTGGAAAGGCAGAGCAGTGAATGCTCTCATAAAATACTCTTATGGCATTTGAGGAGTGCCTGACTCCAACGACATCCGACAATGCATCAATCATCAAAACCTTGGTTCCTTCCCCAGCAAAATAGTAGGACATATAATTGTGAAGCGGTTGCATCGGCCTCCTCTCGCAGCTTCATCTTTTGGTTATTAAAAATTTGTAACTTCTTTCGTCTTAAGCTTGAAGTGTGTCTACTCCCTTATCTTTATAAAAGGGAATTCAGGGCTTGTGAAAAGATATTGGTTTGATGTCATGTTTCTAGACTTGGTCTGTAATATGGGATCAATCTGGTTAAGGAGAAATTGTAAATAGTTTATTTTCTGCAATAAATTAGTCATCCATTTCCATGTTTTCATTCTGATTTTTAAGATATCTTTATAGAGCTACAAAGGCTGTGTTATAATTTAATAAATAGTTTACTTTACAAAATTTATTGAGTCTCTCAAGTACACTATCTCCTACTTCATGTATATAGTTTTACATTTATGAATATATTTGATTAAGGATCAGGTTTATTCATTATCACAGTCTTTCCTATGTTATATATTATTCTTGCAGCATTCACTCAAGTAGTGAAATAATTCACTGCTAAAGGATATAAAATGTATTAGGAGTTTACATGGACAACTAAGTATGGTCAACTTCAAGACTAGTAAAGTGTTTTAATGTAAGGCATTACTATATCTTTACAATAAACTAAGTTTTATTATATCAAAGTTCTTTATGTGCTTCTATAAGTTTCTTGACTCTATGGCCCTAGGATAGGCACTGGTCTATTCATGAATACTATGTTGAGTTTACATCCTTTTAATCACCGTCATCATTATTTTACAGAAATCAACACATTTTCCTTTCTAGCAATAGATGTTAGGAGTTAAGTTTATTTTACGTGTTCCTCTGCAAAGAAAATGATTAAAGCTTAAGAATTCAGCCCATCTCTTTACTTATCATAAATTCTTTAAGCAATCTTAAAGGAACACATATGTTATTGGAGAAGTGTTATTGAGTGATTACTTTCAGGGACCCCCATCCATTTGAATAGAACATTGTTTTACCTAAAAGGGAAAGATCCACAAAATTGGAACACCCTCCTTGGTTTCACAAAGCCTAAAGTGCAGAGGAAAGAGGGATTGAAAACCCCTGTTTCCTATTCATTTACCAATCCCTCAAGGTAGGTCAGTTATTAGAAAGTGGCTATTCTATAGATCTATGTTTTTTCCTTGAGATTAGGTTAGGAATTTAAAATAACCAACAGATTGGCAACTCTACTGGAGTTGAAGTAAAAATATTGTCAAATCTTGCTGTATAGTTTCTAGAAATGGTTTTCCCATTTGAGTCACCAATAGATTGGTGACTCTATTGGGGATCTAAAATAAGAGTTGTGTCTTATCTTAAAGACCTTAGCTAAATAAATCCACCTATATATTGAAGAGTTAGAGGTTAGATTATCATGTTCCTTACAAGAAAAGGATTGGCGACTCTACTATGTTTTTCATTTGTAGTTGAGGTAGATACAAATCTAATACATCAAGTTTCATATCCCAGAATGTTCTACATGACTCTACTGTGAAACAGGATTCAGACGCTGATTTTATAAAGGAGTAGTATGCTTTCAAGTTTTATTCCTCTATAAGTAGAGGTGGTGACTCTACAAGAGAAGAGATATGGTAAATCAAAACAAAGTTTGTGTCAGTGGAAAAAGGTCCCTTTCAGGTATTTTACAAAGTTTCAAGAAAGTTTCCCTAAAAATTTAAAGATGTATACTCAGCAATCGCACTTCTTTTATCAAAGTGAATTTGTCAGGGAAAGGTATAAGGATATTGATTTCAGTAATATTTGTGGGTTTCCAAACCATGTGCCTAATGAAGTTAGGAGTCAAATAAAAAAGTTCAATAATGACAGATCCAAAATATCTCGCAACCATTTATATGAATTTTGTGACTTAATGGGAGATTGTGAAATGGGTCATGAGGATGTTGTCATAAAGATGTTTATTCAAACTTTTAAAGGAGAAGTTAGAGAATGGTTTGCATGTTTACCCAATCAGTTTATTCTTTCATGGAAAGATTTAAAGTTGGCTTTTATGGAAAAATTTGGGGAAAGAATAGATGTCGATATATTGATTAAAAAGCTCATGCATATTGAGAAAGAAGATAAGGAATCAATCTCAGCTTTCAATTTAAGATTTTCCAAAATAGTAAGTGATATTCCTAGAAATATTAGACCTAATGAGGCCATGTGTTTGATTATATATTTGGGTACATTCAATAAAAGGGATAGTTATCGACTAAGAGATAGGAACCCTACTACTATGATACAAGCATGTTCTTTGGCCATGAGTATAGAAAATAATTTCAAACATACAATGATAAAAGATTGTGAAATTATGGGAAATAATTACAAAAGGAAGAGTGGATCCATCTATTTCCCCATTTGTCAAGGGGGAGGCAAACTGGACCGTTCAAATAAACCCATGTCAAGTCAATCAACACATATAACTCAGTGTGTTCAACAGAATAGAGGTTATGATCAAGACAGAAAGGTTCAAAGTCTATATAATCCTATTTCTCTTTCTTCCCGTTACTATCAAAATAAAAAGAAATATCCAGAACCTTATAGGGTAACTAATGAGATAACTAATTCCTAGATGCATAAATAAATATCAATTGTGCAAGTTCCTCCATCTTGTGAATATGTAGTGAGTTGTGAGGATATGTCCCCTATTTATGATGATCTGTATCTTGTATCAAGTGATGAGATCTCATCTCCTAGAGAAACAATTTCTTTTGAGTTTGAATGTCAGAAGCAATTGGTCCTTACCAATAATACAAAATATGGTGAGCAGTTATCAGAGTGCTCATACCAGAGTTGTGGAAATTCTAAGTCAGATAATGATGTAGGTTATCAGGATACTGATATTGAAGAGTATGCAAACACAATGCATGTAAGAGATAACCCACTCTTTGAGGAGCCTATGGGCTTGTCATCAATAAAGGATATGGACCCTTATAGATACATAGATAATCCACTTTTTGAAGAGGATCCCAAGGAGGCTAGTAGACTGATACTAGTTCAACATACAGGAGTATCTGGGGAAACAAAAACTTCATTAAATAATCAAGACCTGGGTAATTCCCAATCCCATATTCACCATCGGATGGAATGGCCAGCTGAAAAATTGGAAAATAAAGTCATCATGTCAGACTTTAAAGAAGAAATTGGGTATGATTGTTTTAGGTTTGACACTGACTCAGCAAAATCTAAAAATTCCTTTAATACCAACTATGAAATAGATTATGACTACTTTTATTTTTTGAATATATGTAAAAGGCAAAAATTAGAGGAAAATAGTTATTTCAAAGGGTTAGATATAATTGAAACAGATGATGTCTCTCTTTTTAACAATATTTTTCAAATCTCTATGGTTCAGAGTGGATAGGGAGATTCTGAAGGCAATTGTTGTTCAATGGGTTATCCAAATGTCTATGGCAGAAACATATTAGATTTTAGTAAAGTTTTCAAAAGAAGCTTGATGAAGTCACTAGAGAACAAAATGTTTGACAGAGGCAAGTTTTACTTCTTCTCTGCATAATAGCCTGGGACTATTATGTGTTTGGTCTACTCCTCCAGAGTTTTTATGTGATCTTGCCCTATTCAGGTTGAACAGGCATCCCCAACTAGAGCCACTGATGGAACCATATAAAATTCTTCATAATTCTAGTATTTTTATCCTTAGGCTTATGTCATCAGGTTGAAGGATTTCTAAACTTAGGGTTCTTTGCATACCAAAAGAGGCATTAAACCCTAAACCCCCATGCCAAAGTTAGAATGTAAAGGTCACATTCATTATGTTTCTTTAGTGACCGCTTGTCTCTTGTTACCCAAGGTTTAAGTTGCTTCCTTATTCCCCCTTGAACGTCTTTTGACCGGCCCTCACTAAAAATTTACCTTTTCTAGCCCGCGCCTACAAAAGCTTTATCTTTTAGACCCATTTGCCCCCTTTTCCTAGAAGGAAAAGAATATTTTAACGTATAGATGCCAAGGTCCAATCCTACTAACCTTTTTCCTGATAGGTGGTGATAGTTGATTTGTATCTGCCATTCTACCAACAATAAAATATTGATGGAGTTGGTGCCTATGAAATTGTGTAAAGAGTGACAAGTAATCAATAACTATCGAGGAGTGAAGGATGGCGGACCCAAGACAATATAAACTGATTTCTTTGTGTTTCTATTATTCTTCCATGCTTCACCATGGTGTCTCTCTGAGGGACATGAAAAGGCAGAAGTTTGACATGTGGCTACCGTGTGTGCCAAAAAAAGGTCTAGCTAGAGAGGGATGTGTTCTAATATCCTAGTTATCATTTCTCTACCATTTTGCTGGGCTATAAATTAGTATGCTTCACCAGATTATGGAATGGCAAAAATATTAACACGTGGCATTCTAAAGGGATGGAACTATTGCATTAAATAACAAGAATGTGACGTGTCTGCCGAAGGGTTGTCTTGCTCACGTGCAAATGATCCAACGGTCATCCGCCATTCCACCAGGACCATATCTATGGCCATATTCCTTATGTGTGGAATTACAGAATATGGTCTTAACTAATCTACAAGAGAGATATTTTCTTGGGATCCTTGTTGGGAGAGCTATCCAGGTGGCAAGTCATCATTAGGAAAAGAAGACATCACTCTCCTACTTCACAAAGGGCCCAATCAATGCCGTTCAAATCAAGCCAACTAGGATCGTGATCGACAGCCAAAATTTAAAAGTGTGACAAGGAAATAAGTTGGCACTGATCTAATGATGCTTCATTGCAAGCATTAACTACTCAAGCATGTGCAGAGTCTCCATCACTACCACTACAAAGAAATTTATTAACAGAAAGATTTGGCTTATGCAAGCTCAACCTATGGAAATCTGTGCTACTACCATGAACAACATTTCATCTACTATGTGATGAAATTTGACATGATGATAGTGCTAAATTAGGGAAACTAAGACACCTAACCTGACATGATTCAGTGCAAGAAATGATGTCCTCAGTTATGCAGATTTATGAGATCCTATCTTTTTGTTCACTCTTGGTAATCTTCAAGAGATTTCTATTTAGGATAGGAATGCATCGAAGTGACTAGAATTAATTGGACCAAAGATGTGCGGATGTGTGCTTACATCCTAAAATTTCTATAAATAGACAAGTGATGGTGATACCCCTTATACTATTTAAAATATGCTGATAGTATGACTTTCCCATGTTCCTATGTGTTCTATTTACTCCCCTATTCTATCAAATTTTTTTACTTGTTCTCATGGCTATTAACCTATCCTTACAGAATTAGAAGACTTGTATTTTTCTTCCTTTGGAATAGGTGGTGCAGGGAAAATTTGAGGATAGTAGCAGCATCCATTGTACCTATGTGATTTCTTCTCCAGTCTCTTGTCTCATCTAATGGTGGGTCCTGAGGGTGAATCTCCCAGCTCCAATAGTTCCTTATTTCTAAGAGTTGGTAGATTCCCTTCTGGAGTGGAGAAGCTTCCCAGCTTCCTCTACCCCTCCCCTACATCTAATTTTCCTAATAGAGCATGAACTCTAGGTGTAGGGAGATTGCCCACTAGGATGATACAGATAAGGGATGAGAGGAGAATTGTTGCTATTGTTGTTGTTCTGTTGGCTTGCCTTCCAACACTTTTGAAGGTAGCCAAGTGTGGATTCCCCAAGTTTCTGCTGGGTTGAAGTTGCATGAAACTTCTCAATTGGGAGGGTGGGATCACACCCATGCAGTGGAAACCAGAAATAGTGAAGGAGATTCAAAATTCCTACATTTCCTTTCGATATTGTTCCTTGTACATTTTCTCATTTCTTGGTGCATGGCTTGGAAAGGCAGAGTAGTGAATGCTCTCATTAAATACTTTGATGTCATTTGAGGAGTGCCTGGCTCCAACAACATCTGAAAATGCAGCAATCATCAAAAGCCTAGTTCCTTCCCTACCAAAATAGTAGGACATACAGTTGTGAAGCAGTTGCACTGGCCTCCTCTCCCAGCTTCATATTTTGGTTATTAAAAATTTGTAACTTCTTTTGTCTTAAGCCTGAAGCTTGTCTGCTCCCTTATCTTTATAAGAAGGAATTCACGTCCTGTGAAAAGATATTGGTTCGAGGTCATGTTTCCAGACTAAGTCTGTAATATAGGATCAATCTGGTTAAGGAGTGATTGTAAATAGTTTTCTTTCTGCAATAAATCAGTCATCCATTTCCAAGTTTTCATTCTACATTTTAAGATATCTTTATAGAGCTACAAAGGCTATGTTATAATTTACTGAACAATTTACTTTACAAATTATGTTGAGGCTTTGAAGTATACTGTCTCCTACTTGATGTCTACAGTTTTACATTTATGAATATATTTGATTACGGATCTAGTTTATTCATTATCACAGTCTTTCCTGTGTTATATATTATTCTTGTAGCATTTGCTCAAGTAGTGAAATAATTGGTTGCTACAGGATATAAAATCTATTATGGTTTTATAGGGATAGCTAAGTATGGTCAACTTCAAGACTAGTAAAGTGTTTTAATGTAAGACATTACTATATATTTACAGTAAACTAAGTTTTATTATATCAAAGTTCTTTATGTGCTTTTGTTAGTTTCTTGACTCTATGGCTCTAGGATAGGCTTTGGTCTATTCATGAATACTATGCTGAGTTTACATCCTTTTAATCACCCTCATCATTATTTTAAAGAAATCAACACATTTGCCTTTCCAGCAATAGGTTGTAGGAGTTAAGTTTATTTTACGTGTTCCTCTACAAAGAAAATGATTAAATCTTAAGAATTCAGCCCATCTATTTACTTATCATACATTCTTTAAGCAATCTTAAAGGAACACATCTATTATTGGAGTAGGGTTATTGAGCAAGTACTTTCAGGGACTCCCATCCATTTGAATAGAACACTATTTTCCCCAAAAGGGAAAGATCCACAAAATAGGAACACCCTCCTTGATTTCATAGAGCCTAAAGTACAAAGGAAAGAGGGATTAAAAAGCCCTATTTCATGTTCATTGGCCAATCCGTCGAGGTAGGTCCGTTATTAGAAAGTGGCTATTCTATAGATCTATGTTTTTTACTTGAGATCAGGTTGGGAATTTAAAACAATCAATAGGCTATACTTGTCAACTAGATTCTATCATCTTGTGGATCTCCTCAAAGGTGGAGTAAGAGACTCTACTTGTTGTTCTAGATGCTCATCTATACCAGCTTCTTTTGTAACAACAGATTCTTCCTGATCAAAACTACTAAAATCTTCTTCTTCTTCACCCTCCAATCCATCATTGTGTTCTTCCTGAGATGCATCTTCCTGCTCTAAATCAAAGTACACTCTCTTCAACTTTTCTTTCTCTTTCAGCTACTCAGGTTTAGAAATAGCTCTAAGTTCCTTGAAAATAATATCTCTAGAGAAAAAGTTTTTTGGCTAGAGGATCCCAAAGCTTATAACCCTTAAAATTATGACCATATCCAATGAAGATGTATTTTTGTGCTTTTGGATCTAACTTAGATCACTTTTCCTTAGGCGCATGAACAAAAGCCTCACAGCCAAATACCCTTAAATGTGAAACAAAAGGTTTCTTACCTATCCACAGTTCATAAGGTGTTGAATCAAGATCCATACAAGGAGATCTGTTAATCAAGTAGTAGGCAGTACACACAACCTCTGTCCGAAAGTATTTATCCAACTATGAGTCACTCAACATACTTCAGGATCTTTCCATGATTGTTCGGTTCATCCATTCTACAACACCATTCTGTTGTGGTGTATACAGAGTTGGCTTTTGTCTGATTATACCTGCATGCTTGCAAAACTCATCAAATTCCTTAGAGCAATATTCTCCTCCATTATCAGAACTTAATATTTTTATCTTTTAATATCTATTGGTTTTTACTAAGAATTTAAAATCCTTAAACTTAGTGAAAGCTTCAAATTTGTGTTTCATAAAATAAATCCATGAGAATCTGGATACATCATCAATTAAGGTGACAAAATAATGATATATTTTGATAGAGTCATTATCTATAGGTCCAAACACATCTATATAAATAATCTCTAACTTCTGTTTTTCTCTATTGCTTCCTAAAGGAAATGATTTTTCTATTTTGTTTACCAAACACACAATGCTCATAGAAATTAAATTGCTCATCAGAATAAGAAAAACCATCCAAAAAATCTTTATTCTTAATAGTTTTCAAAACATTATTGTGTGGCCCAATCTATGGTGCCACAACATACAAGTGTTTTCAAAAGCCTCATAAACATAAGAGGTATTACAAACTATAGTGTCATGTAGCCTAAACAAGGTTCCCAATCTCTTCCCCTTCACTACCACCAAGTTGCCTCTCACCAATCTGCAACCATGCTTATCAAATGTTACATGCATTCCCAAATCATTCAACTTCGAAACTAAAATTAGATTTCTAGCTAATCTAGGAACATAAAAAAATACTAGGGAGGGTTTTAATCCTCCCATCACTAAAACACAACAATACCTTGCCTTTTCCAACTATCAGATATGTAGAGTTGTCCCCAACGTACACTCTACCTACATGATAATCCTCATATGTGGAAAACCATTCCTTATGGGAGGTCATATGAAATGAGCATCATGAGTCAACCAACCAGCTATCATTAGAAATAACATTACATGTAGAAAGTGAAATAGCTTCACCTACATTGGACACCTTATCAAAAACACTCTCCCACTATTTCTTTGCATTTCTACACTCCTTCACATGCCCCCTTTTACCGCAGTTCGAGTACTTAACTCTGTTGTTCTTCCTAGGAGTCTTAGATCAGTCCTTAGACTTGTCCTTAGCCTCTTTATAATATCCTTTTAGTCCTCTTTCCTTATACCCTCACCTGACACTGAGAGCATCCCCTTAAGTATCTAAACTCTTCTTCCTCAATACCTGTGCCAGTAAAACTGCAACAACAACATCCAACTTCAAATCTGCGACGTTAGCAGTGATAGCAAGGATAACATTCTCCCAAGACTTAGGTAAAGAACAAGAAGATAAATTTATCTTCCTCATTAACTTAAACATCTACAAATGCTAGTTGACTCAACAACAAATTAAAAGAATTTAAATTCTCTGCAACTGATTCACCCTCTTTCATTTTCATAGAAAACAATTTACGCTTCAAGTAAAGTTTGTCTACCATACTCTTGGCTTCATAGATCTCACCCAAACATTTCTACAATCTATGTGGAGTCTCTTCCTTTGTGGTATTCAACATGACAGAATCTACAAGATACAAATGAATAGTACCTCATGCATTTTTATTCAGTCTATCCTACTCATCTTGAGAGACATCATTAGGTTTCTTCTCTTTTTGAATAGCCAACCACTGGTTTCTTCCTTCGAGAAAATCCTCCATTTTCAACTTCCATAACTCATACCTATTGTACCTTGCACACATGCCCCATTTTTCCAAATGGAGACCCCCTCTTTTGGTTTGGCTTGGAGTCTCGACCTTTGTTACTTATGATGATGAGAAGGTGAATTTATGCTTAGAATGCATGATTTGTTATGGATTTGGGTATTTCACATTTGTGGAGTCAGTTGATGTCTTTAACAATTGATTTAGAAGTGTCTTGAGTGGCCTTGTACTTAAAAGATTGTCATGTATTTCCTTTTGCGCTAAAATTGGGTGTTATTACCTTTTACTCTAAAATCCTGTCACTAGATTTTGCCCTTGAGATTGCTTTTCCAAGATGTGTCATGTTAAAATTCTTAGTTTCCATATCTTACAGTTACAAAATTGTCTCAAATTCTATTAGACTTCACTAAGGGGTCCATAAGCTTTCACCCTAATACATGTTCCTGAAGCCCTGATTCGGCTAAGTCTGAAATCCTGAAAATCTTGAAAAAATGGTTAAGTCTGAAATCTGGTGGAACCACAAAATTCTAGAATCTGCATATGAAATCCTATGGATCTGGAACCCATCTCAAACATCCTGAAAATATATTTAAAAATATTTAAAGTATATTCTTATACTTAAATATAATTTTAAATATACTTTCACCCTAGACCTTTCCAAATCTGCCGCTAAAAATGACCCCAACTGACCTTTGTGCTAAAACTGCCTCCTACCGACCTCTGTGCTAAAATTGCCCTCCACCAACTTGCACTGAAATGGCCTTCTACTGACATAAGTGGTGCAGGTCGGTTGGCGCTAAAACTCGCATAGGTCGGTTACTTTGAAAACCCCTGGAAATAAACTTTCGCTAAAAATAGACCCAGCGGACCTGTGCTAAAAATGGAACAGACCGACCTCATGAAGCATCATTTTAGTCAGTCAGACTCAAAATCCATGCTAAGTTAGGATGGACCCAAAATCTGTGCTAAGGTCAGATGGACCCAAAATCCACGGTAAAGTCGGATGGACCCAAAATTTGTGCTAGGTCAGTTAGAAGCAAAATCAACGCTTTTTGGTGTTTTGAGCCAAAAATTTGATTTTTTCAAAGAGTAAATTCGATTTTCTTGATGGATTTGAATTGCATATCTATTTGTCACATCATGATGATCATTTTACCAAGTTTGTGTGGATGTTTTGGCATGTTTTATGATAATTAATGCCACTGTACATGAAAGGTCGGTGACCCCAAAAAATCCTGCTTTTTGCAAAAAAATGCTAGAAAAACATGAAATTAAAGTCTGTAAATGGATCCTAATGACTGTAAAAACTTCCTAGATCAATATATTGGCCAAATGGGTACTTGAAAATGGTAAAAAATGTAGAAAATGATGTGAGAATCACTAGATTTAAGAGGTTGTTCATAGAGAAAGTGACATTGACAATGGGTTGTTTTTGACCGATCCATGACTGCAAATGGACATGTTTTGATCCAAATTGATGAAAAATAATTTGTTAAGATGAAATTGATGCTTTTCATTGTGAATTGTAGGTCTTGGAGGAGACAAGAGCTTGTTGGAGCCATCTTGGAAGGATGAAATATATAGGTACCATGCTGATCTAGAAATGTAGAATCAACATTCTATCAACCAAATTGCCGTTGCACCTACAGAAGGAAGTCAGTATAATGTCCAAGATGATAAAGAAGAGTCCTAGGGGCTGAAAACCATAGAGGATCATGTCAAATCACTGTTGTTCCTGTAGATGTAGTTCATTGCACAAGACATGCATATGACTGTTACAACAGTCCGGTCATCAAGAATCGATCCAGTAAGCATCTAGTTGGACATGCCTTCATAAAAGAAGTGCCACACAATCCTCTTGGTCCATTGAACACTGGGAATCCCATGAATTCACATCAGCTCAAGTTTTCAAGTGTCATGTGACTCTATTTTTGCTTTATTAGGCCTTAAAAATTGACTTTTCATCATGTACAACCAAATGAGTATCCATTTTGTCTAAATTCAATGTATTTATAAGCTGTATTTTGTCTTTTTTCTAAAAGATAAATGCAAATCTAAAAATGTAACAAACTGTTGTACTTCATTAAATGCCATAGAATCTGGACCATTGGTGTTGAGTTAATCTCCACCCTCCATTGAAAAATTTGGTATGGTGTCTTGTCTATAAAAGGGCCATCCTTTTCTCTCATTTGTAAGTAAGATTTGATACTGAATTGCTAAGACTTTGCCAAAATATAGTCAATACAAAGCAAGTTTTGTAGGTTACTAGGAATTTGTGTTTATGTGTTGTCTCATTTTGGTTTTCATGGTTCATATCAATCTAAATTTAATTAGTTATGCTTTTGCAATGATGGGTAAATGTTAAGATATCTGATGCATGATTTGGTCCATACTATTAGTGCTTGCTGATGGTAAGTGGCTATGTATAGTTAGCCTAGGATCTGTCATTGAACATAGTTCGGTTGCCTTCCAGTAGTTAAACTGTGCCATTGTCCAAGTGTTTAATGAGTGAATGCAATTTGAAAATCATAAGGATACTTTGAAGATTGCATCATTTCTTACAACATTGTGGGTTTCCTATCCTCGTGAAACAAGGAATGATTTATTGAAAGTATTTGTCTATCTGCAGCATTTTACCTGGTTGTGACTATCACTTAGGATCTCTTATCCCTTCTCTCTCTCCTTTTCCTTTTGCATTTTATTTATATCAAGTTTGTTAGGTTAGGTTATAAGAAGCATCTACATTACAAATCTACTAAAAGTATCATAGGGATTCTGCATACACTACTGTCATTCTATAAACCCTGCATTTCGTGTAAGACCCCTTGTCGGTATAGCTAGAACATTCCACTAAGATATTCCAAGAAAGCTAAGACCTAGCTGTATTATCCTTGGGGCAGTCCTATCTTGGATAGGATACCTTTTTCAAGAGGTGTGAAACTAGAAATCACACCTACGTTGCTGTGTGCTAAAATAGTCATCAACAATACCATGTTCCGTTGAACTTCTCAATGTCTAATCGTGAGGTTGAACCAATTATGGATGCAACCATAATATCAACTCAAGAACTATAAAACAAATACAAAGAAATCTCCTACTACAGTTACACAGCCTTCACACTACCACCCAAGAGTCAAAGATGGCCAGGCTTTGAAACCAAATGTTAGAAATGAAGACAATACCCACTCAACAGAAATTTGATTCAAATAATTTTAATGATCTTTAACAATGTATTAGAGAATGAAGATTGCAACAAAATATTAAATATGCAACACAAAAGCCACAAATCTAAAAACTGAACACACAATGACACAATATTTTCATGGAGAAAATCCTTTTGGGTAAAAAACTCAACTAGGAAAGAGGCACAAGTTTGTATTAATTTGCAAAAGTGATACAATACATCAACTACACAACTCTCTCCACTAGTCTTGAATCTGACAGCATTCTTGTAGCACCTGAGTACCTATAAATCTATATGCTACAACAAATACATGGAAAAATACTTATAGAAGTGCTCTAACACCAATATAGGCATCCACTTTCTCTCTCCTGAGAATCTCCAACATGCAAATATTAAATATCTCCTTACAAGCTCCTACCACTTGTCCAAAGTCAACCATGCAAAGTTTGACACCCAAGACTAAATAAGGTCTCTTACAACATCTTATGATGCATCATAACCATCATAGATTCTACCAAAGAGTATCTTCCCAAGATGGGTGCCTAGGGCTAAACATACCAACTTACACATAGTAAATATTTGTCATATGTTGTGTCATAGAATCTTATGAAAACTTGTATCTGTCATAGATTCTTTACATGCACACACCAAACATTATGACATGTGTCATACATGCTAAAAATAAAAAATTCTCGCGAGGTAGCTCCTACCCTCATTTACTCATGATTTTTGCAATTGCCAACCATAAATGCCACTCCATAATTACCTTTGGTGAATATGGAATTACCACTGTCGGTGAAACTACCTCATTCCCTTATGGGTAATTAAAATTTATAAATAATAAAATAGAATAAATATAATATCAAGATTTACAAGGTTAATGGCACCTTATCCCAACAATTCTAGCACCTATTTTCCATCTGTGAGCCTTTGGTAGATATCAACAAATCAAGATTGGTGTTGTATAATTGAGGCCACTATGGTGTCTAGTGTTCATGAGATTCCAACACTACTTGCAAGTCTATATAATTGGAGGTTGAATCAAACCATTTGTAAATTTATTAATGCTTCCCTTCTTGTGGTGAATGTTGAGATGAAACTATTGGAGGTAGGTGGACCATCTTTGATGTTGATCATTCTACAACTTTCCTTGTGTCTACATGAATTAGAGAGGCTTGTGATCTATGTGAATGACAACCTACTTCCACGAGATATAGTGATTCCATTGTTTGCAGGCATAAACAATAGCATACAACTCCTTGTCATATGTAGGTGTTATACATGAAAAGAAAATAAGGTTGAAATGTAGTTAAGATAGATTTAATCAAACCCTCCTTTCACAATAACACTCAAGGACAACAATCGAGATAAGTCACTATAGATGGAGAGGATTTAGCTACAGGTTGACGTAGCTTAGGAATGAAATAGAAAGATAGATTAGATTGATAGATTTGTCAAACCCTAGGTTTAATAAGCCTCAAACCCTAATTATAATGAAATTAGGTATAGATGAACAAAATACAATAGATGATCGCATAGGCAAACACTAAATACAAATTAGAAACATACTAGAATTCAGATTTTCAAAGGCAGAAACTTTAGAGATAACGGGGTAGGCGTCCAAGTCCAACAGGGCTATTTTTCTATAGATCTAGAATAGTGGAGTGTGTAAGACTACAACCTGCTTTAGATTTTCTAGAAATGCTAGTTGGGAGGACCATGGGGTAGGTGCCCTAGTCCAGTAGGGTTGACTCTCTGTACTTTCTTCTTAGATCCTAAATCTCTATCCTCTGCTCTTCTCCTCTACATCTCAACTTCACCAAATCCCACACTTGTAACTTGCAATCACAAAGAGAGGGGTTTGGGGGTTGTAGTGTTTAGGAGCTTGCTTTGGTCAAGCCCCGGAATGGCATTCAACCCTTCCAACACCATTATTAGATAGATTGCATGTCCTTGGTGGATAGAGACAAAATTAAATGATGAAATAGATTGATTGAAACATAAATAGATGTCACCTTAGAGGTGAATCCCTCATGGAGTTGAAGATCTTTCACATCATGAGGAGATGGATTGGCGAAGCCAAATCTGCAACAAACAAACACAATAACAACATAATTATGGTCTACAACATAATGAATGCCTTGAAATCCATTATCTCAATATCAAAAGTTCACATTATCCATCTAGGTTTGCAATGAAGTCCTAAACATGTTTATATATGTATTCCCACTAAACTTTCATAATTCAAATTTAAAAGGCTGACAAAGGGAAACCTTTTTAAAAGTCCTATGCTGACAACTTAAATTTAGGTCTCAATAAATCTGCGTAGACTAGGGTGTGGGTGCCCAATTCCCAAGGCATGATTTGAGTCATTATTAACATTAAATGTGGACTCCTAAGTCCCATTTGACATGGGTTTTGGGGGAAATTGCTTTGGGATAAGTTGTAAACATGCATAATGAAATTAAGGGGACCTAGGAGCTTAACTATGAGGTAAAAAGTCTTATGGAAACTTTTTACAACATAACATTTAGCCCCCACTTTAATTTATGTATGATCTTATGACCTATACATGCATTAAAGTATGGTCAAAAACACATCAAACATGCCAGACACATGAAGCTAAGGCATACACAAAGATTGAGGAACTATTTCTAGCCCCCAATCTTAGGTAAGCACTAGAAGACACATGGAAGACATGCAAGACATAATGAAGATAGTTAGAAGCACACAAAACATGGTGAATACAATGGAAGAATTTAATACATGATGAAGACATGAGATAAGTCACACAATACACAATGAATACATTAATAAAACATTATATATATCTATGAAATAAAATCCTAACTAAGGGGTAGAGGGAGTTAATTACCACACACCTTTAGATTGTCAAAAACAAGCAAAACAAAGACCCAAATGTGCAGACAGCTCATTTCCATATGCCTTTAGACCACACTTAGGGGAAAACACAACAAACACATAAGGAAAACACAAAGAATACATGAGCGTCGTATAGCATGCCATAGACATAATATACATCTTATACACGACAAACATGAGTGATGGAAGGAGCTTATTACTAAGTCCCACCATCTAAAACATGCCAAACACACCTGATGGTTGAGCTACACTATCATAACTGCTAGACACACTTAAGGTAGGATGACTCAAGATCCAACCCCACCTCGCGATGAGGACTTTGTATAAAATCATGTACACTAGCTCAAGAGATACACCATCCTACCTTCTGTAGAAGGGCTTTCAAAATGCAACCCCACTCATGTCATGAAGACACCTTATAGTGAAAATCAAGCATGTGCTCAAAGTATATAACCCCACTGGCATCACGGAGATGCCTTATAGTGAAAAAGAGGTATACGTGATAGATAAATGTATGCAAACACACTTTGTTAGTGTAAATTAATCAAATAGATAACATTATATATGCCCCCACCTTAAGGTGGTCGATGTCACTTACCGATATCAAGCACATTAAGGTTGAGTGAAAACATGCAAGGGAACAAGAGCTCTCGCAATACCTGTGCCCCCAAAGGTGACATGTGCCACGATCACTGAATGTTCCCAAAAATACATTGATAAGATATGATAAGATAATCAACAAGATATAAGGTTAGAAGATCTTACTATAAGATATTAACCAAATCAATTCATGAAGGCTATGTATGTATTAGATCAGCTCCAAGAAACTAAGGGTACACTTACGGGTTTAGATCCGAGTATAGCAGTTGGGCTTATACTACAGGTATCTCATGACCGATTGTAACAACAAGGTGAGATACAAAATAATACAAAGTGCAGGGAGCAACTGTAAGAGATAAGACAACATAATGCATCACACAGAGTGATTCTACTAGTCAAGCATTAGATATATGTATATCAACCCCATATTCATAAATGGACTAGGTCCATTTTTGCTTTGCTTGCTAAACGGACACATAGTCCTTATTAGTATTTATTTATTTTCATCATCCGCCAACTAGTAGAGCCACGAAAGAAGGGAAACAATAAAAATGAGAAAGGAGACAAAGTGCCTTAGGAACACCGCATAGGAGGATGGCCCCAAAACACCCTCCACAATGTTATGCCCCCAAGGCACAACACACAACAATAAGAAGAGGAGAGAGGAATATAGAATAATTAAGAATAAAAAAGAAGAATGTTATGATAGAGGTGGTCCCTTTGTATCCTTGACCTTACAAGAGTGTCAAGGGCCATCCAAAGAGACCTACACAACATATAACACAACATGGGGGAACACAACAAAATGCTAACAACATATATAACAAGGAGGAGGTCACCCTTGAGAGTAACTATAATAGGTGCTACATCTAGTGTGGCTAAAGGAGGGAGAAATACCTACTTGATTCAATGGGATATCTCCTGGTGAACAATCCTTGTCTATCAGCTTAGGATATCTCGCATGTAATTTTGGCCTTTTTGATATTGTATTAACATTAAGTTTAGGATGATAGTAGGATTTGGTGGGCTTCAGAGAATGGTATCCAATACCAGCCATATAATTAATTCTAGCAACTTGTAAAGGTACTCTGATTCCTTGTTGATTTACACCACAACCATTGCCTATGTGGTTGCAATTTATATACAAAATTTGGAATCCATGACCATGGAGAGAGTCCATCTCTTTAGAAGATGGTGAGGTCTCATAGGTCTCATAATTTGTAGTATAAGTAAGAGTATTGTCTTTGTTTTCTACCAAGGAGACTTTGGGTCTCGTAGGTGTTTCCAAAGTTTTCTTGGATGAGATCAATGCGACTTTTGATGTGTCAAGATTAGAGTTATTAAGTTTATATTCCCCTGTAAAAGGAGTAAAATCTAATGAACCCCAATCATCACCAAAAAGTGAATTCCATGCTTTAGGTTCTTGCACAACATTATCTATGGCAAGAGGTATTGATGAATCAACTCACAAGTTGTTTAGACTCTTATGATTGTTAACTTGTTTTTTGTGTTTCAATATGTAAACAATTATTTGGTTCAGGATTGGCTTCAATGGTGTGCAACTTGTTTTCATAGCTGAACTTTATTGGTCAATGAAGGGTAGATGGAACTACCCCCATGGCATGGATCCATGGTCTACAAAGAATCATATTATATGAAATCAAACCAAGCATGACATGAAAAAGGGTAGATAATGTCATGGGTCCAACCTTTATAGGTAAAGTTAAGGTACCTAGGGATTGTCTACCAACATTATCAAAGCCACAAATTCTAATCATATCTGGTTTGATTAAAGATGTGTCAATCTTGATTTTGTGCAGTAAGTGCATGCCACAAACATTAAGAGCCAATCCATTGTCAATCATAACTCATTTTATCAACTTTTAATCTATTGTGACAAAGATTATAAGATGATCACATTAGTTTTGAACTTCAATTGACGGTAATTCATGTGGTTGAAATAGAATATCCATTTTTGCTACATGCATACAATCTAACAAAGATGCTATATCATTTAGCTTAACAATAGGTGGTACAATCACCTTTTGTAAAGCTTCTTGGAGCATTTTGTGGTATGTAGGTGATGTTTTCATTAAATCCCAAAGAGAGATCTTAGATGGAATAGTGTGAAGCTGTTCAACAAGATCATATTCTTAACCACCTCTATGAGTGAGGTGAGGTGGTTGAGGGAGCATAGGTTGAGAAAATGGAAGCGAGACAGACACATGTGGTGCTTGCATACTTTTATTTTTATTACAGGTGTTGTGTGTGTGAGTAATCGTATTGTAATGTGGTTGTTGCGACACATTTTGAACACCTTGATTCTTATGAGTAATTTGTCTTGCATAATTAAGAATGTAATCTGGGGGTCGAGGTGCTTTTTGATCACCTTGAACCATCATAACTAGTTTGAATTATGGAGATGCATTGGTTGCTTCTTGTACAAGCATTTTAGGAACATTAGTATACTATTCCATTATCCCCTTAGTGGGTGGAACAAGTCTAGTAATGAAGATTTAATTAACATTGTTTTCCTTTTGATTACACTCAACATCTATCCCTAAAGGATTTAATGTGAGAGACCTTTCCTCATTCACTAATGCTATTGATTTTGAAGGGAGAACATTAGAACTAAGGGAAGGTATGGTGTTGTGAAGGAGGTTAGTGGTGATTGTGTCATTAGTGATGTCTAAGGGGCTTGAATTTGCAACCAAGGTAGGGCTATCCATAGTCTTCACTTCCTTAGAGATATCCAAGGCCCTTAAACATTCCATCATAGGAGAAAGATCCATATGATGAGCCATAGGAGCCTCATGTACCATGTGATTATTATATGAATAGTCATTATCTACCCATGGAGAATCCTTTTTGAGAGGGATCCCTTTATCCACTAATGCTTCATCTTCCAAAGGTAGAGCATTGGGATTAAGGGAGGGTAGGGTGATATTAAGTAATGTATCAATGATTTCATCTTCTTGCACCAAAATGTCCTTACAAGTGGGAACAAATTTGGGAGAGGATTCACAAGGTGAAATAGACAAATCTAGGTTAACATTAGGGAGTAGATGCATAGAAGAAGTGTCATCACAGTTATTTTTCTCATGACTGTTCATGGAGATGAATTCTGTTAAGGTTTCTAATATTGTAGGATGATCACTCATGAGGGTTAAGAATCTATAAAAATAAAGATCTTTGATAAATGAATGTAAATATACCAAAGAGAAATGACATGAAGGTGCCATAATGAAATGCAATAAGGTTTATTCATTTATCGAATATCACCAATAGTAGAAGATTTTGTACACCACAACACTAGTTTGAAGAAACTGAGTTTTTGAAGCTTTTAGAAAAGAATAAAAAACACACTAGTGTCACTACAAATAGAGTGTCCAAGATGTTAAAAGTTCTGTACAAAAGGTAGTATAGACCACTTGTAGGATTTCTTGCAACGAAATGTTTGAGATAGGTTATATTCCTTATGTTGAAATACACAATGTGTAATTGAAAAAGCTGAACATTTCAAGGCTAGGATGCAAAGTATGCACTATGATCCAACACTACACTTTAAAATCAGATTTGAATGAATGTTGAAAAGGAGTAGCAAAATCTGAAAATGTAATTTTGACTACAAACCCTAGTTTTTGCAAAGACAAGGTTATATGAAAAATGCAACTTTTTAAGCAAAACCCTAGCACAAATGCAATTTGTAAATGCAAAATTTTATATGAATCAATGATTTATTACTGTAATAAATATCAGATCTGATGCAAAAATCAGAAAATTAAATATTTTTATGATATGCCACACAAAATATGTAAAACTATGTGTTAATGCAAGCCTCGAATGCTTGTTTTTTCAAAAAAATTCAAATGAATGCTAGATTTTTCAATGAAAGATGAAAGATATGATATGAATGAATGCAAGGAATGATTACAACACTTAACAAGACGCAAGTTTAGTAAAAACATGGGTTCACCAAAATGCTATACATGAAAAGAAGATAAGGTTGAAATGTAGTTAAGATAGATTCAATCAAACCCTCCTTTCACAATAACACTCAAGGACAACAATCAATCCAATTCACTATAGATGGAGAGGATTCAGATATAGGTTGATGTCACTTAGGAATAATATGGAAAGATATATTATATTGATAGATTATGCAAACCCTATGTTCAATAAGCCTCAAACCCTAATTACAATGAAATTGGGTACAAATGAACAAAATATGATAGATGATCACATAGGAAAACACTAAATACATATTAGAAACATACTAGGATTCGGATTTTCAGAGACAGAAACTTCAGAGACATCAGGGTGGGCACCCGAGTCCAACAAGGTAGTTTTTCTAAAGATCTGGAACAGTGCAGTGTGTAAGACTACAACCCACTTTAGACTTTCTAGAAATGTCAGTTGGGAGGACCACAGGGCAGGCACCCTAGTCCAGTAGGGTTGATTCTCTGCACTTTCTTCTTAGATCCTAAATCTTTATTCTCTACTATGCTCCTCTGTAACTCCACTTCACCAAATCCTGCACTTATGACCTACAATCACAAAGAGAGGAGTTTCAGGGTTGTGGTATTTAGGAGCTTACCTTGGTCAAGCCTCGAAATGGCATTCAAGCCTTCCAACACTGTTGTTAGATAGAGTGTGTGTCCTTGGTGGATAGAGGAAAAATCAAATGATGAAATAGATTGATTGAAACACAAATAGATTTCATGTTGGAGGTGAAGCCTTAAAAGAGATGAAGATCTTTCACACCATGAGGAGATGGATTGATGAAGCCAAATCTACAACAAACAAACACAATAACAACATAATTCTACTTTGCAACATAATGAATACCTTGAAATCCCTTAGGTCAATATCACAAGTTTGCATTATCCATAAGAAGTCCTAAACATGTTTATATATGCATTCTCTCTAAAGTTTGGTTATTCAAATTGAAAAGGCTGACAAAGGGAAACCTTTTTAAAGGTCTTATGTCAAGAACTTAAATTTAGGTCCTGACAAATCAGCCTGGACTAGGGCATGGGTGCCTAAGTCCCAAGGCATGATTTGAGTCATGATTAACATTAAATGTGAACCCCTAAGTCCCATTTTTCATGGGTTTGAGGGGAAATTGCTTCGGGATAAGTTTTAAACATGCATAATGAAATTAAGGGTACCTAGGAGCTAAACTAGGAGGTAAAAAGTCCTAGGGAAACATTTTACGACATAACAATAGGATACCTCTGTACTATATAAGAGAATATCTCACTGTAGTAGGTAATTAGATGCCTTTGTTTCATAAGTATTTCTTCGAGCACATATTTAGAAACATCTATCTTAATTTTAAAAGATTGTTGCAAATTTTAAAGAGCCAATATACTGGTGTCAAAAATAGTCTTTTCATCAATTGTATGAATGCTCATTGTTGTGCCTTTGTCCAAATGAGTTTTTATTTTACTCTCCCCCTAAGTGCTTAATTCATAGGCCATACCAAATGTGAGAATCCCAACATAAAACTTTGATAAAAATTAGCCAATCCCAAAAACTATGCTTGTTCTCTGATATTTTTGGGAGGTGGCCAATGTTTGATGACTTATATCCTTTTAGGGTCAACATGAACACCATCCATATCCATAATGTATCTTAGATATTGAATCTTGTCCATATGAAAGGAACACTTGACTCTATTATAATGGAGCTTGTGTTGTCCCAAAGTTGAGAGTACCTATTGAACATGTTGTAGATGGTCTTCGCATGTTTTGCTAAATATGAGTATTCCATCTTAATAAATAACAAAAAATGAATTAGAGATAAACTAAAGTACATCATTCATCATTCACATGAAGGTTGAAGGTGCATTATTCAGGCCAAATGGCATGACCAACCACTAAAACAATCCCTCTTTGTATTTGAAGGTAGTCTTCCACATGTTTGATGGCTCAATTAGGACATAGTGGTACCCAAACATTAGGTTAATTTTGGTGAAAAAATTGGCCCACTTGAGTTGGTCCAAGAGGTCACCAATGACAAGAATTAGATATCTATTCTTTACAATGATCTTGTTCAAATCACAATAGTCAATGTAGAGATGCCACATTCCATCCTTCTTGGTGAGAACAATCGAGCTTCCATAGGGTGGGACACTTGGTTGAATGTGCCTCATTTTGTTGGTGTGATTGGGGTATATTACCTAATTGGTTCACCATATATGTCCTATTCACACTAGTTTACTTAGGGATTTATCATTTTTTGTCTCAAGTCATAAGATCAAGGCACATGTCATAATCTTATGTTGTCCTATATCTCACCTTGGCCTATATAACCAAGGGTTTCTCATTGTAATCTCATATATTCATTTGTACATATTGTATGCATATTAAACTTTGTAATCCTTAATAGAATAGAATTGTTCTTTCATTTCGGGTCTCTCTTATGCCTTCATTGAAGCTCCTAGATTTTGAGTGGCTACCTCCATAGCCAAATCTTGCATGGTATAGATAATTCTATACCAACTCTTACATGGTATTAAATCTTATGGGATTGATTCATGTTAGTCTTTTGAGAGATTTAGGTTGCAAATTTTCGTTTCTCTTGAAAAGTTGAGTATACTCTTCTCTTGCATCAAATGATGACCTAAACAATAAAAAAAGTTGATAGAAACACATGATTTGGGAAAGTTATTCTTTGTTTCTCTATATTGTAGGTTGCTTTGGGAGATTCCTAAAATAAATATGAGCTCACCATTAAGTTCAAGGTGTACAAGAAAGTTAATTTTTCCTTTTTATTTATCTAAATTGGGCATTAAGGGCTAGATTTATAAGGGTTTAAAGTTGGGAGGTGCATACTACATTTGGTGGGTACCTAATCTTGTGGAGCATTTCAGGTCAAATATGACCCTACCATCTCATCTAGAAGGCCCAAGAACATGTTCACTAAGGGAGCTCTAATAACTGAACACTATAAGGTGTAGATTCATTCCCAACAACTTATATTCTTTGTTGAGAGGCACAAGATTTATTTGAACCACTTTAGGCAATTCTAATTTTCTACTCCATATCCCATTAACAATGAGATTCATGGTGTAAGGCCCACCTAAGTTAACCTTTGCCATGTCTGGTCTTGTATTAATGTGTAAGATTTTAGGACCTAGTTGATTGTGGTGTGTGAACAATTTGTGTGTCTAACATGTATGATGAATGTTGTGCTTGTGTTTATATGCTTATATTGTTGGATTATGTTTTTAAAAATAATTTTAACCACAGAGGAATTAGTAGCCTAGTGGCCTGGACCTAGCCTAAGAGGTGGCTCTAAACACCACAGGGTGAGGTTTGCTTACATTGTTATTTTATAAATGAACCTACTGGCTTATTTAGTTTCACTATTATTATAAGATAATGTTGAAGTAAGTTATTTGACTAGTTCAACTTAATGTGTTCATTTAATGACTATATTGATTTGATTAAATATGCATATTTTTATATTTAGGTCATCTTTATTTAAAATGATCTCCAATAAGGTGTTTTTATATGATTACATATGATTTGATTAGTGTCACATTTTAATATTATGATGTAATTGCAAGATGGAAGTATTCCTTTTTTATTACATGTTCTCATTGGGTATTATATGTTATGATTTAGTCATCATGTATTGCATAGATACACTTGTTGTTTTAAGTAAGTGTGCAAGCACAAGTTCCTGAATGGTGATTAATTTAGAGATGATAGATTTGGGTAAATGTGTTTTGACATGTGCCTTATTCAACCCTGTGACTGTGATTCAAGTTGATGTCAATTCTAGATTCTTGTGTTATGCATAAATCTATAAAGTATGTTTGTGAGTGCATTACATAAGTTTTCCTAGTTTTCATATGTTGCATCTACTTGGTTTTTGATATGTATGTTTAGTGCTTGTGAGGTAAGATATATGCCTTATGAATTTAAAAAGAGATTTCAATTATTAAATTCTTTAATGAATTTAGTGTTGTGTAATTTAATAAATTATATTATTGATAAGAAAACTAATAAGCTTATGTAGTTTTCTTAAAAAGGAAATGCATGTCTTTTAAGTAAAAAGTAACAGTTATTTGAAATATATTAGTCATTTGAAATGAGAATATATGATATAGGAGCATCTAGTGGTGTAAGGGCAATCTTGCATCACCCAAAAAGATGTTGATTCAAAATAATTGAAGTTGTTTTCATTTATTTCCATAATTAGTGTTTCTAGTTCCATAATCATGTTGGGAATTAAGGTGTCTCAACCTTAGTAATTCCTTGCATTATTTATGTTTGTATTTATTAATTCATTGCCTATGTTGTAAATAATTGTAAATTCCATATTGCCATGTAATTTTGTAATTACAACTTGTAAGTTTTTCCTCACATGAGGAGATACGCATCCCACTTAGTGGTAGGAGAATTTTGCCATGTGTTGGCATCTTGGATGTTGTGTAAGGGAATGTTGACCGAAACGGTTATTACGGATTCCTATGACGAAATTATGACATGTAAGAGTCAGAAATAGAAGGTTGTAAGACAGGTGAAGACATGTGTCATGAAGCATATTTGAAAAAGGCATATTTGGGTGCCCCAAGGTGGACTATGAAATGTTGTAAGAGAATATGTTATTTAAAGCCTGTGTATGACAAATTCTCTTCCAGTTGTAAGTTGTAACCACTATTACAGATTCCATGACGGTCGTAAGAGTTGTAAGAGCATCTGTCATAGCCCATATTGGAAATAGGTGACCTCTTTGGGATGGGAGTTGTGGACAAGTGTCAGACACATTCTAAAATATTAACCAAGTGTCCCTAGGCATAAGTTTTGGGCCATGAGGCCAAGTTGGACGCCCATCTCAAGATAGGACCATTTTTGCCTTGTATATTCTATATAAACAGGTGCTTGGAGGACATGTATTATAGGTTTTACAAGTACTATTATGCTATTGGATTGACTCCAGACATGAGTGTCAAAGACCATTAAAGCTTGCATTGCAAGTGTATTGTAAAAAACATTCAATTTTGTTAATACATTGTGCAAGTTTCTAAGTGTGGATTTTTCACCCAATAAGGGTTTTCCCCACCATATATCTTTGTCTCTCTTCTTCTGTCTTCTTTCTAGTTCATGTGTATTGCTGCAATATCTCTATTAGATGTTCTATGTTGCTATAGTTGTAAGGATTAAATTAAATTTGCACTCTCCTCCCCTCATTAGATTAGTGTACGAAGTGATTTCCACACACCTAGCTTCCTTTCAAATCACTTGAATAATGATGTAGAACTTTCAATTTTTCCAAACTGCTAAAAATAACAAATTGTTACTTTTGGAAAGTTTGCATTTGGGCATGGATGGAAGTGAAAATTTATAGGAACATTAATAAATAAAAGACAAGACCTTTGGTGAAGGAATTAGGCAAAGATCATTTGTGAGATGAAAGATATTAAAGTTTCTATTTCTTGAAAAACCCTTGAAAATTATTCAAATTCAAGTTTGAGGCACTAAATGGTCCCGTACACTCCCAAAAATAGGCATAACTGGTAGAGTGGGTTCTTAGCATGTAGATCACTTTGTGGGATTTCTAACACTTCAAACAGCGCATCAATCAAACATTCAGATCAAAAGTTATGTCTCCCGAAAGTTGACCTATTTTTTAGAGGGAGATGCAAATTTTGAAATTTGGCTGGTGGCTGCCAAAAAGAGATATTTATGACCATATTTGGGAATCCTTTGGGGTAGTATAGATAAGGGGGAAAGTTTAGAATCAAAAAAGGTGGGAAAATAGAACCCTAGCTGAATTAGGGTTACAGAAGGAAAGAGATTCTAGAGTCTTGAGATAGGAAGTTGTAATGTGTTGCAGCCTGAGGAGGATTCATCCTCTGATTGTATTTGAGCTTCTGTAATATAATAGGTTATCCAAATAAATAAGAGAACATTCTATTTTCTATGTGTAATCTCTATTGTTATGTGTTTTATGATTTATCCCCTTCATCAAGTGGTATCAGAGCAAGGGTTCCTAAGTATGTAAACAAATCGTTGATCATGAGGTAGTTTAAACCAAGACCTAAGCTTGTGGGTTTGCTGTAGAGATTGAAATGCCCCCACGAAGAAACTATGTTGGGAGAAATGCTTTGACAAAAGAGGGTTTTAGAGCCCTATAGAGGAAAATCGATGCATTGGAAGAGGAGCCATGAATAGGGTTTGAGTCAAAAATGAGAGAAGAAAGTGAAGATGAAGTTGAAGATCTATTTGAGGAAGAACAAGAAGTTGCAAGAGATCCTGTAGAAGTTAGCTTGTTGGGGGCTATTTCAAAGATTGAAAAGAGGCCCAGGATTGAAGTTTCTACTTATTCTAGAGATTTGAATCTAGAATAGCTTATTGATTGGATCAATGATATGGAAGAATACTTCAAGTATGAAAATGTGGAGGATCCAGATTAGGTCAAGTTTGGAAAAATAAAGTTGAAGGTCCATGCTAGTATTTGGTGGAAGGAGGACTAGTTAGAGAGGAATAGAAGAGGAAAAGGAAATATTACTGTTATGGGTAAAATGGGATAATATTAAATTAATATAAAACACCCAATAACTTCCATGGAATATGCAAATAAAAAAGGTTAAAATTAAGTAAACAACTCACAGTGCTTTGTTACCTGGTGGCTTCCATTGTTCGCCTATTCTCGATCGATCTTTGGTGATGAATATAGCACTTAGGAAGCCATATTCCTTTCTCTGAGTCCTCAAGATGACAAAGGACAAATGGCTTAGATACTTATTGTATTGAAGATGAATTTCAATACAATGTGAGATATATAATGAATAAATGCAAGAGTGGGGGTGCCAATGGTGCACTATCGATTTGACAGAGTAATCTTACTTGAAAGCTTCATGATATGAAATGGAAGAATAGAGGAGTATTTATAGACTTGTGTGAGAGAAGATCAATGGTTGAGAATGGTTGAGATAATGTGTGCGAATTGAAAGAAGACATGTGTCATTAAAAAAGATGCTTTGTTGAGTTAACTACTTTCTTGATGAGGATGAGCTTTTATTTCTTAAATTAGAATATATTTTTCTAATTTAAGAGTTTGTTGATAAAAACAAAGTTGCTTTAAATCAGTTAACTCAGCTTTTGCTTTTGCATGACAAGGAAGATTTATTTTTAGAAGATTTGGAAGGTAAGAAAGTAAATTAAATAAATTTATTTATTTAATTGTTTGTGCAAGATTTAGAGGAATAAAATAAAATATTTGATTATATTTTATTTTTGGAGACAGATTTAATTTAAATAAATTGGCATTGTATTTAAATTTAGAAGAATGAATGATTTAATTAAATAATTAAAATTATTTAATTGTTTAGAAGAATAAAGTTAATATTGATGAAATTAATTAAATAAATGTAATTTATTCAATTAATGGGAGGAAAATGAATCAAATAAATAAATTGATTTATTTATTTATTGATAGAGGAATATTAAGATGAAATAAATATTTAAAATATCTATTTAGGTAGAGTCATGTCATTTTTAGGTGTATACATTTTGCCCCTCTTTGATGCAATGTGTTTTATCACGTTGTTTCAAAGAATAATAATTTTTGACAATGATACATGCCCCAGTTTGCCCCTAGTACGAGTTTCAATAATAGGATGCCCCCTTGGGAGATTTAATGAGAAGAAGGCAGAAGGCGTGAGACAGACAATCTCACAAAGAAGAAGGTGGAAAGTGGGTTAGGTTGAAGAAAATAGGTCATGGTTGGGAGAAATAGGCATGGGAAGTAGTCATAACTTGTCACACAGTTAGCTATGGTTCACTTGCTATATATAGGAGCTGGGTCCACAAGTCCTATTCATTTTCACACTTGTCCTTAGTTGATTTGTCTTTGAGAGCTTAGGAGAGTAGAGGAATGAGAGTAGTCGATAGAGATATGGATATTCCACACGAGGAGCACCATTTCAAGCGAGTTCGACAGTTTGATCAGCCACTCGAGGTAGGACAACTGGTCTGTAGTTTGACAAAACTCACTTACAGTCATTTATTAGGGCCATAAATACTTATGCAAAATAGTTAGGATAGATGCACCGAACTGCAGTTCGACGTATATGCATCCCAAAACGATGCATATGCCAGTAAACTGCGCATATGAGTGATCTTTTGGCGCATTTGATAAAGTCATAGATATAGGCTATGAATCAGTGCATTCCTGTGAAACTGCACATTTGACACAAGAAGTGGCGCATATGCCAGAACGGTGTATATACGTCAAGGATCGGTGCATTCATGGTGAAGCGGCACATCTGATATGAATCAGTGCATTTGCTACCTGGTTCGACGCATTTGCACTAGGATAGTTAGCTAACTTAATGAAATTAACCCAATTGGCACCTTGATTGATGCGTCAATTGATAAGCGATCTCTGAGATTGCCAAGAATCTAGTCAAGAGATGATATGCTATTTTGATTAATTTGATATCTTAAGTTAGTGATAGGATAGTTTGATTTCTTTGAGTATCTTTTGCTTTGATATGGGTTTTTGCTTGGTTGTAGGAGGATATTCCTGATACTCTGATGTAACAAGAGCAGTTCCCTTTGCCGCTACTACAATAGTATATGCTTATAGAGATGGACCGTGAGGCTCTTGGTGCTATGGGTCTGCACTATGTTTTCTTCATGCTTGAGGTTCGCACGAACCTTGGTCTATTGACTGCGGCGGTGTAGCTATTCTGCACCGAGGATGGGACGTTCCATCTACTAATCGGGGAGATGGCGATCACTCTAGAGGATGTTTATAGGATTCTACACCTCCTAATTTAGGGAGAGTTGGTAGAGTATGATCCATAGTGTGATGTAGGATTGGTTGAGTGTAGACATGTTTTTAATGACCCAGAGCTAGTTGAGAAGGTGATTCATGGTAGGACATTCATGACTGTTATGACTACTTCCCAGGGATAGTGGCAGGATTGATCGACGACATATTATGCCCCAATAGGAAATCACACAGTTTCCTGATTGGCTGGGGGAGGGTGATGGAGAGCATGATTACCGATGGAACTCGATACTCATGGGGTATGTGCATGCTAGCACACTTGTACAAGGATATGTGCTAGGTTGTGTATCACTGAGGGGCCAACTTGTCAGTAGGTGTGTCTCTTTTGTAGTTTTGGTTGTGGGAGCACATAGTGATCACGCGACTGATATGTGCCTTTCATAGGCAAAGAGGAGAGCCTTATAGCTATGGATACGTAGACATGATTTCCTAGCACAAGTTGGGAAAGCTTGAATATTGGAGACATGTGCTAGATAATGTAGATGCAGTTATCTGGTGCCCATACCTAGACTGTGAGATATGGGAGGATGAGGATGATGAGTTGTCATCTTGTTTCTAGACTCAGTGGCTCATTGGTTGGATGCAGTACATACTAGAGCATCAGATTGTCAACAAAGTACAGAGGCAGTTTGGTAGAGTACAGGGCAGGCCCCAAGGGCATGCTCAATTTGCGACAACCCATGCAGAGAGATTGAAGTTGGGTCTTGTGGCATCTTATGAGGAGGCCTTGGTAGAATTTCATGAAATTCCTTATGTAGCTTGGCCAATGTGGAGGGAGATAGTAGGTGCAGGGATGACTCTAGATTATGAGGAGTGGTTCACCACTCATCCATTTCCTAGATATTCAGGACCTAGAGAGTTGGCTCCTTATATAGACTAGGAGGATTTCGATGCTGAGGACAGGGCTGGTAGGAGGAGGAGGAGGAGACAGAGGAGGGGTGGAGGGAGTCAAGGAGAGGGAGATGATGGTAGGGATGGAGGAGGTAGACTGAGATGGAGGAGGAGGTCTAGGAGGGACCCTCGGACACCATCATGTTGTACAGCCGCAGGCTACAGGGTAGGTACAGGTGCCAACGCAGTAGGTGGTACAACAAAGATAGATGTCACCACCACAACAGGTGGCACATCAGCAGGTGCAAGGATAGGGAGAGTAGGCTCCACAACCTAATTTACAGTAGCAGGACATTGCTACGCTTCAGGGTCAAATGAGGTAGCTGAGGGCCCACCTTAGAGCAATGGAGTCTTAGAGAGAGGCAGATGCAGGATGCATATCAGAGATCTCCAGAGAGTGAGACTCAACCTTGGCAAGGGTGCAGGTGATCAGAGCAGAGAGAGATGTGGCAGTGGTAGCCCTGGGTATAGATAGTACCTCTAGCTTTCTAGTTACATAGGTGTAGTAGGCACAGACACAGCTTGCATAGGCACAGACCCAGCTCGTACAGGTACACGGTCAGTTGGCACAGGTACAGGGTGAGTTTGCCAAAGCGTAGGCTCAGACTCAGTATTATAGAGGATTATATCACAAGGTAGTGCCAGCGGACCAGCGTGCACCTAGTTATAGGAGTCAGTCTGTGCCGTGACAGAAGGCAGGTGGATTGCATCTGTAGCATCAGTGAGAGGCCCCCAATAGTCAGGGGGTGACAGAGGAGAGGGCAGTGCAGGGAGTAGTGTTCCATGTCAATAGGGCTAGCTAGTTTTGACACTTGTACCAGTTTTTAGCTTGATGTACACACATTTTTGATGGCTTAGATAGCCTGATATGTATATATTTGTATTATTTTTCCCTGAGACATGTATCATTATCTTTTTGTAATTTGTATACATTTCATGACATGACTCTGAGTGATGGACATATATTTTGATATATTTTACATTTGGACATGTTTTATGCTTATATGATGATGTAGTTATTAATGTTCTACATGCACTTGTTCTATGTTTATATGCCATGGATGCAATCTATCTTATGATGTTTTCACATGTTATGCCTATTTTGATTATGTTTATATGATGTTGATGCAGTCTTAGATGGATGATGATGATCTGATATGAAAAAATGCAAATGTGAATGTTATTGATATGATTATGTAGTTCTATATGTATTTGTCTATGTTTTTTATTTTTGATATGATATACGGATGCTAATGTATACAGATGACCTGATGCACTTATTATGTATGCAAATGATTAATCATGTGAATGACTGTCTCATGTGATATGATATGCAATTTATGTTATGTTTTTGGTATGTCCAAATGTACTCAATCGACATAGAGATGATATAGATAGGTGGAAGAAAGGAAATGAAAGGAATATGTGCTTTCATTTGATACTCTACAAGATTTTCTTATTTTATGGGTGATATGGATTTCTAGATATGGGATGGATGTGGATATTTTGTCATCATTAGAGTGTAAGTACTTTGCTTTCATCATTGGGTGCTTTTTGTTTCTTTTCTCTTTTTGAAATGTTGTAAGAAAATACAAGCATCTTGGTATAATTAAACTGAGATGACCTGAGTATTCCTTGCATTGATTTTGATATAGCAATTTGATACAAGCATCTAGTCAAACTTGAATCTAGATGACCTGAGTACCTTTTGCATTTCAACAGACAAGGATTGCCCATTTTTCATGTTCAGATCTCTGAAGTCCTCGATGATCATTTATTGATCATGTCGTTAGACAAAAGTCATCACATTACTAAAGTTTGATCCACAAACAATAGACAAAGAACAAGATTATGCCCCCATCATAGCATCTCTAGCTTTTGGCATCCTTGAGTAGCATAAAAAGACATAATGACAAAAATCCAAGACCTTGTAAGTTAACCTGTTGAGAAAACATTCTTGCAATAGATGTGTCTTCTTGCCATAATTGATATAGAATTAGTCTGAGTGTTTCAATATATCCTTGCTTTGGAAAGGTTGATGTTTTGGTGCCAAGATTTTTGTTTTCGAGAAGCTTATTTTGCTGTGTGCGCTTGTCTAGTGAAAGGTATCACAATCCTTATTGGTATCATCTTAGAACATGTGGCATTCAAGAATTTGAATCTACAACCAAGTCGAGGAGTTGCCCCTAGTTTAGACAAAGGATTGACTTATTATGGGTGAGATGACAAAAAACACGAAGAGATGGGCCCTAAGGGACTGACCTAGTGCCTTGGGGGCTCATTGCTAAATGGCCTTGCCTACGTGATGATGCAGAGGCAACATAGTTCAGGGCGAAGCTGCTAGACCTAGGACCTAGGTGATGGAAAAGATCTAGAATTAGTATGGATAGTAGGATAGATGACACTTGATGGAAAAGACAGAAAAGAAGTAGAGCGGAGCGAAGCCTCAGGGGTGCATTGAGAATGGCCTTGCCTACGTGATAACTCAAAGGCAATGTAGTTCAACAATGGTTCAGGGATCGGTTCAAGGTGAATGAAACAATGGACACAAGAGACATGAGGTCGCAATAGATGGAGGAAGTAGTTTGTCACAGATAGCACCTATTTACCAAGTTTTCACCACTTGCTTTTATTTGCACAATAGTTAAAAATACGCATGATGCTTGTTTGCCAGGTTTTCATCATGGTATCTATCCCAGGCACCTTTTTGCCAAGTTTTCACCAGAGGACAATTTTTTATTTTATTTTTTCTATTTTTCCTTTTTTTAATTTTTTTGTTTGTTTTTTTATCACTTTTCTGATTTTTATGAATTTTTAAGGACTCCCTTGCATTGGGGTTTCTAGGTATAGAACTTGCGAAGATACATACTGCTGATAGGATCATCAAACAGTTCACCTTTCGATGTAGCCAATTGATATGCTCCTAACCCTTAGGCTATGATGATGACATAGGGACCTAGCTAGTTGGGTTTGAACTTGCCTTTCTTTCCTTGATCTTGTTGATTTCTAGGATTTTCTTTAAGGACTAGATCACCAACTTGGAATACTCAGGGCTTTACCCTATGGTTGTAGCTTCTAGACATCCGTTGTTGATAATCTTTTAGGTGGTTAAAGGCCTGTTGCCTTCTCTCTTCAAGTAACTCTAACTCTTGAAGTCTACTATATACTCTTCATCAAATATGAGACCTTTTAAAGAAAATCACAAGGATGGGATCTCAACTTCAATGGACTAGATGTCTTCATATTTGTAGACCAGGGAGTATGGTGTTGCTCCTGTGGGTGTGCAGATACTTGTATGATAGGCCCACAACACTGGATTTAACTAGATATGTCAATTACAGCTAGCATCATTGATAGTCTCTTTTATAATTTTCAAGATAGTTTTGTTTGATGCCTCCACCTGGCCATTGCCTTTTGGGTAATAGGGGGTAGAAAAGTAGTGCTAGATATGGAATTTGTCACATAGTTCTTAGACATCCTAATTTTTGAATGGTCATCCATTATCTGTGATAATGGATGAAGGGATGCCATAGCGACAAATGATATAGTTCAAGATAAAGGAGGCAATCTGCTTGCTTGTGAAATTGGCTAAGGGCACAGCTTCAATCCACTTTGTAAAGTACTCAGTGGCAGTGATTATGAATTTATAGCCATAGGATGAAGAAGGGTGGATCTTGCCCACTAAGTCAAGTCCCCACTGATAGAAAGGCCAAGGAGTTGTTAATGGCTGTAGCTCCTATGTTGGTGCATGTATCAGGTTCCCATGGATTTGGCACTTCTTGCACTTCTTTACAAAATGGTAGGAATCTTGTTCCATGGTTGGCCAGTAGTATCCCATGCGTATGATTTTCTTGGCTAGGGTAGGGCCACTAGAGTGGGTCCCACATATACTATTGTGCACTTTGTTTAGGGTAGTTTGATGTTCCTCACTATCAAGACACCTAAGGAGAGTACCATCAAGACCTCTCCGATATAGGGTATTGGTGACAATGGCATACCGGGATGCCTAAAGGATAAAAGGTTTGTTTTTGGTTGCTGGAGAGATCAGGTGGGAGGGTATTTTCTTTAAGATAAAAAAAAAATTCTATAGATGGGGAATCAGTTCCAACAATGTGACAAATGATATGGGATTTAGGGGTGTCATATACAGGACAGGATGCTGGCTCTACCAAGAACTCATAATGTGATTGATTATTTGGAATATCAAGGAGAGATGCAATCATGGCCATGGCGTCTGCAGCTTTGTTCTCAATCCTTGGTATTTGCTCAAAAGAGTTCTTGACAAAGTATTCCTTGAAGTCATCTACCATCTATTTGTAAGGGATTAATTTCTCATCCTTTGTCTGGTAATCATCATTTACTTGATTTATGACCAGCTGTGAGTCACCATATACCTGAAGTTCTTTGATATTCCATTCAACTGCTAGCTTGATGCGAATGACTAGGGCTTCATATTCTACCATGTTGTTAGTGCAAGGAAAAAGTAATCTGTATGATTTAGGAATGGTGTCGCCACTAGGGGTGATCAATAAGATACCTACTCCTGACCCATGCTGAGTGTATGAGCCATCAAAGTACATTTTCCAGGTTGTTGTGGTTATGTGAAAGATAGATTCATCTAGAAATTTGAAGCTCAAAGGGATGTCATATGTTAGAGGTGCATCTACTAGTTGGTCTACAAGTACTTGTCCTTTTATTACCCTCCTATCTACATATTCGATGTCAAACTTGCTAAGAAGCATGACCCATTTGGACAATCTACCTGTTAGGGCTACTTTGTTGAGTAAGTACTTGAGTGGATCAATCTTTGCTACTAGTTTGATAGAATGTGACAACATGTAATGTCTCCACTTTTGTGAGGCGAAGACCACAGCGAGACATGCTCTTTCAATTGGTGTGTATTGTAGTTCATACCCAACAACTGTTCAACTGATATAGTAGATCGCTTGTTCTTTCACTTCATAATTTTGTTGTGCAAGGAGAGCTCCCAAAGCTGTTTGTGTGGCTGAGATATACAGTAGCAGAGGTTTACCCTGAACTGGTGGCATCGATATAGGTGGCTTCATGAGATACTCTTTTAACTGTTGAAATACTTGTTCACATGACTCATTCCATTTGAAAGGGATGTTCTTATGTAGGAGGTGGGAAAACAGGTGGTACTTGTCTGCCAGTTGAGAGATGAATCTTTTGATAGATTGTAGTTTTCCTTGTAGAGACCTTAGTTGAGTGAGATTCTTAGGAGGTAGCATTTCCATGATGGCTTTTACTTTAGCTGGGTCGACTTCGATTCCATTGGCAGACACTATGTATCCAAGTAGCTTGCTTGATGTAACTCCAAACATGCACTTCTTCAGATTGAGGTGCACATTAAACTATTCTAGTCTTGTGAAGATTTTGTCCAGTACTACGAGGTGTCCTCTTGTGAGTGATTTTGCCAAGATGTCATCAATATAATCTTCCATTATATTGTGCATCATGTCGTGGAAGATTGTGGTCATAGCTCTCTAATATGTTGCACCAGAATTTTTCAAACCAAATGGCATGACACGCCAACAATAGGTGTCCCATGGACATGTGAACGTAGTCTTGTGTTGGTCTTCAAGTGCAATATTGATCTGGTTCTATCTGGAGAAACCATCCATTAGTGACAGCATGGTGTGCCCTGCCATGAGATCTACAATAATGTCAATGTTTGGCAGGGGAAAATCATCTTTTGGACAAGATTTATTTAGGTCTCTGAAGTCATTACATATTTAGACTCTTCCATCTGGTTTGACAACTAGTACTATGTTTGAAATCTACTCAGGATAGTCTATTGGTCTAATGAATCTGACATCTAACAGTTTCTTCAGCTCTTCTTTCACCATGAGGGCTACATGCGGGTGCATCTTCCTGAGTTTTTGCTTTACTGGCTTAGCTCTTAGAGCTAAGGATAAGTGATGCATTATGAGATTTGGATTTAGCCCTGGTATACCCACATATGTCCAAGCAAAGTTGATTTGTTTTCTTTTGAAGAACTTAGTGAACACTGGCTTTTCTTGTGTTCTTAAAGACTGTGCCATGTGAATCATTCTAGGACTGTCACCTATGTTGACATTGATCAACTCTGCTGGTTCTATCAAGATTGAATATCTCTCCTGATGTGTGAGATTGGGTAGAGGGTCAAGCCTTCCATCCTTTAGCACCCCAGAGAGGTTTTCACTATTGGATACGTCTATATTTTTACATTTTTCATGATCTAACACTATCGTAGAGCAGTTTTCACCATTAGATCTTTCTTTCATTTTGACATTTTTGAGACTGAAAGGCTTGGTGCTCTCTCCAAAATAGGCCTTGTCATTGAGTTCTATGGCATAGCCAACTCTGTGGTCCCCTGGGGGTATGTGATCTCTAAGCTTAAGGTAGTCTATGAAGGCTTCATTGTTTTGAATGGTATCGAGCTCAGGGGTAGTGTCTTGTAAGTCCCAATCTTTGAGTTTGAGGAGCAATAATGGTAGGGGGTCATTGGGTTGGTCTGGTTCGATGGCATTGATGGTCAATATAGAGGTCTTATGGTGGTCATTATAAGCATGGATAATGCTTGTGATGGTACTCTCCATTAGCTGATCCGTCAGGGGGGTATCATTCTTTCCTCACGACTTTCACTATCGGTATTATGTGGGTTGGACTCTAGCAGTCTAGCCCTTGGACCTTGTTCCTCAGTTGCATGGGTTGGGTCATACTCATGGACAATATCAATATGTTTTTCGTGACAAGATAATTTAGAGAGGCTATCCCACTCATATTCACTGGAGTCAGTCTCACTCCCAATTTACAGTTGGTGAATTTGATCAACCAGATTGGTAGCAAATATTTTTGGTTGTTTACCTTTATGCTTATTTGCTCTATTGGTTCTTGTTGTGCCAGTGTAACCCAGCCCTGTAGTGTCTCAGGCTATCAAGGTATCAGGTTGGATGGGTTCAGTGATACCTTCCTTTCTTGAACAAAGTGGACCATGTCCTTCATAGCCCATTCTTTGTAGTATTTGGAATCCTTGACCATATTGCTCAGTTTGTATCATGGGATGATGGTCCTGTTGTGTTGATAGACTGTCTTCATCCTTACATAACCATTGAAGGATATCCTTTTCATCTCTCTCATCTTCAAGGCTTCTCCATTTGATAAATGGACCTTTGGTAGTTTCAACTATCTTGGATTTGCTCAGGGTAGGTCTTCCATATGATTTCAAAGATAGGGGGAGTTGTACCAAATAGAAGGATTGGGCAATTGTGTACTCACCTAGGCCCTTATCTTTGAGTTTGAGGTTAGGTTGGGAAGCTTTTGATGTGGAAGCAAGTGAAGCTGGGTCAACCCAGGATGAAGATGAAGCAGAAGCATGGTTATGAGGAATCACAACTTCAGGTTTAGAGTGAATGGAGTTACAATATTAAAATGGGTTGGAATCACCTTGGATGGTGATCTCTTGGCCTTCATAGGGGAATTTGATACACTAGTGGTATGTTGATGGTACCACTTTTAGAGCATGTATCCAGGGTCTCCCAAGAAGAATGTTATACGCTAGCTCCATGTCAAGGACTTGGCATGCTACATCTTTTACTACAGGTCCAACTCTGATTGGTAAAACAACCATTCCCTTGGAAGTCCCCTACTCCTCATCAAAGGCTTTAATAGTGATTTTCTTTTTTGGATCAATAGATTACTCTACAAACCCCAATGCAAGGATTAGCTGCAAGGTGCAAATATTCAAACTAGCTCCTCCATCAATTAGAACCTTTTTTATCTTGTGTTTGTGGATCAACGCTTCTATATGAAGAGATTGTTCGCAAGAGACACTACGTGGCTTCATGAGTGTTGTCATTGATGGCAACAAAGTCCATCCCACACATCTGCAGGACATGGTGTGTCTATACTGGAAGTCAGATTGAAAAGTATTTTGGTCTGGTGACCAAGAACAGAGCATGCAACAAGGTCTGACAGTTAGGTCCAGATCTCTTAGAGTAAGTATCTTAGTAAAATGCGGACTTGGGGAAGACAAGAGGAGTACCATGACTAACACATTCCAGAGATTGAACCTCTAATGATGAAAAAGTGAAAAGATATGAACACCTAAGTGTTGGGTTCTTGTTCGACAGAGTAGACTGAAGAAGAACTGACTGGCAGAGCATCAGACCTTAATCCGGATGAGATATTGATTGTGATCAAGTTTCTTGATGTATCATTCATGATTGGCTGACATGATTAATGACTTCTATAAGCATCTCCTTGATACACATCACTTGGTAAGCAAGGATTCAGCTGATAGACCAGAGGTTGGGAAAATATTGAGTATTCCAGATGCCAACTAGAAAGATATTGAAATCCTTTGTGCAGATATATATACCAGATGGATTTCAATGAGAAAGTGTGTGTGGTGTATTATGAAGTGCAAAGAAAAGTATAGAGCAATGTGGAAACAGTAATACAGGTCTGCTATGTGACAGGATAGCAGCACCAAAGAAGATGAAGAATGAAGTGCAGTAGATCAGTGTATTGAGCCTAATCGGAACTGAACCTCAGCATGTGTGGATGCTTCTCATCAGTTCAAGTATCTTGTTACCTTCTTTATAACTTGTAGATAGTGAGTCTCTTGTAGGCAGTGAGCCTCTTGTGAGTAGTGTGCTCGGACTGTGAGCCCTAATTGGCAAGTGCCATTTTGTACTTCTATTCTTTTAACAGAGAATACAATTGTGGGTAGTCACCCCATGTTTTTTTTCTTAACAGGGTTTTCCACATTAAAATCATTGTGTTATGTGTATTGATTTTGTTTCTGCTTTCATGGTTATGGATGCTGATTTTTTCTGATGCTGCACTAGTTGTTAAAGAATAACAAAAAGTTAAATTAATTAAGATAACTGATTCACCCCCTCTCTTAGTTATCAACAATTGGTATCAGAGCTAAGTTCTTCCAAACAGAGCCTAACAGCTTGAGGAAGATCTAGGAATTCCAATGGATATGTATGGTATGAGGGAACAACTTCAGTCTTCCCTTGATGATCTTGACCAATCTCACTCTAAAGTCAATAACTTGAGGGAAAGACTCAAACAAGCTGATGATTTCATAAATGAACTAAAGGAGAAACTAAGTATCTCTATGAAAAAGAGAAAGGAACTTCTCCAGCAATTAGCAAGTCAAAGTGAAGTCAATAATACTAATGATGATCTGAATGAGAAAAACAAATTATGTGAGAAGCTATCAAAAGAGTTCATTATGATAAGACATGAAATGGAATCAGGCGTTATGAAATTCACCCAAGAGATTGAAGAGAAAAGAAAGACTGAAGATAATCTAAAACAATCTCTCAAGGAGAGGTCAGAAGACTGCCACAAAATGGATAGAATAATCAGGCATTTGGAATCTGATCTTGAAGAAGCTAGAGATAATGAAGAACAACTTGAGAATCAGATTGACACTCTAAAAAGGGATCTTCAAACAACAAATGAATACAAAGAGAAATTCAAGATAAGCTCTGCTCAGCTTGAAGTTCTTCTTGAAAGTGAAAAAAGGGTAGATGACAAGCAAGGCTTGGGGTATGAGAAAGGTGAAAGCTCTAGATCCGGTCAAAAGAACTCTAGATTAGGAAATCCAAGGAACAGGCCTAGAAGACCTCCGGTAAGGCAACCAAATGCTCAAAGATATCCATCCTTCAATGGATACTACCACAATTGCAATAACTTTGGTCATAAAGCAAATTAGTGCAGAAGAAGAATGAATTAGACTAATTCATCCTTCTCCAGACAATGTTTTTAATTGCAAAAGGTATGGTCACAAATCTCATGAGTGTAAAAATATGCAAATGAACAACTCATTCATTGGTAGATGATTTGCATGCAATAGAATGGGACATATGGCTAATCAGTGTAGATCAAGAGGATATTAGTCAAATATGCAAAGAAATGTTGTTTGCTACAATTGCAATAGATCCGGTCATATTGCCAAATTCTGCACAAGTAAGAATTAGGATAAAAGGGGCCCGATGCATCAAAATCAAAATCAAAACAAAGGAAAAGGAAGAGTGAATGTGGATGAAATTCAAAGAGAGATGAATAAGATTTGGGTAAAGAGAAGTACAAAAAATGTTGGGGATGGATCCGCACTAGAATTTGGTGTTGATATTCCTTCCAGAAACTAAATAAGATGAGCTCTGGCTCAGGGGGAGTCAAGAAGGAAAACAAATTTCCCCAGCTAGATAATTGGTTCCTAAAATTGGCACAAGGAAAGTTGTGGATTAAAGGGTTCTCAGAGAAACATCTAAAGAAGCCTTGGTAAAGATATGAAAGATCTGCAAGAAGATTTGAAGAGTCTAATCTTCCAAGATTGATCCAGTTTGACAGTTTTCCAGTATAAGTTGGATTTTGACAGTTTGATCCTGTGTGATTCTAAACTGAAACATATTGATCTGGGGATAAAGGGGATGATTTGAGGAAAGTAGATACATTAGAATTGATCACTAAAAATAGCTCTAAGTACATCTCAGTGATCTAGAAAGATCTCTCTCATGATAAAGCAATCGGAATAAATTAAGCTATGCATTTATTGTAAAATGGAATTAGGGTTTGCGCAGAAATAAAAGGGTTCTTTTGTTCATCATTTGTACATTTACATTCAAGAAAAAGAGAAAAGGAGCTCTGCAACAAATTGTCTCAATCCTCTCAAAGATCAATCGCAGAAGTTGATTCTTCTAGAAATTCGATCCGGCTCATATCATGAACCCTAGAAGTGCAAAAGGTATTTTCTAATCTTGAAATCCTCTCTCTGAATCTTTGAAAGATGGCTACTATGAATGTTGTGAAGATGATTGATAGGCTGTGCCCAAAATTTAGAAAACATCCCTATAAATCCCTAGAAGTTGATCCCCTAGGCACGTTTTGTAGCATTCCACATGGGGTTTTGCATGTTGAAGACGTTAGGGCATACATTCATGCGAATATTGAGGAATTCAGGGAATCCAAGTTGATGAACATATATCATAAGTAGCTAATAGATGAATGATTTGAACTCAAATCTCAGTACAAAGCCATCAGGGACAAGCATTTTGGACAGTACATTCATTTCCCCTATTTTGCAAAAGATGAATGGGTTTGGTATATTCTGAGAAAAGTGCATGACAACTTCATATGGTTGATAAGGCCATTTAAGATCACAAAGGATTCCATTAGGGCAATGACCGGATTGCATTCATCTGGTGGGTTACCTACTCTCAAATTAGTCAAAAACCAAACTGTAAGTGAGGCTACCAGATCTAAATTTGATAAAAGAACAATGACAATTGAGGATATCATAGATCCGGCTATCAAGTTTGTCGCCATGATAATTGGCTACAAGATATATCACTCAAGTAGAGAGAATTTCCTATCCAGAACAACAATTTATACTGCTTATGAGATGTTAAGAAAGAATGCTGACTATGATCTCTATGAACTCCTTCTGAATCAACTTTTGGAGAATCTACAGAAGATAAAGAAGGATAAGAAGAATTCTTTCAAATACGATGGGTTGATATTCTATCTATTTTTCTATTACATGAATGAGCTACCTAGATCTAGTGGCTAGATATGGCAAAATGATAGACTTGTTACCATACAAATTAGGGATTATTTGTATGGGCTTGGTGATGCCAAGGCACAAAATACAACACTGTGGGGTTACTTCAAAAACTTCCAAAGCTTGATGCAGGCCAGAGAAAGAATCCCACAATCAATAGTTGAGAAATACAAGGATACAATGTGCTTTATGGTAGACACTGATCAATGCCTAATGGAGGCAGTGGAGCCAAGGACAGTCTGTATCATGCCAATGGGGTATGAAGTAGATGAGAAAATGGTAGAGCTACATGTTCAACACATGCTAAGTCAACCCAAGGATCCTAAGGCAGAAAGGTTTGGAACCTTTCAAGAATTGAGTGTGAAAATTCATGTTGAACTAAGACAGCCTGAAATCAAGAGAAAAGTGAGAAGAGAAGTGGAATAATTTGCCAAGAGACATGGAATATCAAAGGAGGCAGTTGATGCCAATAGAGAGAAGATGGAAAGGGTAGAGAAAGAGAAACAAGATGCAAAAAAGGAAAGTGATCTAGTGCAAACCCCTTCCTGGACCAGATCCTCCAAGAGCTCTACACCTGCCACCTCTAAGAGCCAAAAGGCATCAAAACTAGAAGCTCATACATCTGGAAAGGGAGAGAAAAGAACAAAGAAAAAGGGGACACGGACCTATACAAGTCTCAAGGATGATGAAGAGACAAAGATAGATGAGGAAGTAAAGAAAATGAAGAAGAAGAAGAAAATGTCCAGTGAATCCTCTATTGGCCAAGGCAAGCAAGAAAAGACAAAAGAATTTGTTGAAAAACCTACTCTCCGCATTGATGATATCATCAAATCAGTCACTGTGGATGGGAATCTAAAACTAGAAGATCTTGCAAGAAGCTAGAGTCAGGTATCTAAATATCTATAATAAGGCATTTATTGAAATCATATCTCTAATTCCCAAAAGCCTAGAGAAGGAACTAGAAATAAGGAAGAACAATGCTAAGGCAAAGGACCTTGAGATCTGGGAACAAATAGCTATTCAGCTCTATCATTCAATCACTTTGAAACAAATGAATATGATCTTCAAAGATTGCAAGGATGAGTTCCAGAGAAAAGCAAGAATGAATCAGCTTATGCTTGGAGAAACTAACAAAGTGGCAAAAGAAACAGAAGATATCCTTCAGAATGCTTTAAAAGATTCAATCTTCCTATTATAGAGGACTTAGGTGATGAACCCTTTGCCATGGATGTCAAAGGAGAATCTAATGTGAAAAATGGAGAAGAGCCAAAAGATATAGGTGAGGAAAAGACTTAGGACTTGGATTCCTCTACTCCAAAAAAGGAAGTCCCTGAAGAAGTAAACATCTCTCTTCCGGATCCCCCTGCCGACTCTGAAATTGAAGGAGAATAAAGAAAAGAAGAGAAAATCAATTAAGAAGAAGAATTAAAGAAAAGAGAAGAAGGTCAATCAGAGAAGACCACAAGTGACAGTGTTGAGGCTGCAGAAGGGAAGAAAACTCTGTCTTCAGAAAGAGACACAGCAGAAGTAGTCAAAGACTTCCTGACAAAAGAAATGATGGAATTAGATGAACTGGAGCTACTTCAAGGACCATTCAATTTTGATTCCCTCTCTTCGGTCCAGACAATGAAGGTAGCATCTTTTGCTCAATCCAAAGCAAAAGAAAAGCTTCTGAAGTCTCACATGGAAGATTGTGAGCTAATAGAGATTACCTCCGGTGTGTTATAAAAAATCATGGCATCCTTCCAAAAGGATCCTTCAGCCTCTTCATCTGGTAATCTCAAATCTCTTGTTAATATTGTTAGCACACATTTTGATTCCTTAGAGCAGTTAGCAGAAGAAAAGGTCTAAAAGGAGTTTTTGGTAAAGAGATTCTCTGAGGTACAAGGGCTAATAACAAATGATAGGAGAAATATTGACATTAGGATAAAGAGCTTAGAAAATGCTCTTAAAGATGGCAGAGATATATACAAATTTTGTTTATCCTAGTCTAAAGTGACAATGGATATTGAGAAGAAATTGAAAGAACAAGAGGGAAAACTTTGAAGTATATCTCAGCATTTTGATCCTCTTACCACATCCATAATAAACCAAGAATGTCAGACCATTGCCATTCTAAATGAACTAAAGAAACTTGAAAAGGAAAGGAAGAATATAATAAGTAGGATGGGTGAACTTAGAGGGATAATTATCCCTAAGTTAGAGGCCATGCATGAGGCCCTATCTGATGCTTAGACCATAGCCCAAACCAGTGATCTGACAAATCTAAAGAGGGCAGAAGCTTTTGCATTCTTGTTGAGTGGTCACATCTCAATTTTGGATAGGATGAAGCAGAGTTGGGCAACAAAATTCATCTAATTGAAGACAACATTTGCAGATATACTTCAATTTATGTAAGTATAACATGTATATATACTTATGCGGCTAAGTGTAGTTAGATTTTTGAGAATTCTTGGTGTGTGGATTCTACCCTTTGCCATTGATGTCAAAGGGGGAGTGACTAGTAGTGAGAAATATGGAATCTAACTAAAGGGGAGCTCTAGTAAAATGTACATTAGAACAGAGCATCAGCTAAGGGGGGTGTAGTGTGACACTTAGTCATTTTTGACTAAGTGTTGCCATCAATGCCAAAGGGGGAGATTGTTGGTAAGAGACAATGTGTGGCTACATGAGTTGTAATTGATGGCAACAAAGTCCATCCCACACATCCGCAGGACATGGTGTGTTTATACCAGAAGTTAGATTGAAAAGTATTTTGGTCCGGTGACCAAGAACAGAGCATACATCCTTACAACTCAATACTGCTGCAAATGCTACAATACAATATCAAAATCCCACCCACAACATACATCCTAGCCACTTATAACAAGCCCTTTGGAAGCTTCTAGCATTAGGGTTTGACAATGTCATTTTCCTTTTGTCGGTTAACAAAAAATTAACAATCGATTCCGAACAGGCAAAAAAATGAGGGAGAAAAAGAATTCGGGGCTTGTGCCTTTGAACCCCTGCTTAGGGCCCAGCCTGACCCTAAACCTCAATGAAGATACACTACGAGTGTATAGTACTTGCATGATCAATCACCACATATCAACAATCTCCCACTTGGAGACTGATTAGCCTCCACACCAAACAATCTCCCACTTGGAGACTGATCCTAGATGACACCGTTGCGCATGCATCTCCCACTGAAAATAAGTACCCTAGAATCTATTGTTCCAATTCTATTGTTTTCAATCTTAAAGACCAACCAAAGCTAAAGAGGAGCTCAACTTCTCCCTTGTCACTGCCTTCATAAACATCTCCGCTAGATTTTCATCTATATGTATCATTTCCAACCATAACTGTCCATCATCCAACACTGATTGAATGAAGTGATACCTCAACTATATGTGTTTGGTCTTTGAATGCAAGGCATAATTCCTTGCAAGATGTATGGTACTTTGGCTGTCCGTAAACAAATAATTCTTAGCCTGTTGTTTGCCTAATTCTTCCATGAAAGATTGCAGCCATATCACCTCCTTGCTTGCCTCTGTTGTAGCTACATACTCTACCTCTATGGTGGATAAAGAAACCACCTTTTGCAATCGTGAGATCCAACTCACTATTGTCCCACCTACAGTAAAGACATAATCTATAGTACTCCACCTGGTATCAATATCCCCAGCCAAATCTGAGTCTACATAACCTGCTAAATTAGTATTATAGCCCCCAAAACATAAGTGTTTATTGGATGTACCTCTCAAATATTTGAGAATCCATTTTACTGCATTCCAATGCTCTAATCTGAGATAACTCATATACTTACTTACGACTCCTACAACATGTACAATATCTAGTCTCGTGCATACCATGGTGTACATTAAACTTCCTACAGCTAAAGCATATGGTACCTTGGATATTTTATTTTCCTCCTCTTGTGTCTTTTGACACATCTCCTTAGTCAATTTCAAATGACTAGGCAAAGGTGTGCTAATAGATTTTGTATTCTCCATATGGAATCTCTGCAACACCTTTTCAACATAATCAGCCTGAGATAGAGTCAAGTTTCTGTTCTTCCTATCTCTGCAAATTTTCATACCAACGATTTATTTTTCTACCCCCAAATCCTTCATAGCAAATGATTGTGCTAACTGATGTTTTAACTCTCCTATGTGATTCATGTTAGACCCTGCTACAAGCATGTCATCAACATATAAACATAAAATAATGTAGCTGTCATTATCTAACCTCTTCAAATAAATATAATGGTTAGAATTACACAGGCTGTAGCCTTGCTCATCCATCAAACTACCAAATTTCAAATACCATTATCGAGGTACTTATTTCAAGCCATACAAACTCTTCTTCAATCTGCACACTAGTTTCTCCTTACCTCTGAGATCAAATCCTTGTGGCTATTCCATATATATCTCCACCTCCAAATCACCATGGAGAAAGGTAGATTTCACATCTAACTGTTTCAAATGCAAATCTTCAGTAGCCACAATACTTAAAATAATACAAATAGAAGTCATCTTGACAACCAGAGAAAATATCTCATCAAAATCAATGGCATTTTTCTATGCAAATCCTTTTAGAACTAATCTGGCTTTAAATCTTTTCTTACCTCCACTTCCTCTTTCATCCTATAAACCCATTTGTTTGGTAAAGCCTTTTTACCTACAGGTAACTTACATAATTCCCATGTTTGATTTTTCAGCGAGTCCATTTCTTCTTTCATTGCAAGCTCCCACTGAACCTATGTATCCACTTGAATAGCTTCATCATACCCTTCTGGTTCGCTAGCATCTATTCACAAATAGAATACAAAGAGGGAGAAAACCTTTTAGGAGGTCTACTTAGCCTTGTTGACCGTCTAACATTCACTAGAGTTTGTGATATTTCTTGTTGCTATTGCGGAGCAGGAGGAACCACTAGAACATCACTATCTAGAGTATCATCCAGTACTACATAATCCTTTTCTTTCTTCTCATGTTGCTGCAACTGATCTTTGTACAACACCAAGTCCTTATTGAATACAACATCCTTGCTTCTCACAATTTTTAGATTTTCAACATCCCAAATCCTATAACCAAATTCATCAATGCCATATCCAATGAAGATACACTTTTTTGATTTTGCATGCAGCTTGGTTCTATTTTCAGAATCTACATGTGCAAATGCTTTACATTTGAAGGTTTTGAGAAAAGAATAACTCACCTTCTTACCTGTCCATGCTTCCTCTAGAATACCACAACCTGAAGGAACTGAAGGACCTCTATTAATTAAATATACAACAGTATTGATAGCCTCTACCCACATGTTTAAAGGTAGTCCAGCATGCAATCTCATGCTCCTTGCACACTCCATTATTGCCCTATTCATGCATTCAGCCACTCCATTTTCTTGTGGAGTCCCTGGAACTATTTTCTGCCTATGAATTCCATTAAAGGAACAATAATCCTCAAATTCTTTGCTACAATACTCACCACTATCATCAGATCTGAGGCATTTTAATCTTTTACCCATCTCATTTTCAACCAAGTTTCTCCATTTCTTAAATGTTTCAAATACATCAGATTTTTGCCTAAGGAAATAAATCTAAACCTTTCTAGTTGCATCATCTATGAATGTAACATAATACCAAGAGCCACTAAGAGAAGAACTACATGAGCTAGTCCCCATACATCTGTATGCACAAGCTCCAACTTTTCATCTTTCTTTTTCTTCCCATCCTTGAGAAAACTAACTCTCTTTTGTTTTCCATACACACAACTTTCACAGAAATCCATCTTAATACATTTTAGACCTGGTAAAACTTTCTCAGAATGAAGTACCTTCATATCATTTTCACTCATATGCCCAAGTTTGTTATGACATAGTGTTGTCTCAGAACCTGTAGCAACTGTTTCAGTCTCTTCTTGTGAACCCACAACAACTGTTCCTGAACCTGTTTAGTTTTTCTCTGCAACAAATAAAGTAGAAGGAATAGTATGACCTATACAAAGATATAAGGTGCCTACTTTCACACCTTTTGCTACTATTAAGGTACCTTTTGAAACCTTCCAATTTTTATCACTGAAAGTAACTATGCAACCTTCATTAGCTAGCTACCGTGCTAAAATTAAATTCCTACTCAGCCTTGGAATATGCCTTACCTCTTGTAGTAGTCAATGATTCCCATTCTGCAACTTATTCTTGATTCTTTCCTTTCCAACAATCTGACAAGGTTCATTATCTCCCAAATAAACTAGCCCAAAATCCCCTTAGACATAATCAAGAAAAATAACTTCTATGGGGCATAGCATGAAATGAGGCCCCTCAATCTAAAACGTGTGACTCATTAGCATTATCTAGGGAAAGAATCAAAGCATCATCTTCAGATTTATTACTTACCACATTTGACTCTTTATTATCTTCTTGTTTGTCTTCTTTTTTATTCTTCCGAGACCAACAATCTTTTTTTAAATGACCTAGTTTACCACAGTACTAGCAATCCTTTTGTCCTCTAGATTGGGACCTCTTATCCTTTGATTTTCCTCATGACTTCCCATGACCTCTAGAACCATTTCCTCTCTCTTTTGATCTGCCCCTACTTTTTGCATTCAAAACACTACCTAATGTGGACCCTCCTGAGTTGGTAATCATAATTTATAGTCTTTCAATTGTTCATAGAAGTCAAATAAAAAAGGCATCTTAGAATTTCTAATAGAGATGATTAATTAATATGATGGAACTGAAAATATGCATGCATACAGTGTGAAATGATATTGTTGTAGCACTAATTGATTCTACTTTAATACTTTCTAAAGGTATGTGATATGTTCTCCACCCCCAGTCAAAAATTGAAAACCATCTTGTTGGTATTGGGATTTTGTAATTCTCAGGATAGGATGATGCCTCATGTGAGTAGATGTATTCCTAAGATCCCTAAGTTTGTCTTTCCTTTGTTGACTACTATGTGCCTTCTGTAGGAAAATCAAATTTAATATATTTTTAAAAACTAATTTAATTTTCTTGTTAAGTTGTTAGTAATTTGTGTGGGGGCTCATTAATAGCTCCTAATCATGTGTTGATTCTACATAACATATGTTTTCTAATATTTAACTAAGGTGGGTTTGTGTTGGAGTGTCACCTTGTTGATGGAACACTTTAAAATGTAGCAATTGTAGTAGATTTTGCCATAGTATTTTGGCATTTAAGTGTGATGCATGGATAGGTTTGTCCATAACATGTGATGTTAGGAACTACATGCAGAAGATATCAATTAAATGCAAATAAAAATTAAATAGAGGAATAAAAAATACACAGAAATAATAACAACGAGAGATAATTTTTAATGTGGTTCACCCAAACTCGAGCTACATCCAACAACAGAAAGTCCAATATTATTATCTAGCAATCGAACCGATTACAACCAGTAATCCTTACAACTCAATACTACTGCAAATGCTACAATACAATATCAAAATCCCACCCACAACATACATCCTAGCCACTTATAACAAGCCTTTTGGAAGCTTCTAGGATTAGGGTTTTACAATGTCATTTTTCTTTTGTCGGTTAACAAAAAATTAACAATCAATTAAGAATAGGCAAAAAAAGGAGGGAGAAAAAGAATTTGGGGCATGTGCCCTTGAACCCTTGCTCAGGGCCCAACCTGAACCTAAACCCCAATGAAGATACACTACGAGTGTACAGTACTTGCATGATCAATCACCATATAACAACAATCTCCCACTTGCAGACTGATTAGGCTCCACACCGAACAATCTCCCACTTGGAGACTGATCCTAGATGACACCATTGTGCATGTATCTCCCATTAGAAATAAGTACCCTAGAATCTATTGTTCTAATTGTATTGCTTTCAGTCTTAAAGACCAACCAAAGCTGAAGAGGAGCTCAACTTCTCCCTTGTCACTGCCTTCGTAAACATCTCTACTAGATTTTCATCTATATGTATCATTTCCAACCATAATTGTCTATCATCCAACACTGATCGAATGAAGTGATACCTCAACTATATGTGTTTGGTCTTTGAATGCAAGGCATAATTCTTTGCAAGATGTATGGTACTTTGGCTATCCATAAACAAATAATTGTTAGCCTATTGTTTGCCTAATTCTTCCATGAAAGATTGCAGCCATATCACCTCCTTTCTTGCCTCTGTTGTAGCTACATACTCTACCTCTATGGTGGATAAAGCAACCACCTTTTGCAACCGTGAGATCCAACTCACTATTGTCCCACCTACAGTAAAGACATAACCTCTAGTACTCCACCTGGTATCAATATCCCCAGCCAAATCTGAGTCTACATAACCTGCTAAATTAGTATTATAGCCCCCAAAACATAAGTGTTTATTGGATGTACCTCTCAAATATCTAAGAATCTATTTTACTGCATTCCAATGCTCTAATCTGAGATTACTCATATACTTGCTTATGACTCCTACAACATGTGCAATATCCAGTCTCATCCATACCATGGTTACATTAAACTTCCTACAGCTAAAGCATATGGTACCTTGGATATTTTATTTTCCTCCTCTTGTGTCTTTTGACACATCTCCTTAGTCAAATTCAAATGACTAGGCAAATGTGTGCTAATAGCTTTTGTATTCTCCATATGGAATCTCTGCAACACCTTTTTAACATAATCAGCCTGAGATAGAGTCAAGTTTCTGTTCTTCCTATCTCTACAAATTTTCATACCAATGATTTATTTTTCTACTCCCAAATACTTCATAGCAAATGATTGTGCTAACTGATGTTTTAACTCTCTTATGTGATTTATGTTAGACCCTGCTACAAGCATGTCATCAACATATAAACATAAAATAATGTAGCTATCATTATCTAACGTCTTCAAATAAATATAATGGTTAGAATTACACAGGATGTAGCCTTTCTCATCCATAAAACTATCAAATTTCAAATACCATTGCCGAGGTACTTGTTTCAAGCCATACAAACTCTTCTTCAATCTATACACTAGTTTCTCCTTACCTTTGACCTCAAATCCTTGTGGCTATTCCATATATATCTCCTCCTCCAAATCACCATGGAGAAAGGAAGATTTCACATCTAACTATTTCAAATGCAAATCTTCAGCAGCCACAATACTTAAAATAGTACAAATAGAAGTCATCTTGACAACTAGAGAAAATATCTCATCAAAATCAATGGCATTTTTCTATGCAAATCCTTTTAGAACTAATATGGCTTTAAATCTTTTCTTACCTCCATCTTCGTCTTTCATCCTATAAACCCATTTGTTTCGTAAAGCTTTTTTACCTACAGGTAACTTACATAATTCCTAAGTTTGATTTTTCAGCAAGGAGTCCATTTCTTCTTTCATCGTAAGCTCCCACTGAACCTATGTATCCACTTACATAGCTTCATCATACCCTTCTAGTTCGCTAGCATCTATTCACAAAATAGAATACAAAGAGGGAGAAAACCTTTCAGGAGGTCTACTTAGCCTTGTTGACCGTCTAACATTCAGTGGAGTTTGTGATATTTCTTGTTGCTATTGCAGAGCAGGAGGAACCACTAGAACATCACTATCTAGAGTATCATCCAGTACTACATAATCCTTTTCTTTCTTCTCATGTTGCTGCAACTGATCTTTGTACAACACCTTCTCATTGAATACAACATCTCTCACAATTTTTAGATTTTCAACATCCCAAAGCCTATAACCAAATTCATCAATGCCATATCCAATGAAGATACATTTTTTTGATTTTGCATGCAGCTTGGTTCTATTTTCAAAATCTACATGTGTAAATGCTTCACATCTAAAGGTTTTGAGAAAAGAATAACTCACCTTCTTACCTATCCATGCTTCCTCTGGAATACCACAACCCAAAGGAACTAAAGGACCTCTATTAATTAAATATACAGTAGTATTGATAGCCTCTGCCCACATGTTTAAAGGTAGTCTAGCATGCAATCTCATGCTCCTTGCACACTCCATTATTGCCCTATTCATGCGCTCAACCACTCTATTTTCTTGTGGAGTCCCTAGAACTATTTTCTGCCTATGAATTCCATTAAAGGAACAATAATCCTTAAATTTTTTACTACACTACTCACCACTATCATCAGATCTGAGGCATTTTAATCTTTTACCCATCTCATTTTCAACCAAGTTTCTCCATTTCTTAAATGTTTCAAATACATCAAATTTCTGCCTAAGGAAATAAATCTAAACCTTTTTAGTTGCATCATCTATGAATGTAACATAATACTAAGAGCCACTAAGAGAAGATCTACATGAGCTGGTCCCCATACATCTGTATGCACAAGCTCCAACTTTTCATCTTTTTTTTGCTTCCCATCCTTGAGAAAACTAACTCTCTTTTGTTTTCCATACACACAACTTTCACAGAAATCCATCTTAATACATTTTAGACCTGGTAAAACTTTCTTAGAATGAAGTACCTTCATATTGTTTTCACTCATATGCCCAAGTTTGTTATGACACAGTGTTGTCTTAGAACCTGTAGCAACTGTTTCAGTCTCTTCTTGTGAACCCACAACAACTGTTCCTAAATCTGTTTAGTTTTTCTCTACAACAACTAAAGTAGAAGGAATAGTATGACCTGTACAAAGATATAAGGTGCCTACTTTCACACCTTTTTCTACTATTAAGGTACCTTTTGAAACCTTCCAATTTTTATCACTTAAAGTAACTATGCAACCTTCATTACCTAGCTACCTTGCTAAAATTAAATTCCTACTCAACCTTGGAACATGTCTTACCTCTTGTAGTAGTCAATGATTACCATTCTGTAACTTATTCTTGATTCTTCCCTTTCCAACAATTTGACAAGGTTCGTTATCTCCCAAATAAACTAGCCCAAAATCCCCTTGGACATAATAAAAAAATAACTTCTATGGGGTGTAGCATGAAATGAGGCCCCTTAATCTAAAACCCATGAATCATCAGCATTATCTAGGGAAAGAATCAAAGCATCATCTTCAGATTTATTACTTACCACATTTGCCTCCTTATTGTCTTCTTGTTTGTCTCCTTCTTTATTTTTTCAAGACCAACAATCTTTTTTTAAATGACCTGGTTTACCATAGTACTAGCAATCCTTTTGTCCTCTGGATTGGGACCTCTTATCCTTTGATTTTCCTCATAACTTCCCATGACCTCCAGAACCGTTTCCTCTCTCTTTTGATTTGCCCCTACTTTCTGTATTCAAAACACTATCTAATATGGACCCTCCTTGGCTTTTCCATCACATTTCCTCGCTAAGGATAACACCAACAACAATATCAAATTTCAAAGTATTTAAACTTGAGATAGAGTTGCTTACAACCATTACCAAGTTATTCCAGTTTTCTGGCAAAGAACATAAAACTAAGAGAGCCCTCACCTCTTCATCAAATTTTACTTTTAAAGAAGTTAACTGAGTGGTAATCATATTAAACTTATTTAAATGATTTGTCATAGATCCACCTTCAATCATTTTCAGATTAAACAAATGCTTCATAAGAAATACCTTATTTGAGGCTAAGAATTTTTCATACAATTTAGCCAAAGCTTTCATCAATTCATATGTTGTCTTCGCTTATGTTATATTGAATGCCACAGATGGTGTCAGGCACAACCGAATGGTTCCCAGTGCTTTTCTATCTAAAAGATTCCAATCCTCATCAGTCATTGTTGCCGATTTCTTGGCTATTCCTTCCAACGGCCACCATAAATTCTTCTGATAGAAATAATCCTCCATCTGCATCTTCCATAACTGATAGTTCTACCGATTTAATTTATCTACCTTTAGTTTACCCTCATTTGCCATTGCTCCCACTCAATCGTGTGACCTTCCTGTAGATGATAATCAAACACAACCCACTCTGATACCACTTGTTAGGAATTGCATGCAGAAGATATCAATTAAATGCAAATAAAAATTAAATAGAGGAATAAAAAAACACAAAAATAATAACAACGAGAGACAATTTTTAACGTGGTTCACCCAAACTCGGGCTACATCTACCAACAAAGAGTCTAATATTATTATCCAGCAATCCTTACAACTCAATACCGCTGCAAATGCTACAATACAATATTGAAATCCCACCCACAACATACATCCCAGCCGCTTATAACAAGCCTTTTGGAAGCTTCTAGGATTAGGGTTTTACAATGTCATTTTTCTTTTGTCAGTTAACAAAAAATTAACAATCGACTCTGAACAATCTCCCACTTGGAGACTGATCAGGCACCAAACCAAACATGTGGTAACTACACTAGGTCACTTATAAGACCTATAGATATGCCATTGAAGAAGAGATGTTGTTGGTCAGGAGATAGCTCATGTAATCTACTATTTATCTTTAGTATTATCTTTGGCCCTATGAAGCTCACCTCATTGATGGGGATGTATTTTATGCATTTCATGTCTTCTTTGAAAATATTTTTAGTGAATATCCCTCTAATGGTTACAATTCTTTTATTGGAATTTTGAGGGTTGAATGTGTATTTGAGGCATGTATGTTAATTGCAAAAAATCCCTTAAGAGTTAGAGCAAGGAGTGGGTTTTGTATATGCGATACTAAACTTTGAGACGCATTCCTAACACAACTGATTAGTAATTATATGTTCAAGTTTTATTTTCCCAATCCTTATAGATCAATATTACTCCTCTAAAATGGTTTGCATGCCATAAGCAAGTATCTACAAATTATTTTTTTGGAGTTGTAAACCTGCCAAGTTCATTTGGTCTTACATTCACAATGACATACCTATGATTTTAAGAAAGAAACTCACTTACAAGCCAAAATTTTGTGGATGAATGTTTTTAATAATATGATTGTTGAATTAAAATCTTTACTCTAATATAGATGTTCAATCTATGCAAGTTTATTTAGACCTAACTCATTATTTGTAAATGTTAAACTCATCCTATAAATGAAATAAACTATAAATAACCTAAATTTTTAAATAAGAAAAAAAAACAACCTCCTCTCGAGAAGCTTGAGTAGTTTGGTCACAAATACCATACAATTATCTTCTATCAAACTAATTTTCATATATTAAGAATGTTCATGACTTATAAAGGGAGATTAATTGTAATACCTCCATTATTATCAGTAACCATAAGAAAGATATATTTAAATATATTTAATAAACACAAAATTATATAATATCTCTAATATTCATTATTATATATTATATTTTATAGAATATTTAATTTCTTATATATATATATATATATATATTTTATTATACTATATCGAAAATATTTCACTAAACTATATTTTATAATCTTAAATAAAAATTTAAATATTAATTATCATTTTAAAAAATAATATATAATAGTAAATATACTTTATAATATAAATATACCAATTTATAATATAATATTTTTAATCTAAATATACAATCTTAAAATATCATAATATATTAAAAATATTTAAATAATATTTATTTTATCTTATAATATCATATTAAAAATATTTCAATAAATTCAATAAATTATATTTATAATCTAGAATAAAAATTTAAAAATTAAATTTCATTTTTAAAAAATAATAAAGAAAGCTTTAAAAAATACCCCTGGAAAGTTTTGAAATTTCTTTGATAAAAAACTACCCACTGAAAGTGCCAATGCTTAAGAGATGAGAGGAGTTTTATTAATTGAAAAACGTGAACGAAAGGAAAATACTGCCGGAGACTGTTCTCACCCGGGGAAAAAAAATCGTGTCAAAGAAGTCTCATGTCGTTTAAATGTCTCCCGCCGAATACCCTGGGGAAATATGTCTCTTCGCGTTTTTTTGACCTTTTTTTCTAGTTTCCCCTGTTTTTCCTTTTGCTGTGCATGGGATTTTTTCGTTTTGCTGTGTATGGGATTTGATTGATAGTTCCTTCCATTAATGCCAACGGCGCCGCCACGAACAAGCGATCCCTCTCCTGATTCAATTTCCGTCAATTTTTCTGTATGATCCGAAACGTTGAGGGAAAAAATCTGATCACAGTCAAATCCAGAAGCATTTATATTAATGAATTCAGGATTCCGGCTGTTTTGCGGTACAAGAACACCAGCCGTAAAAAGTGGGTGCATTGTAAACAACCCGCTGTATGGCTTTTCCGACAAGTAATGTAGTCGACCAGCTGTTTACTTTTTGACCTTTGCAGCCATATTGCTCGTCGAGTGGATTTTGACTATTTAAGATATTCTGTACAGTCGTGCACCGACTGATTAAGATGTTCCGTCTAAAATCACATAAGAAACGCTTATCAACCTAACTAAATATATTAATTACAATTTTAGATGGTTAATCGTGTCTTTGAAACGACTCTGATCTGCTAGCTTTACTATTAAAACTTGTATAGACTTTTGTTCCTGCTGCTTAATCCCTCGGAAGCTCGGCTTCCTCAGCATATTTATCAGAAGAGCACCGTGTTTAATTCTATTGTGAAATTTCCCCCTATTATTCCTAAAACTCGGCAAAGCCAAAAAAACATTACAGTTATTTTGATGTCAAACTTTTCCTGCCTTGTTGTTATCCCTGATTCTACAGATTTAGCCTGGCAGTGGTATTTCAAACGGAGGAGATTGAAATGGACAAATGGTTTGGCAAAGGTCGGCGAAGGTTCTCTCATGCTTAGCTTAGCCCTGCAACTAAAATTTTCAGCCAAGAATAAAAGCTTGGTGAAGGAGGCTTCGGAGGCGCGTACAAAAGAATATCTGAACGTTCAAAAGAAGGAAGGAGTATATTTCAGAGGTTACCATAAACAGTAAGCTGAGACACCGTTAAAATGAACAGTAGTTTAATCGAAGTATAGATATATCACAAATCCTTCATTGAATCCGTTTGCCCTTTCTCTGTTGTTTTGGTATTGCAGGATATTCCGGGTGAGAAGAGAGCAGATGCTGTAACCAGCATGGTATATGAAGCAACTGCGAGAGTATGCTGTAATCTACGGTTGCACAGGCAAAATTTTTCAACTGCAGCAGCAGCTATTACACCACTCAAGCAGAGCTTCACAATACACATGCTAATCTTGTGTCTCTCCTCACTGAATTTTGTAATTCCGGTGAAGCAACAACTACATCGGATGTAGTACACCAAAGTGATCTACATAAAGATGACTTAATTGTTCGGCAAGATGATGAAGAACCGTTTAGATTATGGAAGCCATTGTGAAGCTAGTTTGGGTAACCTGAAGCCATGCCTATTGTCAGGCAAACTCAAACTACATTCCATGTTATATCTACCTTTACAGGCATGAGGTAGACTCATTGGACTTTTAGTTAACTCTAACCCAAATTATCCCTAAATGAAGAACCATGTTGATGTCAATATGTTTATGAAGGGCAACATAATTTGAATTATCTCTATTTTCATTAGTGTGCACATCATTTAGTGTTATCTGTGATGGATTATGGGAGCCATTGTGAAGCTAGTTTGGGTTACCTGAAGCCATGCCTATTGTCAGGGGAACTCAAACTACATTCCATGCTATATCTACCTTTACAGGCATGAGGTAAACTCATTGGACTTTTAGTTAACTCTAACCCAAATTATCCCTAAATGAAGAACCATGTTGATGTCAATATGTTTATGAAGGGCAACATAATTTGAATTATCTCTATTTTTATTAGTGTGCACATCATTTAGTGTCATTTGTGATGGATTTGCAATTGAGCTAGTTCTTATATTCCCACAACATTAAAAAGCATATCTAGGTTATTTGTATCGATCTTCACCTCCTCACTCTAAGATTTCTTGGAATGTTTTTTTGAATGAAAGCTATCGCCTTCATAATTTAATGAACCAGATGTGCTAAAAATTCTTGATACTTTCGGTAATGTCATACATTATGGTGAACATGCAATCATGATTTCACAAATAGTCATGTCTGGGTTCTTCAAACATATGGATGTGACATTTTTTCCTCATCACATAACCCAAGGTGGCATGCGGCTCTAAGTAAACATCATCCACTTCAATGGTCAAACAGTCAATAGTAATTTTACACCTCATCCACAACAAAAAGTGGTAAATATTTGTCCTATTTTTATTGGCCAAAATTGACGTTTGACTGTTGAAGTGGATGATGTTTAAAAACAGTCGGTGGCATGCTATATGTTTTTGTTTATTCTCAAATAAAAAATAAAACATTCTTGTACCATGAAGTTCATTAATAGTTGAGTCCATTTAATATTGTCCTATAAAAAGGTTTCATTTAGGAAAATTCTCTCTAGAAAGTCTTGTTTGTTGTAGTTATTTTACATTATTGTAATGAAAATGCATGTTCACTACAATTTATTTATAACAAATAAATGAACAATATTTAAAGAATACGATTTTAGGAGTTGGGATTGACAATCAAAATAAATTCTTAAATAAATAAATAAAATTTATGAATATTTAGTTCTAATTTTAATGTACACATTTTTGTTTATATATTAGGAAGTCATTTGTTAAGGTTTTGATCTTTTACAATTTACCATTGATTTGAAAATCGAGCTATGTATTATCTCGGTTCACTTCCATATGTACAAACTTGAACCAAGTGCATGGATCTAAATCTACAAGTTACATATTTGATTTCGATCAATTCTATAGACTCAAAACTATAAATTACAATTGTTGTTTTGTGAAAGTAAATGTGAAGGTGGAATATACTTAGCTCTATATCTGATGTGAGTGAATGAATTTGATGATGCACTAAAATCTACTACTTTGGGACATATAATAGATGATCTTAATATTCCTTCTACTTTTGATTATGTGCAAGACCGTGGCTTTTTCTAGGTTGAATCTACGATTATGTGTCACTTTCACAAGCCCATATTGATTTGTAGTTTGCATGTTTGATCCTACTAAATCTGCACTTCTATTCTCTAGTTTACTAGAATCTTTGCTTCTTTTTTATCATCAATGACAGAGATATTTTTTGATAACTTAAAGAGGCCATTGGATTACTAGGGGCAAGTTCTCCTAGTTCAACTACTAGAGAGATTTGCTTTATGATCATGCTAATGATTGATAGGTAGTAAGTAAGTGTGCAAATATCTTAGATGATGATTTTGAAGTAAATATTGTTCTCTTTAGGGTAAGTGCATGGAAATTAGGCACACAAAAGAGTTAAAAAATGGCCATTTTTTTTTCTAAAATTAGCTAAATCTAAACTTGAATGATTAATTCAAGATGTGTACACTCAAAATTTGAAGATATGATAAGAAAAATAATTATAGTACTCTAAATCTAGTTTCTAAACTACTAAGTTTTTAAATAATGGTGAAGGTTAAGGGGTGAAATGTTGCGTGCACACAAAAGTGTTCTTGTTTTTATCACTAAAATATATCATAGTGTTTGGTGTACATGTCCCTCTTTTTTTTGCTACATTAGGTATTTTTAAAAACCATTTGGTGGAAATATATTCAAGAGTGAGTACCACAAGTTGTATATTTTTTACTGAATAAATTTCTTTTGTAATTTTTCAAAGTGGATGCTTCATGAAAATTACATCACTAAGTGTGTGTGTCACATGACTTGTGCAAAATTAATCGAAAACGTATTTTTTTTAATGTGTATAGAATGAAATGTATATGTATATATATAATTTGGATAAGTGGGTCAAAAGTTATAAAATAAATAATTACATATGTACTAGAGGAATATGAAGACACGCTTAAAAAAAAATAAACACCTTAATTTATTCAGAATATTAAAAAAATTTCATGGCTAGAAAGCTAAGAAGTAACTCTTTATTTTGGTGGTGGTTTCATAAATTTTATTGCAAAACATGTAAACCTAATGAGGTTGAAGTTTGAATTTAAGTTGTTTTATGTCATAAAACATGAATCTAGGAGCCACAAGAGATGTCTAACCCTTAGGCTTAGAAATCCAAGCCTAATTGGAAGGGATCATAAAAAAAATTCAATTCAAGGCATTAAAAACGCATACATGTACGCGTTATGTTTTTATAACATGAACACATTTTGTTGAAAATCTCAATGTTGGCCACTAATTTGTCCCACCATTTCCATGCACTTACCTTTTAGTGAACCAATTGAAGTGTTTCTCTATTAAATGCTCATTGTATGTGAATGCATGTTCAATGAATGATGATTCTAGGATGTGAATTAATGTCCAAATGAATATCTTTAAATATCACTAATATAGCAATAATCATGGGAAATGTGTACCAAGTTGGCTCATGGAGAGAATAAATGGGTGGGTTAGATTTACAAAGGAATCAACCTTATGTCCATGGGATTGACCTGGGACAAGGGGGATGTAGGATCAAGATGGCAAATAAGTGTTCAAATATGGAGGATGTAATAAATTTCGATATGGAAATAAGTGGAAATGGACATATTAAGGCCAAATATATAAAAATATGTATCAAGAAAGATAGATAAAAGATTAAGGAATGAGACCAACTTCACACAAAATTATGTCATTTATCGATATAATTTACATTAAAACATTCTCTCAAAATGACGCTCAAACTAAAGGGTAATTGATATGAGCATGCAAATTTCACCATTACAAATATATTGTGCATCCTCTATACAATCATTTATATTATTTTATAGAAGACAGAAAATAAATAATAATACAAATTATATGATTTATCCATATATAATTTATATATTAAAACATTCTTTCAAAATGAAGCTAAAACAAATTAATAGTTATAATATAAATTAATTACCAAGCACAATTAAAGTATTCATAGTCATTTTAGATTTTCAACGGCCACCGAACTTTTTAAACTCGTAGTCATTTTAGATGTTGAAATGGGTAGAAAGCCAATTGTAGTATTCCAGCTTTGTACAATTCTCCACCTATTTTAACTCTCTATCGAATTGACTTGTGACATGCTACATCATACAGCTGCATAAAAGCAAATCTGAAGTCTCCTACGAAGCATCTTTCATAGAATTGCCTAAAGTTGCGCAAATTTCCTGTCAGAAATTATTGACAAGAAATGAAACGGAATATTGTACAGGATTGACAAGAAATGATTTCTGGACGGTATTCTATTCCCCTGAATTTTAATCTTAAATCAAATTAGTTAACGTGCGTTTTTAATTTGCAGGCAATTTAGACGACAATACATCAATGATGAACTAAATGTACTATATCTAGTATTTTTCAAACATTATGCAACAATAAAACCTATGGAAAGTAAACAAAAATATATATTATTCAAAATTGAAAGAACAATATATATGGCAAATTCTATGAAAGAGATGCATGCTTAAAACTCTCTATTGATTCAAATTCGACCCTTATATACATTTTGCAAGATGAAACTAAAAAACCTAGTGAACTAATAAATTATGGTTCCCATTGGAAACCAAAGAGTCACCACACCCACATGTCCTCCTTGGAGGTTGAAATTGATAGCTAGATGAGGACAAAATAGCTAGAAAATTAAAAGTAAAACTAGGAAATAATTTAATTTTGCTACCTTAACTTGGTGGGGTCATAACTCCTAGCTCGCTAGGTAAAAATCAAACTTATTAGATGTGTTGGAAAGAACTCCAAGAGATATAGCTTGAGCTTCATGAAGGGTCCCCTCCTTGGACAATCTAAGGGCCAAATCTGCTCCAAAGGCCTCTATAAATATAGATTAAGGAGATGTAGAAAATACCAAAAAATAGATTTTTGTTTTTTCCTAGATTCATCCAAATGCTCTTGGATCTTAGTCAGATGAATCGTTCCTCCTTGAGAAGCAATGGGCTCCATTGCTTCAAGAGTCTACAACAAATGAATAAACTTTTTTCCAATCTAGTTCCTAGTGAACCATTACCCTAATGAGGAAATTTAACTACCTATACCACACGATAGAGATGAATCTGTTGGTTTTCCAATTTCTTGATAAAAACCTCGGTGATTTGATCTAAGTCCATTGGGATGATTGTGTCTGGATTCACTTTTACATTTTGAAGGTGTTCAACAACACCAATGATGTTTAATAATAAAGGATAGTATGGACATACTAACTTAGTATTGAATATTGTATCCAGTCCAATAAAAGGGGCATATTAAGCTCAAAGGCATTCTCACCAATCTATTTGAGGATGGTGTATGAGCCATATCAAAGGGTTGAAAGTTTCTTGTGTGGCCCTTGTAGCCACCCATTTTTTAGATGAATCTACACTTGGTCACCAACTTGAAATTGTTGAGGAGTACAATGTTGGTCATGTTGCTCTTTATATTTCTGATTGACTAGTACATTTTAGTAACTTGTGAACATGTTGCTAGATGTGGTAGATTTTCTCAACAAACCTAGAATCCTTACCTCCTCATTAGCATGTAGTGATGTCTCATTCAACATGATGGAACAAGCTATGTCAATGGGTGCTAATGATTGGTAACCAAGACGAATTTTAAATGAACTATGTCTTATGGAGGTATACAACACATGGTTGTAGCAACGTTGGACATAAGGTAGGATTTCATCCCATGTGTGAGGATGCTTTGAATGACACTTTCACAGAATATAAATGACCATACAGTCCACCACCTCACTTTGCCCTTCTATCTTAGGGTGAAATGCAATGGACTTCATCAACTTGGCGTCCATTATGGCCCATAGTGCTAACCATAATTTGTTGAAGAATCTATTATCCTTGTCAAAGATGATACTTTATGGTAGATCAAAGTAAACCCAAACATTCTCAAAGAAAAGCTTATAAATGTCCCTATTTTATCATAGGAAGGACTAACTTGAAATCCATGGAGATTGAGTACCAAGGCTTGTCTAGGACTAGAAGAGGTCTGTACAATCCTTACTTTTGATTTGTAGGGTTCATAATGGTAGGCTATGCAAGATTGAATGAATAGGATGACATCATGATGAAGTCTTGGCCAATAGAAGTACTTCTATAGTATGACATCATCTTCTATCATTCCCTAATAGGGACACAAATGTACCCCATATTACAAAATTACATCCTATAAGTAGTAATTGGTGTCAAAAATGAAGACAACAACTACTCAAAGGAAATATGATTTAAATAAGTTTAATGATCTCTAACAGTGTGTTAGAGAATGGAGATTGCAATAGAATATAAAATATGTAACAATGAAGCCACAAATCTGAAAACTAAACACACAATGAGATAGTGTTTACATGGAGAAAACCCTTTTGCGTAAAATACTCCACCAAGAAAGAGGTACAAGTTTGTATTAATCTACAAAAGTGATACAATACATCAACTATACAAATCTCTCCACTAGTCTTCAATCTAACAGCATTCTTGTAGCACCTAATGTAGGCATTGACTTTCTCTCTCCTAAGAATCTCCAACATGCAAATATTAAATATCTCCTTACAAGCTCCTACCACTTGTCCAAAGTCAACCATGCAAAGTTGAGTACCCAAGACTAAATAAGGTCTCTTACAGCATGTCATAACCATTATAGATTCCACCGAAGAGTATCTTCCCAAGATGGGTGCCTAGGGCTAAACATAGCAACTTACACAATAAACATTTGTCATATGTCGTTATAGCACGTCATAGGATCTTATGACAACTTGCATCTACCATAGATTCTTTACATGCACCCACCAAATATTATGACATGTGCCATACATGCTAAAAATAACAGATTATCCCAAGGTGGCACCTACCCTCATTTATTCATGACTTTTATAATTGCCAACCATAAATGTTACTCCATAATTACCTTTGGTGAATCCAAAATTAGCACTGCTGGTGATACTTCCTCATTCCCTTATGGATAATTACAAATTACAAATAATAAAATAGAATAAATACAATATTAGGATTTACAAGGTTAATGGCACCTTATCCTAACATTCTCCCTCTTGACATTATACATTGTAAATCAACCCATAGGAAATCAAATAAAAAAATAATCAAGCACTAGAAACAAGGCCCGTGGCCTTTCTACACCACACAAATTTCTCTATGCTCACAAGTTTGGTCATTGAATCTGCAACATTCTCTTGAGTTTCTATCTTCATCAGTTCAATTTGTCCACTCGCAACCAATTCTCAAACGAAGTGATACTGAACATCAACATACTTAGTCTGAGCATGATATATATGATTCTTTGCCAAACAGATAGCACTCTAGCTATCACAACCAATCTAAATGATCATGTAATCAAAACCAATACCTGTACATAGTTTCCTTAACCAAACTGCCTCCTTATAGACATGAGTACCAGCCATATACTATTAACTATTAATGTCCAAGAAATATCAATATATAATTAAAACATGTATTTAAATATATTTTAACTAATAATTACCTATTTTTACCAAGTATTTCATGTTGTCTAGGTTGAATCGATACATAGACTCTCCTTTGTGATGATGGCCTAAGGATATAAAAGGACAATTTAAATCAATTTCAACTAATAACGCACAAGCAATATCAAAACATGTATTTAATGTATTTAAAAGGACAATAGAAAACTAAAACTATATTTACCTCTATTTACTTATTCCATTGTACGATCTGTATCCTCTCTTTTTTGCAATACATCTATGATTGTCCCATGCTCTTCCATAGAAATTGACCATAGCTCTTTATTTGTAGGTTTTCCATGATACCTCACTAGTTTTATATTTGTTGCCACCACCAAATGTGAGTAGTGTATAATCTTCTTATGTGTTTCATAATCTTCGAATGCAAGCAAACCATTCTTCCTTATTAGGTATTTTCATAGCCAAGTTCCAACAACCACCACTGAACCTATTGGATAATGATAGCCATCATCAAAGAAGTTCACAAAATTTGTTTAAGGGGATCAAAGACTTGTTATCAAAGTTTTCTTAAGGGGATGTCTTAAGGGGATCACTAAACCTGTTGGCTAATGAACGCCATCATCATCTTCTCGATATGCTATTAACTTATGTTTAGTCTCCACACAACGAGCCAACCAATATTCGATTTCCTCTTCATTATCATCAGGTGCAACAACAACATACACCTGTCTTGCAAACAAATTTTGATTCAATAACTTGTACATGTCTATATAAGTTGACCAATCTATATACATGCATTCATATACATATATAACTAAATAAAAGCACTACAAATTAGTAATAAAGTGAAATATAATGAAATAAATTGAATTAAATTACCTTCTTGCACAAGGTCTAAAACTTGTTCATAATCATTTGATGCAAACAATTGATCATTGTGTTCAATTGTTGTTTCATATTGATCATGTGCTTGTGCAGGTGTCAACGATCTTTGCTTCCACTCTTCAACCCATTCTATATTCTCACATGGTTCCCAATCTCTTGAAATACAAAACTAACAAAAACATGCAAGCTCCCTTGTCTACAAAGTCCATGTGCTTGCATTCAAACTCTTAAATGAATGCCATTTAGTAGATCCACTAATTGTCTCACAATCGAGTCTAGGTAGAATGTTCTCTTCTTCAACCAACCAAAAGAATTGGCAAACTATAGAGTACTCACTTGATCCAGGTGTAGATAATCGTGTATTGCACCAATCCACAATTCCACGTGCCTCTTAAATTTTATTGCATCCTCAAATTTCAATTTCTCTCTAGCAAGAATTCTTTTAACACATGCACCCTCCTTTACCATGTCTAGCTTCAACAAAACACCACATATGTTGGACATTATTTTCCTTCTGAACCCTACTTAACCAATAGAACATTTAAGCATTCTTGAACTGCCCCATACAATTATCTTACCATATGAGATGTTCTATCATTTGGATTCTTTTTTCTCTTAAATTTGTATAAAATATATTTAAACAATATTGAACAAATTTTGACGAGTTTAACCAGTTGTCACTCAAGTAGAAATGATACTCCCTCACAACCTTTCTATCATCCTCTATGCTATCATCTACATGTCTATAAACAATATGAACAAATATAGCCACCTACACTGAATTGTAATATTGTGATTGGATTTCCTCTTGCGGAGCTAGAGTATAATTTTTTACAAAATCAACCACTAATAGTATAGTACCAACTGGAAATGTGTTTCTACATGCACAAAATTGTCCATCAAGCCATCGATCTTGTTGAGAGTGCTTGACATATTTTGGTACAATCTTACTCTTAAATTCTAATATGAATGCATGTACATTAACTTTTTTTGTAATTAAATCACAACGCTTTCTAATTTTTCCATCTTTTAAAGAATAGTCAACATTCTTAAATCTTTTAACATCCACTAATTGTTGTCCAAAATCATCTTCAATACTTTCATGCATACAAACTCTTAAGAAAGAAAGATTGCCACAACTAGTGCATTGTCCAGAAATACATGAACTTAAATAAAATAATTTCCCATTAGATCTTTCGCAAAAAAAACTTTATATAAACTCATTTATTGTTTCAAGTGGCATATTAATACCACATTCCTACATAATCATGTTAGTATGTAAAGTACAACTTATATATTGAAACATATCATAATAATAACAAAATTGAACATGTGTTTTATAACAACAAGAAATTTGTTGCTTATTAATCTTTACATACCAAGGATTACATTTTTGAAAAGATCTTTGACTTATTCTAATATTGCTAGGTAACACTAAATCACCACAAATTTTTTTATAAAATTCAGTTTGTGTTATATCTAATAGGTGTTTTGGATGAGGATCGTGAACTTTGGACCCGACTCTTAATTTTAAAACATCTCTAGCATTAGATGATATCTTAGTATTATCATGCCAATATTTTTCAACATTCAGTTTCATGTTAGATCTCGAGAGTCGACCACTAAAACTCCAACATTGGTTGATTGGATCATTTTCTATACTTTCTCTTCTCTTTACCGCTCTTACCAATGTTTTAGGATTTATTTATAGAATTTAACTAATATTTCTTACCATTCTTTTATTCAAAGTTACTTTATTAACTATAGAAATTGTTATAGCTCATCTTCCTGCATTCTTATCTTTAGATCGATTATTCATTCCAATAGACTCAATGGCATTAGCAACAATAGAAATAGCATGTTTTAGTGACTGATCTTTTCTTCTTGGTTTAATAAAAATGCCTAACTTTTTCCTTACTTTTCTCATTTTCCACATTCTCATTAATTGCATCATTAGCTGACATTGAAATGATAGTTTTTTATGATAAAAAAATTCTTTGTATAATCTATTGGCACGTGTTCTTATTTTTCTCCAAGAAATTTTACCAGGAAGATTATCCAAAACATCCTTTTCAATTTTAAAAAAAAAAATTTCATTATCAACTTCAAAACGATTTTTATTTTCAACAACAAAACGGTTTTCATTTTCATTTTCAACAAAAAGATTTCTATTTTCATTTTTAACAACAAAACCATTTTTATCTTCATTCTCAACAACAAATAGATTTTTATTTTCATTTTCAACAACAATTTGACTCAAATCTTGATCTCTACGAATATTATTGATCTCAACATTGTTATATCTAGCTTCTTTTAAATGTCCTATAAACACCGTTTCCATTTCATTTAAAGGTGGATTTGTAGATGTATCTGAATTTGTGCCTATTGAAATATTCTCCATAGCATTGAAAGGGGGATTTGAAGACATACCAAGAGTAGTTTGTATAGTCATATTAGTTTCCACATTCACCTCTTGCAAATTTGCATCGTCTACATCCATGGTCTCCTCAATGTTTTTATCTTCAATAGTTGTGGAATTAGATGCTCCAACATTATTCATTGATCAGATCTTTGTTCTTCTATCTCTTTTCCTCTTGCCTCCTTCTCTCTCTTTTCTTCAATTTCTTCAGGGGTCAATACCTTCCTATCTTTCCTCTTATTACGAGCTTGTGATCCCATGATTAAAAAATTCTGAAGTATGTACAAATGAATATCAAAAACTTGAAAGCCTTCCTTCGTTGTTCCTCCTTCAAACAAGTAGAAATTCAACAAGATTCCACTCAAACACTGTCTCAATGATGCCTCCTTTCAAAATTCAAATGAAATCCCAAGTAGAAGAACCTGTAGAAGAGAAAAGTTGATGGAAAAGACTGCATATGTCACTGTCGGCCATATAGAACAAGTTGTAAGGCCGACAGTGATAGTCCATATTAAAAAAAATGATCAAAAGGAAAATGGGATCTCATTTCTTACTATGTCAATACAATAAGAAATGGGATCCCATTTTGAAAAATTTGAATTCTTGGCCCAATTTTTGCTTTGTTAAGCAGTTCAGGAAAAGGTTTGGGGACCCGAACCTAGGCTTTGGACTTGGTTTGACCTACAAGTTGAAGGTCCTGTTAATGTCACAACAAAATAGTGACTTTGTGCATATGTCTGAAGACCTTTTTTGCAAAATTTTTTGATGAAATTAAAACCCATTATAGATGAGATAGTGTACATTCTAAATATATAATTTTTTTTACAATTGGATTAGTTTTTCTATTTTTCAATTAATTTCTGATGAAATAGGTCCATAAACTTGAATTATCAGGGTTTTTAGTATTTTAATAACTTTTTATTAAAATAATTTAAACAAAAAATCGTACGAAAACATACTTCAAACAATTCTTTTCAATTTGAAAAAAGAATTTCAAAAAAAGATAAGTTTAGGTCATCTTATGCATGATGTACATGACAAGTTTTTAAAACACCAAATATGGCCAATAAAAAATCAACAAAAAAAAATATTCACTAAAAAATTACAAAAAAATATGCAAAATGTGCTTCAGTGAGTTACAAATGTTTTCTCAAAAGGATTTAAAAAAATATTATAATTTAGGTCAAAATATGGATGACATACACGTGCATGGTATAGTAAAAAAAAGTGACTTTTAAACAGTGGTTTTTAGAAACACCTATTGAAAATCAATTTGTATCATTTGGGTATTCAAAAAAATTACATATTTAGAAACTAGACTCTAAGTACTACATTTTATGATTAGTGACTTCTTTTTAAGATTCCATCTCTAAGTGTTTCAAAGTTCAAGGTCAAATGTGACAAATTCTAAAAATCAGGGAAAACACTTCCACTTTTTGGCAAAAAAGTGGACAACTTCTTGCCAACACCCAAAAGTCAATTTAGCAATAGGAGAGAAAATTTTACTGAAATCAAATCCCTCTCTGGGAGTAGCTCTTGGCTACCAGTCTAGCCTTGTACTTCTCCAATGAACTATCTACTCCAAACTTCTTATGGACCCACTTGCAACTTATGGCCTTTCTTTGGGCAAATGGACAAGATCTCAAGTGTTACAAGAGTCTAAATCCATCACCTCCTCCTACATGGTAACTGCCAAGACTCACTACAATTTGCACGAATAACTCCCTTGTAGGATCTAGGCTCATCATGAGTACTCAATAAAGTAAATACACAACAGAAATCTAGTGGGCTATGATGGAACCATATAAAATTCTTCATAATTCCAGTATTTTTTATCCTTAGGATTATGTCATCAAGTTGAAGGATTTCCAGACTTAGGGTTATTTGCATACCAAAAGAGACATTAAACCATAAACCCCCATGCCAAAGTTAGAATGTAAAGGTCACATTCATTCTATTTCTTCAATGACTAATTGTCTCCCATTACCCAAGGTTTAAGTTGCTTCCTTGTGCCCCCTTGAACATCTTTTGACTGGCCCCTTGCTGAAAATTTACCTTTTCTAGCCCTCACCCAGAAAAGCTTTAACTTTTAAACCCACTGGCCCTCTTTTCCTAGAAGGAAAAGAATATTTTAATGCATAGACGCCAAGGTCCAGTTCTACTAACGTTTTTCCTGACAGGTGGTGATAGTGGATTTGTATCTGCCATTCCGCCAACAATAAAATATTGACAGAGTTGGTGCCTGTGGAATTGTGGAAAGAGTGACAGCTTGTTAGTGACTATCAAGGAGTGAAGGATGATGGGCCCAAGACAATATAAAGTGATTTCTTTGTGTTTCTGCTATTTACCATGTTTCACCATGGTGTCTCTCTGAGGGCCATGAAAAGGCATAAGTTTGACACGTGGCTACCATATGTGCAAGAAAAGGTCTAGCTAGAGAGGGACATGTTTTGATACCCTAGTTGTCATTCCTCTGCCATTCCACTAGGCTATAGATTAGTATGCTTCGCTAGATTGTAGAATGGCAGAAATCTTGACACATGGAATTCTAAAGGGATGGAACTGGTCCATTAAATGACAAGAACATGACATGTCATTGTCCTATGGATGTGGCCACTTCCTGGAGGGTTGTCTTGATCGCATGCAGATGATCCAATGGTGGTCCGCCATTCCTCTAGGACCATATCTCTGGCCATATCCTTTGCATGCTAAATTGCAGAATATGGTCTTAACTATACTGCAAGGGAGACATTTTCTCAGGATCGTGGTTGGGAGAGCTATCCAGGTGGCAAGTCGTCATTGAAAAAAGTAGGCATCACTCTCTTACTTCACAAGGGGCCAAATCAACGCCATTCAAATCAAGCTAGCTAGGATCGTGATCAACGACCAAAATTTAAAAGTATGATAGGGAAATAAGTTGGCACTGATATAATGATGCTTCATTGCAAGCATTAACTGCTCAGGCATGTACAGAGTCTCCATCGCCACCACTACAAAGAAATTTATTAATAGAAAGATTTGGTTTATGTAGGCTCGACCTTTGGAAATTCGTGCTTCTACTAGGAATGACATTTCATCTACTGTGTGATGAAATTTGACATGATGATAGTGCTAAATTAAGGAAACTGAGACACCTGACCTAGCATGGTTCAGTGCAAGAGGTGATGTTCTCAGTTATGTAGATTTATGAGATCCTATCTTTCTGTTCACTTTTGGTAATCTTCAAGAGATTTCTATTTTTGATAGGAATGCATCGAAGCAACTAGAATTAATTAGACCAAAGATATGCGGATGTGTGCTTACATCCCAGAATTTCTATAAATAGACAAGTGCTGGTGATACCCCTTATATTGTTTAAAACGTGCTTACAGTATGGCTTTCCCTTGTTCCTATGTGTTATGTTTTCTCCCTTCTTCTATCAGATTTTCTTCCTTGTTCTCATGGCTATTAACCTGTCCTTACAGAATTAGGAGACTTGGAGTTTTCTTCCTTTGGAATAGGTGGTGTAGGGAAAATTTGAGGATAGTAGCAGCATCCATTGTACCTCTATGATTTCTTCTCCAGTCTCTTAACTCATCTGATGGTGGGTCCTGAGGATGAATCTCCCAGCTCTAGTAGTTCCTTATTTCTAAGAGTTGGTAGATTCCCTTCTGGAGTAGAGAAGCTTCTCAGCTTCCTGTACCCCTCCCCTACATCTAATTTTCCTAACAAAGCATCAACTCTAGGTGTAGGGCGATTTCCCACCAGGATGATATAGATAAGGGATGAGAGGTGAATTGTTACTGTTGCTATTGTTCTCTTGGATTGGCTTCCAGCACTTTTGAAGCCAGCCAGGTGTGGATTCTGCAAGTTTCTTCTCGGTTGAAGTTGCATGAAACTTCTTGATTAGGAGGGTGGGATCACACCTGTGGAATGAAACCTGGAAATAGTGAAGGAGATTTAGAATTCCTTGGTTTCCTTTTGATATTGTTCCTTGCACATTTTCTCATTTCTTGGTGCGTAGATTGGAAAGGCAGAGCAATGAATGCTCTCATTAAATACTTTGATGGCATTTGAGGAGTGCCTGACTCCAACGACATCTGATAATGCATCAATCATCAAAAGCCTAGTTCCTTCCCCGCCAAAATAGTAGGACATACAGTTGTGAAGCGGTTACATCAGCCTCCTCTCCCAGCTTCATCTTTTGATTATTAAAAATTTGTAACTTCTTTTGTCTTAAGCCTAAAGTGTGTCTACTCCCTTATCTTTATAAAAGGGAATTGAGGACTTGTGAAAAGATATTGGTTTGAGGTCATGTTTCTAGACTTAGTCTGTAATATGGGACCAATCTGGTTAAGGAGAAATTGTAAATAGTTTGTTTTCTGCAATAAATTAGTTGTCCATTTCCAAGTTTTCATTCTAATTATTAAGATATCTTTATAGAGCTACAAAGGCTGTGTTATAATTTACTAAATAGTTTACTTTACAAATTCTATTGAGTCTCTCAAGTATACTATCTGCTACTTCATGTATATAGTTTTACATTTATGAATATATTTGATTAAGGATCAGGTTTATTCATTATCACAGTCTTTCCTATGTTATATATTATTCTTGTAGCATTTGCTCAAGTAGTGAAATAATTGGCTACTAAAGGATATAAAATGTATTAGGAGTTTACATGGACAACTAAGTATGGTCAACTTCAAGACTAGTAAAGTGTTTTAATGTAAGGCATTACTATATCTTTACAGTAAACTAAGTTTTATTATATCAAATTTCTTTATGTGCTTCTGTAAGTTTCTTGACTCTATGGGCTTAGGATAGGCACTGGTCTGTTCATGAATACTATGCTGAGTTTACATCCTTTTAATCACTGTCATCATTATTTTAAAGAAATCAACACATTTTCCTTTCCAGCAATAGGTGTTAGGAGTTAAGTTTATTTTACGTGTTCCTCTGCAAAGAAAATGATTAAAGCTTAAGAATTCAGCCCATCTCTTTACTTATCATAAATTCTTTAAGCAATCTTAAAGGAACACATCTGTTATTAGAGAAGTGTTATTGAGTGAGTACTTTCAAGGACCCCCATCCATTTGAATAGAACATTGTTTTACCCAAAAGGGAAAGATCCACAAAATTGGAACACCCTCCTTGGTTTCATAGAGCCTAAAGTGCAGAGGAAAGAGGGATTGAAAACCCCTGTTTCCTATTTGTTTACCAATCCCTCAAGGTAGGTCAGTTATTAGAAAGTGGCTATTCTATAGATCTATGTTTTTTCCTTGAGATTAGGTTAGGAATTTAAAATAACCAACAGATTGGTGACTCTACTGGAGTTGAAGTAAAAATATTGTCAAAGCTTGCCGTAGAGTTTCTGGTAATGGTTTTTCCATTCGAGTCACCAATAGATTGGTGACTCTATTGGGGATCTAAAATAAGAGTTGTGTCTTATCTTAAAGATCTTAGCTAAATAAATCCCCTTATATATTGAAGAGTTAGAGGTCAGATTATCATGTTCCTTACAAGAAAAGGATTGGTGACTCTACTATGATTTTCATTTGTAGTTGAGGTAGATACAAATCTAATACATCAAGTTTCATATCCCAAAATGTTCTACGTGACTCTATAGTGAAACAGGATTCAGAAGCTAATTTTATAAAGGAGTAGTATGCTTTCAAGTTTTATTCCTCTATAAGCAGAGGTGGTGACTCTACAACAGAAGAGATATGGTGATGCAGTTTGGTGTTCCTTATTTTTCATAAAATCAAAATGAAGTTTGTGTCAGTGGAAAAAGGTCCCTTTTAGGTATTTTACAAAGTTTCAAGAAAGTTTCCCTAAAAATTTAAAGATGTATACTCAGCAATCACACTTCTTTTATCAAAGTGAATTTGTTAGGGAAAGGTATAAGGATATTGATTTTAGTAATATTTGTGGGTTTCCAAACCATGTGCCTAATGAAGTTAGGAGTCAGATAAAAAAGTTTAATAATGATAGATCCAAAATATCTCGTAACCGTTTATATGAATTTTGTGACTTAATGGGAGATTGTGAAATAGGTCATGAGGATGTTGTCATAAAGTTGTTTATTCAAACTTTTAAAGGAGAAGTTAGAGAATGGTTTGCATGTTTACCCAATCAGTTTATTCTTTCATGGAAAGATTTAAAGTTGGCTTTTATGGAATAATTTGGGGAAAGAATAGATGTCAATACATTGATTAAAAAGCTCATGCATATTGAGAAAGAAGATAAGGAATCAATCTCAGCTTTCAATTTAAGATTTTCCAAAATAGTAAGTGATATTCCTAGAAATATTAGACCTAATGAGGCCATGTGTTTGATTATATATTTGGGTACATTCAATAAAAGGGATAGTTATCGACTAAGAGATAGGAACCCTACTACTATGATACAAGCATATTCTTTGGCCATGAGTATAGAAAATAATTTCAAGCATACAATGATAAAAGATTGTGAAATTATGGGAAATAATTACAAAAGGAAGAGTGGATCCATCTATTTCCCCATTTGTCAAGTGGGAGGAAAGTTGGACCGTTCAAATAAACCCATGTCAGGTCAATCAACACATATAACTCAGTGTGTTCAAGGGAATAGAGGTTATGATCAAGATAGAAAGGTTCAAAGTCTATATAATCCTATTTCTCTTTCTTCCAGTTACTACCAAAATAAAAAGAAATATCCAGAACCTTATAGGGTAACTAATGAGATAACTAATTCCTAGATGCATAAAGAAATATCAATTGTGTAGGTTCCTCCATCTTGTGAATATGTAGCGAGTTGTGAGGATATGTCCCCTATTTATGATGATCTATATCTTGTATCAAGTGATGAGATCTCATCTCCTAGAGAAACAATTTCTTTTGAGTTTGAATGTTAGAAGGAATTGGTCCTTACCAATAATACAAAATATGGTGAGAAGTTATCAGAGTGCTCATACCAGAGTTGTGAAATTCTAAGTCAGATAATGATGCAGGTTATCAGGATACTGATATTGAAGAGTATGCAAACACAATGCATGTAAGAGATAACCCACTCTTTGAGGAGCCTATGGGCTTGTCATCAATAAAGGATATGGAGCCTTATAGATACATACATAATCCACTTTTTGAAGAGGATCCCGAGGAGGCTAGTAGACTGATACTAGTTCAACATATAGGAGTATCTGGGGAAACAAAAACTTCTTTAAATAATCAAGACCTGGGTAATTCCCAATCCCATATTCACCATTAGATGGAATGGCCAGCCGAAAAATTGGAAAATAAAGTCATCATGTTAGACTTTAAAGAAGAAACTGGGTATGATTGTTTTAGGTTTGACACTGACTCAATAAAATCTAAAAATTCCTTTAATACCAACTATGACATAGATTATGACTACTTTTATTTTTTGAATATATGCAAAAGGCAAAAATTAGAGGAAAATAGTTATTTCAAATGGTTGGATATAATTGAAATAGATGATGTCTCTCTTTTTAACAATATTTTTCAAATGTCTATGGTCCAGAGTGGATAGGGAGATTCTGAAGGCAATTATTGTTCAATGGGTTATCCAAATGTCTATGGCAGAAACATATTAGATTTTAGTAAAGTTTTCTAAAGCAACTTGATGAAGTCACTAGAGAACAAAATGTTTGACAGAGGCAAGTTTTGCTTCTTCTCTACATAATAGCCTGGGACTATTATGTGTTTGGTCTACTCCTCCAGAGTTTTTATGTGATCTTGCCCTGTTCAGGTTGAACAGGCATCCCCAACTAGAGCCACTAATGGAACCATATAAAATTCTTCATAATTTTAGTATTTTTATCCTTAAGCTTATGTCATCAGGTTGAAGGATTTCTAAACTTAGGGTTCTTTGCATACCAAAAGAGGCATTAAACCCTAAACCCCCATGCCAAAGTTAGAATGTAAAGGTCACATTCATTATGTTTCTTTAGTGACCGCTTGTATCCCATTACCCAAGGTTTAAGTTGCTTCCTTATTCCCCCTTGAACGTCTTTTGACTAGCCCCTCACTAAAAATTTACCTTTTCTAGCCCGCGCCTAGAAAAGATTTATCTTTTAGACCCATTGGCCCCCTTTTCCTAGAAGGAAAAGAATATTTTAATGCATAGATGCCAAGGTCCAATCCTACTAACCTTTTTCCTAATAGGTGGTGATAGTTGATTTGTATCCGCCATTCTACCAACAATAAAATATTGATGGAGTTGGTGCCTACGAAATTGTGGAAAGAGTCACAAGTAGTCAACAACTATTGAGGAGTGAAGGATGGCGAACCCAAGACAATATGAGGTGATTTCTTTGTGTTTCTGTTATTCTTCCATGCTTCACCATGGTGTCTCTCTGAGGGATGCAAAAAGGCAGAAGTTTGACATGTGGCTACCATGTGTGCAAGAAAAGGTCTAGTTGGAGAGGGACCTATTCTGATATCCTAGTTGTCATTTCTCTACCATTTCGCTAGGCTATAAATTAGTATGCTTCACCAGATTATGGAATGGCAAAAATATTGACACGTGGCATTCTAAAGGGATTGAACTAGTGCATTAAATAACAAGAATGTGAAGTGTCATTGTCCTATGGACATAGCCACTTTCCGAAGGGTTGTCTTGCTCACGTGCAGATGATCCAATGGTCATCCGCCATTCTGCCAGGACCATATCTATGGCCATATTCCTTATGTGTGGAATTACAGAATATGGTCTTAACTAATCTGCAAGAGAGATATTTTCTTGGGATCATGGTTGGGAGAGCTATCTAGGTGGCAAGTTATCATTAGGAAAAGAAGACATCACTCTCCTACTTCACAAAGGGCCCAATCAGTGCCGTTCAAATCAAGCTAGCTAGGATCGTGATCGACAACCAAAATTTAAAAGTGTGACAAGGAAATAAGTTGGCACTGATCTAATGATGCTTCATTGCAAGCATTAACTACTTAGGCATGTGCAAAGTCTCCATCACTGCCACTATGAAGAAATTTATTAACAGAAAGATTTGGCTTATGCACGCTCGACCTATGGAAATCTATGCTACTACCATGAATGACATTTCATCTACTATGTGATGAAATTTGACATGATGATAGTGCTAAATTAGGGAAACTGAGACACCTAACCTGACATGATTTAGTGCAAGAAATGATGTCCTCAGTTATGCAGATTTATGAGATCCTATCTTTTTGTTCACTTTTGGTAATCTTCAAGAGATTTCTGTTTAGGACAAGAATGCATCGAAGTGACTAGAATTAATTGGACCAAAGATGTGCGGATGTGTGCTTACATCCTGAAATTTCTATAAATAGACAAGTGTTGGTGATACCCCTTATATTGTTTAAAATATGCTGACAGTATGGCTTTCCCCTGTTCCTATGTGTTCTATTTACTCCCCTGTTCTATCATATTTTCTTCCTTGTTCTCATGGCTATTAACCTATCCTTACAGAATTAGGAGACTTGTATTTTTCTTCCTTTAGAATAGGTGGTGCAAGGAAAATTTGAGGATAGTAGCAGTATCCATTGTACCTATGTGATTTCTTCTCCAGTCTCTTGTCTCATCTAACGGTGGGTTCTGAGGGTGAATCTCCCAGCTCCAATAGTTCCTTATTTCTAAGAGTTGGTAGATTCCCTTCTGGAGTAGAGAAGCTTCCCAGCTTCCTCTACCCCTCCCCTACATCTAATTTTCCTAATAGAGCATGAACTCTAGGTGTAGGGAGATTGCCCACTACGATGATACAGATAAGGGATGAGAGGAGAATTGTTGCTATTGTTGCTATTCTCTTGGCTTGCCTTCTAGCACTTTTGAAGCTAGCTAGGTGTGCATTCCCCAAGTTTCTGCTTGGTTGAAGTTGCATGAAACTTCTCAATTAGGAGGGTGGGATCACACCCATGTAGTGGAAACCAGAAATGGTGAAGGAGATTCAAAATTCCTAGGTTTCCTTTTGATATTGTTCCTTGTACATTTTCTCATTTCTTGGTGCACGGCTTGGAAAGGCAGAGCAGTGAATGCTCTCATTAAATACTTTGATGGCATTTGAGGAGTGCCTGGCTCCAACGACATCAGATAATGCATCAATCATCAAAAGCCTAGTTCCTTCCCTGCCAAAATAGCAGGACATACAGTTGTGAAGCGGTTGCACCGGCCTCCTCTCCCAGCTTCATATTTTGGTTATTAAAAATTTGTAACTTCTTTTGTCTTAAGCCTGAAGCTTGTCTTCTCCCTTATCTTTATAAGAAGGAATTCACGTCTTGTGAAAAGATATTGGTTTGAGGTCATGTTTCCAGACTAAGTCTGTAATATAGGATCAATCTGGTTAAGGAGTAATTGTAAATAGTTTTCTTTCTGCAATAAATGAGTCATCCATTTCCAAGTTTTCATTCTACGTTTTAGGATATCTTTATAGAGCTACAAAGGCTATGTTATAATTTACTGAATAGTTTACTTTACAAATTATGTTGAGGTTTTGAAGTATACTATCTCCTACTTGATTTATACAGTTTTACATTTATGAATATATTTGATTAAGGATCAGGTTTATTCATTATCACAGTCTTTCTTGTGTTATATATTATTCTTGTAGCATTCACTCAAGTAGTGAAATAATTGGTTTCTATAGGATATAAAATGTATTACGGTTTTATAGGGATAACTAAGTATGGTCAACTTTAAGACTAGTAAAGTGTTTTAATGTAAGGCATTACTATATCTTTATAGTAAACTAAGTTTTATTATATCAAAGTTCTTTATGTGCTTTTGTTAGTTTCTTGACTCTATGGCCCTAGGATAGGCACTGGTCTATTCATGAATACTATGCTGAGTTTACATCCTTTTAATCACCCTCATCATTATTTTAAAGAAATCAACACATTTGCCTTTCCAGCAATAGGTTGTAGGAGTTAAGGTTATTTTACGTGTTCCTCTACAAAGAAAATGATTAAATCTTAAGAATTCAGCCCATCTATTTACTTATCATGCATTCTTTAAGCAATATTAAAGGAACACATCTATTATTGGAGTAGGGTTATTGAGCAAGTACTTTCAGGGACTCCCATCCATTTGAATAGAACACTATTTTCCCCAAAAGGGAAAGATCCACAAAACAGGAACACCCTCCTTGATTTCATAGAGCCTAAAGTACAAACGAAAGAGGGATTAAAAATCCCTATTTCATGTTCATTGGCCAATCCGTCGAGGTAGGTCAGTTATTAGAAAGTGGCTATTCTATAGATCTATGTTTTTTACTTGAGATTAGGTTGGGAATTCAAAACAATCAACAGGCTATACTTGTCAACTAGATTCTATCATCTTGTGGATCTTCTCAAAGGTGGAGTAAGAGACTCTACTTGTTGTTCTAGATGCTCATCTATACCAACTTCTTTTGTAACAATAGATTCTTCTTGATCAAAACTACTAGAATCTTGTTCTTCTTCTTCACCCTCCAATCCATCATTGTGTTCTTCTTGAGATGCATCTTCCTGCTCTAAATCAAAGTACACTCTCTTCAACTTTTCTTTCTCTTTTGGCTACTCAGGTTTAGAAATAGCTCTAAGTTCCTTGAAAATAACATCTCTAGAGAAAAAGTTTTTTGGCTAGAGGATCCCAAAGCTTATAACCCTTAACATTATGACCATATTCAATGAAGATGCATTTTTGTGCTTTTGGATCTAACTTAGATCACTTTTCCTTAGGCGCATGAACAAAAGCCTCACAACCAAATACCCTTAAGTGTGAAACAAAAGGTTTCTTACCTATCCATAGTTCATAAGGTGTTGAATCAAGATCCATACAAGGAGATCTATTAATCAAGTAGTAGGCAGTACACACAGCCTCTGCCCGAAAGTATTTATCCAACTGTGAGTCACTCAACATACTTCGGGCTCTTTCCATGATTGTTCGGTTCATCCTTTCTGTAACACCATTCTATTGTGGTGTATACAGAGTTGACTTTTGTCTGATTATACCTGCATGCTTGCAAAACTCATCAAATTCCTTAGAGCAATATTCCCCTCCATTGTTAGATCTTAATATTTTTATTTTTTAATATCTATTGGTTTTTTACTAAGAATTTAAAATCCTTAAACTTAGTGAAAGCTTCAGATTTGTGTTTCATAAAATAAATCCATGAGAATATGGATACATCATCAATGAAGGTGACAAAATAATGATATATTTCGATAGAGTCATTATCTATAGGTCCAAACACATCTATATGAATAATCTTTAACTTCTCTTTTTCTCTATTGCTTCCTAAAGGAAATGATTTTTCTATTTTGTTTACCAAACACACAATGCTCACAGAAATTAAATTGCTCATCAGAATAAGAAAAACCATCCAAAAAATCTTTATTCTTAATAGTTTTCAAAACATTATTACTTGTGTGGCCCAATCTATGGTGCCACAACATACAAGTGATTTCAGAAGCCTCATAAACATAAGAGGTATTACAAACTATAGTGTCATGTAGCCTAAACAAGGTTCCCAATCTCTTCCCCTTCGCTACCACCAAGTTGCCTCTTACCAATCTGCAACCATACTTATCAAATGTTACATGCATTCCCAAATCATTCAACTTTGAAACTAAAATTAGATTTCTAGCTAATCTAGGAACATAAAAAACACTAGGGAGGGTTTTAATCCTCCCATCACTAAAACACAACAATACCTTGCCTTTCCCAACTATCAGATATGTAGAGTTGTCCCCAAGGTACACTCTACCTGCATGATAATCTTCATATGTGGAAAACCATTCCTTATGTGAGGTCATATGCAATGAGCATCCCGAGTCAACCAAATAGTTATCATTAGAAATAACATTACATGTAGAAAGTGAAACAGCTTCACCTACATTCGACGACTTATCAAAAACATTCTCCCACTATTTCTTTGCGTTTCTACACTCCTTCACATGCCCCCTTTTACTGCAGTTCCAGTACTTAACTCTGTTCTTCTTCCTAGGAGTCTTAGATTGGTCCTTAGACTTGTCCTTAGCCTCTTTCTAATATCCTTTTAGTCCTCTTTCCTTATACCCTCACCTGACACTAAGAGCATCCCCTTGAGTATCTGAACTCTTCTTCCTCAATACCTGTGCCAGTAAAACTGCAACAACAGCATCCAACTTTGGATCTGCGAGGTTAGCAGTGATAGCAAGGATAACATTCTCTCAAGACTTAGGTAAAGAACAAGAAGATAAATTTATCTTCCTCATTAACTTAAACATCTACAAATGCTAGCTGACTCAACAACAAATTAAAAGAATTTAAATTCTCTGCAACTGATTCACCCTCTTTCATTTTCATAGAAAACAATTTACACTTCAAGTAAAGTTTGTCTACCATACTCTTGGCTTCATAGATCTCACCCAAACATTTCTACAATCTATGTGGAGTCTCTTCCTTTGTGGTATTCAACATGATAGAATCTACAAGATACAAATGAATAGTACCTCGTGCCTTTTTATCCAGTCTATCCTACTCATCTTGAGAGACATCGTTAGGTTTCTTCTCTTTTTGAATAGCCAACCACTGGTTTCTTCCTTCGAGCAAATCCTCCATTTTCAACTTCCATAACTCATACCTATTGTACCTTGCACACACGCCCTAATTTTGCAAATGGAGACCCCCTCTTTTGGTTTGGCTTGGAGTCTCGACCTTTGTAACTTATGATGATGAGAAGGTGAATTTGTGCTTAGAATGCATGATTTGCTATGGATTTGGGTATTTCACATTTGTGGAGTCAGTTGATGTCTTTAACAATTGATTTGGAAGTGTCTTGAGTGGTCTTGTACTTAAAAGATTGTCATTTGTTTCCTTTTGCGCTAAAATTCGGTGTTATTACCTTTTACTCTAAAATCCTATGTCACTGGATTTTGCCGTTGAGATTGCTTTTGCAAGATGTGTCATGTTGAAATTCTTAGTTTCCAGATCTTACAATTACAAAATTGTGTCAAATTCTATTAGATTTCACTAAGGGGTCCATAAGCTTTCACCCTAATACATGTTCCTAAAGCCCTGATTTGGCTAAGTCTGAAATCCTAAAAATCTTGAAAAAATGGCTAAGTCTAAAATTTGGTGGAACCACAAAATTCTAGAATCTGCATATGAAATCCTATGGATCTGGAACCCATCTCAAACATCTTGAAAGTATATTTAAAAATATTTAAAGTATATTCTTATACTTAAATATAATTTTAAATATACTTTCACCCTGGACCTTTCCAAATCTACCGCTAAAAATGACCTCAACTGACCTTTGTGCTAAAACTGCCTCCTACCAACCTCTGCACTAAAATTGCCCTCTACCAACTTGTACTATAATGGCCTTCTGTTGACATAAGTGGCGCAGGTTGGTTGGCGCTAAAACTTGCATAGGTTGGTTACTTTGAAAAACCTCGCCAACAAACTTTTGCTAAAAATAGACCCAGCGGACCTGTGCTAAAAATGGAACCGACCGACCTCATGAAGCATCATTTTAGTCAGTTAGACTCAAAATCCATGATAAGGTAGGATAGACCCAATATCTGTGCTAAGGTCAGATGGACCTAAAATCCGCAGTAAAGTCGAATGGAGCCAAAATTTGCGCTAGGTCAGTTAGAAGCAAAATCAGCCCTTTTTGGTATTTTGAGCAAAAAATTTGAGTTTTTCAAGGAGTAAATTGGATTTTCTTGATGGATTTGAATTGCATATCTATTTTTCACATCATGATGAACATTTTACCAAGTTTGTGTGGATGTTTTGGCATGTTTTACGATAATTAATGCCACTGCACATGAAAGGTTGGTGACCCCTAAAAATCCTGCTTTTTGTAAAAAATGCTAGAAAAACATGAAATTAAAGTCTGTAAATGGATCCTAATGACTGCAAAAACTTCCTAGATCAATATATTGGCCAAATGGGTACTTGAAAATGGTAAAAAATGTAGAAAATGATGTGAAAATCACTAGATTTAAGAGGTTGTTCATAGAGAAAGTGACATTGACAATGGGTTGTTTTTGACCGATCCATGATTGCAAATGGACATGTTTTGATCCAAATTGATAAAAAATAATTTGTTAAGATAAAGTTAATACTTTGCATTGTGAATTGTAGGTCTTGGAGGAGACAGGAGCTTGTTGGAGCCATCTTGGAAGGATGAACATATATAGGTACCATGCTGATCCAGAAATACAGAATCAACATTCTATCAACCAAATTGCTATTGCACCTACAGAAGGAAGTCAGTATAATGTCCAAGATGATAAAGAAGAGTCTTAGGGGCTAAAAACCATAGAGGATCATGTCAAATCATTGTTGTTCCTGCAGATCTAGTTCATTGCATAAGACATGCATATGACTGTTCCAACAGTCCAATCATCAAGAATCAATCCAGTAAGCATTTAGTTAGACATGCCTTCATAAAAGAAGTACCACATGATCCTCTTGGTCCATTGAACACTTGGAATCCCATGAATTCACATCAGCTCAAGTTTTCAAGTATCATGTGACTCTATTTTGGCTTTATTAGGCCTTAAAAATTGACTTTTCATCATGTATAGCTGAATGGGTATCTATTTTGTCTAAATTCAATGTATTTACATGCTGTATTTTGTCTTTTTTCTAAAGGACAAATGCAAATCTAAAAATGTAACAAAATGTTGTACTTCATTAAATGCCATGGAATCTGGACCATTGGTGTTGAGTTAATCTCCACCCTCCATTGAAAAAATTGGTATGGTGTCTTGTCTATAAAAGGGCCATCCTTTTCTCTCATTTGTAAGTAAGATTTGATACTGAATTGCTGAGACTTTGCCAAAATATAGTCAATACAAAGCAAGTTTTGCAGGTTGCTAGGAATTTGTGTTTATGTGTTGTCTCATTTTGTTTTTCATGGTTCATATCAATCTAAATTTAATTTAGTTGTGATTTTACAATGATGGGTAAATGTTAAGATATCTGATGAATGATTTGGTCCATACTGCTAGTGCTTGCCAATGGTAAGTGGCTGTGTATAGTTAGCCTAGGCTCTGTCATTAAACATAGTTCAGTTGCCTTCCAGTAGTTAAACTACGCCATTGTCCAGGTGTTTAATGAGTGAATGCAATTTGAAAATCATAAGGATACTTTGAAGATTGCATCATTTCTTACAACATTGTGGGTTTCCTATCCTAGTGAAACAAGGAATGATTTATTGAAAGTATTTGTCTATCTGCAGCATTTTACCTAGTTGTGACTGTCACTGAGGATCTCTTATCCCTTTTCTCTCTCCTTTTCCTTTTGTATTTTATTTATATCAAGTTTGTTAGGTTAGGTTATAAGAAGCATCTACATTACAAATCTACTAAAAGTATCATAGGGATTCTGCATACACTACTGTCATATTCCATAAACCCTGCATTTCATGTAAGACCCCTTGTCTGTATAGCTAGAACATTCCACTAAGATATTCCAAGCAAGCTAAGACCTAGCTGTATTATCCTTTGGGCAATCCTATCTTGGATAGGATACCTTTTTCAAGAGAGGTGTGAAACTAGAAATCACACCTCTGTTGCTATGTGCTAAAATAGTCATCAACAATACCATGTTTCATTGAACTTCTCAATGTCTAATCGAGAGGTTGATACAACTATGGATGCAACCATAATATCAACTCAAGAACTATAAAACAAATACAAACAAATCTCCCACTATAGTTACACAGCCTTCACACTACCACCCAAGAGTCAAAGATGGCTAGGATTTGAAACCAAATGTTAGAAATGAAGACAATAACTACTCAACAGAAATTTGATTCAAATAATTTTAATGATCTTTAACAGTGTATTAGAGAATGAAGATTGCAACAAAATATTAAATATGCAACACAAAAGCCACAAATCTAAAAATTGAACACATAATGACACAATATTTTCATGGAGAAAATCCTTTTGGGGTAAAAACTCAACTAGGAAAGAGGCACAAGTTTGTATTAATTTGCAAAAGTGATACAATACATCAACTACACAACTCTCTCCACTAGTCTTCAATCTGACAGCATTCTTGTAGCACCTGAGTACCTATAAATCTATATGCTACAACAAATACATGGAAAAATACTTATAGAAGTGCTCTAACACCAATATAGGCATCCACTTTCTCTCTCCTGAGAATCTCCAACATGCAAATATTAAATATCTCCTTACAAGCTCCTGCCACTTGACCAAAGTCAACCATGCAAAGTTGGACACCCAAGACTAAATAAGGTCTCTTACAACATCTTATGATGCATCATAACTGTCATAGATTCTACCAAAGAGTATCTTCCCAAGATGGGTGCCTAGGGCTAAACATACCAACTTACACATAGTAAATATTTATCATATGTTGTGTCATAGAATCTTATGAAAACTTGTATCTGTCATAGATTCTTTACATGCACGCACCAAACATTATGACATGTGTCATACATGCTAAAAATAAAAAATTCTCATGAGGTGGCTCCTACCCTCATTTACTCATGATTTTTGCAATTGCCAACCATAAATGCCACTCCATAATTACCTTTGGTGAATATGGAATTACCACTGTCGGTGAAACTACCTCATTCCCTTATGGGTAATTAAAATTTATAAATAATAAAATAGAATAAATATAATATCAAGATTTACAAGGTTAATGGCACCTTATCCCAACAATTAGCACCTATTTTCCATCTGTGAGCCTTTGGTGGATGTCAAAAAATCAAGATTGGTGTTGTATAATTGAGGCCACTATGGTATCTAGTGTTCATGAGAATCCAACACTACTTGCAATTTATATAATTGGAGGTTAAATCAAACCATTTGTAAATTTATTAATGCTTCCCTTCTTGTGGTGAATGTTGAGATGAAACTATTGGAGGTAGGTGGACAATCTTTGATGTTGATCATTCTACAACTTTCCTTGTGTCTACATGAATTAGAGAGGCTTGTGATCTATGTGAATGACAACCTACATCCACGAGATATAGTGATTCCATTTTTTGCAGGCATAAACAATAGCATACAACTCCTTGTCATATGTAGGTGTTATACATGAAAAGAAGCTAAGATTGAAATGTAGTTAAGATAGATTCAATCGAACCCTCATTTCACAATAACACTCAAGGACAACAATCGAGCCAAGTCACTATAGATGGAGAGGATTTAGCTACATGTTGACGTAGCTTAGGAATGAAATAGAAAGATAGATTAGATTGATAGATTTGTCAAACCCTAGGTTTAATAAGCCTCAAACCCTAATTATAATGAAATTAGGTATAGATGAACATGGGGTAGGTGCCCTAGTCTAGTAGGGTTGATTCTCTGCACTTTCTTCTCAGATCCTAAATCTCTATCCTCTGCTCTTCTCCTCTACATCTCAACTTCACCAAATCCCACACTTGTAACTTGCAATCACAAAGAGAGGGGTTTGGGGGTTGTGGTGTTTAGGAGCTTGCTTCGGTCAAGCCCCGGAATGGCATTCAACCCTTCCAACACCATTATTAGATAGATTGCATGTCCTTGGTGGATAGAGACAAAATTAAATGATGAAATAGATTGATTGAAACATAAATAGATGTCACCTTAGAGGTGAATCCCTCATGGAGTTGAAGATCTTTCACATCATGAGGAGATGGATTAATGAAGCCAAATCTGCAACAAACAAACACAATAACATCATAATTATGGTCTACAACATAATGAATGCCTTGAAATCCCTTAGCTCAATATCACAAGTTCACATTATCCATCTAGGTTTGCAATGAAGTCCTAAACATGTTTATTTATGTATTCCCGCTAAACTTTCATAATTCAAATTGAAAAGGCTGACAAAGGGAAACCTTTTTAAAAGTCCTATGCCGACAACTTAAATTTAGGTCTCAATAAATCTGCCTAGACTAGGGTGTGGGTACCCAATTACCAGGGCATGATTTGAGTCATGATTAACATTAAATGTGGACTCCTAAGTCCCATTTTACATGGGTTTTGGGGGAAATTGCTCTGAGATAAGTTGTAAACATGCATAATGAAATTAAGGGGACCTAGGAGCTTAACTACGAGGTAAAAAGTCTTATGGAAACTTTTTACAACATAACATTTAGCCCCCACTTTAATTTATGTATGATCTTATGATCTATACATGCATTAACGTATGGTCGAAAACACATCAAACATGCCAGACACATGAAGCTAAGGCATACACAAAGATTGAGGAACTATTTCTAGCCCCCAATCTTAGGTAAGCACTAGAAGACACATGGAAGACATGCAAGACACAATGAAGATAGTAAGAAGCACACAAAACACGGTGAATATAATGGAAGCATGTAATACACGATGAAGAAATGAGATAAGTCACACAATACACAATGAATACATTAATAAAACATTATATATATATGAAATAAAATCCTAACTAAGGGGCAGAGGGGGTTAATTACCACACACCTTTAGACTGTAGAAAACAAGCAAAACAAAGACCCAAATGTGGAGATAGCTCATTACCATGTGCCTTTAGATGACACTCAGGGGAAGACACAACAAACACATAAGGAAAACACACAGAATACATGAGCGTCGTATAGCATGCCATAGACATAATATACATCTTATACACGACAAACACGAGTGATGGAAGGAGCTTATTACTAAGTCCCACCATCTAAAACATGCCAAACACACCTGATGGTCGAGCTACACTACCACAACTGCTAGACACACTTAAGGTAGGATGAATCAAGATCTAACCCCACCTCGTGATGAGGACTTTGTATTAAAGCATGTACACTAGCTCAAGAGATACACCATCCTGCCTTTTGTAGAAGGGCTTTCCAAATACAACCCCACTCATGTCATGAAGACACCTTATAGTGAAAATCAAGCATGTGCTCAAAGTATACAACCCCACTGGCATCACGGAGATGCCTTATAGTGAAAAAGAGGTATACGTGATAGATAAATGTATGCAAACACACTTTGTTAGTGTAAAATAATCAAATAGATAACATTATATATGCCCCCACCTTAAGGTGGTTGATGTCGCTTACCGATATCAAGCACATTAAGGTTGAGTGAAAACATGCAAGGGAACAAGAGCTCTTGCAATACCTGTGCCCCCAAAGGTGACATGTGCCATGATCACTGAATGTTCCCACAAATACATTGATAAGATATGATAAGATAATCAACAAGATATAAGGTTAGAACATCTTACTATAAGATATTAACCAAATCAATTCATGAAGGCTATGAATGTATTAGATCACATCCAAGAAACTAAGGGTACACTTACGGGTTTAGATCTGAGTATAGCCGTTGGGCGTATACTACAGGTATCTCATGACTGAGTGTAACAACAAGGTGAGATACAAAACAATACAAAGTGCATGGAGCAACTGTATTGCAAAGGTTTGTTATAAGAGATAAGACAACATGATGCATCACACAGAGTGATTCTACTAGTCAAGCGTTAGATATATGTATATCAACCCCATATTCATAAATGGACTAGGTCCATTTTTGCTTTGCTTGCTGAAGGGACATACAGTCCTTATTAGTATTTATTTATTTTCATCATCTGCCAACTAGTAGAGCCATGAAAGAAAGGAAACAATAAAAATGAGAAAGGAGACAAAGTGCCTTAGGAACACTGCATAGGAGGATATCCCCAAAACACCCTCCACAATGCTATGCCCCCAAGGCACAACACACAACAATAAGAAGAGGAGAGAGGAATATAGAATAATTAGGAATAAAAAAGAAGAATGTTACGACAGAGGTGGTCCCTTTGTATCCTTGACCTTACAAGAGTGTCAAGGGCCATCCAAAGAGACCTACACAACATATAACACAACATGGGGGAAGACAAAAAAATGCTAACAACATATATAACTAGGAGGAGGTCAGCCTTGATCGTAACTATAATAGGTGCTACATCTAGTGTGGCTAAAGAAGGGAGAAATACCTACTTGATTCAATGGGATATTTCTTGGCGGACAATCCTTGTCTATCGGCTTAGGATATCTCACATGTAATTTTGGCCTTGTTGATATTGTATTAACATTAAGTTTAGGATGATAGTAGGATTTGGTGGGCTTTAGAGAATGGTATCCAATACCAGCCATATAATTAATTCTAGCAACTTGTAAAGGTACTCTGATTCCTTGTTGATTTACACCACAACCATTGCTTATGTGGTTGCAATTTATATACAAAATTTGGAATCCATGACCATTGAGAGAGTCCATCTCTTTAGAAGATGGTGAGGTCTCATAGGTCTCATAATCTGTAGTATAAGTAAGAGTATTGTCTTTGTTTTCTACCAAGGAGACTTTGGGTCTCATAGGTGTTTCCAAACTTTATTGATCGATGAAGGGTAGATGGAACTACCCCCATGGCATGGATCCACAGTCTACAAAGAATCATATTATATGAAATCAAACCAAGCATGACATGAAAAAGGGTAGATAATGTCACAGGTCCAACCTTTATAGGTAAAGTTAAGGTACCCAGGGATTGTCTACCAACATTATCAAAGCCATGAATTCTAATCATATCCGGTTTGATTAAAGATGTGTCAATCTTGATTTTGTGCAGTAAGTGCATGCCACAAACATTAAGAGCCAATCCATTGTCAATCATAACTCATTTTATCAACTTTTAATCTATTGTGACAAAGATTATAAGATAATCACATTAGTTTTGAACTTCAATTGATGGTAATTCATGTGGTTGAAATAGAATATCCATTTTTGCTACATGCATACAATCTAACAAAGCTGCTATATCATTCAGCTTAATAGTAGGTGGTACAATCACCTTTTATAAAGCTTCTTGGAGCATTTTGTGGTATGTAGGTGATGTTTTCATTAAATCCCAAAGAGAGATCTTAGGTGGAATAGTGCGAAGCTGTTCAATAAGATCATATTCTTGACCACCTCTATGAGTGAGGTGAGGTGGTTGAGGGAGCATAGGTTGAGAAAATGGAAGCGAGACAGACACATGTGGTGCTTGCATACTTTTCTTTTTATTACAGGTGTTGTGTGTGTGAGTAATCGTATTATAATGTGGTTGTTGCGACACATTTTGAACACCTTGATTCCTATGAGTGATTTGTCTTGCATAATTAAGAATGTAATTTGGGGGTCGAGGTGGTTTTTGATCACCTTGAACCATCATCACTAGTTTGAATTGAGGAGATGCATTGGGTGCCCCTTGTACAAGCATTTTAGGAACATTAGTATACTATTCCATTATCCCCTTAGTGGGTGGAACAAGTCTAGTAATGAAGATTTAATTAACATTGTTTTCCTTTTGATTACACTCAACATCTATCCCTAAAGGATTTAATGTGAGAGACCTTTCCTCATTCACTAATGCTTTTGGTTTTGAAGGGAGAACATCAGAACTAAGGGAAGGTATGGTGTTGTGAAGGAGGTTAGTGGTGATTGTGTCATTAGTGATGTCTAAGGGGCTTGAATTTGCAACCAAGGTAGGGCTATCCATAGTCTTCACTTCCTTAGAGATATCCAAGGTCCTTAAACATTCCATCACAGGAGAAAGATCCATATGATGAGCCATAGGAGCCTCATGTACCATGTGATTATTATATGATTAGTCATTATCTACCCAAGGAGAATGCTTTTTGAGAGGGATCCCTTTATCCACTAATGCTTCATCTTCCAAAGGTAGAGCATTGGGATTAAGGGAGGGTAGGGTGATATTAAGTAATGTATCAATGATTTCATCTTCTTGCACCAAAATGTCCTTAGAAGTGGGAACAAATCTGGGAGAGGATTCACAAGGTGAAATAGACAAATCTAGGTTACCATTAGGGAGTAGATGCATAGAAGAAGTGTCATCACAGTTATTTTTCTCATGACTGTTCATGGAGATGAATTCGGTTAAGTTATCTAATATTGTAGGATGCTCACTCATGAGGGTTAAGAATCTATAAAAATAAAGATCTTTGATAAATGAATGTAAATATACCAAAGAGAAATGACATGAAGGTGCCATAATGAAATGCAATAAGGTTTATTCATTTATCAAATATCACCCATAGTAGAATCTTTTGTACACCGCAACACTAGTTTGAAGAAACTAATTTTTTGAAGCTTTTAGAAAAGAATAAAAAACACACTAGTGTCACTACAAACAGAGTGTCCAAGATGTTGAAAGTTCTGTACAAAAGGTAGTATAGACCACTTGTAAGATTTCTTGCAACGAAATGTTCGAGATAGGTTATATTCCTTATGTTGAAATACACAATGTGTAATTAAAAAAGCTGAACATTTCAAGGCTAGGATGCAAAGTATAAACTATGATCCAATGCTACACTTCAAAATCAGATTTGAATGAATATTGAAAAGGAGTAGCAAAATCTGAAAATGTAATTTTGACTACAAACCCTAGTTTTTGCAAAGACTAGGTTATATGAAAAATGCAACTTTTTAAGCAAAACCCTAGCGCAAATGCAATTTGTAAATGCAAAATTTTATATGAAGCAATGATTTATTACTGTAATAAATATCAGATCTGATGAAAAAATTAGAAAATTAAATATTTTTATGATATGCCACACAAAATATGTAAAACTATGTCTTAATGCAAGCGTCGAATGCTTGTTTTTTCAAAAAAATTCAAATGAATGCTAGATTTTTCAATGCAAGATGAAAGATATGATATGAATGAATGCAAGGACTGATTACAACACCCAACAAAATGCAAGTTTAGTAAAAACATGGGTTCACCAAAACGCTATACATGAAAAGAAGATAAGGTTGAAATGTAGTTAAGATAGATTCAATCAAACCCTCCTTTCACAATAACACTCAAGGACAACAATCAATCCAATTCACTAGAAATGGAGAGGATTTAGATATAGGTTGATGTCACTTAGGAATAATATGGATAGATATATTATATTGATAGATTATGCAAACCCTATGTTCAATAAGCCTCAAACCCTAATTACAATGAAATTAGGTACAAATGAACAAAATATGATAGATGATCACATAGGAAAACACTAAATACATATTAGAAACATACTAGGATTCAGATTTTCAGAGATAGAAAATTCAGAGACATCAGGGTGGGCACCCAAGTCCAACAAGTTAGTTTTTCTAAAGATCTGGAATAGTGTACTGTGTAAGACTGCAACCCACTTTAGACTTTCTAGAAATGTCAATCGGGAGGACCACAGGGCAGGCACCCTAGTCCAGTAGAGTTGATTCTCTGCACTTTCTTCTTAGATCCTAAATCTCTATTCTCTACTATGCTCCTCTGTAACTCCACTTTGCCAAATCCCGCACTTGTAACCTGCAATCACAAAGAGAGGAGTTTGGGGGTTGTGGTATTTAGGAGCTTACCTTGGTCAAGCCTCGAAATGGCATTCAAGCCTTCCAACACCATTGTTAGATAGAGTGTGTCCTTGGTGGATAGAGGAAAAATCAAATGATGAAATAGATTGATTGAAACACAAATGGATTTCATGTTGGAGGTGAAGCCTTAAAAGAGATGAAGATCTTTCACACCATGAGGAGATGGATTGATGAAGCCAAATCTGCAACAAACAAACACAATAACAACATAATTCTACTTTGCAACATAATGAATACCTTGAAATCCCTTAGGTCAATATCGCAAGTTTGCATTATCCATAAGAAGTCCTAAACATGTTTATATATGCATTCTCTCTAAAGTTTGGTTATTCAAATTGAAAAGGCCGACAAAGGGAAACCTTTTTAAAGGTCCTATGTTGAGAACTTAAATTTAGGTCCTGACAAATCAGCCTGGACTAGGGCGTGGGTGCCCAAGTACCAAGGCATGATTTGAGTCATGATTAACAATAAATGTGGACCCCTAAGTCCCATTTTTTCATGGGTTTTAGGGGAAATTGGATAAGTTTTAAACATGCATAATGAAATTAAGGGTACCTAGGAGCTAAACTAGGAGGTAAAAAGTCCTAGGGAAATGTTTTACAACATAACAGTAGGATACCTATGTACTATATAAGAGAATATATCACTGTAGTAGGTAATTAGATGCCTTTTTTGCATAAGTATTTCTCTGAGCACATATTTAGAAACATCTATCTTAATTTTAAAAGATTGCTGCAAATTTTAAAGAGCCAATATACTGGTGTCAAAAATAGTCTTTTCATCAATTGTATGAATGCTCATTGTTGTGCCTTTGTCCAAATGAGTTTTTATTTTACTCTCCCCCTAAGTGCTTAATTCATAGGCCATACCAAGTGTGAGAATCCCAGCATAAAACTTTGATAAAAATTAGCCAATCCCAAAAACTATGCTTGTTCTCTGATATTTTTGGGAGGTGGCCAATGTTTGATGACTTATATCTTTTTAGGGTCAACATGAACACCATCCCTACCCATAATGTATCTTAGATATTGAATCTTGTCCATATGAAAGGAACACTTGACTCTATTATAATGGAGCTTGTGTTGTCCCAGAGTTGAGAGTACCTATTGAACATGTTGTAGATGGTCTTCGCATGTTTTACTAAATATGAGTATTCCATCTAAATAAATAACAAAAAACGAATTAGAGATAAACCGAAGTACATCATTCATCATTCACATGAAGGTTGAAGGTGCATTATTCAGGCCAAATGGCATGACCAACCACTCAAAGAAGCCCTCTTTGTATTTGAAGGTAGTCTTTCACATGTTTGATGGCTCAATTAGGACGTAGTGGTACCCAAATATTAGGTTAATTTTGGTGAAAAAATTGGCCCTCTTGAGTTGGTCCAAGAGGTCACCAATGCCAAGAATTAGATATCTATTCTTTACAATGTTCTTGTTCAAATTACAATAGTCAATGTAGAGATGCCACATTCCATCCTTCTTGGTGAGAACAATCGAGCTTCCATAGGGTGGGACACTTGGTTGAATGTGCCTCATTTTGTTGGTGTGATTGGGGTATATTACCTAACTGGTTCACCATATAGGTCCTATTCACACTAGTTTACTTAGGGATTTATCATTTTTTGTCTCAAGTCATAAGATCAAGGCACATTTCATAATCTTATGTTGTCCTATATCTCACCTTGGCCTATATAACCAAGGGTTTCTCATTGTAATCTCATATATTCATGTGTACATATTGTATGCATATTAAACTTTGTAATCCTTTGATAGAATAGAATTATTCTTTCATTTTGGGTCTCTCTTATGCCTTCATTGAAGCTCCTAGATCTTGGGTGGCTACCTCCATAGCCAAATCTTGCATGGTACAGATAATTCTATACCAACTCTTACACGGTATTAAATCTTATGGGATTGATTCATGTTAGTCTTTTGAGAGATTTAGGTTGCAAATTTTTGTTGCTCTTGAAAATTTGAGTATACTCTTCTCTTGAATCAAATGATGACCTAAAGAATTAAAAAAGTTGATAGAAACACATATACATATATGAGCTCACCATATATGATGACCTAAAGAATTAAAAAAGTTGATGGGAAAGTTATTCTTTGTTTCTTTGTATTGTAGGTTGCTTTGGGAGATTCCTAAAATAAATATGAGCTCACCATTAAGTTCAAGGTGTACAAGAAAGTTAATTTTTCCTTTTTATTTATCTATATTGGGCATTAAGGGCTAGATTTATAAGGGTTTAAAGTTGGGAGGTGCATACTACATTTGGTGGGTACCTAATCTTGTGGAGCATTTCAGGTCAAATATGACCCTACCATCTCATCTAGAAGGCCCAAGAACATGTTCACTAAGGGAGCTCTAATAATTAAACACTACAAGGTGTAGATTCATTCCCAACAACTTATATTCTTTCTTGAGAGGTACAAGATTTATTTGAACCACTTTAGGCAATTCTAATTTTCTGCTCCATATCCCATTAACAATGAGATTCATGGTCTAAGGCCCACCTAAGTTAACCTTTGCCATGTCTGGTCTTGTATTAATGTGTAAGATATTAGGACCTAGTTGATTGTGGTGTGTGAACAATTTTTGTGTCTAACATGTATGACGAATGTTGTGCTTGTGTTTATATGCTTATATTGTTGGATTATGTTTTTAAAAATAATTTTAACCACAGAGGAATTAGTAGCCTAGTGGCCTGGACCTAGCCTAAGAGGTGGCTCTAAACACCACAAGGTGAGGTTGGTTTACATTGTTATTTTATAAATGAACATACTGGCTTATTTAGTTTCACTATTATTATAAGATAATGTTGAAGTAAGTTATTTGACTAGTTCAACTTAATGTGTTCATTTAATGACTATATTGAATTGATTAAATATGCATATTTTTATGTTTAGGTCATCTTTATTTAAAATGATCTCCAATAAGGTGTTTTTATATGATTACATATGATTTGATTAGTGTCACATTTTTATATTATGATGTAATTGCAAGATGGAAGTATTCCTTTTTTTATTACATGTTCTCATTGGGTATTATATGTTATGATTTAGCTATCATGTATTGCATAGATACACTTGTTGTTTTAAGTAAGTGTGCAAGCACAAGTTCCTGAATGGTGATTAATTTAGAGATGATAGATTTGGGTAAATGTGTTTTGACATGTGCCTTATTCAACCTTGTGACTGTGATTCAAGTTGATGTCAATTCTAGATTCTTGTGTTATGCATAAATCTATAAAGTATGTTTGTGGGTGCATTACATAAGTTTTCCTAGTTTTCATATGTTGCATCTACTTGGTTTTTGCTATGTATGTTTAGTGCTTGTGAAGTAAGATATATGCCTTATGAATTTAAAAAGAGATTTTAATTATTAAATTCTTTAATGAATTAAGTGTTGTGTAATTTAATAAATTGTATTATTGATAAGTAAACTAATAAGCTTATGTAGTTTTTTAAAAAAGGAAATGCATGTCTTTTAAATAAAAAGTAATGGTTATTTGAAATATATTAGTCATTTGAAATGAGAATATATGATAGAGGAGCATCCAGTGGTGTAAGGGCAATCTTGCATCACCCAAAAAGATGTTGATTCAAAATAATTGAAGTTGTTTTCATTTATTTCCATAATTAGTGTTTTTGCTTCCATAATCGTTTTGGGAATTAAGGTGTCTCAACCTTGGTAATTCCTTGCATTATTCATATTTGTATTTATTAATTCATTGCCTACATTGTAAATAATTGTAAATTCCATATTGCCATGTTGTGGGATGTGGCACGGTGATGTGTCATCCTACATGGAAGATGACAACTTGTAATTTTGTCCTCACATGAGGAGATATGCATCCCACTTAGTGGTAGGAGAATTTTGCCATGTGTTGGCATCTTGGATGTTGTGTAAGGGAATGTTGACCAAAACGGTTATGATGGATTCCTATGACGAAGTTATGACATGTAATAGTCAGAAATAGAAGGTTGTAAGGTAGGTGAAGACATGTGTCATGAAGCATATTTGAAAAAGGCATATTTGGGCTCCCCAAGGTGGACTATGAAATTTTGTAAGAGAATATGCTATTTATAGCCTGTGTATGACAAATTCTCTTACAGTTGTAAGTTGTAACCACTATGACAGATTCCATGACGGTCGTAAGAGTTGTAAGAGCATCTGTCATAGCCCATATTGGAAATAGGTGACCTCTTTGGGATGGGAGTTGTGGACAAGTGTCGGACACATTCTACAATGTTAACCAAGTGTCCTTAGGCATGGGTTTTGGGCCATGAGGTCAAGTTGGACACCCATCTCAAGATAGGACCATTTTTGCCTTGTATATTCTATATAAACAAGTGCTTGGAGGAGGACATGTATTACAGGTTTTACAAGTACTATTATGCTATTGGATTGACTCCAGACACGAGTGTCAAAGACCATTGAAGCTTGCATTGCAAGTGTATTGTAAAAAACATTCACTTTTGTTAATACATTGTGCAGGTTTTTGAGTGTGGATTTTTCACCCAATAAGGGTTTTCCCCACCATATATCTTTGTCTCTCTTCTTCTATCTTCTTTTGGGTTCATGTGTATTGCTACAATATCTCTGTTAGATGTTCTATATTGCTATAGTTGTAAGGATTAAATTAAATTTTCACTCTCCTCCCCTCATTAGATTAGTGTACGAAGTGATTTCCACACACCTAGCTTCCATTCAAATCGCTTGAATAATGACGTAGAACTTTCAATCTTTCCGAACTGCTAAAAATAACAAATTGTTATTTTTGGAAAGTTTGCATTTGGGCATGGATGGAAGTGAAAAATTATAGGAACATTAATAAATAAAAGACAAGACCTTTGGGGAAGGAATTAGGCAAAGATCATTTGTGAGCTGAAAGATATTAAAGTTTCTGTTTCCTGAAAAACCCTTGAAAATTATTCAAATTCAAGTTTGAGGCACTAAATGGTCCCGTACACTCCCAAAAATAGGCATAACTGGTAGAGTGGGTTCTTAGCATGTAGATCACTTTGTGGGATTTCTAACACTTCAAACGATGCGTCAATCAGACATTTGGATCAAAAGTTATGTCTCCCGGAAGTTGACCTATTTTTTGGAGGGAGATGCAAATTTTGAAATTTGGCTGGTGGCTGCCAAAAAGAGATATTTATGACCATATTTGGGAATCCTTTGGGGTAGTATAGATAAGGGGGGAAGTGTAGAATCAAAAAAGTTGGGAAAACAGAACCCTAGCTGAATTGGGGTTACAGAAGGAAAGAGATTCTAGAGTCTTGAGATAGGAAGTTGTAATGTGTTGTAGCCTGAGGAGGATTCATCTTCTGATTGTATTTGAGCTTCTGTAATGTAATAGGTTATCCAAATAAATAAGAGAACATTCTATTTTCTATGTGCAATTTCTATTGTTATGTGTTTTATGATTTATCCCCTTCATCAAGTGATATCAGAGCAAGGGTTCCTAAGTATGTAAACAGATTGCCGATCATGAGGTAGTTTACACCAAGACCTAAGCTTGTGGGTTTGCTATAGAGATTGAAATGCCCCCATGAAGAAACTATGTTGGGAGAAATGCTTTGACAAAAGAGGGTTTTAGAGCCCTACAAAGGAAAATTGATGCATTGCAAGAGGAGCCATGAATAGGGTTTGAGTCGAGAATGAGAGAAGAAAGTGAAGATGAAGCTGAAGATCTATTTGAGGAAGAACAAGAACTTGCAAGAGATCCTATAGAAGTTAGCTTGTTGGGGGCTATTTCAAAGATTGAATAGAGGCCCAGGATTGAAGTTTCTACTTATTCTAGAGATTTGAATCTAGAATACCTTATTGATTGGATCAATGATATGGAAGAATACTTCAAGTATGAAGATGTGGAGGATCCAGATTAGGTCAAGTTTACAAAAATAAAGTTGAAGGTCCATACTAGTATTTGGTGGAAGGAGGACTAGTTAAAGAGGAATAGAAGAGGAAAAGGAAATATTACTATTATGGGTAAAATGGGATAATATTAAATTAATATAAAACACCCAATAACTTCAATGGAATATGCAAATAAAAAAGGTTAAAATTAAGTAAACAACTCACATTGCTTTGTTACCTGGTGGCTTCCATTGTTCGCCTATTCTCGATCGATCTTTGGTGATGAATATAGCACTTAGGAAGCTTGCTTCCCTTCTCTGATTCCTCAAGATGACAAAGGAGAAATGGCTCGGATACTTATTGTATTAAAGATGAGTTTCAATACAATGTGAGATATATAATGAATAAATGCAAGAGTGGGGGTGCCAATGGTGCACTATGGATTCGACAGAGTAATCTTACTTGAAAGCTTCATGATATGAAATGGAAGAATAGAGGAGTATTTATAGACTTGTGTGAGAGAAGATCAATGGTGTAGAAGAAATAAGAAGATCAATGGTTGAGAATGGTTGAGATAATGTGTACAAATTGAAAGAAGACATGTGTCATTAAAAAAGATGCTTTGTTGAGTTAACTGCTTTTTTGATGAGGATGAGCTTTTATTTCTTAAATTAGAATATATTTTTCTAATTTAAGAGTTCGTTAATAAAAACAAAGTTGCTTTAAATCAATTAACTTAGCTTTTGCTTTTGCATGACAAGGAAGATTTATTTTTAGAAGATTTGGAAGGTAAGAAAGTAAATTAAATAAATTAATTTATTTAATTGTTTGTGCAAGAGTTAGAGGAATAAAATAAAATATTTGATTATATTTTATTTTTGGAGATGGATTTAATTTAAATAAATTGGCATTGTATTTAAATTTAGAAGAAAGAATGATTTAATTAAATAATTAAAATTATTTAATTGTTTAGAAGAATAAAGTTAATATTGATGAAATTAATTAAATAAATGTAATTTATTCAATTAATGGGAGGAAAATAAATCAAATAAATAAATTGATTTATTTATTTATTGATAGAAGAATATTAAGATGAAATAAATATTAAAAATATTTATTTAGGTAGAGTCATGTCATTTTTAGGTGTATACATTTTGCCCCTCTTTGATGCAATGTGTTTTATCACGTTGTTTCAAAGAATAATAATTTTTGACAATGATACATGCCCCAGTTTGCCCCTAGTACAAGTTTTAATGATAGGATGCCCCCTTGGGAGATTGGATGAGAAGAAGGCAGAAGGCGTGAGATAGACAATCTCACAAAGAAGAAGGTGGAAAGTGGGTTAGGTTGAAGAAAATAGGTCATGACTGGGAGAAATAGGCATGGGAAGTAGTCACAGCTTGTCACACAGTCAACTATGGTTCACTTGCTTTATATAGGAGTTGGGTCCACGAGTCCTATTCATTTTCACACATGTCGTTAGTTGATTTGTCTTTGAGAGCTTAGGAGAGCAGAGGAATGAGAGCAGTCGATAGAGATATGGATATTCCACACGAGGAGCACCATTTCAAGCGAGTTCGACAGTTTGATCGGCCACTCGAGGTAGGACAACTAGTATGTAGTTTGACAAAACTCACTTATAGTCATTTATTAGGGCCATAAATACTTATGAAAAATAGTTAGGATAGATGCACCGAACTACAATTCGGCGTATATGCACCTCGAAACGACGCATGTGCCAGTAAACTGCGCATATGAGTGATCTTTTGGCGCATTTGATAAAGTTGTAGATATAGGTTATGATCAGTGCATTCACTGTGGAACCGCTCATTTGACACAAGAAGCAGCGCATATGCTAGAACGGTGTATATACGTCAAGGATTACTGCATTCATGGTGAAGCGGCACATCTAATATGAATCAGTGCATTTGCTACCTGGTTCGACGCATTTGCACTAGGATAGTTAGCTGACTTAATGAAATTAACCCAATTGGCACCTGGATCGATGCGTCAATTGATAAGTGATCTCTGAGATTGCCGAGAATCTAGTCATGAGATGATATGCTATTTTGATTAATTTGACATCTTAAGTTAGTGATAGGATAGTTTGATTACTTTGAGTATCTTTTGCTCGGATATGGGTTTTTGCTTGACGCTATGATTTTGCTTGGTTGTAGGAGGATATTTGCGATACTCTGATGTAACAAGAGTAGTTCCCTTTGCAGCTGCTACAACAGTATATGCTTACAGAGATGGATCGTGAGGCTCTTGGTGCTATGGGTCTGTACTATGTTTTCTTCATCCCTGAGGTTCGTACGAACCTCGGTCTATTGACTGTGGCGGTGGAGCAATTCCACACTGAGGATGGGATGTTCCATCTACTGATCAGGGAGATGGCGATCACTCTAGAGGATGTTTATAGGATTCTACACCTCCTAATTCAGGGACAGTTGGTAGAGTATGATCCATAGTGTGATGTAGGATTGGTTGAGTGCAGAAGTATTTTTGATGACCTAGAGCTAGTTGAGAAGGTGATTCATGGCAGGACATTCATGACTGTTATGACTACTTCTCGGGGATAGTGGTAGGATTGATCGACGGGGCCAGCCTGTCAGTAGGTGTGTCTCTTTTGCAGTTTTGGTTGTGGGAGCACATAGCGATCACACGACTGATATGTGCCTTTCATAGGCAAAGAGGAGAGCCTTACAGCTATGGATATGTAGGCATGATTTCCCAGCACAAGTTGGGAAAGCTTGAATATTAGAGACATGTGCTAGATAATGTAGATGTAGTTATCTAGTGCCCATACCTAGACTATGAGATATGGGAGGATGAGGATGATGAGTTGCTATATTGTTTCTAGGCTTGGTGGCTCATTCTCATTGGCAGGACACGGTACATACTAGAGCATCAGATTGTCAACATAGTACAGAGGTAGTTTGGAAGAGTACAGGGCAGGCCCCAAGGGCATGCTCAATTTGTGACAACCCATGTAGAGAGATTGAGGTGGGGTCCCGTGGCATCTTATGAGGAGGCCTTGGTAGAATTTCATGAAATCCCTTATGCATCTTGGCCAATGTGGAGGGAGATAGTAGATGCAGGGATGACTCTAGATTATGAGGAGTGGTTCGCCACTCATCCATTTCCTAGATATTCAGGACCTAGAGAGTTGGCTCCTTGTATAGACCAGGAGGATTTTGATGATGAGGACAGGGCTGGTAGGAGGAGGAGGAGGAGACAGAGGAGGGGTGGAGGGGGTCAGGGAGAGGGAGATGATGGTGGGGATGGAGGAGGTAGACCAAGATGGAGGAGGAGGTCTAGGAGGGACCCTCGGGACACCATCATGTTGTACAGCCATAGGCTGCAGAGTAGGTGCAGGTGCCAACATAGTAGGTGGTACAACAAAGATAGATGTCGCCACCACAATAGGTGTCACATCAGCAGGTGCAAGGATAGGGAGAGCAGGCTCCACAACCTAATTTACAGTAGCAAGCCATTGCTGCGCTACAGGGTCAAGTGAGGTAGTTGAGGTCCCACCTTATAGCAATGGAGTCTCAGAGAAAGGCAGATGTAGGATGCATATCAGAGATCTCTAGAGAGTGAGACTCAACCTTGGCAAGGGTGTAGGCGATTAGAGCAGAGAGAGATGTGGTAGTGGTAGCCCTAGGTATAGATAGTACCTCTAGCTTTCTAGTTACACAGGTGTAGCAGGCACAGACATAGCTTACATAGGCACAGACCCAGTTGGCATAGGTACATGGTCAGTTGGCACAGGTACAGGGTGAGTTTGCCAGAGCATAGCCTCAAACTCAGTATTATAGAGGATTATATCATAGGGTAGTGCCAGTGGACTAGCGTGCACCTAGTTATAGGAGTTAGTCTGTGGCGTGACAGAGGGCAGGTGGATTACGATTTGTAGATCAATGAGAGGCCCCCAATAGTCAAGGGGTGATAGAGGAGAGGGCAGTGCAGGGAGCAGTGTTCCATGGTAATAGGGCTAGCCAGTTTTGACACTTGTACCAAGTTTTAGCTTGATGTACACACATTTTTTATGGCTTAGATAGCCTGATATGTATATATTTGTATTATTTTTCCCTGAGACATGTATCATTATCTTTTTGTAATTTGTATACATTTCATGACATGACTCTGAGAGATGGACATATATTTTGATATATTGTACATTTGGACATGTTTTATGCTTATATGATGATGTAGTTATTGATGTTCTACATGCACTTGTTCTATGTTTATATGCCATGGATGAAATCTATCTTATGATGTTTTCACATGTTATGCCTATTTTGATTATGTTTATGTGATATTGATGCAGTCTTAGATGGATGATGATGATCTGATATGAAAAATGCAAATGTGAATGTTATTGATATGATTATGTAGTTCTATATGTATTTGTCTATGTTTTTTATTTTTGATATGATATACGGATGCTAATGTATACGGATGACCTGATGCACTTATTATGTATGCAAATGATTAATCATGTGAATGATTGTCTCATGTGATATGATATGCAATTTATGTTATGTTTTTGGTATGTCTAAATGTACTCAATCAACATAGAGATGATATAGATAGGTGGAAGAAAGGAAATGAAAGGAATATGTGCTTTCATTTGATACTTTGCAAGATTTTCTTATTGTATGGATGATATGGATTTCTAGATATGGGATGGATGTGGATATTTTGTCATCATTAGAGTGCAAGTACTTTGCTTTCATCATTGGGTGCTTTTTGTTTCTTTTCTCTTTTTGAAATGTTGTAAGAAAATACAAGCATCTTGGTATAATTAAACCAAGATGACCTGAGTATTCCTTGCATGGATTTTGATATAGCAAGTTGATATAGGCATCTAGTCAAACTTGCATCTAGATGACCTGAGTACCTTTTGCATTTCAACAGACAAGGATTGCCCATTTTTCATGTTCAGACCTCCGAAGTCCTCGATAATCATTTATTGATCATGTCGTTAGACAAAAGTCATCACATTACTAAAGTTTGATCCACAAACAACAGACAAAGAACAAGATTATGCCCCCATCATAGCATCTCTAGCTTTTGGCATCCTCGAGTAGCATAAAAAGACATAATGACAAAAATCCAAGACCTTGTAAGTTAACCTATTGACAAAACATTCTTGCATTAGATGTGTCTTCTTGCCATAATTGATATAGAATTAGTCTGAGTGTTTCAGTATATCCTTGCTTTGGATAGGTTGTGCCAAGATTTTTGTTTTTGGGAAGCTTGTTTTGTTGTGTGCGCTTGTCTAGTGAAAGGTATCACAATCCTTATTGGTATCATCTTAGAACATGTGGCATTTAAGAATTTGAATCTGCAACCAAGTCGAGGAGTTGCCCCTAGTTTAGACAAAGGATTGACTTATTATGGGTGAGATGACAAAAAAGATGAAGAGACAGGCTCTAAGGGATTGACCTAGTGCCTCGGGGGCTCATTGCTAAATGGCCTTGCCTATGTGACGATGCAGAGGCAACATAGTTCGGGGCGAAGCTGCTAGACCTAGGACCTAGCTGATGGAAAAGATCTAGAATTAGTATGGATAGCAGGACAGATGACACTTGATGGAAAGGACAGAAAAGAAGCAGAGCGGAGTGAAGCCTCAGGGGTGCATTGAGAATGGCCTTGCCTATGCGATAACTCAAAGGTGATGTAGTTCAACAATGGTTCAAGGATCAATTCAAGGTGAATGACACAATGGACACAAGAGACATGAGGTTGCAATAGATGGAGGAAGCAGTTTGTCGCAGATAGCACCTATTTACCAAGTTTTCACCACTTGCTTTTATTTGCACAATAGTTAAAAATACGCATGATGCCTGTTTACCAGGTTTTCATCATGGTATCTATCCCAGGCGCCTTTTTGCCAAGTTTTCACCAAAGAACAATTTTTTATTTTATTTTTTCTATTTTTCCTTTATTTTTATTTTTTTGTTTGGATTTTTATCACTTTTCTGATTTTTATGAATTTTTAAGGACTCCCTTCCATTGGGGTTTCTAGGTATAGAACTTGCAAAGATACATACTGTTGATAGGATCATCAAACAGTTCACCTTTCGATGTAGCCAATTGATATGCTCCTGACCCTTAGGCTGCGATGATGACATAGGGACCCAGCCAGTTGGGTTCAAACATGCCTTTCTTTTCTTGATCTTGTTGATTTCTGGGATTTTCTTTGAGGACTAGATCACCAGCTTGGAATACTCAGGGCTTTACCCTATGGTTGTAGCTTCTGGACATCCATTGTTGATAATCTTTTAGGTGGTTAAAGGCCTGTTGCCTTCTCTCTTCAAGTAACTCTAACTGTTGAAGTCTACTCTGTACTCTTCATCAAATATGAGACCTTTTAAAGAAACTCACAAGGATGGGATCTCAACTTCAATGAACAAGATGTCTTCATATTTGTAGACCAGGGAGTATGGTGTTGCTCCTGTGGGTGTGCAGATACTTGTACGATAGGCCCACAACACTAGATTTAACTAGATATGTCAATCACGACCGACATCATTGATAGTCTTTTTTATAATTTTCAAGATAGTTTTGTTTGATGCCTCCACCTGGCCATTGCCTTGGGGGTAATAGGGGGTAGAAAAGTAGTGCTAGATATGGAATTTGTCACATAGTTCTCTGACATCCTAAATTTTGAATGGTCATCCATTATCTATGATAATGGACGAAGGGATGCCATAGTGACAAATGATATAGTTCAAGATAAAGGAGGCAATCTGCTTGCCTATGATATTGGCTAAGGGCACAGCTTCAATCCACTTCGTAAAGTACTCAGTGGCAGTGATTATGAATTTATAGCCACAGGATGAAGAAGGGTGGATCTTGCCCACTAAGTCAAGTCCCCACTGACAGAAAGGCCAAGGAGTTGTTAATGGTTGTAGCTCCTATGTTGGTGCATGTATCAGGTTCCCATGGATTTGGCACTTCTTGCACTTCTTTACAAAATGGTAGGAATCTTGTTCCATGGTTGGCCAGTAGTATCCCATGTGTATGATTTTATTGGCTAGGGTAGGGCCACTAGAGTGGATCACACATTTACTATTGTGCACTTTGTTTAGGGCAGTTTGACGTTCCTCACTATCGAGACACCTAAGGAGAGTACCATCAAGACCTCTGCGATATAGGGTATTGGTGACAATGGCATATTGTCATGCCCACATTTTCCTTGTGGTCACAACACACATCGCACGTGTCATAGCCACATCTGTCATGTGGTTATGACACGAGATATGAAAAACTTTTCTCACACTGTCCTAAAAACCCCTTTCGCATGCGTACGCATGCTCAACGGTGTTCTCTCATGGCGAAACACTATACTCATCGGCGGAATACAAGTACAATGGCGTGCAACCAGAAGCATATAGATCAACAAGAGGGTCTATACAACGCTGCTAACATCATTGCAAGAGTGAGATTACCAAAGTTCTTAAATCGAATCCTCGGCAATGTTCGGTAGCAGAATGCCTTACGGTGTTAGTGGGAATTACGCTGCACTCATTTACGCTCGTGGTTCGCTGATAGAGGAACCACTCCCCACGACGCCTTGTTCCGACTAAACCGGCTAGTGATCTCCCTATTTAGTCATTTTTCAGCCAGGCACGGTTGTCTGTCTCCTCTCTTGTTTCCTGAAACATACCCCTCCTATGACTTAGCATTTTCAACAAGGCGGTTTGGTTGCCCTCTCTTCCCTTTCCACAAGTTCTTAAGTTGGATTATATCTTTATCGCCCTTACCTTAACTATCTCTTAGTTCATTTAGTGTGTTTATATTTCGGTCTCTCTCTCTCTTTCATTTTCTATACTTTCTTTATGTGCATCCTGTCCTTTCTTCGTGATTTACGTCAATCAGGGTTATTACTGCAGCTATTGTTGATATTTCAGGATGATCTCGGTCACATAGGCTGGTTTACTATTTCGCTGGACTCGGTCTCCTAATCTTCCCCGATCTAGGTTCCTCCTCTTCGTAAATACTTAGTCAACTTGTTCCTAAGCACAATTGACAGAAGGGTTCGTCAACTTAGTTCTCTTATCCCGTGTGAGAAAGGTCGCGCATTTTCTCCTCTGTGTTTTCCAATGTTAGTTTTTTCTTCTTCGGAACCTCTTACAGGTTTACATATGAGATCGTTTGCTACAGTTGAGGTTAATATGACCACATGGATAGTTAGTGGTGGCTTCATAAGTTTATTTCCAGTGTTCTTTTGAGCAAGAGTTGTGTAATTTTCCTCTTCATTTTCTGGGTGATTATTAGTACGTTAACAGTTGAAACTTCCGAGAAACTCTTTCCTGAGTATCACCGAATATTCCTAAACTCTCTTTACATTATAATTTTATTTTCTCTTGTTTAGAATTACTGTTGTTACTGTTACTCTTAATTACGATTCATACACTGATTGTAATTCGTATGACGTTGTCAATAGACGTAGGTGGTTCACCACTTTATAAAACTCTGTTCATGGTAATATATCTTCTTTGGTTGTTGTGTTCAACACTTAATAACATCTATATATATATATATATATTTAGATATATATACATATGTAGATATATATATATATATATATATATATATATATATCTATATTTTTTTTGTTCTTCTATATCCATGAGACATAGTTTATAACGATCTTAAACGAGGGCCCAATAAATTGGTTCAAAGATTCACTCCTATGCATATATATATATATATATATATATATATATATATATATATATATATATATATATATATATATATATATATATATATATATATATATATATATATATATATATATATATATATATATATATATATATATATATATATAATATATTTATTTTAAAGTCTATATAATGGACAAATTGGTTTCCCACAACTTATATACCTATATATATATATATATATATATATAGATATATACAGATATATAATCATTATTATAATATATCTATATAGCTATATACATAGACATATATAGTATATATATATGCCTATATATATAAAGCTATATAAAAATAAACTATATTTATATTACAAAAACACCATTCATATGTTAGGGCTCAAGCCCTAACATTTTTGTATTGCTTTGGACTCACAGCAGGCGGCGGCCATGGGCGGCGGTGGCCGCAGAGCGGCGGACGAAATTCCGTGGTGGCCGCAGAGCGGCGGACGAAATTCCGTGGTGGCCGCAGAGCGGCGGGAAGGTTTCGCGGGAGGCATAAGGGTTTGGAGGGGGGAGATGTGGAGTGGGGCGGAGCCCCACCCACATTCCCACGACGTGGGGGTGTGGGTGGGGCTCCGCCCCCACTCCACACCTCCAAATGTATTAACAATCCTGCGGTGGGGTTTACTCCCCACCGCCCAATATAAAAATTCGACTGTGTTTTTTTTTTTAAACCGCGGCTTACATTTGGTCCGCCATTTCTCACAACATTAAAATATATATTTATATATATATATATATATATTCATATGTATATATATATATATATATATATATATATATATTTAAAAAAATGAGTATATAATTAGAGATATATATAAATATATATATATATATATCTATTTTTATATTGATATTTCTCCGTCAATCTCATAAAAATGATAAGTTAATTTCAATTTCACTATTATTCTGGAAAATGATAATTACTCAAATATGAAATATATATATATATTTCTATATATATATATATTTAAATTTATTTATATATAAAAAGATTCTTATATGTGCCTAACTATTTCCTAAATTTCTCAATTTCACTACTTAATGCATTTTCTCCAAATCAACCTGTTATAAAGAAATTGTCATAACTAGTAGATATAATTATATATATACATATATATATATATATATATATATATCCCAAGTTCACTTAATTGATAGAAATGGTAACTAGCTATCCCCTTATTATAATTATAATTTTCCATTTTCATAAACATTTAAGACTTCATAACTTTACAACAGATTATATATTTACATGCTAGATTTCCTCTAATCCTTCTAAATTAACAGAACTCATTAATATGGAGAATAACTCAAATATTTTAAACTGTCTTTTCCATTTTAACATTGAAAAGAAAATTAGCATTTCAACTAGTGAAGCAATTCCAAACTTTCAAATGTAAACAACTCAGATTAAGTTGCAAAAACGAACTTATTCTGTTCAGTAATACTTGAAACACAAAAATTGCTATTGAACAAAGGTTGCAAACATCAACTTAAAAATTTAAGCACATTCATATTACAGTTTCTCAATCATGAATACCAACTTCCCAGATATGAACTTTCTCCTCCCAAACAGTAGTCAACTGAAAACTATGACAACCAATAAAAGTCCAATAATAACAAGATCAGGGAGGTGAATTTCTTCACTCCCAGAATATCATTAATTTACAACATTAACAAGAGAGGTGTTCTCTCTTCATCTCTATGAAATGAACCAGGCCTAATTCTCATGACAAGAAGATAATCTGTTTCTTCATAAATAGCCAACCAGGAGCTCCAAGAGAAAAACCTGCATATCAAAGACAAACAAAGAAGAAAATACCACTTGTCTAGCTCTCCTCCCTACCGTAGACCCACAAGAGGGTCACCCCCGAGCTAGGGAGACCATACTCACACCTGGGTACTCAAACACTCCACTTCACAACAGAAACAACAACAATCCCAAAGCACACCTACACCCGTGGCTATTTTACACAATACGGAAACTCAACTACAGTGAGTTTCATAAGGGGCAGGAGAGTGGATACACTCGACTTCAGAGTGTCACCCTGACAGATAAATGAACTAATATAAATTTCTCTTGGTCTCAACCAAGTGTGATCACAATTTGTAAGAAATCTGTATATGACTCTCAAGTCAAAAATACAGTCACAGATACATGCCCTCAAGGCTTTCAACATCCCAAAAGATGGAACAGGTATGCACCCGAGGAGGATCTCTCCTCCCCTACCCCAAACTTGATGAGCATTTCTCCCAAGTGGGAGATGCTCTGTCAAACACCCGACAAGAACCCCCACAGAAAAACAAATTTAAACACATATTTCACACACATTTCATACACATTTCAGTTCTACCAAAACAAAGATAAAATTCAGACCAACCTTGCAAAGCCCTCCTGGAATGAAGTTGTTGCAGAGTCCACAGAGTTCACTTCCAAGCTTAGCCACCAACTCCCTCTCCCTTCTCTATCTTCCAAACTAACTTCTCTATTTTTTGGTAAGGCCAAAGATGAAAGATTTTCCCCAAAATTCAACTAACTCCCTCTCCTCCCAAAATTTGAAAATAAATAACCCAAAATTCTCTTTCTTTCTAATTTTGAGAAATGGGGAAGTGACACTTGTCACCTCCTCACCCTTCCCAAAAATCACTATTCTGTCCAGGTGGCTTATGTCACTTTCCATTCCCAAGGGTACTCCTTATTCCTTTCATGTGACTCCACTTTCTCATGGGAAAAATAAAAAAAAGAGTTAAATGGGAACAAGACAGGTGACCCATGCCTCTTTCTCCTTTCTTCACATGGGTGTCCCCATAGTACATGGGGGAATCTTACTAAAGAAGAGGTAACTTTTACTAATGGATGGCATCTCTTATCTAGGGAAAAGTAGAGGGGATGGGTTGAGTGTTGGTACAACCCATCATGTCCCCTCCTACCTCCAATTTTCGCCACTTAACTTCAGGGGAAGGTTAAGTTGACTAGATGGAGGTTACTCAAGGGTTACCCATGCCAAATGGGCCCCTAGACCCATGGGGTAGAACCCAGGGTCAATTTTAACCCATACAAGACACCCCAGGTCAAGGTAAAGCACAAAAAAAAAAGGGCCTCATAATTTAAATAAAAATAGAAATTTCAAATTCAATCTCTTAACAACACTTACTTATAAAAATAATGTTACATGAGGGTAACCTAACCCACTCGACCATACGAAAGACCACATTACATCAAGACATCAAACACAAAGAGATCTTGGTTCTTCGTGGAACCAGATCGGCTTAACAGGGAATAACAATTAACAAGGTGTGGAATGATCTCCGAAATCTGTGGTTTGATTAGTAGTCCCTGCACACTCAATTACAAGATCAGTAACCACATAAATTCATCATAGCCGAAGCAACTTAAATAACACATGCGTTCTCATGCCTTAGTACAATTTAACATAATTAAAAATCATATAACAGTACAATTTAACATAATTAAAAAATCATATTACAATTTTCCATCATCTCTAATTCATTTCTCTGAAAAGTAACTTATCCAAACATCACCCAATTAGTTTTTCCGAAAACATAATAAAGTTAAATAGTCTGACAAATTTCGAGAACTGCTATCCCACAATTATGAAAGTAACAATAACAGTACTGTAAATAGTCATGACAACAGTAGTAAAAAGGGCGGTCCTCACATCCTCTCCCCCTAAGACGGTACTTCCTCCTGGAAGTCGTCAAAAAGGTGAGGATACAGGGTCTTCAATCTCTCTGCATCTTCCCATGTTGCAGTGACTTCGTCGTATAAGTCCCATTGGACTCTAACCTGGTCCAGCTCTCGACCTCGAAGGGCCAGCGTCCGACGAGCCAATATGCGAATTGGCTCCAACGCCAGTTGTCCGTCTGCCTCTACCTGAAGAGCACTCCAATCCAACACATGAGATAAGTCAGAAACATATTGACGTAAAACTGATACATGAAATACATCGTGGATACGTGACAGGCTAGGTGGCAAGGCTAGACGATAGGCTACTGGTCCTATCCGCTCCAAGATTTCGAAAGGTCCTACAAATCGAGGTGCGAGTTTAGAGCCTCTTCCGTAACGGATTGGACTTTTGTGCGGCCGCACTCTCAAAAATACTCTTTCCCCCACAGAGAAGCTTCGGTCTGTCCTTTTTGCATCGGCATACTTTTTCTGCCTGTCTTGTGCTTCCAGAAGCCTCTGTCTTATCTGTTTAACTTGCAGTTCCATATTCTGAACTATCTCTGGGCCGATGACTATTCTGTCCTCTATACGATCCCAACTCAAAGGTGTTCTGCATGGTCTGCCATATAATGCCTGGAAAGGAGGCATACCCAACGAGATATGATGCCCATTATTGTAGGCGAATTCAACTAGATACAGGTACTCCTCCCATCTAGACTGGTGGTCCATCACATACATGCGAAGCATGTCTTCTAACACCTGGTTAACTCTTTCTGTTTGTCCATCGGTTTCCGGATGATATGCAGAACTGAAGTTGAGCTGTGTGCCCAACGCCTGATGTAAGGCTTTCCAGAACGATGAAGTGAATACGGAGTCTCTGTCAGATATAATGCGGCGAGGTACTCCATGAAGTCTAACAATCTGATCAAGAAACACCTTTGCCACTGATGGTGCATTGTACGTTGTACATATTGGTGAAAAATGCGCCACTTTGGTCAGCTTGTCAACTGTCACCATAATAGCATCATGGCGACGTGATGACATAGGTAGACCAACGATAAAATCCATAGAAATGGTATCCCATTTCCATTCAGGTATCTCGTGAGGGTACAACAGTCCCGCTGGATGCTGATGTTCGGCCTTGACCCTCTGACATTCCAGGCAACGAGCAACAAATTCAGCAATGTCACACCTCATCCCAGCCCAATGATAAAGCTGTCGTAAATCAGCATGCATCTTCTTCACTCCTGGGTGTGCTGCGTAGGGTGCTCTATGAGCCTCTGATAGGATTACTGTACGAAGATTACCCGCATGGGGTACATAGATGCGTTGCCGATGTCGAAGCATTCCATCAGAATCAAGGGTATATCCTGAAAATTTGCCCTCAAGGGCCTTCTGATTTAGTACTGCCTGCTGCACTTCAAGAAACCATTCGTCCTCCGGCAGATGCTGTAAGATGTGATCCTTCAAGTCCATCTTCAAGGTCAGGGTCTGGATCTCGTGGCGTCTTCGACTCAAAGCATCAGCGACCACGTTCTCCTTCCCTTTTATATAATGGACATCGAAGTCATATTCGCATAGGAATTCCATCCAACGTCGTTGGCGGGCGTTCAAATTAGGCTGTGTAAAAATATACTGCAAACTATGATGGTCTGAATGGAGTTCAAAGCGTCGCCCTAAGAGAAAGTGTCTCCAGCGAACCAAGGCATGAACAACAGCTGCAAGCTCTAAGTCGTGCGTAGGATAGTTTAACTCATGTGTCTTTAGTTTCCGCGATTCGTATGCGATCGCTCGTCCATCCTGCATAAGCACGGCTCCCAAACCTTCTAATGATGCATCCGTGCAAACTACAAACTCTTCCGAGGGATCTGGAACTGCTAAAATAGGAGCGCTCGTAAGACGCTCTTTGAGGACTCCAAAAGCCTTTTCACACTGCTCGGTCCAAGTGAAACCCTTCCCTTTTCGCTGAAGGGAAGTGATGGGATGTGCTATCCTGGAGAAACCTTCGACAAACCGACGATAATACCCAGCTAACCCCATAAAGCTTCTGACCTCTGTCACGTTCATGGGTGCCGGCCACTCCTGGATTGCTCTAATTTTAGATGGATCTACGGAGATGCCATCGCCTGATAAAATGTGTCCCAAATACTGCACCTCTGTCCTGAAGAAGGCACACTTCGCCAAGTTGCCATAAAGTTGCTGCCCTCGTAATTTCTGCAACACTTGACGCAAGTGCTCTACATGCTCCTCCTCAGTTCGTGAATAAATCAGAATGTCGTCTAGAAATATGATCACAAACCGGTCTAGGTATGTACGGAACACCCCGTTCATGAGACTCATGAATACTGCAGGAGCGTTCGTCAACCCGAAAGGTACCACTGTGAATTCATAATGGCCATATCTGGTTCGAAAAGCAGTTTTATGAATATCTGACTCCGTGATGCGCAATTGATGATACCCAGATTTTAGATCAATTTTCGAGAACACTCTGGCTCCCTGCATCTGATCAAAAAGGTCGTCAATCCTAGGTAGAGGATAACGATTCTTCACCGTCACCTTGTTCAACTGCCTGTAGTCCATGCATAGACGAAGAGACCCATCCTTCTTCTTCACGAAGATCACTGGTGCGCCCCATGGTGAAACGCTAGGTCGGATGTGTCCCTTCTCAAGTAATTCTTCCAACTGCAGCTTAAGTTCTGTGAGTTCATGGGTCGTCATTCTATAGGGTGCGCGGGATATCGGCTCTGCACCTGGCACTAAGTCAATGTGGAAGTCCACTTCTCTACGTGGAGGCATACCAGGTAATTCTGGCGGAAACACATCGGCAAACTCTCTAAGGATAGGGTGATCATCTAAAGTAGCCTCAGGTTCATCCTCTGCTCTATCACTGACTGTGATGGCAAACATCTGACATCCCTTCCGCATACAGCGCTTAAGCTGTTGTGCGGATATCATACGAACTGCCGTGGGCTTTTGAATGCCCACTATCTCAACCGACGAACCATGATCGTCTAAACAGCTAATCGTTCTCTGGCGACAATCAAGCTTGGCTCTATGTGCCGCAAGCCAATCCATACCCAGAACTACTCCGTAAGACCCTAATGGCATAATCCTAAGGTCGCACGTTGTGGTGAAGGGTCCCAATGTGATCTCATAGTCTTTAACCAAGGTATCTACTAACATCCTGGCCCCTGAGGCCAACTCAACTTCCCACCTAATGTCTTGCCTAGAAGCCACCAGCCTGCAACGCTCCACTAACGATGTAGACAAAAAAGAGTCAGTAGCTCCTGAATCAAAAAGGATCGAGATGGGAAAGTCTCTAATCGTACCTGCTGCCTCGATGACCGAAGCCTAAAAATCGGCCTGGCGGTTATCAACCGCTGCAAACATGTGGTGAGATCTGCCCACGTCACCTACGGTCTGCTCAGACCCTCTTGATCGGGGCTGACCCCCTGCAGTAAATCCCTGCGGACACTCTCTAGCCAGATGCCCTACCCCACCACATACATAACATGGTCCTCTAACCTGTAACTGCCCTGACTGTGTTCTGCCTGATTGTTGTTGCCCGGTCCGTCCGGTGGATCCCTGTGAGCCTCTGTAAGACTGCTGGGACCTTGCGGGTCCTGCCGATGAACCCTGCTGTCTCTGATCCCTGCGTGGTCCCTGCTGCTGCCATCCACGGTTCTGTCCTCCCTGTCCCCTCTGTTGAAATTTGGATTTTTGCTGATGTTGCTATTGCTGTGGAGGCCTAGGAGGTAATGATGAAGCATTATATCCTCCTCTCTGTGTTGTGTTTTGAGGCCTTCAGAAATTTTGCTGTTGTTGGGGATTTCGTTCCTGGTACTGTGGGCGTGAATTCTGTCCTCGTCCCTAAATTTCCTCTGATATAAGGGCCTTTTCAACAGCCTCGCTCATGGTTTGGGGATTTGCCATACGAACTGGTCCTGATATCCCGTGATTTAGCCCCCTGATGAATTTGTGTATTAAGATTTTCTCGTCATGGAGGTATTCCGCATAACGAGAAAGTTCTATAAATCGGCTCTCATACTGAGTAACGGTGAGTCCCCTCTACTGTAGATCATGAAACTCATCGACTCTGCGCTGTCTATAATGTTCGGACAAATACCGCGCATTGAAGCGCTCAATGAAGATGTCCCATGTGAGTGTATCCACGGAGAGTCGGCGCTTGCACTCCTCTGTACGCCACCAGGTGGCTGCTGCATCCCTAAGAAGATGAACTGCCACTCGTGCTTTCGTGTTGCTCTCATATGGTCGCAATGCGAAACACCTGTCTAAGCTAATTAGCCAAGCCTCGGCCACAGCTCCCTCTGTAGCTCCTGCGAAGGTGGGTGGGTTGAGCCTTAGTAGATCTCTGATAGGGTCCCCTCTGTCTCTAAGTCTCCCAAGTGGCTCTTCCACACCATCCTCATATACTCCCTGCTGAACCTGTTCTTGTCTCAAAAGTCTCGGAGGACTCCTGCTCCGTGCTCGGGAGGCCGACCCTACCTCCTCTACTGTTGTGTCAGGAATCTCAACGAAGGGCTCCACACGTCTCACCTCTAGTGGTTCAACGCGGGGCTCCATACGTGGCTCAATACGTGACTCAGCACGTGGCTCCTCTCGCGGAGCAACACGAGGCTCTATACGTGGCTCAGGAATCACTGGTGGTAACCTGTCTAGCATAGTCTGTAGTGCCTGTAAGATCTGTGGACCTATATCCGCTACTGGTGTCGCCTGTGGTACTAGTGGTGCTTGTGGCACAGGTGGTGCAGGTGGTGGTGCTGAATCTGCAGGTGCCAGTCCCTCGGCTGAGGAATCGCTGTGCACCTCGACTGACGCTGTGTGGCGTGATCGCGCTCGTCGAACACGTCGGGGAGGCATCCTACAAAACAAGGTAGAAACTAATTAGCCAAAGTTGCGGAATAATAACGTGCCCAAATACGCCCAGTGTTTACAAACTTGGCTCTGATACCAAATGTCATGCCCACATTTTCCTTGTGGTCACAACACACATCGCACGTGTCATAGCCACATCTGTCATGTGGTTATGACACGAGATATGAAAAACTTTTCTCACACTGTCCTAAAAACCCCTTTCGCATGCGTACGCATGCTCAACGGTGTTCTCTCATGGCGAAACACTATACTCATCGGTGGAATACAAGTACAATGGCGTGCAACCAGAAGCATATAGATCAACAAGAGGGTCTATACAACGCTGCTAACGTCATTGCAAGAGTGAGATTACCAAAGTTCTTAAATCGAATCCTCGGTAATGTTCGGTAGCAGAATGCCTTACGGTGTTAGTGGGAATTACGCTACACTCATTTACGCTCGTGGTTCGCTGATAGAGGAACCACTCCCCACGATGCCTTGTTCCGACTAAACCAGCTAGTGATCTCCCTATTTAGTCATTTTTCAGCCAGGCACGGTTGTCTGTCTCCTCTCTTGTTTCCTGAAACATACCCCTCCTATGACTTAGCATTTTCAACAAGGCGGTTTGGTTGCCCTCTCTTCCCTTTCCACAAGTTCTTAAGTTGGATTATATCTTTATCGCCCTTACCTTAACTATCTCTTAGTTCATTTAGTGTGTTTATATTTCAGTCTCTCTCTCTCTTTCATTTTCTATACTTTCTTTATGTGCATCCTGTCCTTTCTTCGTGATTTACGTCAATCAGGGTTATTACTGCAGCTATTGTTGATATTAAACCTAATTTCAGGATGATCTCGGTCACATAGGCTGGTTTACTATTTCGCTGGACTCGGTCTCCTAATCTTCCCCGATCTAGGTTCCTCCTCTTCGTAAATACTTAGTCAACTTGTTCCTAAGCACAATTGACAGAAGGGTTCGTCAACTTAGTTCTCTTATCCCGTGTGAGAAAGGTCGCGCATTTTCTCCTCTGTGTTTTCCAATGTTAGTTTTTTCTTCTTCGGAACCTCTTACAGGTTTACATATGAGATCGTTTGCTACAGTTGAGGTTAATATGACCACATGGATAGTTAGTGGTGGCTTCATAAGTTTATTTCCAGTGTTCTTTTGAGCAAGAGTTGTGTAATTTTCCTCTTCATTTTCTGAGTGATTATTAGTACGTTAACAGTTGAAACTTCCGAGAAACTCTTTCCTGAGTATCACCGAATATTCCTAAACTCTCTTTACATTATAATTTTATTTTCTCTTGTTTAGAATTACTGTTGTTACTGTTACTCTTAATTACGATTCATACACTGATTGTAATTCGTATGACGTTGTCAATAGACGTAGGTGGTTCACCACTTTATAAAACTCTGTTCATGGTAATATATCTTCTTTGGTTGTTGTGTTCAACACTTAATAACATCTATATATATATATATATATATAGATATATATACATATGTAGATATATATATATATATATATATCTATATTTTTTTTGTTCTTCTATATCCATGAGACATAGTTTATAACGATCTTAAACGAGGGCCCAATAAATTGGTTCAAAGATTCACTCCTATGCATATATATATATATATATATATATATATATATATATATATATATATATATATATATATATATATATATATATATATATATATATATCTATAATATATTTATTTTAAAGTCTATATAATGGACAAATTGGTTTCCCACAACTTATATACCTATATATATATATATATATATAGATATATACAGATATATAATCATTATTATAATATATCTATATAGCTATATACATAGACATATATAGTATATATATATGCCTCTATATATAAAGCTATATAAAAATAAACTGTATTTATATTACAAAAACACCATTCATATGTTAGGGCTCAAGCCCTAACATTTTTGTATTGCTTTGGACTCACAGCAGGCGGCGGCCATGGGCGGCGGTGGCCGCAGAGGAGCAGGGTCGGGGTGGCCGCAGAGCGGTGGACGAAATTCCGTGGTGGCCGCAGAGCGGCGGACGAAATTCCGTGGTGGCCGCAGAGCGGCGGGAAGGTTTCGCGGGAGGCATAAGGGTTTGGAGGGGGGGAGATGTGGAGTGGGGCGGAGCCCCACCCACATTCCCACGACGTGGGGGTGTGGGTGGGGCTCCGCCCCCACTCCACACCTCCAAATGTATTAACAATCCTGCGGTGGGGTTTACTCCCCACCGCCCAATATAAAAATTCGACTGTGTTTTTTTTTTAAACCGCGGCTTACATTTGGTCCGCCATTTCTCACAACATTAAAATATATATATTTTTATATATATATATATATATATATATATATATATATATATATTCATATGTATATATATATATATATATTTAAAAAAATGAGTATATAATTAGAGATATATATAAATATATATAAATATATATATATATATATATATATATATATATATATATCTATTTTTATATTGATATTTCTCCGTCAATCTCATAAAAATGATAAGTTAATTTCAATTTCACTATTATTCTGGAAAATGATAATTACTCAAATATGAAATATATATATATATATTTCTATATATATATATATATATATATTTAAATTTATTTATATATAAAAAGATTCTTATATGTGCTTAACTATTTCCTAAATTTCTCAATTTCACTACTTAATGCATTTTCTCCAAATCAACCTGTTATAAAGAAATTGTCATAACTAGTAGATATAATTATATATATACATATATATATATATATATATATATATATATATATATATATATATATATATATATATCCCAAGTTCACTTAATTGATAGAAATGGTAACTAGCTATCCCCTTATTATAATTATAATTTTCCATTTTCATAAACATTTAAGACTTCATAACTTTACAACAGATTATATATTTACATGCTAGATTTCCTCTAATCCTTCTAAATTAACAGAACTCATTAATATGGAGAATAACTCAAATATTTTAAACTGTCTTTTCCATTTTAACATTGAAAAGAAAATTAGCATTTCAACTAGTGAAGCAATTCCAAACTTTCAAATGTAAACAACTCAGATTAAGTTGCAAAAACGAACTTATTCTGTTCAGTAATACTTGAAACACAAAAATTGCTATTGAACAAAGGTTGCAAACATCAACTTAAAAATTTAAGCACATTCATATTACAGTTTCTCAATCATGAATACCAACTTCCCAGATATGAACTTTCTCCTCCCAAACAGTAGTCAACTGAAAACTATGACAACCAATAAAAGTCCAATAATAACAAGATCAGGGAGGTGAATTTCTTCACTCCCAGAATATCATTAATTTACAACATTAACAAGAGAGGTGTTCTCTCTTCATCTCTATGAAATGAACCAGGCCTAATTCTCATGACAAGAAGATAATCTGTTTCTTCATAAATAGCCAACCAGGAGCTCCAAGAGAAAAACCTGCATATCAAAGACAAACAAAGAAGAAAATACCACTTGTCTAGCTCTCCTCCCTACCGTAGACCCGCAAGAGGGTCACCCCCGAGCTAGGGAGACCATACTCACACCTGGGTACTCAAACACTCCACTTCACAACAGAAACAACAACAATCCCAAAGCACACCTACACCCGTGGCTATTTTACACAATACGGAAACTCAACTACAGTGAGTTTCATAAGGGGCAGGAGAGTGGATACACTCGACTTCAGAGTGTCACCCTGACAGATAAATGAACTAATATAAATTTCTCTTGGTCTCAACCAAGTGTGATCACAATTTGTAAGAAATCTGTATATGACTCTCAAGTCAAAAATACAGTCACAGATACATGCCCTCAAGGCTTTCAACATCCCAAAAGATGGAACAGGTATGCACCCGAGGAGGATCTCTCCTCCCCTACCCCAAACTTGATGAGCATTTCTCCCAAGTGGGAGACGCTCTGTCAAACACCCGACAAGAACCCCCATAGAAAAACAAATTTAAACACATATTTCACACACATTTCATACACATTTCAGTTCTACCAAAACAAAGATAAAATTCAGACCAACCTTGCAAAGCCCTCCTGGAATGAAGTTGTTGCAGAGTCCACAGAGTTCACTTCCAAGCTTAGCCACCAACTCCCTCTCCCTTCTCTATCTTCCAAACTAACTTCTCTATTTTTTGGTAAGGCCAAAGATGAAAGATTTTCCCCAAAATTCAACTAACTCCCTATCCTCCCAAAATTTGAAAATAAATAACCCAAAATTCTCTTTCTTTCTAATTTTGAGAAATGGGGAAGTGACACTTGTCACCTCCTCACCCTTCCCAAAAATCACTATTCTGTCCAGGTGGCTTATGTCACTTTCCATTCCCAAGGGTACTCCTTATTCCTTTCATGTGACTCCACTTTCTCATGGGAAAAATAAAAAAAAGAGTTAAATGGGAACAAGACAGGTGACCCATGCCTCTTTCTCCTTTCTTCACATGGGTGTCCCCATAGTACATGGGGGAATCTTACTAAAGAAGAGGTAACTTTTACTAATGGATGGCATCTCTTATCTAGGGAAAAGTAGAGGGGATGGGTTGAGTGTTGGTACAACCCATCATGTCCCCTCCTACCTCCAATTTTCGCCACTTAACTTCAGGGGAAGGTTAAGTTGACTAGATGGAGGTTACTCAAGGGTTACCCATGCCAAATGGGCCCCTAGACCCATGGGGTAGAACCCAGGGTCAATTTTAACCCATACAAGACACCCCAGGTCAAGGTAAAGCACAAAAAAAAAAGGGCCTCATAATTTAAATAAAAATAGAAATTTCAAATTCAATCTCTTAACAACACTTACTTATAAAAATAATGTTACATGAGGGTAACCTAACCCACTCGACCATACGAAAGACCACATTACATCAAGACATCAAACACAAAGAGATCTTGGTTCTTCGTGGAACCAGATCGGCTTAACAGGGAATAACAATTAACAAGGTGTGGAATGATCTCCGAAATCTGTGGTTTGATTAGTAGTCCCTGCACACTCAATTACAAGATCAGTAACCACATAAATTCATCATAGCCGAAGCAACTTAAATAACACATGCGTTCTCATGCCTTAGTACAATTTAACATAATTAAAAATCATATAACAGTACAATTTAACATAATTAAAAAATCATATTACAATTTTCCATCATCTCTAATTCATTTCTCTGAAAAGTAACTTATCCAAACATCACCCAATTAGTTTTTCCGAAAACATAATAAAGTTAAATAGTCTGACAAATTTCGGGAACTGCTATCCCACAATTATGAAAGTAACAATAACAGTACTGTAAATAGTCATGACAACAGTAGTAAAAAGGGCGGTCCTCACACATATCGAGATGCCTAAAGGATAAAAGGTTTGTTTTTGGTTGCTGGAGAGATCAGGTGGGAGGGTATTTTTTTTAAGATAGGAAAAAAAAATTCTATAGAGGGGGGAATCAATTCCAACAATGTGACAAATGATATGGGATTTAAGGGTGTCATATGCAGGACAGGATGCTGGCTCTACCAAGAACTCATAATGTGATTGATTATTTGGAATATCAAGGAGAGATGCAATCATGGCCATCTGCAGCTTTGTTCTCAATCCTTTGTATTTGCTTAAAAGAGTTCTTGACAAAGTATTCTTTGAAGTCATCTACCATCTGTTTGTAAGGGATTAATTTCTCATCCTTTGTCTGGTAATCGTCATTTACCTGATTCATGACCAGCTGTGAGTCACCATATACCTGAAGTTCTTTGATATTGCATTCAACTGCTAGCTTGATGCGAATGACTAGGGCTTCATATTCTACCATGTTGTTAGTGCAAGGAAAAAGTACTCTATATGATTTAGGAATGGTGTCACCACTAGGGGTGATCAATAAGATACCTACTCCTGACCCATGCTGAGTGTATGAGCCATCAAAGTACATTTTCCAGGTTGTTGTGGTTATGTGAAAGATAGATTCATCTAGAAATTTGAAGCTCAAAGGGATGTCATATGTTAGAGGTGCATCTTCTAGTTGGTCTACAAGTACTTGTCCTTTTATTACCATCCTGTCTACATATTCGATATCAAACTTGCTAAGAAGCATGACCCATTTGGACAATCTACCTGTTAGGGCTACTTTGTTGAGTAAGTACTTGAGTGGATCAATCTTTGCTACTAGTTTGATAGAATGTGACAACATGTAATGTCTCCACTTTTGTGAGGTGAAGACCATAGCGAGACATGCTCTTTCAATTGGCGTGTATTGCAGTTCATACCCAACAATTGTTCAACTGATATAGTAGATCGCTTGTTCTTTCCCTTCATAATTTTGTTGTGCAAGGAGAGCTCCCAAAGCTGTTGGTGTGGCCGAGATATACAGTAGCAGAGGTTTACCCTGAACTGGTGGCATCGATATAGGTAGCTTCACGAGATACTCTTTTAATTGTTGAAATGCTTGTTCACATGACTCATTCCATTTGAAAGGGATGTTCTTATGTGGGAGGTGGGAAAACAGGTGGTACTTGTCTGCCAGTTGAGAGATGAATCTTTTGATAGATTGTAGTTTTCCTTGTAGAGACCTTAGTTGAGTGAGATTCTTAGGAGGCAGCATTTCCATGATGGCTTTTACTTTAGTTGGGTCGACATCGATTCCATTGGCAGACATTATGTATCCAAGTAGCTTGCCTAATGTAACTCCAAACATGCACTTCTTCAGATTGAGGTGCACATTAAACTATTCTAGTCTTGTGAAGATTTTGTCCAGTACTACGAGGTGTCCTCTTGTGATTGATTTTGCCAAGATGTCATCAACATAATCTTCCATTATAGTGTGCATCATGTCATGGAAGATTGTGGTCATAGCTCTCTAATATGTTGCACCAGAATTTGTCAAACCAAATGGCATGACACACCAACAATAGGTGTCCCATGGACATGTGAACGTAGTCTTGTGTTGGTCTTCAAGTGCAATATTGATATGGTTCTATCTAGAGAAACCATCCATTAGTGACAGCATGGTGTGCCCTACCATGAGATCTACAATAATGTCAATGTTTGGCAAGGGAAAATCATCTTTTGGACAAGCTTTATTTAGGTCTCTGAAGTCATTACATATTCAGACTCTTCCATCTGGTTTGGCAACCAATACTATGTTTGAAATCTACTCAGGATAGTCTGTTGGTCTAATGAATCTGACATCTAACAGTTTCTTTAGCTCTTCTTTCACCATGAGGGCTACATGCGGGTGCATCGTCCTGAGTTTTTGCTTTATTGGCTTAGCTCTTGGAGCTAAGGATAAGTGATGCATTATGAGATTTGGATTTAGCCTTGGTATATCCACATATGTCCAAGCAAAGTTGATTTGTTTTCTTTTGAAGAACTCAGTGAACACTGGCTTTTCTTGTGTTGTTAAAGACTGTGCCATGTGAATCATTCTGGGACTGTCACCTATGTTGACATTGATCAACTCTGCTGGTTCTATCAAGGTTGAAGATCTCTCCCGATGTGTGAGATTGGGTAGAGGGTCAAGCCTTCCATCCTTCGGCACCTTAGAGAGGTTTTCACTATTGAATACATCTATATTTTTACTTTTTTCATGATCTAACACTATCGTAGAGCAGTTTTCACCATTAGATCTTTCTTTCATTTTGAGATTTTTGAGACTGAAAGGCTTGGTACTCTCTCCAAAATAGGCAATGTCCTTGAGTTCTATGGCATAGCCAACTCTATGGTCCCCTGAGGGTATGTGATCTCTAAGCTCAAGGTAGTCTATGATGGCTTCATTGTTTTGAATGGTATCGAGCTCAGGGGTAGTGTCTTGCAAGTCCCAATCTTTGAGTTCGGGGTGCAATAATGGTAGGGGGTCATTGGGTTGGTCTGGTTCGATGGTATTGATGGTCAAGATAGAGGTCTTGGTCATTATAAGCATGGATAATGCTTGTGATGGTACTCTCCATTAGCTGATCCATCAGGCGGGGTATCATTCTTTCCTCACGACTTTCACTATCGGTATTATGTGGGTTGGACTCTAGCAGTCTAGCCCTTGGACCTTGTCCCTCAATTGCATGGGTTGGCTCATACTCATGGACAATATCAATATCTTTTTCATGTCAAGATAATTTAGAGAGGCTATCCCACTCATATTTGCTGGAGTCAGTCTCACTCCCCATTTGCAATTGGTGAATTTGATCAAGCAGATTGGTAGCCGTTGTTTTTGGTTGTTTACCTTTATGCTTATTTTCTCTGTTGGTTCTTGTTGTGCCAGTGTAACCCAGCCCTGTAGTGTCTTAGGCTATCAAGGTATGAGGTTGGATGGGTTTAGTGATACCTTCCTTTCTCGAACAGAGTGGACCATGTCTTTCATAGCCCATTCTTTGTAGTATTTGGAATCCTTGACCATATTGCTCAGTTTGTATCATGGGATGATGGTCCTATTGTGTTGATAGACTATCTTCATCCTTATATAACCATTGAAGGATATCCCTTTCATCGCTCTCATCTTCAAGGCTTCTCCATTTGATAAATGGACCTTTGGTAGTTTCAACTATCTTGGATTTGCTCAGGGTAGGTCTTCCATATGATTTCAAAGATAGGGGGAGTTGTACCAAGTAGAAGGATTGGGCAATTGTGTACTCACATAGGCCCTTATCTTTGAGTTTGAGGTTAGGTTGGGTAGCTTTTGATGTGGAAGCAAGTGAAGGTGGGTCAACCCGGGATGAAGATGAAGCAGAAGCATGGTTATGAGGAATCACAACTTCAGGTTTAGAGTGAATGGAGTTACAATATTAAAATGGGTTGGAATCACCTTGGATGGTCATCTCTTGGCCTTCATAGGGGAATTTGATACACTGGTGGTATGTTGATGGTACCACTTTTAGAGCATGTATCCAGGGTCTCCCAAGAAGAATGTTATATGCTAGCTCCATGTCAAGGACTTGGCATGCTACATCTTTTACTACAGGTCCAACTCTAATTGGTAAAACAACCGTTCCCTTGGAAGTCCTCTACTCCTCATCAAAGGCTTTAATAGTGATTTTCTTTTTTGGATCAATAGATTACTCTACAAACCCCAATGCAAGGATTAGCTTCAAGGTGCAAATATTCAAACTAGCTCCTCCATCGATTAGAACCTTTTTTATCTTGTGTTTATGGATCAACACTTCTATATGAAGAGATTGTTCACAAGAGACACTATGTTGCTTCATGAGTGTTGTCATTGATGGCAATAAAGTCCATCCCACACATCCACAAGACATGGTGTGTCTATACTGGAAGTCAGATTGAAAAGTATTTTGGTTCGGTGACCAAGAACAGAGCATGCAACAAGGTCCAACAGTTAGGTCCAGATCTCTTAGAGGAAGTATTTTAGTAAATTGTAGACTTGGGGAAGACAAGAGGAGTACCATGACTAACACATTCCAGAGATTGAACCTTTGATGATGAAAAAGTGAAAAGATATGAACACCTAAGTGCTGGGTTCCTGTTTGGTAGAGTAGACTGAAGAAGAACTGACTGGCTGAGTATCAGACCTTAATCTGGATGAGATATTGATTGTGATCAAGTTTCTTGAGGTATCATTCATGATTGGCTGACATGATTGATGACTTCTAATCATCTCCTTGATACGCATCACTTGGTAAGCAAGGATTCAGCTGACAGACCAGAGGTTGGGAAAATATTGAGTATTCCAGATGCCGACTAGAAAGATATTGAAATCCTTTGTGCGGATATATATACCAGATGGATTTCAATGAGAAAGTGTGTGTGGTGTATTATGAAGTGCAAAGAAAAGTAGAGAGCAATGTGGAAATAGTAATACAGGTCCGGTATGTGATAGGACAGCAGCACCAAAGAAGACAAAGAATGAAGTGCAGTAGATCAGTGTATTGAGCCTAACCGGAACTGAACCTCAGCTTGTGTGGATGCTTCTCATCAGTTCAAGTATCTTGTTACCTTCTTTATAACTTGTAGATAGTGAGTCTCTTGTAGGCAGTGAGCCTTTTGTGAGCAGTGTGCTCAGGCAGTGAGCCCTAATTGACAAGTGCCATTTTGTACTTCTATTCTTTTAACAGAGAATACAATCGTGGGTAGTCACCCTGTGTTTTTTTCTTAACAGGGTTTTCCATGTCAAAATCATTGTGTTATGTGTATTGATTTTGTTTCTGCTTTCATGGTTATGGATGCTTATTTGTTTTGATGCTGCACTAGTTGTTAAAGAAGAACAAAAAGTTAAATTAATTAAGATAACTGATTCACCCCCCCCTCTTAGTTATCAACAATTGGTATTAGAGCTAAGTTCCTCCAAACAGAGCCTAACAGCTTGAGGAAGATCTGGGAATTCCAATGGATATGTATGGTATGAGGGAACAACTTCAGTCTGCCCTTGATGATCTTGACCAATCTCACTCTAAAGTCAATAACTTGAGGGAAAGACTCAAACAAGCTGAGGATTTCATAAATGAACTAAAGGAGAAACTAAGTATCTCTATGAAAAAGAGAAAGGAACTTCTCTAGCAATTAGCAAGTCAAAGTGAAGTCAATAATACTAATGATGATCTGAATGAGAAAAACAAATTATGTGAGAAGTTATCAAAAGGGGTCATTATGATAAGACATGAAATGGAATCAGGCGTTATGAAATTCACCCAATAGATTGAAGAGAAAAGAAAGACTGAAGATAATCTAAAACAATCTCTAAAAATAATCAAGCATTTAGAATCTGATCTTGAAGAAGCTAGAGATAATGAAGAACAACTTGAGAATCAGATTGACACTCTAAAAAGGGATCTTCATACAACAAATGAATACAAAGAGAAATTCAAGATAAGCTCTGCTCAGCTTGAAGTTCTTCTTGAAAGTGAAAAAAGGGTAGATGACAAGCAAGGCTTGGGGTATGAGAAAGGTGAAAGCTCTGGATCCAGTCAAAAGAACTTTGGATGAGGAAATCCAAGGAACAGGCCTAGAAGACCTCCGGTAAGGCAACCAAACGCTCAAAGATATCCATCCTTCAATGGATACTACCACAATTGCAATAACTTTGGTCATAAAGCAAATCAGTGCAGAAGAAGAATGAATCAGAATAATTCATCCTTCTCCAGACAATGTTTTAATTGCAAAAGATATGGTCACAAATCTCATGAGTGTAGAAATATGCAAATGAACAATTCATTCATTGGTAGATGATTTGCATGCAATAGAATGGGACATATGGCTAATCAGTGTAGATCAAGAGGATATCAATCAAATATGCAAAGAAATGTTGTTTGCTACAATTGCAATAGATCCGGTCATATTGCCAAATTCTGCAGAAGTAAGAATCAGGATAAAAGGGGCCCGATGCATCAAAATCAAAATCAAAACAAAGGAAAAGGAAGAGTGAATGCGGATGAAATTCAAAGAGAGATGAACAAGATTTGGGTAAAGAGAAGTGCAAAAAATGTTGGGGATGGATCGGCACCAGAATTTGGTCCTGATATTCCTTCCAGAAACTAAATAAGATGAGCTCTGGTTCAGGGGGAGTCAAGAAGGAAAACAAATTTCCCCAGCTAGATAATTGGTTCCTAAAATTGGCACAAGGAAAGTTGTGGATTAAAGGGTTCTCATAGAAACATCTACAGAAGCCTTGGTAAAGATATGAAAGATCCACAAGAAGATTTAAAGAGTCTAATCTTCCAAGATTGATCCGGTTTGACAGTTTTTCGGTATAAGTTGGATTTTCACAGTTTGATCCTGTGTGATTCTAAACTGAAACATATTGATCTGGGGATAAAGGGGATGATTTGAGGAAAGCAGATACATTAGAATTCATCACTAAAAATAGCTCTAAGTACATCTTAGTGATCTAGAAAGATCTCTCTCATGATAAAGCAACTGGAATAACTTAAGTTATGCATTTATTGTAAAATGGAATTAGGGTTTGCGCAGAAATAAAAGGGTTCTTTTGTTCATCATTTGTACATTTGCATTCAAGAAAAAGAGAAAAGGAGCTCTGCAACAAATTATCTCAATCCTCTCAAAGATCAACTGCAGAAGTTGATTCTTCTAGCAATCCAATCCGGCTCATATCGTGAACCCTAGAAGTGCAAAAGGTATTTTCTGCTCTTGAAATCCTCTCTCTGAATCTTTGAAAGATGGCTACTCTAAATGTTGTGAAGATCACTGATAGGTTGTGCCCAAAATTTAGAGAACTTCCCTATAAATCCCTAGAAGTTGATCCCCTAGGCGCATTTTCTAGCATTCTGCATGGGGTTTTGCATGTTGAAGACGTTAGGGCATACATTCATGCGAATATTAAGGAATTCAGGGAATCCAAGTTGATGGACATATATCATAAGTAGCTAATAGATGAATCATTTGAACTCAAATCTTAGTACAAAGCCATCAGGGAAAAGCATTTTGGACAGTACATTCATTTCCCCTATTTTGCAGAAGATGAATGGGTCTGGTATATTCTGAGCAGAGTGCATGACAACTTCATATGGTTGATAAGGCCATTTAAGATCACAAAGGATTCCATTAGGGCGGTGACCAGATTGCACTCATCCGGTGGGTTACCTACTCTCAAATCAGTCAAAAACCAAACTGTGAGTGAGGCTACCGGATCTAAATTTGATAAAAGAACAATGACAATTGAGGATATCATAGATCTGGCTATCAAGTTTGTCACAATGATAATTGGCTACAAGATATATCACTCAAGCAGAGAGAATTTTGTATCTAGAACAGCAATTTATATTGCTTATGAGTTGTTAAGAAAGAATGCTGACTATGATCTCTGTGAACTCCTTCTGAATCAACTTTTGGAGAATCTACAGAAGATAAAGAAGGATAAGAAGAATTCTTTCAAATACGGTGGGTTGATACTCTATCTATTTTTCTATTACATGAATGAGCTACCTGGATCTAGTGGCTATATTGGCAAAATGACAGACTTGTTGCCATACAAATTAGGGATTATTTGTATGGGCTTGGTGATGCCAAGGCACAAAATACAACACTGTGGGGTTACTTCAAAAACTTCCAAAGCTTGATGCAGGCCAAAGAAAGAATCCCCCAATCAATAGTTGAGAAATACAAGGATATAGTGTGCTTTATGGTAGACATTGATCAATGCCTAATGGAGGTAGTGGAGCCAAGGACAGTCTATATCATGCCAATGGGGTATGAAGTAGATGAGAAAATGGTAGAGCTACATGTTCAACACATGCTAAGTCAACCCAAGGATCCTAAGGTAGAAAGGTTTGGAACCTTTCAAGCATTGAGTGTGAAAATTCATATTGAACTAAGACAGCTTCAAATCAAGAGAAAAGTGAGAAGAGAAGTGGAAGAATTTGCCAAGAAACATGGAATATCAAAGGAGGTAGTTGATGCCAATAGAGAGAAGATGGAAAGGGCAGAGAAAGAGAAACAAGATGCAGAAAAGGAAAGTGATCCAGTGCAAGCCCCTTCCCAGACCAGATCCTCCAAGAGCTCTACACCTGCCACCTCTAAGAGCCAAAATGCATCAAAACTAGAAGCCCAGACATCTAGAAAGGGAGAGAAAAGAACAAAGAAAAAGGTGACAAGGACCTATACAAGTCTCAAGGATGATGAAGAGACACAGACATATGAGGAAGTAAAGAAAATGAAGAAGAAGAAGAAAACGTCCAGTGAATCCTCTACTGGCCAAGGCAAGCAAGAAAAGACAAGAATTTGTTGAAAAACCTACTCTCCGCATTGATGATATCATCAAATCAGTCACTGTGGATGGGAATCTAAAACTAGAAGATCTTGCAAGAAGCTACAGTCAGGTATCTGAATATATATAATAAGGCATTTATTGAAATCATATCTCTAATTCCCAAAAGCCTAGAGAAGGAACTAGAAATAAGGAAGAACAATGCTAAGGCAAAGGACCTTGAGATCTAGGAACAGAGTGCTATTCAACTCTATCATTCAATCACTTTGAAACAAATGAATATGATCTTCAAAGATTGCAAGGATGAGTTCTAGAGAAAAGCTAGAATGAATCAGCTTATGCTTGGAGAACTGACAAAGTGGCAAAAGAAATAGAAGATATCCTTCGTAATGCTTTTAAAAGATTCAATCTTCCTATTATAGACGACTTAGGTGATGAACCCTTTGCCATGGATGTCGAAGGAGAATCTAATGTGAAAAATGGAGAAGAGCCAAAAGATATAGGTGAGGAAAAGACTTAAGACTTGGATTCCTCTGCTCTAGAAGAGGAAGTCCCTGAAGAAGTAAACATCTCTCTTCCATATCCCCCTGCTGACTTCGAAACTGAAGGAGAATAAAGAAAAGAAGAGAAAATCAATTAAGAAGAAGAAGTAAAGAAAAGAGAAGAAGGTCAATTAGAGAAGACCACAAGTGACAGTGTTGAGGCTGCAGAAGGGAAGAAAACTCTGTCTTTGGCAAGAGACATAGTAGAAGCAGTCAAAGACTTCCTAACAAAAGAAATGATGGAGTTAGATGAACTGGAGCTACTTTAAGGACCATTCAATTTTGATTCCCTCTCTCCAGTCCAGACAATGAAGGTAGCATCTTTTGCTCAATCCAAAGCAAAAGAAAAGCTTCTGAAGTCTCACATAGAAGATTGTGAGCTAATAAAGATTGCATCCAGTGTGCTAGAGAAAATCATGCCATCCTTCCAAAAGGATCCTTCAGCCTCTTCATCTGGTAATCTCAAATCTCTTGTTAATACTGTTAGCACACATTTTGATTCCTTAGAGAAGTCAGCAGAAGAAAAGGTCTGAAAGGAGTTTTTGGTAAAGAGATTGTCTGAGGTACAAGGGCTAATAACAAATGATAGAAGAAATATTGACATTGCGATAAAGAGCTTAGAAAATGCTCTTAAAGATGGCAAAGATATATACAAATTTTGTTTATCCTAGTCTAAAGTGACAATGGATATTGAGAAGAAAGTGAAAGAACAAGAGGGAAAACTTTCAAGTATATCTCAGCATGGGTGAACTTAGAGGGATAATTATCCCTTAGTTAGAGGCCATGCATGAGGCCCTATCTGATGCTCAGAGCATAGCCCAGACTAGTGATCCGACAGATCTAAAGAAGGCAGAAGCTTTTGCATTCTTGTTGAGTGGTCACATCTCAATTTTGGACAGGATGAAGCAGAGTTGGGCAACAAAATTCATCCAATTGAAGACAACTTTTGAAGATATACTTCAGTTTATGTAAGTATAACATGTATATATACTTATGCGGCTAAGTATAGTTGGATTTTTGAGAATTCTTTGTGTGTGGATTCTACCCTTTGCCATTGATGTCAAAGGGGGAGTGAGTAACAGTGAAAAATATGCAATCTAGCTAAAGGGGAGCTCTAGTAAAGTGTACATTAGAACAGAGCATCAGCCAAGGGGGGGGTGTAGTGTGACACTTAGTCATTTTTTACTAAGTGTTGCCATCAATGCCAAAGGGGGAGATTGTTGGCAAAAGACAATGTGTGGCTTCATGAGCATTGTAATTGATGGCAACAAAGTCCATCCCACACATCCGCAGGACATGGTGTGTCTATACCGGAAGTCAGATTAAAAACTATTTTGGTCCGGTGACCAAGAACAGAGCATGCAGCAAGGTCTGACAGTCAGGTCCGGATCTCTCAAAGGAAGTATCTCAGTAAAGTGTGGACTTGGGGAAGATAAAAGGAGTACCATGACTAACACATTCCAGAGATTGAACCTTCGGTGATTAAAGAGTGAAAAGATATGAACACCTGAGTGTTGGGTTCCTATTTGGCAGAGTAGACTGAAGAAGAACTGATCGGCAGAGCATCAGACCTTAATCCAGATGGGATATTGATGGTGATCAAGTTTCTTGAGGTATCATTCATGATTAGCTGACATGATTCATGACTTCTATAAACATCTCCTTGGTACGCATCACTTGGTAAGCAAGGATTCAGCCGACAGACCAGAGGTTGGGAAAATATTGAGTATTCTAGATGCCGACTAGAAAGATACTGAAATCATTTGTGCAGATATATATACCTGATGGATTTCGATGAGAAAGTGTGTGTGGTGTATTGTGAAATGCGAAGAAAAGTAGAGAACAATGTGGAAACAGTAATAAGGATCCTTCAGCCTCTTCATCCGGTAATCTCAAATCTCTTGTTAATACTGTTAGCACACATTTTGATTCCTTAGAGAAGTTAGCAGAAGAAAAGGTTTGGAAGGAGTTTTTGGTAAAGAGATTCTCTGAGGTACAAGGGATAAAAACAAATGATAGGAGAAATATTGACATTTGGATAAAGAGCTTAGAAAATGCTCTTAAAGATGGTGGAGATATATATAAATTTTGCTTATCCTAGTCTAAAGTGACAATGGATATTGAGAAGAAAGTGAAAGAACAAGAGGGAAAACTTTCAAATATATCTCAGAATTTTGATCCTCTTACCACATCCATAATAAACTAAGAATGTCATACCATTACCATTCTAAATGAACTAAAGAAACTTGAAAAGGAAAGGAACAATATAATAAGTAGGATGGGTGAACTTAGACCATAGCAAAACAATATAATAAGTATAACATGTATATATACTTATGTGACTAAGTATAGTTGGATTTTTGAGAATTTTTGGTGTGCAGATTCTACCCTTTGCCATTGATGTCAAAGGGGGAGTGAGTAGCAGTGAAAAATATGGAATCTGGCTAAAGGGGAGCTCTGGTAAAGTGTACATTAGAACAGAGCATCTGCCAAGGGGGAGTGTAGTGTCACACTTAGTCATTTTTCACTAAGTGTTGCCATCATTGCCAAAGGGGGAGATTGTTGGAAAGAGACACTGTGTGGCTTCATGAGTGTTGTCATTGATGGCAACAAAGTCCATCCCACACATCTACAGGACATGGTGTGTCTATACTGAAAGTCAGATTGAAAAGTATTTTGGTCCAATGACCAAGAACAGAGCTTGCAGCAAGGTCCAACAGTCAGGTCCAGATCTCTCAAAGGAAGTATCTCAGTAAAGTGCGGACTTGGGGAAGACAAGAGGAGTACCATGAATAACACATTCCAGAGATTGAACCTTTGGTGATGAAAGAGTGAAAAGATATGAACACCTAAGTGTTGGGTTCCTATTCGACAGAGTAGACTGAAGAAGAACTGACCGACAGAGCATCAAACCTTAATCTGGATGAGATATTGATGGTGATCAAGTTTCTTGAGGTATCATTCACGATTGGTTGACATGATTGATGACTTCTACAAGCATCCCCTTGATACACATCACTTGGTAAGCAAGGATTCAGCCGACATACTAGAGGTTGGGAAAATATTGAGTATTCCGGATGCCGACTAGAAAGATATTGAAATCCTTTGTGCGGATATATATACCAGATGGATTTCAATGAGAAAGTGTGTGTGGTGTATTGTGAAGTGTGAAGAAAAGAAGAGATTAGTGTGGAAACAGTAATACAGGTCTGGTATGTGATAGGACATCAGCACCAAAGAAGAGGAAGAATGAAGTGCAGTAGATCAGAGTATTGAGCCTAACCGGAACTGAACCTCAACATGTGTGGATGCTTCTCATTAGTTCAAGTATCCTATTACCTTCTTTATAACTTGTAGACAGTGAGTCTCTTGTGAGCAGTGTGCTCAGATAGTGATTTTTAATTGGCAAGTGCCATTTTGTACTTCTATTCTTTTAACAGAGAATACAATCTTGGGTTAGTCACCCCGTGTTTTTTTCCTTAATAGGTTTTTCCACGTCAAAATCATTGTGTTATGTGTATTGATTTTCTACTTTCATGGTTATGGATGCTTATTTGTTTTGATACTACACTAGTTGTTAAAGAAGAACATAAAGTTAAATTAATTAAGATAATTGATTCACCCCCCCCCCTCAGTTATCAACAGAGATGCGTTATGAGGTTGGGTAATTGACATAGCATCCTTTTCAGTGAATGATAGGGAGTGGGGTGAGGTAATGTGACCTACCATGGTTTGAAACTATTATTTGGCAAGGTTCATTGGAATGGAGGCTTCTAACAGAGCTTTGTCAAGTATGGCCCTATGGGATGGGGACAGATGTAGAAGGTCCAGAATGGAGATATGTGCAGGTGTCTTATGGAGTTGATCTAGGATACTGTACTGATTAGACGGAGAGGCAGGAGCTCCTTTAAGAGTGACTTTTTTACTATAGGTGGTAGCATTACAATATGATTCTTTGTTTATAGTGATCACATTGACTTGTGGATCATTTTCTGAGATGTGGTTAACAACATAGTCAAATGACACGTTTGTGTAATTGGCATTATTAGTTCCACCATTGTTTTGGTTGGAAGACCCTCCCTGCTCATAGTTGGGAAGTGGATCCTTGAATGCTCGATGATCATTATTAGAGGTATGTCTATCAGGTGACACTTTTTTTTCTCTCTATTAAATCTTGGATAGTGTGCTTGAGCGCAATGCAATCATTGGTTTTGTGCCCCCTATTTTGGTGGTACTCACAGAAATCATTGTCATTCCACCAAGGAGGTTTGAATTTTGGTTCATATTCCTGTGTTGTTGGAAGTGTTATGATTTTACTTGTGATTAACTTCTGTAGGGTAGTTTCCAATGATTCTCCCAAAGGTGTGAATTTTCTCCTAGGTTGAAAGCTTGTAAACCATGATTCAATGTTTCATGGTTTATTTTGTGGGGGGTTGTTTTGAGGGTTCGACAAGTTGAAGATTGGTTGTTTTGGTGCTACATTCTTAGCATCCACCACCCCATCATTCATATTGTTCTTTTTTTTGTCTAGAATCTTGGTTTATCTGCATTGGTATTGGTACTAGGAGTGTCCTTATAAAGATTTATTTGACCTTTGGCAATTAAAGTCTTTTCGATGATTAGACCCATCTCAATGACCTTACTAAAGGAAGTAGGACATTGGATTTGTATCTAGTAGCATAGGTCAATTTGTAAGTTATGGACAAACATCTCCAGCATTTGTTTTTTAGGCATTTGATGTGGGCACTTACTTGCCAACTGTCTCCATCTTTGTAAGAAGACAGTGAAGAATTCTCCACCTTTTTGCTTGGTGTTACAGAGATCTAAAATTGAGGTGTCATGCTCAATATTGTAGGAGAAGTGCATGGCAAATTTACCCACAAGTTTATTAAAGGTTCTAATTCTAGGAGGTAGTCTAGAAAACCACTCCATGGCTTGTCCTCCTAAGCTTCTTGGAAATAGTCGCATAAGATAAGTATCATTGTGGGCAACTTCAAGGAATGCAGCCTTAAATTCCCTAATGTGATCTCTTGGATCACCCTTTCCATGATATTTATCAAATTTTGGCACCTAAAATTTTGAGGGGAAAGGTATCATGATCAAGGTCCTATCAAAGAGATATGGTGAAATATCCTCTAGGGAATAATGCTTAGTTGATGTTCCTGTTTGCATGTCTGTGAATTATTGTTGTAAAGCTTGGATCTATTAGGTCATTAAGCTTAGGGCATTTGTAGAATCAATGGTTTCTTTTCTTTTGTTTGTGGTTATTTCCTCTCATGTGCTTCCCTCAGAGTTTCTTTCTTCCTCAGGTTCTTTTAATGCTTCCACATCAAAATCTTTAGGAAGCTTGACTCCTAGTTGTGCTAAGTGAAGAAAGAATCTAGTAGGGTCTTGAGCAAGTACCTTGTCCATTATGCGTTGAGACCTTTGGTCTTGATGAGTTTGTAGAAACTCTTCTTAAGAAATTTCCCCATCACTTTCATGAGGGGATGGAATAGTTTTGTCTACCATTTCAATTTGCTTTTTTGTTGGGACCTCGTTAAGACCATGCAAGGTCATTTTGGGACGGGATGGAGTGAGTTTGAAAGATTTGAACAAGAAGCGATAGAATGTGCCAAGGTTTGAACAAGGTTTTCCTTAGATATATTGGTGTCAAACAAGTTGGTTGGAAACAAAATGATAGTCAAAGTAAGGGTGATAGAAATCCGTTTACTTGATGTAGACTAGTTTTGCACAAGCCACTAGTGGAGTTCTGATAGAAAAGGATGATTGATCCTTGATAGTGGAGACTCACTAGGTTTGTTTGAGGTTTGAAGCGATCAAGAATAGCTTGGTACTAACCTAGTTTTTGGATATCTTGCTTAATTTTGGAAGAGTTTTGCAAAGTTTTTGGATGATGCAAGCATGGAGAAAGTAGCTATGGTGTGGAAAAGGAACAAGGTTGTTGACTTGCATGATTTTAATTAGATCTTGGAAAAACTGAGACAAGTTTGAAATGGATTCTTGAAAAGTTGAAGGTTTTTCTCCAAGGAAGTACGGAATAGCTCTCTAGAATGGATGCACAATAGTAAATGCACAGGAACAAAAGGCAAAAGTGCAGTAGGTCGAAGCACATGCACAGATCTAGTAAATTGTATATGCGTAGTAGGTTGAAATGTATGTGTAACAGGTCGCAATGAATGCACAGTTCTAGTTTTTTAGTTTGTTTTTGTAGAGCTTTTTGGTTGAAAACTTGGTCTTTTTTTAATTTTGATTTTCAATTATGGTAGATAAAGACATAGCAAATGCATAGAAGTTTTCATGATTTTTATCTTTTATTATTTTTTTGTATTTTTGTGGACATTTTGACACAAGAACAATTACAACCTAGGATAGAAAAGACAGTATTTGTTGAGTCCCCTAGCTGTGCATATTCAAAGTGTGCAGCTCTAGGATCTAGTAGCACCAGCTCCCCTCCACGACACTCACTTCTCACGCATACTAGATCTGGGTTTCCTTAGGCTTGTCCCCCCACCGAACCTTAGGATCACATGAATTAGGGCCGCTTCAAAGGTCCCACCTTTTGTGCCAACAAATAGAGGATTTTGGTATACTAGACAATGGCTAAGTAGTCAGGGCAACCGTTCAAGTGGTTACATGTGCAGCAGCACTACTCTCCATTATGGAGTCTCCCAGCCTGCAAGGGTTATGGCCTTGAAGGGTTTTGGGGGAGGTTGGCTTTTGGTGTAACACAATCGCACTCATTGTAGGAAGCTTTCACCTCAAGCATAATTTATTTATAGTGGATTGGTAGGGCTTGGCTTTAGCCTATTACCACTTAGGGTCATTCCCACTTGGACAGGTGGGCATCCAAGGGTAGGCTCCTCTAAAGGTTATACACAAAGAATGATAAGTCTAACATTCTAGTCACCCTGTAAAGGGGAGAGCATATGCCTATTGTCACTCAGTAGACACGGTAAACAGTGGTTTATCCAATCCTATTTAAAATAAAAAAAAATATATGCATTATTCTACTTGGGCACTCACACAGTTGTTAACTTTGAAGTGATTAAAGATAGCAATGGTTCTTTCCTTTTGCAAGATAGCAATGTTCTAAACTAAAAGTGATAGCAATAATACAAAGATAGCAATGATGTTCGTTACTACCCTCCTAGTTAAGAACTATGTGAGATTGGCATGCACACATTTTTTTTACTTTTCCTCCTAGTTAATCTATGATGTGTGTTTTAAGGAAAATGAAACTAGCCAGCTCTTAACCTTGCATGAAAATCAAAGAATCAATCCTGCAAGACAAGTGTTAGCATTAGAAAACCTACAAGAAATCCCTAGACGACTCCTGAAGACATATGCGCATCTTAAGAGACTGTATGCACAGAAATAGTACTCAAAAGCGCAACAATTACAAATGCACATGAGAATGGGTTATAAGAAATAAAGAATGTATGCACAGAATAGTCAAAAGCACTGAATCAGATGTCAGATGTGCAAGATCTTAGGACAGATGCACTGTATAATTGTATGCGCCCGAACAGGTGGCATATGCGCAGCCTTAGAGGATGTATGCACTGGAATAGCGTATGCGTTGAAATAGGGGTCAAATGCACCGTGGGATTGCTCATATGCATTGAATGAACCTATGTGGAGACTGTACAGAGTCTGTACGGAATGTGTCACTCAAGAACGCAATTTTTTTTATTAGATTTGGGGCAAAGGCCCCACGGTGGGCGCCAAAAATGTTATGGGGAAAATGGGATAAGAGTAAATGAATATAAAACACCCAATAACTTCAATGGAATATGCAAATAACAAATATTAAAATTAAGTAAACAACTCACAGTGCTTTGTTATGTGGCAACTTCCATTGTTCACCTATTCTTGATCGATCTTTGGTGATGAATATAGCCCTCAGGAAGTTTGCTTCCTTGCTCTGATTCCTCAAGATGACAAAGGAGAAATGGCTCAGATACTTATTGTATTGAAGATGAGCTTCAATACAATGCAAGATGTATAATGAATAAATGCAAGAGTGGGGGTGCCAATGGTGCGCTATGGATTCGATAGAGTAATCTTACTTGAAAGATTCATGATATGAAATGGAAGAATAGAGGAGTATTTATAGGCTTGTGTGAGAGAAGATCAAGGGTTCAGAATGGTTGAGATAATTTGTATGAATAGAAAGAAGACACGTGTCATTAAAAAAGATGATTTATTGAGTTAACTGCTTTCTTGATGAGGATGAGCTTTTATTTCTTAAATTAGAATATATTTTTCTAATTTAAGAGTTTATTGATAAAAACAAAGTTGCTTTAAATTAGTTAACTCAGCTTTTGCTTTTGAATGACAAGGAAGATTTATTTATAGAAGATTTAGAAGGGAAGAAAGTAAATTAAATAAATTAATTTATTTAATTGTTTGTGAAAGATATAGAGGAATAAAGTAAAATATTTGATTATATTTTACTTTTGGAGACTGAGATTTAATTTAAATAAATTGGCATTTTATTTAAATTTAAAAGAATGAATGATTTAATTAAATAATTAAAATTATTTAAATGTTTAGAAGGATAAAGTTAATATTGATGAAATTAAAAAATTAAATGTAATTTATTCAATTAATGGGAGGAAAATGAATCAAATAAATAAATTGATTTACTTATTTATTGATAGAGGAATATTAAGATGAAATAAATATTTAAAATATTTATTTGGGTAGAGTCATGTCATTTTTAGGTGTACACAATTACCAAATGGGATCAGATGGTGGAAATTTACTAAAGAAGCAGTTCATTCCTATGGACTATGAGATGGAGTTGCTGAAGAAGCTGGAAGGATTGAAGCAAGGTAACAAGTCTGTCAAGGAGTATACAGAAGAGTTTTATAAGATTACTATCAAGACAGGTCATGCAAAGGCCAATAAGGAGAAGGTAGCCTATTACATTAATGGGTTGAGGCCAAGTATTCAATAGGAGCTGAGCCTAGTCAGAATGACCACCATAGAGGATGCATACTAGTTCTCCTGGAAGGTGGAAGAGAAGCTGAATAAAATATTTAAAAGCAAGCAAAGGGGAAGAGGTCAACGTGGAAGGACTGGTGGAAGATTGTATGGAGGCTGTAATGAATAATAAAAGAAGAGTGAAGAAGCTGGCACCAGTCAAAATTAGAGAGGTGATAATGCCTACCACCCTCATGATCAAAACAATGGTGATCAAAGAGGAAGAAAAAGAGGTAGACCTGGGCAAGGACTTGGAAGAGGAGGTTTTAGAGGAACCCGTTTCCAATGTGGAGAAGAAGGGCATCGAGCATACAAGTGTCCCCAACATCAAGGAAGGACAAATAGAAGATCTGAAGGTAATGCATGAGTTGCACATGTAGATGAAGATGCACAATATGAGCATTCTAAAGATGCTAAGACGGGAGAAACCCTAGTTGTCAAAAGAACCTTGTTGAATGAGGAGAAAGAACCATATTAAAGAAAGAGTTTATTCTGCACAAGGTGCAAGTGTGAAGGTAAGTGTTGTGATATTATTATTGATAGTGGGTGTTGAGTGATAGGAACATTGAGATGGGGGGTGAATCAGTGTTCTAAAAATCTTTTGATGCACTTTAAATTTCAACCATTTTCAAAAATCAATTAAACAAAGGCAAAACATGCATATGAACAACAACCATAAAAGCATGACACATGGACACCAAGATTTTTACGTGGAAAACCCAAAATGGGAAAAACCACAGAGAGGATTAGCTCTCAAATATATATTACAATCTTTCAAAATAATGATGTTCAGGCTTGGTTACTCTACAGGCCTAGAACATGCTGGCTCATTGCCATGAAGAACAACTAGGTCTAGCAAGCTCACTGCCTAAACCCAAAACCTGGCAAGATTACAATAAGGGTTGTTAAACCCTGAGGGCTGTTAAACCCTAATGGAGGCTCACTGCTAGGATTACTACCTTGAATAAAAAGGCTCACTGCCAGGTACAAAGCAAATTATACATGAAAACTGAATACTACATAAGCATATGTCACTATGCCAGAGTGCAGTTATTTAGCAACTGAATTCTAAATCCCAAGTCTTCATCACCACTGATCTTCTAACTTTGCTCTACTATTTGCATGCTCACATCACTCGTCTCCACCTCGACACACTCAAGACTAAAATTTATCACCTTTAAATATCTACATCATGATTTGATCCATAATCAGGTTGGTATCTAGGAAATGAAACATGTACATAGAAAGATGTAACTTGTCAGCTTTATCCAATGCACTATATGTTACGTGGACCCAAATCTTCAGTCAAATGTGTTCATATAGGTTGGCTCTAATCACTCAATCACTTACATAGATCCTTCAAACACTATTTATTCTCCTCACAATGATTTATCACACCAGTCAGCCTGTTCCTTAAGAACATGCTTAACAGGTTCATCTGTTGACTTACAACTTTTATTGTGGATCTTAAAACACCTCCAAGATCATATCAAGGACTCTTCATACATACCCAAACTTACCCTCAGCACCACAATGCATGATATCATCTTGTGGATAAATGTAGATCATTAGAACTCAAACTCTATCTCTATCAAACACTATGTCGATACTTAGCAGCTTGCAACTATCTTTCCGGTGGACTTTAAATCTCTGAACTCTAGAATTAGATACTTCATATAAGTGTTTACAATACCTCAAAACCACATAACAAAATGCTCACCTACGGAGGAATGCAAATTGTTACACTATACCCTATTCACTATCTCTGTTATACCTTTGTTCACCCAGACTTAGATAATTCTTCCAAATGACTTTCAGAGAGAGTGAAGACTCAATCTCTGGAGAATGATGCCATCAAATAATTACTAACATCATTCCTGAACCGCATTACCAGATCATCATTTGCAGAAGCACACTAACCCACTGGCTATTCTTTACTCTGCAAGAGCCATTTTCTATTGACAGGACCTAAAATCTAATATGTCCTTCTGAAGTTATCTCTTCCTATCCTTGTTTCCATCAATGACAACATACAGGTCCATACTGGAGCAGTGTCTCTTACCAATAGTGGGAGCATTGACAATCTTGTTTTAGAGGAGATTGTTAACAAGTTGAAGTTGACAAAAAGAAAGCATCCACACCCATATCAGATTGTGTGGTTGCAGAAGGACCATAGAGCTTTGGTCAATGAGTAGTGTTTAGTCAAGTTCAAGATTGGGGACTACCATGATGAGGTGCTATGTGACATCATACTGATGGATGCATGTCATATGTTATTGGGGAGGCTATGGCAGTATGATAGGTGCCCTGTCCATGATGACCATGCAAACACATATTCCATAACAAAGGATGGAGTCTGTCATAAGTTGAAGCCCTTGAAGGAGGTGGAAGAAAAGGTATGTAGGATTGTAAGAATTTGTTTTGTATATGGTAGGAAATGTTTGGAGGGTATGAAGCATGAGCATCATTGCTTTGCATTGATTCCTAAGATTAGTCAAGAGAAATGTGAAGATGTACCAGCAGAAGTCTCAGATCTATTGGAAGAATTTTAGGATATTGTCTTTAATAATGTACCAGAAGGTTTACCATTAGTGAGGAAGATAAGTCATCAAATGGATTTAATACCAAGAGCCAATTTGTCGAATAAGGTATCCCACAAAATGAATCCTATAGAGAATGAAGAGCTGAATAGACAAGTTCATGAGTTGTTAAGGAAGGGACTGATAAGGGAGAGCCTAAGTCCATGTGTAGTACCAGTAGTACTAGCACCAAAGAGAGATGGAGAGTGGAGAATGTGAATAGATTCTTGAGCCATCAATAAGATCACGAACAAGTATAGATTCCCATTACATAGAATGGATGACATAATGGATTGTTTGAGTGGAGCCAAGTACTTCACGAAGATTGACCTAAAGAGTGGGTATCACCAGATCCAAATCAGAGGAGATGAAAGGAAGACAACCTTCAGGACAAAGGATGGTTTGTATGAGTGGTTAGTCATGCCATTTGGGCTAACCAATGCACCGAGTACATTCATACGGCTCATGAATGAGGTATTGAAAGAGTTTTTGGGAAGTTTTGTTATTGTTTATTTAGATGATATTTTGATTTTCAGTAAAACTTGGGATGAGCATCTGATGCATAGCAGAAGAGTTTTAGAGAAGCTGAGGGAGGAGAAGTTGTTTATTAATATAAAGAAATGTAGTTTTGCAAAGGAGGAGTTGGTATACCTAGGATTTCTTGTCTCGGAGGAAGGTCTTAAGATGAACCTAGAGAAGGTGAGGGCTATCATTGAATGGTCTATGCCAAGGAGTGCTATAGAGGCATGATCTTTTCATGGTTTGGAAGGTTTTTATAGAAAGTTTATTAGGAATTTTAGTAGCATTTGTGCACCCCTAACATAGGAAATGAGAGGGGATAGAAAAGAGTTTAAATGGACTATAGAAGCAGCCAAAAGTTTTGATACATTGAAGCAAAAAGTCACATAGCAACTTGTTTTGGCACTTCTAGATTTCAATAAGGTATTTCAGGTAGATTGCGATGCTAGTGGTAGCGCTATAGGAGCTGTTTTGAGCCAAGAAGGTAAGCCCCTTGCCTATTTCAATGAGAATCTTAATGATGCCAAGAAAAAGTATTATGTTTATGATCAGGAGTTTTATGCTATAGTTCAAGCTTTGAAGAAATAGAGACATTATTTGTTGCCAAAAGAGTTTGTTTTATATACTAATCATCACGCTTTGCAATATCTTAATAGTCAAGGAAAGTTAAATCAAAGGCACTTAAAATGGGTTGAGTTTTTGCATATTTATACTTTTGTTTTGAAGCACAGGAGTGGGAAGTCCAACAAAGTTCTTGATGACTTGAGCAGAAGGCAAAATTTGTTGATGGAAATGAAGATAGAGGTTGTTGGGTTTGATGAGCTCAAAAGTCTTTATCCTGAAGATCCATATTTTGTACAGGCTTGGAAAGCTTGTTTGGAACCTATTACTTTGGATAGAACAAAGTGGTTGGATTTCATAATCCAAGATGGCATGTTGTTTAGAGGAAGCCAGTTGCACATTCCAAGGAGCTCCATGAGAGAAAATCTGATTAAGGAGAAGCATAGTGGAAGATTGGTCTGACACTTTGGTCTAGATAAGACCATTTCTATTGTTGGTGAACATTATTATTGGCCATAGTTGTAGTAGGATGTGAGGAGGTTTGTACAGATTTGTAGAGTGTGTCAAATGGCAAAAGGAAAAAGTCAAAATACAAGGCTATATCAGCCATTAGTTGTATTAGAGAAGCCATGGGACGATATTAGTATGGATTTTGTTCTTGGTTTACCAAGGACATAGAGAGGACATGATTCCATTTTTGCGATGGTGGATAGATTCTTGAAGATGGTACATTTCATTCCTTGTAAGAAGACTAATGATGTTGTTCATATTGTAGAGTTATTTTTTAAGGAGGTGGTGAGACTACATGGTCCACCTAAGAGAATAGTTTCAGATTGAGATTCTAAGTTTTTTGGTTATTTCTGGAGCACATTGTGGAAGAAGTTGAAGATAGATTTGAAGTTTAGTTATGCACACCATACATAGACTGATGGACAAATAAAAGTGGTGAATAGGAGTTTGGGTAACCTACTCCAATGCTTAGTAGGAGATAAGCCCAAGGGATGGGATTTGATTTTACCATACACAAAATTTTCTTACAACAATTCTATCAATAGGAGAATAGGTAAATCACCATTCCATAATGTATACGGGAGTAGTCAAAGAAATGCTTCAGAGCTAAGGAAGATGGACAAAGAAGAAAAGACAAGTGCCGAAGATAAAGACTTTGCAGAGCACCTAAAGAATTTACATAAAGAGGTGAGAAAGCATATTAATAAGATGAATATCCAGTACAAGGCTAAGGTAGATCAAAAGAGGAGATATAAGGAGTTCTAGGTAGGAGATGAAGTCATGGTTCACTTGAGAAAATAAAGGTTCCCAATTGGAACATATAATAAGTTGAAAATGAAGAAATTTGGACCATGCAGGATTCTGAAGAAACATGATTTAGGAAATGAGGTAGAGATGCCGAGTGGGATCAATATTTCCCATGTGTTCAACATTGTTGATTTAACAAAATGTCATGAAGGTGGCACGGAGGATGGACCAATAGAAGAATAGTGGAGTATTCCAGCCTCTACTTCAATGGAGGAGATAAAAGAGATCTTGGATAGCTGTGTGGGAAGAAGTACTTGAAATAAGAAATATGAAGAATATCTGGTGAAATGGAAAGGAAGGCTTGTTGACGATTCTTCTTGGTTGTGTAAGGTAGAGGTTGACCTTTGGGTTTTTCTCAAACAAACACCTAAGATGTGACAAGGTCACTTGTCAAATTACCCTAGGTGTCTGATGCAGGAGCATCCAATGGTGTAAGGGAAATCTTGCATCACCCAAAATATATTGATTCAAAATCAATGAAGTTGTTTTCATTTCTTTCCATAATTAGTGTTTTTGGTTCCATAATTGCTTGAATAATGATGTAGAACTTTTAGTTTTTCCAAACTACTAAAATAACAAACTGCTATTTTGGGAAAGTTTGCATTTGGGCATAGATGGAAGTGAAAATTTATAGGAAGCTTTGTAAATGAAATATAAGACCTTTGCTGAAGGAATAAGGAAAAGATCATTTGTGAGCTGAAAGATATTCAAGTTTCTGTTTCTTGAAAAACCCTTGAAAATTATTTAAATTCAAGTTTAAGGCACTAAATGGTCTCATACAGCTCCAAAAATGGGTGGAACCAGAAGATTAGGTTCTTAGCACATAGAGAAATCTATAATCTTTTGAACACTTCAAATGACGCATCAATCAGACACCCAGATCAAAAGTTATGGCTCCTAGAAGTTGACCTATTTTTGGAGGGAGACACAAATTTCAAAATTTGGTTGGTGGCCGCCAAAAAGGGATATTTATGACCATATTTGGGAATCATTTGGCATAGTAGTGATAAGGGGGAAAGTGTAGAGTCAAGAAAAGGTGGGAAAACAAAAACCCTAGCTGATTTGGGGTTACAAAAGGCAAGAGATTCTAGAGTCTTGAGATAGGAAGCTGTAATATGTTACAGCCTGAGGAGGATTCATCCTCTGATTGTATTTGAGCTTTTGTAATGTAATAGGTTGTCCAAATCAATAAGAGAACATTCTATTTTCTATGTGCAATTTCTATTGTTGTGTATTTTATGATTTATCCCCCTTCATCAATATATATCTTGTAAAATATCTAGTTCTACTAGAAATTGGAAGAAACTTCATTTTAGTGGTTTAGAGATTTTTATTAAAAAGGAAAAGCTAGTGTAATTTCATATCATTTATTCATTCTTGTTTTTGTCCTTGCTTGTGGACTACTTCAAAATCCTGGTGTTGAATTTGGAGAAAAGCTAAGGATTGGAAGGAGCTTATTTATTTTTTCTTAGAAAATGATTTGTTGTGTTTTCTTGTGGATTCTATTAAAAGGAGGATCTTCATTAGAAAATTTTTGCACATTTCATAAGGTATTTCCCTTTTTGTAAAAGAATTTATTTATTGGAATTAAATTCTTGTTGGTCATGCTCAACCTTATATGGATTTGCATATGGCTTCATTAAGTAGGTTCAGTTTAAAGATTAGAATTGAATCTAGTTTTGTTATACAAATTATAATATAATTTGCATTTTTTAGAAATTGTAAATTCACACTAGAACTATGGTAAATTTTTTTTATTAATTTATGTGATTGGAAAAGTGTTATTTCCTCACCCTTGTGCTTTAAAGGGTACAGTTATATTTTAGAAATTTTGTATTTTAAAATTTAAATAAAGTCCAAGGTGAGTTAATAGTGGAACAAGATTGCATGGTTCTTGGTTTGTTTTCCAAGAAATGGCAATTTTAAAATTTAGACCATGTTGAGCCTTTTTATTTTGCAAGACAATAATACATTAAAGTGAATAATTTATCTATTGACTATAGCTTAAGTGTACCTAGGTTGATGAGGTTAGACAATATCTTTTCTAACTAAATGTGCAACCTTTAAGAGATTAGAGGTTACCTAGTTGTTTAGTAAACCTCATGTGCATACCTTTTGAGGTTTGAAGACTTTCCATCTCACCTTAGAGGTCACTTTTGTAGCCATTCAACATTTGTCAGCAAGGTTGATGACTTGGTCAAAAGGTTGTTAGTTTGTACATTCCAAGTCATCCAAAGGTTGACACCTTACAGGACACTTGTCTACTTGCATGTGCCACATCATGAGGCACTTGTCAATCCACAAGAAAGGTGGATTGCCTCTTCCATGCCTATATAATGAGGTATTCTCATGTAAATTTGTAAGTGAGATTAATATCTGTTTATGCTCAAATTAGGTTCATTAATATCATCGATTTCTTATCTCATATTATTGATTTCCATATTGTGAGAGTGATTCAAGTGTTACAAAATATCCTTGGCTATTCCAACATGGTATCAGAGCCATGTTGTAGACACACTCTTCAATTTGAAAAAAATTGCAGCTGAGGCAAAATTCCATGCATCCTTGAGTGAAACAGATTGAGCTTCATTGTAAAAAAAATTGTTTTTTCTTGCCCCCAACCCAATTTTTTGCAAAAAAGAATTTTCTTTTTAGAAAAATCAAATTCTGAAGGAGCTTTGTGCATTTTGGACCAATTTAGGCATTTTTTTTAGAAAAATAATTTTTTTTTGTAAAGGGCAAATTTGCCCTTTGCAAAATTATCAGTTTTGGTCAATTTTGGGTTGAATTTCACTTTGTGTGTATGTTTCTTAGCAAGATTTGTGGCCTATTAAGGCTCTACTCTTTTTGAGGTGGCACTATTGATTTTTTTCAGGTTCATTGTTCAATGGCTTCATTAGCCTTGCTTCTTAGGTGCAGGTCTGAGTGTTTTTCTTGCAAGGCAAGCATTTCTTTTATTTGGAGAACATGGATCAAAGGCTCACAACCTCTCCTTGTTGTCACCTCCAGCAAAGGCTAGAGGCCTATTAATATACCCCCATTTTTAGTTTAAACATCGACCTATTTGCAGTTTCTATCACCCTCTTTCAGGTTTGAAGTGGCATGTTTTAGTTTTTGTGGCAACAAGTAGGAGGGTGCACTCCATATTAGACTGTAGGAGTATTGGGAGGCACCATTCATTCCCACCGTGGACCCCAACAAACTCCAATGCCCTCTATCCACCTTGAAAGACTTGTTTTCTAATCTACAATCTTGTCTATGCCCGTTATTGGGCATTTGGATCTGGAAAACAACATAGAAACCTCTCCAAGCACCGCTATAGCCAAATCTAGCCACCCCTACTCATATTCTACCCTATTTCTTTGTTCCATTTTGCTAAATCTACCCTATTTCAGGCTTTGTAATTTTTGGAACTCATCATTTGTTTTTTATTTTTGCAATGTATCTTTTAGCTATGCTCAAAGTTATATAAAATAAACTAATTTTTTTTGGGGGTGGGTCTCTACATTTCAATTTGGGGCAAATCTCCTTTGAAAAGCATATTGGTTGTAAGAAGCCTTTGTCATTTTTGCCTATCAAAGACAGAGAGCGAGGCCTGGGTTGGTAGGAGGCCAATTCCCCCTCACATATTAAACCTTTGTGATCTTCATTTCTTGCCAATTCCAATGAGTAGTTGGATGACTAGGTCCCCCTAGGGTTACATGCATTTTTTTGCTTCTTCAAATTTAATATTTAAAATAGGACTATTTTATGGGAATTTGTTATTGTAATAAATTTTGCTTGGTAGCTCAGAATTGAACACCTTTTTTCTACAAAAGTGCATGTTTTTCAATTTTCCACGCATTGGTCATATTTATTTTGTAAAACACACTAAGTTATAAAGTGCCAAAATTTGGGGGGGTCACCTTATTAGGGGGACAAATTTCATAGTTTTAGGGGGGTCTTCTTTGTATTCTTTCTTACAATGGCTAACCTATTAACTTCTTTTAATTACCATTCATAGAAACATGCAATGGATTTACAACTTAAGAAAATGGGTTTATATAGAGTAGCTATAGGATTGGAACCTGAACCTACCGTGGCTTTTGAAAAGAGGAAGTGGTTTAATTGACTTGATGAAGCCTATGGAACTATTTGTATAAAAATTTATCCAAGCCTATTACTTCATGTCAATGATGAAAAAACACCTAATGATGTCTTAACAACATTAGAAACATTGTTTGGCAAGCAAGATATAATGAGGGGTCATCAGCTGGAGAATGGATTAATAAACCTCAATCCTTGAGATTTGTGACAATTCAAGATTTATTCATCGAGTTAAGCTCATTAAGATCACAATTGAAAGTATGTAAGATTGAAAAAGACTATGATTAGTGTTGATGATGATGTTAGTCATATACAAACATAGAATAAAAGTTACACAACAACCTTTACTCATCTTGAAAGATACGATGAATTCAGAGAATTCATGATCCCAAGTCTCCATTGATTAGGTCTTAATCTACTGACGTTACTCAGTGGTTGATGTGTGTTGCTGTTTTCCATTCAGGGGCCTTACGTTCTTCAGTAATTTCTGCAAAATTTCATCAATATTCCTCCAAATATCTTGTTCTTTAAGGGTTAAAGAATGAGATTCCCAAAACTACTTCACTGAGATCACTGATCCACATACAAGCTCCCATACATGCAATGAAAAGAAGGAAACTAGAATCATACTTCACCAGGACATTCCACAAATCCACATGATCCAGTGCAAATCTTCAAAGGAAAAGTTGATAACAACATGTAATGAAATGAAAGCGCTTCTAGTTGAACATAGCATTCACCAGTACATATCCAGAAATCAACATGAAGATTACGTAAAATTTACAATCAGGATGTAATCTGAAACTTCATATCCATTCAGTATGCTCAAGAACAGGTACATTTACAGTGATCTGAAGAAAGAACCTTGACATTTCAACAATTCAATCCTCATTAGTCTCAATAATCCGATCTCCTATTTGATTCTACAGTAATTGGCCTTATTGTGCCAGATGTTCCAATGTATCTCTCTCTAATGTATCTCTCTCTATCTATTAGTTCTGGCCCATATATAGAGCAAATGCCAAAAAATAGTTACAATGATCCAAGGATCATGATCCTCTCATAACAATCAACGGTCCAGATGAAAAGCACATGCTTTGCCAGTTGGCAAATGTACAGTTGGCACAGAATATTCCAGCATCTTTAACTTGATTCGGTCTCCAACTGGCAAACAACATATTTGACAATATCCTCCTCATCGCTCAAAGTCATGTTGCCTCCATGTGCAACTCTGCAATTATCAGCTTCAAATAGCTCTGAGACTTCCTGCAATAAACAGACAAGCATTAAGCCCAGCATCATTTTTTAGAACATAGCAGGAAAATAAACATTTCATTAAACAGGCCTCAAAATGTGCAGCTACAGGCAATCGGGCCCCAAATCAGTGAAAATCATGCACTAAATGCATAAACAATGCCAAAAACACTCAGGTCAACCATCGTTCACTAAAAAATGCATTCTGGTGATCTAAATTTCTATCGCTTTGCATTCCCGCCCATTTCCTTGTATATCGGGCTTCAAATCTGCTGATACATCGTAAAATATACAAGGAATTAATTGCTTTTAACTTTCCTTCGAATCCGCTCCTTGTACATTACCGGCTTGTATATCGGGTTCCAAATTTGCATATACAAGCACAAAAACAAAAATATACAAGAAATTTCCTATATTTAACCTCCACTTGGCATCCGGTGCTCGTATGTATATTTTAGCAATGTATGTCTGAACATACAAGCCAGACTCATACAATGATTTAATCGCCTTTTATACGATTTCAGTTCCGCCGCATGTATAATTTCAATGTATATCGTAATGTATGTATAAACATACAATCACGAAAGATACAACGAACTATTGCTATTTAATAACCATTTCAATTCCAGCTTTGTATATTATGTTTGTATGTTTCAAACCCTACATACAAGGAATTAACTCCATCTCACAAACCTTTCGCGTCCGGCCTGCATATCTACTTGTATCTCAGGTCAGCATCATATTCGCATCGGTGTGACCACATATGATCGGGGTGACAAAATTAAACTTGGCCGACGGTAAAACATACACCGATGTCTACCCATCGGGGAGACAACCAATATCAGAGTGAAAATTCAAGACTCGACCGATGTTTAAAACTATGCCGATGAACAGCCATATCGGCGAGACTACTCCCATCGGGGAGAAAATATAAAGCGCATCCGATATCAAAAGTTAGGCTGATGATCATATGCCATATTGTATATGACGTTACCATCATGTTTCGTTTCTGTATATTGGGGAAAGAATGACATCATCGTCATCATCATGTTAGTGCTAGGGCGATATTTGCAACACAAGGTCATATTTAAGATCAAGTGATGAGCCTGGCGACCAAAGTAATTCTCCCTCGAAAGATCAGGATGATGATCATCATCATCATCACATCCGCACTCGGGTGATATTTAAAATATGATCATGCTGAGGAATGGAATATCACCCCCTTCTAAAAGATAGGGTGATCATCATGATCATGTCAAAGGAGAATCAGGGGGATATAGGATCATCATCATCATATTAGCAAATAACAGCAAATATGACCCTCCCTCTCGAATATGCAAATGCAAATATGCAGATGGTGGATTTTCTAAGAAGGGTGATATTATAATATCAGCATGATATTATAATATCGGGTGATGTTATAATATCATGATGCTCGTTGTTATGAAATATGACCCTCCTAAAATCATGTTTGACCAGACCTTTGACTTGTCATAACTTTCTCATATGGACGAATTTTAGGGTGATGTAAAAGGCAAACCTACCTAGAACTTCAAGCTCTTTCACATGGTAAGCTTTCTGAGGATAGATTCAGACTTTCAAATTTGGCTCAGACTTCAAGATCACAAATATGCCTGAGATTAGGCATATGCATACTGACTGACACTGTTTTACCTTTACCGCCCAGGGCACAAAAACAAGGGACAAGCCAGCAAAGTTGGGTCCCTGTTTTGATAATGCAAAATGGGGTGTGTTGTGTAACCACACAACAACTTGCCACCAAAGAAAACAACAAAATTCAAATAATTCAAAAGGTGAGAATAAATTAAAACATAAATTTCCAACTCCTATTAAGCATGAGCATCCTAATCCTTTCTAACTGGTATCATGTTCATCAATGTAATAATGAATTGATAAGGGATCAATTGTGTGCGTGTGATTCATTTACTCATCTTGAAAGTGAGTTAAATAAATCAGTGACTGGTGTTAAGCTACGTAGTTTGGTTCATCCCTCATAGCCAACCGGATAGAGCCTTGCTGCCAGCAGGCGTCCATAGCCCCGGTAAGGTTATCGTTGCAATTCCCCTAAGTAGAGCCCCACTGCCAGCAGGCATCTATAGCCTCAGTAGAGTTACTTAGATGACTTAATCTAGATTTTAGAAAATCCATTTTATTATTTTATTTATTTTATATTTTGAATTTAATTTCTTAAGATATAACAATTGTAGCTTCATGATACAAGGAATGGTCACTTGTTGAAATTAAGTTGAGAATTGCAATGGTAGCAAGGGCAACCTTTAGATTTTTCACTTAACACCTACACTGATATGTTCAATAAACCCAAGGCTGTTAGGTGTATCATTGTGAGGATCGCCTTGACTCAAGAAAAGTAGTACTGATGAATATGATACCACAGACCTGATCAAGAGTACCTATACTGACATGAGTTACAACCTATGTAAAAACTTATATCCAACTTTTGAATTCTAACAATTTCTGTAGTGTTCTTAAGTAACAAGGTGCACCAACTTTGCCCAACTAAAACAAAGACTCAACAACGCAAAACACAAAGCAACCTGTACAAACGGCTAACCTACAAAAGGAAACAAAAGAAACAGAACAAGACAGCAAAACAAGCAGACTGTACAAACAACTAACCTACAAAATCATATACAAACCACTGCTAGGCAAACAAAAACTAGTAAACGACCCAAATACACCTGTATTTGCATACTTCTTTTGATTGTGCAGGAGCATTAGGGTATTAGTTATGGTTCTCAACCTAGCAAATTTATCTTTATATTTTGAAAAATATTCTTGTATTCTAAATTCATTGTGTTTAACAGAATAACCTCTGATTATCAGCAACTAAGGAAGCTCATCGTGTTCATGATTAATCCATATGCATGTCTTATCTCCTGAATTTCCATAATCAAAATAGTATTCAACATCATTTACTGTGGAAAGGAGAAATACAACCTGGTGTATCTCTGGTTCCGTTGGACATGCTTGTTTGTTGACAGCCGATCTTCCATTTAATTCTATATTTTTATTGCTTGGCTCAGTGTCTGGTCTCTCTTCAAATTGAAGGATGTATGACTCTTGATGTATTAATTCTTCATCTTTATCCAGCTTTATCCCTTCATTCTGGATGTTCAATTTATCCTCCAATTCAGGAAACTTCTCAATATTTTCTTCAATTTCCTGCACATCAGCATCTAAATAAGTATCTTTATTATCACAACCTGAGATACAGAAATTTATCATTTCTAAGTCACTTGACTGTAAAGGAGAATTGGCATTCAACTGATAAGAAGACTTCCCTATTTCATTTTCAAAATATTTCTTGAGTAACGTCTGATCCACAACAACTCCAAAGTCTTTTACATCTTCATCTTTCAGGAATTGTTCATTAAATAATTCACATCTTCTATCTAGTAAAGTGCCTAGTTCCATTAACCTACAACATTCTTGTATTTGACCATTCAATTCAACCCAGTTAGGCAGTAAATCAGCATTTATCTTCTTTTCTATGACTCCCTGAGTTACTATCATAGGAACTTCATCATCAGTAGTGCATTTAAATTGTTCTACTATCTGTTTACACTTCTCTTTACCATAGAAAGACTCCAAGAAAGACGTTTCATCTTCTTTATCAAAAGTATTAGGATCAGAATCAAAAATATTATCCTGATGAGTGGTTTCTTCTCTAGAATTTTCATAGGATTCATACCTGCATACTGACTGGTCCTTACTGGTATTAGGAAGTAAAGAACTCCTATCAATCCCACCATAGAATGAATCAAGGAAAGATGTTTCCTCTTCATTACCTTTTATAACCGATTCAGCTATTGTATTTTCTAAGTAATTCATCACTAGGGGTGTTGCTTCTCTTTGTTGTTCCAGAATTTCCTCATTTTGTTGGTCCAAAACTTCTTCATTTTCCTGGCAAATTTCAGTCCTGAATACATCCAAAAAGAATATTAATCCTTTCAAGTATAAATCCAACCTTGTAAGGAAAGTTGAACAATTAATTTCACTGTGTTCCATAGTCTGGTGTATCCTACAACAGGTAGATAAACCAAAGATAGACAAACTATGAGGGTAAAGCTGCCTATTCAGAGTTTCTTGAGATAAAGGAATGTTAATTTGACAATTATTTTCATATGCATCCATCAAACTGAGACTCTATTTTCCAATTTTTTAGGATTTTGAAATTTTAATGAGATCTACCATATCTCAGAATAAAACTTGAAAGTTCAGAAAATCAAACTAATCTTTGATGTTTCGAGCTAGATCTTTGCAAAGGTGCAACCAAAACATCTCAGATAAGAGATATTTGTAGACATTTAACTAAAATACCGAAATATTTATGCAATATTTGTAGAAATCCAGAAATTCTCTGTTCAGCCCTCCTTCTAGCGCCAATTTATGTTGCGTTAGGAGCGAGGGGCCTGCATAAAATGAATGATGACTGAAGCAATGGTGTCTTTTCCAGTTCCACCCTCCTTCTAGTGTCAATTTATGTTGTGTTAGGAGCGAGGGGCCTACAGATTAATTGCAAGACTTAGGGCAAGCTGCTATACTAAGGCAGGGGATATCACTTCAATTGAAAAGAAATTATTTGCTAAGAAATACCTCATGCCCTTCTTCTAGCACCAATTTATGTTGATGATGATGTTAGTCATATACAAACATAGAATAAAAGTTACACAACAACCTATACTCATCTTGAAAGATACGATGAATTCAGAGAATTCATGATCCCAAGTCTCCGTTGATTAGGTCTTAATCTACTGACGTTACTCAGTGGTTGATGTGTGTTGCTGTTTTCCATTCAGGGGCCTTACGTTCTTTAGTAATTTCTACAAAATTTCATCAATATTCCTCCAAATATCCTATTCTTTATGTCTGCCCTATACAAATCTTTAACAATTCTACCTCTGCACTTATGGATTCACTCAAATAATGTGCCTACAGGCCGATATTTACATGATTTATACCAGTATTTATGATTCTTTGCATGATATTTTCAATACTACATGTATTTAACTCAAATATGCTAAGGATTTTTGATTATCTACGAGATGTCAGCATATTTCTCTGTTCTGCTCGTTATTTATCATGATTCGCAGTTATGGTGATGAATTTATGAAATTAAAAAAAGGAAAAGGGTTAAAGAATGAGATTCCCAAAACTACTTGACTGAGATCACTGATCCACATACAAGCTCCCATACGTGCAATGAAAAGAAGGAAACTAGAATCATACTTCACCAGGACATTCCACAAATCCGCATGATCCAGTGCAAATCTTCAAAGGAAAAGTTGATAACAACATGTAATGAAATGAAAGCGCTTCTAGTTGAAAACAACATTCACCAGTACATATCCAGAAATCAACATGAAGATTACGTAAAATTTACAATCAGGATGTAATTTGAAACTTCATATCCATTTAGTATGCTCAAGAACAGGTACATTTACAATGATCTGAAGAAAGAACCTTGACATTTCAACAATTCAATCCTCATTAGTCTCAGTAATCCGATCTCCTATTTGATTCTACAGTAATTGGCCTTATTGTGCCAGATGTTCCAATGTATCTCTCTCTAATGTATCTCTCTCTATCTATTAGCTCTAGCCCATATATAGAGCAAATGCCAGAAAATAGTTACAATGATCCAAGGATCATGATCCTCTCATAACAATCAACGGTCTAGATGAAAAGCACATGCTTTGCCAGTTGGCAAATGTACAGCTGGCACAGAATATTCTAGCATCTTTAACTTGATTCAGTCTCCAGTTGGCAAACAACATATTTGACAATATCCTCCTCATCACTCAAAGTCATGTTGCCTCCATGTGCAACTCTGCAATTATCAGCTTCAAACAGCTCTGAGGCTTCCTGCAATAAACAAACAAGCATTAAGCCCAGCATCATTTTTTAGAACATAGCAGGAAAATAAACATTTCATTAAACAGGCCTTAAAATGTGCAGCTACAGGCAATCGGGCCCCAAATCAGTGAAAATCATGCACTAAATGCATAAACAACACCAAAAACACTCAGGGTAACCATCGTTGACTAAAAAATGCATTCTGGTGATCTAAATTTCTATCGCTTTGCATTCCCACCCATTTCCTTGTATATCGGGCTTCAAATCTACTGATACATCGTAAAATATACAAGGAATTAATTGCTTTTAACTTTCCTTCAAATCCGCTCCTTGTACATTACCGGCTTGTATATCGGGTTCCAAATTTGCATATACAAGCACAAAAATAAAAATATACAAGAAATTTCCTGTATTTAACCTCCACTTGGCATCCGGCGCTCGTATGTATATTTTAGCAATGTATGTCCGAACATACAAGCCGGACTCATACAATGATTTAAACGTCTTTTATTCGATTTTAGTTCCGCTGCATGTATAATTTCAATGTATATCGTAATGTATGTATAAACATACAATCACGAAAGATACAACGAACTATTGCTATTTAATAACTATTTCAATTCCGGCTTTGTATATTATGTTTGTATGTTTTGAACCCTACATACAAGGATTTAACTCCATCTCACAAACCTTTCGCGTCCGGCCTGCATATCCGCTTGTATCTCGGGTCAGCATCATATTCGCATCGGTGTGACCACATATGATCGGGGTGACAAAATTAAACTTGGCCAACAGTAAAACATACACTGATGTCTACCCATCGGGGAGACAACCAATATTGGTGTGAAAATTCAAGACTCGACCGATGTTTAAAACTATGCCGATGAGCTGCCATATCGGCGAGACTACTCCCATTGGGGAGAAAATATAAAGCGCGTCCGATATCAAAAGTTAGGACGATGATCATATGCCATATTGTATATGATGTCACCGTCATGTTTCGTTTCTGTATATTGGGGAAAGAATGACATCATCATCATCATCATGTTAGCGCTAGGGCGATATTTGCAACACAGGGTCATATTTAAGATTAGGTGATGAGCCTGGCGACCAAAGTAATTCTCCCTCGAAAGATCAGGATGATGATCATCATCATCATCACATCTGCACTCGGGTGATATTTAAAATATGATCATGCTGAGGAATGGAATATCACCCCCTTCTAAAAGATAGGGTGATCATCATGATCATGTCAAAGGAGAATCAGGAGGATATAGGATCATCAACATCATATTAGAGAATAACAGCAAATATGACCCTCCCTCTCGAATATGCGAAAGCAAATATGCAGATGGTGGATTTTCTAAGCAGGGTGATATTATAATATCAGCATGATATTATAATATCGGGTGATGTTATAGTATCATGATGCTCGTTGTTATGAAATATGACCCTCCTAAAATCATGTTTGACTAGACCTTTGACCTGTCATAACTTTCTCATATGGACGAATTTTAGGGTGATGTAAAAGGCAAACCTGCCTAAAATTTCAAGCTCTTTCACATGGTAAGCTTTCTGAGGATAGATTCAGACTTTCAAATTTGGCTCAGACTTCAAGATCACAAATATGCCTAAGATTAGGCATATGCATACTGACTGACACTGTTTTACCTTTACCGCCCAGGGCACAAAAACAAGGGAACAAGCTAGCAAAGTTGGGTCCCTATTTTGATAATGCAAAATGGGGCATGTTGTGTAACCACACAACAATTAGTTGATCCTAAGTGTCTTATCAAAGCTAGGTCTAGATTATTCAATATTTGTTTCAATTTTTTTTGCCACACAACACTCATTAGGAAGTCATTTCACTATACCTTCTTTAGTTGAGTTTGTTGTTTCTCTAACATAAGAGAAAGATAAATTAATTCAAATAGACATACCAAATTCTTCATAAAATCATTCTCTAGTTGCTAGTGATGAAAAGAATTCAAATCCTATGGTGAAAAAAGATAACAAGGACCTATCCGAGGGATCAAAATCAAAACCTAAAATTGAAGAAACTACTCCATCCAAAGGGAAAATGTCTAAGGAAAGGACCACTTGTAGTTATTGTAACAAACTTGGGCATGAAGACCACCACTGTTTTCATAAGGAAAGAGATAACCTTGACCTCTGAATAGTTGAGTTAGAACTTCTTACTAAGAAGAATCAAATCAACTCCTCAGGTGGCTCTTCCTCTCCATCATCTTCAAATGTAGATAAGAACAAAGGAATGGCATTGGTTGCCTCTACTAATAATGCATCATCTAAGTGGCCTCTAGATTTAGGGGCTTTGTATCACATGGAAAATTCAAAAGATATGTTTTCCACCTATAAACTAGGTTTATATCAACCTATTCTCATGGGAAATAACACCTACATGACAACATTTGGAAAAAGCACTATAGAAATTGCTAAAGGCACAATCAATGATGTTTTGTATGTCCCCTCTTGTCACACCCCATAATTTGACTATGTTTTACTTTTTACTTGAACGTAATTAGTAATTGATTATGCATGATTTAATGATTTGACATTAAGTGAAAATGTCAAGATAAATTAATGATATCATGAGTTAATGTTTATATGATTAGAATTTAGACATGTGATTTCATGATGTCATGGTTATTTATTCATAAGGTTTATGGATTGACTAATGATGCACTAATCCTAGTTTGGTGAATGCAAGTTGTAACCAAGAAACAAGTTTTCCACCCTCTGAGAAAAGAGAGGGCTTGAGCATCATTAGAGAGAAGTGAATAGATGTATGGATAAGAAAAAAATGTTGCCATCTTGGTCATGTGCTTGCATAGTCTAGTGAACCTTCGTCGAGTTTGGTAAGATGTGCTCCACCCATTTGGTCTAAGTTGGTTTTGACTCGACAGTCATCAATTTGTCATCAAGATCTATTAGTATAGGTTTTTGTCAAGAACTAAGACTAGAAAGTAAGACTGTTGACAAGGTTTGGTTGATAGTAATTAGTTCTTGTGTGTTATGTTCATCTAGATTATATTTAATAGAATTATATATATATATATTTATATATGTTAGTGGTTAAACTTTCTCATTATTGGTAGTTTCTGGTTGAAATTCTATTATGATAACCTATCTATTTTTTTGGTGTTTACGCAAGATTGAGAGGGGGAGAATACCTCGACCCCATTCTCATATCTTGTCAAGTGATAAAAAAATAATGTTAGTACATACGTTGTATATGCAATTACTATGTTGATATATATATATATAGAGATATTTAACATGATCTATAAGTATAAACTTATACTTAGTAGACGTTGAATTTTTATAAGGAACATGGTATAGTTGCATATTCAATGCTAATTACTACATGAATTTATGAACACTTAAATCTCCTTCACTCCACGATGGCTTGGAGAGTAAGGAGTAGTGTTCCAAACTATTTTCAAAGTGTTCTTTAATGACCATTAATCTTTTTGTTATTTGCATGTCACAGTAGAGAGCTCACAGGAGAATATAGTGGATTAAAGTCGGAGGCAGAGAGATAGGTGTAGGAAATCATCCTTGATAGTAAGAAGAACTCTATTACCACAACGGGAGAAAGAGCTTATAGTCTTTGAATAATTGTGAGGATAGTGTTGGTTGTTTTTAATTCCCAACCAAATATCAAGGAAAAATCTAAAGAATAGTCAATTCTAATGATCAATTTGTCTTAAGGGATTGGCCAATGAACATAAAAAATTAGATTGAACTTCTCATCTCCAGTTTAGGCTCTACAAAACCTATGAGGGTAATCCTTTACAATATTTTCTTAAGGTATCCTTACCATTTACCTCAAAACACTATTGCAAGAAGATTTGTTCTCCCTAAATATGCCAAAGAATTATAGAATATACTAAAACAATTGGATATATCCTTAGGCTTCTATTCATTCACTTGCAGGAGAACATGAAAATAACATTAAACAAATAAATTATTATAGGAAATGGGAAACTCATTATGATCTTTGATTTGAACAACCAAGGAGTTTGTACTAGACATAAAATCAGGGAGATCAGTGCCTTAATCTGAGTTATAGAGTCAAAATAGATGTAAATAGAACCCCTATTGAACAATATTTTTCCAATTTATGAAGCATTGCAATAATGCTTTACATTTTCACACTTCAACACACTCAACACCATTTATACTTACAAATCCCTGCATACATTCATAACAATCAATATTCTTTTAAAGCATTAAATTTACTCTTTGAGTAAAACCATAAGAAGAACATTCATACATAGGAAAGACTGTAAAGATGAACAAAATGATCCTTGATCAATTTTCATTCATAAATGAAATGAAGAATTGATGCAGGAGCATCCCTGGTTCAAGAGAAATCTTGCATCAACTAAAAACATTTGCATTTCAGTTTATTTACAATTCAGTTTGTTTATTTTCATTTTCCAGTTTAGTTTAGCTAGTTCAGTCAATAGCAGTTTCTATATTTTGGTCTGAATTCTACCGCAGTTGCATTTCAGATCTTACAGAGCTAGACTTAGCATCTAGATGCATTCACCTAAATCATATCTAGAATTTAGAGCATTTGGATTAGTTATCGGAAGGTTATCGCTATCAGAAGATCTCAAAATAGAGCATCCTGACAGTCTCAAATAATCAACTAAAGGAGAAGACTTACAGAGCATTCCTCAACTTGTGGAGCTTAATGACACATGATTCAATGATCTTTGGTTCATGGCCAACCTTCCCATAGATCCGTACATCATTCCATTCACTTGCGGAGGTGTTCCATGCATTTAGGTCTGATCTATGTGTACACACATTACAACACATCATTGGAGTTTGTGATCTTCCTTGGCTGACGCGAAGGAATCTTATGTTCCAGAGAAGATATATATTGATGTAATAGATCCTTAGGAAAGCAATTCTCATGATTTAGAAGATCAATAGTTTACATTCTTCACAAAGGGACTTCAAAGCTATATCTTGTGCATATTCTGATATTCTGTAGTCAAGCCTATGAGCCATAATTGGAAGCTTGCATGTTGCTGGCCGATCTGTATTTGAATTCTATGATATATTGAATGATTGAATCTGCATTTGTTCTATATATTTGAGTTTTTTCCATTGTGTTTAATTTAGTTGCATGGTCTAGATGATTCATTCTATGAACCCTTCTACCGTGATTGCACCAAGTGGTATCAAAATGAAAGTTGGAATCTTTGGGAGTGAATTGAGCAAATTTGGTGAAGGAATTCTATAAGATCTTGTTGTGGATAGATAATCAAATTGAGATAGGTTACTTGTGTCACAACTGATAGTCAATTGTGAGGCTGTTGTCACCTTGTAGCTCAATCGCCAAACTTGAGGTAGTTTGCACTTGATCCTAGGAAGAATGCTACCGAGGAGAGTTGCTGATGTTAGAACAATGGCTGGTAGAATGGATGAGATGATGGAAATGATGAAAACAATGCAATTTTGATTAGATGTTGTTGAAGAAGATAGGCAAAGAGGATTGACACCGAGACCTAATATTGAAAGTGATGACGAAGAAGAATTTCAATCTGTTGAACAAATTGGCAAAACCCTAGGAGGTGATGAAGAAGAAGAATCAGATCAAGTCAAGATGTTGCGAGCTATTTCAAAGATTGGAAAGAGACCTAGAGTTGATGTACTAAATTACATTAGAAATTTGAATCCTGAAGAATTAATTGACTCACTAAGTGACATTGAAGAATACTTTGAATATGAAGAAGTTGAAGATCTGGAGAAGGTGAAATTTGCAAAGACAAAGTTGAAAAGACATGTTGCTATATGGTGGAAAGAAGTTCAGTTGGATAGGAACTGAAGAGGAAAAGAAAAGATTACAAAGTGGGATAGGATGGTGACAAAATTGAAGAATCAATTCATACCTGTTGACTATGAGTTATAACTATTGAAAATATTACAAAACCTAAGACAAAAGGAGAAATCTGTGAAGGAATATACTAAAGAATTTCATAATATGATTATAAGGATAGGACATAGTGAAGAAAGCATGGAGAAAGTGGCTAGATACATCAATGGACTGAGATTGAACATTCAAGAAGAACTAAGTTTGGTGAGAATGACATCTTTGGAATATCAATTTGTCTTGAAAGTTAAAGAAAAGATCAATAAGAGACATGATCAAAGATAGATAGGTAGAGGAAGTAAATTTTAGAGAGGTAGAACATTTTCTAGAGGAGATGGATCATTTGTGGAGTAGAATGAGCCTAACAACCCATTCAAGAAGAAAAATAGAGATAATAATGCTTACCAGAGAGATGAGAGAAATTTTTACTAGAGAGGAAACCCTAGTGCATATCGGAATGAAGGATACAGAAAAGAAGGAAGAGGATTTGCTAAGAGAACATTTAGAGGTACTTGTTTCAAGTGTGGAGGTGAAGGACATAGGGCATTTGAATGTAATCAAGGGAGTACAAGCAAGAGAATAGAGAAGAGTGGAAGAGAAGCTTATGTTGAAGAAGAACCTGTTGGATCACTGAGTTTAGTTGGTAAACCTGAGAAAGGAGAATCACTTGTGATGAGGAAAGCACTATTTCAAGTAGAGACAAATGAAGAACTGCAGTCGAGGAAGAGTTTGTTCAGAACCAGATGCAAATTAGGAGGTAAATATTGTAAAGTTGTAGTTGATAGTGGTAGTTCTAATAACCCAGTTTTAGAGGAGATGGTGACTAAGCTGAAGTTGGAAAGATTGAAACTCCCTAAGCCCTATTAGATAGCATGGATTCAGGATGATCATAAGGTACTAGTGAGTGAACAATGTTTGGTGAAATTCCATATTGGATCTTAATATGATGAAGTCTTGTGTGATATTATGCCATATCTTGTTGGGTAGACCTTGGCAGTATGATAGAAAAGCTATACATGATGGGAGAAAGAATACATACACTATAACATCAAATGGAAAGAGAATTACCGTGATCCCTTTGGAGGATGATCTTGTTTGAGTATTGGATGTAGGACTCGTGACAGGACTCTCGGTAGGCTGCTATAATGCAGGGGCAACATCTAGTGATGGACACATCCATATTAGATGATCTTGTTCTCATAGACGAGTCTTACAACATACATTTGGTATTGACTCCTAGGTAAATTTTTACAAGTTTCATCTTGATTTAATATATTATTATTTGAAATTTGTAATTAATTTTATTTGACTATATATATTATAAGTCAAAATTAATGTATGTAATTGTTTGTGCAATGAAATTCCAGGGTCAGAGTCTTCATCGTGCCTTTGTTATCCATCCATTGGTGGGTTATGAAAGGAGGTTGAGTCAGCAGGTATGTAATTTATCACATGATCATAAATATAGTACATATATGAATGGTAATATTATTTAGTGACAATTTGATGATTAAAATAGGGAGCTTCACCAGCACCTCTATGGTTTCATTGGTCCCCTACATGCAGAACCACTTATACGAAGGTAAATTTGAGCATTTGTAATCATTTTTCATTTAAATAATGTTATGTATCTATTTTGGTCGAATACTATTGAACTCTATTTTTAGATGTTGAATATGGAGACTCCTCATCTTCATGAGTCAGCGCAAGCAGACATTGTTGCAACCATGTTGTCTTCAAATCCTTTGACCAAGGTATGAGCCAATAACATGTAAATGTGATTTTGTATTTCTTATTTTATCTTATGTCATTTGATGTACATAAATCATATTTATGTTTAGTCAAATTTGCTTCTTGATTCTTCTCACAGGAGGTCACAACTCCAACCCATCCAAATATGGATAAAGAGAGAGAAAAGATGATCGAGAGGGTTCACTAGGTAGCGTTATGTGATCGATTACATATGTGATGTTATACATTTCATGTTTTCTATATTAATGTGCATATTATTTGATTGTATTAACAACTGGAGCTGCAAAAATCTCTGTTGAGGAGGTTTGCTCGATGAGAGAGAGAGAGAGAGGATGAGTCACTGATTGGCTCTCCATCTTCATAGCCAAGCAAGGACTGCCGATTATTTGATATAAGTTCATAGGAAACTAGATTTTGGGACTTTTTTGTATGCCTAGATGGCTTTGTATACATACTTTTGTATGTTACCGATGTATATTTTTGTATATGCCTATATGGCTTTGTTTGGACATGCCTATATTGATTTATATATAGACTAGATGTTATGTTCATGACATTATGTATATGATAGTGTATATTAAATATTTAATATGATGCTCAATTGTCATTACAAGAATTTGGTTTTACACATGCCAATTACATTTGCTTGAAAGTTTATAAATCATTTTCAAATAATCCATTTTGTGCATATCTTGCTATCATTGCATTCCATGAGACTATGCATTTCTTTGAGGCATCATGTCAAATAGTTCACGCGCCTTGTCTATGATTCCACACTTTCCATACATGTCTACAATGGCAGCTGCAAATACAACATGTGACAAAATTCCTATATCCTTTATGCTTTGATGGTTGTCAACACCATGTTCCCTAGACCCCATTTTGGCATAGGCAAGGAGGATGTTGGATAAGGTTGTGCAATTTGGTTTAATACATGCCAATTGCATTTGGTTGAAAGTTTCTTTTGTGCATTTTCTTGAAAGTTTCTAAATCTTTATGAAAAATCCATTTCATGCATATTTTGCAATCATTGCATTCCATGAGAAAACATTTCTTTGAGGCATCGTGTCAAATAGTTCATGTTCCTTGTATATGCTTCCATAATTTGCATGCATGTCTCGTAGGGTAGTTGAAACTACAACATTTGACAAAATTCCTATATCCTTTATTCTTTTATGGATGTCTATACCATGTTCCAAAGATACCATTTCTAATGTTTTCAAATTTAGCTTTACACGCACCAATTGCATTTGCTTGAAATTTTCTAAGGCCTTATGAAAAAATCCATTTTGTTCATATCTTGCAATCATTGCATTCCATGAGGGGACATTTCTTAGAGGCATCATGCCAAATAGTTCACGTGCCTTGTCTATGCTTCAACACTTTGCATACATGTCTCTGAGGGAAGTTGCAACTACAACATCTAACAAAATTCCCATATCTTTTATGCTTTGATGGATGTCCATACTATGTTCCAAAGATCCCATTTTGACATAGGCAAGGAAGATATTGGATAAGGTTGTGGAATTTGGCTTTACACCCACCAATTATATTTGCTTGAAAGTTTACAAAGCATTATCAAAATAATCCATTTTTTGCATATCTTGCAATCATTGCATTCCATGAAATGGCATTTCATTGAGGCATCATGTCATACAGTTCATTACCTTGTCTATGCTTCCACACTTTGCATACATGTATACTAAGGTAGTTGTAACTACAAGATCTAACAAAATTCCCATATCCTTTATGCTTTGATGGATGTCCATACCATGTTCTAAAGATCCCACTTTGGTATATCAAGGGAGGATGTTGGTTAAGGTTGTGGAATTTGGCTTTACACCCGCCAATTGGATTTGCTTCAAAGTTTATAAAGCCTTATCAAAAAATCCATTTTTTTCATATCTTGCAATCAATGCATTCCATGAGATGACATTTCTATGAGGCATCATGCCAAACAGTTCATGTGCCTTCTCTATGCTTCCATACTTTTCATACATGTCTCTGAGGATAGTTGTAACTACAACATCTAAAAAAATTGCCATCTCTTTTATCCTTTGATTGATGTCCATACCATGTTCCAAAGATCCCATTTTGGCATAGGCAAGGAGGATACTAGCTAATGTTGTGGGATTTGGCTTTACACCTGCCAATTGTATTTGTTTGAAAGTTTATAAATCCTTATCAAAAAAATCCATTATTTGCATATCTCACAATCATTGCATTCCATGAGATGGCATTTCATTGAGGCATCATGTCAAATAGTTCACGTACCTTGTCTATGCTTCCACACTTTGCATATATGTCTACTAGGGTAGTTGTAACTACAAGATCTAATAAAATTCCCATATCCTTTATGCTTTGTGGGATATCCATACCATGTTCCAAAGATCCCATTTTAACATATGAAGGGATGATGATGGTTAAGGTTGTGGAATTTGGCTTTACACCTCTCAATTGCATTTGCTTGAATGCTTCTAAAGCCTTATGAACAAATCCATTTTGTACATATCTTGCAATTATTGTATTAGACATGAGATGACATCTCTTTGAGGTGTTCTTTCAAACAGTTCATGTGCCTTGTCTATGCTTCCACACTTTGCATACATGTCTACTAGGGTTGTTGCAACTACAAAAGATTTGACAAAATTCCCATATCCTTTATGCTTTGATGGATGTCCATACTATATTCCAAAGATCCCATTTTGGCATAGGTAGGGAGGATGTTGGTTAAGGTTGTGGAATTTGGATTTACACCTGCCAATTGCATTTGCTTGAAAGTTTCTAAATCCTTATCAACAAATCCATTTTGTGCATATCTTGCAATTATTGCAACATATATACTTTAATCTTAATTATTGCAAAAATATACACAATAACAATTACATAAATAAGGGTTTCCTTAAAAATCATTTTAGAGTTACAATAAAGCCATATCCATGGTCCCATAGGTCTATCCTATAGCCCTTACGAATATTTCAAATTATTTTAACGTAACATTTTTCTCATATGCACATACATAATTGCTATCCACATATTCAATCAAAGTAAAGTATTTTCACTTTGTTCTTAAGGGATAATAACAATACATCTTATCAATGAGAATATACACATGGAACTAACAACCACAATAATATTCAAGAGAAAACTAGTCATTTTAGAATGCACTCTACTTTTTTCTTTACCGTCATCTACAAATTCATTCCAAGCACATTAATAAAGGGTGTAGGGACAAGTTTATCCCACCATGAGGTTTTAACCAAAGATTGGCATTTTATATTTCTATTCCAACTTTATATTCCACATGAGAGAGAGAAGTTGAGTATAAGTATATTACACTGCATAGGCCTCTAGGGTTTGTCACTATGAATAACACAATACCATTGACCTTCACCATAATGATAATAAGATAAAATCCAAATGTATAATACTTCTTAAGACACCAAATCCTTGTCCACCATTAAAAATAAAACCTACATAATAATCATCACAGTCAACTTCACAAAAACCTACATAATATGCTTTATGCTTTGATGGTTGTCCATACCCTATTCCAAAGATCCTAGTTTGGTAGAGATAGGGAGGATGCTGATGAAGGTTGTGGAATTTGGCTTTACACTTGCCAATTGCAATTGCTTGAAACTTTATAAAGTCTTTTCAAGAAATCCATTTTTTGCATATCTTGCAATCATTGCAAGATATGAGAGGACCTCTCTTTGTGGTGTTCTATTAGATAGTCCACATGCCTTATGCTTCCACACTTTGCATACATGTCCCACATGCCTTATGCTTCAACACTTTGCGTACATGTCTACAAGGGCAACTATAATTACAATTCCTATATCCTTTATTATCATTGAGATTGAACAATTATCATGTGAAATAGTCACAAAATGTGACAGCCAAAGAGATAGTCCTCAATTCATGATTTTGAGATAAGGAGTGTATGTGAAAAGGAGGTAGTCTTGGACCAATAAAATGATCTAGGACAATCATGAAAAGATAAGAATGTTGACTAGTCTGAGATAGAAAGGGGTTGTTTTGTGGTCAGGGATAGAATGTTGATTGATCTAAGATAGAATATTGATTGGTCGGAGATAAAATAGCAAATGACATCTGACAAAATTCCTATAACCTTTATGCTTTTATGGATGCCCATACCCTATTTGCAATATGGTTGTCCATACCTTGTCCAAGACTAGTGATGAAGTCCTTTTACAAACTTGAGTTCATGCTCAGAGTTTTGATCAATTGTTTAAGCCTTATGATGTATGACATCAAAATTATCTCTTACAACATGGTCACATTTTTGGCACTACAACATGTCCTTGTTTTAGGTATGCATAACTAAAGATATCCTATATCTACATATAATACCATCTTGATGAGGGTTTCAAATAAGAAATGACTCCATAACTGCCCCTAAAACTATGGTAAACCTTGATTATCATCCTATGACTATTATAATAAGCATAATAATCCTCTCCATGACAAATCCTCAAAAAGACAATAAATGGCAACCTCAAAGTTGCATAATACGCCTATCCATGACTATACCAAACCCTCATACACTACCAAAACCTCACTTTTGAAATAAATCTTTCATAAAACCATAAATTTTATTGATGCTCGGTCTGAAGTGATGCCAATATTAGTAAAACTTGATATTATCACTCCCTATTATAGACTCTAGGTGAAGGGAAAGTTATGACATGCTTGCTATATGCTGAAAATGCTTAAGAAAATCTAGAAAACCCTAGCTTTTACCAACAAATGGATGAAATATGTGTCCTCAACACCTTGTCCATACATGTGTATTAAAGTTTCATTACAAAAAAAATCATGGTGTTTGTAATCTTAACAAGAAGTTTGTGATGTTGGTGAGGAGTTAATGTAAATAAGAGTGACTATCAGATCTTTTTGATAAGTGAAAATCTATGTTGTCTTACATATCTGCCTTATAAATATGTTTTATTAAATTTGTGTGGCTGAGCATCTTCTAATAGATGTGATAGTATTTATGGATTTAAGGTTTAATATTTTCTAAAGTTTAAAACTACTAGTTGTGACTTTAAGGTTGTTATTATTGACTACAAGTCCTTACAATTGAATGAAATGTGCTCTTTAGATCTAAAAAGCAACCAATCATGTAATACCACATCATCACACTAACAAATGACTTAATACACAACTATTAGAGGTGTGAAGTTAGGATGCTCAAATATTAGGTCCACTCCCCTATGTTTTTTAATAACTTTCAACAACAATATTGTGTTGCAACATTGATCTCTTATCAAAGGGATGCATAAGGGAAAGAGTGGTGAGGTTAGTGTGTGGTAGTATTTGTGGTAGTATTTGTTGATTTCTTCTCATTTGGAACTAAAGTCTAATGATTCCATACATCAAACACAAACAATCTCTCAAATGCTTCAGTTTCATGCAGTGGAAAGGTACTAGGAGTGACATTTTGCATTCCATAGCTCATGGAACCAAACTAGCTACGCCAACGCTAATGCAGGAGCATCTAAAGGTATAAGGACAATCTTGTATCACCCAAAAATAATGTTGATTCAAAATTGATGACTTTGTTTTCATTTCTTTTCAAAATTTGTGTTTTCAGATAACCATTTGCTTGAATAATGATTCAGAATCTTCAAAATTTCCAACAGGGCTAAGGATACTAGAATTTACTATTTTTAGTAAGTCTATATTAGAGAAGCGGTTGAGCCCAAAATTTTCCCCAAAGCTTCGAAATAGTCAAATAAGCATTTTTGGTAAATTTTAGCTCAAGTTCATGTCTGGATTTTAAGATATTAAAGTCTCAATTTCATGAAGTCCCCTGAAAAGTTTTGAAATCAAATATGAGGTACTTAAAAGTCTCATAACACCCTAAAATGTTTATGAAAACCTATTTATGGATTTCCAGCATCGTAGTTCACTTCACGCTTTTCGGCGCTTTCAACGGTTTGTCAATCAGACACTCAGATCAAAAGTTATGCTTCCTGGAAGTCGACCTATTTTTGGAGGGGGTTACAAATTTCAAAAGTTTGGCTAGAGGTCACCAAAATGTCTATTTATGACTATTTGTTTAAGGTGAAATTTGATGCAAGAGGATTTTCTAGTGTTTAGGGTTAACTTGTATGAATCCTCCTTTCACCTCAAACATTCAAGGACTTCAGCCGAGTAGGAAGTCTACTATCAGGCTTTGAATCACTTAGAATGTAGGGAAAATTGGAATTGTGTGATTTAGTTGTTTAATTAAGCCCAATTACACTTAAAACCCTAATTATGTAAATTCAGGAGCAAATGGACAAATCACAGAAAATGCTCGCACACAGAGATATCAAATGACAATCAAATGCATACTAGATTTCAAAGTTCAGAAAGCAGAATAGTCGGGGACTAATGAGATGGCATCCTAGCCCAGTGCCATTCTTTTTGTCACGATCTAGGAACCTTGTCTGCAACATGTTCTTGCTATTCTGGAGATTCTTCAGTTGTGGGATCTAGAGGACTAATGAGTGGGCACCTGAGTCCAGGTCCTTATTTTCTCTTCAGATCTACAATTCTGACAGTCTACACTACTCTCCTACAACTCCACTTTTTTTGCTCCTACAACCTGTAACCTACAATCATGAAAAAATTGATTGGGGGTTGTAGTGTTTAGAGGCTTGCCTCAGTCAAGCCCTGAAGATACATTAAAGTCTTATGAACACTATTGTCAGATAAAGAGTGCATATCCTTGTGGGATAGAGGCAAATCCAAATGATAAATGATTGAAAACACAATTGGTATCATGTTGTAGTGAAGATCTCATGGAAGGAAGAATCTCTTCATGCCATGAGGAGATGGATGCCAAATTTGCAAACACAAACATAAGAACAACACAAATTCTACTTTGCAGCACAATTAATATTTTGAGTGCTCTAATCACAAGAAAGCAAAAAGGTCACAATTGCCATCTAGTTTACAAATGAATGCCTTAACATGCTTATATATGCAACTACAAACATTCCCTTCAATAATTTCATAATTAAAACTTATTGTGTCGGCACAGGACCTAAATAATGGTCATAAACTGACACTTTGAAATATGGCCTGGCCTAAAATAGGGTAGGACTAGGGTGCAAGCACCCAAGTCCTCCTCCCATTTTAGGCAGGGATCATGCCAAGTGCACCCCCTAGGTCCCATTTGCCATGAAACTTCAGGATTTTCTCTTCGAGATGTCAAATTATCATGTAATATGCTCTAAATGCATAAATAGGACCTAGGAGCTAAACCTTAGGAGGGAAAGCCCCCAAGGGGATATTTTCTGATGTAACATTTAGCCCCCACTTTAATGTATGTATAAACACAAGGCCAATACATGCATTAAAGTACGGTCAACAAATACAGCAAACACACCAAACACGGAGAAGACACACCAATCACATAGAAGACAGTAACATGCATGCAAAACATGGAGAAGACAGTTACAATCATGCAAAACAGAGAGAAGACAGTAAATGCAGTGAATACAGTGATGATTTTCTTTTTATTTTTCTTTTCATATATATGAAATGCAAATGCAAGTACAAGGAAAGTAAACACACCACCCATAATACAGGAGGAACTCATCACCACTAGTCTTTAAGACTACATATGGGGCAACACTCACATAATACACACCCTACAAAGTAAGCACACCATGCAAATCCCAAAGCATAAGAGGGACTCATCACCACCAGTCTTTAAGACTATGCTTGGGAACAAACACACAATACACACACACTTGGAAGACATGGAGAAAACACGATAGGTAAGCGATGGAGTGTTCCTATTTCTAGGTTCAACACCATCTTAGGCAAATTATAGGTACACACTGACGATTGAGATTTGCCACAACAATCACTAAAAATACGCTTAAGGGTTGAGTTAGTCACAGAACCACTCCCTACCTCACGATGAGGACTTTTGAAAATGACAGGATGTGTACTCTCCACAAGAAATACACCATCCCTGCCTCCACAGAGGTCTTAAATGATTGCAAACAAATCTCAGAGTGTAGGAGAGACTCATCACCACCAATCTTTAAGACTGCACCTGAGAACAAGAATATTACTAACATCTACAATAGACATCTTACCTTATATATGCCCCCACCTTAAGGTGGTTGATATCAGGTATTGATATCAAGCACGTTAAGGTAGGAAGAAAACACACAAGGGAACATGAGCTCTCACAAGGCCCATGCCCCCCTGGAGGTGACATGTACTTTATGATCACCAAATGTTCCCACAAACACATCCCTGCAAGAAAAGTGTTAGTATCTACATAATCATGATAAACAACAATGCATATGATCATTCACACAAATAGCTAAGGTTATTGTCATCTCCCAAATTTGCACCCTTGCTATAATTGTAAAACCTCAGCAATTTGGAGAAACATGGGAATGATCTCGAAGTGTGGGACCTTGCGAAATGAGATTAGACCTCTAGAGAAGGCCAGCTTCCTTAACTGGTTATCACCTAAAACTATTGAATGCTCAAAGGAAAATGGAGAAGGAATACTTTTAAAATGAAAGACGAAACAAAAAAAACTTCAAAATAAAGGGGTGATTCACCAAGTTGAACAAAAGAACCCTCACAGTACTGAGAAAATGCACAATATAATCAAATACATCAAGTAGACATACACAGATTCAAATGATTCTAGCAGAGGTGAGAAACAAGATAACTGAGAGGAACAATATGCTCATAGACAATCATATGTAGATTCACACTAAACTAAAACTTAGTAAAAGAGGTAAAATATCTTGCATATATTCAATGGGAAGGCATAGTTATAGTAGTAGAAAGATCTATTTGGAAACAGAAAGCCTAAATGCTAAAAAATTTCTAACCCTATTTACATCTCATCCGTATGCTTATATAGCATTTCAATCTGACCTAAGCTGGTTACAAAAATTTGCTCAAAGAGCTATACCAGGAAAATATCTCTGAAGGGACGTCCAACTACAAGGAGTTATGGCATAAAATATCTAGAACATGGGCAGATGGAAGATATTTTGAATCTTCAATGCAAGCTGCTACATCATTAATCTGTACCCATGAATCGGTGGAAGATCTTTGGGCATTGACTGCTAGTAGCTTCCATGTCTATCTTCAACAATGAACATATGAAATATCTAAAACAAGGTGGTGGAGAGATATTTTTGGTCATTGAATCCGAGCAGCTTCCTCTACCTGCAGCAATGAATGCAACAAATATCTGCATCCTGCTCAAAAAAATGGTTGCTGAAATGTCTCATAGCCAAAACATGCAAATCCATATCCAAAACTGAAAGTGAGAATCTGTCCCTCAAAAGCTTGCCAAATGAAAGAGGAGGCAAAAAAAAGCACTTTTGCCTTTTGAATCATGTCAAAATTTGCCAGGACGTGGAAGATACAGGCAGTCAAAGTTGCGGTCAAACTACACTTGTATATCGCACTGCATATGCAAACTACTTTGTAATTGCTATATTTTGCAATTGCATATACAAGCGCTCTTGCACTTGACTGCTGGATTCATTTATGCATTTATGCGATTTCCCACCTTTTGCATGTTCAAAATGTCTTGCATATGCGATTGCATGTACCCTTTGTATGTGTTTTCAATCTTCATTTGCATATGCATTTGCCTGTGTATATGCCTTTTTGCATCTGCCGCCCCTACCACGTGGCACCACCTGATTCACTGCTAAGATGTCCTGAGACCTATTACTGAGCAATCGCATCCTCCATCGGCCGTTGGAATGACCAAAAATAGGGCGGCTGATGCATATTGTCTTGCTGCCAGTCATTGTACATTCTCCTTGTATATCCAATTGTATATGCCAACATACAATCACTTCAACATGCAAACTATGGAATCAATGCTGAATATGCCAAATTTGATTTTCATGTCAGGTCCGCCTTGTATACCGCCATTGTATCTAACTTTTGTATATCACATATACAATGCGAAATATACAAGGGAAAAATTGCATACAAACCACTTGCATACAAACACTTCATTTCAGCATATACAAAAACCTTTGTATATCTGATTGTATATGCAAACATACAATCACAAATATACATACAATGCACTAACCTCAAAAGATCATCAACCATATTGTAACTTTGCAGTAGGTCTAGCTTGTATCACTTCTTCTTTGTATCTCGGCATATACAATGCATTTATACATACAACTCGCGGACCCCAAAATGACTATTTGATACATTTGATTCCCCAGTCAGATCTGCCTTGTATGTTTTCCCTTTGTATATTTCTTCTGTATATTGGAATATACAATGCGACTCAATATACAAGCCGTGGACCTGAACCTTTGTATTTGCCAAAATTAACTTCTGGGTCAGGTCCGGCTTGCATATTCCATTTGTATATTTGTCTTGTATATCGCAATATACAATGCGAAATATACAAAGGAAAACATGCATACAAACCCTACACACAAACATGCATTTGAACTTGTACCTTTCCTTTATAAGTGTGCTTGTTGGGCCCCAAGCCTTGTATCTCTTCCTTGTATTTGTTCTTTGCATCTCACATATACAATGTGACTTGTATATAGGATACAATTGCATCTTACCTTTGTATATGTGCTTTGTATATTGCCGATTGTATGTAAGATACAACTACCCAATATACAATCACCTTTGTATCAAAGCGGACCCCACATTCCTTTGTATATTCGGCCTTGTATGTTGACTTTGCATGTGCGCCAATATACATTCTCTTATGTATCTACCCTTGTGACTTGCCGATATACATTCTGCCTTGTATGTGTCCCTTTGTATGTCGGGCTTGCATGTCTTTGCCTTTGTATATTTTCTTTCGTATGTGCCCTTGTAACTTGGTACCTTGTATCTCGCCGATGTACATTTCCTTTGCATATGCTAACATACATTCAAAAATGCATATACAAATACTAAGTATAAAATTGAGATTTATGTGCGATGGAAAGCACTTGAAGACAAAGGGTTTCTGGGTTTTTCTGGGTTTTCAGAAAAGATTCTCAAGATGAGATTTTTGGGATTTTTGACAATGTAGCATAAATATTTGAAGGATTTTAAGCTTGTAGGGTCATTTCTAAAGGATTTTTAAGGAAAATACAAGGTAAAACTATTTAACTCTATACAGAGGAAAAATAGGTCAACAATTTGGTGACTTCTATGGGATGTTTGCCTACTAAACAATTAGACCAGTGGCCTTAAGCATCCATTGGGCATGGAGTCATAAAGAGATAAAATATATCATGACAAACAATCCCAACTTTAGTAAATCAGCATATTAGCAGTGAGGAACATTTGGAAAGACCAAAAACAGAACCAAAGCCTGAAAGCAACCCAACTAACTATGCTAGCAGCACTTAGGGAAAACAAAAGGATCTAAACTATTCTGCAGCAACACTTATTGAAAGCAAGAAACCTAATTTACTAATTTACAAGGTAAGTCATACCTGAAAACACCTCTTTAGGTGCATTGACTGGGATAGGTAATTTTTCTCCATCTATGTTTGATAACTGAAATGCATTGTGCTCCTTGCATTCAATAATAAAAAATGGGCCACTCCAGAAACTGTCAAACTTGGAGTGCTTCCCTGGCCTGCTTTTCAACTCATCCCACTTGAGTACCATATCACCCTCCCTAAAAACTCTAGGAGTGGCTTTCTTATCAAAAGCTCTTTTTTTCTAAAGTTGATGATACTCGATAGCTTTCATAGCTTTATCTCTAATTTCTTCAAGCTCCATAAGCTAAGCATATCTGACGGCCATGGGATCCTCTTCTTCAAACATCTCTAGCTGATTCATGATATCAAGTGCTGGCAACTCCATAGACACAGAGAATCTTGCCTCTTTCCCATAAACTAACATAAATGGGGAGTTCCCATTAGACCTCTTGGGAGTTATTCTATTTGCCCATAACGCATATTTCAAATTAGTGTGTCAAGTCCTCTGGTTGTCCTCCAATGATCTTTTAATAATCCTTATGAGGTTATTATTTATAGATTCAACCAAACCATTACCCTATGGGTAATAATTTGAGGAAGTGTTCAAATATATCCCATTCTTAACAGCCCAGTTAGTTATCTTCAATCCAACAAAAGCTAAAGCATTGTCTGAGATGATTGATTGAGGCACTCCAAATTTGGACACCAAATCATGATAAAAGTTCAAAATAGCAATCTCATTAGATTCCTTCAGAGCCACTGCTTCAGTCCACCTTGTGAAATAGTCTGTAGCTGTAAGTATCCACCTGTGGCCTGTACTTGATGGTGGGTTAATGGGACCTACAAAGTCAATGCCCCATCTCATGAAGGGCTGCTCTACTTGAATTGGCTACAGAGGTAAAGCTGGTAGCCTTTCTTTGCCTGCAAAAATTACACATTTTACACATTTTATAGCCCCTTGCATGGGCATCCTTAAATAAGTTGGGCCAATAATATCTCGCTCTCATTATTTTCCAAGCAGTAGTCCTTGGGGAAAAATGACCCCCTGCTATTCCATCATGATATTCATGCAGCACTTTGTCAGTCTAACCATTACTAATGCATCTTAACAACACACCATTAAAGTCCTTTCTGAAAAGGATGCCATTTATTAAAACATATGGAATGGACTGCAGTCTAAAATATCTTCTTTTGGTTCTGTCTAGACCCATAGACATTTACCAGTTTGCAAAAGTTGAGTCATATTATTAACCCAATTTGTGCCCATTGCTGCTGTATCATCTTGATGTGCATCTTCAATGGTCAGAAGCACCTCCTCCTCTTTTTCTATTTCATTCTTAGAACTGGTAGCAAGTTGTTCACTGAGTCCTCTACCTCTGACAAGCTTGGTCATCTTGATCTCCACATCATATTCCATGACTTTGGTGATCCAACCATCCCTTTTCTCATTTACATCCTTACCTAACAGGAACTCTTTAACGCTAGGGTGAGCAACCATCACATGTATCTTATTATTAGAAATAAGATGCCTAAACTTCTTGAGACTCCTTACCACTACAAGGACATGTTTTTCAACAAAGCTATACCTCTGCTCATACTCCTCCAGCCCCTAACTAAAGAAAGTGATTGGCTATTCAAAGCTGTCACTCTGTTGTTGTACCAGAAACACAAAGATTGTATCTAGACTGCCATAAGCATACAAGGTAAAATCTTTGGAGAAATTGGGATTTACCAGAGTTGGTGTAGCTGATAACTCCTCCTTTATGGACTCAAAGCTGAGTTTGGCCACCTTCATCCAACTAAAAACTATATTTTTCTTTAGCATAGAGGTCAACGGCTTTAATAAATTTGCAATGTTATGTATAAACCTTTGCAGAAAATTAATTCTACCAATAAAACTTTGCAGTCCCTTCTTGTGACTAGGTAAAGGCAGCTCCAGAATAGCTCTTACCCTTTCAGTATCAATGGTAATTCCCTCCTTTGACACAATGTGCCCCGAAAGCTTACCCTCATGCATAGTGAAAATGCATTTCTTGGGATTAAGAGATATCCAAAACTCCTTACATCTCTCAAACACTTGCCTCAAGTGGAATAAGTGTTCAGCTGCATCTTTAGAGAAAACTGTAATTTCATCATGGTACACCAGTACCAATTTATATAGCAGACCCTTAAAAGCCATATCCATAGCTCTTTGAAAAGTGGAGCCAGCATTTGACAGACCAAAAGGCATCCTTTTGTAGGCCATGGTGCCCCATTTGGTAGTACAAGCGGTTTTAAACTGATCCTCCTCCTTGACTAACACTTGATTATAGCCAAAATATCCATCAAGCAAGGAGAATCTTTCAGAACCAGCCACTACTTGCAAAATTTGCTCCATTGAGGGCAGCAGGTAGTGGTCTTTCAAGGTGGCTCTATTAAGGTCTCTAAAGTTGACACACAGCCTAATCTCTCCATTCTTTTTTCTCACAGGGACAAGGTTGGAGACCCAAGAAGTATGCTTGATCAGGAAAATGATCTTTCCCTCGATCAGCTTGGTTAACTCTTTAATCATCAGAGGCTCAAGCTTTGGATTTAAAGCCCTTTGTTTCTACCTCACAGGTTTTGTACCTGGTTCTAACTCTATGGTATGCTCAGAAATATGAGGGTCAAACCCCTTTAGGTCTGAATAATCCCAAGAAAACACATCTTCAAACTCTTGACAAAGAGCAATAAAAGCTCTCCTATCCTCAGGCGAACAAATTTTACCAATTTTGAGAATCTTACCTTTAAAAATTTCTAGCTCCTCGTAATGTTCCTCTTTGACCTGCATGCTGGTTTTATTCCTTTTTAGCTGATCATTAGTACTAAAGATAGATTCCAAGGTTACCAATCCCTTGGGCAGCTTGTTTGTTCTCAACTGAATAATTTGATCATTGCCGTATTACTATTTGAGTTTATCCTGATTCATCACAGAAAACTCATCCTCTTCTAATAGGAACCGCAGAATCTACTCATCACTCTCAAAAACCTACCAATGAATGTTATTGTCAGGGATAGAGGGTCTATCAACTATTTTCACATGAGGCTACACCTTTTCTCTTTGAATATCACTAGGGATATCAAACTAAGCCCCAATTGCAGCTAACCTATCAGCATGATAGTTGTGATTTCTTGGAATAGACATCAAATTGAAAGCATCAAACTCTTCAATCATGTCCCATACCCTATGCTTATAGCATTTCAGAGTATCATTCTTCATAACATGCAGTCCTCTTACCTGATTTACAATAAGTTCACTATCCTCAAACACCTATAAACAACCAATTTTCCTCTTTCTTGCCCACTGCAAACCTTGAATCAACCCTTCATATTTGGCAGTGTTATTGGTGCATGAAAAGGTAAAATGGAAAGAAGAATAATACCTTTCACCTTTTGGAGACATGCATTGCAGCACCACCAGATCCATTCCTATTTCTAGAGCCATCAAAGTACATTTTCCATACCTCATCTAGCCGCTCTATCTGCTATTCTCCATTCTTTACAAGGTTTGGAATTTCTATTTCAGGTTCATGGAGTGTGTAAACCCCCATACCAGTTTCTTGAATGTGTCCCTTAGGATCATCTACAATATTTTCTGAGGCCCACTCCCTTAATAGCACTTCTGGTATACTCTCCGCTTGTAGTTCTTGAGCAGCAATAAGCTCAGGATCATCAGAAATAAAGCAATTTGCATGAACAACACTTGGTGTGTAAGGCTCTATGTGATGTTTGGCAAGTAATTCAGATTTTAGGGTCACTTTGGTGCCATATATGGTCCTAAAAAACATGTGGGCCAGTCCGAGGATAAATATCCCCCTATTTTGGTTGTGAATTCTCTTGATAAACACATGGCAAAATAGGGAGACAAATCTATGATGAACACCTCTTGGGAAATGGAAACATTTGGGCAACTGTACAGAGTGAGACCTAGGTCTTTGATCACACCTACAGTATTAATAGCTATGCCATCTAGTTGGAGTACACCTTTCTCCAGGGGCTGGTATTTCAATCCTAGTTGGTCTGCAATCTGTTTTGGCATCACAGAACTGCTTGCACCACTATCCACCATATAGTTATGTACTAACTTGTCTCTAATTATTAATGACACATAAAATGGGAGTGGTTTAGCACTTTTGTTTGGTTGTTTGTTGTTATCCTGGGATGAATTGGTAAGGACAACCCTAGTTGGGTCAACAGTTGTATCATTAGACACTTTTAAATCAGATAAGGCAGATTGTAACATCCCCTTTTGGCCTGGGATAGCTAGGGAATCCCACATAGACATTGTCACATTCATCTTCTTCATATTTTCAATGATATTGAAAGGTGGAGTGACACCTACCTTCTGATGTGACTTTGTAGCAACAACATCAACCTGCAAATGAGGAATTTCCCTTATTATTGCTAAAGTATTTCTTTGTAAAATATGGGGAATATGGGATGTAGAAGCATCAGCATGTCCTTTTCCTTTGTTTACTACTTGATCTACCTCATAACCCCTCTTTTTAGCTCTTGTATTCGCTGCAATTGAGGCATCATCTCTAATTACACCACAGAATTCACCTTCTTACCAATTTATGAAGGTAGAATCATTTTGAGGTTGATCCTATTGTTGAACAACCCCATCATGAGGTGTATTTTGCTGAGAGGATACAACATTTTGCACCATTAGTGCTTGATTTATCACCCCATTTGAGTAGGTTGCCTGACTATGTGGCTGATTGTATGGAAAACACGATTCATACTCCACAACAAGGTTATTCTAAATAGGGACAAGGTCCCTAACTACATTAATGGGTGCCAGATTGTAAGGTTGAAAAGGCCTTTGGTTGACATTCTGCCTGGGACCCTAATAATTGCTTTGATATGGTGGCCTATTAGCTTGGTATGGTTGGTTTTGCCCTTGATAAGGTTGATTTTGCCCTTGGCTGGGTTGCTGATAAGGCTATCTATTCTGGGACTGCTGCTTTTTGATGTTTACCAGCTCATTCCTAAAAGTTTGTAGAATATTCTTTATTTTTTGTTGGTTATTTTTTATCTCTTTTAACTCTTGAGATGAGCTAGAAAGAGCAGGTTTAGAATTGGCAATATTTGGCAATGTTGTTATAGTAGGTAAAGGGGCAAAATATGGGATGGGCAAAGGCATTGAGGCTTGAATCTCAGGAAAAATGGGCACTGGTGGTCTAGGTGCTATTTTTCTAGCCTGAATCAAGTTATTCTCTGCTCTAATAACTATTTCATATGCATCAGGTAAACTAGTACCTCCTAATGATTGTATCATCAATGAAATGCCACTATTTAGGGCTTTCAAAAAATAAAAGAATGCATATTCTGATGAAGGCCTTACCATGGTAGGAATTATGTCCCATGTCTTCTAGAATCTGAAGTTGAAATCCATCATTTATTCTTGGGGAGCTCTCTTTATTGTAGTCATTTGTTCAACCAATGATAGGTTGTCTGACTTATCTTGAAATTGCTTGTTTAATTTATCACCTAGATCATCCCAGGTTCCTCTGGTCTGCACTGGTAAACTCCTAAACCATTGTAATGCTTTTCCCTTGAAAGAGGCAGCCAGCAGCCTTATGGCTACATTCTCTTGGGTTACATGATGAACACCGCATAGAGAAGCTACATCTCTAATGTGCTCAATTGGGGTGGTTTGATTGTCCCTTGTGAAATAGGGCAGACTCTTCAAAGCTGCCATAGGTATGACATCATGCACTGCCAAATTCAATGGGCTACCCCCATCAAAAGCCACAAATGGCTGATTTCTTGCCATTGGAACAACTAGAGGTAGGTTTACTTGAGCTGGTATAGGAACTACAGGTGCAACGACATGAAATTTGGTGGAGTTGATTGTATTCTTTTAGAAACTGGAGTCCTTACTTCAGCTCTACTCTATCTCCTAGGCAGAGACAGCTGCAAGTAATCAAATGAACTTAAACTCTGAGTTTGAATCTTTCTCATAAAATGTAATAGCAGCATTGATTTGCTTGTCTTTCCTTAGTATGAGTCACCAGATATGCAAGTTTTAACCTCTTACCAGTATGTAAATAACTAGCTGCACATCAAAACAACCAATAAAATTGCAATGTCCCACTGGGTGTGCTAGAAACTATTATCTCTCAGATTTGCACCCTTGCTGCAGTTGTAAAACAAGAGCAAACTGGAGAAACATGGGAATGATCTTGAAGTGTGGGACCTTGCGAAATGAGATCAGACCTCCAGAGAAGGCTAGCTTCCTTAATTGGTTATCACCTAAAACTACTGAATGCTTAGAGGAAAAGAGAGAAGGAATGCTTTTAAAATGAAAGATGAAACATAAAAAACTTGAAAATAAAGGGGTGATTCACCAAGTTGAACAAAAGAACCCTCATAGTACTGAGAAAATGCACAACATCACCAAATATAGCAAGTATACATACACATATTCAAATGATTCTAGCGAAGGTAAGAAACAAGATGATTGAGAGGAACAATATGCTCACAGACAATCATATGCAGATTCACACTAAACTAAAACTCAATAAAAGCGGTAAAATATCTTGCATCTATTCAATGGGAAGGCATAGTTACAGTAGTAGAAAGCTCTGTTTGGAAATAGAAAGCCTAAATGCTAAAAAATTTTGAACCCTATTTACATCTCATCCCTATGCTTATATAGCATTTCAATCTGACCTAAGTCGGTTACAAAAATTTGCTCAAAGAGCTGCTGGAGTAAAATATCTCTGAAGGGACATCCAACTACAAGGAGTTAAGGCATAAAATATTTGGAATAGGGGCAGATAGAAGATATTTTGAATCTTCAATGCAAGCTGCTGCATCATCAATCTGTACCCATGAATTGGTGGAAGATATTTGGGCATTGAATGCGAGCAGCTTCCATGTCTATCTTCAACAATGAACATATGAAATATCTGAAACAAGGTGGTGGAGAGATATTTTTGGTCATTGAATGCAAGCAACTTCCTCTACCTGCAGCAATGAATGCAAAAAATATCTACATCCCGCTCAAAAAAATGGTTGCTGAAACATCCCATAGCCAAAACATGCAAATCCAAATCCAAAACTAAAAGTGAGAATCTATCCCTCAAAAGCCTGCCAAATGAAAGAGGAGACAAAAATAAGCACTTTTGCCTTTTGAATCATGTCAAAATTCACCAAGATGTGGAAGATACAGACGGTCAAAGTTACGGTCAAACTGCACTTGTAGATCGCACTGCATATGCAAACTACTTTGTATGTGTTGTATTTTGCAATTTCATATACAAGCGCTCCTACACTTGACTGCTGGGTTCCTCTATGCATATATGTGATTTCCCTCCTTTTGGATGTTCAAAATGTCTTGCATATGCGATTGCATGTACCCTTTGTGTGTTTTGAATTTTCATTCACATATGCATTTACCTGTGTATATGCCTTTTTGCATCTGTCACCCCTGCCATGTGGCACCACCTAATTCACCGCTGAGATGTCCTAAGACCTATCACTGAGCAATCGCATCCTCCATCGGCTGTCGGAATCACCAAAAATAGGGCGACTGATGCATATTGTCTTGCCGATAGTCATTGTACATTCTCCTTGTATATCCAATTGTATATGCCAACATACAATCACTTCAGCATGCAAACTGCAGACTCAACGCTGAATATGCTGAATTTGATTTTCAAGTCGAGTCTGCCTTGTATACCGCCATTGTATCTGACCTTTGTATACCGCATATACAATGCGAAATATACAAAGGAAAAAATGCATACAAACACTTCATTTCGGCATATACAAAAACCTTTGTATATCTGATTGTATATGCAAACATACAATTGCAAATATACATAAAATGTGTGGACCTCAAAAGATCATCAACCATATTGTAACTTTGAAGTAGGTCTGTCTTGTATCACTTCTTCTTTGTATCTTGGCATATACAATGAACTTATACATACAACTCGCGGACCCCAAAATGACTATTCAATACATTTGATTCCCTAGTCAGATCCACCTTGTATGTTTTCTAATGCAGAGTGTGCAACAAAGTGGTGAAAACATATCAGAATTACGGAACTATTGCTGTGGTTGAACCTTTGAACCACTTGAACCAAATGAACTCATGAACTGTTGAACCTTTAACTATCGGTTCAACCTACGCTATCAGTTCAACATACTTCCATCTCCCAGACTTAGGCTATCGGCGTAACCCTATCCTCATTGCCCGATATCAAAATTCACACTGATATGCAGATTACTTCACTTTGACTCCATTGAACCAATTGAACCGGTTCAACCATCAGTTCAATCAAATGTTTTCAGCCATCTCAAAAATTCTTCCGATGGTTCTTCTCACCCCGATGCATTACTTAACTTTCTATTGCCGGTTCCCTCTACTGATCCTACCAGTCATTCCTTGTATCTGCAGAAGGTGAACTTCCAACATACACTCTATGTTACCATTCCGGCCAATCATCCCTTACATCATTAGAAATGTATCTTTTCAATGTACATTCAAAAGATGTATTCCAATAAACATTCAGAACATGTTTTTGCAACCCTGACACATAATTTTAGGATACACATAAAATGTATATTCACACACAATTGCGATATACACAGGAATTGTATCTCAAGTGAAATAATGCCAAAATCTTAGCCAAGGACATCCTCCACAACCAAACTTGCAGTCTCTATTCTATTGAGCCCTAGCACATAGAGATGCTAGGCTCTCTACTGCGACAACTCTTCCAGAGATTGGATCCTCTGTCCCATTCTGCCATAAACATGAACAAAAATAAAACAAAATAGAAAACTATGTACAGGGTCCATTCCACTGATTTCAAAGAAATCCACCAGTGGAATGGTCTCAGTCATGCATCTTCGACAACAGAAAACTAGATTATGTAACGAATAATTTGATACAGAGAGTATACAAAGAACAATTCAATACACAGGGAATTTATATAGAACACAGAACTTGTGAACACAGACTAACAAAACTTCTATTTCTTCAATCAAACTTCATCCTCTAATCTCCTCTTCCAAAAATGTGTTTATATCTCTCCTCATTCAGTTCTAACCAAAACACCACAAGTTGAAGTTGTTACAACTTCCAACTGGAATAGCAAAACTCTAACTAATCACATGAAACGTCTGGCATACGACATGACTTAAACACATTAACAAGACACCTAAACATAACACACTTGATTTAATCATCCACATACCCCAATTGCCCAAGATGTCAAATTGGCTTATCAAGATGCCAAATTTGTAACACTGGTTCACATGATGGGGTTTTTATGACAAACATGAAACCACAACAACAAGGACTACATGACAACATGCACAAACATAGAAATGCATAAAACATAACAACATATTAAGATCTTAGTCTTCTCCCTCATATGTATATTTAGCTTGTTGAAGGGGTGCTCCTGCACCATACTCTCGGAGAGAAGAAATCTCAAGCCCACTTGAGATGAGGGTTTGAAAATATGTACCGTAGTTTGTGATCTGATCTTCAGTCATCCAAACTACCTCTGAATTAGGTTTTCCCTGCCAAGCCACCAAGTACTCCATGTACTCTTTGTTCCTTGTCTTCTTTGCCACTCTTGAGTCTAAGATCTTCTTCAATTTTGGTGGATCATGATTAGGGACATCATCATCTGTTGTACCCTGCAATGGTTCCTATTCTACATCTGCATTCTACTTGTATGGAGTTAAATCACATACATTGAAAATGGGTGACAATCCAAGGTCAAGAGGAAGTTGGATCTCATAAGCATTCTGCCCACACTTCTTCAAAATCTGATATGGTCCAATCTTCCTCTAGATTAGCTTGGTATATTTACCTTTGGGGAGCCTCTCCTTCTTCAGATTAACCCACACCAAATCTCCAACATCAAATTGTACATCTCTCCTCTTCTTATCAGCATATGTTTTGTACTTCAATGAAGTTTGTTGGAGTATGGTGCAGGAGCACCCCTTCAACAAGCCAAATATGCATCTAAGGGAGAAGACTAAGATCTTAATATGTTGTTACGTTTTATGCATTTCTATGTTTGTGCATGTTGTCATGTAGTCCCTGTTGTTGTGATTTCATGTTTATAATAAAAACCCCATCATGTGAACCAGTGTTACAAATTTGGCATCCTGATAAGCTAATTTGAACATCTTGGACAATTGGGGTATGTGGATGATTAAATCAAGTGTGTTATGTTTAGGTGTCTTGTTAATGTGTTTAAGTCATGTCGTATGCCAAACATGTGTCATGTGATTAGTTAGAGCTTTGGTATTCTGGTTGGAAGTTGTAACAACTCCAAGTTCTTGTGTTCTGGTTGGAACTAAATGAGGAGAGATATAAACACATTTTTGGAAGAGGAGATTAGAGGATGAAGTTTGATTGAACAAAAAGAAGTTCTATCAATTTTTGTTCACAAGTTTTGTGTTCTACATAAATTCCCTGTGTATCGAATCGTTTTGTGTATACTCTCTATATCAAATTGTTCGTTACATAATCTAGTTTTTTGTTGTCAAAGATGCAAGACTGAGACCATTCCACTGGTGGATTTCTTTGAAATCAGTGGAATGGACCCTATACATATTTTTCTATTTTGTTTTCTTTTTGTTCGTGTTTGTGGCAGAATGGGACAGAGGATCCAATCTCTAGAAGAGTTGTCACATTAGAGAGCCTAACATCTCTATGTGCTAGGGCTCAATAGAATAGAGACTGCAAGTTTGGTTGCAAAGGATGTCCTTGGTGTAAGATTTTGGCATTATTTCACTAGAGATACAAATCCTATGTATATCGCAATTGTGTGCGAATATACATTTCTTGTGTATCCTGAAATTGTGTGTTGGGGTTGCAAAAACATGTTTTGAATGTCTATTGGAATACACCTTTTGAATGTACATTGAAAAGATACATTTCTAATGATGTAAGGGATGACTGGCTGGAATGGTAACATAGAGTGTATGTTGTAAGTTCCCCTTCTGCAGATACAAGGAATGACCAGTAAGATCGGCAAAGGGAACCGGCAATAGAAAGTTAAGTAATACATCGGGGTGAGAAGAACCATTGGAAGAATTTTTGAGATGGCCGAAAGCATTTGGTTGAACCAATGGTTGAACCAGTTCAAAGGTTCAATAGGTTCAATTGGTTCAATGGAGTCAAAGTGAAGTAATCTGCATATTAGTGTGAATTTTGATATTGGGTGATGAGGATAGGGTTACGCCGATAGCCTAAGTCTGGGCGATGGAAGTATGTTGAACCGATAGCCTATGTTGAACCAATAGTTAAAGGTTCAACAGTTCACGAGTTCATTTGGTTCAAGTGGTTCAAAGGTTCAACCATAAAAATAGTTTCATAATTCTGATTAGTTTTCACATATTGGAATACACCTTTTGAATGTACATTGAAAAGATACATTTCTAATGATGTAAGGGATGACTGGCCGGAATGGTAACATAGAGTGTATGTTGGAAGTTCACCTTCTGCGGATACAAGGAATGACCTATAGGATCGGCAAAGGGGACCAACAATAGAAAGTTAAGTAATGGATCAGGGTGAGAAGAACCATCGAAAGAATTTTTGAGAGGGTCGAAAGCGTTTGGTTCAACTGATGGTTGAACCCGTTCAAAGGTTCAAAGGTTCAACAGGTTCAATTGGTTCAACGGAGTCAAAGTGAAGTAATCTACATATCAGTGTGAATTTTGATATCAGGCGATGAGGATAGGGTTACGCTGATAGCCTAAGTCTAGGCAATGGAAGTATATTGAACCGATAGCTTAGGTTGAACCGATAGTTAAAGGTTCAACAGTTCATGAGTTCATTTGGTTCAAGTGGTTCAAAGGTTCAACTACAGTAATAGTTCCATAATTCTAATCTATTTTCACCACATTATTGTACACTCTGCATCAAGTGGTATCAGAGCAAAGGAGTATCCTTTGGGTAGAAGAAGAAGACAAGATGTCAGATGAAGAAGGGTCATAAGAGTACCCAGCGAAGATGACCAATGCTAAGTTGGATGTTCTAGTGAAGAAGCAATTGGTAGAGAGCAAAGTAGTTAGGGATTAGAATCAGGCCTTGAGAAATGAGTTAGAGAAGTTGAGGGACAAAGTAGAGAAGGGAGAAGAAGATTCTGGTGATGAAGAGGATGGGGATGAAGAGAAGATCCCTAGACAGGAAGAAATGGAGGTTCCTGCAGACCAGAGACCCTTAATCAATGCCCTCAAATCCATGGAGAGAAGGACCGTGGATATGAAACTAGACCTGCTCATGTTTGCAGGTAAAATGGATCCAGATTCAGTGATGGAGTGGATAGACTCCTTGAATAATTTCTTTGAGACCGAGGAGATACCAGACCACCAAAGGGTGAAGATGGCCCAATCCAAAATGAAAGGGGTTACACTAACTTGGTGGACTTTCATCCAAGATGACAGGGTGAAAGAGGGAAAGAGAAGAGTTGATACTTGGAATAAGATGGTGGCTTTAGTGAAGGAAGCCTATGTTCCATTGGATTACAACATCCAACTACATAAGAGGAAACAAAATTTGAAGTAGAAGGAGTTAGATGTCAGTTAATACACTGAAGAGTTCATGAAACTATGTGTAAAGGCAAAGGTAAAGGAGGGTGAGGATGAGAAGGTGGCAAGGTACCTCAATGGATTGAGGTTTAACATCCAAGAAGATTTAAATCTGCATAACCCAGATATAGTCCAAAAGTGCTACCAATTGGCATTCAAAGTGGAAGAGAAATTAAAGAGAAGACAAGAGAAGAATAGTAGAGGAAGAGGGAGATAGCAAAGAGGAGGAAGAAGTCCTTTCAAAGGTAGAGGAAATGGATTTGGATACCAAGGTGAATCAAACCAAGAGAGCAACAAAGGAGACAATAGTCAAACCCAAGGGGGAAGTTACAATCAAAGAGGGAACTTTAGGGGCAGAAGACCACCGTTTAGAGGGAGAGATGAGGGCAGGGGACCTCTCAGATGTTACAATTGTAATCAAGAAGGCCACATAGCCAGCAGATGTCTAGAAAAGGTAACAAGTTCAATGGGAGAAAGGAGGACAAATCTAATCCAAGAATCTGATTGTCAAAGTGTGACAAGATTAAACACTTTTCAAAGTGTGAATGCTCCTGACAATTATGGATATCCTGAGAAAGGAGAATCTTAGATGATTAGGAGAGCAATGACCACCATGAAGGTACCTAACAAAGAACCCCCGCAAAGGAAGTCTCTCTTTAGAACTACTTGCAAAGTAGGTGGAAAGGTATGTAAAGTTCTGATTGACTCCGGATCCACTAAAAATTTTGTGTCCATTGAAATGGTAGAAAAGCTTAAGCTTAGAAGATTACCACATCCATGCCCATATAAGGTCTCATGGCTCACTCAAGGTCAGAAAACAATTGTGGAAGAGCAGGCTTGGGTGGAGTTTCAAATTGGAACATACAAAGATAGATTATTGTTTGACATTGCCAAGATGGATGCTTGCCATCTTCTATTTGCGAGACCATGGCAATATGACTTAAAAGCACACCATGATGGAGTTAGGAACACATATTCAATCGCCAAGGATGGTAAGGTGATAGAATTGCTACCTTTGATGGAGAATGAAGTGGAATCAAAGGGGAAGGAAGTTAAGGTGATGATGGTAGAAGGCAAACAATTCATGAAAGATATAGTAGAAGAAGGTGCAGTTGCATATGCTCTAATTCCATGCCTAAAGGTTAATAAGGAGTAGCAGTAGGAAATCAAGGGAGAGAAGAAGCAAAGGTTCATAGATCTGGTTGTCTAAGAGCTATTGGACAAGTACAAAGGCATCATCTCTGATGGAATTCCAAGGTCCCTACCACCTATAAGGGACATCATCCATTGCATAGATCTGATCCCAAGATCTACACTTCCAAACAATGCAGCATACAAGCCTACCCCATAACAAAATGCAGAGGTAGCAAGGCAAATTAAGGAATTGTTGGAGACAAGCCTAATTGGCAAGAGTTTAAGCCCATGTATAGTACCGACTGTCCTAGCACCAAAGAAGGAAGGCACTTGGAGACTTTATACTGATTCAAGGGCTATCAACAAGATAACAATCAGGTATAGGTTCCCAATCCCTAGAATAGAAGGTTTGCTTGATTGCTTGGGGGGTGCAAAATATTTCAAAAAAATAGATCTAAAGATTGGCTATCATCAGATTAGGATTAGGCCAGGAGATGAATGGAAAACTGCATTTAAAACAAATGAGGGGTTATATGAGTGGAAGGTCATGCCTTTTGGTTTGTCCAATGCCCCTAGTACCTTTATGAGCTTGATGAATGAGGTCTTGAAGGAATTCATAGGCAAATTTGTCATAGTATATCTAGATGACATTCTGATTTTCAGTAATACAAGGGAAGAGCACCTCAAACATATAGACTTGGTCCTCAAAAGGTTACATGAACAATAGCTAATGATCAACTTAGATAAGTGTTTGTTCATCCATGAGGAGATCATCTATTTGGGTTTTGTCATCTCATAGGGAAAACTGAAAATGGATCAAGAGAAGGTAAGTGCCATATTGTCTTGGCCAACTCCTAGAACCATGAATGATGTTAGAAGTTTCCATGGGTTAGCAACCTTCTATAGGAAGTTTATAAAGGGGTTTAGTCATGTTTGTGCATCCATGCTTGACACCATAAAAGGAGGACAGAAGTGTAGGTTCACTTGGACAAAGGAGGCAGATGATTCATTTGAAACATTAAAGAAGAAGGTGGCAGAGCAACCAGTCCTTGCACTTCTTGACTTCAACAAGATTTTCTAGGTAGAATGTGATGCAAGCCACATGGCAATTGGAGCAGTACTCAGTCAAGAAGGTAGGCCTATTGCATTTTTCAGTGAGAAGCTAAATGATGCAAAGAAGAGATACTCATCATATGATTTGGAGATGTATGCTCTAGTACAGTCACTCAAAAAGTGGAGGCATTACTTGATGCCCAAAGAATTCATAGTGTTCATAGATAATCAGGCCCTTAGTTTCATAAATAGCCAAGAGAAGATGAACCATAGGCATATGAAGTGGGTGGAGACTTTACAATATTTCACCTTCACACTCAAGCACAAGAAAGGGGTCAAGAACAAGGTAGCAGATGCTTTGAGCAGAAGGGCTCTAACCATAAATTAGATCCAATTGGAGAGTGTTGGCATTGACTCTTTGAAGGCCATGTATGATGCTAATGGAGACTTTGGAGAGATCTACAAGGTATGCATTTCCTTTGGTGACAAATATCATGCTGAGTTCTCTAAATTTCTGATCCAAGATGGATTACTTTTCAAAGGTGGACAGTTGTGCATTCCACGGTGTTCTATGAGACTGAATATCATTAGGGAGAAACATTATGGGGCCATGGCAGGACATTTTGGTTTAGATAAGACTTTTGATCTTGTGAAGAGGAATTACTATTGGCCAAAGTTGCAGTCAGATGTAAGGAGATTTGTGGAGGCATGTGTGATATGTCAGAAAGAAAAAGGGAGATCAACTAATGCAAGCTTATATCAGCCACTACCCATTCCTTCCAAGCCATGGGACAGCATAAGCATGGACTTTGTATTGGGTTTACCTAGGACAAGGAAGGGATATGATAGTTTTTTTATTGTAGTTGATAGATTTAGTAAAATGGCACACTTCTTGCCATGCAAAACCACTTGTGATGCTTCATATGTTGCAGATATGTTTTTCAAAGAGATAGTCAGAATACATGGATTGTCATTAAGCATAGTGTCAGATAGAGATGTGAGATTTATTGGCCACTTTTGGAGGACTCTTTGGAGGAAGCTCATAACCAACTTATGCTTCTCATCAGCCTACCGTCCTCAAACAGATGGTCAGACTGAAGTGATTAACTGTTCATTGGGAAATCTGCTAAGGTGTTTGACAAGGCAGCATGGAGAGAAGTGGGATAACATCCTACCACAAGAAGAATTTTCCTATAATGACACCATCAATAGGAGTATAGGTAAGTCACCTTTCCTGGTGGTATATGGCATTCCTCCAAGGGGTATTTTGGAGTTCAGAGATCTGCCTATAGAAGAGTCTATTAGTGCAGATGGAGAAGCCTTTGCATCAGCCATCAAGGAGGTGCATAATCAAGTCAAGAACCAACTCCAAAAAACTTCATTGAAGTACAAAACATACGCTAACAAGAAGAAGAGGGATGCACAATTTGATGTTGGAGATTTGGTGTGGGTTAATCTAAAGAAGGAGAGGCTCCCCAAAGGTAAATATACCAAGCTAATACAGAGGAAGATTGGACCATGTCAGATTTTGAAGAAGTGTGGGTAGAATGCTTATGAGATCCAACTTCCTTCTGACATTGGATTGTCACCCATTTTCAATGTATGTGATTTAACTCCATACAAGCAGAATGCAGATGTAGAACATGAACCATTGTAGGGTATAGCATATGATGATATCCCTAAGCATGATCCACCAAAATTGAAGATCTTAGACTCAAGAGTGGAAAAGAACACAAGGAACAAAGAGTACATGGAGTACTTAGTGGCTTGGCAAGGAAAACCTGATTCAAAGGTAATTTGGATGACTAAAGATCAGATCACAAACCATGGTGCAGAATTTCAAACCCTCATCTCAAGTGGGCTTGAGATGTCTTCTCCCATGGAGTATGGTGCAGGAGTACCCCTTCAACAAGTCAAATATACATTTGAGGGAGAAGACTAAGATCTTAATATGTTGTTATGTTTTATGCATTTCTATGTTTGTGCATGTTGTCATATAGTCCTTGTTGTTAGGATTTCATGTTTGTAATAAAAACCCCATCATGTGAACTAGTGTTACAAATTTGGCATCCTGATAAGCTAATTTGAACATCTTGGGCAATTGGGGTATGTGGATGATTAAATCAAGCGTGTTATGTTTAGGTGTCTTGTTAATGTGTTTAAGTCATGTCATATGCTAAACATGTGTCGTGTGATTAGTTAGAGTTTTGGTATTCTGGTTGGAAGTTGTAATGACTCCAACTTCTGGTGTTCTGGTCAGAACTGAATGAGGAGAGATATAAACACATTTTTGGAAGAGGAGATAAGACGATGAAGTTTGACTGAAGAAATAGAAGTTCTGTTAGTTTCTGTTCACAAGTTTTGTGTTCTATATAAATTCCCTGTGTCTCAAATTGTTCTGTGTATACTCTCTGTATCAAATTCTTCATTACATAATCTAGTTTTCTATTATCGAAGATGCAAGTCTGAGACCATTCCACTAGTGGATTTCTTTGAAATCAGTGGAATGGACCCTGTACATAGTTTTCTATTTTGTTTTCTTTTTGTTCGTGTTTATGGTGGAATGGGGAGAGAGGATCCAATCTCTAGAAGAGTTTACTCAGGAGAGAGCCTAGCATCTCTATGTGCTAGGGCTCAACAGAATAGAGACTACGAGTTTGGTTGTAGAGGACGTCGTCAGTGTAAGATTTTGGCATTATTTCATTGGAGATACAATTCCAGTGTATATCCAAATTTTGTACGAATATACATTTCGTGTGTATCGTGAAATTGTGTGTCGGGGTTACAAAAACATGTTCTCAATGTCTATTGGAATACACCTTTTGAATGTACATTGAAAAGATACATTTCTAATGATGTAAGGGATGACTTTCTGGAATGGTAATATAGAGTGTATGTTGGAAGTTCACCTTCTGCGGATACAAGGAATGACCAGTAGGATCGGTAGAGGGAACCGGCAATAGAAAGTTAAGTAATGCATCGGGGTGAGAAGAGCCATCGAAAGAATTTTTGAGATAGCTGAAAGCATTTGGTTGAACTGACTGTTGAATAGGTTTAAAGGTTCAAAGGATCAAAGGTTCAAAGGTTCAACGGGTTCAATTGGTTCAATGGAGTCAAAGTGAAGTAATCTGGATATCGGTGTGAATTTTGATATCAGGGGATGAGGATAGGGTTATGCCAATAGCCTAAGTCTGGGCAATGGAAGTATGTTGAACTGATAGTTAAAGGTTCAACGGTTCACGAGTTCATTTGGTTCAAGTGGTTCAAAGGTTCAACCACAACAATAGTTCTGTAATTCTGATCTATGTATACTCTCTGTATATTTGATTGTATATGCAAACATACAATCACAAATATACATACAATGCGTGGACCTCAAAAGATCATCAACCATATTGTAACTTTGCAGCATGTCCGGCTTGTATCACTGCTTCTTTTTATCTCAGCATATACAATGCACTTATACATACAACTCGTAGACCCCAAAATGACTATTCGATACATTTGATTCCTCAGTCGGATCCACCTTGTATGTTTTCCCTTTGTATATTTCTTTTGTATATCGCAATATACAATGTGACTCAATATACAAGTCGTGGACCTGAACCTTTGTATTTGCCAAAATTGACTTTTGGGTCAAGTCCAGCTTGCATATTCCCTTTGTATATTTGTCTTGTATATTGCAATATACAATGCGAAATATACAAAGGAAAAAATGCATACAAACCTTGCACACAAACATGCATTTGAACTTGTACCTACCCTTTATAAGTGCGGTTGGTGGGCCCTAGGCATTGTATCTCTTCCTTGTATTTGTTCTTTGCATCTTGCATATACAATGTGACTTGTATATAGGATACAATCACATTGTGCATTCAGCAGACCCCACCAATTGCATCTTACCTTTGTATATGCACTTTGTATATTGCTAATTGTATGCAAGATACAACTGCCCAATATACAATCACCTTTGTATCAAAGTGGACCCCACATTCCTTTGTATATTCGGCCTTGTATGTCAACTTTGCATGTGCGCTGATATACATTCTCTTTTGTATGTGCCCTTGTGACTTGTCAATATACATTTTGCCTTGTATGTACCCTTTTGTATGTTGGCCTTGCATGTCTTTGCCTTTGTATATTTTCTTTTGTATGTGCCCTTGTAACTTGGTACCTTATATCTCGTTGATCTACATTTCCTTTGCATATGCAAACATACAATGGCGAATGTACATGCGAACATACATTCAAAAATGCATATACAAATACTAAGTATAAAATCAAGATTTATCTATGATGGAAAGAACTTGAAGAGAAAGGGTTTCTAGATTTTTTTGGGTTTTCAGCAATGATTCTTAAGGTGAGATTTTTGGGATTTTTGACAAGGCATAGCATAAAATATTTGAAGGATTTTAAGCCTGTAGGGTCATTTCTAAAGGATTTTCAAGGGAAATGCAACATGAAACTATTTAACTCTATATAGAGGAAAATAGGTCAACAGTTATACTATAAATTCAGAGATCAAGTATAATTGTGGGACTATACCATGAAAATCTTAGAACCAATTGTCACCAAGGCGAGATTCAAAGACAAACGAAGTGTAAGAAGCAATAGTATTGTTATGGTTTGTAAGTGCAATAAAACACCATCAAGGTCATATGAAAAAGTGGATGGAGTGATTCTACTAGCCAAGCATTGAATAATATATGTCAACCCCATCATCATATATGGACTTGGTCCATTTTTTGATTTCTTGCTAAAGGGATGCTAGGTCCACATCAGTCTAATATGTTTTTCATCATCTACCTACTAGATAGAAACACTAGAGGAAGGGAAACAATAAATTAAGAGGAGAAACAAGTGCCTTAGGGACAATCATGTAGGAGGGTGCCCCCAAGTCACCAACCACGATGCTTTGTCAGTAAGACACAACACACAACATTGAAAAATAGAGGAGAAGCAATATAGGAGAATGATGATACAAATAGAAGAAGGGTCACAACAAAGGTAGTCTCTTGGTATCTAGACCTTACAAGAGAATCAAGGGTCATCTCAAGAGGCCTAAAAAACACATAACACATCACGAGAGATAAACGGTTAGAGATACTTACCTGCTAATGTCATCGTACAAAATTTTAGAGCCTACAAACCTCTTAGAGAGGTACTCAATCAGTTTTGTACAAAGGTCGAGTGGTTCTTATGAGAGTCTTGCTTGTAATAAGAAAATCCATGTAATGCTTGTTTCTCAAATTCTTGTGTAAGGGAAACCTTTTGTTTCTTATGAGGGGGAGAACCACTATTATTTCCAATTGATGATAATCGTCTTTCTCTTTTCCAATTTTTAGTGAGTTTTTGTTGTTGATTTCATCTACCATAGTAAGAAGACTCATCTTGTACTATTTTGCTCTTTTACTTTGTTATAGTTGTTTGTATCGGTTGTTCCATTTGTTTTTCTAATGCATTTTGGTTATTTCCTGATCCTTGTAAAGATAATATAGGAGGAACCTTAACATAAATTATGTTTCTATGTGGACAAGGTGGGCTATCCAACTTTGCCTTATCCACTTCTATTATGCCCAAGATGTTATCATATTCTAAATAATCCTCATCGTCTACTTCCACTAAACCCTAGTCCATCATATTGTTATCAGTATGCTTAGGGAAAGGATTAGTAAAGATTTGTAAATTTTGATTCGACAGAGCAACCAACTTATTTCCATTGTCATTCACACTCGATACTTGTATCACATTCGAGTCGATGAGGTCTTGTATTTTATATTTAAGATGCATACATCATTCATTATCATGTCCTTATGTCTGATGATAATGACAAAATGCATTAACATCAAAGTAAGGTCCTTGAGGTTTGTTAGGATCCAAAGGCTTAATTGGGGGAAGCTTCATAAGATTATTACTAATAGCTTGATTCATGATAGAATGATAAGACTCAAATATAGTGTAAAATTTCTTTGCTAATATGGTGCCTTCTTCAGATTAGTGATATCTTGATGAAACTCGTATTATTTCTTTTAAGGTTGTTTTGTGACGGTCCATCCGTGGATTGACCAACTTGAGCCAATGAGTTTTGGTTTTCATATTGACTAGATGAAAGTTGATAATCATGAAGGGCGGTACATAAATGTTAAAAGGAGTTATACTTCATCAAGAGGATTTTATCACAGATATTAGGTTGTAGATTCATAATAAACACATTCTAAACATCCTCATCTTTCATCTGATATTGAATTTATGCATAGAGAGATTGATATCGACTAATAAACTCAGTTAACTACTCTTTCAGAACTTGCTTATAATGAACTAATTCAATCAAAGAAACTTGATGTCCAATATTTGCTTGAAAATGTTGTAAAAATTGATCAACCAACTGTAAAAAGGAGTGTATTGAATCCAGAGGTAAAGAGTAAACCCATTCTAAAGTAGTATCTTCGACAGATCATGGGAAACATTTTGCTAACAAGTCCTCTTCAAAGTAGAAATCACTACACATAGTTGTGAATGCTACCACATGAGTATTAGGATCACCTTTTCCACCATATTTTTCAAGGCAAGGGCTCTCAAACCTCTCAGGCATAGGAGTTCTCAAAATTTCATAGGATAAGGGATTACGGGCATGATAAGTTGGTATATTAGTGTTGGAAAGAGACATTGCTTCAGTATGGACATGTGTGTTGTCATTGATGGCAACAAGGCTTAGATATCCCTTCAACATGACAAGAAGAAATAACTACAGAAGGTCATATTAGAATTCAGTTCTGGTTGGTAAAAATGACCAAGTATAGCTAATATACAGAGTACAGGATAGTAAGTGGATTAGTGTGCTTCCGTAGATGATGACCTGGAAATGTGGGTCAAATATAATGTTCATATTTATTTTGTGTTGCTATATTCCAGTGATCAAGTCTTGACTTCTTCCAGAAGTCATTTGGAGAAAATGTGTAAGTCTGGAAGAACAGAGGTATGATAGGAATAGTGTATAGTGCAGAGTAATATGGTCCACATTCCTCTGCAAGTGCATATTTTGTTCTGCAGTTCTGAAGAAAGATAAAGATAAGTCATGACTATCAGAATCCAAATTTGTAGCTCTGGAAGTGCAACAGATCTTATTCTACAGGTTCTCCAATATCGACATCTAGTATGACAGTATTACAGTGTGATAGGACAATAGTTCTAGGGTTTGTATTATGGCATACATATTTATCTTGTTTTGTGGAGTTGAAGACTTGTCAAGAGATCAACAATGTTTGTTGAATATGATTCATGAAGTCCCATTTGGTCCACAGCTTGAGTTATGATGTGACAAAGGAACCTATCATATATGTTATCAAGAAACAAGCTGACATGTTGGTTGAATCCTTATGTGAAGAAGAAATATGAGTTGGATTATAAAGGTAAGTGGTTGTATGATTAGATCCAACACATATGAAGACATATGCATGATGGTTTGGATTCACATTGATGATTTAACACAAGAACAAGCTGACAAGATATAATACTTGGTGTACATGTTTCACAATTTGCTTGTTGACTTGATCATGAGAAAGATTTAGTTGCAGATATAGATAGAGGATGGATTTTGGTGTTTGACATGGATGATGTACAATGTGATGTATCAGAATGCAAAATATGTGAAGATAGAATAGTCATAGCAAATAAAGAGAGATATTGAGCATATGTAAAAGAAGAGCATAGAAACAAGGGCAGACTAAAATGAAGAGTTTGAGTCGGTATTCAAAAGCTTAATTATAACTATAATCATGCATAAGTAGATGCAATCAAAACATTTCATCTTTGGCAGTGAGACACCCTTATTCTTCTTCTTCTTTCTTTCCTTCAGGAAGTGAGTCTCCTTTGAGCAGTGAGCCTCTTGTAATTCGGTATTGCTATAATAAAAGTATTTCCTAAGAGATAACACTCTTCTTGGTTTTTCACCACCTTGGGGTTTTCCATGTAAAAATCCTGGTGTCTATGTATTATGTTCTTATGGTTGCTATTCATTTGTATATTGTGCTATTGTTTAATTAAGTTTGGAAAATGGTTAAAAGTGGAAGTGCATAAATGGTTTTATAGAACACTGATTCACCCCCCCTGTTAGTATTCCTAACATTCAAAAATTAGTATCAGAGCCTAGTTCCTTGGAAGAAGCCTAACAACTTGAGGAAGATCCAGGAAGGTTCATCATAGTAGCACAAAGGTATCTCACTTATCCTGAAGCAAATCCTCCTAGCAGTATTATATTTGGCAATCAAATATATGTCAATAATGAACAATTTCAAGCAGCTCTAGAAGATCTTGACAACTCCAAGGCTGATATTAAGGAAGCTGATGATTGCATTCTAAAATTAAAGAAATAGATTAGTAAATCTTAGGAAAGAAGGAAAGAATTACATGAGCAACTAAGAAAAGAAAATGAATCTACAGAGAGTCATCTCAGGGTGATTGAAGAAAAGACCAAGGATGAGGATTGTCTGAATTAAGTTGTGAAGGACAAGTCAGAGGAATGTGAAAAACTAGGGAAAGAAGTTCTTCTCTTAAAGTTTGATCTAGAAGCAGCCAACAGGTACAAAGAAAAATTCAAAATAAGCTCTACAGAACTTGATGAGTTGTTGGCTAGTCAAAAGTATCTAGATGACAAATAAGGTTTGGGTTTTGAAAAAGGAGAAGCTCAAATTTAGGGCAAGACAGATCTAAAGAAGGAAGAGGCAGAAACCATCTGGTAAGGAATCAAAGAAGAAGACCCAAAAGACCTCTGATCAGGCAACCAAATGCACAAAGGTACCCATCTTTCAATGGTCTTTGTTTCAAATGCAACAAGTATGGTCATAGGGCCACTCGGTGTAGAATTAGAATAAATCAAATGATCCATCTCTTTTTGGTGAATATTTCAATTGCAAGAAGACTGGTCATAAAGCAAATGAATGCAAAAGTGTTTCCAGAAATGTACCAAACTATCCAAGGAATGGTCAACCCTTCAATGGCAAATGTTTTGCATGCAATTGATTTGGGCATATGGCTAATCAATGGAGATCAAGACCAATTCCCAATTATGGAAGAAATCAAGGTCAAAGAAATGTTGTTTGTTTCAATTGTAACAAACCCAAACATTTTGCCAAATTTTGCAGTAGCAGAAATGTAACAAGAGACTATCCTGCAAAGAAAGGGAAAAATGAACAGAGAGATGACAAGGACAAGAACAAGGTTGATTTGGCAGAAACCAAGAATGAGATGAGCAAGATCTAGATCAGAAAAGATGTTAATAAAGATAAGAAAGAATCGACACCAGCTTCTAGTGTAGATACCTCCTCCGAGAAGTGAATTGGGAGCTTTGGCTTAGGAGTAGTGTTGAAAATTCAAAACCCCCAACCAGAAAGTGGGTGCCAGAGTCAGGCATGAAGGTGTATGATGGAATATGATGTGACAAATCTCCTAAAAGAAAAATTGAAAGGAAAGGAGTCAATGCGGCACATTGTGGAGCAATCTTGATCGACTGTATCTATCAAAGAAGACATGTAGCTTTTTGGGAATGAGCATTTATGACAATTTAGGTCAAGTCATGTGGAGGATAAAAAGAGAATTGTTTGATTTCAAAATCTCTTTACACTTGAGATATCAGACATCTAAGTGAGATTAAGATGAAGCTCGTGCGGCAACAACTAAGACTAGGAGAATTCAAAGTGATTCAAAGTAGTAAAAACCCTAATCTAGCATTAAGAGGTATTTATAGTTTGAAACCATTTTTAAAATTTGCTTGATTATCTGTGGAAATGGCAATACCTCAAGTAGTGGATATCACTGAAAGGCCTAGACCAAAATTTAAGAAACATCCCTACAAAGCAATAGAAGTGGATCCATTGGGAGCATTCTCACACATTCCACACAGAATTCTATATATAGAGGATGTTAGGGCATATATTCATGTTGCCCTAGAAGAACATGAGAAGAGAAAACTCACCAACTTATTTTTAAACCACTTGTGTGATGGAGATTATGATCTAAAGAATGAATACAAGGCATTGGAGACAAAGAAATTTATTCAATACATTGACTTTCAGACCTTCACTAAGGATGAATGGGTCTGGTATGTATTAAGAAAGATTCATGATGAATTCATGTGGCTCGAGAGACCCTTTAAGATCACAAAAGATGCTATAAGGGCTATAACTGGTCTATGCTCGACCGGATCTATACTAGTTCTAAATGTCGTGTATTCGGCACATCAATCTATACAACTTTTGAAATGGTGAAGGAAGATGTGGAGTATGATATCTGTGAACTACTTCAATAACAACTAATGGAAAATCTAAGTAAAACTAAAGAGCAAAAATATCCATTCAAATATGGTACGCTGATTCTCTGTCTATTCTTCTACAACATGCAAGAATTCCCAGGTATGGAAAATTTGTTCTAGATAAGTGAAAAACATGCTTCAGTCCAAATTAGAAATCATCAAAATAGCATAGGAAGTATTGATGCTTAGAAATCTGCCTTGTGGGGCTATTTAAAAATATTCAAAACATGATGCAGTCAAGGGAAAGAATCCCTAATGCAATTGTTGAGAAATACAAAGATACCATCTGTTTCATGGTTACCAAGGATCAGTGTTTAATGGAGGTTATTAAGCCCAGAACTATTTGGGTCATGCCCATGGGATATGAGGTAGATGGTAGAATATTAGAAAATTATGCTCAGCATGTATTAAGTAAACCCAGAGATACCAAGGAAGAAAGATTTGGGACTTATGAGGAATTGCGTGCTAAAATTCATGTTGAAGTAAGGAAACCAGAGATCTCTAGGAAAATGTGGAAATTGGCAGAATAAATTGCCATAAAACATGGATTCACTAAGGAACAAGTCAAAGAAGCAAGGGAAAAAGGTCAAGCAGAAAGGGAAGTAAGGGAAAAGAAAGGAAGTGAAAAGGTAAGGATGAACCTAAAAAAAAATGAAAAACCTCAAGCAAAAAAGAGGTCTACCATAAGCTCTGCCTCCTCATCTGGCCCTACATCTACTGACATAAAGGAATCTGTAAAGAAGCCAACTGACAAGGAGCAAAAAGACAAAAAACAAAAGTATAAGAATGTATGTAAGTATAAGTGAAAAAATGAAGAAGAAACTGAGTCAGATGAAGATGTCAAGAAAATGAAATATGAGGCTAGTAAAGCCTATGGAAGTAGCAAATAAAAGCACTCCGAAAGGAAGAAACCTAGCAAAAGACAGAAGGTAGATGAGGCTCAAGCCACATTAACACTTGAAGATGTATTAAAGTTTGTCACTATTGATGGAAATCTGAAACCTGTGGCTGAATTTTATGATGATTACAATGATGGGGATAAAAGGATTCTTGAAGAAGCTACCATAAAATATTTGAACATATATAATAGAGGTCTCATTGAGATCATTGGCAATCTCCCAGATACCTTGGGTAGTATTTTGACAGTTAGAAAGGAAACTCTTGTGGCTAAGGACATTGAACTCAGAGAGCATACATTGATAAAATTATGTCTGGATATTACTCTAGAAGAGAAGGTGAAAATCTCCAAAGCACTTAATAATGAGTTCAAATCAAAGAAAAGAATGAATGCATTGATGATAGGAGAAATTGATAAAGTGGTCAAGGAAATAGGGGAGACCATTTTGGAAATACTAAGGAAGTACAATATCCCTATCATCTGTGACAATAAAGTAATAGATGGTGGAAATGATGCATCTATTCTAGAAGTGAACCCTGAACAAGAAGTAAGAAAAGATGACCATGTGTCCAAGGAGATGGAAGCACCTATAGTGGAAACTCAAATAAAACCTCCTCTGGAAGGACAAAATGACAAGGAGAAACCAGAAGAGGAACACATAAGGGAAACATCTGCCTCTCTAAAACATGAAATAGTGGATAATATTGTTGGAGAGAAGATTGGAGAAGAAGAATCACCATCTGTACAAATGAGTTCACCTCTGGTACATCAGATTGAAAAGGATTTGGCATAGGATGAAACAAAAGCAGGACTCAAATAATGTCATGGATATTAATCCTTCAAAGCAAAAACAAAAAGATGTGGTCTCAGGTGCAGCAAGAGACACTACAGAGGCAGTAAAAGAACTCTTAGAAAAGGAGGAACTAGTTCTTGATGAGCCTAAGTCAATCCAAGGTCCAATAAACTTGGATATAATGTCTCTTGTTCAGATGCTTAAGTTGGCTTCAGTTGCTAAAGCCAAAGAAGGAAAAGAAATATTGAAGTCCCACATTGAGGATAGTGAACTCATAAATAAAGTATCCAACATTTTGGAGAAGCTGGTGCCAACATACCAGAAGGATACCTCTTTGTCTGCCACTTGTCAACTTAAGGGACTAATTCATTCAGTAAGTACACACTTTGAATCTCTTGAAAAATCTGTTGAAACAAAAGTTAGACAAGAGTTTAATGAGAAAAGGTTAGATGAGTTGACAAAGTTGATAGCCCATGATAAGGCTCAACTAGATAATGGGATATAGAGTATTCAGAGTGCTATTGTAGAAGCTGGTGATGTATATAAATTTTTTTTTATCATGGCTGGAAGTTACAAAGAAGATAGAAGAAAAGATCAAGGATCTGAAAGAAAAATTAATGAATATCTCTAAGAATTTCGATCAGGTACATGAATCAACCAGTAACAAATAAGATCAAGTCATCAATATCCATAATGACTTGAATGCTTTAATAAATCAAAAGTATCAAATAAAGAGTAGAATGGGACAATTGAGAAGACTGATCAGTCCCAAACTAGATTCAATGACTAAGAGTGTGACTGAAGCACAACTTGCTGGATAAACTACCACACCATCAAACTTGCAAAAAGTTGTAACTCTAGTTTTTCTACTCAGCAGGCATATACAAATTTTGGATGGTGCTAAGAAGAGCTGGGATGTTGAGATATCTCAACTAAAGAACATCTTTAGTGGCATACTTCAGCATATGTAAAATAAAGTAGAAGACTCTACTTGTCAATATGCGGTAGAGTACATAAAAGTTTTGATGTTTTGACAATTTTTTGGTTCTGGAACATACCGTTTACCACTAATGTCAAAGGGGGAGAAGAAAATTAGTGAAAAATGGATAAACATCTCAGAGGGGTAGGAGAATGAAGTGTATATAGTAAGGGGGAGTAACTTTTGATAATAAAGCATTTTTCACTAAGTGTTGCCATCAATGCCAAAGGGGGAGATTGTTGGCAAGAGACACTACTCCGATATGGACTTGTGTGTTGTCATTGATGGAAACAAGGCTTAGAGATCCCTTCAACATGACAAGAAGACATAACTCTGGAAGGTCATATTAGAATTTAGGTCCGGTTGGTAAAAATGACTAAGTATGGGCAATATACAGAGTAAGGGATAGTAAGTGGATCAGTGTGCTTTCGTAGATGATGACCTAGAAATGTGGCTCAAGTATAATGTTCATAGTTGTTTGGTGTTGCTATATTCCAGTGATCAAGTCTTGACTTCTTCTGGAAGTCATTTGGAGAAAATGTCTATGTCAAGAAGAACAGAGGTATGATAGGAACAATGTAAAGTGCAGAGTAATATGGTCCGCATTCCTCTGCAAGTGCATATCTTGTTTTGTGGTTCTAAAGAAAGATAAAGATAAGTCATGACTATCAGAATCCAAGTTTGTAGCTCTAGAAGTGCAGTAGATCTTATTCTATAGGTTATCCAATACCGGCATCCAGTATGATAGTATTACAATGTGATAGGACAACAGTTCTAAGGTCTGCATTTTGGCATATAGATTTATCTTGTTCTATGGAGTTAAAGACATGTCAAGAGATGAACAATGTTTTCTAATTATGATTCATGAAGTCCCATTTGGTCTGCAGCTTGAGTTATGATGTGATAGAGGAACCTATCATATATGTTATCAAGAAACAAGCCGACATGCTAGTTGAATCCTTATGCGAAGAAGAAATATGAGTTGGATGATAAAGGTAAGTGGTTGTATGATTACAGCTAACACATATGAAGACATATGCATGATGGTTTGGATTTGCATTGATGATTTAACACAAGAACAAGCCGACATGATATAACACTTGGTGTGCAGATTTCATAGTTTGCTTGCTAACCTGATCATGAGAAAGATTTAGTTGTGGATATAAATAGAGGATGGATTTTAGTGGTTGACATGGATGATGTACAATGTGAGGTATGGGAATATGAAATATATGATGATAGAATAGCCACATAAAATAAAGAGATATGTTGAGCATATGTAAAAGTAGAGCATAGAAATATGGGCAGACTAAAATGAAGAGTTTTGAGTCAGTATTCAAAAGCTTAATTGGAACTGTAATCATGCATAAGTAGATGCAATCACAACAGTTCGTCTTTGGCGGTGAGCCACCCTTATTCTTCTTCTTCTTTCTTTCCTTTAGGAAGTGAGCCTCTTTTGAGTAGTGAGCTCTGGGCAGTGAGCCTCTTGTAATTCGGTATTGCTATAATAAAAGTATTTTTTGAAAGTAACACTCTCTGTGGTTTTTCCCCACCTTGGGGTTTTCTACGTAAAAATCCTAGTGTCTATGTATTATGTTCTTATGGTCTCTATTCATTTGTATATTGTACTATTATTTAATTAAGTTTAGAAAATGGTTAAAAGTGAAAGTGCATAAATGGTTTTATAGAACACTGATTCACCCCCCTCTCAGTGTTCCTAACATTCAACAATTAGGTTGTGAAGAATTTGTCAAATTTGTCACTTTTTGTTGTAAAGAAGTCATGCCCTACAGAAGTTGGTTTAGGATGGTATCATTGGGAGATGCAGTTTGCTGCGAGGAATGAGAACCAAAGTGAGGGGGTGATTGAGCCTAAGTTATGATAAGCGGAGGTTTTGAATAGTTCAATGGTGGTTGGACATAGTGATAAGTGAAAGGTGGTTGTGAATAGGTAATAGGTGGATGAGAATAAGTGGAATGGATAGGTGGCTGAGAATAATTATTCATAGAAGATGTCCCCTTAGAAACCAAATTATGATAATTAAATCCCACAGCTTTCTAATTTTGTTAATTAGTTCCATTTGATACTCTAATACCAGTCATAGCATTACTACAAGCACTTGCATTAGTTGTTAGAAATATTGATGTGAGTGTAGATATTCCAGTAGTTGGTATAGGTGCCGATACTTGCGTATGAGACGGTGATGACATGTTAATAACTTTTATACATTCAGTCACTAGCATGACATTAGTTTGCACAATATGTGTTAAACCTTAGATAACATCAATACCATCTTGTCCGTCCTTTATCAATTCTCTTACATGGTAAATCATAGGTACAACTTCTTCTGCTATTCTTTCTATTTCAACAAATGCTTGAAAATTGGCTAACTCTTTATCAAGTTTATTTATTTGCTCATCAGGTACATGTGCAACTACCTCAATAGTGTTGTTGACATCATGAAATACTTGATTTTCCATAGTGGTTGTAGGAGGTATAATATCTTGCAAAATTTTTGTCTCTCCTTTTGTAAAGAGGGTATTCAATGGACTTTCAGAGGTAGGGATGTCAACTTCTTCAAGAGCATTAGATCCCATATGTCTTATACTTCTTAACTTAGGGATATTTCTATTAGGGTAGCAATTTATAATACTCATACAGAGGCATGCAACGCTCAATGTACAAACTAATAGAACAAACCCTGAGAGAAGGATATGTTTAAGATCCAAAATGCATGATTTCTCAACTATTTTTCAATGCAAATAAGTGAAAGAAAAGGTTTTGTGAGTAAATTCATCAGGGGAAGAAAACAATATGTCTTATATCAGTCCAATAAAGCCATAAAATCATTCACAACACACTCTAAGATGATGACAAGTCCAAACCTAGTGAAAATACACTAAAACATACAAATTTTCAATGCAAAGACCCAATAAAGGGGTGTTGTAAAGAATATTAGGAGGTGCAGAAAATTATAGCAATAATATTAGTCACCTAAAGCCATAAAATCTTTCACAACACACTTGGAGTGCAAATCTAGGTCAAACCCTATGTCAAATATAGCTAAAATATGCAATTTTTGACCAAATTTCAATGCAAGAGAGTGTGACAAAGGCTATTGTGAGGAAAATGATGATTGAAAGAAAATTATAACAGTAATAAAATCTAGCTAATTCCAAAAAATCTATCACAACATGCTTATAGTGCAACTCAAGATCAAACCCTAGGAAAAATATAGCTAAAATATGCAATTTTTCACCTAATTTCAACTGTAAGAGCCCAATAAGAAGGTTTTGTAAAGAATTTTAGGAGGGGAAGTTGATAATAACCTTGACAACAACCAATTAGTGTAGAAAAATCCTTTACAACATGCCTAGGATGCAAATCTAGAGAGTTAATAAGGCCTAATCTAGTGAAAAATCAAGGTTTTCAAACCCTAGGCATGAAATTTTGTAAGAAAACCACTATGATGAAATACTAAAGGTAGAAATAACTCCTAATTATTGTTTTAAAAGGGTATAAAAATATGAAACAAGATTTTGACTACAAACCCTAGCTAATGCAAAACTAGGTTATATGAAAAAATGCACAATTTCAAGCATTTTTTTTAATCAATTTAAGCATGAAAATGCAATCTAAATGAATGATGAATGAAAATTTTATGTATTTGAAATCATATCTGATGATAATGATAGAAATTTATTAAAATTAAATGTCAACTAATTCAAATTATTTGAAAATGCAAGCTAACAATGCCAATTTTTTCAAAATTTTCCAATTTTTCAATTTTTTTGTAATTTTTCAAATACAATGAGATGAACAATAAAATGAATGTAAATCTAAAGTACAACACTCAACAAGGTGCCACATTCATTAAAAACACAGGTTCACCAAAATTTTTAAGGTGAAATTTGATGCAAGAGGATTTGTCAGTGTTTAGGGTTAACTTGTATGAATCCTTCTTTCACCTCAAACATTCAAGGACTTCAACTGAGTAGGAAGTCTACTATCAGGATTTTAGTCACTTGGAATGTAGGGAAAATTAGAATTGTGTGATTTAGTTGTTCAATTAAGCCCAATTATGCTCAAAACCCTAATTATGTAAATTCGGAAGCAAATAGACAAATCACAGAAAAAGCTCGCACACAGAGATATCAAATGACAATCAAATGTGTACCAGATTTTGAAGTTTGGAAAGTGGAATAGTTGGGGACTAATGAGTGGGTTCCCTAGTCGAGTACCATATTTTTTGCCAGGATCTAGAAACCTTGTTTGTAACCTATTCCTATTGTTCCGAAGAATCTTTATTTGTGGGATCCGAAGAACTAATGAGTGGGTACCCGAGTCCAGGTCCCTATTTTCTCTTTAGATCTACAATTCTGCCTATCTACACTGCCCTCCTGCAACTCCACTTTTTCTGGTCCTACAACTTGTAACCTACAATCATGGAAAAATTAGTTGGGGGTTGTGTTTTTTAGAGGCTTGCCTTAGTCAAGCCCTAGAGAGATATTCAAGTCTTCCAAACACCATTTGTCAGATAAAGAGTGCGTATCCCTATGGGATAGAGGCAAAATCCAAATGATAAATGATTGAAAACATAATTGATATCGCCTTGTAGTGAGGATCTCATGGAAGGAAAAAGATCTTTATGCCATGAGGAGATGGATGCCAAATCTACAAACACAAACACGAACACCACAAATTCTACTCTGCAACACAATGAATATTTTGAATGCTCTAATCACAAGAATGCATAAAGTTTACAATTGCCATCTAGTTTACAAATGAATGCCTAAACATGCTTATATATGCAACTACAAACATTCCTGCCAAGAATTTCGTAATTGAAACTTACTGTGTCGGCATAGGACCTAAATAACAGTCATAAACTGACACTTTGAAATTAGGCCTGACCTAAAATAGGGCAGGACTAGGGTGCAGGCACCCAAGTCCTCTCCCCCTATTTCAAGGAAGGATCATGTCAAGTGCACCCCCTAGGTCCCCTTTGCCATGAAACTTATACCCAAGTCCTCTCCCCCTATTTTAGGAAAGGATCATGTCAAGTGCACCCCCTAGGTCCCATTTGCCATGAAAGTTTAGGGTTTTCTCATCAGGATGTCAAATTATCATGCAAGATGCTCTAAATTCATAAACAAGACCTGGGAGTTAACCCTTAAGAGGGAAAATCCCCCAAAGGGACATTTTCTGACATAACACTATTTTTTGGAACCCTTGGAGTAACAGACATAAGGGGGAAAGTGTAGAGTCAAAAAAAGGTAGAAAAAGAGAAACCCTAGTAGGTTTTGGGTTATAGAAAGTAGAAGGTTCTAGAGTCCAGAGACAGGAAGTTGTAATGTGTTGCAGCCTGTGGAGGATTCATCCTCTGATTGAATTTGAGCTTCTGTAATGTAATGGGTTGTCCAAATCAATAAAAGAACATCTCTATTTTCTGTGTGTAAATTTTTTTGTTGTGCTTTTTGTGATTTACCCCCTTCATCAAGTGGTATCAGAGCAAGGGTTTTTGAGTGTGTAGACAGATCATCGACCATGAGTTAGTTTGTACTAGGACATGAGGTTGTGGGTTTGCTGTAGAGATCAACATACCTCCAAGAAGAAACTATGTTGGGAGAAATGCTTTGACAAAAGAGGGTTTTAGGGCCTTACAAAGGCAAATCGATGCATTGCAAGAGGAGCTGTGAAGAGGGTTTGAGCTGAGAACAAGAGAAGAAAGTGAGGATGAATCTAAAGAAGAGCTATCTGAGGAAGAACAAGAAGCTACAGGAGATCCTATAGAAGTTAGGTTGTTGAGGGCCATTTTGAAGATCAAAAAGAGGCCCAGGATTGAAATTTCTACCTATTCTAGAGATATGGATCTAGAAAAGCTTATTGATTGGATCAATGATATCGAAGAATATAACTAGTATGAAGATGTAAATGATCTAGAATGGGTCAAGTTTGCGAAAACAAAGTTGAAGGGCCATGCCAGTATTTGGTGGAAGGAGGTCCCATTAGAAAGGAATAGAAGAGGAAAAGGAAAGATTACTAGATGAGATCAGATGGTGGAAAAATTAAAGAAGCAGTTCATTCCTATGGAAAATGAATTAGAGTTGCTAAAGAAGCTATAAGGATTGAAGCAAGGTAACAAGTCTCTTAAAGAGTATATAGAAGATTTTTATAAGATTACTATTAGGACAAGATATACAGAGGCCAACAAGGAGAAGGTAGCCCATTACATTAATGGATTAAGGAAAAGTATTTGAGAGGAGCTGAGCCTATTCTGAAATACCACCATAGAAGATGCATACCAATTTTCCCTAAAGATGGAAGAGAAGCTGAATAAAGATTTGAAAGCAAGCAAAGAGGAAGAGGTCAAGGTAGAACAACTGGTGGAAGATCCTATGGAGGCTGCAATGAAGATCAAAAGAAAAGTGAAGAAGCTGCCACCAGTTGAAATTAGAGAGGAGATAATGTCTACCGCCCTCGTGACCAAAACAATGGTTAGCAAAGAGGGAGGGGAAGAGGCAAACCTGGGCAAGGACCTATAAGAGGAGGTTTAAGAGGAACCTTTTTCCAATATGGAGAAGAAGAACATCGAGCATACGAGTGTCCACAACATCAAGGATGGACAAATACAAGACCTGAAGGTAATGCACAATTTATACATGTAGATGAAGATGCGTAGTCTAAGCATTCTAAAGATGCTAAATAGGGAGAAACCCTAGTTGTCAGAAGAACCTTGTTGAATGAGGAGAAATAACTAGATCAGAGGAAGAGTTTATTTCACACAAGGTACAAGTGTGAAAGTAAGTGTTGTGATAATATTATTGACAGTGGAAGCTCTGGCAATTTTGTTTCAAAGGAGATGGTTAAAAAGCTAAAGTTGACAAGAAGAAGGTATCCACATCAATATTGGATTACATGGTTGCAAAAGGACCATAGATCTTTGGTCAATGAGTAGTGTTTAGTCAAGTTCAATATTGGAGACTACCATGATGAGGTGTTATGTGACATCATATCGATGGATGCATGTCATACGCTATTGGGGAGGCCATGGTAGTATGATAGGTGCACTATCCATAATTTTTATGTAAACACCTATTCCCTAACAAAGGATGGAGTTTGTCATAAGTTGAAGCCCTTCAAGGAGGTGGAAGAAAAGGTGTGTAGTACTACAAGAATTTTCTTGCTAGATGGTAGGAAATTTTTGGAGGGCATGAAGCACAAGCATCATTGCTTTGCATTGATTCCTAAGATCAACAAGGAGAAATCTGAGGATGTACCAGTAGAAGTCTTAGATCTATTGGAAGAATTTCAAGATATTTTCTCTAATAATATACCAGAAGGTTTACCACTGATGAGGAAGATAAGTCACCAAATGGATTTGATACCAGGAGCTAGTTTGTCGAATAAGGTAGCCCACAGAATGACTCCTGTAGAGAATGACGAGATGGACATACAAGTTCATGAGCTATTAAGGAAGGGACTAATAAGAGAGACACTGAGTCCATGTGTGGTACCTGTAGTATGCTAGTCCCGAAGAAAGATGGAGAGTGGAGAATGTGTACAGATTCCTGAGCCATCAATAAGATTACGATCAGGTATAGATTTACATTGTCAAGAATGGATGACATAATGGATTATTTGAATGGAGCCAAGTACTTCACGAGGATTGACTTGAAGAGTGGGTATCACTAGATCTGAATCATAGGAGATGAATGGAAGACAAAATTCAAGACAAAGGAAGGTTTGTATGAATGGTTAGTCATGCCATTTGGTCTAACCAATGCACCGAGCACATTCATGCAGCTCATGAATGAGGTATTGAAAGAGTTTTTGGGAAGTTTTGTTATTGTTTATTTAGATGACATTTTAATTTTTAGTAAGACTTGGGATGACCATCTGTTGCATATCAGAAGAGTTTTAGAAAATCTGAAGGAGGAAAAGTTGTTGATTAATATGAATAAATGTAGTTTTGCAAAGGAGTTGGTATACCTGGGATTTGTTGTCTCAGAGGAAGGTCTTAAGATGGACCTAGAAAAAGTAAGGGCTATCATGGAATGGTCCATGCTAAGGAGTGCTATAGAGGTATGATCTTTTCATGGTTTGGCAAGTTTTTACATGAAATTTATTAGGAATTTTAGTAGCATTTGTGTACCCCTAACTAAGACAATGAGAGGGGATAGAAAGAGCTTAAATGGACTCCAGGAGCAGCCAAGAGCTTTGACACATTGAAGCAGAAAGTCACAGAGCAACCTATTTTGGAACTTATAGATTTCAATAAGGTATTTCAGGTCGATTATGATGCTAGTGGCAGTGCTATAGGAGCTATTTTGAGTCAAGAAGGTAGGCTCATTGCCTATTTTAGTGAGAAGTTTAATGATGCCAAGAAAAAGTATTATGTTTATGATCAGGAGTTTTATGCTATAGTTCAAGCTTTGAAGAAATGGAGACATTATTTGTTGCTGGAAGAGTTTGTTTTATATACTGATTACCAGGCTATACAGTATCTTAATAGTCAAGGAAAGTTAAATCAAAGGCACTTAAAATGGTTTGAGTTTTTGCAAAGTTATACTTTTGTTTTGAAGCACAGGAGTGGAAAGTCCAATAGAGTTGCAAATGCCTTGAGCAGAAGGCAAAATTTGTTGATAGAAATGAAGATAGAAGTTGTTGGGTTCAATGACCTCAAAAATTTGTATCCTAAAGATCCAGATTTTGCAGAGGCTTGGAAAGCTTGTCTGGAACCTATTACTTTGGATAGGAAAAAATGGTTGGATTTCATAATCCAAGATGGCATGTTGTTTAGAGGAAGCTAGTTGTGCATTCTAAGGCGTTCCATGAGAGAGAACTTGATTAAGGAGAAGCATAGTGGGGGATTAGCTAGACATTTTGGTCGAGATAAGACCACTACTATTGTTAGTGAACATTATTCTTGGCCATAGTTGCAGCAAGATGTGAGAAAATTTGTGCAGATTTGCAAGGTGTGTTAGATAGAAAAAGGAACAAGTTAGAATACAGGGCTATATCAGCCATTACTTGTACCAGAGAGGCCATGGGATGATATTAGTATGGATTTTGTTCTTGGTTTACCAAGGACATAGAGAGGACAAGATTCTATTTTTGTGGTGGTCGATAGATTCTCAAAGATGGCACATTTTATTCCTTGAAAGAAGACCAATGATCTTGTTCATATTGTAGAGTTATTTTTCAGGGAGGTGGTGAGATTACATGGTCTACCTAAGAACATAGTTTCAGATTGAGATGCCAAGTTTGTTGCTTATTTCTAGAGAACATTGTGGAAGAAGTTGAAGATAGATTTGAAGTTTAGTTCTGTACACCATCCATAGACTGATGGACAGACAGAAGTGGTGAATAGGAGTTTGGGTAACCTGCTACGATGCTTAGTAGAAGATAAGCCCAACATGGATGGGATTTGATTTTACCACAGGCAGAATTTACTTACAACAATTCTATCAATAGGAGTACAGGTAAGTCACCATTCTAGATTATATATGGGAGTAGTCCAAGAAATGTTTTAGAATTAAGGAAGATGGATAAGGAAGAAAAGATAATTGCCGAAGCTAAAGACTTTGTAGAACACCTAAAGAATTTGCATGAAGAGGTGAGAAAGCACATTAATAAGATGAATATTCAGTACAAGGCTAAGGCAGATCAGAAGAGGAGATATAAGGAGTTTCAAATAGGAGATGAAGTCATAGTTCATTTGAGAAAAGAAAGGTTTCAAGTTAAAAAATAAAATAAGTTAAAAATGAAGAAATTTAGACTGTGCAAGATTCTAAAGAAGCATGATTCAAGAAATGCATATGAGGTAGAGCTGTCGAGTGGGATCAACATTTCCCCTATGTTCAACATTATTGATTTAACAAAATATCGTGAAGGTGACATAAAGGATGGACCAACATAAGAATAGTGGAGTATTTTGGCATCTACTTCAATGGAGGAGATAGAAGATATCTTGGATAGTTGTGTGGGAAAGAGTATTCCGAATAAGTAATATGAAGAATTTATGGTGAAGTGGAAAGGAAGGCTTGTTGAAGATTCTTCCTGGTTGTCTAAGGTAGAGGTTGACCATTTGGGGTTTTCCTCAAACACCTGAGATGTGACAAGGTCACTTCACAAAATTACCCTGGGTGTCTGATATAGGAGCATCCAGAGGTGTAAGGGCAATCTTGTATCACCCAAAAAATAATGTTGATTCAAAAGTGATAACTTTTTTCTTTTATTTTCAAAATTTGTGTTTTCAGATAGCCATTTGCTTGAATAATGATTCAAAACCTTCAAGTTTCCAATAGGGCTAAGGATACCAAAATTTACCATTTTTAGTAAGTCTATATCAAAGAAGTGGTTTAGTCCAAAATCTTCCCCAAAGATTCTGAATAGTCAAATAAGATTTCTTGCTTAATTTTAGCTCAAGATCATGTCTGGATTTAAAGATATTAAAGTTTCAATTTTGTGAGGTCCCCTAAAAGTTCTAAAATTAGATATGAGGTACTTAAATGTCACATAATTCCCCCAAACATAAATGGAAATCCATTTAAAGATTTTCAGCATCATAGTTCACTTCGCAAACTTTTTGGTGCTTCAAACATTTCGTCAATCAGACACTTGGATCAAAAGTTATGCTTCCCAGAAGTTGACCTATTTTTGGAGGGAGTTGTAAATTTTGAAATTTTGGCTAGAGGCTGCCAAAATGGCTATTTATGACTATTTTTGGGAACCCTTGGAGTAGTAGAGATAAGGGGGAAAGTGTAGAGTCAAGAAAAGACAAAAAAAAGAAACCCCAGTAGATTTGGGGTTATAGAAAGAAGAAGGTTCTAGAGTCAAAAGATAGGTAGCTGTAATGTGTTGCAACCCATGGAGGATTCATCCTTTGATTGTATTTGAGCTTCTGTAATGTAATGGGTTGTCCAAGTCAATAAAATAACATACAGATTTTCTATGTACAAATTTTGTTGTTGTGTTTTTTGATTTACCCTCTTCATCAAATGCATCAAGGTGGGTGGGTAAATGCTAGGGGAGGTCTTGTTTCATGTGCCAAGCGTCCCAGTCATTTGGCGCAGTAGGCTACCGACAAAGTCCCTTAAGATCCCTAAGAGCAAAAACTACCAAACTATGACAAAGCAATTCAAGGAATTCGTGGTAGCTGGGAATGTTCCATTTAGACCTGTAGGTGTACATGGAGTCTGTCCACAATAACCTCTCTTAGTTTTGGTCAAATTTAGTTCGTTTGACCATGCTGAAATCAAATGCATTCTTGCAAAATGCTTCAGTTTCATGTAGTGGAAAGGTGATAGGAGTGAGATTTTGCATTCCACAGCTCATGGGGCTAAACTGATTGAACCAATGCATTGGGGTTGGCAGGTAAATTCTAAGGGAGGTCTCATTTCATGCACTAAGCATCCCAGTTGTTTGGGGTAACAGGCTACCGACAAAGTTCCTTAAGATCCGTAAGAGCAAAAAATTGCCAAACTATGACAGAGCAGTTCTCAAAATTTGTGATAGTTGGGAATGTTCTATTTAGACCTATAGGTGCACATGGGGTCCATCCACAATAACTTCTCTCAATTTCAGTCAACTCCAATCTATTTGAACACACTAAAATCAAATGCATTCTTGCAAAATGGTTCAGTTTCATGTAGTGGAAAGGTGCTTGGAGTGAGATTTTGCATTCCATAGCTCGTGGGGCTAAACCAACTACACCAATGCATCAAGGTGGGTGGGTAAATTCTCTGGAGGTCTCATTTCATGTGCCAAGTATCCCAATCATTTGAGGTAGAAGGCTACTGGCAAATTCACTTAAGATCCTAAGAGAAAAAACTACCAAACTTTGACAAAGCAGTTCTCAAAATTCCTAGAAGATAGGAACATTTCATTTGAACTTATAGGTGCATGTGAGGTTCATCCACAATAACCTCTGTCATTTTTGGTCAACTCAATCTATTTGACCATGCTGAAATCAAATGCATTCTTGCAAAATGCTTCAGTTTCATGTAACACAATCTTACCAGGTGCCATATTTTTGTCCTACTCATTATGGGGTTGAACCAACTATGCCAATGCATTGGGGTGGTTAGGTAAATGCTACAGGGGGTCTTGTTTCATGTGCCAAGTGTCCCAAGCATTTTGGGTTGTAAGATATCGGTAAAGTTGAAAGGTGCTAGAATTGAAATTTTGTATTCCATAGGTCATGGGGTTGAGCTGACTACACCAACACATCTGAGTGGGTAGGTAAATGGTAGGGGAGGTCTCATTTCATGTGGAAAGTGTCTTAGTCATTCCGAGATGCAACCTACCGATAAAGTTGAAAGGTGCTAGGACTAAAATTTTGCATTCCATAGATTGTGGGGTCAAACTAACTATGCCAACACGTTGGAGTCGGCGGGTAAATGCTAGGAGAGGTCTTGTTTCATGTGCCAAGTGTCTCAGTTGTTTTGGGCTACAAGATATCGATAAGGTGGAAAGGTGCTAGGACTAAAATTTTATGTTTCATAGATCGTGGGGTTGAATGGACTACGCTAATGTGTTGGGGTGGGTGGGTACTTTGTCAGTAGCTTACAGCCTGGAATGACTGGGATGCTTGGTACATGAAACAAGACCTCCCCTAGCATTTACCCACCCACCCCAACACGTTAGCATAGTCAGTTTGGCCCCATGATGAGCAGAACAAAAAATATGGCACTTGGCAGGGTTGTGCTGCATGAAACTAAAGCATTTTACAAGAATGCATTTGATTTTGGCATGATCAAATGGATTTTATTTGACTAAAACCAAGAGAGATTATTATAAATGGACCCCATGTGCACTTGTACATCCAAACATAATGTTCCCAACTACCACAAATTCTAAGAACTACTCCATCAAAGTTTGATAGTTTTTACTCTTAGGATCTTAAGTGACTTTCCTGGTAGCCTACTCCCTCAAGTGACTAGGACACTTGGCACATGAAATAATACCTCTCCTATCATTTACCTTCCCACCTGATGTGTTGACATAGTTAGTTTGGCCCCACAAAATGTGGAATGCAAACTCTCACTCCTAGCACCTTTCTAATGCTTGAAACTAGAGCATTTTGCAAGAATGCATTTGATTTTAGCATGATCAAATAGACTGGAGTTGATCGAAACCAAGAGAGGTTAATGTGGATGGACCCCATGTACAGTTGTAGGTCCAAACGAAACATTGCCAACTACCACAAACTCTAAGAATTGCTTCATCATAGTTTGGCATTTTTTGTTCTTATGGATCTTAAGGGACTTTTCCAGTATCCTGTTACCCCAAATAACTAGGATTCTTGGCACACAAATCGAGACCTCCCCCAGGATTTAGCTACCCACCCTGATGTGTTGGCACAATTGGTTTGGCCCCACGAGTTATGGAATGCAAAATATCACTCCTATCACCTTTCAACTTTACCAGTAGCTTGTATCCCAGAATGAGTGAGACACTTGGAGCATAAAATCAGACCTCATTTAGGTTTTACCTGCCCATCAAATGCTTTGGCACAGTCGGTTTGAGCTAACCTGTGGAATACAAAATTTTAGTCCTAGCACCTTTCAACTTTGCCAATAGATTATAGTCCAAAATGACAAGACCTCTCCTAGCATTTACCCACGCATCCCAATGTATTGGTGCAGTCGGTTTGGCCCCACGATGAGCAGAACAAAAAATATGACACCTCACAAGGTTGTGTTGCATGAAACTAAAACATTCTGCAAGAATTTATTTTATTTTGGCATAGTCAAATGGATTTGAGTTGACCAAAACTGAGAGAGGTTATTGTGGAAGGACCCCACATGCACCTGTAGGTCCAAACAAAATGTTGCTAGATGCCACAATTTCTGAGAATTGTTCCATCAAAGTTTGGTAGTTTTTTCTCTTAGGATCTTAAGTCACTTTTCCAGTAGCCTACTACCTCGAATGACTAGGACACTTGATGCAAAAAATGAGAGCTCCCCTAGCATTTACCCTCCCACCCTGATGTGTTGGCATAGTTGGTTTGGCCCCACAAGATATGGAATCCAAAATATCACTCCTAGCACCTTTCCATTGCATGGAATTGAAGCATTTTGCAAGAATGCATTTGATTTCAGCATGGTCAAATGGATTGGAGTTCACCAAAACTAAGAGAGGTTATTTTGGATAGACCCCATGTGCACCTATAGGTCCAAAATAAACTTTCTCAACTGCCATGAATTTTAAGAATCACTCCATCATAGTTTGGTAGTTTTTTGCTCTTAGGGATCTTAAGGGACTTTGCTAATAGCTTGCTACCCTAAATGACAGGGATGCTTGGCGCACAAAATGAGACCTCCCCTAGAATTTACCCACCCACCAGAATGTGTTGGCATAGTCAGTTTGACTCCACAAGTTGTGGAATGCAAAATCTCATTCCTAGCACCTTTCAACTGCATGAAGGTGAATCATTTTAAAAGAATGCATTTGATTTCAGTACAATCAAATGGATTGGATTTGAGCAAACAAATTTCAAGAACTGCTCCATAATAGTTTGGCAGCTTTTGCTCTTAGAGATCTTAAGGGACTTTTCATGTAGCCTGCTGCCCTGAATGACTGGGATGCTTGGCACACGAAACGAGACCTACCCTGGCATTGACCCCCCACCCTGACATGTTGGCATAGTTGGTTTGGCTCCACGAGCTATGGAATGCAAAATGTCACGCCTAGCACCTTTCCACTGCATAAAACTGAAGCATTTTGGAACAATGAATTCTTTTCCACCATAGGAAAATGAAATTGATTTGTTATATATGAAAAGTGGGAATGATGAGGTTGAGGTGTTGTTTTAGATAAATTTAATCAAACCCACCTTGCACATATAATTAGTTAAGGACATAAACCAAGTTCTATCACTTCTTGTGCAAGAGGACTTAGCTACATGTTTGGTGTCACTTTGAGATAATAAGGAAAGTTGGAATATGTTGATAATTTGTTAAACCCTAATCTAATTAAGCCTTAAACCCTAATTATATGAAATCATAAACAAATGGACGAAACATGACAAATGATGACACAAGAAGGCACTAAATGCATATTAGAAATAAACCAGGATTCAGATTCTAGAAAGTGAAAAATTTGGGGACACTGGGGTAGGCACCCTAGTCACATAGGCAACTTTCTTTGTGGATTTAGAACTATAAATTGATGAAGTCTGCAACCTACTTCAAAGTTTATGACAACAACAATCTAGATGACACAGGGGTGGGCACCCTTGTCTAGAAAGGAATGTTCTTCTTGTTTTATTCAGATCCTGAATCTTTATCCTATGCTCTGATCTCCTACAACTCCTCTTTGCAAGATCCTGCACCTATAAGCTGCAATCACAAGAGAGGTGTTGGGGGTTGTGGTGTTTAGGAGCTTTCCTCAGTCAAGCCATGGAATGGAAATCAATCCTTCCAACATTGTTATTAGATAGAGTGTGTGTCCTTGGTGGACAAAGGTAAAAGCAAATGATAAGATAGAATGATTGAAACACAAAGTAGATGTCACCTCAGAGGTGAAGCTCTCATGGAGAGATGAAGATCTTTCACACCATGAGGAGATGGATTTGTTGGTTTTTCTTCTGAATCAGCATTAGGGTTTGCCAGTTCTAATGCACAGGTAGATTCAGCCAACTGAATACAGGAGGTTACGTGAGCTCCTCCCCTTCCCTTCTGGTTCTGCCGCACCAAGGGGGGTTTCCCTACTTGATAAAAGTATAACCTTGACTAGCTCAATGACAGAAGGATTTAACTTGACATCAACAGGCAGAATAATCTCATGTATGGACCAAGATTTGTGTAACAAATCACAAGGTTGGCAACATTCTTGGACATAATGTCTGGTTAGGTATGAGAGCATGCAGAGGTTCCTAATCCTAATCCTACAACTAACAGATGGAAGGATGAGATGGTTTGATTTGAATTTTGGATGCAAAGCTGGACATGGTGTATAACCTCAACACAAAGCTAGATTGGTGCCTATCCAGGGCTTGGAGTCGGTAGACATACACCTGTGAATGATCAGTATGAATAGCTAAAACTAGATTTCAGGGGGATACACATGATATCTGCCTTACAGATATCTCCCAATACAGAGTGTTAAGCTGTCTATACTTATGGCATCCCTATTGCAGTAAGAAAGATACATGCAAAACTGGAGACAGAATCAGCATAACACATGCAAACATAGCATTATTCATATAAGATTAACCATGAAATCAGTGGATTCATGCCAAATCGTACAACAGGAGATACATAAACTCACAAGTTTAGCTGTACAAAGCAACCAAAATGAACTGTATTGTGTTACAGAGCCAAAATGTTTAACTTTCAACAACCTGAAAAATGGTAACACAGTCTACTTATAACAGCCAGAAAGTGTACCACAGCAATTAATTACATGGCTTTCAAAAATCTGCCAAATACAGATCACACAGGAAGAATGGCGCTCAGAAGTTATTGCAGCAACAGACAAGAGAAGCCTCGAGCCCTACGCCGCCATCTGGGAGTCTTCACTCAAAAATCAAGCAACCTGATAGCTTGTACTATTGCCCATATCTCTGCATTGTCACCATTAAAGGCCTCAACCACCCGCGGCCTACCTGGAAACCGTCGCTGCGTTCAAACAGAAGTTCCCGCCAAAATGCACTTTAATGAAGTTTCAAATGTGTAGGGAAATTAATCCCACATTGGTGCCGCAGAGACTCCTTCAATACTTTAAAAACATGGCCGTGAGCATAAAAGGTGTTGAGCGCTTTTGCCGCACTCGACACACAAGCCTTCTCCAAAAGCCCATCGCCAAAACTAACACCATCGGCCTGCCCCAAAAATCTCCCGCCGACCGCTACACTACACTTCCCCGTATCGGCCAGAGATGAACCATCGGGCCAACTCTCCAGACCCTCGCTGATCTACCAAGTCTCTCCGATGGCCAAGCAAAATACACCGCCTTCGGCAAGACGACCACCATCGGCCCAACTGAAAATCCTCCTGCCGACACACACTGTCATACCGATTACCACCTCCGTCGGTGTGACCTACACCGTCGGAGCAACCAAAATCTCCCTTGCCGATCTCAAATGTTACGCCGATGCCTACTTTGCCAGCTACACACTGCTCCTCCATCGGCTAGACCCATGCCGATGACACCCCATCAGCCAAACACCTTACATCGGGGGCCCAAAAATTCGCTTCGCCGATAGCCAAACACACGCCGATGGACATCCATCGGCCAGAGCAAAACAATCGGAGCAGCCAAAAAGTCTTTCGCTGATGAAGTCGATCACTCCGATAAGACCAAAAACATAAAGCGCTGAACTATTGAACCGTTGAACCACAAACCGGTTCAAGCTGATGGTTCAAAAGAGAGGTTCAACCAAGAAGTTCAACGCCGATTCCAAATCTGTCGGCAACACAAAAGCAACCCCGTGAACCCATTGAACCGATGAACTGGTTCAACCTGATGGTTCAACACCGAGGTTCAAACATCAAAAATAATCCCATAGGCAACAAAGCTTCGAACCATTGAACCTTGAACCAAAACAAAAAGGTTCAAGTGGGAGGTTCAACGATGCAATATTTGCGCAAGGCAAATGCATAATGTGACCCGTTAGAAGAAAATTGAACCCAGAACCGCTGAACCATTGAACTTAGAGGAAAAAGGGTTCAAGTACAAACCGAAATGTCGAAGACACAAAAACGAACCCATGCCGATGGAGAAAAGACGAAGACCCCTCCTCAAAAAATGAGATGCAGATGCTGAAAAACACTGAGGGGTGCCAAAACTTAGAACCTTTTGGATATTTTGGGATGGTGCCTGCATGAAAATTGCTAAATTAACTGATAGTCAATTCAGGCACCAACAGTGGCTCTGATTGGGGATGTGCAGGTGCAAGACTGCAGCGAGAACCCCAGAACTCTGGGATGTAGACCAGTCCCTTATCCATTGGGCACAGAGTCATGAAAATATAATGATCTGCATCACCAAACACTCTTGATGGCCTAAGGCCACCAAGAAAAGAAAAACATGTATCTCCCTTTATCAAACACCTTATTCTCATCTGCATACACTGGGTCAAGCCTGAGAGTGCTACCATGATCTGACCATAAACAAACCTGGTCATCTGCACATTCAACCTTCTGATTTAGCTTGTCACTGTCATCCCTATGCAGATAACCCTTAGCATCTGGCAACAAGTGGATGCAGAATGTATCAGGCAATGCATACTCAAATGGAACATAACACATGTTATCATTTGTATCAGCATTATGCATTGCAAAATGATCTCCTAGCTGGACTGAAAACTAAAAATATTCAAAGTCCACCATGCAGCTAGGAAGATTAGAGCTCATTTCATATGCTGGCCTCTCAAAAGAAAAGCTTTCAAATTCACAATTGTGCACATTATGCACACAACCAATAGCAGCACCAAACTGGAAAAGATCAGGCTCTAGCACCTCATTCAAATCAGGCACATTTTTACAGTCAATTACCTCATGTATGTTGTTTCCTCTTTCATCAGAATGAGAAACAGAATCCAAACCAAAAACAATGTCTAGATCCTCACCATACTCAAATAGATCCTCATCACCATATGTGTCAAAGATGGGTGATCTAGGTACATAAGCTTGATCATAATATGCCATTTGTTCATGGGCAGCAGATCACACATCTTCATCACCAATGGATTCACTCTGTGGAGGAGTATCAGCCTGTGTGTCATAAGCAAAACAACCATCAAATGAAAAATAATCATGCTCTGAACTAGCACTTGTTTCAATCCCTGACTGCTCTTCATGATCTCCATGTGTTTGAAAGGTAGGCAATGGGTCACACATAGGACTGCTTCTCTGTTTGCTTATATCTTCTCTGTCTCGAGTACAATACTCACAATTGTCTCCACAGGTCCATTCCAAAAGTTGCTCATTACTATCCACAACCTCGTTGTTGTTTTCATGGCTAGCTACCTCATCATTGCAATGGGAGTCTTCATTAGTTCCTTCATTGGCATCCTCAACTGGTGAACAATCCAGTTGAGCAGTATTGTTAGCATTATGTTCAAATACAGCAGTCTCAACCTCTATGCTTTCATTTTCATTTTCTTCTACACATGATGCCTTAATTATTTGGTCATTTGCAGCTTCACAACTATTTTTCACACCAAGGCCTGGGGACAGGGATATCAACAGGCACCCATTTCTAAAATTTTCTATATTTTTAGCAAATTTGTATGCCATCTGCATACCTGTTACCTTGAAATCCCTCAGTATTGCACTAGAGCCCTCCTCAAAAGCCTCAAAGAATATGCCAACACAGGCTGAAATATCAGGTCTGAAGACTTCTGGGATCTGTGAAAGGGCTACTGCAAACCTATGACTGAAATCAACACATGGCTCTTCATCTTGTTTTCTGATGTTCATCAATTCTGCAACAAGATCAGCAGGTTCTCTTGCAAATTCTTCTTTGAAACAGTTAGCAAGCTCATCCCAACAGGCAAAGGATCTTTTTGAAAAGCTCAAATACCAGTCTTTTGCTTTTGCATCAAAGGACCTAACAAAAAACCTCATCCACATATCCTCATCTCTGAATGAATGCTTTCCCATGAACTCATGAAAATTTTGGATATGTGCATTCCCATCACATACACTGTGACCACTAAATCTAGGCATCTGATAGTATATCCTAGCAGGCATAGTTTCTACTTTATAATCCACCCATGACAAATCTAGTTGGTCATACAAATGATCAAAAGGGCTGATAGGAGGTTTAGCTTTCTGATTGGCAAACACAACAGGGTTATTGTTTTTTAACTAGGCCTGCTCAGCCTCTAAGAATATCAACCTATTTCTTATCTCTTCTATTCTTTTGTCCAACATTTCACCGCTGAGTATGGGATAATTCATACTTGGATTCATGAAATTTCTATTTTCAGACATCTTTTCCATTCCTAAGACCTATAGCCTCCCCTGGCATCTAACCTATGCAGCAAAACAACAAATATAAAGGGGAAGGAACAAGGTACCTTTCTTATACAGATGCTGAAGTCTAAACAACACATTTTCTATCACAACACACACATCAACTTTTCATCTACACTTGAATTTTTTGCAGAGTCGCCACCTCTCCAGAGAGGACAAAATTTTACAGCAGCTGAAAGCTCAACACATTTTTTTTTTTTGAGTTCATACCACCAGCAGAGCATCATTATTCACATGAAAGACTCCCCAGCAGAGTCGCCACTTTGTTGGTGACTCGGATGGGTCATAGATATATTACTGGAGATGATTAGATAGTACTTTTACTTCTCAGTCCCCAGCAGAGTCACCATTTTTGTTGGTGACTCGGATGGGTCACAAGATATAACCCTTTCTCAAATTTCTTCCCCAGCAGAGTCGCCATTTTGTTGGTTTTTCTTCTGAATCAGCATTAGGGTTTGCCAGTTCTAATGCACAGGCAGATTCAGCCAACTGAATACAGGAGGTTGCGTGAGCTCCTCTCCTTCACTTCTGGTTCTGCTGCACCAAGGGGGGTTTCCCTACTTGATAAAAGTATAACCTTGACTAGCTCAATGACAGAAGGATTTAACTTGACATCAACAGGCAGAATACTCTCATGTATGGACCAAGATTTGTGTAACAAATCACAAGGTTGGCAACATTCTTGGACATAATGTCTGGTTAGGTATGAGAGCATGCAGAGGTTCCTAATCCTAATCCTACAACTAACAGATGGAAGGATGAGATGGTTTGATTTAAATTTTGGATGCAAAGCTGGACATGGTGTATAACCTCAAAACAGAGCTAGATTGGTGCCTATCCAGGGCTTGGAGTTGGTAGACATACACCTGTGAATGATCAGCATGAATAGCTAAAACTGGATTTCAGGGGGATACACATGATATCTGCCTTACAGATATCTCCCAATACAGAGTGTTAAGCTGTCTATACTTATGGCATCCTTATTGCAGTAAGAAAGATACATGCAAAACTGGAGACAGAATCAGCATAACACATGCAAACATAGCATTATTCATATAAGATTAACCATGAAATCAGTGGATTCATGCCAAATCGTACAACAGGAGATACATAAACTCACAAGTTTAGCTGTACAGAGCAACCAAAACGAACTGTATTGTGTTATAGAGCCAAAATGTTCAACTTTCAACAACCTAAAAAATGGTAACATAGTCTGCTTATAATAGCCAGAAAGTGTACCACAGCAATTAATTACATGGCTTTCAAAAATCTGCCAAATACAGATCACACAAGAAGAATGGCGCTCAAAAGTTATTGCAGCAACAGACAAGAGAAGCCTCGAGCCCTGCGCCGCCATCTGGGAGTCTTCACTCAAAAATTAGGCAACCTGATAGCTTGTACTATTGCCCATATCTCTGCATTGTCACCATTAAAGGCCTCAACCACCCGCGGCCTACCTAGAAACTGTCGCTGCGTTCAAACAGAAGTTCCCGCCAAAATGCACTTTAATGAAGTTTCAAATGTGTAGGGAAATTAATCCCACATTGGTGCCGCGGAGACTCCTTCAATACTTTAAAAACATAGCCGCGAGCATAAAAGGTGTCAAGCGCTTTTGCCGCACTCGACGCACAAGCCTTCTCCAAAAGCCCATCGCCAAAACTAACACCATCGGCCCGCCCCAAAAATCTCCCGCCAACCGCTACACTACACTTCCCTGTATCGGCTAGAGATGAACCATCGGGCCAACTCTCCAGATCCTCGCCGATCTACCAAGTCTCTCCGATGGCCAAGCAAAATACACCGCCTTCGGCAAGACGACCACCATCGGCCCAACTGAAAATCCTCCTGCCAACACACACTGTCATACCGATTACCACCTCCGTCGGTGTGACCTACATCGTCAGAGCAACCAAAATCTCCATTGCCGATCTCAAATGTTACGCTGATGCCTACTTTTCCAGCTACACACTGCTCCTCCATCGGCCAGACCCACGCCAATGACACCCCATCGGCCAAACACCTTACATCAGGGGTCCAAAAATTCGCTTCATCGATAGCCAAACACACGCCGATGGACATCCATCGGCTAGACCAAAACAATCGGAGCAGCCAAAAAGTCTTTCACTGATGAAGCCGATCACTCCGATAAGACCAAAAACATAAAGCGCTGAACTATTGAACCGTTGAACCACAAACCGGTTCAAGCCGATGGTTCAAAAGAGAGGTTCAACCGAGAAGTTCAACGCCAATTCCAAATCTGTCGGCAACACAAAAGCAACCCCACGAACCCATTGAACCGATGAACTGGTTCTACTTGATGGTTCAACACCGAGGTTCAAACATCAAAAATAATCCCATAGGCAACAAAGCTTCGAACCATTGAACCTTGAACCAAAACAAAAAGGTTCAAGCGGGAGGTTCAACGATGCAATATTTGCGCAAGGCAAATGCATAATGCAACCCGTTAGAAGAAAATTGAACCCAGAACCGCTGAACCATTGAACTTAGAGGAAAAAGGGTTCAAGTACAAACCGAAATGTCGAAGACACAAAAACGAACCCATGCCGATGGAGAAAAGACGAAGACCCCTCCTCAAGAAATGAGATGCAGATGCTGAAAAACACTGAGGGGTGCCAAAACTTAGAACCTTTTGGATATTTTGGGATGGTGCCTGCATGAAAATTGCTAAATTAACTAACAGTCAATTCAGGCACCAACAGGATTGATGAAGACAAATCGGCAATAAATAAGTACAAACACAACACAATACTGCTCTACAAAAAAATGAAATCCTTGAATATCTTTAGCTCAATATCACAAGTTTGTATTATCCATCCAGGTTTAAAATGAAGTCCTAAACATGTTGATATATGCATGCCAACTAACATTCATAATTTAAATTGAATAGGCCAACAAAAGGAAACCTTTTAACAGTCATAAACTGACACTTTGAAATTTGGGTCCCAACAAAATAGGTCTAGACTAGGGCATGGATGCCCAAGTCCAGGGGCCTATTTTTGGCCTTGATTAAGCATTAGAGTGGGCCCTTAAGCCCCATTTGTCATGGGTTTCAAGGGAATTTTCTTTGGGACAAGTTTTACACACACATGATTAGTCTAAGAGGACTTAGGAGCTAAACTTAGGAGGTGAAAGTCCTAGGGGACATGTTACCACATAACATTTAGCCCCCACTTTAATGTATGTATGATCTTACAACCCATACATGCATTAAAGTATCATTGAAAACACATCAAACATGCCAAGCACATGAAGCTAAGGCATACACAAAAGATTGAGGAACAATTCCTAGCCACCAGTCTCATGTAAGCAGTAGAAAACATATTGAAGATATGCAAGACATACTGAAGATAGTAAGAAGCATGCAAAACACATAGAAGATAGTTGGACACACGCAATACATGATGAAGACATGAGAGCAAACATGCAAAACACAATGAATACATTGATATAACATTTTCATATATGAAATAAAAATCCTAACTAAGGGGCAAGGGAACTCATCGCTACACCCTTGAAACTGCCAAAAACATGCAATACAAAATCCAAAGTGTAGAGGGAACTCATCGCTACACCCTTTACACTACACTAGTGGGAAAATGTTAGTAATGAAGGTGCAAACCACACAATGGAAATCTGATTCAAACCTTATTATCCTCTAAACATGTAGAATCAATGGAGATTGCAACAAAAATCAAAACCCATTACACAAAAATAACATGCACTAACAACTAAACACATAACATAGTATGTAATGTGGAGAAAACCCTTTCAGGTAAATAACTCAACCAAGAAAAGAGGCTCCAAGTTGTATTATCTTCAAATATATGAGATTACAATACATGCACTTCCTCCGTTTCTTTAGTCTTCAATCCAGTACCGCCTATTACTCTTTAATCTGATAAAAATGTAGTACAAATAACCTTTAAAAAGGGGGTTTCCTTCTAGGGTAATATAACTGACAAAATATCAACCATCAGATCTGTGACCTAATGATGAACGGTCAAAATTACAATGATAAACTATAAATAAAATGAGGTTTCAGGGGTGCTGCCCCCAAACCCCTACTAGAATGCATGACCCCCAGACCCCCCACTAGGGGGATGATCCCCCTAGACCCCTCACATGGGGGAAAACCCCCTACAACCCCCTATCACAGATGAATGAGTGTCGTGTACCGGATATAAACATATGGTTGAAAGAAGATTGCTACTGGTGAAACCTTTCATCCCTTATGGGTGATTTACAAACAATATTAGGAGTAATTAATTACATAGTATTTACAAGGTTGATGGCACCTTAATCCTAATAGAAAACATTCCATACAAAACCTGAGTGTGGGTTAAACTCATTGCTATAGCCTTTACACGTCACATAGGGGAAGACATCCCAAACAAAACCTGAGTGTCGGGGGAACTCATCGTTACACCCTTTACACCACACACATGCAAAAACACATGGAAGAAACACAAAATATATGAGCATCATATAGATGCCGTAGACATACTATACATCTTAAACATGACTAACATGGGCGATGGGAGGAGCTTATTGCTAAGTCCCACCATCTAAAACATGCTACAGACACACCTAACGGTTGGGCTTATGCCACAACAACCGCCAAAGACACAGTTAAGGGAGGATACCTCACAATCCAACCTTGCCTGCCAATGAGGAATTTGTATAAAAGGATGTACACTAGATCAAGAGATACACCATCCCACCTTCCACAAAAGGGCTTTGTATAAAAGGATATGCACTAGCTCAAGAGATACGTTATCCCACCTTGCGGAGAAGGCATTTTTATTGTAATTTATATAAGGATGTGCACTAGCTCAAGAGATACAACATCCTACCTCATGGAGAGGGCTTACAAACATGCTTCGTTAGTGCTAAAATCATCAAACAGATATCATTATATATGCCCCCATCTTAAGGTGGTTGATGTTGAAAGGAAGCCAGGTGTGTGGAAATCGCCTCCTACACTAATCTAATGAGGAGAGATGCGTGCAAATTCTTTTTAGCCTTTACAATTATAGTGTTATTAACCCAACAACAAAGATATTGCAGCAATACACAACACAAGAATGTAAGACAGAAGAGAGAGAGAGAGAGAGACAAGATATAACATGGGGAAAACCCTTACGGGTGAAAAACTCCACTCTAAAACCTACACAATGTATTATCTAAACAATGAAGTTTACAACACACTTGCAATGTAAGTCTTTATAAGAGTCTTCGATACTCGTATCTTGAGACAATCTGGCAACATAATAGTACCCATCAATCACATAATACATCTCTCAAAGCACCTGCTTAAATAAAAGTTTTCAAGGCAAAAATGAACTTTCCTTGAGATGGGCATCCAACTTGGCCTCATGGCCCAAAACCCATGCCTAGGGACACTTGTCTAACACTACAGCATGGTCATGACACTTGTCACATTACCCCAACCCAATATGGTCTCCTATTCCCAAGTTGGGCAATGATAGATGCTCTTACGCATCTTACAACTATCATAGAATTCTTCATAATTGACAGCTCTTACAGCTATAAGAGAATCTATCATAACTACCTAAAAATAGCATATTCTCTTACAACATATCATCAACCTCTTTAGGGCACCCAAATATACCTTCTTCCAAGATGCCTTGTGACACATGTCTTCACCTGTCATAGAACATTCCATTTATGACTCTTATGCTTCATAGATTCTGTCATAGGAATCTGTCGTAACTGTTTCAGTCAATATTCACTTACACACTAGTCAAAGTGCTAACACATGGAAAAATACCTCTACCACTAGGTGGGATGCCTATCTCCTCATGTGAGGACAAAATTACATGTGGTCACCTTCCACGTAGGATGACACATCACCATGCCAACTCCCACAAGATGACGAAACAGGACTTGCATCCAAAATACATTAATAGGAAATAAATAAATAAATACAATTAAATAATACAAGGAATTACCAAGGTTGAGACACCTTAATTCCAAACATTCTCCCACTTGTTGAATACCTTATAAGAGCCAATGGAAATGACAAGATTTAACTGCTATAGGCCAAGAGACCCATAGACTCCGAACACCATCTGAACTTCTCTGTGCCCACTAGTTTCCTCAATGCATCTGCAACATTCTTCAAAGTGTCTACCTTCTCCAAATTCACCTTCCCATCCTCTACCATGTCTCACACAAAGTGAAACTATACATCAATAAGCTTTGTTCTGGCATGGAAAGTTAGATTTTTTGCTAGGCAAATTACACTCTGACTATCACAACAAATAGTAATCTGTCCTGCATCAACACCAAAATATGAACACAATCTCTTAAGCCAAATGGCTTCCTTACAAGCATGAGTTTCTTCCATATACCCATCTTCTATCATGGACAAAGTAACCATAGGTTGTCACTTACTTATGCAACTAATTGCACCACCGAACATAGTAAACATGTAAGCACTAGTGGATCTCCTACTGTTAATGTCACTTGCCCAATTAGAATCCACAAATACATGAATACACACAGAATGTGGAGGTCCTATAGAATTACCATGCTAGCATATGGAATACTCAGAAGTACCCCTCAAATATCTGAAAACTCACTTTACTGCATCCCAAGCTACCCATCCAATATTAGTCATAAATCAACTAAGGACTCCCACTACTTGGGCAATGTCAGGTCTTGTGCCGACCATAGCAGACATCAAACTACTAGTAACACTAGCATAAGGTACTCTACTCATGTCCTCCAGCTTAGAAGGAGATTTTGGACAATCATTAACAGATAACTTTATCCCCAAAGAAACAAGAACACACAATGGTCTACAATCTGCCATGCGTAACCTATCCAACACAGTCTTCACATACTTACTCTAGCTTAACTAAAGTTTTATGTTAGCTCTGTCTCTTCTAATTTCCATTCCCAAAATGTACCTAGTTTCCCCTATATTTTTCATCTCAAACTATGCTGACAACTGAGATTTTAAATCATAAATCATATTCTTACTATTCCCAATTAACAACATATCATCAACATATAATGAAATAATGAGAATGCGATCATTTTTTAATTTGTAATACACACAATGATCTAATTTTGATCTCAGAAATCTAATTGACAATACAAAATGCATCAAATTTAATATACCACATCCTAGGAGACTACTTCAAACCATAAAAAGACTTTTTCAGTTTGCAAACCAAATTTTTTTTACCTTTCTCTATGTAATGCTCTGGCTGTGACATGTAAATCTATTCCTCCAAATCACCATGAAGGAAAGTTGTTGTCGCATCCATCTGCTCCACCTCTAAGTCATAAGCTACTACAAGAGATAAGAAGAATCGAATAGATGTGATCTTTGCAACAAGAGAGAAAATTTCACCATAATCAATTCCCTCCAATTGTGAGTACCCCTTCGCAACCAGTCTGGCCTTGTACTTTTCAACACTACCATCTACACCAAATTTCTTCTTGAACACCTATTTGTATCCAATAGGTTTACGTCCTTCAAGCAATGGCACCAAGTCCCAAATTTTATTCTTCTCCAAAGAAGCCATCTCATCTTCCATGGCCTCCTTCTAGGAACTTGCATCTTTCATGCCCATATCCTCTGTCATAGTTCTAGGCTCATTAGTGTTAGTGAGCAAGACAAAAGTACAACTAGAATCAAGTAATGACTAACCAAACCTATTAGGTTGCTTCCTTGTTCATGTAGACCTCATCAAGGGTTAAGGTTGAGGTTTTTCTTCTTCTTCTGAGCTTTTAGAGCTGCTAGATCTCTCCTCATCATCAGGTCTCACATGGTCTGTTGGTTTAGTCTTCTTAGGGGTGGAAGGAAACTGAACCACATCCTCTTTCTTTTTTGTTTGTTCTGGTTGTAGAACAATGGAAGAAGGTGTTAGTTCTCTAAAGATAACACTTTTGCTATACAACACTTTTTCAACCATAGGATCACAAAGCTTGTATCCTTTCACATTGACACCATATCCAATGAAAATACACTTAACAGCCTTGTTCTCCAATTTTGACCTTTTCTCCCTAGGCACATGTGCATATGCCTCACAAAAAAATATGAAGATGTCTAACTGAAGGCTTCTTACTAGACCACACCTCCATAGGTGTCTTACCAACAAGAGCTGATGTAGGAGATTTGTTTACCATGTAGCAAGCAGTGGCTATAGCTTTAGCCCAAAACTTTAATTTGAGGCTTGCTCCACTAAGCATACTCCTAGCCTTCTCCACTAGTGTCTTGGCCATCCTTTCTACAACTCCATCTTGCTACGGGGTGTATGGAGTTGTCTTATGTCTTTCAATCCCTTGCTCTTTATAGAACTTATCAAACTCTGCTGAACAAAACTCACCACCATTATCAGTCCTCAAACACTTAATCTTTTTACTAGTCTAATTCTCAACAAAAGCTTTAAACTCTTTGAACCGACTAAAGACTTCAGATTTGTTTCTGAGAAAATAAATCCATGTCTGTCTACTATAATCATCTATGAAAAATACAAAATATATAGATTTTGAAATTGAAAGAACACTAACAGGACTAAACACATCAGAATGAATAAGGTCCAACACACTAGAAGACTTGTGAGAACTAGAGTAAAACTGAACACAGTTTTACTTTCCATATATACAATGTTTACAAAAGTCAAACTTGAGATTACAATCATTTAACCCCTCAATGATGTTTTTATTTTTTAGGGTTCTAAGACCCTTCTCACCAATATGGCCAAATCTCATATGCCATAACATTGTCTTTTCAGCAGGAAGCTTAACTTCCAAAGCATGAGCACCCTTGGGTACCCAAAATGCACTACCATCAGAATTTGTTACAACAGACTTTTTCACTGCTAGTTCCAATGGTGGAGATGAAGTGACTGCAGCTCTTTTCTTTGAGTCAGAAGAACTATAACACTGTGAAGTGCATGCCTCTAGCTAAAACAAAGTACCTCTCGAAGTACCCTTCGCAAGCACCATAGATCCTCTAGTCATCTTGCATCTGTCCTTTGAAAAGACAACCTATACACCTACATCATTCGACTTACTTGCAGAAAGTAGGTTCTGTGCCAAGCCTGGGATATGTATGACCCTAGAGATCCCCTTCACTCATTTATTAGGGAATCAAATTAAGGCTCTTCCAGGATCAACAATCTTCAGATGAGAATCATCACTCAGGTACACTCTTCCACCATCGAACTCTTCATACTTCATCAACTAGCTTCAATGTGAGGTCATGTGGAATGATGCACCAGAATCATTCAACCACATATCATCAGATGCATGGGTGGCTAGGGCTACAATGAAGGCATCACCGTCATCTTGTGACTTGTCAGAATTTGAGTCTGGGACATTCTTCTTCTTCTTTTTCTTTTCCTCTTTGCATTCCTTTCGAAAATGCCCAGTTTTTCCACAATTCCAATAAAGAGCCTTAGACTTTGTAGTAGATTTGGATCTCCCATGGGATTTGGATCTACCCTTCTTAGCTTTCTTGTCCTTCTTTTTCCCTTTCTCTTTGGGTCTTTCATGAACTGCAAGAGGCTCTTTGGATACTTCAAAAGACTTTCTCCACATCTCTTCGGATAACAACGAAGATACCACTTCATTCATTTTAAAAGTGGATGTGGTGCTCCCAATAGCCATAACAAGATGATCCCATGAGTCTAGTAAAGAACAAAGCAAGGTCATACAACAATCCTCCTCCTCTATCTTCACACCAACAAAAGTTAATTGTAGAACTAACATGTTGAACGCATTCAGAAGATCTACAATAGATCCTCCACCCTCCATCCTCAAAGAATATAGCTTCTTTCTTAGAAAAATCTCTTTCATCAGGGATTTGGCTTAATAAACATCTCCCAGTTTCTTCCAAAGATCTTTCATGGTCTTCTCCTCATGGACATTTAACGGGACAAAATTAGCTAGACGGAGTCTTATGAGACCCTTAGCCTTTTGATCTTATAGATCCTAATCAGCTTGTACCATTGTAGTTGGTTTTACACTAGAGATGGTTTCCCATAGGTCTTGATCAACAAGCATGTCTTCCATCTTAAGTTTCCATAACTCAAAATTTGTGTTGTTAAACTTTTGCACCTCTAATCTTGTGGATGTGCCTGCCATCTCTTTCCTGCAACAAGATTATAGAATACTCTACACAAACTCCCACTCAATCTAAGATCAGCTCAAAAAACCCCTACCCAACAACTAGGACCAAAGGTGATGAAGCTCTGATACCAACTGAAAGGAAGCTAGGTGTGTCGAAATCTCTTCCTACACTAATCTAATGAGGAGAGATGTGTACAAACTCTTTTTAACCTCTACAATTATAGTGTTATTAAGCCAAAAATAGAGATATTGCAGCAATACACAACACAAGAATGTAAGACAGAGGAGAGAGAGAAAAGATATAATGTGGGGAAAACCCTTATGGGTGAAAAACCACACTCCAAAACCTGTACAATGTATTATCTAAAGAATGAAGTTTACAACACACTTGCAATGCAAGTCTTTACAAGAGTCTTTAACACTCATATCCGGAGACAATCTAGCACCATAACAGTACATGTCAATCACATAATACATCTCCTCTCAAAGCACTTGCTTAAATAGAAGTTTTCAAGGCAAAAATGAACTTTCCTTGAGATGGACGTCCAACTTGGCCTTATGGCTGAAAACCCATGCCTAGGGACACTTGTCCAACACTACATCATGGTCATGACACTTATCACATCACCCCATCCCAATATGGTCACCTATTCCCAAGTTGGGCAATGACAGATGCTCTTATGCATCTTACGACTGTCATAGAATCCGTCATAACTGACAACTCTTACAGTTGTAAGAGAATCTGTCATAACTCCCTAAAAATAGCATATTCTCTTACAACACATCATCACCCTCCTTGGGCCACCCAAAGATGCCTTCTTCGAAGATGCCTTGTGACACATGTCTTCACCTATAATAGAACATTCCATTTATGACTCTTACACTTCATAGATTCTGTCATAAGAATCTGTCATAACCGTTTTGGTCAAGATTCACTTACATGCTAGTCAAAGTGGTGACACATGGAAAAATACCTCTACCACTAAGTGGGACACCTATCTCCTCATGTTAGTAAAAAATTACATTTGGTCACCTTCCACGTAGGATGACACATCACTGTGACAACTCCCACAATATGATGAAACATGACTTGCATCCAAAATACATTAATAGGCAATAAATAAATAAGTACAATTAATTAATACAAGGAATTACCAAGGTTGAGACACATTAATTCCCAACAGATATCACTTACTGATATCAAGCATATTAAGGTAGAGAGAAAAAATGCAAGGGAACAAGAGCTCTCTCAAAGCCCATGCCGCCAAGGTGACATGTGCTTATGATTGCCGAATGTTCCCACAAACACATTGATAAGATATGCTAAGATAAACAAGAAGATCAAATGAAAGTTCTGTTAGTTTCAAGGCAGACAACTAAGAGGGGGGGTGAATCAGTTGTCCCAAAACTTTCTCTTATTAACCACTTAAATCCTTCTTGTAATTCAATGGCATAATAATAAATAAATCATGGAAACACAATGTAACAATTCAAGAGCAGAAACACATTAACACATATGACACCAAGATTTTAATGTGGAAAACCTGGTTAAGGGAAAACCCACAGGGTTGTTAGTTTCAAGATAGAAACTGAGAGGGGGAGGTTAATCAGTTGTCTCAAAACTTTCTCTTATTAACCACTTAAATCCTTCTTGTAATTCAATAGCATAATAATAAATCAATTATGGAAACACAAAGCAACAATTAAAGAGTAGAAATACATTAACACATATGACACCAATATTGTAACGTGGAAAACCCAGTTAAGGGAAAAACCATGGGGTGACTAACCTAATATTGTATTCTCTGTTAAAAGAATAAGAAGAACAAAATGACACATGCCAATTAGGGCTCATTGCCTACAAGAGACACAGTGTCTACAGAATGATAAATATTACATACTTGAACTAAAGAATAGCATCTTCACCATGCTTGAGTCAGTTCCATTTAAGCCCAACACTTATGCTTTGCCTTTCACTCTTAGATTCTCTCTACCACACTCTCATTTTTGCTAAGATGCTTTTGAAATGACTTCACAACTTCTTATTTATACAAGACATTGACTTTGGGATAATCATCCAAGTCGGCATACTTTACAGAGAAAATACACAAATACAACTTGACTAATTACAAAAGACTTCATGTGAATTACCACACTGTCGGCTACATAGATCTAGGACTTCAATCTTCTTTGAGGAACATGCCATGCTTCGCAGAACATTTTCAAGATCATCCGCAAGATGTGTAACTCATCCGGTAGGCCAAGTTTAGAAAGAAAATAATCATCTAGAAGTAATTCTTCAATTATGAGCTTAGTCTTCAATGCACACCACCAACATGAACTCAACATAATCTAGAGACCACCACAAGCTTGCCTGAATCACCAAGAACATCCACACTACTTTTGCTTACCGAAATCATTCTCTCCTTCATCTAGAACCTCAAGAACATAGTCTGTCAACACTACCATATTGGAATAGATGCTTGCCAACCTCCAAACCATGAACCAATTGAGTTGTCAATTCACATTGACTTCCTAAACACTCCACCAATTTGGTAGAACAAGATATTTCACTTCTGGATCTCATCGGACCTATTTGTGTCACTCTGTCACCTGTGAACATCTGCGAGAACCAGTTTTACTCATATGGCCATAACTTCTTCAAATCTTCATGTGGACCTCTCAAATATTTATTGGATCACCTTTAGACACATAGCTACAAATGTTTTGATGCGTATCCTCTGATCTTCATCTTAGCTGGGATATTTACTTCACTGTCTTCACTATTCTTCTCTATTCCTGATAGGACTAATTTTCTCAATGTCCTCAGCATACAACTCATCCAATCCTTGACATCAGTGGAACAAGAGTATGTTGACATCAATGACAACACCGGTTAGGCCCATACTTGCAACAAGAGTGACTAACCCAAGATTGTATTCTCTATTAAAAGAATAAGAAGAACAAAATGGCACATGCCAATTAGGGCTTACTGCCTGAGCACACTACTCACAAGAGGCTCACTGCCTATAATAGATGCACTATCTATAGAATAATAAATATTACATACTTGAACTGAAGAATAGAATCTTCACCATGCTTGAGTTAGTTCCATTTAAGCTCAACACTTCTGCTCTACCTTTCACTCTTCTCCTCTCTACCACACTCTCATCTCTACCAAAATACTTTTGAAATGACTTCACAACTCTTATTTATACAAGACATTGACCTTGGGATAATCGTCAAAGTCAACATACTTTACAGAGAAAATACACAAATACAACTTTACTTATTACAAAGACTTTATGTGAATCATCACACTGTCAGACACACAGATTTGGGACTTCAATATTCTTTGAGAAATATGCCATGCTTCACAGAACATCTTCAAGATCATCCACAAGATGTGTAAATCATCCGGTCGACCAAGTTTAGGAAGAACATCATCATCTAGAAGTAATTCTTCAATTACAAGCTTAATCTTCAATGCAGACCACCAACACAAAGTGGACACAATCCAGAGACCCCCACAAGCTTGCCTGAATCACCAAGAACATCCACACTACTTCTGCTTACTTAAATCATTCTCTCCTTCATCTGGAACTTCAAGAACATAGTCTGTCATCATTGTCATATTGGGATAGATGCTTGCGGACCTCCAGACCATGAACCAATTGATTTTTCAATTCTCATTAACTCCCTAAACACTCCACAAAATCTGTAGAACAAGATATTGCATTTCTAGATCTCACCGGACCTATTTATGTCACTATATCACCTCTAAACATCTGCCAGAACTGGTTTTACTCATATCGCCATAACTTCTTGTAATCTTCATGTGGACCTATCAAAGCTTTACTGGATCACCTTTAGACACATATCTACAAACCCTTTGATGCGCAACCTCTGATCTTCATCTTAGCTGGGATCTTTACTTCACTATCTTCATTCTTCTTCTCTATTCCTTATAGGATTAATTTTCTCAATATTCTCAGGATACAACTCATCCAATCCTTGACATCAATGACAACACCGGTTAGGCCCATATTTGCAACAATCTCCCCCTTTGTCATTGATGGCAACATATGATGTGAAAAATTATTTTAACCATCAAGACAAGAACTTCTCCTCACTGACTAACATAACTCCCCCTATCAACAACAACCATTCACATATCTTCTCTTCCTTTACTGCTCCCCCTTTTATCAGTAACCACTTTTTGTTTTTCAATGTCTTCTCTCCCCCTTTAACATCAATGGAAAATGGCACATACTTGCATAACTTAGAATCATACAGACTATTCCCCTTGAGTAGCAGCTTCCCATCATCAATCCAGACCACAAGATATGACTGTGAGATCCACCAAACTAATGCACATTAGTGCACCTTAATTCATAACCAAAGGGGTAATAACCCCTAACTTCTCCCTGAGATACTCAAAAGAGTCCTTAGGTAGAGGTTTAGTAAAAATATCTGCAATCTAATCCTTGGAGGGTACAAACTCCAATCTGACTTCATTTTTGTTCACTTGCTCTCTCAAAAAGTGAAACTTCATGGATATATGTTTTGTCTTTGAGTGCAACACTGGATTTTTTTGATATATTTATTACACTTAAATTATCGTAGAAGATTGTGATAGATTCCTCATACTCCACTCTGATGTCTTTTAGCATTTGCTTCATCCACAATACTTGAGTGCAACTACCTGCTGCTGCAATATATTATGCTTCTGCAGTGGACAAAGATATTGCCTCTTATTTCTTGCTCAGCCAAGAAACCAATCTTTTCCATAAAAAGAACACTCCACCACTAGTACTCTTCCAGTCATCCACATCTCCTACCCAATCCGCATCTGTATATGCATGAAGAGAGAAATCATGATCTCTAGGATACCATAAAACATACTCAACTATTCCTTTTAGATATCTAAGAATCCTCTTGATTGCCATGACACGAAATTCTCTAGGATTAGCTTGGAATCTAGCAACAGGACCAACAACATTCATAATGTCAGGTCTAGTTTGAGTGAGATACAATAGTCCTCCAATCATTGACCTGTAATTTTTTTGATCAGCCTTAGGAGAGTCATCATCTTTGCTCAATTTACATCTGGTTGCCATTGGAGTATTCATTGGTTTTGAGTCTTCCATCCCAAATTTCTTCAACAATTCTTTCACATATTTGGTCTGTGAAATGAAGATTCCTTTCTTTGTTTGAATGATTTGTAGACCTAAGAAGAAATTCATTTCCCCAAACATGGACATCTCAAATTTACTTTTCATTTGATTTGCAAAAGTTTTACACATACCATCTCTTCCTCCAAAAATGATATCATCAACAAATACTTCAACAATTAAGATATTTTCATGATCAATTTTGAAGTACAAGTTACTGTCAGCAGTACCTTTGTTGAAACCAATCTCCAAAAGATACTTATCCAATCTTTCATACTAGGCTCTTGGGGCTTGTTTGAGTCCATATAGTGCTTTCTTCAATTTGCAGACCATATCACCATGATCAGACAATTGAAATTCATCTGGTTGCTCAATGTATACTTATTCTTCCAAGTCACCATTCAAGAAGGTAGACTTGACATCGATCTGATATGCTTTGAAGTCCTTGAAGGTAGAAAGGCAAGAAATAATCTAATTTCTTCAATTCTTCCCACCAGAGCAAAAGTCTCTTCAAAATCAACTCCTACTTGCGAATAACCCTTGCAGACCAATCTAGCTTTATTTCTGACTACTTCACCATCTTCATTTAGTTTATTCCAGAAGACCCATTTGGTTCCAATCACATTTTTGTTTCTAGGTTAGGGAACAAGATCCCAAGTGTGATTTTTCTCAATTTACATCAACTCTTTTTTTGTTGCTTTAGTCCAGCTTTCATCATTGCATGCTTCACTCACTATTTTTAGTTCAATCTTTGAAATTAGATAATTTTTTTGTGAGTCTTGAGAAATCTTTCTTCTTGTTTGAACACCTTTACTTTTATCACCTATGATCTAATCTTTAGAGTGATTCAATCTTACATACCTAAGAGTTTTGGGAATTTCTTGCACTTCTATTTCTTGAATAGGTTCATTCAAACTTATCTCTTCTTCCTGATTCTCTGGATCAGTCTAGATCTGAATTTCAGAAGGGGCTTGGACTTCTTGGATGAAAACATCATTCTAATCATCTTCTTCATATTCATAAAACCTTGAGGGTTTTTCAATACATTCATCAACCTTCACATTTGTACTTTCTATAATCTTTCTCAATCTCTTGTTATAACATAGGTATGCTTTGCTTTGAGTAGAATAACCCAAGAATATTCCTTCATCACTTCTAGCATCAAATTTTCCAAGGTCTTCATCTCTTTTAATGTAACATTTGCTACCAAGGACTCTGAAATACTTCACAGTGGTAGTGATGCCAAACTAGAGTTCATAAGGGGTCTTACCAGTATTGCTTCTAATTTATACTCGATTAAGAGTATAGACAACAGTGCTTACATCTTCTCTCCAGTAGATCTGAGCCACATTTTCTTCCATCATCATGGTTCTAGATGCTTCCTTGATGATCTAGTTATTTCCCTCCACTACTCCATTTTGTTGTGGAGTCCTTGGAACATATAACTATCTTTTTATCCCATGTTTCTCACAGAATTCTATGAACTCTCTAGATGTGAATTCTCCACCTCTATCAGACTTGAGACATTTTATGTTTAATCCAGTTTCATTCTCTACCATAGCCTTGAATATTTTGAATTTCTCAAGAGCCTCAGATTTTTCTTTCAGAAAAGTCACCCACATCATCTGGGAGTGATCATCAATTAATAACATGAAGTATCTATCACCTTACAAAATCCTAATTCTTGCTGGTCCACATAGATCAGTATGTACTAGGTCCAACAATCCAGTAGAAGATTGTTCCTTACTTTTAAATGTGACCTTGATCTACTTACCCAACTGACATTCTTTGCACAAACTATTTATAGGTTTCACCAATCTTGGAAGATCTCTTACAACCTGAGTGTTGCTTATCTTGATGATATTATCAAAATTCACATAACACATTCTCCTATGCCACAACCAACTCTAATCAATTTGAACAAATAAACAACTTTTGCTAGTACCAAGTGGAAGATGTTACCTTTTGTTTGAGTACCAGATGCAATCTTTGTTCTAGAAATTTCAAAGATCTTACATTTTTCATTTTTGAATCAGAGATCATAGCCTTTGTCTACCAACTATCCAACACTATGAAGATTGTGCTTTAGACTTTCAACATATAGTACATTACTGGTTTTGTTCTTTCCATCAAAAGAAATAGTTCCTCTACCTCTAATTCTGCTAGCAAAGTTATCACCAAGTTCTACCACTCCTTCATATTTTTCCAAATCTATAAACTTATTTTTGGCACCTATCATATGGTGGGAGCATCCACTGTCAATGACCTAATCATCTTTTTCTTCAACTTGGGCAACCGGAGCTCTTATTATCATTTTATGTTTGATAGATTCAGAGGGCATTGAATCTTCTCCCTTGATGGAAATAAACACCCAGTCACTTCTAGATTTGTTTCCTGTCTCTGATTCATCATCTGTTACTCCATCATCATCATCTTCATGAACATAGTAACATTTCTTTTAGAATCTTGATCTATTTGGATTTTTGCTTGAAAATCTTTCTAGACACCTTGAGGCAAAATGACCAATCTTATTACAGTCGAAACATTTGAAGAGGAATTTTCCTTCGTACTTACCAGATCCTCTTGGTAGTCTTTTTGCAATAAGGGCTTAAAGTTGAGCAACTTCTGCTTCATCTTCTTCTAGATCTTTTCTTGCTTTTTCATACCATGATAGTTTCTTTGAGGAGTTCTCTCCTAGATCAAACTTTTGTTTGCCTTTTACAAAGGCACTAGCTTTGAATGTAGATTCAGTCTTGGGGGGTGCATCTCCAAACTCGGCCAACTCAAATGCAGCTAATTTTCAACCAATTGATCACTTGTGATATTTGAAAAGATCTAAATTCTTCAATAGAAGCAACCTTGTATTTGTAAGAAGGAGGTAGGGATCTGAGTACTTTGGCAACAATCTCATCTTCATCCAAGATTCCACCAACACACCTAGTGCCACAAACAAGCTCATTTACTTTTGGCGTAAATGTAGTGATATTTTCATCTTCATTCATCTTCAGGTTTTCATATTTTCCTTTTAGACTCTGTAGCTTGGCACATTTAACATATTTGTCTCCTTCATGCAGAAGTTCCAGTTTTTCCCAAATCTCATATGCAGTTTTTAAATCTTTGACATTTGTTAGTTCTAAATCAGATAAGGCACTTACTAAAGATTCTTTAGCCCGAAGATTGTCTTCAGCATCTTTTATTTCATCTATGATCCAATATTGCATTCCCATACATTGCAAGTGACATTCCATGTGGCTTTTCCAAAGAGTGTAATTGGTTCCATCAAACCTTGGACTATCCTTCTTGTAGGAAGACATCCTGGATCTCCTCAAGCGGTTAAGCTCTTTTAGGGAAACTTAGCTCTGATACCAATTGTTAGTTTCAAGATAGAAAACTAAGAGGGGGGTGAATCAATTGTTCCAAAACTTTCTCTTATTAAACACTTAAATCTTTCTTGTAATTCAGCAGCATAATAATAAATCAATCATGGAAACACAAAGCAATAATTCAAGAGAAGAAACACATTAACACATATGACACCAATATTTTAACATGGAAAACCTGATTAAGGGAAAAACCATGGGGTGACTAACCCAAAATTGTATTCTCTATTAAAAGAATAAGACGAACAAAATGGTACATGCCAATTAGGGCTCACTACCCAAGCACACTGCTCACAAGAGGCCCACTGCGTACAGGAGACACACTATCTATAGAATAATAAATATTACATACTTGAACTGAAGAATAGCATCTTCACCATGCTTGAGTTAGTCCCATTTAAGCTCAACACTTTTGCTCTTCCTTTCGCTCTTCTCCTCTCTACCACACTCTCATCTCTGCCAAGATACTTTTGAAATGACTTCACAACTCTTATTTATACAAGACATTGACTTTGGGATAATCATCAAAGTTGGCATACTTTACAGAGAAAATACACAAATACAACTTGACTTATTACAAAAGACTTTATGTGAATCATCACACTATCGGCCACACAGATCTAGGAATTCAATCTTCTTTGAGAAACACACCATGCTTCTCAGAACATCTTCAAGATCATCCACAAGATGTGTAAATCATCCAATCAGCCAAGTTTAGGAAGAACATCATCATCCAGAAGTAATTCTTCAATTACGAGCTCAATCTTCAATGCAGACCACCAACATGAACTGGACATAATTTAGAGAACCCCACAAGCTTTCCTGAATCACCAAGAATGTTCAGACTACTTCTGCTTACAGAAATCATTCTCTCCTTCATTTGGAACCTCAAGAACATTGTCTGTCATCACTGTCATATTGGAATAGATGCTTGTGGACCTCCAGACCATGAACCAATTGATTTGTCAATTCTCATTGAATTCCTAAACACTCCACCAAATCCGCAGAACAAGATATTGCATTTCTGGATCTCACCAGACCTATTTGTGTCACTCTATCACCTCTAAACATTTGCCAGAACAGGGTTTACTCATATGGCCATAACTTCTTGTAATCTTCATGCAGACCTCTCAAATCTTTACTGGATCACCTTTAGACACATATCTACAAACCCTTTGATACGCAACATCTGATCTTCATCTTAGCTGGGATCTTTACTTCACTATCTTCACTGTTCTTCTCTGTTCCTGATAGGACTAATTTTCTCAATATCCTCAGCATACAACTCATCCAATCCTTGACAACAATGTAATAGGAGTATGTTGACATCAATGACAACACCAGTTAGGCCCATACTTGCAACAAGTTATACATGAAAATAGTCACATTAAGGACCAAGGATATACTCATGGGTTCGGAGCTGAGTATAACCATTGGGCTATACTAAAGGTACCTCAAAACTGAGTGTAGGAACAAGGTGAGATACCATTCAAAGTGTACAAAAGTAGATTGAGTGGATTCTAAAATGTTAGTCACAAGAAATACCAGAAGATGATACATCACATAGAGTGATTCTACTAGTCATGCATTAGATATATATATAGATCAACCCCAACTTCATAAATGGACTAGGTCAATTTTTTCTTTTCTGTTGAAGGGACACATGGTCCTTATTTGTATTGATTTGTTTTCATCATCCACTAACTAGGTAGAATAACTGAAGAATGTGAACAATAAAAATGAGAGAGGAGAACAAGTGCCTTAGGAACACCACATAAGAGGACGCCCCCAAAACACCCTCCACAACACTATACCCCTAAAGCATGACACACAACAATAAAATAGATGAGAGACAAGATAGAAGAATGGTCACAACAGAGGTGGTCTCCCAGTATCCTAGACCTTACAAGAGTATCTAGGGTCATCCAAGGAGACCTAAACAACACATAACACATCACGGGGGAACACAACACGCCACAATATCACATTATATATATATATGAAGAGCTCAAACTTGTGAGCATCTTAGAAAGGCGCTCCATCAAGTTTTGTAGAAAGTGTGAGTAGTTCATACCTAATTGATTCTTATTTCCAAGATGGTCATACAATGGTTGTTTCTCAAATCCCTATATATTTGAAATCTTTTGTTTCTTGTGAGGAGGAGAATCATTGTTATTTTCCATTGATGATATCCGCCTTGTTCTTTTCTAATCCTTTTCTTTCCTATTAAGTTTTTTACGATGGAATGGGGTATTTTCCACTGTGGAAACCTTTTCTTATATCATAATATCTTGTTGTAGTTGTTCATATTTGCATATCTGGTGCATCTTGATTGTCTCCTAATCCTTGAAGGGATAATGACAGAGGAACCTCAGCATAGATACCTTTTCCTCATGGATGAGGTGAGTCTTCAATCTTTACCTTATCCACTTCTATCATGCCAACTATTTCATCATAATCCAGATAGTCATCTTCTTGCTCAATTGTGTTTATTCTACCATATTGTTCTTGCTATGCCTCGGAAATGTATTAGTGAAAATCTGTAAATTCTAATTCAGAGGTGCAACCGACTTATTTCCATTATCATTAAATCTAGTTATCTATATTATGTTAGAATCCACAAAGTCTTAAATTTCATTTTTCAGATGCATGTACATCATTCAGTGTCATGTCCTGCCGATCAGTGATACTGACAGAAAGAATTATCATCAAAATTAGGTCCTTGTATCCTGTTACTATCAAGTGGTTTCACAGGAGGAAGCTCTAAAAGATTGTTTCTTACGGCTTGATTCATGATTGACTAAAGAGATTCAGATAATGGAGCAAATTGTTTTTGTTGTCTAATTTGAAATGTGCCCATTGAGCATTACTAATAGTGGACACTTGTGATTAAAAATTGTTTGAATGTTGTCCATTGATCTTAATGAAACTCTTGTTATTCCTCTTAAAGTTGTTTTGTGAAGCTCCATCTGAGGATTCACCAACTTGAGTCGATGAGTTTTGATTTTCATACTGACTAGACGAAAGCTAGTAATCATGAAGGGTTGTGCATAAATGTTGAAAAGAGTTATACTTCATCAAGAGTATTTTATCATGAATGTTAGGTTGTAAATTCATAATAAACATCTTTTGAACATCCTCATCTATGATCGGGTATTGAATTTGTTTAAAGGGAGCTTGATATTGACTGATGTACTCGGTTAACTTGTCTTTTGGACCTTGTTTACAATGAACTAAATCAATCAATGAGACTGAAGGTCTAATATTTTCTTGGAAATGTTGTAAGAATTGATCAACAAGCTGTGAAAAAGAATGTATTGAATTTAGAGGTAATGAGAAAAACCATTCCAAAGCAGTATCTTTGAGGGGTCGTGGAAATTTTTTTTCTAACAAGTCTTCTTCAAAGAATAAATCACTACACATAGCCGTGAATGCTGCCACATGATTATTAGGATCACCTTTACCACCATACTTTTGAAAGTGGGGAGTCTCAAATATTTCAGGCATAGGAATTCTCAAGATTCCATAAGATAAAAGACTATGGGCATGATATGTTGGTAAAGTAGGTTGGGAAGAATTAGTCAAGTTTGTCACCTTCTGTTGTAAAGAAGTCATGTCATGCAAGAGTTGGCTTAAAAGGGCATCATTAGGAGATGTAATATGTTGTTGAGAAGAATTAGAAGTTGTGGTCATCAAATTTTGAGGTGATTGGTTGTGAGTGGTAACAAAAGGAGGTTGAGAACAATTATAAGTGAAAGGTGGTTGAGAATAATTTTGAGTGAAAAGTGGCTGAGATAGGTGGAATGGAGAGGTGGTTGAGAGTGATTATTCATATAAGTCACCCTAGGTGCTAAGTTTTGATAATTGAATCCCACAGCCTTGTAATTTTGTTAATTAATGCCATTAGATACTCCAATACTAGTGGTAGCATTACTACAAGCTTGTGCATTAGTAGTAAGAATTGATGATGTAAAAGTATACATTCCAGTAGTCGATATAGGTACTGATACATGTGTATGAGTCAGTGATGACATATTATTAATAGTTTTTGCACATTCAGTCACATGCATCACATTATGATTCACTATATGTGCTAAGCCATGGAGCATGTTAACACCATCTTGGCCTACTTTTAACAACTCTCTTAAATTATGAACAACAGGCAAAACTTCTTCTGCTATCCTTTCTTTTTCAACAAATGCTTGAAAATCGACTAGTTCTTTATCAAGTTTGCTTATTTGTTCATTATGTACATGTGATATCACTTAAATAGGATCTTCAAAATCATGAAATGTTTGTTCTTCCATTATAACTATAGGAGGTATGATATCTTGGAAAGTTTGTGTTTCTCCTTTTGTAATGTAAGTGTTCAATGGATTTTTTGATGTATGAACACCGTTGCTATTGGGAGCACTAGAAACCATTAATCTAAGTCTTCTCCTTAAAGAGATGTTTCTATTAGGGAATCAAGTTATAGGACTCATGCAAAATCATACAACAATCAATGCACAAACTAATAGAACAAACCAAAGGAGCAAGATATACTTGTTGAAATACATAATGTAATTTAGTAGATATGCCAATTTTCAATCTAGAGCATTAAATGATGCCAAATTTTCAAATGATAGATGAATATATGTTTGAAAATAAATGTAAGATCTGAAATGAAAGATTTTTATGACAAATGCAATGAAACAAAGAAAAACTATGCTTGTTTATGCACCTAAAAAGCTCAAATTTTCCACTTTTTTCAATGTAAATGCACAAAAATGTATAAAATTATGCACAATAGTGGATGAATGAAATATAATCTGATTAAATGTGTAAAATAACTCAGATCAGATTTAAAAATGATGTCGACATGCTAAAATACTCAATCCAAATTCAAAATTAAGGTAAGATAAATGAATATGCTTATTTATGTTGAAATACACAATGTGCAAATGCAAAATTTGAAATCTAAATGCAATAACACACAATGATGAAACACTACAATCAAAAATATGATTTGAAAGAGTGTTAAAATGAGTAATAAAATCTGAAACAATATTTTACTAGGTTATATGAAAAATATAAAATTTCAAGCAAAACCCTAGTAAATGAGAGATACAAATGCAAGGTAAATGATGATAAAAAGATGAAATGCTGCAATTTATCTTAGATCTGATGTCGATATATGAAAATTAAATGTTTTCACCGATATGCAAGGAAAATAGTGCAAATAATGTCTTAATGCAAGCCAAAAATACCTCTTTTTTTCAAAATTTTCAATTTTTATGCAAGATTTTCAAATTTATGATGATGAAAATGATATGAATGAATGAAAATCTGATTAAAACACTCAAAAAGATGCAAATTTAGAAAAAAATAGGTTCACCAAAATGTTATATATGAAAGTGGGAATGATGAGGTTGAGGTGTTGTTTTAGATAGATTTAATCAAACCCGTCTTTCAAATATAATCATTCAAGGATATAAACTGAGTTCAGTCACTTCTTTTGCAAGAGGACTTAGGCACAAGTTTGGTGTCACTTTGAGATGATAAGGAAAGTTGAAATATGTTGGTAATTTGTTAAACCCTAATCTGATTAAGCCTTAATTATATGAAATTGTAAACAAACAAACGAAACATGACAAATGATCACACAAGAAGGCACTAAATGCATATTAGAAACATACCAGGATTTGGATTCTAGAAAGTGGAAACTTCAAGGACACTGTGGTAGGCACCATAGTCTAATAGGCAACTTTCTTTGTGGATCTAGAACTCTAAGGTGATGAAGTCTGCAACCTGCTTTAGAGTTTTTGACAACGACAATTTGGAGGACATAGGGGCAGGTGCCCTTGTCCAAAAAGGAATATTCTTCACTATTTTCTTTAGATCCTGAATCTTTATCCTCTACTCTGATCTCCTACGGCTTCTTTTTGCAAGATCTTGCACTTGTAACCTACAATCACAAGAGAGGGGTTGGGGGTTGTGGTGTTTACGAGCTTGCCTCGGTCAAGCCTTAGAATGTCATTCAAGCCTTCTAACACTATTGTTAGATAGAGTGTGTGTCCTTGGTGGATAGAGGTAAAAGAAAATAATAAGATAGATTGATTGAAACACAAAGTAGATGCCACCTTAGAGGTGAAGCTCTCACGGGGAGATGAAGATCTTTTGCACCATGAGGAGATGGATTGATGAAGAGAAATCTACAACAAACAAGTACAAACACAATGCAATACTGCTTTGCAACACAATGAAAGCCTTGAATATCTTTAGCTCAATATCACAAGTTCACATTATCCATCTAGGTTTAAAATGAAGTACTAAACATGTCTATAATATATGCATTCCCACTAACATTCATAATTTAAATTGAATATATCGACAAAGGGAAATACTTTAACGGTCATAAACTGACACTCTAAAATTTAGGTCCCAACAAAATAAGTCTGGACTAGGGCATAGGCAACCATGTCTAGGGGCCTATTTTTGGTCTTAATTAAGCATTAAAGTGTCCTTTTAAGCCCCATTTATCATGGGTTTCAAGGGTATTTGCTCTAGGACAAGTTTTACACATGCATGCTTAATCTAAGGGGACTTAGGAGGTAAAAGTCCCAGAGGTACATTTTACAACATAACATGATTTAAAAAAATTAAGTTAGGTGTTTTTAGGTAAACCTAACATCCACTATACATGCAAAGAATATATTCCTAGGTGTCACAATTTGATGGAACAACTGGTCGAAAGTTTGACACTTTTTTTCTCTTAGGGCTCTTGAGAGATTGTCTACATTTGAAATAGCCAAGAATGACCATCAGGGTTTGCCACCAAAAAGACATTTCCCCTAGCATTTATTTGCCCACCCAGATACATTGGCGCCATCTGTTTGGCCCCAAGCGATGCTGAATGTAAAAATTTAGTCATAATACCTTTCTAGTAGATGAAAATTCAGTACTATAAAGGTGTTCTCATTTGATCCAATGTATTGTAGGGCATCAATGGAGGCTGCCCTTATGGCTGCTATCAATTGTTAGCACCAAATGTGAAGAAACAAATAAGGGTTTGTCATTAAAACTCATTATGAAATAGTAACAAGGTTAGAATAATGAAGAATCTTCTTATGTGTCAAAGTCCTCAAACAACCACACATCAGAATTCTTCACTATGTATCTTCTAAGCTATGTTCTAGTAACAACCATTGATCCTGTAGGGTACTCGATGTTTTCTCCATCTATAACAGGGGCATCTAATTTCTTTTTTTCCTTAACACAATGACACAAATAATAATCCATTCCTTCTTCATTGTCTTCAGATGCAATAAATGCATAAACATGCCTTGCATTGATATATGCATTCAGTTTGATGAATATAGTCAACAATACAAGAAAAACTACAAAATAAGATGGAATATTGAATTTTATTAAATTTTAATGCTGATAATACATGGTTGAACAAGATCTGAAACATTGTCAAAGTCAACCGATGATTTAATCTCTGTGAGTTGTAGTGTTGTTGGTAGTCGATACATGTCAATCAGGCTTAGGCTTCTTGTACACAAATCATTGTCCCACTCCTTTGACTCACAATCATACCAAAATTCATCTATACATGAAGAAAAAAAGCATACCATTTGTTGCGTATGAATACTCCATGAACCTGCATTAGAGCTTCTAAAAGAGTGTAGCTCACTCGATCCTATCAATGTACAATAGTCCTCATATTTTGTAATGTTAGTATCATCAACCAACCAAAAATATCTATGAATTGTAGACTTACCGTCATTACCTAGACCCATTGTAGCATTACACCATTCAACAATGGATCTCACATTTGTCAACTTTGCATTGTCTTTGTACTTCAACTCTTCTCTTTCCAATGCTCTTTTGAAACATGTTCTCCCTTTCCATGCCCAACATCACAAAAATTTCACCAACAGAACATCTGTGAGTTCTTAAATTGTGATGCACAATTATCTAACCATATGATATACTAACAAAATTATATGCTCTTGCTATCCATACTTGGTAGAATATCTCAAATAAACCTTGCACAAACTTCATAGAATGTGTGCAATCATCACTGCTATAAAAATGATATTCCCTCAAGATCTTCCTATCACCCTCTGTACTATCTTCTGCATGAATGAATGTTATTTGTAGAAATATAGCAACATGCGTAGAGTTGTAATACTATGATTGCACCTCATTCTATGGCTGTAGTGTGTAGTTCTCTACAAATTCAACAATTGAAATGATGGTACCAAGTGAAAATGTGTCCTTGCATAACTTGAATTGCAAGTCCAACCATCGAGATCTATGGGTATGCCTTGCATACTTGTAAACTATATTATCTCATAAAATAGAGATAAATTGATACACTAGAATATTTTGAATGACCAACTTAGTTTTTTGCTTCTTTTCCATCTTTCAGACTATATGCCATTGTCTTGTATTTGTCAAAACTTACTAGCTCATTTCCAATTGCATGTGTGTTCTCTATATGTTGACAAATTGGTAAATATTGTAACCCACCACAATGATCACACGTACCATCCAAGCATAAGTTATTGTGGAATAATTGACCATCCACTCTCTGACATAAGATGCTCGATAAGAAATCTCTTGAAGATCTAGGTGTAAGGTGCAGAAATTTACAAACTAAATATAGAACTCAAAAGCAAAGAATATTCCACAATAGGTAATATTTCAATAACGGTTTTCCAAATACCCATAATAATATAGAATGGAAAGAATCCATGAATAAAAATATACATTTACTAGGACGAGTTACAAATCCAGTTACATACACCCAACTTGGTGTTACAAAACATATGTTTCAATGTTACAAAAGGAAGTAATACCTCAACATATCAATGAATCATGTTACATATACAACTTGGCTATGCTAGCCATACAAAAAATAATATGAAGCAAATATCCATGTCAATAATAATATCTGAACTCGATTGCCTTGATCCTCCAATCATCCGCAAGCTGAGACTAAGAGAGTGGTTGAGGCACTTTTTCCACCCAACCATGAAGTACTGGACTTCCTTAAGTTTCTTTCTACTTGAAGAAAGCATTGTCCCTGCACAAGGAGCCTAGCAACCTAGAATGGTGTAAGTAGGAGGGAATCACTCGATGCGTACCTGTTGCCTGTATGCATCCTAACCTAGAATGACATAACTCTTGCATGTAGGATGTGGCAGAGACATAAATACATGATCTAGGCTTTTAAACAATCCATCTGTTTCAATGGTACAGTAGCTTGGCCAAGCATAATAAATAAAATGATAGTTTTAGAAAAACTAAAACTATCGTCTCTGGGAGCCCACATTCGGTATCCTGTCCTGAAAGTTCATACTTTACCAAAATACATACAAAGCACAGTTTTTTAAACTCATTTGTCCATATACAAGAATCCATTTCATAATACCAATATAGTTTTGTCATTAATTCATTCGACTAGTTTGATTGTTGTTCAAGTTTTCCAACTTCTAGTGTTTCATAAGAATTCTCATGTTTAATAGTTTCCTACATGTGATGGTATCTCAGTTTTGTAATGAAATTGTATCTATCCGTCTACTAATGTACCATTTCTTTGACATGAAACCAATTTCATAAAAATAGATCTTAGTACAACATTTCTCTTCATTTCAAATAACTTGAAAATAATAAATTTATATAATAGATTTAATGTATTCCTTTACCATTGTATAAAACAAATAAATAAATGCATCTTTTACTGTCTTTCATTCCTATTACAGATATAGTATGTGTATTTATATATATAGAGAAATGTATATAAATAATTACAACAAAACTAAAACTCATAGCATTATCTTCATATATAGAGATCACCAAATCATCTAAGTGTTGTTTTAACATATCCAAAAACTACAAAGAAGGAATAATGATATATATAAATAAAGATAAGATAAGATAGGGCAGTGCCCATAATATACATTAGTTGATGTGGTCATACAGACTAGAGAAAAAAGCTCGTAAGAATTTTACTTCAAGCAAGAATTTGTGTCTTATCATGGGCGATGGCCCCAAATCTCATAGTAATGAATGCATAATAATTACAGTCCTTACAAGTTTGAAACTTAATCATAATTGCAATATGCAAAAATCAGTTTTTAAAACCAAGTTCTATTAAGCATAAAAAGAATGGTGATGACCCAAATCTCACATAGAAAGACCAGAGATTGTTCTTCACACTCAAATTAAGGAAATATATTGCATAGAAACCTATAATTTTCTCACCACCCCAATCAAATGCTTGAATCTCATAGTCTTCCAGCAACTCCCTAATTTGAATCATCCTCCCTTTTTGCCCAAAAACAATTCTTTAACAATTCTTTTATTTTGTGTTCAATTTTCAGAGATGAGGAAACAAATTTTTTAGAATGCAAGATGAGAAATAAGTTTTTCTACGTGTCCAAGAATGAGAGAGTTGACTCTTTTCAAATTGCATTCTTTCCTTCTCAATCTTCTTTCTTTCTATCTTTTTCTAGTTTCTAATCTTGTTTTATTTTTGTCTTTTTCTGATTTTGAGTCTTCTTCTATTTTTCTATTTGTTTCTTTTTGTTTTCCTTTTTTCAAGATTTATTTCTAATTTATCAAATAAAACACAATTCTATTTTTCGTAAACACATATTTAATGACTAATTTTATTACTATATTTTACAACAAAACTATAAAGAATAATTCTAATTTTGAAATGGCATAAATTTAATATTTTAAATTTTAAATTTAAATAACTAAAAGTAATTTACTAAATAAATTTGCCACATAATTATTTATAAAATAATAATTAATAAAATATTTTCTCAAATAAAATCAAATAATTAACTAAATCATTTATTTTATTTTTCTATGCATACACAATATTTAAATAACAAAGAATTAAATATCCTAATTATTTCACAATTAACTAAACTATAAAATCATCTAATTTAAAATGCAATTGAACCATATATATATATATATATATATATATATATATATATATATATATATATATATATATATATATATATATATATATATATATATATATATATATATATATATATATATATATATATATATATATATATATATATATATATATATATATATATAAAATATGCAAACAAATGCAACTACATGACTCTATTGTGAAGTGTGTGTGAGAGATATCCCCTCCATCTTAACCTTGCCAGGCTGCCAACCTCCTTTACCTCAACCACACCCTTGTCTTTGACAACCTACAATTCATAATAAACTCTAATTTCCCATTAATATGTTAGTAACCAAATAGCCGAAGCATAGCTAAATCATTACTAACATGAATATTACATTCATTTCATTACATCTTTTCATATTAAAATATTCATAACAAATTATTCATCTATCCGCAAATAGTTATTCATGAAATATTTCCATTTGAAGTAATGCCAGATGGTATCAAAATTTGAGATGTGACACTAGGTGGGTACTTTATATTACACTCCTACAAAATATCATTAGTATGCAAATCTACACATATATATCTATAAACATCATAATGATTAAAAAACTCAATATGTACTCTACAACAAGTTGTGCATGTGTGATTTATTTTGACATAAAAAGGCTTTACCATTTCAAAATACCTTTGACTAATTTTGACTTGAGGATACATCTCTTGAAATTTCTTGAAAAATTGTGTTTGAGTTACATCCAAAAAATGCTTTGGATGTGGCTCACGATTTTGACAACCAATTCTCCTTCTTACAACCTCTCTTGCATTAGGAGATACCCTTGTGTTATTTTTCCAAAATTCTTTGATGAGGGATCTCAAGGATTCAACAAAAACTTTGTATTTCCATTGGAGTCTCCCAGAGAATGCCCACAATTCATTGGTGTTTGGGTCCTCAACTCTTTCACATCTTCCAATAGTTCTCATTAGAGTTTTTCTTCTTATTTTCAATGCTTGACTTGTCTTTCTAATGAGGTGAGATTTATTTGTTTGTTGGCTTACTATTGTCGATGTAATGACACATTGTGTGGCATTACTATCCTTGGTGCGTGAGCTGGAACCCACACTCTCATTGGCACTCATTAGATTCTTTACAATTGATTTTTCACTTGAGGCATCTAATGTTCTTAGGCTAAGAATCTTCATAATGGGACTAAATTTTAGATTTCTCATCAATTCAGCAAATAACTAGCATCTTCCAGTTTCATTTAAGTTCTCAAAGAATGATTTCCATATCTTATTGGCATATCACTGGCAAGTATACCTAGGAATCTTATCCTACACGAGCTTCAAAGCATTTTCATCAATATCAATTAGAAACTTAGGCTTTCTATGAAAAATTCTAGGAGGCATTTTCATTGGTAAAGTTGACTCAACATTAGGAATTTCTTCAATATTTACTTGAGATGGGATAGATGGCATACCTTTAATTAGAGATGGAAAAGATGAAAAGTCTTGAAGTTGAGATGGAAAATATGGTGTACCTTCCACTTGACGTGTGAATGATGATGTGCCTCCAACTTGAGAAGAGAATGAAGATGTACCTTCAACTTCACATGTGAAAGATGGAGTGCCTCTAATTTGAGAAGAGAATGATGGTGTTCCTTCAACTTGACCTGTGAATGATGGAGTGCCTCCAATTTTGAGATTCAATTTCCTTGTTGAATAGAGGTTTTACATTCATTACCTTTGTGCCACAATTTTCATCTCTCTTAGCTTGATTAGATGTGTCATGTTCTTCTTCAATTGGAAATGGTGGCATGTCTTCTTTTATGGTTGACAATTTTCTACTTTCAGGAATTTGCCTCATTCTTCTCTTTTCCTCTCATTCTCAGCTTCATGCTCTTCTGGTGTTAGAGTCTTTACTCATTTCCTTGGCATGATGATGATTTCTATATGCATCATGAATAAGACATGGATAAATTAGTCCATCTTGGTACAATACAGTAAAGCAACCTCATACACAAATCTCAAAATATATAATCATATATAATTAAAGTGAATCTCACATTTTCTTAACATATCTTCTCAAACACGTTTTTCACAATCTCAAGGTTAATTTCACATTTTCTTAACATATCTTCTCAAACATGCTTTCTTAACCTCCCATGGATACACCTACTCAAGACAAGATACAAGAAGTCACTAGCACTAAGGAGAGTTATGACAAGCACATTGTCATGGACCAACCATTCCAAATGGAGACTCATAAGATAAAACTAGACCTACTTGCATGTTAAAGGACATCCCAAATTGTTATATTGTAGGTGGTGAATTAGTTAGAGTATCTCATGAAGACAAGTATGAAGTCATCTCAAATCAACAATCTACTATCAATCAAGGTCATGGGAGTAATGATCACAAAGGTAATTCAAAAAAAACCAATGGATTTCATGACAAGGAACACAATGATGATATTAGAAGAATAATGAATAAAGAGCATGATGATTGTTATGACAAACAAGATAAGTATGGTGCACCCTTGTAATGACTGAAAGTGTTGAAATATCACAATCAATGAATACAAATCAGTCAATTGGCAGTAAAGAAGACATTGAGTATGATGACACACCTTGTTGGTGTGAATAGGGGTTTTTCCAAACTAGTTTAGGTAATTTTCCCTTGTGTGGATAATTCATATTATTTAACTATTTATTAGTTAAATAATATTCACACATCACACATAATTCACATGTTAAGTTGACTTAGTGAGTCTTCTAGATGTTTCTAGTCATTTCTAGTTATTGATACTTGTAGTGAGTTGTCTTAGCCTACAGATGTGTGCTAGTTAGCATCCTATCTTCTAGTTGTCACATGTGATAGGAATGTAACACTTGTCACATGACTACAACTCCTTGATTGTCATCCTTGCCTTTAAAAGTAAGGCTCTCTCATTGTATTTGATAACAACTTTATACAGCTTGTTGTATAGAATCTTGCTCATATTCTCTTCTTTTATCTTTGTGTGGAAGGTTGTCTTGATTGCAACGATCCTGACTTGTTGAGTCACATTGACTCATACATGGTATGAGAGCCTTGTCTGCAATTTCCTTCTATCATTGGAGAGGTTTTGCTGGGAGCTATGTTTGTAGGTGCATCTAGGGTTGAATCAGACATCACCATTCCAATCAGGAGGCCCAAATCTGTATACATCGGTTGTTCAAACACCAAATTTCATCATCAAAAATTTTTTTGCAAAATTTTTTGCCCCTGGTTAGGGCTTGCAAAAAATCCATACAACCATACCTTTCTCACAGGCATCATCAGCGTACTGTGCTCTTTGCATCGGTCTACACCATTCTACATAGACATCATATCTTCATCCATTAGGTAAAATTTGTTTTTGGTAGTTAAAAGTTTTTATTCTACAATTTTTTATTTTTTGGAGGATAAAGTAGTGCAGGTCCGTACCCTGCAACAACAGGGTATTTGTAACTCAGGGTGCCATGTATCTTTGAAACCCCTAATGGTCTATGATCACAATTTGGTAATTTCTCAACTTAAATCAATAGCCGATGATGGTCACACAGTGTCTTCCCAATGGGGGAGTTTGAGCATAACTGACTAAGTCTTCATAAATTTCCTTGGCAGATTGTATTCTTCCATAGCCTTCATAAAAATTTTGGGACCTCTATTCAACTATTATTCAGACTGGCAGCATTAGCGGGGGCACTTAAACCCCCCATGGTGCTTTCTCTAGTGACCGTGAAATTTTATCCACTGGCATCCACATCACTATTAGTGACCAAAGTTTCATAGTTTTGTGGCAGTCATTTTCTAAGGTCATTGGTCTTTGATCCATTTTTTTGAAAGTCTTTACACTATGGTTGCACTGTGGTCTTTGCATTGTGGTCTCATGTCAAAATAATTCCCATTATCGTCATTTGTTCCTTAGTGACCTTTGATCCACCCTTGGTTGTTTTGATTGACAGTCAATAGATCTCTGATGGAATTTTTTAAACCCTAGTAGCAACTAATTCTTCCAATGGCTATCTTCAAATCTTAGTGGGGAAGTTTTAACTACCAACAGTTTCCCTTACAAGAATCAGAGATCCAAGGTTTATGTGCTTCTAGCACTGACCAACGGTCTAAGTGCTTTAAGTGCTTCACCACCCATGGGAAGGTGGTTTTTTACATTGAAAGGCAGTTTTCTACCCATTATGAGTGGTTTCAGCATTATAATGGTGTTTTTCCCCTTTGTGGTGATTTTGAAAACCACAACAGGTGGTCTATTTGCAGTGTTTTTTCCCTCCCAGAGGTAGTTTGTTTATACAAGTGGTTTTCTCTTGATAGGTGGTTTTGGGGCAGGTGGCATATTCAGGCAATCAAATGGAATATTCTGTCTAGGGGGCCTATTTTGCCCCTTAATGCCCTAAAGTAGGGTTTTTTCTCTTTTTGCATAACTTTTGCCTAGGGTATTGAAATCGGGCAAACGAGATATCAACAGAAAGCTAATAGAGAGCACTTCATAGTGGTATCAATCATTTTCTCTAATTTTGTTGTTTGACAACATTTATTGTAGGTTGAAGACATACCTTATTTTTTGGCGCCTGAGCTCATAACCTTTTGCCAGGATCTCTGATTTTCGTGATTCTTGTGTCATCGAAAAGGTATTTAGGAGCTCTTCAAAGCCATCCATGCACTTTTTTCATATTTAGCTCCAAGTTCGTTTTATTCAATTTGTCAGTTTTTTAGCTTTTGAGTGATAACTTGGGCATTTTGGGAAGTGAAATTTATTTTGAGAGGATTTCTTTGCTATAATACATCATTGTGAGTGATTGTAATCTCACTCGGATCTCTTTTTAAGAGATCTTTTTATTGTTTTCCCATTTTGGTCCCTTGAGGACAATTGTAGATCACACTAAGTATAAAGTGCCACAAACATTGGGGAGGGCTCTCTTTTTCATCATGGATGTTCCTCAAATTCCACTCTAAACTCCATATAACTATTATGAATGGAAGAAAAACATGGAGTTTCTATTGTATAAACAAAAAGTGACATATCCTAAACCCACAGGTGCTATTGAGAGAAGGAAATGGTTAGATAGAAAAGATGAGGCTTATTGCACACTTTGTCTTGCTATTTCTCTATATCGTAGATTTCATGTTGAGTCTTGTACAACACCAAATAAGATATGGACAATACTAGACAATCTCTTTGGCAAGAAAGATAAAATAAGAAGGTTCAAATTGGAGAATGAGCTAATTGAACTTAATCCTCAAGATTTTGATCAAATTAAAGATTTCTTCATCAAGTTTAAGTCTCTCAGGTTACAGCTCAAATAGTGTTGTCAACAATTGATTCTATCTATTCTTGCAAAATTGGGTCCTGCTTATTCAGTTTATGTTTCTATCTTTTATGCTACAATGGATGCTTTTGGTAGTAAGTTTACTATTCTTTCACTTAAGGAGTTTGTTGTACAACTCACTAGAGAACAAGACATGCTACTACACATGGGTACATTGAAGTCTCCTAGATCACAAGCTCTAGTTGCTACACAAAGCACAAATGATCCTAAGGCTTCACATAATAAAGGAAAGAAACAAAAGGATTCAAAGTCTAATGAGCAAGAGAAAGAATCAAAGAAAACCCCCAACACTTCTTCCAAAGAGGAAGCCAAAGTGTTCTTATTGCAAGAAATTGGGTCATGATGAGACTAAATGTTATGAGAAAAAATTTGATGAGATGTCACAACTTCTTCAAAAACATAACATTGAGTATTCTTCATCAACAATCGTTTTACGCAATTCTTCTTCTTTGACAACATCATCATTTGTACAGCCAAAGATAATAAGGTTTACAAATGGGCTAAACAAAGGAAAATGACAAACACTCTTTTCTCAACAAGTCTTCAGTTAGAGAGATGGCTTCTTGATTTAGGAGCTTCTCATCATATGTCATCTTCACAAGGGATTTTCTCTTCATTTCAGTCATGTAGTTTGCCACCTTTTTTGATAGGTAATAGTACATACATACATTCAACTAGAAAAGGAACTATTGATGTTGGTGAGAACTTACTTTCAACAATGTGTTGTGTGTACCTTCCTTGATAACCAATCTCCTTTCCATCTACCAGATTCCTCATTGTGGTGTAGGGAAGACAGTTGAGTTCACTCCTGATTCTCTGATCATACATGTAATGCCCCCTCATTTTTGGCTTGTGATAGTTCGTAGTTTCACATTACTCATTGCTAGTTCTGAGACAGTTGTTAGTTCTTTCATTGCATATAGATAGTCTGAGACATTTGAGTTATTAGGCTTATGGTTTATACTTATTTTGATCATGATGGACTATGTTTGATTGATATAGTTTTGGCATGTGTTATGAGTTATGATGACATTATTATTCTTCGAGTTATGATGAGATTGGCATGATTAGTAATGGGTTAATATTATCATGTTTTATTCAATTTGTTATTGTCTGATTTTATATAAAAGTGTTTATAGTCTTGTTTAAGAGCAGGGACAATGTAGTACTACTCGATTCGAGCACCCTACTACACCACGATTCTCTGACTCTGTGTGTGTTGATATATATGTAGTTGATCGTATACAACCTATTATTCTTATGTAGGTTGTAGCTACTGGGCCTCGAATCCACCTAACTTAGCAAGTCTGAGTGGGTCCTTACACCAATGGATAATGTTGATGGAGATAACATGAGGTTTATTCCCCTAGGTTAGTCTCAGTCTTCAGTTGTGGTCATGTGTCATGATGTGATGCTTGGTCCTTGCTCCAAGTTGTTGGTTATCATGTGTTATGTGGAGTATTGTTGTGTTTGATTAAGTTGGGCCTATGTATATTTTGGTTATACATTAATGACTTATTATTATAATAATAATCCTATTAATATGTTTAATTTGATAGTATGTTACTTAGTCATAAAACTGGGAATGTTATTTAGGTAAATTTTAATATAGTTTAAAATTAATTATTTTAATGTTTTTTTTAAAAGACTGAGTCATAAGTTTTAGTATAGTTAATTATTATTTTGTTATTTAAAGAATAATATTAAGTAATAATTTAATGTTGTGAGTTGTCGAATGTGAATTTTCAAGATTTGGGGAAATCTTTATTTTTAGTAAAATTTTAAAAATTTATCGGAGGAGTGGGGATTCTCCGTAACAGATGCATGATTGTGGCAATTTATGAGATTAACCATTTTTAATGGGTGGTGGTTCTGTTGGAGAGGGTGTGGGGAAGAGGAAGACATAAATTGGGGAAAATAAATTGTTACGGGAAATGGAGAAGATTTGAAGTGGGATTGAAATTTGGGTATGTTTATGCTGACTCTCTGTGTGTGAAATTTTGCATTCTATAACTTGGAATTTAAATCTTATTTTAGCATGATCATTTTGTTCTTGTGTGTGAAATTTTGCATTTCTATACCTTGGAATTTAAATCTTATTTTTTTGGCATGATCGTTCTATGTTTTGTGTCCGAGTGTAGTTGCCCTTGACCATGCTTCCATCTTGGGAATCGCACCTTGATGGTTATTAATGTCATAACCTCTGTAATTACTTCCAAGTTTATTCTTCTTCTGGTTTATTTTATGTCAAAATCCTTCCTGAAATCTTAGAGCCCAATCAATTGTAATCATTCAAGTGATCTGAATTAAAAGAAAATGACCCATATAAACTAATTACCAGTTTCTTGACCCATTCGCCCTTGGCTGTTCTTAGTGTCGTAGTACAGCCTCACCCAACTTTAGCTTTTCAGAAATGTGCCTTGTAATGAAGTTCTTTTACTATTAATCTAAAATTGATTAAACCAAAATGGAATTTCATCTGCAATTTACCTCAGTCAATTTATGGAGCTCACCATATGTTTTGTTTCTTGCTAGAATGCGTGGGGTGAATTTCTCTTTGTAATTCTCCCCTTCCTCTATTTTGGATCTTAACTTAAAGTTTTCCCCACCTTTCAGGCCATATGCCGTTGGGAGCATTTGAGGCCCTCTAAAAACTTTATGAATTTACCTCTGCCAGATTCACTTCCCATTGTGGTCTTTTGTAACGATGCTTGGTTTGGTATTAGCTCTCTGCCTTGTCTTCCCACATCAAATCTAGGATATGACATTGTTGTAGAAATGAATCCATAGGCCATGTTGTGTTCCTCTACCCTCTCACCTCACTGGAGCTATTTGAGGAGTAGCATTTTGTGTTACCCTATCTTCTGAAATTTACTTTGCTTATATCCCTCTCCCTGGCCGTATGCTTTCAGTGTTGGGGCTTCCTCTAAATTTTTCCTACCATAGTGTTTTATTCCCGAGTTAGTGCATAGGCCTATAGAATATATGATATTCTTCATTCAGCTTGAGTAACTAAATGAATGAGAGTCAGTGAGTATAGAATTGTTTATACACTGATTTAGAAAGCTTCTAATGGGACTTATGTTTAACCGATAGTAAGACTTGCTTAAGGAAATCTAAAATTGTGTTAGATATGATGTCAGATTTTATAATTATTTTTTCTGCCACTATTTTGTTAAGATAGGTATGGTATTAATATTTTGTAGTATACTTTCCTATGTTGTATCTCATTATATATATATATATATATATATATATATATATATATATAGTTTTATATTAGAAGTGGTAGTTATTAAAATAACAGATGGGAAGTTTATGCTTAGAGTTGTATAAGAAATTATTACTTTTGTAAGCTAGAGTTTCTCTAACAAGAAAGTTAAAAACTCATATTTGTTTCATGTTTAAAGTTAAGAGTATAGATGTGAATGGATCTCAAAATATTTGATTGTTTTCCTTGTCATTTCATATCGATATGCTTAAATTGGGTCATTGTATCTAATTGGGTTTTGAGTCTTATAGTTATGTTTTGGCTTAGTGTAAAGTGAAGTATCTAGGGAGATGTCATGATTGTTATGCATCAAGACATTTAAACCATTGTCCATGTCGGGAAATGGTTGTTTTAACAATGGTATTGTGTTTCAACTTACCTGACTCCAGATGTTAGGCTTCTTGGTTTCCAATTCAATATTGTGGCATGTCTTTGTAAATAGGTTAATTGAATCAAGTTTTGTTATGGATGGGGAAAAATTTTTGTGGATTTGGACTTAAAACTATCTATGTAACGTGTTGGGTTGTGAAAAGATAAATGCCTAGTAGTTCCTTGTCCATGCATGTCATTGTTTCCAGATGTTGGCTAAGGGTTGCTAGTTGTAGTAAGGAGAGTGGCTTCCATGGTGGGGCCAATGCCCAAAGTGGTTGCTTGGATAACCCCATGGAAGTTGTAATCAAGTGATAACTTAATAATATATCTAGGTGGGTCAGGTAGTAATTCACACAACAAGATAAGCATGATGCCTCACCCATGCCTTAAGTTCTCTCATAGGCTAAGGATGGGATGGGAAGGCCTGGTTGACAAGGTCAACCTCCTTGTCCCCATGAGAGGATGTGTCAACTCCGCATGTGTCACCCTATGGGGCTGGTGCCAGAGAGGGGTCTCCAAGATAACCATAGATGGGGGTTGGCTTCTAGTGAGAGATAGCCTAGATAACCCATGTTAGGACCATGCGATGACACTCTCCTCACTGTAGCTTAGTTACTTCCCTCTTTAACTTTTATTGTTACCTCTGGAGTACTGCCTTGCCTTGTGTAGTCTTGTTAATCTAGTTGGTCTGTGTCGAGTCTATATCTGTTTGGTTATATTTGTTGTACTATCTTTTGACTTCGTGGAATCCTCATTGTTATCTCCTTGCTCAGAGGGGTGGACCTTAGGGTTCCACATGGTTGGGTGGTAGAGCTATCCATTGGTCTTCTTGGATGTTATGGTTCGAGATCTGTGCCGAAGTGTTCCAGTTTCAGATTTTTCCTCCACTTTCAGAGTTGTAGTATTCATTCATAATTGTATTATTTGTAAACCGATGTGGTCAGTCTTATAATCTTGAATTGAACCTTTGTAATTTAGTAATCTCTACAAATGAATAATGTAATACTTCTTTATTGAATTATGAATCTCATCCTTTGTGTTGTTATGTTTTTATGTTCAACTGATGCAGTTATGTTTCCCTAGAGGGGTTAGAAGTGCACTTTTATTTATGTTGTGTTCTTTAGCTCCTATTAATGTAATTACTTGCTTCAAAAAATATATTTCTGTAATTTTTCTCTTGTTAGTCTAATGCTCTAGGGTTGCATGACGAGGCGTCACAATACAGGACTTGGAGAGTAGAGATATCATTGTTGTTGGGATGGATGATCATGCATCTCGCTTATATACTTTCTCCCATTTTCTTTCAGATGATGATGTAGATCCATTGATTGCTATTCACACCCATTCATCAATTGTGAATCATGTTTGTAAGGAGAAGTTTGGTCACTTGAACCTTGGTGTTCTTGCATCTACTTTGGTTCCTGAGACTAGTTCTAAGCTTCCTCCTTCTCTTGCTTCATTAGAGATTGACATTGACATGGCTTGATCCACCTTAGTTGAGAACGATATTATTTATCTTCCAGATATAGGTTTATGGGATGAGTACTTGACAGGTATTTCAAACTTGTTTCATGAGTCCTATCTTGATGACTTAGAGAACATCATTGATGACATTCGTCTCCTCTTTGAAGGAGTTGATTTTTTTACTTCGGATGTGCTAGCACCTTCTTCTTTTCTTCACTTGTCATAGTTTGGCATTGAGTTGGGGTATCTTGAGCATCGTTCAGAGGATTCCATGTCTTTGGAGATTGATGATCTTGAGTTTTCATCTTGTTCTAGATTGTGACATTCTTTGATTAGGCATGCATCACCTGATTATGTGACATCTTTTGGTTGTGACATGTGGACACTTGAGCAGTTTTCAAAGACAACATACATCCTGAGGCTTTTTCCCTCATACTTTGAGATGGATTTTCTTCTACATCAGCCATTGGACTTGTTTCTTCCTACGGGGAAGAATGTTATTTGCAAGCTTTGGATTCTCTTCAACATTCTTCTTCAGGCATTCACCATCAGCATAGGAGTTACTTCATTGTTGGGGGGGCCTATAGTATCACTCTTGCTTTCCTATGGGGGTAATTGATTGTACATAAGTGTTGTATGTAGTTCTAGGGGGGTCTTAAGTCCTCCTTCCATCACATGTTTCATTTCATTTGTTTTCTGCATTCTCACTTTTGGAGAGGAGTTTTGTCCCATGAGTTTTTCTCCTTTTCTGTACTTGAGATTTATTGTACATGGGTACCTAACATGGCCTAGTAGCTGGGACCCATTATTGCATCTTTGTTTTAGTTAGCTACTCCCTATGTTGCACTTAAGGGGGGGTGTTGGTGTGAATAGGGGGTTTTCCAAACTAGTTTAGGTAATTTTCCTTTGTTTGGATAATTCATATTATTTAACTATTTATTAGTTAAATAATGTTCATACATAACACATAATTCACATTGTAAGTTGTCTTAGTGAGTCTTCTAGATGTTTCTAGCTATTGATAGTTGTAGTGAGTTGTCTTATCCTACACATGTGCTCTAGTTGGCATCCTATCCTCTAGTTGTCACATCACTACAACTCCTTGATTGTCATCCTTGCCTTTATAAGAAAGACTCTCTCATTGTATTTGATAACTTTATATAGTTTGTTGTATAGAATGTTGCTTCATTGTTTTAGCATATTCTTCTTTTTTATCTTTGTGTGGAAGGTTGTCCTAATTGTAGGGATCGTAGCTTCTTGAGTCACATTGACTCTTACACACCTAGTCCCAATGACGAACATGAGTTGAATGGTTTGTATGTCACTATTGATAGTGGAAATGAAGAGGACTTTTATGATTATGTTTGTCTAATAAATGACTCCAAACTTGTTGATTTTGACATGATTAGATTAGAAGTGAAATGTGTAATGACAGTCTAGGCCTAGGTGTTCTTGATGACATAATGTTGATCATTGATCTCATTTTCTACCATGATCAAAATATTAAAGTTTCATCTCTTTTGTGTAATCATAACTATGGTGCAATCTTAAAAAGTAAGGAGAATTCCCTTGGTTTCACTAGAAATGATGTGATAATTGGTCTAAGTGGTACTTGAAAACAATAAAGAGGGTAGCCTAACCAATCTAATTTCTTGGAGAAACCTAGAGATGGCAGTCCAAAATATTTAGAGGGTACTTGAAAACAACAAAGAAATTATCTAGTATAGGTCCAATAAACAAAACTGAAACTAATTTTTTAGAGGTAAATGGCCAAGAGGATGATAGTGACAACTCATTACTATATGAGAACCAAATATATCAGATTTGTAGCATCAATAGCACTATATTTTAAAAATTGTTACAATAGTTACATTAGAGAGAATGATAATAATACTTTTTTATAGGGAGGTATCAATGACATAGTTCAAATTCAAGGTCCAACAAATTCTATTTATGATTCAAGATACAAAAAATTCATGTATATATCATGTTTTAATGATTCTAATTCTATTAATGGACATAATGATGACTTTTTCAACTTAGATAGTGCCACTTTTAGTGATTGTGAGTGTTCTAAAGAACATAAGTGAAGTAAACGAATACATAAAGAACATTCCTTAGAATTCAAGATTCGAGTTGACCAATCCTCCAAATTTTGGCTTCAAAATCCTCAAAAATTTGATCTTTTTGCCAAGTTCCTTTGTATTCAATATTGAAATCTATATAACTCTATTAGGATTAGTGAAATTTATGAAAAAACAAAAATATATCATCAAATTCAATCTAAATACATGAAAATTTCAGTTTAAATAATCAAATTTTGTCCCAAAAACATGCAAAAATAATTCTTCTACTTTGAAAAAACAAAGGTGGTGGATTGATCAAACAATGATTCCTAAAATGTCAAACACCATGAAAAAGTGTTTTCTTGTCTGATAGTATGCATGAAAAGTAGGGAATAACAAACATGTGGGGTCTGAATCATAGATCCCACATGCTTTATTCCCATATTTTTTACTTCCTAAAACATGCTAGCATTATAATGCAATTGCATTTTAAAAAGCATGGAAACTTTATGTGCTTTCATGCATGGAAACTTATAAGTGTTTTAAGTGTTTTTAGTGTTTTAAGTGTTTAAAGAGGGGAAGGAGAGAGATCAAGATAAAGAGATTTCTCTTGAAATGTGACCGTAAACCCTAAACCTAGGTAGCCCTAAACCTAAGCAACCCTAAACCTCTATCTCCCTATCTCTACCTAATCTCAATATCTCTATCATCCCTCTACCTCTCTATCTCTCTATCTCCCTCTCTCTCTAAACCCCTAAACCCTAATAATGCCCCTAAAGCCTAAACCTCTATCTCCCTATATCTCCCTCTCTAAACCCTAAACCCTAAACCTCTAGACCTTAACCCCTAAACCCTAAATAATGTCCCTAAACCTTAACTCCTAACCCCTAAACCCCTACCTCCCTATCCCTATCATCCCTCTACCTCTCAATCTCTCTACCTATGTCTCTGGCCATGTCCCTCACTCTCTATCTCCCTATCTCTCCACTCGGTCTCCTCTATATCTCCCTATCGGTCCTCTCTCTCTCTCTCTAAACCCTAACCTAAACCTTTAATCCTTAACCCCTAACCCATAAACCCTAAACCCTAAACCCTAAATAATTCCCCTATACCCTAACCCATAACCCCTAAACCCCAAACCCCTAAACCATAAACCCAAGTTACCCTAAACCCCTATCTCCCTATCTCTCCCAGTCTCTATCAGTCCCTCTCTCTATCTATCTAAACCCTAAACCCTTAACCCTTAAACCCTAAACCTGAACAACCCTAAACCCCTAAACCCTAAATAATTCCACTAAATCCTAAACTTGAGCAACCCTAAACTCATAAACCTCAAATACTGCCTATGACCCATAAACCCTAAGCCTGAGAAACTAGGATAAACCCCTAAACCATAAATAATTTCCATTTAACCCTAACCCCTAAGCCCTAAACTCATAAACCCTAAATAATGCCCCTAAACCTAAGCAACCCTCTCTCTCTCTCTCAAAACCTCTAAACTCTAAATAATTCTCCTAAACCCTAACCCCTAACCCATAAACCATAAACCCAAGAAAACGTAAACCCCTAAACCCTAAATAATTCCACTAAACCCTAACCCCTAAACTCATAAACGTAAGAAATCATCTCTCTCTCTCTCTCTCTCTCTCTCTCTCTCTCTCTCTCTCTCTCTCTCTCTCTCTCTCTCTCTCTCTCTCTCTCTCTCTCTCTCTCTCTCTCTCTCTCTCTCTCTCTCTCTCTCTCTCTCTCTCTCTCTCTCTCTCTCTCTCTCTCTCTCTCTCTCTCTCTCTCTCTCTCTCTCTCTCTCTCTCTCTCTCTCCAAAACCCCTAAACCCTAACCCTTAAACCTAAGCAACCCTAAAACTCTATCTCCCTTTCTCTCCCTTATCTCCCTATATCTCTATCATCCCTCTACCTCTCAATCTCTCTCCCTATCTCTCTTGACAACTTGCTCACTCTCTATCTCTCTATCTCTCCACTTTTTCTCCTCTATCTCTCCCTATCTGTCTCATCTAGATCTCTCTACTTATCTATATCTCCCTATCTCTGTATCTGTTACTTCTCTCTCCCCTATCATTCGTCTATCTCCCTATCTCTTCCCTCTATCTCTACCTCACCCTTATCGATGAGGGAAATGAAAACAAGACAACTAGGACTCTCTTTCTATCTCTCTCTCTCTCCCTATCTCTCTCTGTCTCTCTCTCTTTCTCTCCCTATCACCCTATCTCTTCCCTCTATCTCTCTTCCATCTCCACCATCTCTCCCTCTTTCTCCCTCTCCCTCTCCCTTATCGACAAAGAACATAGCAACAAGAAAAATAGGACATACAAAAAGGGATGAGGATATAAATTGGGAGGATGAAATGGAAACAAGATAAAACAAAAGTTCATTGGATGGGAAGAGTGATGAGGAGAGCTGCAAAATAGTAAAATGGGGAAAAATCAGTGGGATCTATTGGGAAATTGGAAAGGAAAGGGAAAACTAGGAAAGTTAGGAAAAGGAAAACTAGTAGAGAGAGAGAAGGGAGAGAGGAGGGGAGGAAGTGAGATGTTTTATTTCAGCATAATGCAAGCATGTTATAATGTGCTCGTGTTATGTGAACGTACATACCACGAGCATGTTATAATGTCCTCACATTATTCTTTTCCTTGGGCTTCTAACCCAAAGGCTTGGATTGTGTTTAGGATGTCCAAAGACATGTTTTTTGAGATTATAACAAAAATCACATTATCTAGAGCGTGCTCCCCATCAAGTTTGCACTTTTTTAATGACAAGTTGAAAAAAGAGCACTATAATCTTAAGTTGTGTGTTAGCTTTCTAACCATATATTTTTTTTCATGTTTTGACTATGTTAAGGATTTCATCTTTAATTTATTTTGTTAGTGTATCCTTTTTTGTCAAAAACCAATGTCTAGTATTTTTGACTTTTTTAACTCTTCAACGACATTTCAAATAAATTACATTTTTAGAAACTAGACTCCATCCTACACGTATTAAAAATAATCAATTTTTGATTAGTTTTTAAAAAAATTAGGGGGGAGCATGCTCAATTTTTTGTTTTTAGGATGTGTCAACTTTAAAAATTAGTAAAAAATTAATTATTCATAAAAAATTATCTGAAAAATTAGGGATAAACTACATGGTGTTAGCTAATTTCTTGCTGAAGTGATTTTTAAAATACTAAAAAGAAGTTAACATTTTAGCGAGAGCACACCAAATGCTATTTTATGTTTTTTTGAAAAAAATAGGACCAATTTGTATGCTCCCCCTTTTTGAAAAACATTAGTAGTTTACAAACTAGATTTGGAGTAGTATGACTCTTGTTTTTGTTGTATCTTCATATTTTGAGTGTAACTATCTTCAATTTGTCATCCAACATCAGTCTCTCCTAATTTTAGAAAAAAAAGTGGCATCTTAAGACCCCCTTTTTGTCCCTCATCTTTGTGCACTTACTTTCATGTCCATATGGAAGATGCAATGGGGCCAACAAGAATGGAGTAAATGTTTGCTCAAAATCAGCCTCAGTTATCTATAGCTCCCCTTGTTGCATTGCAAACACATCTAACAACATAGGTATAAAGTTTTCTTGATCCTGCAATGGTGGTGACAAAAGAGTTGCAACATAATGTCCCTATTTCACAAATTATACAAATGAAGAAGGAAATGGCTGAGGAAGTCAAAGTAGTGGAATAGATGGGTGCCCATGAGCAACCCCTATCCTTGAGCTAGATTATTGATTTATCAGATGATGAAGTCAAACAGGATCTAACTCAAACTCTAGCTAGTTCATTCATTGTACCTCCCTTGCATACACAACAAGAAATGTTACAAGGGGCTGATGTCCAGAACCAACAAGAACAAGATGTGTAGGAGATTGAAAATCTTGAGCTTATAAGGGATCCTGAGATACATGATATCTTAGATACAAAGGGGGTAGAATCACCCTAGGTCCCTATACAACATTACCAGTTAGACATCCTAGTTAGTACCATCACTAGTCTTGAGGCTGTGGACTTATCATACATCCCAGGGGCTAGTACAGGAGAAGAGGAGTCCACTCAAGACAAATCAGGGCAAGAAGAGAGGGCCCAAGATATAGAAATGACTGAGGTAGCTCATGATATCCATGCAGATGAAGAAGATAGATCAGCAGAGGGACACATGGAACAACAATTAGAGTGGCCTCTTGAGAAACAAGAAGAATTATCTGAGCAACAGGCTCAAACAGAAAAAGGTGATGACGAGATGGAGGAAGCAAATGTTAATTCAGGAGTCCCTCATTAGGTACTCATAGTCAGGCTTTAGAAGAAGAGCAACATAAGGAAAATTTCGAGGCAGAAGCCTCATAGGATGCAGATACAAGATCTCATGGAGAAATCCATACAACTGAACATCAAGAAGAGGGGTTTGAGAAGGAAATTCCTCAAGATATGGATGCAAAACATCCTGAGTATGAGGGCCATAATGATTAGAAACAACAAATCCCACAAAAAGAGATTCAGGTGGATACAAAGCTAGGTCAAGAAGGACCTAATCAAAGTGTACCACAATAGTTGTCATTAGAGGTAATGCATCCTTCTATTAAAGTTGCACCCTTTGATTTTAATGTTGATAGTAAGGAATACTAAGAGGGGGGGTGAATCAGTATTCCACAAAACCACTTCTTAACAAGTTTATTAATCCAATCTCCAAAATTAATAATATAAAAATAGAATGAATGTAGGAACAACAACCATTAAGACACAACACATGGACACTAGGGTTTTTATGTGGAAAACCCAAAAAGGGAAACACCATGGTGAGTGTTAGCTCACAATATATTAAGATAACACTATACAGGATTACAAGAAGGTTCACTATCTTAGGGCTCATTGCCCAAGGCTCACTGGCTAGAGAAGAGGTGCTCACTATAGAAATGCTCACTACTAAGGAAAGAAAGATAGGAAAGAAGGTTTGAGTCACTGCCAAGATATGACTGTTGAAAATGTATCTAAGAATGTTGAGGTGCAGTTCCCTTAAGCTCAGTAAACAAACTCAAAAGTCTTCATAATGTTAGTTCTACTATCTCTTGCTCTGCTTCATATATGATCTATTTTTCTACCCACTATCTTCTTCAAATCACAACTCTGCCTTAGATTGAATTTCCACTCCTATCGCAAATACAATACTTTCACATCTGCCCTAATGTCTAAAATCCATCAAGTATAAGTATCCACAACTAGATTCATTACACAAGTAGGTCAGACACCTAGACATGAAACATGTAGCCAAGAATTCCACATTGTCAGCTCAAACTTAAGTACAAACAATAATGCGGACTCAAATGATCATACTGTAGTCTTCATATGGGTTGGTATTAATCATTCAATCAATTAGATTGATTGTTCAAACAATATAGCTTCTTCGCATATAGATCTGCCAAGCCTATCGGTTTGTTCCTCATGAACATACTTGATTAGTTCAACTGTCAAAGCATAACTTCCACTGCAGACCAAATGAGACTCTAAGAATCATATTCAACATTCATCATTGATCTTTTAGCATACCTTCAAAGCTGTAGAGTATAATAATCAACTGATGAGAAATGCAGAACTCAAATTTGTTACCCTGTCATTGTGAAACACTGTCAGACTGCAAGCTAATAAAGAACCTCTTGTAGAATGAAACCAAAAGAACTTCAGAAGTTGCAACTTTGGATTTAGGCAACCATGATGTGTATCTTTTCTAATCTAGAACTACAAGACAAACTTTTCCATAGCAAAGGAATGTGACCATTTTTCTTCTAGACTATGTACTATTTCTATTTTAACTTTGTTTACCTGGACTTATATATTTCTTCACATGACTACCAGAGGAAGTCAAAACTTGGAGACTTAAACAAGTGACCACTAGGTAGTTATGAACAACATACCTGATCTGCATACAAATGCCATTAGCTACAAAGGCATACCACCACAAACACTATTACTCTGCATACTTTCCATACTTAGTCAGATCTTCTTCTAGAGTGAGGTCTCTTTGCCATAACGGTACACTTTGTCTTGTTGCCATCAATGACAACAATAAAATATCCATCAAAACAATGGCTCTTGCCAACAATCTCCTCCTTTGGCATTCATGGCAACACTCAATGAAAAATGCTTGTGTTTCTCCCCCTTACGCTGTATATTCTATTTTTCTATTCTCCTTTCGATGCATGCTTATTTTTCACTGGATTTCCTCTCCTGCTTTGACATCAATGGCAAAGGTGTGTGTACAAGCAAAATTGTGTCAAAAATTCTTCAAAACTATCATATTCTGTCGCATATTTATACAGGTACACATTTCCATCTCAATTTATGGTTGAATGTAGAATATCATTATAGATAGTCTTTATCAGAGCTATCTCTCCATTCCATCTATTCCTTGCACTCTATAGAATAAGGATGTGTCCATTTCTCAGAAAAACTAACTTTTCTGCCTTTTGCACATTTGAGGATGGATCAATTAATGCTTGTGATTTCAAGGCTTCTTCTGCTAGATTAGTCATGGAATCAATTTTTGGACTTATCAGCCCCCTTATCTGGCACAACCTATCTTTGACTTCTTCCCTTTTATTCATTAGTGTGCTCAAATCATTGTGAATATTTACAACTTGCATCTCTTTGGTACTTATTGACTCAACTGTTGGATTATATGTCTTAGAGATATTAAGTAGTTTGAGTTCCAAGTCCTTGATTTTATCTTCTAATTCCTTTGTAACTTCTGGCCAAGATAAGAAAAAGTTGTATATTTTAGAAGATTCTTTAATGGCATTCTGAATGCGTTTTATTTTGTTTTCTAATAGAGTTTCATCATTTACTAACATGGTTTTTAACTTAACCAATCTCTTCTCATCAAACTCATTTCTGACTTTTGCCTCTGTAGATTTTTCAAATGATTCAAAATGTGTACTTATTGAGTTTAATAGACCCTTGAGTTGATCAGATGAGGATAATGAGGTATCCTTTTAGAATGTTGGCATCATCTTCTCTAGAATGTTAGATGCATCACTGATCAATTTACTATCTTGAATATGTGATTTTAGCATTTCTTCTCGTGCCTTAGCTTGAAAAATTAATACTAGTTTGAATTTCTGCACAGGGGACATTAAGGCTAGATTAATTGGTCCTTGAAGAAGTTTAGACTCATCTTGATCCTGTTGGCTCTGAAAATCAACTAAGATAGCTGTAGTGTCTCTTGCTCTACTAGATACTTCTTCTTGACTTTGTTCTGGAGGATCCATATCTATATTCTCTTGTTGACCAATATCTTGTTTCAGTGTAGGGATTCTTATCTATTATTTATTCTTATCAATATCAACCTGTTTCTCTAGAGGAAGATTAGACTTATGTTTGCCTTGATTTGTCATATCCACTGTATCAATGTTAGGGGCTTGATCAGTCATATCTGGTCCTTGGTCCTAGCTTATATCCAGAGCAGATGTATCTACCTCATTTGCTTCTTCATTGTCATAAATGGTATGGATATTAAATTCCTTCAACATTTTCAGAGTGATTTCCTGAGTTTCTTTTACCACCATTTCAATATCTCCTCCCATAAGAGCGTTCATTTTTCTTTTTGTCTTGAATTTGTTATGAAGTGCTTTGGAGATTTTTACTTTTTCCTCTAGAGTGATTTCAAGACATAGCATTATTAATGTGTGTTCTCTAAGCTCAATGTCCTTTGTCATGGGCACTTCCTTTCTTGCAGACATTATGCTTGCCAAGGTATGAGGAAGGTTAGTGATTATTTCAATAAGATCTTTATTGTAAATGTCCAAATATTGGACAATAGTAGCCTCAATGATTTTCTTGTCAGTATCTCCATAGTCATCATAAAGTTGGGCAATAGGTCTTAGATTACCATCAACTATTATGGATTTCAATACATGTTCTAGAGATATAGTGGCTTCTTCAATCTGAGGCAGATCTTGCTTTTACCTTTTTTTAGGTTTACCCTTACCAAAGGGTTTCTTTTTACTAGTTCCAGAGGCTTTGATAGTTTCAGATTTCATTTTCTTTATTTCTTCATCTGATTTTGTTTCTTCTTCATCAACTGCAATGCTTACATGCATTCTTTTTGCCTTGGTTTTCTTTCTTTTGTGCTTGGTGGTAGAAGTCACCACACTTGCATATGGTGTGGGATCAAAGTGTATAGATGCAACTTCTATAGAGGTAGATCCTCTAGTTCTCATTCTTGATGCCTCTAGTTTGTCTAGTTTACACTTGGCTTCTTCCAAAGCTCTAACTGGTTCACTTTTTCTCTTTTCTTTTGCTTCCTTTTCATCTTGTGCTTCTTCCCTTGCCTTTTGCACTTCTTCTTTTGTGAAGCCTTGTCTTGGGGCAAAATCATCTGCCACTCCACATTTTCTTAGAGATTTCTAGTTTTCTTACCTCAACATGGATTTTAGCATGCAATTCCTCATAAGTCCCAAATCTTTCTTCGTTGAGATCTATGGGTTTACTTAACCTATGTTGGGCATAATTTTCCAATATTCCTCCATCTACCTCATATCCCATAGGCATGACCCATACCATTCTAGGCCCAATGGCCTCCATTAAGCATTGATATTTTGTCGCAACAAATCACATAGTATCCTTGTATTATTCAACAACTGCTCTAGGGATTCTTTCCTTGGATTACATTGACTTTTGGAAACTTTTGAAATAACCCCATAGGGCTGAATTTTGTGCATCAATATTACCTATGCTACTCAACTGATTTATTATTTGAGCTGCAACTAGTTTGTCTTCAGTCCAAAAATAGTTCTTTATGCTAGGTAACTTGTCTTCTTCATATACCAAATTATCAACGTACCAAATTGAAGGGATATTTATTTTCTTTTGTCTTCTTCACGTTCTCCATAACTTGTTGTTAGAGAAATTCATAGATGTCATAGTAAGCATTCTCCTTTATCATCTAATAGGCAGTGTATATGGTTGTGCCTAAAACAAAGTTTTCCCAGTTGGTAAAATAGACATTGTATCCAAACACCATAGAAGCAAATCCTACAACATGGTCCTCAATATCATTAATTGTTAAAGCCCTTTTGTCCAATTTTTCTCTAGTGGCTACCATTACTGTATCATTCTTTACAGCTTTCAAAAATGGTACCGATCCAATGGAGCTGAATCCAGTTACTACCCTTATAGCATCTTTTGTAATCTTAAACTATTTCTTGAGCCACATGAATTCATCATGAACCCTGCTCAATACATATCGGACCCATTCATCCTCTGTGAAAGTTGGGAAGTCCATGTACTAAATGAATTTATTCACTTCCAATGATTTATATTCTCCCTTTAGATCAAGATTCTCATTACTCAAGTGTTTCAAGTAGAGATCAGAAAATCTGTTGTTACCAAATTCCTCTAGGGCAACATGAATATATGCCCTAACATCCTCTACATGCATAACTCTATGTGGAATAACTGAAAATGCACCACATTGATCAATTTCGGTTGATTCGAATGGATGGTTCTTGAATTTTGGTTGGGCTCTCTCAGTGATATTCACTATTTGTGGTGTTTCCATTTCTACGAATAATCGAATAAATTTGTGAAAGGGTTTCAAACAGAAAATACCTTTTTAATTAGATTAGGGTTGTTCTTGATCTCACCTTGAAATGCTTTGGAGAACACTATAGCCACTTTGAATCATTCTTTAGTTTTCCTTAGACACTTGAGAGCATGGAATGCAAAATGATTTTTCCTTCAAATATAACTCCTTTTATCCTTTACATGCCAAAACCTAAGTGTTATTAATGTCATTTTTCAAAAAGCTATCAAGCACTTTTCTGACAACCACAGACACTCTAGATTACTTAGCAAATCTTCTCAATTGATCCTTTTCTTCCGAAACTTCCTTCAAATGATCTGTCATATGATTCTTTTCATCATATCTTCATTCTAGATTCTGGCACTAACTTTCTGGATGGGGGTTTTGGATTTTCAACACTACTCCCCCTGAACCAGAGCTCCCAATTTACTTCCCAGAGGAAGTATCTACACTAGATGCTTGTGTGGATACATCCTTAACTTCAATTACTTCTTTCTTGATCTAGATCTTGTCTATTTCTTTCTGTTTCAACTGGATCAACTTTTTCTTTTCCCTTATCATTCCTCTACTCTGTTTTCCTTTCTTTAGCATAGTAATTTCTTTTGATGTTCTTGCTCCTGCAAAATCTTGCAACATGTCCAAACTTGTTGCAACCATAGCACACAATGTTTGCTTGTTGTTGATTCCTTCCTCTAAATGAATTTATCCTTGATCTGCATTGATTAGCCATGTGTCAAAATCTATTGCATGCAAAACATCTTCCATTGAATGATTGAGTATTCTTTGAATTGTGAAAGCCATTTCTTATGGGACTTCTGCATTCATTTGATCTATGACCAATTTTCTCAAAATTGAAACATTGACCAAAGAATGATGGAGTATTATGATTTATTCTACTCCTACACTGAGTAGCTTTATGACCAAACATTTTGCAAATAAAACAATGGCCATTGAAAGAAGGGTACCTTTGAGCATTTGGCTTCTTCTAAACTGGTTGCCTTTGTTTTGTTTCAACTGAAAGTTTCCTTGACCTAATTTAGAACTTTCTCCTTTCTCAAATCCGAAGCCTTGCTTACCATCTGAACTCTTTTGAGTAGCAATTATCTCATCAAGTTTTGCAGAACTTATCTTGAACTTTTCTTCATAGCTTTGGGCTTTGTCCAAGTCTATTTTCAGGCTCACAACTTCTTCTTCCAATTTGACACATTCTTCTATCTTTCTTTTTACCATCAGATTTTGTTCTTCTTTTGCTTTAGCTCTTTTAATAATTTCCATTTTCAAATCATTCAGGGTTTCATTTGATGATATCGGTTGCTCACTAACTTCTCTATATTTTTCTTTGAATTTCTTGCCTTGTTCTTTCAACTTTAAAATGAACTCATCATCTTCTTGAATATTATCCTTCAGATCCCTAATTTTTGCTTCTGATTTTTCAAGAGATGCTTCAAGTTCTTTGTTGCTTTCATAATTTCCAAATCTTCTTGCTGCCATGATTAAACTACCCTAGATCTTCCTTAAGCCGTTAGGCATCTTCCAAGAAACCTTGCTCTGATATCAATTGTTGATAGTAAGGAATACTAAGATGGGGGGGTGAATTAGTATTCCACAAACCACTTCTTAACAAGCTTATTAATCCAATCTCCAAAATTAATAATATGAAAATAGAATGAACATAGGAATGGCAACCATAAAGACATAACACATGGACACTAGGATTTTTATGTGGAAAACCCAAAAAGGGAAAAACCACGGTGAGTGTTAGCTCACAATATATTAAGATAGCATAATACCAAATTACAAGAAGGATCACTACCCAGAGAAGAGGTGCTCATTGCACAAAGGCTCACTGCCAAGAGAAAGAAAGATAGAAGAGAAGGTTTGGCTCACTGCCAAGATATGACTGCTGAAAATGCATCTAAGAATGTTGAGGTGTAGTTCCCTTAAGCTCAATAAATAGACTTAAAAGTCTTCATAATGTTAGTTCTGCTATCTCTTCCTCTGCTTCACATATACTCTATTTTTCTACCCACTATCTTCTTCATATCACAACTCTGCCTTAGAATGAATTTCCATTCCTATTACAAATACAATACTTTCGCATCCGCCCTAATGGCTAAAATCCATCGAGTATAAGTATCCGCAACTAGATTCATTACACAAGTAGGTTGACTAGCTAGACATGAAACATGTGGGTGGACATTAATCATTCAATCACTTAGATTGATTGTTCAAACAATATAGCTTCTCCACATATAGATCTACCAAGCCTGTTAGCCTATTCCTCATGAACATACTTGATCAGTTCAACTGTCACATCATAACTTCCATTGCAGATCAAATGACACTCTACAAGTCATATTCAACATTCATCATTGATCTATTAGCATACCTTCAAAGCCGTAGAGTATAATAATCAACTGCTGAGAAATGCAGAACTCAAAACTATTACCCTATCATTGTGAAACATTATCCGATTGCAAGCTAGTAAAGAACATCTTGTAGAATGAAACCAAAACAACTTCAGAAGCTACAACTCTGGTTTTAGGCAACCATGATGTGTATCTTTTCTAATCCAGAACCATAAGACAAACTTTTTCATAGCAGAGGAATACAGACCATTTTTATTTTGGCCTATGTATTGTTTCTGCTTTAAGTTTGTTTACCTAGACTTAGACATTTCTTCATATGACTACTAGAGTAAGTCGAAACTTGGAGACTTAAACAAGTGACCACTAGGCAGTTATGAACAACATACCTGATCTACATACAAATGCCATTAGCTACAAAGGCATACCACCACAAACACTATTACTCTGCATACTTCCCATACTTAGTCAGATCTTCTTCTAGAGTGAGGTCTCTTTGCCATACCGATACACTTTGTCTTGTTGCCATCAATGACAACAATCAAACATCCATCAGAACAATGTCTCTTTCAAACATTTAAGTCATTATTTTCATTAGAAGATGCAAGGCCTAGGCATAAAGCTAGCGCTACATCTACAATAAAAAGTGATGTTGTCATTGGGTGAAGGACAACACAATTATCTAGGCTCATGGTTGACAAGGATAAGGGAGAGATAGATGTTGACGAATTTCAAGTGACAACCATTGATTTGGGGCATGCCATAGCTACATAGGAGATTGAAGAGCTCAAAGGGAGTACTGAGGCTATGGTTGCCCGGATGCAAAAGATTAAAATGAAAAATAAGGAGTTAAAATGGCAAAATACCCAACTGCAAGAATTCATTAAGGGTTGGTCACCCTAGGTGCACAAATAATAGAGGCGCTAGCTACATTAGCCTTGGTAAGCTAGGATGAAATAAGTAGATGGGATGCCACAAAACACCAAGCGAACATAATGTAGAAGTGGTTCATCATGTTCCTGACATAAGGTGAAGAAGTTATCAGGATAGCCTTATCCAATTGGGATACCTTGATCGATTTCCAGAGGAAAACAAATCAGCTGAAGACAGAATGTATGGCAAGGCTTAACCAAAATAATTAGGATCTCAATAAATTGGTTAATGCTAGGAAATTGAAGGACAAGGTGTTGCTCAAGCATCACATCTTGACTCCGCAAATGCTGGATAAACTATTTATCTAGATTAAAGAACTAAAATTTGTAGCAGATGTCCTAAAAAGATGCTGAATAAAGGCATCAGACATAACTACCAAAGCTCATGACCTATTTACAGATGAGGCAGGGATCTTGAAAGAGTTGTTGGGTAATTAGGTGAGTGAAAAGGAGAGTTATGATGACAAAGTCTCTATAGAGACATTTAAAGCTCGATTTGATCCTATGGTTAAGGACCCTATTCATCATTTTTTAGAAGTAGCAATAGATGAAATGATGGAAGTAGTTGTGAAGGTGAAAGGATATAACCATAGGTTTGAGAGCCAAAAAAATAAGTGGGTAACCCTCACTGATCAATTGCAAGTTCAAATACACAAAACACAAAGCACAACAATTTGATCAAACAGAGATGGATACAACTCTCAAGGCATATGATAGTTTTTCTAAATTAGATTCTGGAGGAGCAATAATTGGTGAAGATTCTTCGAAAGTAGAGGAATAGGATATTCTTGAAGATACTAAAGTGAAGATTCCAGAATATTCTATTTTTCTAGTTAGATTATGCAAAAGGGTTGCCAAGAAGCAATCATGTGCTACGTATCTTGACCATTGATTATTTTGAATGTATCCTGATCATTGGATCATTATAAATAATCTTAGGTACTTGTGTTATAAAAGGCCCTAGATCATCTTGATAGATAGAGATTGAATTGTTGAAATTCTGAGTACTAAGTTTGTAATTTTTGTAAATTTTGTGATCTCTCTCAAGATTCTTTCTCAAGCTCGATGTATATGTATATATTCTTTGCATACTTAATTGAAATGAAGCTACAAATTACTTCCTGATCATATATCCTGAGTAATCTCTTGTTGATTTCTGATATGTGATTGTGAATTGCTGCATTCTCTTGAAGTGCATTCAATTAATTACATATTGTCATCAACTATTCCTTTGAAGATTCCTACTAACCATGCGTAATTGTGGAGCTTCCTAGTGAAGTATGGTTTGGTTTCACCTCTTTTTCATGACATATTAGAATATGTATGTGGATCATTGATCAAAAACTAAGTAATTTAGGATTTCAATTTCTAAACTTTGTCTTTTAGTTTCATTTCATAGATAATCATAAATAATTTCTAATCATGACAAACCATAAATGAATAATGTAAGTACATGCTGATAGTGATATATTTAGAGCATATATAGTGAGTAAACATAAGCATTGGATACATTTTGAGTAATATATATTGAATTGATACAAATAATGATATATCAAAAGCATACCTATTGAAAATTGCAGATCCTAGCCAATATAATGCAAATCATCATAAATATCAGTTAAATGCATGCCTTTAGGTACATTCTTTAAGTAAATTCAATATTGAGAAGTGAAGATTACTTTAGACAGTGATAGTTTCAGAAGAACTAATCAAAGTTAGAGTCAAATTTATACAATTTGCACAAATCCTAGCTAGATATTATAAGATTTAACATAATTGTCATGGATATATGCAGATCAAGTATAATAGACTGGATATTTGTGAATATCGACTGAATTTGAGGAAATCATGAACAAAGCACGTAAGGCCCCAACATGGAAAACAACAAGACATGACAACCCTAAGTGATGATTAAGTAGTCAATACCTGACAGACGGAGACTTGGGATTATAAATTCATCCATAATTTATCATATCATTCAAGACTAATGAAGGTTTGTTGTGAACTTTTATTCTTGTTTTTGTGACTAACAAACACATCAACAAGAATTTTAGTAGACCCTGTGAGGATCAAAGCTATACTAGAGTGGCATGTGCCAAAGAATGTGCAGGAAGTGTGCAGTTTCATAGGGTTATTTGGATATTATAGGAAGTTTGTTTTGAACTTTTCTATGATTGCAAGCCTCTTTATTTCTAGAAAGGAATGAAGAATGACATTGCAAGATTTGTAGCAAGTTTCCTAGAGTGCTTGAGAGTCAAGGATGAGCATCAGTATCTAACAAGACTTTTGTATCTGCACGATATTCTAGAGTGGAAGTGGCAGGTCATTAGCATGAACTTTCTGCTAGAACTCCCAATGTTGCAAAATAGATATATTGCTATCTTAGTGGTGGTAGACAAAGTCACCAAGGTAGTTCATTTTATACTTGGGAATTTAACAGATGGAGCACTAGTTTGAGATCATAAATTTATACATGAATTGATTAGATTGCATGGAGTTCTTGAGAAGATTATCTTAGATAGAGATGCACGCATGACATCAAAATTTTGGCAAACTTTGTTTTCAGCACTAGGAACTCAACTCAATATAAGCTTGGCTTATCACCCTAAGATAGATGGTCAGAATAAAAGGGTAAATCAAGTACTTTGTTGAGGATAGATTGCATGGAACAATAATGCAAGTGGGAAGAGTATCTACCACTTGTAGAGTTTGCTTATAATAACTCCTACAATTCTCCTATCAAGATGGCTCCATTTAAAGCATTATATAGAAGATGTTGAACTCCTATAAGCTCAGATAAACTAGAAGATAGGATTAGCATCATTCTAGAAATGTTGTCAGAAATGAAAGAACAGATCAAGTTGATTAGAAATATATTGGTGGAAGCAAATGATAGACAGAAAAGTTATGCTAATGCCAAGAGTACACCAAGGTACTTCTTAGTTGGATAAAAAGTTCTTTTGAGGGTCAAGCCTCAAAAAATTTCCATAAAGTTTGGAAAGTCTTCCAAATTGGCTCCTCAATATGTAGGACCCTTCAAAATTCTCAAAGTAATCAATTCAGTTGTCTACAGTATCACTCTACCACTAGCTCTTGCTAAGGATGCATAATGTTTTTCATGTTTCATATTTGAAAAAGTATATAATAGGTGATAATAATATTCTTGATTGGAATGATTTATAGGTACAAGACCCAGGAGTGGTCATGATTGATCATTTCAAAGTGCTCGATGTTTGCAAGCTTCACTTGCGTAATAGAGAGGTTACCCAATGTAAGGTCTAGTGGGACTAGTATGCAGAGGATAGTGCCACATGGGAAGATTACCATGATTTTTATTCATGATTTCCTCATTTGTTTTATGCCTTCCAAATTTGAAAAAAACTTTATATTTTTGTTTTGGATACATTGGATCATCAAGAATGATGAATCTTATGGCAAGAGATATGTTACACCCCAAATTTTGACTATGTTTTATTTTTTACTTGCACACAATTAGTAATTAATTATGCATGACTTAATGATTTGGTGTTAAGTGAAAATGTTAGGATAAATCAATGACATCATGAGTTAATGTTTATATGATTAGAATTTAGACATGTGATTGTATGGTGTCATGATTATTTACTCATAACATTTAGGGATTGACTAATGATACACTAATCCTAGTTTAGTGAATGCAAGTTTTAACCATGAAATAGGTTTTCCATCCTCTGAGAAAAGAGAGGGAGAGCATCATTGGAGAGAAGAGAATAGATGTATGGATAAGAACAAATTGTTGCCATCTTAGTCTTGTGCTTGCATAGTTTAGTGAACCCTCATCGAGTTTGGTAAGATGTGTTCAACCTATTTGTTATAAGTTGGTTTCACCTTGACAGTCATCAATTTTTCATCAAGATCTATTAGTGTAGGATTTTGTCGAGAACTAGGATAGGAAAGTAAGACCATCGACAAGGTTTGGTCGATAGTCATTAGTTCTTGTGTGTTATGAATATAGATTATATTCAAGAGATTTTATATATATATATATATATATATTAATGGTTAAACTATCTCATTATTGGTAATTTTCGGTTGAAATTCCATTATGATAACCTATCTATTTTTTTGGGGGATTTACACAAGATTGAGAGGGGGAGAATACCTTAACCCCATTCTCATATCTTGTTAAGTGATAAAAAACAACATTAGTATACATTGTATATGCAATTTTTTTGAAGTGATAGCACCACTTTGCACATTACAACAATTTTCTTGCTCTGATACCAAACTGATAGTAGAGTTGCATAAAACATGCACACATACCCATATCAATCATTAATTGAGAATCAAATCTCTGCATAGCCAAAAGGATTTCACATAACTTCTACCATTAGAATGACATGAATTAGGACATCAACATACAAGATTAAACAACACCATTCATACACTTAAGTTTTATCACAACATCCTAGAGGTGACAGGATCAGCTCTAACATGCTACAGGAGCAATTACCATCTAACTACAGATTTGTTATGAACACAAATTAAACTTTTATTTTGTGTAGCCAAATCGACCTCCATTACAAGATAGCAAAAACCACTACAAATTACATCCATTCAATGATCCTTATTGCAGTCTGTCAGTGTCTTCAGGTTATAGCAGTTCCTTAACTTTGTCAGCCTCCAAATTTAGTTCTTCTTCATTTGATATTAGTTATTTGACCTTGGGCCACATCTAATCTCCTCCTCTCTAATCCGACTGTCTTTTCTATCTGATGTCTAGACTTCTTTCCTCTTTGAATCTTGATTGCACTTAGTCTACAACCTTCATGCTATTCTTATCCTCAAACTTATTCGATGTTCTATTGTATTGGCCTTCTCCTTATTTGACCTATCCGCCCTTACTTTCCTTTTTACATCTTTCACATATGTGGCCTCCTCTTCTATTGGCCCTATGGACATAATCAGCCTTTCTCCATTATTTCTCTTTATCTTTTCTCCATTGACGGCCTCTCTATTCGTTGATGCCTATCAACCCCCCTCTTAATACGTGCGGCCTCAATTTTATTTATGCAGCCTACTCGACTGTCACTTCTATCCATTCTTCCTATAATGGACTCCTCCTCTATCATCGGCCCTCTTAACATAGTCGTTCTTCATGTTTATTCATTGACTGCAGCCTGCACACGTTTTCTTCGGCCCAATCGGCCTTCTTATTCTTGGTTACCCCATTCGATAGTTATACTTCTGCATGGCCGCCACACCTTCATTAGTAACTATCACCTCCTTATTATATGTGGCCTGTGCAAATTGTATTCTGCAGCTACTCTTTTCTCCTCTCTCTCTGCATTATGCTTGACTACTCGTTATTTTCTACATTCCCACAAATTGTCCCACTATCTATTCTTATCGTTGCCTTTAATCGGCCTTTTCTTCTACATGCAACCTATTTCTATTTTTCTCTTCTATCGCTTTTGTCTATTTTTGGTTCTGTCTATGTTTCTCCACCTTCCACTATCAGTCACTATAGAATCTCTTCAATACGTTTTCTAGTTGTTAAGACATTATGGCCAGTACCTCCTCAAAATAGCCAATGATCCTTCTTGCACCCAATTTTGGATATAATCACCATTATTCCACCTTCTAGAAATTAATAAACAATTATTATTGTTCCTGTCACCTTGGCGACAAGAGCCTCCTTCCTCATGCTTCTGTCACTTAACCCATACATTTAAACCAAAATTGATGAAGGGGGTAAGTCACAAAACACACAATAACAGATATTGAACACAACAAATAGAACTTTCTTTTATTGAACTAGGCAACTCATTACATCACAAAAGCTCAATGACAATCAGAGGATGAATCCTCTACTGGCTGCAACACATTACAGCTTTCCCAAGCTCAAGACTCTAGAATCTTCAGCCTTCTGTAACCCCAAATCAGCTAGGGTTTCTATTTTCCCACCTATTCTTGACTCTACACTGGCCCCCTTAACTCTACCACTGCTCAGGGTTCCTAAAGTAGTCATAAATAGCACTTTTTGGTGGCCTCCAGCTAAATTTTGAAATTTGCAACTCCCTCCAAAAGTAGGTCAACTTTCGGGAAGCATAACTTTTGATCCGGGTGTCCGATTGATGAACCGTTTTAAGCGCCGGAAAGCTCGCGATGTAAACTATCACACCAAAAATCCATAAATGGATTTTTGTCAACTTTTTGGGACATTATGGGAAGTTTTAGTGCCTCATATCTCGTTCCAAAAATTTTCAGGGGCTTTTCAGAAAATAAAAACTTTAATAGCTTTCAGCTCACAAATGATCTTTGCCTGATTCCTTCGCCAAAGGTCTTATATTTTCATTATTTAACTTTTTGGAAGTTTTTGCTTCATTATGTGCCCAAATGCAAACTTTCTAAAAATAGCAGGTACACTTTCCAAAATAGGCAAGTCACTATTTTTAGCAGTTTTGGAAAAACTGAAAGTCCTACATTATTATTCTGGATATTATGGAACCAGAGACACTAATTATGGAAATAAATGAAAACAACTACAATGATTTTAAATTAACTTCTTTTTGGGTGATGCAAGATTGCCCTTACACCACTAGATGCTCCTGCATTAGAAATTCAAATTCCAATGACAATTTTCAAATTTTAATAAGATGCCCTTGCATTAATCTCCCAAGGGGACAAAGATCATGTGCTCCTACACATGTGTTCCTCTACAAACTTCATCAAACCTTTTCTTCTACCTTTTCCATAATTTCTCTATCTCATATGCATTGATCTTTGAACATACTTGTGCAACACTGTGAGCTGCTCTCACATGACTGCTTGCAACACTTACACTCCACGTCCAATCTCAAATTCTTCTTTCATTCACCTCAAACATATCATACTCAAATTGAAAAATTATAACAACATCCATTGCATTATCAATACTTACCCTTCCTATATCATCCTCAATTTGCTAGTCTGTCATATCTTCCAGCCATTCTTCTCTTATGGTTATCTACTGCAACACCAAATCATTTTTAGCTTCATCTTTTATCTTACTATTTAAAACTATAACATCTTTAATCTTCATTTATGTAACCAATTTTGTATCATTTCCTTCAATCTTTATTGTTGTCCCACTTATGCTCACACCTTTAATCTTCTCATTCCATTCTTGTTCAATGGCTGCCAACTACTTCCATAAATCTTCTTTAGCATTTTCTATTGCTACTCCATCTTTCAGTCTTATCTCTTTCTTGCTTTTATTCTTCTTTGGTTTGCCCTCTTTCTCTAGAACTATGGCTGATCCATCATCATCTCTTTCCTCTGTAGCTTCTTGCTGGTTCAAATCTACTTCTTCAACACATACCTCTATTGTCTTCCTTTTCCATACAACTCTTCTATTCCACTTCTCCTCTCTTCTATCATACCTGCATCTTTCAATTTGCCTTTGTTACATTCTTGTATTTCTCCTTATCTCTTTTTCTTCTAATAATCTCCTCATATTTTCCTCATTATTATGAATTCCATTCAAGGCTTTATCAACATAAAAATTAGATTTCATTTCTCTTACCTTGCCTACACTTGGCTTCTCTTGCTGCAACTTCACTGTATGCTTCTCTTTCTTACCATCTTCTACTGGATTCATCATGCTTCCAATTCCTAGGGGTTTGTTCTCCTTTTCATGCCTCCAATTATTTGTCTTTTTTGCAACACATTTGTTTGCTGCTGCTTGCTTTACCACCCACACTCTATCACTAGGCTAATGTCATTTCCTTACTACTCTCAAGCTTCTCTTTCCTTGTTCTACTTTCATCCCCCAATCCTTTTCTCTAGGCCTCTTTTTTGGCCAACTCAACCTTACATCAGGTTACCACTCATTCATCTACACATCTCTCTTTCTATGGACATGCTTGTTAGCATAAACACCATCCAAAGTATTCACTTCTTTACAACTTAACTATTGTTTTTCATCAATCTTTTTTGTTTGCCAACATGGCACTACATATCCATGATCCTCAATCACATTTACATTTTCTAATTTCTATTTCTTATCAACTTGCCTATCCATATTCTTATCTTTATGTTCATGATCAAAAATAACAATTTTACCTTTATTCTTCTATGCAAGGATCCGCTGCCCCAAATTGCATTCACCTTTAGCTTCTTGGCTTTTCAAATTTTCTTCTTTACAAGTATCTTGTGCTACTACTACAACATCTTCACATGCATCATGAAACATTATGGTTTCCTCTTCATCTTTATCATCCAACTGAACTTCTTTAGCATCGATCTCCTCTTCATTTTCAGGCACTTTGTAATGCACCTCTACTACAAACTCTTCTTGGCATTCTGCTACCATCAATCTTTCCTCGTTCACATCTTCCATTCTTCCTTCAAGAGATATTCTTGTCCCACCTTTCATCATCTTCAAGGTCTCATCCTCGACCTTCATCCATACCTTCTTCATACCTGCTTACAAATATGTAAACATAACATTAGCAAATAAAATGAGAGACCACAATGTCTCTATCAATGCCCTCCTCATGGACATTCTGCCTTCTTCATTTCTCTTTTTCTCAAGTGCTACCTGCTGCACCTTTTCCTCTTTCTCTTTTGTCATGTTCACTTCAATGAGAACTCTATTGACCCCTTCCACTCTATGTTGCTCCAATGACAACTCTCTATTGTCCCATCTTTTCAGGAACCCTCTCATCTTCTTATCTTTTCCTCTTAAGGATTTTATAGTCTGCCTTTTCATCTTCTCAACAATTTCCTTTACTGGCCATTTTACTTTCTTACTCATTGGCCAAACCCAATAATATCCTTGGTCTTGTTCTTCATACCATTGTTTCACCATCATCAGATCTCGCTTCAACTCTGCCAATTGTCTTTTGAATTCTGCATATGTCATCCTTTTGCCTTCTTTTCTTTTGTCTCTTTTTGTGAGACTCTCTTTCTTCATTTGCTTTTGCATTATTCTATCTTCTTTCATCTTTCAGTCACCTCACCTAGGGCTTCTTTCCTTTTCACTCTTCCCAATCTTTTGGTGCTACACACCCACATTGCACTACTTACAGTCTTCTTTCTTCTACTACTCACATGTCCTAGCTAAGTTGCCTCTCTTTGGTGATCTACTCAACACTCAAGACCAATCTTGCACTCTAATACCAATCTGATAGCACCACTCTGCACATTAGAACAAGTTTCTTGCTCTGATACCAAACTGATAGCATGATCGCATAAAACATGCACACATACCCATATCAATCATTAATTGAGAATCAAATCTCTGCATAGCTAAAAGGCTTTCACATAACATATGATATTAGAATGACAGGAATTAGGACAACAACATACAAGATTAAACAACACCATTCATACACTTAAGTTTTATCACAACATCCTAGAGGCAATAAGATTAGCTCTAACATGCTACAAGAGCAATTACCATCTAGCTATAGAATTATTATGAACACAAATTAAACTTTTATTCTATGCAGCCAAATCAACCTCCATTACAAGATAACAAAAACCACTGTAAATTACATCCATTCAATGATCCTTATGCCAGTTTGTCAGTGTCTTCAGGTTATAGCAGTTTCTTAACTTTGTCAGCCTCCAAATTTAGTTCTTCTTCATTTGATATTAGTTGTTTAGCCTTGGGCCACATTCGATCTCCTCCTCTCCAATTTGGCTATCTTTTTTATCTATTGTCCCCTTCCTCTTTGAATCTCTATTGTGCTCAGTCTGCAACCTTCATGCTATTCTTATCCTCGAACTTATTTGGCCTTCTATTGTATCAGTCTTCTCCCTATTTGATCTATTCGCCCTCACTTTCCTTTCTACATCTTTCACATATGCGGCCTCCTCTTTTGTTGGCCCTATGGACATAATTGGCCTTTCTCCATTATTTCTCTCTTTTCTCCATCGACGACCTCTCTATCCTTTGATGCCTATTGGCCCCCCTCTCAATACGTGCAGCCTCCTTTTTATTTATATGGCCTACTCGACTGCCGCTTCTGTCCATTCTTCCCGTAACAGCCTCCTCCTCTATCATCAACCCTCTTAACATAGTCAGCCTTCATGTTTATTCATTGACTATGGCCTACACACCTTTTCTTTAGCCCAATCAACCTTCTTATTCTTGGTCACCCCATTCAATGGTTATACTTCTACATGGCTGCCATACCTTCATTAGTAATTATCGCCTCATTATATGCAGCCTGGACAAATTGTATTCAATTGCTTCTCTTTTCTCCCCTCTCTCTAAATTATGCTCCACTACTCGTTATTTTCTGCATTACCACAAACTATCCCACTATCTATTCTTAGTCATGCCTTTAATCATTCTTTTCTTCTGCATGTGGCCTATTTCTATTTTTCTCTTCTGTCACTTTTGTCTATTTTTAGTTCTTTCTGCCTTTCTCCACCTTCCACTATTAGTCACTATAGAATCTCTTTAATACGTTTTCTAGCTGTTAAGACATTATGGCTAGTACCTCCTCAAAATAACCAACGATCCTTCTTGCACCCGATTTTGGATATAATCACTGTTACTCCACTTTCTAGAAATTAATAAACAATTATTATTGTTCCTATCGCCTTGGCAATAGGAGCCTCCTTCCTCATGCTTCTGTCATTTAACCCATACATTTAAACCAAAAATCAAATGCCAATGATAATTTTCAAACTTTAATAGGATGCCCCTACATCAAGAAGGAACATGGTATAGCTACATATTCAATGCTAATTACTATGTGACTTTATGAACACTTAAATCTCCTTCAGTCCACAATGGCCTGGAGAGTAAGGAGTAGTGTTCCAAACTATTTTTGAAGTGGCCTTTAATGACCGTTAATCTTTTTGTTATCTACATGTCATAGTAGAGAGCCTTTATAGACTTGTTTTGGGAAGTTAGCCACAAGATAATATAGTGGGATAAAGCCTTTTAAGAGGCTATGTGGGAGGTAGAGAGATAGGCATGGGAAATGAGCCTTAACAGTAAGAAGAACTCTCTTACCACAGTAGGAGAAAGAGCTTAGAGTCTTTGAATACTTGTGAGTATAGTACTGATAGTAAACTCAGTTCTTATATCCGCATCAGTTGTGATCATCGTGAATATGTGAAGTAAGTCTAACACATAGGAGATTCTCATAAGATCTAGTATTATACACAAAGAGTATTGTAATAAGTTTTTCCTGTGAAGGACATCGACAAAAAAGAAAGGTTGGAGCTCATCGTAGATATAAGAAAAGAGATACCTTGCTACTGCTTTGATCACAACAGGTTCATTCTTTTTCTAGAAATCCTTTTAATAGTTTGAAAATCTTACAAATATATACAACTTTGTTCATTGTTGTGTATCAGTCTGATAATCTTAGATTTGTTATATGTATTAGGCTGATGAATTTAGAATTATACTGTGAATAGATGGCTGATAGGTTTTGTTTATTACTATGTATGTGAGTTCATTAAGCTTTTCTTATTATTGTGTGTATAAGGCCAAATAGCCTTTACAATCTGTATACTTTGGTATATGACCAGCTAGATCTGAATCTTATTGGAACTTAGTAAAAGATGTACCATTGTTGTTGATTTAAAGATTGTGTTTCTTTATTAACTTAATTGCCTAGAAGGCCAAGATCTTAATGGTTTACCTTTAGTTTATAGAATAGTAAACTTATACAGGCTGTAGGGTCTTGATTTGTACTAGGCCAAAAGGCTATTGATCTTAGTTTATAGCTACTATTTATTTTTTTGTAAACCTTGGCAGATTGAAAGGCCAAGAAGAATTAAACTTAGAATGTTTTAGTTTTACCAGAGATGCTAAGGAAAGTTAAATATTTTCATGGTCTCCCAAGAACTCTATTTAGACTTAGTAGTCGAGGCCAATGAGTCTAGTTAGAGATGGTTTTTATCTCAAATGATTATATAAATGCAAGTTTTATTGATTATGATTATAAGGTTTTGTGATATCTATTTTCTTATCTTAGAGTTTATAGAAAAGATATTGATATCAGTAGAAAATATCAAAGGATAGAGTTATGTTATCACTTTTGTATTTATCAACAATGATAAAGAATATTTATAATATTCGAAGGATATCATGCATGAGTTCATAACCTATTCTATAATGAAGGACGGGGAACTTAGGAAGACCCATCAGATTGAAAATATTGTACTGTAAATATCATAGAATCAAACATATTTAGGTTATATGATTGACCTTAGTTAAGAATATTTATGTTAATAATAGTAAACTCATATTCTATGTATTATGAGTAATGAGAATTTGAATAGTGCTTATGTGGTCTAGAGAAAACTAGAAGATATTATATTCATGTTGTATTATTATACATTCCTATCTTTGGATGAGTTTTTAATATTATAATAGTTTGGGTTAGAGAAGTTAAATCCCTAGAAAAAATCAGAAGGGTTTAGAAAACTAAAAAACTCTCAAGTCATTTGTGACTTTTTTAAAGTCTATTATAAAGTTATTGTCGACAATAATTGGTTGAGAAAACCATAGTTCAAGATAGTGTAAATTAGGAAAAGAGTCTAAGTCATACTTTGAAAGATTTCTTGATAGAGTCAACAACTTGACATATAGCACAAGAATGTTTAAATCTTTCTGAGTCTTTCAGTAGAATGACAGGAAGTCCTAGACCCTGATATTTGCTAGAATGCAAGTAGGGACTCTCTGAAGAGTTAAAATCTTCTAAACTTATATATATATATATATATATATATATATATATATATATATATATATATATATATATATATATATATATATATATATATATATATATATATATATATATCCTAGATTAAGGATTAAATTCTAAGTCAGATTGACTAGAATTTGAGTTTAGTCAAGACAATTCATTTCTAGAGTTACTAGTCAAACCAATCAAAATTGTACGATGAGATAGTTACCAAGTCGAGTTAGAGGTGTGTGAACACATGTAACTATGTTTATTGCAAATGACTATTTATATAGAAACTTTGATCAAAGTGATGCATTTTTCTCTACATGCATTAGTCGGTTCACAGTGTCTAGAGGGTGCGACATGTCAGAATGATCATACTTAGCTAGAAGATTGTATAGAGTTGTATGGTCAATTGTGTTACATAGGACACAACACTAGGACTTAAATAGAAACCTTTTGGTTCCTTATTTCTATACTCTTTATGAAGGGTAGGTCCACTTCTAGGAAGGAAGGTGTGCGGGGGACTATTGATCTGTGGTTGGAGGTAAAGCACTTAGATGATGCTCTCCCTCTGTAGTAGAAGACTCACCAAGACTTGAGTGACAAATATCAAGATTCCAGAGACAATATTCTTTATGATATACTTTATGTTATGATTTATGAGTGCCTTATGATGTAAAATTATTTTTTCTTCCAAGTGCAACATATTTGTAAATGTAAAGTGAAATGTATTCACTACAATTTATCTTTGAATATATTGTATTTCAAGGTTGAAAAAAATTCAGAAAAGATATGCTTTTATTTCTTTGTAACCATGCAAATTTCATAAAAAAAATTAGTCATGTTTATCATGCTTTTTTTTTACTTTCTTAGTAAATTGTATATGTAATTTTGAGTAATATGAGATAGCATGTTACACATTTTTATCCAATAATCTCCTTTCTATTTATCAAATCACTCATAGTAGTACAAGGAAAACAATTGAATTCATGCCTAATTTAGTGATCATAAGGGATTTGCAGAGTAAAGATGTTGTTGCAATGGGACAAGTAGATCATGGGTCTCGCTTATAATCTTTCTATTGAGCTTTGGTTCTTCACATATTGAAGACTTGCATGATGATCTTCATGCATTACACTTGGATAAGGAGATTCAATATGGATGTTTGAACCTTCAAGTTGTTTTCTCCACATTGGTTCTTCCTGAGATCACATCTCTTTGTGAACCTACATCTTTGGTTCCAACAGACTTCCATCAGCAGGCTACTTCCATCAGATTTCCAGCACCAATTTTTTGGGATGTGTACTTGATAGACATTGCATGTTTGTTTGATGATTCTCAATATGTATATTTGGTAGACACTTTTGATGATAACCATCTTGATGTTATTGTGCATCCATCTTCATCCTTGACATCAATTCTTATGGAGGAGGTTTCAAAGGATTTTAGTACTATCATAGAGGCCCATCATCACTTTGTGAAGGCTTCATACTTATCTTTGGATTTTGTGAAACATCCAAAGACTTATTATCTTTTTCTTCCATGGGAAGATTCATTGCACATATTTGTAGTTCTCTTTCTTCCTAAGGGGAGGAACATTGTTCGACATTCATGGAGCAGCTTCAACATACTTCATCAAGTATCTATGACCACTATAGCATATGTTATGGGGGGCTTCCAAGTCTCTCTTTGTATCTCCTATTTTGGAGAAATTTATTGTACACATGTGAAAGAAGTTGTCCTATGGGGATCATGATATAAGTCATTCTTCTTCAGTTGTTTCTTTTTCATGTATTTTGTTTCTCCTTTTGGAGAGGAGTTTTGTTCCCATTGGGTTTTCTCCTTTATTCCACCTTATGAGAAACTTTGTACATGAATACCTAACATGGCCTAGTAGCCGAGACCCATATCTTTGTATCTATTGCACTTTTGTGATCTCCCCTAGTATTACTTAAGGGGAGGTGTTATAGTGAATAATTTATCTATTCACTATAGCTTAAGTGTACTTAGGTTGATGAGGTTAGAGAACATCTTGTCTAACTAAATGTGCAACCTTTTAAAGGTTAGAGGTTACCTAGTTGTTTGGTAAACCTCATGTGCGCACCTTTTGAGGTTGGAAGATTTTCCATCTCACCTCAAAGGTCACTATTATAGTCATTCAACATTTGTCACCAAGCTTGATGACTTGGTCAAAAGGTTGTTGGTTTGCACATTCTAAGTGATCCAAAGGTTGACACCTTATAGGACACTTGTCTACTTACACATGTGCCACGTCAAAGGGCACTTGTCAATCCACATGAAAGGTGTATTGCCTCTTCCATGCCTATATAATGAGGTATTCTCATGTAAATTTGTATGTGCGATTAGTATATGTTTATGCTCAAATTAGGTTCATCAATATCATTGATTTTGTATCATGTATTATTGATTTCCATATTGTGGGAGTGATTCAAGTGTTGTAGAGTATCCTTGGCTATTCCAACAAATAAGTCTCCTTATGAAAATGAGTTTTTTTGTCTTTTGGTAATGTGTGTCATTGTTTAAACCTCAATTTCCATGCCATGGCCATTTTGATCATTTTGGTCCTTTTTGGTGTTAAGATGAGATCTAGAGTTAGGATTAGAGTGGACTCTCATCACCCACCAAGATTGAAATCAAAACCAATGAATGTGGCATGCGAGAGGATAATTTATTTATAAAAAATAATGGGGATAAAAAAATAAACATAATTAAGATATGATCCACTTCTAGAATTGAACATCCTAGGGTATTGACGATTAGTGAACAATAGTGAGGGAAATTATCAAAATTATTTCATGATTGTTAGAAATATAGTTCATATATTATCGTAATCCTTTTGTAATTTTTAGAAATGTAGTTACTACTATATTGCAATACTTTTGGGATTTCTAGAAATATCAATGAGGATCTTCCATTGTAGATGGAGGTACACTTTTCAATGCTACACAATCATAACACCATTATGATGACACACTATAGTCATATATCTAATAACCTCTTCCTTTAGATTGTTAGGTAATTTGTATCTAGTGGTTATATGTGAATCTCACGTGTATGTATTAGTTGTTAGCACCACTCTTGTTGTATGTAATTTCTAGTTGTCACCATTCATATTGTATGTTATTGGTTGGTATCATGATTGCAATGTGAATGTTTATTGGATGTATTGTGTATGATTTGGTTTTGTATCATACCTATCTTGTTCTGTATGCATTTGTATGATTGTTCGATTAGTTGTCTCCTAGTTTAGAGCACTGGGCCTCAAGATCCCACATGAGTGGATGGTGTTTATCATCATTGGGATCAATTGGATTATCAAAAATGCTTTGGAGAGCATGTAGAGTTATCTTAATTCTTGTAGATCTTCATTGATGTATTGTTGAGAAATATATAATTGAGGACATTTGTAACCTTATTGTTCAAGTTGCATAAGAGCTATAAACTATCTTTGTAATCTTATATTTAAACAATCCATATTTAGGATGAGAGTAATGTTAGAAATGAAAGCAACACTACTTCAATGGAAATCTAATTCAAATAAATTTCAGCAATCTTTAAGTGTGCATTAACAATGGAGATTATAACAAAACATAAAACCCACTATAGGAAAGATGTCAAACATGAAGAACTCAACACAATAACGCAGTGTTTATGTGGAGCAAACCCTTGTGGGTAAAAAACTCCACCAGGAAAGAGGCACAAGTTTGTATTAACCTCAACAAGATTGTACAATACATTAACTACACAACTCTCTCCACAAGTCTTCAATCCGACAATATTCCAGCAGCACCTGAGTACCTAAAATCTATATTCTAGAAATAAATACATAGAAAATACTTATAATAATATTTTCCAACTCATCCTAGGCATTCACCTTCTCTCTCCTAAGATTCTCCAACATGTAAACATTAATTACCATCTTACAAGCATCTTACACTTGTCCAAGAATAGCCATGTAAAGGTTGGGGGCCCAAGACTAAGTATGGCCTCTTACAACATCTTATGATGCGTTATAACCATCATAGATTCCACAAAAGAGTATCTTTCCAAGATAGGAACCTTGGTCTAAATATAACAAATATACAAATAACATATTTGTTATATGCGTCATAGAATCTCAGAATCTTATGACAACTTGCAGCTATTATAGATTCACTTACCAAACATTATGACATTTCTCATACATGATAGAAAAATAGTATGTTCCTCAAAGGAGCATGGCTACCCTCATTTACTTTGATTTTTTACATTTGCCAACAGTAAAAGCCACTCCGTAACTGCCACTGGTAACACCAAAATTACAACTGTCAATGAGACTACCTCATTCTCTTATGGGTAATTACAAATAACAAATAATAAATGGAATAAAATACAATATTAGAATTTACAAGGTTAATGGCACCTTATTCCAACATTCTCCCACTTGACATTATACATTGTAAATGAACCCATAGGAAATCAAATGAAATAATCAAGCACTAGAAACAAGGCCCATGGCCTCTCTGCACCACATAAACTTCTCTGTGTTCACAGGCTTGGTAAATGAATCTACAACATTCTCCTAAGTGTTTATCTTCGTCATCTCAATCTCTCCATTTGCAACCAACTCTCAAACAAAGTGATACTGAACATCAACATGCTTAGTCTGAGCATGATACATGGGATTCTTGGCCAAATAGATAGCACTCTAGCTATCACAACCAATCTGAATGATCCTACAATCAAAACCAATACCTGTACATAGTCTCCTCAACCAAACTACCTCTTTAGAGACATAAGTAGCAGCCATATACTCTCCTTCTATTGTGGACAAAGCAATTGTGGGCTACCTCTTACTCATCCAACTCACTGCACCTCCAAACAGAGTAAACACATAGCCACTAGTGGACCTTCAACTATCCAAGTCACCTGCCCAATTTGCATCAACAAAACCCTCTATGTCCAAAGATTTATCATCACTATCAGTACCAGAATAAACTAAATAATGATTAGGAGTACCTACAAGATATTTAAACACCCTTTTCGCATAGTTCTAATGTTGTCTACCAAGGTTAGACATAAATCTACTCAAAACTCCCACTTCTTGGGCAATATCTAGCCTAGTGCAAACCATTACATACATCAAACTCCCTATAGCACTAGCATATGGAACATTAGACGTATCCTCAAGACTCATTCTTTGGAGACATATCTAATGAAATCTTAGTACTAATGGGTAAAGGAACTCTAATTGGGTTACAGTCCTGCAAACTAAACCTCTGCAAAATAATATTCACATACTTACTTTGTGACAACCAAAGCTTTCTGTTAACTCTGTCCCTCCTGATCTCCATTTCCAAAATATACCTTGCAACACCAAGATCCTTCATCTCAAATGCACCTGAAAGTTGGGCTTTAAGGTCACTGATCATACCCTTAGTATTGTTGAAAAACATGTCATCAACATACAAAGCAATAACCATTATAGAATCATCAATGGAATAAATGTAAACACAGTGATCCTCCTCGCTTCTAACAAAACCCAATTTCAAAAAAAATGAATCAAACTTTTGATACCACATTCTAGGGGACTGTTTCAGACCATAAAGAGACCTCTTTAACCTGCAAACCAAATGTTCTTTTCCTTTTACCTCAAAACCTGGAGGTTGTTGCATATAAATTTCTTCTTCAAGATCTCCATGCAAGAACGTAGTCTTAACATCTATTTTCTCAATCACCCAATCATAATATGTAGTAATGGATAAGAGAAATCTAATAGAAGTCAATTTAGCAATAGGAGAGAATATCTCACCAAAATCAACTCCCTCTCTCTGGGAGTAGCCCTTGGCTACCAGTCTAGCCTTGTACTTCTCCAATGACCCATCTTCTCCAAACTTCTTCTTGAAGACCTACTTATAACCTATGGCCTTTCTTCCTTTGGTCAAACAAACAAGATCTTAGGTGTTACAAGAGTCTAAAGCCACCATCTCCTCATGCATGGCTAATTGCCAAGACTCACTATCATATGTAGAAATAACTTCCCTATAGGATCTAAATTCATTGTTAGTACTCAATAAAGCATATACACAAGGGAAATCTGGTGGGCTATACCTGTCAACTGGATTCCATTATCTTGTAGATCTACTCAAGGGTGGAGTAAGAGACTCTTCTCATTCTTCTGCATGATCATTTCCACCAACTTCTTCTGTAACAACAGACTCATCTTCATCAGAACTACTTGAATCTTCTTCTTCTTCACCCCCAATCCATCATTCTATTCTTCCTGAGGTTCATCTTGTTGCTCTTAATCAAAGTGCACCTTCTTTACCTTTTCTTCTTTTTCTTTTGGCTGCTCAGGTTCAGAAATAGCTCTAAGTTCCTTGAAAATAACATCTCTAGAAAAGATAATCTTGTAGGTTAGTGGATTCCAAAGCTTATAACCTTTCACATTATCACCATATCTAATGAATGTACACTTTTCATCTTTTGGATCCAACTTAGATCACTTTTCCTTAGGCACGTGAACAAAAGCCTCATAGCTAAAAACCCTTAAATGTGAAACAAAAGGTTTCTTACCTATCCACACTTCATAAGGTGTGGAATCGAGAGGGTTACAAGGAGATCTATTTATCAAGTAGCAAGCAGTACACACAACCTCTGCCCAAAAGCATTTATCGAATTGTGTATCACTAAGCATACTTCTAGCCCTTTCCATAATTGTTCGGTTCATCCTTTATGCAACACTATTCTGTTGTGGTGTATACGGAGTTATCTTTTGTCTAATTATACCTGCATGCTTGCAAAATTTATCAAATTCCTTAGAGGAATATTCCCCTCCATTGTCAGATATTAATATTTTTATCTTCAATCCAGAACTAAGACTTTAAAATCCTTAAACTTAGTGAAAACTTCAGATTTGTGCTTCATAAAATAAATCCATGTAAATCTAGATACATCATCAATCAAGGTAACAAAATAACAAGATTTTCCAATAGATTCTTTATCCACAAGCCCAAACACATCCGTATGAATAATTTCTAATTTCTCTTTTGCTCTATTGCTTCCTGACAGAAATAATTTTCTATTTTGTTTACCAAACACACAATGCTCATAGAAATGAAAGCGTTCATCAAAATAAGAGAAACCATCCAACAATTCTTTATTTTTAATAGTTTTTAATACACTATTATTTGTGTGGCCCAATCTATGGTGCCACACCATACATGTATTTTCAATAGTGGCCTCAGATACATAGGAGGCATTACATACTGTAGTGGCTTCAATCTTAAACAAGTTCTTGAATCTATTCCCTTCCGCTACCACCAAGTTCCCTCTCACCAATCTGTAGCCATGCTTGTCAAATTTCACATGCATTCCCCAACCATTCAACTTCGAAACTAAAATCAGATTTCTAGCTAATCCAGGAACATGCAAAACACCAAGGAGGGTTTTAATCCTCCCATCACTAAAATGCAACAATACCTTTCATTTTCTAACAATCAGATATGAAGAGTTTTCACTAAGGTAGATATTACCTCCGTCATATTCTTCATATGAGGAGAACCATTCCTTATGCGGGGTCATATGAAACGAGCATCCTGAGTCAACCAACCAGTGATTATCAAAAACAAGATTACATGCAGAAAGTAAAACTTCTTCACCTACATTCGAGGACTTATTTGAAGCACTCTTCCACTGTTTCTTGAGATTTTTGCACTCCTTTACATGTCCCCTTTTACCGTAGTTCCAACACTTAACTCTATTCTTTTTACTAAGAGTCTTAGATCGACCCTTGGACTTGTCCTTAGCCCCTTTCTAATCTCCTTTAGGTCCCCTTTGCTTAGACCTTCCCCTGACACTGAGAGCATCCCCTAAACTATCTGAACTCTTCTTCCTCAATTCCTGTGATAGTAGCACTAAAACAAAAGCATCCAACTTTGGATCGACAAGATTAGAAGTGATAGCAAGGATAACATTCTCCCAAGACTCAAGTAAAGAACAAAGAAGTAAGATACATTTATCTTCCTCACTAACCTCAACATCTACTGAATCAAGCTGACTCAATAACAAATTAAAAGAATTTAAATGCTCTGCAACTAATTCACCTTCTCACATTTTCATGGAAAACAATTTTCTTTTTAAATAAAGTTTATTTACCATACTCTTGGCTTAGTAGATCTCACCCAATTGATTTCACAATTTGTATATGGTCTCTTCCTTTGCGACATTCAACAGGACAGAGTCTGAAAGACACAACCGGATGGTTCCTTGTGCCTTCTTATCCAGTCTTTCCCATTCATCTTGAGAGACATCATCAGGTTTCCTCTCTTTTTGGACAGCCAACCATTGGTTTCTTTCTTCCAACAAATCTTCCATTTTCAGCTTTCATAACTCATACCCCATTCCATTGAACTTCTCAATGTCCATTCGAGAGGTTAATGCAATGGTGGATGCAACCATAATAACAACACAAGATCTGCAAAACAAATGCAACCAAATCTCCCATTGCAGCTACAGCTTCCACACTACCACCCAAGAGTCAAAGTTGGCTAGGCTTTGATACCAAATGTTAGAAATGAAAGCAACACTACTTCAATGGAAATCTGATTCGAATAAATTTCAGCAATCTTTAAGTGTGCATTAACAATAGAGATTGTAACAAAACATAAAACCCACTATAGAAAAGATGTCAAACATGAAGAACTCAACACAATGACATGGTGTTTACATGGAGAAAACCCTTGTGGGTAAAAAACTCTACAAGAAGGAGGCACAAGTTTGTATTAATCTCAACAAGATTGTACAATACATCAACTACACAACTCTCTCCACAAGTCTTCAATCCAACAACATTCCAGCAGCACCTGAGTACCAAAAATCTATGTTGCAGCAACAAATACATGGCAAATACTTATAGAAACATTTTCTAACTCATCCTAGGCATTCACCTTCTCTCTCCTAAGATTCTCCAACCTGTAAACATTAATTACCATCTTACAAGCATCTTACACTTGTCCAAAAACAACCATGTAAAGGTTGGGGGCCCAAGACTAAATTTGGCCTCTTACAACATCTTATGACGCATCATAACTATCATAGATTCCACAAAAGAGTATCTTTCTAAGATAGGAACCTTGGGCTAAATATAAAAAATATACAACTAACATATCCATCATATGCATCATAGAATCTCAGAATCTTATGACAACTTGTAGTTGTCATAGATTCACTTACCAAACATTATGACAGTTGTCATACATGCCAAAAATAGTATATTCCTCAAGGGATTATGCCTACCCTCGTTTACTTTAATTTTTTATATTTTCCAACAGTAAAAGTCACTCTCTAATTGTTGTCAGTAACTCCGAAATTACAACTGTCAATGAGACTACCTCATTCCCTTATGGGTAATAACAAATAACAAATAATAAATGGAATAAAATACAATATTGGAATTTACAAGGTTAATGGCACCTTATTCCAACAAGTAACATATAATAATCTTGCATTGATTGTTCCACGAGTTGAAGTATTGTCTTGATTTACCATGGAATCCAATGATGTATTAAATCCCAATTTAGGATCTGTAGATCTAGTTTATATTTAAGTTGAAATGAAACTTATGGATTATGTTATGTTATCATTTTGATGCTTGATTAAGTTGAAATCATTAGTGGAATGATTATCACATTTAACCCTATAGATTAGGACTTATGATTATTCACATGTATGTTTCTTGTTACATTGTTAAGAAATGGACATCTGCTCATGACGAATAAGTAGTAAACTTAGTTAAATATGAATTTATGGAATTTGTGATGTTGAACATATTATATTGAGGATTAGTAATGTTAAAACTCAATGGTTCAATTGGTTTAAAAAACACTTTAAACAAGGATGCTATATAACATGTTTGGTGTTAAACCCTTTTGGTTTGCATTGGCTTGCCCATGAACTAGCCCTCAAAATTCTAAACATTGTCCTTGTTTTGGAGGTTAAAACTTAGTGTTAAGGGTCAAATGTGTTAGTAGGCTTGTAGAGGAGCCCTTTGACATCTTTAGTGTCAAACTTGGAATCTCAAGGAACCCCGCTATTCATTTGAGGCCTTATGCACTATTCAGAATATCTTGTTTTACTAGGGGCGATTCTAGGCTAGCTAGGGGTGATTCTAAGTGGTAATAGGGGTGATGTTGATCAAAAGGGTAATCCTAATATAATGAATAGTTGTCGTTCTTTTTCAAAAAAAGTTTCCTAAAGAAAGGTTGACAATTGAACTTTCCCTTATTTACTTATCAACTTAGTTTGATGGTAATTCTTGTCCTTTGTTAGCGATTCTTCATTTTTGTCTAAGATGTGCCTTGTGAGGAAATAGTTAGTCTCTTGATAGAGTAGGTTGAGATTGCGAGTCTTCCTTCCATGTAACCTCCTAGTTACACATTCTCATGGTTTGGATGTCATTTCCACATTATTTTCGATGTGTGGTTGTTTCTTGGTTTATTTGGAGGGATGAAACAATGCTTGGGTTTCCTTGGACTAGCAAATGAATGTCCTTCCTCATTCTATCTTTAATTGTTCATGAGGGATGAGGTTAGTGGTCTAGTACCCTACCATAGTCGTTAGAGGAAATTCTACTCTCTTACATGGTCATGGTGGTGATGTTGTCATATGACAAAATTAAGTCTTCCACTTGTGTAATCATACTTTATGCATGGATATCGTGTTTCTTAAGTGTTGTTACTTTGTATCATGATAACTTTAATGCATAAGTGTACATTGTGACACATTTGTATTACAATTATACCACCCAAAAATCATTCGTCTACTCATTAACCATTAATGTTTACACATATGAATAAATAACACTTATATATCCCTCACATATTTAACATTTTGGATCAAGTACCCTGAACAGAATCACTTGCTTAGATGTCATACATGTGAAACCTTAAACAAGCTGCACACAAAAGAACAAAGTAAGATAATTGTGAAAACAACGTTAAATTGTACAGACCAAGATCTGTTTGATTTGTCTTCAAATAAAAGGAAATGTCAAATAAAACATATAACAAAATTGCAAAACAAAATTCAAATTTATAAACTTACAATTTATAATTACGAATAGTAAAAAATACAAGACAGCTTAATGGTACTTGTTAATTGCGTTGTTTACAAGTTAATGGCATTTGGGCTGGTGTAATGGCAGACGTATTAGGCTATGATGCCATCCACGTTCTTGTTCTGTACAAGTAATGAAAATCGTGGATAAGAGACGTGAAGTCCAAAAGTCCTTTGATAGGTAAGTTCCTTCACATGCGCTTAAAGTAAGATCCAATTTTTTCAAATTTCCTCAGTACAAAGTAAGAGGGAAGGCCCACTGCCGAATACAAGTGAGGTAATCCTTGGTAAAGGCTGCTCCGTGCACGCGCTAATCTTAGTTTCACCACCACCAGTATACGGCTGTGCACAGCCACTTTACTTGCTAGAAATGTAAAATATAGTGGCACAACAAAATGATGAACATCGTGAGAAACTAATACTTTCAAGACCTTAAGAACCCTTTTGATTTCTCGGAGCCATCATACATCTAATATACCTATGACTTTTTTCTACTGGAAACGTTAGCACGTTCATCTAAAGGAGGTGTTGCATTTTGTGTAGAATGTTCTATGAATTTGAAAGTAGCATTAGATCAATAGAGGCATATAGCATTTTTATAAGAGGTCTTAAGTTGTAGTCATAAGTAATCTGTAAAGAAATGATAAAACATCAAAAGTAGTTCCTAATCAATCTTTGAAAAAAAATTATTCACATGCTAATCTAAGATAAAGTTTCAAAATTAAATAAATATATTTGAAAAACTATTGAACAGGGGTGCTACATATGTCATTTACAATTCTTGATATGACATGAATTGGTGACTCTTGACATGACTCATCATAACAATCATGAACATCATACAGAATAATATGTAAAAATGTAAACTTACTCTTAAATATAAATAAACTATCTCATATATATATATACACTTATTGAAAATGAAAACTTATGATTTTTACTGTGTATATATAAAACTCCAAAGCTATATTAATTTAGGAGTGTGTAACAGATGATATATATATATATATATATGAAAAATGAAAACTTATGATTTTTACTATGTATATATAAAACTCCAAAGCTATATTAATTTAGGAGTGTGTAACAGATGATATAGCTTAGGAGTTGTGGTGTCAAAGCAAATGAATTACATGAAGTGTTGTCATTTACCTCCTGACTTCGACTGGGCAAAGGAGAATTAAGAGGCTGAAACAATGATATCCAATCGCAGAAACATGAACTTGTCAACAATGAAAAGATCAAAAGAAAACATCACAACAAAAAGGTGACGTGAAATGTTAGGCACATCTCTATCAGGTGGTCATGAATGGCTCCCTCATTGCAGTGAATGTTTTGAGTAGTCCAAAGGAGCTGGGAAAGAAAAACATATACTATTGGCAATCACTCTCTCAAACCCTTCATTCTCTACCATTACAAGGATAATCTTCTATAGATCATGATAGTGATCCACGTAACCACACTTCTCTTCCTCCTACTCCATTTATTTTAGACATAGAGCCCATGCTTGATTCTTTCTATTCCACCCGTTCTGTTAAATGATGGTCCTCCTCCACATCGTTTTCCATTTAATTCTATGATGATCTCTCTTCGACTTCCCTATATCACCATATGATTGATTCTACAATAATTTTTTATTTCCTCCACACCTACCATGTTTATCTTAGTGACATTTTTGACTTTCATGACATGAGCCCATCCATCCATCTTTGTATCTCTTGCTCCTAGTAACATTGACATCATTTTTCCCACACTTGAATTCCCTCTTCCATATCTATCTTTCTCTTTCACTTCTCCTTGTTTTGACCATGATCTTCTCGATCAAGTCATCTATTCCTTGTTCTTTTGCCACTACCACCCCACCTTTACATTCTAATTATCTCTACCCTTCTCTTGGACCTTGATGAAAATATTAATAAGTGATCAATGCAATTTCACAATGTAATTTCTTATATTAGTTGTCTAATAAATTTCTTAATCTCTTACTACTTAGTCTGATCAAATCATTTAACCATACAAATTTTTCGTATAGAAGGTATTGGTTTGGAGTTGTCTAGTTTTCTAGTTACACATAACCAATATTATATCTAGGGATAAATTTGATGTTGACCCTATAAAAAAAAAATTGTACCACAATTGTGTTTTCTCATTGTGGTTAGAAATAAAAGCATTGAAAAAGAAATTTATTTTTATTATAATTTAAGGCAATGTTAGAATGGTCATGGTTAGAATAAAAAGTATGAAACAAGAAATAGTTTTTATTATAATTTTAATAAATAATTATGTATAAAAAAACATGATTTTGTTAGTGTTTATGACAGTGAAAGTATATTTTGAGACATAATTATGTGGTGGTTTTTTTAGGGAGATTTTGAATCATATTTTGCAATAGTGAAAAATAATTAAATGTAATTATATGGTAATTTTTAACATTAATATTTGAAATGATATAGTTATATTTAAAAAAACTATTTTTAAAAACTATATATATTAAAATAATAATTAGATAAAATTACTTTATTATAATACTCTATAAAATACTCTAGAAATTTTTAATTTATAATTATATAAAAATTCATCAGGCTGAAGTCCACTAACACATCATTGTGAATCTCCCACCACTTGTTTACCAGTATCTATATATCTTACCTCTGCATGTTCTCCTCTTTCTGTGAACAGAGTGAGAACCCTGCTTGCCGTTTTCCATTCCCAATGACTCCACAAAATCATCCACAATGACATGCTACACGGAAGTGAAATTGTCATACCAAATGAGATGAAGATTGAGAATGAGTGTTATGGTAATACAAGGCCATTGTGATATTCCAGAACAATAGGCTCTTCTTGCACTAGAACAGACTGTTTTCTCCACTGAGTAAGGAGCCAACCTGAAACATCCACTGTGGATAATGCCACCATACATATTAATAGCAAGTGAATGACAATCTTCTTAGAACCTAAAACAACCATTTTTAGCAAGATTTATTTGCAGTGAATAGAGATTTGAAAGATTCAATGTATAATGAAGCGAGAAAGGGTTTAAACAGGTAGAGACTGTGAAGTCATAGTGGAATGAAAATGATTGACAATGGGACCTTATACCGCTGACAATCACAAGCGTGAATAACGACTGAGCAATTTGGAAGGGCGTATTAATTAGCTGACACTATTTCCATTGACTGAAAAAAACCTGGCAACTGGAAAAATACTTACTTTTGGGCACAAATGCTCTAATATAAGGCTATTGGTTAATTATATTAAAGAAGCATATTTTTTTTAATGGTAATTTTTTTCTATCCATGTTAATTTTCAATTAGTTTTGGGTCTATCTTGATTTGAGGGTCTTAATGCAATAACATATGGACAAGTGACATGTTCTTGTGTTAGATTTGACTCACTATCCTATCTTTTTTTGTCCTTATTTTATCTTACACTAATATTTATACATTCATGTTCTATTTAGAGATCACCATCTTATCTCATTTTGGGTGGCACATGAATGATCTTTGAATTCCAAGGCATTAAATTCTAATTTAAACTTTTCCAACTCTTTTCCTAGTGATTTTGGGCAAACGTAACACATGTTTCATACAACATGTTGCTATATCATATTAGTTAAAGACATTTATTATGCATTTAAGAGATATATGAAGGTGAATGTAAGGATTTGGATAATTAATAGAGATTTACTTTCAAATTCAAGGGTATCAAAAGAATCAAATATGCATCATCATCATATAGGCCATCTACATCCATCCAAATGTTATATTTGATCTTTCTCATCAACATTAATTCAACCTATTGAGAGTTTTGACCTAGGAGAAACTATTCACTAATCAAGCCTACAAGCTTCTCAATAGTGTCTCTAGACACCACCTTGATAGATTTAGATATCTAGAAGGTGAAGGTGATCAACATTTTAGGTCCACATCTTTTTAGTTCATTCTCATGTGGAACAAATCAATTCCACATGATAGATCATGTTCTTGGTAGCCAAGATTGAATTTGTGGGCTCATGATCAATTTGCATCATTTTTTGTGAGATGAAACTCTAAAACATTGATCAGATTGAGGTAATTGTTTTTTTAAAAGTGAAAAATTAATTCAAAACAAAATTAACAACATTCATCTATCATCAATCCTAGAGCTAAGTGCATTTAACATAATGTCCCCTGTCTATGTAATTCAATTTGAGGACCCAAAAGCTCATTCAAATATTTCTAGTGGGCTAAGGGGAAAGTGTTAGGGAAATATGATGTAGGAGCATCTAAGTGCACACACAATTGGCATCAACCAAAAATATTTGTTGGTTTTCTTTTTAGTTTTGTGGTTTGTTATGGTCAATGTTTCATCTCATTACATCAGGGAATTTCAAGTTGGCACATATTTGCAACAATGAGAATTTTATGTGAGCGTAGTTTATCAGCTAAGTAGATGGTTTTCAAAAAAACAATTGTTTTGGGAGATCCATGAGTTTTGACAATAAATCCTCCTAAAAGTATATTCTTGGATGCATTTCATCAAATGTGCAAAAATAATCAAAGTCATATCTTTCACCGTTTGGGAGATTTTAATGCAAAAAGTTTGGGCTGACAAGGTTATATAATGTTTAAAATTTCAAAATTATTAAATGCTAGAGTGAAATTCTTTTGCAGAGGACTCGAAGTGATCATAATACACCTTTGGGAAAATTTTGGGGCATAACGGAGAGCATTCAATTTTTCACCTTTCTGACACCTGATTCTGTACATCCAGAACTTCAATTTGATTATTTCATTTTGGCTAACCATTAAAGGGGGTATTATTCAAGAATTTGATTTCACCATAGTACATTTAGAAAATGTGGGAAATGGTAAAGAGACAGAGTATCTTTAGTTTTAAAATACAATTTTAATATGTGACCACTCCCATTCTTAAAGGTGTTGAAAAACAAGTAATGCAAATCTTATTTAACTATCTTCCTTTATGAGGCATTGAAACAAAAGGAGGTGCCACTTCTATATTTGATTTTATTATTGTGGAGGAAGTACGAATTGAAGAACTTGATGCAGATTTTAAAATCTAAAATTTAAATGCCTTTGGAAGGGACACTATTGAAAGATGAAGTTAGAACATTTTAAGAAACTGAATCATTTTCCTCTTGGGAAGCAAAACGTGGAGTTGAGGGGAATATGGAGCATTAGACCCCTGAAATATATAGTGAAATGAGATTGTTGTAGAAGAAGGCCACTCTAGAAAAAGAGAGGAGAGGCACCGAAGAGAGAGAGAGAGAGAGAGTGCCGAAGTGAGAGGAAGACTGTAGAGTGGATGAGAGAGCTCTATGGATGAATATAGCCCATGTGAGGGGCATTTGTAGGAAAGTTGCTGTGAGAAGTAGAGGTAAGTTTCTTGTAATTGTGAGAGGCCATGACAGGCAAAATATATGTATATTTTGTTGCAGATTTGCATATCTGTTGAAAGCATAATGTAATTAGTGACTGAATTGAATAAATTATAGAAGTGTGTTTGCGATTATGTGTGTTGTGTGATTTGTGTTGTGGGTGGGAGATCCTTGCATTAAGTGGTATCAGAGCAGGTTGATCTTGAGTGTGGAGAGTATGCTCCAGGAATGAGAGGAGTTTGTGAAGCAAATTGATGCAGGAGCATCTAGGGTCTAAGAGCAATCTTGTATCAACCAAAAAAAAATAAAAAAATTGTTGTTTCTTTTCAATAAGGGCTAAATTTGGCAGGGTTACTATTTTTAGTAAGTTTGCATTTGTGCACGGTTGGATACAAAATCTTACACAGACCTCTAGAATGGTGAATTGAAGCTAATGGTGAAGAAATCGCTTCAATATCATTTGTCATTTGTGAGATATTAAAATTTCTAATTCCAAAATTCCTATTGAAATATTCAAAGTCAAATTTGAGGCACTTAGAGGCTCCGGATGGGCCCGAAATTTGGCGGGAAATCCATGTAGTCTACCTATCGGTGCTACTTGGCACTCCATCGCCTTTTCGAGAGCTTTCCGAAAAGGTATTATAATTGAAAATCCAACAGTCAGATCGATAGTTATGGCCCCGCGAAGTTGACCTATTTTTGGGGGGAGATGCAAATTTCAAAATTAAGCTGGTGGTCGCCAAAATGGGCTATATATAACCATTTTTGGGAACCCTTAGGGTAGTAGGGGTTAAGGGGGCAAGCGTAGAGTCAAGAATAGGTGGGAAAACAGAAACCTTAGCTGATTTGGGGTTACAAAAGGTAGGTGATTCTAGAGTCTTGTGATAGGAAGCTGTAGTGTGTTACAGCTTGTGGAGGATTGATTCCTCTGATTGTAATTAAGCTTCTCTAATGTAATGAGTTTCCCAGATCAATAAAAGAAAGTTCTATTTTCTGTGTTCAATTTTTATTGTTGTGTGTTTTGTGATTTACCCCTTCATCAAGTGGTATCAGAGAAAGGGTTCCTGAGTGTGTAGACAGAGCACTGACCGTGAGGCAATTTGCACCAGGACCTGAGGTTGTGGGTTTGTTGCATAGATCAAGATGCCTCCACGAAGAAACTGTGGTGGGAGGAATGCTTTGACAGGAGAGGGTTTTAGAGCCCTGTAAAGACAAATTGATGCATTGCAAGAGGAGCTGTGAAGAGGGTTCGAGCCGAGAAGGAGAGAGGAAAGAGAAGATGAAGCTGAAGAAGAGCTATCTGAGGAAGAACAAGAAGCTGCGGGAGATCCTGCAGAAGTTAGGTTGTTGAGGGCCATTTCAAAGATTAGTAAGAGGCCCAGGATCGAAGTTTCTACATATTCTAGAGATTTGAATCTAGAATAGCTTATGGATTGGATCAATGACATGGAGGAATATTTTGAGTATGAAGATGTGGAGGACCCAAATCGAGTTAAGTTTGCAAAAAAAAAAGTTGAAGGGCCACGCCAATATTTGGTGGAAGGAGGTCCAATTAGAAAGGAACAGAAGAGGAAAAGGAAAGATCACCAGATGGGATCAGATGGTGGAGAAATTGAAGAAGCAGTTCATTCCTGTGGACTACGAGATGGAGTTGCTGAAGAAGTTGCAAGGATTGAAGCAAGGTAACAAGTCTGTTACGGAGTATATAGAAGAGTTTTATAAAATTACTATCAGGACGAGCCATGCAGAGCCCAACAAGGAGAAGGTAGCCTGTTACATTAATGGGTTGAGGCCAAGTATTCAAGAGGAGTTGAGCCTGGTCAGAATGACCACCATAGAAGATGCGTACCAATTTTCCCTGAAGGTGGAAGAGAAGCTGAATAAGAGATTTGAAAGCAAGCAAAGGGGAAGAGGTCAAGGCGGAAGGACTAGTGGAAGACCCTATGGGGGCCGAAATGAAGATCCAAAAAAAAGTGAAGAAGCTGGAACTAGTCGAAATTAGAGAGGAGATAATGCCTACCACCCTCGTGACCAGAATAATGGTGAGTAGAGAGGAAGAGGAAGAGGTAGACCTGGGCAAGGACCCAGAAGAGGAGGTTTCAAAAGAACCTGTTTCCAATGCAGAGAAGAAGGGCATCGAGCATACGAGTGTCCACAACATCAAGGAAGGACAAGTAGAAGGCCTGAAGGCAATGTATGAGTTGCACATGTAGATGAAGATGCACATTCCAAGCATTCTGAAGATGCTGAAAGGGGAGAAGCCCTAGTTGTTAGAAGAACCTTGCTTAATGAGGAGAAAGAACCCAATCAGAGGAAGAGTTTATTTCACACAAGGTGCAAATTTAAAGGTAATTGTTGTGATATTATTATTGATAGTGGAAGCACTAATAATCTTGTTTCAGAGGAGATGGTTGACAAGTTGAAGTTGACAAGAAGAAAGCATCCGCATCCATACTGGATTGCATGGTTACAGAAGGACCATAGAGCTTTGGTCAATGAACAGTGTTTAGTGAAATTCAAGATTGGTGACTACCATGATGAGGTGTTGTGTGACATCATACCGATGGATGTGTTGGTCATGATGTTAGTCATAAACAAGCATAGAATAAAAGTACACATTAACCTTTATTCATCTTGAAAGATACAATGAATTCAAAGAATTCATGATCCCAAGTCTCCGGTGATTAGGTCTTAATCATCTGATGTTACTCAGAGGTTGATGTGCATTGCTGTTTCCACTTTGGGGCCTTACGTTGAGTTCATCATCATGACACTGTTTCTGCAATGATTCTTCATAGAGAGGTCATTTTATGCAGTTGTTTGATCAAATGATACAGAGATATTCAAATCTTTGCATGATATTTTCAATTATACATGCTTTAGCTTTAAATATGCTAAATATTTTCAATTATCTACGGGATGTCCACATATTTGTAATATTTGCTTGAGATTATCAATTATTTGCAATGATGATGGTGAAATGCTCTAAAATTTAAATGAAATTGAAAGAAATGCTTCAAATTAATGTTGAACCTTTAGCTATTGGACCACATGTACATCAAATACAGTCATGAAGAGAAGAAAACCAAACCATATGTTCACCAGGACATTCCACAGCTAGATACAGTTGATGCTAATTTCAAAGGAATTGTATGAAAACAACATACGCAAGTAGACATGCACTCCAAGGGACGCAGCAAATCACCACATATACCGGAATTCACACACTGATTACTCAAGATTTACTATGAATTGTAACCAAAACAGTCTTCTCATTCATTAAGTATGCAAGGATATAAATGTATACAAAAAGCTTTGAAATGAGCCCTAAATATTTCAACAGACGGATTTCAATTAAGTTTCAAATACACAAATTATCACATCCCTGCACCTTTTATAGAATAAGGTGAAGGAACGGTTACAAATGACCTACGGTCGGGATTTATCTATTAAGATCAATAGTCCAGATGAATAGCACGTGTCTGCTAGTTGGCAACTACATAGCTGGCACAGAATATTCCAGCATCTTTGACCTAGTCCATCCTCCAACTAGCAAATAGCATATTTGATAATATCTTCCTCAACTCTGGTTCATGTTGCCTCTGTATGCAACTCTGTAACTTGTATCTTTGTAAATTTTGTCATTTCTCGTGCAAACTTCACCTTCTGATATGCCCTCGCCACTTTGTCATTTTCTAGATATCTGCGCACCTGATAACAGACACAAGGATTAAGCATCATCATCATTAAAAAGTTTAGTAGGAAAATAAACATTTAAATCAGGCTTACAATATGCAAACGTAGATAATCAGATGATGAATCTGTGAACAATCGCATACAAAATGCATATATGATGCTAAAATTAGTCAAGTCAACCATCGTTGACCAAAATCATGCTATCAGGCCCTAAAATGGCTTCAATATCTGATCAGGTCCAAGGTCATTTGAGTGATTTTTGATAAAAATATCAAAAATATGATTTTTGGTATTTTCTACATCTTGGTAAATCGCATTTTCGGAGGCCTTAGGAACGGAATTAGGGCTCAAGACTTCATCGGTTCTTGGCGATAAGCCTAAGCAACTGAACAAGTCAAACTAGATAACTAGTTTATCTTTCCAATGAGTCCAAAAAGTTTAAATTCTAACATAGTAGCTGGGAGTTATGACCCTACCAAGGAGAAGATAAAAAATTTCCTAATTTTTTGAATTTCTCTGAAGTTTTTGCAAATGGTTTCACCTTGCAGTAGCTCTTTTTGTATTCCAAGGGTGATGTGACCCTTCATATGATATGCAAGCCTTACATTTTCAGTTATCGCATGCATAAGATCATGCATATGCAATACATGCGCTTTTGCTCACTAAATTCCATTGAATGAAACTATCAGGTCCGAGTATGCACATTAGTTAATATGTGGGATATTAACTAATATGACTCTCTTCATAGATCGGGATATGATGATGATGTCATCATCATAGACGGGCTTCATTAAAATGTGAAAGGCTGACGTCATGGTCATACTGAAGGAAATCGGGTGATGTTAAGAAATATGACCCTGATACTGAGGAATATCACCCTCCGAATAGGATGACATCACGGTCATGTCGAGCTTTTTATATATCGGGTCAGAATGATGTCACTGTCATGTTAGGAAAGATCAGTCATATTAGAAAAGATGATGGATGTTAGAAATTAAATGACCTTCAAATGTCAAGTTGATTGATGATGTCACCCTCATATTGGGTCCTTTGTGGAATGGGATAAGCTGACGTCATCATCATGTTATTAAAAAAGGGTGATCGTTGGAAAAATACCTCCATGAGATAAAAAAGGATGATGATGTCACTGTCAGGGTGATTTCCTAATTTCTTTGTTCATCGGGATTGGATTGATGGTGTTAGATTGTGATTGATGTCGAAAAGGTCTTGTAGAATCTTGGGTTGATATTAGTGAACATCTTAAGGTCACTAATTAGGAGGAAAGTGTAAGAGGTTGATGCAAGTTGAGGTTATACTTCAAAAGATATGTGTGTTCAGGCTTCATCAAGAGTTGTGTGAAGTTGTTGACAGGAGCAGGAGTACATCATCTTGTGTGTTCTTTCTATTGTTATATCGCAGCTTGGTCAGTGTGAATGCTTGTTCATCAAGGTTGGAACAAGAATAAGTAAAATCTCTATTCTCTGATTGCAAGTAACATACAGTCTTATAGTGATAGTGGTATACAGTTGGTCTTCACATTTTTATTTTGGCATTGCTTTGATCACTTATAACTTTATCCTGAATCTGATGTCTTCTTGTTATGTTGATATCATAGTCTCTTGTAAGTAACATACAGTAGTATGGTCTTCAATTGTTGATGTTGATAGTTGTGACAAGAGGTTAGTGGCATAGTCTTCATTAGTGTTGATGATGGTATTTCACTTGATCTCAAGGCATACAGTGAATTTACATCTGCAGAGATAGACAAAGATCTACACATGATTTACTCTTGGACTTTACTTGATCTTCATGTGGAATCAAAAGATTTGAGAAAGACATCAAAAGTCATAAGCATTTAATAAAGCTTCAAATATGTTCAAGTTGGAGAACATGGGTTAAATATGAAAAAGTCTTCAAATGTGTGGAGTATGTTTTTAGGAAAAAACATTGAATTGCTTTGGGAGATCATGATTTACGAAAAGGGGCTGATTTTTATTAAATATGCTATGGGGAGCACATTATAAGGAGCATGTTTTTTTTAAGTGCATTATACATAAAATAAATGCATTGAATATGCTTTATTATATCATTAAAGAAAGTAAGCAATCAAAAACAAAAGTCACGTATGACTTAAAACTTGACCCCACCTCATGTGCTTTGATCTTACTAAAAGGAGGGAGCTTGTTTGAAAAGTAAAAGGCTAATTTTTAAAGGAGAATGGAATGGATTTATTAGTGAAGAGATTTTTTCATTAAAAAGCTTTTAAATATTTAGTAACTTATTAAATATCCTTTATAAAGGAAGAAGCCCGAATAATATGGTAAATGGTTTCTTTTTAAAAAATTAGAAACTTTCTTCTTAAACTTCCTTTTTGATGGTTATTTCTCTATATCATCAATTTAAGGATTTTTTATAAGGAGTTTTTTTAATTTTTGTTGTTTTTTTTCTAAATGAGAAAAATCTTTATGAAGAGATTTTTGTGAGGATATTGGAAGTCAGAAAAGAGATAAACATCAAAATTTTTTGAGGAGATTTTTTAAGAAAAATTGGTGAATTTTTTATTCTTGAAGGATATGAAGAGTCTTGTTGAAAAGAATATGAAGGATCATTTTTGCAGAGAAGATGAACAAAATTTTTAGGAAGGAGATGAAAGGTTTGATGAAGACAAATTTTATTGAAGACTATTTTTTTATTATTTTGCAATCACAGAATATGTTTTTTTGTAGAGAAGGAGAAAGGGTTGGAGATTTTTGAACAAATTTTCATGATTTATTCTTTGCAAATTGGAGAATACAAAAAGAATATTCAAAATGAAAATTGAAAAGAAATTGATTTTTTGCAGAGATGTAATTTGTTTGGTTCAGGATTTGTTGCAGGTTCTTTATGAGAAAGAAGTTGAAAGGTCTTGTTTCATCTCTAAGAGGGAATAAGAATGGGATTTTGGTTTTGAAGATTGAAGAGGTCAGATTTAAAAATGCAAGAATATCAAGGAATATGAAAAGATTTTTCTTTGCAGGTGAAAGGTTATTCAATTTGTATAAAATTGTTTTTCAGGTGCATTGATGATATGTCTTGGGTGACAGAGATGAAAAATACAGATGATGAGAGATTGAATACATATAGTGTGTGTCGAGGTTATGCAGATTAATGATGAAAATAATTTGATGATACAGATGACCAATTTGTAGAGTAGAAGAAATATTGAATCAAGCTTTGATTGCAGTGATTGATGAAAGATTTATAGAGATAATTTGCAGAGAAAATTGTTTATAGAGATTTGTATATGAAGCTTATTTGCAGAAGTGTGTAAAAGAAAATGATCTTGACTTGAAAAATCAAATAGGAGGTATAAGGTTGTATGATGAAACACAGAATATACAATGGTGCAAATCTGATTGAATAGAAATCATGTCTTGCACACAAAGATTGATATTTTGTTAATAGTGATTGTGTTTGCCAGTGAGGTCTGTGGTCAGTGAGACCTTCCTATGCTAGTGAGGCTTGTGGTCAGTGAGACCTCTGTATATGTCAATGAGACATTTGTAAGAAGATTTTTCATTTAAGCCAGTGAGGCAGTTTTGGAGTGGTTTTTCTACCCCTTAAGGGTTTTCCACTCGTGCAATTCTTGTCTCTTGATTCGTATTGATCTTTTCTCTGTGGTTGTACGTTTTACTCATTAGTTTTGTTTATGTGTTTGACAAAGTTATGTGCATATGTGTTTGACAATTCAATGATAACTTTCTCTCCTTGTGCTCTCCAAGTTAAAGTTTGTAAAAAGATTCAAAAATTCACACAACACTGATTCACCCCCCCACTCAATGTTGTCCTTAACTCCTACAATTGGTATCAGAGCCAAGTTCCCTTTTGCAGCTTAATCAGCTTGGGTAGGTCCTGTGTGTGGAGTTCAATGGGTAAGTGTAGGAGAAATAAGAACATGAGAAATGTTAAGATTCATTATGATCAAAAGACATCATCCATATCAAATACAGATGTTGATATAAAGTTAGTTGATAATGATGTTCTTCATGTTGATTTTGATATTGTATTAGAAGAAAAAATTTCAGGAGTTCCTCAGTTTAATGGTTCAAATTTTTCAGTTTGGTATGTTAGAATGCAAGTGTATTTATCCTCTTTAGGATATGATGTTTAATGTCTGTTGAGAATGGATATTCTAACTCTGCAAATAACAAAGAAGCCCTTGAATGTAATCAGATTACAAAGAAGGCTATATTGTCTGCTCTGTCTAATGCTGTTTCTTGTAAAATTATGGACTGTGTTACAGCTCAGGATATGTGGATGAGATTGATAAGAATTTATCAAGATAATGATAAGGAGGAGGACACTCTGGTGTGTGAAGAAAGTGATAATGAAATGAGACTTTCAAATAAAGGAGTTGAAGTTCAATCAAAATCAGATTCAGAAGAAGCTAGCATCACAAGTGATGATAATCAGGATTATGATGAACAAGATTGTGAGATTGATTTGGAAGGAGAGCTCATATATGCTTTGAGTGAGCTCAAGAATTATAAGAAAGAGAACCAAAAATTAATGGTACAGCTGCAACAAGAAAGAGAATCTAAAGACAATGTACTTTCAGAACTTGAAATTGTATCTACATATCTTGAAGAGGCCAGATGTCAAATTATAAGTTTAAAGACATATATTGATGATTCAGACAAACTAATTGCTAGATTAAAAACAGAAGTTGAGGAAACTAAGAGGATAGCAGATGTTTCAATATATGACCTTGAAGTTAGAAGGATTAAGAATCTAAAATTGGAAGGTGAAATTATCAATCTAAGAAAAGAGTATGATGGTCTTAAGGCTTTATCTAAGTATAAGGAGTTTGAAGAAAGCACAAGCAAGCTACATGAGATGCTTGGTAAACAAAAACTATATGGAGACACTACTGGACTTGGTTTTGAAAAAGGAGAATGTTCAAAAGCTAGAGAGACACCTAGAAGGAAAATTGATTTAAGTCATCACATTGTTGCCACAGAAGGTAAAAGGAAGATTGAAGCTAAACAGAAAACCAGAGATGAATTTGTGCACAATCAAAGAAGGAATTTTAGAAAACTTGCTGCTATAAGACAAGCATACATGTATAGGTATAACTATTCATTTAATGGTTATTGTTATACTTGTAATCAATTTGGACACAAATCAGTTAATTGTAGAAGGAATACTGATATTGTTTGTTACAAGTGCAATAATGTTGGACACATACAAAGAAATTGCAAAGTGCATAGAAGGTATGATCCTACATGGAAGCTTAATATGAGTGCTCAAAGGTATTATCAGTCAATTGAATTTGATTATAACATAGTTTGTTAATTGCAATTCTTTTGGTCATAAAGCTCATAGTTGCAGAAAAGCATCATCTAATTTGATAGGTTGGAAATGGAAAGAGGTAGAAAAGGTTTGGAGAAAGAAAGCACCTGTGAAAATTTGGAAGCAGAAAGAAAGTAAAGAGAAGTCAAAATCTAAGCTTGTGCATCTTGCACAAGTTACATCATCTGTTGAATAATAGATAGCATGATGTGAGGGGGAGTTGTTCATGTCCTATAAATTGTCCCTAAGAAGTTTTAGGAAGAAGATCATTTGAATGATGATCTTGTTATGTTTATCATTCTTGCCAATCTTGTGAAATAGTTGATGATGATGTTGCTAATCAAGTTGATTTTTAGTGTGTATCAATGATACAGGTGATCTTTGGTTCAGTATGCAAACAAGATATTGAAAGGTGTTTCAGGAGTTCAAATGCACAAATTGTTAGACAAATGATCCTGATCATGTTGATGGCTACAAAGGTTGAATTATTATGGTATTGCAATCCAAAGTGTTTTGGAAAGTGTTGTTGCAAGAAAATCTTGATTTACTGATTTGAATGATAAAGTCAAAAAACATCAGTTCTTGTTGATTGCAATAAGTTTCAGATGTGGTTATGTATATATCAGATTTGACAGTGTGTTGTAAAAAGATGTGCAGGAACAGCAGGATGGTCTTCATTCTTTTGATGTCAAAAAGGATGTGCAAGAATAGATTGGTTGCAGAATAAATGTTCATTTAGAAGTGATCATTGGTGTAATAATTTGGCATGTTCTTTGTTGATCTTCCTCATTAATATGGTTCAGAAAGGTTTGTTCAAATTGTGTGGCTCTAGTTTTTGAAGTGGTTTCAGGTATGAGCTTCAAGTTATGACAATCTAGAGTTTCTTATGACATTAATGGTAAGTCTTGTGTTTCACCAAATCAGAGGCAAGTAAAGGTCTTATAAAAAATGGTCATCTTGGCATCTTGTGTTGGGAACTGTGTGATAAGGAGTCTTCATGATTTTTGCCTGCAAATTTGTTCAGGCAAAGAGTATTGGTGTGTTTATGTTTTCTTTGCAAAATGTTCATAAAGTTGATTGTGATGTCAAAAGGTGTTTGATGGTGCCATGTTTTTTCTTAGCATGGAAGGCTGGATGTCAATAATTGGATGGTATACTTCAGGTTGATATGTTGCTTCAGGACTAATTCAGGAAGTGGATCAGTGCTGAGTTGAGTTGAGTTATGTTGATTATTCTTGTCAGTGTTTACTAGTGGTATTTATGAGCAATGATTTGTTTGTGAACTTTATCACAGGGGAAGCAAATAGATTCATTGGAGATTTGTCATGTGGGTCAAAAAGTGTTGTTGATTGAAGAAGAATTGTTTGTTTTGAAAGTTTGTCTTTCAATCACATGTGATTTCATTAGGAGTGTGTCAGTATTCATCTTCATAGTGGTATTGTAATAAGAAGTGGTATTATCATCAGATGTAAGTTTCATGGTATCTTTTTTCTCTCAAGATTGAAATGTTGATGTTCAGGATAAGTTCAGAAAAATTGCATTCAGTGCCTTCAATACTTTGAGAGACAAGTGGTATGAAAGATTTTGGTAAGTAGTTCTAATTTTTTTTTTTGTTGAAGATAACAAGATAACAGGAGGTTATGTCTTCAAGCTCTCATAATGCAATGTGTTTATCAAGCTTTAACATCTTACAGTGGAGTTGTTCTCAGGGGGGGTTGATTCAGGCATTGTCATCAGATGTCAAAAGGGGGGAGAAAGAGAGAATGCTTCATGACGTTTTGCCATCAATGACAAAGGGGGACATTGATGGTGTTAGATTGTCATTGATGTCAAAAAGGTCTTGCAGAATCTTGGGTTGATATTAGTGAACATCTGAAGGTCACTAATCAGGAGGAAAGTGTAAGAGGTTGATGCAAGTTGAGGTTATACTTCAAAAGATATGTGTGTTCAGGCTTCATCAAGAGTTGTGTGAAGTTGTTGACAGGAGCAGGAGTACATCATCTTGTGTGTTCTTTCTATTGTTATATCGCAGCTTGGTCAGTGTGAATGCTTGTTCATCAAGGTTGGAACAAGGATAAGTAAAATCTATATTCTCTGATTGCAAGTAACATACAATCTTACAGTGATAGTGGTATACAGTTGGTCTTCACATTTTTATTTTGGCATTGCTTTGATCACTGATAACTTTATCCTGAATCTGATGTCTTCTTGTTATGTTGATATCATAGTCTCTTGTAAGTAACATACAGTAGTATGGTCTTCAATTGTTGATGTTGATAGTTGTGATAGGAGGTTAGTGGCATAGCCTTCATTAGTGTTGATGACGGTATTTCACTTGATCTCAAGGCATACAATGAATTTACATCTGCAGAGATAGACAAAGATCTACACATGATTTACTCATGGACTTTACTTGATCTTCATGTGGAATCAAAAGATTTGAGAAAGACATCAAAAGTCATAAGCATTTAATAAAGCTTCAAATATGTTCAAGTTGGAGAACACGGGTTAAATATGAAAAAGTCTTCAAATGTGTGGAGTATGTTTTTAGGAAAAAACATTGAATTGCTTTGGGAGATCATGACTTATGAAAAGGGGCTGATTTTTATTAAATATGCTATGGGGAGCACATTATAAGGAGCATGTTTTTTTAAGTGCATTATACATAAAATAAATGCATTGAATATGCTTTATTTTTTTAGAAACTTATTATCAAGTCCTTTATTTCATTAAGGAAAGTAAGCAATGAAAAAAAAAGTCACGTATGACTTGAAACTTGATCCCACCTCATGTGCTTCGGTCTTACTAAAAGGAGGGAGCTTGTTTGAAAAGTAAAAGGCTAATTTTTTAAGGAGAATGGAATGGATTTATTAGTGAAGAGCTTTTTTCACTAAAAATCTTTTAAATATTTAGTAACTTATTCAATATCCTTTAAAAAGGAAGAAGCTTGAATAAGATGGTAAATGGTTTCTTTTTAAAAAATTAGAAACTTTCTTCTTAAACTTCCTTTTTGATGGTCATTTCTCTATATCATCAATTTAAGGATTTTTTATAAGGAGTTTTTTTAATTTTTGTTGTTTTTTTTCTAAATGAGAAAAATCTTTATGAAGAGATTTTTGTGAGGATATTGGAAGTCAGAAAAGAGATAAACATCAAAATTTTTTGAGGAGATTTTTAAAGAAAAATTGGTGAATTTTTTATTCTTGAAGGATATGAAGAGTCTTGTTGAAAAGAATATGAAGGATCATTTTTGTAAAGAAGATGAACAAAATCTTTAGGAAGGAGATGAAAGGTTTGATGAAGACAAATTTTATTGAAGACTAATTTTTATTATTTTGCAATCATAGAATATGTTTTTTTGTAGAGAAGGAGAAAGGGTTGGAGATTTTTGAACAAATTTGCATGATTTATTTTTTACAGATTAGAGAATACAAAAAGAATATTCAAAATGAAAATTGAAAAGAAATTGATTTTTTGCAGAGATGTAATTTGTTTGGTTCAGGATTTGTTGCAGGTTCTTTATGAGAAAGAAGTTGAAAGGTCTTATTTCATCTCTAAGAGGGAATAAGAATGGGATTTTGGTTTTGAAGATTGAAGAGGTCAGATTTAAAAATGCAAGAATATCAAGGAATATGAAAAGATTTTTCTTTGCAGGTGAAAGGTTATTCAATTTGTATAAAATTGTTTTTCAGGTGCATTGATGATATGTCTTGGGTGACAGAGATGAAAAATACAGATGATGAGAGATTGAATACATATAGTGTGTGTCGAGGTTATGTAGATTAATGATGAAAATAATTTGATGATATAGATGACCAATTTGCAGAGTAGAAGAAATATTGAATCAAGCTTTGATTGCAGTGATTGATGAAAGATTGATAGAGATAATTTGTAGAGAAAATTGTTTATAGAGATTTGTATATGAAGCTTATTTGCAGAAGTGTGTAAAAGAAAATGATCTTGACTTGACAAATCAAATAGGAGGTATAAGGTTGTATGATGAAACACAGAATATACAATGGTGCAAATCTGATTGAACAGCAATCATGTCCTGCACACAAAGATTGATGTTTTGTTAATAGTGATTGTGTTTGTTAGTGAGGCTTGTGGTCAGTGAGACCTCTGTATATGTCAGTGAGACATTTGTAAGAAGATTTTTCATTTAAGCTAGTGAGGCAGTTCTAGAGTGGTTTTTCTACCCCTGGAGGGTTTTCCACTCGTGCAATTCTTGTGTCTTGATTCATATTGGTCTTCTCTCTGTCGTTGTACGTTTTACTCATTAGTTTTGTTTATGTGTTTGACAATTCAATGATAACTTTCTCTCCTTGTGCTCTCCAAGTTAAAGTTTGTAAAAAAGATTCAAAAATTCACACAACACTGATTCACTCCCCCTCTTAGTGTTGTCCTTAACTCTTACATGGATGACGTCATCAGCATATTAGCACTGGGGTGATATTCTACGGCAGGGTGATATTTGCAAGATCGGGTGATATTCGCAAGATCAGGTGATATTTGAAAATATCAGGATGATGTCATCAGGATAATGACGTAGTTTATCATTGTTGCACTATGATGTCATCGTCATGTTATGTAGAAAGGGTCGCTATTAGAAATAGACCTCCGCGAGGTAAAAAGGATGATGACGTCATCGTCATGTCAATTTTCTTATCTATTGGGATTATATGACACCATCATGATATTGTCTTTAGGGTGATATTTTGCGACGGGGTGATATTCAGAAGATAGGGTGATATTTGAAATATGACCCCCGCAAAATATGTGAAGCTGTTTGACAGGTAAATGCTTCTATCACCTAAAATTGACGTCCAAATCTATGGATAAATGATTTATCAGGTGATAAAATTGGATCAGGGTGATCTTTCATAAGATGACTGATGTTAAGAAATATGACCCCCCCTCGAAATATCAGGTTTGACCAGGACTTTGACTCACCATAACTCTCGTTCCCTAAGGAATATCAGGGTGATCCAAAAGGCAAACCTGCATGAAATTTTGTACTCTATCCAATCATGAGGTTATTGACATGAAATATGAAATTTGAAAAATTTACCTCATCATGATGACTTACCTAGTCCCCTTATGCAGGATCATCTACATGACTTACTTTTACTAGACCACCAGCAAGAAAAAAACACAAGCCAAGCCAAGCAAAAAGTTGAGTCCCTGTTTTGTCAAGTCAAAATGGGGCGTGTTGTGTAACCACACAACATGATGCATGTCATATGTTATTTGGGAGGCCGTGGCAGTATGATAGGAGCGCTGTCCACGATGGCTGTCCAAACACATACTCCCTAACAAAGGATGGAGTCTGTCATAAGTTGAAACCCTTGAAGGAGGTGGAAGAAAAGATATGTAGTACTGCCAGAATTTGCTTGGTAGATGGTAGAAAGTTTTTGGAGGGTATGAAGCATGAGCATCATTGCTTTACATTGATTCCTAAGATTAGTCAAGAGAAATGTGAAGATGTACCAGTAGAAGTCTCAGAAATGTTGGAAGAATTTCAAGATATTGTCTCTGATAATGTACCCGAGGGTTTACCACCAGTGAGGAAGATAAGTCATCAAATGGATTTGATACCAGCAGCTAGTTTGCCAAATGAGGCAGCCCACAGAATGACTCTAGCAGAGAATGAAGAGTTGAACAGACAAGTTCACGAGCTGTTAAGGAAGGGACTGATAAGGGAGAGCCTAAGTCCATGTGCGGTACCTACAGTACTAGCACCAAAGAAAGATGGAGAGTGGATGATGTGTACAGATTCCTGAGCCATCAACAAGATCACAATCAAGTATAGATTTCCATTGCCGAGAATGGATGACATAATGGATTGTTTAAGTAGAGCTAAGTACTTCATGAAGATTGATCTGAAGAGTGGGTATCACCAGATTCGAATCAGAGAAGGAGATGAATGGAAGATAGCCTTCAAGACAAAGGAGGGTTTGTATGAGTGGTTAGTCATGCCATTTGGGCTAACCAATGCATCGAGCACATTCATGCGGCTCGTGAACAAGGTACTGAAGGAATTTTTGGGAAGTTTTGTTATTGTTTATTTAGATGACATTTTGATTTTTAGTAAGACTTGGGATGAGCATTTGATGCATATCAGAAGAGTTTTAGAGAAGCTGAGGGAGGAGAAGTTGTTGATCAATCTGAAGAAATGTAGTCTTGCAAAGAAAGAGTTGGTATACCTAGGATTTGTTGTCTCAGAGGAAGGTCTTAAGATGGACCTAGAGAAGGTGAGGGCCATCATTGAATGGCCTACGCCAAGGAGTGCTTTCGAGGTAAGATCTTTTCATGGTTTGGCAAGTTTTTACAGAAAGTTTATCAGGAATTTCAGTAGCATTTGTGCACCCCTAACTGAGACAATGAGAGGGGATAGAAAAGAGTTTAGATGGACTAAAGGAACAGACAAGAGATTTGATACATTGAAGTAGAAAGTCATAGAACAACCTATTTTGGTACTTCCAGATTTCAATAAGGTATTTCAGGTAGATTGTGATGCTAGTGGTAGTGGTATAGGAGCTGTTTTGAGCCAAGAAGGTAAGCCCATTGCCTATTTTAGTGAGAAGCTTAATGATGCCAAGAAAAAGCATTCTATTTATGATTAGGAATTTTATGCAATAGTTCAGGCTTTGAAGAAATGGAGACATTATTTGTTTCCAAATGAGTTTGTTTTATATACTGATCATCAGGCTTTACAGTATCTTAATAGTCAAGGAAAGTTGAACCAAAGGCACTTAAAATGGGTTGAGTTTTTGCAGAGCTATACTTTTATTTTGAAGCACAGGAGTGGGAAGTCCAATAGAGTTGCAGATGCCTTGAGCAGAAGGCAAAATTTGTTGACAGAAATGAAGATAGAGGTTGTTGGGTTCAATGAGCTCAAAAGTTTATATCCTGAAGATCTAGATTTTACAGAGGCATGGAAAGCTTGTTTGGAACCTGTTACTTTGAACAGGACAAAATGGTTGGATTACATAATCCAAGATGGCATGTTGTTTAGAGGAAGTCGGTTGTGCATTTCAAGGAGTTCCATGAGAGAGAACCTAATTAAGGAGAAGCATAGTGGAGGATTGGCTGGACACTTTGGTCGAGATAAGACCATTGCTATTGTTGGTGAACATTATTACTGGCCACAATTACAGCAAGATGTGAGGAAATTTGTGCAGAGTTGCAGAGTGTGTCAGATGGCAAAAGGAACAAGTCAGAATACAAGGCTATATCAACCATTACCTGTACCAGAGAAGCCATGGGATGATATTAGTATGGATTTTGTTCTTGGTTTACCAAGGACATAGAGAGGACATGATTCCATTTTTGTGGTGGTGGACAGATTCTCAAAGATGGCACATTTTATTCCTTGCAAGAAGACTAATGATGTTGTTCATATTGCAGAGTTATTTTTCAGGGAAGTGGTGAGATTACATGGTCTACCAAAGAACATAGTTTTAGATCGGGATACCAAGTTTGTTGGTTATTTCTTGAGGACATTATGGAAGAAGTTGAAGACAGATTTGAAGTTCAGTTCTGCACACCATCCATAGACTGATGGACAGACAAAAGTGGTGAATAGGAGTTTGGGTAACCTGCTACGCTACTTAGTAGGAGATAAGTCCAAAGGATGGGATTTGATTTTACCACAGGCAGAATTTGCTTACAACAATTCTGTCAATAGGAGTACTGGTAAATCACCATTCCAGATTGTATATGGTAATAGCCTGAGAAATGCTTCTGAGTTAAGGAAGCTGGACAATAGAGAAAAGACAAGTGCTGAAGCTGAAGACTTTGCAGAACATCTAAAGAATTTGCATGAAGAAGTGAGAAAGCACATTAATAAGATGAATATTCAATACAAGGCTAAGGCAGATCAGAAGAGGAGAGATAAGGAGTTTTAGGAGGGTGATGAAGTCATGGTTCACTTGAGAAAAGAAATATTTCTAGTTGGTACATATAATAAGCTAAAGATGAGGAAATTTGGACCATGTAGAATCTTGAAGGACAATTCTAGAAATGCATTTGAGGTAGAGTTGCCTGATGACATCAATATTTCACCAGTGTTCAACATTTCAGATCTGACCGAGTATCATGATGATGGACTTGATAAAGGAAAATAGTGGGACATTCCAGCATCTACTTCAGAGCAGGAGGAGATAGAGGGCACTCTGGATAGCCGTGTGGGTAAGAGTACAAGAAATAGGCAGTATACAGAATGCTTGGTGAAATGGAAAGGAAGGCCTGTTGAAGATTCATCATGGTTATCTAAGACTGAGGTTAATCGTTTTGGTTTCCCTCTAACACATGAGAAGTGACAGGGTCACTTTTCAAATTACCCCGGGTGTCTGATGCAGGAGCATCTAGGGTGTAAGAGCAATCTTGCATCAACCAAAAAAAAAATTGTTGTTTCTTTTCAATAAGGGCTAAATTTGGCAGGGTTACTATTTTTAGTAAGTTTGTATTTGTGCACGGTTGGATACAAAATCTTACACAAACCTCTAGAATGGTGAATTGAAGCTAATGGTGAAGAAATCGCTTCAATATCATTTGTCATTTGTGAGATATTAAAATTTCTAATTCCAAAAATCCTATTGAAATATTCAAAGTCAAATTTGAGGCACTTAGAGGCTCCGGATGGGCCTGAAATTTGGTGGGAAATCCAAATAGTCTACCTATCGCTGCTACTTGGCACGCCATTGTCTTTTCGAGAGCTTTCCGAAAAGGTATTATAATTGAAAATCCAACAATCGGATCGACAGTTATGGCCCCGCGAAGTTGACCTATTTTTGGGGGGAGATGCAAATTTCAAAATTAAGCTGGTGGTCGCCAAAATGGGCTATATATAACCATTTTTGGGAACCCTTAGGGTAGTAGGGGTTAAGGGGGCAAGCGTAGAGTCAAGAATAGGTGGGAAAACAGAAACCCTAGCTAATTTGGGGTTACAGAAGGTAGGTGATTCTAGAGTCTTGTGACAGGAAGCTGTAGTGTGTTGCAGCTTGTGGAGGATTGATTCCTCTGATTGTAATTAAGTTTCTCCAATGTAATGAGTTGCCTAGATCAATAAAAGAAAGTTCTATTTTCTGTGTTCAATTTCTATTGTTGTGTGTTTTGTGAATTACCCCCTTCATCACAAATTATTTGCCTATGTGTTGAGGAATGTAGAATTTTTGCAACTACAAAACAAATTAATTTTGTGAGATTTATGCAAGTTGTCCTCTAGCAGAGATAAAGCTATGTATGAGTATACACTTCTTCGACTCAGAGAAAGTCGGTAGAAGAGCTCTTGGAGAGTTGCATCTTCTAGAGTCTTTTTTGGGTAGAGGAGAGTTGTGAAGTGACAATTTCATTGCAAGGAGGACCTGTGACTGTAGAGAGCATTGGCTCCGATGTCTTGTGTGTCCAAGTTGAAGAAATTACAGATTGTGAATGTGTGACAATTGTTTGACAAAATGTCTTGGACACAAGGAGAATGTCTGATGATGATGAAAGTTTTCTTGAAGCCACAAAAAGAGAAGGAAGAGCCCATCTAGAGGAATAATTTGTTTCGAATAGTTTGCAAGTCAGGTGGAAAATGATGCAAGGTGATAGTGGACAACAGTAGTACAGATAATTTGGTGTCATTGCAAATGGTTGAGAAGCTCAATTTGAAGAGGATGAAGGATCCTAGCCTGTACTGCATTTCTTAGTTACGAGGAGATCATCAATTTTGGGCAAGTGAACAAAGTATTGTTAATTTTCACATTGGAAAATATAAGTATGAAATTATATGTGACGTAGTACCCATGGATGTATTCTATATTTATTGGGTTGACATTGGCTTTGGGATAGGGAAGTTGTGCATGATCATACAAAGAATACATATAGCATAAGAAAATATGGGAAAAGATATGTTTTAAATCCATTACAAGATAAAGAAGAAAGAAGTGGCAAATAAATTGCAGTAGTATGCCCTGATGAATGTAAGAAAGAAGAGAGTGAGATTGAAGTTGCAATGGTTGAGAAAGAGAAAGAGGAAAATGCAGCTCAATGGTTGAGAATCCTTTGAAAAATGAAGAGAAGAAAGAAAAGATTTTAGTAGAAGTTGCCGAGGATGAGAAGAAGCATAAAACTATTGTAGATAATAAAGTTGCAGTAGTAGAGAATTGTTATGGAGTAAAAAGTGGAAACATGCCTTTTTACCTCCTTGTTTAGCTCCTAGGTCCATGTTATTACACTATGCAATATAATTAATCATCTCAAGGATATTTCCTAGCACCAATGTAAATTTGGGACCTTGGGCCCTTCGTTAATCTCATCCCAAACTAAAAAGGGGGTCCTAGACTTGGGTGCCAACTGCCCAAGTCCTCCTTAATTGGTTGGGGCCAATTAATGATATGTTGGCATAAGACCTTTAAAAATGTTCCTCTCTGTCAGCGCTTGTAATTTAAATTCACGAATGTTAGTAGGAAAACATATATAAGTGTGTTTTTTAATTCATTATGAACCTAGATGGATATTGCAAACTTATGATATTGGAGCAAAGAGCATTCAAATCATTCATTGTGTTATTGTTGTAGATTTGTGTTTGTATTATGTGTGTTGTAGATTTGGAATCGTCATCCATCTCCTTATGAGTTGAAAGATCTTCATTCTTCTAAGGGCTTCACCTATAAGGTGATATCATTGTTATTTGAATCATTCAATCATCATTTTGTTTAGCCTCTACCCTACTAGGGCATGCTTTCTTATCTATGAATGGTGTTATAAGGCTTGAATGCCATTTTGGTGTTTCACTAAGGCAAATCCCTAAACACCATAACCCCCCAAACCCTCTCTTGTCATTTTGTGTGAAGGTTATAGGTACAAGATTCAAGAGAAATGAGGTTATAGGAAGACTATATAGGAATCAGGGTTTCGGGATCCAAAAAAAGTTTTTGAATATTCATCCAAAAAGACTTGGGTAGTTAGCACCCTAGTCTTCTAGGCTTTCAGACTCTAGTTCTGGCATCTAAATATTAGTTACAATATTTTCTTAGTTTAGACTATTGGTAGATTCTCACTTTTAGGACTTCTAGGTGGTTTCTATTTCATCCTTTAACACTTCATCTTCTAGGATATAGGTTCTAATCTCTCTGATCATCCTTGTGCATTTAGATTCTGTGTTTCAATCATTTTCTATCTGTTATAAGTTGATTATCTTAGAACTATGGTTTTATGTATATTTGACCAAGGGTTTGATAAAAGGCTTGGTTAAATCAGATCATTCCATAGCAAACAAGAGTACAAGGTCTGTAGATGAGTCCGCCTCCCTTTGGTTGTGATTTGGCTTAGTCTTGTCCTTGAGTGTTATTGTGGAAGAGTGTTTGATCTAGTTTGTATGCTTGTCTTCATCATCCCCTTTTTAATGTACATTACATTTTAGTGAACCAGTAGCATTGAGCATTTACATCTTACTTACTATTGAATTCATATCTTGCATCATTTCATATCAATGATTTGAAAATTCATAGTTTGGTAATTACACATTGTGTATTTTAACTAGCATAACTACCTTAATCTTCATAATCTCATTGATACTATCTTTAGTAAGTGCATTGAGTGTTATAGGACTTTACATGAGTTGTATAACCCGCTACCCTAAACAAACACCTTTGTAAGGAGAAGTTGTAGATTGATGGGTTCTTTAGAATGTTGTTGATAACAACAATGTGTAAACATCGGAAAACCCATTACACAACTACTTTACGAAAGGTGAATCAACACCTCTGAAAGATATTATAAACGACAACTCAGAAGAACAAATAATTCCTAATTTTTAAGATATATGTGACACAAACAAACGTGTGGGGTAAGTACACGAAGATGGGGGGCCAAAAGGGGGTCTTAAGTTGCCACTTTTTTTCTGAAATCAGGAAATGCTAGCCTTGGATGAGAAATTGAGCATATTTACACTCAAAATTTTAAGATGCAACAAAAATAATTTGTGTACTGCTCCAAGTCTACTTCTTAAACTACTAATTTTTTTTTTTAAATGGTATAGAGTAAGGGTTCAAAAGAGGGAGCCACAGAAATTGGTGTTGCTTCTGTGTAAAAAAAATAACATAGCATGTTTTGTGGCTCCCTCAAAGGGTTAACTTTTTTTTGGTATTTTTAAAATCACTTCAATGAGAAATTAGCTAACAACATGTCATTTATTACCAATTTTTCTCATAATTTTTTAATGAAGATTTAATTTTTTACTAATTTTTAAAGTGGACACATCCTGAAAAATAGAATTTTGGCCATGCTACCCCTATAAATTTTGAAAACTAATTGAAAATCAATTTTTTTAATATGTGTAGAATGGAGTCTAGTTTCTAAAAATGTAATTTTTTTTAAATTTCAGTGAATGATTAATTTACAATGAAAAAAGACCAAACACTAGTTTTTGCCCAAAAACAGAGGGATACAAACAAAAGAAATTAAAGATGAAAGGCTTGACATTGTCAAATTGTGAAAAAATTACATCATTAAATAGCTAAGAGAAAGCCTAAGATTACCTAGGTGTTCCATTTGTTTGACCCTGAAACATGTGCAAATCTGAGGGTTAGCATGAATGAAATTATGTGAAATCTTGTAGAATATGCAAAAACATGTCTTTAGACGTTGGGAAGGCACTCCAAGCCTTTCGGTTGGAAATCCAAAGCAAATCCGAAGTGTAAGGCTTAGGATTCCCAAAGAAATATATAATGTGAGTGCATTATAATACACTTGCGTTATGTTTTGTTTTGCATTTTTCTCCCTTTCCGCATAAGTTTGCCTGATGTTTGTCATGTTTGACATAACACTAGCATGTTATAATGTGCTCACGTTATGTCTCCCTTAGAATGTTTTATGTTCAAGGTTATTAAGCATGTATGTATGTATGTATGTATGTATGTATGTATGTATGTATACTTATATGCAAGGTTGCATGGAGACTGGTACTGCTACTAGTATGGGAGACTAGTCCCAGTATCGGTATGTCTATTTTTGAAAAATAGATGGGGGTACTTGGAGACAACATTTTTTAAAATATAATTTAATAATTTTATTAATTTATTAATATGCTAAGTTGAAACTGAAAAAATCATGACATTGAACTTTTAAAACAAGAGAACTGGTAAAGTTTAAACTTTTATAGCTTCCTTGTAACAATTTAATATAGCTTACTATATATATATATATATATATATATATATATATATATATATATATATATATATATATATATATATATATATATATTACTTATAGGCTTATAGCTTACTTGTAACGATTTAATGTAGCTTAATGTATATATATTACTGTAGACACTAGTATTGAGGTTTGAAGTCTCTAGGGGTAAGAATCCACTGAGCTTGTGAGAAAACAATAGAAAAAATGAAAGGTAGAAAAAGAAAAAAAATAGAGATGCCTTTTTATTGGTGTAGGGTACTTCGAGATGAGTGGGAGACTTGACCAGAAGTCCCCTGCAAAGGGAGACGTACCCAGTCAAGTCTCTAAGATAGGAGATGTGTACCAGTCTCTGAGACAAGTACCATGGGGTTGGAGATGGGTCTCCATACAATGTAGCTTATATGTATGTATGCATGTATGTATGTATGTATGTATGGTTGTATGTATGTATGTATGGTTGTATGTATGTATGCAATCTTACAGTATGTATGTATATATATGTATGCATGTTTGTATGTATGTATGTATGTGTGTATGCATCCATGCATGCATGTATGTATGTATGTATGTATGTATGCATGTATGTATGTATGTATGTATGTATGTATGTATGTATGTGTGTATGTATGTATGTATGTATGTATGTATGTATGTATGTATGCATGTATGTATGTATGTATGTATGTATGTATGTAAGGGTTTTGGGTTTAGGGTAAATAAGGACCTAAGCTCATAAAGATTTTAGTGTTGAGGGTTGAGGCTTGAGGCTTTAGGGATGAGGGTTAAGGGATTAGGGTTTAAGTTATAGCATCTAGGGTAGAGGAGGGTAGAGATGGGGGCGAGGCAGATAGGGAAGGAGAGGGCTAGATAAGGGTTGAGGGTTTGAGGGTCAAGAGCTTAAGGGCTGATGGTTTAAGGTCAAGAGGGATTAGGGTTTAGGGTTGAGGGATTAGGGTTTAGGGTTGAGGGATTAAGGTTTAAGGTTGAGGGTTAAGGGTTTAGGGATAGGGTTTACAATACAGGGATAAGGGATTAGGGTTTAGGACCTTGATGGATTAAGGTTTAGGGTTGAGGCTTTAGGTTCATAGTGTTCAGGGTTGAGGGATTAGGGTTGAGGGTCGAGGGATTAGGGTTAAGGTAGAGTGTTAAGGGTAGACAAATTAGGCATAAGGTTTAGGGTTGAAGGTTTAGGGTTGAGAGATTAGGGATTAGGGTTGAGGGTTTAGGGATAAGGGATTAGGGTTTAAGGTATAGTGTTGAGGGTTTAAGAATAGGGATAGAGTTTAGGGTTGAGGGTTGAGGGATTAGGGTTTAGAGTTTAGGGATAAGGAATTAGGATTGATGGTTTAGGGATTAAGTTGTAGGGTTGAGGGATTAAGGTTTATGGTTGATGATTTAGGGTTTAGGGATAGGGTTTAGAGTTTAGGGATAAGGGATTAGGGTTTAGGACCTTGATGGATTAGGATTTAGGGTTGAGGCTTTAGGGATAACAATTATAGTTGAGGGATTAGGGTTGATGGTGGATAGATTAGGGTTAAGGTAGAGTGTTGAGGGTAGATGGATTAGGGATATGGGCTAGGGTTGAAGGTTTAGGGTTTAGGGTTTAGGGATTATGGATTAGGGTTTAAGGTATAGCATCGAGTGTTGAGGGTTTAGGAAGAGGGATAGTGTTTAGGCTCTAGGGTTGAGGGATTACAATTTAGGGTTTTTAGATAAGGAATTAGGGTTGAGAGTTGAGGGATTAACATTTAGGGTTGAGGGATTAAGGTTGAAGGTTGAGGGTTTAGGGATAGCATTTAATGTTGAGGGATTAGGGTTGATGGTCGATGGATTAGGGTTAAGGTAGAGTGTTGAGGGTAGAGGGATTAGGGATAGGGTTTAGGGTTGAAGGTTTAGGGTTGAGGGCTTAGGGAGAAGGGATTGTGGTTTAAGGTATAGTGTCAAGGGTTGAGGGTTTAGGAATAGGGATAGCATTTAGGGTTTAGGGTTGAGGGATAAGGGTTTAAGGATTAGGGATAAGTAATTAAGGTTGAGGGTTGAGGGATTAAGGTTTAGGGTTGATGGATTAAGGTTGATGGTTTAGGGATAGGGTTTAGAGTTTAGGGATAAGGGATTAGGGTTTAGGACCTTGAGGGATTAGGGTTTAGGAATAAGGAATTAGGGTTGAGAGTTGAGGGAATAAGGTTTAGGGTTAAGGGATTAAGGTTTAAGGTTGAGGGTTTAGGGATAGCGTTTAAGGTTGAGGGATTAGTGTTAAGGTAGAGAGTTGAGGTTAGAGGGATTAGGGATAGGGTTTAGGGTTGAAGGTTTAGGTTTTATGGATTAGGGTTTAGGGTTTACGGATAAGGGATTAGGGTTTAAGGTATAGTGTAAAGGGTTGAGGGTTTAGGACTAGGGATAGCATTTAGGGTTTAGGGTTGAGGGAAGTGATTATGGTTTAGGGATAAGGAATTAGGGTTAAGAGTTAAGGGATTAAGGTTTAGGGTTGAGGGATTAAGGTTTAAGGTTGAGGGTTGGGGTTAAGGGTTGAGGGTTTAGGGTTTAGGGTTGAGGATTTAGGGATAGAGTTTAGGGTTAAGGGATTAGGGTTGATGGTTGATGGATTAGGGTTAGGGTAGAGTGTTTAGGGTAGATGGATTAGGGATAGGGTTTAGGGTTGAAGGTTTAGGGTTGAGGGATTAGGGTTTGGGATTAAGGGCTTAGGGTTTAAGGTATAGTGTCAAGGGTTGATTGTTTAAGAATAGGGATAGTGTTTAGGGTTTAGGGTTGAGGGATTAAGGTTTAGGGTTTAGGGAGCTAAGCAATTAGGGTTGAGGGTTGAGGGATTAAGGTTTAGGGTTGAGGGATTAAGGTTTAAGGTTAAGGGTTGATGGTTAGGGAATAGGGTTTAGAGTTTAGGGATAAGGGATTAGCGTTTTGGACCTTGAGGGATTAGGGTTTACATTTGAGGCTTTATGGATAGCATTTAGGGTTGAGGGATTAGGGTTGAAGGTTGAGGGAATAGGGTTAAGGTAGAGTGTTGAGGGTAGAGGGATTAGAGATAGGGTTTAGGGTTGAAGGTTTAGGGTTGAGGGATTAGGGTTTAGGGTCAAGCGTTTGGGGATAAGTGATTGGGGTTTAAGGTATAGTGTTAAGGGTTGAGGGTTTGGGAATAGGGATAGCATTTAGGGTTTATGGTTGAGGGATTAGGGTTTAGGGATAAGAGTTAAGGTAGAGTGTCAAGGGTAGAGGGTTTAGTGATAGGGTGTAGGGTTTAGGGTTGAGGGATTAGGGTTTAAGGTAAAGTGTTGAGGGTTTAGGGATAGGGTTTAGGGTTTAAGGTTTAAGGGTTGAGTGTTGAGGCTTTAGGGTTTAGGGTTAAGTGAGAGACCTAGATGGCTAAGGACGGGTAGAGAGGTGGACAAGGAGTGACTAAGAGATGTAGAGAGGGGAGAGGTAGAGAGGTGAGGGGGAGAGATAGGTGAAAGATAGAGAGGTGAGAGAAAAGAAATGCATAGAGAAATGAATAATATAGATTTTTCTATAGAAGGACAAAACACACTCACGTTATAACGTGAGTGCATTATAATGTGAGCACATTTTTTATTGCTATACAAATGGTACAAAGGTCTAGAGCTCCATGAGCCAGGCCCAGATACTATATTTTTTTCTATTGATGCACATGTTCTAACAAAAAAAGGTGTTTTCATGTTATTGGGAAGTTCACATGCACATTTATTTTTCTATATTTTTTTATTTTTCCTTCCTTTATTCTATATTCTTAATTTTTCCTTCCTTTATTGCTATAAAACATTTATTTTTAGGTTTCCTTTTTATCTTTATTTCAATTTACTTATTGCTGCAAAATTGATTTGATGGTGCAATGTTTCAACCCAAACCAAGGTAAACAAATCTTGCATAGAATTCTCTAAAGAATCTCACTATTATCGAGGTGATGAAATTACACTTGTGTGAGAGTTTGATTTGCATACATTTTATTTTAGATAGGTATAAAATCATCAACTCTCACAGACACTTCACTTGCATGTAATTATTTCACTATTTAGACTAGCTAGATTGAATGGTGAAATAATTACATGCGTGTGAGGAATCTTCAAGATTTGATGATTTTATGCCTATCTCAAATAAAATGCATGCAAGTCAAACTCTCAAACAAATGTAATTTGATTGCCTCAGTAATACTTCAGATTCTTCAGAGAATTTTGCTCAAAAAAATCCTACACAAAATTCTCTAAAGAATCTCAAGTATTACCGAGGCGATAATATTACACTTGTGTGAGTTTGATTTCTGTACATTTTATTTGAGATAGGCATAAAATCATCAACTCTTGAAGAGGCCTCACACGCATGTAATTATTTCACCATTTAATCGAGCTAGTCTGAATGGTAAAATAATTACATGCATGTGAGGCATCTTTGAGAGTTGATGATTTTATGTCTATCTCAAATAAAATGCATACAAATCAAACTCTCACACAAGTGTAATCTGATCACCTCGGTAATACTTGAGATTATTTAGAGAATTCTGTGCAAAAAAATCCTGCACAGAATTCTCTAAAGAATCTCAAGTATTACAGAGGCGATCAAATTACACTTGTGTGAGAGTTTGATTTGTATACATTTTATTTGAGATAGGCATAAAATCATCAACTCTCAAAGAGGCCTCACACGCATGTAATTATTTCACCATTTAATCTAGCTAGTCTAAATGGTAAAATAATTACATGCGTGTGAGGCATCTTTGAGACTTGATGATTTTATTCCTATCTCAAATAAAATGCATGCAAATCAAAATCTCACACAAGTGTAATCTAATCACCTCGGTAATATTAAGATTCTTCAAAGAATTTTGTGTGGGATTTTTTTACCCTAGTTTGGGTTGAAACTTGCGCCATGAAATCAACTTTGCAGCAATAACTAAATTGAAATAAAGATAAAAAGGAAACCTAAAAATAAATGTATTAGAGCAATTAGGGAAGGAAAAATTTAAAAAAATAGAATAAAGGAAGGAAAAATAAAAAATATATAGAAATAAATGTGCATGTGAACTTGCCAACAACATGAAAACACTTTTGTTTTGGTCAAAACACACACATAAAGAGAAGAAAACATAGTATGTGGGCCTAGATCATGGGGGTCCAGGCCTTTGTAACATTTGTATAGAAATCCAAAATGTGCTCACATTATGGCTTGGTCTTCTCAAGCCTTAGACTCAACATCACCAAACCATAACATGAGCACGTTATAACATACTCGCGTTATGGCCTAGAATTTTTTTAAAAATGTTTGGCCACTTTTTGGCCCCCCAACTTTTTTCACTTGCCCTGTGCTTGACAAAAAACTTAAGAAACTAGACAAACAACTAGCTAATCTTCAATTCATTGTAGAAAGTGCACATCTATCTCAAGAAGTGATAGCTATTGTTGATGGTATAAGATGATTATTAAATGAAGGACAAGAAGGTATTGACATGCTCCATGGAATAACCCACATAGTGGATCATAACTTAATGCTAATGGCTAGCCGTGTGAATAACATAGAATATGTGGTATTACCAAAGGCTCTAAGCTCACAAGTATCGGCACCCATACCAACTACTATAATATCTACTTTTACATCATCAATTCTCACCACTAGCATGGGAACATCTAATGGAAACAATTACAAAGCAGTGGGATTCAATTATCAAAATTTGGTACCTCCTGTATCTATACCCATGAACAATTATTCTCAATGATCTATCACCTCCACTTATTACCAACCACCTCTCAATTTTATGACTACAACATCTAATACTTTTGTCTCAAATCCACAAGCCACATCATCTAATGATGCTCTCCAAAACTAGCTTTTGTAGAGTATGTCATCCTTATAGTAAAAAGTGACAAACTTGACTAATGCTTCCTCTCAACCTACTTTACCAACATATCATGCTCGCAATACCTTATCTTATTCCATTCTAAGAGCTCAAATGCCTAACAAATTTGAGGCTCCTCACTTTGAAAAGTATAGTGGTAAATTTGATTTCTTCTTTGATGAGGATTTGTTAGCAAAACTCATTCGTCAATCTCTCAAAAATATTTCTTTGGAATGGTTTTTATCTTTACCTCCTAATTCAATACAATCCTTCTCATATCTATTTGATTACATTTAAAACATTTCCAAGAAAACATTGGACCTTCTATCTGAATGATTGATTTAGTCCATTGTAAACAAGGTCCAAAAGAGAAATTAATGGAATTCATCAGCCAATATCAAGCTCTCTTTGCACAAATTCAATATCTGATTACAGCTGGAGATCATGTCCAAAAGGTATTCATTATGAGTTTACAACCAAACATATGTGAAAGATACTTTTGATGAAGTATAGTTCTTTCCAACATCAATGCATAACTCTTAGAGATTACCAACTCTCAGCTAGTCAATATGAGAATCATACCTCATCGGCTCCTATTGGTCAATCCACAGCTGGAACATCTCAAAACTATTTTAAGAAGAATAACATGAATTTCATCAAGATCAATGGGCAATATTCAAACAATTTTCAATCACAAGTGTCTACCATTTCAATTTAGACAACAACAGAGACAATTCACTCCATTAATGCATTCCCTTCATTCGATAATAACTCAAGTAGTGAACAACAATCTGTTGAAGCTTCCTCTTGCTCATCTACTAGACAATAATAAGATACAAGGACCTTCATTTGATTCTAATGCCTATTGTCACTATCACTGCTCAACAGGACATGATACCGAAAGATGTATGCATCTTAAACATGAAGTTCAAGACCTCTTCAATTCTAACATAATACAAGTGACTAGTGTGAATGACAATGGAAATAAGTTGGTAGCTCCTCTGAATCAAAACCTATAAATCCTCATTGATCCTTTTCCTAAGCATAGTGACAACAACATGGTGGAACAAAATACAATAGAGGTTGTAGATGACTATCTTGATTATGATGAAATAATTGGCATGATAGAAGTAGAGAGGATGGTAAATGAAGATATATCTCACCTATGCAGAAAATGTATCTCTGTTGAGGTTCCTCCTCTTCTATCCCTTTATGGATTAGGAGATAACCAAAATGCACAAGATATCCAAATGGAGTAGCCTACATATAATCACTTGAAACAAGAGAAAGTTGTGATGATGAAAAGTATCCCATTTCATCATGAAAGGCTCATTCATCAAGAAACATAGAATAAGAAAGAAAAAGAAAGGAAAAGAACAAGGCATGAATCAACTGTGGAAAGAGGTAATGATTCCCCTCCCCACAAGCATCAGAAGATTTCAAACATACAAGGTCTTGAGAAACAAACACAGTGTGGCCATTTTGGAAATCAACATCAAACAAGTATGCGTTCCTCACACATTTTACCACACTTGATGGAGCACCTTTCTAAGAGGCTCACAAGTTTGGCTTCCACCTAGATGGATATATTTATATTTGTATGTGTTGTGTGGTGTTCCCCCATGTTGTATTAAATCTTGTTTAGGTCTCGTTGGATGATCCCTGATACTCTTGTAAGGTCAAGGATATAAGGAGACCACCTCTATTGTGACACTTCATCTATTTATATCTCTATTATTCTATTCTCCTCTCTCTTATTGTAATTGTTGAGTTTTAGTCATTTTCTATTTGTTATAAGCTGATTATCTTAGAACTAGGTTTTTATGTATATTTGACCTAGGGTTTGATAAAAGGCTTGGTTAAATCAGATCTTTCCATAGAAAACAAAAGTATAATATCTATAGCTAATTCCACCTCCCTTTGGTTGTGATTTGGCTTGATCTTGTCCTTGAATGTTATTGTGGAAGAGGATTTTATCTAGTTTGTATGCTTTTCTTCATCATCCCCTTTTTCATGCATAACAAGAATGAGAATGAAGAAGTGGATGTTGAAGATGAAAGAGTCATAGAAAAATAGGTAATGCATAATATTTTTCATTATTATGATGAAAATATGTATGCAGGTGAAATAGTGAGTGTAAAAGGAGATGTGAATGTAGAGAGAATTGAGAAGAAGAACATTATTTTGAAAGAGGACAACAAAAAGAGAAGTAAAGATAAGTGTTGTATCCCTTTGATAGAAGGGGTGTGGAAGTAGAAACATGTGGGAACAACCCATACAATCACAAAAGAAAAAAAACTGAAAAAAAAAAAAAAGAAAGGATAAGAATGGAAAAAGATAGAGAAAATGGTTCCTATAGACCATAAAAATATTTTTGAAGAATGTTATATGTGAAAAGGAGAGAGGTTGAAATGTAGTTAAGATAGATTCAATCAAACCCTCCCTTCACATTAACATTCAAGGACATAAACTGAGCTATCACTACTGATGCAAGAGGACTCAACTACAAGTCTGATGTCACTATGGAATGATAAGGAAAGATAGAATAGATCGATGAATTTATTAAACCTTAGCTCAATTAAGCCTCAAAGCCTAATTATATAAAATTGTATACAACCGAACAAAATATGACAGGTGATCACATAGGAAGGCACTAAATACAGATTAGAAACATACCAAGATTTAGATTTTCAAAGGTGGAAACTTCAAGGACAATGGGGTAGGTGCCCATGTCTAATAGGACAATTTTTTTGCAGATCTAGAACAGTGATCTATGTCAGATTGCAACCTAGTTCAGAGTTTCCAGAAATGCCAGTTGGGAGGACTACGGGGTAGGTGCCCTAGTTTAGTAGGGTTAATTTTCTAAACTTTTTCTTCATATCCTGAATCTCTATCCTCTTCTTTGATTGTCTGTAACTTTTCTTTGACAAATCATGCAACTGTAACCTATAATCACAAGGAGGGGTTTGGGGGTTGTGGCATTTAGGAACTTGCCTCAGTCAAGCCCTGGAATGGCATTCAAGCCTTCCAACACCATTGTTAGATACAGTATGTGCCCTTGCAGGGTAGAGGCCAAATCCAATGATAAGATAAATTGACTGAAGCACAAATAGATGTCACCTTAGAGGTGAAACCCTTATAGAGTTGAAGATCCTTCAAATCATGAGGACATGAATTAATGAAGCCAAATCTACAACAAACACATACAAACAAAACACAATTCTGCTCTACAACACAATGAATGCCTTGAATTCTCTTTGCTTGATAATCATAAGTTCACCTTAATCATCTGGGAGTAAAATGAAGTCATAAACCTATTTAAATATGCACTCCCACTAATCTTCTATAACTCAAATTGAAAAGGGTAAGAAAGGGAAACCTTTTTAAAGGTCCTATGCTGACATCCTAAAAGTTAGGTCCCAACAAATTAGCCTAGACTTGGGAGTGGGAACCCAAGTCCCAAGGCATGATTTGAGTCTTGATTAAGTATTAAAGTGAACCCCTAGGCCTCATTTAACATGGGTTTCTAAGGAAATTTCTCTGGGATAAGTTTTAAACATGCATAATGAAATTAAGGGGACCTAGGAGGTAAAAAGTCATAGGAAAACTTTTTACGACATAGCATTTAGCACCAACTTTAATGTATGTATGATCTTACGATTCCATTTGTGCATCAAATTATGGTCGAAAACACATCAAACACGCCAGGCACATGAAGCTAAGGCATACAAAAAGATCAAGGAACTATTTCTAGTCCCCAATCTTAGTTAGGCACTAAAAGACACATTGAATACATGCAAGACCTAAAGAATACAATAGGAAGCATGTAAAACACAGTGGCTAGAGTGGAAGCATGCAAAACATGATGAAGACATGAGAGAAGTCATGCAATACATGATGAATACATTGATATAACATTTTATATATGAAATAAAATCCTAACTAAGGGATGGGGGAAGCTCATCGCTACATGCCTTGAAACCACTAAAAGCATGCAATACAAAACCCAAAATGTAGGGGGAGCTCATTACAATGCGCCTTGATACTATACATGGGGGAAGACATGCTAAACAAAACCTGAGTGTAGGGGGAGCTCATTACTATGCACCTTGATACCACACAAGGGGAAGCTACAACAAACACATAAGGAAGACATGGAATACATGAGTGCCATAGAGCATGTCATAGACATACTATACATCTTATACACAATAAACACGAGTGATGGAAGGAGCTTATTGCTAAGTATCCCCATATAAAACATGCCAAACACACCTAATAGTTGAGCTGTGCTACCACAATCACCAAAGACACACTTAAGGGAGGATGACTCAAGATCCAACCCTACCTCGTGATAAGGACTTTATATACAAGGATGTGCACTAGCTCAAGAGATACACCATCTCTGCCTTTTGCAGAAGGGCTTTGTATAAAGGATATGCACTAGTGCAAGAGATACATTATCCCACCTCATGGAGAGGGATTTTTTATTGCAATTTAAATAAGGATGTGCACTAGCTCAAGAGATACACCATCCTGCCTAATGGAGAGGGCTTACAAACATGCTTCATTAGTGTCAAAATAATCAAGCAGATACCATTATATATACCCCAACCTTAAGGTGGTTGATGTCACTTACCAATATCAAGCACATTAAGGTAGAGAGAAAACACAGAAGGGAACAAGAGCTCTCACAAAGCCCATGCTCCCAAGGTGACATATGCTTACGATCGCCGAATGTTCCCACAAACACATTGATATGATTTGCTAAGAGAAACAACAAGAGATAAGGTTAGAACATCTTATTCTAAGATAATAACCAAATCAAATCATGAAAGATATGCATGAAAATAGTCACATCAAGGACCAAGGATATACTCATGGGTTCAAAGCCAAGTATAATCGTTGGGCTATACTATAGGTACCTAGGAACCAAGTGTAGCAACAAGGTGAGATACTGATCAAAGTGTACAAGAGCAGATTGAGTAGATTGTAAAATGTTAGTCACAAGAAATGGCATAAGATGATACATCATATAGAGTGATTCTACTAGTTAAGCATCAGATATATGTATAGATCAACACCATCTTTATATATGAACTAGGTCCATTTTTTCTTTCTCGCTGAAGGGACACATGGATTTGTTTATTTTTTGTCATCCGCCAACTAGGTAGGATCATCGAAGAAGGTAAACAATAAAAGTGAGAGAGAAGACAAAGTGCCTTAGGAACACCACGTAGGAGGTGGTGGTACCCTCAAAGTTTGTAAATTTGATGTGCCAATATTCTTTCGAGGTGTCAACATAGGCTTGGTCGACATGCTACTCAATCTACCTTGTAGGCCACCTTCATTGATTAAAATTCTACAACTCAAGCATCACCCTACAAATCTAGTTGGTTGAATGTTTTTTGGCACATATGGTAACATGCCTATTCAGTTTCATGCTCCCGGGACAAGTTCTGATCAGGTATTTAATTATTTTCTAACTTCTACCGGGCTAGAATTGGCATTCCAGAAACTTACAAATTTCATGATTTTGAGGGTGACCCATTTCTTACTTTGGCCTCAAAGATGTCTAGTTCTAGTTTCATCAAAATTCGAGGCCATATGATGCATTATTTTAATGCATTTCTATTATGGAAAACTCATCCAGTGGGGCAGTTTACAAAGAAAGTCCTTGAATTCATTTGGCAATGTGGATTTTGAGGAAATGGGTTTGCTTGAAATAATTAATGATGCACCTATACAAATTTTTGCAATCATAAGATGCCCGGTTTTCCTGAGGTGAAAAAATGATATTTGCCTCGCAGGAGAAATTAAAAATGTGCCTAAGTATTAAATTTGAAATGCAAATATTAAAAGGAAAATGTTAAAAGGCATTTTTAATGGTTCGAATGAAATGAAATGCAAGCATAAAATTAAAGGACAAAGTTAATTAAACTTTGGTCAAAGTTTATGAAAGAGGAAAAGAGGGTCAATGGTACATTTTGCACCATCATAGCCCTCTTCCCTATGCTCCCAAAGACCCCTGTGATTGTGTGAAATGTCCATCGCATGGTATTTTCTACCTTTCTTCAACTTGTGCATGGTATGGATGGGCATTTCCTTCACTGCTCTGGTGATTTCAATGGGTTTTGAGCTGCTCCAAATGGATTTAGTCAAAAAGTAAAAATGTACGTCACATTTTTGACTTTCAGGCATCTTTTGAAGATGTTTTTAGGCTCAAAATTGTTGTTTTATGCTCATAAATCCTCCTATGATCATGCTTGAGGCATCAGCGAAGGTTTTTTAGCATGCTTGCAATGATTTTTGGCTACCAGAATGATAGAAAATTGCCCCTCCTCTGTCAAAAATGGCCCAGAGCTAATTAACTGCACAAAGATCTCAATTGGATGTTGCAGTAATGTTCCTCTAAGGTTGAATGCTATTGTAGAGCTAAAGAGGAGGTCCAAGGTTCATTTACATCAGTGCAGAGGAATGAGGAGTCTTTAGCTGCCTGACATTTAAAATTGGGAATAGGTGAAAAGTGTTAAAAATAAAAGAGGAAATTAAACATATTTTATTAATTTATTCTTCTCCTCTTTTAATGTAAAATATTATATTTCTCAATGCATTTTTGGAGGTAAAATTATAATGTGAAATATCTCACCTACCTCCATATGGTAGTAAATTTTAGGGCAACATGTTCTGAGCCTATAAGAGAACTATTGGGATTTCTTTTTGTTATAGAAGATTTAGAACTTTTAAGGAGTAAATAAAATATAGGTCTTGCTGGGTTGCTTCATTTCTTGTCTTATAAGTCTATGAATTGTGTGTTGAATGTATTTCTGCATAAATCTTATTCAATTTCATGATGATATAAATAAGAAATGATTTATGCTTGTGTTCTGTTAACTATCTCCATGGTTGTATGTATTCTTCTTCTAAATCAAGTAACTAAGGGTTATTTGGGATTCTAGAATATAGGTTTACTACATTTCTTCCTTAATCTTCTACTTCTATTCAAGGAATAGATTAAATGTTCTAGGTTAAGTATGGGGAAGAATGTATTGCAGCAGGGATGTATGTAAGTAGAGTTAATTGAGTACTCTATCTTGGGTGGTGTCAGTAAGACAGATATTAACTAAACCCCTTGAAACTTGAATGTTATGTTGAGTTTATGGGAAGCAGTCATACATATATGTCAGTTTGACTCCATTGCCCTAAGATAAGCACTCGTCAGAATTGTATTTAGTTTATAAGTCAAAACCCAAGTCTTTCATCCAAGCATAAAACAAAATCAGAATATCATTACAAACATTTAGGAATTTTAGGAGTAGGATTTTAGTTACATGTTATCATATTAAACCAGTGGGATAATCCAAGAATGTTTCCAGTCTAGGGTTTATCTTACAAATCTTGGTCCATACATCAGAGCATTCTGCCTGAATTATTCAAGGATGAATCTTTTGGTTGTGAATGAGGGATATTGGTGTAGGGGCACCTAGGTACTTTAATTAATTTCATGTTCATTTTGACATTTTGGCATTGTATAAGGTCCAAGTGACCAATTGTAAGGCCTAGTGCCATGTGTGAGTCTGAGTGGAATAAATCTAAGTTCTTTTTGTAAGGCCCAAGTGACATTTGTCGATTGTAATCGCATAATACTAAAAATAGCAATAATGCAAAAAATAGGTAGTAGTGTTTCCCAGCCACTTGGAATCGATCTCCCAACTGCTTGGAGTTAGTTTGGTACTACTCTGGGTGAATATATAAAAACTAGGGAAATGAACAAGATCAGGTATTAGGATTCGAGGTTGTAATCAGTCATATGATATTGTGATTGAAAGTAATCATATCGCAGAGAGGAGGTTGAGTGTAAATGAACATTGTTTCAAAGAGAAATAAAGACATTTTATTTCGTCATTTCGATTCTTGTTATTTGTAATTGCAAGTTTGCTAGCTGTAGATTTCTATTCCTTTGTGTTTTCCCATTGTTGCAATATGTCAATATGAAGCATTCCACTGATAAGATTTCTATCGAAATCAATGGAATGGCTTCGTTGTATCATATTTATTTATTTTCTATTTTGTTTTATAATTCAATGGTACAGAGGACCAAATTTGGTTGTGCATAGTAGATCACCTAGCATCTCCATGTGCTAGGGTTTGGATCGGAGGAGTTGAAGATGCTATCAGTGAGACAGAGACCATCAGTGAACCATTTTCCTTTTGGAGTGTTAAGGGCAATTTGGCTGAAAAGGAGTTCAAGGCGTTGAACGCAAGTCACGGCCCAAGATTCAGATTGGGGTGACAAAGTGCATCGGCCCAAATGTATGAGCATCCATTGATGAAAAGAGTCCTACCGAAGACACTAGCATCGGCATAAGTTTTGAATGTATGTTGTGAGTGCATGTCGTAAAGCATGTTCCGAATGTATGTGGAGAATGTACATTTCAGTGGATACAAATGGTGACCGGTCGTAATAGTGAATAAGAGTATTACCACCGGTATTAGAAAATCACACCAAGCATGTGCTAAGTTGGTATATAGGTACATCGGCTAAGTTGATAAGTGTTCGTTTCCACTGTGTGCTCTGCATCATTTTTGGTATCAGAGCTAGCAAAAGGTCTGCAAAAGTGTTGGCATTATCTGTGAATGTTTATGTTAGACAAAGAAAGTGAAGAAGGGGCTAACGATATGCCTCCAAAGGGAATGACCACTGAAGTGGTCAAGAAATTCAAGGAGATGGAGAAGATGATCAAGACTAGAGTCCAGGAAGCACTCCAGGCTGAGTTGAAGACCTTGGGAAAAGGTAGGGAATTAGACGAGGAGTCTGGTGAAGAAGAAGATGGGGAAGAGAAAACAACCCTAGAACAGACAGGTATATCTGTAGACCAGAAACAATTTCTGGAGGCAAAAATGAAGATTCTAATGTTTAGTGGGAAGATGGACATAGAAGAAGTCATTGAATGGATCCAGGCTCTGAATAACTATTTCAAGTACAAGGAGGTACCGAAGAATAAAAGAGTCAAGTTTGCAAAGACAAAATTGAAGGGCACTGCACTCACATGGTGGAACTACACCCAGGGAGAAAGGGTGAAGAGTGCCAAGAGCATGATCTCATCCTGGAGTCAGACGGTAGAAAGGATCAAGGCTCAGTTCCTACCAGCAGATTATGAGGTGCAAACATATAGGAAAATGAAGAACCTCAGGCAGAAGGATATGGATGTATCCACCTATACAGAGGAATTTCATAAATTGTCTCTAAGTTTTGGACATGCTGAGGATGAGAAAGGAAGAGTTGCCAAGTATATTAATGGCCTGAAGTATAGTATACAAGATGAGATTACCATCTTGAAACCAGAAGCTATGGACAAATGTTTCCAGGTGGCACTGAGAGTAGAAGAGAAGCAGAAAAAAAGGGAGACTAGAAAAATAGAGGCAGAGGTGGAAGAAATTCCAAGGGCAGAAATAGCTTTGGTGGCAGAAATCAGTTCTAGAAGATTCAAGGGGAGTCCAGTCAGCAAGAACATAGTGGATAATCTGGTTCCAGAGAGGGTTTCAGAGGAAGGAGACCCAATGGGAGAGGCAAATTTGGTTGACCAAGTAGAGGTCCTAATGTCTTCATGGGAAGATGTTACAATTGTAACCAAATTGGTCACACAGCAAGCAGGTGTCTGGAGAAAGCCTCAAGCTCTCATGGAGGAGAGAGAACTGAAAGGAAGCTAGGTGTGTGGAAATGCTTCCTACACTAATCTATTGAGGAGAGGACTATGCAAATTCAATTTTATCCTAACTATTATAGCAATATTAAACCATTAACATGAGATATTGTAGCAAAACACAAGAGCCAGAAAGAAGACAGAAGAAGAGAGACAGAGATTTATGGTGGGGAAAACCCTTATCAGGTGAAAAACCCCACACTCAGAAACCTACACAATGTATTAACAAATCTGAAAGAATGTTTACAATACACTTGCAATGCAAGCTTCAATGGTCTTTGACACTCGTGTCTGGAGTCAATCCAGTAGCATAACAGTACCTATAAACCTGTGATACAAAACTCCATCTCCAAGCACCTATTTAAATAGAACATACAAGGCAATTTTGGACCTTTCTTGGAATGGGTGTCTAATATGGCATCTTGGACCCAAACCCACACCTAGGGAGATTTGGTCAACATTGTATAATGTGTCTGACACTTGTCCATAGCTCCCATCCCAAAGAGGTTTCCATTTTCCAAAATGGGCTATGACAGATGCTCTTACGACACTTACGACCGTCATAGAATCTGTCATAGCGGTTACAACTTATAGCTGTAAGAGAATCTATCATACACATGCTATAAATAGCATGTTCTCTTACAACACATCATATTCCACCTTAGGGCACCCAAATATGCCTCATTCAAAGATGCTTCATGACACATGTCATTACCTATCTTACAAACTTCTATTCTCGACTCTTACATGTCATAGATCCGTCATAGGAATCTGTCATAACCATTTCGGTCAAACATTCCTTACACAACATAGAATATGCCAACACATGGCAGAATATTCCTACCACTAAATGGGATGCCTATCTCCTCATGTGAGGACAAAATACCAAGTTGTCATAATCCATGTAGGATTGACACATTACCGTGCCACATCCCACAATATGACAAAGTGGAATTTCCAATTATTTACAACATAGCCAATGATTAATAAATACAAACATTACAAATGCAAAGAATTACCAAGGTTGAGACACCTTAATTCCCAACAAGAAGGAGCCAACTAATTCAAGAAGAAGATTGTCAGAGTGTGAACTCACCTGTGGGAAGTGCAACTCCAGCACAAGATGGAGAGAATCTCATGATGAGAAGGACAATGCTGAAGGTACCACAAAACAAAGAGCCACCGTAGAGGAAGACACTGTTCAGAACTCTGTGTAAAGTTTCTAGAAAAAGGTGTAAGGTAATTGTTGATTCTGGCTCCACTAAAAATTTAGTTTCAATAGAAATAGTAGAGAAATTGAATTTGAAAAGATTTCCACATGTGAGTCCATACAAAGTTTCATGGCTAAACAAAGGGCAGCAAGTCTTGGTTGATGAACAAGCTTGGATAGAATTTGAGATAGGGGAATATGGGGATAAACTTTTGTGTGATATAATTCCCATGGATGCATGCCATTTGCTATTAGGTAGACCTTGGTAGTATCATGTACAAGCCTAGCATGATGGTAAGTCAAATTCCTTTGTGGTCACTAAGAATGGTAGATAGTATAAGATGGATCCTTTACCAGAAGAGGGTGTAGACAAGAATGTAGGCTCAAGTATCATGTTAATGAGTGGGAAAGAATTTCTCCATACTTTGAAAGAAGAGGGAACCCAAGGGTATGCTCTGATTTTGAAACCTAAAGACAATTCTGATTTGTCTAAAAACAACAAGGAAAAAGTCCCTAAGGAAGTGTAGGAATTGTTAAACAACTATAAGGGTATCATGGTGGAGGATATGCCCAATGTACTAACCCCTGTGAGAGACATAAGTCATCAAATTGAACTCATTCCAGGATCCACATTGCCAAATAAACCAGCTTAAAAAATGACACCTAATCAGAATGAGGAGATTGCTAAACAAGTACAAGAACTGTTGGATAAAGGCCTAGTGAGGAAAAGTCTTAGTCCATGTGTTGTACCCACAGTTTTAGCTCCCAGAAGGATGGAGAATGGAGGTTATGTATTGATTCAAGAGCCATAAATAAGATCACCATCAGATATAGGTTTCCTATGCCCATAATAGAGGACCTCATGGATTGTTTGGGTGGAGCTCGGTATTTTTATAAATTGATCTCAAGAGTGGATACCATCAGATCAGGATTAGACAAGGGGATGAATGGAAGGCAACCTTTAAAACCAATTAAGGTCTTTATGAGTGGTTCATGATGCCATTTGGTCTATCCAATGCTCCCAGTACTTTCATGCGTCTAATGAATGAGGTATTGAAAAATTTTATTGGCAAATTTGTTGTAGTCTATCTTGATGATATTATAGTTTTCAGTAGGACAAAAGAAGAACATTTGTAACATTTGGAATAGGTGTTGAAGAAACTGCATGGGGAGAAACTGATGATCAATATGGAGAAGAGTGTCTTCATGATGGAAGAATTCACATACCTTGGATTTGTGATATCCCAGGGCAATTTGAAAATGGATCTGGAAAAGGTAGATGTTATTCTGTCTTGGCCAGCACCTAAAACAGTAAGTGATGTAAGAAGTTTTCATGGGTTGGCAACTTTTTATAGGAAATTCATAAGAGGATTCAGTCATATTTGTGCACCCATTCTGGATACCATAAAAGGAGGATAGAAATGTAAGTTTGTTTGGAATAGAGTACCTGATGAGTCTTTTGAGATTCTCAAATAGAAAATAGCAGAGAAACCCATTTTGGTTTTGCTTGATTTTAATAAGTTGTTTACTGTGGAATGTGATGCCAGTAACCTTGCCATTGGTGTTGTCTTGAGTTAGGAAGGTAGACCTATTGCTTTCTTTAGTGAGACATTGAATGATGCTAAAAGGAAGTATTCCACATATGATCTAGAATTGTATGCAATGGTACAAGCATTGAAAAAATGGAGTCATTATCTCTTGCCCAAGGAATTCATTGTTTATACTAACAACCATGCTTTGAGTTTTCTGAATTCATAGGAGAAGCTAAATCATAGACACATGAGGTGGGTTGAACAACTCCAAGTGTATACTTTTTCCATCAAACATAAGAAGGGACAAGCCAACAAGGTGGTAGATGCTCTGAGCAGAAGATTGTGCACTATACAGGAAATCCAGTTGCAAAGTGTGGGAGTGGATTCTCTCAAGAATATGTACCAAGATAATGAGGACTTCAAGGAGATATATGCAGTTTGTTCACAATTTTTAGATTCCTATCGTTCTAATTTTTCTAAATTTTTGCTACAGTAGGGGTTACTGTTTAAAGGCAACCAATTGTGTGTACCTAGGTGTTCCATGAGGGAGAACATCATAAAAGAGAAACATTGTGGTAGTCTTGGAGGTCATTTTGGACTGGACAAGACATTGGAGCAAGTGAGAAGGTTTTACTTCTAGCCTAAGATGCAAACAGATGTTAGAAAATTTGTAGACAGTTGTCACATTTGCCAGAGAGCCAAAGGGACTTCATCCAACGCAGGTCTCTATCAACCACTTCTAATCCCACAAAGGCCATGGGAGTGCATTAGTATGGATTTTGTTTTGGGTCTTCCCCAGACTCCAAAAGGTTTCAACAGTGTCTTTGTTGTCATTGATAGATCCAGTAAAATGGTTCATTTTGTGCCATGCAAATGTACCAATGATGCTTCATACATTGCTGGCCTATTCTTTAAAGAAATAGTTTGAATTCATGGTTTGCCAATGAATATTGTCACTGACAGATATCCCAAGTTTGTGGGACATTTTTGGCGCACATTATGGAAGAAATTGTGCACTCAATTATCTTTCATGTTAGCCTATCACCCTCAGACAGATGGACAAACTAAGGTCATGAATAGATCACTGGGTAATCTTTTGAGGTGTTTGACTAAACAACATGGAGAAGCATGGGATATGATCATCCCACAAGCAGAGTTTGCATATAACAATTCTGTTAATAGGAGCACAGGAGAGAGCCCTTTTGAAGTTGTATATGGGATTCATCCTAGGGGAATTTTGGAGCTCAGGGATCTCCAAAACATGGAGAATAGAAGTGCACAAGGAGAATATTTTGTAGTCAGCATGAAGGATATCCATGCTGCTGTAAGGGAAACTATCCAGAAGAACATAGGGAAATACAAAGAGAGAGCTGATCAGAAGAAAAGGGAGGTTCCATACAAAGTTGGGGATCTGGTAATGGCATATTTGAAGGAAAGACTTCTGAAGGGGCAGCCCATGAAGCTTTGTATGAAGAAGATAGGTCCATGCAAGATTGTACACAAATTTGAGCCTAATGCATATGAAATTGAACTTCCTCCAGGTTTAGCAATATCACCCATTTTCAATGTGTCAAAACTGTTTCCATTCAGGGGAGACAATGTTACAGATTCTGATGTGATAGGAGCAGGGGATGCCGAATGGATTTCTAATTTTCCACCGAGTCAGCCAGTACAGCTAGAATGTATTTTAGACACCAAAGTTTAGAAGAAGACTAGACATAAAACCTACAAGTAGTATCTGGTCAAATGGCATGGTTTACCTGATGAGGATGCAACTTGGATGAGCGAGGAAGACATCATCAAGCATGGGGTTAATATTTCAGACTTGGTTCCTCAAGGGACTTGAGTTCTATTAACCCTGGGAGTATGGTGTAGGGGTACCTAGATACTTTAATTAATTTCATGTTCATTTTGATGTTTTGGCGTTGTATAAGGTCCAAGTGACCAAATATAAGGTCTAGTGCCATGTGTGAGTCCGAGTGGAAAAAATCTAGGTTCTTTTTATAAGGCCCAAGTGACATTTGTCGATTGTAATCGCATAATGCTAAAAATAGCAATAATGCCAAAAATAGGTAGTAGTGTTTCCTAGCCACTTAGAATCAATCTCCTAGCCACTTGGAGTCAGTTTGGTACTACTCTGGGTGAATCTCTAAAAAACAAGGAAATGAACAGGATCAAGTATTAGGATTTGACGTTGTAATCAGTCATATGATATTGTGATTGAATGTAATTAGATTGTAGAGAGGAGGTTGAGTGTGAATGAACATTGTTTCAAAGAGAAATAAAAACATTTTGTTTCATCATTTCATTTCCTATTCTCTGTAATTGCAAGTTTGCTAGCTATAGATTTCTATTCCTCTGTGTTTTGCCATTCTTGCAATATGTCGATATGAAGCATTCCACTGATAAGGATTTTTTTGAAATCAATGGAATGGCATCATTGTATCATATTTGTTTTTTTTCTATTTTGTTTCATGATTCAGCGATGCAGAGGACCAAATTTGGCTGTGCACAGTAGATCGCCTAGCATCTCCATGTGCTAGGGTTTGGATCGAAGGAGTTGAAGATGTTGTCAGTGAGACAGAGACCGTTAGTGAACTGTTTCCCTTTCAGAGTGTTAAGGGCAATTTGGCTAAAAAGGAGTTTAGGTCATTGAACAGAAGTCCCGGCCCAAGATTCAGATTGGGGTGACAAAGTGCATCAGCCCAAATGTATGAGCGCCCACTGATGACAAGAGTCCCTCTGAAGACACTAGCATCGGTGTAAGTTTTGAATGTATGTTGCGAGTGCAAATTGTAAAGCATGTTGTGAATGTATGTGGAGAATGTACATTTTGGTGGATACAAATGGTGACTGGTCGTAACGGTGAATCAGAGTATTACCACCAGTATTAGCAAGTCACACCAAGCATGTGCTAAGTTGATAAGTGTTCGCTTCCACTGTGTGCTTTGCATCAGATACCCCCCTAAGTGTAGAAGAACTTGAAGTGTAGGGGAAACAAGTGCAAACAATCTCCTGTCTTTGTTGGCCAAGTCCTACAGTAAACCTGATCATAAGAAGTGGTGAACCTTTAGGGTTTGTTATGTGCTAATTTGGGGACCAAGAAAACTGGCAACTCTATTGGGGATAGTGATAGATCTATGAGCAAAGAGTCAAAGAATTTGATCAGTCTGAGCATTTGGTTCAGATTTTAAGAATTTATTAGACCTGGAAAAGCTTTGTTATAGTAAATTTAAAAGAATTTATGTGTGGTTGTGTTGTTGGAGAAAACCCAGAATTGAAATAGTGCTTTAAAGGAAGTTTGTGTTGTTTAAAGCTTAGTCCTCTATGAAGAGAGGTGGTGACTCTATCAAAATAACCTGATAAAGGATACAAACAAGTGCTAGATTTGCATATTCTCAATCAAGGAAAAGAACTTGCAACAACTGCAACATATCCAGGTATTTTTCATATTTAAGTTTTTAAGAAGGATAAGCTTGTGTTTGAAAACCATATTTGAAAGTCTAGAAAATTTTGATTCCCTATTGAGTGAAACTAAGCACTAAGGAAGGGAAATATTAGTGATAGGCTTGCATACTTTTACATTATTGAGATTGTATAATGTATTTTGAGAATTATGCAATATTTTTAAAAGAAGCTCATTTAGAGGACATTAATCAAGCTGAAATAGAAGCTCCTATTTTAAAGGCTTATGATCATTGTTGTAAAAAGAGTTTGTGGTGTCTTGTGTAACTGTAAAGTTAATGTGAAGAGGCTTTTAAGAGGTGTAAGAAAATCTATTACTGACATGTGAATCCCTGTGTGGACCCAAACGTAACAATGCATAGTGTGTAACCCCTGTCATTTCATCAAAGAAATTTCAGCACTGATAGATATAGAGCCATAAATTTTAGTGGCATTAATGGTTATCCAAATTATACTGTCCCTAGTGAAATTAGAAAATATTTACCTACATTCAATGGTATGAAGAGTGAATCAGTAGAAAAACATTTGCAGTAGTTTAATAATCTAATGGATGACTATGATGTAGGTCATGAGGATGTGATCATGAGACTATTTGTTCAGTCTCTAAAGGGAGATGCCAGAGATTAGTTTTCTTACTTACCAGCTTGCTATATTAATTCTTGGAATGAGTTTATGACAGCATTCACAGAGCAGTTTAGTGATAGAATTGACCCATGTTTTATGATCAATGAATTTATGAACATCCAGAAAGAAGAAGACGAGTTGGCCCTTGCATTCAACCTGAGATTTTCAAAGGCAATAGAGCATATTCCTAAATATATGAGACCAAATGATGCATTATGCCTAGTGGTCTATCTGGCTACATTTGATGAAGAAATGAGTTATTTGTTGAGAGATAAGGAACCTATCACATTGCATCAATCCTATAAATTTGCTATGGATATTGAGAATAATCAGAAATATAGAATGCTGATAGGATACATGGCTGCATGTTTCCAAAATAGTTTTCAAGATGAATACGCTTCTACTATTCTAGAAAAATATGAGGAGTTTCAAGTCATTAACAAACAAGTTGCAAGTACTATTGATCCTAGGTTTCTTGTTCAATCATTGTTTAACTTGAATCACCTTATGCTCTGTACACACAATTCATGAAGATTTCAATAGAAATCCCAGAGTATTGTAGGCTAAAGGATTGTTTGTGTATTGACTTATTTTGTGAAGCATATGAATTAGGTCTAAGTACTTTGCCAGAAGGTTTGAACCCTAAAAATATTGATCATACATTCGATTGGATTGGGATTATGGAAGGAGATAGAGGTGATTATGTAGAAAGCGATCGTGGTATAACACACAAGGATGAAGAATTTGTTGCAGAAAATGAAGACACATCCTACAATGATGAGGATGAAGGTTATGGTCAGCCTGTAGAAGAGAGACATGTTGATGCATATTGCATACATGATGAAATAAAAGATGTATGTGAATATGTATCTTCCAGCAATGTTATTGATAAAGAATTAGAAAAATACACGGATACCGTGTATGATGTATTCATTAGTGAGCATATCCCAGCTGTTTAGGAATGTGTATATGAGGAAGACATAGAAGTTATAGTTTTGAATGAATAGGATATTCGCATGAATATAATAGAGATGGCAGCTACTTCATATCAAGATGATAAGATGGAAAGTGGATGGTTGCAAAGAGCTAGGGGGCAAAGATGCTAGCCATTCAAACAAAACAACATTTACAATAGGTCAAGGAATGTGTCAACTAGCTAGATCATGAGAGGCAACAAAGGGAGTTATGCTTTAGATCTCTATTTATTCCAAAGGACGAATTCAGGGAAGTTGAGCAAGAAAAGGAAGAGCCTTGTGAAGCCATAGAAGAAGATGAAGTAGCTAAGTATGCACTTAGTGAATCGACCACTACTAATGTGTTCACACATGGAGAGGGAGACATAAGTGATTTGGATCTTGCAAAGCATTTGGTCATTTGTGAACATGTTGAGGAGTTGGTACAAAATCATTTGGAGGCTATCCTTCATGAGGAATTTGTGCCAGCTTCATCTTTTGGGTCAACATATAAGAGCAGGTATCAAGTTATGAAGGAATTTAAACATGAGACACATGTTGATAGCATGTCCTTGAATGGTTTTCCATTTTTGAATGGTTCAAATGGTTTGCTCTAGGACAATATGTTTTCACTGATACACAACTATAATCCACATATGCAAAGGGATAATATCGATGTGGATCTTTTAGCTTTTGTCAACATGGATCAACAACAACATGATGAAAGCAACCCAAGGATGATATGCTTTCATGATTGTATAAGTGGATATATTGTTATCAGATTGAACTTGGAATAGTCTAGTGAAAACATGACATTTCATAGAGGGAAATATTGGTTCTTCATTTTTGGGGGCTCGAGGGCACCTAAATCAAGTTTGAACATGTTATTGTAGACATGTAAAAATATCCAACACCTTGTCATTAACATGTTTTGCCCTAGGTACCTGTATCATTCACCTAATTAGTTAAATAAATCTTATTTATTTAACTAATTTTCATTTATTCCCCTTCTATCCATTTATCGTATCTTCTATAATTAAATAAATCTTAATTATTTATTTAATTATTCATGACCATTAATCCTCTCTAGTTAAATAATTATTTCTAATTATTTAATTAGTCATTTATCCTTTTCCTATAATTAAATATTTATTTAATTATCTTTCACCAATCCAAAATTAATTAAATAAATTAAATATTTATTTAATTAATAAAATCCTAAAAAGACTTTGCTTTCTTTTATCCCATTCTTTTCAAAGATTTATGAGGATTTAAAACAGAAAAACAAATCCTTTTATCTTTTTCCCTATCTTATCTGAAAAATCAAATCCTATCAAATCTTATCCTTATCTTGTTCTCCTCATCCCTAAAAATACCCCCACTTTCAAGCCATTTAGAGGAGATCATCATTGAAGTTTTTGAGCATCGTTACTCTGTCGAATCATCTTCCCATTATTATGTTGTGATTGTGTGGAATCAACATCTGAGCATCTACATCGAATCAATCATGCATTCATCATTCGAGGTATTTGAAAGGTTTGGGTAAAAAGGTAATTGCATTTAATTTGTTTTATCTTTATAATTTATCCAAATTTTCTTGTTTACAGTTATTTTAATGCAGGGTGGAGTATTGACTCAGCAACCCAATGAATTTGACACATGGTCTACATCCCAGAGGTAATTGGAATCTCACCATGCCTGTAAGAGGCATGCATCCCCGAGCAACAACCACTGGTAGAACCCTCAAATTTTGGAAATTTGATGTGCTAGTATTCCTTTGAGTTGTTGACAAAGGCTTGGTCAATATGCTGCTCAATCTACCCCACAAGCCACCTTTGCCGATTAGAATTTTGCAATTCAAGCATCACCTTGCAAATCCAGTTGGTGGAATATTTTTTCGCACATATGGTAACATTCCTGATTAGTTTCATGCTCTCAAGATGAGTTCTAATGATGTATTTAATTGTTTTCTAACTACAACTAGGTTAGAAAACAATTAAATACATCATCGGAACTCATCTTGAGAGCAAACTGCAGCTAGGTTAGAATTGGCATTATGGAAAGTTACAAATTTCATGATTCTGAGGGCGACCCATTTGTCACTTTGGTCTCAAATGTTTGCAGTTTTAGTTTCATCAAAATCAGAGGCCATATGATGCATTATTTTAATGCATTTCTATTGTGGCAAACTCATCCAGTGGACTAGTTTACAACGGAAGTCCTTGAATTCAGTTGATGATGTGGATTATGAGGAAATGAGTTTGCTTGAAATAATTAATGATGCCCCTACGCAAATTTTCATGGTCATCGGATGCCCGGTTTGCCCGTCGTGAAAAACACTATCTTCCCGGTAAGAGAAATTAAAAATGTGCCTAAATATTAAAGTTGAAATGCAAATATTAAAAAGAAAATGTTAAAAGGCATTTTTAATGGTTCGAATAAAATGAAATTCAGGCATAAAATTAAAGGACAAATTTTATTAAACTTTGGTCAAAGTTTATGAAAGAGGAAAAGAGGTAGGATGGTGCATTTTGCACCATCACAGCCCTCTTCCCTATGCTCCCAAAGACCCCTGCGATGGTGTGAAATGCCCATCACAGGACATTTTCTGCCTTTCTTCTGCTTGTGCATGGTATGTATGGGCATTTCCTTCACTATTGTGGTGATTTCAACATGTTTTGAGCTACTCCGAACAGATTCAGTTGTAGAGTAAAAATACAAATCACGTTTTTTGACTTTCAGGCATCTTTTGAAGGCATTTTTGGGCTCAAAATTATTGTTTTATGCTTAGAAATCCTCTTGTGATCATTCTTGAGGCATTTACGAAGGTTTTTGGCACGTTTGCAATGATTTTTGGCTGCCAGAATGATAAAAAATGGCCCGCCTCTGTCAAAAATGGTCCAGAGGAAATTGACTGGGTAAATATCTCAATTGGATGTTGCAGTAATGTTCCTCTGAGGTTGAATGCCATTGTAGAGCTGAAGAGGGAGATCCAAGGTTCATTTTGCATCAGTGGAGAGGAATGAGGAGTCTTTAGGGGCCTGCCGTGCAAAATTTGGAATAGGTGAAAAGTGTAAAAATTAATTAGGGAAAATTAAACATATTTTATTTATGTATTCTTCTCTTCTTTTAATGTAAAATATTATATTTCCCAATGTGTTTTTGGAGGTAAAATTGTAATGTGAAATATATCACCTACCTTCATGTGGTAGTAAATTTTAGGGCAACATGTTCTAAGCCTATAAGAGAATTGTTGGGCTTTCATTTTGTTGTTGAAGATTTTGGAACTTTCGAGGAGTAAATAAAATATAGGTCTTGCTAGGTTGCTTTATTTCTTGTCTTGTAAATCTATGAATTGTGTGTTGAATGTATTTATGCATAAATCTTATTCAGTTTCATGATGATATAAGTTAGAAATACTTTATGCATGTGCTTTGTTAACTATCTCCATGGTTGTATGTATTCTTCTTTTGAATCAAATAACTAAGGGTTATCTAGGATTCCAGAATATAGGTTTACTATACTACATGCTTAATCTTCTACTTCTATTCAAGGAATAGATTAAATGTTTTGGGTTAATTATGGGGAAGAATGTATTACAGTAGGGATGTATGTAAGTAAAGTTTATTGAATACTCTATCTTGGGTGGTGTTTGTAAGATAGATACTAACTAAACCCCTTGAAACTTGAATGTTATGTAGAGTTTACGAGAAGCAATCACACACACACACACACACACACACACACACACACATGTGTGTGTGTGTGTGTGTGTGTCAATTTTACTCTATTGCCTTGAGATAAGCACTGGTCAGAGTTCTATTTAGTTTATAAGTAAAAATCCAAGTCTTTCATTCAAGCATAAAACAAAACTAGAATATCATTTACAAATGTTTAGGAATTTGAGGAGTAGGGTTTTAGTTGCATGTTCTTAGATTTAACTAGTGGGATAGTCCAAGAATGTTGTCAGTCTAGGGTTTATCTTACAAATCTTGGTCCATACATGAGAGCATTCTACCTAAATTAGTCTAGGATGAATCTTTTGGTTGTGAATCAGGTATACCCCCTAGGTGCGGCAGAACCTAAAGTGCAGGGGTGATAAGTGCAAACAATCTCCCATCTTTGTTGGCCAAGTCCTACAGTAAATGTGATCATAAGAAGTGGCAAACCTTTAGCGTTTGTTGTTTGCTGATTTGAGGACCAACAAGAGGATGCCCCCAAAACACCCTCCACAATGCTATGCCCCCAAGGCACAACACACAACAATAAAATAGAGGAGAAATGATTTAGAATGATTATGAAACAAATTGAATAATGGTCACAATAGGGGCGGTCTCCCAGTATCATTGACCTTACAGGAGTATCAAGGATCATCCTAAGAGACCTAAACAACACATAACACATCATTGGGGAACACAACACATAAAAGGAGGCCATGTATGTGAGAAAGGATATGTTACGACAAAGGTGGCTAAGAGGGTTAGAAATACTTACTTGTGTACACAATCGAACTAGCAGTTGTCATCAAGAAAATCATCTTCATCATAATCTCAAATGCAAGAGGTAAGAGGTACATAAGGTATAATTTCCCAACTTAAATCATCATCCTTTAACTCTTCAACCTTAAGATCTTCTTTGTTTGATTCAATATCTGTTGGTGGAATGTTTTCTTGTTGAGGTGTATTTTGTCGAGCTAAGGCTTGTCTTCTCTTTCTTCTTTCTCTTGCTAATTTATTCCTTCATGTTTTACTAGTGATATTGTTTGGAGGAATCTCATGGTTTTCCATAGTTTTTGAGATCTGAGAAGAAGCAAATATGGGATTAAATCTTAAGGATGCATTGCTTTGTTTTCTATGGGTATCTCCTGAACCTTGTAGGGATGAAGGAGGAGGAACCTCAACAAATATCCCCTTACCTCATAGTCTATGGGATTGTTTTAATGTAGGCTATTCTTTATTTGTTGTTTGTTGAATAGGGGATCCAACCAATTTTGATAGTAATTATGCTTTGTACCATCTATATCCCAAAAAAGTTTGATCTCCTCATGGTTTAGGTTCTTCAATTGGTTCTGACCAAAAGTAATCAAGAATGAAGTTTTTCCAAGTAACCATAGGTTTCCATCGACTATGATGAACAATTCATATGGACCCATGGTGAGGAAATTTTGAGCATTTTTGAATGGTTGAAGGAACAACTTTCATAGCCTTGAGCCATGGATGGTCTAGTTTTATATGGAAGAGATCAGACGTTAGGATGATATCTAATGATTGTTCTAAATCTTTGTCAAGCACTTGAGCCATTAAAGTAATCTTCCCTATGGCTGGGAGGAAAGCTCCAGTATGTGTTTTTATCATCATGTTTGTGGGCTCATAAGTTTCTTGTATCAATTTTTCTGAATAAAGGAACTCTTCCATAGCGACATTAGTCATGCAATTTTGATCAATAAGGGATCCTCTTATAGGAGTCTCTATTATGTTAACATCAATGTAAAGGGAACCCTTAATGTCTCCAATTATTCTATCATGTGGTGTAAATTTTATTTTAGGTTCAGGGGTCTTTCTCTTCTTGTAGAGTTGGGGAGAGACCATAGCATTGTTTTCATGATGATAAGCCATAGATGTGAGAATGTTTCACACCAAAGCACTTGTTTGAGGAATTCAGGTTATTGAAAGGGCTCAAAGACACATGAAATTCACAAAAACAAAGTGGGTAGGAGGAAAAAGTACTACACAACAAGGAAAATTATGTGATTTTACAAGTTTAATCAAAAAGATGTGAATAAGGTGTGTAAACACTTAGTGTTGAAATACACACAATGTAATTAAAAATATGCCAATTTTTGCACAATAATATGAAATTATGCAAAATCTTCAAATGAACAATTGATGTATGCTTCAAAATGAATGAAAGATCTAAAATGAAAGATATTAATGAAAAATGTAATTGAATAATACAAGTCTATGCTTGTTTATGAACCTAAAATGCTCATTTTTTTCACTTTTTTCAATGTAAATGTGCTAATGATGAAAATGTAAATGAAAAAAATTACAATGCAGCAACACTATAGTCTAAAATCAGATTTGAAAGAGTGTTTAAATGAGTATTAAAATCTGAAATAAGATTTTAACTACAAACCCTAGCTTTTGGAATTATTAGGTTATATGAAAAAAATGCAAATTGTAAGCAAAACCCTAGTAAATGAAATATGCAAATGCAAGGTAAAAGATCATGAAAAGATGAAATGTTGTAATTTATCTTTAGATCTGATGTAAATATCATAAAATTAAATGTTTTCAAAGGTATGCAAGAAAAATAGTGCAAACTATGCCTTAATGGAAGCCTACTAGAATGTTTATTTTTTCACATTTTTAAAATGTATGCATGATTTTTGAATGTAAGATGATTAATATGATATGAATGAATGTAAAACTAGTTAAAACACTTAGCAAGATGCAAGTACAATAAAAACATGGGTTCACCAAAATGTTATATGTGAAAATAAGATAGGTTGAAATGTAGTTAAGATAGACTCAATCAAACCCTCCCTTCACATTAACATTCAAGGACATAAACTAAGCTAAGTCACTATTGATGCTAGAGGACTTAGCTACAAGTTTGATGTCACTATGGAATGATAAGGAAAGATAGAACAGATTGATGAATTTGTTAAACCTTAGCTATATCAAGCCTCAAACCCTAATTATATGAAATCACATACAAACAAATGAAATATGATAGGTGATCGTAGATGAAGGCACTAAATACATATTAGAAAGATAGTAGGAATCAAATTTTTAGAGATGGAAACTTTAGGGACAATAGGGTGGGTGCCCAAGTCTGATACAAAAACTTTTCTATTGATCTAGAATAGTGATCTATGTCAGATTGCAACCTACTTTAGAGTTTCTAGAAATGTCACTCGGGCTGACTACAAGGTGAGTGCCCTAGTCCAGTAGGGTTGATTTTCTATAGTTTTTCTTTAGATCCCAAATCTTTATCCTTTGCTTTGATTCTATACAACTCCACTTTGCCAAATCCCACACCTATAACCTGCAATCACAAAGAGTAGTTTGGGGGTTGTGGTGTTTAGGAGCTTGCCTTGGTCAAGCCTTAGAATGGAATTCAAGCCTTCCAATGTTGTTGTTAGATAGAGTGTGTCCCCTTGCAGGGCAGAGGCCAAATCCAATGATAAGATAAATTGATTGAAGTACAAATAGATGTTACCTTAGAGGTGAAACCATCATGGAGATGAAGAGCCTTCAAATCATGTTGAGATGAGTTAATGAAGCCAAATCTACAACAAACACATACAAACACAACACAATGAATGCTTTGAATGATCTTTGCTTGATAATCATAAGTATGCCTTAATTGCTTAGGAGTAAAATGAGGTCATAAACCTATTTAAATATGCATTCTAGCTAAAGTTTTGTAATTCAAATTGAAAAGGCCAACAAAGGGAAACCTTTCTAAAGGTCCTATACTAACATCCTAAAATTTAGGTCCCAAAAATTTAGCCTAGACTTGGGCATGGGTGCCCAAGTCCCAAGGCATGATATGAGTCTTGATTAACCATTAAGGTGAACCCCTAGGCCACATTTAAGATGGGTTTCAGGGAAAATTTGTTTGGGATAAGTTTTAAATGTGCATAATGAAATAAAGGGGACCTAAGAGCTAAACTAGGAGGTAAAAGGTCATAGGGAAACTTTTTATGACATAACAAAGAATATGAAGGCAAAAGAAAATAAGATGCAGAGAAGTGTCATATAGATGGCACTGATGAAGAAGAAATACTCACACATGAGGATAAGGAAGGAGAAAAGAAAGTATTTATAGCTATAGCATGTCATTTTAAAGGTAGGGAAGAGGTAAAACATGAAGTTGCAGCAGAGTTTGATCCATTGAAAGACATGGAAAAACTTAAAATTTTGGGACAACAATGTAAACAAGAGCACATAGAGGATGAAAAATTAGAAGAGTGAAGGGACCGCAACAAATAAGGAAGGAGAAAAAGAGTAGATTGCAGTAGAAGCATGTCTTTTGGAAGACATGGATGAAGAGATTGAAATTGATGTTGCAGTAGTAGTTAAGTATCATTTGGAGGATGAATAGATAGAAGAATGAAGTAATGAGATCACAACTGAGCATGAAGAGAGAAAAATTGCAGCAGATGATGTGGAAGAAAATGAAAGAGTTGCAACAGTAGAAACATGTACTTTGGAAGGTATGGCATTTGTGGTGAAAGAAGTCGCAATAGAGGTTGAGGCAAAAAATAATGTTGCAGCAGTTGTGAGTCCTTTGGAGGAAATTAGGATTGTGATAGCAGTGGATGATGAAGATGAAAATATTACAGCAAAGAGTAAAGAATGAAAAATTGCAGCAAATGGTGATGAGGAAGATGTTGTCACAACAGGGGAACAAGATGTAATTTTTTATTTTCCTAAATTTTCTTATAATGAAGATGATGTTAATTTACTTCATTTGCAATGGTGAGATTTGGATTTGAGGAGTATGATGATGTTAAAATAAATGAGGATATGGAAATCTTTAATTTCCATAAACTCAATTATATCGACTTGTGTACAAATGAATGGGAGGCAAACTTTTGGTGGGGATGGTCAGATCATGGTGATTTGAATCCCATTAGAGGAGGAAGTGGAATGGATAGTGGTGAGATGAGGAGTGATGAGTGGAGTATAATTTGGAGGAGGAGGTCGGGCTATGGTGGACATGAGTGCATGATAGAAAGGAGGAAGGAAGAGCACACTTGGTGGAGGAGGATGACACTTGTTCCAGTGAGATGCTGGAAGAGGCGAAGGAAGAAATTTTCTCAACCTAACTTAGCGATGGAGTTTGTTGCAATTTGTTTACAACCTAGAATGGTACTTCTACTATCCAACTCCATTTTGTGAGCCCATGCTCACAAACGTCTTACTCGATGTGTCTGATGCAGGAGCATCTAGGTACATACGCGATCGACATCAACAAAAAAAATTGTTGGTTTTATTTTCAGTTTTGGGGTTTGTTCTGGTCAATTTTTCATCTCATTACATCAAGAAACTTCAAGTTGGCACATATTTGCAAAAATGAGAATTTTACATGATCACGATTATTCAGACTAGTAGATGGTTTTCACAAAAAATAATTGTTTTGGGAGATCCATGAGGTTTGGTGATAAATCCTCTTACAAGTATATTCTTGGATGCATTTCACCAAATGTGTAAAAAGAATCAAAGTCATATCTTTCACCATTTGGGAGATATTAATGGCAGAAGTTTGTATCGACAAGGTTACGAAAAGTTTAAAATTTCAAAATTATTAAAGGTTAGAGCGAAATACTGCTACAGAGGCCATGAGAGTATCATAATACACCTTTGGGCAAATTTTTAGACATAATAGAGAATTTTTAGTTTTTCACCTCTTCGGCACTCGCTTCTGTACATCTGAAACTTCAATTTGATTATTTCATTCTGGTTGAGCATTAAAGGGGATATTATTCAAGAATTTGATTTTACTATAGTACATTTAGAAAATGTGGGAAATGGTAAAGAGGTAGAGTATCTTTCATTTTAATATACAATTTTAATATGTGACCACTCCCATTCTTGGAGGTGTTGAAAAACAAGTAATGGAAACCTTTTTTAACTGCCTTCCTTTATGAGGCATTGAAACAAAAGGAGATGCCACTTCTATATTTGATTTTATTTATGTGGAGGAAGTAGGCATTGAAGAAGTTACTGCATATTTTAAAATCTGAAATTTATATGCCTTTAGAAGGGACACCTTTGAAAGATGAAGTTAGAAAAAATTAAGAAAATCATTTTCCTTTTGGGCAGAAAAAGTGTGGAGTTGGGAATATTGAGCATTAAAAACCTAAAATATATAGTGAACAGAGATTGTTGAAGAAGCAAGCCACTCTAGAAAGAGAGAGGAGAGGCAACAGAGAGAGAGTTTTGAAGTGAGAGGAAGATTGTAGAGTGGAAGAGAGTTCTATGGAAGAACATAGCCCATGTCAGTGGCACGTGCAAGAAAGTTGCTATGAGAAGAAGAGGAGAGTTTCTTATAATTTTGAGAGGCCAAATATATGTATATTTTGTTGCAAACTTGCATATCTATTGAAAGCATAATATAATTAGTGACTGAATTGAATAAATGACATCAGCTTGTTGGCAATTTTGTGTATTGTATTGAGTTGAGAGATTGATTTTGTTGAGTTGTGTGGTTTATGCTGTGGGTGGGAGATCCATTTCCATTAAAATAATTTTGATTAATATTAAATTTTGAACCAAAGTTAATATTTTAAACTTAGTAAATTGGGCCAATTAAATATTAATTTATTATTAAATGTTGGTAGATCAAAATGAGCAATGGATTCCTTATGGAGAAGTTTGTAACTTCCAATATCATGTGACCACCTAATTATAACCAATTCTATGATAGTTTTATTATAGATTCTATGACAACCTTTATTGAACATGTAAGTGGGAGTTATCAACTAAATTTAGCCAAGAATCAAAGGGAGGATTATGAAAAATCTTTGATGGGCATCATTGGAGGAAAATATTTCAAATAATACTAAATATTATTTACTAGTGGAGAGGGTTCAAAATTTTGAGCTCTCAACATCTATATACAAGATATTACACTTACGACACAAATGTAAACATAGATATTACACCAATTGATCAATTGTTGAAAGAGCAAAGTTTATCTAATGTATCAAGTTTGACATTAAGAACACCTCCTAAAATTTTGTGTAAAATTCTAAGTTTTTAAATGAAATTGATGAGATTATTCTAAAATCAATGCTTAATAAGATTCTTGAACATACTTGTAGAACAAATGTTAGTAAAATATGTAGAATACTTATTGATAACTTAGGTGAAATCAAAAGATGTCAATTGTTTGTTGAAGTGATGAAAATCTTAAGTTTAGCCCAATCATGAAGATTCATGGTCTAAGAACATCAAATATTAATAGCAAAAAATCTACTATTAAAAATCTAATCAATGCATATTAAAGCATTGGTTCCATCTCATGTACCAAAGATAGTAATGCTACATGATGTGTCATTCCATCAACTATAGTAAGTAATCAAACAAAAAATTCTTTCTTGATAAGAAAAACAAGTCAAGAACTAAAAATAAGTAGAAAAACACTCATGCAAGCCATTGTGAGGTGTGAAAGTGTTAAGGACCTAAATAAAAATGAACTATGGGCATTCTGTAGTAGACTCCCATGGAAAAATAAAGTCATTGTTTAAGCCTTAAAATCTCTAATTGAAGAATTTTGGAAAAATAACATAAGAGTTTCTCCTAATCAAAGAGATGTTGTGAAAAGGAGAATTGGTTGAAAAAATCATGAGCGACATCCGAAAAAAAATTTAGCTATGACTTGAAGACACAAATTTTCTCAAAATTTGTAGAGAGTTATCCTCAAATAAAATCAGTCAAAGGTGTTTTGAAATGGAAAACCTTTTTTATGTCAAAATAAATCACACACACACAAGTTGTTATGGATTCAACATGGAATTTTCAATGCATTATGATGTTTTTAGGATATGTGTATCTTTGCATACTAATGATATTTTGCAAGAGTGTATGATAGAAGCTCCACCTAAATCTGCAAGAGATTTCATTTCAAGTATTTTATGTGAAAGAGTAGATTGGTAATTATTTTATAAGAATTCATGTTTGGATGAAACATGTAATAGTCATGGTGGCTTGTAATGTTTGATAAATTGTGTACACATGTAATTAGAAATAAACTAATACATTTTGGGAAATATAATTTAGTGGCGTGCACTATAAAAGATGGTAAAGAGATAAAAAAGTGTGAATTGGTGAATGAAAAAATACTAGTATCTGCATTTATGCCTATTTTTTGAGAAAATATAGTGTATGAGTATGCAAGGCATACACATAGAGCTCAGTGGTTGGAATTGCAATTAAAATTATGCAAGGACAAATTTCCTCTTCATATCATCATGTCAATTGTAGAAATTGTAGAAAATTATACACTGCAACCATAGTATGAGGTTCAACTACAATACTACAACTGCACTTCATTGATGGCTATTTTGGCACATCAACGCTAAGTAGAATGAATGACACTCTAATTCTTATGAAAGGAAACCTAATGATTTTATGATTACCCAAGGTCCCTGTAAGTTAGGTCACAACAATGTTGGAGTAGCTAAGTGGACAATGTAATTATTTGTTCAAGGGACCTGTGTTGCTAGAATCAATCTGGATTTTGATAATCTCTGAAAGATAGATGTTTATCTAAAGTTTGGGATCCTAAAATCTACTATTAACTATGTGTATAAAAAAGGAAAAAGGAGATTAGGGTTTAGAGGAAAAGAAAATGTAAACAATCAGACAGCTTATGCATCTAAATTTTCAATTCATATGACAAAGTTAATGAGATCAAATTAAACAAGCAATGGATGACCAATATTCCACACAATCATGTACATTATGAGTGCAACATTCTAAGGAAACGGAATAGGAGAATAGAGATATGAAAACACCATATTGCATGCGTAGAATTCAAACCCTATCCAACCACTTTAAAGATTTAACAATTAAGCACAAGATTCATCAACATAAATCATATGCAAGGAAAAGAAAATACAGATACATTACCACCAATAGGCAAGAACATAGGAATAACCAAGATGTCTTCTATTAATTGGTAATAACATGGTAGATTACAAATGAGAAGGATTTCCCACACCCTAGATGCATATCAAATTTTCTCTTTACATGCCATCATGTCTACAAAATTGCTTGTGCAAGTGCATGTACTCCATGTTCCCCCCTTTTACAAATGACATAGATACCATCTCTTATAGGGAGCTTCTCAAAATTACAATTTGAAATATGTTTAGGTCAGCCTAAGATCCTCTATGTGAGTCGGCCTCAAAATACAAAAAAATATTTTATTGTACAAAAGAATGACATTAATTCCTTGTTAGTACATGAGCTTAAAAACCATGAATGACAGCAGTAATCTCTCATGTACCTAGTCCTTGATGGTACTTATCCTTCATCCTAATAGAAAGATGGGAATTCTTGATCTTGTCCTATAGTTTTGTCATCTTAGCCAATTGGTCCTAGAATCCCACAAATGTAGCCTTCATCTTCATCAAGTCATCAATCCCTTGTTCAGTAAGGGGTTGTTCCAACAACCCTTGAAACACCTTGATTATGTGAGAAGAAGGGAAAACAATGGAGGAAGGATCCTTGAGGGTGCAAGGGATGGATATGATGAATGATTCTACCTCGGTCAACCTTTCCTGGCTACCTCCATCTTGGCCTTCAACTTCTCTTTACACCTTCTTAATACCTTAGTTCTAAGTTTTTCTACTAGCAACCATTCATTGGGTAACCCCTGATTATTACTATTGATAATGCTCATCTAAATGAGTTGTACAAGAGTAGTGTATTGTATCTTATACAAGATGGGAAGGTGTTTCTCCCATGTAGTTAGTTCATTATCAATGGAGCCTTCAGAGACCACCATCTCCTCACTCTCAGCATCCAAAGTGTGATAAACTTTCACAGCCTTCTTTATTGTGTCTATCCCCAAGGTTTCCAATGAACCTTTCCATGTGGTGGCAATAGGAAGAATCCCTTGGGGGTCAACAGGCTAATGGTCCTTATTGAGTGCCTCCAACAAGGCTAGTGTAGAAAGTCTAAAATTAATAGGCCCAACTAGGTGTTTGATGTAGGCAATTAGTTGAGAAATTTGTCCTTTGAGTTCTTCTTTGGTATCTTCATCTTTCTTCATTTTGGCAAAGATGGCCGAGATAGACCCAGTGAGGGCATGATTTTTCACATCCCTAGTTTGGTGCCCCATGACTACTTGTATATTATAGTTAATAGGGGTCATAGGAACTTATTCATTGTTGGTCACAAGTGTAGATTTATGTGTTGTCTTGACTCCTTGTTGATCCATTACATGACATGGGATACGAACCTAGCCTTCTTCTTCTTTGGTTTCTCTTGAAGTGCTTCTACAATGGTGGCTAGGTCTTCATCCTTAGTGTATACTTTCTTCCTCTTTTCCACCAATATATTCAATCAAGTGAGGAGTCCTCATCCCATGTTGTCAATTGGTGGAGAAGATACCTGGGGTGGAGACTTGGTTGGTGATGGTATCAACACCGCTATTTTTCCTAATTCCTTAGATGCCTCACCTTAGGGTGGAGAAAAGGTGGCCAGGTCAACAATCTTCTCCAAGTTTAGAGCATCCTAGAGCTCCTCTTTGTACAATGATGGGGATGATGCCCTATGATCACCACCCTCTAGTGCTTTTGGTTCTACAAATGATGTGGGAGGTGGCCCTTGGGGAGGAACAACCATAGAAGGAGATGAGAGAGGAAGTGAAACCTTGTGAGTATCATGACAACGAGGAGAAGGAATAGTCTCCCTGACTACATGAGTAGAGGCAATTGTTACTCCTTGAGTAGAGGGCAGGGCCCTTCCTCTTATTTTCTTTGTCAATGGAATGTGGTCATCCTCCGTTGTATCACTAGAGTTTTCCAACATCGCCTTGGACTTCTCTTTCTCTCTAGCAGCATCAATAGCTTTGGTATTTCTTTTCTCTTCTAGGATGGGAGGAACCACCTTGGTCTCCTTAGTAGCATGTGAAGACTCACCTTGACTCACTTTCTTAGATTTGTATTTTTTCATGGAAGGATAGGGATCCATCATAGGATAGGGTTTGAACAACCATTTCTTAGTTCACATAAGGACTTCTTGGGCCCTATCTTCCAGAGAGGTAATTTCATTGTGTCCCCAATTTACACCATCTAGGGGATTGTTGTATATTTTTTTCGTTGATAAATTGGGTCTAAAACCTTTCCATCTTCTTTCATTCCTTTTGGGAACTTAGGGAGGTCAAATAAATTTAAATTCTTTACCAAGTGTAGGTCCAACCTAAAATAGTCTATCAGCCTAACCTCATCATCATCCATGCAATCTTCCTAATGGTCTTCAACAACATCCTCATGTTTGAACCAATTCCCAATGAGAGGGTTGACCCACCCAATCAGATCAAACCTTGCTCTAGTAAAATCAAATAAGTCTAATGACCATGGTGCCATCTCCAGCTCTACAAATTTGGCTTGTGTAATGCTTGGGCAAGTGTAGGCCCCTATCTTAATAGGGAATTTAAAATTGGGTTTATGCTTTCTAATAATAAGCTTATACACTTCAAACACTTGTCTACAAATGTCTAATAATACAACTTTGTTACTGGGTTACCTAGGGAGTTTAAATGGAGGATTTGAGTAGCCCATCACCCTAATGTATGAAAAAGTCTTGAATTGTATGTATTAGTGTCCCCAATTGGCCATTTCATGACAACCTTCTAAAGATAACCTTTGGGAGTAGTCAGTCTCCAAAGTTCTAATAATTGTATAGATGAAGGCATCATTGAGCACTGTATAATGTTATTGGCTCTCAAGGAGCTCTAGTTGTGGAAAGTGTTGATAGACCAATACTTCCCCTTTCTAGAGAGATCCAACCCATTTTAGCCCTGGGAAACTAGGTTGACATGCTAATAAATAAACAAGATAGGATGTCATGTAAAATTCTCTTGTCTTCTCTACTATGGACAATTGGTCATCCAGTTTATTGTTGAAGGACCCCCAATCAATATGCTTCCCCTCAATGATTTTCATGTAGAAGTAACACATCCATGGGTGCCACTTTTCTGAAGAGGGGAGGCCAAATAGCCAACTAAGGAGTGAAATGAATTCCTTTCGATCTTCTCTAAACTCATCCCTTGGTTGTAATACAACCATCTTCATTGGGTGTTTTCTTTGTACTACCAATAGTTGCCACTTGATGTAGGTGGTGGAAGTATTGGGCTTACTAAAGTAAAAGGTTGCTATTGATGTGAGTGTTATCTTATCATATTGTTCAAAGGCTAGGATCCCAAAGACTACATCAATCATCTCAAAAGTGATGCCAAGAATGACTTATCTTGTTGGCCCAATGATCTTCTTACTTCCAGATTTGTAAGCCTTAGCATGGTCTTGAACTAACTCTAAGGGGAGATAGGGAAATCAATAGTTTGAATCAACCTAGAGATGGCCATCTACTAAGCCTTAAAGGATCTTCCTTCCACTGTGTTGATTTTGTCTAGGAAAGCATGTATGTCAAGAACCCCCATGTCTATGTCCTTGATTCTAGAGAATTGACTAAGCATCTTAGATGATGGGAAGTACCCTTTGTAATCATGTTTGACTTCTTTGACTGGTGTGTCATCCTCCATGATTATCATTCTGAAAGCAAGGTGATAGTTAGATTTTACAATCAAATTTCATCAAATGAATTTGTTATAACTATAGAAAACAATATATCGGGGATTGAGTGTCAGGCTTGATCCCTTCCTCATCTTCAAAGATAGTAAAGAGTAAATGGGAAATCCATGAATCTAACCCCACTAGGGTTATACAAAGTTAACAGTTGGGGATCAGTGGTCGGGGGTAACTTGGTACTCCTAACTTCCAACTTACAAAAAGGTAAGTGGGAACCCCATGAACCTGACTCCGCTAAAGTTATAAAAAGTTAATAGTCAGGGATCAGGGGTTGAGGATGACTTGGTGTTCTTGACTTTCAACCTATAAAGAATAAGTGGGAACCTCATGAATCTAACCTTGCTAAAGTTAAATACAAAGTAATTGTCAAGGATCAGGGGTCAGGAATGACTTGGTACTCCTGACTTCTGAACTACAAAGAGTAAAGGGAAATCTTATGAATCCAACCCTGCTAGGGTTATACAAAGGTAATTGTCAGGGATTGGGGCTTGGGGATGACTCTTAACTTATGACCTTAGGGGATGCATTTTGTTAAGTGAAACACTATAATGTCGATCCTGATAAAGGTAAAGAAAATGGGGATTAGGGATTAGGGCTTCAACAGTGCTAGTTACTAGGGCATCACTCTTATTGAAGATATGAAAAGTTACAATCAAGGGAAAGGATTTTCAAAGGATTTTTGGCCCACTACCATACTATTGAATAGAAAATGTAAATATCATCTATAGCTAAGGGAGATCATGAAAGATGCTATTCTTGTATTTCATATAGTAACCATAGAATAGAAAGAAAGTGGGAGTAAACATAAAAGGGAACTCAACACAACAGAAACTAAAATTCAAAACACAAAACTAGGCATGAGGAACCCTATTTCAATAGTTCAGGTGTGAAAGTGAAAGGTGCAAAGGAAATTCTCAAATGAAACCCTACCTAATTAAAAGAAGATGACAAACCAGATGCAATGACTAAAGAATTCCTTTTCTAGTAGGGCCTACTGCAACACTTATTGTATGCTCCTATAGGCAAGATCACTTTGGTAAATGCTTGGATTGAGAATGCAAACTTCAGTACAAGCAATAAAAGGAGCTCTGATCACAAAATGCAAGGGGTGAAATAAGGAAATGGGTGGTCAAAATGCAATAAAACCCCTTTCAACACATGGGAACCCAACCATAAATGCATTGCCAGGGGTAGTTAGGGCACCGGTTAGATCCTACATCAGGGATAACCCTCAAGACTGTACCCCCGATCATGCAAGGAGGACAAACCCCAAAGCCCCGACATTGGTTACACACAACATTATACATATTGTCCCTTAGAGTGGTCAGTCAGGAAACCATTTATAGTCATACTAGCATGATCAACCCGATGGGCTAGTTAACACCACATATAAGAGCTATCAGACCGTCAGGGATGTTTCTACTATCGTTCCAAAATGAAAAACTCCATAGGCTTGATAGGTGAGCATATTGAAAAGAAAATGAAATCAATTCACCAATTGAGAAGAAGGTAGAAGCCAAAAAAAATAGGGTCCCTATTTGTCTTTGACCAAATGGGGGTGTGGAGTCGAAAAGAGCACAACACACTCAAGTTATTATATTTATGCATATAGAATTCATTCATGCACTCAATAGTATAGAGGAAGATAGAAAGGTCTTAAGGGAGTATCATTTTATATTAGTGATGATTGTACACATTCTATAGAGTTTTTGTAAGGTTTCTTCTAGATGTTATATGGTAATTTAAGTAGCAAGAACATCATGTTTGATCAACATATGATATAGTTAGATAATTATACTTCATAATTTAAGTTCATGGATATCCTATTAGTTGAGTAGGATGTATATGAGGAGTGGATTTCGGCCTATATAGAATTTCTTTACGGTTGGACATGGAAAAGGGGACTATGATGGTGTGGGAGCATGTATTAAAAGAGCCTTAGCACAAGAAGAGTTGAAGTTCAAAGATAGTGTGAAGTTGACATATGCAGAATTCATCATTGAATGGTGTAACTCTACAATGGGTCCAAGTAATGAAGGTAAGTCTATATTTCATAGATTTTTTTATTTGATAGAAGAAGCCAACTTGTAAAATGTAAGGATTCTTGTAGAGTAATAGGATCAAGTGAGTTCCACTCTTTTAGAATCTTAAATGCAACTTCATGGACTATTCATACAAGGTGAATGACATGCTTTTATTCCTCATGTACATTTTTTTCTTAGAATGAGTATGAGTCAAAAGAGTGGGTCGATGAATGGTGTGCTAGAACTTTAAGCCCACTTGAGACGTATCAACTTTTAGGAGCACTAAAACTCATGCAAATTGAATCATTAGTTGACTTTGACCATATTTTAGATCTAGTTGAACCTAATATTATATAAATGTGTTAATATAAATTAATATATTTTAGATTATGATGTAATTTTTTGTATCATTTATTGAATTAATATTTTTCTACAATTTAATGCATGACATGTTTATGAGTTATTGTGGATGAAGATAATGATGAAGGAACATATTATTTATTTTGTTGTGTTGAGAAGAAAAAGAAATTGGCAACCCTTGTCATAGATGGAAAAAAAAACATTGAGTATCCTATGGGATCAATGATTGTTATTAGAACATGGCTTAGAAGGTACCTAACAAAGAAGTTTGATTTGTGGTTGTTCAAGGACTTTGACACACATAGGAAACTTATTAATTACTCTAACCTTGTTGTGGCATCGAATGTTCAATTGATCAACTATGGGGATAGAACATTAATTAAGAACTTGTGGAAAGTTTATGAGTCTGACCATGAAGCGATACTTGACATCATAAAAGTTACAATGGGTCCACATGGTTCATTGAATTAAATTGGTGGAATGATTCAACAATATGTTATGTACACTTCTTAAGTTTTGTGATTTGAGTACATTTTATGTTTATTTTATTTTATTTTTTTCTAGTAGTGTTATTAATGTAGGTTAGTTGTGCCAAACAAGCTTCCACATTCTCATGGTTGGTCCTATTAGTAGATAATTTTATATTGATGTAGGAGCATCCCAGGATGAAGAACAATCTTGCATCACCAAAAAATATTTGCTTTCTTTTCTTTTCTTGCATTTAAGTTGTAGTTCAGTCATTTCCAGTTTAAGCATTTTCTATCACATCCTATCGCATCTTCATTTCAAAGCTTGCAAAGGATGAATTAGATTCTATGCCATGTTAGCTACATCATATTCATATTTCATGTGATTTGGACTTTTTTGTTGAGAGATATCCCTGTCAGGACCATCGTCTTTCACAGAATAGAGCATTCATTAGTCAACACAAGCATACAAGCTTTGCGGAGCACTTATGTGACTTGTAGAGCCAAATGGAACATCAGACAAGGTAGTAAAGGACCATATAGACCTTCATTGAGAACCACATCATGTTTCATTCATTTCTGGAGAATTACCAATAGTTGTAGGCCGACCTACACATTCCTACACATTTCATCATTCATTGGAGTTTGAGATCTCTTAAGGCTAACACAGATGATTCTTTGATCTAGAAGATGATATATAAGCATTTGTTAGATCAACTAGAATGAAGTTAGTTAAGTGGTTGATATGTAACTATAAAGGGTAAATTTTGGATTGTTTAGTTTTGGTTTGAATCCTCCTTTCACCAATTACATTTAAGGACCTTCAGATCAAGTGGCAGAGCAATATCAGGTCCTTAGTCACTTAAATTTGTAGGGAAACTTGGATTAGGGTGTTTAATTATCAATTTTCCTTATCTTGTGCTCAATGATCCATCAAAACCCTAATTATGCAAATACGACAGTAAATGGATGAATTACAGAAAATGCTTCTACAGAAAACTATAAACTAACAAATAACTGTGCACTTGTTTTTAGGGTTCTAAGATGAAAAAAGTCATGGACAAAAGAGTTGGTGCGCAAGTCCAAGGCCTTACTTTTTGTCAGGATTTGGAAACTCAATCTGCAACTTGTTTCTATTATTTCAGAGATTTTCCTATACTGGAACTTTGAGGACTAATGAGTGGGTGCCCTAGTCCTAGGTGTAGACACCTAAAATTGGCCCAAGTTGAATTAAGTAAATACTTTGATATTTGTAACGCTCGCCTTGAACACCTTAAAGAAATACACATTTATGCTACATGAAACAGGAACATTTTTTTTCTTTAACTGTTTAAGATAACAAATAATGTTAACATAACTAACTACGACATATTCTCTAAGGATTCAAGGCTGCATTACTTAACAATTCAACTAACATAATTTAACATACATCAGTAACTAATCTAAATCCCATGCACAATTGAATAACTTATTCATATTCATTACATGTCATCAAGTAATACAATCTACATGATTAAATAGATAACTGAAATGCTTTCCTTACCCATAAGTACATCATTACATTACCATTTCAAACTACATCAGAATTAGATACACAATGAATGTTCTATTGCACAAATCTAGTACAAGATTATACACATACATCTTCATCAACTGGTACAAGTACAATCATCTAGAATAAATCTTTTCTGCATAAGAACTTGACGAAGAATAACTAATGGATAATGAAGCTCTTCCACCCGACCATGTGGAACCCTAAGGTCCAACCCCCAAGCTAGGAGTTAACATGAGGTCCCAAACAATGACAGTCAGGTAGACAAAAGACAAAGGACGACCAAACGCCAATACAACACATGGCAATAACTTAAACAACACAACACAACTTAACTTCCAGAGGCGACACAAAACAAATGAGGAGAGACCGAACAAGGGATGCTAGGTTGTAGTAGGGAGAGTGTCATCGCACGGTCCTAGCATGGGTTATCCTGACAGCCTCTCACTAGGCGCTGGCCCCCATCTATGGTTATCCTGACAGCCTCTCACTAGGCACTGGCCCCATAGGGTGACACATGCGGAATCGACCTTCCTTTCGTGAGGACAAGGAAGTCAATCATGCCAACCATGCCTTCTCTACCCATCCTTAGTCTATACAAGCACTATAGGCCATGGGAGAGGAATCCATTAATCTTGTTTAATTTGAAAACTACCTTTAACCCCCTAGTTCATTTTAGGTTATCACTTGATTAATCTACTTTCAACGGGTTATCCTGACTGCCACTTTGGGCACCGGCCCCCCACGTTGAAATCCACTCTCCTTCCTAACACCTAGTAAACCCTAACCACCATACAAGGCATTATAGCAATACACATACATGATCATTGCAAGGCATAAACCCTCTTGCATCACAAACAGAATCATAACACCAATTGTTATCCATCGCCTATAGCATTACAACATTTTACACTTTTACAGATACCAGGTCTCTCCAACAACAATTATGACAAAACGGATACAAGATAGTCACAACTGGTTAAATATCTCATCCAGAGAATATTATATCCACAAAATACATTAACAACTTTCGATAATTCTTCATTCGTGATAGATTGTACTTCATACTCAATTAGAATCACATGTTTAAGACAACACAACACTAGAACACCTATCCACATGTTGGTTGTACTCAGACACGACATACTATGCCTCTGGAATTTTGACCACTAGCAATTTATCATATTACGACAACAAGAATTCTTAATTTCATTAACCATAATATATATAATCACAACGATTTTCTTTTGATCAAATAAATAATGACAACATTATTCTAAATCCCCAATTTATTTGGCTTTTAAACAATCAACTATACTTTTGAAATAATAATAATAATAATAATAATAATATATCAACTAATTATCTAATTCAATTCCTCTTCAAAATATAAATATATCAATGATCTGAACAATTACCATCCTAGTTTATAACTATTTTTCGCAACCAATAGTAAGTTCCTTCTGTATCAAGATCCTAAACCAGAATCCAAGCAATAATGATCAAATCAATTCTTTAAAATAACTTCAAAAGCATTCATCAATTGATTCATCACCAAAAAAAATTTAAATTAAACAAATCCATCTATTAAAACAGCTCATTAGATTATACAAATCCTTCTATAGTATAAAAACTCAAAACACAAAAATAATTGAAGTATCCTATATCATTTCTCCATAGTTCCCTAGTACCCATGCACTCGGTTATCTTATCCTCCAACGATTTCTAAAGTTTCAAGGTTATATGAAATTGAACTTATAGTGAATGCTATACTAATAGCTAGACTTAAAAGGATTATGGATCAAGTATACAGCTGAAGCATTAAAAGTATTATTGCACTAATCAAGAACATTATGAATTAATTATTCATAACTCCCAAATCATGTTGCTCACTAAATCCTCGATATACCCTTTCCTTTGAGTTGGCTCTAGAAAGCAATAATACAAAATGTTTATTTACAACAAATTATCCTACCATAAAACTCAATCATTCCTACAATGGAATTGCCAATAACATTATTATAAAATTAGGTATTTGGCCATCATCTTTCCGTTTTGAATTAATAATAATAATAGTAACAATAATTATTATTATTATTATTGTAATAATAATAATAATGATATTAATAATAATTATAATTATAATAATGATACTAATAATAACATTGATATTAATGATACTACTGTTAATATACCAAGGTCATTGAACACTATACATATATACATGCATTCAAACATATTGTAAAGAAAATAAACATTCCTTAGGGTTAATCTAAGCCAATCAAATGAAATGCATACAAGAAGCACAACTAACCTAGATTAACAATGACGGGTTTCTGCAGACTAGAATTGAAATGATAAATCTTAGTGCACGGAAAGTAAATAAGAAAACTCTGTTTCTGCCTCCAAAATGTGACTTCTTCTCAGTGAAGTGCATCAGATTCTGCGTACTTATTATGCATACTGACAAAATACATTCTACCTATCAAGATGGTTGTAGATTACTCTTAAACCTATAAACTACATTTGCTTAAAAGTTTTATAAAGTCCCTTGCCAATGAACCCAATTTGCAAATTATGCAAGCTTAGCAGGCCCATGAGACTTCATTTCTATACTTCCACATTTCCCATACATATCAATTAGAGAATTGGCAACACCACCACTGGATCAAATCCCCTTCTCAGTGCATAGTTGTGGATTTCCTTGCCCTGTTGCAAAGTTCCTAACCGAGCACATGCTGGGAGAATGCTCACAATGGTGATGGGATCAGGTTTAACTTCTGTATGTTGAAGTTGGCGGAAGATTTGAAAAGCCTCATTATAATTCCCATTCTATGTGTAGCCTGCAACCATTGCATTCCATGAAACAACATTCCTATCATACATCTTCTCAAATATTTGATGAGCAAACTCCATTTTCCCACACTTTGAATACATGTCTACCAAGGCACTTACAACAAAAACATCTGAGTCAAACCCAAACCGAATAATGTAATTGTGGATCTCCTTGCCATGCTGCAAAGCTAATGCGTTAGCACATGCAGGAAGAACACTAGCGATGGTGGCATAGTCATTTTTCACACCGAATAGCTGCATTTCAGAAAAAAACTTCAAAGCATGGTCATAATGGTTGTTCTGTGCATATCCTCCAATTATAGTACTCCAAGAGACTGAATCTCTATGATACATACCGTCAAAGACTTGTTTTGCATCCATGTTGCAGAGATGCTATGCGGGCACATGCTGGGAGAACACATGCAATAGTAACAGAATCTGGTTCCATACCACGCATGTTCATGTCCTTAAAAAGTTGCAAGGCCTCAAGACAATATCCATTTTGCGCATACCCTGCAATCATTGCACTCCATGAAACTACATCCCTTTCAGACATTCTGTCAAAGACTTGGCATGCATCACTAATGCAGCAACATTTAGAATACATGTCTATAAGTGTACTGCCCACAAAATGATCAGACTCGGATTCATTTCTAATTACGAAACCATGGATTTCCTTGCCTTGTTGCAAAGTAGAGAAATAAGCACACGCCCTGAGAACACTGGCAGTGGTAACCAAGTTTGGTCTCAAGCCTGACATTTGCATTTCATGAAAGAGTTCCAAGACATGATCATAATGCTTATTCTGAGCGTATCCCACAATCATTGCATTACACCTACATTCAAACATTATGTGTGCAAGGTTGACCGTCTTGCCTTTGCTGGCTATCTTGAGGACACCCTAGACTTTTTCATTGAGATATCAGTTAAAGCTACGGCAGTTGTATGGCTATGGTTGCAATAGTCGCGAGTATACACAAAATGGATCAGCTGACAAGGTTTTAGACAAAGCGGCCTCTCTTTGCTTTCTAATCACAATCCTACAGCAGCTAGAATCGGCCTTCCAAACCCTAAAACTGATTCCAATTTCTTTTACGAAAACAACATCGTTGGACTGGTCATTCGCCCCCCTTCGAGGTGCTAGAGGAGATGGACGTGATCCAGGCAACTAAATACTTGGTTCTAGTCATTGTTCTGAATGGATCTACCTTGTTTGTCTTTTTCATGTTTCATATCGCTTTATGACTGTAATTGGCAAATGGTTCTTGCTGTAACTTTGGCCTCAAGGCTGTGTATGATTAGCAGTTTACGACATGGAAACTATGACTTTGTTCAAGCAAAAGTCACGACGCCTGATATAAAGCAGAGCGCTACCCTACCTGTATAAATCTAAGTTCAACAAAAAAAATAAAATAAAATAAAGACATTAAACCCATATAATGCCATTGCGTGGATTCATGTTTTTAATTTCGTATTTATTGATATATATCAACTTGCATTTGCTGCCGTCTGAATACCACTACCGTTTCGCTTTCGCTCTGCTTCTACGCATTACACCAGACTATGTTATTTATTTTCCACATTTCCTTTGGTTGATATGGCGAGAGAAAGGTTGCATTCCGCTCCCCAGCTCGTATAAACGGTTGCCATTACATTAAAACATGTTCAGCAGTAACTGATTGCTACACATCTGTACAAAGATCCGCTCGTGAAAGGTTATAAGATATCATATTTTATCTATATATAGTTTCTTATTTGTTTTTTTTTACAGTACGGACTTGAACACTGCAATTAATGTTCATTTTACAGTACAGATAGTACTTTATAATCATATTAACAAGCATTTTTTTGACTTAGTTTAAAGGCTTATTAGTATGCAAAACGTGTAACCATAGACAAGATGCCCAAAATGGACTTGTTGAAAAGGCGAGCTACCACTCCATCTAATGGCTAAGAGAGAAGGTGAAATACAAAAAAACACATCATGGCATCTATGAAATGGAGACATCATAAAGGCGATCTCCTTCGAATATACCCTGGGGAACAATCACAAAGCCGTTGATTCCAGTATAGATATAAATGAGAATGCGATGATCCTACCTACTCCTCAGATATCAAGTCGTCTAATTCACAGGTAGCAAACACTATTCAGTGTAAGGGTTTGGAGGATGGTGGGAGAAACATAAGGAAAAATTCTATCTATTACGGACCCAATGATTCACATCTAAATCTGCACATCAAAAATAGACATTTGCAGAAATGACAGAATGTTCAAGCAGAAAACTATTTAACCAAAATAATTTCGTTTGCAATTAAAGAAGCAATCAACCAAACAAGTTCAGATTCATAAATTAGGCATTCAGTGGAACCTGACTTTGATTATCGAATCGACAAGTCCGTTTTAATTACTGAAGTTCCATGCTTCTTTTCCCAGCCTTCTTCTCTCTTCTTCTACCTGCAATGCTCCCCTCTTTGCCTCTACAAGCTTTTCTTTTATAACACAGTCCCTTTCCTCTTCCAAAGAACTCGGCACGCAATCCCGTGCATCTCCCTTCTAAAAATATATATTTATTTAATTTAATGATCCCAAGAGGTTACTCTTTTTTAAATATTAACACACAATTCTGACAACATTTAATTACTTTATAGCCGACCAACCATATTGTATTTAATAAAGTTATAACATTACAACAATCTATAATTGTATAACTATATATTAATTTATTTTATTAATTTAGTTGTAAATCACTAACATAACTTACAACTATTTTATTTATTTAAATATTTATTGCAAATAATATTATATTAAATAATACAAAATTTCTTACACTCTTTATTTAACAACTATACTTCTAATAAAATAATAATTTATTTACAACAATAATCAACAACTATCGACATTATACTCAATATTATCTTTTATAAATATATTTAATTATCAACATTATAATTTCCGTAATATGATTCTAATTAAGCACAACGACACCTTACACACTTAGACACTTTCTAACCTAGTTAGACTCCAAGGTACAATATTACCTGTCTGCAAGTCATGATCAAATGACAGACAATGACCAAAAGGATAAACTGACAACCAGACCACACTGACATGGGACCTCTTGTTAACTCCAAACAACTAATCCATTGGCAAAGGCACGCTCAGACCTGGTACATCAGGTGGAGTCGGTGCCTAGTACCTGCATTCCTGCAACAACGCACGGTTAAACATTCAAGATATATATCCACATACAGTCCTATAGTGAATGGAAATCGCAGTGGTGTAGGGTACTCGAGAGCGAGTAATACAACACTGTTCCATTCACGTTTATGTATAAACATGTAACTAGTTTGAGCAAGATTTCTAATTACTAGTCAACAACATAAAACATTCAATCCTCCTACAATCCAATATTGCAATTTACATCAAAACATCTGTAACATCTAGTTCATTTATCAAATTCTAAAACATAAAATAATAGAATCCAACATCAACAACTGTTATCATAACAATCAGGTTCATAATGAATTAGCAAAATAACAAGAGATCCATCATTTACGATCTAAAATACTGTCATAAAGTCTAATACTACTAAGAAAACATCCATCTAATAGACGACAAGTTGAGGGGCACTACAATATTTATCTTAATTCTTATTTTCTTCTGTTAATTAAATAAATATTATAAGTTTATTTGATTGGTTCATTTAATTAAAATCCCTAAATTTTTCTAATGTCTCAAATCCTAAATCCACCTCACAAAATCCACTTCATCAATCCACCTCATCAATCCACCTCATATTTCCACATCATCCCTTCCACCTCACCATGTTGCACATATAATTAAATATTCTTAATATTTAATTAGCTAATATCCTCCAAAATCTAAAATTGAATTCTTAATTCAATGTCCCCCATTATTCTCCACCAAATTGAATTCTAAATTCAATATTCTTCATTATCCTCCACCATGGATTCTTAATTCGATTGTCATAATCCATTATCCTCCACCATGGATTCTTAATTCAATTGTCATAACTCACTACCCTCCACTATGAATTTTTAATTCATCCATTATGAATTAAAGATTCACAATTAATGAGGGCCATTGATCTGATCAGTTGATCCTCACCCTCCATTCTATTTTCAAAAAATCTATAAATAGAACTCTCTTCTAAGCAATTGGAGAGACTTCTTCTGGCATCCTTACTATGCCCAAATCCCTCTAAGGATCTTCTTCTTTTTCTTCTCAAATCTCTTCTTCTTACCACCACAATGCAGGAATCATTCTAGCTATTTCTACTTGTCATCTTGAGGAATCGAAGCAAGGAAGCAAGCTCACTGAGGGCCCATTTTCATCATTCAAGATCAAGAAAGAATAGGCGACCAATGGACGCCGCAGGGTAACAAGGGTAACAAGGTTGTAAGTTTTATGCTTTCAGTTGTTTAATCCTGTTATTCACATATTTCCATTGATGTATTGGGTTAATTTATCATCATTGATAGTTTCCTAATTTTCCCATATACATTTTGGCACGCCCGGTGGTCTAACCCATCTTGTGTGTGAGTGTTTGTCTCGAGTTTTTGTTGCAGATACAGGTGTTTCAAAGCACATTCGGGAATCCACACTCACAAGCGGCCTCCTACACACAAATCGAGCTCACCATTGAGTCCGGGAGGTTTCAGAGGTGAGAAATCAACTATCTTTTCCCTAATTTTGTTTTTGAAAAAATTTGAAATTTTTTTTACGTTTCCAAGTATTTTTTTTGCAAAAAAATCAAAAACATACTTAAATCACCAAAAAAAAAAAAAAAAAATCCCTTACAATAGATCTTTTTTTTTATTTTAGTATTTTCTTTTTATACAAACTAAAAAAAAATACAAAAATTAAAAATTAAAAAAAAAAAAAAAAAAAACTTCCTTTAAAAAACAAGCTTTGTGTTAATTTACAAAAACAAAAAACAAAAACTATTAAAAATCCACAATAAAACAAAAATATACCCCAAAAAAAAAAACATAAAAATACAACACTAAATAATAAAAAATAAAATAAAATACAAAACTACCAACAAAAATTTTTTTTTACAACAAAACAAAAAAAAACAAAAATAACAAACAAATAAAAAACAAAAAAAATACCCAACCCCCCGCTCACCCCTCACCCCCCATCCCCCCGCAGCCAAACCATCCCCTGCCTCCCCCCAAAAAACTCCTCCCAACACCCTGCCGACCTCCCTCTACCCCCCTCCCCCTGTGCGCACCCCCCCTTCCCCCGCTCCCCCACCGCCCAAACCCCCGCACCCCCCTGCAACGCCAACCCCCCGATCCCCCTGTAAACCCTTCCCCCGCGGATTCCCCGAGCCCTTCCCACGCTCCGCCCCCCGTCCCCCGATCCCGCCCGTCCCCTCTACCTGCGACCCCAGCGTCCAGCCGCTCCCACCCGGCCCCCGCGCCTCCTCTCCACCCTGCCTCCGCCACCTGCCCACGCCACCACCGCCGCCACATAACCACCACCTCTCCACCGCCACAGCTCCGCCCACCACCTCTCCACCTCCGCCCAACCATACCTACACACACATACATTTTCACACAAAATTTAAAAAAAAAAAAAAAACACAAACAACACCCAACAACAAATTTTTTTTTTACACTACCTTTAAAACAAAATAAAACCAAACAACATGAAAAAAATAAAAAACAAACAAAAATAATTTTTAAATTAAAAAAAAAAATCAAAAATCAAAGCAAAAAAATAAAAGTTTAAACCAAAAAAAAAACAAGGGGGGAATAAATTCATTTTTTTTTCCCACATAGCCAAATAGGGCTTTTTTTCAAATTTTCACAACTTTTGCATACGATACCACAATCGCACAAAATTGGTGGCATCGGAAAGAAGATTCCGAGTACTTCACAGTTGTGAAGAAAATTTCAGGTGACGGTACCATTTTGACCTTTTTTTCGTAGTCAACGTCAAACCTACTTGCAACCTTCAAACGCACATAACTTGAGCAAATTTGCTCCTTTTTCAGCGAAATATTTTCTCAAAGTGTATGGAATTTTATCTAGAATCTGATTATGAACTTCATTTTCCTGTATCAATTCATTTTTCATCTGATTTTATCCGATTATCACTTTTTGCATAACAATCTCCTTGGCCAGTCTATGTGCTTCGTTTTCGATTCTGTGACTGGCAGGTGATCATTCAGGGCTGGAACAACATCCAGATCAGAACATATGGCAAATTGGATAGCGAAAACAATCCGAGCGCACTCATTCTATCTCTCATTTCTTTATCATCTTGTTTGCAAACACACTTCAATTTGGGCTCTCTAAAACAAACATTTGTCTTCATTACATATCAAATTGGGCATAAAATCAATCAGTGTCTTTCAATCACATCTTGAAATGAAGATTTAAAAAGAACCATTGCTTGAAGTGCCTTTCTCACATTTCCATTTCTAAGGGATAATTTACAAGTGCGAGTGTGAATCAAGTGTGTGTGTGTGTGTGCTCTCTCCTCGCACCGCACGGTGACCTTGGAGATCAAAAACACCTCACTTGATTTGCTTTTGTTTACCCTTTCCTAGGAGGCCTGCTAGGGGATTTCATCACCCCTAGGGACGACTTCATTCGAGGCTAAATTGAAAGACACCCTCTTTGAAATCAGAATCTTATCACTCTTGGCTAAGCCCCAAAGAACTTTCTACCTTTGGGAAGTGAAGGTGAAGGGTGGGTTACCCCTTTCTCCCGGTTGTGTGACAAGATTTCACTTTCAAATTTCATAGTCAACCTTGTGCAATCTAGCCTAAGACCCAATTGGCCATACCAACTTGACTAGACATTAGGCTTATGCGGTGTTTTCAAGTGCTTGCTTAATAATCATCACATTTCATTTTCCAAGTCAACAATTGCTTATGTGTCTTGCGTGAGTGATTCATGTGTGTATATGCATAATCATTTGTTTGAACATTATCAAATCAAGCTTTAAAACACCAAACACAAACAATTCATCCTACATTTCATCTACATCACCCAATTTTGTCATTCCACATCATATCCTAATCATACCCAAATCAATTTTATTCTGAACATATCCTAGTCACATCCATACTTTTTCCACATCATCCCTTCCACCTCACCATGTTGCACATATAATTAAATATTCTTAATATTTAATTAGCTAATATCCTTCAGAATCTAAAATTGAATTCTTAATTTAATGTCCCCCATTATTCTCCACCAAATTGAAGTCTAAATTCAATGTTCCCCATTATCCTCCACCATGGATTCTTAATTCAATTATCATAATCCATTATCCTCCACCATGGATTCTTAATTCAATTGTCATAACTCACTACCCTCCACTCTAAATTTTTAATTCATCCATTATGAATTAAAGATTCACAATTAATGAGGGCCATTGATCTCATTAGTTGATCCTCACCCTCTATTCTATTTTTAGAAAATCTATAAATAAAACTCTCTTCTAAGCAATTAGAGAGACTTCTTCTGGCATCCTTACTATGCCCAAATCCCTCTAAGGATCTTCTTCTTCTTCTTCTCAAATCTCTTTTTCTTACCACCATAATGCAGGAATCATTCTAGCCATTTCTACTTGTCATCTTGAGGAGTCGAAGCAAGGAAGCAAGCTCACTGAGGGCCCATTTTTATCATTCAAGATCAAGAAAGAATAGGTGACCAATGGACGCCGCAAGGTAACAAGGGTAACAAGGTTGTAAGTTTTATGCTTTTAGTTGTTTAATCCTGTTATTCACATATTTCCATTGATGTATTGGGTTAATTTATCATCATTGATAGTTTCTTAATTTTCCCATATACACTAGGTGCTCTTTTCTTCTCTGATCTACAATTCTAACACTCCAATATGCCCTCCTACAACTTCACTTTGTCTGCATCATCAACCTGTAACCTGCAATCATAAAATTTTGGGACGGGGTTGTGGTGTTTAGGAGCTTGCCCCAGTCAAGCCCTAGAAGGACACTTAAGTCTTCTAAACACCTTTGTTAGATAGAGCTTGCATGCCCTTGTGAGGCAGAGGCAAAATCTAAATGAATAAATGATCACAAACACAATAGATTTCACTTTGTGGTGAAGATCTCATGAGAGGAAGAAGCTCTTCATTCCATGAGGAAATGGATGCTCAAATCTGTAAACACAAACACATAGACAACACAAATCTGCTCTTGGAACACAATGAAAGCCTTGAATCTCCTTTAGGATGCCAAAATCACATGAACATAATCTCTAATCCACAAATGAATGCCTAAGCATGCTTTTATATGCAACTACAAACACTCCTACCAAGGATTTTGTAATTCAAACTTACCGTGTCAGTATAGGACCCAAATAACGGTCATAAGTCGACACCCAAAAATTTGGACTACCCCGAAATAGGGCAATACTAGGGAATGGGCACCCAAGCCCTCCCCCCTATTTTGGGTAGGGGTTATCTCAAGTAGTCCCCCTAGGTCCTATTTGTCAAGACACTTAGGGGTTTTCTCATCAAGATGTTGAAATATGATACAAAATGTCTTAAATGCACACTAAAGACCTAGGAGCTGTACTTAAAGAGGGAAAAGCCCCCAAGGGGACATTTTTCGATGTTACATTTAGTCCCCACTTTAATGTATGTATAAACACAAGGCCAATACATGCATTGAAGTACGGTTGCAAACACAACAAACATGCTAAGCATGGAGAAGACGTGTCAATCACATAGAAAATAGTAACAGGCATGCAAAACACAAAGAAGACAGTTATAGTCATGTAAAACATGGAGAATACAGTAAATGCATAGAAGACATAGTAATGCATGGAAGACAAAGATGATTTCTTTTCTTTTCTTTTTCTCGTATATATGAAATGCAGATGCAAGTACTGGAAAGTAAACACACCTCCCATAATATAGGATGCACTCATCGCGTAGGTCTTTAAACTACATATATGGGGCAACACACACAAGACACACAAAACCTCCCAAAATGCAGGATGCACTCATCGTGTAGGACTTTAAACTGCATATGCGGCAACAAACACACCACACAAAGAAAGAATACAAAACACACACACTTTCAAGACATGGAGAAAACACGGCAGACAAGCGATGGAGTGTTCCTATTTCTAGGATCAACACAATCTTAGGCACATTACATGCACACACCGAGGATTGGGATTTTCCACAACAATCACTGAAGACACACTTAAGGGTTGAGTTATTCACAGAATAACTCCCCACCTCCGTAGAAGACTTTTGAAAATGACAGGATGATGTAATCTACTTCAAGAAATACACCATCCTTGCATCCTTAGAGGGCTTGATAAAAAGGATATGCTCGATATCCTGCCTCCGTAGAGGACCTAAATGATTGATTGATTTGTAAACAAAATTAGGAGGCATGATGTACTCATCACATAGGTCTTTAAGTTGCACCTGAGGACAAACACATTGCTAACATCTACAACAGATAGCTTACCTTATATGCCCCCACCTTGAGGTGGTTTATATCAAGTATCAATATCAAGCATGTTAAGGTAGGAGAAAACACACAAGGGAACATGAACTCTCACAAAGCCCATGCCCCTCAGAGGTGACATGTACTTCACGATTGTCAAATGTTCCCACAAACACATCCCTGCAAGAAACATGTTAGTGTCTACAATATCATGATAAACAAAAACAATGCATATGATTAACCACACAAAGAGCCAAGGTTATACCATGAATTTAGAGTTTGAGGATAACCATGGGGCTATATTATGAAGCTCTTTGAATCGAGTACCACCAAGGCTAGATTCAAAGACAAACAAAGGTGCACAGAGCAACAGTATTGTTAAGGTTTGTAAATGAGATAAAAAAACATCATCATAGTCACTATGTGGAAAGTACAAGTGCTTCCACAAGCCAAGCATTGGATAATTTATACAACCCCATTGTCATATTAGGAACTAAGTCTATTTTTTAATTGCTCTTGAAAGGGACACTAGGTCCACATTAGTATAAATGTTTTTCATCATCTACCCACTAGATATTGAAAGGAAGCTAGGTGTGCGGAAAACACTTCCTACACTAATCTAATGAGGAGAGGACTATGCAAATTCAAAACTATCCTAACTATTACAGCAATGCTAAAGCATTAACATGAGATATTGCAGCAAAACACAAGAGCTAGAAAGAAGATAGAAGAAGAGAGACAAAGATTTACGGTGGGAAAACCCTTATCGGGTGAAAAACTCCACACTTAGAAACCTGCACAATGTATTAACAAATCTGAAAGAATGTTTACAATACACTTGCAGTGCAAGCTTCAATGGTCTTCGACACTCGTGTCTGGAGTCAATCCGGTAGCATAACAGTACCTGTAAACTTGTGATACAAACTCCATCTCCAAACACTTATATATAGAGAGAAGTAGTACAATGGAGGTAGCTTCTAGAGCAAGTCACACAAAGAATTCATCCAAACCCATGTGGCCCAATTTCTAAGGCCATAAAACATGCGTATGACACTTGTAAGTGATTCTCTTTCATCCCTTACAACCCCCCAACTTGGGCATCTCAAATTTACCCAATTAAGGTATGACAGATGCTCTTACAATGTCATAAAATCCGTCATATATGACAACTCTTACAGCTGTAAGAGAATTTGTCATAACTATCTATTAATAGCAGATTCTCTTACAGCCTTGTCATAGTCAAACTTGGGTGCATACTTCCCCATGCAAGATGCTTTCGGACACTTGTCTTCACCCATCATATAATCTTCCATTTTTGGCCCTTACATGTCATAGATTCTGTCATAGGAATCTGTCATAACTCTTACACGTCATAAACCTCTTACAACACCCAAAAGATGCCAACACATGGAAAAACTCTTCTACCACAAGGTAGAATGCCTATCTCCTCATATGAAGAAAAAAATTACATGTGGTCACCTTCCATGTAGGATGACACATCACCGTGCCAACTCCTACAAAGTGACGAAATAAGATTTGCATCCAAATTACAATAATAGGCAAAAAATAAATACAATTAAATAATAAATGCTAGAAACTTGTAAAGGTTGAGACACCTTAATTCCTAACATTCTCCCATTTGTCGAATACCTTTCAAGAGCCAATGGAAATAACAGGATTTAACTGCTATAGGCCGAGAGGCCGATAGACTCCGAACACCATCTGAACTTCTCTGTGCTCACTGGTTTCATCAATGCATCTACAACATTATTCAAAGTATATACCTTCTCCAAATTTACCTTTCCATCCTCAACCATGTCCCTCACGAAGTGAAACTGAACATCAATGTGCTTGGTTCTAGCATAGAAAGTTAGATTCTTTGCAAGGCAAATTGCACTCTAACTGTCACAACTGATCATGATTTGACCTACATCAACACCAATATCAAAACACAATCTCTTAAGCCAAATGGCTTCCTTACAAGCATGAGTTGTTGCCATGTACTCAACTTCTGTCATGGACAAAGCAACAACTGGTTGTTGCTTACTCATACAGCTAATAGAACCACCAAATAGTGTAAAAACATAAGCACTGGTGGATCTCCTGCTGTCAATGTCACCTACCCAATCTGAATCCACAAATCCATGAATATCAATACAATGTGGAGGTCCTAAAACATTACCATGATAACAAATGGAATACTTGAAAGTACCCCTCAGATATCTGAACACTCGCTTAACTGCATCCTAATGAACCCGTCCAGGATTAGCCATAAATCGACTAAGGACTCCAACTGCTTGGGCAATGTTTGGTCTTGTACAGACCATAGCATACATCAAACTGCCAATAGCACTAGCATAAGGTAATCTACTCATGTCCTCCACCTCACTAGGAGATTTTGGACAATCCTCAACAGACAACTTTGTCCCCAAGGAAACGGGAACACACAATGGTCTACAATCTCCCATGCTGAATCTGTCCAACACGGTCTTAACATACATACTCTAACTTAACCAAAGTTTTTTGTTGGCTCTGTCTCTTCTAATTTCCATTACTAGAATGTACCTGGCTGCCCCTAAATCTTTCATTTCAAACTAAGCGGACAACTGAGATTTAAAATCAGAAATCATATTCTTACCCTTCCCAATGAGCAACATATCATCAACATACAATGCAACAATGAGAATACAATCACCATCAAACTTATAATAAACATAGTGATCCAATTTTGATCTCACAAATCCAATTGACAACACAAAGGCATCAAACTTCATGTACCATCTCCTATGGGATTGCTTCAAACCATACAAAGACTTCTTAAGTTTGCAAACCAAATTTTCTTTACCTTTTACCATGTAATGCTCTAGCTGTGACATGCAGATTTCCTCCTCCAAGTCATTGTGAAAGAAATCTGTCTTCACATCCATCTGTTCTACCTCCAAGTCATAAGCTACTACGAGTGACAACAGGAATCGAATGGATGTCAGCTTTGCAATGGGAGAGAAGATCTCACCATAATCTATACCCTCCACTTGTGAATACCCCTTCGCAACCAATCTGGCCTTATACTTCTCAACACTGCCATCTGCACCAATCTTCTTCTTGAACACCTATTTGCATCCAACAGGTTTCCATCTAGGAGGCAAAAGCACCAAGTCCCATGTTTGATTCTTTTCCAAAGAAGCCATTTCTTCCTCCATGGCCTCCTTCCAGGAACCTGCATCCTTCATAACCAAAGCCTCTGATACAATTCTAGGTTCATCACTGTTAGTGATTAAAGCATAAGCACAACTAGAATCAAGCAATGTAAAACCAAACCTTTCAAGTTGCTTCCTTATCCGTGTAGACCTCCTCAAGAGCTAAGGTTGAGGTTCAGCTTCTTCTTCTGAGATTTTAGAGCTGCTAGAGCTCTCCTCATCATCAGGTCCAACATTGTCTTTCTGTTCAGTCTTCTCAGGGGTGAGAGGAAACTGAACAACATCCTCTTTTCTTTTCTCTTTCTTCTGGCTACAAAATAGTGGAAGAAGGTGTAAGCTCTCTGAAGATGACACTTCTTCTATACAACACTTTTTCAACCATGGGATCCCAAAACTTGTATCCTTTCACACCAACACCATAGCCGATGAAGATACACTTAATAACTTTGTTTTCCAACTTTGACTGCTTCTCCCTAGGCACATGTGCATATGTCTCACAACCAAAAACATGAAGATGCCTTACTGAAGGCTTCCTACCAGACCACACCTCTATAGGTGTCTTTCCAACAAGAGCTGATGTAGGAGATCTATTTACCAGATAGCAAGCAGTGGCAACAGCTTCAGCCCAAAAATTTTGTTCTAGACCAGCTCCACTAAGCATACTCCTAGCCTTCTCCATCAGTGTCCTGTTCATCCTCTCTGCAACTCCATTTTGTTGCCTTGTGTATGGAGTTGTCTTATGTCTTTCAATCCCAAGTTCCTTGCAATACTTATCAAATTCTGTAGAATAGAACTCAGCACCATTGTCAGTTCTCAAACATTTAATCTTTTTACCAGTCTGATTTTTAGTAAAGGCTTTAAACTCCTTAAACTTGCTATAGACTTCAGATTTGATTCTGAGAAAATAAATCCATGTCCTTCTACTGTAATCATCTATAAAAGATACAAAGTATACAGATTTTGATAATGAAGGAACATTAATAGGACCAAACACATCAGAATGAATGAGGTCCAACACACCAGAAGACTTATGAGAACTCGAGTAAAACTGAACACGGTTTTGTTTTCCATAAATGCAATGTTCGCAAAAGTTAAACTCAAGATTACAATCATCTAACCCCTCAATGAGGTTCTTATTTTTTAGGGTACGCAGACCCTTCTCACCAATGTGGACAAATCTCTTACGCCATAACATTGTCTTTTCTTGCAGGAAGTTTAACTTCTAATGCACGATTACAACCATCAGGACTAGAAACAACAGATTTCTTCACTGCTCATTCAGATGGTGGGGATGAAGTGACTACTGCGCTCTTCCTTGAGTCAAAAGAACTATTGCATTGTGCAATGCATGCTTCCAGCTGAAACAGAGTACCTCTTCGAGTACCGTTAGCAAGCACCATAGATCCTCTAGTCATCTTGCATCCTTCTTTCGAAAAGACAACCTGCAGACTACATCATTCAAACTACATATATAAAGTAGGTTCCGTGCTAAGCCTGGGATGTGCATAACCCTAGAGATCCCCTTCACTCGACCATCAGGGAATCAGATAGAGACTCTTCCACGACCAATGATCTTCAGATGAGAGTTGTCACCCAGATACACCTTTCCACCATCAAACTCCTCATACTTAGTGAACCAGTCTCGATGTGACATCATGTGGAATGATGCACCAGAGTCGATTAGCCACATATCATCAGATGCATGGGTTGCTAGGGCTGCGATGAAGGCATCACTGTCATCTTGCGATTTGTCAGAATCTGAATTAGGAGCTTTCTTCTTTTTCTTCTTCTCCTCTTTGCATTCCTTTCAGAAATGCCCGGTCTTTCCACAGTTCCAACAAAGAGCCTTGGACTTTCTAGGAGATTTGGATCTCCCACGGGATTTGGATCTACCCTTTTCAGCTTTCTTGTCCTTCTTCTTCCCTTTCTCCTTGGGTCTTCCACGAACTGCAACGGCTTCTTTGGCTACCTCAGAAGACTTTCTTTGCATCTCTTCAGATAACAGCAAAGAAACCACCTCTTCCATTTTGAACATGGATGTGGTGCTTCCGATTGCCATGACAAGATGATCCCATGAGTCCAGTAGAGAACAAAGTAGGGTCATACACTGATCCTCCTCCTCCATCTTTACACCAATAGATGTTAATTGTGCAACCAGCATGTTAAAGGCATTCATATGTTCAGCTACGGATCCTCCATCCTCCATTTGAAGAGAATACTTTTTTCTCAAGAAAAGTTTATCGACAAGGGATTTGGCTTGATACACATCCCCCAACTTCTTCCAAAGGAGTTTTGTAGTAGTCTCCTTATAGACATTTAACAACACAAAATTGGCAAGACTAAGTCTTATGAGACCCTTAGCCTTCTGATCCTTTTGGTTCCAATCAGCTTGTGACATTGTAGCTGGTTTAGTTCTATTCACACTATCCCAAAGGTCTTGGTCAACTAACAAGTCTTCCATCTTGAGCTTCCACAGCTTGAAATTACTACCGTTGAACTTCTCTACTTCAAACCTACCTGATGTGCCTACCATCTCCTTGCTACAATAAGATACAGAATGCTCTGCACAGACTCCCACTCAACCTAAGATTAGCTCAAAAAACCCCTACCCAACAACTAGGACCAAAGGTGATCAAGCTCTGATACCAACTGAAAGGAAGCTAGGTGTGCGGAAAACACTTCCTATACTAATCTAATGAGGAGAGGGCTATACAAATTCAAAACTATCCTAACTATTATAGCAATGCTAAAGCATTAACATGAGATATTGCAGCAAAACACAAGAGCCAGAAAGAAGATAGAAGAAGAGAGACAAAGATTTACGGTGGGGAAAACCCTTATCAGGTGAAAAACCCCACTCAGAAACCTGCATAATGTATTAACAAATTTGAAAGAATGTTTACAATACACTTGCAATGCAAGCTTCAATGGTCTTCGACACTCGTGTTTGGAGTCAATCTGGCAGTATAACAATACCTGTAAACCTGTGATACAAACTCCATCTCCAAACACCTGTATATATAGAGAAGTAGTACAATGGAGGTAGCTTCTAGAGCAAGTCACACATGGAATTCGTCCAAATCCATGTGGCCCAATTTCCAAGGCCATAAAACATGCGTATGACACTTGTAAGTGATTCTCTTTCATCCCTTACAACCCCCCAACTTGGGCACCTCAAATTTACCCAATTAAGGTATGATAGATGCTCTTACAATGTCATAAAATTGGTCATATATGACAACTCTTATAGCTGTAAGAGAATCTGTCATAACTGTCTATTAATAGCAGATTCTCTTGTAGCCTTGTCACTGTCAAACTTGGGTGCATACTTTCCCATGCAAGATGCTTTTGGATACTTGTCTTCACCCGTCATATAATCTTCCATTTCTGGCCCTTACATGTCATAGATTATATCATAGGAATTTGTCATAACTCTTACGCGTCATAAACCTCTTACAACCCCTGAAAGATGCCGACACATGGCAAAACTCTTCTACCACAAGGTAGAATGGCCATCTCCTCATATGAGGACAAAAATTACATGTGGTCACCTTCCATGTAGGATGACACATCACCGTGCCAACTCCCACAAAGTGATGAAATAGGATTTGCATCCAAATTACAATAATAGGCAAAAAAATTAATACAATTAAATAATAAATGCTACAAACTTGCCAAGGTTGAGACACCTTAATTCCCAATAGATAGAAACACTAGAGGAAGGGAAATAATAAATAAGGGAGGAGAAACAAGTGTCTTAGGGACAATCACGTAGGAGGGTGCCCCCAAGTCACCAACCACAACACTATGTCCGTAAGACACAACAAACAATGATGAAATCAGAGAGAGAGGCAATATAAAAGAATGATACAAATAGAAGGTCACAATAGAGGTAGCCTCCTAGTATCATAGACCTTACAAGAGAACAAGGGGTCATCCTAGGAGGCCTAAACAACACATAACACATCACAAGGGAAGCACATCATGAGAGAGATAAAGGGTTAGAGATACTTACTTGTAGGGTCCTGTCAGGCTAGCGGGTATTGTCAAGAAAATCATCATCATCCTCTCACTCCTTAATGTTAGAGGAAAGTGGGACATAAGGTACCATAGCCCAATTCATGTTTTACTCATCATGTTGTTCATTGTTAGGATCATCTTTGTTTGGTTGAATGCTAGGATCAATTTTTTCTTGTTGAGATGTCAGGTTTATGGCATAATCTTATCTTCTTCTTCTTCTTTCTCTTTCTTTTCTATTTCATTTTCTTTTACCACTTATCTCTTGTAAGATAGGGCTTTTCTCTTTCATAGGTTTGTCCAATTTAGAAGATGAAGCACCAGGATCAAATCTCATTTATCGCGGTGAAATATTTTGTTGTCAACAATGACTTGCTGATTCTGTAAGGATTTCGAGAGAGGAACCTTAGCATAGGGACCTTGTCCTTTCGGTCTAAGGTTCTCTTCACATGCGGGTTGTTTATCTTTTGTTATTTCTTGGATAGGAGGATTAGGCATTGGGTGTAAATGTTTTGCCTTGTAATTTCAATAGCTCAAGAAGTTAAAGTTTGTTTGTAGCTCCAGTTCTTGTTCAAATTTATCTGAAAAGTAATCCAATATGTAATGCTTTTTCTCAAACAAAGGTTTATACTTATTGCGAGGGACAGTAATCACACGTCCATCAAAAGGAAATTTTAGACATTGGTGGATTGTTGAAGGGATAACTTTCATTTATTTTAACCAAGGGTGTACCAATTTAATACAAAAGAGGTCAAAAATAGGGACAACATCAAACCATTGTTCTACATGTTTTTCAAATAGTGTTACCAACAATGATATCTTACCCAAAGGTTTTTCAAAGGTTCCGTTATGTGTCTTGATCATCATATTTGAAGGGTCATAAGAACCTTGCATTAATTGATGTGCAAAGAGGAACTCTTTATTGGAAATATTAGTCATGCAATTAGGATCAATAAGAGTTCCATCCACAAGGTTTCCCATTATTTTCACAGCAATGTAAAGAGGTCCTTCAGTGTCTCCAGTTGTTCTATCATGAGGTGTAAACACAATTTCAAGTTTGGGGACCTTTCATTTCTTGTAGGGTCTAGGAGGGAACCTTTTGTTGTTATTACAATTAGAGGTAATATTTATATGTTTAAATCAATTTCATATCAGATTTAAAAGTTTTTCCAACTTTATGTAAGGGACAAGTGCAAAGCTATATGCAAAAATGACCTAAAATGCTTAGTTTTTTGTACTTTTCCAATGCAAATAAGTGAAAGAAAAGGTGTTGTAAGGATTTTGATCGGGGGAAGAAAATTATATGTTTGATATCAGTGCAATAAAGAAATAATATCTTTCACACCACACTCTTGATGCAAATCTAAGATGACAACAAGTCAAAAGATAGTGAAAATATGCTAAAATATGCAATTTTTTCACCAAATCTCAATGCAAAATAGCATGACAAAAGGTGTTGTGAGGAAAATGATGATGGAAAAAAAATAATATCAGTAATAACAGCCACTTAATTCTAAAATATCCATAGCAACACACTTTTAATGCCACTTAAGGTCAAACCCTAGTAAAAATATAGCAAAATTAGGCAATTTTTCACAGTTTTTCACTTCCAAGACCTAGCAAAAGGGGTGTTGTAACAAATTTTAGGAGGTGAAGAAAATAATAGAAATAATATCAGTCACCTAAATCTATAAAATTTCTCACAACACACTTGGAGTGTGAAGTAGGCCAAACCCTAGGGGAAAAAATAGCAAAAAAGTGTAGTTTTTCACCAAATTTTCAATACAAGAGCCCGATAAAAAGGTGTTGTGAAGGTTTTTAGGAGGGGAAGCAAATAATTACCCTGATAATAGAAAAATAGTGCAAAAATATTCTTCACAATACACCTATAGTGCAAACCTAAGGGGTCAATAAGGCCAAATCTAGTGAAAATCAATGTTTTTCAAGCCTTAGGTTTGAGATCTTGACACAAAATGCTATATGAATGTTTTGAAATATTATTTATGATGAAAATGGAATATAATTAGATATGAAAATGAATTCCACACTCTAGGATGCAAAATACAAGTGCAAATCTAATGAAAATGCATGAAAATTGCTAGTTTTTTGTTGAAAATTTCTATGCAAAAATGCAAATATTGGAAATCTAAATGTAAATTTACACTAAAATGCAAGACTACAGACAAATACAATTTTGAATGAGTCTATAAAATTAGTAGAAAAATCTGAAAGAAGATTTTTCCTACTAACCCTAGATTTTGGAATTACTAGGTTATATGAAAATTGTCAAAATTTCTACAAAACCCTAGCAATTGTATGATGAAAATGTAATGCAAATGATTCAATTTTTGTAATTTTCTATAATTTATCTTAGATATAATGTGTTGTTCTCAAAATCAACTATGCTCATTTTTGTAGACAACCCCTATGAAACTTCTTCGTTTCGTAATCTACACTCTAAGTTCACAAATCGAGACAAGATTCTCTTGGTCCCATGCGAAGTCGTTTGGCATCCTAAACTAGTTTACGACATTCTCTCGAATTGATTCCTTGAAGTTTGTCCAAATTGATTAAGTCGTAAATTGACCAAAATGTCAATTTTGATCATTTTGGGGGTGTTAGTGAAATTTTGAATCTGAATGTGTTAAAGCGGTCAAATTTGCCATTGTTACATATTTTGAGTGTTTATTTGTGTAGTGTCAGTAATTTTTGCCGCTTTTATGTAGTTTTTCTTTCCCACATGTCCGAGCGGAAAAAATTTCACCATTACATGTTCTCGGTCATAAAGCATGTGCATGGTCAGCGGTTTTTACCGCTCTTGCATTTTTGTTAAGTACATGTCATGTCGGCCGAAATCACCGCCTGAGCAAGATCTCCAAGATCTCAAACTTTAGTGGCATTAATGGCCACGCGTGCTAAACATTAAGGACTTGTTTTTAAGTTTCTTAAATGTGTTATTTTGTTGTCTTTTGTTATTTCTATTTCTTAAGTCTTCCAATAGATTAGTAAACCCTTCCTCAAGCTACTTAATCACCCCGACATTGGATTCACATAGATTTTGACTCATCACCGTCACATTTTAGGGTTTTTGTTCCTTTTGACTGGTAAGTCCTCTAATCATTATTTTTGTTATTTGTTTTCATTTAGGGTTTTCTATTTTTCATTCTTTGGAGTCATCAAACCTGTGTTTCCTCTAAATTGTTTTGAGGCAAATCGTCCCCTTCTTCATTTATATTTCTCAAGTGATTTTTGAAACCCTAGATAGTAAATGTTTCATTGGTAGATTTTGCCGATATACAATAAATGACCTTTTGGTAATTCGTTAGAGATCATTACCACTCAAACATGTTCCTGTGTAGTAGTGGTCAAGTTTACCACCTGAGTTCCATGAACTTGAGTAGATGCAAAGTCAGCATTTTCTGCCGCTTATGTGTTTAAAGGCTTATCAAAATGCAAGTGTATGGGCAGCGAAATTCACTGCCCTTACATGAAAACTTGCAATTCCCATTACCTGCAGTAGCAGCATTTTTTGTCTCCCAAACATCAAAGGCCATTTATATCATATGCAATGTCGGTATTTTCTACTACTCAAGCATCAAACTGGTGATTTCTTCATTACCTACAGTGTTGGTGAATTTTACCGCTTCAACATATAACCATTTTACTTGTAATATGCAATAGCGGTAAATTTTATCACCGATGCACGTGCACAATATCCCTCACATGCAAGGGTGGAAAATTTTGTCGCCCATGCAAACATTCTATCAAATTTTCCTCTGGGATATTTTCAATTTAATTTTTCCAAACCCGCTTTCCTCTATTTTTTGGCCTGTTTACACTTTAGTCCTTTCAAGCACATCTGCATAGTTGTGATCATCGACATGCAATTTTCCCAGATTACCAATTTTTCCCCTAATTGCATGGTCATGACTTATTTTATTGCAATTTCTTCTATGGATCTTCTTGCTTCATCAACATCCTTTTGGTGATAGCTCATTCAAATGACTGAGTTGTCTCCGAAGAAGTCAAAAGATGAAGTACAAATATCAAGGTGTTTTTCCAATCACCTCAGTTACTTCTAATGTCGATGACATTAGGGATACAGAGATTGGCTATGTGGACATGGCTAAATTTGTGGAGAGAACCAAGTCAAATAACCCCAACTCTGTAATGAAGAAGATAATTGACAGTAACATTCATTTGGTATCATCTTTCCTGGTGGCAGCCCACAACACAAAATTTGTTCTTCAGTGTGCTTAGTTTTATAAAAGAGATACTAGGGCTGTGGTGGATGCTAGTGGCAATGTGATAATCAGACTAGATCCTCAATTCATTGATAAGGTGTTTATGTGCCCTCCTGCAACAAAAGTGATAAAGCTAGATTTTGTTGAAGCACAAAAAAATATGACAAAAATCCTAAGAAGGCAAAGAAGGTAATTAATACTAAATGGCTCAAAGCTCCACAGTCAAACTTGTCTAGGTGGCCATGGAGTTTTCCTAGAAGCAAGTTTATAGAAGAGGTTGGTGATCTGATTACTCTTCTTAGTAGGATAAGAGGATTGGCTTCTTCTTCACTGTTTCATGAATGGATGTATTCTTTCATCAAGGTAATACTCCAAGGTAAACAACCTATCTTTTGGGGTGAACAAATTAGTAATGCTCTACATGAGAAATTGACAAAGGTATCTACTACTTTCAAATTCTACATGATTTCTTAGTTGGTGTATATAGCAGCCTCTATGAGAATCTTTCCAGGTCTAGCATCAGAAGGAGATAGGAGGGTAATCCTTGTGTATCAATACTACTCTCAATTAACATTGAAGGGTTCTATTCATCATTTTAGGAGAGTAAATGATGCTTTCTTTGTAGTATTCTTGTATCTTTTTGACCCCCAATTAGAACAAAGAAGAGTGTCAGATGAGGCTTAGACAGTGGTAAATGATTTTGGAATCATGTTCTTACAGTTTCCTTCTTTCTCATATCCTTATATGCTTCCAAGGTTCCCCTCAGACAAACTGGTCTTAATGGAGTTATGCAGGCAAATGATCGTCATGCATAATAAACAAATGGAGCTCAAGAAGCCTGATTTCAGGTTCCTAGTTGAAATTGGAAGGTATTCAGTATTAACTGTTGCGAAGGCTAGGGCCATGGAAACTAAGATACAACTTGTAACCATGAAGCAATTCAAGAGAAGACCAAAGTGTGACTACAGGGGCATGAAAGGCAAAATCAAGAGGAAAACCCAATTCCATGAACCTATGGTTGAAGATGTTTGGGTAGATTTGACTACAGGGGCATGAAAGACAAAATCAAGAGGAAAACCCAATTCCATCAACCTATGGTTGAAGATGTTTGGGTAGATTTGAGAACAAAAGAAGATGTCAAGAAGTTGGACTACAACAGGTTATCTCTTGAGCAGATTAAATATTTGGGACTTACTGATATTCCTGAGGATCTAGTGGATGATGGAGAATTGGTCGATGACAGATACAACACTGAATAGACTGCTAACACTCCTCTCCCTCCAATCCAATGGTCTCAAAAAGAGTTGACCTCTTTGAGGAAAAGATTTGAGTCTATATTGGAAAACACCAATAATTAGCTAGCAGATAAAGGAATTACTCTGAAAGAATTTCTTACAGGATCAGAGACTGAGATCCAAGAGCAAATAGGTAAAAAGGTGGAGAACAAGACGAAGAACAAAAGTGATGTTCCCTCTTCTTTCAAAACACATAAGCCTAGAATCAAGTTTGTGATGAAGAAATCAAAGACTGTGGAAAAAGAGTCTGAAATAGAAGATATGGAAGTAGAGAAATAGAACACTAAGAAGCCAGCCACTGAAGAAATGGAGGTTGAAGATAGGCCTACATATCAACAAGAAGATGAATCTTTTTCTACATAGGAGAATGTACAAAAAGAAATGGGAGTCTCATCTCCTTTTCCCGACACACCTATTGCAGTTCCTCTGTCTATTTCTCCCATTGATATTCCCTCTTTTGAATCTCCCTCACCTTCCAAAACTATTTTTTACAATCCTCAAAATACTTTTGAAGATGTTCTTCATTCCACAGAGTCAATTCCTAGCTTGTCTTCTTCATCTTTTGATATTGAGGATACTTCCATATTTGATTAGTTTGTAATGAATACTAAGCAAGTCTCTAATGTAAATGCAATAGGTGCAGTTTCCACTAACACTCCACCTATTGTTTCCACTAGCAGTGCATGTGCAGTTCCAGTGACACCAACAATGGGGACTGATCCTAATGTGAGTACTTATGTGCTTCCACCATGGCTATCAACTTATACACTGAAAAGGAATAAACAAGCCATTTCCCCAGATGACTTTGATTTTAGTAAGTTGGTGCCTGCAAAAGCCAAAGCCCTGAAGAAGTGAGATTTTTTCAAGAATGTTTGAGGACAAGGGACATAAATTTCTAGAGATCGCAAAACCTCTACAGGATGCAACTATGGAAAATTTTGATATGAATGATTACTCTATCTCTAGAGTTGAATTAGGCAAGATAACTCATGAAAGTGCCAAGAATGATATGCAGTCAGCCATGGACATCCTGATTCAGAAATTTGATAGGGAGAAAGAAATGAAAGATCACTACAAAGTGATGGTGGAACAGTTGACTGTAGTGGTGAGGAAAATCACTTTGAATTCAAAAGTAATAACTCCCAAGGCCATTTCTGTAGAAGACCCCATCATCCAGAAAGTAGAAAAGACTCATCTAAAAGGAAAAGTACTTGAAGAGTACTTAGACAGGATGCGTGCACAAGGAATTTCCCTACTTACAGAGCTATCTGAGAAGATAGATAAAATGGGGAAAATAAGAGCAAAGATTGATGATCTCATTGATGTTGTTTCTCAAGATATTGAGCACATAGGAAAGAATCATGATAAATGGTGGAGATGAGAAAACTAAAAATAAGTACTCTAATATCAATTGGTGTCATTCCTAATAGGGATTCTTATATAGAAACCAAAGAGGTATTGACATACAAGAGCCATGTGCTTAAAGATTTGATCAATGACCTTGAAACTACAAGGAAACTCAGTGAACAAAGCGATGTCAGTCTTTTGCATAAATTAGAGGAGCTACCTTGCAAGATTGTAGCACAGGATAACCAATTTCTCTTTGTAGAAGAAATGATTCAGGAATTTGAAGATATGTTCCAGAAAGAGTTTGAGGATAAAACATTTTCAATGGCCTCTATGGAAATTATTCTAGATAATCAGTTGACGTTGGATAATCTGAAAACCAAGTTAACTAGTCATGCAAAATTAGTCACCACAATAAGAGATGCCATAGTGATAGCCAATATGGTTTTCAGGAACACGGTTAGTCTAGATAGTATCGGGATGCAAGCAGCTTTCACTATGTATGATGGTCACATGAAGAAAGATGGCAATACAAGTTGAAGTAGTTTTTCCCTTAGTTTATTTTTTATTTTTCAGATGTATTTTTGAAACAATTTTGGACATATTTACATGTACTTTTTTCATATGTATTTACATGTAAAAACATAGGAAGTCCCAAGTCAATAAGGACTCCTATTTTTGAATAAGTCAAAGTAGTTAGGTTTTTCCTAAATTTTCTCAAGGCCTCTCCCTATAAATACAGAAGGCCTCTATTGTAATTTTCATCTTTTAGTTATTGAAGTGAAACTCTGCCAAATTGAAGAGCATTTTGAGACTTTGAGTTCAAATTATAAATCAAATTTTATCAAGTGAATAAGAAAGAAAGTGATCATTCAAAATTTGTGTTGAAATAACTTGTGTTGTATTGGAAATTGTTCTTATGTCCTTTTCCTAATACTATCTTATTTGTTTGATCAAATACTAGTGTGAGTGAGAATAATCTGGGAGATGTTCTAAAGTTGATTGTGGAGACTTTATGCTACTACAATTATCTTTGGTTTGTGATTAAGTGTTTTAAAGTGAAAGATATTGGAAAGGCTTTGAACTCCTATTATCTCTTGTGATAATTTATTTTGTCATAGTTTTTGGTGAAGACTTTGGGTTACACCTCATTCTATTGTGTTCTAAGTTCTAAATCAGCAAAAGAAGCAACAATAGATTTTGTGCTCTTGTGGGTTTCTTGGTTTTTCTGTTAGTATCAAGAAAGTGTTCTTTTATTTTGTAAACATCATTTTTGAAAAAAGAGAAATGGATGATATGGTCTCACCCCTGAATTAATATTTAGTTTAAGTTAGTTTATAGGGAGCCTCCCCTTGTTGAGAGGAGAGATTTATCTCATTACACTGTGGTTGATATAACCATTTTGGCTTCAGTTAGTTGAAGACAAAATATTCACCCAACATTTTTTGGTGACTCTACTGGGGAAGGAACGTGCAACTTGAAGCCTCATACTCTGAGTTGAAGCATTTTTAGTTCTTTTGTATTTGTTGCAAAAAAAATTTCAGTATACTACATTCTGGTAGATTCATGGTATACAAGAAGCAAGAGAGCTCAAGGTATTATTGATCCTGTATTTGAGTTGATGTAGAAAATTAATTTTGGTCTTTTGCCTCTACGACCTCGCCTTCAGCAAACCAGGAGTTTTCCTCCTACCAATGCCAGGTCTCCAATACCAAGTGAAGCTTCTAGTTCTAGTGCTAGCAAAGTTTTGTCTATTCATACTCCATAAAAGTTTGTTATCCCACCTTTTAATCAGTGCATCATGGCAGCCCAAGGCCCTTGGGGTAACACTTTTGGTCCTCTAAATTTAACCCTACCTTTGCATGAACTACCTCGTAGTTCAAGAAAGAATTTTCCCAAGTTCTATGGTGATGGGAAAGTTCACCCTAATGACCACTTTGTAGCTTTTTACATAGCCTATAGTGTGATAGGTGTTGAGCATGAAGATGTAGCAGTAAGGCTTTTTGTGAAAACACTGCAAGGTGCTACTACAGATTAGTTTTATCATCTTCAAGCTTAGACTGTAACCAACTAGAACACTCTCAAGACCAAGTTTGAGGCTAGGTTCAAACCTATAGAAGATGCACATGCCATATTGGCTCAGCTTACACAAATGAAGAAAGAGCCTCATGAACCTATGCGGGATTTCATCGCTAAGTTCAATAAGTTGAGAAACAGGATTCCTACAACTGCTCAACCAACAACGGAGAATCTTAAGTGTTTCTTTATCAATACTCAACTTCTTGAAGTGAGTTTTTTGTTAAGGCAGGTTGGCCCTACAGATCTTCCTATAGCTCAGATTCTGGCTATCGAAGTTGAAGATGATCTTATCCTTGCGGGTAAGATAAGGAGAGATTCTAATAGAAATAAAGGTTCCTCTTCTACTAAGAATTCTTCCACAAGCACCACTAACCCTATGGTGCAAAATTTAGCAAATGAATTGCTAGCTCTAAAAAGGAAAATGTCCAAAGGTATGTCTGCCCCTCCTTATCGGGATATACCAAGGAGGACATTTCCCAACAATTCATATCAAGGCAATGCTGCTAAAAATCAAGGGCAACTCAATCATCTTCCACGTACACAGGGGAAGCTTGCCATTGAAGCAGTGCCGGTCAACTCAGCAGTTGGCTATTATGAAGTTGAACATGATCATTCTTTCCAACCTGAGTTAGACCAAGAGAATGATGCTAATATCTTTGTAGAAGGAGAAGAAGAATTAGCTGGCGACTCTACCATCAGCTTTCTGAATTACCAAGACGAAGCTGAAAAAGAAGGAGAAGTGTATGATGGAGCATATGTTGTTTTCACTAGGTCCCAAAATCAGTCAACTCAACAAGTTGATAAGGTAAAAGCAAGAGAAGAACCTCAACCAGTGATCTCAATTGCCAAATAGGGAACTCCGCTGCCTTTCCAATCAAAGGACCTAGTGGGCAATAAGCAAGTACATCTAACAATCCTGTATCTTCTACTTCTGTCTCTCAGACCAGTACTACCTCAAATAAAAATCAGAATGATGGATTTCCTTCCTCTGTTTCTAGTTCATTCTAGTTATTTGATATAATAGATCATGCTAGGAAAACCAAAATCCAAATGTTTGAAGTTGAGTATTTACAAGCTAATCATGAATAGTTTGATAGGTTGGCTAAATATGTCAAAAACAAGGCCATTCCTATAGGACAAGATTTTCCAAAAGTTGCCAATGATTCCTCAAAGAACAAATCTACCCAAAATAATCTTGTCACTACTCCCCTTGTTGTCTTTGGAAAAATAGAACCTTTCTATGTTTCTCTATTGGTAAATGGTCATAAGTTGAGCAATTGCATAATAGATTCTGGAGCCTCTGATAATGTTATGACCGCCAAAGTAGAAAACTCCCTTGGCCACACCTTAACTAAGACTTTTGGGAGATGTTTCTCCATGGAAAACAAGCAAGTACCACTTTTGGGTCAAATCAAAGATGCCCAATTTGCATTTGCAGCCTTTCCAGACAAGAGGATTAAGATGACAGTCCTACTAGCTAATGTTCCATCTTCCTATGGTATTCTCCTTGGGCATAATTTTTGCAAGGATGTAGGTGGGGAGTTAAACATGGATCTATTTGAAGTAAGGATACTTGTTAAAGTTGTCATGCAAAAGTTGCTTGAGTCCTTAGGAATGGGTAATTATTTCCTATCCACTGAAGATGTTTCTAGTTCATCAGATGAGAGCTCATCAGGTGATAGCTCAGACAATTCAGATTGAGAATTAGAAGAGTTTTTAGATAAAAGTTTAGGTGAAGGTATAATAATGCCAGATTCTTCCCTCACTGATGAAGAGGAATCTTCTGATCAACAAAATTCTAGAAAATCAAATTCTAATGAGGTCTAGGTTTTAGAATTTGATGGCAGTTGTTCTTCTACTGGTTCTAGAGCCAAAGTTGTTTTGATATCTCCACTAGGTGATATCATCCCTTTCTCATAGAAGTTACAATTTGACAATACCAACAACACTACCGAATATGATTCATTGTTGCTTGGATTGGAAGCTTCTCATGCTAGGGGTGTTAAAATTCTTCATGCTCAAGGGGATACCAAATTAGTGGTTTGTCAAGTGAGAAATTTGTACCAAACCAAAAATGAAGGATTGAGACACTATTCTAATCATGTATGGGATTGCATTGAAGGTTTTGATGCTTTCAATATTTCTGCAGTGCCAAGAGAATTTAATGATCGTGCAGATTCATTAGCTATCTCTACCACTCTCAATGGTTCCTCATAAAGATTTCAAAGGAAACAAGTACACTATTGAGCTGGTCTTCTGACCAAGTGTACCTGATAATGTTGACCATTGGCAGGTGTTCAATGGTGATAACTAAATCATTGCTTTCTTGGAAAGGATGGATAGCTTTGATGAGCTCTATATTGAAGGTAGTGAATCTCCACCATGGGAATACGTTTCTGAAATAGATTCACAAACCGATGAAGAGTTTCTTTAAATGAAAGGGAATAAGATTCTGAAAGGTTTGGTTTCCCTTGAGAAGCTATTTGATAAGCACGACATATATATCAAGTAGCAGCAACAACTGGATTCAAGTTCCTCTATGGAATTTGAGCAAGTAAATTTGAGTTTGGAGGCAGATCCCAAAATGGTCAACATTGGGAAATGTTGCACTGCCGATGAGAAGTTCAAATTCATTACACTCCTTCACCATTACATTGATGTCTTGGCATATTCTTATGATGATCTGAAGTCCTTCAGACCTAAGGAAATTCAGCATGAAATTCCCCTTAAAGCTGGGTCATTGCCTCACAAGCAGAAACAAAGGCAATACAACCCCAAAATATCAGGTACTATCCTTTATGAGCTTCAGAAGATGTTGAATGCAAGGATAGTTTTTCCAATTCATCATTCCACTTGGATCATGAACATAGTTCCTATAAGGAAGAAGAACAGAGAAATTCATATTTGTGTTGTTTTCAGGAATCTCAACCAATCTTCTCTAAAGGATAACTACCCCCTACCCATCATGGACCAAGTGTTGCAAATAGTAACTAGTTTAGAAATGTTGTCTATGCTAGATGGTTTTTTGGGATATAATCAAGTGGAGGTCAACGAAGCAGATCAGTATAAAACTTCTTTTACTACACCTTGGGGCACATTTGCATATCGCAGGATGCCTTTTGGTCTGACCAATGTTGGTGCCACATTCCAGAGAGCAATGGACCTTGCCTTCAGAGATGAGATGGGGAAGTTCATTGTGGTGTATCTTGATGACTTGACTATTTTCTCCAAACATTGTCATGATCATGCGCACCAATTACGACGAGTACTAGAACGATGTCAGCAAAATGGTATCTCTCTCAACCCTAGGAAGTCAGCTTTTGGAGTTACAGAAGGTAAACTTCTTGGACACATCGTATCTCAAGAGGGCACTAAAATTGACTCAGAAAGAGTCAAATCTATTCAAAGTCTTACTCTTCCTACTAGTAAGACTGTAGTTCATTCTTTCTTTAGAAAGGTAAATTTTTTGTGAAGGTTCATTCTTGAATTTGCAAAGAAAACCCGTCACATCATCAACATGATGAAGGGTAAGGCTACTTTCCGTTGGACCATGGAAGGTAAAGCAACATTTAAGGATATAAAGAAGGCTATTGCTCATGCTCCAGTTCTTGTTTGTCTTGACTATACCAAATATTTTGTAGTTTACAACTACGCTTCTGAACATACACTTTTAGCTATTTTGGTTTAGCAAAATGAAGAAGGTGTGGAATCCCCCATATCATTTATGAGTTATCCTCTCAAAGCTCATGAGTTGAAATATTTGAATATGGAGAAGCATTCTTATGATGTGGTCAAGGCGGTAAAGCATTTTCAGTTCTATATTCTGAATTCACATACTGTTGTTTGGGTGCTTGACACAACAGTAAAATTGATTTTGACTCAAAAGGAGTTCAGAACCAAAAGAGGCAATTGTATTGCTAAGATCCAAGAGTTTTATCTTAGTATCAAACCTACTAAGCTTGTGCATGGAAGAGGTTTGTGTCAATTGATCACTGATAACATATCAAAAGAGACAGGGGACGAAGAAGAAGAAGTTGAGGATACACCAACTGTTCTTTTTGTCACTACTACTGATGAGTGGTATTCAAATATCACTCATTTTCTTACCTATGGTGAGTGTCCTACCCATCTATCTTATAAGGAGAAAAGAACTGTTAAGTTGAAGGTAGCTAACTATGTCCTATGGGATAATGGTTTGTAAAAGAGAAGCCTTGATGGAGTATTTCTCCGTTGCATGGATAAAGCGCAACAAAGTAGACTTTTGGAGTCTTTCCACAATCTGGCTTGTGGGGGACATTTTTCTGCACCCATGATGGCTCACAAGATTCTATGAGCTAGATATTATTGGCTCACACTATTTCAAGATGCATACAATTGGGTGCATAGGTATGAGTTGTGTCAACAGTTTGTTGAGAAACCTAAGTTGGCCGCACTACCTCTCAAGCCAGTGGTAATTGAAGAACCTTTTCAACAATGGGGCATCAACTTCATTAGCACTATGAACCCACTGTCAAGTACAGGACACAACTATGTTCTCACTATGATGGATTATTTTACCAAGTGGGTGGAAGCCATCCTAGTTAAGTATGCTACTTCTGAAGTGGTATGCAATTTCCTTAAAGAAAACATTATTTCTTAGTTTGGAGTTCCAAACAAGATTGTAGAAGACAATGCTACTTGTTTCTCTTCCCACAAGATTACTGACTTTTTCTACGAGCATGGGATCATTCTTTCCCATTCTTTAAACTATTATCCGCAAGGAAATGGTTAGGCAGAATCAAGTAACAAAAATCTAGTTACTATTATCAGGAAACTGGTGGATGAGAATCAGAGAACTTGGCATAAAGTGTTGTTTGATTCTTTATGGGCAGACAAGATTACCCCTAAAAGGGCAATAGGTATGTTGCCATTTTAGCTTCTGTATGGTCTAAATGCGGAGATACCAATTACCTTGGAGTTGCCAGAACTGAAGTTGGCAAAAGTAGTGGAAGATAAAACTTTTGAAAGTTCTATTGATAAAAGGATTATGTACCTAACTAAACTTGAGGAGCAGCAAACTATGGTAGTGGACCGTATCTATGAGCACCAAATTCAGGTAAAGAAAATCTTTGACAAGAAAGCAAGGACTTGTGAGTTTCAGATTGGAGATCAAGTCTTGTTGTGGGACAAGAGGAGAGAACCAAAGGGAATGCATGGAAAGTTTGATTCCTTGTGGAGAGGTCCATTCACCACTCATCAGTTCTGTGGTGAAAATACCTTCTTGTTGGAGTATCAAGATGGAACACCATTCTTGCTGCCTCACAGTGGACAACATCTGAAGCACTTCAATCCTTGAAGTATCAGATAAGTTCATTTGTACATTTGTATAGTTTTGTGTTTTTGTTTAGTCTTTTGTGTCTTTTTCTTTTTTGGTAGCTTGACTCTAGCCCAATGGCATGGATGAAGGCACTTAGAGACTGAATTCTACTCCCTTCGATCATTTCAAAGTTTGATCAATGGAAGTTCCCCAATTAGAGCCAGAAGTTGTTCTCAAAATTAGCTACGCTTATTTTTGTAGACAACCCCTATGAAACTTGTCTATTTCGTAATCTACACTCTAAGTTCACAAATTGAGACAAGATTCTCTTGGTCCCATGTGAAGTCATTTGGCAACCTAAACTAGTTTACGACATTCCCTCGAATCAATTCCTCAAAGTTTGTGCAAATTGATTAAGTCGTAAACTGACCAAAATGTGAATTTTGATCATTTTGGGGGTGTTAGTGAAATTTTGAATCTGAATGTGTCAGAGCGGTCAAATTCGCCGCTATTACATATTTTGAGTGTTTGTTTGTGTAGTGTTGGCAATTTTTTGTTGCTTTTACGTAGTTTTTCTTTCCCACATGCCCGAGCGGCAAAATTTTCCACCATTACATGTTTGCGGTCATAAAGCATGTGCATGGTCGGCAGTTTTTACCACTCCTACATTTTTGTTAAGTATGTCATGTCGGCCGAAATCGCCACCTAAGAAAGATCTCCAAGATCTTGAACTTCAGTTGCATTAATGGCCACGCATGCTAAACATTAAGGACTTGTTTTTAAGTTTCTTAAATGTGTTATTTCGTTGTCTTTTGTTATTTCTATTTCTTAAGTCTTCCAATAGATTAGTAAACCCTTCCTCAAGCTGCTTAATCACCCTGACATTGGATTCAAATAGATTTTGACTCACCACCATCGCATTTTAGGATTTTCATTCCTTTTGATTGGTAAGTCCTCTAATCATTATTTTTGTTATTTGTTTTCATTTAGGGTTTTCTATTTTTCATTCTTTGGAGTCATCAAACCCGTGTTTCCTCTAAATTGTTTTGAGGCAAATCGTCTCCTTCATTTTTATTTCTCGAGTGAGTTTTGAAACCCTAGATAGTAAATGTTTTGTTAGTGGATTTTGCTGATATACAAGAAACAACCTTTTGGTAATTAGTTAGAGATCATTGCCACTCAAACATGTTCCTATGTAGTAGCGGTCAAGTTTACCGCCTGAGTTCCATAAACTTGAGCAGATGCGAAGTCAGCATTTTTTGTCACTTATGTGTTTAAAAGCTTATCAAAATGCAAGTGTATGGGCAGCAAAATTCACCACCCTTACATGAAAACTTGCAATTCCCATTACCTGCAGTAGCGGCATTTTTTGCCACCCAAACATCAAATGCCATTTATATCATATGCGATGCCGACATTTTCTATTGCTCAAGCATCAAACTTGCGATTTCTTCATTACCTGTAGTGTTAGTGAATTTTGCCACTTCAACATGTAACCATTTTTCTTATAGTATGTAATAGTGGCAAATTTTGCCGCCAATGCATGTGCACAATATCCCTTACATGCAAGGGCAGCAAATTTTTCCGCCCATGCAAACATTCTCTCAAATTTTCTGCTCTGGGATATTTTTGATTTCACTTTTCCAAACCCGCTTTCCTCTATTTTTTGGCTTGCTCGTACTCTAGTCCTTTCAAGCGCATCTCCATAGTCGTGATCATCAACATGCAATTTTCCCAAATTACTAGTTTTCCCCTAATTGCATGATCATGATTTTTTTTGTTGTAGTTTCTTCTGTGGATCTTCTTTCTTCATTGACATCCTTCTAGTGATATCTCATTTAGATGACTGAGTTGTCTCCAAAGAAGTTGAAAGCAATGAAGTACAAATATCAAGGTGTTTTTCCAATCACCTCAGTTACTTCTAATGTCGATGACATTAGGGATATAGAGATTGGTCATGTGGACATGGCTAAATTTGTGGAGAGAACCAAGTCAAATAACCCCAGCTCTGTAATGAAGAAGATAATTGACAGTAACATTCATTTGGTATCATCTTTCTTGGTGGTAGCCCACAACACAGAATTTGTTCTTTAGTGTGCTCAGTTTTATAATAGAGATACTAGGGCTATGGTGGACGCTATTGGCAATGTGATAATCAGACTAGATCCTAAATTGATTGATAAGGTATTTATGTGCCCTCGTGCAACAGAAGTGATAAGGCTAGATTTTGTTGAAGCACAAAAATAATATGACAAAAATCTCAAGAAAGCAAAGATGGTAATTAATACTAAATGGCTCAACGCTCCACAGTCAAACTTGTCTAGGTGACCATGGAGTTTTCTTAGAAGTGACTTTATGGAAGAGGTTGGTGATCTGATTACTCTTCTTAGAAGGATAAGAGGATTGGCTTCTTTTTCACTGTTTCATGAATGGATGTATCCTTTCATCAAGGTAATACTCCAAGGCAAACAAACTATCTTCTGGGGTGAACAAATCAGTAATGCTCTGCATGAGTAATTGACAAAGGTATCTACTAATTTCAAAATCTACATGACTTCTTATCTGGTGTATATAGTAGCCTCTATGAGAATCTTTCCAGGTCTAACATTAGATGGAGATAGGAGGGTAATCCCTGTGTATCAATACTACTCTCAATTAACATTGAAGGGTTCTATTCATCATTTTAGGAGAGTAAATGATGCTTTCTTTGTAGTATTCTTGTGTCTTTTTGACCCCCAATTAGAACAAAGAAGAGTGTCAGATGAGGCTTGGATAGTGGTAAATGATTTTGTATGCATGTTCTTACAGTTTCCTTCTTTCTCATATCTGAGGGTTGGCTTTTTCCATGGTCATCCTTACATGTTGCCAAGGTTCCCCTAAGACAAATTGGTCTTAATGGAGTTATGTAGGCAAATGATCATCATGCATAATAAACAAATGGAGCTCAAGAAGCTCGGTTCAAGTTCCCAGTTGAAATTGGCAGGTATTTAGTATTAATTGTTGCGAAGGCTAGGGCCATGGAAACTGAGATGCAATTTGTAACCATGAAGCAATTCAAGAGAAGACCAAAGTTTGACTACAGGGGCGTGAAAGACAAAATCAAGAGGAAAACCCAATTCCATGAACCTATGGTTGAAGATGTTTGGGTAGATTTGACTATAGGGGTGTGAAAGACAAAATCAAGAGGAAAAACTAATTCCATGAACCTATGGTTGAAGATGTTTGGGTAGATTTGAGAACAGAAGATGTCAGGAAGTTGGACTACAACAAGTTATCTCTTGAGCAGATTGAATATTTGGGACTTGCTGATATTCCTGAGGATGTAGTGGATGATGGAGAATTGGTCAATGATAGATACAACACTGAACAAGTTGCTAACACTCCTCTCCCTCCAATCCAATGGTCTCAAAAAGAGTTGACCTCTTTGAGGAAAATATTTGAGACTATATTGGCAAACACCAATAATATGTTAGCAGATAAAGGAATTACTCAGAAAGAATTTCTTACAGGATCAGAGACTGAGATCTAAGAGCAAATAGGTAAAAAGGTGGAGAATAGGATTAAGAACAAAAGTGATGTTCCCTCTTCTTCCAAAACACATAAGCCTAGAATCAAGTTTATGACGAAGAAATCAAAGACTGTGGAATGAGAGTTTGAAATAGAAGATATGGAAGTGGAGAAATAGAACACTCAGAAGCCATCCACTGAAGAAATGGAGGTTGAAGATAGGCCTATAGATCAACCAAAAGAGGAAGCTTTGTCTCCACAAGAGAATGTACAAAAAGAAATGGGAGTCTCATCTCCTTTGCCCGACATGCCTGTTGTAGTTCCTTTGTCTATTTCTCCCATTGATATTCCCTCTTCTGAATCTCCCTCACCTTCCAAAACTATTTTTGACAATCCTCAAAATACTTTTGAAGATGTTCTTCATTCCACAGAGTCAATTCCTAGCTTGTCTTCTTCATCTTTTGATATTGAGGATACTTCCATATCTGATCACTTTGTAATGAATAAAGAGCAAGTCTCTAATGTAAATGTAACAGGTGCAATTTTCACCAACACTCCACCTATTGTTTCCACTACCAATGCAAGTACAGTTCCAGTCACACCAACAATGGGGACCGATCCTAATGTGAGTACTTTTGTGTGCTTCCACCATGGCTATCAGCTTATACACCAAAAAGGAAGAAACAAGCCATCTCCCCAGATGACTTTGATTTCAATAAGCTGGTGCCTACCAAAGCCAAAGCCCCGAAGAAGCCAAATATTCTTTCAAGAATGCTTGAGGACAAGGGACATAAATTTCTAGAGATCATAAAACCTCCATGGGATGCAACTATGGAAAATTTTGATATGAATGATTACTCTATCTGTAGAGTTGAATTAGGCAAGATAACTCATGAAAGTGCCAAGAATGATATGCAGTTAGCCATGGACATCTTGATTTAGAAATTTGATAGGGAGAGAGAAATGAAAGATCACTACAAAGTGATGGTGGAACAGTTGACTGTAGTGGTGAGGAAAATCACTTTGATTTCAGAAGCAATAACTCCCGAGGCCGTTTATGTAGAAGACTCCATCATCCAAAAAGAAGAAAAGACTCATCTAAAAGGAAAAGTACTTGTAGAGTACTTAGACAGGATGCGCGCATAAGGAATTTCCCTACTTACAAAGCTATCTGAGAAGACAGATAAAATGGGGAAAATAAGAGTAGAGCTTGATGATCTCATTGATGTTGTTTCTCAAGATATTGAGCGCATAGAAAAGAATCATGATAAATGGGTGGAGATGAGAAAATTGAAAATTAGCACTCTAATATCAATTGGTGCCTTCCTAACAAGGATTCTTATATAGAAACCAAAGAGGCATTGACATACAGGAGTCATGTGCTTACAGATTTGATCAATGACCTTGAAACTACGAGGAAACTCAGTGAACAAAGTGATGTCAGTCTTTTGCATAAATTGGAGGAGCTACCTTGCAAGCTTGTATCACAGGATAACCAATTTCTCTCTGTAGAAGAAATGATTTGGTAATTTGAAGATATGTTCCAGAAAGAGTTTGAGGATAAAACATTTTTGATGGCCTCTATGGACAATATTTTGGACAATCAGTTAACTTTGGATAATCTGAAACCCAAGTTAACTAGTCATGGAAAATCAGTCACCACAATAAGAGATGCCATAGTGAGAGCCAAGGTGATTTTCAGGAACATGGTCAGTCCAGATAGTATTGGGATGCAAGCAAATTTCACTATGTATAATGGTCACATGAAGAAAGATGGCAATACAAGTTGAAATAGTTTTTCCCTTAGTTTGTTTTTCATTTTTTAGATGTACTTTTGAAACAATTTTGGACATATTTACATGTACTTTTTTTATATGTATTTACATGTAAAAACATAGGAAGTCCCAAGTCAATAAGGACTCCTATTTTTGAATAAGTCAAAGTAGTTAAGTTTTTCCTAAATTTTCTCAAGGCCTCTCCCTATAAATAAAGAGGGCCTCTATTGTAATTTTTATCTTTTAGTTATTGAAGTGAAACTCTGCCAAATTGAAGAGCATTTTGAGACTTTGAGTTCAAATTGTAAATCAAACTAATAAGAAAGCATGTGATCATTCAAACTTTGTGTTGAAATAACTTGTGTTGTATTGGAAATTGTTCTTATGTCCTTTTCCTAATACTATCTTATTTGTTTGATGAAATAGTAGTGTAAGTGAGAATAATCTGGGAGATGTTCTAAAGTTGATGGCATTGATATGGTCTCACCCCTGAATTATTATTTAGTTTAAATTAGTTTGTGATAGTTTATAGGGAACCTCCCCTTGCTGAGAGGAGAGATTTATCTCATTACACTATGGTCGATATAACCATTTTGCCTTTAGTTAGTTGAAGACAAAATTTTCACCCAACATAATGCAAAAATAAGAAATTAGATGAAATCATAATGAATTGATACAAAATTGTAATCCTAAAATGCAATTTTTAAATTTTCCAATTTTTTTGAAATTTTATCAATGCAATAAGATGAATGACTATATGAGTGAATGAAATCAACCTAAATCTAAATTAAATCAATTAGAAAGGTTCCAAATTCAATAAAACATGGGTTCACCAAAATATAAAGGTTAAAATTTTGGATTGTTTAGTTTTGGTTTGAATCCTCCTTTCACCAATTACATTCAAGGACCTTCAGATCGAATGGTAGAGCACTATCAGGTCCTTGGTCACTTCCAAATGTAGGGAAACTTGGATTAGGGTGTTTGATTATCAATTTTCCTTCTCTTATGCTCAATTATCCATCAAAACCCTAATTATGCAAATATGATAGTAAATGGATGAATTACAGAAAATGCTTTTGCATAAAGCTGTAAAATAACAAATAACTGCACCCTTGTTTTTAGGGTTCTGAGGTAAAAAATTTAGGGAAAAAAGAGAAGGTGCCCAAGTCCAAGGCCTTGCTTTTTGTTGGGATCTTGAAACTCAGTTTGCAACTTGTTTCTGTTGTTTCAAAGATTTTCTCGTCACGGAGCTTTGAGGACTAATGAGAAGGTGCCCTAGTCCTTAGTGCTCTTTTCTTCTTTGATCTACAATTATGACACTCCAATATGCCCTCTTCCAAGTTTACTTTGTCTACATCATCAACCTGTAACCTACAATCATAAAACTTTGAGAGGGGGTTGTGGTGTTTTGGAGCTTGCCTCAGTCAAGCCCTAGAAGGACACTTAAGTCTTCCAAACACCTTTTTCAGATAGAGAGTATGTGTCCTTCTGAGGCAAAGGCAAAATTCAAATGAATAAATGATCACAAACACAATAGATGTCACCTTGTAGTGAAGATCTCATGAGAGGAAGAAGCTCTTCATTCCATGAGGAAATGGATGCTCAAATCTGCAAACACAAACACATAGACAACACAAATCTACTCTTGCAACACAATGAAAGCCTGAATCTCCTTTAGGATGCCAAAATCACATTTACATAATCTCTAGTCTACAAATGAATGTCTAAGCATGCTTTTATATGCAACTACAAACACTCCCACCAAGAATTCTGTAATTCAAACATACTGTGTCGGCATAGGACCCAAATAATGGTCACAAGCCAATACCCAAAAATTAGGACTGCCCCCAAAATACAGTAGGATGCGGGCGTGGGTGCCCAAGTCCTTCCCCCCTATTTTGGGCATGGTTATCTCAAGTAGTCCCCTAGGTCCTATTTTTTAGGACACTTAGGGGTTTTCTCATCAGGATGTTGAAATATGATACAAGATGTCCTAAATGCACACTAAAGACCCGAGAGCTAAACCTAAAGAGGGAAAACCACCCAAGGGGACATTTTCTGATGTTACAGTAACAATAGATAGAAAGTTCTTTTTTGGAGACCTATCAATGCCATATCTTTCATGCATGTTGTAACCTGGAAGGTAAGCTTGTGAGCCCATTATTGTAGCCCGCATGTTGTTGGGATATAAGCATTGTAATTGTCTGATATATTGAGCATATGAATCTTCTACTACATTCTATTCTTTTGTTGTTTTAGTTGTGTTTACTCTAGTTGCATGGTTAGACAGTCCCTCCTCAAGACCCTCCTTCCATGACTGTACCAAGTGGTATCAGAGTGAATTTTGTGAATCCTTTGGGAGTGAAGGCATTCCAAAAGATCTTGTGGTGAATAGATCACCGACTTGAGGCAGTCTACTTGTGTTTGTCAATAGAGCGCCGATTGTGTGGCAGTTGCTACCTTGTAGTTAGATCATTGAATTGAGGTAGTTGCACTAGATCCTAAGAAGAGATGCCACCAAGGAGGATGCCTATTATGGCCAATATTATTGGAAGAATGGAAGAAATGATAGAGATGATGACAACAATGAAAGTTAGATTTGATGTTGTAGAAGAAGATAGAAGAAGAGGACTAAACCCTAGACATGAAGATGAAAGTGATGATAAAGAATTTCAATCAGCTAACCAAAATGAAGAAACCCTAGAAAAAGAAGAATTAGATCAGGTAAAGATATTGAAGGCTATTTGTAAGATGGGTAAGAGACCTAGAATGGAAGTATCAAACTATACCAGAAACCTAATCCCTGTGGAATTGATTGACTAGATAAATGACTTGGAGGAGTACTTTAAATATGATGAAATTGAAGATCTGGAGAGAGTGATATTTACAAAAACTAAGTTGAAAGGACATGCTCCTATTTGGTGGAAAGAAGTTTAATTAGATAGAAATAGGAGAGGAAAAGATAAAATCATAAAATGGGATAGGATGGTGACAAATTTGAAGAGTCAGTTCATAACTATTGACTATGAGTTGGAATTGTTGAAGAGAATGCAAAACCTAAGGAAAAAGGAGAAATCTGTGAAGGAGTACACTGAAGAATTTCATAAGATGATCATTAGGACTAGACATAGTGAAGCAAACAAGGAAAAAAGTGGAAAGGTACATAAATGGACTGAGAATGAATATTCAAGAAGAACTAAGTTTGGTGAGGATGACAACTATAGAAGAAGCATATCAATTTGCACTGAAAGTTGAAGAAAAGTTGAAAAAGAGACATGAGAAAAGATAGAGATAGAGGAGGCAAATTTAAAAGTGGTGGGACATATTTTAAAGGAGAAAGACCATATATGGAGAAAAACAAGGAGAGTAGCCAATACCGTAAAGATGAAAAGGACAATAATTCTTACTATAGAGGGAGAGATGATAGAAATGTCTACCGCAATAGTAGAGGAAGTCATAATTCTTACTGCAATGAGGGATACTAGAGAGATGAAAAAGGATTTTACAAGAGATAATTCATGGGAACTTGTTTCAAGTGTGGAGGTGAAGGACATAGAGCATTTGAATATCATTAGGGAAGTACCAACAAAAGGACAAAGAACAGTGTAAGAGCAGCCTATGTAGAGGAAGAACTAGTTGGATCAACTAGTTCAGTGGAAGGCTAGAGAAAGGGGAGTCATTGGTCATGAGGAGAGCTTTAATTCAAGTAGAAACAACTGAGGAACCACTGTAAAGGAAAATTTTGTTCCAAACAAGATGCAAATCAAGAGGTAAATGTTGAAAAGTTATCATTGATAGTGGTAGTATCGATAATTTGGTTTCAGAGGAGATGGTGACTAAGCTGAATCTGGCAAGATTGAAACATCTAAAGCCTTACAAGATAACATGGATTCAAGATGAGCATAAGGTATTGGTGAGTGAACAATGTTTGGTGAAATTTCATATAGGATCTTATGTTGATGAGGTATTGTGTGATATTATGCTGATGGATGATGTCATATATTATTGGGAAGACCATGGCAGTATGATAGAAAGGCAATACATGATGGAAGGAAGAATATTTATACTATAACATCAAATGGAAAGTAACATATCTTGATACCTTTGGAAGATGAACCGAAAAGTGAAGTGTGTGGGAATGCTAGAATTTGTTCAGTAGATGGAAGGAAATTTCTAGATGGATTGAGACATGAGAACATGTGTTTTTCTTTGATTCCAAAGAAGTGCGATACCCTAAGTACAGAAATTGTCACCGCAGAAAAAGAAGAACCACTACAAGAGGAGATAACATAATTGTTGACAGAGTACCCATATATCATATTAGATAATGTACTTCAAGGATTGCTACCAATCTAAAGTATCATTCATCATATGGACCTTATTCCTAGAGCTAGTTTGTTTAACAAAGTGGCACATCGGATGACACCAGCAGAAAATGTAGAGCTAAATAGAAAAATATAGGAGCTATTGAGGAAAGGATTGATCAAAGAAAGTTTAAGCCCATGTGCAGTGCCTACAGTACTAGCACCAAAGAAAGATGGAGAATGGAGGATGTGTACAGAATCAAGGACAATCAATAAGATCATTGTTATGTATAGATTTCAATTGCGAAGGATGGATGACATCATGGACTGTTTGAGTGGAGTAATATATTTCACAAAGGTAGACTGGAAGAGTGGATACCATTAGATCAGGATCAGAGAAGGAGATGAATGGAAGACTACATTTAGGACAAATGAGGGATTGTATGAGGAGTTAGTCATGCCTTTTGGATTAACTAATACTAAGTACTTTCATGAGGTTGATGAATGAGGTTTTGAAGAAATTCTTGGGTAAGTTTGTTATTGTATACTTGGATGATATTCTGATTTTTTGTAAGACAAAGGAGGAACATTTGTGGCATATCAGACAAGTATTTTAGAGGCTAAGAGAAGAGAAATTGTTGATAAACATAAAGAAGTGTAGTTTCATGAGGGAATAATTGGTATATTTTGGATTTGTGATTTCTGTGGAAGGATTGTAGATAGAACTTGAGAAAGTTAGAGAAATTGTTGAATGACCAACACCTATGAACATTAGAGAGGTAAGATAATTTCTTGGATTACTAAGTTTATATCAGAAGTTCATCTAAAATTTCAGCACAGTATGCACACCAATGACAAAGACAATGAGGGGTGACAAGAAGGATTTTTAAGTGGACATCAGGAGCAAATAAGAGTTATGAATTGTTGAAGTAGAAGGTGATAGAGCAACCAGTGTTAGCATTACCGGATTTTGACAAAGTATTTCAAGTTGATTGTGATGCTAGTGGAAATACAATATGAGTAATGTTAAGTCAAAAAGGGAAACTAGTAGCATATTTCAGTGAAAAGTTGAATGATGTAAGGAGGAGATATTTAGTTTATGATCAAGAATTCTATGCCATAAATCAAGCCTTGAAGAAGTGGAGACACTACTTGTTGCCAAAGGAATTTTTGTTGTACACTGATCATCAAGCTTTGCTGTATTTGAACAATCAAGGTAAGTTGAATCAGAGACACATGAGATGGGTAGAGTTCATGCAAAGTTACACATTTGTATTGAAGCATAGGAGTGGGAAGTCAAACAAAGTTGTAGATGCATTGAGAAGAAGAAGGAACCTATTATGACGAAGGGGGTAGATCATAAAACACACAACATAAATTGCACATAGAAAATAAAATGTTCTTTTATTTATTTGGACAACCCATTACATTATAGAAGCTCAAATACAATCACAAGATGAATCCTCCATAGGCTACAACACATTACAGCTTCCAATCTCAAGATTCTAGAATCTTTTGCCTTCTATAACCCCCAAATCAACTAGGGTTTCTATTTTCCTGCATATTATTGACTCCACACTTTCCCCCTTAACTCTACTACCCCAAAGGATTCCCAAAAATAGTCATAAATAACCATTTTGGCGGCCTCTAGCCAAAATTTTTAAATTTGCAACTCCCTCCAAAAGTAGGTCAACTTCCGGGAAGCATAACTTTTGATCCTGGTGTCTGATTGACAAACTATTTTAAGCGTCAGAAAGCTCGCAAAGTGAAATATCATGCTGGAAATTCCAAAATGGATTTCCATAAAATTTTTAGGAAGTTATGGGATGTTTTAGTGCCTCATATCTGATTTCAAAAATTTTCAGGGGTTTTTCAGAAAATGGAAACTTTAATATCTTTTAGCTCACACATGATCTTTACCTAATTCCTTCACCAAAGGTCTTATATTTCATTTACAAAGCTTTGTATAAATTTCCACTTCCATCCGTGCCCAAATGCAAACTTTCTAAAAATAGCAAGTAAACTTTCCAAAAATAGTAGATAATTATTTTTAGCAGTTTGGAAAAACTAAAAATTGTACATCATTATTCAAGTGATTATGAAACCAAAAATACTAATTATGGAAAGAAATGAAAACAACTTCAATGATTTTGAATCGACATCTTTTTCGGTAATGCAAGATTGCCCTTACACCACTGGATGCTCCTACATCATTTTGATAGAGATGAGAGTAGAAGTACTAGGATTTGAAGAACTTAAGCATATGCATGAAGAGGATCTTGATTTTGCAAAAGCCTGGAAAGCTTGTAAAAAACCTTTTGTGATAGATAGAAGTAACTGGTTGGATTATTTCATTTAGGAGGATATGTTGTTCAAAGGAAATCAGTTGTGTATACGTAGAAGTTCCATGGGAGATAATCTAATCAAGGAGAAGCATAGTGGTGGATTAGGAGGACATTTTGGGATTGATAAGATAGTAGCTTTGGTGACTGAATATTATTTTTGGCCTCAAATATATAAGGATGTAAGGAAATTTGTTCAGAGTTACAGAGTTTGTTAAATTACAAAAGGGAGTAGTCAAAATACTAGTTTGTACAAGTCTTTGATAGTATTGGAGAGAACTTGGAAAGATATAAGCATGGATTTCATATTAGGTTTGCCAAGAACATAGAGAGGATATGATTTTATATTTGTAGTAGTGGACAGATTTTCAAAGATGGCACATTTCATTCCTTGTAAGAAGAGAAATGATGTTGTACATGTTGCTGACTTATTTTTCAAGGAGATTGTGAGTTTTCATGGATTACCTAAAAGTTAAGTTTCAGATAGGGATACAAGATTCATTGGGTATTTTTGAAGGACATTGTGGAAGAAGATGAAGACAAAACTAAAGTTCAGTTCAACATTTCACCCACAAACAGATGGACAAAGTGAAGTGGTAAATAGGAGTTTGGGTAACTTGTTGAGATGTTTAGTAGGAGATAAAGTAGGAAATTGGGATCTAATTCCACCTCAAGTAGAATTTGCATATAATAACTTAGTAAGTAGAAGTATAGAGAAGACACCATTTGAAGTTGTGATAGGATTACAATCTAGAGGAGTTGCGAAGCTAAGAGACATTAGTGTGGAGAACAAAAGGAGTGTAGAAGTAGAAGAATTTACAAGATATATGGAGATAGTACACAATCAAGTTAGGACACATTTGGAAGAGATGAACAGTAAGTATAAGGAACAAGCAGATGAGAAGAGGAGACATAAGGAATTTTTTGTTGGAGATGAAGAAATGGTATATCTTATAAAGGAAAGATTTCTAGTAGGGGCATACAACAAGCTAAAGATAAGGAAGTTTGGACCATATAAGATTCTTAAACATTTTGATTCAATAAATGCATATGAAGTGGAGTTACTAGAGACATTTGGTATATCACCTATATTCAACATTACAAAACTATATCAATATCATGGGGGGAATCAAGTGATAGCCTTAAAGATGGATTGAAGGATTAGTTACCATAGCAAAAACTGAAGAAGATAGAGAAGATCTTGTATAGAACAGTTGGACTTAGCACTAGAGATGAGATGTGGTACAATCATGAATGGAGGGTCCTAAGAAGGGGATGCCCAAACCATGCAGCAAGAGTAAACACAATGGAAACAACACAATAACAAAATGCAGTGGAAGATTCAAATGCTCAATGTTGCAAGTATGTGTAATCGGTATTGTCATTGGTGACAAGAACAAAGGTGTACTGACAAGAAGGAAAGCTATTGAAGAACAAGTAAATCTATGTTTTCTCTCTATAGTTGAACCTAAAACAGTGATTGAAGCATGCAAGGATGAACATTGGATCAAGACTATGGAAGAACTAATACAGATTGGAAAGAACCAGACTTGGGAACTTGTCCCAAGACTAGCAAACAAGAATGTGATTGCAACTAATTGGGTATTCTAGAACAAACTAAATGAGAATGGAGAAGTGGTAAGAAAAAAGGCAAGGCTTGTGTGTAAAGGTTACCCACAAGTAGAAGGAATAGACTATGAGGAAACTTATGCTCTAGTGGCAAGAATGGAGGCCATCATTTATATTTTTGGCTTTTTCTATATATAAGCATTTCAAAGAATATCAAATGGATGTGAAGTTTGCTTTCTTGAATGGTGAGTTGGAAGAAGTATACATAGAACAATTAGATGTCTTTTAGTTATTAGATGAACCTGACATGGTCTAGAGATTGAAGAAGGCACTATATGGATTGAAGCAAGCCCCTAGTTGGTATGCAAGGTTAGATAGGTATCTATTATAGAAAGGATTGAATAAAGGCTCTACAGATAGAAATTTGTATATCAAAGCAGGAGAAGATCAAATTCTGATTGTTGAAGTATAATTGGATGATATAATCTTTGGAGGAAATGAAGGTATGTGTAAGAGCTTTGTAGATGAGATACAAAAAGAATTTGAGATGTCAATGTGTCGAGAAATGAACTTCTTCCTTGGGATATAGATCAATCAAACAGATAAAGGTATTTTCATTTCACAATCAATGTATGTCAAGGAAATATTAAAGAAGTTTGGAATGGAAGATTCTAAATTAGTATGTACCCCTATGACAATTGGTTGTAAGCTAAGAAAGAATGATGAATCACCTAAGGCTGATCAGAGTAGATATAGATCAATGATTGGAGGATTGTTATACTAAATTGCTACTAAACCAGATATTATGCATGCAGTTTGTCTTGTGGCTATATTTCAAGAAGATCCTAGAGAGTCACATGTTGCAATAGTGAAAAGGATATTTAGATATTTAAAGGGCACTCTAGATCATGGCTTGTGGTATCCAAATTATAAAGACTTTACTTTAAGTACTTATACAAATGCATATTGTGTTGGATGTGTTGATGATAGAAAACATACAAGTGGTGGTGCATTCTTTCTTGGAGACAAAGTGGTGTCATGGCTAAGTAAGAAGCAAGATTCAATATATTTATCTACTACAGAGGTAGAATGCATTGTAGTAGCATCTTGTTACACACAAGTGTTGTGGATGAAGTAAACTTTGAAGTATATCATTGTTGTATATGATGAGCCAATTCCTATCTTTTGTGATAATACTAGTGCTATTAAAATTTCAAAGAATCCTGTGATGCATTCAAGGATAAAACATATCTCAATCTAAGAGAGAAGGTTGCAAAGAATGAAGTGAAGCTTGAGCATGTGCTTACAAACCATCAAGTTGCTGACATATTCAACAAGGATTTTCCTAAGGATACATTTGAGTATCTCCAGGGGAAATTAGGGGTTATTGCTCCTCCTTATTTGAACAAGATGTATAAGGAGATGCATCAGTCTAGTAGAGTTCAAGTATCATATATTATTCTAGACTGATGTTGGAGGCTACCTCTCAAGGGGAGTAGGTAGTGGGTGTGATGGTTGTTGTAGTTAGGGGGAGTAAGTTGTAATTTTGGTTACATCTAAAGGCAAGCATGCAGTGTAGTAAAATAAATGATGTTGTAGAGCAGTAGTAAGAAGGTACAAGTTTGAGAAGTTGTCCAAAAGTATGATTGAAAGTGAGATGTGTAGCCCTTTCCCATTGATGTCAAAGGGGAAGAAAGAGAGCAATGTGAAAAAGAAAAGAGTCGGCAATCAAAGAAGAAAGTATTAGTTGTAAAAGAAAGAAAGAAAGGGGGAGAGCAAGAAAACAAAGAAATTTGGTGCAAAGTTGTGTCTTGATGGTTTTTCACATTATGTGTTTTCATCAATGAAAAAGGGGGATGTTGTACGTATGTGTAATCGATGTTGTCATTGATGTCAACACTTGCTTGTGTTATCATTATTGTCAACTATGTCATTTGTGTGAGTTGCTTATTGTACAAGAATATGAGTAGTCAGTGTCGAGTGGATATCTCTAAGATGAGGTTGTTTAAATGGTATGAGTTGCTTGGTTTAGATGTTTTTCTAATGACAATGTAGTTTCCTTGAAGAGATGTTGAAGTTTTTAGGAATATGTTTATGTTAGTTAGCTTCCAAGTGCTTTTGAGAAAATTTGATTAATAAAGAAAATAGTGTGGTTAAGTAGCATTTTGGCTTATAGAGTAGTGTTATTCTTTTGCTCTGCATTTCCTCTATGTTGAATATCTATCTTTGTGGTTTAGATATGTTGTTCAAATATTTTAATAGTTGTTATATACTAAATTTGGTGCTTTGGTCCATTGTACAGAGAAAATTGTGTCACTAGTGTGTGGACTATGTTTCTAACTTGTGTAGAGGTGTCTAGGAGAAATGTCATTGCTCCGCATTTCTTTGCAAATAAATTTTACATCTTCTAGTTATGGAATTGTGTTTACAAGGTTTATATCTTTCTTCTATTGAAGTTGTTCATGGTTTGGTGCTCTCAAAGTTGATTTTTAGAGACACATTGTATGATAGAGAGAGTTAAGCATGCTAGATAAACAGGATAAGGTTGTGCAGCAGGTGAAAGTGGTTGCTGAGGAATTTGTTGGTTTTCAATATGTTTCAAGATGTTTGTGGAATACTCTAGATTGTGGTGAAGCGTTGCTTGTGGTCTGCAAGTCATTTTGGGTTTGAGGAAGCATGTACTTAAAAGTTCATTGTGTTAACACAAGTTTGACCAACCTTGGGTGTTTACAGTAATTGTGTAGTTGCTTTGGTGATTGTGAAAGTGTGGAGTAGTGTGCTTCGATTTAGGTCCAAGCTAAGACATGTTGTGATCTATCTTCATTCCCTTCCACCATGAGGGTGTTTAGGTCTAGACCTAATTAGAATTTTTTGTGTTATGGTGTAATTCCAACCTTGGAGAATGTTCTCAAGGTTGTAGATAGTATAAATAAGTGGCAAGGGATCATGATTGTGTGTTTACATGCATTGAATATGATGTGAATAATAGAGTGGTTGAATGTGTGGTATAGTACAATCTTTTATGTGTTAGGCTACTAGACGTAGTGAGTAGAAGGTGTCTACTATTCTTCAGTGATGTTGTGAAGGTGATGTTGATGTTGTGGTGAATATTGAGCTTCATTGGAACTATACTCCATGCATATGTCACACACAATTATAATAGTTCAATTCTTGGCAGTGAGCCTTTTGTAATTCAATGTTGATACTATGAGCTAATCCTTAGTTTGGTTTTTCCATTCTTAGGATTTCTATGTAAATATATTGTCTTGTGCATTTAACACTCAATATATCAGATAATCAAAATGCTTATATGCCAACAACATGCAGGCTACAATCAAAGGGCTCATAGGCCTACTTTCTGAGTTACAATAGAAATGAAATATATGGTATTGAAGTGCCTTCCAGAAAGAATCTAACTTCTAAAACTACTTAACTAAAGAACTAACTTCCTAATGCATCTAAGTTTTGTATATATATCATCCTCTAGCTCAAAGTGTCCTCTATATCGACCTTAAGAGGTTACAACTCCAATGAATAATGAAACATGTAGGAAACATGTAGGTCGGCTTACAACTCATGGTATTACTTTGAAAATGAATGAAACTTGATGTGGACCTCAAGGAAGGTCTATCTAGTGCTTATTTGCACGTATGATGTTCCATTAGGCTCTGCAAGTCATGGAAGTGTTCTGCAAACCTTATGTTCTCAACTGACTACATGAATGCTCTGCTCTGTGAAATCTAATGATCTTTTGATAGTGATAACTTTCTATAGACAAAACCAAATCTACTAAAATTTGGGTATGAGGTAGATGACATGGCATAGAATATGGTTCCTTCTCTCTAAGATCTAATATGAGGATGCAGTAAAATGCAGTAGAAAATGCTAAACTATAAATTATTGAACTGAAATGAAATTAAAAGAAATGAAAAGAATGCAAATGTTTTTGGTTGATGCAAGATTGCTCTGCAACCTAGGATGCTCCTACATTAGACACCTAGGGTTGTTGAAAAAGTGAGTCCCTCACTTTGTTGGGGTTAGAGGAAAATTAAGGCGATCTACCTCAGCCTGAGAAATCCATGATAAATATTCTTCTAGTTTTCCTTTCCACTTAACCAAATACTCTTTGTACTGCTTGCCTCTGGTACTACATCCAACTCTGCTATCCAAGATGTTCTCTATCTACTCTAGTTGTTGTTGTGGTAATTGGTCCTTCAATCTATCTTCAAGGTTGTCACTTGCTTCCCCTTCATGATACTAATATAGGTCTGCAATGTTGAATATAGGTCATATACCAAATGTCTCTGGTAAGTTCTCCACTTCATATGCATTCCCTGAATAAAACTTCTTAAAAATATGACATGGTCCAAACTTTCTCATCTTTAGCTTGTTGTATGTCCCCACTAGAAATCTCTCCTTTCCTAGATATAGCATAACTTCATCTCCAACTAAAAATTCCTTATGTCTCCTCTTCTCATCTAGTTGCTCGTTATACTTACTATTCATCTCCTCTAAATGCTTATTGACCTGATTATGTAGTCTCCACGTATCCTAGGAATTTTTCTACCTCTACACTTCTCTTGTTTTCCATACTAATGTCTCTCAGTCCTGCAACTCCTCTAGGTTTCACTCCTATCACAACTTCAAATGGTGTCTTTCCTATACTCCTATTCACTAAATTATTGTATGCAAACTCTGCTTGCCGTAGAATTAGATACCAATTTCCTTCTTTGTCTCCTACTAAACATCTCAATAAGTTACCCAAACTCCTATTTACAACTTCATTTTGTCCATCTATCTGTGGGTGAAATGTTAAACTAAAATTTAGGTTTATCTTCATCTTCTTCCACAATATCCTTAAAAAATATCTAATGAATCTTGTATTACTATATGAAACTATACTCTTAGGTAGTCCATACAATCTCACAATCTCCTTGAAAAATAGGTTAGCAACATGCACAACATCATTGTCTTCTTGCAATGAATGAAATGTTCCATCTTTGAAAATTTGTCCATTACTACAAATATAGAATCATATCTCCTCTATGTTCTTGGCAAACCTAATATGAAATCCATGCTTATATCTTCCCAAGGTCTCTCTGATACTATCAAAGATTTGTACAATCTAGTATTCTAACTACTCCCTTTTGCTAACTACTCCCTTTTGCAACTTGACATACTTTGCAACTCTGAATAAATTTCCTTACATCCTTATATATCTGAGGGGAAAAATAATGTTCACTTACCAAAGATACTATCTTGTCAATTCCAAAATGTTCTGCTAATCCACCACTATGGTGCTCCTTAATCAAATTATCTCTCATTGAACTCCAAGGTATCCACAACTGATTTCCTTTTAATAGCATATACTCCTGAATGAAATAATCTAGGCACTTACTTCTATCTATCACAATAGGTTCCTTACATGCTTTACATACTTGTGCAAAATCAAGATACTCTTCATACTTATACTTAAGTTCATCAAATCCTAATACTTCTACCCTCATCTCTGTCAACAAATTCTTTCTTATATGCAATGCATCTACAACTTTGTTTGACTTTCCACTCCTATGCTTCAATACAAATGTGTAACTCTGCATGAACTCTACCCATCTCATATGTCTCTGACTCAAATTTCCTTGATTGTTCAAATATTACAAATTTTGATGATTAGTGTACAACACAAATTCCTTAGGAAATGAGTAATGTCTCAACTTCTTCAAGGCTTGAATTATGGCATAGAATTCCTTATCATAAGTTGAATATCTTCTCCTTGCATCATTCAACTTCCAACTGAGATATACTACTGGTCTACCTTCTTGAATTAACACTGTTGCTACTATATTTCCATTGGCATCACAATCAGCTTGAAATACTTTGTTAAAATCTGGTAATGCTAACACTAGTTTCTCTATCACCTTCTACTTTAATAATTCAAAACTCTTATTTTCTCCTAATGCCCACTTAAAATCCTTTCTATCACCTCTCATTGTTTCTATCATAGGTGTGCATACAATACTAAAATTTTTGATGAACTTCCAGTAGAAACTTGCTAATCCATGAAATGATCTTACCTCTCCAAGGTTCACATGTGTTGACCACTCAACAATTGCTCTTTCTTAGGGTCCATCTTCAATCCTTCTGTAGAAATCACAAATCCCAAATATACCAATTCTTCCTTCATGAAACTATATTTCTTGATATTTATTAACAAATTCTCTTCTCTTAACCTCTGCAATACTTGTCTAATATGCCACAAATGTTCTTCTTTTGTCTTACCAAAAATTAGAATATCATCTAGGTATACAATAACAAACTTACCCAAGAATTTATTCAAAACCTTATTCATTAGTCTCATGATAGTACTCAGTGCATTAGTTAATCCAAAAGGCATACTAACCACTCATACAATCCATGATTTGTCTTAAATATAGTCTTCCACTCATCTCCTTCTCTGATCCTGATCTGATGGTATCCACTCTTCAATTCTATCTTTGTGAAATATTTTGCTCCACTCAAACAGTCCATGATGTCATCCATACTTCACAATGGGAATCTATACTTAACAATGATCTTAATGATTGCTCTAGAGTCTATACACATCCTCAATTGTAGGTACCGCACAAGGGCTTAAACTTTCTCTGATCAATCCTTTCCTCAATAGCTCCTATATTTGTCTATTCAACTCTACATTCTCTACTAGTGTCATACTATGTGCTTCTTTGTTAGGTAAGCTAGCTCTAGGTATAAGATCCATATGATGACTAATACTCCAGATTGGTGGCAATCCTTCATGCACATTATCTGATATGATGTCTTGGTTTCTCTGTCAACAATTCAATTATTTCCTCTAGCCATGGCTCTTCTTCTTTTACTGTGGTGTTTTCTACACTTGGGGTTCTATACTTCTTTGGAATCAAATCAAAACACATATTCTCATGTCTCAATCCATCCAAAAATTTCCTCCCATCTACTAAACAAATTCTAGCATTCCCACATACTTCACTTTTAGGTTCATCTTCCAAAGGTATCGAGATATATTTCTTCCCATTAGATTTTATACTATAAGTATTCTTCCTTCCATCATGTATTACCCTTCTATCATACTGCCATGGTCTCCCCAACAATATATGACATACATCCATCAGTATAATATCACACAATACCTCATCAACATAAGATCCTATATGAAATTTCACTAGACATTGTTCACTCACCAATACCTTGTGCTCATCTTGAATCCATTTTATCTTATACAGCTTTAGATGTTTCAATATCTCTAGGTTTAGCTTAGTCACCATCTCTTTTGAAACCAAATTATATGTGCTACCACTATCAATGATAGCTTTACAACATTTACTTCCTGATTTGCATCTGCTCCAAAACAAACTTTTCCTTTGCGTTGGCTCCTCAGTTGTCTCTGCTTGAAATAATTCTCTCCTCATGAGTAATGATTGTCCTTTCTCTAGCTTTCCCACTAAACTAGGTGATCCAAAAGGCTTTTCCTCTACATAAGTTGTTCTTGCACTATTCTCTATCCTCTTTCTTACACTTCCTTGATGACATTCAAATGCTGTATGTCATTCACCTCCACACTTAAAATAATTTCCTCTTAATGATCTTTTTTTAAATCCTCTTTCATCCCTCTGGTATCCTTCATTATAGTAAGAACTATGATTCCCTAAGTTTTTAAGGTAGAAACTCCTATCATCTATTGGGTATGAATTGTTATCTCTATCTTCCTTCTTGTATGGACTACTCTCCTTGTTTTTCTATGCATAATGTCTTTCTCCTCTAGAATGTGTTCTACCTCTTTGAAATTTTCCTCCTCTACCTCTCTGACTTTGTTCATGCCTCTTATTCAACTTGTCTTCAACTTTCAATGCAAATTGATATGCTTCTTCTATTGTTGTCATCCTTACCAAACTTAGTTCTTTTTGAATGTTCATTCTCAATCCATTTATGTACTTTGCCACTTTATCCTTTCTTAACTATGTCTAGATATTATAATCATCTTATGAAATTATTCAGTGTAATCCTTCACAGATTTCTCCTTTTGCATTAGGTTTTTTAATCTCTTCAACAATCCCAACTCATAGTTAGCAAGTATGAACTAGTTCTTCAACTTTGACACCATCCTATTCCATTTTATGATCTTATCTTTTCCTCTACTATTTCTATCCAACTGAACTTATTTCCACCAAATATCTACATGTCCTTTTAACTTAGTTTTTGTAAATCTTACTATCTCTAGATCTTCAATTTCCTCATATTCAAAGTATTCCTCCAAGTCATTTATCCAATCAATCAATTCCTCAGGATTCAAATTTATGGTATAGTTTGGTACTTCCATTCTAGGTCTCTTACCCATCTTAGAAATAACCTTCAACATCTTTACCTAATCTGATTCTTCTTCTTTTAGGGCTTTTTCATTTTTGTCAACAGCTTGAAATTCATCATCATCACTTTCATCCTCATATCTAGGGGTTAGTCCTCTTCTTCTATCTTCTTCTATAGCATCCAATCTAACCTTCATTGTCCTCATCATATCAATCATCTCTTCCATTTTTCTAGCAACATTGGCCATAGTAGGTATCCTTCTTGGTGGCATCTCTTCCTAGGATTTGGTGCAACTGCCTCAATTCAGTGATCTGACTACAAGGTAGGAACTACCTCACTATCAACACTTTATTGACAAACACAAGTAGATTACCTCAAGTCAGTGATTTGTTCACAACAAGATCTTACAAAATGCCTTCACTTCACAAAGAATTCACAACTTCTCTTTGATACCACTTGTTGCAGTCATAGATGGAGGATTCTAAGAAGGGACTATCCAAACCATGCAATAAGAGTAAACACAATGGAAACAACATAGTAACAAAATGTAATGGAAGATTCAAATCCTCAATATATCAGATAATCAAAATGTTTATATGCCAACAACATGCATGATACAATTAAAGGGATCATAGGCTTGCTTTCTAGGTTACAATTGAAATGAAAGATATGGCATTGAAGTTCCTTCCAAAAAGAATCTAACTTCTAAAACTACTTAACTCAAGATCTAACTTCCTAATACATCTAAGAGATGTATATAATCATCCTCTAGCTCAAAGAATCCTCCATGTTGGCCTCAAGAGGTTACAACTCCAATGAATGATGAAATATGTAGGAAACATGTAGGTTGGCCTACAACTCATGGTATTGCTCCACAAATGAATGAAACTTGATGTGAACCTCAAGGAAGGTCTATATGGTCCTTATTTTCTATGTATGATGTTCCATTAGGCTCTTCAAGTCACATAAGTGTTCCATAAACCTTCTGTTCTAAATTGACTGCATGAATCCTCTGCTTTGTGAAAGATGATCTTTTGATAGCGATAACTTTCTATAGATGAATCCAAATATCCTAAAAGTTGAGTATGATGTAGATGACATAGCATAGAATATGATTCCTTCTCCATGAGCTCTAATATGAATATGCGGTAAAATGTAGTAGAAAATGCTAGACTATAAATTACTAAACTAAACTAAAATAAAAAAGTAATTAAAAGAATGCAAATGTTTTTGGTTGATGCAAGATTTCTCTACAACTTGGGATGCTCTTGCATAAAAAAATATAAAAAGTATTTGGTTAAGTGGAAGGGAAGACCAGAAAGATTCATAATGGATCTCATAGGCTAAGGTAGACTGCCTTGGTTTTTCTCTACCCCCAAAAAAGTGAGGGACTCACCTTTTCAATGACCCTGGGTGTCTGATGTACGAGCATCCTAGGTTGAAGAGCAATCTTGCATCAACCAAAAATATTTGCTTTATTTTCTTTTCTTGGATTTTAGTTGTAGTTAAGTCATTTACAATTTCAACATTTTCTATTACATTCTACCACATTTTCATTTCAGACCTCACAGAGCAAGAATTAGCTTCTATGCCATGTTAGCTACGTCATATTCATATTTCATGTGATTTGGACATGTTTCCTAAGAGAGATCACTATCAAAAGACCATCAACTTTCATAGAATAGAGCATTCTTCAGTCAACACAAGAATACAAGATTTATGGAGCACTTCCATGGCTTGCAGAGCCAAATGGAACATTACACAAGGTAGTAAAGGACCCGATCGACCTTCATTGAGAATTGTAGCATTTTTCATTCATTTGTGGAGCATTACCAAGAGTTGTAGTCTGACTGACACATTCCTACGTGTTTCATCATTCATTGGAGTTTGAGATTTGTTAAGGTTGATGTGGAGGATTTTTTGAGCTCGAAGATTGTATATAAGAATTCTTTAGATGCACTAGGAAGGTAGTTAGTTTAGTATTTGATATGTAACAATAGATATAAAGTTCTTTTCTAGAGGCCCTTCAATGCCATATACAAAGGTGAATGGAAGGATTTAGATAATTAATAGAACATTTACTTTCAAAGTTTATTCTGATTTGGTTAATTTTGATTGGTCTATGCCATTTTGAGCATGTGAAGTGATATTTAGTGATGGAAGTTTTGAATCAGGACCATAGATTCTCCCGCGGACTCATTGAGATCAATGGTGCACATTTAAACATGGAGAATTTTGTTAGTACACATGTTATTGTAATTGAATTCTAATGTCAATTGTTGTAATGAGCACAAGCTCCAAAGCTATTTTCTATTGTAATAGTCAAACTTTTTTAAAAATAGTTCTTTCTAGGATCTTAGTTGATATACTTTGTATCTCTCCAATATAAGGAGAAATTTTTATAGTATCTGGCATATAGCTAATATAGATATAAGGAGATTGGAATTCTCATAACAGTATTGTACAAGCCTTGAGATTTTGATTGATTCTAATAAGAAAGGAGTACAACTAGGTTGTAGGTTATATTTTCTGTGTGTGACATTATTTGTAATTTTGATGGAAATATTCTATTCAAGTTGAATTTAAATGAGAAACACTGAATGTGTGTATTATTTACGGTTGTCTCCTTGGATATGAATTCTTTTCTTTTGAGTGAAGTTGCTAAGGGTTTTTGAATTCATCAGTATACATTTCCTATATTGTGTGTCTGGATTTTTGCATCTATTCAAGGAATGGATTAAATTGCTTTAAATCAAATATACAGGAAACTATATTGTGCCAAAGGATTATTGAGGAAGAACCATATATAATACTCTTTCTTAGGTTCAGTGTTGTAAGGCAGTAGTGATAATGTTACCCTTTGAATGTGAAGTTAAATTGTTATGAAGAAATTACTCACATATAGGGTTTTGAATTTGTTGCCCTGAATAGACACCAATCTGAAGAGGCCTTTCAAGTCCAAGCACATAAAATTAGTAAATCAAGAAGATTAAACTTTTCCTTTTGTTTGTATAGTGTAGAAGTTGTTTTATGTTTTCAGAGTTCTGAAATTGATGCATATTGAGGACTTGGCTAATCTGAAGTAGGACCTTTTAGACCTCAATTCATTGATGAGAAATTTTTTGCTTAGTTGATATCTCATTGTACTTGAGAAAATATTTCAAATATTTTTGTAAGGAATACCCCCTAGGTCTAGCAGAGCCTGAAGTGAAGAGGAGAGCAATAAATTGACTCTTGTTCATTGGCCATTAACATGGGAGTCCTAATCATTGAGGATAGGATAATTAAACAATTAGTTGGGAACACCAATAGTTCCTCTATGAAGTAGGGTACAAATAATGTTAGGATTAAATCTACTTCTACTAGGATCAACCTCGATGCTTCTTTTGATGAATTTAATCCTAGGGAAACTATGGCTAATGTTTATTGTCATGTTATCAATTTCGGGAGAGGATTTTCTCACCTCATGAAGGTTAATTCTCATAAATCTAAATAGAACAAGAATATTTCTAAGGACAACAAAAACAAAGATGTCATTATAGAGGAAACAACCTCTAACTCTTTATTTCAAAACTACGATAATACTCTTGTAGACACCTAAAATTGGCTCAGATTGAATTAAGTAAATACTTTGATATTTATCTTAATTCTTATTTTTTTTTTGTCAATCAAATAAATATTATAAGTTTATTTGATTGGTTCATTTAATTAAAATCCCTAAATTCTTCTAATGTCTCAAATCCTAAATCCACCTCACAAAATCCACCTCATCAATCCACCTCATCCTTCCACCTCATCCCTTCCACCTCACCATGTTGCACATATAATTAAATATTCTTAATATTTAATTAGCTAATATCCTCTAAAATCTAAAATTGAATTCTTAATTCAATGTCCCCCATTATTCTCCACCAAATTAAATTCTAAATTCAATGTCCCCCATTATTCTCCACCAAATTGAATTCTAAATTCAATGTTCCCCATTATCCTCCACCAAGGATTCTTAATTCAATTGTCATAACTCACTATCCTCCGCCATGGATTCTTAATTCAATTGTCATAACTCACTATCCTCCACCATGGATTCTTAATTCAATTGTCATAACTCACTATCCTCCACTCTGAATTTTTAATTCATCCATTATGAATTAAAGATTCACAATTAATGAGGGCCATTGATCTCATCAGTTGATCCTCACCCTCCATTTTATTTTTAGAAAATCTATAAATAGAACCCTCTTCTAAGCAATTAGGGAGACTTCTTTTGGCATCCTTACTATACCCAAATTCCTCTAAGGAATCTTCTTCTTCTTCTCTTCTTCTCTCCTTCATACCATCGTAATGCAGGAAATCATATCACATAGCCATTTCTACTTGTCATCTTCAGGAATCAAAGCAAGGAAGCAAGCTCCCTAAGGGCCTATTTTTATCATTCAAGATCAAGAAAGAATAGGCGACCAATGGAAGCCGCAGGGTAATAGGTTTCGTTGTTTTATACTTCATTTGTTTATGCTTGTTATTCACATATTTCCATTGTTGTATTGGGTTAATTTATCATCATTGATAGTTTCCTAATTTTCCCTTTCACATTTTGGCACGCCCGGTGGGATAACCCCATCCTGTTTGTGAGTGTTTGCCTCGAGTTTTGTTGCAGATACAGGTGTTTCAATGCACATTCAGGAATCAACGCTCACAAGCGGCCTCCTACACACAAATCGAGATCACCATTGAGTCCAGGAGGCTTCGGAGGTGAGACATTGTGCCCTCTCATTTCCTTAGTTCTTGTCATTAGTATTTTTTTGAAAATTTTTGAAATTTTTTTTCCTTTTTCAAGTATTTTTTCTTTTTTACGAAAAACAATATAAAAAAAATAACCCAAAAAAAAAACATTGAAAAAAGAAAACCTTTTTGCTTTAGGTTTATTTGTAATTTTATGTTAACATTTTAATTTTAAAAAAAAATTAAAACACATTTTCAAAAAAACAAAAAATTTCTTTGAAAAACTTTTTGTGTTAATATAGTTAAAAAAAAAAAGTTAATAAAAAACAAAATTAAAAAAATAAAAAATAAATTTTTTTTTTAAAAAAAAAAAAAAAAAAAACAAACAAAACAAAAAAAACTCCCCCACCACTCCCCTAAAACCTACCACCCACCCTGCAGGGGCGTTAGTCCCTGCCTCCCCCGAAACTTCCCCCGTCCCTCTTGTGCATACTGCCCTGCCCCTCCACTAACCCTAGCGCCCTCCCACGCGACACCCCCCTCTCTACCTACATCCCTCCCCTCCCCCTCCTGGCTGCCTCTCCTACAGCCTCCGCTACCCCACGCTCCGCCTCCTCCGATCCCCCCATGCTTCGCCTCCTCTGCTACCCCACGCTCCGCCTCCTCCGTTCGTCCTCTGCACTCCCCGCCTCCCGACTGCCTCTCGCGACCCCAGCGCCTCCCATGCTCCGCCTGCGCCCTATGTTCCCCTGCCATCTTCTGCCCTCCTCCACACCTTCCCCCTCTGCTTGTCGCTGACACCATCGTCTCTACCCGGCCTCCCGTCGGCCCCCCTGCACAGACCCGTTCCAGCTGCTCCCACCTGGCCCCCGCGCTTCCTCTCCACCCTGCCTCCGCCACCTGCCTGCGCCACCTCCGCTGCCTCCTATGCGCCGCCCTCACTCTACTACTCCTATGCACCTTCGCCCAACCCTCCACCAATCTACCCACACACACACACACATTACACAAACACCAACTCAAAAAACAAAAAAAACACACAATTCCAACAACAAAAATTAATAATAATTTTGTAAAAATATGAAACAATAAAAAAAATAAAAATCATCACAAAAACAATCCAACATTACAAAAAAAATTAAAAATGTAAAACCAAACAAAAAAAATCAAAAATAAAAATAAAACAATTAAAAAAAAAAAAAAAACACAAGGGAGGAGCTCATTAATTTTTTCCCACTTAGCAAAATAGGGGTATTTTTTTCTTTTCGACATAATTTTTTGCAGGAGTACCTAATTTTTGCACAATTACACTCGTTGGAACAAGGATTTAGAGTACTTCACAACGGTGGTGATCTTTTCAAGTGACCATACTGTTTTCTAGTCTTTTCTCCCAGTCAAAGTCAAACTTGCCTTTAAACTTCCAACCATCATAACTTGAGCAAATTTGCTCCTTTTTCAGCGAAATTTTTTTTCAAAGTGTATGGAATTTCATCTAGAATTTGATTCTACACTTTATTTTCATGTATCAATTCATTTTTCATCCGATTTTATCTGATTATCAATTTTTGCATAACAATCTCCTTGGCCAGTCTATGTGCTTCGTTTTCGATTTTGTGACTTGCAGGTGATCATTCGGGGCTGGAACAACATCCAGATCAGAAAATATAGCAAATTGGATAGTGAAAACAATCTTGGTGCACTCATTCTATCTCTCATTTCTTCATAATCTTGTTTGCAAACACACTTCAATTTGGGCTTTCTAAAACAAACATTTGTCTTCATCACATATCAAATTGGGCATAAATCAATCAATGTCCTTCAATCACATCTTGAAATGGGGATTTAAAAAGAACCATTGCTTGAAATGCCTTTCTCACATTTCAATTCTTAAGGGTTAATTTACACGCGTGAGTGTGAATCAAGAGTGCATGTGTATGCTCTCTCCTCGCACCGCAAGGTGGCCTTGGAGATCAAAAACACCTCACTTGATTCACTTTTGTTTACCCTTTCCTAGGAGGCATGCTAGGGGATTTCATCACCCCTAGGGATGACCTCATTCGAGGCTGAATCAAAAGACACCCTCCTTGAAATCGGATTCTTATCACTCTTAGCTAAGCCCCAAAGAACTTTCTACCTTTGGGAAGTGAAGGTGAAGGGTGGGTTACTCCCTTCTCCCGGCTGTGTGGCAAGATTTCACTTTCAAATTCCATAGTCAACCTCGTGCAATCTAGTCTAAGACCTAATTGGCCATACCAACTTGACTAGACATTAGGCTTGTGATGTGTTTTCAAGTGCTTGCTTAGTAAGCATCACATTTCATTTTCAAAGTCAAAAAAAAAAAAAACTTGCTTATGTGTCTTGTGTGAGTGATTCCTGTGTGTATATGCGTAATCATTTGTTTGAACATTGTCAAATCAAGCTACAAACACCAAACACATAAACAAATCAATTTTGTTTTGAACATATCCTAGTCACATCCATATTCATTCCAAATCATCTCCACATCATCATCAACCTAGTCCTAGTCAACACTTGTCAAGATGGTCGTAATCATTCAAGGGGGCTATCCCTCTAATCATGTGACAAATCCCAAGCCTAAGGTGACAATTCAAGGGGGTTATCCTTATAATCATGAGACAAGACCTAAGCCTATAATCACAATTCAAGGAGGCTACCCCTCTAATTCAAACAATGAAATAAAACCAAAGCCCAAGATCACAATTAGAGGAGCCCCTCTCCCTAATCCAAATCGTAAAGATAATGTAAGATCCAAGGTCACAATCAAAGGTGGCTATCTTCCTAATCCAAGTCATGAAGACAATGCAAGACCAAAGATCACAATCAAAGGAGCCTCTCCTCTTAAGACCAAGTTTATACTTTGAGGCGGCCATCTCTTTACTTACGAGGATGAGACAAGTCCACAACCCAATCCATCCACACATCAAATCAATTCTACATCAACTTATACCACTTCATACCAATCTAATCCATCTACACATCAAATCAATGCTGCATCAACTTCTCCCACTTCATATCAACCAAATTCATCCACATGTCATATCAACCCTCTATCAACCTATCACAACCCTTATCTATATCAATCCATATCACAACAACCATTACCCTATGCAACCCCTCCATCATCATCACATCAACACATTTACCAACATCAACAACAAATCAAATCACAACAAGAAGTCCAAACACCATCCCAACCTCAACAAATTCCACCACAACCTTACATGTCATCATCCTCAACTTCATACCAACCTAACTCATCCACCTATCATGTCAATGCCACATCAACAAATCAACCTTCACCCCAACATTATCCAATTTCTCATTCTGACATTCCAACATACCACCAAGCCCATCCACGAGGCAACCAACAACAAGAACATGTAAGCCCAAATCCACTATGGCAACAAGATCAAATGCCCTCAACTTCATACCAACCCCAAATCCTTTTGTCTACATATCCTACCATTACACCTAGCTACCAAGACTATCAATGGCCTCCACAACAAACACAAGTGAGCCTAAGTCCACCTTTGCAACAAGAAGCACGTACAAGTCCAAGTGGCCCTTTGTATCTAAACCATGCTAGCCTAATACAAAAAGACTTAATTACCTTTGCCAAGGGAGATACCAATCTAGGCAATGCATCTTATGAGTGGCCTTCACCATCCAATCCCATGCCAACACATGAGCCAACAAGTCCTATCATCAGACCACCATGTGATCCTACCCCTAGTCCATCTTCTAGCCCATCACGCCCTTCATCAACTCCATACCCATCTTCTCCCAATCCTCCAGCATAGGATCCCTTGGACATAATCGTACAACAATTAGTTCAAACAAATTTGATTGAGCTACCACCGATAGAACCTTTTGTACCAATCCTTAAACCCACTCGGTATAAGGAAAACCATTATGGTGTATACCATAGATATAAGGGCCATACAACAACCAATCGTGTCAAACTAAAGAGATTGATCAAAAACATCATAAATGGTGGTAAGATTATCCCTTCATCCAATCCAAATCCTAATCTACCCAATCCAATTAGCCCCCAACCTAGTCCTAGTCCTAAGCCTACAACATCATCCACTCATCCATTCTATCATCCATCTACCCATACACCTGTGATAGAGGTGATCCAAGGACTACTAGCAGAAAGTCAACCATGTCCCCACAGTCTTGTCCTTGACCTTACCAAAGATTCTTCCAATACCATGTCAAATCCTACAACCCCTTCATGTCATCCGCAACCCCTTGAGCTTCTCAATGAGCCTTCTACCATGCACCTGAGTCAATGTCCGTCACACCCTCATGTTGTTGACCATGAGCCCATCCAAGCACCTTCCACTTCCATTCAAGCAACCCAAGAGTTATGTCAAAGGTTTAATCCTAAGCATGTGCAAACATTAAGCCCTAGTCCAACTCAAGATCAAATCACTCCTATGCAACCCATCCATAATATGTATCTTTTCCATGATCAAGATGATAGCCATAATGATGAATCTATCCCTGAGCCACTTGATCCTATCCATCTCCCAACAACCATTCACGAGCAAGCTATCCAAATTCAGCCCATCCATAACATTTACCTTCTTTATGATCAAGATAATATCTATGATGAAGAAGCTATCCATGAGCCAATTGATCCTATCCATAATCCTATAACCATTCACAAGCAAGCTATCCAAATTCAACCCATCCATAACATTTACCTTCTTTATGATCAAGATAATATCTATGATGAAGAAGCTATCCATGAGCACCTTGATCCTATCCATAATCCTCTATCCATCCATGAGTGAGATATCCAAATTACTCCTGGTCATCTGTCATCTAGCCCTATCCAGAATGAGCAAACACCCACTTGTCATGATGAGACACTTGTCCCCCAAGTAAGCATAAAAGATCAAACAAATAACTTGGATCTTAGTGAACACAGTGCTAATCACGATCCTAATGATTCTCCTTCCACATCCACCATCGCTTCCACTTCAAATCCACCATATATCCTTGGTCTTACTACCTTCATGCATGAATGTTCTTTCTTAGAACTCCAGCAACCATTACCCACTATCTCGCCTTCTCCATCCAATAAAGAACTTGTGTCTAGTGTTCCACCTACACATAATCCCGCTGTCCACCGTATACTCTAGAATATGAACTATCAAGGTAAAGGCTTAGGCCTTCATGAACAAGGTATTTTGGAACCTATCCATGTCAACGTTCCTCCACCTTCATACAGCCTTAGATACATACCCCAAGGTGCACAAACTCAAGATGTTGGTACTTCCTCTACTCCTCCTAAGTCTACCACTTTCCATCGCAAACCCTATCATATCCCCAAAACATATGTCACCATTCCACCTCCATCATCCTATAATTGTCACAAGCATGTGACCATACATCTTCCAACCTCCACTTTGCCTCCTCTTTTACCGACTCTAAATATCCCTCCATCCACTTTGCCACCATGGCTTCCAACACCTAACATACCTATCATTCATAAGTATCCTTACGTCCCTAATCATGGCCAACAAAAGCACACATCTTTTAAGCATAAAGCTTCCAATCATTCCATCCACTCCACCCACCCCATGGGATTCGAAAGAAAAAATTTTGATGCCTTTCCCTATAAAGCCAAAAATCCAACTAAAACTCCTAAGGACCCTCATGCCTTAGGGTATCGATGTGAAAAGTCTCTAAATCATCCATCTTCTAAGCAAAGTACATCTACAAAGCTATCCAAGCCCATACCTCCACAAGCAAAGCCCAAAAGCAAAATGGTTTGGGTTCCTAAGAAAATAGCTAGTAAGTCAAATGAGGCAGCCTCCCCCACATCTCAAGAATCCCAACCACCTATATCCATCCAAAAGCCTACTTCCATCCAAAACTTCCATTCCTTTCAAACATCCCACAAGCAAAACAAAAGCACTAAAAATACTAAATCTATGTGGGTTCCTAAATCACTTCATCAACCATCTCCTAAGCAAACATCTTCATTGCTTCCTACACCACCATCTCATCAAAAGCTTCAATGTTTATCACGGTGTGTGCAGCCATTGGTCATGGTTCCTTTCCACTTCACAACACCTCCACATAACTACATCTCCCCTTCCTTCCACTACTATCCTACATATCTTCCTCATCCTATGGTCCATGCCATTGTATAAGCCTTCCCTCCATATTCTGCATCATAATCCACTATCTACCTATGCCATATCACTTTCATACGATCCCCTACCAACATCTATGAGCACACAGGACATGGTCCATTCGACAGTATCTATCTAGCGGGACTCCCACCTTTCAAGGAACTATGTACTTGAGTCTTTCCAATATCCACCTTCTCCTATCTAAATATTCAAAAAAGAAGAGAAACAAACAAAAAAAAAGAGTAAAGAAAAATCCCTTCGTCCAATGGTGAAAACTTGGTAAACATGTGCCTTGGATAAGTACCAGGATGAAAACCTGGCAAACAAGCATCCTGTGTAGGTTGATCTTCTATGTCACTTACACTTGGGGGCACATTGTCTCATCCAACCTATACATTTGCAAACTATCTATCCCATTATATCATTTTCCATCCATCCAAACTTCCCTCCTCTATTCTTTGGTCTTGATAAAGATTGGGAGCACAATGTTGACAAATGTTTTGAATGGCTCTTGACATACCTTATCCCTCCAAACCATGCCAATCATTCATTATCTGCTCATCCTCCTCTCGTCATTAGCATTGCCATGCAAAATCCTACATACTCTACCTACAATGGGGCATGTTATACTTATGCGACATCGTCCTTGGAGATCACATCCTTGTTTTCCCCTATCCAACCCCATCACCTTCACCTCTAGACTTGGTGTTCCCTTGTTAATGGTATCTAGCGCAAAGGCTATCCAAACGAAATCCAATGAAACCATCATAATACAACATACCCTTTCCAAAATTCAAAAACTCCAAAAAACATCACAAAATAAAAAAAATCAAAATTATCACAAAATAAAAAAATCCAAAAACATCACAAAATCAAAAAATCCAAAAAACATCACAAAATCAAAACAATCCAAAAACATCGTAAAATCAAAAAATCCAATAAACATCACAAAAATCAAAATATCAAATATCCACAAAATCCCAACAACAAGTATCATCACAATGCTTCAATCTTTTCTCCTTTTCCGCAGCTAACCCCCTTTAACAGGCACATTGCTCCTACAATAAGGTTGTTATCTTCTCAACACTTTCCACTAGGGTTTACCCCAAACTACGTGGCCTCTGCGTCATCACGTAGGCAAGGCCATTTAGCAATGAGCCCCTAAGGCACTAGGTCAGTCCCCTAGGTCCCTCCCACCAATAAGGATTGTGATACCTTCTGCTAGACAAACAAGAGAAACAAAGCACGCTTCCCAAAACAACAATCATGACGCAAAACATTAACCTATCCAAGGCAAAACAGAGCACCATACTGAAACACTCAAGCTAAATCTCATATCAATTATGGCAAGAAACAAACACATCTAAATGCTAGAATGTTTTGTGATTGGTTAGATTAACTTACAAAGTCTTGATTTATGCTATCACGCCTTTCTATGCTACTCGAGGATGCCAAAAGCTAGAGATGCTATGATGGGGGCATGATTATTTTCTTTGTTTGCTGCTTGTGGATTAAACTTTAGTAATGTGATGATTTCTGTGTAACGACATGATTGGTAAAAGATCATCGAGGACTCCGAGATCTAAACATGAAAAGGGGCAATCCTTGTCTGTTGAAAAATCCATGTAAGTAATACTCAGGTCATCTCGGTCTAATTATACCTAGATGCTTGTATTTTCTTACAACATAATAAAGCTCAATTATGAAAGCACTTCAAAATACTTGCTATATCAAGGTGACAAATATCCACATCTATATCCATACCGTATCCAATCACATCTCATATCCATACCATATCCAATTGCAAGTCTATCCTTAATCCATGCCAATCAAGTCAAATCAATCTTTTCAAATGATCCAATCACAATCAATGGTCTTGATCCTTGTCCGGTCATAAACCAACTCAATCAGTTAATCAATCAATTGTCTTATACAGGATGTTGCATTGTCGAAACCAGACCAACACACAAGTCTTATACGACATGCTTCATTTCCTGACACCAGACACTATCCTTCGTGTTGCTCTAGGGATATATCATTCCCCGCCATGACAACACTATCATATCAAATGTCTTAAACAGGATGTTGCATTGTCGAAACTAGACCCAGAGTCTTATACGACATACTTCATTCCTGAAAAACCAGACATCATCGATCCATATCTTTGGTTTACTACTAGACATGGGCAATACCTTGTTTGTTCCTGTATCATTTGTGCATACTTGCTTACTTGCTTGTGTGTGTTATCATTTTTATCCTGCATTCCATATCATTCATCCCTTTCTTCTGCATTCAACCATTTCATCTCCTATCAACATATCTTATCGTGAGATTGTCTGTCTCATGCCTGCCGCCTTCTCCCCATCCAATCTCTCGAGGGGGCTGTTGATGACTGTTTTGATGCAATCATAACAATAAGTTAAAATTCACATAAAATGAACTGAAACTATACTTGAAAGACAAGAAGGAATCATTTGGTGATTCAACTAATCCCAAGTCTACAATGGTTCGGTTGGTCAAGTTCAGTTGGTCAATGTGAAGCTGTAATGTTCAAGGGGCCTTACATAGTTTAGGTTTGTTTTGTGGTTTACTGGACTAAGAATATGCAAAGAGGTCATAGATTTCAACAAGTATTCTGTTCATTTGCATACAAGTGATACCGGGCTGCAAGTTTCAGAGGGTTTTCTTGGATTTTTTGCAGCTTTCTTCTTTATCTGTTTATGAAAACTGTCTACTTATAGCTCTGTTATGCATGCTTCTTCAAATTTGAGACAATTTCCTTTGGATTTCTACGTTTTCAGCTAAATATTTCAGATGGGTTGGGAAAAGTTAGAAAGATCTACTCTATACCTCACTTAATCTACAGAAGGATCTAAGTGTTTCTGTTATGCACTATGTAAATACCACAGTAGTTTGATCAAATCCACAGTAAAAACCCTAAATGTAAGTTCTGAGCATTTTCACAAACATACATTTAAAATTGCAAGCTCTCAAAGAAGATATTTCAAAACACAAAGAAGAGCAGGAGAACACTCAGAAGATAGATGCAGAACTCCAGATTCTATTGTATTAGAAACTAATAGCCATACATGATTTACAATGTAAGAATGACTCCTAGTTTCATTGATCATACTACAGAGAACTTACAAGCTTTACAGATACAGTAAGGCAGCCAGACATTCCACGCGCACCTTACTGCAGACAAACAGGCGACCTCCTTCTTCTACTTCTAAACTATGCTAAGCTATCATGCTGTGTTTTCCTAGAATCTCTGTTGTAGGCCCTAAAAATCCCTGTTGTAAAGTATTACAGTGTAGAGAGGCACAATATAAAGACATTTTGATTGTCCTCACTACAGCAAAAACCTAACTGAACCCCTGGTTCAAACCCCTGGTTACAGCAATAAACACAGGTGAACCAGCTCTTCAAAATATCTCTGAGCAGTTGTCAAATCTGGGTGAAATATTGCCCTTTTTGAGAAGTTCCGGCAGCTGGGCAATAACTTCTGTTTGTCTGTTGCAGTAATACCTTCAGCTGCAACCTTTCTCCTCACTTGAATGGCTTTGACTTTTCACATTTCATCCTTATCTTCTTGCTCCTGAGATCAGATCTTCTGCCTCCATGAGGTCACTGCGTTGACTTTCCAGCTGCTTCCTCAACTGCAAGCCCGCAAGACAAGACAAGCAATAAGTTTCACATTTATCATAAAAATAGCATGAAATTAAAATAAGCGTTCAAATCCAGGTGACAGCGCAAGATGGAGAAAATCGGATCCAGAATCCTCTCAAAACGCGTCCAAAATGCGCTCAGACTGCTCAAAATTGATCAGGTCAACTATCGCTGACTGAAAAAATGCCAGAGGCGCCAAAAAAAACACTTTAAAATGTCCACCGCCTCATTTCCCGCCCATCGGCATGACCATCGCTGTCGGTGCGTCAAAAAAACATGTTGGCCGACATACTTCATCATCATGATATTCGCTTCTGCATATTGGAAAAAAGAGAACAACACCATCATCATCATCATGTTGAAGAAGAATAGGAGGATATGAATATAATCATGCTGCCGAGGAAAGGAAGATGATGGTGACGTCATCATGATATTCGGGCTTCATTGAAATGCTAAGGATGACGTCATCATCATGTTCGGTTAAGATCAGGGGGATATTTGTGATATCGGGTCACCTAAGGAGCATGATCAGGATGATGAAGTGAATATGACCCCTTCGCGGCCAAGGTAACCCTCTCGAGAAAAATCAGCATGATGAAGATCATCATCATATTTGCTTTTGTCGAACTTGGAATAAGACGTCATCATCATATTTGGGAACCGGATCGTGCTTCGGAAAATATCCTGTTGAAGGGAAAAAATGATGATGATGATGATCATCAGGATATTTACTTCTTCGTTTATCAGATCGGGATGACGTCATCATGATATTCGGAGCCTTCGTTAAACTTGAACATGACGTCATCATGATATTTCGCCAACCGGCTCATGTTTGGGAAAAATCCTGCCGAAGGGAAAATGTGATGATGATGATCATCAGGATACTTGCAAAAGGTTGTATTTCATCGGCAGGAGGACTTGGCGAAATATCGGTCGTACAAACAAGATCATGATGATCTTGACAATATGACAGGATAAAAATATGATGATGACGTCATCATCATATTTCGTTTTCGGAGCACAAGGATGAGTTGGTCATCATGATATTTGGGCCAGGGTGATATTGCAAAATATGATCGTGCGGTTGAGGAATGCAATATCGACTTCTTCTGAATAGATAGGGTGATCATCATGATATTTCGCTAACCGGAGATCAGGAGGATATGAAGATGATGATCCTCTTTCTCGAATTATCATGATGATGATTCCAGCACTTAGCGAATTTCAGCGAATGACCCTCTTGGAAGACCAGGATGATATGAAGTCGTCATCATCATCTTCGTGAAGTTCAGCAAATATCATGATGATGACCTTGCGATAGGTTTATAGCACGCGCATGCAAATATGCCGAAGGTGGATTTTTCTAAGTCTGGGTGATCAGCATGATATTATAAGATCAGGTAATGTTGAAATATCATGATGATGCTCGCGATACAACAGACCACTTCGACGGGGGAACTTACCTTGACTTAAAGCCGATGTCATCATGATATTTGAACCTCAGGATATTATCGGGGGGGGGGGGGGGTGCGTTTCAGATATGATGATGATGATGTTCTTCATGTGACCAAAACCGAGTTTATAACATATGACGCTCCTAAGAAAATCATGACGCTGATGATGCGCACAAGGCCTTTTGACGGGTAAAGGGTACTACCACCTAAGATTGACGTCCGGATACTGCGACTGCATGATTTTTAGCGGGTGATAGACCAAGATCATGATGATCCTATCAACATGACTTAGGATATAAAAATATGATGATCCTCCTGCGAATATCAGGTTTGACCAAGACTTTGACCGTGCATAACTTCCACATATGGACGAATTTTCAAGTGAAGTAAAAGGCAAACCTGCATGGAATTTCAAGCTCTTTCTAAATATGAGGTCACAGCAACAAAATATGAACTTTGACAAACTAACCTCATGATGATGACCTACCTCATGCAATATCAGGATGATGATGCACCTGACCTTCATTTTTACCAGACCACCAGGAAGCAGAAAAACACCAGCAGAAGCAAAAAGCAAAACATCAGCAGGGGTCCCCATTTTGCTAAGGAGCATAATGGGGCGTGTTGTGAACATCACAACAACTAGCAACCAAAACAAAACAATTAAATTCAGAGTGTTCAAGGAAACTAGATGTAATGAACTCATAACTTCCAACTATCTTTTCTGTAAATTACTATTCAGCTTGAGACTCAAAGTATTCAATAAAGATGCATGAATTTCCATTTTCAGTTTAGTTGTGTGCATGTGATTAATTATCCTCATCTTGAAGATCGGTTGAACAAACCAGTGACTGACATTAGCCTACGTAGGTGAGGATATTCCCTCATAGCCAACCGGATAGAGCCTTGCTGCCAGCGAGCGTCTATAGCCCCGGCAAGGTTATTGTTACAATTCTCCTAAGTAGAGCCCCACTGCCAGCGAGCGTCCATAGCCCCGGTAGAGTTACTTAGATGGCTTAATCTGGATTTTCAGTATAATCCGCTTTATTCATTTATTATTATTTTTTTTTGTTTCCTAATTTTGAAAGATTTCATAAGGTATAGCAATTTGTAACTTCATGATGATGCAAGGAGTGGACACTTGCTGAAATTAAGCTGAGAATTGTAATGGTAGCAAGGGTGACCTCTGATTTTTCACCTAATATCTACACTGGTAGGTTCAACAAACCCAAGGATTTTAGGTGTGTCATCGTGAGAAACCTGCTTCGAATTCTCAATCACATTTATTGAATACGAAACTTCAGAAGATGAACAACTCTCTACATTCATGACAGTGACAGGTTATGTGTAAATTGCAAATGGTTAACCTGAATATCCTAAATTATATACTGTTTTGAATGGTTGCTAGTTCTGCTCCTTAATACTCTACAGTAAAATAAAGATCCCTGCTGAGGAGACAACAAACAAACCAAACAAACAGGCTATACAAACAACAAAACAACAGAAAAAACTGTACAAACAGACAGAAACAAAAAGCAAAAACAAACAGAGGACAAGCTATACAAACAACCAACATAAAAAGAAAACAGCAAAAGAAGAACTATACATTATCTACAGCATTTTACATTAAGAAAGAAAGGACTGCCTCATCCTGACCTTCAAGCCTGGAAGTAGTGTTTCAAATGCTGGCCATTAACTGGTAATGGCACATCTTCTCCAGTCAAGGTCTTAAGTCTAGAGGTGTTATCTCCTATTATTTCTGAAATTTGTAATGGACCCAGCCATAATTTATCGAATTTTCCATGGCTTCCTTTCTTTTCATGTGCTTTGTCCCAGCACAACACTAAGTCTGATATCCTAAATGTTTTGACTCTTGCCCTTTTGTCAAACCACCTCTTAACAACCGCTTGGTGTTTGGCAAACTTCTCGAGGGCTTGACCTCTTTTCTCCTCTAGTTGCAACATTTGCACTATTCTGGCTTCCCTATGGTTATCAAAGCCTAGATATTCATTGGCAAACTTCCAGGTTGGTATTCTCAGATTGACCGGAAGTATGGGATCAGTCCCATAAACTAGGTGGTAAAGTGTGCTACCTAAAGCTGTTTTGAACTTGGTCCTATCTACCCATAATGCATATCTTAATAGGGTATTCCATTCTCTAGGACTTTTGGCAATTAACCTCTTGATGATGTCTAATAAGATTTTGTTTGTTGATTCAGCCAGTCCATTACCTTGAGGGTAATAATTCGAAGAAAACCTTAGAATGATCCCATATTCAAATGCCCATTTAGAAAATTTTAAAGAAGAAAAAGCAGGGCCGTTATCACATACCAATGAATAGGGCGTTCCAAACCTGGTGATAATGTTTTCTTCAAGGAACTTGATAACTACCTTAGTTGTGGAAAATTTGCAGCAGGTGGCCTCAGTCCACCTTGTACAATAGTCCGTTACCGTCAATATAAACTTGTGTCCTGCAGAAGATGGGGGATTGATGACTCCGATAAAATCCAAGCCCCATTGTGCAAACGGTCTGGACTCGATCACAGGCTGCAGTGGATTGGCCAGATTTCTTCCTTTGTCTGCTGCAGTCTAACAGGTGTGGCAGCTTCTGATGTGACCCTTAGTATCTTTGAATATAGTGGGCCAGTAATAGCCCGCTCTCAGTATTTTGTGTGCTGTAGCTAAATGGGAACCATGGCCGGTTCCGTATTTGTCATGTAGTTCTGTCAACACTTTATCAGCTTCAGTTCTGTTTATGCATCTCAAATAAATTCCATCATGGTTCTTCCTGAATAGAAGACCTCCTTGCACCATATAATGCTGTGCCTTAATCTTCAAAGCTCTCCTCTGAGAAGCCTTCATCTTGCCTGGGTACTTTCCAGCCATCAGGAAGGTGCTTAAATCATCGTACCAGCCTGATGCGTCTTGGGAATTCAATACATATTGCTGTTTTATTAGATTTGGATCCATGTTTGCTATTGTCTGCACCAACGCCTGCCCTCTAACCAGCTTTGCGGGAATGATCTCCATGTCAAATTCTTGCAGCGTGGTGATCCATTTGGCTCTTTTTTCTCCAGGCTCGTTCTGCATCAGCAACATCTTTACTGCTGCGTCTGGTACTATGGCTTTAATCTGGCTGCGCAGGATGTAGTGTCTGAATTTTTTCACAGCCTTTACTAATGCAAATGCCTGTCTTTCGATATCTAGATATCTCAGCTGTGCATCCTTCAGAGGTGCACTCATAAATGCTATGGGCCTCTCTTCATTATTTTCACCTTTCTGTGTCAAGGCAGCAGCGACAGAATGAGAAGATGCGAAGGAGTAGATGTAAAATGGGCACGTGTAGTCTGGACTTGCCAATACAGGGGCATTAGAAATTGCCTCCTTGATATCTTCAAATGTGGCTTTGGCTACTGGCGTCCATTCCATCTGTGCATCTTTTTTTAACATGGCATTCAACGGCTGCACAATCTCTGCAAAACCTGTTATAAACTTCCGAACAAAGTTAATTTTACCAAAAAATGATTTCAATTCTTTCCTACTGTTTGGTATTTGCAAATTTTTTATGGATTCTATTCTATCCGGATCAATTGAAATTCCATTTTCAGAAATGACATGGCCTAATAATTTACCTTCAGTTACGCCAAATATACATTTCTTAGGATTAAGGGAAATCCCATACCTTTCACATCGCTGGAGTACTTTTCTGAGGTCCTCAGCGTGGGTGGATGCATCCTTGGAATACACAGTTAAATCATCCATATATACAACAATGCATTTACCTGATAATCCACGGAATGCAACGTCCATGGCCCTCTGAAAAGTGGCACCTGCATTAATCAGACCAAAAGGCATTCTTCTATACGCATAATTTCCCCATTTGCAAGTGAAGGTGGTTTTTAGTCTATCCTCTCTGTCAATTAAAACCTAGTTATAACCTGAAAAACCATCTAAAAAAGACATCATCTTTGCGCCATTTACTGCTTGCAGTACTTCATCTATTGGGGGCAAAGGATAATTATCTTTTTCAGATGCCTTGTTTAAATTTCTAAAGTCTACGCACAACCTGATGTCTCTGTTTTTCTTCCTCACTGGTACTAAGTTAGCTACCCAGACAGAATGTCTGACTAGAAAAATTATTCCAGCGGACAGTAGTTTTTTAACTTCCTCAAAGATTAAAGGCTCTAGAATGGCGTTTACAGGCCTCTGTTTCTGCCTAAATGGTTTGACTTCTTTTCTTAAAGGTATGACGTGAGTTATGATGGACTCATCAAATGTTTTCAAGTCTTCATAAGTCCATGCTATGACATGTTTATATTTTTTCAGAACATCCAGAACCTCTTTTCTGATTTTCTCATAGCAAGCTTTCCCAATTAGTACATTTTGTGGATTTAGCTCAGTCCCTAAGTTATGTAAATCACACTTACCCCCTTCTGTTTTGGGTAAGTCTTTCTGTCTTATTATTCCGTCGAAGTCAAAGATGTGTTCTAATTCAATTACTCCTTTTGGCAAGAAGTTGCTCTTTAAGTTGATCATATCTTCTTCATCCCATGTTACTTCAGGCCTTTCTTGTTCATCAATAATTTGGGCCTCAAATGCCTCATTACAAGTCAGAAAATCAATAATTTGCTGATCCTCTCCAAATACTTGAAAGTGTGTAACGTTGTCTGGTATACTGGGCATGTTAACTAGCTCAACAGCAAATCATCTTAATCCTGACAGTGTCAATGGTTCTAATGTACTAGCAGCAACTGCTAATGCATCTGGCCTATGGTTTAGCTCTCTAGGAATGTGCTCTATGTTAAAAGCATCAAATGAATCCATTAAACCCCAAACTCTATGTCTGTAACTGATCATCTTCTTATAATTGCAGGCATATAGTTTCCTCACTTGTCTGACTACTAATTCAGAGTCTGAAAATACTCTGATGGTTTTTACCCCTTTCCTGATGGCCATGACAAGTCCTAAAATTAGGGCCTCATATTCAGCAATATTATTAGTGCAGGAAAATTGTAATCTATATGCTGCCAAATGTGATTTACCTTGAGGATTTATGAGTTCAATACCTGCACCTGCGCCCTGTTTTGATTTGGACCCATCACATTTTAATGTCCACATGCCATCTTTACTTTTCTGATCTTTTACCTTGGCATACTCTGTCCCTTTTATTGCCTGTGGGGTGTTGTCTTGTTTATTCATGGGTTTTTCCGTTTGGTTATCTTGCATATGTGTGTTTGTAGTTTGCAACTCAGAAAGATAACTACCCTTGTCCTCTATTTCTTTTCCTAAATCTGGAATCAAGGCATCTATATTATCCTGAACATATCTCTGTGTTGGATCAGGATTCTCATTTTTCTCTTGTGACTCTACCTTCCCTATGCATTTTTTGTATTCATATTCAATGATGTCTTTGCATATTTCACAATTCTCCTCAGAATGTTGCCTATCATGGACTCTACACCTATTTTTATATAACTTACATTGGACTGGGAGATTGTGTGTAACGCACTCTTCCACCTCTTGTCTAATGGCATGACCAAATTTGTCTATTGCATTGTTTTCCTCATCTGAAGAATTTCCGTCAGACTCAATGAATAGTGCTGTTCTATTGCTGACACACTTCTTTCTAATGTTTAACATCATAATCTCTTCAATCTGCATCCCATTGTTGGTAATTCTGTAGACACCTGGTTCAACAGCAGCATATAATATTTCATTAGTTCGATTATACTCTGTTATCATATGTTTCATTCTGGGCTCTGCCCCTATTCTGATCTGGTTTGGGATGCCTCTCCATGGTAACCACATGTGTGAAAAGTCAGTAGCCATATATCCGTTTAATGTCTTGGACCAATCCCTACTCAGCAACATTCCATAATTTACGGGTATATCCACTACTTGGATGTCAATGATTTGGCTCACCCTAGGGTCTGAAGCTAACTGCACTTGTATGTTCATGAGTTCTCCTATCACACTAACCTCGGTCTTATCTAATTGCGTGACAACCTTGGCAGATTTGGTGGGAGTCAGCCCGAGAGTTTTACATATTCCTAAGGGCATTACGTTGGCTGAAGCACCAGAATCTACCATGCAATTGTGTATATTCTTCCCACACAACCTAACAGTTAACAAGAAAGGTTGAGTATCCCTCTTATCCGCATGTATTACTACATTTGTGTTGGAAGGCTGCTCAACTTTCTTACCTTTCTCCTTAGGTGGTGAATCACTACTAGGAACAGTTATATCAGCAGACACCATGTTTGTCATGGATGTATCCAGGGATTTTAAAAAAGCATTTCTGATCCCTGGGGTCTTCAATAATTCATTTAGAGGTATGCTGACCTTCATTTTCTTTATTTCCTCTGATAAGTAATTCATTAGTCTTGTTGTCTCTATTGTTTCTGTCTTGCTTGTTTGATCCTTTTGCACTGCTATTCCGTTATTTGTGTGCTGACTAGCTTTAAGTATGGCAGGATTGTTGCTAGCATTCTGATCTGGGGGTGTATTGATGTTATTCGGAGGAGTGGAAGTGGTGAAAGGTCCTCCCGGCCTAGGGTTGTTCCTCAAATTGTAGGTGTGGCTTTTATTTGTCTGTTGAAAGGCCTGCACCTCTTCTGTTTCATTTAATATCTCGTTTTCAGATTCAAAAGGAAACTGAAAAGCATTTAACACAAAGGCTGATTCGGGATAAAGACTTTCACAACAGTATGGTTCATCCTCTAGCAATTCATCCTCCTTCTCTTCTGCAGTTGCAAAGGTAAACGTTTCTAAGACTAATGCTGTGTCATATTCTGAGGGTACTACCTCATTACCCTTAGGAATGAGAAATTCAGAGGTAGGAGGCTGTACATCTACGTTGAAAATACTAGCTGCCAAGTGGAACTGTGGACAGTCATGCTCAGCATGGGCATTAGTATTGTGAAATCTGCACCAATTTTTGGGTGCTGTATTGGCCATTTGTATGTTAGTTATTTGTTTTGCACCATGATTATCTGTATTCTCAAAAGGAGAAGCCAGAGTACCGTTGTTGGGCCCAGTGTTCCATGTCTTGGGTGGCCTAGGTTGATTCTGGTTCTTGTTATTATTGCCCCAGGTCCTATTATCTATCACTGGCCCCCTATTTTGCATTGGTTGCCCCTGACTGGGGCCTTGATGCTGATTGTAGTTTTGGTTCTGATTGTACTGCTGATTTTGATTGAGACTATAATTCTAATTTTGGCCTTGGTTGTGATTTTGATGTGGATTGTAGTTTTGGTTGCTTCTGCCATAGAGATTCTCATTTCTTAGCTGTGTCACTTCGGTTGTTAATCTTTTCAAATGTGCAGTAATCTCTTTGATGTCTTCCCTATCCTCTTGTGCTTTTTCCACAGTTACATCCCTAGGAAGTTGGAAGAAAGGCTGACCATTATTTTGACTGTTATTGGAAGTACTAGCCGTGTAAGGAGTTATAGCCTGGATTGGAGTAGGGTTATACACAGGTGTGTAAGAAGGAACCGGATTTATTAGTGGAGCATGCTGCACAGGGACTCCATTCCATGGGTGTGCCTGATTCTGTACCCCAAAATTTCCTCCAAATGGACTGTAAGTTGTATGTCTCATTTCTTGGTTCACTGAGGCTGCCTCTTTATAGGCTTTGGATATTGAATCTATGTCAGGTTTCCTTTTGACAAACATGGCAGTTAAAGGATCCAAAGCAGCATAGTACATAGCCAACAAGGGAGCATCATCTATGGTATAAGGGGTTACTAGCCTAGAATAGGCCTTTTGAAATCTATCATTGAAATTATCAATTAGCTCTCCCTCACCTCGTTTTATAGCAGCCAACTTATGATACAAAGCACAAGGGTCAATGGGTCCTCTAAATCTTGACAGAAATGCTTCTTCCATAAGTGCCCAGGAAGAAATGTAACCATTGGGTAAGTTTACGTACCAGCTAGAGGCCTACTCATTAAAGGTGTAAGGAAACAACCTACACACAACATCCTCGTGCTCTAACATAGCCCTAAAACATGCTTCCTTAAATATTCTAATATGATCTTCTGGGTCTTGATGCAACTGGTATTTGGGACATATCTTTTCCAGATTTTTTGGCATGTCATGATAATCGTTGAAGAATATGGGAGAATTGACATCGAAATAAGCCATTGCAGGTGTTTGAGCTTGACTTGAACTTGCAGAAATACCTGGATTGATTGGTGGATTAGGATTTAGAGGAGGATTAAGACCTCCAGGAGTGCCTGAACCAAGATTTAAAGATCTGAACAGTGATCTGTCAGGACTTACAATACTACGGATGTTAAAAGGTGACCCAGGAGGTGTTCCAGATGAACTTCCTGCTTGCGATATTTTTGGATTCCAAATTAAAGGGCTTTTACTTCGCCTTGTATCTGGTAGTTGCACAAATATATCTCCTGAACTGGACCTAGACCTAGTCACTCTGTTACTGTCGTTAGCCAGTTTGAAATGAAACCTAACTAAGGCAGGCCCTCCTTCTAGCGCCAGAAAACTGTTGATGACTATTTTGATGCAATCATAACGATAAGTTAAAATTCACATAAAATGAACTGAAACTATACTTGAAAGACAAGAAGGAATCATTTGGTGATTCAACTAATCCCAAGTCTACAATGGTTCGGTTGGTCAAGTTCAGTTGGTCAATGTGAAGCTGTAATGTTCAAGGGGCCTTACGTAGTTTAGGTTTGTTTTGTGGTTTACTGGACTAAGAATATGCAAAGAGGTCATAGATTTCAACAAGTATTCTGTTCATTTGCATACAAGTGATACCGGGCTGCAAGTTTCAGAGGGTTTTCTTGGATTTTTTGCAGCTTTCTTCTTTATCTGTTTATGAAAACTGTCTACTTATAGCTCTGTTATGCATGCTTCTTCAAATTTGAGACAATTTCCTTTGGATTTCTACGTTTTCAGCTAAATATTTCAGATGGGTTGGGAAAAGTTAGAAAGATCTACTCTATACCTCACTTAATCTATAGAAGGATCTAAGTGTTTCTGTTATGCACTATGTAAATACCACAGTAGTTTGATCAAATCCACAGTAAAAACCCTAAATGTAAGTTCTGAGCATTTTCACAAACATACATTTAAAATTGCAAGCTCTCAAAGAAGATATTTCAAAACACAAAGAAGAGCAGGAGAACACTCAGAAGATAGATGCAGAACTCCAGATTCTATTGTATTAGAAACGAATAGCCATACATGATTTACAATGTAAGAATGACTCCTAGTTTCATTGATCATACTACAGAGAACTTACAAGCTTTACAGATACAGTAAGGCAGCCAGACATTCCACGCGCACCTTACTGCAGACAAACAGGCGACCTCCTTCTTCTACTTCTAAACTATGCTAAGCTATCATGCTATGTTTTCCTAGAATCTCTGTTGTAGGCCCTAAAAATCCCTGTTGTAAAGTATTACAGTGTAGAGAGGCACAATATAAAGACATTTTGATTGTCCTCACTACAGCAAAAACCTAACTGAACCCCTGGTTCAAACCCCTGGTTACAGCAATAAACATAGGTGAACCAGCTCTTCAAAATATCTCTGAGCAGTTGTCAAATCTGGGCGAAATATTGCCCTTTCTGAGAAGTTCCGGCAGCTGGGCAATAACTTCTGTTTGTCTGTTGCAGTAATACCTTCAGCTGCAACCTTTCTCCTCACTTGAATGGCTTTGACTTTTCACATTTCATCCTTATCTTCTTGCTCCTGAGATCAGATCTTCTGCCTCCATGAGGTCACTGCGTTGACTTTCCAGCTGCTTCCTCAACTACAAGCCCGCAAGACAAGACAAGCAATAAGTTTCACATTTATCATAAAAACAGCATGAAATTAAAATAAGCGTTCAAATCCAGGTGACAGCGCAAGATGGAGAAAATCGGATCCAGAATCCTCTCAAAACGCGTCCAAAATGCGCTCAGACTGCTCAAAATTGATCAGGTCAACTATCGCTGACTGAAAAAATGCCAGAGGCGCCAAAAAAACACTTTAAAATGTCCACCGCCTCATTTCCCGCCCATCGGCATGACCATCGCTGTCGGTGCGTCAAAAAAACATGTTGGCCGACATACTTCATCATCATGATATTCGCTTCTGCATATTGGAAAAAAGAGAACACCATCATCATCATCATGTTGAAGAAGAATAGGAGGATATGAATATAATCATGCTGCCGAGGAAAGGAAGATGATGGTGACGTCATCATGATATTCGGGCTTCATTGAAATGCTAAGGATGATGTCATCATCATGTTCGGTTAAGATCAGGGGGATATTTGTGATATCGGGTCACCTAAGGAGCATGATCAGGATGATGAAGTGAATATGACCCCTTCGCGGCCAAGGTAACCCTCTCGAGAAAAATCAGCATGAAGAAGATCATCATCATATTTGCTTTTGTCGAACTTGGAATAAGACGTCATCATCATATTTGGGAACCGGATCGTGCTTCGGAAAATATCCTGTTGAAGGGAAAAAATGATGATGATGATGATCATCAGGATATTTACTTCTTCGTTTATCAGATCGGGATGACGTCATCATGATATTCGGAGCCTTCGTTAAACTTGAACATGACGTCATCATGATATTTCGCCAACCGGCTCATGTTTGGGAAAAATCCTGTCGAAGGGAAAATGTGATGATGATGATCATCAGGATACTTGCAAAAGGTTGTATTTCATCGGCAGGAGGACTTGGCGAAATATCGGTCGTACAAACAAGATCATGATGATCTTGACAATATGACAGGATAAAAATATGATGATGACGTCATCATCATATTTCGTTTTCGGAGCACAAGGATGAGTTGGTCATCATGATATTCGGGCCAGGGTGATATTGCAAAATATGATCGTGCGGTTGAGGAATGCAATATCGACTTCTTCTGAATAGATAGGGTGATCATCATGATATTTCGCTAACCAGAGATCAGGAGGATATGAAGATGATGATCCTCTTTCTCGAATTATCATGATGATGATTCCAGCACTTAGCGAATTTCAGCGAATGACCCTCTTGAAATACCAGGATGATATGAAGTCGTCATCATCATCTTCGTGAAGTTCAGCAAATATCATGATGATGACCTTGCGATAGGTTTATAGCACGCGCATGCAAATATGCCGAAGGTGGATTTTTCTAAGTCTGGGTGATTAGCATGATATTATAAGATCAGGTAATGTTGAAATATCATGATGATGCTCGCGATACAACAGACCACTTCGACGGGGGAACTTACCTTGACTTAAAGCCGATGTCATCATGATATTTGAACCTCAGGATATTATCGGGGGGGGGGGGGGTGCGTTTCAGATATGATGATGATGATGTTCTTCATGTGACCAAAACCGAGTTTATAACATATGACGCTCCTAAGAAAATCATGATGCTGATGATGCGCACAAGGCCTTTTGACGGGTAAAGGGTACTACCACCTAAGATTGACGTCCGGATACTGCGACTGCATGATTTTTAGCGGGTGATAGACCAAGATCATGATGATCCTGTCAACATGACTTAGGATATAAAAATATGATGATCCTCCTGCGAATATCAGGTTTGACCAAGACTTTGACCGTGCATAACTTCAACATATGGACGAATTTTCAAGTGAAGTAAAAGGCAAACCTGCATGGAATTTCAAGCTCTTTCTAAATATGAGGTCACAGCAACAAAATATGAACTTTGACAAACTAACCTCATGATGATGACCTACCTCATGCAATATCAGGATGATGATGCACCTGACCTTCATTTTTACCAGACCGCCAGGAAGCAGAAAAACACCAGCAGAAGCAAAAAGCAAAACATCAGCAGGGGTCCCCATTTTGCTAAGGAGCATAATGGGGCGTGTTGTGAACATCACAACAGGGGCATCCTATCATCATAACCTATACCAGGGCCAAACTAGGGCATGTATCATTATCAGACTATTTCTTATTCTTTGAAACAACGTGATAAAACACATTGCTTCAAAGAGGGGCAAAATGTAGACACGTAAAATTGGCTCAGATTGAATTAAGTAAATACTTTGATATTTATCTTAATTCTTTTTTTTTTGTCAATCAAATAAATATTATAAGTTTATTTGATTGGTTCATTTAATTAAAATCCCTAAATTCTTCTAATGTCTCAAATCCTAAATCCACCTCACAAAATCCACCTCATCAATCCACCTCATCCTTCCACATCATCCCTTCCACCTCACCATGTTGCACATATAATTAAATATTCTTAATATTTAATTAGCTAATATCCTCCAAAATCCAAAATTGAATTCTTAATTCAATGTCCCCCATTATTCTCCACCAAATTGAATTCTAAATTCAATGTCCCCCATTATTCTCCACCAAATTGAATTCTAAATTCAATGTTCCCCATTATCCTCCTCCAAGGATTCTTAATTCAATTGTCATAACTCACTATCCTCCACCATGGATTCTTAGTTCAATTGTCATAACTCACTATCCTCCACCATGGATTCTTAATTCAATTGTCATAACTCACTATCCTCCACTCTGAATTTTTAATTCATCCATTATGAATTAAAGATTCACAATTAATGAGGGCCATTGATCTCATCAGTTGATCCTCACCCTCCATTCTATTTTCAAAATATCTATAAATAGAACCCTCTTCTAAGCAATTAGGAAGACTTCTTCTGGCATCCTTACTATGCCCAAATTCCTCTAAGGAATCTTCTTCTTCTTCTCTTCTTCTCTCCTTCATACCGTCGTAATGCAGGAAATCATATCACATAGCCATTTCTACTTGTTATCCTGAGGAATTGAAGCAAGGAAGCATGCTCCCTGAGGGCCCATCTTCATCATTGATCAAGAAAGAATAGGCAACCAATGGAAGCCGCAGGGTAACAAGTTTCATTGTTTTATACTTCATTTGTTTATGCTTGTTATTCACATATTTCCATTGATGTATTGGGTTGTATTTATCATTATTGATAGTTTCCTAATTTTCCCATTCACAACTCTTGTTCTGGTAGAAGAGTAGGAAGAGAAGAAAGACAAGATGCAGGAGGTTGAGATAGAGGTTGTTATTGAGGATACTGTGAAACAATAAAGAATAATCTACAAGAAATAGAGGATCCTTAAGATGATCATGTACAAGAGTATCTAGATATGGAAGGAGGTAGCTATCAAGCTCTAGACGAGGTTGTGGAGGCTAGTTTTACTTCCCCTAGAGAGGATGACTTTGATGATGTGGTGGCTAATGTTGGTTTTCTTGATTATGATCTAATAAAATTTGATGGTAAAGAAGAGAACATGGGATTTGTTCATGCTTTTAGGGACCTAGTTAAGAGGATTGATTACTTGGAGGAAATTCACAAAAATAGGATGGATTGTACCACATGTAAGGATAGCTAGGCGAACATGTATGATATGATGAAAATGTGCCATCATAGATTGATCAAAGTTGAGAAAGGAATAAATTATTTGGCTTAGTTCACTAATGAGGTTATGAAGAATAATATTTCTATCATAGTCTCAATTTAGGTTGAGCTCAACAAATGCAAACTTCAATAGGACAATTTGCAGGGTTCAAATAAGAAGTTGAAGTTGATGTTGGGAGATTGTAGTTGGGAGGAGCCTCTAAACTCAATGAAAAAGGACTAGGATACTCTTCTTAATAACAATAGAAAGTGATCTTCCTATTGGTTTCTATTTTTTGGTTTTTCTCCTAGTGCTGTATGGTTGATATTCTCTAGCTATTTTTTGTCTATTTTGTTCACTGGCCTACCTAGTCTAGTTCCATGAGATTTTACATGTATACTGGTATATTTTGATGGAATGTGCTTAGTTGTTTCTATGTAAGGGATTGAGACCCTCTTTTCCAACTTACCACAATTCCCAACTCCTTAGTCAACAACTCTAGTGTTGTTAGAAAGATGACATATAGGCTTTTGTTAAAAAATGTGCTAAATTGTTTATTTTTGTAATTTTATTTTATTATTTTTTTTTAGAAGGGGGAAAAATTTATTTCTTTCTTTCTTCTCTCCTCTTGATCACTAATTCAAAAAGTTATGTTTCCTACTATGATGTTAACAACTGTCATTATTCAATTACAACCACTCCACCTCTATTCAAAGTGACAAAATAACATTACATTTATTCATCTAATAGAAAGGGTACACATTTCAAATTTTCTCTAATTTTAAATGATATGTAAAAAAAATGAATGGACTCCTATATAGGAAAAGTGTAACAATTAATGTAAAAAATATTGAAGAGATCTAATTGCCACAAGTATGAAAAAAATACACATGACCTAACCAAGTGAAATTCAATAATTGTTCATATGTTAGCCTTTCCAAGTTTTGATAGATGTTTCATATAGCCCATGATGTTATGCAAATGATTCCATCATTTAACATAATTTAAGTTTGAATCAAAGTCCAATTAACTACCCACCTTTTGTAACACAAGTGGGAGATAAAATCTATTCTTAAGAGATCTAAATAATAGTATGAAAGGAATTTCGTAGGTCATGTGTACATCAATTGAAAAAATAGTTAATATTATGTATCTCCCCTATGCATGTGACTTATTTGAGACTAGTCTTCCTAATAAAATTTTAAATGACAATTCTTCATGCATGGAATGGAATAATGTATTAAGGATGATGGGGCCAATAGTACTAGGAAGATTAATGGTTTTAAATAAATTTTGTTTAATATTATAAAAGAACCTAATAGATGTGTTTGTCTTGTTCAAGAAAGTAGAACCAATATGGATTTTGCACAAGAATTGAGTGGTACAATTGTCGAAGGCCAATCCATTATCAACAAAGGTGTGTTTGATGTCAGTGTTATGATATCTTGCAATGATGAGTAAAGGAACATTTTATTGAAATATAGATGGAGGAGGGAGCTCATATGCAACAAAAATGTTGTCAATGTCACTAGGAACAAGAGATGTAAAGATGGATGTGATTTGATTTTGTGGACTATTAGGATGAACATGCGTAAATTGAAGAGCAAATTTTTCTGTTGCATCTAACATTGAACAGGTAACCTTTGATAATCAATGAAAGTGATTGTTTTGTTTATCTAGTATCATGGATGGTTAGTTGGTTTATTGTAAACTTATTGATAAATTTTTTCATATATGTATTTTTGACATGATATGTTATTTTTTGTTTTGATGCCTAAGAACTATATCTGACTTGAATGAAAATAACTATTGGCTTGCCAAACATAACATTTCTCTAATATTTAATTATTGAGTTTTCTATGAACAAAGAGAATATTCATGGTAGCAATAAACATAGGCTTCTAGATATTGGGGGTTAAGATTGACTGAAACAAATCTTAGTTGTCATTTCCTTACTAATGTCACACCCCATATTTTCAACCATGTTAATCACTTAGATTTTAGACTGGTTATTGGTTTAAATGTTTTTATGTGCATTGGAAAACTATGATTATTAATAGTGATTAGAAATTGAAATGGTTAGATGAATCTATTTTAATTATCTTGTGAAGAAAAGAACATAATTTTTAATAAAGGCAAAGGTTTATCTTATTAAATTGTTTCATGATTATATTATTGTGGTTATGGACTAACTACTTTGTTTTGAAATGAGGTGGATGCAGGATAAACAATTCCTACCCTCGTAGTACAATGGGAGAGTATCATCAGAGAGAGAGAAGGAGATTTTGGTGAATGAATGGGACAATAAGCCTATAGGACACAAACACACACTAGAATTGTATTGTTTTTCATTTGATTTAACATTTTTTTTGTGTGGCCCCCAAGGTTAAACTCAAGTGGTATGACTACCCACTCTAAGTTCATGGTAGTTTACTCACCTAAGTTCAAATCTCAAATCACCCAGCCACACACACCATGGGGCAGGTGATGGGATATTGCATTGGCCCAGAGGGTTAGTTTTAGCTCGCCCAGACTAACTCAACAATAGGATCATGGTCATTGAGCCAGAGACACCTCTGAGATATCAAAAACAAAAAAAACTTTTCTTGTGTGGAAAAGGGATAGTGTTTTATGTGTTTTTTTGTGACTATTTTGATAAAATGATTGGTTGGTTTTATCAAGTTGGCCATCTCATCGATTTACTAATCATATCTTTCTGCAATTGTTCTCAATGGAAGTAATCCAAAATGTTTATATTAGAGTTACAAATGTAGTTTATATTGAATTATGATTGCTCTCTCTATATATTTATGAATATTCATATTGTATTTTATATGTGTAAGATATAAAGTTTTGAATTCTATTGATTTGAATTCTTAAGTGAGCTCAAATTACTCTCCATAAAGTGGAGTTAATTAGTAGTATGGAAGCCTTTAATGCACTAAATAGTGCAAAGTATTCCAATTTCAAGGAAGTCTTATTAGACTGTTTTCATTCATCACCCACTTCCTCAATTAGGGAGTGATGGGTGTAGTGGAGAACCCATTTTTTGAAGGAAAATTGGGAGTTCGGTGTAGGAAAATCAAGAACTAAATGTGGAATGGAGATATTAAGAAATGTGTGGCTTAGTGGAAGAGAGGAATAGAAAGAAGAAGGGATAGGTCTACAAAAAAAAAAGGATTAACTCTGCAAAACAAGTGAGAATTTTCTTGGAAATAATGGTATGTTTTGGTAATCCATACCTATGAGACGAAATTTGAATATTTTCTTGTGAAAGGAATTCAATTGTTTGTTAGAGATTAGATAATGCCTACTTCACCTTCATGATAGTTTTGAATTTTTATAGCTTATGATTTCGATCTCAAAATGCTTGAGATTATAATGAACTATAGAATATATTAGAAACCTTGAAGGTTTGAGTTATATGTATTATAGAAATAGTTATTTTGATAATATGTTCTTAATTATATTTTGTACCCTATTTGGGATTATGTCAAAAGGAATAGAGAATTTGCATTAGAGTTTAAGTTTTATCAGTCTAAAACCCTAAAGGGTTTATGTTTTATATAAACAAAGATGGGATTCAAATATAACTGACAAGTAGAATTAATCCCTTTTGGGACTATGTACAATAGTCAAAGAGATTTTGTTAATGGATTATATCCATAAGTATTCATTGTATCCTATCACAATATGATATAATCTTATATTATTTTACTATATCCCTGATGGGCTATATATATTATTGAACACTCGTTAAACTCTATATCCCTATTGGGATAGTGTTACTTGATGATATTATGTACATTTTGTATCCCTAATGGGATGAGAACTAAATACAATTTATATGTACATTTTATATCCCTTTTAGGATATATAACATTGTGGTTATGATATCTTATAATCTTGTCAAGATTTAAGATTATTCATATTGAGTAAGATTAACAATCTATACTAGACTGATTATTTTGATTTATAAATCTATTAATTGAATAGTTAATAGGTGTTAGTATGTTGTATGTAAACAATGATGGAATACATAAGAGGATGTGATATCATTCATATTATTAGAAATTAAATTGACTACATATTCTTGAACAAATGTCTTATTTTTTTTATATTCAGATCATAGCATTGAAGACATTAAACATGTCAGAGCATAAAATGCTCAAAAGCATTATATATAATAGAGTTTTAGAAGAATATTGTTTAGAGAATAGAGCTTGATAGTTTGAGTTCATTCAATGAACATAGCATATAAAATCTCAAGTTATCTTGTATGACTTGTACCAAATTGGTTTAGTATCTCCACATTAGACTATTAGAGTAAGAGTTATATTTAGATTTGGAATTCAAAGAAGATAAACATTTGAAAGTTAGTTTTTGATTTCGAGAATTGTATTATATGATTTTGTTATCATGTATGTTATAACAAGAGATGTTATAGATATCATGAACATATGAAATTCAGATTGGATACCTATCTATATAATGTAAAGTGAATAAATAATTTTGTCCTAAGGATATGTTAAGTATATAAAAGTATCCTTTTATATGTATATAAGTTGTTTACATATATACATATAAATTTATACAATTATTCCATTTAAAGAAAGACAAATATTCTTGTTAAATGGAATGAAGATTATTTTTGCATATTGTATTCATAGATAAGGATTCCTGGTAGAATATTGCCTATGCTTGAACTGTGTAACAAGAATAATTATTTTAAAGATTTTGTATTTGAAATTATGAGGAGCTAATAGTTCCTTTGAAACAAGAACATTATAGAGGTTACTGCCTAGTAGCTATCAGATGCTTGAGGTACATTTTTTAGTGGTAATTAGATCTTGTATCTTAGTTACATGGAAAAGAAGTTTCCTAAATCTGATTCTTGAAAATTTTAAGGAATAAAATATTATGACAAGACTGTCAATAAGACATGCTGAGAGTGCAAGAATGGACAACAATTTATTATTATATGATAGAGATAATTAGTTATGCTACCTTAAACTTGACTATTTGAATTATAATTAGATCTAAATCTATTAGCCAAGTTCAGGATAGACAATCTAATGATTGAAGTTATCTTTTTATATTTGATTAAATTATATTTGAGAAAATGTTTTATGAGATAAAATTAATTTTGAAAACCAATTTGAGATAGAGGTGTATGAACTTATGACATATGCCACCATTATGGAATGTATTTATTGATTTATGAATCTTTGGCCAAAGTAATGAAAAATCACTACTTGCATTTGTCGGTTCATAGTGCCTTTGTTTCGTAATTTAGTCTAATGTATCATACTTAGCTAGAAGGATTCCAGTGTTGTATGGTTGATTGCTTGTAATTTAGACATGGCACTAGTTCTCAAAAGGCATACTTGATCTTGTTGATTCTCATAATCCACTACTCTCATGAAAGGTAGGGCCAGTTCTTTTTGGAAGGTATGTGGGGACCACTAGTTTGTGGTCAGAGGAAAAGCACTCATGTGATGCTCTCCCTCTTGTAGTTGAAGGTTACCAAAAAATTAGTTGTTTAGAAACATCATTGTATATTATATGATTATGTATATATATATTATATGAAAATTGTAAATGCATCAGAATGAAGATGCCATCTTGTAAAAGAATTATATGGATGTAAGATTGTACATTATGACATGATTATGAAATTTGAAACAATTATTGTAACCCTCATAGTTATAAAATGATTACAATTGTTATATGTTATTTTTTAAAAAAATGTGTGAATTTGGTTAAGTTATAGTTATTTAAGTCAACGAACACATGTCGCTACAACTAAACTTTTTATTTTCTCTAATATTTTAATTGCTATTTTTTCCTAATTTTTTTCTCGAGTAAGAGAAATACTCTTGCCAATGGTAAATATAGGTATTTGGAGAGTATTAGTTAAGGTCTATCCACACTCCACACTCTCTCCAATCTATGTTGACCCTATATTTAAATAATAAAAGTCTACATAATTTTTTCCTTATTTTTGGAATGAACATATTTCACAATTTTTAACATGGTTCCTTCTACTTGTTTATTATTTCAAGTTGATGTCAAGTATTAGAACAACATTTTTCCACTTTGTTTCCCCACACCAAGGTAAGTTTAGTTGATGCACAATAATTTGTAGCCTTATCTTTTGATATCCATGCATTTAATATGCTTAGATTACCATTCTAATATGAAATATGACTCATGTCTTGTAGTTAATATTTTAATAGTGATAGAAACAAAGACAACTAAATGTATTCCATATCATTCATGTTTCTGCCTTTCAAAATATTTGTTCCAATGATGAGTATTATAACAAAGCATGATATAATGTTCCAAAGCTAGGCTTAGGCTTTAATACTTTGCCTAATAGGATCATTACTTTGACTTATACTTAATTAGTTTTACACCTACCAAAGAGTGATTCAATTAGAATATTGCTTCCCTAACTTTAGAAGTACAATTTTATTTGAAGATGCACAAATAATTTTAAAGTTCCTTCTAAATTCATAGTTTTAAAGGAATTTAATCATAATTAATCTAAATTTTAGTGTTTAGAGAGTGTCAATTGAGATTTATGTATTGATCTTTATACAATATAAAGTATTACTAATATTTAATATATTAAAAATATATAAATACCAATATTTTATCCATTTTTTGAAGTAAACATTACATAAATTTATTACAAATGTTAATACTTTATCTAAATTCAATTGCTATAGTTGTGAATATGTTTTCATAATTTAATTTTGACAAGTTTATTAATATTTGTAAATATGTTTTCATTGTTTAAGTTTGATAATTTATTATGGTTTATAAGTGAAGGCATATTTTCATATAAATTTCAAATTTATTTAGTAAAGTAGATGTATTTGGACAATCTTATAGATTTATAATTTTTGTCGGAAAAATAATAATTGAAATTTTATATTATTCAACTGAGGTATACAAATGTCAATCCAATCTATTCCAAATAACCTTTCAATTTTGGGTTTACATTCCACTCTTCATAATATATGACTTAAATAAAAAAGGTCATTCTCAACTAAGTCATTGAAACCTTTTTCATATATAGCTGGATAGTTGTCAGTCACAAACCAAAATAGAAAGATATTTGTCCTCCTCATCCAAATTATATTTTATTTACTTTACTTACATTAGTTAGGATAAAATAACTTGTCATTGTTCAAAATATATAGCTTTATAATAAAATTAACTACAAATTTTTTATTTAGTTTAATAACATCATACTCCAATGCAAAGAACAAAAATAATTACAAAGAAGTAGTGCATGCTAGAATCATCCACTAAAAACCTTAAGATCAATAAAAAGAAATAAAAATTAATGTTGCTCAAATTCTAACAAATTTGAAGGTATTGCAAAATAATCCTTCAAAAGATTACATAGTAATATACCATACAGATATATTATACATTTAATCATCCATTTGTAGACTATATTCCTTACATAGAAACATTCTAAATCATATAGGACATTTCATCTTTATTTCTTATCAATAGGACAAATATTTTGATTTTGATACTATTATTTTGACATGTTATTTTAGGTATATAATTTGCAATCAGTGTAATAATTACATCCCATAAGGTACAAGTGCTAGTTATTATTAGTATCTACCTTTGATAATACTATTGTAACCAAAATTACTTACCCAATTATTATTTGTACCTATTAAACAATTTTATGTTACAATTTTTTAAATTAAAGAAAATATTTTTTGGTAAAGTAAACATGCAAACTTTTTAAACAAAAATAGTCAAATAAAAATAAAAATAATAAAAAATAAATTATTAGCATTCCTATTAGCTAAAAAAATTGACCTCTTATTGTAGCCTTCATGTTGTTCAAGACAATTAATAATGAACTTTTTACAATTCTAACATATTAGTGTACCAAACTTTGTACAACCTTTATAATTTTTATTTACTTTTTATTTATTTTTTACCTTTAACTACTTCTGAATCTTGATGATTGCAATTTATTTCTTTTTACTTAAAATGAACCACCTCAAAAAATTACCTGAGGGATAATTTATTGAACTCTTGACTCATGCCTAATTGTGCCATCACAATAACTCATTTACAACTATTATTATATATTTATCTTTTTCAACATGCATGGAAATGATTAAAATATGGTTTATCTAACTGCTAGTTTCAAACTAAATCCTAGTTTCAAACTCCACCGCACAAGACTAAAACCTAGTTTCCAACTCCAAATTCCCCCTAGGACTTTTACCTCCTAAGTTTAGCTCCTAGGTCCCCTTAGATTAATCATGTGTGTAAAACTCATCTGAGAGAAATTTCTTGTGAAACCCATGACAAATGGGGCTTACAGTCCTATCTCAATGCTTAATCAAGACCAAAAATAGGCCTCTGGACTTGGGTACCCATGCCCTAGTCCATACCCATTTTTTTGGGACCCAAATTTTAAAGTATCAATTAATGACTATTAAAAGGTTTCTGTTTGTTAGCCCTTTCAATTCGAATTATGAATGTTAGCAGGAATGCATATATAAACATGTTTAGGAATTCGTTTTAAACTAGAGATGGATAATGCAAACTTGTAATATTGAGCTAAAGACAGTCAAGGCTTTGATTGTATTATAGAGCAGTATTGTATTGTGTTTGTATGTGTTTTGTTGTAGATTTGGCTTCAGCAATCCATCTCCTCATGGTGTGAAAGATCTTGATTTTCCTGTGAAGGCTCCACCTCCAAGGTGATATCTATTTTTTGTTTCAATCAATCTATCTTATCATTTGATTTTGCCTCTATCCACCAAGGACACACATTCTATCTAACAATGGTGTTGGAAGGCTTGAATGCCATTCTAGGGCTTGATCAAGGAAAGCTCCTAAACACCACAACCCACAACCCCTTTCTTGTGATTGCATGTTATAGGTACGAAATCTTGTAGAGAGGAGTTACAAGAGATCAGAGTAGATGATAAGATTTAGGATCTAAAGAAAATAGGAAAGAATATTCCCTCCTAGACAAGGGCGCCCACCCTTATGTCCTCTTGATTGCCATTGTCAGAAACTCTAAAGTAAGCTGTTGTTTACATCACCCCACAGTTCTAGATCTATAGAAAAAGTTGGTTGTTGGACTAGGGCACCTGCCCTAGTGTCTTCATAGATTTTTCTTTCTAGAATCCAAATCCTAGTATGTTTCTAATCTTCATTTAGTGCCTCCTTGTGTGATCATTTACTGTGTTTCATTCGTATGTATACAATTTCATATCATTAGTGTTTAAGGCTTAATTGAATTAGGGTTTGACAAATTTATCAACATATTCCAACTTTCCTTATCATGTCAAAGTGACACCAAACATGTAGTTAAGTCTTCTCACAAGAGAAGTGACTAAATGTGGTTTATTTCCTTGAATGATTATATGTGAAAGGCAGGTTTGATTAAATCTATCTAGAACACTACCTCAATTATCATTCCCACTTTTCATATATAACATTTTGGTGAACTTGTGTTTTTTATAAACTTGCATCTTACTGAGTTTTGTAATAAGTTTTCATTCATTCATATCATATTCATCATCACACATTTGAAAATCTTGCATAGATTTAATTTTTTTGAAAAAATAAGCATTTTTTTGCTTGCATTAAGGCATAGTTTGCACTATTTTCCTTACGTATCTTTGAAAACATTTAATTTTCTGATATTTACATCAGATCTAAGATAAATTGCATCATTTCATCTTTTTATCATCATTTACCTTGAATTTTCATCTCTCATTTGCTAGGGTTTTGCTTGAAATTTTGCATTTTTTCATATAACCTAGTAATTTCAAAAGCTAGGGTTTGTAATTAAAATCTTGTTTCAGATTTTATTACTCATTTTAACACTCTTTAAAATCTAATTTTGGACTATAGTGTTTTATCAATGTGTGTTATTACATTTAAAATTTAAATTTTGCATTTACACATTGTGTATTTCAACAAAAATAAGCATATTCATTCATCTTGCCTTAATTTGGACTTTCCATTGAGCATTGTAGCATATTGGCATTATTTTTAAATCAGATCTGAGTTATTTTACACATTAAATCAGATTAGATTTCATTCATCCATCACTATGCATAATTTAATAACATTGTTTTTGTGCATTTACATTGAAAAAAGTGAAAAAATTGACCATTTTAGGTGCATAAGAAAGCATAGTTTTGATTTGATTCATTGTATTTGTCATAAATATCCTTAATTTAAGAGCTTGCATTTATTTTCAAACATACATCCATTGGTCATTTGAAAATTTTGCATTATTTCATAATATTGTGCGAAAATTGGCATATTTTTAATCACACAGTGTGTATTTCAACAATAAGTGTTTATATACCTTATTCAATTTTCCTTGACCAAAACCTTTAAAAAAAATAACTTTTCCTTGTTGTGTAATAATGTTTCCTCTATCCATTGTGTTTGTTGTGGACTCTTTGTGTCTTTTAGTACCCATTTCCTTCAAACAAGTGTGTTAGTGTGAAATATTCTATTCCTCATGGATGCATCTTGTTATTCATCTTTGGAAGCTTTGTTTGCAAACATCATATATGTTGACAATTTATATAAATTCATTTACAAGTATCCTCAAGTCCTATAACAAATAGCACATATCTATGTTATTCACATTTCCATGAGCTCTACATATGAAATTCTATGTTACATATCCGATTTTAAAAGTTTCATTACTCTCATGGGTATCTACCCTTCGATCTTGGAAAATCTCACTAATTTTATCTCCATGAAAGACAACAAATAATGTAATGATGAAGAAATTCTTCCTTCTCTTCCTACATTTCATGATGATATAATGGACATTATTTCTAAGACATATGAGGCTTACATAGCCCTAGGTGATTCATCTAACAATTTTAAGTCTTCTCCCAACATAACCTCTCCTAGTGAGGATATTTTGGCGCAAGAAGAAGAGACCATTGAGACATTCCTTAACACCACTCTACCATCTCTTCATGCTCTCCCTATCCAAGATGAAGCATTGGATGATGCAGACTCTCTTTGTGAACAACTTTTTCAACCTATTGACACTGAAAATTCATCAACTGATCTTCAAACACTTCTAAACTACATATTAAACAAAGAAATGGATCACACACCCTTACCTAAACACTTACATACCTTGGAAAATACTAATAATTAGGAGAACATAAAAGAACATACCACTCCTAACAACCAAGGTATTCCAACACCCTACAAACTAGTTGAAATGGGTATTTTCCTAGCTCCTTCATTACCTCACCCAACTGAAATGGGAATTTGTGAGGTTCCTCCTCTACCATCTTTGAATATTGCAACATAAAACCTTTAGGACAATGCAAATAACATAATTTAGTGAGAATGAAGAACAAGGGACAAAGATTTGAGAATAAATGTAAAGATCAAGATCAAAGATAACAGGCAAGTATTTCTAACCCTGTTGGCTACCTTTGTCATAGCATATATTTTCTCACTTACGTGGCTTTCTCTTATGTGTTGCATTCCATTGTGATGTGTTATGTGTTGCTTAGGGACCTCCTTGGAGACCCTTGATACTCTTGTAAAGTCAAGGATATCAGGAGACCGCCTCTATTGTGACCATTCTTCTATTTGTTTCATCATTCTTCTATCTTGCCTCTCCTCTATTTTATTATTATGTGTCATGCCTTAAGGGAATAGTATTATGGAGGGCATTTTGGGGGCATCCTCCTACATGGTGTTCCTAAGGTACTTGTTCTCCTCTCTCATTTTATTATTTACCTTATTCAATGATTCAACCTAGTTGGTGAATGATGAAAACAAATGCATTTTGATACAGACCATATGTCCCTTTAGGGAGATAGAAAAAATGGACCTAGTCCATATATGAACATGGGGTTGATCTATATATATATATATATATCCAATGCTTGACTAGTATAATCACTCCGTGTGATGTATCATCTTATGGCATTTCTTGTGACTAACATTTTACAATCCACTCAATTTGTTCTTGTACACTTTGATTGGTATCTCACGTTGTTGCTACACTTGGTTTTGAGGTACCTGCAACATATCCCAATAGTTATACTCATTTCTCATACATAGATTTCATGATTTAAACTTGTTGGTTATCTTATCATACCTTATCAATCTATTTGTGGGAATATTCAGTGATCGTAAGCACATGTCACCTTTGTTGCAAGTATGGGCCTAACTAGTGTTGTCATTGATCTCATCATACTCCTATTGAATTGATGCCAAGGATTGGATGAGCTGTGTGTTAGCACAGTAAAAATTTGAAATTTTTACTATCTCCTTACTCCATCATATTTGAATAAACCCTGAAGAATATCCCAAAAAGACCATAATAAAAATTTTTTGTATCTTACAAGATGTCTATGGATGAGCAGTGCCAAATTTCGTCAAAATCAATCCATCGGCAAGAGGTTGTGTTGCTTACACCGATACACAAGGAATTGTTTGAAAACAACCATTGGCGTGAAAATAGAGATCGGAAGAGGAATTGTGGAAGTCACCGATGGAGTAAGTAATACCGATGACTTTACATCGGCAAGAGAGGTAAGTGGTCATACCGATCGGTATGACAGATATCTATCAGATGACTTTTTAAAAGATACCCCGACGGTATATATCATACCGATAAAGCATTTCAGCAAGAGTTTCACCGAACAGCATGCGGGGGTAACGAAACAAATAGCCATTGGCGAGAGGTAAGCTATTGGGATAGAAAACAAGTAAGCCTCCGATGATTAAGAGTCTTGGCGATAAGAAAGCCATCAGCGAGACTCACAGCGATACACCTCTATCGGGATAACTTGACATATTGGAACAAAAGAACCAGGTCTTGCCGATTCACAAGTCACGGCGATCAAAAGGTGTCGGTGACACTTTACTAAACTTTGCCCGATGAAGGATATGAAAAGGGTCATCGGGGAGATGATTTGGATCGGGATATCTTGAGAAAGCTATCCCGATAGTGAATGTCATTCCGACAAAGATAAAAGTCCATACATGAAGATAACTCATCGGCAAGACCAAATAGATCGGAGCAAACTTTTTAGATCTCTCCGATGATGTGCATTACACCGATGGGGTGGGCCACCAAAAATACGTTTGGGAAACATTGTGTAAAAAATATAAAATTATACAAGAAAATAGATGATATTTCAAAGTTATCGGTGAGCAAACTTTGTAAAAAATGGAGGTTTTATCGGCAAGAAATAGCATATCGGTATGTAGTATTTTAAAGCTCCCGATAAACTTATGTTACACCGATGGACCCTGCAAAGGAAAAGTAATAAAAAATATAAATAAATAAATATTTAGTGGTGCAAGAAATGAAATATTTTTCTGAGGTTTAAGAAGACATCAAACCTAAAGAATGATTTGCAGCAAAAGTATTTTCACCGAGGAAGAGAGAACGGGGTAATATTTTTACCCAAATTAATATTTTTTAGCAGAACAAAGTGAAGACACACAAAGTAAATGTAATATGAAATATTTTTACTTGAGGAGTTAAAATGGTTGATTAAGTATGGTAAACATATGTACGAGTAAAATTTAGCTTGAAGTTTAATCAAAATATTTAATTTGCCAATGGCAACTAATTAAATATTTTATTTTGCCTAAAACAATTTAATGAAGAATCATACCAAAGGATGCACCGGTATGTAAAGGGTTGCAACCCTAAAAATACAAGATATATATGGAGATGCAAACAGAGATTAGGAAGGAGATCAGTAGAAGAGGATCAAGAGTAGATTAGGAAAAATATCAGTTAGATAACTGGATGGATTGACCAGTTGCCGGAATAAAATATTATGTTGTACATTGTAAAATCTTTCAAAATTGTATAGTGGAGAAAATGCACAAATTAATGATTTAATATTGGTGTCTATTGTTTGTTGAGTTGAGCAATTATTTGGTTGTCTCCATACTGTAATTTCTTTGTTATTTGAACCTGAGTTTCCAAGTTGATATTTCAGTTTCATCGAAACACACTTGCTGTTTTCGTGTAATCAAATTAATTGGTTTCCATTACAGATATAAAATCCTTTTGATTGATTACAATAACCTGGAGGTAGCATTTGGATAGGTAAGAACATCTTTATAATTGTCAAGATTGCCATACTGTCTCCAACTCGATATTGTCTTGTTATTCAAATTGAGCATCAACTCCATTTGTCAATACACATTTGCTGTCATTGTGTGATTCTTTTGATCGGTTCCTTCAAGCAAGGATAAAAAAAATCCTTTCAATAAGTCATAGTAACCTGGTAAGATTTGAGTGGATCACTAAGTAGAGTCTGTCAGTCACATTCTTGCACGTTTATACAAGCTATAAACAAAACAAGTGCCAAACAATCAGAATTGTACCCAGTAAGTAAATCGTATATCATATATACTTTGACTCCATTAGCCCAATAGAAATAGGCACTGGTCATACCATTTCCATTTTAGAATTCCATAAAATCCTATTCAAACAAATACAACTCATATCTTAGTACTAGGAGTAGGAGTAGTTCAGAAGCTTTTATCTATTTCACATTTTATGCCATTGTGAGTAGATACCTAAATCCAATCAAATCATATAGGGTTAAGTCTGCTTTAGTTACAAAGGTACACCCGCCTAGGTTTGTAGGACCTGAAGTGTAGGGAGCAAATAGCTCTGTCAATTGGTCCAAAAAAGTTGCAAATCCAAACATAGAGTCTGGCATCCTCTTAGGGTTAGCAACCTGTATTTTTGGGAACCAACAAAATGGCGACTCTGCTGGGGAGAACACATAGAGAAACTTGGTAGTGGACCATGTTATTAGAGTCAGAAAATTAAAAGGCATAACTCTACTGGTGGAAGGAAAAACCCAGAAAAATTGATTAGTCCTCTAAATAGAGGTGGCGACTCTACACAAAACTACATATTGGTAGACTCTGCTGGCAAGAACCCAGAAAGATGAAATTTTCCTCTTCTCACAAGAGGTGGCGACTCTGAAAATAAAATTGATGAAATATGAAAAAATATAACATACCCCCTTTAGATGCGTTCTTTGAAATAAGGAGACATGAAGGAGAATCTGGATATAAATTGTTCATCAGGTTGGGGGATATCTATGAATAGATACCTTTTCATCTCAAACCTAGTGTATCCTTATTTATTAAAATGTTCATGCTTGCTTATGTGCCTATGTCTACTAATTGGCCTGAATCATTAAAGCCAGTTACTATAGACCAATTGGTTAAATTGATTCCTATCATAGAAAGGAAAAGGTACGAGGATATTATCAATGTTGGATCCGATGATACTAAATATGAAGAAACTGATATAGCAATGCAGCCAGATATGGATGGACTAGCAACATACCAAGAAAATGAATACTATCCACCACCTGGACAGTGATATGCTCCGCAATATCATCATCTACATATGTCACATCAAAATCTGCACTCTCATCAACCCACCCAACAAAATGTTTATTATCAGCCTCCATATCAAAAAAATTTTATCCCAGCCCACCCACTGCAATATATGAATCAGCAGTGTTGGGAGGAAGAAGAACATTGTTTTCAAAAGATGGGTATACCAGAATATGAACTCCAGATGTTTCCAAACCCGTGCTATCCTGAGGATGAAATCTTTTCAGATAACCAGGGTGAATGTTTTCAAGATCTTGATCAAGAGGAAGTGCACATGGTAGAAAAGAATCTTCAAGCCTGTTCAAAATCATTATATGATGATATAACACAAAAAGATGAAGAGGATGACTATTTTCAAATAGGGCAAACTCACAATGAGGAGGAAGTATACATATCTGAAAATGATTTTCAAAATTTTTCAAACCCATTGTATGATGAAAAGATGGAAGAAGATCATATGACATTTTGCCAAGGTATGCCAGAAAATGAATTTCAAGTGTTCTCAAATCCATGTTATCAAGAAGATGAAAGGCATTTAGACAGTCAGGGAGCTGGATATTCTGATAAAGAGTCTATAAATGATGAGGTTGATGAAATATGTACATCAAATTTTGAGCATTATAGTAGTGATGAAAAGAATGATGAAAATTTTAGTAAGAGGGTTGATGAAGAAACATGCTCACTTGACAGTGAGCATATTTCAGAATTGCTCACCAAAGAATATCAAAGATATGTACAGAAAGATGATACCCAAATACTGTGTCCAGCACATATATCATTTGACAGTGAATCCATTCAACATGGTAAGGGTGATGAAATATACGAGGCCATATTTCCCAAGTCACATTTTTGCAAAGAAGAGACAGATAGTGGTCATAAGTTCTCTTGTGACACTGATCCAGAGATAAAGATGTCCATTGAACCAGAGGAGGTTGATGATTCCAGTATGTATGATTGGCAGATTATTGACTCTCAAGCATGTGGGGAAGATGGATGTGATAAGGAAGAAGATACGGTGTTTTATGTTGGAATCAGCATTGATTATAGCATTTGTCAGAAGCAGCTTGATTTATTCCATTTTCCAATTTAGTTAAAAAACCAGCACTTGGTGAATAACAATAGATATGATAAAGTAAGATATCCTACAAGATCTCACAATCAGGACTCCCTTATGTCATACAATAATGAAGGTGTTCAAATTGTGCCTGACTTCCAGATACCGAATACTACAGAACACACTTGCAGCATAAACTATGATGCATTAATGAATTATACGAACAGATTCAGTCAAGCAGATGGGGTGTCATTACAACATGATCAGAACAAAGTTTTTGATAGGGGAAAGACATGGATTTTCTTTTCTGATATGGTCTTTTGACCATATCAATTTTGGCACAAAAGTAGACTTTGTTACCTAATGGAGAAGGCGCCAGTCTGCTCCCCAGAGATCTGGATCCTTGTTATACTCACAGGGAGTATACATCCCAGACAGAGCCACTGTTAGCATAGTAAAAATTTGAAATTTTTACTATCTCCTTACTCCATCATATTTGAATAAACCCTGAAGAATATCCCAAAAAGACCATAATAAAAAAAATTTGTATCTTACAAGATGTCTATGGATGAGCAGTGCCAAATTTCGTCAAAATCAATCCATCGGCAAGAGGTTGTGTTGCTTACACTGATACACAAGGAATCATTTGAAAACAACCATCGGTGTGAAAATAGAGATCGGAAGAGGAATTGTGGAAGTCACCGATGGAGTAAGTAATACCGATGACTTTACATCGGCAAGAGAGGTAAGTGGTCATACCGATCGGTATGACAGATATCTATCGGATGACTTTTTAAAAGATACCCCGACGGTATATATCATACCGATAAAGCATTTCAGCAAGAGTTTCACCGAACAGCATGTGGGGGTAACGAAACAAATAGCCATCGGCGAGAGGTAAGCTATCGGGATAGAAAACAAGTAAGCCTCCGATGATTAAGAGTCTTGGTGATAAGAAAGCCATCGGCGAGACTCACAGCGATACACCTCTATCGGGATAACTTGACATATCGGAACAAAAGAACCAGGTCTTGCCGATTCACAAGTCACGGCGATCAAAAGGTGTCGGTGACACTTTACTAAACTTTGCCCGATGAAGGATATGAAAAGGGTCATCGGGGAGATGATTTGGATCGGGATATCTTGAGAAAGCTATCCCGATAGTGAATGTCATTCCGACAAAGATAAAAGTCCATACATGAAGATAACTCATCGGCAAGACCAAATAGATCGGAGCAAACTTTTTAGATCTCTCCGATGATGTGCATTACACCGATGGGGCGGGCCACCAAAAATACGTTTGGGAAACGTTGTGTAAAAAATATAAAATTATACAAGAAAATAGATGATATTTCAAAGTTATCGGTGAGAAAACTTTGTAAAAAATGGAGGTTTTATCGGCAAGAAATAGCATATCGGTATGTAGTATTTTAAAGCTCCCGATAAACTTATGTTACACCGATGGACCCTGCAAAGGAAAAGTAATAAAAAATATAAATAAATAAATATTTAGTGGTGCAAGAAATGAAATATTTTTCTGAGGTTTAAGAAGACATCAAACCTAAAGAATGATTTGCAGCAAAAGTATTTTCACCGAGGAAGAGAGAACGGGGTAATATTTTTACCCAAATTAATATTTTTTAGCAAAACAAAGTGAAGACACACAAAGTAAATGTAATACGAAATATTTTTATTTGAGGAGTTAAAATGGGTGATTAAGTATGGTAAACATATGTATGAGTAAAATTTAGCTTGAAGTTTAATCAAAATATTTAATTTGCCAATGGCAACTAATTAAATATTTTATTTTGCCTAAAACAATTTAATGAAGAGTCATACCAAAGGATGCACCGGTATGTAAAGGGTTGCAACCCTAAAAATACAAGATATATATGGAGATGCAAACAGAGATTAGGAAGGAGATCAGTAGAAGAGGATCAAGAGTAGATTAGGAAAAATATCAGTTAGATAACTGGATGGATTGACCAGTTGCCGGAATAAAATATTATGTTGTACATTGTAAAATCTTTCAAAATTGTATAGTGGAGAAAATGCACAAATTAATGATTTAATATTGGTGTCTATTGTTTGTTGAGCTGAGCAATTATTTGGTTGTCTCCATACTGTAATTTCTTTGTTATTTGAACCTGAGTTTCCAAGTTGATATTTCAGTTTCATCGAAACACACTTGCTGTTTTCGTGTAATCAAATTAATTGGTTTCCATTACAGATATAAAATCCTTTTGATTGATTACAGTAACCTGGAGGTAGCATTTGGATAGGTAAGAACATCCTTATAATTGTCAAGATTGCCATACTGTCTCCAACTCGATATTGTCTTGTTATTCAAATTGAGCATCAACTCCATTTGTCAATACACATTTGCTGTCATTGTGTGAGTCTTTTGATTGGTTCCTTCAAGCAAGGATAAAAAAAATCCTTTCAATAAGTCATAGTAACCTGGTAAGATTTGAGTGGATCACTAAGTAGAGTCTGTCAGTCACATTCTTGCACGTTTATACAAGCTATAAACAAAACAAGTGCCAAACAATCAGAATTGTAACTAGTAAGTAAATTGTATATCATATATACTTTGACTCCATTAGCCCAATAGAAATAGGCACTGGTCATACCATTTCCATTTTAGAATTCCATAAAATCCTATTCAAACAAATACAACTCATATCTTAGTACTAGGAGTAGGAGTAGTTCAGAAGCTTTTATCTATTTCACATTTTATGCCATTGTGAGTAGATACCTAAATCCAATCAAATCATATAGGGTTAAGTCTGCTTTAGTTACAAAGGTACACCCGCCTAGGTTTGCAGGACCTGAAGTGTAGGGAGCAAATAGCTCTGTCAATTGGTCCAAAAATGTTGCAAATCCAAACATAGAGTCTGGCATCCTCTTAGGGTTAGCAACCTGCATTTTTGGGAACCAACACTGTGTGCTGAGGATATTGAAAAAATTAGTCTTATCAGAAATAGTGAAGATAGTGAAGCTCTATGAAGTGAAGATCCCAACTAGATGAAGATCAAAGAATACACATCAAAGGTTTTGTAGATATGTGTCTAAAGATGATCCAGTCAAGATTTGAGAGGTCCGCATGAAGATTTGGAGAAGTTATGGCCATATGAGTAAAACTAGTACTGGCAGCTATTCAAAGGTCACAAAGTGATAAAAATAGGTCCGGTCAGATCTAGAAATGCAATATCTTGTTCTGTGGATTTATTGGAATGTTTACGAAGCCAATGTGAATTGACAACTCAATTGGTTTGTGGTCTGGAGGTCCGCAAGCATTTATTCTAATGTGACAGTGATGACAGATTGTGTTCTTGAGGTTCCAGATGAAGATGGAAATGATTTTAGTAAGAAGTGGTGTGGATGTCCTTTGTGATTCAAGCAAGCTTGTGGGGGTCTATAGATTGTGTCCAGTTTGTGTTGGTGGTCCATATTGAAGATTGACCTTGTAATTGAAGATTTACTCTCAGGTGATGGTGTTCTTCCTAATCATGGTCGACCAGATGTTTTACACATCTTACAGATGATTTTGAAGATGTTCTGCGAAACATGGCATGTTCCTCAGTGAAGATTGAAGTCCCAGATATGTGTGGTCGACAGTGGGGTGATACACATGAAGTCTTTGTAACAAATCAAGTTGTATTTTTGTAACTGCTCTGTAATAAAATAAAGTATGTTGTGCCAACTTTAATGATTATCCCAAAGTCAATGTCTTGTATAAATAAGATTTGTGAAGTCATTTCAAAGTATCTTGGTTGAGATGAGAAAGTGGTAGAGAGGAGAAGAGTAGAAAATAGAGCAAAAATGTTGAGATTAAATGGAACTATCTCAAGCATGGTAAAGATGCTAATCTCCAGTTCAAGTATGTAATATTTATATCATTTTGTAGATAGTGTGTCTCCTGTAGGTAGTGGGCCTGTTGTGAGTAGTGTGCTTGGGTAGTGAGCCTTAATTGGAAAGTGCCATTTTGTTCTTCTTATTCCTTTAATAGAGAATATAATCTTGGGTTAGTCACCCCATGGTTTTTCCCTTAACCAGGTTTTTCATGTTAAAATCTTTGTATCATATGTGTTAATGTGTTTCTACTCTTGAGTTATTGCATTGTGCTTCCATGATTGAATCATTATTATGTTGTAGAAATATAAGAAGGATTTAAGTGTTTAAAGAAAAGAAATTTTTGGTGACAACTGATTCACCCCCCTCTTAGTTGTCTGTCCTAAAACCAACAATTGGTATCAGAGATAAGTTCCTCTAAAAGAGATTAACCACTTGAGGAGATCCAAGATGTCTTCCTCTAAAAAGGATAGTTTGAGGTTTGATGGAACAAACTACACTCTTTGGAATACCCACATGGAATGTCACTTGTAATATATGGGATTTCAATATTGGAACATGACTATAAAGAAGTATATTCCTCCAAAGAATGGTCCGACAACTATAGATGAAATTAGACATGCTAAAGATAATCTTCGAGCTAAAGAAGCCTTACTAAGTGCCTTATCTGATTCAAAGCTAACAAATGTTTTGGATTTAAAAACTGTATATGAAATTTGGTCAAAGCTAGCACTTCTGCATGAAGGAGAGAAATATGTTAAATGTGCCAAGCTACAAATTCTAAAAGGAAAATTCAAAAACCTGAAGATGAATGAAGATGAGAATCTCACTACATTTATGCAAAACTAAATGAGCTTGTTTGTGGCATTAGATGTGCTAGTGGAACCTTGGATGAAGATGAGATTGTCACCAAAGTTCTCAGATCCTTACCTCTTGCTTACAAACACAAGGTTGCTGCTATTGAGGAATTTAGATCTTTATCAAATATCACAAGGGATCAATTAGTTGGGAAATTAGCTACATTTGAATTGGCTAAGTTTGGAGATGCACCTCACAAGATTGAATCTGCATTCAAATCTAGTGCCTTTGCAAAAGGAAAACAATGGTATGATCCAAGAGAAAATTCTTCAAAGAAATTATCATGGTATGAAAAAGTAAGAAAATATTTGGAAGAAGATGAGGTAGAAGCTACTCAACTTGAAGTGCTTATTAGAAAAAGACTGCCAAGAGAATCTAGTAACTATTAAGGAAAATTACCCTTCAAATGTTTCAACTGCAACAAGATTGGTCATTTTGCCTCAAGGTGTCCAAAAATATTTTCAAGGACAAATCCAAATAGGTCAAGATTATAAAAGAAATGTTACTATGTTCATGAAGATGATGATGATGGAGTAACAGGTGATGAATCAGAGACAAGAAACAAATCTGGAAGTGACTAGGTGTTTATTTCCATCAAGGAAGAAGATCCAATGCCCACTAAATTTGTCAATCATAAATAGGTAGAAAGAGCTTTGGTTGCTCAAGTTGAAGAAAATGATGAATGGGTCATTGACAGTGGATGCTCCCACCATATGAACGAGGACAGAAATAAGTTCATAGATCTGGAAAGATATGAAGGAGGAGTTGTAAAATTTGGTGATAATTCTGTTGGCAGAATCAAAGGTAGAGGAACTATTTCTTTTGATGGAAAGAACAAAACCAGTGATGTACTGTATGTTGAAGGTCTGAAACACAATCTTCTCAGTGTTGGGCAATTGGTGGACAAAGGTTATGATCTCTGATTCAAAAATAGAAAATGTAAGATCTTTGAAAGTTCTGGAATAGAGATTGCATCTAGTACTCAAACAAAAGGTAACATCTTCCACTTAGTTGGTACTAGAAAAAGTTATTTATTTGTTCAAATTGATCCAAGTTGGTTGTGACATAGGTAAATGTGTCAAATAAATTTTGACAATATCATCAAGATAAGCAACACTCAGGTTGTAAGAGATCCTCCAAGACCGGTGAAACCTACTAACAATTTGTGCAAAGAATGTCAGTTGGGTAAGCAAAGCAGAGTCACATTTAAAAGTAAGGAACAATCTTCTACCATGTTGTTAGACTTAGTACACACTGATCTATGTGGACTGACAAGAATTAGGAGTCTGCAAGGTGATACATATTTCATGTTACTAATTGATGACCACTCTCGGATGATGTGGGTGACTTTCCTTAAAGAGAAATCTAAAGTTCTTGAGAAGTTGAAAATATTCAAGGCTATGGTAGAAAATGAAACTGGGTTAAACATAAAATGTCTTAGGTTTGATAGAGGTCGTAAATTCACATCTAGAGAGTTCATAGAATTCTGTGAGAAACATGGGATAAAGAGACAGTTATCTGTTCCAAGGACTCGACAATAAAATAGAGTAGTGGAAAGAAAGAACTGGACCATCTAGGAAGCATCTAGAACCATGATGATGGAAGCAAATGTCCCTCAGATCTACTGGAGAGAAGTTGTAAGCACTACTATTTATACTCTTAATCGAGTACAAATCAGAAGCAATATTGGTAAGACCCCTTATGAATTTTGGTTTTGCATCACTCCTACTATGAAGTATTTTAGAGTCTTTGGTAGTAAATGTTACATTAAAATAGATGAAGACCTTGGTAAATTTGATGCTAGAAGTGATGAAGGAATATTCTTGGGTTACTCTACTCAAAGAAAAGCATATCAGTGTTATAAAAAGACATTAAGAAAGATTTTAGAAAGTACGAATGTGAAGGTTGATGAAGGCATTGAAAATCACTCAAGGTTTTATGAGTATGAAGTAGATGATCAGAATTATGTTCTAGTCCAAGAAGATCTAGCCTCTTCTATAATTCATATTCAGACTGATCCAGAGAATCCTGCAATATAGGAAGAAGAGATAAGTTTGAATGAACCTGTCCAAGAAATAGAAGTGTAAGAAATTCCCAAAACTCCTAGGTATGTTAGACTGAATCATTCTAAAGACCAGATCATAGGTGATAGACATAAATGTGTTCAAACAAGAAGAAAGATTGCTCAAGATTCAGAAAAGTATTGTCTAATTTCAAAGATTGAACCAAAAATAGTAAATGAAGCATGCAATGATGAAAGTTAGGCTAAAGCAATAGAGGAAGAGCTGATGTAGATTGAGAAAAATCACACTTCGGATCTTGTTCCCAGACCTAAAGACAAAAATGTGATTGGGACTAAGTGGGTCTTCCGGAATAAATTGAATGAAGATGGTGAAGTAGTCAGAAACAAAGTAGGATTAGTCTGTAAGGGTTATTCTCAAGTAGGAGTTGACTTTGAAGAAACTTTTGCTTCGGTGGCAAGAATTGAAGCAGTCAGATTATTTCTTTTGCTAACTTCAAGGATTTCAAAGTATATCAAATAGATGTCAAGTCTACCTTCCTAAATGGTGACTTGGAAGAAGAAGTATACATTGAGCAACCGAATGGATTTCAAATGTCTAATCATGGTGATATGGTCTACAAGTTGAAGAAAGCAATGTATGGACTCAAACAAGCCACAGGGGCTTGGTATGAAAGATTGGATAGACATCTTTTGAAGATTGGTTTCAACAAAGGTACTGCTTATAGTAATTTGTACTTCAAGATTGATCATGAAAATATCTTGATTGTTGAAGTATTTTTTGATGATATCAATTTTGGAGGAAGAGATAGTATGTGCAAGACTTTTGTAAATCAAATGAAAAGTGAATTTCTTCTTGGGTCTACAAATCACTCAAGCAAAGAAAGGAATTTTCATATCTCAAACCAAATATGTAAAAGAATTGTTGAAGAAATTTGGGATGGAAGATTCAAAGCTAATGAATATTCCCATGGGAACTAGATGTAAACTGAGCAAAGATGATGAATCCCCTAAGGATGATCAGAAAAAGTATAGGTCAATGATTGGAGGACTACTGTATCTTACTCAAACTAAACCTAACATTATGAATGTTGTTGGTGTTGTTTCCAGATTCCAAGCTGATCCTAGAGAATCTCATGTCATGGCAATCAAGAGAATTCTCAGATATCTAAATCAAATAGTTGAGTATGGTTTATGGTATCCTAGGGATCATGATTTCTCTCTTCATGCATATATAGATGTTGATTAGGTAGGATATGTGGATGGTCAGAAGAGTACCAGTGGTGGTGCATTCCTTTTGGGGAAAAGATTGGTTTCTTGGCTGAGCAAGAAACAAGAGGCAATATCTCTATCCACTGCAGAAGTAGAATATATTGTAGTAGCAGGTAGTTGCACTCAAGTATTATGGATGAAGCAAATGCTAAGAGACATTGGAGTGGAGTATGATGAACCTATCACAATCTTCTGTGACAACTCAAGTGTAATAAATATATCAAAAAATCTAGTGTTGCATTCAAAGACAAAACATATATCCATCAAGTTTCACTTTTTGAGAGAGCAGTGTTGTGATGTTCACAACACGCCCCATTATGCTCCTTAGCAAAATGGGGACCCCTGCTGATGTTTTGCTTTTTGCTTCTGCTTGTGTTTTTCTGCTTTCTGGCGGTTTGGTAAAAATAAAGGTCAGGTGCATCATCATCATGATATTGCAGGAGGTAGGTCATCATCATGAGGTTAGTTTGTCAAAGTTCATATTTTATTGCTATGACCTCATATTTAGAAAGAGCTTGAAATTCCATGCAGGTTTGCCTTTTACTTCACTTAAAAATTCGTTCATATGTGAAAGTTATGCACGGTCAAAGTTTTGGTCAAACCTGATATTCGCAAGGTGATCATCATATTTTTCATGTTGACAGGATCATCATGATCTTGGTCTATCACCCAATAAAAATCATGCAGTCGCAATATCCAGACGTCAATCTTGGGTGGTAGTGCCCTTTACCCGTCAAATAGCCTTAGGCGCATCGTCAGCATCATGATTTTAGGAGGGTCATATTATAAACTCGGTTTTGCTGCATGAACATCATCATCATGATATTTGAACCCCCCCCCGATAATATCCTGAAGCGAAATATCATGATGACATCAGCTTTAAGTCAAGGTAAGTTCCCCCCCATCGAGCGGTCTCTTGCATCGTGAGCATCATCATGATATTTCAACATTACCTGATCTTATAATATCATGCTGATCACCCAGACTTAGAAAAATCCACCTTCGGCATATTTGCATGCGCGTGTTATAATCCTTCGGAGGGTCATCATCATGATATTTGCTGAAGTTCGAAATATGATGATGACGACTTCATATCATCCTGATCTTTCACGAGGGTCATTCGCTAAATTCACTAAGTGATGGAGACATCATCATCATAATTCGATAAGGAGGATCATCATCTTCATATCCTCCTGATCTCCGGTTAGCGAAATATCATGATGATCACCCTATCTATTCAGAAGTGGGCGATATTTCATTCCTCAAACAGCATGATCATATTTTACAATATCACCCTAGCGCGAATATCATGATGACCTCAACTCATCCTTGTGCTTCGAAGACGAAATATGATGATGATGTCATCATGATAATTCGATGAGGAACATCATCATCATATTTTTTATCCTGTCCTGTTGTCAAGATCATCATGATCTTGTTTGTTCACCCGATATTTCGTAAAGTCCTCCTGCCGATGAAGTAAGACCTTTTGCAAATATCCTGATGATCCTCATCATCCTGATTTCCCTTCGGCAGGATATTTTCCAAAACATGATCCGGTTAGCGAAACATCCTGATGACGTCATGTTCTAAGTTTAACAAAGGTTCCCGAATATCATGATGACGTCATGTTATAAGTTTAACGAAGGCTCCGGATATCATGATGACGTCATCCCGATCTAATAAACGAAGAGGTAAATATCCTGATGAACATCATCATCACATTTTTCCTTCAACAGGATATTTCCCAAAGCACGATCCGGTTCCCAAATATGATGATGACGTCTTATTCTAAGTTCGACAAAAACAAATATCCTGATGATCATCATCATCATCACATTTTTCCTTCAAATAGGATATTTTTCAAGCACGATCCGTTTGCCGAATATGATGATGACGTCTTATTCCAAGTTCGACATAAGCCCCAAATATGATGATGATCATCATCATCCTAATCTTTCGAGAGGGTTGCCTTGACCTCAAAAGGATCATATTACGTTCATCATCCTGATCATGCTCCTTAGGTGACTCGATGTCACAATTAGCCCCCTGATCTTAACCGGACATGATGATGACGTCATCCTTAGCATTTCAATGAAGCCTGAATATCATGATGACGTCACCATCATTTTCCTTTCCTCAGCAGCATGATCATAATTCATATCCCCCTATTCTTCTTCAACATGATGATGATGATGATGTTCTTTTCTCTAATATGCAGAAATGAATATCATGATGATGAAGTGAATGTCGGCCAGTATGTTTTTTTTGACGCGCCGACAGCGGTGGAGTTTTAAAGTGTTTTTTTTGGCGCCTGTGGCATTTTCCCGGTCAGCGTGGTTGACCCGATGATTTTGAGCAGTCTGAACGCATTTTTGACGCGTTTTGAGAGGATTCTGGATCCAATTTTCTCTATCTTGCGCAATCACCTGGATTTAAACGCTTATTTTAATTTCCTACTGTTTATGTGATAAATGGAATACTTATTGCTTGTCTTGTCTTGCACGCTTGCAGTTGAGGAAGCAGCTGGAAAGTCAACACAGTGACCTCATGGAGGCAGAAGATCTGATCTCAGGAGCAAGAAGATAAGGATGAAATGCAAAAAGTCAAGGCCATTCAAGTAAAGACAGAGTTGCAGCTGGAGGTATTACTGCAACGGACAAATAGAAGTTATTACCCAGCTGCCGGAACTTCTCAGAAGGGGCAATATTTCACCCAGATTTGACACTGCTCAGAGATATTTTTGAGAACTGGTTCACCTGCATTCATTGCTGTAACCAGGGGTTTGAACCAGGGGTTCAGTTAGGTTTTTTGCTGTAGTGAGGACAATCAGAATGTCTTTATATTGTGCCTCTCTACAGTAATACTTTACAACAGGGGCTACAACAGGGATTTTTAGGGGTTACAACAGGGATTCTAGGAAAACACAGCAAGTTAGCTTCGCATAGTTTAGAGTAGAAGAAGGAGGTCACCTGTTTGTCTGCAGTAAGGTGCGCGTGGAATGTCTAGCTGCCTTACTGTATCTGTAAAGCTTGTAAGTTCTCTGTAGTATGATCAATGAAACTAAGAGTCATTCCTACATTGTAAATCATGTATGACTATTCGTTTCTAATACAATAGAATCTGGAGTTCTGCATCTATCTTCTGAGTGTTCTCCTGCTCTTCTTTGTGTTTTGAAATATCTTCTTTGAGAGCTTGCAATTTTAAATGTATGTTTGTAAAAATGCTCAGAACTTACATTTAGGGTTTTTACTGTGGATTTGATCAAATTACTGTGGTATTTACATAGTGCATAACAGAAACAATTAGATCCTTCAGTAGATTAATGAGGTATAGATTAGATCTTTCTAACTTTTCCCAACCCATCTGAAATATTTAGCTGAAAACGTAGAAATCCAAAGGAAATTATCTCAAATTTGAAGAAGCATGTATAACAGAGCTATAAGTAGACAGTTTTCATAAACAGATAAAGAAGAAAGCTGCAAAAATCCAAGAAAACCATCTAAAACTTGCAGCCTGGTAACACTTGTATGCAAATAAACAGAATACTTGTTGAAATCTATGACCTCTTTGCATATTCTTAGTCTAGTAAGCCACCAAACAAACCTAAACTACGTAAGGCCCCTTGAACATTACAGCTTCACATTGACCAACTGAACTTGACCAACCGAACCATTGTAGACTTGGGATTAGTTGAATCACCAAATGATTCCTTCTTGTCTTTCAAGTATAGTTTCAGTTCATTATATGTGAATTTTAACTTATTGTTATGATTACATCAAAACAGTCATCAACAGTTTTCTGGCACTTTTCAGAGGGCTAGAAGGCTGTATATCGCAATCATCAACAAGCAGGTGAACAAAAATGAAGTCAGATTGGAGTTTGTGCCCTCAAAGGATCAGATTGTAGACATTTTTACTAAACCTCTACCTAAGGACTCTTTTGAGTATATGAGGGAGAAGTTAGGGGTTATTAGCCCTCCAGCTCTAAATTAAGGTGCACTCATGTGCATTAGTCTGGTGGATCTCACAGTCATATCTTGTGGTCCGGATTGATGATAGGAAGCTGCTACTCAGGGGTAGCAGTCTGTATGATTCTGAAGTATTGATTCAAGTATACACCCTTTGCCATTGATGTCAAAGGGGGAGAGAAGATGTGAAAAAAAAAGTGGTTGTTGATCAGAGGGCGAGCAATAAAGAAAGAGAAGACATATGAATGATTGATATTGATAGGGGGAGCTATGTCAGTTAGTGAGGAGAAGTTCTTGTCTTGATGGTTAAAAATAATTTTTCACATTATATGTTGCCATAAATGACAAAAGGGGAGATTGTTGCAAGTATGGGCCTACCCATTGTTCTCATTGATGTCAACATACTCCTATTTCATTGATGTCAAGGATTGGATGAGCTGTGTGCTGAAGATATTGAGAAAATTAGTCCTATCAGAAACCGTGAAGACAGTGAAGCTCTATGAAGTGAAGATCCCAGCTAGATGAAGATCAAAGAATACACATCAAAGGCTTTGTAGATATGTGTCTAAAGATGATCCATTCAAGATTTGAAAGGTCCACATGAAGATTTGGAGAAGTTATGGCAATATGAGTAAAACTAGTTCTCGCAGCTGTTCAGAGGTGACAGAGTGACACAAATAGGTCCGGTGAGATCTAGAAATGCAATATCTTGTTCTGCAGATTTGGTGGAATGTTTAGGAAGCCAATGTGAATTGACAACTCAATTGGTTCATGGTTTGGAGGTCCACAAGTATTTATTCTAATGTGACAATGATGACAGACTGTGTTCTTGAGGTTACAAATGAACATGTGAATGATTTCAATAAGCAGTAGTGGTGTGGATGTCCTTTGTGATTCAGGCAAGCTTGTGGGGGGTCTCTAGATTGTGTCTAGTTCATGTTGGTGGTTTGCATTGAAGATTGAACTTGTAATTGAAGATTTACTCTCAGGTGATGGTGTTCTTCCTAGTCATGGCTGACCAGATGTTTTACACATCTTGTGGATGATCTAGAAGATGTTCTGCAAAGCATGGCATGTTCCTCCAAGAAGATTGAAGTCCCAAATATGTGTGGCTAACAGTGGGGTGATATGTATGAAGTCTTTGTAACAAATCAAGTTGTATTTTTGTAACTTCTCTGTAATAAAATAAAGTATGTTGTGCCGACTTTGATGATTATCCCAAAGTCGATGTCTTGTATAAATAAAATTTTTGAAGTCATTTCAAAGTATCTTGGTTGAGATGAGAAAGTGGTAGAGAGGAGAAGAGCGAAAAGTAGAGTAGAAGTGTTGAGCTTAAATGGAACTATCTCAACCATGGTGAAGATGCTAATCTCCAATTCAAGTATGCAATATTTATATTATTCTATAGACAGTGTGTCTCTTGTAGGTAGTGTGCTCGGATAGTTAGCCCTAATTGGCAAGTGCCATATCGTTCTTCTTATTCTTTTAATAGAGAATACAATCTTGGTTTAGTCACCCTGTGGTTTTTCCCTTAACTAGGTTTTTCATGTTAAAATCTTGGTGTCATATGTGTTAATATGTTTTTACTCTTGAGTTATTGCATTGTGCTTCTATGATTAAATCATTATTATGTTATAGAAATATAAGAAGGATTTAAATATTTAAAGAAAAGAAAGTTTTGGTGACAATTGATTCACCCCCCCTCTCAGTTCTCTGTCCTAAAACCAACAACCTTGTGGGCATGGGCTTTGTGAGAACTCTTGTTCCCTTGAGTGTTTTCTCTCTACCTTAATGCACTTGATATCGGTAAGTAACATTAACCACCTTAAGGTGGGGGCATATATAATGGTATATGTTTGATTATTATGGCACTAATGAAGCATGTTTGCAAGCCCATTTTGCAAGACCTGGGATGTTGTATCTCTTCAGGTAGTGCATATCCTTATCTAATAAGCAATAAAAAAGCCACTATCTTAACAATGCCAAAATGACCTGCCAATTCACCACTATGCTTCTCCTTGATCAAATTATCTCTCATGGAACTTCTATGTATGCACAACTAATTTCCTTTGAACAACATATCTTCTTGAATGAAATAGTCCAACCACTTACTCCTATTTGTCACAACAGGTTCCTTACATGCTTTCCAAGGTTCTACAAAATTAGTGTCTTCCTCATACATGTTTTTTAGTTCATCAAAACCCAACACTTCAACTCTCATCTCTATCAACACGTTTCTTCTCCTACTCAATGCATCAGAAGCTTTATTTGATTTACCACTCCTATGCTTCAACACAAAAGTATAACTCTGTATGAACTCTACCCAACTCATATGTCTCTGATTCAACTTACCTTGACTATTCAAATATTGGAAAGCTTGATGATCTATATACAACACAAAATCCTTAAGCAACAAGTAATGTCTCCACTTCTTCAAGCCTTGAATTATGGCATAGAACTATTGATCATAAACTAAATATCTCCTCCTTGCATCATTCAACTTCTAACTAAAATAAGCTACAGGTCTACCTTCTTGACTTAATACTGCTCCAATTGTATTCCCACTTCCATCACAATCTACTTGAAATACCTTATTGAAATCTGGTAATGCTAAAATAGGTTGCTCTATCACTTTCTCCTTCAACAACTCAAAAATTTTATCTACTTCAGATGACCACTTAAAATCTTTTCTATCACCTCTCGTTGTCTCTATCATAGGGTTACAAACTGAACTGAAATTTATGATGAACTTCTAGTAGAAACTAGCCAATCCATGAAATTATCTAACCTCTCCAATGCTCTCTAGTGTAGGTCATTCAACAATTGCTCTCACTTTCTCAGGGTCCATCTTCAATCCTTCTGCAGAAATCACAAATCCCAAATATACTAACTCTTCCTTGATGAAACTACACTTCTTGATGTTTATTAGTAATTTCTCTTCTCTCAACCTCTGTAAAACTTGTCTAATATGCCACAAATGTTCCTTCTTTATTTTACTGAAAATCAAAATGTCATCTAAGTGTACATTCACAAACTTACCGAAGAATTTATTAAAGACTTCATTCATCAACCTCATGAAAGTATTCAATGCATTTGTCAATCCAAAAGGCATCACTAACCACTCATACAATCCTTCATTTGTCTTAAAAGTAGTCTTCCATTCATCACCTTATCAGATTATGATCTGATGGTATCCACTCTTCAAGTTTATCTTTTTGAAATATCTTGCTCCACTCAAAAAATCCATGACATCATCCATCCTAGGTAAAGAAAATCTATACTTAACTGTGATCTTGTTTGTTGCTCTAGAGTTAGTACACATTCTCCATTCTACATCCTTCTTAGTGTTGGAAACAAGGCAGATAATTGAGAGGGGGGTGAATCAGTTATCATAAATATCTTAACTTTCGTTTCTTCTTTAATATTAATGCAACATCAAAACATAAGAGCATACATAATCATGAGAGCAAAAATAAAATCAACACATATAACACAAGGATTTTTATGTGGAAAACCCTGTCAAGGGAAAAACATGGGGTGACTAACCCAAGAATAATAAGTACAAAATGGCACTTGCTAGTTAGGGATCACTGCTTGAGCACACTGCGCACAAGAGGCACAATTCCTATAAGAGACTCACTATCTACAAGGTATATAGAAAGTAACCAGGTGTTTGAACTTATGAGAGGCATCCACATATGCTGAGGTTCAGTTCTAGTTAGGCTCAATATACCGATCTTATGCACTTCATTCTTCCTCTGCTCTAATACTATTGTCCTGCTACATACCAGACCTGTATTGCTGCTTCCACACTTCTCTTTGCCTTACTTTGCACACTTACACAAATAACTACACACTTCATACTAAAATCCATTTGGTATATATATCCACATCAAGGATTTCAACATCTTCCTAGTCAGCAATTGGAATACTTGAGGTATTTACAAAACACTGATCTGTCGGTTAAATCCATGCTTAACATGTGATGTGTATCAAAGACATAGACATAGAAGTCATCATTCATGTCAACCAACCATGTATGATCTTTCAAATAGCTTGACCACCAACAATTTCTCATCTAGATTAAAGTCTGATGCTCTGCCAGTCAGTTTTTCCTCAGTCTACTCTGCCTGTTAGGAACCCAACACTTAGGTGATCGTATATTTTCACTCTTTTATCACTGGAGGCTTAATCTTTGGAATGTGGTAGTCATGGTACTCCTCTTGAGTTGTCCAAGTCCACAACTTACTGAGTTACACCATTTGAGAGATCTAGACTTGATTGTTGGACCTTGTTGCATGCTCCATTCTTGTTCACCAGACAAAAACACTCTTCAATCTGACTTCTGGTATAGGCATATTATGTGTTGCATATGTGTGGGATAGACTTTATTGCCATCAATGACAACAATAATGAGGCCACACAGTGTCTCTTTCCAATAATCTCCCCCTTTGGCATTGATGGCAACACTTAGTGAAAAATGACTGTGTGTCATAGAAAACTCCCACTTGGCTGATGCTCTATCTTTTGCAATATTTTATTAGAGCTCTCCCTTAGCTAGATTCCACATTTTTCACTACTCCTCACTCCCCCTTTGACATCAATGGTAAAGGGTGGAATTTTCACACCAAAATTTGCAAAAATTAACTTATAAATAGCCGCATAAGTATATATACATGTTATACTTACATATACTTGAAGTATATCCGCAAAGGTGGTCTTCAAATGTACAACGTTTGTCACCCAACTTTGCTTCATCCTATCCGAAATTGAAATGTGGCCACTCAATAAAAATGCAAAAGCTTCTCCCCTTTTTAGGTCTACCAAATCCCTAGTCTGAGCTATGGTCTGAGCATGAGTTAAGGCCTTATGCATGGCCTCTAACTTGGGGATAATTATCCCTCTTAGTTCACTCATCCTACTTATTATATTCTTCCTTTCCTTTTCAAGCCTCTTTATTTCATTTATAATGGCGATAGCCTAGCACTCTTGATTCATTATGGATGAGGTAAGAGGATCAAAATTCTAAGATAAAATTGATAGTTTACTCTCTTGTTCTTCCACCTTCTTTGCAATGTCTTCTATTACTGTGGACCAAGATAGACAAAATTTGTATATTTCTCCGCCATCTTTAAGAGCATTTTCTAGGCCCTTTATCCAAATATCCAGGGTCCTCCTATGATTAGTTATGAGTCCCTGTACCTCAATGAATCTCTTTCCCAAAAATTCTTTCTGAACTTTCTCTTCTCTTGATTTCTCCAAAGAGTCAAAATGGGTGCTAACAGAGTTAACCAGAGATTTCAAGTTACCAGATGAAGAGGCCAAAAGATCCTTTTGGAAGGATGGTATAATCTTCTCTAGCACACTAGATGCAATCTCTATCAGCTCATAGTCTTCCATGTGAGACTTCATAAGCTTTTCTTTTGCTTTAGCCTAAGCAAAAGATGCTACCTTCATTATCCGGACTGGAGAAAGGGAGTCAAAATTGAGTGGTCCTTGAAATAGTTCTAATTCATCTATTTCCATCATCTCTTTGGTCAAGAAGTTTTTCACTACTTCTACAATGTCTCTTGCTAGAGATAGAGTGTTCTTTTCTTTTTCAGCCTTAGAACTGTCATCAGAGATCTTCTCTGTGTGTTCTTCTTCTGTTCCCTTTTCCTCCTCTACTTGACTCAATTTCTCCTCTTTTCTTCATTCTCCTTTAGTTGTGGAGTCAGCAGGGGGATCCAGAGGAGAGATGTTTACTTCTTCATGGAATTCCTCTTCTTGAATAGAGGAATCTAAGTCTTTAGTCCTCTCCTCACCTATCTCCTTTGACTCTTCTGCATTTTTCTCAATAGATTCTTCTTTTGATGTACTTAATCCTTCGTCATCCATGGTAGAAGGTTCATCATCTATGTCCTCTATAACAAGAAGATTGAATTTTTTAAATGCATTCTAGAGGATGTCCTCTATTTCTTTGGCTACCTAATCAGTCTCTCCAATCATAAGTTTGTTCATTCTAGCTTTACTCCGAAACTCATCCTTGCAGTCCTTAAAGATCATGTTCATTTTTTTGGAGTAATGGAAGGATAGAGCTGAATTGCAATCTATGTTGAGATCTCTAGGTCCTTTTCCTTAACATTCTCCTTTCTTATTTCAAGTACCTTCTCTAGAATTTTGGGAATTAGAGAGACGATTTCAATGAAAGCTTTATTATAAATGTTTAGGTACCTGATTGTAGCATCTTCCAGAATCTTCTTGTCAGTGTCACTATATTCATCATAAAATTTAGTGACTGGTTGCAAGTTCCCATCCACTGTGACTACCTTGATGATATCATCAATAAAGAGAGTAGGCCTTTCAACAAATTCTTCTGCCTCCTCTTCTCTATTTGTACTAGCAGAGGATTCCCCTGATATTTTCTTCTTCTTCCTCATTTTCTTAACTTCCTCATCGGTATTTGTTTCTTCATCATCCTTTTGGCTTATATAGGACCTTGTGGCCTTGGTTTTTGTTCTCTTCTCTCCCTTACCAGGTGTCTTGGCTTCTGGTTTGGAGGCTCTTGAGCTCTTAGAAGTGGTAGGTGTAGAGCTCTTAGAGGATCTGGTCTGGGAAGAGGCTTGTACTGAAACACTTGATTTTTTTACTTCTTGTTTCTCTTTCTCAACTCTTTCTAATTTTTCTCTGTTTGCATCAACTGCCTCTTTTGAAATACCATATTTTTTGGCAACTTCTTCTACTTGCCTTCTCACTTTTCTTTTCATTTCTAGTTGTCTCAGTTCAACATGTATTTTTACACTCAGTTCTTGAAAGGTTCCAAACCTTTCTGCCTCAGGGTCCTTAGGTTGACTCAGCAAGTGTTGGACATGTAGCTTTAGGATTTTCTCATCTACCTCATAGTCCATTGGCATAATCTAGACTATTCTAGGCTCCACTACCTCCATTAGGCATTGATCAGTGTCTACCATGAAACACACTATATCCTTGTATTTTTCAACTATTGTTTGTGGTATTCTTTCTCTGGCCTGCATCAAACTTTGGAAGTTTTTGAAGTATCCCCAAAGTGTTGTATTTTGATCCTTGGCATCACCAAGCCCATACATATAATCTCTAATTTGTATGGCAATCAGTCTATCATTTTTCGATACCCAACCACTTGATCCAGGTAGCTCATTCATATAGTAAAAGAAGAAGAATAGTATTAAACCACCACACTTGAATGAGTTCTTCTTGTCCTTCTTGATCTTTTGCAAGTTTTCTAACAGTTGGCTTAGGAGAAGCTCACATAGATCATAATCTACATTTTCCCTTAGCATCTGATATGTAGTATAAATTGTAGTTCTAGACACAAATTTCTCCCCATTGGAATGATATATTTTATAGTCAATTATCATAGAGGCAAATTTGATATCCAGATCTGTGATATCTTCTATTGTCATTGCTCTTTTGTCAAACTTTGATCTAGTAGCCTCACTTACTATCTGGTTCTTGACAAATTTGAGTACTGGCAACCCACGAATGAGTGTAACCCAGTTACTGCCCTAATTGCATCTCTTGTTATTTTGAAAGGCTTCATCAACCACATAAAGTTTTCATGAATTTTGCTAAGAACATACTCGACCCATTCATCTTCTGCAAAGTAGGGAAAGTGGATGCAATGTCCAAAATGCTGATCCTAGATGGCCTTGTATTAGGGTTTGAGTTTAAAAGTTTCATCTATCAGTTGTTTGTGGTAGATATCCATCAGCTTTGATTCTCCAAATTCCTCAATATTGGCATGGATGTATACCCTAACATCTTCTACGTGTAGAATCGCATGCAGAATGCTAGAAAAGGTGCCTAAGGGATCAACTTCTAGGGATTTGTAGGGGTGCTTCTTGAACTTTGGGTGCGGCCTATCAGTGATCTTGACAACCATAGGAGTAGCCATCTTTGCAAAAGATTTAGAGAGAGATATTCAGAAATCAAAATACCTCTTTACGCTTCTAGGGTTCACAATAAGCCCTAGAAAAGATCGTTGGTTGAATCAGATTCTGCAGTTGATCTTTGAGAGGTTTGTGACAATCTTGATGTTGAGCTCTTCCTTTCCTTTTCTCGAATGCAATTGTACAAATGATGAATAAAGGAACCCTTTTTATCTCTGTGCAAACCCTAATTTCCTATTTCAATAAATGCACAACTTAGGTTATTTTGGTTGCCTTGCTTTGAGAGAGATCTTTTCAAATCATTGAGATGCACTTAGAATTATTTTTAGTGATAATTGACAGTGTATCTCCCTTCCTCCAATCACGCCATTTATCTGCAGATCAAGATATTTTAATTTTGAATCATACTGGATCTAACTCTGAAAATCCTACTTTTACTAGATGACTATCAAACCGGATCAATCTTGGCTGATTAAACTCTTGAAAACTTCTTGTGGATCATTCGTATTTTTACTAAGGGTTATTTGGATATTTCTTTGAGAACCCTTTAACCTGTAATATTCCATGTGCCAAATTTAGGCACCAATTGACTGGCTGGGGGAATTTATTTTCTTTTGTGACTCCCCTTGAGCTAGGGCTCATCTATTTAGTTTTTGGAAGGAATATTAGCACTAGATTTTGGTGCAGATCCATCCCCAACATTTTCTATACTTCTCTTCACCCAAATCTTGTTCATCTCCCTTTGAAATTCATCTGCATTCACTTTTCCTTTTCCTTTGTCTTGATTTTGATTATGATGCACCGAACCCTTTTTATCCTGATTCTTACTTCTGTAGAATTTGGCAATATGATAGGATCTATTGCAATTGTAGCAAACAACATTTCTTTACATATGTGACTGATATCCTCTAGATCTGTATTGATTAGCCATATGTCCCATTCTATTGCATGTAAAGCATCTACCATTGAATGAACTGTTTATTTGTATATTTTTACATCCATGAGATTTGTGACCATACCTTTTGTAGTTGAAACACTGTCTGGAGAAGGATGAATTGGTTTGATTCATTCTTCTTCTACACTACATTTCTTTATGACTGAAATTGTTGTAATTGTAGCAATATCCATTGAAGGATGGATATCTTTGAGCATTTGGTTGCCTTATTGGAGGTCTTCTAGTCTTATTTCTAGGATTTCTTGAACTAGAGTTCTTTTGACTAGAACCGAAGCTTTCACCTTTCTCATATCCCAAGCCATGCTTGTCATCTACCCTATTTTAGCTTTCAAGAAGAACTTCAAGTTGAGAAGAGCTTATCTTGAATTTCTTTTTGTATTCATTTGTTGTTTGAAGATCCATTTTAAGAGTTTCTATCTGATTCTCAAGTTGTTCTTCATTATCTCTAGCTTCTTCAAGATTAGATTCTAGATGCTTGATTATTCTATCCATTTTGTGGCAATCTTCTAACTTCTCCTTGAGAGATTGTTTTAGATTATCTTCAATTTTTCCTTTCTCTTCAATTTCTTGGGTGAATCTCATAACCCCTGATTCCATTTCATGTCTTACCATAATGACCTCTTTTGATAACTTCTCACATAGCTTGTATTTCTCATTTAGGTCTTCATTAGTATCATTGGCTTCACTTTGACTTGCTAATTGTTGAAGTAGTTCCTTTCTCATTTTCACAGAGATACTCAATTTTTATTTCAGCTCATTTATGAAATCATCAACTTGTTTGAATCTTTCTCTCAAGTTATTAACTTTAGAGTGAGATTGCTTAAGATCATCTAGGGTAGACTGAAGTTGTTCCTTTATACCATACATATCCATTGAGATTCCTAGATCTTCCTCAAGCTGTTAGGCTCTATTTAGAGGAACTTAGCTCTGATACCAATTGTTGGAAACAAGGCAGCTAACTAAGAGGGGGGCTGAATTAGTTATCTTAAATATCTTAACTTTCTTTTCTTCTTTACTATTAATTTAACATGAAAACATAAGAGCATACATAATCATGAGAGAAGAAATAAAATCAACACACATAACACAAGAGTTTTTACATGGAAAACCCTATTAAGGGAAAAACCATAGGGTGACTAAACCAATATTGTATTCTCTGTTAAAAGAATAAGAAGTTCAAAATGGCACTTGCTAGTTAGGGCTCAATGCCTAGGCACACTGCTCACAAGAGGCCCACTGCCTACAAGAGACTCACTATCTACAAGGTATATAAAAAGTAACTAGGTGTTTGAACTAATGAGAGGCATCCACATATGCTGAGGTTCAGTTCTAGTTAGGCTCAATATACTAATCTTATGCACTTCATTCTTCCTTTGCTCTAATGCTGTTGTTTTGTCACATACTAGACTTGTATTGCTCCTTCCACACTTCTCTCTGCCTAACTTTGTACACTTACACACACAACTACACACTTCATACCGAGATCCATTTGGTATGTATATCCGCATCAAGGATTTCAACATCTTCCCAGTCAATAATTGGAATACTTGAGATATTTATAAAACACTGATCTGTTGGTTGAATCCATGCTTAATATGTGATGCATATCAAAGACATAGACATAGAAGTCATCATTCATGTCAGCCAACCATGTATGATCTCATTCAGTTTTTCCTCAGTCTACTCTACCTGTCAGGAAGTCAACACTTAGGTGCTCATATGTTTTCACTCTTCCATCACCAGAGGCTCAATCTTTAGAATGTAGCCAGCATGGTACTCCTCTTGACTTGTCCAAGTTTGCAACTTGCTAAGTTACATCATCTGAGAGATCCAGACCTGATTGTTGGACCTTGCTGCATGCTCTATTCTTGTTCACTAGACAGAAACACTCTCCAATCTGACTTCTGATATAGGCATATTATGTGTTGTGGATGTGTGGGATAGACTTTGTTGTCATCAATGACAACAATAATGAGGCCACACAGTGTCTCTTGCCAACACTTAGGTGCTAACACTACAGGTACTACACAAGGACTCAATCTTTCTCTAATCAAACCTTTCCTCAACAATTCTTGTATTTGTCTATTTAGTTCTTCATTCTCTACCAGTGTCATTCTATGCACTACTTTGTTAGGCAAACTTGCTCCTATTATTAGATCCATGTGATGAGTAATACTTCTTATAGGTGGCAATCCTTCTGGTGCATTATCTGATATGATGTCTTCATATTTTGTTAGCAATTCATTTATCTCCTTCTTCAATGTTTCAGGCTTCTTAGGAATCAAGGCATAACACATATTCTCATGTCTCAAACCATCCAAAAATTTGCTTCCATCTACCAAAGAGATTCCAGCATTTCCACATACTTCACTCTTAGGATCATCCTCCAAAGGAATCAAAGTAATTCTCTTTCCATTTGTTGTTATAGTATAAGTATTCTTTCTCCCATCATGTATAGCTTTTCTATCATACCGCCAACGTCTACCCAACAAGATATGACAAACATCCACAAGCATAATATCACACAAGACTTCATCATGATAAGATCCAATATAAAATTTCACCAAACATTGTTCACTCACTAGTACCTTATGATCATCTTGAATCCATGCTATCTGATAGGGCTTAGGGTGTTTCAATCTTTCCAACTTTAGCCTAGTCACCATCTCTTCTGAAACTAGGTAATCTGAACTACCACTATCAATTACAACTTTACAACACTTACCTCCTAATTTGCATCTAGTTCTAAACAGACTCTTCCTCTACGATGGTTCCTTATTTGTCTCTACTTGATATAGTGCTCTCCTCATCACAAGTGATTCTCCTTTCTCAAGTTTTCCAACTAAATTGGATGATTCAATAGGTTCTTCTTCAATATAGGCTGCTCTTCCACTATTTTCTATCCTCTTACTTGTACTATCTTGACTACACTCAAATGCTCTATATCCTTCACCTCCACACTTGAAACAAGTACCTCTGAATGTTCTCTTATCCAACCATCTTCCTTCTCTTCTATATACTTCATTTTGGTATGAATTATAGTTGTCTCTGGGATGAAAATTTCTATCATTTCTTTGGTATGCACTGTTATCTCTGTCATCCTTTTTAAATGGGATGTCAAACTTGTTTTGCTCCAGATATGATCTGTCTCCTCTGGAATACGTCCTACCTCACTGAAATTTACCTCATCTGCCTCTCTATCTCTGATCATGTCTTTAATTCATCTTCTCTTCAACTTAGTTCCTCTTGAATGTTCAATCTCAGTCCATTGATGTATCTAGCTACTTTCTCCTTGTTTACTTCACTATGTCTTGTCCTTATGATCATTTTATGGAATTCTTCAATGTACTCATTCACAGATTTCTCCTTTTGTCTAAGGTTTTGCAATCTTTTCAATAGCTCCAACTCATAGTCAGCATGTATAAATTGAATCTTCAACTTTGTCACCATCCTATCCCATTTTGTAATCTTTTCTTTTCCTCTTCTATTTATTTCCAATTGAATTTCTTTCCACCATATAGTAGCATGTCCTTTCAACTTTGTCTTTGCAAATTTCACCTTCTCTGGATCTTTAATTTCTTCATATTCAAAGTATTTTTCCATGTCATTTATCCAGTCAATCAATACTTCAGGGTTCAAATTACCAGTATAGTTTGGCATATCAACTCTAGGTCCCTTTCCAATCTTTGAAATAGCTCGTAGCATCTTTACTTGATCCGATTCTTCTTCTTCATCACCTCTTAGGGTTTTGCAAGTTTGTTCAATAGATTGAAATTCTTCTTCCTCATCACTTTCAACATTAGGTCTCGGTGTCAATCCTCTTCAGCTATCTTCTTCAATAGCATCTAGATGAATTCACACTATTTTCATTATCTCCATCATCTCATCTATTCTACTAGCCATTGTTCCAACAACAACAACTCTTCACAATGGAATTCTTCTTAGAATCAAGTGTAAACTACCTCAAGTTCGATGATCAGTCTACAAGGTGACAACTACCTCACAATCGATGGCCAGCTACAACACAGGTAACATACCTCAATTTGGCGATCTATCCACAACAAGATCTTATGGAATTCCCTCACCAACTCTGCTCAATTCACTCCCCAAAGATTTGAACTTTCACTCTGATACCACTTGGTGCAGTCATGCTAGGAGGGTTCACACAATGAACTATCTGGACTGTGCAGCAAGAGTAAACACAATGGAAACAACTAAAAGAAATAGAACAAATGCAGATTTAACCATTTAGTATATCATTGAAATCAAATTGAGATCAAATGGCAACATGTAGGCTTACAATTAGGGCTCACATGCCTAATTACATACATGTACAAGATAAATCTTTAAAGCTCCTTTGTACAAAATTTGAACTATTGACTTATGCATATGCTTACAACTTGATCGCTAATTTTTGAAAGATGTATTACATCAATATATATTAAGTTTGGATCAATAGATTCCTCTGTGTCGGCCAAGGAAGATCACAAATTCCAAAGAAGAGATGTAATGTGTGTGCACATATAGGTCAAACCTAAATGCATGGAACACTTCCATAAAATGAATGGAATGATATGTGCATCTTTAGGGAAGGTCGGCCATGAACCAAAGATCATTGAATGATGTGTCATTAGGCTCCATAGATCAAGAAATGCTTCCGCAAGTTTCTCCTTTAACTGATTGTCTGTGATTATCCAGACACTCTGTTCTAGGAATAGTCAAACTTCTGATAGCGATGTATTTCCAGTATTGAAGTGTGGATCTTTGAATTCTAGATATGATGTAGATGAATCAATGTAGATGCTAAGTCTAGCTCCACAAGGTGTAAAATGCAACTACACCAAAAATACAGAAACTGCTTCCAACTAAACTGCCTAAACTGAACTTGAAAATGAAAAGAAACTTAACTGAACTACAAACAAACTAAAATGCAAATGTTTTTGGTTGTTGCAAGATTGCTCTTAAACTAGGGATGCTCCTACATCAGACATCCAGGGTTATTGAAAAAGGAGTCCCTCACTTTGCTAGGGCTAGGGGAGAACCAAGATGGTCCACCTGAGCCTGAGAAATCCATGATGAATCTTCTTCCAGTCTTCCTTTCCACTTCACAAGATATTCTTTGGATTGTCTTCCTCTAGTGCTGCATCCAACTCTATTGTCCAAAATGTCTTCAATCTACTCTGGTGCTTGTTGTGGTAATTACTTCTTCAAGTCTTCTTCCATGCTGTCATAGAACTCTGCATCATGGTACTGATAAAGGTCTGCAATGTTGAAAATAGATGAAATACCCAATGTCTCTGGTAATTCTACTTAGTATGCATTCCCTAAATCAAATTTCCTGAGTATCTCACAATGTCCAGTTACAACAATTCATTAGGGGGATATTTGATCCCAAAGCTACAATAATAGAGTTACCTAGCAAAATAGCAGTATTATCAAAAGATGAAATGAAGGATATGGAAAATAAGAGGCTTGAGGCCAATATTTTTGAAGAATGGTTCAGAGCATTCATGGAAGAATGAGAAGAGGTGATCAAACAAGCAGTGACAGGATGAGAATTGGCTACAATAGAAAAGAATAAATGCAGTGTGCTTATATATAATTGTTAGTTTATAAAGGAAGAATGCAAGTTTGAATTGGGGCAATTGGAGGAAATTGAAGAAAGAGCAAATGAATTAATACATGAAGGTGTCATTACTCCTCAGATGGCAAATCAAGTACCACAAGCCAGGTTGGAGTTAAGGTTTGAAGATGATATTCTCAGAAGATGCATCACAGTCACTTAGGGTTTAGAGGAGGAAGCAGATAACATGATTAGGTTGCATAAGAGGATAGTTGAAAAGCTCATAGATCATGAATGCATGGATGTAGCACCATACAAACTCCAAAGGGCATTAAAAGAATTCAAGGCCATCTTTGCACCATGTCTGGAGAATCCAGATGCGTATTTAAGCAAACAAATGATTGATCTAAGATAAAGAAATATAAGAAGAAGGTTGAAGGTTCAGGTAAAGAAGAGAAGAAATTGTAAGAAGGGGTCATAATGCAAGAATATATATGGACAAGGAGTCCATGGGGAAATTGTACCTTCATAGAAGGTGTAACAAATAATTTCAAGATATATCTGAAGGAGTAGGAGTATATAAAAAAGAAAATAATACTAATGAAAGAGTCAATTGAAATGTATCCACAGGCAAGGTCAACAAAATAGAAGAGGTCAAAGGAGGAATCATATTTTGAAAAGATTCCAATGGCATCCTTTGAGGCAGGAAAAGATACCACAAAGATATTTTGAGAAACAGTTAGGAATGAATGTACACCCTTGATCAAGAAATTATGAATACTGACCATAGATTGAGTTTTGTAGCCATAGCAGTATGAAGCTTCAAATTCTATATAAGAGGCTCTGCTACTTGTATATTATTTACACAAGGATTTTTGAGTTGTAGCTTTCACTTGTAATTGGTTTGAACATTTGAATAGAGAAGTATTTCTTTTAGTTTAGAAGAGGAGGTTGCCTGTGTCTACACTAAGGAATGCGTAGAATGTCTAGTTTCCCTACTATATCTATAAAAATTTCTGTAAGTTTTCTAGCAATTTGATTAATGAAACAAAAGGTCATTCATACATTGTAAATTTTATATTACTGTGTGTTTTAAATACAAGTAAACTTGGAATTCTGTGTCTATTATAGAATGTTTTCTGACTCTTACTGGTATTTGGAGTATTATCCTTTGAAATCTTGCAATCTTTGATGTGTGTGTTGCAAGTATGAGGTTAATCAGTGTTGTCATTGATGTCAACATACTCATATTGCATTGACAAGAAATATTGGATGAGCTGTGTGCTGAGGATATTGAGAAAATTAGTCTCAATCAGGAATAGTGAAGAATAGTGATGAGAAGAAGGCAAAAGTACTCAATAGGTTGAGGATCAGAGGATGCGGATTAAAGAGTTTGTAGATATGACTCTTGAGATGATCCAGTTAAGTTTTTAGAGGTCTGCATGAAGATTTGAAGAAGTTGTGATTGATCAAGTAGAACCGGTTCCGGGAGATGCTCCAGAGTGGTAGAGTGCTACAAAGAGGTCCGGTGAGATCCGGAAGTGCATTATCCTATCTTATAGATTGGATAGAGTGTTTGGGATGTCCTTGTGATGTGTCATCTCTTTTGGTATGTGGTTTGGAGGTCCGAAAGCACCTCTTGCAGTATGACAGTGGTGATAAATTATGTTCTTGAAGTTCTAGATAAGGAAGAGAAGAGATTCCAGTGAGTAGAGGAAGTGCGGATGTACTTGGTCATTCAAACAAGCTAGTGAAGGTTCTCGGATCATGTTGAGGTTGTTTTGTTGGTCCGCATTGGTGGTAGAGCCCAGAATTGAAGATAATCTTCTGGATGAAGTTCTTGTTTAGACTAGCCAACCGGATGAGTTGTTCATCTTGCAAATGTTCTTTGTGGTGGCCGACCGGATGTGTTATTCATCTTGCGAATGTTCTTATGGTTGATTACCGACTTAGATGATTGTTCCTAAGTCAATGTCTTGTATAAATAAAAGGTTTGTGAATTCATTTCAAAGCATGTTGTGGAGCAGATGAGTGTGGAATAGTGAAAGAGCGAAAGGCAGAGCAGGTGTGTCTCGAGCTTAAATGGAACTGATCTAGACATGGTGAAGATGTCATTCTCTAGTCCAAGGTTGTGATACTTATGATCTTGTAGACAGTGTGTCTCTTGTAGGCAATGTGCCTCCTTGTGAGCAGTGTGCTTAGGCAGTGAGCCCTATTTGGCATGTGCCATTCATTTTTCTTATTCTTCTAATAGAGAATAATCCTTGGGTTAATCACCCCATGGTTTTTTGCTTAATTAGGTTTTCCATGTCAAAAATCTTGGTGTCAAATGTGTTGATGATTATCTGCTACGGTGTTTATGCTTTGTGCTTTCATGAATGATTAATTGATATGCTGTTAACTAACAAGAAGAATCAAGTGTTTGAAGTAGAAGTGAAGTTTTTATACAACTGATTCACCCCCCTCTCAGTTGTGTGCCCTAGATCTAATAGTGTGTTCATGAAAATACTTGGGACTCTACATTTGAAGATTTAGTATGTCAGTTTGATTAATTTGTTGTATCTCTTAAAGACATGAGTAACGAAACATTTAGATCCTGTAGTGAAATGATTTTCAACCTGATTTTCTCTAACTTTTCCCCAAAAATTTGAAATAATTAGCTTAAACACAAAAATCTTAAGGAAATTATCTTACATTTGAAAGAAGCATGAAGAACTTTGTTAATATCTAACAATTTTCATACCAATTTGAAAGGCAAAGCTTATTTCACTATAAATCATACAAGGCTTTGTGATATAGTAGTAAGTTTATGCAAAGGAATGAATAATTTGTCTATATTTGTAACAATTTGTATAATTTGAGTCCAGTAAGTCACAGATTATCTTAAATCAAGTAAGGCCCCTTTACTATTACAGTTTCACATCAACCTGCTAAATTGTCCACAAGGTCAAGACTTGACCAGATAGAACTTGGGATTAAGAACTCTTAGGTAATTTCTTCATATCTTTCAAGACAGTTTAGGTTCATTTTTGTGAATTTTATTTTTTGTTATGAATGTGTAAAAATAATCATCAATAGTTTTTGGTGCTAGAAAGAGGGCCTGAGTGGAGTTAAGGTAGGATTTAAGCAAAACTGGCTCATAACAGTGGTAGAGTGACCAGGTCTAGATCTAGTTTAGAAGATATCTTTGTGCAATTACCTGATAGAAGGCAGAATAAGGGTCCTTTGATTTGGAATCCTAGAATATCAAGCATAGGAGGCTCATCTAGAATGCCTCCTAGATCACCTTTTAATATCCATAGCATAGTGAGTCCTGACAATTCTTCATTTAGATATTTGAATCTTGGTTTAAGTCCTCCTAGGGGTCCAAGTCCTCCTAGAGGTCCTAGTCTACCTAAAAATCTAGGTACTCCTAGAGGTCCAAGCCCACCACATGGCCCTGCAATGGCCTATTTTAATGTCAATTCTCCTATAACATTCAATGATTATCATGAGATGCCAAAAAATCATGAAAAGATATGTCCTAATATCAATTGTATCAGGATCTAGAGGATCACATTAGGATATTGAAGGAGGCATGCTTTAGAGCTAGGTTAGAATATGAGGGTGTTGTGTGTAGATTGTTTCCTTACACCTGTAATGAGCATGCTTCTAATTGGTATGTTAACTTGCCTAATGGTTATCTCTCTTCTTGGGCACTTATGGAAGAGGCATTTTTGTCTAGGTTTAGGGGGCTAGTCAATCCTTCCATCTTATATCATAAATTGTCTACAATTAAAAGAGGTGAAGGAGAATTGATTGATAGCTTTAATGATAGGTTTCAAAAGGCTTACTCCTTATTAGTTGCTCCTTACATAGTGAATGCAGATGCATTATTAGCCATGTATTATGTCACTCTTGATCCACTAACCACTATGTTTGTTAAAATAAAAGTTGATATAGATACTATATCCAAAGCTTATAAGGAAGTAGCCTCAGTAAACTAGGAAATGAGATAAACAACCAATAATCCTTTTCTTAATGGAGGAAACCCTGGGATGCAAAGTCAAGCACAACCTTGGAATGGAGTTCCTATGCATCATACTCCATTATTGAATCCAATCCCTACATACACACTTGTGTATAATCTGTCCCCAATCCAGACTATAGTTCCCTATACTAGTAATAGTACCAATAACAATTAGAATAATGGTCAGTCGTTCTTCTAGCGTCCTCAAGATACATTTGTGGCAAAGGCACAAGAGGATGGGGAAGAGATCAAAGAAATTATTGCACACTTGAGAAGATTGACCATTGTAATGGCACAACTAAGAAATGAAAATTTCTATGGGAGAAATAATCAAGGATACAATCATAACCATAACCAAAATTATAACCAAGGTCAGGGTCCAAGTCAAAACTAGAATTATAATCAGAGTCAAAATCATAATCAAGGACAAGAAATGCAAAATAGAGGACATGCTGCAGATAACAAGACTTAGGGTAATAGAAATAGAAATTAGAATCAACCAAAGCTACCTAGGACATGAAACACAGGGCCAAATAATGGCACTCTAGCTTCTCCATTTGAGAGTTTAGATAATCAGGAAGCAAAACAAATAGCCAGAATTCAAATGGTAAATGTAGCATTAAAAAATTGGTGTAGGATCCACAATACCAGTGCACATGCTGAATTAGATTACCCTCAATTTCATCTGGTGGCTAGTATTTTCAATGTGGATGTACATGCTCCCACATCTGAATTTCTCATTCCTAAAGGTAATGAAATAGTGCCCTTAGGATTTGAGACTGCTTTAGTCTTAGAAACTTTCACCTTTGCAACTAGGAAGGAGTAGGATCAACTATTAGAGGATAAGCCTTACTTTTGTGAGAACTTATACCCTGAATTAGCCTTAGTATTGGATGCATTTCAGTTTCCCTTTTAAACTAAAAATGAAGTGTTATACAAAATAGAGGAAGTACATGCTTTTCAACAGTCCAACAAAAATCATACGTACAATTTGAGAAGTAATACTAGGCCTGGAGCTCCTTTCACTACTTCCATTCCTCCCAACAATTTCAACACTCCTCCAGATCAGCATGCTAGTAATAACCCTGCTATACTGAAAGCTAATCATCATGGGAATGGTGGGATAGTAATATCAAAAGTTAAAACATAGAAAATAAAGATAGTAGGAATAATGAGGTTAATGTGTTACTTTTCTGAAGAAATAAAAAAAATCAAGGTCAGTATACCTTTATGTGAATTGTTGAAAAGTTCAGGGGTCAGAAATGCTTTCATAAAATCCTTGGATACATCTATGGCAGTTAAAGTTTCTGCTGATATGAATGTTCCTAGTAAAGATCCACAGTCCAAAGACAAAAGTAAGAAAACTAAACAACCTTCCAACACTAACGTGGTCATGCATGCAGATAAGAGGGAAGCTGCTCCTTTCTTGTTAACCATTAGGATGTTGGGAAAGAACATACATAATTGCATGGTAGATTCTGGTGCATCAACCAATGTAATGCCTTTAGGGATATGCAAAACTTTAGGGTTGACCCCTACCAAATCTACCAAGGTTGTTACACAATTAGACAAAACTCAGGTCAATGTGATAGGAGAATTAATACATATTCAAATGTAGTTAGCCTCTGATCCTAGGGTGAGTCAATTTATTGACATTTAGGTAGTAGATATACATATGAATTATGGGATGTTGTTAAGTAGGGACTGGTCCAAAACATTAAATGGATATATGTCCACTAATTTTTCACACATGTGGTTACCTTGGAGAGGTGTTCCAAATCAGATCAGGATAGAAGCTAAACCTAGAATGAAACACATGATTACAGAATACAACAAGACTAACAAGCTATTATATGCTTCTGTTGAACCGGGTGTTTATAGAGTCACTAATAAAGGAGTGCAAATTAAAGAAATCATGATGTTGAATTTTAAAGAAAAACCTATTAGTAAAGAAATAGTAATGTTCATTGAGTTTGATTGCAATTCTTTTGATGTAGAAGACAATGCAGTGAATAGTTTTGGTCATATCATAAGGTAGGAAATAGAAGGGTGCATTGAACAAAAAATTCCAGTTCAGTGCAAGTTATACAAAAGTATGTGCAGAGTCCATAATAAGCCTCATTATGAAGAGAATTGTGGAATGTGTAGAGACATTATAGAATATCAATACATAAAGTGTATAAAAGGGATGGAACTGCAAGAAGGAAAGGTTAAGCCTGAAAAACTAGAGTTATACTTTCATGACAACATAGATGTATCAATTCTGGATTTAGAGAATGAAACAAAAGACAAAAGTATCTTTCATTCTGATTTACACGTTGAGAATATAATTATGTAGGTAGGTCAAAATGAATCACCTATGAAGGAACAAGATGTTACAGTGTAGATAACAGAAAGTGTGAGACATGCCAAAATAAAAGGTCAAAGAAATAAGGAAGGCATGTGGACACTAAAATGTGATGGGTCTAAGTCCAAACAAGGTGTAGGTGTAGGTGTTGAACTTATAGATCCTAATGGTAAGTTATTAGCAGCATATAGGTTACAATTTCCTTGTACTAACAATGTAATGGAATATGAAGCTTTAATTTATGGACTTGTTATGGCTATCAAGAAAAAGGTGAAAATAATCAGAATATTTTCAAACTCTGAGTTAGTGGTCAGAAAAGTGAGAAAATTATAGGCATGCAATTATAAGAAGATGGTTTGTTATAGGCATAGAGTGTGGGATTTAATTGATTCATTTGATGCCTTTAACATAGAACATATCTCTAGGGAATTGAATCATAGACCAGATGTGTTAACAGTTGTTGGCAGCACTTTAGAGCCTTTAACATTGTCAGGTCTAAAATGATTTGTTGTTGAATTAGTGAATGTCCGCAGCATACCAGATAATGTTACTCATTTTCATGTATTTGAAGGGGATCAGCAAATTGTGGGTTTTCTTACCTATAATGAAGTGTTTGAAGCTCAAATCATTGATGAGCAGGAAAGACCTGATGTGTCTTGGGATGAAGAAGACATAATAAATTTGAAAAGCAATGTCTTACCTAAGTGGGTAATTCAGTTGGAAAAGATTTTTTACTTTGATGGGGTAGTTAGATAGAATGATTTGCCCAAAACTGAAGGGGGTAAATATGATCCCTATAACCTGGGAACAGAGCAAAGTCCATAAAATGTACTAATTGCAAAGGCTTGTTCTAAAGGGTTAAGAAAAGAAATTGTGGATGTTTTGAAAGAATACAAACACGTAATAGCTTGGACATATGAATATTTGAAGAGATATGATACATCCATCATAACTCATGTAATACCCTTGAAACTAGAAGTTAAACCATTTAGGTAGAAATAGAGGCCTGTGAATGTTATTTTGGAGCCTTTAATCTTTGAGGAAATGAAAAAACTATTGTTAGCTAGAATAATCTTCACAGTATGACATTCAACCTAGATAGCTAACTTAGTACCCGTGAGAAAGAAAAGTGGAGAAATTAAATTATGTGTTGACTTTAGAAATTTGAACAATATATTTTAAAAGATAATTATCCTTTGCCTCCAATAGATGAAGTGCTGCAAGCAGTAAACAAAGCTAAGATGATGTCTTTTTTAGATGGATTTTCAAGATATAATCAAGTCTTAGTTCATAAGGAAGATAGGTTGAAGACTACTTTTACTTGCAAGTGGGGTAATTATGCATATAGGAGAATGCCTTTTGGTTTGATCAATGCAGGTGCCATTTTTCAGCGAGCCATGGACAATGCGTTTCATGGATTATCAGGTAAATGTTGTTGGCAAGAGACACTATGTGGCTTCAAGATTGTTTTTAATAATGGCAACAAAGTCCATCCCACACATCTATAGCACATAGTATGTCTCTACTAGAAATTAGATTGAAGAGTGTTTTGGTCCAGTGAACAAAAACAAAGCATGCAGCAAGGTCTAACAATTATGTCTAGATCTCTTAGATGGTGCAAGTCATAAAGTTGTGGACTTGGAAAAGTCAAGAGGAATACCATGAATACTACATTCCAGAGATTGAGCCTCTAGTGATGAATGGGTGAAAAGATATGAGCATCTAAGTGTTGGGTTCCTAACAGGTGAGTAGACTGAGGAAGAACTAACTAGCAAAACATCAAACTTTAATCCGGATGAGAAATTGATGGTGATCAAGCTATTTGAGGGATCATACATGGTTGGCTGACATGATTGATGACTTCTATGTCTATGTCTTTGATACGCATCACATGTTAAGCATGGATTCAAATGACAGATCAGTGTCTTGGAAATATCCTGAGTATTTTGGTTACCAACTAAAAAGATGTTGAAATCCTTGGTGTGGATATATATACAAGATAGATTTTAGTATGAAGGGAGGTGTGTTGAAAAAGTGTGCAAAAAAGGAAGAGAGAAGTGTTAAGGTAGCAATACAAATCTGGTATGTGACAGAATAGCAGCACTAGAGCAGAGGAAGAATGAAGTGCATTAGATCAGTATATTGAGCTTAACCAGAATTGAACCTTAGCATATATGGATGTCTCTCATCAGTTCAAACACTTGGTTACCTTCTAAATAATTTGTAGATAGTGAGTCTCTGATAGTGAGTCCTAATTGGCAAGTACCATATTGTACTTCTTATTCTTTTAACAGAGAATATAATCTTGGGTTTGTCACCCCATGTTTTTTCCCTTAACAGGGTTTTCCACGTAAAAAATCCTTGTATTATGTGTGTTGATTTTATTTCTGCACTCATGAATATATATGCTTATACGTTTTGATACTGTACTACTTGTTAAAGGAGAAAAGAAAGTTAAGAAATTTAAGATAAATGATTCATCCCCCCCTCTCAGTTATCTAGCTTATTTCCAATAATTGGTATCAGAGCTAAGTTCCTCTAAATAGAGCCTAACAGCTTGAAGAAGATCTAGGAATCTCAATGGATATGTATGAAATGAAGGAACAACTTCAGTCTACCCTAGATGATCTTGAGCAATCTCACTCTAAAGTCAATAACTTGAGAGAAAGACTCAAAATAGTTGATGATTTCATAAATGAGCTAAATGAAAACCTGGGTATCTCTGTGAAAAAAAGAAAGGAACTACTTCAACAATTAGCAAGTCAAAGTGAATCCAATGATACTAATGAAGATTTGAATGAGAAAAACAAGCTATGTAAGAAGCTATCAAAAGAGGTCATTATGGTAAGACATGAAATGGAATTAGGGTTTATGAGATTCACCCAAGAAATTGTAGAGAAAAGAAAAATTAAAGATAATCTAAAACAATCTCTCAAGGAGAAGTCAGAAGACTACCATAAAATGGATAGAATAATCGGGCATCTGGAATATGATCTTGAAGAAGCTAGAGAAAATGAAGAACAACTTGAGAATCAAATAGACACTCTTAAAAGGGATCTTCAAACAACAAATGAATACATAGAGAAATTCAAGATAAGCTCTACTCAACTTGAAGTTCTTGAAAGCCAAAAGAGGGTAGATGACAAGCATGGCTTGGGATTGAGAAAGGTGAAAGCTCTGGATCTGGTCAAAAGAACTCTAGATCAGGAAATTCAAGGAATAGGCCTAGAAGACCTCTAGTAAGGCAACCAAATGCTCAAAGATATCCATCCTTCAATGGATACTACTACAGTTGCAACAACTTTGGTCATAAAGCAACCCAGTGTAGAAGAAGAATGAATCAGACTAATTCATCCTTCTCTAGATAGTGTTTTAACTGCAAAAGGTATGGTCACAAATCTCATGAATGTAGAAATATGTAAAGAAACAATTCATTCAATGGTAGATGCTTTGCATGCAATAGAATGGGACATATGGTTAATCGATGCAGATCAAGAGGATATCAGTCAAATTTGCAAAGAAATGTTGTTTGCTACAATTGAAATAGATCTAGTCATATTGCCAAATTTCGCAGAAGTAAGAATCAGGACAAAAAGGGTCCAGTGCATCATAATCAAAATCAAGATAAAGGAAAAGGCAAAGTGAATGCAGATGAAGTTTAAAGGGAGATGAACAAAATTTGGGTAAAGAAGAGTACATAAAATGTTGGAGATGGATCCGCACCAGAATCTGGTGCTAATATTCCTTCCAAAAACTAAATAGATGAGCTCTAGCTCAAGGGGAGTCACAAAGGAAAATAAATTCCCCCAGCCAGCCAATTGGTGCCTAAATTTGGCACATGGAATGTTGTGGATTAAAGGGCTCTCAGAGAAATATCCAAATAACCCTTAGTAAAAATATGAAAGATCTGCAAGGAGTTTTGAAGAGTCTGATCAACCAAGATTGATCTAGTTTGAAAGCCATCTGGTAAAGCAAGATCTTCATAGACAGATCTGGTATGATTCAAAATTGAAATATCTTGATCTGCGAACTCATGGCATGATTGAAGGAAAGAAGATACATTGTCAATTATCATTGAAAATGATTCTAAGTGCATCTCAATGGTTTGAAAAAATCTCTCTCAGAACAAGGTAACCGGATGACTTAAGTTGTGCATTTATTGCAAAAGGAAATTAGGCTTTGCACGAAATAAAATGGTTCTTTTATTCATCATTTGCACACTTGCATTCGAGAAGAAGAAAAGAAGAGCTCTGTATCAAGATTGTTACAACCCTCTCAAAGATCAACTGTAGAATCTGATTCAACCAGTGATCTTTCTCAACTCATATTGTGAACCCTAGAAGCATAAAAATTTATTTCCATTTCCAAATATCTCTCTCTGAATCTTTTACAAAGATGGCTACTCCAATGGTTGTTAAGATCACTAATAGGCTGCGCCCAAAGTTCAAGAAACATCCCTTCAAATCCCTAGAAGTTGATCCCTTAGGTGCCTTTTCTAGCATTCCACAAGGGGTTCTGCGTGTAGAAGATGTTAGGGTATACATCCATGCCAATATTGAGGAATTTGGAGAATCAAAGTTGATGGATATCTACCATAAACAACTAATAGATGAAATCTTTGAACTCAAACCTCAATACAAGGCCATCCGGGATAAGCATTTTGGACATTGCAGCCACTTTCCTTGTTTTGCAGAAGATGAATGGGTCTGGTATGTTCTTTGTAGAATACATGACAACTTCATGTGGTTGTTGATGCCCTTCAAGAGAGCAAAAGATGCAATTAGGGTAGTAATCTGATTGCACTCATCCGGTGGGTTGCCTGTACTCAAATCTGTCAAGAACTATATAGTAAGTGAGGCTATTGGATCTAAGTTTGACATAAGAACCATGACAATAGAGGATATCATAGATCTGGATATCAAATTTTTCTCTATGATAATTGGCTATAAAATCTATCACTCCAGCATGGAGAATTCTGTGTCTAGAACTGCAATTTATATTGCATATCATATGCTAAGGGAAAATGCAGATTATAATCTATGCAAGCTTCTCTAGAACCAACTGTTAGAAAACTCGCAAAAGATCAAGAAGGACAAGAACTCATTCAAGTATGGTGGTTTAATATTGTGTTTATTCTTTTACTATATGAATGAGCTACCCAGGTCAAGTGGTTGGGTATGGCAAAATGATAGACCGATTACCATACAAATTAGAGATTATATGTATGGGCTTGGTGATGCCAAGGCTCAAATTATAGCACTCTAGGGATACTTCAAGAACTTCCAAAGTATGATGCAGGCCAGAGAAAGAATCCCCCAATCTATAGTTGAAAAATACAAGGATACAGTGTGTTTCATGGTAGACATTGATCAATGCCTAATGGAGGCATTGGAACCTAGAATAGTCTGGATTATGCCAATGGGCTATGAGGTAGATGGGATAATCTTGGAGCTGCATGTCCAACACTTGCTGAGTCAGCCTAAGGACCCTAAGGCAGAAAGGTTTGGAACCTTTCAAGAATTAAGTGTAAAAATACATGTTGAACTGAGACAACTAGAGATGAAAATAAAGGTGAGAAGGGAAGTACAGGAAGTTACCAAAAGAGATGGCATATCAAAGGAGGCAGTTGATGCAAATAGAGAGAAAATAGAAAGAGCAGAGAAAGAGAAACAAGAAGCAGAAAAGGAAAGTGTTCCGGCACAAGCCTCTTCCCGAACTAGATCCTCTAAGAGCTCAGCACCTGCCACCTCTAAGAGCCCAAAAGCCTAAAAAATGGAAGCCAAGACATCCCGAAAGGGAGAGAAGAGAACAAAGACAAAGGCCACAAGGTCATACACAAGCCAAAAGGATGATGAAAAAATAGAGTGTGATGAGGAAGTTAAGAAAAAGAGGAAGAAGAAGAAAACTTTTGTGGAATCCTCTACTGGTACAAACAAAGAAGAAGAGGCAAAAGAATTTGTTGAAAAGCCTACTCTCTCTATTGATGATATCATCAAGGTAGTCACAATGGACGGAAACCTGCAACCAGTCACTAAATTTTATGATGATTATGGTGATACTGACAAAAGAATCTTGGAGGAAGCTACAGTTAAGTACCTAAACATTTATAATAAAGAATTCATTGAAATCATTTCTCTAATTCCCAAAAGTTTAGAAAAGGTACTTGAACTCAGAAAAGAGAATGCCAAGGTAAAGGATTTCAAGATTCGGGGCAATTCAGCTCTATCCTTCCATTACTCCAAAACAAATGACCATGATCTTTAAGGACTACAAGGATGAGTTCTGGTGCAAAGCAAGAATGAACAAACTTATGCTTGTAGAGACTGATCAGGTGGTAAAAGAAATAGAAGACATCCTCCAAAATGCCTTCAAGAAATTCAATCTTCCTGTTATAGAGGACATAGATGAAGAACCTTCTACCATGGATGTCAAAGGATTAAATGAATCAAAGGAAGAATCTACTGAGAAAATTATAGAAGGGCCAAAAGAGATGGATGAGGAGATGACTAAGGACTTGGATTCCTCTATTTTGGAAGAGGAAGTCCATGAAGAATTTAATATCTCTCTTATGGATCTCCCTGCAGACTCTGAAACTGAAGGAGAAGGAAGAAAAGAGGAGAAATTGAGTCAAGTAGAGGAGGAAAAGGGAAGAGAAGAAGAACACACAGAGAAGATCTTTGATGATAGCTCTGAGGATGTAAAAGGAAAGAAGACTTTCTCTCTGGCAAGAGACACTACAGAAGAAGTGAAAAACTTCTTAACCAAAGAGATGATGGAAATAGATGAACTGGAACTATTTCAAGGACCACTCAATTTTGACTCCTCTCTGGTCCAAACAATGAAGGGAGCATCTTTTTCTCAAGCTGATAGAGATTGCATTTGGTGTACTAGAGAAGATAATTCCATCCTTCCAAAAGGATCTTTCATCCTCTCCATCTGGTAACTTGAAAACTCCGGTTAACTCTATTAGCACCCATTTTGATTCTTTGGAGAAATCGATAGAAGAGAAAGTCTAGAAATATTTTTTGGGGAAGAGATTCACTGAGGTGCAAGGACTCATAACTAATGATAGGAGGACCCTAGATATTGGGATAAAGAGCCTAGAAAATTCTCTTAAAGATGGTGGAGAAATGTATAAATTTTGTCTATCCTAGTCTAAAGTGACAAAGGATATTGAAAAGAAGGTGAAATAATATGAAGATAAATTGTCAAGTTTATCTCAGAATTTTGATCCCCTCATCACATATATAATGAATCAAGAGTGCCAGCCCATCACCATTATAAATGAAATAAAGAGGATTGAAAAAGAGAGGAAGAAAATAATAAGTAGGATGAGTGAACTTAGAGGGATAATTATCCCTAAGCTAGAGGCCATGCATGAGGCCTTAATTGATGCTCAAACCATGGCCCGGACTAGTGATCCAGTAGACTTAAGAAGGGCAAAAGCTTATTCATTCTTTTTGAGTGGTCACATTTCAATTTTGGACAGGATGAAGCAGAGTTGGGTGAAAGAATTTGTACAGTTGAAGACCACCTTTGCGGATATGCTTAAGTATATGTAAGTATAACATGTATATATATACTTATGCAACTATGTATAGGTTGATTTTTTCAAATTTTGGTGTGCGAATTCCACCCTTTTACATTGATGTCAAACATGGAGTGAGGAGTAGTGAAAATGTGGAATGCAGCTAAGGGGGCGCTCTAGTAAAAGTGTACATAAGATAGAGCATTAGCCAAGGGGGAGTATGCTACGACACTTAGTCATTTTTCACTAAGTGTTTCCATCAATGCCAAAGGGGGATATTGTTGGCAAGAGACATTGTGTGGCTTCATGATTATTGTCATTGATGGCAACAAAGTGCATCCCACACATCTGTAGCACATAGTATGTCTCTACTGGAAGTCAAATTGAAGAGTGTTATGGTCTAGTGAAAAAAAATAGAGCATGCAGTAAGGTCCAACAATCAGGTCTGGATCTCTAAGATGGTATAACTTAGAAAGTTGTGGACTTGGACAAGTCAAGAGGAATACCATGACTACTACATTCTAGAGATTGAGCCTCCAGTGATGAATGAGTGAAAAGACATGAGCATCTAAGTGTTAGGTTCTTGACAGGAGAGTAGACTGAGGAAGAACTGACTAGCAGAACATCAAACTTTAATCCAGATGAGAAATTGATGGTGATCAAACTATTTGAGGGATCATACATGTTTGGACAACATGATTGCTGACTTCTATGTCTATGTCTTTGATATGCATCACATGTTAAGCATGGATTTAGCTGACAGATCAGTGTCTAGGAAATATCCTGAGTATTCTGGTTGCTGACTAGAAAGATGTTGAAATCCTTGGTGCGGATATATATACCAAATAGATTTTAGTATGAAGGGAGGTATGTTGAAAAAGTGTGTGCAAAAAAGGAAGAGAGAAGTGTTGAAGCAGTACAAATCCGGTATGTGACAGAACAATAGCACTAGAGTAGAGGAAGAATGAAGTACATTAGATCAGTATATTGAGCCTAATTAGAATTAAACCTTAGCATATATGGATGTCTCTCATCAGTTCAAATACCTGGTTACCTTCTAAATACCTTGTAGATAGTGAGTCTCTTGTAGGCAGTGTGCCTCTTGTGAGCAGTGTGCTCAGGCAATGAGCCCTAATTAGCAAGTGTCATTCTGTACTTCTTATTCTTTTAATAGAGAATACAATCTTGGGTTAGTCACCCCATGGTTTTTCCCTTAGCAGGGTTTTCCACATAAAAAATCCTTGTGTTATGTGTGTTGATTTTATTTCTTCTCTCATGAATATATATGCTTATATGTTTTGATGATGTACTAATTGTTAAAGGAGAAAAGAAAGTTAAGAAATTTAAGAAAACTGATTCACCTCCCCTCTCAGTTATCTACCTTGTTTCCAACAAATGCATTGTTATTTATATGGATGACTTAACTATGTACTCTAAAGATTTGTCAACTCATGCAGAAGATTTAAGAAGGGTGCTTAAAAGAGGTGAAAGGTACGAGATTTCTCTTAATCCAAAGAAATTCTTATTTGGTGTAACTGAGGGAAAATTGTTAGGACATGTCATTTCTAAAAATGGGATATCTATTGATCATGATAGAGTAGAAGGAATAAGAAAATTGTAATTACCTAATAGTAAGAAGGAATTAAAATCTATTTTTGGTGAGATTAACTTTGTCAGGAAGTTTATTATAGGGTTTGTAGAGATTGTGCAACCATTAAATGCAATGCTTAAGAAAGATGCAAAGATAGAATGGACACTAGTAGCCAAGGCCACATTCAAAGATACTAAGGGGGCCATTTATGATGCTCCTGTGTTAGCAAGTTCAAATTATACCAAGCCCTTTTACATAAATTCTTTTACATCTACACATTCAGTTGTAGCTACCTTGACACAAAAGGGAGAAGATAATGAAGAAAAGCCCATAGCTTTCATGAGTACACCTTTGAAAGATGCATAGATGAAGTATTTAGACATAGAAAGGCAAACTTTTAGATTAGTAAGGGCAGTGAAAAAGTTTAGGCATTACATCTTATGAAGTCAAGTCAAGGCCATAGTACCAGATGCATCAGTAAAAATGTTGCTAATGCAGAATGATCCTAGAGAGAAAAGGGCGAAATGGATTACAATATTGCAAGAGTTTGATATGGAGATCATTCCAATGAAGCTAGTTCAAGGACAAGCATTAGTATAGAACATAGTGAACATAGATCCAAATTTGGTAAAACAACAATATGTACTGAATTCTAGTGATGCGTCAGGCTGGTATGATGAATTGAATACATTTCTGATTTCAAATAAATATCCAAGATGAAGTTGTTTCAGAGAAGAGCTTTAAAGATTAGAGCACAAAGGTACATGGTACAAGGAGGTCTTCTATTCAAGAAGAACCATGATGGTATATATTTAAGGTGTTTGAATAGAATTGAAGTAGATAAGTTATTCCCAAAGTTGCATGATAAGTATGGAACTACTCATGGTTCTCATTTGGCTACTATGCATAAGATTTTAAGAGCAGGATACTATTGGGCAACAATGTTTAAAGATACAAAGATTCATATTCAAAGTTGTCACACCTGTCAGACTACATCAGACAAGGGAAGGAATCAGGCTAATCCATTATAGCCGGTCATTGAGTCTAGACCATTTGCATAGTGGGGCTTGGATTTCATTAGAATTATAAGTCCTCGATCATCTGTAGGACATAATTTTATATTGGTAGTGATAGACTACTGTACAAGGTGGACTGAAGCCACATGTTGCAAGTTTTCTATTACTAAGGTAATTATCAAATTCCTTAAAGAAAATATCATAACAAGGTTTGGAGCTCTATATTCGCTGGTATGTGATAATGGCCTTGCATTTTCTTCTCTTAAATTTTATAAATGGGCATTTGAATATGGGATAGTTTCAAAATTTTCTTCAAATTATTATCCTCATGGGAATGGTTTAGCTGAGTCCACAAACAAGATTTTATTGGATATAATCAAGAAACTAATTGTAAAAAATCCTAGAGAGTGGAATACATTGTTAAAATATGCGTTGTGGGTAGATAGGACTAAGGTTAAGTCAGTTTTAGGAAATGCACCTTATCACCTAGTTTATGGGACAGATCCCATACTTTCAATGAATTTAAGAATACCTATCTAGAAGTTTGCTAATGAGTATTTAGGATTTGATGATCACAGAGAAGCCAAGTTAGTCCAAATGTTACAATTGGATGAAAAGAGAGATCAAGGTATTGAAAAATTTGCTATACATCAAGTAGTGGTCAAAAGATGGTTTGACAAAAGAGCAAGAGTCAAAACATTTAGAATATCAGAATTAGTGTTTTTCTGGGATAAAGCACATGAAAAGAAAGGAAATCATGGAAAATTTGACAAATTGTGGTTAGGTCCACTACAAGTCATAGAGATAATAGGAGATAATACATCCAAGCTTAAAACCTTGACTAGAGAGTATGTACCATTGCCTGTTAATGGCTAACATTTGAAACATTACTTCCAAGCTTGAGGTGATGGTGGTTGTCCTATTATCTATTATATTGTAAACAATGTACAGTTGTTTTGTTTTTGTTTTATTTTGTTGTTTTATTGGTTTGTGTGTTGTGTTTCCTTGGTAGGGATGTTTGTTTTGTTTTGAGATATATAGGAGTAGATTAACAACCACTAAAAACAATAGAAATTTGAGAACATTCAGGCTAATTATTTGAAACTTATGCATAACTTGTTGTGACCTTCATGAATGTAGAAAATGGTTTGGCTTGTGAAATTTTGTATTCAATAATTGTGGGTTGAGTATTTAGGGGAAGTTTCTCACAATGACACACCTAAAATCCTTGGGTTTGTTGAACATACCAGTGTAGGTGTTAAGTGAAAAATCAAAGGTTACCCTTGCTACCATTCCAATTCTCAGCTTAATTTTAGCAATTGATCACACCTTACATCATGAAGTTACAATGATAATATCTTATAAAGTCTCTATCTTACACAAAATTTTAAAAAAAATAATAAAAAATAAAAAATAAAAAATAAAATAGATTTTACTGAAAATATAGATTAATCCATCTAAGTAACTCTACTAGGGCTATAGATGCTTGCTGACAGTGGGGCTCTACTTAAGAGAATTGTAACAACAACCTTGTCGGGGCTATAGACACCTAGTGCCAACAAGGCTCTGTCCGGTTGGCTATGAGGGAATGACATTAACTATGTAGCTTAATATCAGTCACTGGTTTATTCAACTTATTTTTAAGATGATGATTATTAATCACATGCACCCACTTAAACTCAATTGGAAGATTCACACACCTTATTGAATACATTAAGTCTCAAGTTAAATAATGGTCTGCAAAAAAGAAAGTTGGAAGTTATGAATTTATTTCATTTAGTTTTCTTTAATGGTTTTAATTTAATTTTTTTGGTTGGTTGCCAGTTGTTGTCATGCTCCCAACACACCCCATTTTACCTCTTAGCAAAATGAGGACTCCTACTATGGCTGTGGCTTTTTGCTTGTGTGTGGTCCTACTTGGTGGTAAAGGGAAAAAAGGTAAAGGTTACAAACCATGTTGAAAATTGAAAAAAATTAGCATTAAGCACTAGAAGGGAATAGAGGTGAATTTTTTGTCAAAAATGAATAAGGGTTTCTTTTTTGAACCATTTTAAATTCCCAATATTCTACATGATATGTGTGTTTTGGGGAAAATGCATTATAGAAAGGTTTTGTATGTTGCATGTACAAGGTCATTTGTATATGGAGTTGTTTTATTAGTTGCATTCAGTGGTCGAGTTTATTTATCATGGTACTCTGTATGCATGTGTTTAGTATTTTATTCTTTGTATACAAGTCAAACCCGATAAGTTTCAAAAGTGGAGTGGATAAATGGCTAAGTTTGCATTGTATCTTGAATTGTATGTTTATCGAAAGGAAAGATACAAAGCATGATATACATGACCTGGACCCAAAGATAATATAATATTTTGTTTTATTAAGGGGAGGGAAAGGTATGTATAGTGTATGTTTCAGGTTTATATCTTTGGGATACATACAATGCAGATTTCAAAAGATAATTAAATTAGATATAGGTCATGCATCTTACCTTAATGTTTTTTGGAAACATGCATTTGTTTTATATACATGTATGGATCTGAAAAGGTTATACAATACGATTAAGAAAAATGAAAAGTCTGGGATGATTGTATAAGAGTTTGCATGTATGGAGGCTTGTATCTAAGGGTAGATACAAGTGTTGTTTCGTTGAGATACAAGTGGGTAGGTAAAGTGGGACCCACAGGTTGTGTCTCACGGTTGTCTATTGCATAGACAAATAGATATACAAGAGCATATACAAGATGATATACAAGCAAAGTGCAAGGAACCGCGATACAACATAGATTTCAAAAGGAAGTTAAATAAAGGTAAGGCTTTGCATGTTTGGGTGATTGTATGTTAATGATATACAATCTTGATATACAAAGAAATGAAAGACATCATCAGAGAGCTAAAAGGTAAAGATAATTTGTATGGGTCACAATTGTATAAATGTTTGTATTCATTTTACATACATTATGATATATAAACAAAAGATATAAGGGTGGATATAAAGAAAAAGGGTAACATTGTTTCTAACCTGTTGGATGTAGGCTTGTATATTAAAAAAATGCAAATTGACATACAAGAAATAGTATATAAGGAGAGATACAAGGAAGTGTGATGTATGCAAAGAATAGACTAGCAGATAGAAGGTTTAAAAATAAAACATTAAAGTAGATGACCGAAGTCATAGGTGCATTGATTGCTATAATTAATGCTGAACTAACACTAAAAATGGTAAAATTTAATGGTTTAGGGTAAATAAAAGGTTGTTTTTCTTTTAGATTTGCATTGTTAAAATTAAAATTGCAAAACTAGGAATTGTTGCGAAAATTGAACAAAAATTCATTGCGAGATGGAATTTCAAAAATGAAAAAGACTGGAAAATACTAAAGTGAGTCAACATTTATAAGGTTGAGCTATCAAAAATACAGGTATTTATCGTGAATGTCGTTATAGTTCAGTTAATTGAAAATGCAAAGTGATTATCAGTAATTTCATTTTAAAATGTAAGCAAGCATTAAATTACTGTGTCTGATAGTTAATTACCTGGTTTGGGTTAAATAATACGAAAGTCAAAACTAGAAAAGACAAACGTGGGGTTAGGGTAAATGTAAAAAAATAGAAAATTGATGGTAAAACCCTAGGTAAGAGAGTAAAATGACAAGTTAAAAAATGTGTTTTTTTTACAGGATGGCCCCAAAGCAAAAAAAGGTGGTTATAGGAGGTGAGGAAAAGATTAAAAAGGAAAGGAAGCCCCGTAAAGAAACTGAGAAGGAAGAGTTGCCAATATATAGAGGGTACCCTTCGTTGCTTGGCACAAGTGGAGTAGGGACAAAAACTAGCATAGGGAATTATGACGAGGATGATGTTTTGCAGAAGATCATAGCAACTGATGCTACACCTAACATGAGGTGTATATGGGAAAGTGGATTATATAGAGCTGCAGGTTTACCATTAGCTATGGAAGCGAAGGACCTATGTCTGGATTCAATACACTTATATGACCTAGTTACCAGAAGAGTAATACACTAGGATAGGGTCATTGTAGAATTATCTACAGAGGGGATTGCAAGAACATTTGGTCTAGAGATACATAAAAAAATAGTAGATATTGATATTGACCAATATAATGAGGATTTCAATAATAATGAGATGGATTGTAGAAGCAAGATCTTCTATAGTTGGTATAATACAGAGAATAAACTAAAGGCTGTGGCAAGAGTACATAAGATCTTGCAAAGAATAGACTTCAAAGAAGAGATACATTTGATGATTACAATGTTAAGCAGACTAGTTGGATTAAGGGATGCCACTAAGTGTGAGCCTTGGATGTTCACTGTTATATAATTCATGACGGAGGAAAACAAGGAACAGGGACAAATTCACTAGGCTAAGGCTATTAGCATAGCCATATGGAAACAAGCAATGTTAGAAAAACAAAAGATGATGGATTTCTATTTGTCCTCATATGTATTATATTCATGTGCAACAATAGTTCAACCATATATATATGGGATTGACAAAATTGGAACACTAGGGAATGGCCCAGACCAAAAGCTTGTATATGACCATTATCCTGATTTACAAGAGGATAATGTATTAAGAAAGTATGCTTTAGTAAACGATGTATTTTATACATACATGGTTAGAGTTTTAAGAGAACAACAAGATAAGAGGTTGTTTGCAGATGCAAAGGATACAATTGGTTTGCACAGTTTGTGGTACATTCAATTCTAGAACTTCACATATATCATAACTGAGGGCTTTGAAGGAAAACCTTTCATGCTACCTAGGTATCCTTCTAGGAAGTTGATTATTTTAAAGTTCTCAAGGCAAAACTTGAATGCCTTCAAAATGTATAAAAAAAGGTATAATAGGGGGAATCTTGAGCTCCCTTGGACAATTGGTAGATATTCATGTTCTAGAAAAGAAGTGGCTAGTTAATTAGAGAAAGAGTTAAGGTATTATGGATTTAAGGAATTTGAGTTAGCAAGGAGGTTTGATCCTTTTCACAAGATCCAAAATACTATTGATTCTAAATTTAAACATCATATACACATTGAGGATTTTTGGTTAGATTGTAAGAATGACAAAGAAGTGAGAAAGAGAGCTCACAAAAGATTAACAATAGAGCAAATGAGATCCATGGGAGACATTTATGTCCCCCCAGAAGTTAAAGATGATGATAAGTTATACACCACAGTTATGAAAGTGCCAAACTTGCTCCTATTGGTGAGCCTAATTGGTTGCAAACATGGAATACATCTTTGGACACATTGTCCAAACCTGTCATTTGTTCTCCAAGACATGGTTGAAGGACAAAATTGAGGAGTTTAAGGATAAGGGAATTGAACCTAAATATCCAAACAAGGGCAAAAGAGAGTGAGGGAGCATCAAGATGATTTCTAGTGCTTCTATGAAAAGAAAAGGAAGATTGTAGAAGAAAAGATTATGAAGAAAGACAAAAATGCTAGATTGATGGATCCTTATGCACTAGGGGTGACAATAGTGGTTTCATTAGGCACATTTGTAGAAGCAAAGTCATTCAGTTATGATACCAGTACATAACAGGCACAAGCTACTAAGGAGTCAACAGGACAAAGGGTTATGAAGGAAATACCAGTGGGGATATCCAAAGAAGAAACTTCAAAATAGAGTGAAGTTATAGTGGCATAGTTGGTAGGTGCTAAATTAAGTAACATACTTGGTACATCTACCTCAGTAGAGAAAAGACAAACATATACTAAGGTTAAAATCGAATTGATTGAAGAAATGCTGCATGGGTCAAAAATACAAGAAGCTAAACAAGTTACTGAGACTATCAACATTGAAGATGACAGTAGTGGGAGTAAAGTCAAGGATGGGAAGAGAAATTGGCATGGAGGAAGAGGAATCTAGTGAATATTCAAGTCAAGAAGAGGAACAAGATACTCAAGATTATATGGAAGTTGAACGAGGTCAATTGTCTGAGCAAGAAAATGTACAAGAAGGATTGGGGGCATTAGATCCATTTGGTACATTGGTACCTCTAGAAATAATAAGGGATGTGCAAGATGTAGCACATGAAATAGAAGAATCTGAAAGAGAGGATGCACTTGAAAAAGTAATAAAAGAAACACCTACTCAAACTAAGGAAGAAGTAGGATCTAGCACTTAAGGTGTAGATGTGTTGAATATTCTGAACATGTATGGAGAACATAGCAAAGAAGAAAAGAATGTAGAAAGTAAAGATGAACAAGAAAAAGAGACAAAAGAATCAGATAAGATAGTAGGTTCACCTTCACATGCAGAGAAAGATGACATGCTTGAAAAGGTACAGAAGAAAGTTGAAATAGCAGAGGAAACAATAGATAAACTTGAAAGCAAAGAGAACATAGAGAATATTGATGAAGATAATTTTGAGCCTAGAAAGAAAACAAAGGGTAAGGGTATGACAAATATGGAACAAGAAAATAAAGAGGAGGAAGAAGAAAAGGATTCATCAGAAAAAAGAAGGTCCAGAGGAAGAAGATGAGGGTGGAGGAGATACAAAAATTGAAGAAGATGATAATGAGGGTGAATCTAAACAACAAGATGACCTAATAGTATAGGAACAAGCCCCTCAATAGAAACCAGCCCCTCAATAAAAACCTCCTCCACAACAATAGAACAACAACATCAACAACAAGAACAATGAGAAGTAGAAAGGCCTCAAGAAGAGGTAATCAATGAAGAGAAAGCTACTAAAAGTACAAAAGAGGCTTCGGCCTAGTTTGGTGCAGAATTAAGGAGAGAAAAGGTGGAGGTATAGTTAGTACCCATAGACATCAAAAGTTTATTGGGTGATGCAACACCAAGAAAAGAAAAGAGGAAGGATAGAAACATGTCAGAGATACAAAGGGGTTCAAATGGATCCAGAACACTAAATTTGGCCATACCAAAGAAGGAGAAAGCCAAAGGAGAAATAATAGTAGATGACTACAAGATACTCAATTTTGACCTAGGACACACAACAAGGGAGTAGCATATAAGTGAGTGGGAGGATATGCACCAAGCTACTATAGAAATGCTAAGGAAAGATAAAGATAAACATGAATATTTGAAAGGACACATTGTCTAGTTACATCAATTCATTAGGGGGATATTTGATCCCAATGTTACAATACCAGAGTTACCCAGTAAAATAGTAGTATTGTCAAAAGACGAAGTGAAGGATATGGAAAATGAGAGGCTTGAGGCCAATATTTTTTAAGAATGGTTTAGAGAATTCATGCAAGAAGGAGAAGAGGTGATCAAACAAGTAGTGACAGGATGGGAATTGGCTGCAACATAAAAGAATAGATGCAGTGTGCTTATATATAATTATCAGTTTAGAAGACAAGAATGCAAGTTTGAATGGGGAAACTGGAGGAAATTGAAGAAAGAGTGGATGAATTAATACATGAAGGAGTCATTACTCCTCATATGGAAAATCAAGTACCACAAACCAGGTTGGAGTTAAGGTTTGAAGATGATAGTCTTAGAAGATGCATCACAGTCACTTAGGGTTCAGAGGAGAAAGTAGATAGTATGATCAGGTTGCATAAGAGTATAGTTGAAAAGCTCAAAGATCATGAATGCATGGATGTACCATCATATGAACTCCAAAGGGCATTAAAAGAATTCAAGGTCATCTTTGCACCATGTCTAGAGAATCCATATGCATATTTAAGTAAACAAATGATTGATTCAATAATGGAGGTGAGTGCCAAGTTAAATAAATATAAGAAGAAGGTTGAAGGATCAGGTAAAGAAGAGAAGAAATTGAAAGAAGGGGTCATAATGCAAGAATATATATGGACAAGGAGTCCAAGGGGAAATCGTACCTTCATAGAAGGTGTAACAAATAATTTCAAGATAAATCTGAAGGAGTAGGAAAGTATAAAAAGGGCAAATAATACTAATGAAAGAGTCAATTGAAGGGTATCCGTAGACAAGGTCAACCAAATAGAAGAGATCAAAGGGGGAATCTTATTTTGAAAATATTCCAATGGCATCCTTTAAGGCAGGAAAAGATACCACAAAGACATTTTGAGAAACGATTAGGAATGAATGTACACCCTTGATCAAGAAAGTATGAATACTGACCGTAGATTAAGTTTTGTAGCCATAGTAGTATGAAGCTTCAAATTCTATATAAGAGGCTCTGCTACTTGTATATTATTTACACATAGATTTTTGAGTTGTAGCTTTCACTTGTAATTGGTTTGAACATTTGAATAGAGATGTATTTCTTTTAGTTTAGAAGAGGAGGTCACCTGTGTCTACACTATGCATAGAATGTCTGGTTTCCTTATTGTATTTGTAAAAACATCTATAAGTTTTCTAACAATTTGATTAATGAAACAAAAGGTCATTCATACATTGTAAATTCTATATGACTGTGTGCTTTAAATACAAGTAAACTTGGAATTCTACATCTATTACAAAATATTTTCTAACTCTTCCTGATATTTGGAGTATTATCCTTTGAAAGCTTGCAATCTTTGATGTGTTCATGAAAATACTCGGGACTCTACATTTGAAGATTTAGTATGTTGATTTGATTAATTTTCTATATCTCTTAAAGACGTGAGTAATAGGACATTAGATCCTATAGTGAAATGATTTTCAACTTGATTTTCTCTAACTTTTCCCCAAACATTTGAAATAATTAGCTTAAACACAGAAATCTTAAGGAAATTGTCTTACATTTGAAATAAGCATGAAGAGTTGTGTTAATATCTAACAATTTTCATATCAATTTGAAAGGCAAAGCTTGTTTCACTATAAATCATACAAGGCTTTGTGATATAGTAGTAAGTTTATGCAAAGGAATGAAGAATTTTTCTATATTTGTAACAATTTACATAATTTGAGTCTAGTAAGTCATAGATTATCTTAAATCAAGTAGGGCCCCTTGAATATTATAGTTTCACATCAACCTGCCAAACTGTCCACAAGGTCAAGACCTAACCATATAGAAACTTGAGATTAGGAACTCTTAGGTGATTTCTTCATATCTTTCAAGATAGTTTAGGTTCAATTTTGTGAATTTTAATTTTTGTTATGAATGTGTAAAAAGAATGAACACCTCCCATTTCTACAATTCTTTCACCTACTCTTCCTTTACCATCACTATCTATTTATTCGCCCATCATCATTTCCATTGTCTTGCCAACTCCTTCCATCTCACCAACTTTGGGACCCGCTATGTATTCCAATTTAACACAAACAAACTTGCCTTGAATGTCCATATCCTTCACCACTCCTATTTCTCAGGTGCCTATGGATTAGGATTCAACTTCATTGGTTGTGCCACTGCTGCTAGGAATTGACAAGGTATGTATAGAATTGGGTCTACAAGAGTCAAAAACTAAGACATTTTCTAAGCTGGAGAAAGATATATTTGTTGAAACGAGTAATGAAATCCCAGATGAATCCTTGGCTGAAGTAGTTAGCATTGAAGTGATTGATATATCAAACAATCCTCCAGAAAAGGTTCCAATAGAAGAAGTCTTCAAATCAGCTTTAGAGAATGTAATGGTAAACTAGAGAAATCTAGCTAATGAGAAAGATAAATAAGTGGATAAAGATAAGGAATCAAAACAAGAGCAGGGATCACTTGAGGAGCCTATCAAAACTAGCAGTGAGAATGTCAATGAATTAAGTAATCCCTCTTCTTCAACACCTAAGTGGCTGCAAAACAAAGTAGCGTACCCTGAGCCACAGGTGGAAATAATGCAATTAGAATTGAGCACAATCTTGTCACAGGCTCAAAGGCCAAAGAAATAGAAGGAAGCAATTGTACAATCGAGAATCTATAGGGATGAGACAAGGTCTAGGATTGCTGAAATAGCTATCCCACCAGCCAATATGAATAGAGAACAAGTTAGAGCTGAGGACTACATGATCTCAATGGTTGATTTGGGACCAACCACTTGTGCTTAAAGAGTTGATGATTTTAAAGGGTCTGTCACCTCCATTCTGGAGCAATTAGATAAAGATGAGTTATCAAAGAAAGAATTGAAGCAGCAAAATAAGGAGCTCTGGACTTGCCTCCAATTCTTGGTCAAGCAGGTTGATGCTAGTGGAGATATAAGGATAGAACCTACCTTCCTATCCACAAATGAAATGGCAAAGCTTGGTAAGGTAAGGGCCATGTTGCAAGGAACTGAGAAATGGTTAATTAGAGTATTTAAAAAAGGATGTGAAACCATTGATGCTTCTGCCCAAGCACATAAGAAATTGGTTGAGCTTCATGAGAAGTGGAAGGATCTATGGGAGAAGTGTGACTCTTTTGAAAAATATTATTCTTAGATGTTTCCCAGAGTCAAGAGCATCAGAGATTTGTTGGTGCAGACCTTAGTGGTTGAAAATTTTCTAATTGAAGACAAGTTGTCAAAAGCTATCAAGTGGTATCAACAGCTAAATTTGAGAAAAGAAGCGTTTGAGAACATAAAGGAAGCTTATAAGCTAGAATATGAAGAAATTCAGTCATTGATATATGATATTAATGATTCTTTAAGAGATTGCTTAGAAGAAGCCTACAATGACTATGTGCCTTATGTTGTTGAAAAATGCAAAGGCAAATTGTATAATGTCATTTTTTAGAATACTGAGCTAGATATGGAGAACAGGTTGGATAAAGCTAGCGATCTCAAGGCTGAATTCAATGCATTCCACAAGGGAGTGGCAAAAATTGAAAGAATCTACAACAAGTTTAGTAGAGAGCTGGAGATGTTTTAATATTGGGTTAGCTACCTGAAGAATCTGAATCCCTTGGAGATCAATCCAACCCTTAAAGCATGGTTAAACTACTATAACAAGTTAGCAGAAGAAGACAAAATTAATTTGGATGAAGAGCCTTGATATGTTTTTGAATATTCTAAAATGTAATCGCATCATAATTGAAAATTGTTATATTTGGGATAGCATGTGACTCTATTTTGTCTCTTTGTTCTTTTAAAATGACCTTTTCTATTAATATTTTGAATTGAGTAGTCAAATTGACTAGATTCAATGTATCTGGGGACTATTTTTCATCCTTTTCACAATAGACAAAATGTATTTCAAGATTTGCTATGAGCTATTGCAAATGCATTATTGATTTAATCTAGACCATCGGTATTGATTTAATCTCCACCATTCATTGAAAAACTCGGTATGGCTCCTCCTCTATATAAAGGGCTTCCATTTCCACTATTTGTAAGAGAGAATTTGATGCGGAATTGTTGACATTCTACCATTTGAAGTAATACAAAGCAAGTTTTTGCTGTGTTTTTGAGAATTTGTGTATTGTGTTCCTTATTTGATTTTCATAGTTCACTTCTTGCTCTCCCATAGTTAGATAGTTGTGCTTTTATAATGTTCATGGTTTGCCAAAAGTATCTAATGAATACTCTAAGTCCATACTTTTAGTTATTTACTAATGGTAGATAGCTATGCAAAGTTAGTCTGGGCTAATCATTTATGATAAATTTTAATTGCATTTCACAAGTTAAATTGCACCATTCAATAGGTATTTAACAAATGAATGTAATTTGAAAATCTTTCAATTTTCGTTGAAGATAGCATCATTTTTTGTAGTGTCGTAACATCAATTTTCAGTTTGGTAACTTAGAAAATTGGTTAATTTTTAGAGTGTTTGTCTACTTAAAGTAACCCATACATTGTGATTGCTACTCAGGATTTCTCTGAAACCCTAACCTTTTACATTTTCTTTGAAAACTATTGTTAGATTAGGATTTTTAGAAACATTTTTACACTTTTATATTAGCTCAAATCATAAAGGGTTTATATGTGTTTTCTGTTTCAACTTGAAAATCTATAGATTGCATGTAAGACCCCTTGTAGGCACACCTAGAACATACCAACTAAGAGATTCCAAGCAAGCTAAGACCTAGATGTAGAAACCTTGGAGTAGTCTTACCTAGGGTAGGATACTTTTCAAGAGAGGTGTGAAACCAACAATCACACCTACGTTGTTGTGTGCTAAAACACCCATCAACACAAACCTTCACTACTAGTGATTGCACCTGCACTGTTATCTACATCTGGTTGATTCCTTTAAAAACATTGGTCACTTCCTCAATTTCTTAAACTGTTGGGCATAAGAAATAATCCTGTGACATTCAACCAATCCTCAAAACCAAGGCCTAGTTGAAGCCTTTGATTTAGATCAACATCCACTAAACCACCGACCTCCACAACTTTTGTCACCACTCTCAATTTTTTCTGCCACCTTTAAATACTATGTCGTCACATTTTAAAATATAGTTGCCCACTAAGCAAATTCCTTGTAGATGCCAGAACATATCTTTTCCACTAGCAAAAATTTTAAGTATTTGCATTTGAATATCCACCAATTCTTCCTGTCACTTTGTTAGAAACCATATACTCTTGATTGCCATTGACATTCAAAGAACCACAATTGAAGAAGATGAAGAAGTCGAGGCCATAGTGGCATTAGCATACACATTTGGAGTTGAATTTGCTTGAAATTCTCCATAGTGGATGTAAAAGATCTTAGATTAGTAGCAAATAATGCCTTAAACATTGGTCTCTAGCCCTAGCACTTGGAGGTGTGGACTAGGTCACATTTGTGACTAGGGTTGGTGCATGCAGGCCCATGTGACTAGGAGCCCCCTTAAGCATAACTGCAGGACCCTAACTGCCAGCTTGCAAACAATAACATGTGACCAAAACATTCTCTGACCACTAGTGGTTTTCAATAATAGCCAGGACTGTGCCTTTTCCTCCTTAAGCCATAAAGGGGTGAATTTTTCCTTTTCTCATAACTTTCACATACGTAGGTGAAATCACACAAACAAGGACTCGTTGGAAAGATGGGAGGATGAAATTTATAGCTAAGTAGGTTTTATCAAGTGACTATACCATTATACTACCTTTTTCTATTAGTCAAAGTCAAACTTGTACATAAAATTCAAATGCTCATAACTTGAGCAATTTTGATCGATTTTTAGCGAAATGTTTTTTCAAATTACTGAGAATCTCCTGAACTTTCTATTCATACAATCCAATTTTCTATATTAGATCATTTTCATCAAAATTTATCAGATTCCATCTTTTTCACACAATCATCTTCTTTGCAAGTTTACTTGGTCATTTTTTATTTTGTGACTTGTAGGTGAATCAAAGAGGCTAGAACAACATTAGGATCAGCAAACATAGTAACTTGGATAGTGAAATAATTAGGTGCACACATTCTAATCTTTCATCTCTTAATCTTGTTTGAACACACATTCAAACTTTGGGCATAAAACAAACAACTTGTTTGCAATCACACCATTGAAATTGTGCTAAAATGAACCACTGTCTTTCATCGCATTTAGATTTGGGTTTAAAACAAACAAGTTCTTGTATTGTCTTCCACATTTTGAATTTCTAAGGTTAATGAACCTCATGCGAGTGTGACCAAGTAAATGTGTATGCTCTCTCCTCTCATCCTAACATGAACTTGGAGATCAAAAACATTTACTTGTGCTGCTTTTGTTAAACCTTAGAGAGGCCTGCCTTGGTGGGAAAAGAGGTACTCACCCGAAGGGAATGACTTCAAGCGATACTTTCATCTAGTCTGCTATAAAAATTAGAGGATAAGGTGAAATCCAAGTCTAACCGGTATTAGCACTCACCATATAGTGCTAGCTTGAAAGGAGGCATACCTTTGTGTATATTAAACTCTTAGTAGGGTTAGTTAAAGCCTTAAGTGGCTTGTTGGATGTTCATGGGGTGTCGGTCCCCCAAATTTTCACTAGAACCTCCTTGTGATAGTGACCTTGCCTTGACTAGGACTTGTTGAAGTGTCTTCACGTGCTTGGTTAACCATCATCACATTTTTCCAACCTAAAATTTGCTTTGTGTCTTGCGTGAGTGATTCATGTGTGTATATACCTAATCATTTGTTTGAATATTGCCACATCAAGCTCTAAACACCAAAACACATAAAAACAAGTCATCTTATACATTCCTCCAATAACATTCAAACCCAATCACTTTCATCCTAATCATCCTTCATAGCTACCCTATATCCTAATCATATCCAATCACATCCTAATTCAAACCTCAACCATTCCACATCATCTTTTTCCTAATCAAAACCTAATCATCCTAGTCATCATCCTAATCACCATAGACTTATCCTACTCATTTCTTTCATCCTACTCAACCCTAATTGTACCCAAGTCATCCAATCTTTTCGTATCCTAATCATTCAAGCTTAGCCAAGTCATCTAAACCAACCCTAAAACATAGCATAGTAATCATCCAACCTTTGATAGATAAGTCATTCAAACCATCCTAAACTTATCCTAGTCACATTCCTATCCTAGCCAAATCACTTTCGCCACATCATCATCCAAATTCCTAAACAAGCACTTGCTAAAAGGACTTAAGACAAACAATTGGGTGACAACATGTTTACACCAGAAGACCTAGAAATCAAGTTCCAAAGATTCCTCCAAAATCTTTATCAAGGATCACAACCCCTAAACCAAGATGCCATTGAAAAATTACAATTCTTCATCCAAAAAGCTCAACCCCAAGCAAGCCAATCACCTCAACTACAATACCTCATAACCCAAGTCCAACACCTTTTAGCCATTAGTCAAGCTTGACAATTACAAAAATCCTTAGCCATTCACTACCAACCTAATCAATCTTGTCACATGTCATATCCATCCACGTTCTATCAACCTAATCCACCTATCCACCAAGTCAATGCCACATTAACTTATGAATATCCACCTCAAGCTTATCCAATCCCTCATTCCACCGTTCCAATGCACTACCAAGCCCATCCACAAGGCAATCAAGTGATATCACAAGAACAACATCCAAGTCCCAATGGCCCTTTGTACATAAATCAAGTGAGCACAAGTCAACCTTGCCAACAAGATCAAATGCCCTCAACTTTGAGTCCACCGCAAGATATTTTGTCTACATATCCTACCATTACACCTAGCTACCAAGACTATCAATGGCCTCCACAACAAATACAAGTGAGCCCAAGTCCACCTTTGCAACAAGAAGCATATGCAACTCCAAGTGGCCCTTTATATATAAACCATGCGAGCCTAATACAACAAGACTTAATTACCTTTGACAAGGGAGATACCGATCTAGCCAATGTGTCCTCACATTCCAATGACATGCCAACACATGAGCCTACTACCCCTATCATAACACCATCATGTGACACTACCCCTAGTCCATTGGTCCACCAACCTTCATCACCTTCATCCCCATGTTCTATTGATCCTCCACCACAAGATCCCTTGGACATAACTGTAGAACAATTGGTTCAAGAAAATTTGATTGAGCTGCCACTGATAGAGCCTTTTGAACCAATCTTTAAACCCCTTGGTATATGGAAAACCATTATTGTGCATACCATAGGTATAAGGACCATACAACAATCAATTGTGTCAAACTTAAGAGATTGATCACAAACCTCATAAATTATGTTAAGATTATCCCTTCATCCAATCCAAATCCAAATCCAAATCCATCCAATCCAATTAGCCCCCAACCTAATCCTAGTCCTAAGCCTACAACATTATCCGCTATTATTGCTCATCCATTATATTTCCCATCCACTCATACCCTTGCGAAGGATGTGATCCATTGGCTACTAGCTAGGAATAAACTACCCCCATGTCAAACACCCATTCATGAGCCTACCAATGAACTTCCAAAGGTCATGTCCAATCCTATAATCTCATCATGTGGTTCACATATCCATGAGCCTCTTCAAGAGCCTTCCATTAACATACGTATCCCTTTTAGCCCATCATCTGACCTACAAACCAACAAGTCTACTCAGGAGTCTCCAATCATAAGCATAAAAAGGGCCATCATGTCCTCATGTCGATAACCCTCAAGAGCCTAACAAGTCCACTCAAGAACCTTCCACTTTCATCCAAAGTGAAGAGGTATGTCAAGAGCATAATCTTAAACATGTGGAAATATTAAACCCTAGTCTTAATCAAGATCAAAGCACATCTAAGTTCCATCTATCCATGACCTAAATATGATTTTTCCCTCAAGCTATTAGCCATCACCATGACCCTATTCATGAGCAAATTTATCCCTTGTATAGCCCACTTAATCCTATTTTCGCTCATATTTATGATCAAGGTTCTAGCTAAGATCATGCAAACCATGATGATCCCTTTGGCCAAACTTTATCTCTCTCATGATCAAGATGATATCTATGATGAAGAACCTATCCAAAAGCACTTTGATCCTATCCATAATCCCATAACCATCCATGATCAAGATATCTAAACTAGTCCTATCCATCCTCCATCTAGCCATGGTATCCATAATGAGCAAAATCCACTTGTCATAATGAGACATGTGCTTTCCAAGAACACATAAGCATAGAAGATCAAACAAATAACTTTGATAGACATAAAAATAACCAAGATCCTAATAATCCATCCCCATCTACCATCAATCCCATTTCAAGTCCACTACCATATCTAATGGGTTTATCCACATTCATCCATGAATGTTCTTCCCTAGGACAACAACAACCTTTGTCCTCCACTTCACCTTCTTCATCCAATAAAAAAATCAAGTCTAGTTCTCAAAACACATCTAGTCCCATAGTCAATCGTATTCTCCAAAACATGAACTACAAAGGTAAAGGCCTAGGTCTTTATGAACAAGGTATTTTGGAGCTGATTCATGTCAAGGTCCCCCCACACACATATGACCTTGGATACACACCCCAAGGTAAACAAGGCCAAGATGTTGATAATCCCTTCATGCATCCTAAACATTCCACTTTCCATCACACCCCACATCATCTACCCAAAACATATGTTGCCATTCCACCTCCATCATTCTATAAATGTCAAAAGCATGTGACCATACACCTTCCACCATCCACTTTGCCTCCACTTTTACAAACTCTAAATATCCCTCCATCCACCTTGCCACCATTGCTTCCAACACCTAACATACCTATCATTCATAAGTATCCTTACATCCCTAATCATGGCCAAAAAAAACACACATCGTTTAAGCATAAAGCTTCCAATCATTCTATCCACTCCACCCACCCCATGGAATTCAAAAGAAAATTTTTTGATGCCTCTACTTATAAAGATAAAAATCATACCAAAAATCCTAAATATCTTCATACCTTATGACATAAAGAATTAAAATCAAAGAAAAGTTCATCTAAGCAGCCATCTAAACCCTTACCTCCAAATACAAAGCCCAAAAGAAAAATGGTTTGGGTCCCTAAGAAAAGAGAAATAAAGTCAAATGAGGCATCCTCATCAACATCTCAAGAATCCCAACCACCTATATCCATCCAAAAGCCTACTTCCATCCAAAATTCCCATTCCCTTCAAAAATCCCACAAGAAAAACAAAAGCACTAAAAATACTAAATCTATGTGGGTTCCTAAAGCACTCCATCATCCATCTCCTAAGAAAACATCCCCATTGCTTCCTACACCGTCATCCCATCAAAAGATTCAATGTTTATCATGGTGTGTGCAACCACTGGTCATGGTTCCCTTCAATTCTGCAACACTTCCACATACCTCCATCTCCCCATATTTCATCCACTATCCTACATATCTTTCCCATCACCTTCCTATGGTCCATGCTTTTGCATAAACCTTTCATCCATACTTTTACATAAGCCCTACATAATCCACATCATAATCCACTATCCCCCATCCTTACACAAACCTTTCATCCTAATCCACTATCTACCTACTCCATTTCCCTTTCATGAAGTCCCCTACCAACATCTATGAGCATAATGACATAGTCCATGCAATGACATCCATCTCTAATAGGACTACCAACATTTATAGCACTAGACACTTGAGTCCCTCCTATCCGTTACCATAGTGAAAACCTAGCAAATAGGCACCATGTGTAATTTTCATGCTATCCCATCAAAAAACAAATTTTAAAAAGAAGAAAAAAATGAATTAAAAAAAAAGAGAAATCCGTTCATCCAATGGTGAAAACTTGGTAAATAGGCACTTTCGATAAGTACCATGATAAAAACTTGGCAAACAAAGGTCATGTGTAGGTTGATCTTCTATGTCACTTACACTTGGGGGCACATTGTCTCATCCATCTTATCATACCCTATCTTGCCATATCATATCCTACCATCCTTAGCCATTACACCCATATACCTATCCTATTGAGTTTATTCATCCTCCCTTCTTCCTTTTGATCTTGATGAAGATATGGGGGCAAAATGTTGAAATATACTTTAGATATCTCTTGATATACCTCATCCTTTCCAAAAAATCCTATCATCATCCACCTATCATAAGCCTTGTTATGTAGATTCCATCATGTCCTCCTTTTGTCATAAGTTTTGTCATGAAAAATCCTATGTCTACCATCTAGAATGGAGCATGTTGTTCCTATGCAACATAGTATTTGGATATCACATCCTAGCTCCCTTATGATCCATCAACTAGGGCATACCCTTATCATGAGCTTTCTATCTTATAGCTTATCCCCATCTATTTGTCATGAGATTTCCACTATAGCCTACCTATCCATTTATCATGAGGCATGCATCCATCCCTTATATGGCCTATCCTCTTATCTATCCATCCAACTCTCATGATCTTGCCATCACATTTACTATGAGCCCATCTTTTTATCCATCCTCCTACATCTTTGCACCTAGACTTGGTTTTCCCCCTTGTCATTGGTATCTAGCACAAAGGCTACCTAAATTGAAAATCCATTGACATCCCAAAACATTTCAAAAAAAAATCCAAAAAAAATCAAATATTCCCCAAAAAACACAAAAAAAAAAAAAAAAAATATCCCAAAAAAACACAAAAAAAAAATCAAAATATGTCAAAAAAATTAAATATCCAACAAAAAATCCAAGCAATAAAACCAATTACATCATCCAAAACAATCCACTCCATCAACATTCAATCAAAATCAAATCACCATCATCATCATCAATTCTTCCTATCAATAACATTCATTCCTCCATTTCAATCAATCACTTCTTCCAATCATATCAATCAAATCAATCTAAGCAATGATCTTAAATCCAAGTCACACTAATCCATATCAAGTAAGCTAATCAATCAATGAACATTATCCAGTCAAATCAACAAGTCTTTGATCCTAATCTTGTCATAAATTGAATGAATCATCATCAATGGGATATAGCATTCCCACATTCTTGTGTTGATCTAGGGATATAACTTTCCCCGTAATGAAAACACTATCATCATAAATCAAACAATCATCATTAGTTTATGACTTGACAAGGGCAATATCTTGTTTGTTTTACATCCTTTGAGAACACTAAGAACATTTGCTTATGCTTAGATTGAGTGGACACTCTAGTCATCACACCATCATGATCATCATTCAAAACAAATCCTATCAATCATCAACACCAACACCAAAGAAAATCAACTCAATCACATCAATTCCAATCAGAACAAATCTAATCACTTCATTAAGTCAAAAGTGGCTCAATCCACCACATATCATCCCATCATCAACATTTCATAAACCCATAACTTGATCAATTCAATCTATTTTCATCATCTAATCAATAAAAAAATTAGAATTACATCTCATTTCCATCACTAGGTGCATTGATCCCATGGATATAGGGTATGTAGGAAGTCTGGAGTATGACGGAAGTGCCCAAATTCAGGCATAGGTGATTTTCCTCTTTCTCCTCTTATCATTTCTTCTATCATCTATCTTCTACATCATTAATAAACAACTTCTTCCAATCAATCTATCATTCAATCAATCCATTTTCTTCAATCAAATCATCCATTCATATAAGTTCAATTTACTCCAATTCATTTTCATCCATCCTTCATCAATCTTCATCCATCATTTCATCATCCTCAAATCATTCCAAACAATGATCCAAATGCAAGTCAATCCTTAAAGCTATACCAATCAATTTAATCAATCAAGCCAAGTTATCCAAGCACAATCAATGATCTTGATCCTAGCCTTGTTGTAAGCCAAATGAATTAGCCAACTAACTTAGCAAACAACTTTGTGTTGATCTAGGGATATAACTTTCCCCGCAATGACAACACTATCATCATCAATCAACAATAAATCATTGGTTTACAGCTTGACAAGGGCAATACCTTGTTTATTTTTGAATCATTTGTGCATGCTTGCTTGTGTGTGTTATCATTTTATCTTGCATTTGCATCATATCGGTATCAATCCAGCTAATATTCATATTTTGTATCTAGGCAAGGTTGTATTATGTTGAGGCACAAGACACAACATCACCCTGGGTCCTTATACCTTGGTGCATATTGTCTAGTGCTATATCAAACATCATGGTTGCTCACTTTCATTGTAGCATAATGCATTATCATTTCTTGTATCAATTCCCTTATCTTTATTTCTTAGCCAATCCCTTTCATTTCGAGAGCCTACCCGTGTTTGTCCAACTCGCCTATCCTGTCAAGGGGGCATCCCCATGCTCACCATCTCCATTTCATCATCCCATCCTTACATCATCATCCTATCTTTCCATCACCCATTTTCCTCTATCCATACCTTAACTTCTTTGAAATGATGTTACTCGACACAAATCTTATCATCTCGAACATCATCTCAAAGAGGGGCAAAATGTAGACAACCAAAATTGTCCCAAATTTGTGTATGTCTTGCAACACCTTGTTAAAACATTATCCTAGACATCATAATCCATTTTTTCCTAATTCCCATCCTAATTTCCCTAATCCCACTTAGCTAATTAATTAAATAAAATTTATTTATTTAATTAATTAAATAAGTTTTATTTATTTAATTAATTTCCACATCATATCTTATCCCATCCTATTCATCTACCCAATTAATTAAATAAAATCTTATTTATTTAATTAATTTCCCAACTAATTCAAATATTTAATTTGAATTAAGTCACATGACCTTTCATTTCACCTTGACACTTGTCCATTTCCCCTTAATCATGTGTTGTAGTACAACTCATTTAAAATACTTTTTATGTACACAATCACATGTAGTACTTTTTGTGTACACAATCACACATGAGACCTATTTCCTTTGACACCTGTCAATTGACTACAATTTCTTAATGTACAAGGAAACCTAACTTAATCTTATCCATCCATTTCATTCTAAATCTCTAATTGATCCTATCCATTCATTGGAACCAAGACAATCCTATAAAGCAAGCCTCTCTTGAACCATTAAAAGATCATTCTTCTTCATGCAACTTCACCCTGCCAAATTTTCATCTCAAGCCCTCATCCATCATTTTCAATCCATCTAGCTTGCATCTATCAACCATCCATCATCCATCATTTATCTTCTTATCAATGTTATGCTACAGAATCGAGCAATCAACACAACAAATTGATTAATCAATCGAGCTCATCTTGCATCTTTGAGGTATTGAATGATTTGGGTTTAGGTTATGCATTTCATTGTTTGATAATTTCCATTTCCAAATCCAAATTTTTTGATACACACTGATCACAATCTCAAAAGGTGTTCTTCTAGTACTCCTATTTACTAAATTATTGTATGCAAACTCTGCTTGTAAAAAAATCAAATCCCAGCTTCCTATCTTCTCTCCAACTAAACATCTCAACAAATTTCCCAAACTCCTATTCACTACCTCTGTCTGTCCATTAGTCTATGGATGAAAAGTTGAACTAAACTTCAAATCTATCTTCATCTTCTTCTAAAGTGTCCTCCAAAAGTATCCAACAAACTTTGTATCTCTATTTGAAACTATACTCTTAGGTAATCCATGCAATCTCACAATATCTTTGAAAAATAGGTTAGCTATATGCACTGCATCAATTGTCTTCTTGTAAGGTATGAAATGAGCCATCTTTGAAAATCTGTCAACCACTACAAATATTGAATCATTTCCTCTCTATGTCTTTGGTAATCCCATCACAAAACCCATGCTTAAGTCTTCCCAAACATCTCTCTGATACTATCAAAGGTTTATATAATCTAGTATTCTGACTACTCCCTTTTGCAGCTTGACAAACTTTACAACTCTACACAAATCTCTAAACATCCTTATGTATTTGAGGCCAAAATTAGTTTTTACTCACCAAAGCCACTATCTTATTAATGTCAAAATGTCCTGCTAATCCACCACTATGCTTCTCCTTGATCAAATTATCTCTCATGGAACTTCTAGGTATACACAATTGATTTCCTTTGAGCAACATATCTTCTTGAATTATATAGTCCAACCACTTACTCCTATCTGTCATAACAGGTTCCTTACATGCTTTCCAAGGTTCTAAAAAATTAGTGTCTCCCTCATACATGTTCTTTAGTTCATAAAAACCCAACACTTCAACTCTCATCTGTGTCAACAAGTTTCTTCTCCTACTCAATGCATCAGCAACTTTGTTTAATTTATCACTCGTATGCTTCAACACAAAAGTATAACTCTGCATGAACTCTACCCACCTCATATGTCTCTGATTCAACTTACCTTGACTATTCAAATATTACAAATCTTGATTATCTATATACAACACAAACTCCTTAGGCAACAAGTAATGTCTCCACTTCTTCAAGCATTGAATTATGGCATAGAACTCTTTATCATAAACTGAATATCTCCTCCTTGCATCATTCAACTTCTCACTGAAATAAGCCACAGGTCTACCTTCTTGACTTAATACTGCTCCAATTGCATTCCCACTTCCATCACAATCTACTTGAAATACCTTATTGAAATCTGGTAATGCCAAAATAGGTTGCTCTGTCACTTTCTTCTTCAACAACTCAAAACTTTTATATTCTCTTGATGTCCACTTAAAATCTTTTTTGTCACCTCTCATTGTCTCTGTCATAGGGTTACAAATAGAAATGAAATTTCTAATGAACTTCTAGTAGAAAAAAGCCAATCCATGAAATGATCTAACCTCTCCAATGCTCTCCAGTGTAGACCATTCAACAATTGCTCTCACTTTCTTAGGGTCCATCTTCAATCCTTCCATAGAAATACAAATCCCAAATATACTAACTCTTCCTTGATAAAACTACACTTCTTGATGTTTATTAGTAATTTTTGTTCTCTGTTGGGAATTAAGGTATCTCAACCTTGGTAATTCCTTGTACTTTTACATTGTATTTATTTTTTTATTTCCTATTTTATTAATTAGATGCAAATCATATGTTGTCATATTGTGGGAGTAGGCACAGTGATGTGTCATCCTACATGGCATACAACCAAATGTAATTTTGTCCTCACATGAGGAGATAGGCATCCCACTTAGTGGTAGGAATATTTTGCCATGTGTTGGCATCTTGGATGTTGTGTAAGGGATTATTGACCAAAACAGTCATGACAGATTCCTGTGACAAAGTTATGACATGTAAGAGTCAAAAATAGGAGATTCTATGATAGGTAAAGACATGTGTTGAAGAGCATCTTTGAAATAGGCATCTTTGGATGCCCTAAGGTGGACTATGACATGTTGTAAGAGAATATTCTATTTATAGCCTATGTATGACAGATTCTCTTACAATTGTAAGTTATGACAACTATGACAGATTCTATGATGGTTGCAAGAGTCGTAAGAGCATCTATCATAGACCATTTTAGAAATAGGTGACCTCCTTGGGATGGGGTGACTTGACAAGTGGCAGGAGCGTCCGACTATGTTGGACAAGTTCCATATGTGTGGTTTTTGGGCCATAAGGCCATGTTGGATGCCCATCCCAATATGGAGTCATTTTTTCCTTGTATTTGTTATATAAATAGGTGCTTTGGAGAGGTGATGTACTACAGGTTTCACAGGTACTGTTATGCTGTCGAGTCATCTCTAGATATGAGTGTTGAAGATTCCTACAAGAGAATTGGCTCTATGTTGTATTGTAACCTTCATTGTTTACATAATACATTTTAGTTGTGTTTTGGAGTGTGGGGTTTTTCACCCATAAGGGTTTTCCCCACGTATATATTGTCTCCCTCTTCTTCTATCTTACTTTCTTGTGTATGTTTTTGCTACAATATCTCTATTAGTGGGTTAACATAGCTATAATTATAAATATAAATTGAATTTGTACTCTCCTCCCCTCATTAGATTAGTTTAGGAAGCAATTTATGTACACCTAGCTTCCTTTTAGTTGGTATTAGAGCCTGGCTAGTTTTGGTTCTAGCTACTGGGTAGGGGTTTTTGAGCTAATCTTAGGTTGAGTGGGAGTGTTGTGCAAAGTATTTTGTATCTTGTCGCAAAAAGGAGATGGCAACCACTAATTTTGAGTTGTAGAAACTTAAGATGGAGGACCTACTTGTTGATCGCAACCTATGGGAAACCATATCTGGTGTGAAACCTACAACAATGTCACAAGCTAATTGGGACCTCAAAGATCAGAAGGCTAAGGGTCTCATAAGACTCTGTTTAGCTGATTCTGTCCTGTTGAATGTCCATGAGGAGAAGAGCACAAAGATCTTTAGAAGAAGTTGGGTAATGTTTATCAGGCCAAGTCCTTGGTGAACAAGCTTTTTTTGAAAAAGAAGTTGTTCACTCAAAAGATAGAAGATGGAGCATATGTTGTAGACCATATGAATTCTTTCAACATGATCATTGCACAGTTGACATCTATGGGTGTGAAAATGGAGGAGGATCATTGCATGACCCTACTTTTTTCTTTGCGAGATTCATGGGATCATCTTATCATGGCTATCAGAAGCACCACTACCACCTTCAAGATGGAAGATGTGGTGTCCTCACTATTATCTGGAGAACTATGGAGCAAGACATCTGAGTCGGCCAAAGAGGCTCTAGCAGTTCGTGGAAGACCTAAAGAGAAAGAGAAGAAGAAGGAAAAGAAAGGTGAAAAGAGTAGATCCAAATCTCATGGGAGATCCAAATCCCCTGGAAAGTCCAAGGCTCTCTATTGGAACTCTAGGAAGATAGGGTATTTTCAAAATGAATGCAAAGAAGAAAAGAAAAAGAAAAAGAAGACAGCCCCTAATTCAAATTCTGACAAGTCACAAGATGATGTTGATGCCTTCATCATAGCCCTAGCCACCCATGCATCTAATGATGTGTGGTTGATTGATTCTAGTGCATCATTCCACATGGCCTCACATCAAATTTGGTTCATGAAGTATGAAGAGTTTGATGGTGGAAGAGTGTACCTAGGTGACGATTCTCTTATGAAGATTATTGGTCATAGAAGAGTCTCAATCTGATTCACTGATGGATGAGTGAAGGGGATCACTGGAGTTATACACATTCTAGGCCTTGCACGAAACTTGCTTTCTATAAGTATGTTGAATAATGTAGGTGTGTAAGTTATCTTTTCGAAGGATGGATGCAAGATGACTAGAGGATCTATGGTACTTGTGAAGGGTACTTGGAGAGGTAATCTATTTTAGCTAGAGGCATGCACTTCATAGTGCAATAGTTCTCCTAACTCTGAAAAGAGCTGCAGTCACTTCATTTCCACCATTTGAACAAGCAGTGATGAAATCTGTTGTAACTAGTTTTGATGGTAGTGCTCATGCTATGGAAGCTAAGCTTCCTACTGAAAAGACTATGTTATGGCATGAGATATGGCCACATTGGTGAGAAGATTTTGCAAACCCTAAAAAATAAAAACCTCTTGTTGAGGGGTTAAATGATTGTAATCTTGAGTTTGACTTTTACAAATATTGTGTATATGGAAAACAAAACTGTGTTTAATTTTACTCTAGTTCTCACAAGTCTTCTGGTGTGTTGGATTTTATTCATTCTAATGTGTTTGGTTCATTTAATGTTCCTTCGATTTCCAAATCTATATATTTTTTATCTTTAATAGATGATTACAGTAGAAGGACATGGGTTTATTTTATCAGAATCAAGACTGAAGTCTTTAGTTGGTTTAAGGAGTTTAAAGGCTTTGCTAAAAATTAGACTAGTAAAAAGATTAAGTGTTTGAGAACTGACAACAGTGGTGAGTTTTGTTTGATAGAGTTTGGTAAGTTCTATAAAGAGCAAAGGATTGAAAGACATATGACAACTTGATACACCCTGCAACAAAATGGAGTTGTAGAGAGGATGAATAGGACACTGATGGAAAAGGCTAGGAGTATGCTTAGTGGAGGAAGTCTTGAACAAAAGTTTTGGGTTGAAGTTGTAGCCACTGCTTGCTATCTGGTAAATAGATCTCCTACATCAGCTCTTATTGGTAAGAGACCTATGGAGGTGTGGTTTGGTAAGAAGCCTTCAGTTAGATATCTTCATGTTTTTGGTTGTGAGGCATATGCACATGTGCCTAGGGAGAAATGGTCTAAATTAGAGAACAAGGCTATTAAATGTATTTTCATTGGCTATGGTGTCGGTGTGAAAGGATACAAGCTTTTGGATCCTATGGCTGAAAAAGTGTTGTAAAGAAGAAGTGTTATCTTTAGAGGGCTAATACCTTCTTCCATTGTTCTTTAGCTAGAACAAATAGAAAAGAAAGAAGATATGGTTCAGTTTCCTTCTACCCTTGAGAAGATTGAACAAACAGACCCTATGAGACCTGATGATGAAGAAAGCTCTAGTAGCTCTAAAAGCTCAAAACAAAAAGAAACTCAACCTCAACCATTGAGGAGGTTTACACAAACAAGAAAGAAACCTAATAGGTTTGGTTAGTCATTACTTGATTCTAGTTGTGCTTTTGCTTTACTTACTAACACTAATGATCCTAGAATTGTGAAAGAGGCTATGGGCATGAAATATGCAGGTTCTTGGAAGGAGGCCATGGAGGATGAGATGGATTCTTTGGAGAAGAATAAACATGGGACTTGGTGCCTTTGCTTGATGGATGGAAACCCATTGGATGCAAATGGGTGTTGAAGAAAAAAATTGATGCAGTTGGTAGTGTTGAAAAGTACAAAGCTAGGTTGGTTGCGAAGGGGTATTCACAAGTGAAGGAAATTGATTATGATGAAAATTTCTCTCCTGTTGCAAAGCTCACATCCATTCAATTTTTGTTATCTCTTGTAGCTACTTATGACTTAGAGGTAGAACAGATGGATGTGAAGATAGCTTTCCTTCATGGTGATTGGAGGAAGAAATCTACGTGTCACAACTAGAGCATTACATAGAGAAAGGTAAAGAAAATTTGTTTTACAAGTTAAAGAAGTATTTGTATGGTTTACAGAAATCTCCTAGGATGTGGTACTTGAAGTTTGATGCCTTTGTGTTGTCAATTGGATATCTGAGATCAACATCAGATCATTGTGTGTATTACATGTCTGAGAATGATTGCATTCTCATTATTGCATTATATGTTGATGATATGTTGTTGACTGGGAATGGTAAGAATATGATTTCTAATTTGAAGTCTTAGTTGTCAACATAGTTTGAGATGAAAAATATTGGGGCAGCCAGGTACATTCTAGGAATGGAAATAAGAAGAGACAGAGCTAATAGAAAACTTTGGTTAAGCTAGATTAAGTATGTGAAGACCATTTTGGATAGGTTCAGCATGGAAGATTGTACACCATTGTGTGTTCCTGTTTCATTGGAGACAAAGTTGTCTATTAATGATTGTCTAAAATCTCCTAGTGAGGTGGAGGACATGAGCAGAGTACCTTATGCTAGTGTTGTTGGTAGTTTGATGTATGCTATGGTCTACACAAGACTAGACATTGCCCAAGCAGTGAGAGTCCTTAGTTGATTTATGGCGAATCCTAGATGGATACATTGGGATGCAGTTAAGTGAGTGTTTTGATATTTGAGGGGTACTTTTGAGTATTCCATATGCTATCATGGTAATGCTACATGACCTCTACATTCAGTTTGTATTCATGGATTTGTGGATTCTGATTAGGTAGGTGACATTGACAGTAGGAGATCCACCAGTGCCTATGTGTTCACTATGTTTGGTGGTGCAATTAGTTGGATGAGTAAGCAACAACCTGTGGTTGCTTCATCCACTACCAAAGTTGAGTACATGGCAGCAACTCATGCTTGCAAGGAAGCCATTTGGCTTAAGAGATTGTGATCAGATATTGGTATTGATGCAAGATAGATTATGATTTGTTCTAATAGTTAGAGTGCGATTTGCCTTGTGAAGAATCTAACTTTCCATGCTAGAACAAAGCATATTGATGTACAGTTTCACTTTGTGCAAGACATGGTAGAGGATGGGAAGGTAAATTTGGATTTTTAAGGTAGATAGTTTGAAGAATCTTGTAGATGCATTAATGAAACCAGTGGGCAAACAGAAGTTTAGATGGTGTTCGGAGTCTATGGGCCTCTCGGCCTATAGCAGTTAAATCCTGTTAATTCTATTGGCTCTTACAAGGTGTTCAACAAGTGGGAGAATGTTGGGAAATAAGGTGTCTCAACCTTGGTAATTCCTTGTATTTTTACATTGTATTTATTTATTTATTGCCTATTGTATTAATTGGATGAAAATCCTATGTTGTCATATTGTGGGAGTTGGCACGATGATTTGTCATCCTACATGGCATATGACCACATGTAATTTTGTCCTCACATGAGGAGACAAGCATCCCACTTAGTGGTAGGAATTTTTTTCCATGTGTCAGCATTTTGGATGTTGTGTAAGGGAATATTGACTGAAACAGTCATGATAGATTACTATGACAAAGTTATGACATGTAAGAGTCAGAAATAGGAGATTCTATGATAGGTAAAGACATGTGTCGAAGAGCATCTTTGAAAAAGGCATCTTTGGGCACCCCAAGCTGGACTATGACATATTGTAAGAGAATATGCTATTTATGGCCTGTGTATGATAGATTCTCTTATAGCTGTAAGTTATGAAAGCTATGATAGATTCTATGATGGTTGTAAGAGTCATAAGAGCATCTGTCATAGCCCATTTTGGAAATAGGTGACTGCCTTGGGATGGAATGACTTGAGAAGTGTTAGGAGAATCCTACTCCATTGGACAAGTGTCCATAGGCATGGGTTTTGGGCCATGAGGCTATATTGGATGCCCATCCCAATGTGGAGCCATTTTTGCCTTGTATTTGTTATATAAATAGGTGCTTTGGAGAGGTGATGTACTATAGGTTTGATAGGTATTGTTATGCTACCAGATCATCTCTAGATACGAGTGTCAAAGACTTCTGTAAGAGCATTGGCTTTGTGTTGTAGTGTAACCTTCATTGTTTATAGAATACATTTGAGTTGTGTTTTGGAGTGTGGGGTTTTGCACCCATAAGGGTTTTCCCCATGTATATCTTGTGTCTCTCTTCTTCTATCTTACTTTCTTGTGTATGTGTTTGCTATAATATCTCTATTAGTGGGTTAACATAGCTATAATTGTAAAGATAAAATTAAATTTTCACTCTCCTCCCCTCGTTAAAAATTAGTGTAGCAAGTGATTTCCACACACCTAGCTTCCTTTCACTCTCAACCTTTGCAAAACTTGTCTAATATGCCACAAATGTTCCTCCTTTTTTTTACTGAAAATTAGAATGTCATCTAAGTATACAATTACAAACTTACCCAAGAATTTCTTCAAGACTTCATTCATCAACCTCATGAAAGTACTCATTGCCTTTGTCAATCCAAAAGGCATCACTAACCACCCATACAATCCTTCATTTGTCTTAAAAGTAGTCTTCCATTCATCACCTTCTCTAATTCTGACCTAATGGTATCTACTCTTCAAGTCTATCTTTGTGAAATATGTTTCTCCACTTAAACAATCCATGATATCATCCATCCTAGATAAAGGAAATCTATACTTAACTGTGATCTTGTTTATTGCTCTAGAGTTAGTACACATTCTCCATTCTCCATCCTTCTTAGGTGCTAACACTATAGGTACTACACAAGGACTCAAGCTTTCTCTAATCAAACCTTTCCTCAACAATTCTTGTATTGGTCTATTTAGTTCTTCATTCTATGCCAGTGTCATTCTATGTGCTACTTTGTTAGGTAAACTTGCTCCTGGTATAAGATCTATGTGATGACTAATACTCCTTATAGGTGGCAATACTTTAGATACATTATCTGATATGATGTCTTCATATTTTGTCTGTAATTCCTTTATCTACTCCAGTTGTGATTCTCCAGTCTCCTTCCTCAATGTTTTAGGCTTCTTAGGAATCAAGGCATAACACATATTCCCATGTCTCAAACCATCTAGAAATTTTCTTCCATCTGCCAAATAGATTCTAGCATTTCCACATACTTCACTCTTAGGATCATCCTCCAAAGGAATCAAATTAATTCTCTTTCCATTTGTTGTTATAGTATAATTATTCTTTCTCCCATCAAGTATAGCTTTTCTATCATATTACCAAGGTCTTCCCAACAAGATATGACAAACATCCATAGGCATAATATCACACAAGACTTCATCATGATAAGATCCAATATGAAATTTTACCAAACATTGTTCACTCACTAGTACCTGATGGTCATACTGAATCCATGCTATCTATTAGGGCTTAGGGTGTTTCAATCTTTCCAACTTCAACTTAGTCACCATCTCTTCTAAAACTAGGTTATTTGAACTACCACTATCAATTACAACTTTACAACACTTAGCTCCTGATTTGCATCTAGTTCTTAATAGACTCTTCCTCTGTGGTGGTTCCTAATTTGTCTCTACTTGAAATAGTGCTCTCCTCATCACAAGTGATTCTCCTTTCTTAGGTTTGCCAACTGAACTGGGTGATCCAACATGTTCTTCTTTAATATAGGCTTCTCTTCCATTATTTTCTATCCTATTACTTGTACTACCCTAATTACACTCAAATGCTCAATGTCCTTCACCTCCACACTTGAAACAAGTACCTCTAAATGTTCTCTTATCCAATCCTCTTGCTTCTCTTCTATTTCCTTCATTCAGGTATGAATTATAGTTACCTCTAGGATGAAAATTTTTGTCATTTCTCCGGTATGCACTATTACCTCTGTCATCCTTCTTAAATGGGATGACAAACTTGTTCTACTCTGGATATGATCTATCTCCTCTAGAATAAGTCCTACCTCTCTAAAATTTACCTCCTCTACCTCTCTGATCATGTCTTTTATTCATCTTCTCTTCAACTTTTAGGGTATGCTTATATGCTTCTTCCAAAGATGTCATCCTTAGCAAGCTTAGTTCCTCTTGAATGTTCAATCTCAGTCCATTGATGTATCTAACCACTTTCTCCTTGTTTGCTTCACTATGTCTTGTCCTTATGATCATTTATGTAATTCTTTAGTGTACTCCTTCAAAGATTTCTCCTTTTGTCTCAGGTTTTGCAATCTTTTCAATAGCTCTAACTCATAGTCAGTAGGTATAAATTGATTCTTCAAATTTGTCACCATCCTATCCCATTTTGTAATCTTGTTTTTTTCCTCTTCTATTTCTTTTCAACTAAACTTCTTTCCACCATATAGTAGCATATCCTTTCAACTTTCTCTTTGCAAATTTCACCTTCTCCAGATCTTCAATTTCTTCGTATTCAAAGTATTCTTCCACATCATTTACCTAGTCAATCAATTCTTCAGGGTTCAAATTACTAGTTTAGTTTGGCACATCAACTCTAGGTCTCTTTCTAATCTTTGAAATAGATCACAACATCTTTACTTGATCTGATTCTTCATCTTCATCACCTCCTAGGGTTTTCCCAGTTTGTTCAATAGATTGAAATTCTTCTTCCTCATTGCTTTCAACATTAGGTCTCGGTGTCAATCCTCTTTGCCTATCTTCTTCAACAACATCCAAATGAATTTGCATTGTTTTCATTATCTCCATCATCTCATCTATTCTACTAGCCATTGTTCCAATAGAAGCAACTCTTCACAGTGGCATTCTTTCTAGGATCAAGTGTAAACTACCTCAAGTTCGGCAATCGAGCTACAAGGTGACAACTACCTCACATTCGGTGATCGGTTGCAACACAGGTAACCTACCTCAATTTGGCAATTTGTCCAAAACAAGATCTTACAGAATTCCCTCACCAACTCTGCTCAATTTGCTCCCCAAAGTTTCAAACTTTCACTCTGATACCACTTGGTGCAGTCATGGTAGGATGGTTCATAGAATGAACTATCTAGACCATGCAGTAAGAGTAAACACAATGGAAAAAACTCAAAAAAATAGATCAAATGTGGATTCATCCATTCAGTATATCATTGAATTCAAATAGAGATTGGCCAGCGACATGCGGGCTTACAATTAGGGCTCACAAGCCTGATTGCATACATGCGCAAGATAAATCTTTGAAGCTCCTTTATACAAAATCTGAACTATGGACTTATGCATATGCTTACAAATTAATCACTACTTTCCTAAGGATCTATTACAACACTATATATCAAGTTTGGATAAATAGATTCCTCTGTGTCAGCCAAGGAAGATCACAAATTCCAAAGAAGAGATGTAACATGTGTGCACAGATAGATCAGACCTAAATGCATGGAACACTTTTGGAAAATGAATGGAATGATATGCAGATCTTTGAGGAAGGTCATCCATGAACCAAAGATCAGTAAATGATGTGTTGTTAGGCTCCATAGATCGGTAAATGCTTCCGCAAGTTTCTCCTTCAGCTGATTATCTATGATTATCTGGATGCTCTATTTTGGGAATAGTCAAACTTCTAATAGTGATATGTTTCTTGTATTGAAGTGTGGATCTTTGACTTCTTGATATGATGTAGATGAATGAATGTAGATGTTAAGTCTAGCTCCACAAGGTCTAAAATGTAACTGGGCCAAAAATACAGAAACTTCTTCCGACTGAACTGCCTGAACTAAATTGGAAAATGAAAAAAAACTTAACTAAACTGCAAACAAACTGAAATGCAAATGTTTTTGTGTTGATGCAATATTTCTTTTGAACGAGGGATGCTCCTGCATCACTTGTATGTCTTCAATGTGTTTTCTAGTGTGTACCTGAGACATGGGGCTAGAAATAGTTCCTCAATCTTTGTGTATGCCTTAGCTTTATGTGCCTAGAATGTTTGATGTGTTTTTGACCATACTTTAATGCATGTATGGGTTGTAATATCATACATACATTAAAGTGGGGGCTAAATGTTATGGCATAAAATGCCTTCCTAGGACTTTTACCTCCTAAATTTAGCTCTTAGGTCACCTTAGATTAACCATGCATGTGTAAAACTCATCCCAGAGAAAAATCCCCTGAAACCCATAACAAATGGGGCTTAGGGGCCTATCTAAATGCTTAATAAAGAGCAATTATAGGCCTCTAGACTTGGGTAACCACACCCTAGTCTAGACCTATTTTGTTGAGACCCAAATTTAAAAGTGTTGGTTAATGACTGTTAAAAGTTTTCCCTTTGTCAGCCTTTTCAATTTGAGTTACAAATGTTAGTGAGAATATATAAACATGTTTATGACTTCATTTTAAACTAGAGTTGGCTAATGTGAACTTGTGATATTGAGCTAAAGATATTCAAGCAGAGAAATATTGTGTTGTGTTCATATGTGTTTTGTTATAGATTTGGCTTCATCAATCCATCTCCTCATGGTGTGAAAGATCTCTATTTCCCCGTGAAGGCTTCACCTCCAAGATGATATCTATTTTGTGTTTCAATAAATTTATCTTATCATTTGATTTTTCCTCTGTCCACTAAGAACACACACTCTATCTAACAACAGTGTTGGAAGGCTTGAATGCCATTCTAGGGCTTGACCAAGGCAAGATCCAAAACACAACCTCCAACCCCTCTCTTGTGATCAGAGTAGAGGATAAAGATTCAAGATCTAAAGAAAACATCAAAGACTATTACCTCCTAAACAAGGGCATCAGCCTTATGTCCTCCCAATTGCCCTTGTCAAAAACTTTGAAGTAGGTTGTTGTCTACATCACTTCACAGTTCAAAATCTACAGAAAAAGTTGCTTGTTGGACTAGGGCACTTGCCTCGGTGTCCCCAAAGTTTTCTACTTTCCAAAATCTAAATCTAGGTATGTTTCTAATCTACATTCAGTGCCTCCCTATGTGTTCATTTGTTGTGTTTCAACTATGTGTATACAATTTCATATAATTAGGGTTTAAGGATTAATTAGATTAGGGTTTGATAAATTTATCAACATATTCCAACTTTCCTTATCATCTCAATGTGACACCAAACTTGTATCTAAGTCCTCTCGCAAGAGAAGTGACTGAACTCAGTTTATGTCCTTAAATGATTATATGTGAAAGGTGGGTTTGATTAAATCTATCTAGAACACTACCTCACTCATCAGTCCCACTTTTCACATATAACAATTGAAAACCTTAGATTGAGCATACTGAATCCATGTGCTCAATATTCTGATAGCATGTGGATGCTTAACTCAACAACATAATATTAATTATTTTGAGTGATAGAAGAGACAGATTTATTTTGCATTAAAATTTGTGATGATTATGGCTTCCAAGAGGTTCAATTTATTGATTTTTTTAGGGACAAATAAGGATAAAATTTAAAGGTGGATAAAGATAAGAATTTTGGAGAAAAGCAGGATAAGAATGAGGATCCTTGATTTATTTCCATTTAACTAGTTGAACATAAGTTAGGAAATAGAAAGAAATCAAAAGGGATAAAATTGAATTAATTAATTATTTATTTATTTATTTATTTGATTTATTTAATTAATGTTGGAATATGATTTAATTAATTAAATAATTATAATTATAAATTATTGAATTAATTCTAGGAAGTTGGAAAGTGGGATAAATTAGATATTGTTAGGAAAGTTACGTGATGGTACATGATGTAGTTAAATTTAGGTGTCTATATTTTGCCCTTCTTTGAGATGGTGTTAGGAAGCAACCTCATTTCAAAGAAAAATAAAACACAGCACTTGATTAGATTAGAAGAATAATTTTGATTTGGAAGAAGATTACAAGAATACTTTGATTTGGAAGATGGTTAGATTAGGGATGATGATACCCTAGCAACTTGGAATAGGAGTGACGATAAGAAATGAATGTAGGGATGATGATACCCCCTCGAGAGGGTAGATGGGTTTGAAGAACATATGTGTGCTCTTGAAATGGATGAAGAAGAAGATCATAGAAATGCTTAGAGATGGATGTAATAGAAAGATGAAGATAGAAGATTGGATAAATAAAATGGATTAAAAGTTGATAGATAGAAGTGATTAAAGGGTAAATGCAAAAGAGATGAAAATTAAAGATGAATGATGAATGTTGAAAATGTACAACTAGAGAATGATAGATGAATGGATGGATGATGAAAGAATTAGTTGGATTGGACAAGAGCATAGAACTACCTAAGTGACAAAGGATAAATGATAATGAATATTGAGTTTTTAGAATAACAAGTGAGTGATTTTGAATGCAGGTATTATGTTGATATTTGGCGAGCACCTATTTTAATATAGCATGAGATGTTGTGCACTAGGGTATAAAGACCAAGGTGATGATGTATCTCATGCATAGGACTAACATACAAAAAAGGTCACAAGAAACTCTATACCATATAGCACCATGATATGAAAAGCCATGATACTGTTTGGTTAAGTAGGTTGAAAGGAATGATCCAAATGCAAGATAAAATGATAATGCATACAAACAGGAAAGAAAACATGCACAAAATGATGCAAAGACAAATAAGAGTTGTTATCCCTAGTCAAGCTGAAAACTAAAGATTGATTGATTGATGATGAGGATAACATTGTTGATGACAAGAATAATGCAAGGATAGTGTTGTTAATGATAAGAAGAACATGAGGATTAGGAATGATATATCTTGATGATGATGATTTGAGTAGATCAAGTTTGTAGGAAGTCTAGGAACAAAACTGATGGATGCTTTTGGACAAATTTCTTAGATTACATGGATAGATTGGCATGGATTAAGGATTAATTGCACTTAGATTTATTGATTTATTTTCTTTGTGATTATTGCATTGGATTGCATTAGGGTAGCATTTTCCTATATACCAATGATAAGGGAAAACTAAGGATTAGGGACAAGGATGAAAAGAAGATTGGATGGTGTTATGGAGTAAAAAGTGTCCACATTTCTTTTTAGCTCCTTGTTTAGCTCTTAGGTCCCCGTGATTACATTATTCATTCTAAATGGTCATCCCGATGAAAAATTACCCAACACCAACATAAATTGGAATAAAGGCCCCTTCACTAATCTTATCCCAAACCTAGAAGGAGCTAAAAGGCAAATTTGTGATGATCCGCTGCAGAGCTTGCAATATTTATGATCAATATCAAAAACTTTACACAGGATTAGCATGAATCAGTTCAAAACAATAAATATTTGCATCTAACTTGAAAATTTAGTGGTGTCTAAGTGTTACCTTGCAATCTTTATCATCACCTGAAGTACTGATGATGATCCTTTAGCTTATTGCCCTCCTGCTAGAGCCAATTTATGTTGGTCTTGATGTTAGTCATAAACAAACATAGAATAAAAGTACACATTAACCTTTATTCATCTTGAAAGATATGATGAATTTAGAGAATTCATGATCCCAAGTCTCTGGTGATTAGGTCTTAATCTTCTAACATTACTCAGAGGTTGATGTGTGTTGCTATTTCCATTTTGGGGCCTTACGTAGATCTCATCTGTAAGATAATGTTTTGTATAATGATGCTGCACAGATAGTTACTTCACACAAGATATGCTTCAAATAGTATGTCTATCTTTAAATCTTTGCATGATATGTATCATTTTGACATGCTTTAACTCAAATATGCTATGGATTTACTGTTGTCTACGAGATATCTGCATATTTTATGTATTTTTTCTTCAGATTGTCAATTATTTGTAATTATGATGGTGAATTGTACTAAAATTGAAAGAAATTGAAATAACTACTTCAAATGATGTTGAACCTTTAGTTATTGATCCACATACACACTTGATACTATCATTCAAGAGAAGAAATCAAACCATATGTTCACCAGGATATTCCACAGCTAGATACAGTTGATGCAAACTTCAGAGGATGATGAATGAAAACAATATATGCAAAATGATGAGCACTCCAAGGGACGTAGTAAATCAAAGCACATATCCAGAATTCATACACAGATTACTCAAGATTTACGAAGATTTGTAATCAAAAGGCTCTTCTCTTTCATTAAGTATGCAAAAGACATGTACATATACAATAGCTTTGAAATGAGTCCTGAATACTTCGACAAACATATTTCAATTAGGTTTCGAATGTTTTAAAATGAAACATCCCTGCACCTTTTATAGAACAAGGTGAGGGAGTGGTTACAACTGATCAATGATCAAGATTTATCTATGAAGATCTACGGTTCACTTTTCTCTTTAACTTTGTCAACATTATCACATGGCACAGGTTGCCAGCTGGCAACCATCTGGGATACTTATTTTCACTAAGTATCAAATGCTTATGTTTCTCTGCGGTTCATCATCATCTACCTTTTACTTTTTAGGTTCCTCATCATCATCATCATCAGGTACATCACTTTCTATGTCTTCATCATCCTGCTAATGATCTCCTTGTATATGGACCTGTACAGATGTCCGGATGCTCTCATATAATTGCACTATTATTTCTACTTCTCCACCATCTTGAGTTTTTACTTTGATCATGGCATGCCTGTGTGTTTGATATTTACCTCAGAGATTTTCTAACTTATTTCTCCTACTGCTAGATGTTTCGTTGTAATCTTCCACTCTGACTTTAATTCTCATGATCTTATCTATAGTTTCTTTCGTTAGGTGGTTCAGAGGATCATTAGCTACCTATTGGAAGTTGTTATGTAGAGCTTTAATTACAAACTCCTCATCCTAATTCTCTATCTTCCCTTCCACCTTTCCTTCTAATGCCTCCAAAATCTTAGCTTCAAATGACATCATATCATGTAACCTCATGCTGATATCTCTTAGTTTATTGTTGCATCTTTTAAGTACATCACATTCAAATCTGATGTCCTTGTACCATATGTCTATCAAGGGTGCATTATTGTTATTTAACACCTGCTTACTTATGAGAATTTGAGGGTCAATCTTCGTTATTTCTTCCAAGGTGGTCAAAACTTTCTCTAACTAGAAGGACCTCTTGCTGATCTCCATCTACAATTTATCTACTTTTCTCCTAGAGATACCTAAAGAATTCCAGCTCTTCAAAGAGGCTTTCACTACTTCCTCTACTGCATCAAATGTGGATAACATCCACTTTCTCATTATGGATGACTCATGCTTTATGATATCCAGTTTATTTATCTCATCCTGAGAAATAGCAGTCAATGGGACTGCATGATCAATTGATGTATCATCAGGGTTAATTAACCCTTTTATGTAGTTATGCAACTGAGCAATATGCTCCTTGTGCAGTTTATTTTTCTCTTTCTCTCTTTTTACCCTCTAAATCAATGAATCTATTATATCCTTACCTTCCTAACCTTCCTGATCTTCATTAGCAAATCCTAGATCGACTATGTTAATATGGAATTCTTCCAGAGTAATTTTACCTTTTTCCTTTTCCACAGTAGGAAGTGCTACCTATGCAGTCCTTCTACCAGTCACTGGGTCCCTTTTTATTGAAAAAGTTATCCTAGCCTTCCTCTTAGGCTTTATGAGTGTTTCTAAAAATAATGTGGATATATCAAATTCTTGTGCTTCTATACCTGATTCTACTCTGATTTCCTTCTCGAGCCACTGAGGAATTGGATCTTTTGACTGTTGATCTCCAACCTCATCATGATGATCACCCTGATCTTCTGTATCCACCATCATGTTTGATGGGGAGGGTGATTTTCTTTTCTCCTCCTCATGATGCTCTTCATGAGGGTGATCTCTAGGTATATCCTCCTATTGAGGAACTTCTTTTTTTGGAGGGTGATCCTGTTGATTATCTGCATCTTTATCATGATCTTGATCTTTTACTTCCTCCATGGGTATCTCATCCATTTTATTGATTCCCTCATCTTGAGGTATGATATTATCTGTGGATATTACTTCATATATTTTATGCTCATCTACTTGATCGGCAGTCACATCTTGTTATGCACCTGAAGTGGACATCTCTTGCTCTTTAGGAGGAGGATCAATGGATGCATCCTTTTCTTCTCCTTTATCTTTCACTTCTACTATTTTGGGTTCAGCTAATGTATCATGCTGTTTCTGACCCATAGCTAGAGCTTTGCTCTCCACTTCTTTCTATTTTAGCTCTTCAATACTTTCTATTTTATCAGGTATACCTGCCATATCCTTAGGATTTACATCCTCTTCATATGTCAAATCTATTGTAGCAGGACTTGTTACCTGATCAATTAATGCATCTAGCCCCATTTGCTATGCAATTTTCTTTGGGCTCTTTTCTTTCTCTGATTCCACTCGCTTCATCTCGTCTAACACTGTTTGTACTGATGGAGTTCCATGAGGAGTTATCCAAGTGCCAGCAGCAAGGGTTTCCATTTTCTGTGAAGCTACATCCTTCACAACCTCATCATCAGATAGGTCAACTGTCTCATCCAATGAGACAAGACCACTTTGAAGTGTCTTAGAGGTTTCTTTCACTTGTTCTTCTACAAGTTCAGTTTTAAACTTGACAATGGTGGGAAGTGGAACATTATGCTGCAATTCTTTCTTGAATACTTCTCCACCTGCTCCCCTCAGAATTATGGGAGTTTGTTTTATTTCACCTCTCATAGAAGTCCTTGGTTTCTTAGGTGTAATGGCTACCACCTGAGGTGTTTTCCTTTTTCTAGTGAATGATATAAGGCTTTCCTTCTCTTCAGGCTCCTCCTCTAGTGGAATATCCTCTTCCACTTCCTTATGTGAGGCTTGACCTTCCTCATATGTTTTAGTAGGTTGTACAGCTGGCTTCTGGATCTTTTTAGCCTTTTGTTTATCCCAAGGAGGTTGTGTTGATGATGCTGATGCTTGTTCTGATTCTGGTGCATCTTCAGTTGGCACTATTACTCTTTCAATTGTAACCCCTTTGGGTTCTTTATCAATTTTCTTACCTCTTGGAGGTCTTTTACTTTTCTCAGGAGCTGGTATTCTTTCTCCTTTAGTCTTTCTCTTTTCAATTAAGAAATCATCATATTCATCTTCAACAATTTCTTGTCTTTTCTTCTTGCTGTCCACCGTGATGGCAACACCCTTTTTCTTCAGTACATTTATCTGCTCATCCACCCAAGCTTGGGTTAGCTGTAATATCCTACCTGTGAATGGATCTAAGGATATATCCTCTTGTATAGTGAGATCCGGTGTAGAGATGGTATCATTATATATCTTTTTCTCTTCATATTCATTAGCCATAATCATTCCATCATCTTTCTTCAGTTGTGCTAGGATGGGGATACAATCAGAGGTCTTGATTTGGTTAAGTGTTAACCTTTGATACCTTCTTCTTCAGGCTTTAGCTTCATCTTCACAATCTGCCTAGAAGTCTTCTAGATGCCTTCAGTGGATGGGTTTCCCCATGATCTTCTGCATCTTCCCATATGGATCATATGGCCTTATTAATGGAAAAGGCTAGAAATTCATCATTACTAGGCCAGCTATTGCTTTCTTTATATTTTCAAAATTTGGGCACATATACTAGCCCATTGTAATAGGAAACAAAACCGATGGGAGCTTGTTGTTTGCCTTGTAGGCATTCAGTATCATAGAGATTTGTCTTAGAAACTCCATTAATATAACTGCATCACTAGGGTACCTTGGGAGCATGAGAGGTTCCTCCCCAAAACCTTCAATCTTGATATAAGAGAAAGTTGCAAATTGGATAAACCAGGCTCCATGCCTGTAGATAACTTCCTGAGCTTCCATGCTCAGTCTTTTAGTTCTATCCTCCTCCATTGTTCTCACTAGATGCATAGAAAATGCATCATTTACCAGTTTGTAATCTTGGAGGTAATTCACTCTTTGCAGTTGGGGATGATGATCCCATATGTGGGCATCATTGGTTGTGCCACCAATTCTCCCAACTATGGTCAATGCATCAAATGTACCCTTGTAGGCACATGAATAGACTATGTATGAGGTCATGTAAAAGGAACAATTTGAACCTCCTAAGTTCATCAACTGCTCATCTAGAGCATCACTTATCATCTTAGCCCACATTGGCTTGTTATCAGTATAAAGGCACATCAGGATGACTGCATACATCCAGTCCTTAAAACTTCCAGCATCAAGTTGACCTGTCACTCTGCTAAGTAGTAGTATCATGTAATGGTACTCATCATCAAAATCATATTTGTATAAATCCACTGGAAGTTTAGCTACTGTAGGATAGGGACTATTCTTCACCCTCCATTGGTACATTTTCTTCCTAGCAGACTTCTTGTTATTCTCATATTCTATTTCTGATTTCTTCAAATCTATGTTAGCAACTTTCTTGCCCAATGGCAAACCGAAAGTAGTAGCAAGGCCTTTGATGGATAGATCGGCATATACTCTACCATGCTTCTCCACCTTCCTGGTTTTTGGGTTATAGTTTCTTGAACATTCATTAATTAGCTCAGAAGTTTCCATAGAGTATGGGAAACCAACTGCATTCCACATTCTAGACGTAAAAACTACATCCAATAGGGTACTGGTACTTTTCTCATCACTCATTTTTGCTGACCATGCAGCCAAATCTATATTTCCCTGATGTGTGTCTGTGATGGTTCCATATTTAAACTGGACCCCTTCAGGATGAGCAAACATAGGTTTCAGGAATTCTACCTCTTACTTAGCCAATCACTTGTCTACCATGGGTGTCTGCAATTAAACAAGTCTTGTCTTACAATTTTATACCACAAATGATTAAACACCATAATTCTTGTATACGCAGAACATGAAAATCAAGAGGGTTTCAATTACTTACCTGATGCACTTATCCTCTTAATTTATGCTTATGATTGTCTAAGTGATCTTGACACTGATGATAATCTAGTGCTTCATTCTGCTGTAAGCTATGTGCATCTGGATGTTGTTCATTAGAGGGTTCGGAAGCTTAGTTCTCTATAAAAAACTAATCTATCGCAAGGTAAATGTAAAATGACGTGGTAAATTCATTTTAAACCTATGCATCTAGTCACTTAGGGTAAAATTAGGGGAAAATCTAGATGGATTGATCTTAATCATAGATTTCTTGTACGGAAACTCAGGATCTCGCCATGTGTGTGTTTTAGGTTTGTAATCAGTGGGAACTACCTACCACATCTGTGTGCATTTAATGTCAAAGGTGGCAAAATATTCGGGGCAACCTCTGCATGATAGGATAATATTTGGATATCAGGTGATGTTCAGGTATGATGATCCCTTGGACTAAAATGACCCCTCATCAAAATATCGGGATGATGTCACCATGATATTGATTTAGTCTATCGTCAAAGTACTATGACATCATCATCATGTTTTGCAGGGAGGGTCATGTTTGGAAATATACCTCCGCAGGGTAAAATGATGATGATGTCATCATCATGTTGGTTTTCTTTGTTATTGAGATCAGATGATGTCATCAGGATAATGGTGTTTAGGGTGATATTTTGTAACAAGATGATATTTAAGTATCGGGGTGATATTCAAATATCGGGTGATATTCAGGATTATGACCTTTGCAAAAATATGGTGTTATTTGACGGGTAGATATCTCTATCACCTAAATTTGACGTCTGGATGTTCAGAGAAAATGATTTTATCAGGTGATAATTTTGGATCGGGGTGATCTTTTATAAGATGACTAATATTAAGAAATATGATCCTCCCCTTTTATGAATATCAGGTTTGACTAAGATTTTGACCATTCATAACTTTCACATCTTAAGGAATATCAGGGTGATGTAAAAGGAAAACCCTCATGATTTTTAATGCTCTTTCAGAATATGAGGTTAATAAAATGAAATAAGAACTTTGACAAATTAACCTCATGATGATGACTTACTCCAGCTTCTTATGTAGGCATCTGCATGACTTACTTTTACCAAACCGCCAGAAAATAGAAAAACACAAGCTAAGCCGAACAAAAGTTGGGTCCCTGTTTTGTATAGTCAAAATGGGGCATGTTGTGTAACTAAACAACACTCCCATAGATGAAGTGCTGCAAGCAGTGAATGGGCCAAGATGATGTCCTTCCTATATGGATTTTTAGGGCATAAACAGGTCCTAGTTGATAAAGAAGACAGGCTAAAAACTACTTTTACATGTAAATGGGGTAATTATGCTTACAGAAGAATGTCGTTTGGTCTAATCAATGCAAGTGCCACTTTTCAGTGAGCCATGGATATTGCATTCTGTGGATTGTCAAGTAAGTGCATTGTAAATTATATGGATGATTTAACTATTTATTCTAAAGATGCGTCCACTCATACTGAGGATCTGAGAAGAGTTCTCAAAAGATGTGAGAGGTATGGAATTTTGCTTAACCCTAAGAAATGTTCATTTGGGGTAACAGAAGGAAAGCTATTAGGACATGTCATTTCTAAGAATGGTGTATCTATTGATCCTGATAGAATAGAAGGGATAAAGAAATTACAATTACCAAACACTAAGAAGGAATTAAAATCATTTTTTGTAAAATTAACTTTGTCAGGAAGTTTATTACAGGGTTTGCAAAGATTATGTGACCACTAAATGCCATGTTGAAAAAGGATGCAGATATAGAATGGACACCAGTAGCCAAAGCTACATTTGAAGATATCAACGAAGTTATTTCTAAAGCTCCTGTATTGGCAAGTCCAAATTACTTAAATCCATTCTATATTTATTCTTTTACATCCACACATTCAGTTGCAGTTGCGTTGACCTAGAAAGGAGAAAATGATGAAGAGAGACCAATAGCTTTTATGAGTGCACCTCTAAAAGATGCACAGTTGAAATATTTGGATACAGAAAGGCAAGTGTTTGCACTGGTAAGAGTAGTAAAATTTTTTAGACATTATATCTTACGCAGTCAGGTTAAAGCCATAGTGCCAGATGCAACAGTGAAGATGCTACTGATGCAGAATGAGTCTGGGGAGAAAAGAGCTAAGTGGATCATAATTTTGCAAGCAATTGATATGGAAATCATTCCTATGAACTTAGTCAGAGGACAAGATTTAGTACAAACCATAGCCAATACAAACCCAAATTTGGTAAATCAACAATATGTGTTGAACACTAGTGATGCATCAGGGTGGTATGACGATTTGAACACATTTCTAATATCAAGAAAATACCCTAGCAAAATGAAATCCTCACAAAGGAGAGCTTTGAAGATCAAATCACATAAATACATGGTGCAAGGAGGTCTTCTATTCAAGAACCATGAAGGAATATATTTAAGATGTTTAAATAGAGATGAAATAGATAAGGTGTTGCTAGAACTGCATGATAAATATGAAACTGCTCATGGTTCCCATTTAGCCACAACACATAAGATATTGAGAGAAGGTTACTATTGGCCTACTATGTTTAAAGATATAGAGAGTCACATTAGAAGTTGCCACATATGTCAAATTATAGCAGATAAAGGGAGAAATCAGGCTAATCCATTACAACCAGTCATTGAGTCTAGGCCATTTGCATAATGGGGCTTAGATTTCATTGGAGTCATAAATCCTCCATCATCTGTAGGACACAAGTTTATATTGACAGTGATTGATTACTATAATTGAAGCCACATGTTGTAAATTCTCTACTACTGAGGTAGTGTTGTGTGGTTACACAACACGCCCCATTTTAACTTATCAAAACAGGGACCCAACTTTTGGCTTGGCTTGTGTTGTCTGCTTTCTGGCGGTTTGGTAAAATAGGTCAGGTGCATCATCATCATGAAGGTTAGGATGAGGTAGGTCATCATCATGAGGTCAGTTTGTCAAAGTTCATATTTTGTTTCTATGACCTCATAGTTAGAAAGAGCTTGAAATTCCATGCAGGTTTGCCTTTTACATCACCCGAAAATTCATCCATATGAGGGAGTTATGCACAGTCAAAGTTTTGGTCAAACATGATAAATTGCTATATGAAGATCATCATCATGATATTTGAAAAGCCCCCGATAATATCCTGAGGTCGAAATATCCGGACGTCAAGTTTAAGTCGTAGTAAGCTTTTCCCGTCGAGCGGTCTTTTGTATCGCGAAAGGTCATCATCATGATCTTACTCTATCACCTGATAAAAATCATGCAGTCCCGAAACATCTGGACGTCAATCTTAAGTGATAGTGTGTTTTACCCGTCAAGCAACCTTGGGCACATCGCGAGCATCATGATATTCTAACATCACCCGATATTATAATATCATGCTGATGATCATCATCACCCTACTTAAGAAATACACCATCTGCAAAATTTGCACGCGCACGTCAAAGTCCTGGTGATCATCATCATCATGATCTTTCAAGACAGGATCACATTTCGTAAAATCCTCCTGATCTCCTTTGGCGTGATCATGATGATCACCTTATCTTTCGGAGGGAGGGTGATATTCCATTCCTAAGTCATGTTGTCAAGATCATCATGATCTTGTTTTGTCTACCCGACATTTCGCAATATCCTCCTGCCGAGAAGTATAACCTTTTGCAAATATCCTGATGACGTCATCCCGACCTGATAAACGAAGAAGCAAATATCAGGATGACGTCACCATCACCTTTCTCCTTCGACAGGATATTTTCCAAGGCATGATCCTGTTCGCCAATATGATGATGACGATGACGTCATGTTCGAAGATTAACAAAAGCCCCGGATATCCTGATGACGTCATCTGGACATTCAGCAGGATCATATTTTAGATCACCTAGTGCGGATATGATGATGATGATCATCATCATCCTGATCTTTCGAGAGGATCACCTTCTCCGCAAAGGGGTCATACTGCATTCATCCACCCGATCATCTTCCTTGGGTGACCCGATATCACATTTATCCCCTGATCTTAACGAAACATGACGGTGACATCATCTTTTGCATTTTAATGAAGCCCGAATATGACGATGACGTCACCATGATATCCCTTTCCTCAGCAGCAGGATCATATTCCAAATCCTCCTGTTTGTCTTCATCATGATGATGGCGATGATGTCTTTCTTTCCCCAATATGCAGAAGCGAAACATCCTGATGTGCTTTTCATCAGAGCATTCGGAAAGGAGGGGCATCATATTTCGTGGTATCCTGCAGCTGGATAGAAGGCATATAGTTGGGCATCATCATGATTTTTGGCGTTGGTATAACTGTTGCCATCGGCCAGGTCTAATATTGTCACCCTGATCATATGTGGTCGAACCGATGCGAACACAATGATGATGACCCGAAACATACAAACAGGGCATGCAAAGCCGGATTCGAAGGATGGTTAAAGGGCGATTATTTCCTTGTATATTTTGAGACCATCATGATCATATTTTGAACCCGATATACAAGAAAATGGGCAAAAACATGAAGCGATGGAAATTTGAAGACCCGATTGCTGATTTCCCAGTCAACGATGGTTGACCGGGTGTTTTGAAGATGTTTATGCATTTAGTGCATAATTTTCCATTGATTTGAAGCCTGATTGCCTGTAGCCGCACATTGGGAGGTATGTTTAATAAAGTGTTTACTTCCTGTTGTTTATCCACATGACGATGAACTTATTGTTTGTCTGTTTATTTGCAGGAAGTCATGATGATGCTGCTGAAGCTGAGCATTGAAGTCATGATGATGCTGCTGAAGCTGAGCATTGAAGTCATGATACTGTTAGAGTTGCTACTGAAGTTGATAATTACAAAGTTGCGCATGGAGGCAATATGAGCCAGAAATGAGGAGGATATTGTCAAATATGCTGTTCGCCAGCTGGAGACCGAATCAAGTTGAAGATGCTGGAATATTCTGTGCCAGCTGTACATTTGATAACTGGCGAAGCATGTGCTTTTCATCTAGACCGTTGTTTGTTATGAGAAGATCCTGATCCTTGGATCATTGTAACCGTTTTTTGGCAGTTGTTCTATATAAGAGCCAGAGCTTGTCATCAAATAAAAAAGGATATACATTAGAATACACAGACGCATCTGGCGCATTAAGGATAATTACTGTAGAATCAATTAGGGGATCAGATTACTGAGACTAATGAGGATAGAATTGTTGAAATGTCAAGATTCTTTCTTTAGATCACTGTAAATGTACCTGTTCTTGAGCATACTGAATGGATATGAAGTTCTAGATTACATCCTGATTGTAAATTTTACGTAATCTTTCTGTTGATTTCTGGATATGTACTGGTGAATGCTGTGTTCAACTGGAAGCGCTTTCATTTCATTACATGTTGTTGTCAACTTTTCCTTTGAAGATTTGCACTAGATCATGCGGATTTGTGGAATGTCCTGGTGAAGTATGATTTCTAGTTTTCCTTCTTTTCATTGCATGTATGGGAGCTTGTATGTGGATCAGTGATCTAAGTCCAGTAGTTTTGGGAATCTCATTCTTTAACCCTTTTCCTTTTTTCAATTTCATAAATTCATCACCATAACTGCAAATCATGATAAATAACAAGCAGAACAGAGAAATATGCTGAAATCCCGTAGGTAACTGAAGATCATTAGCATATTTGAGTTAAATGCATGTAGTATTGAAAATATCATGCAAAGAATCATAAATAATGATAGAAATCATGCAAATATCAGCCTGTAGGCACATTATTTGACTAAATTTACAGTGCAGAGGTAGAATTGTTGGAGATTTATGCAGAGCAAACATCCAGAGCAGGATATTTGGATGATGATGATGAACTTTGCAGAAACACGTAAGGCCCCTGAATGGAAAACAGCAATACACATCAACCACTGAGTAACGTCAGTAGATTAAGACCTAATCAACGGAGACTTGGGATCATGAATTCTCTGAATTCATCGTATCTTTCAAGATGAGTAAAGGTTGTTGTGTAACTTTTATTCTATGTTTGCGAATGACTAACATCATGACCAACAGGTAGTCATCAAGTTCCTTGAAGAGAACATCATAACTAGGTTTGGAGCTCCTTATTCGCTGATATGTGATAATGGCCCTACATTTTCTTCTTTAAAATTTTCTAAATGGGCATTTAAACACAGAATTGTTTTAAAGTTTTCTTTGAATTATTATCCTCCGGGGAATGGGTTAGCTGAATCTACGAACAAGATTTTATTAGATATAATCAAGAAGCTAATTGAAAAGAATCCAAGAGAATGGAACACATTACTGAAATATGCGCTGTGGATAGATAGGACCAGGGTTAAATCAGCTTTAGGTAATGCACCTTATCACTTGGTTTATGGGACTAATCCCATACATCCAGTTAATTTAAGAATACCAGTTTGGAAATTTGCTAATGAATACTTAGGCTTTTATGATCACAGAGAAGCCAGAATAATCCAACTGTTAGAATTAGATGAGAAAAGAGATCAAGCCATTGAGAAGTTTGCTAAACATCAGGCAATGGTAAAGAGATGGTTTGACAAAAGAGCAACAGTTAAAACATTTAGAATTTCAGACTTAGTGCTATGCTGGGATAAAGCACATGAAAAAAAGGGAAATCATGGAAAATTTGACAAGTTATGGTTAGGCCCATTACAAGTGTTAGAGATAATAGGAGATAATACTTTCAGACTCAAGACCTTGGCTGGAGAAGATGTACCATTACCAGTTAATGGCCAACACTTGAAACATTACTTTTAGGCTTGAGGTGAGAGTTGTTGGTATGTTCTGTATCATAGTGTGAATAATGTATAGTTTTTGTTTTGTTTTGTTTTGTGTTTTGGTTTTGTTTGTTTTGTTTTGGTTTGTGTGTTGTGTTGCTGTAGCAGGGATGTTTGTTTTGTTTTAGATTATAAAGGAGCAAACTAACAATCACTGAAAATAATATAAAATTTAGAACATTCAAGTTAATTATTTGAAATTTGTGCATAATTTGTTGTAACTATCATGAATGTAGAAAGTTAGTTAACTTGTGAAATTTTGTATTCAATAAGAGTGGTTGAGTATTTAGGGGAGGTTTCTCACAATGGCACACCTAAAATCCTTGGGTTTGTTGAACCTACCAGTGTAGATATTAGGTGAAAAATTAGAGGTCACCCTCGCTACCATTGCAATTCTTAACTTAATTTTAGCAAGTGACCATTCCTTGCATCATGAAGTTACAACTGTAATATCTTATGAAATATCTATCAAATGAAAAATATAAAATAAATAAATAACATAAATTTTACTAAAATCCAGGTTAAGTCATCTAAGTAACTCTACCGGGGCTATAGACGCTTGCTGGCAGTGGGGCTCTACTTAGGAGAATTGTAACGATAACCTTGTCGGGGCTATAGACGCCTACTAGAAGCAAGGCTCTATCCGGTCGGTTATGAGGGAATGACATCAACTAGGTAGTCTAATGTCAGTCACTGGCTGGTTCAATTGATTTTCAAGATGAGGATAATTAATCACGTGCACCCACTTAAACTGAAAAGGAAAATTCATGCACCTTATTGAATACATTAGGTTTCAAGTTAAATAATGATTTGCATAAAATATAGTTGGAAATTATGAATTTATTTCATTTTGTTTTCTTTAATGGTTTTAATTTAATTATTTTATTTGGTTTCTATTTGTTGTGATGCTCACAACACGCCCCATTTTACTTCTTAGCAAAATGAGGGCCCCTACTGTAGCTGGCTTTTGTTGTTTCTGTGTTTTTTTGTGGTTGGTGGTAAGTGGGAAAAGGGAACTGAAGTTACAAACATGATTGAAAATAATGAGAAAATAACATTGAGTGCCAGTGCATAGTATAGGTGATTTCCTTGTGAAAAATGAATAAGGGTTGCTTTTTGAACCATCTCATAATTCCTTGCATTTTGCAAGTTATAAGCATTTTTGGTAAATATACAATCAGAGGCTTTGTGGTTTGTATATACAAAGTTGTTTGTATATACAAGGTCATTTCATATACTAAATAATTTGTATATCGTGCTTTTGTGTTAGTCACAAAAGGGGGAGTTATCAGGTTTTGGTATGTTGTTATGCTTGTATACATTGCTTGTTAACGTTTTATCCTCATATACAAGTCAGGCCTAAAAGGACTTAAGGTTGAAATGAATAAACATTGAAATCTGCTATCTATTTTCGCTTTGTATGTTTGGCAAATGGAAAGACATACAAGGTTAATATACAACAGGTTATACATAGCATGGAACTGAAAAAGTATTAAAATTGACATAATCGTTGTATGTTTTGCACTTTGTATATGTATGTGCTGGTTATATACATTACGATTTATATACAAAGCGGAATCGAGAAAATCATGAAATAAGGAATAATTGATGTATATTTCAAGTTTTGTATGTAATGTTTTTGGGGACATGCATGCCAATAAACATTACACTTTATACAAGTGTCGGAACCGAAATGGTTACGGAATGAAGTTAAACTGTTGTTTATTTCATGCTTGTATGTATGTTCCGAAACATACATTGATTTATACATACAAGCCAGAATTCAAAGAAATTAAAATATGGTTAATACAATGCATCATGTCTGAATGGTACATCAAGAGATGCATTGAGTTATATACATCACAGACCTAAAGGTAAGTACAATGTGATTTATAAGAGGTTAAAGTCTGAAAGTGATACGAATCTTATATGCATCACAGAGATGCAAATTTGAAAGGTAAAGTGGACCCACTAGTTGTATATTAGTTTTGTATGTTTATAATGTATATCTGATATACAAGCTAATATACAGAGCCCAAACATCAAAAAGAATTAAAAATAGAAAGGTATTTGTATATTTGGGAGTTTGTATGTTAATACACAATGCTGATATACAAAGAATCAAAGGCGTCGCTGGTGAGAAAAGGTAAGGAATGTATAAGGTGTTTGTATATGTGCTTATATAAAGGAATATACAAGTGTGATAGGCAAAACCAAAGATGCAAAGGTGTACGAAAAAGTGAAAAAGGTAAAAAGCGTTAGTTGGTTCTTTGCATAAGGTGTTTGTATGTTTAAATATACAATGAAGATATACAAAGGAAACATACAATAAAATATACAAAGAAAAGTAATACATGCAAAGTTTAACTAATAGTTAAAAAGTTCAAAGAACTTAAACATTGAAGTAGGAAGCCAAAGGTTGTAGCACATTAATTGCTATAATTAATGCAAATTTAATACTCAAACAAAGTGAAATTTAATGAGGGTTAGGGCAATTTCAATGTTATTTCGCTTTCAAATATACTATTGAGAGTAAAAAATTACAGAAGGGTGAACTATTGCAGTGAATGAGTAGAATTTACCAGAGCAATAGAGTTACAGTAGCTGGATAAAGGTGAAAATGGTCATGGAAAGTAGCTATTTATACCAAAACACCGTCTATTGTTAATTTCAGTAATTTCAGTTTGAAACGTATGCATTTTGGCAAATTACTATTTTAATTGTTAATTAGTTGAATAGAGCTTGATGAATTTAGAGGTTAAAATAGAAAGGGAAAAAATGAGTTAGGGTAAATAGTAAAAAAAAGAAATTCATGGTGAAAACCCTAGATCAAGAATTGAAATGAAAGTTAAAAGGAAGTATGTTTCTACAGGATGGCCCCAAAATAGAAGAAAGATGCAGGGGAAGAGGTGAAAAAAGAAAGAAAACCACGAAAAGAGGTGGAGAAAGAAGAGTTACCATTGCATAGGGGTTATCCATCACTGATCAGTACAAGTGGGATGGGCACAGACATGAACGTTGGAAATTATGATGTAGGGGATGTGTTAAAGAAAATCACCGCTGCTAATGCTTCTCCTAATATGAAACGTATTTGGCAGAGTGGATTATACAAAGCTGCAGGTTTTCCATTGGCAATGGAAGCCAAGGATTTATGTTTGGACTGTGTAATTTTATATGATCCAACTACAAGGAAGGTCATGCTGCACGAGAGACTAATTGTTGATCTAACCACAAAAGGTATTGCCAAAACATTTGGGTTAGAGATTAATGAGAAAATGAGGGATATTGACATTGATCAGTATAATGATAATTTTTACACAAATGAAGGTGAATGTAAAGGTAAAATATTTTGCAACTGGTACAACCCAGAAAATAAACCCAAGGTTGTAGCTAGGGTAGCTAAGAATCTGATGAGGATATACTTTAAAAAAGAAATTTACTTAATGATCACTATGTTGAGCATATTCGTTGGATTAAGAGATGGTACTAAGTGTGAGCCTTGGATGTTCACTATCATAGAATTCATAAGAATAGGGGAAAAAGATCCAGGACAAATACATTGGGCCAAGGCAATTAGTACTGGTATTTGGAGACAGGCCATTTTAAGACAACAGAAAAGATTGCCATTTTATTTATCTTCTTATGTGTTATATTCATGTGCTACGGAAATCAGACCCTATATTCATGGAATAGAAAGGATTGGTGTTTTAGGAAATGGTCCAGACCAGAAGTTGGTGTATGAACATTATCCTAACCTACAGGAAGAAAATGCATTAAAGAAGTTTGCTCTAGTTAATGATGTCTTTTTTACTTACCTGGTAAGGATATTGAGAGAGGAACCTAACAAGAGGTTATCTAAAGGTGCAGAGGATGCAATTGGACTGCATAGTTCTTGGTTTATATAGTTTAAACATTTTACTTACATAAGGACTAAGGGCTTTGAAGGGAAACCATTTACGTTGCCTAGATATCCTTCTGACAAGTTAATTGTCCTAGAATTTTCAAGATAGAATTTAAATGTTTTCAGAATGTACAAAAAGAAATTTAATAATAGAGGAAATGTGAGATTGCCTTGGGCTATTGGCAAATACTCTTGCTATAGTGAAGAGGTTGTAGGGTATTCTGAGCAAGAACTAAGATACTATGGTTTTCAGGAGTTTGATTTAAAAAGAAGATGTGAGCTTTTCCATAGGATCTAGAACTTTGTAGATAAAAATTATAAACATCTCATACATATTGAAGATTTTTGGGCTAACTGCAAGAATGACAGGGAGGTAAGAAAAAGATCTCACAAAAGATTAACTATTGAGTAGATGAGATCTATAGGTAATATATATGTGCCTCCAGAGGTTCAAGATGATGACATATTTTTACATCAAAGTTATGCAGTAGCAAGGTCGGCTCCTATTACAGAGCCTGATTGGTCAAAACCCTAGAATACATCTCTGGATGTAGTGTCTGAACCAATAATATTATTTTCAAAAACATGGCTGAAAGATAAAATTGAAGAACTCAAAGCTGAAGGCAAAGAGGTCACTTACCCAAAGAAGGGGAGGAAAAGAAAGGCAGAGCCTAGTGAAGACCTACAATGTTTTTATAAAAAGAAGAGAAAAATTGTTGAGGCCAAAATTGTAGAAAAGGATAAAAATGCTACTTTAATGGATCCATATGATTTAGGGATAATAATAGCAGTGGCATCAGACACTTTTGTTGATGCAAAATCAATAAGTCATGAAATTAGTGCAGAAGAAGCACAGACTACAAAGGAAGCAGCAGGACAAACAATCAAAAGAGAAATTCCAATAAGTTTGTCTAAAGGTGAAACTTCTAAATCAGCTGGTATAATTGGAGCACAGGAAGTACGTGAAAATATGAGTAACATATCTAGTGCCTCCACTTCACCTGAGGAAAGAAAAACATATGTTAAGCTAAAAGCAGAATTGGCTGAAGAGATACAACAAGAGTCATAAATTCATGGGTCTAAACAAACTGTGGAAACCGTGAATATTGAGAGTAGTGATAGTGAAGAAAGAACAATGTATAAAGGAAAGGAGATTGACATAGAAGAATATTCAAGTGATTTTCTGAGTGAAGAAGAAGGGCCAAGCATTCAAGCTGAAGTAGGAATTGAGCAGGGCATGTAACAAGAAGAAGAAGGATCAGTATATCAATTTGGTACCTTAGTTCCACCTAAGATTATCCAAGATGTGCAAGAAGAAGCACATAAGATTAAAGAATCTGAGAAAGAGAAAATACTTGAAGAGATGATTATAGAAACACATGCTTCAGCAGAAGAAGAAACAAAGGAAGACACCTCATGTATAGATGCTCTAAACATGTTGAATATGTATGGTGAGCCAGGTGAGGAAGAAAAGAATGTAGAAGATGATGCAAAGGCAAGTTCACCTATACATACAGAGCAGGTACAAATAGAAGGTATAGAAAAAATAGAAGATGAAATCAAAGGACTTGAAGGTATAGAGGGAATAGAAAATATAGATGAAAAGAAAGCTGATGAGCAAACAAAAGAAGTTAAGTTGCAAGACAAAGAACAAGCTCATGCTAAAGGTGATCAAGAAAGAGGATCAGCAAAAGAAGTTCCTGAAAAGGAGGCTGATGATGGGGGACATACTAAAGTATAAGAAGAAGAAGAAGAGGTTGAATCAAAAGAACAAGAAAAAGATCCCATAGAACAAGAGCCTCAACAACAAGAACAACAAGAGCAACAACAAGAGCAACAATAACAGGAACAATAGCAGCAAGAAGAACGAGAAACAGATAGACCTCATGAGGAAGTAATTGATGAACTTAAGACTATAGAAGGCACAAAGGAAATTCCTTCCTGGTTAGGAGGAGAAATCAGAAAAGAGAAAAAAGAAATCCAATTAGCACCAATTGACATTAAGAGTTTATTAGGTGAGAAGACTACTCCAAGAAAAGAAAGGAGAAAGGCTAGAACAATATCTGCCATTCAGAGAGGTCCAAGTGGATCTAGAATGTTAAATCTAGCTATACCGTAGAAAGAAAAGGCAAAATGTGAGATATCCTTGGAGGAATACAAGATATTGAATATTGACCTTGGGCATTCTACAAGAGAACAGCACATCAATGAATGGGAAGATATGCACCAGGTGACAGCAAAAATGCTGAAAAAGGATAAAGATAAGCAAGATTATTTAAAAGGACACATTGTCCAACTTCAACAATTCATTAAAGGTATATTTGATCCTAGTACCCCAATTCCAGAATTGCCTACTAACATAGCAATAATATCAAAAGAAGAAATAAAAGACATGGAGAATAAAAACCTCAAGGCTAACATTTTTGACAAATGGTTTAATGATTTTTTGCAAGAAGGTGAACAAACAATAAGGCAAGCTGTGATAAGTTAGAAGGTAAGTGTAGAGGAAAAGAATTAGTGTATGATGCTTACACCTAAGTGCCAAATAAGAAAAGAGGAATGCAGGTCTGAAATTGAACATATGACAGAAGTGGAAGAAAGAGTAGAAGAACTGATTAATGAAGGAACACTTACAGTCACATTAGCAAATCAAGTGCCCCAGATAATATTGGAGCTTAAATTTGAGGAGGATAACCTCAGAAAATGTATAGAATTTGTACATGATTTAGAAGAAAAGGTAGATGAGATGATCAAGATGCATAGGAAAATAACAGAAAGACTACTACAACATGAATGCATGGAAATGCCAGTGTATGACTTAGAGAGAGCATTGACAGAGTTCAATGCCATATTTGCACCCTGCATAGAAAATCTTGATGTGAATCTCAGCAAGCAGATGATGGATACATTGATGGAAGAAAGTGTGAAAATGAAGAAATACAAGAGAAGAGAGGGCTCAGAGAATAAAGAGAGGAAGTTGAAGGAAGGGGTGATGATGCAAGAGTACATTTTGGCAAAGATTTCAGGAGGGGACTGCATCTTTATAGAAGGTGTAATCAGCAACTTCAAGAAATATTTGAAAAGATGAGAAGACAAGAAATAGTAAAGGTTTGAAGAAGAAGTCAAATAAAGAGCCTCAACGAGGGAAAGTTAACAAAGAAAAAGGGAATCCTATTTTTTAAAAGATTCCAAAAGGCATCCTTTGAGGGAAAAAAAGATGCCAAATAGATATTTGGCAGATGGTTAGAGACAAAGATACACCATAGATCAGAAATGGAAGGATCTCAGCTGTGGATTAAAGTTGTATCCGTAGCAATTTGAAAATTCAAAATCTATATAAAGAATGTGGCTACTTGTATATTATTTACACAGGGATTTGTAGAAGCTGGCTAGCAATTGTAATTTATTTTGAAACCTTGAATAGAAGGAGTATTTTAGTTTAAAGGAGGTCACCTGTGTCTGCACTAAGGAATGCATGGAACATCCAGCTTTCTTATTGTATCTGTAAAGCATTGTAAGTTTTTGTGAATTTGATCAATGAAGCTAAGAGTCATTCCTACATTGTAAATCATATATGGCTAAGTGTTTTGAATATAAATGAATCTGGAAGTCTATGTCTATTTTTTGAGTGTCTTCTAGCTCTTTGTTGTATTTGAAATAATTTCTCTTAAAGCTCGCAATCTTGGATGCATATTCGTGAAAATACTCAGGATATTCACATTTAATGATTTAGTCTACTGATTCAATCAAATTTGTTGAAGTTCTTACCATGTGCATAACAGAGCATTTAGATCCTATAGCAAGTGATGTTAATTTTGAATTCTCTCTAACTTTCTCCAAACTTTGAAATACTTAGCTTAAACGCAGAAATCTAAAGGAGATTGTCTAACATTTGAAGGAATTAAGAGCAATTGATTTGATACTTGGCAATCTTTATACATATTTGAAAAGAAAAGCATATTTTGATATTAATCATTTAAAGCTGTGTGAGACAGTAACCAATTTGTGCAAAGAGATAGAACATTTGTTGATATTTGCAACAATTTGCATAATTAGAGTCCAGCAAGTCATCAGTCACCTTAAATCACGTAAGGACCCTTACATATTAACAACTTCATATTTACCTACTGAATTGTCCAACAAGTCAAGACCTGACTATACAGAAACTTGGGATTAAGCAATATTCATTGATTTCTTTATATCTTTCAAGATAGTTAGGTTCATTTTTGTGAATTTTAACTTTTGTTATGAATGTGTTAAAATAATCATCAACACATATGTTTGCCGGGTTTTCACTATGGTACTTATCCAAGGCACTTGTTTACTAGCTTTTCACTAGAGGATGGATTATTTATCTTATACTATTATTTTTTGTTATCCAAAGTGTCACAAAGTGGTTTTCACTATTGGATGGTTTTTTTTTGGTGAGATTCATGGATAAAACTTCTTGAGATGGATGTTATTGACAGGATCATCCAATGGAATGGCTTCAAGTGTTGAGAGAGTATATGCACCTAATCCATAAACTATTGTGATGATAAAAGGACCAAGCTAATATGGTTCAAACTTGCCCTGTTTCTCATGATGTTGTTGATTCCTTTGATTTTCCTTAAGGACAAGATCTCCAACTTGAAATCTACGTTCTCTAATTTTTTTATTATAGCTGTGGCATAGACAGTTTTGATAGACTTGGAGATGGTTGAGTTCTGTAAGACGCCATTCATCTAGTAGCTCAAGATTATGGAGTCTAGATACTTGATATTCTTCCTCTGAGATGGTATGCTATAGAGATACTCGCAGTGAGGGGATCTCAACCTCAATAGGTAAAATAGCTTAAGTGCCATACACAAGAGCATAAGGTGTAGCTCCAGTAGGAGTTTTGATACTTGTTCTATATGCCCATAATGCAGAATGGAGTTGTAAATGCCAATCACGACTGGCTTTGTTGACTATCTTTTTGATAATCTTGATGATTGTTTTATTAGAAGCCTCACCTTGGCCATTGTTCTAAGGATAGTAAGGGGTAGAGAATCGATGTTGGATATGGAACTTGTTGCAAAGATCTCTAAGCTCTTGGTTCTTGAAGGGATGACCATTATCAGTGAAAATAGCTTGAGGAACTCCATAGTGGCAAATGATATAGTGTAGGATAAACTTGGATATTTGCTTGCCGGTGATATAAGTCATTGGTATGGCTTCCACCCACTTTGTGAAATATTTAGTGGTGGTGATAATGAACTTATGACCATTTGATGAAGTAGGATAGATTTTACCTATGAGATCAAGTCCCCATTGTGAGAAGGGCCATGGAGTAGTGATAGGCTGAAGCTCATGCACTGGTGCATGTATTAAATCTCCATGTATCTGACATTATAGACATCTCTTTGTGAATTATTGTGCATCCTTTTCCATGGTTGGCCAATAGTATCCCACTCGTAGAAGTTTCTTAACAAGGTCAGGACCAACGGAATGTGAGCCATAGACACCTTCATGTACATAATGTAAGGCCACTTTTGCTTCCTTAGAATCAAGACATCTCAGAAGGCTACCATCAAGACTCTGGTGATAAAGGGTATCTCCCAAGATAGTGTAACAAGAGGCTCAATGGATAAAGGTTTTGCGTTGGGTGTTAGATAATTGAAATGGAAAGGTTTGATTGTGGAGATACTCGTATAAGTCCTCATACCACAGAGAATTGGGACCAACAATTTCACATATAAGCTCAGACTATGGTACTTCAAATGCTGGAATCAGAAGTTGTTCAACCAGAAACTCACATTTATGTGTATTAGATGGCATGTCTAGAAGAGACCCAATCATAGCCATGGCATCTGCTGCTCTATTCTGTATCCTACGGATTTGTTCAAAGGTGATATTCTCAAAGTACTTTTTAAAATCATCAACCATTACCTTGTATGCAAGAAGCTTCTCATCTTTTGTTTGATATTCATCTAAGACTTTTTTGATAACCAGTTGAGAATCACCAAAGACTTGTAACTGTTTGATAGCCCATTATACTTGTAGTTAGGGTAAAATTGCAAATCAGGGTAAATGAATAAACAACAATGATCAAACCCTAACAATGCACAATGAAGCACAAGACAACATGAAAATCAAAATAATAAATGTAAATGCAAACTGATCTCCATGTCAAACTTGATTTATCTCCATTGCTCTTCTCCACCTCACATGAGCATGCAAGATTTTGAAGGATAATTATTGAAGGAATATTGGGTGCCCACTCCTGCAGCATAACGATAATATGAGGATGATAGATGTATGTTTTGGATAGCAAGATTGAAGAAATATTTTGGCAAAATGAGGATATTTGAAGAATAGATCCCTCCCTCCCTTTTAAATGGCTTATAGATGGCTTGATTTATAGGCTTGGCTTGGTTCAAATGGATGGCTAGGATCAATTAGGGCTTTAGATGAAATGGATGGATAGGATTAATTTAGGTTTCCTTGCACATTAAGAAATTGTAGTCAATTGACATGCGGCAAGGGAAGATAAGGCTTAGGTGTGCTTGTGTAGACAAATACTAAAATTAGGTCCCATTAGTTGTGCATGTGAAAGATAAAAGTTGTACTACAACACATGATTAAGGGGAAATGGACAAGTGTCAAGGTGAGATGAAAGGTCATGTGACTTAATTCAAATAAAATATTTGAATTAGTTGGGATATAGTTGGAAATTAATTAAATAAATAAAATTTATCTACTTAACTAGATAGATGAATAGGATGGGATAAGATATGAATGGGAAATTAATTAAATAAAAAAAATTATTTAATTAATTAGATAGTGGGATTAGGATATGATTGGGATATGATGTGGAAAATAATTAAATAAATAAAATTTATTTAATCAATTGGCTAAGTGGGATAAGGATGGGATTTAATTAAATAAATAAAATTTATTTAATTAATTGGCTAATGGATAAATGGGATTAAGAGTGGGATTTAGGACAAAATGCTACATGATGTCTAAGATAATGTTTTTGACTAGGTGTTGCAAGACATGAACAAATTTGGGACAATTTTGGGTGTCTACATTTTGCCCCTCTTTGAGATGATGTTCGAGATGATAAGATTTGTGTCGAGTAACATCATTTCAATGAAGCTAAGGTATGGATAGAGGAAAAGGATGGTGATGATAATGATGATGATGAAATGATAGGATGAGGATGCCCCCTCAAGAGGATATGCAGGTTCGACAAACATGAGTAGGCTCTCGAAAAGAAATGGCTTGGCTGCAAAAGAAAGATAGATGAGGGAATTGATAGAAGAAATGAATGATGCATTATGCTATAATGAATGTGAGAAACCATGATGTTTGATATAGCACTAGACGTTATGCACCAAGGTATAAGGAACTAGGTGACGATATGTCTTGTGCCCTAGCATAATAAAACATTGTCTAACATATGGGGAGGTAAACTAAGAGCATTAAATTCTTAATGCACAAAAGGTATGATAGGACCTTAGATGCAAAGGATAGTGCAAGAAGCTATTCCAACATACACAAGATATGAATATTAGCTAGAAAGTTACCGATGTGAAACAAATGTAAGATAAAAAGATAACACACACAAGTAAGCAAGCAAGCATACACAAATGATACAAAAACAAACAAGATATTGCCCCTGTCAAGCTGTAAACCAATGATTGGTTATTGATTGATGATAGTTGATAGTGTTGTCATTGCAGGGAAAGCTATATCCCTAGATCAACACAAGGTTGTTTTCTGAGTTGGTTGGCTAGTTGGCTGATTGCTTTGGCTTACAACAAGGCTAGGATCAAGACCATGGATTGCGTTTGGATAACTTGGCTTGATTGATTAACTTGATTGGTATGGATTAAGGATGGGCTTGCATTTGGATCTTTGTTTGGAATGGTTGGAAAATGATGAAATGCTGATTAGATTGATTTGATAAAGGATGGATGATTTGTAGTGGATTGAGTTGCTTTTGATTTGTTGAAGTTATTGGATTTATTTTGATGGCTAGCTTGATGTGCTTTGGTTTTGATGTTTTCTATTGTTGGGTTGATTGTTTTGATAATTGGATTGTTTTGAATGATGATAGTGATGGTGTGATGATTAGAGTGTCCACTCAATCTAAGCATAAGCAAGTGTTCTCAGTGTGCTCAAAGGATGGAAAACAAACAAGGTATTGCCCTTGTCAAGTCATAAACCAATATTTGATTATTTGATTGATGATGATAGATAGTGTTGTCATGGCGGGGAAAGCTATATCCCTAGATCAACACAAGGATGTGGGAAAGCTATATCCCATTGATGATGATTGATGATGATTTGATTGATTTGATTGGATAATGTTCCTTGATTGATTAGCTTGCTTGATATGGATTAATGTGACTTGAATTTTGAGATCATTGCTTAAATTTATTGGATTGATATGATTGGAAGAAATGATTGATTGAAATGGATGAATGAATGTTATTGATAGGAAGAATTGATGATGATGATGATGATTTGATTTGATTAAATGTTGATGTAGTGGATTGTTTTGGATGATGTGATTGGTTTTATTGCATGGATTTTTTAACATATTTTGATTTTTTTTTTGTTTTTATTTTTGGGGATATTTTAATTTTTTTTTTTTTGTGTTTTGGAATGTTTTGGGACGTTAATGGATTTACAATTTGGGTAGTCTTTGTGCTAGATACCAATGACAAGGGAAGACCAAGTCTAGGTGCAAGGGATGGATAAAAGGATGGGCTCATAGTAAATGGGATGGAAAGCTCATGATAAATAGGTGGATAGATGGGATAGGCCATATAAGGGATCGATGCACGCCTCATGATAAATGGATAGGTAGGCTATAGTGGAAAGCTCATGATAAACAAATTGGGATAAGCTATAAGATGGAAAGCTCATGAAAAGGATATGCCATAGTGTATGGATCATAAGAGAGCTAGGATGTGATCTCTAAAGGCTATGTTACATCAAATAACTTGCCCCATTCTAGGTGGTAATGCTTAAGATTTTGTATGATAAAATTCATGACCAAGGGATGACATGGTGGATTGGTTTAAATGGGATGGATAAATTGTCAATGGATAGGACTTGGTTTGGAAAGAAGGTATGTCAAGAGATATCCAAACATGTTTCTACATTTTGCCCCTATGTCTTCATCAAAATCAAAAGGGGGGAGGATGGATAAATGGGTTCAATAGGATAAACATTTTTATGTAATGGCTAAGGATGGTAGGATGATATAGTAATGGTAGGACATGATAGGATGGAAAATGATATAATGGGATAGATAGTTTAGAAATGGATAGTTTGGATGAGATAATGTGCCCCCAAGTGTAAGTGACATGAAGATCAACCTACACATGATGCCTGTTTGCCAGGTTTTAATCATGGTACTTATCCAAGGCGCCTGTTTACCAGGTTTTCACCATTGGAAAAAAGGATTTCTCTTTACTTTTTTTTTCTTTTTTTTTTCTTTGATTTTTTAGATGGGATAGCATGACAATTACACATGGCACCTATTTGCTAGGTTTTCACCAGGGTAATGGATAGGAGGGACTCAAATGTCTAGTGTTATGAGAGGTGATAGTGTCCCATTAGAGATTGATGATGTCTTCGCATGGACCATGTCATTATGCTCATAGATGTTGATAAGGGATTACGTGGATGAGAGGATTAGGTAGATAGTGGATGATCAAATGGATTATGAAAGGTTCATGCAAGGATAGATGGATGGGGATAGTGGATTATGATGTGGATTATGTCAGACTTAGGATGAAAGGCTTATGCAAAAGCAAAGACCATATGAAGGTGATGGGGAAGATATGTAGGATAATGGATGAAGGATGGGGAGATGGAGGCATGTGGGAAAATTTTGGAATAGAAGGGAATCATGACCAACGGTTGCACACACCATGTTAAACATTGAAGTTTTTGATGGGAAGGTGGTGTAGGAAGCAATGGAGCTGTTTGCTTAGGAGATGGTTGATGGAGTGATTTAGGAACACACATAGATTTAGTATTTTTCGTGCTTTTGTTTTGCTTGTGGGATTTTTTAAGGGAATGGAAGTTTTGGATGGAAGTAGGCTCTTGGATAGATATAGATGGTTGGGATTCTTGAGATATAGAGGAGGATGCCTCATTTGACTTGCTAGCAATTTGCTTAGCCACCCAAACCATTTTGCTTTTGGGCTTTTCTTTTGAAGGTATGGGCTTGGATAGCTTTGTGAATGTACTTTGCTTAGAAGATGGATGATTTAGAGACATTTCACATTGATGCCCTAAGGCATGAGGGTCCTTAGGAGTTTTAGTTAGATTTTTCACTTTATAGATAAAGACATCCAAATGTTTATTTTGAAATCCCATGGGTTTGGTGGAAACGAGGTTGGTGGAATGATTAGAAGCTTTATGCTTAGGCGATGTGTGCTTTTGTTGGCCATGACTAGGGATGTAAGGATACTTATGAATGATAGGTATGTTAGGTGTTGGAAGCAATGATGGCAAGGTGGATGGAGGGATATTTGGAGTTGGTAAAAGTGGAGGCAAAGTGGATGGAGGAAGGTGTACGATCACATGCTTTTGACATTTATAGGATGATGGAGGTAGAATGGCAACATATGTTTTGGGTAGATGATGGGGGGTGCAATGGAAAGTGGTAGGCTTAGGATGCATGAAGGGATTACCAACATCTTGGCCTTGTTTACCTTGGGGTGTGTATCCAAGGCCATATGAGCATGGAGGACCTTTGACATGGTTTGGCTCCAAAATACCTTATTCATAAAGGCCTAGGCCTTTACCTTGGTAGTTCATGTTTTGGAGTATGCGATGGACTATAGGACTAGGTGTGCTTTGAACACTAGACTTGAGCTCATTATTAGATGTAGAAGGTGAAGTGGATAGAGGTTGTTTTTGTCCTAAGGAAGAACATTCATGGACAAAGGTGGTAAGACCACTAGGACATGATAGTGGATTTGAAGTGGAATCGATGGTGGATGTGGAAGGAGGATCATTAGGATCTTGATTAACATTGTGTTCACTACGATCCAAGCTATATGTTTGATCTTTCATGCTCACTTGGGGGACAATTGTCTCATCATGACAAGATGTTTGCTCATTGTGGATAGGGCTAGATGGTGGATGAATAGGAGCAATGCGGATATCTTGCTCATGGATAGATATAGGATTATGGATAGGATCAAGGTGCTCATGGATAGCTTCTTCATAGGTATCATCTTGATCATAAAGAAGGTAGATGTTATGGATGGGTTGCATGAAAGTGTTTTGATCTTGATTTGGAATAGGGCTTAATGTTTCCACATGCTTAGGATTAAACCTTTGACATACCTCTTGGGTTGCTTGAATGGAAGTGGAAGGCTCTTGGTCAACAACATGAGAACATGATGACTCTTGACTTGGATTAATGATAGAAGGTTTACAAATAGGCTTGATGGCTGGTAGGTCACATGATGGGCTTGAAGGGCAAAGAATGTTAATTGAGGGATCTTGGATAGGCTTAAGGATAGGTGGACCACATGATGGGATTATAGGATTGGACATGACCTTTGGAAGTTATTTGGTAGGCTCATGAATTGGTTTTTGACATGGAGGTAGTTTATTCCTAGCTAGTAGCCAATGGATCACATCCTTCACAAGGGTATGGGTGGATGGGAAATATAATGGATGAATGATAAGGGTGGATGTCGTTGGATTAGGATTAGGATTAGGATTAGATGGGTTGACACATGGGATTGGGATGATGTGGCATGATTTCTCGTTATAGGTGGGCACACCTTGTAAATAATTGGGACAAATATTGGGCATTTATTTGTATTATGGCCTTTGGTCCTATGGTATGCACAATAATCATGTTCATCATATGGACTTTCTTCACATGGTTTGACTTTAGGAAGTTCAAAGAGTTTTGCTTCAAGCATCCTTTGTAAAACTATCTTAGCCGCATCCTTTGGTGAAGGATTAGAATGGCATGCTGATGAAGGTAATGAAGGGTTTGGTGGTTTGGAAGATGGAGGGATTAATGGACTAGGAATGGGATCACATGGTGGTGTTGGGATAGGACTTGTTGGCTCATGTGTTGGCATGGGATTGGATGGCGGAGGCCACTCTAGATTGGTATCTCCAAAGGTTATTAGATCTTGCACAACATAACTTGGGCTTGTTTGATTTATGTACAAGGGACCACTTGGATTTGGATATTGTTCTTGTGAAATCACTTGATTGCTTTGTGGATAGTTTTGGTGGTATGTTGGAATGTAAGAATGAGAAATTGGATAATTTTGGGGTGAAGGTTGATTTGTTGATGTGGCATTGACATGATAGGTGGATGAATTAGGTTGGTATGAAGTTGAAGATGATGATATGTAAGTTTGATGTGGAATTTGTTGAGGTTGGGATGGTGTTTGGACTTGTTGTGATATGATTTGTTGTTGATGTTGGTAAATGTGTTGATGTGATGATGATGGAGGGGTTGCATAGGATAATGATTGTTGTGATATGGATTGATAAGGATAAGGGTTGACATTGGAAAGGTTATGATAAGTTGATGAATGATTGATGTGACATGTGGATGGATTTGGTTGATAAGAAGTGAGATAAGTTGATGCAGACTTGATTTGATGTGTGGATGGATTAGATTGGTATGAAGTGGGATAAGTTGATGTGGAATTGATTTGATGTGTGGATGGATTGGGTTTTGGACATGTCTCATCCTCACAAGTAAAGAGATGGCCTCCTCGATGTATAAACTTGGTCTTAAGAGGAGAGGCTCCTTTGATTGTGATCTTTGGTCTTGGATTGTCTTCATGACTTGGATTAGGAGGATAGCCTCCTTGAATTGTGATTTTGGGTCTTGCATTATCTTCATGATTTGGATTAGGAAGAGGGGCTCCTCTAATTGTGATCTTGGGCTTTGGTTTTATTTCATTGTTTGAATTAGAGGGGTAGCCTCCTTGAATTGTGATTATAGGGTTACATCTTGTCTCATGATTATAAGGATAACCCCCTTGAATTGTCACCTTAGGCTTGGGATTTGTCTCATCATTAGAGGGATAACCCCCTTGAATTGTCACCTTAGGCTTGGGATTTGTCTCATCACTAAAGGGATAACCCCCTTGAATTGTCACCTTAGGCTTGGGATTTGTCTCATGATTAGACGGATAACCCCCTTGAATGATTACGACCATCTTGACAAGTGTTGACTAGGACTAGGTTGATGATGATGTGGAGATGATTTGGAATGAGTATGGATGTGACTAGGATATGTTCAGAGTAAAATTGATTGGGTATGATTAGGATATGATGTGGATGAAATGTAGGATGAATTGTTTATGTGTTTGGTGTTTAGAGCTTGATTTGACAATGTTTAAACAAATGATTATGCATATACACATATGAATCACTCACACAAGACACATAAGAAATTGTTGACTTTGAAAATAAAATGTGATGATTATTAAGCAAGCACTTGAAAACACATCACAAGCCTAATGTCTAGTTAAGTGGATATGGCCAATATGTCTTAGGCTAGATTGCACAAGGTTGACTATGGAATTGAAAGCAAAATCCTGCCACATAGTCGGGAGAAAGGGGTAACCCATCCTTCACCTTCACTTCCCAAAGGTATAAAGTTCTTTGGGGCTTAGCCAAAAGTGACAATATTTACAACTCTCAATGAGGGTGTCTTTCAATTTAGCCTCGATTGAGGTCGTCTCTTCGAGTGGTGTGTCTCCAAGCAGGCCTCCTAAGAAGGGTATGACAAAAGCAAACCAAGTGAGTTGTCTCTTGATTCACACTCACAGTGGTTAATTTCCCTTTAGAAAATTGAAATGTGTAACAAGTAGTTCAAGCACTTGTTCATTTTAGATCCAAAGCCAAGATGTGATAGAAGACAGTGGTTTGTTTTAACCCAACTTTTTTTTATGTGATTGCAAGCAAGTTGTTCATTTTTAAGCCCAAAGTCTAAATGTGTGATCAAACAATGATTAGAGATGAGAGATTAGAATGAGTGCACCTCATAAAAATTGCTTTCCAAGTTGTTGTTATGATTGATCCAAACATTCCTCCAACTCCTTTGATTCACTTACAAGTCACCAATTCTAAAAAGAAACAAGTAAACTTGCATAGAAGAAAGCTATGTGAAAAAGATGAAATCTAAAAACTTTCTAATTAAGATGCATGATACAGTAGAATGAATTGCATAAATAGAAAATTTAAAAAATTTCATGCATTTAAAAAAAAATCGTTGAAAAAGGATCAAAATTGCAAACGTTATGCTCGTTCGAAGTTTTCAATGAAAGAGTGTTTAGATTGAAAAATAAACCCTACAAAAAATCAGTAAATAATGTCATCCAACAGTAAAATAGATATGGCCATGAGATCCTTTTTGATTTTTTTAATCAATATCAAAAAAAAAATTGCTCAAATTGGACTCCATATGCAAAAGTTATGTCATAAACTAGGGTTTGAAAAAAAAATTATTTTTTTGACAAAAAATCAATTTGTACCATAGATTTGAAAAATAATGATATAGAAAAATGGATTTAAATATTTCTAACCACCTGCAAAAAATAGAATGTGATTTGGTTAGCTAGATTGGAAGATATGATTTTTTTTCTAAAAGTCGTGCGTAAATTTTTTTTGAAAAATTAGAATCACAGGCTCAACTTCAAATCGTCATAACTCTTTAAATACTGAGCCAAATCTTTAATGTAATCACTTTTCGGAAAGCTCTTGAAGTCCTCTTTCCAACGAATCTAAGATCTCTTTTTTTCAGGACCTGTATAAAATAGAAAACCCTCTGCAACAGATCTGGTCCTAAATAAAAAAATTAGCAAAAAGTCGCACGTCAAAAATTTCTGAAAAATTAGAATCGCAGGGTCAACTTCAAATCGTCATAACTCTTTGAATACTGAGCCAAATCTTTAATGTAACCACTTTTTGGAAAGCTCTCGAAGTCCGCTTTCCAACGAATCTAAAATCTCCTTTTTCCAGAACTTGTGTAAAACAGAAAACCCTCTGCATCAGATCTGGTTCTAAATAAAAAAATTAGCAATATAAAATATTTTCAACCTACAAATCAAAGCGCATAAACCTGCAAAACGAGGGTTAGTCCCACCAGGCGTGCCAAATGTAGTTAGGGTAAAATTGCAAATCAGGGCAAATGAATAAACAATAATGATCAAACCCTAGCAATGCACAATGAAGCACAAGACAACATGAAAATCAAAATAATAAATGTAAATGCAAACCAATCTCCATGCTATATTTGATTTTATCTCCATTGCTCTTCTCCACCTTGCATGAGCATGCAAGATTTTGAAGGATGATTGGTTAAGGAATGTTGGATGCTCACTTCTATAGCTTGAAGAATAGATCCTTTCCCCTCCTTTTTCAATGGCTTGTAGATGGCTTGATTTATAAGCTTGGCTTAGTTCAAATGGATGGTTAGGATCAATTAGGGGTTTAGATGAAATAGATGGATATGATTAATTTAGGTTTCCTTGCACATTAAGAAATTGTAGTCAATTGACACGTGGCAAGGGAAGATAAGGCTTATGTGTGCTTGTGTAGATAAATACTAAAATTAGGTCCCATTAGTTGTGAATGTGAAAGATAAAAGTTGTATTACAACACATGATTAAGGGGAAATTAACAAGTGTCAAGGTGAGATGAAAGGTTATGTGACTTAATTCAAATAAAATATTTGAATTAGTTGGGATATAGTTGGAAATTAATTAAATAAATAAATTTATCTGATTAACTAGATAGATGAATAGGATGGGATAAGATATGAATGGGAAATTAATTAAATTAAAAAAAATTATTTAATTAATTGGATAGTGGGAATAGGATATGGTTGGGATATGATGTAGAAAATAATTAAATAAATAAAATTTATTTAATTAATTGGCTAATGGATAAATGGGATTAAGAGTGGGATTTAGGACAAAATGCTACATGATGTCTAAGATAATATTTTTGACTAGGTGTTGCAAGACATGGACAAATTTGGGACAATTTTGGGTGTCTATAATACTACCATGTGTAATCCTATGATTAAAGCTTCATACTCTATTATGTTATTGGTACAAGGAAATACAATTCTATATGATTTGGGTATATAATCTCCTTGAGGGGTAACAAACAATATCCCTACTCCTAATCCATGTTGTGTGTAAGATTCATCAAAATATAGCTACCACCACGCTGGGGAAGTTAAATTGAACAACCCTTCATCAGGGAATTTTAGATATATTGGATGGATATCTGTGATGGGTGCTACAGCTAATTGATCAGCAATGACTTGTCTTTCTATGGCTTTTTGATCCACATATTGTATGTCAAATTCACTTAAGATCATAACCCATTTTGCTAATCTTCCTGTGACGATTGCTTTAGAAAGAAGATATTTGAGTGGATGCATATTAGATATGAGCTTTGTCGTTTGGTTCAACATATAGTGTCTCAACTTTTGAGAAGCAAACACTAATGCTAAACATGCTTTTTCCATAAATGAATAATTAAGTTCATATCCCACAAGAGTTCTGCTAATGTAGTAGATGGCTTGTTCTTTTCCTGAATCATCATATTGAGCTAGAAGGGCACCCAATGCTACTGTTGTTGATGACATGTAGAGCAATAATGGGTGATCAAGCATAGGAAGTACTAACAAAGAAGGTGTTGCAAAATATTGTTTTATTTTATCAAAGGCATGTTGACATTTTTCATCCCACTTAAAAGGTTCACCCTTACGAAGAAGATGTTGGAAAGGATGACATTTGTCTTCTAGTTGTGATATAAATCTATGGATGGACTGTAATCTTCCTTGTAGACTGCACAGCTTCTTGAGATTTGCTGGTGGAGGCATTTCCATGTTGGCTTTTACTTTAGTTGGGTCCACTTCTATCCCTCGTCAAGACACAATGTATCCCAACAGTTTTCCAAATGTTACGCTAAATATAGATTTCTTTAGGTTTAGTTTGACTTGATACTTCTCTAATCAATCAAAGATTTGTGCTAATACCTATAAGATGTTTGTCTCTTGTCTTAGATTTTCCTAGGATGTCATCAACATAGACCTCCATGATAGTGTAAAAAAGGTCATGAAAAATGACTGTCATGGCTCATTGATAAGTAGCTCTAGCATTCTTGAGACCAAATGGCATTACCACTCAGCAGTATGTACCCCATGGATGAATGAATGATGTTTTATCTTGATCTTCCTCTACTATTTTGATTTGGTTATATCCTAAAAATAAATCCATCAAAGATAGCATTTCATGTCCAGCTGTGAGATCTACGATGTTGTCTGTGCTTGGTAATGGAAAATAATCCTTAGGACATGCTTTATTATGATCTCTAAAGTTTGTGCAACAATGAACTCATCCATCAAGTTTTGCTACAGGTACCAAGTTTGAAACCCATTCTGGATAATCAATAGGTTTTATGAACTTTGCTTCTAATAGCTTCTAAATCTCTGCCTTGACCAATAAAGCCACTTGAAGATGCATTTTGTACATTTTTTTAATAGGTTTTGCATTAGGAGATACTACTAGGTGATGTACCACAAGTGATGGATCTAGACCCAGCATGTCAGCATAAGTCCATGCAAAATTTATGGCTCTTTTTATAAAAAATGCTGTGAAGTCTCTTCTTTCTTGCTTTAATAGTGATTGCCAAAAAGGTGATCTTTGGATTTTGCTCTGTACCCAAGTTCATAACTTGTGATTGTTCAACTAGCACAATTGATTTCTCATGATAGTCAGTAGTAATAGGAAGATCAAATCCCCCATCCTCAGGTGCCTCAAAGAGGTTTTTGCCTTCAAATGTGTCCTTTATTTTTACTTTTTCGCGATCAAGAGGCACCTTTTAGTTTTCACCTAGTGACCTATTTTGTTTGATTTTGTTTATTTCACTTTTATGACTGAAGGATTTGATACTTCTACCAAAATATGCTAGTTTATGTAGATCCATGATGAAACCTGCTTTATGATCACCCAATGGAATGCCTTGTTGTAAGCCCACAAATTCTGCAATAGCTTCGTCATTCTCAAATGTATCTAATATCAGTGCTCCATGTTGGTCCCAATTGACGAGGTCAGAATATATGAGTGAAAGGGTAATGGAGGAATAGCTATGGCTAGAGGAGGTTGTGGAAATCATGAAGATGGAGTTTTCTTGAAAAAGTTCAATAATATGAAGGGAGGAGTCGTCAATAGTATCCAAACTCGAAGTCTCTCCTACCAAGGAGGGTCCAACGTCCATATCGGAAATACACTTAATATCTTTGGAATGTAGTACCTCTTGCTGATAGTCAAGGCCTTGCTTATTAAACTTCTTATACACAACAATGGGTTTAAGAGGTCCTTGTTTCTGTGATCCCAATCCACCATGCCCTTTGTAGACCATGTGCTTTATGATGCGAAACCCATTGTTATATCTCTCCACTCCAAGTTGTACTTGTTCATTTTCATCAAAGAATATCCAAGAGGTGATATCATCAATGTCTTCATCATCTAAGAATCCGTCTTTAATGAATACTATGGGTGGGGCTTTGATGACAGATGGGGATGAAGGTGGCTTGGATGTAGAAGGTTTACCATGAGATTTGGGAGACAAGGGAAGGGTGCCAATACAACAAGATTCTTGCAATGTGTATTCACCAGGACCATGTTCAGTGTACTTGATACAGAGATTGGAAGTGGCTTTAATAGATGATGGCTTGAGTAGGTTAGATGGATCTATATAGGATGAAGATGGATATGCCTCAGTGTTGATAGGAATGTGGTTTGGGCTTTGGTATTTAGCTTGAGAGGCACGACAAAATTCAAATGGATTGGGATCAACATGGATAGTAGTCTCAACACCGTTATGTGGAAATTTAAGACATTGATGGTATGTAGAAGGAACTACCTTGAGGGCATGTATCCATGGATGACCAAGGATAATATTATAAGGAAGCTCAATATCCAAAACTTGACAATGAGTTTCAGTAGTGACTGGCCCAACTTGGATAGGCAAGTAAATAATCCCTTCAGTATCTCTCTCAGCATCATCATATTCTCTAATAGTAATGACCATGGAGGTGTCAACATCTTTCTCAAAATATCCCAATTATTTTATCAATTTCAAGGAACATATATTAAGACCAGCTCCACAATCCACCAAGAATTGTTTGATTCAGCATTGTTTTACAAACACTTCAATGTGAAGGGCTTCGTTGTGTGAAGGGTGAATAAAGGGCTGAAGATCTTTGTCAGAAAAGGTTAAATGACAATGGGTTGCAATGCTAGAGAATAGATTGAAATTGTGTGATGTTAATATTGTTAGGCACCGAAGATTCTTATAAGGCTTTGTGAAGGATAGCTTTGTGAGCACGGGATATGCAAAGAAACTCAAGAATGGATATATGTGTAGGTGTTTTGCCAAGGTGATCAAGGATATTATAGTTAGAGAATGATCAAGGAGGATGGACATGTGCTCCTTGAAGGGTAACTCGACCTCTTCTAGTGGTTACAATGCAGTCAGATGCTTTGCCTTGCATAGTAATGGTAGAAATGCGAGCATGGTCAATGTGGCCAATAGTAGATGATTCATAGTTGTACTGAATGACATTCCCAACATGAGGGTTACTTGATTTGTCATGAGATGGAAGTAAATTCTTGAAAGCATCTAGATCATAGTTTGATGTTGGTTGTTGTGTAGGTTGAGTTGTTGAGGGTGTAATTTTGATCAAGCCTTGATTGATGCAATCTTGGATAACATACTTTAAGCACATACAACCATTTGTTTTGTTCCCTTTAACTCTATGGTAATCACAATACTAATTTTCTTTATACCAAGGAGCTTTGAAGAGTTGTTCACCATTGGGTGGTGCATTCGGTAACATAATATCACCTGCTTGGAGAAGTTTTTGAAAGACAACTTCCATATGTTCTGCTAATGGTGTAAATTGTCAGAGAGGATTTGATGTTTGTCGTTGTCAAGTTTGTTGAAAAGGTTGAGTTGTTGTAGAAGCATCTTGAATGTTAATGGGATCTATCATAGTTTGTATGTTCTTTGCATCCACAACACTGTCATTGACAACATTCTTATTTTTATTCCAAAAGCAAGACTTATCATTGGAGTTTTGAGGATAGTCTTTGTTATCATGAAAATTCTTGATAGTGCCTTTAGCAATTAAAGCTCATTTAATGATAGTTCCTTTGGAAACAAGTTCATCAAAGGTGCTAGTACTTTGTAATTATAGTTGGAATGATAGCTCAGGATGAAGATTTTGAACAAAGATATTGAGCTGCTGCTTCTCAAGTATTTCCCATGATAGTTTGCTAGCCATATTACGCCATCATTGAGTAAATGAAGAAAAGGCTTCACCATTGCGTTGTTTATTATTGACAAGGTCATTCATGTTTACCTCATGTTCAATGTTAAAATCAAAGTGCGATCGAAACTTATTTGCTAATTCTGCAAAAGACTGAATTCCCAGAGGTAAATGAGAGAACCATTCAAGAGCTTGTCCTACTAAGCTTTGAGGAAATGGTCTCAAAAGATATGTATCGTCATGAGCAACATCGAGACATGCCACCAAGAATGCTCTAAGATGGTCTTCCAGATTTCCTTTTCCTTTGTACTTGTCAAATTGTGGAATTTCAAAGTGTGGTAGAAAAGGTGTCATATGAAGTGACTTGTCAAATGGATAAGCGCATACGTTTTCTAAGGAAAATGTCTTCTTTCTTTGTCCTACTGCTTGGTTAATCATTTGTTGATCATCCGCTGGAGATAATTGCTATTATTGAAAAGGGGGTGAAACATGGTATGATGCATATTGAGGTTGTTGTTGTGGGATATATGAAGCCATGACCATTTGTTGAGGTTTTGTACTCACAATGTATGTCAAAGGATTGGTATGTGACCCATATGTGGTTGAAGATTGTTGTCCTTGAGACACAAGTGGTGTTTGGGTATATTGTGATGAATTAGCACCAAGAGTTTGCATCACATGAGAAGTAAAAGATTGATTGGCATTAGTTAATGGTTGTGAATTTGGAGTTGGATTTGTGACATGGTAAGTGATGGAAGGATTGGTAGATGCTGTAGGAATACAATCAACACTGAGAGGGGGGGTGAATCAGTGTTGTTAACAATTTTAACACTTTTTACTCCTTTTCTTAATTTAAATTCGCAAATGTAGAATTCTTCAGATAGAACAAGGAAACATATGCAGAGTATCAAAAACAAAAACTTGACACAAGAAATTTCCCGAGTGGAAAACCCTCCTGGGGTATAAAAACCACTCAACTGCCTCACTGGCTTAACTCAAAATTTCTGATTACAATTGTCTCACTGACATTACAATTTTGCCTCACTGGCATATTGTATCACTCTGCATGTCTCACTGACATTTCAACATCTGAAAATTCAATGACCATTACTACACAGGGATTTTCCTGTTTCAATAAAATCAATACCTTATTTCTCCTTTTCAAAAACAATCAAATGTATATTTTCTGTAATCAACCTTCAACTGTTATCATATCATCTTTACAACAATCAATCAAATTTGATCTTTAAGATATTTCATACCTCTGTCTCTGCAAATCAATCTAAAAACAAATCAATTCATACTCTGCAAATTCATAGATTCTTTCACTGCAATATTGAAAAACTTTTAACCTTCTCCAAAATCATTTTTCAAAGCTTTATTCTTCTCTGAGAAAACATTGTTCAATTCTGATCAAAAATCTCCATCCTTGATTTCACCAACACATCTCCAAAAATTGAGCAAATTTCTCTATCAAAAATGTCTCTTCATGAAAAAAAATTTCTCTGCAAAAAGATTATCTTGCTTCAAACCATACTTCTTCACATTCAAAAATTCTCAAGAAGTATCTTCTCTCATCTGCAACAACTTTATATCTGTCATACCAAAAATCTCTATATACAAAAAATGATTTCAATCAAAAACAAAAAAATCTTCAATAACCGGTTCAACTTCAACTTTGTTTTTCTTCTCAAACTTATCATCTTCTCACATGAAAATCAAACACCAAAACAAAAAAAATGAACCCTCTTCGAACAACACTACCTTTTCATATTCTTCATAATTGGAAACCTTCTACAACTCACTCTTTCCTTTACATAACTTTCTAAATTCAAAATCTCTTGAACTTCGGTGAGAAAAGACTAAAAAGGCATGTTTTAGTTCTAAAGTAACAAATCAACCGTCAATTTTACACCAGAAGGCCGACCGTTGGAAGCAACTTACAGTTTAAACCTTATCCCTCCGATTTGCGCGGCCCGCCATCCATCATTCAAACCTTAGCCGTTGATCGGCTTTTTCGCGCCCGCTATTGAGTCTTTCACCGGCGCTCACCCGAGGCCTAGCACAAGGGGCCGGTAACATCGACGAGTTTGATACCCTTACATTGTAACTTAAAGCCCCGATGACCTCTTTTACCGGTTAGTTTGAGTTTATAACATAAAGTGCATAGAGTTATGACGGGTAATAAGGTAATGAAGAATAAGTGTTAAACACAAAGTTTATGACTTGTTAAGTGTTAAGAAAAAACATATTTACCACTTCCATTTTTCTAAACCTCAACATATGTAAACACCTCAACACATATTTAAACCTCAACATTGTAAACCAAACTTCAACTGATCTGCCACTGTCATGAAGTTAATATGATGCAAGTTAACTTTTATCAAATGACACAATCCCTTGCCCTGATAATATGCAATGAATGCCACTTATAAAAAAATCAAGAGATCTGAAAAACCATGCACTGATGTCATTATAGATCAAAACTGAGATGATACCAAATCACTGTGATCATAATTGCATGAAGACCACTCATAAAGCCAACCTTAGCATGACTTAAACTGTCTTATGAAAGATCCTTCTGAAATATCATGTGATTGAAACTTCACAACACTGATTGCAACTTCACAACACTGTTTGCAACTTCACAACACTGATTGCATACTTCACAACACGATATATACTTGTAAACTGCATCTTGTGAAGACTGTGAAATGCAACATCCTGATATCCTGGTATTTTGACATCAATGAAAAGACAACATCCTGACATCCTGATATACTCAACTGTGAAATGTGCTACAAAACTCCCCCTTTGTCTTTGACATTGATGGCAAAACCATAACTCATTTCTCCCCCTTTTTGACATAAAAATGTCAAAGGCAAAAAAATAACATCACAACCAATAGATTCATGTTCTTGTAAATACAATCCTCTGAAAAAAAATTGTCAAAAACCAACACTTTACTTCATACTGATTAAATGCTCAATACTGTAACACTGTCAACCACAAAAATATGTACAAAAACTATATACAGGCTATGTACAAATGAGATTCAGGACATTAAAATAATCTAGAAAACAACTCCCCCTGAATCTAATATCTCTGTAACTTACTGAAGAGAGACAAGAGACAGAACTCCTAGTCTCTGTCTCAGAGTTTCAAATGTCTCCTTTGGCAAAGGCTTTGTGAAGATGTCAGCCAACTGATCAATTGTATGCACATATTCCAAAGCAACTTCATTTTCAATCACCTTTTCCCTTAGAAAATGATATCTAATAGCAATATGTTTAGTTCTTGAATGCATTATAGGATTCTTTGACATATTGATAGAACTTGTGATATCACAAAGAATAGACACAGGCTTTTTAACCTCAACCTTAATATCAAGAAGTGATTGTACCATCCAAAGTACCTGTGTACAACATGATGAAGCAGCAATGTACTCAGCTTCAGCTGTAGATAGAGAAACACAATCTTGTTTCTTACTATGCCATGTAACCAATCTGCCACCCAGAAAGAAAGCTGCCCCACTTGTGCTTTTTTTGTCATCAGGACACCCTGCCCAATCTGCATCTGTATAGGCAAGAAGTGTAAAATCATTGTGTCTAGGATACCATAAACCAAAATCAAGTGTACCCTTAATATATCTAAAGATTCTTTTAACAGCATTCAAATGTGATTGTTTAGGACAAGCTTGAAATCTTGCAACCAAACAAACAGCCTGCATAATATCAGGCCTAGAAGCAGTGAGATATAAAAGACTCCCAATCATAGATCTATACAGAGATTGTTCCACTTCAGGTGATTCATCATTTTTACTTAGCTTATGCCCTGTCTCCATAGGAGTACCCAAAGGTTTGCAATCATCCATTTGAAACCTCTTTAACATCTCTTTGGCATATTTATTTTGTGAGATGAATATTCCCTTTTCAAGCTGAGATACCTAAAGACCAAGAAAGAAAGACAATTCTCCCAACATAGACATTTCAAATTCTGATTTCATGATGTTAGGAAATGAATGACTCATATCATCATTGTTACTACCAAAAATGATATCATCTACATAAATTTCAACAACCAGAATATCCTCACCTTTGATTAAATAGTACAAATTACTATCCACACCTCCTTTTGTGAACCCCTGTTCCTGCAGAAACTTATCCAGTCTATAATACCAAGCCCTTGGAGCTTGCTTTAAACCATATAAAGCCTTTTTCAACCTGTAAACATGATCTGAATTATCTTTATTCACAAAACCTTCTGGTTGTTCCATGTAGACTTCTTCTTCAAGATCTCCATTTAGAAATGTTGATTTTACATCCATTTGGTAAACTTTGAAATTTTTATAAACTGAAAAAGCTAAAAACATCCTTATAGCTTCTAATCTAGCAACAGGAGCAAATGTTTCTTCAAAGTCAATACCTTCAATTTGTGAATACCCTTTGCAAACCAGTCTGGCTTTGTTTCTAACAACTTTACCTTTATCATCAAGCTTATTCCTAAACACCCATTTTGATCCAATGACATTCTTACCTTCTGGTCTTGGAACAAGTTCCCATGTTTTGTTCTTTTCTATTTGGCTTAACTCCTCTTCCATGGCATTAACCCATGCTTCATCTTTGCTGGCCTCAACATAATTCTTTGGTTCCATTTCAGATATCAAACACACATGTGCTTGATTATGTGCAGCAGCTTGCTTTCCTCTTCTTGTTAGCACACCACTGTTCTTATCCCCAATGATCAACTCATGAGGATGATCTCTTTGAAATGCCTTTGAAAGAGTCTTTGTCTTAACATCAACAGATTTTTCAGGATCTTCTTCCTCTTCCTGAATTTCTTCTTCCTTTTGTGAATGATGATCAACTTCAATGTCATGAATCAACTGCATACAGGGTTGCAAATCCTCATCCACCTTAACATTAGTACTTTCAATTATTCTTTTGAGCCTATTGTTAAAACACTTATATGCCTTGCTATGTGTAGAATAACCAAGAAAAATGCCTTCATCACATCTAGACTCAAAACCACATAAGCTATCATTATCTTTCTTAATGTAACACTTACTTCCAAAAATTTTGAAATACCCAACATTAGCTGACTTACCATACCACAGTTCATAAGGAGTATAATTTGACTTTACCCTTAATTGAACTCTGTTCAGAGTATATACAGCTGTATGAATAGCTTCTCTCCAATAGACATTAGGCAAATTTGCATCATGTAGTAGAGTTCTTGCCATTTCTTTTACAGTCCTGTTTTTCCTTTCAGCTACTCCATTTTGCTGTGGAGTTCTAGGAGTGGAGAATTTCCTTCTTATTCCATGTTTTTCACAATACTCCTCAAATTCCTTTGAAGTGTACTCTCCTCCATTGTCTGACCTTAGACATTTTAACTTGAAATCAGATTTCTTTTCAACCATCTTCTTGAAGATTTTGAATCTATCAAATGCCTTTGATTTATGCCTTAAGAATGTTACCCATGTCATTCTTGAAAAGTCATCAATGAAAAGCATAAAATATTTTTCTCCTCCCAGAGCTTTAGTCCTTGTAGGACCACACAAATCTGAATGTACCAGCTGCAGAGGTTTTGAAGTAAAATACTCCTTAGGCTTGAAACTGACTTTGGTTTGCTTACCCAGCTGACACTCTTTGCATATAGTATTACTTGGTTTTGAAATATGAGGCATATTTCTGACATTGTGATTCCTGCTGATTCTCACAAGATTGTCAAAATTCACATGACCAAGTCTTCTATGCCACAACCAGCTTTCCTCAATTTGACCCATGAAACAGATATGGCTATCAACACTTTTAGTTTCTGAATTATGAAGATTGTAGATGTTACCACTAGTCCTTAGACCTGCTGCAATAACTTTACCTAATTTCTTTTTGATCTCACATCCATGTGCATCAAAAACCACACTAAAACCATTGTCACATATTTGACTGACACTTAACGGGTTGTGCTTCAGTCCTTCTACAAAATACACATCATTTAGTGGTGTTTCATCATCAAGAAGAATTGTACCTTTGCCTCTGATCATAATACAATCATTATTTCCAAACATAACAGAGCCTTCATTAATGTCTTTAAACTTAACAAACTTATCTTTGTCCCCTGTCATGTGGTTGGAGCAACCACTGTCAATCACCCACTGTTCCTTCTTTTTGGCATGAAAAGCAGCTTGTGCAATCATAACATCTAAGCTCTTATTGATTACCTTAGGTTTCCAAACAAGCAATTTCTTTTCAGAACCCAAAGAAGACAAACCTGAGATAGTATTTCTTGTTGTTTGCTGCATTTGCAATGAAGGTCTACAGAATTTTGCAATATGCCCAAAATTTTTACAATTGTGACACTTCAAACTTCTTAAGAACATGAATGGATGCATTTCTCTTCTGATTCCAAATCTGCATTCACTGGCTTTGTGTCCAAACCTGTTGCAACAAAAACAATATCCAGTAAAGTGAGCATTATACCTGAAAGTATCACTTCTGTTGTAGTTTGTTGTCCTTATGATTGATTTGCCTTTTATACTAGCCTTTTGAGAACATTGTCCCTCCTCAAATCCAAGACCTGATTTATCTTTGAATCCTTTTTGTCTATCAAGAAGATCATCTAATTTATCACTGCTTCTGCACATATCAAGTCTTCTTCTTAGACCAACAATTTCAGCTTCAAGTGTATGACATTCCTTGTCCTTGTTATTTAATTCTTTGTCTTTATCATCAATAATTTTCTTACTTTCTTCAAGAGAAAGAATTAGATTAGTAATCTGTTTCTCATAACAAGTTAACTTGTTATTCATGATATCATTTTCTTTTTGAAACTGACTTCTTTGAGCAATGATTTCCTTCTTAAGTTTCTTGACTTGACTTAATGCACATATCAATTCTCCTTCAAAGTCAATAACAGCTTCACAACTGTTTGATTGTTCTTCACATTTTTCATTTTGATCTTCATTTAGAATAGCCATAAACAAAGTCTGTGCATTTTCATCAAGAAAATCATCTGAATCACTTTCAGTCATATCAACATTTTTTATGAACAGACTTCTTTTCTTTCTGAAATTATTTTTCCTTCTAGAAACAAACTGTTTCTTTTTGAATTGCTTCTTGTTTTCATCTTCATCACTGTCTGAATCTTTGTAAGGACACTGAGCTGCATAGTGTCCAATCTTTCCACACTCAAAACATTTGAATGGAAGCTTACCTTTGTACTTACCAACAGATCCCTTCTTTAACTTGCTTGCAAGAGATATTTCTTGTTCATCATCCAATTCATCTGAATCAGAAATCTCCTTTTCTTTTCTGACTGATTTGAAAGCAGCTTCTTTGCTTGAAGGTATGTCATTACTAATCCTCATCTCATAAGCTGTGAAAGTGCCATGAAGTTCATCAAAGGTAACTTTGCTTAAATCTCTTTCTTCAACAGCAGACACTTTGGATTCATATTTTGGATTTAAGGTCCTTGAGATTTTTGTAACAACTATCTTCTCTTCCAGTGTATCACCAAGTCCTCTGATAGCATTTACAATTTCTTGGACCCTTAGAAGATATTCTACCACTTTCTCATCATCACTCATTCAGAGACTTTCAAATTTGGCTCTGTAGGATTGCAGTTTTGCTTCTTTGATTTTATCATCTCCTTGATAAATATTGGATAGTTTGTCCCATATTTCTTTGGCTGTTTTGCACTCCATGATTTTGACAAGTATGTCATTGGTAAGACCACAACATAGTGCATTTTTAGCCTTAGCATTATTTTCATATGCTCTTTTCTCATCAGCTGTGCTAGGAGGATTTGTAGCAGTATATGCAGTAACAATGGCAGCATACACATCATACCCCAGAGATGACAAATATGACTCCATCCTGAATTTCCAAAAAGCATAGTTAGAACCATCAAACACAGGTGCTTTATAATTAGAGTAACCTTCTTGACTTGCCATGATAAGTATTCCAGAAATATGATCTACCCAAGCTGATTAAGCTTTGACAGGGTACCAGGCTCTGATACCAATTGTAGGAATACAATCAACACTAAGAGGGGGGGTGAATAAGTGTTGTTAACAATTTTAACACTTTTTACTCCTTTTCTTAATTTAAATTTGCAAATGTAGAATTCTTCAGATAGAACAAGGAAACATATGCAGAGTATCAAAAACAAAAACTTGACACAAGAAATTTCCTGAGTGGAAAACCCTCCTGGGGTATAAAAACCACTCAACTGCCTCACTGGCTTAACTCAAAATTTCTGATTATAATTGTCTCACTGACATTACAATTTTGCCTCACTAGCATATTGTATCACTCTGCATGTCTCACTGACATTTCAACATCTGAAAATTCAATGACCATTACTACACAGGGATTTTCCTGTTTCAATAAAATCAATACCTTATTTCTCCTTTTCAAAAACAATCAAATGTATATTTTCTGTAATCAACCTTCAACTGTTATCATATCATCTTTACAACAATCAATCAAATTTGATCTTTAAGATATTTCATACCTCTGTCTCTGCAAATCAATCTAAAAACAAATCAATTCATACTCTGCAAATTCATAGATTCTTTCACTGCAATATTGAAAAACTTTTAACCTTCTCCAAAATCATTTTTCAAAGCTTTATTCTTCTCTGAGAAAACATTGTTCAATTCTGATCAAAAATCTCCATCCTTGATTTCACCAACACATCTCCAAAAACTGAGCAAATTTCTCTATCAAAAATGTCTCTTCATGAAAAAAAATTTCTCTGCAAAAAGATTATCTTGCTTCAAACCATACTTCTTCACATTCAAAAATTCTCAAGAAGTATCTTCTCTCATCTGCAACAACTTTATATCTGTCATACCAAAAATCTCTATATACAAAAAATGATTTCAATCAAAAACAAAAAAATCTTCAATAACCGGTTCAACTTCAACTTTGTTTTTCTTCTCAAACTTATCATCTTCTCACATGAAAATCAAACACCAAAACAAAAAAAATGAACCCTCTTCAAACAACACTGCCTTTTCATATTCTTCATAATTGGAAACCTTCTACAACTCACTCTTTCCTTTACATAACTTTCTAAATTCAAAATCTCTTGAACTTCGGTGAGAAAAGACTAAAAAGGCATGTTTTAGTTCTAAAGCAACAAATCAACCGTCAATTTTACACCAGAAGGCCGACCGTTGGAAGCAACTTACAGTTTAAACCTTATCCCTCCGATTTGCGCGGCCCGCCATCCATCATTCAAACCTTAGCCGTTGATCGGCTTTTTCGCGCCCGCTATTGAGTCTTTCACCGGCGCTCACCCGAGGCCTAGCACAAGGGGCCAGTAACATCGATGAGTTTGATACCCTTACATTGTAACTTAAAGCCCCGATGACCTCTTTTACCGGTCAGTTTGAGTTTATAACATAAAGTGCATAGAGTTATGATGGGCAATAAGGTAATGAAGAATAAGTGTTAAACACAAAGTTTATGACTTGTTAAGTGTTAAGAAAAAACATATTTACCACTTCCATTTTTCTAAACCTCAACATATGTAAACACCTCAACACATATTTAAACCTCAACATTGTAAACCAAACTTCAACTGATCTGCCACTGTCATGAAGTTAATATGATGCAAGTTAACTTTTATCAAATGACACAATCCCTTGCCCTGATAATATGCAATGAATGCCACTTATAAAAAAATCAAGAGATCTGAAAAACCATGCACTGATATCATTATAGATCAAAACTGAGATGATACCAAATCACTGTGATCATAATTGCATGAAGACCACTCATTAAGCCAACCTTAGCATGACTTAAACTGTCTTATGAAAGATCCTTCTGAAATATCATGTGATTGAAACTTCACAACACTGATTGCAACTTCACAACACTATTTGCAACTTCACAACACTGATTGCATACTTCACAACACGATATATACCTGTAAACTGCATCTTGTGAAGACTGTGAAATGCAACATCCTGATATCCTGGTATTTTGACATCAATGAAAAGACAACATCCTGACATCCTGATATACTCAACTGTGAAATGTGCTACAGATGCAGAAGAAGGATGGACACTTAGGTTTGTATTTTGGACAACATGAGGATTGGTATATGTCATGTGTTGGGTCGTGACAATAGGCAAACCTTGGGTAGCATAAGATGGATTGATGGTTTGTGAAGAATTGTAATAAGATGATGGAATGGATGTAAGTTGATCAACATAAGTGACCATAGTGCTAGGATTAGCTTGAGAAACAATAGGCAGGTCACTCATGTCAATAAGACTAACATTGGGATTGTATGATGTATTGGATGGATTAGTGGAGATAGTGGAGATCATATTAGTAGCAGTAGGAATATGAGATGTGGTGTCCACATGTGATGTAGTAGGTTGCGATGGTTGTGAAGCTTGGACCGTTGGTGTTATTTGGATAGCTTCAGAAGCTTGCAGACTATGGGATATAGGGATAGGTTGTGATGTTTGGGGAGTTTGTACTTGGGCGACATGGACAACTTGTGTTACTTGAGGCATGGAAACGGTCATGGTAGGAGGAGTATGTTGGGGAACATGGAAAGATGGAATGTTCAGATTTTGTGAAATGAAAGGGAGTACATCGATTGGAGTTATCAAAGGTTCTAGAGTGTACTCTGAGCATGGTGGATCAAATGAAGTCACAATAGGTAGTGAAAGAGATGTGTTGGAAGATGGAGTTTGTAATATGGTATGGGTTGGTGTGACTATAGTGGATGGTCCCTTTGCAACAACAATGGGAGTGTTTGGATCATGCTCTCTAATAGTAGATATGTTAAAATCTCTTGGTAATTTAGCTCCCATGTGGGCAAGTTGCAATAAGTAGTAATTAGGATTGGATACAACAAGTCTCTCAAATTGATCCCATACATGTGTATCTCAAAATTTTGATAATTCTTCTTGGGATTGTTCCTCATAAGTCTCTAGAAATGTTTGAGTTTGCAATTGTTATGAAGATGTCTCTCCAATGGTGTACCCATGGGGCATAAACATGTGAGGAGGCATACCAGTTGTAAATTGAGTCGCGTCTCTAAGAGGTGTTGATCTAGATTATTGCATCTTAGCTTCCATCTCAGCTTGCAATTTGGCTTTCATTTCATCTTGCAATTTGGCTTCCATTTCAGCTCTATATTGACTCCTAGTTTGAGGCATGATGAATGATGTTAGAAACTGAACTTTAGCTTGTCAAGGTTTTGAAACCCAAAAAAGATGATAGTTCGCTGGTTATTTGGTTGTTGGTTTCTTGTTTACTTTGTTGTTGGGTTGCTTGGTTGCTTTGTTGTTGGTTTGCTTGGTTGCTTTGTTGTTGGTTGGACTTCCCTAGAGAATAGCTCACACACTCAAGGGAAAAGTTGTTTGCTAAGGTTTCTATTTTGCTGATGTTTCTAACGCTAAAGCCAAGAGATGATTTTTGCTGATTGATTAGGTTGATTGATTTGATGTTTGGTTTGCTGGTTTGGGATCTCAAAAAGATGAAAATCTTACAAAGTTTAATTAGTTGGTAAACTCAAAGCAGGAGACAAAGTCTAAGTATCTACTAATGATCAGAGACAAGTCTAAAAGCTAATGCTAAGGCTAAGCAAGTTGGAATTGGAGCAGATTTGGCTGAGTCACTAAGAGTTGCTAGTAATTGACCATAGGCGACAAGTAATAGCTCATATGTAGCTCAAAAAATGCCAAAATCAACTGGTAATAGCTTAAATGTGATTTGGTTTTGGTTTGGATAATAGGCTACAGTGTTAACCAGAGGCGAGCCAATTTTCCATAGGCCACCAGTATTGAATCAGAAGTGATTTACTGTTGATCAAAGGTGATGTAGTTTAGACTAGAGGGGGCTGACTGTTGTTTATAAGCGATCTAGTTTAGACAAAAGGTGACTTAATGTTGTTTAAAGGTGATCTAGTTTAGGCAAAAGGTGACTGACTATTTTTTAAAAGTGATCTAGTTGTCTGTGTGCAGGCAGTTTAAGCTCAAAAGTGACTGTGTCTATTAGGAAATATGTATAATTTGTGTTTCTTGACAAGAAAATAATAATTGTAGTCACTCACACTCACAACAATCACAAACTTGTACAACCTAGGCTAGGAAAAGGACTGTATTTGTTGAGTCCCTTACCCGTGGTTATTCAAAGTGGATAGCTTTAGGATCTTGGTAGCATCGGCTTCTCTCCACGGCACACACTTCTCATACATACCAAGATCTAGGTTTCCCAAGGATTGTCCCCAAACCAAACCTTAGGATTGTCCCTACTATCTCTTGTAAGAACCACGTGAATCAAGGCAGCTTCAAAGGTCCCACCTTTTGTGTCAACAAATAGAAGGTTTTTGGCTACTTCACAAAGTTGCTAATAAGGGCATCCGTTCAGGTGGCTATACATGTGATAGCGCTAATCTTCATTATGGAGTCTTCCAACCTTCAAGAGTTTTGAGGGAGGTTGGCTATCGGTATAACACAACACATGTTATTTTTAGCTTTCGACACAAACACTCTTTTTTATATAGTGGTTTGGAAGGACTGGCTTTAGCCCATTACCGCTTGGGTCGTATCCCTTCTCACACCGGGAAGGTAGGCCCTCTAAAGATAATAACAAGTTCTCATACACCCAAGATCCATTTGATAGGCAAGAGGAGATGATACTTTTGTTATTAAATTTGGTTTACAATCAAGAACATGCAAGCAACCAAAAAAGATTGATCAAGCATGGAGCAAGCAATGATTATTTTTAAGCACCAAGCCCAAATGTTCCTAATTTAGTGAAATACCACAAGTCTTGGACCAATCAAAGCTGTAACAAATATGTTAGTAGTTTGATAATCTTCTTTTCTTGGATAATAAATAAGATGCTGCACAAATACCCAATTAGTAGCCAAGAAAACCAAACTATAAATGATAAGGACTGAAAACGACACAGTTTACCAGAGGTGATCAATTGTTGATCAGAAGCAAACTATATTCTGCCACAAGTGAGATGTAACAGATCAGAAGCAATGCCAGTAATGCCATATGCAGATTGATAAAGCTCATATGTGATGTGAAAAAGTAAGAGGTGACTGGTTACGGGTCATAAGCGACTCAGATTTGCAAGAAAAATAGAATGTAACAAAAATCCTAGTTTCACAATAAGCAATCCAGATAACTAAAGGTGATCACTATTAGGTTAAAAGTGATTCAAAACAGGTAGTAAGTGACCACTATTAGCTTGTAAGTGATGCAAAATAGGCAATAAGCGACTACTATTTCCTCATAAGAGATCCAGGAATGCTAAAAGCGGCATGTTTCATCTCAGAAGCAATGCCTATATTCAGACTGTGACTGGTTTTTTCTCAAAAGTGACTAGAACCTGTTGTAAGTGCTTGAAAAATTTGATCTTCACAAAAATAACTTCAAATAATAAAGTTAATTAAGGACGTGGGTCCCACCAGGCATGCCAAAATGTGATAGGTAAAAAATCAGGTTAATAAGATCAAGCATAGCCATGAAAACCTAACCCTACCACCATCAAAAAATCTAATCCAAATGAAATCAAAAGCATGCAATTCAAGAACAATATCACCCAGATTGTATGAGTCCTTGTTTATCATGTGGATTTCTTTTTCAACAATAAACAATTATGAAGATAAAAGTTGCCATGATGGATGGATGATGAAGCTAACATGCTAGATGGATGTTAAAGTGCTTAATATATTTAGGATGATAATGTAGACACTATATGAATGCTAGATAGATGTAGTACAGAATGAGAGGATGTTTATATAAAACTCAATGAAAAATCAATCAATGGTGGAGATTCGGTGGCTATGTGAATGGCTAAGATTAAATGATAGACAGGTGAATGTGAAGATGACAAGTGGAGATAAAATAAGGCTTATGTGTGACCATGTACATAAAAAGTACTACATGTGAAAGATATTAAATAAAGGATGTAGTACCACTTATTTTTTTTAAATGAAAGTGGCACACATGTCGGCTCATGGCATAAATGATAAGAGAAATTAATTAAATAAATAAAATTTTATTTAATTAATTGGAAAGTGGGTTTATGAAAGGAATTTTTAATTAAATAAATAAATTTATTTAATTAAAAATAGAAGAATGAAGATAATTAAATAATTAAATATTGTTTAATTATAGCTTAGAGGAAATAGAAGAAATAGATAATAAATTAATTAAATAAATATAAATTTATTTTATTAATAGAAGAAATAGATGTGTTAGGGATATTGCTCAAGTGTGTTAGACAAATACAGATGATGGATAATGCAATGTTTGAATGCTAATGATAATGAGTCAATTTTGGGTGTCTACAAATTTAAACTAATAAATAGCATCAACCAATGCAAGGATTTAGTTCTGGTAAAGCATAGAATATTGACTTGATACACTTCATCTTTATTCTACCCTATTTACTGCTCTACCATTATCTAGATCTTAGATCTCTTCCTTTTTACACTCCTATCTACCCTTTTTGCACTTACTCCATATTCACATCACACACACACACACACACACACACACACACACACACACACACACACACACACACACACCTAAATCATTCAAATCCATCAGCTATATATATCCACATCCTAATTTTCAACCATTTTTCTATCGGCTTCAAGAACACTTAGAACTTTATTGAAAATTCTGCTCTGTCAGCTAAATCCATGTACAAAAATTAACACAAACCAAAACTTGTACTCACAAATCATCAATTAGGTTGGATACTATCACTGATTATCCCAACTTGTCCAACCAACAACTTCCATACATTCGGAACCAAGATCAATTACAAGGTTAGCCTGTTCTTCTTCTGTTTGCTCTGTCAAATTGTTAACCCGATACTTAGATGCTAATACATTTTTAATCCTTCATCACCAGAGGCCAAAACTCTAGATTTAGATTATCTTAACAATGTTTATGACTCCTTTAGATCTATAGCATACTCTAATTTTACACCGGAGAAATCTAGTCTAAGATATCAGACCCTGTCACATGCTCTATTTCTGGCTACCCAGACTTAGATAAATTTTGATTTTGACTTCCAGTATGAATAAATTAAGTTATGTGGATGAGTGGAATAGTCTTAGTTGCCATCAATGACAAAACTTGGAATGCAAAACTTGGAATGCAAAGCATTGTCTCTTGCCAACAATCTCCCCCGTTGGCATTGATGGCAATAGTTAGTGAAAAATGACTAAGTGTTACTCCCCCTTGCTCTATACTCTTATGTTCTCCACTAATTCTGGAGCTCCCCCTTTCTTGGATTCCTCATTTTTCACTACTCTTCACTCCCCCTTTGACATCAATGGGAAAGGATGGGGTTTGCAAGCTAAAATTCTTAGAAATATAGTGTTGTATATGTACACCCAATCATTAAGTTATATTTACATGAACTTGAGAATATCTACAAAACTATTTTTCAATTGTTCAAGTTCAGAGGCCAAAATTCTTTTCATACCATCCAAAATTGAGATGTGTCAACTCATAAGAAATGCATATGCTTGTGCATTTATCAAATCTAGAGGATCACTTGTCTGAACTACAATTTGAGCTTCTGAAAATGCATTAAACATTGTTTCTAACTTGGGGGCAATTAATCCATAGAGCTCACACATTCTCTTCATAATATTCCCTTTTTATTTAACAAACTTCTTTATTTCATCGATCAAGCTAATTACTTGACATTCCTGACTTGTAGGAGAAATTTTTAGAGGATCAAAATTTTGAGATAGATTTGACAATTTTTGTTCTTGCTCCTTTATCTTCTTCTCAATATCCTTACTAACTTTAGGCCAGGATAGAAAAAATTTGTATATATCACCTCCATCACTTAGAGAATTTTAAATACTTTTTATACTGATACCAAGTATCATCATAACATTCCTTATTTGGCTCCCTATTTCACTAAATTTCTTATCCAAAAATTCACTTCTGACTTTAGTTTCTATAGACTTCTCAAAAGACTCAAAATGTGTAATTACAAAATTTACAAGATTCTTTAGATGTCCAAAGGGAGAGTTAGATGGGTTCTTTTGGAGGGTTGGTATTATCTTCTCCAATACTCTAGTTGCAAGACCTAGCAGCTCAATGTCCTCAATGTGAGATTTCAACAACTTTTCTCTTGCCTTGGCTTGTGTGAAGGATGCTATTTTCATTACTTGAACTAGAGAGAGGGCATCTAGATTTCTCGGTCCTTAAAACAGCTCTAGTTCATCAAACTCAAGCATTTATTTACTTAGGAGACCCTTTACTACATCTATAGTGTCTCTTGCCACAATTCCTGAACCACCTTCCTTTCCTTGAGATTTGTCAGTGTTAGTATTAGGACTGATTTGTATAGATGCATCAACATTTGCACCATCTTATTCTATTTTATCTTCCTTACTTTCTTCTTTTTTCTTCCTCTATTTTACCTTTCACTGTACCATCTACAGGGGAATTCTTTCCCGCATCCTTACCATTTGAAATCTATTCAGAAGGATTTTGTGTAGCAATAGTAATCTCAACACTATATTCTTTCCTAGATTGATTAAGAGAAGTTGGAGTATCTCTTGCATCATTAGTTTGGTCTACCAACTTTGTATCTTCTTTATTTATTTGTTCCTCTTCTAGAACATAGGATTCATCAACCTTGGTTTTTTGCTTAGCAGTTTCCATCTTTTCAACATCTGGGATTGATGAAACAATCTCATCATCAGTCTCCTCCTCAACAAATGGAAGATTATGTCTCTTCAATGCACTTAGAAGTATTTCTTGTGTTTGTTTAACTATTTGGTCCAATTCTCCAAACATTAGTTTGTTCATTCTCTTCTTTCTCCTGAATTCATCCTTCATATCTTGGAATATCATACTCATTTGTACTTGAGTGATCTGGGCACATAGTTTTATCAGTACATGCTCTCTAAGCTCCAAATCCTTGCTTTTTGCATTTTCTTTCCTCAATTCCAAAGCATTTGCAAGACTTGGAGGGATCTTAGAAGTTATTTCAATCAGTGCCTTATTATAGATATTCAGATATCTAATAGTTGCTTCCTCCAACACCCACTTATCTATGTCATTGTATTCATCATAAAATTCAGTCATGGGTTTCAAATTTCCATCCATAGTGACTAATTTTATTACATCTTCCATAGATATTGTGGGCTTCTCAACATATGTATCTATCTTCTTCCTTTTGTTTGTCTTTTTGCTTTTGGATGGCTTCTCCTTAGTCAGTTTGGTAGGTTTTGTTCTAGAGGTTTTCAACTCCTTTACCTCAACATCAGAATCTATTATTTCTTCATCAACTTTTGTGATCTTATAGGTTCTTATGGCCTTTGTTTTCACTCTTTTTCCTTCTTTTCCAAATGATTTTCCTTTTGGTATCTCAGGATTGGCAGGTTTCAGAGAAACAGGGGTAGCAGCAGAGCTTCTAGTGGTTCTTGACATGGAGGAGGATTCTACTAGAGCACTTCCTTGTTTCTTATCCTGCTTCTCCTTCTTAGCCTTTTTAGTTCTCTCTTGGAATTACCTCATGGCTTCCTTTGTGGGACCTAGATTCTCAGCCAACTGCTCAACTTCTTTTCTTACTTTTCTGTTAGTTTGAGGTGCTCTGAGCTCAGTATGCAGTTTTAATCTTAGCTCCTCGTATGTCCCAAATCTATCAACTGTTGTGTCTTTTGGTTTTCTTAGAAGATGTTGAGCATACATATTCAAGATTTTTCCATCTACTTCATACCCCATGAGCATGATCCAAATAGTTTTGGGTTCCACTGCTTCCATTAGGGACTGGTCAGTGTTAACCATAAAACATATTTCATTCTTGTACTTCTCAACAATTGATTTAGGGATTCTTTCCCTTGAATGCATCATACTCTAAAAATTCTTGAAGTATCCCCATATTGTGGTTTTCTAAGCTTTATAATCACTAATGTTGAAAAGATGATCTCTGATTTGAATGGTAACTGGCTCATCATTAGTCCAGTGAACACCCTTTACTTGAGGTATTTCATTCATATAGTAGAAAAATAGGCATAGAACCAATGTACCATATTTAAAAGTGTTTCTTATCTTTCTTGATTTTGTTTAGGTTTTCAATTAGCTGGATCTATAATAGCTCACATAGGTCATAATTTGTATTCTTCTTCAACATTTGATATGCTACATATATGACAGTTCTAGAGACTGAATTCTCTCTACTAGAGTGATAGATCTTGTAGCCAATCACCATGGAAGCTAACTTCACATCCGGTTCTAAAATGTCATTAATGGTCATTGCCCTTTTGTCAAACTTTGCTACAGTTACATCAATAACAATTTGGTTTTTCACAAAATTCAACATGGGTAATCCACCAGTTGAGTTTAACCCAGTTACAATTCTAATAACATCCTTGGTAATCTTGAATGGTTTTAACAGTCATATAAATTCATCATGCATCCAACTCAATACATATTGGACCCACTCATCTTCATCAAATGTTGGAAAACCCATAATCTGAATAAAATGTTTAGCAAGTAGTGCCTTATACTCTTGTTTAAGGTCATGATTTTCATCCCTGAGATGACTCTTAAACAAATCTACATACCTTGAGTCCCCAAATTCATCTATGTTTGCATGAATTTAAACCCTAATATCTTTAGTATGTAGCACACCATATGAAACACTTGAAAATGTACGTAATGGGTTGACTTCTATAGATTTGTGTGGATGTTTCTTAATTTTGGATCAAGGCCTTTTAGTAATGTCAATGACCAAAGGTGTAGCCATTGCAAAAAGATAATAAGTTTAAAGCGTTGCAAATAAATACTTTTTTCATGAGATTAGGGTTGATAGATAAATTCACCAGTTGCAGTTCAATTCCTTGTAGTCTTAGCTCATGCACTCTTCTTCTTTCTTTCTTTGAGTGCAAAGTGCTTAAAATGAGGAGTGAACACCTTTTTATGCTTCGTAAAACCTAATTTGCCTTTGTAATAAATGCTCTGCCCTAACTTCATCTAGTTACTCATTTTTTTGAATAATTCTTCATGAATCAGTCCATAAATTTCCATATCAACATCTTTTCTTCTAGAAATCCTTCCAAATGTTCTAAACCAATTCAAAATATCTTCTCTCATTGTGCCAGATCTAGGCACCCACTTACTGGCTGGGGAATTTAATTTTCAATGTAACTCCCCTTGAGCCAGAGCTCCAAATTCAATTCCTATAGGAATTATCAACACTAGATTTTGGTGTGGACTCATTACTATTGTTCTCACTTGTTTTCTTAACCCATATCTTGCTGATTTCATTCTGGATCTCATTCACATCAATTTTTATTTTGCCTTTGTCTTGTCTTTTCTCATCTAGTTTTCTATTTTCCAGACCTCTTCTTTCATTATTCCTCCTTCTATAGAATCTTGCAATATGACCAGATCTATTAAAATTAAAGAAAACAACATTTCTTTGTTTATATGTCTAATTTCCTCTTGATCTACACTGATTAGCCATGTGTCCATAGCCATTACAAGTAAAGCAATAACCATTGAAAGAGTTGCCATTTTCTCTAGAGTTATTCATTATCATACTTTGACATTCATTTGATCTATGACCATACCTATTACACTTGAAACATTGACTGGAGAAGGATGGACCATTTTGATTTACTATGCTTCTGTACTGAGTAGCTCTATGACCAAATTTATTACAATTAAAACAATTTCCATTAAATGATGGATATCTTTGAGAATTAGGCTATCTTACTGGAGCTCTTCTAGGTTTGTTTCTCCCATTCCTTGGTTAAAAATTTCTTTGTCTAGATTCAGAGCTTTCACCTTTCTCATAACCAAGACCATGTTGTCACTAGCCTTTTTCTATCCTTCTAGCAGTGCTTCAAGTTTAGCTAAGATTATCTTGAACTTCTCCTTGTATTCATTTGCAACTTCTAGGTCATGTTTGAGAATGACAATTTTCCTTTCAAGTTCTCTCTCATTATCTCTGCTTTCCTATAGATTAGACTCTAGGAGGCCAACAATTCCATCCAATTTGTAGCATTCTTCAGTTCTTTCTTTTAGATTTTAATTAAGGTCTTCTTCAGTTTTCTTTCTATCTTCAATTTTTTTGGTTAGCCTCATCACCCCAGATTCCATCTCATGTTTTAGGACAACTTATTTGCCTAACATCTCACATTCCTTTGTCTTCTCTTTTAGAGCCTCATCCTTATTGTTGTTCTCATAATGATTTCCTAGTTGAAGAGGTTGTTCTGTCCTCTTTTCATTGGATTTGCTCAGTTTTTCTTTTAAAATCTCAATGAAGTCTTCAACATTTTTGAGGCTCTCTTGCAGCTCTTGGACTTCTACTCTGGCTTGCTCAAGATCTTCTAGAGCGAGATTAAGTTACACTTGAATGTTATATTAATCCATTTTACTACCTTCCAAGATCTTCCTTAAGCTATTAAACATTTTTAAAGGAACTAGGATCTGATACCAATTGTTGGAATTAGGTAGAACAACTGAGAGGGGGTGTGAATCAATTGTCCAAAAACTTTATCATTTGCATCAATATCACTTAAAACTAATTAAAACATTTAAAGCATGATTCATCAACACATGAGAAGAAAAAAATAAACACACATGACACAATGATGTTTTTGACATGGAAACTTGGTTCAAAGAAAAACCATGGTGGGGGTTAACCCACAAAGATTATACTCTGTTAAAAGTATTACATTTGGGAATGCACATGCATCCATGCTCACTACCAAGAGCTCACTACTCAAAAGAAGGCTCACTACCTATAGAAAGGAGATTACAATAAATTTGAATTGATAAATAGCATCAACCAATGCAAGGACTTAGTTCAGCTTAAGCACAGAATACTAACTTGATACACTTCATCTTTGTTCTACTCTATTTACTGCTTTGCCATAATCTAGATCTTAGATCTCTTCTCTTTTGCACTCCTATCTTCCCTTTTCACACTTACTCCATATTCGCATCACACACATTCCTAAATCATTCAAATCCATCGGTTATATATATTTGCATCCTGATTTTCAACCACTTTTCAGTCAGCTTCAAGAACACTTAGAACTTGATTGAAAATTTTGCTTTGTCAGCTAAATCCATGTACAAATTGTAACATGAACCAAAAATTACACTCACAAATCATCAATCAGGTTGGCTACTATCATTGTTTATCACAACTTGTCCAACCATCAACTTCCATACATTTGAGACCAAGATCAATTACAAGGTCAACCTATTCTTCTTTTGTCTGCTATGTCAAACCGTTAACCCGATACTCAGATGCTAATAACTTTTGAATCCTTCATCACCAAAGGCTAAAACTCTAGATTTAGATTATCTTGATAATGCTTATGACTCCTTTAGATCCACAACATACTCTAATTTTCCACTGGAGACATCTAGACCAAGATATTGGACCCTGTCACATGCTCTGTTTTTGGCTACCCAGACTTAGATAAATTCTAATTCTGACTTCTGGTATGAACAAATTAAGTTATGTGGATGAGTGCAATAGTCTTAGTTGCCATCAATGACAACACCTATCATGCAAAGCAGTGTCTCTTGCCAACACCTCTTTGCAGTCTATCCACAAAGTTGTCTTCAATTTCATCAAACTCATCATCTGATTCTACCTTATATTTTTTTGATCTAGAGGTTTTTCCAGAAGTACTAGCTTTGAAGGTAGTCTCTACTTTTGGCAGGGCATCACCAAACTCTCTCATTTCAAAGGTAGTAAGCTTACCAAGAAACTGATTTCAGTCAATAGCTTTTTCTTGCATAAATTCTTCAATTGCAGCTACCTTGTGACTATAGGAGTTTGGTAGTGATTTGAGAATTTTCATTACAGCTTCCTTATCACCGAGGGTTCCCTCATACCTTTTATTCTGGTGACAAGTTCATTAACTCTTTGCATAAAGTCTATTATGTTTTCATTTTCATTCATCTTCAAACTTTCATATTTCACTTCAGACTTTGTAGCTTGGCTTCCTTCATAAAATCATCTCCCTCATTAAGATTTTTCATCTTTTCCCATACCTCATTTGTAGTTTCAAGATCCACAACTTTTATCAGTAGTGAGTCATTAAATGAACTTAGAAGAACATCTTTTTCTTTAACATCCACTTCATATTCTTTAATTTCATCTTTAGTCATCAAACCATTTTGAGGAAAGGTATATTTTGTTTCCGCAACTTTCCATACTTTGTAACCAAGACAAGGAAGATGACTTTTCATTCGTACCTTCCAAAGAGCATAGTTCATTTCATCAAAATGCAGTCTTTCCTTCTTATAAGATATTTTGGATCTTCCTCAAGCTGTTAGACTTTCTTTAGTGGAACCTTACTCTGATACCAATTGTTGAAATGCATCAGACAACTAAAAGGGGCAGTGAATCAATTGTGCTAAAAACTCAAACACTTTTGCACTTAAACATTAACCACTTATCCACACTTATTATAATTAAACAAAGAATGCATGAAATTAGAAGATTAAACATAGATACAACATTAAACACAAGAGACACCAGATTTTTATGTGGAAAACCCCAAGGTGGGGAAAAACCATAGAGAGGATTAGCTCTCAAAATATATTGCAGTCTTTCAAAAATGATGTTCAAGCTTGGTCATTCCATGGGCCTAGAACATACTGGCTCATTGCCATGAAGTATAGCTAGGTCTAGTAGGCTCACTACCTCAAACCTAAACCTAGAAAGATTACAATAAGGGTTGTTAAACTGTACTGGCAACTCACTATCACAATCACCATCTTCTTCATGTGTGAGATTAATACATTAAAGTACAATTGTTTGTCTGTTCTACTCTGCCCTACTCTACCTTATCTCCTCACCCCTTTTTCTTATCATCCCATTTTTGCCTAAATACCACCTTTCCCTAACTCAATTACAAGTATTTATACACTTCATCAACATTGGAATGATCATCAAGGTTGGAATTACAATCATCAATCATTGGAACAATCTCCAAGGTTGGCATTACAAACATTTACAAAATAGGTCCTAACCTAATACAACATTATGCAAAGGAAGTGAAGTAAAGATGTATATAGATCATGCCATGCCTTAGCTAGGACTCAAACACAATCTTCCATTCTTCAACACAATTCCATGATCTTCAAGGGATCTCTGCAATAACTGGAATTAACCAAGTCAGCTAAGACTGGCTACACGCTACATTATCTGGGAACAATCTTCAAACATGATCTCAATTCCTTAACGCAGACCAATGTCAAGATGGGAACATGATTAGGAGACATCCACAAGCATGTTATAATCATCATGAGCAACTGTACGAAACTTAACCACTTTAGCCATAGGAATCTTCTCACCAAAACACATGAACTTCACTGTCTTCAACTGATATAAAAGAAAGATAGCGTCTAGACCACCAAAACATGAACCACTACAATTTTAGGCACTTACCATCATCCTAGACTTCCCTCTAGAACTGTAGAGCAAAATACTTTCTCCCTATCACCAAAGAATAATCAAAGAAAGTAGGTTTTACTCTGGTGAATGTAACTCTCTTAATTCTTCACACCAAAGGTTCAAACTCAAGATTTTGCATCTTTACACATCTCTTTAAATAACTTCCAATCCACAGACCAATATATTCAAGCAGTGAGAAATGTAGAGTAATCTACAAGACTGTTCTTCAGCATACAACTCACTATCTATACTGCACTTCACTGTAACTCACTTGTTTCATCCGAAGGGGCCAATTTTCTCAGTATCCTCAACATACAAAGATTCTAAACAAGTAATAGAATAGGACATAGTTGACACCAATGAGAACAATGATATGTTGACATCAATGACAACACTGATTAGGCACATACTTGCAACACAACATTCCCAACAATAGTCCATGCAACAACCCTTCATCTAACTTCACATATGCATGACCTCCAACCTCCCAAATACCTATTGTATCTTCCATCCAAACCTTAGAACAAAATCCTAATAAAAAATGACAAATTCCACCACATGTTCTATAACAACTCCTTGCCTACCAACAACACCTTGCCCATCAAAATTAAAATTAAAACCAAACACCACAAAATCAAATCTTCCAACACCAACAAATTCCACCTTTCCTATAACAATTAATCCAAAACCAAAAAACCCATATTCCACAACCACCACCTACTCAAGATTTACCTAGAATTGTGCAAACTTTGATCCAAAAGGTTGATGATATGCAACATGGAAACAAAAGAAAAAAAATTGTTTCGAGGATATTTGCCCATACCCATTTGATAGAACCATACATATGCCACCCTTTCCTAAAAATTTTGAAACACCAAAATTTGACAAATACAAAAGAAAGGGAGATCCTAGGGAACACCTTAGGGAATTTTACATTGCTTGCCTAGAAGTCTCATACGATAACACATATTTAATGAGACTCTTTCCTAAAAACCTTGGTGGCCAAGCTATCAAATGGTTTGCTCATCTTCCCCTAGTATTAAGACATTCCATGAGCTTGTGGAGAATTTTGTAAATCATTTCTCCTCCAACTTTGAACACAAAATATCCATGACCAACCTTTGCAACGCAAAAGAAAAGAGTGGGGAATAATTTGTTACATTTTTACAAAGGTGGAAAATCCTAGCAATAAAACTTCTTTGGCCAATTCCAAAAAACAACTAGTCACTATGTTTGTGACTAATTTTAATCAAGAAATGGGGTTCCATTCGCAAATCCAATGCACATCAACCTTTGAGGAGGTTATAGACAAAGGAACAATAATTTAAAGAGCCCTTATTGCTAAAGGCTCTATAAAACTTTAAAACAACGACAACAAGACCAACAACAACAACAAAGTCAACAATAATAACACCAACACTTCCCATACGGACAACGCACAATCCAATGACAAACCTCGCTTTTGGGGTAAAAATAAGAATACCATCAACAACAGTGTCACTGATGTGAAGATCATTCAAAATGTACAAAATCACATTCCACCAAGTATATCTAACAACAACAATAATGTCAATGCTCCTAAGGGACTGCCAAGACAAAACAACAACCCTAAGAGGAAATTCACACCTTTAGGGGAATCCATTGACAATGTCTTGAACAACCTTGTAAAGGTAGATTTGATAACATTACCCCCTATTTAACGTTATGATGAAAATCAATTTAAACCCTCTTGGTTTGATGAGAATGCCTATTGTGAATATCATCATGTGAAAGGGCATACAACATCTAATTGTATGAGGTTGAAAAATTGCATCCAAGACCTTATAAATAGAGGTGATATAACCATCAACAAATCTCTAAAATAGTCACCTAATGCCAACCTAGGATCATATAAGGATCCACTTCTTGATCATAACAAAGGAAAATCCTCATCTTCCAACCAAACATACAATGTCATGCCACCTCCTTATTATTTCGATGCTATTGTGGGTCAAATAGAAGATTATTCTAGCCATGTCAATACCATCATCATTATAGCTAATACACCTAATTGCACCATTAATACTCATCATGTCTGCATCTCCATCTATGGAGCCCCTACCAATGACCAACCTTCTACATCTGCACCTACAAATCCACCATCCACCCACAAGTACAACCTCCTAGATCACCTTCGAAAAAATCTCACACAAATTTCCATCCTTGAATTACTACATACATCTCCCCTCCATAAGGAAGTCGTTGACAAAGCTTTAATGGAAACCCAATTTTCTACCAACTTGAATTTTGATCAATTCCAACTCAATGTAGGCCACATCACTTCACCTCACCACCTCACCTTCTAAGAAAAGAATCTACCTACCTCTAATGCCACACATAATGAAGCCTTACACATAAAAGTCCTAATCCATAAACATACCTTCAAACGAGTCTTAATAGATGGTGTTTCTAGCCTAAATCTTTGCACTCTAAAACTATTAAAACATTTTGGATACTCCAATGTGGTTTTGGACTCTAGTGAGTGTATAAATATCAAAGGATATGATGATTCTGAAAGATTATCTAAAGGCACCATCAAGCTTCCCATTCAAGTGGGACAAAAGATTTTAGAAACCAAATGCCAAGTACTTGATCTTGACCTCCCATATAACATCCTTCTTGGCCGATTATGGATTCATGCCATGCAATCTGTTCCATCCACTTTCCATCAATGCCTCAAATTTCCCCACAATAGCACAGAAATCACTATCTATGTCGATCCTTGCCCTTTCCAATATTGTAGTTTCTTGGAAGGACATGATTGAACTTTTCATCCTTATAACAATGCTAGTAAGAAATCCACCTCTCATGCTAATCCTACACCATCCACTTCATACATTGATCCTTCCAACATCGCAACCACATCACAAACATCCACTCCTCCCGAGGTCAAGGTCAAAGTAAGGAACATGGGATGTGGTGAATATGATCTACATGGTACATTTTGTGTTGTTCTATTACCACCATCTCCTAATACATTTGGTGCTCCTAAGAAAGATGAAATCTGTACGGTTGTCATCAAATGCAAACCATCACCAACATTTGAGAAAAAGAACCTCCTTGAACAAGATAATCTCGAAGATTTATACTCTTGGTTATACAAGGATGAAGAGAATCAAGAAGCTCCTACTTTCCCAACTAAGATCTATGAAAAAGGTCTCGAAATTGTCAAATATATGGGATACAAAGGACAAGATGGTATAGACCTCCATGAACAAGGAATTGTCAAGCCTATTCAAGCAACAAGGAATCCATATCTCCATGGGTTAGGGTATGGAAAACAAGAGTCCCCCTCCATTGATATTGAGTATATCTTAAATGTGGTTGCTAAGGCCTTCCCCATGATAAATAGCATCAACAAAGAGGACCATCAAGAATCCTTCAATGATTTTGCTAAACTTTTTGAATCATCCATATGCACCAACTACACCCTAACCACCATGTTATCTACATCCAATGACCTACCCCTCATCTATCCCTAACTCATAGATTAGGACTCACAAAGACCTCCCATCCTAGATGTCATACAAAATGATGAAGCATTAGCCAAAATGATGGGGATTATAGATCATTTTCCCCTTGGAGACCACAAGGCTAGATATATCATGGAACTAAATGCATCCACATACTTTGGGGAGACAATTGAAACTCTTAGTCACAAAAATATGAAAATAAAAATAACATCCCCTAGTTAAAACCACCTTGTCGCACTTTTGGATGAAGAAAAAATTAAAATAAAGGATGTATCCCCTAGTGAAAAAATCCATGAGGTGCTATGGGATGAGAGAATGGACCTCCCTAAAGTACCTGAGTTCTATCAAGAAAGATCATCAATCCTTGTAGAAAAATCACATGAGATGAACCATGGAACATAAGAGGCACCCAAGATCACATTCTGAGCAAAATCCCTTGCAACAATAGAACAAGAGGCTTTCTTAGCTATCTTCAAACAAAGGAGGCAAAACTTTGCATGGAAATATGCCAACATGCCAAGATTCGATATTGCTCTAGTTTTCCATCATCTTGTAGTACATCCTAATGCAAAACTGGTAAAACAAAAGCTAAGAAAAATGAATCCACAAGTGACACTCCTCATCAAAGAAAAACTCAAGAAACTTTTAGATGTGGGATTCATTCATCCTATAGACTATCCCAAGTGGATATCAAACATTGTACCTATGGTAAAAGTCACTAGGGGCATCCATTGTTGCACAGACATCAGAGATCTTAACAAAGCATACCCTAAGGATGACTTTTTGTTACCCAACATAGACATCATTGTTGATCTCACCACGAAACATAAGCTGTCATTAATAGACATATTTTCTAGTTATAACAAAATTAGGATAGCTGAAGAAGATCAACATAAGACCTCCTTTATATGTCCATGTGTAATGTACTACTAGGTTGTGATGCCCTTTGGGTTAAAGAACGTAGGAGCTACCTATTAGAGAGCCATGATAGTTATCTTCCATGACCTTTTCCACAACATAATGGAAGATTATGTAGATGACCTACTGGGAAATCAAAGACTAGAGAAGACCAATTTAATGTGTTGGCTAAGATCTTTGACAGATTGGAACAATACAAAGTGTGGTTAAATCCCAAGAAATGTGTCTTTGGGGCCACCTCTGGAAAACTCCTAGGATACATTGTGTCAAGAAGAGGAATCAAAGTTGACCCTACCAAGGTCAAGGATATAATGGAAATGCCTCCACCTCAAACAATCAAGAAAGTTTGCAGCCTTCAAGGGAAACTTCAGTCTTGTTGAAATTAAGGAACACTGAGAGGGGAGGTGAATCAGTGTTCTATAAAACTTATTACTTTGTTCCTTTATTAATTTATCACATACATCCAAAAGAAAGAAGCATGAACACAAGAACAAAAACAACAAGATCACAACACATGAACACCAAGATTTTTACGTGGAAACTTGGTTAAGGGAAAAACCACAGTGGGGGTTAACCCACAAGAATTTATACTCTGTTAAAAGTATTACAAATGAGAAAGGCACATGCCTTTGGCCACACTACCCAGAGCTCACTACTCAAAGAGGCTCACTACCTACAAATTAATTACAAAAGTTCACTGGAATGTTTGAACTAAGGAATAGCATCTAACAATGCAAGAGTACAGTTCGTGTTGAGCTCAATACACTGACTTTGCACACTTCACCTTTCTCTGCCCTGCTTCACTGCTCTACCATGATCTAGAGCTTAGATCTCTTCACTTCCCACTTGATTATACTATAATTCACACTTATTCCTTCATATTCACAACTACTCACTTCAAAAAGATTGAACCCATCGATTATATATATCTGCTACATGAAATTGTATCAACTGCAGTTGACCTTAAGAAAAATGTAGACTTTTTAAGAACATTGTTATGTTGGCTGAATTCATGCACAAACACTAAATGCAGACTAAAACCTCTTTATCCAAGTCACCTTACATGTTGGCCAATACCACTGGATCTCACAAAATACTCAACCAACAACTTTTCCTAATTTGCATAATGATCAAACACCTAGTCAGCTTGTTCTTCACCAGACTGAACTGTCTAACCAAAACTTGGTACTTAGATGCTTGTAACTTACAATACCTACATCACTGGAGGCTAAAATATTGGATTTAGGTATTCTTAACATCTCTTAACATTCCTTTAGATCTTCAGCACAATATGATTTCTTGTGGAGAAATGCGACCAAAAATGTTGAGCCCTGTCATATGCCTTGTTCTTGTCTATCCGGACTTAGACAAATCTACAATCTAACTTTCAGTATGATCCACTAATGAAATGTGGATGTTTGTAAGATAGATTTAGTTGTCATCAATGACAAAACCTGACATGCCTAGCAGTGTCTCTTGCCAACAATCTCCCCCTTTGGTATTGATGGAAATAATTAGTGAAATATGACTAAGTGTTAGAACATCTCCCCCTTACTATATACACTTGTGATTTCCAATGCTCCCCCTTATATTAATTCTTCATTTTTCACTACTTTTCCTCTCCCCCTTTGACATCAATGGCAAAGGTTGGGATCCGCATATCAAAATTCATACAAAAATCTTATGTACATGGGTCAAAACTTTAAGTATATACTTCCACATATGAACACACAATCCTTAAGACTTGTTTATTAGCAAAAAAGATATAACCAAAAATGTTTTTCAACCATGATAATTCATCATCCCAGTTCTTCTTTATACTACCCAAAATGGATATATGCCCACTAAACAAAAATGCCTGTGATTCTACCTTTTAAAGATCAATAGGATCACTAGTAGCAGCAACAACTTGGGATTCTGCTAATAGATCATACATAGTTTCTAATTTGGGGAAAATTAGTCCCCAGAGCTCATCCAATCTACCCAAAACTTTAACCTTTTCCTTCTCCAAATCATCCAATTCATTTTGCAAACTCACTACTTGTCATTCTACAGACTCAGTTAAAGGACTATAGGATTGAGATATGTTAGACAATTTGAGCTCTAAGTCCTTAATCTTTTTCTCAATATCTTCAACATCTTTAGACTAATTTAGACAAAACTTATAAATCTTTGCACCTTTAGAGAGAGCATTTTGAATACTCTTTACACTGGTATTAAGCATTAATCTATCATAGCTAATTATTTTCCCTATTTCAGTAAATCTCTTCTCATTATATTCATTTTTTAATTTAACTTCTACTGACTTCTCTAAGGTTTCAAAATGATTACTTACAGAGTTTATCAAACTCTTCAGCTGATCGAAGGGAGAGTCAAATGAATCCATTTGAAAGGTTGGCATAATCTTTTCTAGAATTTTGGAGGCAAGACCAAGCAACTCACTGTCCTCAATGTGAGTTTTTAGAATCTTCTCTCTTGCTTTTGTTTGTGCCATAGATGCTAACTTCATCTTTTGTAGAGGCAAAAGAGTGTCAACATTGATAGGTCCTTGAATCAGCTCTAGTTCATCAAACTCAAGCTTGTCTTTCTCAAGTAATTTCTTTACTGCATCTGCAGTGTCTCTTTCCAAAAATGTAGTTCCATCTTTCAGATCCTTGCTGGTACTATCATCTTGCTTTTGCTCTCAATATTCTCCATTGTTTCTCCTTCTTGTTCATCCTTGTCCTTAATCTCTTTTGCTTCTTGCTCTTTATTCTTCACTAGGACCATCTACTTCTGTAGTCATCTCTATATATTCTCTAGCAGATTGGTCTGGAGGAATTTGAGTGTCCTCTACACAATCCAAATTAACTTCCTCCACCATCTCTTCATCTCCTTTATCTAGCATTTCATCTTTGGGGGAAAAGATATCAGCTTGTTATTCACTTTCTTTCAACTCCTTAACATTTGGAATGAAGGAATCAATTTCATTATCAATTTCTTCTTCAATAATGGGAAGATTATGCCTTTTCAATGCATTCAGAAGAATCTCCTAAGTATCTTTAACTATCTTATCAATCTCTCCTAGCATGAGCATATTCATTCTGATCTTACTCCTGAAGTCCTCCTTCACTTCTTTGAATATCAGGTTCTTTTGATCCAGAGTAATTTGAGGACACAATTTTATTAGCCAATGCTCCCGGAGCTCAAAGTCTTTAGCTTTTGCATTTCCTTTTCTTATTTCTAGAATTTTGGCAAGGCTTTCAAGGATTTTAGAAGTTATTTCAAATAAATTCTTACTATAGATATTAAGGTATTTGACTTTTGCTTCCTCTAAAACTCTCTTGTCAACATCACTGTAGTGATCATAAAATTTAGTCATTGGCTTCAAGTTTCCATCTATAGTAAATGACTTGATGATGTCATCCACAGAAAGAGTAGGCTTCTCAACATAGGCCTCTATCTTATGCCTTTTACTTGACTTTATGCTTCTAGAGGGCTTCTCCTTAGACACTTTAGCAACTTTGGTGCCTGAGACCTTCAACTCATTAACCTCATCATCTGAGTCAGTTTCTTCTTCATCCACTTTCTCCACACTGACATATGTTCTTTTTCCCTTTACCTTTGTCCTTTCTCCTTCCTTACCAGTACGTTTTTCTACAACGGGAGAAGATGACACACTAGAGGTTGAACTAGAACTCCTAGTAGACCTAGCTTTAGAAGTGGATTCCACCATAACACTTCTATGTTCTCTATCTTGTTTCTCCTTCTTAGCTTTCTCTATCCTTTCACTATTTTGTCTCACAACTTCTTTTGTTATGCCAATGCTTTTTGCATACATTTCAACTTGTCTTTAAATCTTTCTCTTAGATTCAAGTTTTCAGAGCTCAACATGCAGTTTCACACTGAGTTCACCATATGTCCCAAATCTTTCAACTGTGGCATCCTTTGGTTTACTCAAAAGGTGTTGAGCATACATGTCCAATACGTTCTCATCGACTTCATACCCCATGGGCATGATCCACACAATTCTTGCTTCAACTGCTTCCATTAAACATTGATTTGTATCCACCATAAAATAGACTGTATCCTTGCATTTTTCAACCACAGATGTAGGGATTATTTCCCTTGATTGCATCATGTTTTAAAAATTATTGAAATATCCCCAAAGAGCAGTCCTTTGGGCATTAGAGTCACCAATTGTGTTCAAGTGTTCTCTTATTTGTATGGAAACAATCTTATCACTGGTCCAACACATGCTTTTCTTGCTAGGTAACTCATTCATGAAATAGAAGAACAAACATAATACCAATGTACCATACTTGAATGTATTCTTCTTATCCTTTTTTATCTTGTTTAGGTTTTCCATCATCTAGTTCTATAGCAATTCACACAAGTTTTGAGGCCTACCTTTTTCATTCCCGTACATTTGACTATTTACTTTACTGTTGCTAATACATTTAGACTTGTGGGATTGTTGATCCTAAATTTTCAGACTATTAGACTTTATGTTGTATGTGGATTTGTTATGCTTAGTATGTTTATGATGTGTTTAGACTTGGATATTGCTTTATTGATGATATTAGATAGATTGTTTATATTATGATGTTAAGGGAAAACTAATTGGGTGATGTTGGATAGAAATTTATTATGTGATTCAATCTTGGGAATGGATGTTTGAAATGCAAAATTTAGAATCTAAATGATAATGTGACCTCCTTGATGCTTATGTGAACTTGTGATATTCCATGCAAGTGTATGTTTTAAATTGCTTTGGCTATTATATGTGTGTGTGTGTGTGTGGGGAACTAACTTTGCAATTGAGTGTGCAGGTATTTCTAACAAGCCACAGAAATTAGAGATCATCCTGGTGGTGCCTACATAAACATTCAGGTTTCAAGCATTTAAATTTGTAGGCCCCTTCCCAAAAACCTTGAAAATTGCTAAGTCTTTTGGCCTTTGCAGTTGAAAGGTGAAAAAGAATAGTTTTAAATGCATGTATCTTTGTACATGCAAACAGGTTTTTACATACAAATGCAAATATACATTGGCAAGCTTGTAGAAATTTCAATCGGCCTTTGAAAATGGTGAAAAAATGAGTTGTATGCATCTTTAAATGCATATCAGGTTTGCATATACATTGAGGAATATATCGCAGATTCCTGGGAATATTCTACTGTTGTATGTGAGGGTTGCATGCATATTGTGTTGTATGTTTGACATACAATGGAAAGATACATTGGAAACATGCAAGGGTCAATGTACATCGAGACAGATGCAATGGTGAATGTTTGTCCGACATACATTGGGAATGTACATTGTAGATATACAAAGGGAGCGCATATACATTCGCTACAGTGCAAGTATACAAGGGGTCTTGTATATTTGGCAACATTTAAAGTAGTAGAGATACATGTGGAGGGGTTTACCTCACATACAAGGAGGAATGTATATGTAGTATACATTCACTATATGTAGAGTGAAAAGTACAGGGGGCTGATATACAAAAGGTAGGGCCCACCGATTGCATATTTTAGCGATTGTATGTTCGCACATACAATCAAATGTGCATTCCTAATATGCAAGGCCTGGACCTAAAAGTTATACATTTTGGTTGATAAAGGTTTTAGTTTTGGAGTGTATATTTTGTTTTGTGTATCCGTGTTGTATGTTTGCGATGTACAAGGCAATGATACAAGGAAAAGGAGGTGCAACCCTAATGTGAAGGAGAAATAAAATGTAGTGAATAAAATTTGAGGTCCATGGGTTGTATAAAGTGCTTGTATGTGCCGATATACAAGCCAGATTTCAAAAGGAGGTACATTCTGATTCATAATGACTTGAAATCCATGGCTTGTATGTATGTGTATGTTGTATATCGTGGATATACAAAGGAGGGAGATACAAGCTGGACCCGAATAAGATTTCAATCTGTTTCATAATAATTTGGGGTCCGTGCTTTGTATGTAGGCATTTGTTTGTATATGCATGTTCTTTTGCATATACAAGGGGGGCGAAAAGAGGCAAAATGCATGTTGGGATGGCAGAAAAGTCAGTGATGGAAACCCAGGGTGCCTACATGGTACATTCTAATCGGTGAATGACTTTCCTAAGTGTTTTGTTAGCACAGGATCTCAGCAAAGGGAGGAGGATAGATGGCCATCTTTTAAACTCTCAACAACAAAAGATTTCTTTGTATCTATGGCTACATTTTAAGTGGGAAAACTTCTGGTACATTCATTGTTGCATCTTGAGAGGGCTATGGGTAGGTAGGCATTGATGGCAGATTTGTAGAGAAGTATGGGTCAAGATGATCAGCCAGCTACCACATTCAAGGATGAAAATGTTGAGCAGCTGCATAGTTCCCAATCTCACCTGCTCCCTTCCCTCTTTCTACCTAGAACATTCAATGATTTGAGTGCCATTCTGTGGTGCGCTGTATTTGGTGGTATTTTGAAAATGCCATGTAATTATTGCTGAGTACACAGTCTTGCTGTAAAATGCAAAGTGTGTTACTCATTTTAGGTTGTTGAAGACTTGGGCATGTTTGGGGGAAAAATAACAAAAAATAGAGTATTTTCTGGGCTATTCTATTTCTTTTGGAGATTATGAGTTGCATTTAAGTGAACCTTGCACATATGTTTAGTTTCTTGTCATTTTATATGAAAAATGCATTATTGTATGTGTTTGTCTATCTGTCTCCATGTGTTGTATGCATTCTCTTCTTTTGAATCTGGTTGCTAAGGGTTTCTCAGATTGTAGGGTATGGATTTCTGTATCACATGCTTAATCTTTAACTTCCAGTCAAGGAGTGGATTAAATTTTTTTAAGTTGAGTATGGAGCAGATTTTATGTCAACTGGGATGTATGTAAGTAGAGACAGTTAAATACTTATCCTTGGGTGGTGTTTGTAAGACAAATACCAGTCCTAACCCCTTGAAACTTGAATGCCAGTTGCAAGCCACTCTCTTGTATACGTCTAATTCACTCCTTGCCCTGAGATAGGCACCGGTCTGCTTCTAGATTAGTAGTTATGATACAAAACCCCCTGCCTTGCATCCAAAACATTAATCCAAATCATTTCAAATTTTCACCCTTTTAGTTTGTAGGAAGTAGAAATAGGACACTTGCATACTCTCATACCTCAACCAGTTAGATATGTCCAAGAATATTGCCAGCCTTGTGATCTATCATGCAAATCTTGGTCCAAACATGAGAGTATTCTACCTGTTATTGTAAAGCTGAATCTTTTTATCATTGGGTGAGTCAAGGTTAAATCTTTATCTATAGGGATACCCCCCTCCTTTGTGTGGCAGAACCAGAAGTGAAGGGGAGGCAACTCACGCAACCTCCCGTGTCTGTTGGTTGAATCAACCTGTGCATTGGAATTGGCAAACCCTCTACCGATTCAAGAACCAACACATCCCACACATGATGTTGTTATCCCTTGTGAAGCTGATCTAGTTCCACAAGGAACCAAGATCAACTTTGTGCATGATGAAATTATGCAATGTTGATTGTCTATTGTTAGTCAGGTTAAGTCTACCACTCTTTTATTTTGAATTCTAATTGGTGTTGTAAGAATTTTGTCTTTGAATTTAATTTTTTTAATTTTAAATTTTGAGACCCCTTTTCATGTGCTTTAACTCAACCCTAGGTTGTAACCCTTGGGTCTAGGGACCTTTTTGACTTGGATAACCCTTGGTAAACCTCTATTTGGACACCTTAACTTCACCCTGAAGTTAAGTAATGAAATTCAAGGCATGGGAGGAGAGGATGAGTGAGTCAAACACTCAACCCCATCCTTACCACTTCCCTAGGTTGGGGATGTCTCCAAGACCCCCAATTGTGGAGGACATTACTCCAAGTCTCTCTCACAATTGGTGAGGGTACCTTGGAGTTGTGTGGTCCCTCTTGGGAGGAAAGGAATGGGACACGTGTCACCCATTCCCTCTTAAGCTCCACTTTTCTCTCCCACATGTTTGAGAGAGGACAAGTGGAAGGGTGAGAGAGACTTGGGGATGGGTGAGTGACATGTGTCATCACCCATTCCATGGGTCTTGCTTGTAGTGGGGAGGAAGAGTGAGGAGGTGACAAGTGTCAACTCACCATTCCTCCAAGCTCATGGGTTGAGCTTATTTTTAATCCCACTTGGAGAAGGTTAGGGGTTGTTGAATTTTTGGAAAATTTTTATTTGTTTGGAATTGACTTTGGGGGAAAAATTAGAGAGAATTTTGTGGCTTATGTTGGAGGAGGATTTGGAGAAGCTCTACATCAACCATCTACCACAGTTGGGCTTTTAAAGGTTGATTTCAAGGCTAAGGCCTTCCCTTATGTATTTTTATTTGTTTGTGTGATGCTATGTGTGAGTTCCATTGTTTGAGTTTTTATTTGTTGTTGTGGGGAAATTTGTAAGGGTGTTGTAAGAGCCTCTCCCACTTGGGAGAAGATGCTCAACAAGTGTGGGGTGGGGGAGGAGTGAACCTCCTCAGGGTCATTTCCTTGATTTTGTGGTATTGTAGCCTTGAGGGCAATAAGAGACTTTGAGTAATATGTGAAATGGCTTGAGAGCCAAAATGGAAGGTTTGTGGAAATTATGTTTAAATGTGTTGGCTAGAGGCCTTATGAGGTATTTGTTTTGGGATATTTGTAGGAGTGGCATTCTTGAGTTGAGTGTGTCCACTCCCCTATGTTAGATTTAGGGGAGACAACTAAGAGGGGGGGGTAAATCAGTTGTACAAAACTTTCTTCCAATTAAACACTTAACTTCACTTTGTAATTTAGTACCATAGTAATAAATCAATCATGGAAACATAATGCAACGAATCAAGAGCAGAAACATATTAACACATGAGACACCAAGATTTTGATGTGGAAAACCTGGTTAAGGGAAAAACCACGGGGTGATTTACCTAAGATTGTATTCTCTATTAGAAGAATAGAAAGAACAAATGGCACATGCCAATTAGGGCTCACTACCTAAGCACACTACTCACAAGAGGCCCACTGGCTACAAGAGACACACTATCTAAAAAAAAAATAAGTATCACATACTTGAACTGGAGAATAGCATCTTCACCATGCTTGAATCAGTTCCATTTAAGCCCAATACTACTGCTCTGCCTTTTGCTCTCCTCCTTGCTACCACACACTCATCTCCACAAGGACACCTTTGAAATGACTTCGCAATCCCTTATTTATACAAGACATCAACTTAGGAATAATCATCTAAGTCAGAAAACATCAACAAGAATATCCGTAGGATGTGTAACTCTTCTAGTCGACCAATCTTAGGAAGAACACCATCATTAGGAAGTTATTCATCAATTGCAAGTTCCAACTTCAATGTAGATCACTAACACAAACTGGACACGATCCAAAGACTTCCATAAGATTGCTTGAATCACCAAGAACATCCACACTTCATCTTCTTACTAGAATCCTTCTCTCCTTCATCTGGAACCTCAAGAACATAGTCTGTCATTACTGTCACAAAGGAATAGATGATTGCGGACCTTCAAATCATGAACCAATTGAGTTGATACTTCACAATGACTTCCTTAACACTCCCTCAAATCTATAGAATAGAATAATGCAATTCCAGATCTCACCGGACCTATCTGTATCACTCTATCACCTTTGAACATGTACCAAAACTAGTTTTACTTGAGTGGCCACAACTTCTTCATATCTTCATGAGGATCTCTAAAATATCTACTAGACCACCTTAAGACACATATCTACAAACCCTTTAAATCGTATCCTCTGATCCTCATCCCACCTTGAGCTTTTACCTTATTGTCATCATTGTGCTTCACTGTTCATGATTGAGACTAATTTTCTTAATATCCTCAGCACACAACTCATCCAATCCTTATCATTAATGCAACAAGAGTATGTTGACATCAATGACAACACTGGTTAGGCCCATACTTGCAACAATCTCCCCATTTATCATTGATGGCAACATATGATGTGAAAAACTATTTTAACCATCAAGACAAGAACTTCTCCTCACTGCCACAACTCCCCCTATCAGCAACAACTATTCACATGTCTCTCCCTTTACTGCCCCCCTTTGATCAGCAACCACTTGTTTTTCACATGTCTTCTCTCCCCCTTTGATATCAATGGCAAAGGGCACATACTTGCAATTTCACCACTTTAGAATCATACTTGTTTCTCCCCCTGAGTAGCAGCTCCCCATTCATCAATCTAGACAATAAGATATGACTGTGATATCCACTAGACTAATGCACATTAGTGCACCTTAGTTCATCACCGGAGGGGCAATTACCCTTGACTTTTCCCTGAGATACTCAAAAGAGTCCTTAGGTAGAGGTTTAGTGAAGATGTCTACAATCTGATCCTTGGAAGGCATAAACTCTAATCTGACTTCATTCTTGTTCACTTGCTCTCTTAAAAAGTGAAACTTGATGGATATATGTTTAGTCTTTGAATGTAACACCTGATTCTTAGAAATATTTATTGCACTTGAATCATCATAGAAGATTGCGATAGGTTCCTCATACTCCACTTTGATGTCTCTTAACATTTGCTTCATCCACAAAAATTGATTGTAACTACCTACTGCTGCAATATATTCTGCTTTAGTTGTAGATAGAGATATTGCCTCTTATTTCCTGCTTAGCCAAGAAACTAATATCTTCCCCAAAAAGAATGCTCCACCACTAGTACTCTTCTGGTCATCCACATCTCCTACCCAATCCGCATCTGTATATGCATGAAGAGAGAAATCATGATCTTTAGGATACCATAGACCATACTCAACTGTCCCTTTTAGATATCTAAAAATCCTCTTGATTGCCATGACATGAGATTCTCTAGGATCAACCTGGAATCTAGCAACAAGACCAATAGCCTGCATAATGTCTAGTCTAGTTTGAGTGAGATACAACAGTCCTCCAATCATTGACCTATACTTTGTTTGGTCAGCCTTAGGAGAGTCATCATCTTTTCTCAATTTACATCTAGTTTCCATGGGAGTATTCATTGGTTTTGAGTCTTCCATCCCAAATTTCTTCAACAATTCTTTCACGTATTTGGTCTGAGAAATGAAGATTCCTTTCTTTGTTTGAGTGATTTGCAGACCCAAAAAGAACTTCATTTCATAAAGCATGGACATTTCAAACTCACATACTATCTCTTCCTCCAAAAATGATATCATCTACAAACACTTCAACAATCAAGATGTTTTCATGATCAATTTTGAAATATAAATTAATGTCAGCAGTACCTTTGTTGAAACTAATCTTTCATACCAGGCTCTTGGGGCTTGCTTCAGTCCATACAGTGCTTTCTTCAACTTGCAGACCATATCACCATAATCAGACAATTGAAATCCATCTAGTTGCTCTATGTACACTTCTTCTTCCAAGTCACCATTCAGGAAGGTAGACTTGACATCCATCTGATATACCTTGAAATCCTTGAAGGCAACAAAGGCAAGAAATAATCTAACTGCTTCAATTTTTGCCATCGGAGCAAAAGTTTCTTCAAAATCAACTCCTTCTATTTGAGAGTAACCCTTGTAGACCAATTTGGCTTTATTTCTGATTACTTCACCAACTTCATTCAGTTTGTTCTAGAAGACCCATTTGGTTCCAATCACATTCTTGTTTCTAGGTCTGGGAACAAGATCTCTTCCTCCATTGCTTTAGTCCAATTTTCATCATTACAGGCTTCATCTACTGTCTTAGGTTCAATCTTTAAAATCAGACAATACTCATCTAAATTTTGAGCAATTCTCCTTCTAGTCTATACACCTTTTCTTGTCACCTATGATCTAATCTTTAGAGCGGTTCAACCTTACATACCTTGGAACTTTGGGAGTTTCTTACACTTTTGATTCTTAATCAGACCTCAGACATTTCAATTTTAATCTGGTTTCATTCTCTACCATAGCCTTGAATATTTTGAATTTCTCAAGAGCTTCTGATTTCTCTTTCAGAAAAGTTACCCACATCATCTGGGAATAGTCATCAATTAGTAACATGAAGTATCTATCACCTTGTACACTCCTGATTCTTGCCAGACCACATAAATCAGTATGAACTAAGTCTAATAATCTAGTAGAAGATTGTTCCTTGCTTTTAAATGAGACTCTGCTTTGTTTTCCAAATTGACATTCTTTGCACAGACTATTTGTAGGTTTCACCAATTTGGGAAGATCTCTTACAACCTGAGTATTGCTTATCTTGATAATATTATCAAAATTCACATGAGACATTCTCCTATGCCACAACCAACTCTGATAAACTTGAACAAATAAGTAACTTTTACCAGTACCAACCAAGTGGAAGATATTACCTTTAGTTTGAGTACCGGATGCAATCTCTATTCCAGAACTTTCAAAGATCTTGCATTTTCCATTCTTGAATTGGAGGTCACAGCCTTTGTCCACCAATTGTCCAACATTAAGAAGATTGTGCTTCAATCCTTCAACATACAGTACATTACTGGTTTTGTTCCTTCCATCAAAAGAAATAGTTCCTCTACCTCTGATTCTACCACTAGAATTATCACCAAATTTTACCACTCCTCCTTCATACCTTTCCAAATCAATGAACTTATTTTTGTCACCTGTCATTGTTGCAAGTATGGACCTAACCGGTATTGTCATTGATGTCAACATACTCCTATTGCATTAATTATAAGGATTGGATGAGCTGTGTGCTGAGGATATTGAGAAAATTAGTCTCAATGAGGAACAATGAAGAACAGTGATGACAATAAAGTAAAAGTCCAAGATAGAATGTAGATCAGAGGTTGTAGATTAAAGGGTTTGTAGATATGTGTCTTAAGGTGATCCAATAGAGATTTTAGAGGTCCGCATGAAGATCTAATAAAGTTGTGGTCACTCAAGTAAAACTGGTCCCGATAGGTGTTTAGAGCTGACGAAGTGTTACAGAAAGGTCCGGTGAGATCCAAATGAATTATCATGTTCTGTGGATTTAAGGAAGTGTTGAGGAAGTCTTTGTGGAGTGGCAACTAGATTGGTTCATGGTTTGAAGGTCTGCAAGCATCTATTCCTTTGTGACAATAATGACAAACTATGTTCTTGAGGTTCTGGATGAAGGAGAGAAGGATTCCAGTAAGCAGATGAAGTATGGATGTTATTGGTGATTCAGGAAAGCTTGTGGTGGTCTTTAGATTGTGTTTAGTTCATGTTGGTGGTCTGCATTAAAGTAGGAGTTCTCTTTCGAAGAACAACTTTTAGATGATAGTGTTCTTCCTAAGATAGGCCGACCGAATGAGTTACACATCCTGCGGATGTTTGCCAACTTAGATGATTGTTCCTAAGTTGATATCTTGTATAAATAAGGGATTGAGAGGCCATTTCAAAAGTGTCCTTGTGGAGATGAGTGAGTGGTAGCGAGGAGGAGAGCGAAAGGCAGAGTAGAAGTATTGGGCTTAAATGGAACTGATTCAAACATGGTGAAGATGCTATTCTCTAGTTCATATATGTGATATTTATTTCTTTGTAGACAACGTGTCTCTTGTAGGTAATGAGCCTCTTGTGAGCAGTGTGCTCGAGCAGTGAGCCCTAATTGGCATTTGCCATTTTGTTCTTTCTATTCTTCTAACAGAGAATACATTCTTGGGTTAATCACCCCATGGTTTTTCCCTTAACCAAGTTTTCCATGTCAAAAATCTTGGTGTCTCATGTGTTGATGTGTCTCTACTCTTGATTTTTTGAATCATGCTTTCATGATTGATTTACTATTAAGCTAGAAAATAACAATGTGGAGTTAAGTGTTTAAACTGAAGAAAGTTTTTGTACAACTAATTCACCCCCCCTCTCAGTTGTCTACCCTCAATCTAACAATTGGTATCAAAGCCAACTTCCTCTAAAAGGAGCTTAACCACTTGAGGAGATCTAGGATGTCATCTTACAAGAAGGATAGTCCAAAGTTTGATGGAACCAATTTTAATCTTTGGAAAGGTCACATGAAATGTCACTTACAATGTATGGGAATGGCGTATTGGACCATGGCTACAACACAGTATGTACCTCCATAGGGTGGTCCGAAAATCCAAAATGAAATCACTGATGCTGAAAACAATCTACAGACTATCGAAGCTCTTCTAAGCGCATTATCTGATTCAAAGCTCTCAAATGTTATTGACCTACCAACTACTTTTGAGATTTGGAAAAAATTGGAACTTTTGGATGAAGGAGACAAGTATGTTAAAAGTGCAAGGCTACAGAGTCTGAAAGGGAGATTTGAAAATCTGAAGATGAGAGATAATGAAAACATTACTACTTTTATGCCAAGAGTAAATGAGATTATTTGTGGAATTAGAAATGCTGGTGGAGTCTCGAATGAAGATGAGATTGTTGGAAAAGTTCTTAGATCCCTTCCTACTTCTAAAATCAAGGTTGTTGCAATTGAAGAATTCAGAGCTCACACAACCATCACAAAAGATCAATTGGTTGGTAAATTGGCTGCATTTGAAATGGCCGAGTTTGGAGATAAACCCCCAAAGACTGAATCTGCATTCAAAGCCAGTGCCTCTATAAAAGGTAAACAAAGGTTTGATCCGGGAGAGAAATCTTCAAGGAAACTATCATGGTATGAAAAAATAAGAAAAGACCTCGAAGAAGAAGAAGCTGAAATTGCTCACCTTGAAGCTCTTATTGCAAAAAGACTACCAAGAGGATCCGGTAAGTATGAAGGGAAATTACCTTTTAAGTGTTTTAATTGCAATAAGATTGGTCATTTTGCCTCAAGATGTTCGGAAAGATTTTCAAGCCCAAATCCTAACAAATCAAGGTTCCAAAAGAATTGTTACTATGCTCATGAAGGAGATGATGAAGGTGTAATAGATGATGAATAAGAGACAGGAGACAAATCTGGAAGTGATTGGGTCATTGCTATCAAAGAAGAAGATCTAATACCCTCTAAATCTGTCAATCATAAAGTTGTAGAAAGAGCTCTAGCTACCCAAATTGAAGAAAAGGATGATTGGGTCATTGATAGTGGATGCTCTCACCATATGATAAGTGACAAAAATAAGTTCATAGATTTGGAAAGGTATAAAGGAGGAGTGGTAAAGTTTGGTGATAATTCTGCTGGTAGAATCAGAGGTAGAGGAACTATTTCCTTTGATGAAAAGAACAAAACCAGTAATATATTGTATGTTGAAGGATTGAAGTATAATCTTCTTAGTGTTGGATAGTTGGTGGACAAAGGCTATGATCTCCGATTCAAGAATGAAAAATGCAAGATCTTTGAAAGTTCTGAAATAAAGATTGCATCCAATACTCAAACTAAAGGTAATATATTCCACTTGGTTGGTACTAGTAAAAGTTGCTTATTTGCTCATGTTGATCAGAGTTGGTTATGGCATAGAAGGTTGTGTCATGTGAATTTTGATAATATCATCAAGATAAGCATAATTACTCAGGCTGTAAGAGATCTTCCTAAATTGGTGAAACCTACTAATAGCTTGTGTAAAGAATGTCAGTTGGGTAAGCTGAGCAGAGTCTCATTCAAAAGTTAAGAACTATATTCTACTAGGTTATTAGACTTAGTTCATACTGATCTTTTTGGTTCAGAAAGAATCAGGAGTGTGCAAGGTGATAGATATTTCATGTTACTAATTGATGACTATTCCTAGATGATGTGGGTAACCTTTTTAAAAGAGAAATCAGAAGCTTTTGAGAAATTCAAAATATTCAAGGCTATGGTAGAGAATGAAACCAGATTAAAACTAAAATGTCTGAGGTCTGATTGAGGTGGAGAATTCACATCCAATGATTTCATAGAGTTCTGTGAGAAATATGGAATAAAGAGATAGTTGTCTGCTCCTAGGACTCCATAGGAGAATGGAGTAGTGGAGAGAAAGAACCAGACCATCCAGGAAGCATCTAGGACCATGATGATGGAAGAAAATGTTCCTTAGATCTATTGGAGAGAAGCTATCAGCACTACAGTTTATACTCTAAATCGAGTTCAAATTAGAAGCAATACCGGTAAGACTCCTTATGAACTTTGGTTTGGCATCACTCCAACTATAAGGTATTTCAAAGTTTTTGGTAGCAAATGTTAGATTAAAAGAGATGAAGATCTAGGAAACTTTGATGCTAGAAGTGATGAAGGAATATTCTTGGGTTACTCTACTCAAAGCAAAGCATACATGTGTTATAACAAGAGATTGAGAAAGATTATAGAAAGTACAAATGTGAAGGTTGATGAAGGAATTGAAAATCCCTCAAGATTTTATGAGTATGATGAAGATGATCAGAATGGTGCTCTGATTCAAGGTGCCCAAGCCTCTTCTAAAAAATAGATTCAAACTGATCCGATAAGTCAGAAAAAAGAGATAAGTCTCAATGAGCCTGATCAAGAATTAGAAGTGCAAGAAACTCCCAAAGTTCCAAGGTATGTAAGACTGAACCACTCTGAAGATTAGATCATAGGTGACAAAAGTAAAGGTGTACAAACAAGAAGGAGAATTGCTCAAGACTCAGATGAGTATTGTCTGATTTCAAAAATTGAACCTAAGACAGTGAATGAAGCTTGTAATGATGAAAACTGGACCAAAGCAATGGAGGAAGAGCTGATGCAAATTGAGAAAAATCACACTTGGGATCCTGTTCTGAAACCTAGAAATAAGAATGTGATTGGAACCAAATGGGTCTTCTAGAACAAACTGAATGAAGTTGGTGAAGTAATGATAAATAAAGTCAGATTAGTTTGCAAGAGCTATTCTCAAATAGAAGGAGTTGATTTTGAAGGAACCTTTGCTCCAGTGGAAAGAATTGAAGCAGTCAGATTATTTCTTGCATTTGATGCCTTCAAAGATTTCAAAGTGTATCGGATGTATGTCAAGTCTAGCTTCTTGAATGGTGACTTCGAAGAAGAAGTGTACATTGAGCAACCGGATGGTTTTCCATTGTCTGATCATGGTGATATGGTATGCAAGTTGAAGAAAGCACTGTATGGACTGAAGCAAGCCCCAAGAGCCTGGTATGAAAGATTAGATAAGCATCTTTTGAAGATTGGTTTCAACAAAGGTACTACTGACAGTAATTTGTATTTTAAAATTGATCATGAAAACATCTTGATTGTTGAAGTGTTTGTTGATGATATCATTGTTGGAGGAAGAGATAGAATGTGTAAAACTTTTGCAAATCAAATGAAAATTTAGTTTGAGATATCCATGCTTGGTGAAATGAATTTATTCTTGGGTCTACAAATCACTCAAACAAAGCAAGGAATCTTCATTTCTAATACCAAATATGTGAAAGAATTGCTGAAGAAATTTGGGATGGAAGACTCAAAACCAATGAATACTCCCATGGCAATCAGATGCAAATTGAGCAAAGATGATGATTCTCCTAAGGCTAATCAGACAAAATATAGGTCGATGATTGGAGGACTATTGTATCTCACTCAAACTAGACCAGACATTATGCAGGCTATTGGTCTTGTTGCTAGATTCCAAGTTGATCCTAGAGAATCTCATGTCATGGCAATCAAGAGGATTTTAGATATCTAAAAGGGATAGTTGAGTATGGTTTGTGGTATCCTAGAGATCATGATTTCTCTCTTCATGCTTATACAGATGCTGATTGGGTAGAAGATGTGGATGATCGGAAGAGTACCGGTGGTGGAGTATTCTTTTTGGGGAAGAGATTGGTTTCTTAGCTAAGCAAGAAACAAGAGGTAATATCTCTATCCACAACTGAAGTAGAATATATTACAGCAATAGGTAGTTGCACTCAAGTTTTGTGGATGAAGCAGATGTTAAGAGATATCAAAGTGGAGTATGAGGAACCTATTTCAATCTTCTATGATAATTCAAGTGCAATAAACATATCTATGAATCTAGTGTTGCATTCAAAGAATAAACATATATCTATCAAGTTTCACTTTTTGAGAGAGCAAGTTAACAAGAATGAAGTCAGATTGGAGTTCGTACCTTCCAAGGATCAGATTGCAGACATCTTTACTAAACCTCTACCTAAGGATTCTTTTGATTATCTTAGGGAGAAGTTAGGGGTTATTGCCCCTCTAGTGAAGAATTAAGGTGCACTAAGGTGCATTAGTCTGGTGGATATAACAATCATATCTTGTGATCCGGATTGATGATGGGGAGTTGCTACTCGGGGGGAGCAATAGGTATGATTCTGAGGTGTTGGAATTGCATGTATATGCTCTTTTCTATTGATGTCAAAGGGGGAGAGAAGACATGTGAAAAACAAGTGGTTCCTGATCAAAGGGGGAGTAGTAAAGGGAGAGAAGACATGTGAATGGTTGTTGCTGATAGGGGGAGTTGTGACAGTGAGGAGAAGTTCTTGTCTTAATGGTCATAACAGTTTTTCACATCATATGTTTCCATCAATGACAAAGGGGGAGATTGTTACAAGTATGGACCTAACCGGTATTGTCATTGATGTAAACATAATCCTATTGCATTAATGATAAGGATTGGATGAGCTGTGTGCTGATGATATTGAGAAAATTAGTCTCAATCAGGAATAGTGAAGAATAGTGATGACAATAATGTAAAAGTCTAATATAGGATGAGGATCAAAGGTTTTAGATTAAAGGGTTTGTAGATATGTGTCTTAAGGTGATCCAGTAGAGATTTCAGAGGTCTGCATGAAGATCTGATAAAGTTGTGGCCACTCAAGTAAAACCGGTCCCGATAGGTGTTCAGAGGTGACAAAGTGTTATAGAAAGGTCCGGTGAGGTCCAGAAATGAATTATCCTATTCTGTGGATTTAAGGGAGTGTTTAGAAAGTCTTTGTGGAGTGTCAACTATATTGGTTCATGGTTTTAAGGTCTACAAGAATCTATTCCTTTGTGACAGTAATGACAGACTGTGTTCTTGAGGTTCTGGATGAAGGAGAGAAGGATTCCAGTAAGCAGATGAAGTATGGATGTTCTTGGTGATTCAAGAAAGATTGTGGAGGTCTTTGGATCATTTCTAGTTCATGTTTGTGGTCCGCATTAAAGTAGGAGTTCACTTTTAAAGAACAACTTCTAGATGATAGTGTTCTTCCCGAGACAGGCTGACCAGATGAGTTACACATCCTGCGGATGTTCTTGTGGATGTTTTCCGACTTAGATGATTGTTCCTAAGTTGATATCTTGTATATATAATGGATTGAGAAGTCATTTCAAAAGTGTCCTTATGGAGATGAGTGAGTGGTATCAAGGAAGAGAGTGAAAGGTAGAGCAGAAGTATTGGGCTTAAATCAAACTAATTCAAGCATGGTGAAGATGCTATTCTGCAGTTCATGTATGTGATACTTGTTGCAAATATGGGTCTAACTAGTGTTGTCATTGATGTCAACATACTCATGTTGCATTAATGAGAAGGATTGGATGAGTTGTGTGCTGAGGATATTGAGAAAATTAGTCTCAATCCAGAACAGTGAAGAACAGTGATGACATCAAGGTAAAATTCCAAGATAGGTTGAGGATCAGAGGATGCGGTTCAAAGGGTTTGAAGATATAAGTGTTTAGATGTTCTAGTCAAGTTTTCAGAGGTCCACATGATACTTGTTGCAAATATGGGTCTAACCAGTGTTGTCATTGATGTCAACATACTCATGTTGCATTAATGAGAAGAATTGGATGAGTTGTGTGCTGAGGATATTGAGAAAATTAGTCTCAATCTAGAACAGTGAAGAATAGTGATGACATCAAGGTAAAATTCCAAGATAGGTTGAGGATCAGAGGATGTGGTTCAAAGGGTTTGAAGATATAAGTCTTTAGATGTTCCAATCAAGTTTTCAGAGGTCAACATGAAGATCAGAAGAAGTTATGGTCACTCAAGTAGAACTGGTTCTGGCAGGTGTTTAGAGGTGACAGAGTGACACAGATAGGTCTACTAGATCCAAAAATGCATTATCCCATTTTATGGATTTGAGGAAGTGTTGAGAACATCCTTGTGAAGTGTGAAGTAGATAGGTTCATGGTTTGAAGGTCCAGAAGAACCTATTCCTTTGTAACAGTGACGACAGACTGTGTTCTTGAAGTTTCGGATGGAGAGAAGGATTCCAGTAAGCAGATGAAGTGCAGATGTTCTTGGTGATTCAGAAGAGTTTGTGGTGATCTATGGATTGTGTCTAGTTCATGTTGATGTTCTACATTAAAATTGGAGCTCAGAATTGAAGAAATACTTCTGGATGAATTATACATCTTGCGGATGTTCTTGTGGACGTTTGCTGACTTAGATGTTTGTTCCTATGTTGATGTCGTGTATAAATAAGGGACTGCGAAGTCATTTCAAGGTGTGACTTATGGAGATGAGTGTGTGGTAGAAAGGAAGAAAGAGAAAAGTAGAGCAAAAGGTTTGGGCTTAAATGGAATTGACTCAAGCATGGTAAAGATGCTATTTACCAGTTCAAGTATGTGATACTTATTCTTTTATAGACAGTGTGTCTCTTGTAGCCAGTGAGCCTCTTGTGAGCAGTGTGTTCAGGCAGTAAGCCCTAATTGGCATGTGTCATTTTGTTCTTTCTATTCTTCTAAGAGAGAATACATTCTTGGGTTAATCACCCCATGGTTTTTCCCTTAACCAGCTTTTCCACATCAAAAATCTTGGTGTCTCATGTGTTGATGTGTTTTCCGCTCTTGATTTGTTACATTGTGCTTTCATGGTTAATCTTCTATTATGCTGCTAATTAACAATGTGGAGTTAAGTGTTTAAAGCAAGAGAAATTTTTGTACAACTGATTCACCCCCCTCTCAGTTGTGTGCCCTAAATCTAACAATTGGTATCAGAGCCAAGTTCCTCTAAAAGGAGCTTAACCACTTGAGGAGATCTAGGATGTTGTCTTACAAGAAGGATAGTCCAAAGTTTGATGAAACCAACTTTGCTCTTTGGAAAGGTCGCATAAAATGTCACTTGCAGTGTATGGGATTTGTGTACTAGTCCATGGTTACAAAGCCGTATGTACCTCCATAAGGTGGTCTAACAACCCTAAATAAAATCACAGATGCTGAAAATAATCTGTAGACCAAAGAGGCTCTTCTAAGCACATTATCTAACTCAGAGCTCTCAAATGTTATTGACCTACCAACTACCTTTGAGATTTGGAATAAACTAGAACTTTTGCATGAAGGAGACCAGTATGTTAAATGTGCAAGGTTACAGAGTCTAAAAGGGAAATTTGAAAAACTAAAGATGAGAGATGATGAAAATATTACTACTTTTATGCCAAGAGTGAATGAGCTAGTTTGTGGAATTAGAAATGGTAGTGGAGTCTTGGATGAAAATGAGATTGTTGGCAAAATTCTCATATCTCTACCTAAATCTTTCAAAATCAAGGTTGCTGCTATTGAAGAATTCAGAGCTCATACCACTGTCATAAGAGATCAATTGTTTAGGAAATTGGCTACATTTGAAATGATAGAGTTTGGAGATGACCCCCCCAAGACTAAATTTGCATTCAAAGCCAGTACCTCTGTTAAAGATAAACAAAGGTTTGTTCCGGGAGATAATTCTTCAAGAAAATTGTCATGGTATGAAAAAGCAAGAAAAGATCTGGAAGAAGAAGAAGCAGAAATTGCTCAACTTGAAGCCCTTATTGCAAAGAGGCTGCCAAGAGGATCTAGTAAGTATGAAGGAAAATTACCTTTTAAGTGTTTTAATTGCAATAAGATTGGTCATTTTGTCTCAAGGTGTCTGGAAAGATTTTCAAGGCAAAATCCTAACAAGCCAAAGTTCCAAAAGAACTGTTACTATGTACATGAAGATGATGATAATGAAGGAGTAATAGATGATGAATCAGAGATAGGAAACAAATCTAGAAATGAATGGGTGTTCATTGCCATTAAGGAAGAAGATACAATGCCCTCTGTATCTGTCAATCTTACGACTGTGGAAAGAGCTCTGGCTGCCCAAATTGAAGAGAAGGATGATTGGGTCATTGACAGTGGATGTTCTCACCATATGACAAGTGACAATAAGTTTGTAGATTTGGAAAGGTATGAAGGAGGAGTGGTAAAGTTTGGTGACAATTCTGCTGGTAGAATCAAAGGAAGAGGGACTATTTCTTTTGATGGAAGAAACAAAACTGGTAATGTTCTCTATGTTGAAGGCTTGAAGCACAATCTTTTTAGTGTTGGACAGCTGGTGGACAAAGGCTATGATCTCTAGTTCAAAAATGGAAAATGCAAGATCTTTGAAAGCTCCAGAATAGAGATTGCATCTGGTACTCAAACTAAAGGTAATATCTTCCACTTGGTTGGCACTGGTAAAAGCTTCTTATTTGTTCAAGTTGATCAGAGCTGGTTATGGCATAGAAGGATGTGTCATGTAAATTTTGATAATATCATCAAGATAAGAAATACTTAGGCTGTAAGAGATCTTCCAAAATTGGTGAAACCTACTAATAGCTTGTGCAAGGAATGTTAGTTGGGTAAGCTGAGCAGAGTCTCATTCAAAAGCAAGGAACTATCTTCTACCAGATTATTGGACTTAGTTCACACTGATCTTTGTGGTCCGATAAGAACTAGGAGTATTCAAGGTGATAGATACTTCATGCTACTAATTGATGACCATTCTTGGATGATGTGGGTAACCTTTCTAAAGGAGAAATCAGAAGCTTTTGAGAAATTCAAAATATTCAAGGCTATGGTAGAGAATGAAACAAGATTAAAGTTGAAATGTCTGAGGGATGATAGAGGTGGAGAATTCACATCCGGTGAGTTCATAGAGTTCTATGAGAAACATGGAATTAAGAGATAGTTGTCTGCTCCTAGGACTCCACAGTAGAATGGAGTAGTGGAGAGAAAGAACTGGACCATCCAGGAAGCATCAAGGACCATGATGATGGAAGTAAATGTTCCTCAGATCTATAGGAGAGAAGTTGTCAGCACTGCAGTCTATACTCTAAATTGAGTTCAATTCAGAAGCAATACTGGTAAGACTCCTTATGAACTTTGGTTTGGTATTACACCCACTGTAATGTATTTCAAAGTGTTTGGTAGAAAATGCTACATCAAGAGAGATGAAGATCTAGGCAAGTTTGATGCTAGAAGTGATGAAGGAATATTTTTGGGTTACTCTACTCAAAGCAAAGCATACTAGTGTTATAACAAGAGATTGAGAAAGATTATAGAAAGTACAAATGTGAAGGTTGATGAAGAAATTAAAAAACCCTCAAGGTTTTATGAGTATGATGAAGATGATTAGAATAATGCTCTAATTCAAGATGCCCCAGTTCCTCCTAAAAAATATATTCAAGGTGATCTGGTAAGTCAAGAAGAAGAGATAAGTTTCAATGAGCTTGATCAAGAATTAGAAATACAAGAAACCCCCAAAGTCCCAAGGTATGTAAGATTGAACCATTCTGAAGATCAGATCATAGGTGACAAAAGCAAAGGTGTACAAACAAGAAGAAGAATTGCTCAAAATTTAGATGAGTACTGTCTGATTTCAAAGATTAAACCTAAAACAATAAATGAAGCTTTCAAAGATGAAAACTAGACTAAGGCAATGGAGGAAGAACTGATGCAAATTGAGAAAAATCACACTTGAGATATTGTTCCCAAACCTAGAAACAAGAATGTGATTGGAACCAAATGGGTCTTCTAGAACAAATTGAATGAAGTTGGTGAAATAATCAGAAATAAGGCCAGATTAGTTTGCAAAGGTTACTCTCAAATAGAAGGAATTGATTTTGAAGAAACTTTTGCTCTGATGGCAAGAATTGAAGCAATTAGATTATTCCTTACCTTTGCTGCCTTCAAGGATTTCAAGGTATATTAGATGGATGTCAAGTCTGCCTTTCTAAATGGTAACTTGGAAGAGGAAGTGTATATAGAGCAACTGGATGGATTTCAGTTGTCTGATCATGGTGATATGGTCTACAAGTTGAAGAAGGCACTGTATGGATTAAAGCAAGCCCCAAGAGCCTGGTATGAAAGATTGGACAAGCATCTTTTGAAGATTGGTTTCAACAAAGGTACTGCTGACAATAACTTATATTTCAAAATTGATCATGAAAACATCTTGATTGTTGAAGTATTTGTTGATGATATCATCTTTGGAGGAAGAGATAGTATGTGTAAAACTTTTACAAATCAAATGAAAAGTGAATATGAGATGTCTATGCTTGGTGAAATAAGTTTCTTCCTGGGTCTGCAAATTACTCAAACAAAGAAAGGAATTTTTATTTCTCAAACCAAATATGTGAAAGAACTATTGAAGAAATTTGGGATGGAAGATTCAAAGCCAATGAATACTCCCATGGTAACTAGATGTAAGTTGAGCAAAGATGATGACTCTCCTAAGGTAGACAAGACAAAGTACAGATCAATGATTGGAGGATTGTTGTATCTCACTCAAACTAGACTAGATATTATGCAAGTTGTTGGTCTTATTGTTAGATTCCAAGCTTATCCTAGAGAATCCTATGTCATGGTAATCAAGAGGATCTTTAAATATCTAAAAGGGACAGTTGAGTATGGTCTGTGGTATCCTAGAGATCATGATTTCTCTCTTCATGCATATACAGATGCTGATTGGGTAGGAGATGTGGATGACTGGAAGAGTACCAGTGGTGGAGCTTTCTTTTTGGGAAAGAGATTGGTTTTTTGGCTAAGCAAGAAACAAGAGGCAATATCCCTATCTACAACTGAAGCAAAATACATAGCAGCAGTACTCAAGTTTTGTGGATGAAGCAGATGCTAAGAGATATTAAAGTAGAGTATGAGGAGCCTATCACAATCTTCTGTGATAATTCAAGTGCAATAAATATTTCTAAGAATCCATTGTTGCATTCTAAGACTAAGCATATATCTATCAAGTTTCACTTTTTGAGAGAGAAAGTGAACAAGGATGAAGTCAGACTAGAGTTTGTGCCCTATAAGGACTAGATTGAAGATATCTTTACAAAACCTCTTCCCAAGGACTCTTTTGAGTATCTCAGGGAGAAGTTAGGGGTTATTGCCCCTCCAGTGATGTACTAGGATGCACTAATGTGCATCAGCCCGGTGGATATCACAGTCATATCTTGTGATTCGGATTGATGATGGGGAGCTACTACTCAAGGGGAGTAGTAGGTATAATTCTAAAGTATTGAAGTTACAAGTATGAGCCCTTTCCCATTGATGTCAAAGGGAGAGAGAAGACATGTAAAAAAAAAGTGGTTGATGATCAAAGGGGGAGGAGTAAAGGAAGAGAAGACATGTGAATAGTTGTTGTTGATAGGGGGAGTTGTGATAGTAAGGAGAAGTTCTTGTCTTGATGGTTTTTCACATCATATGTTGCCAACAATTACAAAAGGGGAGATTGTTGCAAGTATGGGTCTAATCGATGTTGTCATTGATGTCAACATACTCATGTTGCACTAATGAGAAGGATTGGATGAGCTGTGTGCTGAGGATATTGAGAAAATTAGTCTTAATCAGGAACCGTGAAGAATAGTGATGACATCAAGGTAAAAGTCCAAGATAGGTTGAGGATCAGAGGATGCGGTTCAAAGGGTTTGAAGATATAAGTCTTCAAATGTTCCAATCAAGTTTTTAGAGGTCCGCATGAAGATCAAAAGAAGTTATGGTCACTCAAGTAGAACCAGTTCCAGCAGGTGTTCAGAGCTGACAGAGTGACACAGATAGGTCCGGTGAGATCTGAAAATGCATTATCCCATTTTGTGGATTTGAGGAAGTGTTGAGAATGTCCTTGTGAAGTGTGAAGTAGATTGGTTCATGGTTTGAAGGTCTGAAAGAACCTATTCCTTTGTAACAGTGATGAAGGACTATGTTCTTGAGGTTCCGGATGAAGGAGAGAAGGATTCTAGTAAGTAGATGAAGTGCAGATGTTCTTGGTGATTCAGAAAAGTTCGTGGTGATCTATGGATTGTGTCTGGTTCATGTTGACAGTCTGCAATAAAGTTGGAGCCCAAAATTGAAGAAATACTTTCAGATGAAGGTGTTCTTTCTGTGACTGGCCGACTGGATGAATTATACATCTTGCAGATGTTCTTGTGGATGTTTGCCGACTTAGATGTTTGTTCCTAAGTTGATGTCATGTATAAATAAGGGACTGCAAAGTCATTTCAAGGTGTGACTTATGGAGATGAGTGTGTGGTAGAAAGAAAGAAAGCGAAAAGCAGAGTAGAAGGTTTGGGCTTAAATGGAACTAACTCAAGCATGGTAAAGATGCTATTTACTAGTTCAAGTATGTGATACTTATTCTTTTGTAGACAGTGTGTCTCTTGTAGGCAGTGAGCCCTAATTGGCATGTGCCATTTTGTTCTTTCTATTCTTCTAATAGAGAATACATTCTTGGGTTAATCACCCCATGGTTTTTCCCTTAACCGACTTTTCCACATCAAAAATCTTGGTGTCTCATGTGTTGATGTGTTTCTGCTCTTGATTTGTTGCATTGTGCTTTCATGGTTAATCTTCTATTATGCTGCTAATAACAATGTGGAGTTAAGTGTTTAAACCAAGAGAAAGTTTTGTACAATTGATTCACCCCCCCTCTCAGTTGTGTACTCTAAATCTAATAATACTTATTTCTTTGTAGATATTGTGTCTCTTGTAGGCACTGAGCCTTTTGTGAGCAGTGTGCTCGGGTAGTGAGCCCTAATTGGCATGTGCCATTTTGTTCTTTCTATTCTTCTAACAGAGAATACATTTTTGGGTTAATCACCTTGTGGTTTTTCCCTTAACCAAGTTTTCCATGTCAAAAATCTTGGTGTCTCATGTGTTGATGTGTCTCTGCTCTTGATTTGTTGCATTCTGCATTCATGATTGATTTACTATTAAGCTACAAATAACAATGTGGAGTTAAGTGTTTAAACTGAAGAACATTTTGTACAATTGATTCACCCCCCTTAGTTGTTGTCCCTCAATCTAACAGTCATATGGTGAGAACATCCACTATTAATGACCCAATCATCATTTTCTTCAACTTGAGCAGCCAGAGCTCTTTCTACAACTTTATGATTGATAGATTCAGAGGGCATTGGATCTTCTTCCTTGATGGAAATGAACACCCAGTCACTTCTAGATTTGTCTCCTGTCTCTGATTCATCATATGTTACTCCTTCATCATCTCCTTCATGAACATAGTAACAATTCTTTTGGATCCTTGATCTGTTAGAATTTGGCCTTGAAAATCTTTCCAGACATCTTGAGGCAAAATGACCAATCTTATTGTAGTTAAAACACATAAAAGGCAATTTCCCTTCATACTTACCAGATCCTCTTGGCAATCTTTTTGCAATCAAAGCTTCAATTTGAGTAGTTTCTACTTCTTCTTCTTCTAGGTCTTTTCTTGCTTTTTCATACCATGATAGTTTCTTTGAGGAATTCTCTCCCAGATCAAACCTTTGTTTACCTTTTATAGAGGCACTAGCTTTGAAAGCAGATTCAATCTTGGGGGTTCATCTCCAAAGTTGGTCATTTCAAATGCAGCCAATTGATCTCTTGTGACAGTTGTATGAGCTCTGAATTCTTTAATGGCAGCAACCTTGATTTTATAAGAAGCGGGAAGAGATATGAGAATTTTGCCAACAATCTCATTTTCATCCAAGACTCCACCAGCATTTCTAATTCCACAAACAAGCTCATTTACTCTTGGCATAAAAGTAGTGATATTTTCATCTTCTCTCGTCTTCAGATTTTTGAATTTTCCTTTCAAACTTTGTAACCTTACACATTTAACATACTTATCTCCTTCATACAGAAGTTCCATTTTTTCCCAAATCTCAAAAGTAGTTGGTAGGTCAATAACATTTGAAAGCTCTGAATCAAATAATGTGCTTAGAAGAGCTTCTATAGTTTACAGATTGTTTTCAGCATTTGTGATTTCATTTGGGGTTTTCGGACCATCCTATGGAGGTGTATACTTTGTTGTAACCATGGTCTAGTATGCCATTCTCATACATTGCAAGTCACATTTCATGTGACCTTACCAAAAGATTAAAATTGGTTCCATCAAAATTTGGACTATCCTTCTTGTAAGATGTCATTCTGGATCTCCTCAAGTAGTTAAGCTCTTTCTTCCAATTGTTAGATTTAGGGCAGACAACTGAGAGGGGGGGTGAATCAGTTGTACAAAACTTTCTTCCAATTAAACACTTAACTTCACTTTGTAATTCAATATCATAGTAATAAATCAATCATGGAAACACAATGCAACGAATCAAAAGCAGAAACACATTAACACATGAGACACAAAGATTTTGACGTGGAAAACCTAATTAAGGGAAAAACCATGGGGTGACTAACACAAGATTGTATTATCTAATAGAAGAATAGAAATAACAAATGAAACATGCCAATTAGGGCTCACTGGCCAAGCACACTGCTCACAAGAGACCCAGTGCCTACAAGAGACACACTATCTACAAAAAAATAAGTATCACATACTTGAACTGGAGAATAGCATCTTCACCGTGCTTGAATCAGTTTTATTTAAGCCCAATACTATTGCTCTTCCTTTCACTCTTCTCCTCGCTACCACACACTCATCTCAACAAGGACACCTTTGAAATGACTTCTCAATCCCTTATTTATATAAGACATTAACTTAGGAACAATCATCTAAGTTGGCAAACATCAACAGGAATATCTGCAGGATGTGTAACTCATCTGGTCAGCCAATCTCGGGAAGAACACCATCATCCAAAAGTTATTCCTCAAATATGAGTTCCAAATTTAATGCGGACCACCAACACGAATTGGACATGATCCAAATACTTCGACAAGATTGCCTGAATCATCAAGAACATCCACACTTCATCTGCTTACTACAATCCTTCTCTCCTTCATCCAGAACCTCAAGAACACAGTCTGTCATTACTGTCACAAAGGAATAGATGCTTGCATACCTTCAAATCATGAACCAATTGAGTTGATACTTCACAAGGACTTCCTTAACACTCCTTCAAATCCACAAAATAGAATAATGCAATTTCGGATCTCACCGGACCTGTCTGTATCACTCTGTCACCTTTGAACATCTGTTGGAACCGGTTTTATTTGAGCAGCCACAACTTTTTCATATCTTCATGCAAACCTCTAAAGTCTCTACTGGACCACCTTAAGACACATATCTACAAACCCTTTAAACCACATCCTCTGATCCTCATCCTATCTTGGACTTTTACCTTACTGTTATCATTGTTCTTTAGTGTTCTTGATTGAGACTAATTTTCTCAATATCCTTAGCACACAACTCATCAAATCCTTATCATTAATACAATAGGAGTATGTCAAAAGCAATGACAATACTAGTTAGGCCCATACTTACAACACCCTACCCCTTTGAACTCATCCTGGTTGAGTTCTTGTGTTATGTTATCCATGGGTGTAAAATTGTGTTTAGTTGTTTGAATGCCTTGTTGTGATGTGGAATGAGTTCCCTAGTGTGTTGATGACCTCCCTAGCTTAGGGGTGACCCACTTGTGGGTCTATGGTAGGGAGGAGAGCAAGATATTGTGGCTTCTTTCCCCTTTTTGTGTTAATACAAGTTCATTGGAGCTAAGTTGTGAAGTTGGAGAAAACACCTTGTTCTTAGAGTTGATATTTTATTTTCCTTTACTCTTGAGAGAGAGCTTTGCCTACTTAGGAGATTGTGTCATTTGTTGGTTATCAGAGAAGAGGACATTCTCCTCTCTCTTGTTGTAAAAGTATATTTTCTTAAGTTGTGTGTAAGTCATTTTCATTTGCAATAGAAAGTTAAAATTTGTTGATTTAATTCTTATCATTCAAGAAAAGTTTAAGGAAGAAAATTTGTTTTAAAAGTTATTTCATTTGTATGTAAATTTTAAATATATCAAATAGGAAAGTTGTAGTTTTTAATTTTGAGACAAATAAGAAATTTGTATTTAGCCTCTAGGGCCAGGATGTCAGTAGATACCTTGGTTTGAGATTGTGAGATTTCCTTAGGTTCCTTCATTACATCATGTGACCTTAGAGTTATGCCATTAGGATCCTACGGTGTGGTTTTGGGGATGGATTGGCTTGTGGCACATAGAGCCAAGCTAGATTGTCACATAAGGGTGATTAGTTTCTTACATGATAATGGTGCATCGGTTGAGATAATGGGCATTCAGAAGCCCACAATTGTTCGTATGATATCTGCTTAGCAGCTTAAGTGTTCCATGCAAAAGGGATGTCAATGTTCACTATCATGGTTAGTGACAGATTAGAGGATGAGCCTAAGGCTTCATTGGATGATCAACCTATCTTGAGAGAGTTTTTTGACATGTTCTTGCCAGAATTACCAAGTATGCCTCCATGCAGAGAGGTTGATTTCCACATCAATTTAGTGCCAAGTGCAGAGCCAGTGTCTCATGCACCCTATAGGATGACTACACATGATCTCATAGAGCTCAAACTGTAGTTAGAGGAGTTACTTTAGAAGGGGCACATCTAACCTAGCATTTCACCATGGGGTGTATTGGTTATCTTTGTGAAGAAGAAGGATGGGTCTATTTGATTATGCATGGACTATAGGTAGTTGAATAAGGTGATAGTGAAGAACTGTTATCTTCTACTTAGGATTGATGACCTCTTTGACCAGATACAAGGAGCCAGAGTGTTCTCAAAAATTCATCTAAAGTCTAGGTATCACCAATTGCACATCACAGAGGCAGATATTCATAAGACTACTTTTCAAACTAGATATGGCCATTAGGAGTTCATAGTGGTACCCTTCAGTTTGAGGAACGCCCCTGTAGTGTTCATGAGTCTCATGAATGGGGTGTTCCACACTTACTTGGATTAGTTCGTGATCATCTTTCTTGATGATACTTTGATCTATTCGTGGACCGAGGAGGAGCATGTGGATCATTTGCATCAGGTTTTGCAGTGCTTATGAGAGTAGTAGCTTTATGGCAACTTGGCGAAGTGTGCCTTCTTCAAGATAGAGGTACAATATTTGGGGCACATCCTATTAGGTGATGGCATCTCTGTAGATCCATTGAAGATCAGAGCTATTCAAGATTGGCTAGCGCCCCCCAGTGTGACAAAGGTCAGGAGTTTCATGGGATTAGTCAATTATTACCGTAGATTCGTAGAGGGCTTTTTTAGGATAGCGCATCCCATCACTTCCCTTCAGCAGAAAGGGAAGAGTTTCACTTGGACCAAGTAGTGTGAGAGAGCCTTTGGGGTCCTCAAGGAGCATCTTATCAGCGCTCCCATCTTAGCGGTTCTAGATCTTGTTGAGGATTTTATTGTTTGTACAGATGCATCACTTGAGGGTTTGGGAGCTGTGCTTATGCAAGGTGGTAGGGCGATTTCATATGAGTCACATAAGGTCAAGACACACGAGCTGAACTACCCTACTCATGATTTAAAGCTCGCAGCAGTGGTACATGATCTTGTTCATTGGAGACACTTTCTCTTAGGTCATTGCTTTGAGCTCCATTCGAATCACCATAGCTTACAATACATATTCACACAGTCAAATTTGAACACTCACCAGTGGTGTTGGATGGAGTTTTTATACAAGCACAACTTTGATGTCCACTACATCAAAGGGAAGGAGAACATAGTCACTGACGCCTTGAGTTAGAGGCACCATGAGATCCTAACCTTGACCTTGAGTGTGGACTTGAGAGAGCGCATCTTACATCATCTGTCTAAGGATGAGTGGTTTCTTGAGGTACAACAAGAGATCTAGAAATAGAGGGCCCTTAAGGGCAGATTCACAGGATATTCCCTTGAGTCAGATGGTTTGCTTAGATATTGTCAGTGCATCTATGTACCCCGTGCAGGAAATCTTCATGAAGTAATTCTTTCAAAGGCTCATAGAGCACCTTATGCAACACACCCAGGGGTGAAGAAGATGCATGCCAACTTGCGATAGTTATACCTATACATGGGAAAATGGATTGATCAATAATGATAAATATTAACCCAAACATCAATGAAATATGCGAGTAACAAGAATAAACAAATGAAAGCACAAAACTTACAAACTTGTTACTCTGTAGCTTCCATTGTCTGCCTATCTATCCTCAACCTTGATGAAGAAGATTGGCTCTCAGTGAGCTTGCTTCGTTGCTTGTTGACGGTGACAAGAATGGAATGGCTGTGATATTTTGTTGTGTTGAAAATAAGCTTCAAACACAGGGACAATGAATAGACGATGTGGGATGGCTAGAATGATTTCTGCATTAGGAGGGTATATAGAAGGGAATTGAGAAGAATGTGGGCATTATGAGGATGCCAGAAGAAGATTTCTAGAAGAAGTTGGGCATAGTAAGGATGCCTAAATATGTGTCTCCTAATTGCTTAGAGAAAGGTCTTATTTATAGATTTTCTAAAAAGGCAATGGAGGGTGAGGATCAAAAGATGAGATCAATGGCTCTCATTTTTTGTGAATCTTTAATTCATAATGGATGAATTAAAAATTATTTTTTGAAAAGAGTGGGTTATGACAATTGAATTAAGAATTCAATAGTGGAGGATAGTGGGTTTTGACAATTGAATTAAGAATTCAATAGTGGAGGATAGTGGGGGACAATTGAATTAAGAATTCAATGAGTGGAGAATGGTGGGGAATAATTGAATTAAGAATTCAATAGTGGAGGATAGTGGGGGACAATTGAATTAAGAATTCAATAGTGGAGGATAGTGGGGAATAATTGAATTAAAGATTCAATTAGTGGAGGATAGTGGGGAACAATTGAATTAAAAATTCAATTGGTGGAGGATAATTGAATTAAAGATTTATTTTGTGATAATGGAGGATATTAGCTAATTAAATATTAAGAAATATTTAATTATATGTGCAACATAGTGAGGTGGAAGAGATGAGGTGGAAAGATGAGGTGGATTAATGAGATGGATTTAGGGCTTGAGACATTAGAAGAATTTAGGGAATTTAATTAAATAAAATGACTTTATGTAATTATGGGATAATGAACCAATCAAATAAACTTATAATATTTATTTAATTGACAGAAGAAAATAAGAATTAAGATAAATATCAAAATATTTACTTAATTCAACCTGAGCCAATTTTAGGTGTATACATTTTGCCCCTCTTTGAAGCAATGTATTTTATCACATTGTTTCAAAGAATAAATAGTCTGATAATGATACATGCCCCAGTTTGCCCCTAGTATAGGTTATGATGAGATGAAATGGTTGGATGCAGAAGAAAGGGATGAATGATATGGAATGAAAGATAAAAAGATGATAACACACACAAGCAAGTAAGCAAGTATGCACAAATGACACAAGCACAAACAAGGTATTGCCCCTGTCGAGTAGTAAACCCAAGATATGGATCGATGATGTCTAGATTCAAGAATGAAATATGCCGTATATGACTCCAGGTCTAGTTTCAATAATGCAACATCCTATCTAAGACATTTGATACGATAGTGTTGTCATGGCGGGGAATGATATATCCCTAGAGCAACACGAAGGATAGTGTCTAGTTTCAGGAAATGACACATGTCATGTAAGATGCGTGTGTTGGTCTAGTTTTGATAATGCAACATCCTGTCTAAGATAATTGATTGATTAATTGATTGAGTTGGTTTACGACCGGACAAGGATCAAGACCATTGATTGTGATTGGATCATTTGACAAGATTGACTTGACTTGATTGACATGGATTAAGGATAGACTTGCAATTAGATATGGTATGGATATGGATATGGATATAGATATGAGATGCAATTTGATATGGTATGGATATGGAGATGGATATGAACTTCAGTTGGATATAGTATGGATATGGATATGGATATTTGTGACCTTGATATAGCAAGTATTTTGAAGCGCTTTCATCATTGGGCTTTATTATGTTGTAAGAAAATATAAGCATCTAGGTATAATTAAACTGAGATGACCTGAGTATTACTTACATGGATTTTGATATAGTAAGTTAATACAAGCATCTAGTCAAAATTGAATCTAGATGACCTGAGTACTTCTTGCATTTTTCAATAGACAAGGATTGCCCCTTTTCATGTTTAGACCTTAGAGTCCTCGATGATCTTGTGCTGATCACGTCGTTAGACATAAGTCGTCACATTACTAAAGTTTAATCCACAAGTAGCAGACAAAGAAAATAATCATGCCCCCATCATAGCATCTCTAGCTTTTGGCATCCTCGAGTAGCATAGAAAGGCATGATAGCATAAATCAAGACTCTTAATCTTGTAGACACCTAAAAATGTCTCGACCACCAAACTGACTCCCGATATTCCTAATCATATCAATATTCCCTCCTAAACTAATTAATTAAATTTTATTTAATTAATTATCCCTTCATTACCCCATTTCTCATCAATTTATCCCAGACGATTGAATTAATTTCATTAATTCAATAGTTTCAAACCTAGCCAAATGAATTTAGTAAATATGCAATATTTACTAAATCATTTTTTTCCTTTTGCCACTAAATTCAATTAATTAGTTAAATTCATGTTAACTAATTAATTTAACCCATTTATTCTAGCCCTAGGGTTAATTAAATAAAATCAATGTTTAATTAACCCTAAACCCCTCATTTGATGGTTAAACCTAGTTTAACCCACTCTCCCACATTTTCCAAATAAATAAATAGGAATAAATCCACCTAAAATCCCACACCACAATAAATAAATATTTTTCCCATGCCTATACCTCTATTTCCCTCCAAATGAATTTTTAATTCATTTGCATCTCCCCCCCATGATTCTTTTATTTGGGAATAATCTTCCCCCCATAACTTTCCTCTTCCCCAAAATGAATAAAAGAATCACTTTTATTCATAGCCATCCATTTTTCTAGATTAGATCTAGGCCCTCCATGTCATCTCCATTCTCCACCCTTGATCTTTCTAAGCAATCTCCACCCTTGGATCAAGAATCCCTCTAAAAGTCTATAAATAGAACCTCTCCCAAGCCATTTGAAGAGAGTCAAGTCTATGCAAAGTCATAATGTCAAAATCACTCTTGAGCTAGGATAGTGAGTTGCACAATTTGAGTGAGCATTTCACATTGGAATCCATTGTCTAGGGATCATCTTTGTCTTGGCAGCTTGTTTGGGTGCAAAGGCTCCTTCCTCCCTTGATGGGATTGGAGTTTCTTGTAAGATATAACTCTGTGTTTATTGCACTTTGTTTGGTATTTCACCCTAGCTTGCATTTCTGATCTACATTGGCACGCCCGGTGGGGTACTCTCAGCTGTCACCTTGATCCAACTAGTACCTGTTGTGTAGGAACCTGCTCTGCCTGTACCTACTATACAGGAACCTGCTCCACCTATCCCTGTTATGCAAGAACCTGCTGCACCTGTCCCTATCCTGCTGCCACTACCGCTAGCACATCTATCAGCTGGCCATCTCTCCCAATCACTCTCTCCTCTCCATCATTCCCAACCTCCACCAGGAAGTCCTCAATGATCACATCCCCCTCCGCCCGATCCCCCCCATCAGAGTCATCTCCACCATCTGAGTCATCACCCCCTGAACTTGTTGCCTCTTCTGCTAGATCTGTCAATCAAGTAGGCCGATGCATATGCCACCAGATATCATAAGCAACTATGGTCCCTGCATCCCTGACCATGCTCCTCCAAACCCACTGTACTGGCTGAAGCACTGCAAAATCTGCTAGAGCAACCTATGGCTATAGAGGTGCAGGCCAGTAGGATAAATCTTGCAGGGTCTGCGCGTATATCTCCATCTACTGAGGGGTGTCCTGCACCAAACCAAACTAATGCATAACCCATGAGGGTAGATACATCTCTATGCAACGGTCTCCTCAACCCATAAGATATTTTTGCTGAAAGGTGTATGGAAGATGAATAATGTCATCTGGCCACTCCTCACAACTGATGTATGCTTGTCAAACCATGCTAATCATGGCATCCAACATCCTCCGCCAATATCATACCCGACTAGTATATGTGTACTCTGCATCCTGATATAGAAACACAAAGGCCTCAAACTATCATCGATAGTACCCATAGGTCAGCTGAGTGACCAAGATGTGCTCCCAAATCCATACATGTAGCAAAGTCACACCAACATATAAGGCTTTATTATGCAAATAAGCCACTATGTGCATCTCATGATATAACTGCGCTAGCAACAATGGTCCCTAGGCATCGACAATCCCATGCATCACCATCCCCTCTATCACCCCTCCCTAGCCAACTAAAAAACCCCTGCCTCACCTATAAGGTATCACCACGCCTCCAATCAATGCACACATGAACAAGGCAAATGGATCTGCACCTGCAGCCAATGTCCTCTCATAATCCATCTCCCTCTCATTCAGAGAGAGAACAAGACAATCCGCACCAAACAATCTAACCAGTGCCCTCCGCCCACTCTTTATGTCATATCTGACACGTCAAGCGTGGATAGATAGCTTGAGGATGCGACAAACATCCTCAAGTGTGATGGTAATCTCTCCTGTTGGCAACAAAAAATTGCAAGTCTTAGTCCGGTATCTCTCCACCATGGTTGTCATCAGAGCTCTATGAGCTCACAAAATAGGCATCGATGCCACCGTCAGAAGCCCCAAACTCGCCAACCACGCCTTCGCGGCATCATCAAAACCATCAAACAAGGCCATCACAACAAGAACTTGTCGCTCTCATGACTGCAATATGAACCACTCTGTATCCTGCATGCAACATTATGGTTAGATGTCAACCTATCTTCTTCTAAATCAATCTTTCTCTTCTTCTAAGTGTCTAAACATGCCAGCATCAGGTGGCATGCAAATAGACAACCCTTGTGCCATTTTCAAAAAATGGCACTAAAATTTCTTCTAAATAGTGCTAATCTAGAGTATCGCGCTACTGCGCATACCTCTTTGTGCCAATCCAAATAATAGCACTACTACGTGCTATTCTTTGTGCTAATCCAAAAAATAGCACCACTGCGCACTATTCATAGTGTCACTGCTAATTTTGGCGCTAATTAGCCAAATGGTGCCAATTCTCCCAATAGCGCTAGAATAAGTTATAGCGCTACTTCCCAGGATGGCGCTATTACAAATAATAGCACCACTTTGACCCCCATTTGGCGTCAAAATGCCAGAAATCTCTTTCTAGCCAAAATGGCGCTAATCTAGAGGATAGTACTAAAACTCCCACCTAATGGTGAAAAAACTGCCCTACTTTACCTAGGTGGATAGCGCCAATCCAGAGGATGACGCTAGTTCGCCTTGCCCTTGGCGCTACGCGCTTCAATCATGACCCCAAAAACCCTAAAAAATGCATGAAAAATGAAAAAATTACAAAGTCAGGGTTAGGCCCTACCGGGGGTCCAGCGCCGGGTACCCGACCAAACTCTCAGAACTGTTGAGAGATGTGTCAAAGTCTCAGGAACTGGGGGTTGCAGTGAGCCATCTCTCCTTCACTTCTTCTTCTCTAGGGTCAAAGTGTGCAAATGTGGCACTCTTAGGGCCCACTTTGCCTAATATAGTGGGCCATGTCATCCTTCTTTTCCCCCTAGGGTGCAGATCCTAACCTTTTTCCTCTGTTCTTCTTCCTGCCATCCTCTTTTTCCATCCCCTATCCAATCTTCAATCACGTCACATCCTTTTGAGAGCTCACCTGGAAAATTTTTATTTTCCCACCAACCTCTCGAGGGGGCATCCCCTATCCATCTTATTCCTTCCTAGCAGTTGGGGCATATTTTTCTTCGACCTGATGCCACTTCCCTCCTAGGTCCGGACGCCACATCAAAGAGGGGCAAATGTAGACACCTAAAAATATCTCAACCACCAAACTGACTCCCAATATTCCTAATCATATCAATACTCCCTCCTAAATGAATTAATTAAATTTTATTTAATTAATTATCCTTTCATTACCCATTTCTCATCAATTTATCCCAGACGATTGAATTAATTTCATTAATTCAATAGTTTCAAACCTAGCCAAATGAATTTAGTAAATATGCAACATTTACTAAATCATTTTTTCCCTTTTGCCACTAAATTCAATTAATTAGTTAAAGTCATGTTAACTAATTAATTTAACCCATTTATTCTAGCCCTAGGGTTAATTAAATAAAATCAATGTTTAATTAACCCTAAACCTCTCATTTGATGGTTAAACCTAGTTTAACCCACTCTCCCACATTTTCCAAATAAATAAATAGGAATAAATCCACCTAAAATCCCACACCACAATAAATAAATATTTTTCCCATGCCTATACCTCTATTTCCCCCTAAATAAATTTTTAATTCATTTGCATCTCCCCCCATTATTCTTTTATTTGGGAATAATCTTCCCCCCATAACTTTTCTCTTCCCCAAAATGAATAAAAAAATCACTTTTATTCATAGCCATCCATTTTTCTAGATTAGATCTAGGCCCTCCATGTCATCTCCATTCTCCACCCTTGGGTCAAGAATTCCTCCAAAAGTCCATAAATAGAACCTCTCCCAAGCCATTTGAAGAGAGTCAAGTCTATGCAAAGTCATAATGTCAAAATCACTCTTGAGCTAGGATATTGAGTTACACAATTTGAGTGAGCATTTCACATTGGAATCCATTGTCTAGGGATCATCTTGGTCTTAGGAGCTTGTTTGGGTGCAAAGGCTCCTTCCTCCCTTGATGGGATTGGACTTGCTTGTAAGGTATAACTCTGTGATTATTGCACTTTGTTTGGTATTTCACCCTAACTTGCATTTTTGATCTACAAATCTAACCAACACAAAACATTGTTGCATTTAGAGGTGTTTGTTTCTTGCCATAATTGATATTAGATTTAGCTTGAGTGTTTTAGTATGGTGCTCTATTTTGCCTTGGACAGGTTGATGTTTTTCATCAAGATTTTTGTTTGGAAGCGGCCTTTGTTGCTCTTATTTGTCTAGCAGAAGGTATCACAATCCTTATTGGTGGGATGGATGACAAGACATGGGATGGACGAGAAGTGGAGTGGACTCAGACAGATAGAAGGACTAGACATGGAATGGAGGGGAAAGTGGAGCCTCGAGGGTGCATGAGAATAATGGCCTTACCTACGTGACGATGCAGAGGCAACGTAGTTCAGGGTTTGGACCATGGATGGACTAGAGGATAGACGACAAGATATGAAATGGATAGGGAAGCAGAGCCTCGAGGGCACATTGATAATAGCCCTGCCTATGTGACAATGCAGAGGCAACGTAGTTCGACAAGAACCCTGATGGACCCAAGATATGGATTAGATGAGACATGATACAACACATACATGGATCAGATATGGATCAAATAAGACATGATATGGATCAGATATGGAACAAAAAGAGACAAGACATGGAATAGATATGGAACAAACAATACTAATGACAAGGAACCACCACAGATATGTAGATGTATGGAAGATAGTAGATACGGATGGTTATGAGGATGGGCAATAGTGGATAGAAGGAAACAAAGATGTGATCTCCAAGGAATATGTCGCATAAGTGTAACATGCCCCATTGTAGGTAGAATACTTAGGATTTTTCATGGCAATGTTTATGACGAGAGGATAATGAATGATTTGCATGATATGGAGGGATAAGGTATGTCAAGAGACATCTAGAACATTTGTCAACATTGTGCCCCCAATCTTTATCAAGACCAAAGAATAAAGGAAAGGAAGATTGGATGGATGGACGGGATAGGATAGGTATGTACTGGATAGAGGATAGGATAGAAAATGGTATGAAAGGAAACTGGTAGGAGAAGAGTGATATGCCGATGAGACAAGGCGCCCCCAAGTGTAGGTGACATAAAAGATCAACTTACACATGACACCTGTTTGCCAGGTTTTCATCATGGTACTTATCTAAGGTGCCTATTTGCCTGGTTTTCACCATTGGATGAAGGGCTGATTCTTAATATTAGGGGGGATATAAAATTACCTTACTGTTGTTGATACTTTTACATTTGTGGGACTGTTGATCCCAGATTTTTAAACTATTAAACCTTATTATGTTAAAGAAAAACTAATTGGGTGATGTTAGTTAGATGTTTTCTTTAAGAGAAAACAAATCAGGTGATGTTAGATATTTATTTTATAGGAAAAACTAATTGGGTGATCTCCAATTAATGTTACATTACAGGGAAACTAATTGGGTTATGTTAGAAAGAAAATTGTCATGTGATTTCATTATGTTTATAAGAACTGTGGTATGCTTTAGAAATGCATGTATTAAATTTGCTTTAGCTATGATATGTATATGTGGAATTAACTTTGAGGTTGAGTGTGCAGGTATTTCTAACAAAACCATAGATACTAGAGATCATTCTGCACCTTATGTTGTAATCCCTTGTGAAATTGATCTAATTCCACGAGGAACCAAGATCAACTCTATGTTTAGTGCAATGTTGTAATATTGTAATATTGTCTTGCATGAGGTTGAATGGGTTAGGTCTACCCTCTTGTAAATTTGAATTATGATATGTGTTGTAAGAATTGTTTTTTTTTGAATTTTTATCTTATTTTTGAATTTTAAATTTTTAGACCCTTTTCTTGTGTTTTAACTTGACCTTGTGTGTCCTAACTAAGTTAAAATTTACCTTGGGTTATGCCACATGGGTCTAAGGTCACTTTTGACTTGGGTAACCCTTTGTTAACCTCCCTATGGTCACCTTAACTTCATAGTGAAGTTAAGTGACGAATTTGGAGGCATGGAAATGATAGGATAAGTGGGACCAACACTCAAGCCCATCCTTTCTCCATTACCAAGGCTTGAAATGACTCCATGGTCCACCAATAATGGAGGGGCTTATCTTCTTGTTCCCTCACTTTTGGTGAGAGTCCCCATAAAGTGGTGTGGTCCTTCATGAGTGGGATTATTTTTTAAATCCCACTTGGGATAGTGGGGATATTTTTTTAATCCCACTTGGGATAGTGGAGATATTTTTTAATCCCACTTGGGATAGTGGGGATATTTTTTAATTCCACTTGGGATAGTGCGGTTATTTTTTTAATCCCACTTGGGATAGTGGAAAAAGGAGTGAGGTTATTTTATTACATATAATTAAATATTCTTAATATTTAATTAGCTAATATCCTCCATTATCCAAAAATGAATCTTTAATTCATTTTGTCCTCCACTAATGGAATTGAAAATTCAATTTGTCATAATCTACTCTTCCCCAAAAAAATAAATTTTTAATTCATGCACTATGAATTTAAAATTCACAAATAATGAGAGCCCTTGATCTCAACTCTTGATCCTCACCCTCCATTTCCTTTTTAGAAAATCTATAAATAAGATCTTTCTCTAAGCAATTAGGAGGAATAAAACTTGATTCTTGCAAGAGAGGATTTCATTCTTGCAGGGGGACTTCATTCTTGCATTCTTATCATGCCTAATTTCCTCTAAGAAATCTTCTTCTAGCATCCTTATTATGTCCAATTCCTTCTCTATTCTCCTCTTCATAGCCTCATAATGCCAAAATTATTCTATCCATCCTATATCCTCCATTCATTGTCCCTTGCTTGTGATCACAGATAGATTGTTTTTTTTGAGAAGGGAGATTGGAGAGGAGGCTAGAGAGGAACTCTACATCAACTTCATCCATTAAAGGGATTTTTAAGGTTGGAATTCATGGCTTTTCCTTTGTATTTCTATTTGTTTCATGAAGGATGTGTGAAAATTATTTATTTTGCTTGTGTTGTAAATTTTGTTATTGTGGGGAAATTTTATTTGGATGTTGGCAGAGCTTCTTCCACTTGGGAGAAATGCTCATCAAGTGTGGGGTAAGGGAGGAGTGATCCTCCTCAAGTGCATGTCTTATTTCTTTTGAGATGTTGAAAGCCTTGAGGGCATTTGTGTGAATTTGAGAAAATTGGTTATATGGCTTGAGAGCCAAATATGATATCCCTTAGAATTTAATTATCTTGTTTGGCTTGAGGCCATGAGGAAAATTGTGCTGAATTATTGTGAAGGGTGGTAATCTAGAGTTGAGTGTGTCCACTCTCTTACCCCTCTGTAAACTCACCTTTGTTGAGTTTTTGTGTTGTGTTGATTCTCTTGGGTGTATGTGTGTTTTGGTGTGTTGTTTATACCTTGTTGTGAAGTAGATTTTTAAAATACCCTAGGTGTGTGGATGATCTCCCTAGCTCAGGGGTGACCCTCTTGCGGGTCTATGGTAGGGAGGAGAGTAGCTTGTGTGGTGTTTATTCCCTTGTGTGATATGAAAGTTTTCTGGGAGCTTATTGTGAAGCTTGGAGAAGATTATTGGCTCTTAGAAAATATTTTATTTTCCTTAACTCTTAAGGAGGGCATGATAAGAATGCAAAAATGAAATCCCCCTACAAGAATGAAGTCCCCTCCTATAAGAATGAAGTTTTTATTCCCCCCTAATTTCTTAGAGAAGGGTCTTATTTATAGATTTTCTGAAAAGGGAATGGAGGGTGAGGATCAAGAGTTGAGATCAAGGGCTCTCATTATTTGTGAATTTTAACCAGTGCTTGAGATGTGTGCCCATGGGAGGGTGATACTATGTACCCATCCATGAAGGATATATATGGATTATGTGTATGGGAGAAAACTATAACATGTATGTGTTTTTTGTTGTCACCTTATTGACTACCAACCTAAGGGTTGTTGATAGGTCAATATGTGGAGGGTAGTAGAAGCAACAAAGTTCCTTTGGAGGGAATTGTATGGCGTACACATAAAGGCGGCGCGAAATGATAGCAATCGTTTCAACCTTCCGGGAAAGTACTCACTACTTCCCCTTATTAATGGACCAGATACTTGGTTCATACAGTGTTAGCCTAATCCCCTCAATTCTTGAGGATGATATTAGTTGTGGCATGAGCACCTATGATAGTTATGATCTTACCCTGATGTGATTGTTTTAGATATGATGCCACCCCCCACTAGTGTTCTGACACAGTGCTGGTGAGGATGTCGTGTCGCTGATGGTAGCGAGCTGAGCTCGAGGACACGATGCCATGTACTTAGATGTGTGAAGGAGTAGTATATATGTTGTATTCCTACTTGTGCTACGAGGAGTGGTTTCTCACATAAAGTAGAGGGTTCGCTCAAGAGGGCCTTGATTCTGATTGGTTGGCATGTGCGTGGAACCTAGCCATGTGCACCTCTCGCTCAGTGTGTTACTGTATGTGTTTTCTCCGTGGGTACACACTGTACGGGATGCTCCTCTAAGTAGGACATTGCCATACGGTATACGGCCATTGTGTGCTTTCTCTGCTTAGCATATACCATGTGTGATCATGCAGCATGAGGTATGTGACCTGGGTGGCCGGCACATTACTTTTCCATGTGAGGGTTGTGAGAGTAGGCCGCATCCACATGAAGGACTGTTGAGACAGTCACGTTTATTTCCCTCCTTCCTCATGTGGTGACTAGCGATAGTCACGTAGTGTTGTGATGTGTATATTTTAAAGACTGCGAATCTCCTTTCGGTTATTTGTGACTTTTACTTTGCTTGTGTGGACCAGCACTTTGGGTTATCTTTCTTGTATTGGTTTAGCCACGGATAATTTTCTTGGCATGTAACTCTTATGGTTACATTTGATTTATTGTTGAAACTATGTGCATTTTTCTTATTTTATTGTTGGAATTGAGATTTACTCTTTCTTATTTATATTTTGGTGGCTAAACTCATTGACTTTCCTGTTTTGAATGCTGGTCTTGTGTTGTGATGTGATTCCTCATTAGGTATGGTGAGATCCACCCGTTTAAGTGTATACGAGGAAGTAGACACAGGGAAACCCTTGAGGATGGGGGTATGTGTGAGATGTTCTAAGCTCTAATTCACTACCTTCTTATTGTTTGACTAAATCTTGGGGGCTAAAACCCTCACACAAACAAGAGATATGTCATTGTGGCTTGTATGGAAGGGCTCACTAGGTGGGTCATTTCCATCAAGACACATGGATATGGATTTTAGACATGGTTATTGGTTATGGACTCATGGTTACTTTGGATATTGATGGTACTATGACATCCACATGAACCCCTATGTAGCCTTGTGATGTGTATGAGTATGTATGTATATGTAGGTGGTACAATTGTCATATATGTAGTTGCATATTAAAATATAGATGAGAACAAAATTTGCATCATTATGCTTTGAAAAGTGACAAACTATTGCATTATATGTAAAGAGATGTCATGTATGCTACGAAAGCAAAGATTGAAATTATGTATATGTGTGTATGTATGCTCCATTTTATAGATAGTTGCATATGAAAAGTTAGAGAATTGAAAATTTTATGTCTTGAAAGTGCATTTTGCTACAAATTATGAGAAAATTGTGTGTTTATGCTTGAATTACATGTTTATATGTTTATATGTTGTGATCAGTGCTTTCAGATGATTAGGGACAAGAAAGGGATGATATCGTAACACTCGTATTTGAGAGGCTTATGGTATCATGACCCTCTTCCTAATGACCATTGATGCTTCAGCTATTTTATGATATATGCACATGTACTTTGACGTGTGCTTAGAGTGTTACAAGTACTGAGTATCGACTCCACCTGGATTCACATGCCTGAGCATACTCTTATTATCCTCGATGGTGGTTACTGGAGATAGTCATAGGCCCTATTCCCTATACCCTAGCCCACTATACCTTGTCAGTGTAGTGTTCCCATGTTGTGGTCTTACCATCTAGATTGCCCTTATACTCATGTGGAGTTTGCCAGTCCATTTGTTAAGATTTTTCTCCTTGGCTTCTTTTTGATTGTATCAAATTTCTTGGTTTAGTGTGTACTTTGGCTACATCTTAGTATTTGTAGGCTTCTAGGAGTAAGCCTAGTCCTAGGGGGTAGGATGTAACAAGCCTTCCTATTGAGGCCTACACTTTTTCATTTCCATTCATGTGACTTTTTATCTTACTATTGCTGATACTTGTTTATTTGGGGGACTGTTGATCCTAGATTTTTGAACTATTAAACCCTATTATGTTAAAGGAAAACTAATTTGGGTGATGTAAAATAGATGTTTATTTTATAGGAAAAACTAGTTGGGTGATGTTAGAAAGAAAATTGTCATGTGATTTCATTATGTTTATAAGAACCATGGTATGCTTTAGAAATGCATGTATTAAATTTGCTTTGGCTATGGTATGTATATGTGGAATTAACTTTGAGATTGTGTGCAGGTATTTCTAACAAAACCACAAATATTTGAGATCATTCCGCACCTTATGTTGTAATCCCTTGCGAAGCCGATCTAGTTCCACAAGGAACCAAGATCAACTCTATGTTTGGTGAAATGTTGTAATGTTGTAATGTGTCTTTCATGAGGTTGAATGGGTTAGGTCTACCCTCTTGTAAATTAGAATTATGATTTGTGTTGTAAGAAATATAGTTGAATTTTATTTTTTAAAATTTAAATTTTTGAGACCCTTTTCTTGTGTCTTAACTTGACCCTGGGTGTCTTCACTAGGTTAAAATTGACCCTGGGTTATACCCAATGGGTCTAGGGTCACTTTTGACTTGGTTAACCCTTGGTTAACCTCCGTATGGTCACCTTAACTTCACAGTGAAGTTAAGTGACGAATTTGGAGGTATGGGGAAAATAGGATGAGTGGAATCAACACTCAAGCCCATTTCCAAGTCATGGAATGACCCCATGATCCACCAATAATGGAGTGGTTTGTCTTTTTGTTCCTCACTTTTGGTCGGAGTCCCCCATGAAGAGGCGTGGTGTGTCATCCACTCCCTCTTTAATTTTATTTTACTAATTTTATTTCTTTATTTTTTTTTTTCCTCCATGTGTTGGAAAAGGACTATGGTGGGGGACCTCATGAGTGGGGATATTTTTTATCCCACTTACGATAGTGGGGATATTTTTTAATCCCACTTGGGATAGTGGGGATATTTTTTTATTCCACTTGGGATAGCGGAAAAAGGAGTGGGGTTATTTTTTTACATATAATTAAATATTTTTAATATTTAATTAGCTAATATCCTCCATTATCCAAAAATGAATCTTTAATTCATTTTGTCCTCCACTAATGGAATTGAAAATTCAATTTGTCATAATCCACTCTTCCCAAAAAATAAATTTTTAATTCATCCGCTATGAATTTAAAATTTACAAATAATGAGAGCCCCTGATCTCAACTCTTGATCCTCACCCTCCATTCCCTTTTCAGAAAATCTATAAATAAGACCCTTCTCTAAGCAATTAGGAGGAATAAAACTTGATTCTTGCAGGAGGGGACTTCATTCTTGCATTCTTATCATGCTTAATTTCCTCTAGGAAATCTTCTTCTGGCATCTTCATAATGCCCAATTCCAACTCTATTCTCCTCTTCATAGCCTCATAATGCCGAAATTATTCTAGCCATCTTATATCCTCCATTCATTGTCCCTTGCTTGTGATCATAGAGAGATTGTTTTTTTTAGAAGGGAGATTGGAGAGGCTAGAGAGGAACTCTACATCAACTTCATCCATTAAAGGGATTTTTAAGGTTGGAATTCATGGCTTTTCCTTTGTATTTTTATTTGTTGCATGAAGGATGTGTGAAAATTATTTATTTTGCTTGTGTTGTAAATTTTGTTATTGTAGCGAAATTTTATTTGGATGTTGGCAGAGCTTCTTCCACTTAGGAGAAATGCTCATCAAGTGTGCGGTAAGGGAGGAGTGATCCTCCTCGAGTGCATGCCTTGTTTCTTTTGAGATGTTGAAAGCTTTGAGGGCATTTGTGTGAATTTGAGAAAATTGGTTATATGGCTTGAGAGCCAAATATGATATCCCTTGGAATCTGATTATCTTGTTTGGTTTGAGGCCATGAGAAAAATTGTGTTGAATTATTGTGAAGGGTGGTACTCTAGAGTTGAGTTTGTCCACTCTCTTACCCCTCTGTAAACTCACCTTTGTTGAGTTTTTGTGTTGTGTAAATTCCCTTGGGTGTATGTGTGTTTTGGTGTGTTGTTTATACCTTGTTGTGAAGTGGATTTTTGAAATACCCTAGGTGTGTGGATGATCTCCCTAGCTCAGGGGTGACCCTCTTATGGGTCTATGGTAGGGAGGAGAGCAGCTTGTGTGGTGTTTCTTCCTTTATGTGATATGCAAGTTTTTTGGGAGCTTATTGTGAAGCTTGGAGAAGATTTTTGGATCTTAGAGAATATTTTATTTTCCTTAAGTCTTAAGGAGAGCATGATCTTTTAATAGCTCCTTCCTTGTCGATTTTCTAGAAGGAGAAAATTATCTCCCTATTGTTGTATAAATTGTTATTTTTTTTTTAGTTGTGAGGAAACCCTCTGTTCTTGGGTTGATAGTTGTAATTTTCTTGTTCATTAAATTTTACCATTTAGAAATAAGAAAAGGAAAAGAAAATTTATTTTTAAAAGGATATTAAAATTATCTAGTTCCTTCTTCTACTACTTGCAAAGTTGTGAGTTAGTTGATGTTTTAATTAAGTTTGTAAAAGTATTATTTCTGTGTAAGCTTAGTGGAAATATTAATTTTACATTTGTTATAAGTGAAGTTGTAATTTTTCTACCATGAAAGAAATGAAATTTGGGTTGTAGTATTGCTTTTGAAATTACCGCCACCTTGAGGGTCTCTTCCCAGGATCGTGTACGCACATGTACTTGGCACCCTGCCGTCAACTGTATTGTTTTCACCTTAAGCATACGCCGCCGAGCACGCCTACACATGCGAGGGGGTTTTCAAAGTAGTAAGGAAAAAATTTTGATAGTTCATATCATGACCACATGACGCATGTGGGCATGACATGTGTGATGCATGTTGTGACCACATGGGAAATGTGGGCATGACATTTTTTTTTCTTTTTTTCTTTTTTTAAATATTTAGATAGAAGAAGGTGGATATGGAAAGACTCAAGTATCTAGTTCCGTGAAAGGTGACAGTCCCACTAGATGGATGTTGTCGCATGAACAATGTTAAGTGTTCTCACAGATGTTGGTAGGGGATCATATGAAAGGGAGATATGAGTATGTAGATAGCGGATTATGGAAGGTACGATAGTGGATGATGATGCAGAATACAGGACTTATCCAAAGATGGAAGGAAGGTTTATGCAAAAGCATGGACCATAGGATGAGGAAGATATGTAGGATAGTAGTGGAAGGGAGGGGAGATGGAGTTATACGGAAGTGTTATGGAATGGAAGGGAACCATGACCAACAATTGCACATACTGTGATAAACATTGAAGCTAATGATATGAGGGTGGTGTAGGAAGTAATGGAGATTTTTGTTTGGTGGATGAATGATTTAGGAATTTATGGACCCACATAGACTTAGTATTTTTTTGATTTTGGCTTGCCATATGGGAGGGAAGAATTTGAGACTTTTGGATGGAATGGGAGAAAGTGAATGGTTGGAATTCTTGAGAGGTGGATGCCTCATGTAACTTTAGGGCTGTTTGCTTGGGTACCCAAACTATTTTGTTTTTAGGTAGTACCTGTGAAGGTATGTGTTTGGGTGTATGCAGCTTTTGTGTAGTTTTTGGAGTAATCATTTGTTGCTTAGGGACCCACACCTTTTTTAATTTGGCATATAGATTTGCGGGTGCAGGCTTCTCTGTAGAAGGATGTTTCTTTGATTCTTAGCTTTTATATCCTAGGTCATGAGGACTCTTAGGATTTTTTACTTTATAGGTAGAGGCATCCACATATTTGTCATTGAATCCCCGTGGGATGGTAGAAGTGAGGTTGGTGAAAGCTCTTTGTTTAGACACCATGTGCATTTGTTGTCCATGATTGGGATATTGAAAGGATTTATAGATGGATGGATAAGGTGTTGGAAGGAGTGGTGGTAAAACACATGGAGGGGTGTTAGGAGTTGGAAGTAGCGGAGGTATATTAGATGGTGGGATATTTGGAGTTGGAAGTAGCAGAGGTAGATTGGATGGTGGAAGGTGTATGGTCACATGCTTTTGGGATGTGTATGATAAGGGAGGTGGGATATTAGGAGTTGGAAGTAGTGGAGGGAGATTGGATGGTGAAAGGTGTATGGTCAGATGCTTTTAACAATTGTAGGATAATGGAGGTGGAATGGTGACATATGTTTTGGGGATATGATAGGGTTTGCGATGGAAAGTGGTAGACTTAGGAGGAGTGGAGGAAGTACCAACATCTTGAGTTTGCTCACCTTGGGGTATGTATCCAAGGCCATATTCATGAAGGCCTAAGCCTTTACCTTGATAGTTTATATTCTGGAGTATGTGGTGGACAGCAGGATTATGTATAGGTGCACTAGCAGTGAGTTCTTTATTGGATGAGGAAGATGCTATAGCAAATAATGGGTGCTGGTGTTCTAAGAAAGAACATTCATGCACGAAGGTAGTAAGACCAAGGATATATGGTGGAGGATTTGTAGCTTGGTCAATAATGGATGGTGAAGGATCGTTTTGATCTTGATCATCATTATGCTCTTTAAGGTCCCAGTTATGGGGTTGATCATCCATGTGCACTTGGGAGGCAAGTGTCTCATCATAGGAAGTGGAAGTTGTTGGATCACGAATGGGACTAGGTGGAATATGGATAGGAGTAATGGAGGTTTCTCGCTCATGGATGGGTATGGGATCAAGTTGTTCAAGGACATCCTCTACATAGGGCATATCTTGATCATAGAATAGGTAAAGGTTATGGATGGGTTGCATGAAAATGTTTTGATCTTGAGTTGGACTAGGGCTTAATGTTTCCACATGCTTAGGATTAAACTCTTGACATACCTCTTGGGCTGCTTGAATGGAAGTGGAAGGCTCTTGGATAGGCTCTTGGTCAACAACATGAGAACATGATGACTCTTGACTTGGATTCATAATAGGAGACTCTTGAATAGGCTTGATGGCTTGTTGGTCATATGATGGGCTTGAAGGGCTAAGAATGTTAATTGAGGGCTCTTAGATAGGCTCTTGGTCAATAACATGAGGGTGTGATGGACCTTGACTCTGGTGCATGGTAGAAGGCTCTTTGAGAAGCTCAAGGGGTTGTAGGATTTGACATGGTATTGGAAGAATCTTTGGTAAGGTCAAGGACTAGACTTTGGGGACATGGTTGACTTTCTGCTAGTAGTCCTTGGATCACATCCGTTGCAGGTGTATGGGTAGATGGATGGTATAATGGCTGAGCAATAATAGCAGATGATGTTGTAGGCTTAGGACTAGGATTATGTTGGGGACTAATTGGATTGGGTGGATTAGGATTTGGATTGGATGAAGGGATAATCTTACCACAATTTATGATGTTTTTGATCAATCTCTTAAGTTTGACACAATTGGTTGTTGTATGGCCCTTATATCTATGGTATGCACAATAATGGTTTTTATTATATCGATGGGGTTTAGGGATTGGTTCAAAAGGGTCTATCGGTGGCAGCTCAATCAAATTTGTTTGAACTAATTGTTGTACAATTATGTCCAAGGGATCCTGTACTGGAGGATTGGTAGAACATGGGTATGGAGTTGATGAAGGGCTTGATGGACTAGAAGATGGACTAGGGGTAGGATCACATGGTGGTCTTATGATAGGACTTGTTGGCTCATGTGTTGGCATGGGATTGGATGGTGAAGGCCACTCATAAGATGCATTGGCTAGATTGGTATCTCCCTTGTCAAAGGTAATTAAGTCTTTTTGTATTAGGCTAGCATGGTTTAGATACAAAGGTCCACTTGGACTTGCATGCATGTGGTGAAGCATATGAAAGAGCTTTTGGGGGTCCTCTAAGGTTGACATGATGTCACACAAGTGGTTAAGTCTTAAGTCTTTTTTTTGGCAAGTGCTTGGTTATGATTCGATGATGATGTGGATTGTTTGGATGAAGTTGATTAGGATGAAGGTGACTAGGATGATAGTTTATACTAATTTGTTTATGTATTTGGTGTTTATAGCTTGATTTGGCAATGTTCAAACAAATGATTATTCATATACACACATGAATCACTCACACAAGACACATAAGCAAGTTTTTGACTTTGAAAATGAAATGTAATGATTATTAAGCAAGCACTTGAAAACACATCACAAGCCTAATGTCTAGTCAAGTTGGTATGGGCAATTAGGTTTTAGACTAGATTGCACGAGGTTGACTAGGAATTTGAAAGTAAAATCTTGCCACACAGTTGGGAGAAAGGGGTAACCCACCCTTCACCTTCACTTCCCAAAGGTATAAAGTTCTTTGGGGCTTAGCTAAGAGTGAAAAGATTTACAACTCCCAATGAGGGTGTCTTTTGATTCAGCCTTGATTAAGGTCGTCCCTAGGAGTGATGAAATCCCCTAGCAGGCCTCCTAGGAAAGGGTACACAAAAGCAAATCAAGTGAGGTGTTTTTGATCTCCAAGGTCACCTAGTGGTGCAAGGAGAGAGCATACGAATGCACTCTTGATTCACACTCACACTTGTAAATTATCCCTTAAGAAATTGAAATGTGTGACAGACATGTCAATCAATGGTTCTTTTTTTTAGCCCAATTTGAAGGTGTGATTGAAAGACACTGATTGATTTTATGCCCAAGTTGATATGTGATGAAGACAAATGTTTGTTTTAGAAGCCCAAATTGAAGCATGGGATGAAAATAAGATTATGAAGAAATGAGAGATAGAATGAGTGCACCCAGATTATTTTCACTATCCAAATTATTGTATTTACTAATCCTGATGTTGTTCTAGCCTTGTATGATCACCTGCAAGTCACAAAATTGAAAACAAAACACGTAGACTAGCCAAGATGATCGTTATCTGAAAATTGATGATCTGATGAAATCTGATGAAAAATGAATTGATACAGGAAAATGAAGTGCATAATTAGATTCTAGACGAAATGTCATACACTTTGAAAAAAAAAATTTGCTGAAAAAGGAGGAGTTTTGCTCAAGTTATGATGATTTGAAGTTTGCAAGTAGGTTTGATTTTGATTGTGAAAAAAAGATTGTAAAATGGTATGGTCATCTAAAAATGTCTTCACCACTGCAAAGTTTGCTGAGTTCTCTTTTCGATGAGTATTCATTTGTGAATTTTTGACTCTGCATGTAAAAGTTGTGTGAGTTTGAAAAAAAATAGCCTCTTTCGGCATGTAGGAAAATGGATTGATCAATAATGATAAATATTAACCCAAACATCAATGAAATATGCAAGTAACAAGAATAAACAAATGAAAGCTCAAAACTTACAAACTTGTTACCCTGCGGCTTCCATTGTTCGCCTATCTGTCCTCGACCTTGATGAAGAAGATTGGCCCTCAGTGAGCTTGCTTCCTTGCTTGTTGACAGTGACAAAAATGGAATGGCTATGATATTTTGTTGTGTTGAAGATGAGCTTCATACACAGGGACAATGAATAGAGGATGTGGGATGGATAGAATGATTTATGCATTAGGAGGGTATGAATAAGGGAATTGAGAAGAATGTGGGCATTATGAGGATGCCAGAAGAAGATTTCTAGAAGAAGTTGGGCATAGTAAGGATGCCTGAAAATGTGTCTCCTAATTGCTTAGAGAAAGGTCTTATTTATAGATTTTCTAAAAAGGCAATAGAGGGTGAGGATCAAAAGATGAGATCAATGGCTCTCATTTTTTGTGAATCTTTAATTCATAATGGATGAATTAAAAATTCTTTTTTGAAAAGAGTGGGTTATGACAATTGAATTAAGAATTCAATAGTGGAGGATAGTGGGGGACAATTGAATTAAGAATTCAATAAGTGGAGAATAATGGGGAATAATTGAATTAAGAATTCAATAGTGGAGGATAGTGGGGGACAATTGAATTAAGAATTCAATAGTGGAGGATAGTGGGAACAATTGAATTAAAAATTCAATTGGTGGAGGATAATTGAATTAAAGATTTATTTTGGGATAATGGAGGATATTAGCTAATTAAATATTAAGAAATATTTAATTATATGTGCAACATAGTGAGGTGGAAAGATGAGGTGGATTGATGAGGTGGATTTAGGGCTTGAGACATTAGAAGAATTTAGAGAATTTAATTAAATAAAATAATTTTATTTAATTATGGGATAATGAACCAATCAAATAAACTTATAATATTTATTTAATTGATAAAGGAAAATAAGAATTAAGATAAATATCAAAATATTTACTTAATTCAACCTAAGTCAATTTTAGGTGTATACAATACCATTAGGTAGGTATGAGATGCGACATTACAGAATATGTTGCTCATTGCCTGGAGTGCCAGAGGGTCAAGGCCGAGCATCAGCATCTAACAGGACTGTTATACCCTCATTAGATACCTGAGTGGAAATAGGACACCATTTCCATAGATTTTATTGTTGGTCTTCCTATGTCATCACATCGCCATGATGCCATCATGGTGACGGTTGACAAATTGACCAAGGTGGCACATTTCTCACTTGTATGGATGACGTACAATGCACCATCAGTGATGAGAGTATTCTTAGATCAGATTGTTAGATTACATGGGGTACCTCGTTGTATCATTTCTGATAGAAATTAAGTATTTACTTCAGCCTTTTGGAGAGCCTTACAGTAGGCGTTGGGCACACAGCTCAACTTTAGTTTTTCTTATCATCCTAAGATCGATGGACAAATAGAGAGATTTAATCATGTTCTTGAGGATATGCTTTACATGTATGTCATGGAATATCAGAGCAGATGGGAGGAGTATCTGTATCTAGTTGAGTTTGCCTACAACAATGGAATTCACAACTCGTTGGGTATGCCTCCCTTTCAGGCTTTATACGGTAGACCATGTAGGACACCATTGAGTTGGGATCGGATAGAGGACATGGTTGCCATTGGTCTAGAGATAGTTCAAGATATGGATCAGTAGGTCACACTAATTAAGCAAAGACTTCAGGACACACAGGATAGAAGAAGTATGGTGATGCTAAGAGAACTGATCAGAACTTCTCAATGGGTGACAGAGTATTTTTGAGCGTATGACCACACAATATTCCAACCCATTATGGAAAGGGATCTAAGCTCGCACCATGGTTTGTAGGACCTTTTGAGATCTTGGAATGGATAGGACCTGTAGCCTATCATCTAGCCTTGCCACCTAGCCTATCACATATCCATGATGCTTTTCATATTTCAGTCTTATGACATTACATATCTGACTTATCTCATGTATTGGATTGGAGTTCTCTTCAGGTAGAGGCAGATGATCAGCTAACTTTAGAGCCAATTCGCATATTGGCTCATTGGACACTAGGCCTTTGAGGTTGAAAGGTGGACCAAGTTAGAGTCTAGTGGGACATGTGTAATGAGGTCATGGCGACATGGGAGGATGTAGCGAGATTGAGGGCCCTTTATCCTCACCTCTTTGACGACTCCCAGGATGAAGTACAGTCTTAGGGGGAGGATGTGAGGCCTACCTTTTTCATTCCCATACATTTGACTATTTACTTTACTGTTGCTGATAAATTTAGACTCGTGGGACTATTGATCCTAAATTTCTAGACTATTAGACTTTATGTTGAATGTGGATTTGTTATGCTTAGTATGTTTACGATGTGTTTAGACCTAGATATTGCATTACTGATGATGTTAGATAGATAGTTTATATTATGATGTTATGGGAAAACTAATTAGGTGATGTTAGATAGAAATTTTTTATGTGATTCAATCTTTGGAATGGGTGTTTGAAATATAGAATTTAGAATCTAAATTGTAATGTGACTTCCTTGATGCTTATGTGAACTTGTGATATTCTATGAGAGTGTATGTTTTAAATTGCTTTCGCTATATATATATATGTGGAATTAACTTTACAATTTAGTGTACAAGTATTTCTAACAACCCACAAAAAATAGAGATCATCCCACACACGATGTTGTTATCCCTTGTGAAGCTGATCTAGTTCCACAAGGACCCAAGATCAACTTTGTGCGTGATGAAATTTTGTAGTGTTGATTGCCTATTGTTAGTTAGGTTAAGTCTACCACTCTTTTATTTTGAATTCTAATTTGTGTTGTAAGAATTTTGTCTTTAAATTTTATTTTTTAAATTTTAAATTTTGAGACCCCTTTTCATGTGCTTTAACTCAACCCTTAGTGCTCAAAATGAGCTAAACTTGACCCTGGTTTGTAACCCTTGGGTCTAGGGACCTTTTTTACTTGGGTAACCCTTGATAAACCTCCATTTGGTCACCTTAACTTCACCCTGAAGTTAAGTGACGAAATTAGAGGCATGGGAGGGAGAGGATGAGTGAGTCAAACACTCAACCCCATCCTTACAACTTCCCTATGTTGGAGATGTCTCCAAGACCCCCCAATTGTGGAGGAATTTACTCCAAGTCTCTCTGACAATTGGTGAGGGTACCTTGGAGTTGCGTGGTTCCTCTTGGGAGGAAAGGAATGGGACACATGTGTCACCCATTCCCTCTTAAGCTCCACTTTTCTCTCCCACATGTTTGAGAGAGGACAAGTGGAAGGGTGAGAGAGACTTGGGAATGGGTGAGTGACATGTGTCATCACCTATCCCATGGGTCTTATTTGTAGTGGGGAGGAAGAGTGAGGAGGTGACAAGTGTCACCTCCCCATTCCTCCAAGCTCATGGGTTGAGCTTATTTTTAATCCCACTTGGAGAAGGTTAGGGGTTGTTGAATTTTTAGAAAATTTTTATTTATTTGGGATTGACTATGGGGGAAAAATTAGAGAGAGTTTTGTGGCTTATGTTGGAGGAGGATTTGGAGAAGCTCTACATCAACCATCTACCATAGTTGGGCTTTTAAAGGTTGGTTTCAAGGCTAAGGACTTCCCTTATGTATTTTTATTTGTTTGTGTGATGCTATGTGTGAGTTCCATTGTTTGAGTTTTTATTTATTGTTGTGGGGAAATTTGTAAGGGTGTTGTAAGAGCCTCTCCCACTTGGGAGAAGATGCTCAACAAGTGTGGGGTGGGCAAGGAGTGAACCTCCTTGGGGTCATTTCCTTGATTTTGTGGTGTTGTAGCCTTGAGGGCAATATGATACTTTGAGTAATATGTGAAATGGCTTGAGAGCCAAAGTGGAAGCTTTGTGGAAATTGTGTTTAAATGTGTTGGCTAGAGGCCTTGTGAGGTATTTGTTTTGGGATATTTGTAGGAGTGGCACTCTTGAGTTTAGTGTGTCCACTCCCCTACCTGTTTGAACTCATCCTAGTTGAGTTCTTGTGTTGTGTTATCCATGGGTATAAAATTGTGTTTGGTTGTTTGAATGCCTTGTTGTGATGTGGAATGAGTTCCCTAGTTTGTAGATGACCTCCCTAGCTCGAGGGTGACCCACTTGCGGGTCTATGGTAGGGAAGAGAGCAAGATGTTGTGGCTTCTTTCCCTTTGTTGTGTTAATGCAGGTTCATTGGAGCTAAGTTGCGAAGTTGGAGAAAACACCTTGTTCTTGGAGTTGATATTTTATTTTCCTTTACTCTTGAGACAGAGCTTGGCCTACTTACGAGATTGTATCATTTGTTGGTTTTCAAAGAGGAGGACATTGTCCTCTCTCTTGTTGTAAAAGTATATTTTCTTAAGTTGTGTGTAAGCCATTTTCATTTGCAATAGAAAGTTAAAATTTGTTGATTTAATTCTTATCATTCAAGAAAAGTTGAAGGAAAAAAATTTGTTTTATAAGTTATTTCATTTATATGTAAATTTTAAATATATCAAATAAGAAAGTTGTGGTTTTTAATTTTAAGAGAAACAAGAAATTTGTATTTTGTTATTATGAAGAGAGAAAATTAGTTGATGTTAAGTAATAGAAGTATTTACTTAATTGTATTTGTTCTTTTCTTTAAAATGTAAATATTAATAATGCAATGGATATATTTTGCTAGAAAAATGAGTTCTTGCCTTATAGAAAATTGATAAAAGGAAAAATATATATATCTTTTCTTATTGTTTTGAAAAGGAAAATTAGTAAGTGAATAGAAGGAGAAATAAGAAATATATATATATATATATATATATATAATTATAATTATATATAAATTTTGTGTAATTTGATGAATGTATTTTTTTTAATGTATTTACAAATAAATTGATTTTATTAGGCTGCCAAACAAAATTTAAAGGTTACATTTTATATACAAACAAAATTTCACAATTTCAATTTATTTAAAAATGAAATGAAATTATATATATATAATCCCTTAATGATCGTTGTGTGAAAAGAAGAAAATAAACTGAAGGTTCAAAATTTTACAGTGGGCAATTCTGTCATAAAAAATATATATATATATATATATGCATGTGGTGGGGGGTTCAAACCCCCCCACTATTTATTTTATTAAGGGTGTGGGGAGGGGGGGCGGAGCCCCCACCCACACTCCACTATGTGGGATGTGGGTGGGGGCTCTATCCCCCTCCCCACACTCCCCACTACCTCCAAACCCCCGTGGGTTCCCCATGACCCACCGCTAATCTTCTCCGCCATGACCCACAATCGGTCCCTCCTCCGCAGCCTCCGCACCCCCTCTGCGGTCCTCTCACCACCACCAACACCTCCACCGGACCTCCACCCTATGGCCGTTCCTCCACTCCGCTGTTCCCTTTAACTCTGTGGCCTCTTCCTCACAGCACCGCCTAGGGTTTTCCAAAAGAAAAAATATAAATATAAATAAACAATATTTTATAAATAAAATGCAACAGTATACTCATTTAAATATAGATATAAACTTAAATGCCATCATATGTATTTCATATGAGGCCACCATTCAACCTGCAAACAAAACCAAGAAGACAAAATGAGAGAGAGAAAGAGAAAGAAAGAAGAAGAGAAAACAAAGAGGAGAAAATGGAAATGAGTTTAAAAAAAATGGGGTTAGGGCTTTTTCCCTTAAAGAAATTATATTTTATTGTGGGAGGATTCTAGGGCAAAGTGGAATTAAAATCCAATTTAAAATTTAAATTCCCCTTTTGTTATTATTTTTGTTCATTGTTTTAAGTTTGGAATTTATATAGGGAATTTGAGATAATTACTGAAATGGGTAAAACTTTATTCCCTTCGAATATTATTTTTATTTGTTAGTGGATGTTAATAAATAAATTAGATTTACGAATAGAAGGATTTATATTTAATTGATTTTTAATTTAATTTTTGAAGAAAAAGATATATTGGTTTTATTTTAATTCTACTCAATTTAATTAATTGAGATGTGATTATCTAAATAGTTGGGTTAAACCTTTAATCATGAAACCTAAATTGATGAGGATGATTTAAACTACATCATTATTAATTAAAATTTAATATTCATTTTAATCAAGTTGGGGCAATTTAATAACAAAATTAAATTAAACGTTGTTTTAAACCTGACTCGAAAACCTAGTAAACTTTTTAAACGAAGTTTGTAAAACCTATTCCGAGATCTGATCTACCAAGAAATTAGGAATAATGTAAATAATGCAGAGATAACTCTGATTGATAGAAAATGTGAAGGAGAACAAATTGATTGAGTTTTGTTGAAAAACATTTAAAATTATAGAAAATGTGAAGGAGAATAAATTGATTGAGCTTAGTTGAAAAACATTATAAATTTTAGAAAATGTGAAGGAGAACAAATTGATTGTACTTTGTTGAAAAAAGTTCAATTAACTTATTCATCTGAGCTACCTATTCAACTAGTGAGATGTAAGTAATTTAGGAAACCAAATCAGTAAACCTTTCGATTAGAATTAGTTTTAGTACAATAAACCCTAATCATGCCCATGAGGCATTATGCTACCAAATTTTTCCAAAATTTAGGGTTTAGTTAGGTTAGTGAAGTTTAACCCTATTTGGGAATATAATCATGTTTCTTGCCAAGTATTATCATTTGATTTTTTTTGTATTTTATCATCCTCTCATGCATTTGACTTTTGGCTATTGATTTTAGACTTACATCAAAATCCCTTCATTCACATAGGTTAACCTAGGGTTTCGATCATTGATCCTAACCCTATTGGTGACATTAACCGCATTGCTTGGACCCCCTAGTTGGCCTTCATTGCATTTGGTATGCGCACGTGTACATATTACCCCACATTTAACTGTAATGTTTACGCCTTAAGCGTAACATTGCCGAGCACGCTTATGCATGCGAGGGGGTTTCTAGGGAAGTGTGGAATTTTTTTAGATATTTCATGTCATTACCACATGACAAATGTGGGCATGACATGTGTGATGAGTGTCATGACCGCATGGGAAATGTGGGCATGACACAAGTCATTGTTAGCATTCTCTCTTAACATCTGATAAGTTGAATAGATAGTTGTACCAGATACAGAATTCTCCCTACTAGAATGATATATCTTGTATCTAATCACCATTGATGCAAATTTGACATCTGGATCAGTGATGCCATTTATTTCCATTGCCCTTTTGTCAAACCTTGAACTGGTAGCATCAGTCATAGTTTGATTCTTTACTGACTTCAACATTGGCAGTCCACCGGATGAGTTCAACCCTATCACAGCCTTGATGGCATCCTTGGTGATCTTGAAGGGTTTCATTAACCACAAAAACTTATAATGCATCTGAATCAACACATATTGGACCCACTCATCTTCATCGAAGGATGGAAACCCTATAATTTGAGTGAAATGTTTAACTTGCAGTGTCTTATACTTAGGTTTAAGGTAGTGAATTTCATCCCTCAGATGATTCTTGAACAAATCTAATAACTTTGAGTCCCAAAACTCATCTATGTTAGCATGAATATAAGCCCTAATATCTTCAACATGCAACACACCATACAGAACACTTGAGAAGGCACCTAATGGATTGACCTCTACTAGTTTGTGTGGATGCTTCTTAAACTTTGTCCTAGGTCACTCAGTGATATTGACAACCAAACGTGTAGCCATTTCAAAAAGTTCACAAGTTCAAATCTTCGTAGAAAAATACCTTTTTCTCCACAGGATTAGGGTTAGCTGATGAATTCTCCTATCGCACTTCGAATCTTTGAAATCTCAGCTCAAGTGCTCTTCTTCCTATTTTCTTCAAATGTGAAGTGATTAAAATGTTGAATGAATGACTTTTTATGCTCCTCAAAACCTAATTCACCATTGTAATAAATGCTCTACCCTAATACATCTGGTTATTCTATTTCTAAATACTGTCAATCTTTAATTGCTCCACAATCAATTGCTTTAGCTTCTTTTCTTCCAAAATTTGCTTCATTAGATCTACAATAGGCTTCTTTAACTCCATTCATCATTCCAGATTGAGCAACCACTTATTGGCAAGGGCAAATAGATTTTCAATGTAGCTCCCCCTAAGCCAGAGCTCCTGATTCAATTCCCAGAGGAATTATCAGCACTTGATTCTAGTGCGGACCCATTGTCAACATTCATTTCCCCTTTCTTCATCCATGTTTTGTTCATTTCATTTTGGATATCATTCACATCAACTTTCCCCTTGCCTTTGTCCCACTTCTACTCTAATTTTCCTTTAGCTGCCTATGAGTTTTCCTTTTTGCTTCTACAAAATTTAGCAATGTATCTAGATTTGTTGCAGTTGAAACACACAATCTTATTTTTCTAACAATTACATGTTGGAGCAGGTTTAGATTTGCATTGTATTACAATATGCCCAAATGTATTGCAAGAAAAACATCTTCCATTGAACACTTGTTTGTTCTTAGGAGGATTCATTGATCTACTTTTGCATTCTTCAGCCTTATGACCTATCTTTTTGCAATTAAAGCATTGACTAGAGAAAGATGATACATTTTGATTCACTTGACTTCTGCATTGATTAGCTCTATGACCAAACTTATTGCATTTGAAACAATTTCCATTGAAAGATGGATATCTTTGGGCATTAGGTTGTCTTACCGTAGGTCTTCTAGGATTCCTTCTTTGATTTTTTGCTTTAGGATTTCTTTGACCAGATCTAGAGCTTTCACCTTTCTCAAATCCCAAACCATGCTTATCATCTGCCTTCTTCTGACTATTAAGAAACATCTCAAGTTTAGCTGAGCCTATCTTGAATTTTTCTTTATATTCATTTGCAACTTCTAGGTCATGTTTGAGAATGACAATTTGTCTTTCAAGTTGGTCCTCATTATCCCTAGTTTCTTGTAGATCAGATTCTAGATGACCAATTATTTTGTCCAATCTACAACATTCTTCTGTTCTTTCTTTCACAAATTGATTTAGTTTTTCCTTAGTCTTCTTTTTTCCTCAATTTCCATGGTTAGCCTCATCACCTCAAATTCCATCTCATATTTTAGGACAACTGATTTTATAAACTTATCACATTCCTTTGTTTTCTCCTTCAGGGCCTCATCCATGTCATTGTCTTCATTCTGATTTGCTAGCTGATGAAGTAGCTCCCTCCTCTTTTCATTAGATTTGCTCAGTTGCCCTTTTAAGGTCTTAATGAAATCTTCAGCATCTTTAAGGTTCTCTTATAGATCTCTGATTTTTTCTCTAGATATGTCAAGATCATCTATTGCTACTTGAAATTATTGATTGATACCATCAGAATGCTTGAATGAACCCATTGAAAACACCTTCCCAGATCTTCCTTAATATATTAAACTTCTTCTAAGGAACTTGGCTCTGATACCAATTGTTGAAATTAAGGAACACTGAGAGGGGGGGTGAATCAGTGTTTTGTAAAACTTATTACTTTGTTCCTTTATTAATTTATCACATACATCCAAAAGAAAGAAGCATGAACACAAGAATAGAAATAGCAAGACCACAACACATGAACACCAAGATTTTTACGTGGAAACCTAGTTAAGGGAAAAACCATGGTGGGGGTTAACCCATAAGAATTTATACTTTGTTAAAAGTATTACAAATGGGGAAGGCACATGCCTTTAGGCACACTGCCCAAAGCTCACTACTCAAAGAGGTTCACTACCTACAAATAAATTACAAAAGTTCATTGGAATGTTTAAACTGAGGAATAGCATCTAACAATGTAAGATTATAGTTCTGGTTGAGTTCAATACACTGACTTTGCACACTTCATCTTTCTCTACCATGCTTCACTACTCTACCATGATCTGGAGCTTAGATCTCTTCACTTCACACTTGATTCTACTATACTTTGTACTTATCCCTTCATATCCACAACTACTCACTTCAAAATGCTTGAACTCATCGATTATATATATCCGCTACATGAAATTGCATCAACTACAGTTGTCCTTAAGAAAAACTTAGAGAATTTTTAAGAACACTATTCTATCAGCTGAATCCATGCACAAAGACCAATGGGGAACAAAACCATTATATCCAACTCACCTTACATGTTGGTCAATACCATTGGATCTCACAAATTACTCAACCAACAACTTTTCCTAATCCACACAATGATCAAACACCTAGTCGACATGTTCTTCAATGGACTGAACTGTCTAACCAAAACTTGATACTTAGATACTTGTAACTTACAATACCTTCATCACCAAAAGTTAAAATCTTGGATTTAGGTAGCCCTAACATCTCTTAACATTTAATTAGATCCGTAGTACAATATGATTTACTGTGGAGAAATGCGGACCAAAATGTTGAACCCTGTCATATGCCCTATTCCTGTCTATCTAGACTTAGACAAATCTACAATCTGACTTCTAGTATGATCCACTGATGAAATATAGATGTGTAAAATAGATTTAGTTTCCATCAATGACAAAACCTAACATGCCTAGTAGTGTCTCTTTCTGACAAGTCTATCTGCCATTTCATAGCACATATTGTATACAAGTGTCAACGATTTCAACATCTTCTCTGAAAAACACAACATTTGTATGGGATAACCAATGTCAAATGCCTTTGAACAACTAAAAGAATATCTTGTTACACCACTAGTACATATTTCACCAAAGAAAGAACAACCCCTCCTATGCATTTCAACAATAGAAATAGGAATAGAGACCTTGCTAGCATAACAGGATGAACAAGGAAAAGAGAGATCAATATACTATATTAGTCATACCTTGGTGACCTATGAGCTGAATTACACTCCTATTGAATGACCATGCCTTGCCATTGTCTTCACTTCTCAAAAGCTAAGACACTACATGCTCAACCATAAGACAAATCTCATTGCCAAGATTGATCCACTCAAATATCTACTGAATAGAGTAGCTCTCATAGGATGGATGGCTAAGTGGGTTATGATCCTAAGTGAATTTGACATTGAGTACATAGAAAGAAAAGTTATCAAAGGACAAGTGATTGTCGATCAATTGGCTGATGCACCTATCCCAACAGAACAACCATTGCTTTCATAATTCCTCGATGAGTTAATATTTATAATAGCACCAACAATGGATACATGGAAAATGTATTGTTATGGATCCTACACACATCATGGCTCAGGGAAAGGCATCTTGTTTGTTACACCTCAAAGAGTTACTATTCCAAAACCCTACAAAATAACATTTCCATGCACAAACAATGTAGAAGAGTATGAGACCCTCATTACAAGACTTCGTATGGCCACCAATGGAAGATTAAAACTTTTACAGTTTATGGAGATACCCAGATAGTCATTAGATAGGTCAATAATGAGTATAAAACAAGAGATGACAAGCTCCTACCTTACAAAAGAATGGTTGATGATTTCAAGGACTATTTCCATGATATCCATTTTGAGCAAATTCCAAGGTTGAATAATAAAGTAGCAGATGCTATGGCTACTATAGGATCCCTGGTTGACATGAAAAATGATAGAAAAAATGTGAGTCCTAATTGAAGAACTTCCAACGTTGGCCTATGACATACCACAATCTCAGTTAGTATGCAACATTATTGGTCGCTTATCTCCTTGGTGTCAAGAGACCTACATGTACCTCCATGATAACATCATCCCACCAAACCTATCATCCACACAATATAAAACCTTTATCTATCAAGCTTCCCATTTCACAATCATAGGAGATACCCTATACCAAAAAAGTCTTGATGGTACTCTTTTATGATGTCTCGACTCTAGGGAAGTCGAAGTGGCCTTGTAAGAGGTACACAAAGGCATTTATGGGGCACACACTAGTGGACCTACTCTAGAAATTCTTAGAAAAGGGTACTATTAGCCAACCATGGAGCGAGATGCTTACTTCTTTATAAAAAAATGTTTACCATGTCAACAACACGGTGATCTTATCTATGCACCTTCACAAGAGTTGCAACCAATAACAACACCATGGCCCTTTTCAAAGTGGGGACTCAACCTCATAGGAAAAATTCACCCACCCTCATCTAATGGCCATAAATTCATCATTTCTTCTACTGAATACTACACCAAGTGGGTAGAAGCTATTCCACTCACTTTTATCACTGGCATCCAAATCACTAAATTCATCCTCCACTACATAATATGTCATTATGGCGTTCCCTTCTCCATTATCACAGACAATGAGAAACTATTTAAGAACCAAGAATTCCACACCTTATGTGATAAATTCCATATCCAACATCATTTTTCCACACCATATTACCCACAAGGTAATGGTCAAGCTGAAGCTTCTAACAAAACCATCTTACGCATCCTGAAGAAGATAGTTAATGAAGCTGACCATGACTAACACCTTCAGCTTAACCCCGCCCTATGGGCCTATTATAAAAGTAATCACATACCCACATTATCCACACCATACTCATTAGTATTTTGTTTCGAAGCTATTTTTCCTATCGAGGTCGAGCTCTCTTCTCTCAGGATTTCATTGCAGAATATAATCACTAAGGAGGAGTACTGAGTTGCAAGATTGAATGAGCTAGAACTCCTAGATGAGAAACACCTGAATACTCTTAATCACCTTCAAGACTATCAAAACTACCTATGTAGAATCTACAACAAAAAGATCAAGAACTGCAAGTTTGAGATAGGTGACCTTGTCCTTCTGGAAAATTAGAGAAACCTATAAGAGCGCCACAAGAAAGGAAAATTTGAACCTAATTGGTTGGGACCATATGTCATCATAGCTAGATATGGATTAGAATCTTGTCATCTTGCAACACCTAAGGGGCAGCTTCTAGATGAGTGTATGAACATCATGCACCTGAAAAGGTTCTATACATAACACATCAAGTATCCCAAATCAAAATATACAAAAAAAATAAAAAAATCAAGAAAAGCCTGAGTGCAATAAAGTCATCTAATGGTGAAAATTAGTTCCTTGACACCTTGAATAACTACTATGGTGGAAACTTGCCTCACCAGCGACATGTGTAGTGGATGGTTTTACCATCTAATAAGTCCTTTCACCTACCATGACATTCCATATCACTTACATTCCATGGTTTGGAATTCTAAAACATTCAATCCTATCACCCCACCCCACATCATCATACCCAAGGCTAAACCATTGAAAGAGGATCCATGTATGCTCCTTGTATAGCTTAAAAACTCCAAAAAACCCAAAAACATCAAAAAACAAAAAAATCCAAAAAAATTAGAAAACTAACAAAATCCAAAAGCAATAGAAAATCCAAACCCCCCGCAAAAAAAAAATTACAAAACTCCAAAAATAATCCCACATTATCATCACACTTATCCAAACCACTTAACACATCATTATCCAACATTATCTCATTTATCTCGAACAATCCCTACATTATCACTACAAACCAAAACTACATATTCATCAACACCAAAATCTTAAAGTGCCTTGATCTCGTCGACACAGGCTATCTAGATAGTCTAGAATACGAAAGAAGTATCCAGTACTTAGGTAGAAAAGATGCTCCCATCCAACCCGTTTGGATGGTCCCTATTCCTTGAGCTTACTAAATCTAAACAAGCAATACACAAACTAAGCATACTCCCAAAAACATCACATCTTATGCAAAAATCATCAATCAAAAAACCAATCATAATCATAACATATGGCCTATTATCGATTTGTCTATCTTCTGAAATTTATCCAACAACATCCAACTGATTCTTGCCTTAATGTATCATTCCTACAATAGGAAGAATCCATCATCCTATCAACACTTATCTTGGAAAGAGATACAATGGTTGTTTATATGGTTTATTGGTCTTTTTTATTATTAATTTTTATCTTTTGTCTCATTTAGGGATCATTCCAAAGCTACCTTGATCTCACTATGTCATGGTATGTGGTGGAAAACACCTAGAATGGGGTATAGTCATTGTTTTGTATGCCGTGCTTGTGGGTTGATTTCATTACTCCAAGAATGGTAATCATATCTTGAAGATGTAGGGTTGGTTCTAGCATATTGTTCCCTACTTGCATCTAAGGTTAATCATACCTTCTATGTACTAAAGAACTTATGCTATGAGTCCCATTCCCTCATCTAGGTAAGGTTATACTACCTTGGGTGTGCATAAGATCAACCTATTGTTTGTGGGTCTAGTCCATGCAAAGACAGATATATATCATCACCTTGGTCCTTTCATACCCTTGTGAAAATATCCCCTTTTGCTATAATAAATCTAGAAATGCTCTCAATAATGTCAATGCAAGTATTTAGCCTACCTCTCCTATCCCCCTCTCTACCATCAAATACATTATCTAGACTTAGCATCTAATGATGATTAAAACGCCATCAATTTAACCACTCTAACAAACCCCCGATCATAACTCTATCACTTCACCCATCCCAACAGAACCCCTCTAACAATGTGGTGTCTAGTGACCTAGTGCCCCCCATCCCAAACAAACCTATCCCAAACATCCCTAAACCTATCCCAATCATCCTTAAACCTATCCCAAACATCCCTAAACCTATCCCAACCATCCCTAAACTGATCACAACCATCCCCAATCCTATCATAACCTCCTCACCCCATCGCCCATGGTTCTAAAAAAATCACAATATATCATGGCAACGATCCATCCCATTATCCATTATCATTTATTCATTTATCCATTATCATTTATCATCCATTATCCATTATCATTTAACAATTATCATTTATCCTTTTATCCATTATCATTTACCATATTCATTTTACCATTATCATCATTTTTTGTACCATGTCCATTCATTATCATTTACCTATTATCATTTTCCATATCATTAATCCATTTACCATTATCCATTATCATTTATTCACTTAACTATTAACCATTTTACCAGTTACCATCCTCATGATCATATTCATTTACCATTTACCATTGTATTAACCTTTACATCTTCATCTATCCACTAATCATTACATCCATCTCCATACATAATATATGTTTATTAATTTGAGCATATATTCCATTTTCATCCATACACAATATATGTTTATTAATATAAGAATATATTCCATTTCATTTTTTGTCCATACATAATATATGTTTATTAATCTAAATATATATTCCATTTCATTTTTCATCCATACACAATATATGTTTATTAATCTAAGCATATATTCCATTTCATATTTATCTATACATAATATATGTTTATTAATCTATGCATTTACTTCATTATATCTCATACATAATACACATCATAATCCATGTCATAATCCAAATGCATACCATAAATAAACATCATAGCACAATATCCATTCATGAACAACATCATAAAATGCAACCATAATCTATAAACATCATAAAACCATAAATATCCATAACATCCACAAACATCATCATAAAATGCATCCACATCATCATATCCATGAAATCATAAATGCATCCATCATGACATAAATCCATAAACCATAAATACCTATAACCACAAATGCATAATATATATATCACCACCAAAATATGCATCGCTCAAAATAATAATATATGTCATGATACAACAATGCCTCAAGGGCCAAAAAATACATCAAGAACCATCAAATATCCAAACATCAACCCTAGGTAGATGACCCTCTAGCTGAATCAGTAGAAGACCTAGGTGGATGCTACTGAGGTGGCTGATGCTGCTGAGGTGGGTACAACTGAAGTGGTGGCTATTGTACTGACTGTTGTGATCTCCTGGACCTATAAGAACTAGACATCCCCAACCTACTCCACTAGATGAAGATCAACACACACTGACCGTCAGGTACCACAGTACAATAGGCTCCATAATAATACTTATCTCTTGAGCACTACTCTAAAAGTCGGTCCTGTAGCTACTAGATCCATGCCTTAGAGTCTAACCATATCTACCCAATACTGGTCCTAGCTACCATTCCCTGAAGATGAGTAACCTTAGCCTGTAGCCCTGTAACCTATTGCTCATCCTGTTGAGCTCTAGTCTCAGGACTTTGTAACCTCACCTTTGAGGCCTGACACAATGTCTTCTCTATATCTCTCTTAGTCGTAATCAGAGCCACATGTGCCTATATCTATGACTATAGCTACCCTATCTACACCTGTAATACCAAAATCTAAGGGTCTCCATCTCCCCTGCTCACCCCATCTATCAAGGCTCAAATTCCCTATAATCATTGCAGCTCTTGTCTCTGTTGACCCACCTCATCCTCCAAATTGGCTACTTGGGCCCTAGAGTCTCTATCTCCTCCTCCTCGTCGGCTTGAGTATGCCGACACCCCATGTGAGCACCAGGATGTGGGCTAGGATCTGTCCCTAATGGCCCTACATCTAGACTCCCAACACCTAAAGTCCCCATCTATTGTTGTGGCCTTGATTACTGTGGAACCGACACTACTATGGCCTAAGCTAGTGTGCCCCCTACTATTGTGGTACCTACCCCTAACCCTACTATTTCTGCCGTAGTGCTAAAGGTGGTGGCATCTTCCTTCTCTAAGCTTACTGCACAAGTACCTACTGAGGTACCTCCTACTGTCGTGGTGCATATTGTCTCTATCCTGGTCCTCTCCCCAATACCTGCTTTGCTGCTGTTGTAGTCAAAACCCCAATAACATCACCCTCATCAATGGGAACCTCCTTCATCACCACCTCCTCCCAAACCTCATACTCCTCATCCTCCACAACCATATCTAGCTCTTCTTTTGGATTTGTGAGGCAGGTAGGATTCCATACCTACCACCATCAGTCATAGTCTAGAGCAGTGCCTACATCGACCACCTGGCTCCCCCAAACCCACTATATTAGCTAGAGCTATGCAAAATCTTCTATAGCCACCTGATGTTGTATCGGTGCCAGCCACCTCAGCACATCTTATGGTGTCCTCACAAAAATTGCCATGGCCTGGAGCAAGTCTTGACGCTACCCAAACTACCTCATCACCTGCGAGGGGATATACCTGTCAATAGTATGATCCCCTCTACCCATCGAATAACGTGGTTGAAATGTGAATGACATATGAATATGGTCATCCACCTAGGCCTCTACATCTATATAGGGATGCCAAATAATGATATCTAGGTAATCCAAAATCTGATGCCAGTACCACAACTTTCCTACATACGAATACATAGAGGCAATTGATACAAGAACACATATGCCTCAAACTCAACTTAGTGTAAAGGTGCTTGAGGATGTGCATTATTGATGTGCTTAAAATCCCACACATGCAATAGTGTCACCCCAGCAAATAGATCACTATCCAAATGATACACAACTAAGTGCATCTCGTGATATAACTGGCCCAACATACAAGGCCCCAATGCATACATGGTCTCATGTTGAATCATCTACTCTATAACCCCACCCCAACCAACAGAGAACCCCTATGTGCATCGATCTGGCATCACAATAACTCCAATCACTACATATACAAATAGAGTAAACTCATCCACCATAGCCAACTGACTCTATATAAAACTCATCTATCGCCTCTATTGCACATACACTGGCTGACCAGGAGCAAATACTCTATCCAATGGCACCACTCCTAAGGGTACATCAAATGTAACCATTGCTCCATCTATGGGGAGTCTAAAAATCCTCCACACATCCTCAAGGGTGATTGTAATGTCACCTATGGGTAGTAAAAAGAAGCATGTCTCACTCCTCCATCTCTCTACTAGGGTTGTCATCATACCCCTCTGCGCCTATAAACAGGGGCATCTCTACAACTATCCACAATCCTATCCTACCTAATCTAAGTAAGGTAGGTTGATTGAATTGATCTAGTAACCCCATAACTGAGGCAACTCATCACTCTTGAGATACCACAATCTCGCCTTGAATCTGCATCTGAAAAGAGACCATAACAAACCTAACCTTTTCTGCCAAAACAACTCTATGGTGCCAATTCTAGCCTTCATGGTGCTAGAACATAGTTTGGTGCCATTTCTTTTCAACATGGTGCCATTTTAGATTATGGAGCCAATCCCTTAGCCTTTGGTGCTAAAATAAAGTTTAGTACCAAAACTTCCTCACATGGAGCCAAAATGCCATCTACCCTGAAAGCCCTGTGCCATTCCAGAACATGGCGCTAAAACTACTAACTAAGGTACTTTTCAACAGCATCGTGCCAAAGCATAAACATATGGCACTAAAAATTTAGACCCTAAGCCTATGGTGCCAAACTAGAGCTTCATGCCAAAACATCCATGTATGGCACCAAAACTTATAAAAGTTAATTTTCCCCCTGGCGCCAAAATAGAGGATAGCGCCAAAACTCTGCATTTCCCCATTTAAACCATGGTGCCAATCTAGAGGATGATGCCAATTCAACTAAGGATGGCACCAAAGTGGTTGTGCTGGGGCCCCAATCCAACTACATACCCATTTTGTAATGCAATAAAAATCCTGAAACTTGAAATTGACAAAGTCAAGGTTGATCGACATACCTACGCGCCAGCTAGGAGTGACCTCATGTAAGTGTAAAATCACTTGGATCGATGCTCATAGCAATGGAAAGGTGGTTGCATTGCCATCTTATCTTCTCTCCTCTCATCCAATAAGCTCAATGTGTACAAATGTGGATCTTTGGGCCCACACTTTCTATTTATAGAAAGCCATGTCATCCCCCATCACCTTTTTCTCTTCCCAAGGGGCAAACTATAACCTTTTTCACTTGTTTTTCTTTTTGTCCACCTAATTTCTCACCCCCTATCCATTTTTCACCACTATTTTCTCCTTTTGAGAGATCACCTGAAAAAAAAAAATTCACCTGACCTCTCGAGGGGGCATCCCTCACCCATTTCATTTCTTCTTAGTAGCTGAGGCAAATTCTTTAACTTGACACCATAAACCTACTAGGTCATTATGCCACATTAAAGAGGGGCAAATGTAGACACCTAAAAATGTTTAGACCCTTCTAACCACCCTTCAACATCATCCACAAAACTAATTCATCTAATTAATTAATTAAATTATTATTTAATTAATTATCTCATCCAACCCCTAAACCATTCACCCATCCTTCATCAATTAACACTAAAATTAAATTAATTTAATAGTCACACCTTGCTAACATCATCCAATTAGTTAAATAAATATGTCAAATATTTATTTGGTTAATTTGTCCATCTCATTAAACCTAATTAATTAGATAAATCATACTTATCTGATTAATCAACGAGTGAATGCAGGATCATGATGGGCCAAACACTACCCCTAAGTGACAATCTAAATGTGAAAAACAAACTTAAGTAACTTCATGTCAAAAATTGAATGAGTTATTTATTCAATCTATAAATAAGGTAGTAATAAAAGTTGTAATAAATTGAATGTAGTTTATGGGCTACTACTTTGTTTTGAAAATTTTAAAAATAGTTTGGTGAAACTTGGATATTTCAATGAAACACTACTAAAAAATTCAGAAAAACGTAAAAAGTAGGTGTCATTTCGACCAACCTATGTATGAGAAAAAGATAATATTTTTCCTCCATGATTTGGATTTAAGTAAAGGACACATGAGTGGATGTGACACATATTTTTTTGAATTTTTTAAGTAAATTTAAATAATTATTTATGAATTTTTTACTGTGCCTTTTTTAAATATTAAAAATTAATTTTCTAGCCAACCTAACTTGGTCAAAAATATATGAAAGTCAAAATTTTTAAATTTTAATGTATACCTAATAAATCTTACAATGTGATGCATCTTTTGGATTTAAAAAAGGATTAATATGTTGAAAGTTATGGATATTTTTCAATTTGCATATCTATCAAGAAACTAGAAATAGAATATGTAGAAAATTAATAATAATTACCTATTAAAATTACTATGAGGCGTATATTATATTTTTACAATCTTAATAGCTTCCTCTATAAACCCTTTTCATTTGATTAAATTTAGTTACAAAAAAATTAGTTAGCTTCAAGAATGAAATTGTGGAAAATTTTAAGATAACACTAAATGGGTGGTTTTGCAAGTTTCTTTGGCATGTTTTGTGACTCCCACTTTCCTAAATACGAGGTAATCCTGAGTCATTTTTGGAACATCCTTTCCATCCAAATCTAAATATCAGTCTAAATGTTAGCACTTTTCATCTACATTTTTTTTCCATTGCCACTGTTTGGCCCATCATAATCTCGCACTCACCCTAGCCCTATTAATTAAACTACCCCTAATCTAGTTGATTAAATAACTATTATTTAATTAGCTACCCTAGACTACATGACCCCTAGACTTGGATTAATTAAATAAATCATTATTTAATTAATCCTAAACCCCGATTGCCTCATCCACTAATTCTCTCTAGCCACATTAACTAAGTTAATTACCCTGATTAACTTGGTCAAATCATGTTTAACACCTTTTCCCACACCCACAAATTAAAAATTGCAAAAAATATATAAACCCTCCAACTCATTTTTACCATTTTCATGATAAAACATCTTCCACATTTTTAGCTTACAAATGTAAGAGCTTACAAATGTACATGTGTCCTATGACCTTCACACTTCCACATAAAATGGATTTTTTAATTTCATCTCATCCCAAGGAAATTAATTTTAAATTTCCTCATACATCTAAATCACATTTAATGCTAAGTTCTCCTCAAAATGAATAAAAGATTTATTTTTATTCTCCACCATCCAATTTTGTTGATCAAACCCTATCCCTTCATCTCACAATCAATCTCATCCATTGATCTCAATAATCAATCTCCATTGTTGGATCAAAATCCTCTCCAATTTGCTTATAAGTATAAGCCTCCAAAAGCCATTTCATCATCCAATTTTAGAGTAATCATATTGTGCCAAAATTTCTCTCAATCATCTTCATCTAGCTAGGTTATAGTGAAATTTGCATTGACAATTAGGAGCATTTAACATTGTAATCACTAGTTTGGGTAAAGTTAGGACTTAAGGGTGCATAGTCCTCTACCTTATCAATGAGAGAGGAACTAGGATGCATTGCAAGGTATAGCTTGTTTTTTTCTTTGCTTTCTTTAATGTTTTTATGTATTACTAATTTCTTCATCTTCAACTATCATCTATCCAATTTAGGAGTTGAAGGATCTTCATCATTCTAAGGGATCATCACATAGGTGATATCATTGTTGTTTATCATCATTTAATTCATCATTATTATCATTATTTTTAGCCTCTTACCCCATGAGGGCATTCACTCTCTATTAATCAATAGTGTTGGGAAGCTTTAATACTATCTGAAGATTTGACTGAGGCAAGTCCCTTAACACCATAACCCCTAAACCCCTTCTTATCTTCTTATGTGCAGGTTATAGGAGCAAAATTTGGAGATTGTGAAGATACAAGAAGACTGAGTGAAGATTAGGGTTTTGGGATCTGACAATAGTTACAAAATATTCCTCCATCCAAAACTTGGGTGGTGGCACCCTTGTCTTTCTACCCTTTTTGACTTTAGATCTGGCATCAGGGAAGCATCTACAACATCTCTCAAGTTTACAATTTGAGTAGATTCCTTGAATCAAGACTTGAGCTATCTTGAATTAGCCCTCTAACACCTTTACTTTCTAGAGACACATTCGATCATCTTCTTGATCATCCCTATGCAATTGATTTCTAGATTGTTGTTGTACTTATTCTATTATAAGCTCATCTTATAAGAACTAGGGTTTGATGTATTGTTAACCTAGGGTTTGATAAAAAGACTAAGTTAAATCTAATTCCTCTATAACACACCTGAGTACAAGATTATCCTCTAAGTTCTCGTCCACTTGGTAGTGATTTGGCTTGGTTTTGTCCATGAATGTTATATGGAAAAGGATTTGATCTAGCATGCATTCTAGTTTTCGTCATTCTCCTTTTTCATACTAAACATTTTGGTGAACCTATAACTTCAAGCATTTGCATCTTCATGATTGTTTAAATTAGATATTGAATTGATTCATTGCATCTTTATCAATATTCATTTGAAAATCTTGCATAATTTTGGAAAAAGTGCATATTTAGGCATTCAAAAAACTTGTATTTTGGTAAAATTTTGCATCAGGGTTTCAAAAATTCTCTTGCATGATCATATTGGTTGCATTAAATATTCATCAAATCTGATTTGGCATAGTAATCTTGCATTATTTTACATCTTAGATTTGAAAATTCCTACATTGGCCCAAGGCTCTACACGTTGTTCGAGGGTTCTAGTTCCCCTCCATGAACAATTTGTAGGGTCTCTCACGGGAGTTGAATATTGGTCTTCTTTGTTCTCTTTATTCTACATTTCTCATAAAATTTCATTGTCTACTTGCTAAAACATTAGTTTTATGAATTTGTAGACACCCATTTTCCAATCTTTCTTAACCTTCCCTATTTTGGTTTTTAGTTTTATAGAAATTAATTGATTTTCTTTTGAAATTAGTCACTAGCACTTCCCACCAAGTAGGGTTTAGGGGTTACAAGTCTTGACACATGTGAAAGGAGTCTAATTGTGCATAGATCTGATTGAGGCATTTACTCCTTAGCTGATAGAATTAATGGCTAAAATAGATGAAAAGAATGATAATTCTATTGGAAAAATGGTGTGGCAGACATTGTAGGGAAATCTTTCAAAGAGGTGCTGGATGTTCACCATGCTGCCCCTATGCTGGAAGATGCAAGAAGAGGGAAATGAGGATGGTGGTGGTAGTAGGAATGGTAGAGCTGAAGACAAAGAAGCCTCAGGATGAGCGCATGAGGGTAAGAATCTTGGATTGCCTAGAAAATTAGTCCTTCAACCTAATTTTGGTATGCAACAAGCAGTAAATGCTGAGGAGAATAGGATGAAAAATGTGGCATTGTTCTTTGTGTGTTTAGATTTGGATAAACTACCTGTAAGAAATTGTTTTGACAATTGGCTATACTATGTTTAGAGAAAAAAGATGGGGGTTTATATTTCTTTTTGTACTATGATTTTGAAAGGCATATTTGTGATAATCCTTAAAAATCATGCTATACAAAAGAAAATTTTAGAGAGAAATGTGGAACGTAGGAAGATCCTTGTTTAAAGTGTTTCAATGGAGCCCTATGGCTTCCATGCAAGATATTAAGTTGTTCTCAGTCCCTAGATGGCTACTGGTTAAGACTTACCTGTTCAGCTTTGGACATTTTTGCCTAATTTACTAGAACCCATGGGAAAAATTTTAAGAGTAGAAGATTCACATATGACTTTACCTCATTTGGATGCTAGGGTTTCAGTGTCCCTCAATCTAGGGATTCATATACCTAAGGTGTTACAAGTGAACCTTGACAATAAAATTGTTGAATGTACAATTGTCAGCCTAGGGGGACTTAATTCTTGTTTTTTATGTGAATCTGATGGGCACTTAAGGAAAGATTGCCCAATAATAAAATTGAGAAATGTTAACAACCATTTTGAACTAGGGGATTCTGCTAAAAGTTTTCTTGGCTCAAGGGATGGTGGGCATAGAAGTGTCCTAGATGCTAAGGTAGAAAATAGTATTCCTCCAGTGTTCACACCTATTCCATGCTCTCGACCTCCCCAGCCAGGCTGCGGGTCTCTAGAAGGTTCTATTAAAGAAGTTAGGAATAACTTAGAGAAGTTAAAATTGGAGGATATCCCCTTTGGTGAAGATGTGCTTGGCTCTTCCAAGATGGTTGATTCTACACCATTCCCCTCTCCTTCTGTTGACAAGCATAATCTAGTCTTTAACAACACTATTGTTGCTGAACTTGAAATTTCCCCTCTGGAAGTCATAATCCCCTCATTCAATGCTATGGAAATGAATGTTCCAAATACAGTTAACCCTCTTTCTGATGAGGACAAAGAAATCTGGGATTCAATTTTGGAAGGTGATAGTAATCCAATTGCTATTAGTTTAGACCAATCCTCTATTGTAAGGAAATCTAGTATTACTGTGAAGCCATTAAATGTTGGTCATAACTCAGGACTAGTTACTGCTAAGAAAAAAGTGCAACAACTTGCTTTGATGAAAATAAGAGAAGATATGTTGGTGAGGAAAATGAAAGAAGTTGTGTAGGAGCTTGGGTTCCCCTCTCAATCTAGCCCTGTTGGAATTGGTCCAGACAGCTGAGAGGGGGGGTGAATCAATTATCTCACAAATTTAACCTTTTCTACTTTTACCCTTCTTTATCATCTTACAATAAGATTAATAATGTAAACATTAAAGCATGAATCAACATCATATGAGCAGAAACAAATAAACACACATGACACAATGATTTTTAATGTGGAAACCTAGTTAAGGGAAAAACCATGGTGGGGGTTGACCCACAAAGATTATACTCTGTTAAAAGTATTACAATTGGGAATGCACATGCATATGTACTCACTGCCCAGAGCTCACTACTCAAAAGAAGGCTCACTACCTACAGAAGGCTCACTGCCTATAGAAAGAAGATTACAATGAGTTTGAACTAATAATTAACATCTACCAATGTAAGGATTCAGTTCTGGTTAAGCATAGAATACTGACTTGACACACTTCATCCTTACTCTACCCTTTTTACTGTTCTACTAACATATGAACCTTAGATCTCTACCCTTTTCATACTTATTCCATAGTTGCATCGCACACACCAAAATCACTTAAATCCATCAGTTATATATATCTACATCATAATATTCATTCATTTTTCAATCAGCTTCAAGCACACTTAGAAGTTTGATGAAGACTCTGCTCTATCAACTAAATCCATGCATAACTTGTAACACAAACCAAAACTATCATTCACAAATCATCAATCATGTCAACGACTATCACTGATCATCACAAATCATCCAACTAACAACTTCCATTCATCCGTAACCAAGATTAATAACAAGGTCAGCCTGTTCTTCTGTTGTCTGCACTATCAAACTATAACCCCATACTCAGATGTAAATAACTTTTGAATCCTTCATCACCAGAGGTTAAAATTCTAGATTTAGATTGCCCTGACAATCCTTATGACTCCTTCAGATCCATAGCATAAATTGATTTACCACCGGAGAGATCCAGACCAAGTTATTGGACCTTGTCACATGTTCTATCTCTGGCTATCTTGACTTAGATGAAATCTGATGAACAAATTATGTTATGTAGATGAGTGGAATAGTCTTAGTTTCCATCAATGACAACAACTGTCATGCGAAGTAGTGTCTCTTGCCAACAGTCTCCCCATTTGGCATTGATGGAAACCCTTAGTGAAAAATGACTAAGTTTTACTCCCCCTTACTCTATACTCTTATGTTCTCCACTTATTCTGGAGCTCCCCCTTTATTAGATTTCTCATTTTTCACTGTTCTTCACTCCCCCTTTGACATTAATGACAAAGGATGGGGTCCATAAGCCAAAAATAAAAAAAAATTGTATACAGTTCCGGATATGTACACCCAATCATGAAGTTATATTTACATGAACTTGAGAATGTATGCAAAACTACTTTTCAATTTCTCAAGTTCAGAGGCCCAACTAGTTTTCATGCCATCCAAAATTGAGATGTGTCCACTCAGTAGGAATGTGTATGCTTCTTCCTTTGTTAGATCTGAAGGATCACTTGTCTAAACTACAGTTTGACCTTCTGATAGTGCATTAAATAATGTTTCTAACTTGGGGGCAATCAATCCCTGGAGATAACACATTATCTTGACAATATTGCCGTTTTCTTTAACAAGGTTCTTTATTTCATCGGTCAAGCTAATTACTTGACATTCCTGACTTACAGGAGAAATTGTTAGAGGATCAAAATTTTGAGATAGATTTCACATTTTCTGTTCTTTCTCCTTTATCTTCTTCTAAATATCCTCACTAACTTTAGGCCAGGATATACAAAATTTGTATATATCACCTCCATCACTTAAGAGTATTTTGAATACTCTTTATATTGATACCAAGTATTATCCTATCATACCCTATTAGGATCTTTATTTCACTAAATTTCTTATCTAAAAATTCATTTCTGACTTTAGTCTTTGCAGACTTCTCAAAAGACTCAAAATGTGTACTTACAAAACTTATAAGATTCTTCAGATTTCTAGAAGGAGATTTAGAAGGATTCTTCTGGAAGGTTGTCATTATCATCTCCAATACTCTGGTTACAAGGCCTAGTAGCTCACTATCTTCAATGTGAGATCTCAACATCTTTTCTCTTTCCTTGGCTTGTGTGAAGGATGTTATCTTCATTACTTGAACCAGAGAGAGGGCATCTAGATTGATCGGTCCTTTAAACAACTCGGGTTCATCAAAATCAAGCATTTCTTTACTTAGGAGACTTTTTACTGCATCTGCAGTGTCTCTTGCTAGAATTCCTAAACCACCTTCCTTTCCTTGAGATTTGTCAATGTTAGTATCAGAACTAATTTGTTTAGAAACGTCAACATTTGCACCATCTTCTATTTTATATTCGTTACCTTCTTCTTTCTCTTCCTCTTATTTACCTTTCTTTGTATCATCTGCAGTGGGAATCTTTTCTTTTTCTTCACCACTTTCTACCTATTTTGGAGGGCTTTGTGTAGCAGCAATATTATCTTCTTTTCTGGATTGATCAAGTGGAGTTACAGTATCTCCTTCATCATCAGTTTTGTCCACCATCTTTGTGTCTTCTTTATTTATTTTCTCGTCTTCTAGAACAAAGGACTCATCAACTTCAGTTTGTTTCTTACTGATGTTTACTTTTTCAACATCCAAAATTGATGAATCAATCCCATCATCTATCTCCTCATAGGTTTTCTCTAGAGGATCTAGAGTATCATCTTGGTCATCATTTCCTTTTCTAGTTTCTTCTTTTGAGGTTTCTAGTTCTAGAATTGTAGGATTACCTTCCTCAACTTGTTCCCCAGAGACAACATAATATTTATCTTTATCTATGGCCTTCCACAAAATTTCCTCTATTTCTTTTGCAATTTCCTTAGTTTCCCCAAGCATTAGCTTGTTCATCCTTACCTTGCTTCTAAAATCATCTTTTATCTTTTTGAGTATTTTATATGCTTCCTTTTTGAAAATTACTAGACACAAAGTGGAGAGGACATATTCTCCGAGTTCTAGATCTTTAGCCATGGCTGCTGCTTCCTCATCTCCAGTATTTTCCTTAAACTTTTAGGAAGTTCTTGTAAAATTTCTAGTAGAGCTGTATTGAATTTATTCAAGTACATAATGGTGGCATATTCCAAAATTTTCTTATTTTCTTGATCAAAATTATCATAATAATCTTTGATAGGACTTAGATTTCCATGATTAGTAATTGTTTTTACAATTTCATTAACTATCATAGTAACCTTACCAAATTCTTGCTTTTTACTTGCCTTTTTGCTTCTAGAAGGCTGGTCCTCAGAAGCCTTTGAAGTCTTGGCTTCCTTGGATTTTATCTCTTTAACTTCTTTATCTATCTTTGTCTCCTCATCATCTTTTGTACTCACATACGTTCTTGAGGCCTTTGTTTTCTTTCTCTTACTTCCTTCACTAGATGGCCTGTCTTCTGGTTTTGCAGGTTTAGGGGGAATAGAAGCAGCAGTAGAGCTCCTAGTAGTTCTTGAAGTGGAGGATGGTTCCACTGGAGTATCTTCTTGTTTCTTATCCTACCTTTCTTTTTCAACCTTTTCAATTCTTTCTCTATTTTACTTCATTACTTCCTTGGTTAGTCCAATGCTCTCATTATACTTTTCAACTTGCTTCTACACTTTCTTTTTGGTCTCTGGCTATCTGAGCTCCACATGTAATTTTAGACTTAGCTCCTTATATGTTCGAAACCTTTCCATAGATGTGTCTTTTGATTTTCCTAGGAGATGTTGAGCATACATTTCCAAAACTATCTCATCAACCTCATAGCCCATTGGCATAATCCATATGGTTCTGGGTTCCACAGCCTCCACCAAGCACTGATCAGTGTTAACCATAAAGCATATTTCATTTTCATATTTCTCCACAACTGACTTAGGGGTTCTCTCTCTTTCATGCATCATACTTTGAAATTTTTTGAAGTAACCCCAAATGGCTTTCTTCTGATCTTGGGAATCACCAAGGCTGAGTAGATGATCTCTTATTTGCCATGCAACTGGCCTGTCATTTGTCCAATGCACACCTTGAACTCCAGGCACTTCATTCATAAAATAGAAGAATAAACATATAATCAAGGAACCATACTTGAAGGTATTTTTCTTATCTTTCTTTATTTTGCTTAGATTCTCAATCAACAAATTTTGTAGTAGCTCACATAGGTCATAATTAGCATTCTCCTTCAACGTTTGATAGGCTACATATATTGTAGTTCTAGATATAGAATTTTCCCTATTGGAGTGGTAGACCTTGTAGCCAATCACCATGGATGCAAACTTGACATCTGGCTCTATAATATCATTAATGGTCATTGCTCTCTTGTCAAACTTTGTACTAGTTGCATTGGTAATAGTTTGGTTTTTCACAGCTTTCAGCATGGGTAATCTACAAGTTGAATTTAACCCAATTACAATCTTGATAATGTCCTTTGTAATCTTGAATGCTTTCAATAGCCATATGAACTCATCATGTATTTGGCTCAAGATATATTGAACCCACTCATTCTCATCAAATGTCATAAATTTAATGACTTGCAAAAAATGTTTGCTTTCTAGGGCTTTGTATTCTAGTTTCAATTTATAGCTATCATCCCTTAGGTAGTTGTTAAACAAATCCAAGAGTTTCAAGTTTCCAAATTCATCAATGCTACAATGGATGTACGCCCTAATATCCTCAACATTCAGTATGCCATATGGGACACCAAAAAATGCACCTAGCAGTTCAACTTCAACTGACTTGTATGGGTGCTTCTTAAATATTGGTTGGGGCCTTTCAGTTACATTAACAACTAGAGGTGTAGCCATTTGCAAAGATTGAAATTTTAAGAGATTTCATACAAAATAGAAGTACCTTGTTCCACAGGTTAGGCTTTTGATTGGAAATCCTCTTCACACTTCAATTCTTGAATATTCTCAGCTTAGAACTTGTTCACTTCCTTTCTTTTTGCTGTCTTCTAATGCAAAGTGATTTGAATGAAGAATGAGTGACCCTTTTATGCACCACAAGACCTAATTTATCTTTTTAATAAATGCTCTACCCTAACACATCTGGTTGCTCTGTTTCTATACACAGTTGACCTTTAATTGCTCAACAAATCATTAAATCCACTTCTTTTCTTCCAGAAATTCTTTCAAATGATTTGTAGTGATCCAAATTATTTTTTCCCTTCATGCCAGATTTAGGCATCCACTTATTGGCTGGGGGAATTTGATTTTCAATGTAGTTCCCCCTAAGCCAGAGCTCATAATTCAATTCCTAGAGGAATTATCAACACCAAATTCCAGTGCAGACCCATTATTATCATTCAAAATTGCTTTCTTGACCCATGTCTTGTTTATTTCATTCTGGATCTCATTCACATCAATTTTTCCTTTGCCTTTATCTTGTCTTTGCTCATCCAGTTTTCTATTTACCAGACCTCTTCTTTCATTAATCCTACTTTTGCAAAATCTTGCAATATGACCAGATTTATTGTAATTAAAGAACACAACATTTCTTTTCTCATATACTTGATTTCCTCTTAATCTGCACTAATTAGCCATGTTTCCAAATCCATTACAAGAAAAATAGTAGCCATTGAAAGAATTGACATTTCCTTTATTGTTAGAGTAATTCATTATCATACTTCTACATTCATTTGATTTGTGACCATACCTCTTGCACTTGAAGCATTAACTGGAGAAGGATGGATCATTTTGATTTACTCTACTTCTACACCGAGTAGGTCTATGACCAAATTTATTGCAATTGAAACAATTTCCATTGAAGGATGGATATCTTTGAGCTTTAGGCTATCTTACCAAAGGTCTTCTAGGTTTGTTTCTTCCCTCACTTGGTTGGAAATTTCTTTGTTTAGATCTAGAGCTTTCACCTTTCTCATATCCAAGACCATGCTTGTCATCAACCTTTTTCTGACCTTCAAGTAGTGCTTCAAGTTTAGCTAAGCTTATCTTAAATTTCTCCTTGTATTCATTTACAACTTCTAGGTCATTTCTGAGAATGGCAATTTGCCTTTCAAATTCTCTTTCATTGTCTTTGCTTTCTTGTAGGTCAGACTCTAAATGGCTAGCTATTATGTCTAATCTACAACATTCCTCATTTCTTTCTTTTAGACTTTGATTCAAGTCTTCTTTAGTCTTCTTCATTTTCTCAATTTCTTTGGTTAGCCTCATTGACACATATTCCATCACAACTTTCAAAATAGCAACTTCTTTTGATAGCTTCTCACACTCCTTTGCCTTTTCTTCCAAGGCTTCATTCATGCTATTTTCCTCACTTAAATTGGATAACTACAGAAGTAGCTCCTTTCTCTTGTCCATAGATTTATTTAATTTATCTTTTAATATTGCAATGGTATCATTAGCATCTTTAAGGTCATCTTTCAGATTAGTTACTTTTACTTTGGATTGATCAAGATCTTCTAGAGCTAACTGAAGTTGATCTTTGAGTGAACCCATTGAAAACTCCTTCCAAGATCTTTCCTCAAGTTGTTAGGCTTCTTTCAAGGAACTTGGCTCTGATACCAATTGCTGGAATTGGTCTGGACAATTGAGAGGGGGGGTGAATCAGTTGTGTCACAAATTTAACCTTTTCTACTTTTCCCCTTCTTTATCATCTTACAATCAGATTAATAATGTAAACATTAAAGCATGAATCAAGATCATATGAGCAGAAACAAATAAATACACATGAAATAATGATTTTTAACATGGAATCCTAGTTAAGGGAAAAATCATGATGGGGGTTAACTTACAAAGATTATACTCTATTAAAAGTATTACAATTGGGAATGCACATGCATTCAAGGTCACTACCTAGAGCTTACTACTCAAAAGAAGGCTCACTGCCTACAGAAAGAAGATTACAATGAGTTTGAAATCATAATTAGGATCTACCAATGCAAGGATTTAGTTCTAGTTAAGAATAGAATACTGACTTGACACACTTGATCCTTACTCTGCCTTTTTTATTGTTATGCTAACAACTAAACCTTAGATCTCTTCCTTTTCACACTTATTCCATAGTCACATCACACACCCCAAAATCACTTAAATCCATCGGCTATATATATTCACATCATTATATTCAATCATTTTTCAGTCATCTTCAAGAACACTTAGAAGTTTGATGAAGACTCTACTCTATCAACTAAATCCATGCATAACTTGTAACGCGGACCACAACTATCATTCACAAATCACCAATCTTGTCGGCCACTATCACTGATCATCACAAATCATCCAACTGACAACTTCCATTCATTCAGAACCAAGATCAATTACAAGGTCAGTCTATTCTTCTGTTGTTTGCACTATCAAACTGTAAACCCATACTCAAGAGAAAATAACTTTTGAATCCTTCATCACCAGAGGTTAAAATTCTAGATTTAGATTGCCTTGACAATCCTTATGACTCCTTCAAATCCAAAACATACTCTGATTTACCATCGGAGAGATCTGGACCAAGATACCAGACCTTGTCACATGCTCTATCTCTATCTATCAAGACTTAGATGAATTTTGATGAATAAATTATGTTATGTAGATGAGTGGAATAGTCTTAGTTGTCATCAATGACAACATCTATCATGTGAACTAGTGTCTCTTGCCAATAAGACCACTAGACCCATTGAAGGTTGATTCCAAAATCCCTATTAAGGTAGTCGAGGTTGCTAAGGATGGAATCGACGATGTATAAGAAATTGTGGTATGTCCAAAGGGAGATGGAGGTAGAAAAAAGAGGAAGCATGTTAGAAGGAAGTTCAATGACTGTAAAAGGGTGAAAGGAGGGAAGCTTCCTAAGTGTTTCGATAATATGGGTGTTTCTAAGGAAGAGGCCCAATGAGCTGGATCATAGATTTATTAAAATTCTTCTCCATGAAATGCATCAATTAGAATGTGAGGGGATTAGAATCCCTAGATAGAAAGTACATTGTTAGAGATTTGGTTAACAAACACAAGAACATTGATTTTATAATGCTACAAGAAATTATAGCTACTAATTTTCAGTTAGATAATGTACTTAGATTCATTTGGACAGATTCCCTTAAAATTCACACAAGGCATGGTAAGGGAAAGGGAGGCACTACAATCCTAATAAAGCTAGAGTGGGGGCTATATATCTCACAATCTGGATTCTCCCCTTGTAATAGGGAGGCTTGGGCCTGCTTTGATAAAAATGGAGAAAAATTTGGCATTTTCTCTCTTTATGCATCAAATGATCATAAAGAAAGGGAGGGGGATATGGGAATGGTTAACCACTCATCTGTTGCAAGTATGAGGTTAACCAGTGTTGTCATTGATGTCAACATACTCATATTGCATTGATGAGAAGGATTGGATGAGCTGTTTACTGAGGATATTGAGAAAATTAGTCTCAATCAGGAATAGTGAAGAATAGTGATGAGAAGAAGGCAAAAGTACTCAGTAGGTTGAGGATCAGAGGATACGGATTAAAGGGTTTGTATATATGAGTCTTGAGATGTTCTAGTTAAGATTTCAGAGGTCCACATGAAGATATGAAGAAGTTGTGATCGATCAAGTAGAACCGGTTCCGAGAGATATTCCAGAGTGATAAAGTGTTACAAAAAGGTCTGGTGATATCTGAAAGTGCATTGTCCCACTCTGCGGATTGGAATGAGTGTTTGGGATGTCCTTGTGATGTGTCATCTTGATTGGTACATAGTTTGGAGGTCTGAACGAACCTTGTTCAGTATGACAGTGGCGATAGACTATGTTCTTGAAGTTCTAGATGAAGAAGAAAAGAATTCTAGTAAGTAGAGGAAGTGCAGATGTATCTGGTCATTTAGGCAAGCCTGTGAAGATTCTTGGATCATGTTGAGGTTGTGTTGTTGGTCTGCATTAGTCCTGGAATTGGAGATATACTTCCGGATGAAGATTTTCTTGTTCAGATTGGCCGACCGGATGAGTTATTCATCTTGCGAATGTTCTTGTGGATGATTACCGACTTACGAATGTTCTTGTGGATGACTGCTGACTTAGATGATTGTTCCTAAGTTAATGCCTTGTATAAATAAAGGTTTGTGAATTCATTTCACAGTGTGTCATGGAGCAGATGAGTGTGGCATAGCGAGAGAGCGAAAGGTAGAGCAGGTGTGTCTCAGGCTTAAATGGAACTGATCCAGACATAGTGAAGATGTCAATCTCCAGTTCAAGTTTGTAATACTTGTTATCTTGTAGATAGTGTGTCTCTTGTAGGTAGTGTGCCTCCTTGTGAGTAGTGTGCTTAGGCAGTGAACCCTAATTGGCATGTGCCGTCTATTTTTCTTATTCTTCTAACAAAGAATAATCCTTGGGTTAATCACCCCATGGTTTTTCCCTTGACCGGGTTTTCCACGTCAAAATCTTGGTGTCTAATGTGTTGATGTTTATCTGCTCTGGTGTTTATGCTTCATGCTTTCATGAATGGTTATTTGAATTTGCTGTTAACTAACAAAGAAGAGTCAAGTGTTTGAGCAAGTTTTAATACAACTGATTCACCCCCCCTCTCAGTTGTGTGTCCTAGATCTAACAATTGGTATTAGAGCTAAGTTCCTCTAAAAGGAGCTTAACCACTTGAGGAGATCCAAGATGTCGTCATACAAGAAGGATAGTCTAAGGTTCGATGGAACCAACTTCTCTCTCTGGAAAGGTCGCATGAAATGTCACTTGGAATGTATGGGAAAAACATACTTGTCCATGATCACAAAAGCATATGTACCTCCACAGGGTGGTCTGACAACTCTGAATGAAATCATAGATGCTGAAAATAATCTGTGGACCAAAGAAGCTCTTCTTAGCACACTGACTGACTCAGAACTCTCAAATGTTATTGACCTACCAATTGCATATGAGATTTGGGTTAAACTGGAACTTCTGCATGAAGGAGATGAGTTTGTTAAGAGTGCAAGGTTGCAAAGTCTCAAAGGGAAATTTGAAATATTGAAGATGAGAGATGATGAAAATATCACTACCTTTATGCCAAGAGTAAATGAGCTAGTGTGTGGAATTAGGAATGCTAGTGGAGTTCTGGATGAAAATGAAATTGTTTGCAAAATTCTCAGATCCCTTCTTGCTTCCTAGAAAATCAAGGTTGCTGCCACTGATGAATTCAGAGCCCATACAACTATCACAAGAGAGCAATTGGCTGTCAAACTGGCTGCATTTGAAATGACCAAGTTTGGAGATGATCCCCCCAAGACTGAATCTGCATTTAAAGCCAGTGCCTATGTGAAAGGCAAACAAAGATTTGATCCGGGAGAAAACTCTTCAAGGATGCTGTCATGGTATGATCAAGCAAGGAAAGACATGGAAGAGGAAGAAGCAGAAACAACTCATCTTGAAGCCCTCATTGCAAAAAGACTACCAAGAGGATCTGGTAAGTATGAAGGAAAGTTACCTTTTAAATGCTTCAACTACAATAAGATTGGTCATTTTGCCTCAAGATGTCTAGAAAGATCTGCAAGGTCAAATTCTAACAGACAAAGGTTCCAAAAGAACTATTATTATGTTCATGAAGAAGATGATAATGAAGGAGTAACAGATGATGAATCAGAAATAGGTAACAAATTTGGAAATGAATGGGTGTTTATTGCCATCAAGGAAGTAGATCCAATATCCTCTGAATCTATCAATCATAAGGTTGTAGAAAGAGCTTTGGCTACTCAAGTTGAAGAAAAGGATGATTGGGTTATTGACAGTGGATTCTCTCACCATATGACAGGTGACAAGAACAAGTTCTTAGATTTGGAAAGGTATGAAGGAGGAATGGTAAAGTTTGGTGATAATTCTACTAGTAGAATCAGAGGTAGGGGAACTATTTCTTTTGATGGAAAGAGCAAAACCGGTAATGTACTATATGTTGAAGGATTGAAGCACAATCTTCTCAATATTGGTTAGTTGGTGGACAAAAGCTATGATCTCTGGTTCAAGAATGGAAGATGCAGGATCTTTGAAAGCTCCAGAACTGAGATTGCATTTGGTACTCAGACAAAAGGTAATATCTTCCATCTAGTTGGTTCTAATAAAAGTTGTTTGTTTGTTCAAGTTGATTAGAGTTGGTTATGGCATAGAAGATGTGTCATGTGAATTTTGATAACATCATCAAGATAAGAAATACTCAGGTTGTAAGAGATCTTCCAAAATTGGTGAAACCTACAAATAGTTTGTGCAAAGAATGTTAGCTAGGTAAATAGACCAGAGTCTCTTTCAAAAGCAAGGATCAATCCTCTACCAGATTATTGGAATTAGTTCATACTGATCTATGTGGTCTGATAAGAATCAAGAGTATGCAAGGTGATAGATATTTCATGTTACTAATTGATTACCATTCCCAGATGATGTGGGTTACCTTTCTAAAAGAGAAATCAGAAGCCCTTGAGAAGTTCAAAATCTTCAAAGCTAGGTAGAGAATCAAACTGGATTGAAACTAAAATGTCTGAGGTCTGATAGAGGTGGTGAATTCACAACAAGTGAATTCATAAACTTTTGTGAGAAGCATGGTATAAAGAGACAGTTGTTTGCTCCTGGGACTCCACAGCAGAATGGAGTAGTTGAGAGAAAGAACCACACCATCCAGGAAGCATCCAGACAATGATGATGGAAGCAAATGTTCCCCAGATGTTTTGGAGAGAAGCTGTCAGCACTGCAGTCTATACTCTCAGTCGAGTTCAAATCAGAAGCAATATCGGTAAGACTCCTTATGAACTTTGGTTTGGAATAACTCCTACTGTGAGATATTTCAAAGTATTTGGTAGCAAATGTTACATCAAAAGAGATGAAGATCTAGGAAAGTTTGATGCTAGAAGTGATGAAGGAATTTTCTTGGGATACTCTACTCAAAGCAAAGCATACTGGTGTTACAATAAGAGACTGAGAAAGATGATAGAAAGTACAATGTGAAGGTTGATGAAAGAATTGAGAAGCCCTTAAGGTTTTATGAATATGATGAAGATGATTAGAATGATTCTCTAGTTCAAGGAGCTCAATCCTCCTCTGAAAATCAGATTCAGACTGATTCGGTAAATAAGGAAGAAGAGGCTTGTCTGAATGAGCCTGATCAAGAAACAGTAGTGCAAGAAACTCCCAAAGTTCTAAGGTATGTAACTCTAAATCACTCTGAAGATCAGATCATAGGTGATAAAAGTAAAGGGGTACAAGCAAGAAGGAGAATTGCTCAAAATTTAGATGAATATTGTTTGATTTCAAAGATTGAACCTAAGACAATAAATGAAGCTTGTAATGATGAAAACTAGACCAAAGCAATGGAGGAAGAATTGATGCAAATTGAGAAAAATCACACTTGGGATCTTGTTTCCAGACCTAGAAACAAGAATCTGATTGGAACCAAATGGGTCTTCCAAAACAAACTAAATGAAGTTGGTGAAGTAATCAGAAACAAAGCCAGATTGGTCTTCAAAGGCTACTCTCAAATAGCAGGAATTGATTTTGAAGAAACCTTTGCTCCAATGGCAAGAATTGAAGCAGTCAGATTATTTCTTGCATTTGTTGCCTTCGAAGACTTCAAGGTATATCAGATGGATGTCAAGTCTGCCTTCCTAAATGGTGATTTGGAAGAAGAAGTGTACATTGAACAACCGGATGGATTTCAATTGTCTGATCATGATGATACAGTCTGCAAATTGAACAAAGCACTGTATGGATTGAAGCAAGCCCCAAGAGCATGGTATGAAAGGTTGGATAAGCATCTTGTGCAGATTGGTTTCAACAAATGTACTGCTGATAGCAATCTATATTTCCAAATAGATAATGAAAACATCTTGATTGTTGAAGTATTTGTTGATGATATCATCTTTGGAGGAAGAGACAGTTTGGGTAAAACCTTTGCAAATCAAATGAAAAGTGAGTTTGAAATGTCAATGCTTGGTGAAATGAATTTCTTCTTGGGTCTGCAAATTACTTAGTCAAAGAAAGGCATCTTTATCTCTCAGACCAAATATGTAAAAGAGTTGTTGAGGAAATTCAGAATGGAAGATTCAAAGCCAATGAACACTCCTATGGCAACTAGATGTAAGTTGAGCAAAGATGATGACTCTCCTAAGACAGATCAGACCAAGTACAGATCAATGATTGGAGGACTATTATATCTCACTCAGACTAGACCAGATATAATGCAGGCTGTTGGTCTTATGGCAAGATTCCAGGCTGATCCTAGAGAATCTCATGTTATGGCAATCAAGAGGATTTTTAGATATCTAAAGGGGACAGTTGAGTATGGTCTATGGTATCCTAGAGATTAGGATTTCTCTCTTCATACATATACAGATGTAGATTGGGTAGGAGATGTGGATGACCAGAATAGCACCAGTGGTGGAGCTTTCTTTATGGGAAAAAGATTAGTTTCTTGGCTAAGCAAGAAACAAGAGGCAATATCTTTGTCTACAACTGAAGCAGAATACATTGTAGCAGCATGTAGTTGCACTCAAATCTTATGGATGAAGAAGATGTTAAGAGACATTAATGTAGAATATGAAAAGCCTATCAAAATTTTCTGTGATAATTCAAGTGCAATAAATATTTCTAAGAATCTGGTGTGGCATTCTAAGACCAAGCACATATCTATCAAGTTTCACTTTCTGAGAGAGCAAGTAAACAAGGATGAAGTCAGATTGGAGTATGTACCCTCCAAGGATCAAATTGCAGATATTTTTACTAAGCCTCTTCCCAAGGACTCTTTTGAGTGTTTCCAAGAGAAGTTAGGGGTCATGGCCCCTCTGGTGATGAACTAGGATGCACTGATGTGCATTAGTCTAGTGGATATCATAGTCATATCTTGTGATCCGAATTGATGATGGGGAGCTGCTACTAAGGGGGAGTAGCTGGTATGATTCTGATGTGTTAGAATTGCAAGTATGAGCCCTTTGCCATTGATGTCAAAGGGGGAGAGAAGACATGTGAAAAACAAGTGGTTGTTGATCAAAGGGGGAGAAGTAAAGGAAGAGAAGACATGTGAAGAGTTGTTGCTGATAGGGGGAGCTGTGACAAAAAGGAGAAGTTCTTGTCTTGATGGTTTTTCACATCATATGTTGCCATCAATGACAAAGGGGAAGATTGTTGCAAGTATGAGGTTAACCAATGTTGTCATTGATGTCAACATACTCATATTGCATTGATGAGAGGGATTGGATGAGCTGTGTGCTGACGATATTGAGAAAATTAGTCTCAATCAGGAACAGTGAAGAATAGTGATGAGAAGAAGGCAAAAGTACTCAGTAGGTTGAGGATCAGAAGATGCGGATTAAAGATTTTGTATATATGAGTCTTGAGATGTTCCAATTAATATTTTAGAGGTCCACATGAAAATATGAAGAAGTTGTGATCGATCAAGTAGAATTGGTTCCGGGAGATGTTCCGAAGTGACAGAGTGTTACAAAAAGGTCTGGTGATATCTGGAAGTGCATTGTCCTACTTTGCGGATTGCAATGAGTGTTTGGGATGTCCTTGTGATGTGTCATCTTGATTGGTACATAGTTTGGAGGTCTAGAAGCACCTTGTTCAGTATGAAGTGGCGATAGACTATGTTCTTGAAGTTCTAGATGAAGAAGAAAAGAATTCTAGTAAGTAGAGGAAGTGCGGATGTATCTGGTCATTTAGGGAAGCTTGTGAAGATTCTTGGATCATGTTGAGGTTGTGTTGTCGGTCTGTATTAGTGTTAGAGCCCAGAATTGGAGATATACTTCTAGATGAAGATGTTCTTATTCAGACTGGCCGACTGAATGAGTTATTCATCTTGCGAATGTTCTTGTGGATGATTTCCAACTTGCGAATGTTCTTGTGGATGACTGCCGACTTAGATGATTGTTCCTAAGTCAATGCCTTGTATAAATAAAGGTTTGTGAATTCATTTCATAGTGTGTCATGGAGCGGATGAGTGTGGCATAGCGAGAGAGCGAAAGGCAGAGCAGGTGTGTCTCAGGGCTTAAATGGAACTAATCCAGACATGGTGAAGATGTCAATCTCTAGTTCAAGTTTGTAATACTTGTTATCTTGTAGACAGTGTGTCTCTTGTAGGCAATGTGCCTCCTTGTGAGCAGTGTGCTCAGGCAGTGTGCCTCCTTGTGAGCAGTGTGCTCAGGCAGTGAGCCCTAATTGGCATGTGCCATCTATTTTTCTTATTCTTCTAATAGAGAATAATCCTTGGGTTAATCACCCTGTGGTTTTTCCCTTGACCGAGTTTTCCACATCAAAATCTTGGTGTCTAATGTGTTGATGTTTATCTGCTCTGGTGTTTATGCTTCATGCTTTCATGAATGGTTATTTGAATTTGTTGTTAACTAACAAAGAAGAATCAATTGTTTGAGCAAGTTTTTGTACAACTGATTCACCCCCCCTCTCAGTTGTGTGCCCTAGATCTAACATCATCTCCAAAAGATCCCATGGATTTTTGTAGGAGACTTCAATATGGTCGAAAACAAAGAAGATAAAATAGGAGGTAACAATGCATTGTGGAAAGCCAATGAAATTTTTTTTTGGCTCAGTTTTAAGAAGTCCCTTAGGTTGATGGATCCTCTGGAAGGTACTAAAAGTAGAAATAATGGAATATGGTTTTCATGGTGCAATGCCCAATCAGGTAACATAGGAATATACAGTACACTTGATAGAATGTATGCTAATAAAGAATTTTTTCAATTTAAAATTTCTCAGGGGGATAATGTAATCAAAGTAATACCAAGTTCTTTATCTGATCATCATCTAATATGTGCAAAAATTCTCTTTATTGCTCATGTTATTGTTTCTAAGCCTAAAGAAACAAACTCTTTTAAACTCAATGTCATGCTACTTGATAAGGAAGACTGCAAACAAGGTATATTGTTAGTTAGGAATATCATTAAAAGTACTCATGTCCACCATAGTGCTAGCAAATACTAGTCATTTCTTATTAAGGCATGTCAAGAAGTATTTCAAATCTATGGTAAAAAAATATGTGATTGATAGAAGAAAGGAGGAAAGAGAGCTTTAGAAAGAATTTTTGGAATCTAAGAAAAAATAAGTTGTCCCATTTGATGATGATTTGATTTCTTCAATGAGTGCCACTAAAAACAAACTCAGATGTTTTGAGACCCTCAGAGCTCAAAGTGCTAAAAATATGGTCAGGCTAAACTGGATTAAGGGTGGAGATAGGAGATCTAAATATTTTTTCAATATATTAAGGAGGAAGTTTAGACAAGAACATATTGAGTCTATCATGAGAAATGGCACTACATACATAGATTTGAGTGATATAAAGAAACTGTTTAAAAACTTCTATGAAAACCTCTTCAAATCTGAATATGGGAATACATATTGTGTTGATGTACAGAGGCTTTGTACTCTAATTTATCCTCAGAAAATTGATGAGTCTATGGTAGAGAAGCTGATGCAAAATGTATCCAAAGAAGAAATTAAAAATGTCAGAATATTAATGAGTAATTGCAAATCCCTTGGGATAGATGGACTTCTAGTGGAATTCTATAAAACCAATATTGAATTGGTTGTTGATGATCTCTTTGATGTATATATAGAGGCCATAAGGAAGGGAACATTGGGAAAAGACACTAACAGAGGGATTATTGAACTCTTTCTCATGGGTTGTTGATGATCTCTTTGATGTATATATAGAGGCCATAAGGAAGGGAACATTGGGAAAAGACACTAATAGATGGTGATAAATCCAATCTAAGAAATTGGAGGCCTATTACCTTACTCAATGTCTCATATAAAATTATTGCCAAAGTGTTGGCAAGAAGACTGGTTAATATCTTACCCTCCATAATAAATGTGACACAGATAGTGTAATGTGATGTACCTATTTGTATTTTTTTAAATCTTTTTATGTGTGATTTTTATTAATTTTTAGTGTGATCTTTCAAAGTAGATAGAATAATACAGAAGGGGTTTTTAGTTTTCTTGCAGATGTATTTCCATAGCATACAATATAGAGCATAGAGAGAAAATCTAGAAAAAGCACAATGAATATGAAGAAACTATTGACTATCCAAATTAAAAAATAGCTAATAAACAATTACTAACACATACCCATGTTGAGATTTGAAACTTCATACATCAGTTGTAGCCAGACTAGCAATGGATATGGCCAAAAATCATTCCAAACTCTAGATGTATTGATACTATTTGATGTGCAAGTGATTACAATAAGAAGAGGGGTCTAAACACCTAAAAAGAGAAGAAATACAACTACTCAAAACCAAGAAATGAGTTCCCAAGAAGACCCATGACCCTCCAAGTGAGGATGTACAACCCAGCCAAGGATGAACAAGAGAAATATGCTTCAAAATAGGCCTGCATTGCTTCCAATGTTGCTACACCTAAAAAATAAACCCTCACACCATGTATGGAGCAAATAAAATGAAGCTACAATGTCAAAATCTCCTCTAAGACAAGGTACAACCGAGCATGAGATGTACAACCAGCAAGGGTCTTTAACATAACAGCAATAACTTACTTTCACACATTAAAATCTGCCTACAATCTCTTAGAAAATCAAAATACTCCTTCACTGATGATAGATGTAACAAATCAGCTCCAAAACTCCATCTCTGAATTCCATTGTAGCACAAATGTGAATGCTGCATACATCCACTCACTATGGCACTGTTGGGTGATCTTGCACACCTGTAGAATGCCATTACCTATGAAGGTTTTCATCTCCACAAGGCTCTGGTTTGAATCCTCAAACCCTTCACAATATAAAACCTTAGTAGAGCTCACAAGAAGAAAATATCATAAAGCAAGCATATCACAAAATGAGCCACTTTTCACCTTATATTTCCCTTCTCAAGTTGGGAATTGGATTTGAGAGTGAAAATAATAGTTTAAAACTCACCTTATTTGTACTAGGGATGAGCACCCATGGTCAAGACATCAACTAAAGTCTTTTATTTCATTAAGTCACTTTTCCATACATATTATAAAGTTCATATTTTAATATATCATTAATACTTTTAGAATTTAAAATAACTACCAAGATGATGTTAGAATGCCACAATCTATAGCTCATTAGAAAGCCCTCGATGAGACAAATTTGATGCCAACCCTGAACTCACTAAAAATAGAAAGTACTGACCAAGAGCCAATTGAGCCCACACTAAAGGTGCCAACTATAACCACTAATTTTGAACCACATTTCCTCCACCGACAAATACCTCCAAGGACAACTAACTTCAATTCCCTAACCAAACTAGTAGTCCATAGGAACTCTATGATGGACTAACCCTGTGACTAGAAGGGGACATTATAGGCCGCCCTCCCTAAGATTTCTTTCCTCAAGCAATCTTAGAGTAGGATGCTCCAAAATTTGTTCACTCTCCCAAGTAGCATCCTCAACCGGTAGGTTCTTCCATTTCACTAGGTACTCTCTAATAATCCTCCTCCTCAAATTACATTCCTTGGTGTCAATTATGGCTTCAAGTACCAATATCAACTTTTCCTCTTCATCAAGAGGAGGCAACTCCACTGATGGTGTCACATTATGCCCCAATGCCTTCTTGAGGCAAGATACATGGAATACATTATGTACCCTGCTACCTGTTGGAAGCTCCAACTCATAGGCCACTTCCGCAATCCTCTTAGAGATCCTAAAAGGTCCATAATACTATGGCTTCAACTTCTTTGCTCCTCTCTTCTTGAGAGTGGACTCCTTGTAGGGCTGCAGCATGAGGTATACCATGTCACCAACCTCAAAAGATCACTTAGTCCTCTGCTGATCTGCATACTACTTCTATTGATGCTAAGCTCTCTATATATTCTCCTTCAAAGACCTCATGATGTCTTGGCTTTCCTAGAGATGGTCTTTGGCCTTAGCCACTCTGCTATCACCAAATAGTAAATCAACAAAGCTTAGTGCCTCATACCCATACAATACTATAAAGGGTGACATTAGAATGGACATGTGGTAAGTGGAATTGTAACAATACTCCCCCATGTGAAGACACTTAACCCATGCCTTCTATTGCCCTGAAACATAATTGCAAAGGTATCCTTCCACCCATTTATTAACGATCTCTATCTGTCCATCTGTCTGGGGGTGGTAACTCGTACTGGGTGTGAGCTCTGTCCCTATCAACCTAAAGAGCTCATGTCAGAAGTTACTAAGGAACCTATTGTCCCTATCACTAACAATGTTATGAGGCAACTCATGGAATCTAAATACCTCATGAAAGAACAACTCTTCTACCTGTGTTGTAGTGAAAGTGGTAGGGATGGCAAAGAAATATGCATACTTTGTCAACCTATCCATTACCATGAAAATACAATCCCTACCTTGGATTTTTGGTAACCCTATGATAAAGTCCATCAAAATACTATCCCATTTCCTCTCTTAAATGGGCAGGGGCTACAATAATCCTCTTGGAAATGAATGCTCCTATTTGTTTTGTTGGCATATTGGGTACTCTCTCACATACTACATCACCTCTATCTTGAGGTCCTTCCAGATGAACCTCTCTCTAACCTACCTATAAGATTTGAAGTACCCTGGGTGTCCCGCCGTCGACAAGTCAAGGAATGCCCTCAAAACTTTCTGCTTCATTTGAGATCCTGTGATGCAGAGGCATCCACACTATATCCTTCGCATATAGCATGAATGTCTGTAGACCAACCTCATCATCATCATCTTCGCCATCATCATCATATTCCCTAAAATCACCCACAGCATCATCATGTTTCGCGTTACACAATCAGCATCATCATATTTCGGACGATCACAATTGTCCTCCTGCCGACTACTATTCACCTTCTCCGCTTTCCTCCTAACATCATCATCATGATGTTCAGCGGGCGCACACATCCTCCGGTTGCACTGTTCATCGGGCTCCAAACACTAACGTCTTCATCATGATCTCCGACACTACCTTCGTCAGCAGGATATCCAAATATCCGGTTGCTCAAATATCCTGATGACAATCGCCTTCAGCACCTTCCCTTCGATGCTCCAACAGCCGACGACACAAGCAACAGCATCATGATATAATTCATCCGGTTCTCTTCGAAACCTCCTGATGACGATGTTAACACAACTTCCAGCCACGGACTTCCGCCGATACCCAAGCACTTAACGACGGCAGGATAAACTCGCATAGGGGGGGATATCTCAATATCCTGATGACGATGACGTCATATCCTGATGACGATGACGTCACCCAATATCCTGATGACCTCTTCAACACTTAGTCAAAAAACACGAACTTTCTCTCCCGCATCTACTCACGATATGCGGATGTTTGGCACTCCCGATATGATGATCCTGATGTCGATACATGCACTTAGTCTATGTCCGACCTAAAACATCCTGATGCACTCGCAACATGAAAACTCCAATGGTTTCATGACCCGCTCTTCTACCTGATGCCGATGCACTCCTTCTCGGCTTCTCCTGCTGATGATCACCCCGACGAACTCGCACTTCATGCAATCGACAACATCATGCCGATCTCCTCCACTTATCTGGATGACGATGTCCGAACTGTCTGCAGGATATTCACCCAGATATCCTGATGATGCCGTCTTGACCAATTTCCAGCCTTAGCGAAATCTCACTTCGCCGATCCTCCAGGGATGACCCGATCCAACCTCAGGGTGATCTTCAACACTCACACTTCTCAACTTGACCTAGCACATGAGGATGCTAGGCTTCTCAGCATCTGTCGACCGCGATCCTGCACACCTGCATGCAAACAGAAAACAACCTACTACCTAACCTACTGTACATTACCATTCCACCGATCAGATGAGTCAACCGGTGGAATGGATCAGTGAATCCATGAAGTCTCTCAAACCAGCAAATCAATCAAGTAATGGAATGCAACCAGAGCAAGAACACAAAACAGGATCACTTTATTGATTTCAAAGATGCAATACAATATGATCAATCTCTCTCTCAGTCTCACTCAAGCTCGATCGATGATATCTGTCTGTCTGTCCAATATCAACCGATCTCATGCTTATAAAGACTTTCCTACGAGTACTACTGACCCGACTCCAAGCGGCTGGGAATTCTCCAGGCGGCTGGGAGACCCCACCGAACATACATCATGACAGCTGTTACAACTAACTAGCTAAAAATAGCAAACGCCTGGTCAGCATGATCTTATCATGATCAGCATGACCTTATTACATGCAATTGGTCTAACAGACCTTCTTGGAAACACAAACAAGACCTAAACTACTAACTGCCTCATGAAGGCCAGCTGTCAGGTAGGTGCTCCTGCACCATACTCCCCAAAAGAAAAGAACTCATGTCCCATGAGTTTATCATGTGGAAGTCTTCCACCTTTGCACTTTGCCTTGTCAGTCTTCTGACCTGTTCCAGCTTTGGCTGCTACTGTGTCTTGGCTGCTCCAAGACTTCTGAACTGTAACTTGCTTTCTGGCAAGTGAATCCTCATGCCTGTTGATGTAGGCCTTTGTCTCACATACCCTGTGTTTGTCAGGTTGTCTAACTAGAACCTCTGTCTGAACTGCCTCTGTGGTGTTCAACTGTATCTTCCTGTCAATCTTCATAGGACAAGCAATAGTCCCAACTATGACAACATCCTTGTCATTCCTTTGAACTGATGGTTGCTGTTTACCATCCTGTTTCTGAACCTGCTGCTGACCTCTGTCAGTCACAACTGAAACTTTCTTCAGCTTGTTGTCTATGACAACTTCTTTCCCTGCAGTGTCCTGAACTGTCTTTATGCCTGCTCCTCTAGGCATCTGCACAAATTCCGTCTTTCCCATTAGAATGATTTGGGCTGCCTTCTGTACTGCAGCTTTTGCCTGCAATGGCATCAACTTAATAATCTTCCCATCCTTCTTGATGGTGTAGGTATTAGCATACCCATCATACAGTACCCTTCTGTCAAATTGCCATGGTCTACCCAACAGTAGGTGACAACATTCCATAGGCAATATGTCACACAAGATTCTATCCTGATATGGTCCAATCTGGAAATCCACATATGCCTGTTCAGAGACAAAAAGTGATTGACTATCACTCACCCAAGATGTCTTGTAAGGGTGTGGATGTGGAATCCTTTCCAGCTTCAGTTTATCCACCATTTCCTGAGATACCATGTTGTCTGTTGAACCAGTATCAATGACAACCTTACATACCTTACCTTTGCTCTTGCATGTTGTCTTGAAAAGAGCTCTTCTTTGCATCATCTCCTTTGATGCCTGCAAACTAATTCTCCTTAACATCAATGATTCTCCACTCTCTGGATATCCATAATTCTCAGGACCTTTGTTTGAACTCTGTGCACTTTCCTCTTCTTTCTCTTCTTGTACCAGTTGTACTCTCTTGTCACTAGTTCTATCATTTCTGGATGATGAACCTTTGTTTTCTGGACATTTGAAAGATGGATGACCAAACTCTCCACAGGTGTAACATTTCCCTAAAAATGTAGTAGAACCTCTACCACCTCCAAATCTTCCTCTATTACCTTTCCATCCACCTCTGAAATCAGACTGTCCCTGTCCTTTACCAGTGTCTTCTTGACCCTCAGTGGTTTGCTTTTGTGCAGGGGCTGCTCCTCTTCCCCTATTGGTTCCTCTTCCTCTCATGGACTTCTCATGTCCTCTGTTCATCTTTTCTTCAATCCTGATTGCCATTTGATAACAATCCTCCACATTCTTAGGGTTAGCTAACACTAACTCATCCTGTATGTTAAACCTTAAACCAGCCAAATACCTAGCCACCTTTTCTACCTCATTCTCATGATGACCAGATCTCATACTTAACAGATAAAATTCCTCAGTATATGCTTTCACATCCCTGTCTTTCTGCTTTAAAAATTGCAGCTTCTTAAACATCTGGATTTCATAATCCCTTGGCAAGAATTTACCTTTTATCCTTGCTACCATCTTATCCCAAGAAGTGATCTTAGACTTCCCTTGTTTCCTTCTCTTAGACTGTACATAATCCCACCATACCAAAGCATGACCTCCTAACTTGGTCTTTGCAATCTTTACCTTCTGATCCTCAGCAACATCTTCACATTCAAAGTGATTATCCAGTGCAGCAATCCAATCTAACAACTCATCTTCATTCAAGCTTCCAGTATATTTGGAAACATCAACCTTTACCTTAGGTTTTTCACTCTGCACTGCTTTTAACAGTTTTGCCAATCTCTGGTCTTCAGCATCCAGATCTTCAGCTACCTCTTCATACTCTTCAACAGTATCTTCTTCTTCAGACTCACTGTCTTCCACTTCCCTCTTTTTGTTCTTTTCCAGGGCTGTCAGCCTGGCTTGAAGTGCTTCAGCAAGCTCCTTCATCTTCCTCATCTCTCTAGCATGTTTCTCCTTCATTTCCTGCAATTCCCTTGCAGTACCACTTCCTTTAGGAGGCATTTTGTCAACCTCACAATTAACACACAACACAATCACTCTACCTCTGCCCTTTCAGTGACAGAATCAACACACTACAGCCCAGACCTTTTGCTGAGCTCTGATACCACTATGATGCAGAGGCATCCACACTATATCCTTCGCATATAGCATGAATGTCTGCAGACCAACCTCATCATCATCATCTTCGCCATCATCATCATATTCCCTAAAATCACCCACAGCATCATCATGTTTCGCGTTACACAATCAGCATCATCATATTTCGGACGATCACAATTGTCCTCCTGCCGACTACTATTCACCTTCTCCACTTTCCTCCTAACATCATCATCATGATGTTCAGCGGGCGCACACATCCTCCAGTTGCACTGTTCATCGGACTCCAAACACTAACGTCTTCATCATGATCTCCGACACTACCTTCGTCAGCAGGATATCCAAATATCTGGTTGCTCAAATATCCTGATGACGATTGCCTTCAGCACCTTCCCTTCGATGCTCCAACAGCCGACGACACAAGCAACAGCATCATGATATAATTCATCCGGTTCTCTTCGAAACCTCCTGATGACGATGTTAACACAACTTCCAGCCACGGACTTCCGCCGATACCCAAGCACTTAACGACGGCAGGATAAACTCGCATAGGGGGGGATATCTCAATATCCTGATGACGATGACGTCATATCCTGATGACGATGACGTCACCCAATATCCTGATGACCTCTTCAACACTTAGTCGAAAAACATGAACTTTCTCTCCCGCATCTACTCACGATATGCGGATGTTTGGCACTCCTGATATGATGATCCTGATGTCGATACATGCACTTAGTCTATGTCCGACCTAAAACATCCTGATGCACTCGCAACATGAAAACTCCAACGGTTTCATGACCCGCTCTTCTACCTGATGCTGATGCACTCCTTCTCGGCTTCTCCTGCTGATGATCACCCCGACGAACTCGCACTTCATGCAATCGACAACATCATGCCGATCTCCTCCACTTATCCGGATGACAATGTCCGAACTGTCTGCAGGATATTCACCCAGATATCCTGATGATGCCGTCTTGACCAATTTCCAGCCTTAGCGAAATCTCACTTCGCCGATCCTCCAGGGATGACCCGATCCAACCTCAGGGTGATCTTCAACACTCACACTTCTCAAATTGACCTAGCACATGAGGATGCTAGGCTTCTCAGCATCTATCGACCGCGATCCTACACACCTGCATGCAAACAGAAAACAACCTACTACCTAACCTACTGTACATTACCATTCCACCAATCAGATGAGTCAACCGGTGGAATGGATCAGTGAATCCATGAAGTCTCTCAAACCAGCAAATCAATCAAGTAATGGAATGCAACCAGAGCAAGAACACAAAACAGGATCACTTTATTGATTTCAAAGATGCAATACAATATGATCAATCTCTCTCTCAGTCTCACTCAAGCTCGATCGATGATATCTGTCTGTCTGTCCAATATCAACTGATCTCATGCTTATAAAGACTTTCCTACGAGTACTACTAACCCGACTCCAAGCGGCTGGGAATTCTCCAGGCGGCTGGGAGACCCCACCGAACATACATCATGACAGCTGTTACAACTAACTAGCTAAAAATAGCAAAAGCCTGGTCAGCATGATCTTATCATGATCAGCATGACCTTATTACATGCAATTGGTCTAACAGACCTTCTTAGAAACACAAACAAGACCTAAACTACTAACTGCCTCATGAAGGCCAGCTGTCAGGTAGGTGCTCCTGCACCATCCTGACACCAAAAAGATCATGTCCTTGTAAATGATTAAATCATTTACCACTGTGTACCTATCATCCTTAATGGTGCCATTAATTATTCTAGTAGCCCATGCATCCTTAGCATAGTCAGCTGATATCATCTCTCTCCAATCATCTGCAATGGTACCTAGTGCACACAAATGGGGCCTCCTAGATAAAGCATCAACAAAAACATTCTTCTTACCTTTGACATATACAATATAAAAGTCGTAGGCCTGTAGCTTTCTAACCCACTTCTATTGCCTCTCATTCAAATCCTTCTGTCCAAGGAAATGCTTCAGACTATTATGATTTATCTTGACTACAAATTTGTTGCCCACCAAATACTGTCTAAATTTAGCCAATTCATGCATTATGGCTAATATCTCCTTATCATAAATGTTGTAGCTACATTCCACACCCCTCAACTTCTTGCTCTCAAAAGCTATGGAGTGTTTATCCTGCATAATTACCACACCAATGCCTTCTCCTAAGGCATCACACTACAACTCGAAAGGCTTGCTAAAACCTGGTATGGCCAACACAGGACATGTACTCATAATCTTCTTGAATCTGTCAAAGCAATCCTGTGTACTCCCTATCCAACTGAAAGCATCCTTATAAGTCAATTTTGTGAGGAGTGCAGCAGACTAAGAAAACCCCTTCACAAACCTATGGTAATATCCACATAAGCCAAGGAATCCCTTCAGCTAATTGAGATTCTTTGGTGGTGGCCAGTCCACTATTGCCCAAATCTTCTCCAAGTCTACTTTCACACTACTAACACTGATGGTGTGACCTAGATATAACAACTCAGTCATCCCAAACTCACGCTTTGACATCTTAGCATATAAAGATTATCTCTCCAGAATGCCTAGCACAATGTCAATGTCTTTTAGGTGCTTTTCCTATGTCTTATTGTTGTAACATCACAAAATGTCCCCTTGGGAACTTTTGCCTCATAAGGTTTAGCTCGCGGGTCTTTAGCATGCATTTAGGACATTTTAGTTCATATTTGGCATCTTGATGGAATGAGACCTTGGTTCCATGGAAAATTAGACCTAGGTGGACTCCTTGAGTTGTACTTACCCAAAATAGGGGGGAGGACTTGGGTGCCCATGCCCTAGTCTTGCCCTATTTTGGGGCAGCCCTAATTTCTCGGTGTCAGTTTATTACCATTATTTGGTTCTTTTGCTGACATGGTAAAGTTTGATTTTTAAAATCTTGGTGGGAATGTTTGTAATTGCATATAAAATCATGTTTAGTCATTCATTTGTAAACTAGATTTTAATTAGATGATTACTAGCAAGCTATTTTGTTCTCAAGGTGATTCAAGGCTTTCATTGTGTTTCAAGAGTAGACCTATGTGTTTTGTGTGTTGATATTTGTAGATTTGAGCATTAATTTCCTCATGACATGAGAAGCCTCTTCCTCCATGAGGGCTTCACTACAAGGTGACATAATATTGTGTTTTCATCATTGATTCCTTTGGTTTTTGCTTCTGCCTCACAAGCGCATGCACTCTTTATCTAACAACAATGTTTAGAGACTTAAGTATCCTTCGGGGCTTGACTGAGGCAAGCCTCTAAACACCACAACCCCCAAACCAAGTCTTGTGATTGCAAGTTACAGGTGTCGCATTTGGGAAAAAGTGGAGTTGTAGGAAGGATTGGCAGGCATCAAGGATTCAGGATCTGAAGAAAAGTCAGACATAAGAGCACTTCCAAGACTTGGACACTCTCTCTAGTGTCTTCCACAGATAGATCTCTGAAAATATAAGTTACAGGGCTTATCAGTGTCAGAAGGGGGTCTGGATTCCATGAAAAAGTAGGTACCTTGGACTTGGGCACCTGCTCTAGTGTCCTTGATTATTCCGCTTCAAAACCCTGAAAATAGGTATTCTGTGATTTGGTATTTTATTCCTGTCTGCAAGAGCTTTTTTCATCTTTCATCAATTTGTTGCCATATTTGCATAATTAGGGTTTTAATGTTTAATTGGACATAAGAGATGGAAAATTAATAGTTAAATTCCCTAATCCTAGTTTCCCTACATCTGCAAGTGGCCTAGGGTATGATAGTGCTCGCCACTTGACCCTAAATCCTTGAATGTAAGGTGGAAATGAGGATTTAAACATCTAAACACTAGAACATTAACAAATCCAATTTTCCCCTATACAACTATAAATCAAAATATCATAAAAAAATATTAGAACAAACATCCTCAACTTTTCTCTAAAAATGTTGTTCATGCAAGACTGGAAAGTAGTTGGTTCATTAGTCAAGCTGAATGGCATGACTAGGAACTCAAAGTGCCCATAGTGACACCTAAATGTTGTCTTCTCCACATCCTCAATCCAGACTTGAATCTAATGATATCCAGATCTCAAATCTATCTTGTAGAAGTAACAAGCCCCATGCAACTCATCAATCAGCTCATCTATCCTAGGTATGGGATACCTATTTTTAATTGTTTTCTTATTGATTTCCTTGTAATCGATGCACATCCTAAGAGTCCCATCTTTTTTCTTTACTGACACAACTGATGATGCAAATGGACTCTTACTTAGTCTTATGTGTCCCATAGCGAGAAGCTCTTTGATAGATTTCTTGATTTCATCCTTATACCTTTGAGGTGCCTATATGGAGTAGTAATCATAGGCTTTACACCCTCCTCCAACTTGATCACATGCTCTATTCTCCTGTCAGGGGGTCTACCTAGTGGAATATCACTGAACACTTTGGTGTGTTTATTTAGAAGTGCCTATATGTCAAGTGGATATGTATGTTTCTATTGTTTTGCTGTAGGCATCACCATAATCTTAGCTATCCACTCAACCTAATCATGGCGAATCAACCTCTCCATTCGCTTGAGAGACATAACCCTCAATCCATCATCCGAGATTCCCTTGAGCACATGTTTCACTCCATTCACTTCAAACTTTATTTCCATTGTCCTCAAGTTGATAGTGAACTCTCCTATCTCATGTAGCCACTTCATTCCCTGCACAACATCCATTTCTCCCATGCTAACCACATAAAACTTTGACTGGCAAGTATAATGGTTTAGCTAGATTATCAAGTTGGCAATCCTCCTAGTACAGATGAGTACAAAACCATCAGCTACCTTTACCCTAAAACTTGCAAACTCCTCTATTTGCAACCCCCTCTCAGTAGCCAAGCTTTCATCTATGAAGTTATAAGTGGCACGTATATCCAATAGTGTAATGCATCTCTATCCACCCAGTACTCCTTGAATCCTAAACAATCTCTCTTCGGAATGCTAGAAATATGGGCTGTGGGTAGGGAGGTATCCTCATCCTTCTTTGGCACTTCAGATACAACATCTGTCCCTGAATCATCATCCTTTGTATGCTACGCTGAATGTGTGTCCAACTCCATAGACTCATTGGCTGAAAAGTAATCAATTTGTTTTACCTTTCTTTGGATAGCACACTTGTGCTTAGGATCCCAAGGCTCTCTATAGTGGAAACAAAGTTTCTTCCTCCTAAGATCATTCAACTAGTCCTTATCTAGTCGGGAAGAACTCTTATGTGGTTGATGTCTTGATTCCTTGTGCTCGTGTTTCCTATCTCTCTCCTTATCCCTCCTATACTGAAAGTTTTTATTCTAAAATCTGCTTCTCCAGGCTGAAGATTCCTTATCCTAAGCCTTTTTCATGGTCTCTTGTAGTGACATAGGGTCTAAACCCTTTACCCATCCTCTAAGAGGATCAGACAAACCATCAACAAAGAGAACAATCAACCTCCTCTCTGATATGTCTAAAACTATGACCGAAAGATCTTGGAACTTTGAAATTAATGAAATCACTAAACCACTCTGTCAAAACTATGCCAGCTCCTTAAGCTGCAACTTCAAGTCCTTCTTGTCAAACCTATCAATGAGTCTGGCACTAAACTCCACATAAGATGTGATCTGTTCATGCCCCAGAATCACCTTCCCATTGCTCCACCACTTGTGCGTACTACCCTCCAAGTGTAGGGTTGTATATGTGATAGCATCTGTCTTAGGCATGGGGTTGATCTGAAGGTAACTATCCATCTTTTGTATGCATGCTCTTACTGAAGTTTTCCCCAAACCATCAAAGTATGGTAAGGTCATCTTGCTGACCTTCTTCTATAGCTCATTATTCTGTTGCCTATTACCCCCTCTAGGTCTGTGTCTCATCTTGAGGTCCGAATAGTCTCTGAAAGTCAATTTGGCTCTAAACCCTTTGTTAGACACCTGCCAATCTCTAAAGATCTCCTTCTGAAACTCTAATTATGTAGCATCCCTCTCTAGTATCTCATCCCTTAGTCTGAAAGTTGGAATATCTACTCTATTTGCAGCTATGAGCCATGTAGCACCCTAATTATTCACTGAAGCCTCTCCATCATGATTCCTATGTCTGTTTCTATCACCAATGTTCTTGTCACCATTCCTATCTCCATTACCTTGGTCTCTCCATCTATCATCATCATTTCTATCTCGATCCCTATCATTCCTATCTTGGTCCATGTCATTCTAGTATCTATTCCAGTCTCCATTCTCCTCTTCCTCCAACTCAGGAAATAATTGGCCAAGGAGCCATCCGAGTGCCTGCTGGGACCTATCCAAGATAGCAACAATCTATTGTTGACCTCTAGCCAAGTCATTAAGGATATCTCTAGTGCTTGGATCTTCAATCTCTCTATCTCCCATCTTTGCTATATGCTCAAGAAATAGATGTAACTCTCATAAAAAAGGGTCTATTCATGACACCTTAGAATCGTCCTCTATAGCTGCTACCTCTATCTCTGGGTCTGACTCAAATGGATCAATCTGAGGCACTGGATTCAACTATGAAAACTATGTTCCTTGCCTTACTTTGATATTTCTAAAAGAATATCTATATGTCAGTCGCATGTCTCATTTTCACTTCTGCATGTATGTTTCAAACTCATAGGATGGAAAGATCATAGCTCTAATACCACTGTAATGTACCATACCTATTTGTATTTTTTAAAATATTTTTATGTGTGATTTTTATTAATTTTTAGTGTGATCTTTTAGACTAGACAGAAGAATGCAAAAGGGGTTTTCAGTTCTCCTATAGATGTGTTGTCGTAGCATATAATATAGAGCATAGAGAGAAAACCCAGAAAAAGTACAATGAATATGAAGAAACTATTAACTACCCAAATAGAAAAATAGCCAATAAATAATTACTATAACATACCCATGTTGAGATTTAAAACTTCATACATCAGCTGTAGCTAGACCAGCAATGGGTATGGCTATAAATCACTCCAAACTCTAGATGTATTGATAATATTTGATGTGCAAATGATTACAATGAGAAGAGGGGTCTAAACACCTGAAAAGAGAAGAAATACAACTACCCAAAACCAAGAAATGAGTTCCCCAGAAGACCCACAACCCTCCAGGTGAGGATGTACGGCCCAGCCAATGATGAACAATAGAAATAGGTTCCAAAATAGGCCTGCACTCCTTCCAATGTTGTTGCACCTCCAAAATAAACCCTCACACCAAGTATGGAGTAAATAAAATAAAGCTAAAATACCAAAATCTCCTCTAAGACAAGGTATGGCCCAACATGAGATGTATGCCCAACAAGATGATACTCCTAAAATCTACCTACAATCTCTCAAAAAATTAGAATACTCCTTCACTGATGATAGATGTAACAAATCAGCTCCAAAACTCCACCTCTAAATTCCATTGTACCACAAATGTGAATGCCACATACATCCACTCACTATAGCACCTTTGGGTGATCTTGCACACCTATAGAATGCCATTACCTATGGAGGTTTCGTCTCCACAAGCCTCTAGTTCGAATCCCCAAAACCTTCACAATATCAAACCCTAGCAGAGCTCACAAGAAGAAAATATCATAAAGCAAGCATATCACAAAATGAGCCACTTTTCACCTCATATTTCCCTTCTCTAGTTGGGCGTTAAATTTGAGAGGGAAAATAACATTTATAAACTCACCTTATTTCTCCCAGGGATGAGTACCCATGGTCAAGACATCAACTTAAGTCTTTTATTTCATTAAGTTACTTATCCATAGATATTATAAAGTCCATATTTTAATCTATCATTAATACTTTTGGACTTTAATATAACTACCAAGATAATGTCAGAATGCCACAATCTATAGCTCGTCAAAAAGCCCTTGACGAGACAAATCTAATGCCAAACTGACACTAACCTTGAACTTACTAAAAATAGAAAGTACTGACCAAGAGCCAACTAAGCCCACACTGAAGGTGCCAACTGTAACCACTAATTTTGAACCACATTTCCTCCATCAACAAATACCTCCAAGGACAACTAACTCTAGTTCCCTAACCAAACTGCTAGTCCACAGGAACTCTATGATGGACTAACCCTATGTCTAGAAGGAGACATTATAGATAGGATTCATTAAAGGTAGATATATCCTGGACAACCTTTTAACTAGCTGGGATGCTACTGACTGGGCTAAGAAATCTAGACAGAATGCAGAGATTTTATTATTAGATTTTAAAAAATCTTACGAGAAAGTGGAATGGTCATTCTAATATGTGTTCTTAAGGCTTTCAGGTTTCTAATGGAATTTGTAAGGATGGTAGAAATTCTTTTTAGGGATGCCTCTTCTCAAGTTGAAATCAATGGGGTTCTCACTTTTTCCTTCCTAATGGAGAGATCCATTAGACAATGATGCCCTTTGGCTCCTTCTTTATTGGTTATTGCCTCTAAAGCTTTATTTTATATTTTGAGAACTGATAGGATTTTGGGAAGCTTTAAAGGAATTGAGCTACCAAATGGAAGTCCTCTGCTTAACTTGCAGTTTGCAGATGATATTGCCCTATATCTTGTAATAGAAAAAGAAAACCTAAAAAACTTAAAGATCAAATTAAATAAATTTTTCTCTGCCTCGGGTGCCAAGGTCTCTTTCAACAAATCTACTCTTATTGGTGGGTCTGGATCCCCTCCTGATTGGCTTGGTGAAAATGAGTAGCAATGGGGACGCCCCAAAAAGCTAGTAAGGTTTTTAGGAATTCCTTTCGCTATTGAACCCTCTCTCAAACATATGTGGGATTGGTTGTTTTCTAAAATAGATATTAAACTCAAGAATTGGAATAGACAATCTCTATCCTTAGCTGGGAGATTTCAAGTGTGCCAAAAAATTCTGTTAGCTTATATTGTGTACTATGCATCCATGTGACTATTCTTTAGCATGTAGATAGAAAGTATTTAGAAGGTGGTCAGATTCTTTCTCTAGTTTGATGGCAAAGGGAAGAGTAAGAAACATTTTGTTAATTGGAAATGGTGTTGTATTTGTAGAAACCATGGGGGACTTGGCTTAAAAGATCTGAAGTTACAGGGATTGGCTTTAGTCGCTAAATGGATTGTAAATTCAATGGATGACAATGAACCATGGAAAGTATTAGTAAGAAATAATATCAAACTAGCTAGGCTGAGAGGATATTTGAGTTGGAATAACTTGAATCCTTATGACTATCTTTTTGGGGAATTTAAAGTGAATCCCTTTGGGTCAGTGGTTTTTGCCTCTATTTGGAAAGCTTGGGAAGGTATCAGAAAACTTATCTCCTATCCAAGAAGGGATAGCTCTTTATCTCAGTGGGGAAAACACAGTTTTATCTCATGGTCATTGAATTAAAAAGAAAGGCCTATAGCTCTCATTCAAGGTTGCTCTAGCCTCAAGTGGCATAAAATGGGCTTGTCTACCTTTGAAGATGTGGTCACCTTGTGTGGTTTTAAAAGTTTGGAAAGTTTAAAATCTAATTTTGGGCTGAAAGATACTGAAAGAAGAACATATTATGTGCTCTTTTCACCTTACTCAAGAAACCCTTCTTAGCCAAGTCTTCTATGTGAACATGATTGGTTGGGTAAACTGAGATGGAAATGTGGATTCAAGCTGAAGGTTTGTGAATCCAAAAAGATCTATAAGCTTCTTGTGAACTCAAACAAGATCTTTGAGCATTATGTCAAGACTTGGAACTATGATGTAAGTTTTAGGAAGTTAGGTTGTCTTTTTTGGTCTCTTTGGACTAATCCCTTAGAGCCCAAGAAAGGTTGCTTTAGATGGTTATTAAGCCTGAAAAAATTACCAATTGGTCATAATAGTTATGTATGTAGTATTTGTAATATCTATGAGAACTATGATCATATCATTTTTGAGCATCCTTATGCTTGTCAAGTCTGGAATTTGTTTATGGGAAAAGTACCAAATTGGTCTTTATGTGATCCAATGTGCAAGTTTGGGATTTTATTTGGTCTAAAGTTTTATGGATTTTCTAGAAAAAGAGGAATGAGGACCAATTTCAAGGCAATCTAAGATTTCTTACTGGGTCTGATGCAAGACTCATGCAGGTTGATCTATTCATACAAGTGGTAATGGCAGTGGAAAATCAATTGGTTAATCTGTCAAAGGCAAAGGAATGTTCTTCAATACAAGATAATGATGTTTCTCTATTATAGATGGGACTTTAAGACACGAATAAAGCCTACCAATCTTTCAACATGAGACTAGAAGATTTAGAAAAGAGATTTAGAACTTTACACCTTGCAAGATCTAGGCATGAAAATAGATCACAAGACTTAGACATCTGTAATGATACTCCCATATACTATGAGGATCAGATGGTGTATGTTGATGGAGATGGCATTGGTCACATAGATTTGGAACCAGATACAAATTCTTTAGTGATGGATGAGGTAGATTTTGTACCAGTGTTGGAATATGCTCCTTTAGAAGCCTCAAAGGAAATACATATTGCTGATTAGATAGCAAATTAATATGTTAGAACTGCTTTATGATATTTTGATCATTACAGTGCATAAATAGATCTATACTCACATGTAAATCTCAGCTTACTTTTGTATTAAGTGATATAATCTGTGAAGTACTACTAGGGTGGCCTGCTTGGCCATGATATATGTATCTATACATCTTCAATTTTGGTAATATAAATGAACTATCTTTAATCCCAAAAAACAAATTCCTACTTTTACAATTACATATTGTGTATTTCAACAAGCATAATTAGCTTAATATTCATAATCATATTGATCATATCCTTGGTTAGTGCATTGAGTGTTATAAAACTTTGCATGAGTTGTATAACCCTCTACCCTAACACCAACACCTTAGTATGAAGAAGTAGATTGATGGGTTCTAGTGCTTTCAATAGCAACGATATGCAAACATAAAAAAATCCACTACTTAACTACTTTATAAAATGTGAATCAACTTCTTTAAAAAATGTCACTAATGCCAATGTGTTGAAATAACAAACATTTCATGACTCTGAAGATATAAATGATAGTTTCACATGTACCTAAAGCTCAAATCAAGAAAATGGACAAAGAACTAGTTGATTTTCAAGAATTTATGGGAAATGAAAATCTATCTCAAGAAGCGCTACCTGTTGTTGAAGATATAAGAGGATTATTACAACAAGGACAAGAAGGTGTTGACATACTCCGTGGAATAGCCCATATAGTGGATAACAACATTATATCAGTGGTTAACTATGTGAATATCATAAAAAATGTGTCATCGCCAAATCAAAATGGTACAAAAGTCTCGACACCCATACCAACTACGAGAGTATCAACTTATACATCATCAATTCTCACTACTACTATACAAGATTGTGGTAATGCTACCACTAACATGGAAACATCTAATGTGAACAATTACAAATCTGTACATTACAATTAGCAAAATTTAATACCCCATGTGTCCATACCCATGAATAGATATTCTCAACCACCTCTCACTTCCAATGCTGCACCATTGAATAACATGGTTTCCAATACGCAAACCACATCACCTAATGATGCAATCCTAAACCAACTTTTGTAAAGTATAACATCCTTACAGCAAAGAGTGGCAAATATGGTCACTGCTTCATCTCAACCCAATATACCAACATAACATGCTTGCAATCCTTTATCTCACACAATCTTATGAGCTCAAATGCCTAACAAAAATTTGACTCCTTGGTTTGAAAAATATAGTGGCCAAGGTGATCCTAATAATCATGTGGCAGCACTCAGAGCAATGTGTAGTGTTTTCTTTTTTGACAAGGCATTGCTAGAAAAACTCTTTCCATGATCTCTTAAAGATACAACTTTGGAATGGTTTTTCTCTTTACCTCATAAGTCAACTCTCATTCTCATAGCTAGTTGATTATTTCTTGCAACATTTCCAAGAAAACTTTGGACCTCCTATCTCATTGATTGACTTGGTCTATTGTAAACAAGGTCTGAAAGAGAAATTAATAGAGTTCATCAGTTGATATCAAGCTCTCTTTCCACAAATACAATATCCAATTATAGATGAGGATGTTCAAAAAGTATTCATTACAAATCTACAACTAAACATACATGAAAAAATATTGTTGATGAAGTATAGTTCTTTTCAACATCTATGCATAGGTCTCTGTGATTACCAACTTTTGACTAGTCAGTATGAGAATCATAACTCATCAACTTTGATTGGTCAATTTGAAGCTCTAGAAAATCTCAAAAATCATTCAAGAAGCATAACAAGAGTTTCATCAAGATCAATGGGCAACATTAGAACAACTTTCAATCACAAGTGGTAGCTATTTCAAATCGAACACCATTCAAATTCAAGAAACAACAAAGACAATTCATTCCATTATTGGGTTCTCTTCATTTGATAATGATTCAAGTGGTAACCAACAATCTTTTGAAGCTTCCTCCTGCTCATCCAATAGATAGTATAAAGATGAAAGGTCCTTCATTTGATGCTAATGCCTTTTTCCAGTATCACCACTCCGTAGGACATGATACTAAAAGATGTATGTGTCTTAAACATGAAATTCAAGAAGGTTCATTGATTCTAACATAATACATCTGATTGGCATGAATGACAATGGAAATAAGTTAGTTGTTCCTCCAATTAGAATCTATAAATCTTCACTAATCCGTTTCCTAAGAATAATACCAAAAACATGGTAGAACAACAAAATGAAATGGAGCCTGAAGTTGAATTTCTTGAATATGATGAAATAGTTGAATTGATAGAACCAGGAAAAGAAGATGGGCCTAAATTCAAAGCTCCACCTCATCCAAGAGAAAAAGTTATCTACATTGAGGTTCCTCCTCCATTATCCCTTCAAGGATTAGGAGATAGAAAAAATGCACAAGATATGCAAAGGGAACAGATTACATCTAATCATATTAAGAAGGAGAAAGTTATAACAATGAAAAGTATCCCATTTCATCATGAAATGCTCATTCCCCAAGCAAAGTAGAATAAGAAAGCAAAAGAAATAAAAAGAACAAGGCATGAGTCTTTAACAATTTTTGTGAAAATAAAATAGGTATGAATTTCTCATCTTTCCCTGTCTAGTATTAAATGGCTTTTTAAGTCTCCTTGGATGACCCTTTATATTCTTGTAAGGTCAAGGATACAAGAAGACTGCCTCCATTGTGACATTCCTTCTATTTATTTCTCTATTCTTCTACACTTCTCTTGTTGCAATTGTTGTATGTGGTGCCTTGGGGGCATAACATTGTGGAGGATGTCTTAGGAGGCATCTTCCCACGTTGTGACCCTAAGTCACCTTTGTCTCCTCTCTCATTTTTCATGATTTCATTCTTTCATTGTACTTGTGGCTCTACTAGTCGACGGATGAAGACAACAAATATACACTTCTGATAAGGACCATGCATCCCTAAACAAGAATAAAAATGGACCTAGTCTATAGATGAAGATGGGGGTAGTTTGTTACTAACATTTAACTAGTAGAATCACCTTATGTTGTGATGTGATAATGTATCATATTGTGAAATTGTTGTAACAAGCCTTTGCAATACTCTAAACTATTGAATTGCACCAGACAACTAAGAGGGTGGGGTGAATCAGTTGTCCTAAAACATTTAACCAATTATGATCATCAACTTATCAATTACTTATATTTAGATACAACCATGAAAGCATCAAATGATAAGCTCAACACAAAAGAATAAACCACATAGGAGACACCAGATTTTTTACGTGGAAAACCCTAAAAGGGAAAAACCATAGTGGGTGTTATCCCATAGAAATATATATAAGTTATATCAATACTGAAAAATAGAGGCTCACTGCCTACAAGGCTCACTACCCAAATTGCTCACTACAAGGAAAGGCCCACTGCCTATGAATGGCTCACTATCAAAGGGTGGCTCACTGCTAAAAGGTCAAACTGAGATAACATTATCTACTTCATGCCAAAGTCTAGTTTCATTGAAGCACAAATATCTCTGCTTTGCTCTGCTACCTTACTTTACTTTGTCTTCACATCTTCACTCTTGGACACTTTTTCATGACTCAATTACAAGCATTTATACACTATATCAACCTTGGAATGATCATTGAGGTCGGCATTACAATCATCAACCATTGGAACAATCTCCAAGGTCGGTATTACAAACATACTTAAAATAGGTCTAGACCTAATACAAATTAGGCTAAGGAAAAGATGTAAGAATGTATGTGGATCATGCCACACCTTAGCTGGGACCCAGACACAATCTTCCACACTACAATGCACTATCACAATCTTTGATGTATCTTTGCAAGTGATGAATTCAACCAGGTCAGCCAAGACTAATGTTAACACAAGTATTCTCAAGAACACACTTCATGCATGATCTAAATTACACCTTGTAGACCAATACAAATGTAGGAGCATGATCAGGAGACATCCACAAGCACATTGTAATCACCAGGAACAACCGCACAATCTCTAATAACTCTATCAACAAGATTCTTCAAACTGGAGCACAAGAACAACATTGTCATCCCCTATCATAAGTAAAAGATAGATTGGAGACCACCAAATCATGAACCATCAAACTTGAAGGCATTAATCATCATCACTGACTTATGTCCAAAACCACAAACCAAAATACTTCAATTTGGAGGAATGCAGAGAAAAACATTTTCTTCCTATCACCACCAAACACACAGAAAAAGTTGTTTTCATCTCACTCAATTCTTCATACCGGAGGCTCAAAATCAGAATATAACATCTTCAAACAAGATTATAAATAACGTCCAATCCAAAGGCAAAGATATTTATTCTACAGGAAATGCAGAACATTCTTCTGGACTGTTCTTCTCCTTGTAATGCACTATTTCTACTACAACACATTGTTATCACCGAAGGGGCTAATTTTCTCAAGATCCTCAACAAAGTAAGAGCAGAGTTGACACTAATGACAACACAGATATGTTGACATCAATGATAACATGGATTAGGCACATACTTGCAACAATCTCCCCCTTTGTCATTGATAGCAACATATGATGTGAAAAATTGAAAAGATCATCAAGACAAGATTCTCACCCTTTCTCTTTACACAACTGCATTCTTTCTCCCCTTACATTTTTCACATGATTTCTCCCCCCCTTTGACATCAATGGAAAAGGGCACATACTTGCATGCTACTACTCTAATCCATTTACTTTACCAAAAACACTTAGCTAATCCCCCTGAGAGGTAGCCTTCAAAACATCAATCCAGATCAAGGAATGGCACTTTGAGCTCCACTAGATTGATGCATTCCTATGCATCGTAGTTAAGGATAGGAGGAGTAATGAGCCCTAACTTATCTCTAAGATACTCAAAGGTATCTTTAGGCAGAGGCTTAGTGAAAATGTCTACAATCTGATCCTTTGTGGACACATATTCTAGCTTTACTTCATTCTCTATCACCTTCTCTCTCAAAAAGTGATACCTTATTGATATGTGCTTTGTTCTTGAGTGCATCACTAGATTCTTTGAAATGTTAATGGCACTTCTATTGTCACAAAAGATTGAAATTGGATCTTCATACACAACTCTTATATCCTTCAAAGTCTACTTCATCCATAATACTTGTGTGCAACAACATGCTACTACAATATACTTTGCTTCTACAATTGACAAAGATATTGAATCTTATTTCTTGCTTGGCCATGAGACCAATCTATTACCCAAGAAGAAGGCACCTCCACTTGTGCTCTTTCTATTATCAATATCTCTAGCCCAATTTGCATCTGTATAAGCACTAACAGTGAAATCATTGTCCTTTGGATACCATAAACCATAATGTGGAGTACCTTTCAAATACCTTAGAATTCTCTTTACTGCCATCATACGTGATTCTCTTGGATCATATTGAAACCTTGCAACAAGAGAGACTGCATGCATAATATCAGGTTTGGTTTGAGTTAGGTAAAGCAATCCTCCAATCATGGATCTATATTTTTTTGATCAGTCTTAGGTGATTCATCAGTTTTCCTCAACTTGCAACTAGTCACCATGGGAGTACATACTAGTTTAGAGTCTTCCATCCCAAACTTCTTCAACAACTCTTTCACTTACTTAGACTAAGATATAAATATTCCTTTATTTGATTGATTAATTTGTAGACCCAAAAATAAATTCATTTCACCAAAAATGGACATTTCAAATTTACTTTTCATCTCACCGGTAAACTTTATGCACATACCTTCATTTCTTCCAAAGATAATGTCATCAACAAAGACTTCAACAATCAAGATTTGATCATCATTGATTTTGAAGTATAGATTTCTATCTATAGCACCTTTACTAAATCCCAATTGCAATAAATACGTGTCTAACCTTGCATACCAGGCTCTAAGAGCCTATTTGAGTCTATACAGTTGTTGTCATATTTTTCCTAGCCCCAAAATATTCTTGTTTCACTCCGTCTATCAAAGAAATCTGATCAGAGAAAGCCTGAATAGGAGAGAAAGGATTAAATCCTTCAATTACCCATGCTCTGCCTTATCAAAAATCCCAAAAAAAACTCTCTTGGAGAATCCTTGTAGAAAATCTAGAAAAACCCAGAAATCTTATGCTCTCAAGTGTTTTCCATTACAGATAATTCTCAGTTTTACACTTAGTCATTTTTATTTGCATATACAATTGTATGTATTGTTGTATGTATATCTATTGTATCACATATACAATCACACATACAATTGTATATACAAAGAAAGATGCAAGGTAATATACAAAGGGTGGGATACAAAAGGGAGGATGCAAAGTCAATATACAAGGGGGAGATACAAAGGTTTGTGTCCACCCATTGTATGTATATGCAATTGTATCTTTGCACATACAATCTTATATACAATAGTGATACAACCTTGACATACAATCCTAGACCCAAAAAGAATATGCAATTTGGTTTATAAAGGCAGATGCGATTGTATGCATCTTTGTATGTATGTTCACATTGTATGTTTGCAAATACAAAGTGCATATACAAGGTCATATACAAAATCACATGCAAAGGTCAGCTGTAATAATTGTATGTACAAGTGACTGTATGTAGTTTTGTTTGTATATTTTGCATTGCATATGTGATATACAAAGGGTTAGGTACAATAGGGATATACAATGCGAACCTGATTGAGAAATTAAATTTTGCAAACTTAGCGGTGGGGTCCACATTTGTATGTCGAAGTACATGTATATGTTGATATGCAAAAAAAAGTAAGATACAAGGCCAGACCTATTCTAAAGTTCTATTCTAGTTGATAATATGTTGGGGTTTGCCTATTGTATGTATATGCGATTGTATCTCATATACAATCACATATACAAAGTCACATACAAAGGATTTCGATGAGACAATATGTATCGGTGGCTCAATTTGTGGTTTATTCGACGGCCAATAAGGAAGATGCAAATGTTCAGCGATGGGTCCCAGGTTTAGCTCAGCAACCAATGGAGTGGTGACGTGTGGCAAGGGCATATATACAAAAGGTGATACAAAGGTAAAGGCTCACTTTTGTATGTTGGCCATTGTATTGTATCTACAATTGTGCATTCAAAATCATATACAAGGGGAGATTCAAAGACATGCAAAGTGATTTGAATATGCAAAAGGCAAAAGGAAAGAAGTTGCATAAATGCATAAGGTGAACCTAGCAGTGTAAAGTGCATATACAATTGCATATGCAAAGCGATATACAAGTGCAGGGTGCAGTTGATCGCAACTTTGACTTTGGATATCTCCCTCATTTTAGTGAATTTTGACATGCTTCAAAAGGTAAAAGTGCTTATTTTTGCCCACTCTTTCATTTGGTGAGTTTTTGAGGGAAATTTTATTACTTTCAAAATATGATCTGGATTTGCATGCTCGGTCGATAGGACATCTCAATGACCGATTTGGCATGTGTAGAGGGTGATATTTTCATAGTAACTCTGATTGATGAGCTTTGTGGGTGCATTCATGGTGGATGGTCAAATTCTTCAATGCACATGGATTCCTCTAGCTCGCTAGTAGATATCCTCATGGCCTGCAATGAATTTTGTGCTCTTCTCTTCAATGCCCTATCCTATCTTGCATTTGGGAAACCTTTTCTTGGGTTGTAGACCTGCCCGTGACATGGTTCCTGTCCTTTCACCATGCCCCTATCTTTACGCCCTTATTCCTGCATTGATGACCTCGGATCCTATGTAACAACTTCAATGCCTTGTGTGCAAGAACTTGATCTATAAAATGTAATGTAACCTCAATATAAAGGGGGATGGTTTTATTTTGGGCTGTTATGCTGTCAATTTTTCTGTAGTTAGACCTCTTAGTGTAATTGCAGGGTATGGGAATGTGACTCACTGTGCCTAGATCTGGCCTCTGTTGTCTTCCTTTTATCCACCAATGAATGTGATTAGCTATATGGTGTCTACTTCTACTACTGAATATTCTATAATGTAATGGTTTTTAGCCTTCATGATCAATATATGCATATTTTTTGCCTCTCTTATGTCTTGATTTCTATATTTTACTTGAAGTTATAATCTATTCTGTGAGTGAAATGGCTCCTCTATATGTTAGATCTTCATATCGAAGCCTCAATCAGCCCTATAAGTCTATGTGAACTCCCTTCATGATTGAGATCATTGTTGTATCTATCTTCTAGAATCACTATTGCTCACTAAATCTAGTGTATCACCCCTTTCATTTCAGTTTCCTTCTAACCCTTTTCCCCTGCAAGCATTAGCACTAGGTTTAGGTATATTCCTCTAAGCATTAGGCTAAGAGGTAGGAAGTCGGCCTACTCTAGAGGTCTAATCTCAATTCACAAGGTCCCACACTTCAAGATCATTCCCATTGTGTCATTAGAATGCTTGGACTCTCTCCAAGTAGGGTGCAATTCTAGGTGACAATAGTTTTTGGCACTCCCGGTGGGACCATTCGGTGATCATTATCATCCATTGAAAAGTTTTGGTGTGCTCTTTAGTGTATCTTGCCATTCAGGGCAATCTCTTCAACACCATGGTGACTCTTCTAAACAAACCTGCTGGTGAAAGCAGCCCAATCACCTAAAATTTCATAAAAGATCAGGATTTTGGTGGTTTTCCTAGTCTATTCAGCTTCCAGAAGCATCTCAATCACTTGGTGACTCCGCTGGTATGTATCCAGTTTCTCTTTGGTTGCAGACCTATTTTGCTCTAATTGTAACATTTTTATGATTAGCCAGCATTTAGATGCTATAAAATGTCAAAATTTTATGGGAATCATGGCTATTCCCCTATCTCTAATCAAAATATAGGCTATTGGCCCCCATATCAGAAACACCAGGGCCCAAATACCTCTGTGTTTATGCCATACATCCCTGCCACAATAGAATATCAGCATCCTCATGATGCTTACCTCCCTCCCACCCCTACTCAGTCTTCTTGGTAGCATAATAATGCTTATTACCACCCCCAGAAAGACTACTTTGATCCTAGCCAGTGCAACTACCCTCCTAATCCATCCCAAGATGTTGACCCTATGAATGCTAATGCATTCAATGAGCTCATGAGCAGTTTCCTAAAGCTTGACAGAAATTTGGATGACGCCAAAAGAGAAAGAGCGTATAGCCGGCCTCAGTAGTTTTATGATCTTAGCATCATAAGCATGTATGGTCTCAAGAAGTTGTCCCTAGATCTAAATAGGGAGGCTAATGAATTTATAGAAATGTTAAAATGTGACCGGCAATGAGAGGCACAAGAAAGAGGTTTTTAGGAAAACCTTGCAATAAGGATGACACCTCAAGAGTAACAGATGAGACCGGTGGTCTAAGAAATCCCCTCCATTCCCAATTTCAAACATCCTCTCCCTTTCACACCTTGTTAGCCTACTGCGAAAGAGGCCCCAAAATTTAAGATTCCAAGCTTTAGGCAGGATAATCCATCTGTGCCTCCAAAACCACTTCCCAATTTTCAAATCCCCTTATCAGTTGGATCTAGCATGGATAGTTATGATGAAATTGATAAGTTGAAAGAGCATGTGTTTATAATCCCAAATTTCAAGTAGTCCCTTTCTTCTACACATGTTCGGCCTATAGAAGATTAACTTAGACTCCACAAGTTTCTAGGCTTCAAAGCCTATATCCCTCCACAAGCCCCTGTTCCTATGCAAACTCAAATTATCACTCCCCAGGAACAAATTTGTCTAGAACCCTCTCCCCTCCAAGAAATTCAAGAAGATATTCAGGCCTCTTTCCCTAATGCTATTTCAATCTTCAAGGGTGGACCTATTGTCTACCAAGATAATTGGAAAGATGAGCCAAAAGAGGAGGTGGAAGAAGATAAAACTAATGAGGAGTAGTTTTTTCCTACACTCACAGAGATAGAATTGTTTGAACCTATTGCACCTATGAGTACTGTTAACCCAAATAAGGGATTGAGTCCTCTAGACTTTAGTTCTTTTGAAGCCTTTTCTCATACATGTGATCAAGCAAACAAGGTTGAAATGCAAAGAATGCATGGGGAAAACCTTCAGCTGCAGAGGCAACTTAAACACAATCCAGAGGAGCTGCAGTCTAAGGATGGAGGCATAGGGGGAAAAGATTTTAAGGTCACTCTAGAGGTGTATGATGCTACCTTGCTTCATGAGCTACCTAGTTATGATGAAGATGAGGAGGACGAGCAGCTAGTTGTGGCTATGCAACATGGAGATTGTGAAAATGACAGCAGATTGTTACAGGTTGAGGCTGAGCACAACAGTGAGATTCCAAACCATAAAGAAGGGCAAACATGTTGTCTTATGCTAGATGATGCAAAGGATAATGATGTTGATATGCTTGAGGAGCTTTCATGCTTTATTGAAAATAATGAGGAGACTAAACACGGGCAAGAGTAAATTAAAGATTTGTTCTTTATTATTCAGCAGGGATATCAACTTCTTGATGGGGAGATCTTCTCTTTTGAGCATGTACATGGCTCATTTTATGAGCCTAAGTTAGAAAATCATGAGCATCTTGTTCATGAAGTGGAGACAACCATATCTCTAATTGAGACACAAGAGCTAGAGTATTCAGACTAGCAGGAATAGAAAGAATCAGAACAGAGACATGAGATCAACCATGATGATTTGCATGTCACTTCAAGGGGATGCCTAATCGGGCATCTAGCCCAGCTGGAGACACATCAAGAGGAGTCACTACTTGTCATGCTTACCTCTAAGAATGAAGTTGAGCATCAAAATGGGTGGGATTAGCATATCTATTCACTACAAGTTAGCAGCATCAACAATCAGTCCAAGTGGATAGGTGAGTTTATCTCCATTTTGTGGGGGGCATTTTATCAATTTTCCATATGCCTATCCTTCCCTCGCCTCTTTTTAACTGCCCACATGCATGAGAAACATTGTAAATTGTTAAGGAAGGGTAGTTACTTTCAAGAACTAGTTAATGGCTTTGTTTAAGGTCACCTCTAACTGGTTAGTTTAGGATTAGAGTAGGTTTTATTTCAGTTTTAGGTTTCCTTTCAATAAGTGCCCTTGCACTTTGTTGTATTCTCATTAGGAGATACATGATTGCTTCTTGTTTTTGGTAGCTTGCTCAGTGTTCCAGCTCCTCTATTCTTGTTGCAGTCCCTCTTCATGACTCCATGCCCAATGGAGGCTTAAGGCCACTAGTCTGATTGTTTAGCAGGCATACATCCTTGAGAGATCACCAAAGTTGTCATATTTTTCCTAGCCCCAAAATATTCATGTTTCCCTCCTTCTATCAAAGAAATCTGATTAGAGAAAGCCTAAATAGAAGGAGAGAAAGGCTTAAATCCTTCAATTACCCATGCTCTGCGTTACCAAAAATCCAAGAAAAACTTGCTTGAAGAATACTTGTACAAAACCCAGTAAAACCCAGAAATCTTTTGCCCTCAAGTGTTTTCCATTGCAGATAATTCTCAGTTTTATACTTAGTCATTTTTATTTGCATATACAATTGTATGTATATCTGTTGTATCACATATACAATTGCACATACAATTGTATATACAAAGGAAGATGCAAGGTAATATACAAAGGGTGAGATACAAAAGAGAGGATGCAAAGTCAATATACAAGGGGGAGATACAAAGGTTGGGGTCAACCTATTGTATGTATATGCGATTGTATCTTTGCACATAAAATCTTATATACAATGGTGATACAACCCTAACATACAATCTTAGACCTAAAAAGAATATGCAATTTGGTTTATAAAGGCAGATGCGATTGTATGCATCTTTGTATGTATGTTCGCATTGTATGCCTGCAGATACAAAGTACAGATACAAGATCATGTACAAAGTCACATGCAAATGTCAGATGCAATAATTGTATGTACAAGTGACTATATGCAATTTTGTTTGTATATTTTGCATTGCATATGTAATATACAAAGGGTTAGATGCAACAGGGATATACAATGCGGACCTAACTGGGAAATTAAATTAGGCAAACTCAGCAGTGGGGTCCCCAGTTGTATGTCGAAGTGCATGTATATGCCGATATGCATAAAAAAAGTAAGATACAAGGACGAACCTGTTCTAAATTTCTATTCTGGTTGATAATCCATTGGGGTCTGCCTATTATATGTACATGCGATTGTATCTTATATACAATCGCATATATAAAGTCACATACAAAGGATTTCAGCGAGACAATATGTATCGGTGGCTCAGTTTGTGGTTTTTCTGACGGCCGATAACGAAGATGCAAATGTTTAGCAATGGGTCCCAAGTTCATCTCAGTGACAAATGGAGTGGTGACACATGGCAAGGGCATATATACAAAAGGTGATACAAATGTAAAGGCCCGCTTTTGTATGTTGGCCATTGTATTGTATATATAATTGCGCATACAAAAGCATATACAAGGGGAGATTCAAAGACATGCAAAGCGATTTGAATATGCAAGAGGTGAAAGGAAAGAAGTTGCATAAATGCATAAGGTGAACCTAGTAGTGTAAAGTGCATATACAATTGCATATGCAAAGCGATATACAAGTGCAGGGTGTAGTTGACTGCAACTTTGACCGTGGATATCTCCCTCATTCTGGCAAATTTTGACATGCTTCAAAAGGCAAAAGTGCTTATTTTTGCCTTCTCTTTCATCTTGCGAGCTTTTGAGGGGAATTTTCTAACTTTTAAAATATGATCTGGATTTGCATGCTTGGCTGATAGGATGTCTCAACGACCGATTTGGCATGTGCAAAGGCTGATATTTTCACAGTAACTCCGGTTGGTGAGCTTTGTGGGTGCACTCATGGTGGATGGTCAAATTCTTCAATGCACATAGGTTCCTCTAGCTCACTAGTAGATATCCTCGTGGCCTACAATGACTTTTGTGCTCTTCTCTTCAATGCCCTATCCTATCTTGCATTTGGGAAATTGTTTCTTGGGTTGCAGACCTGCCAGCGACATGGTTTCTATCCTTTCACCATGCCCCTATCTCTGTGCCCTTGTTTCTACATTGATGACCTCGGATCCTATGGAGCAACTTCAATGCCTTCTACGCAAGAACTTGATCTATAAAATGCAATGTAGCCTCAATATATACAGGGATGGTTTTATTTTGGGTTGTTAAGCTATCGATTTTTCTGTAGTCAGACATCTTAGTGTAATTGCAGGGTATGGTAATGTGACTCACTGTGCCTAGTGTTAGATTTAGGGTAGACAACAAAGAGGGGGGGTGAATCAGTTCTCTAGAACTTTCTTTATTTCCAACACTTAAATTCACATAGCAGTATAACAATAATTCAAACATGAAACTTAATGCATTTAGTCAAGACCAGAAGCATATCAAAACATGAGACACCAAGATTTTGACGTGGAAAACCTGGCTAAGGGAAAAACCACAGGGTGACTAACCCAAGATTGTATTCTCAGTTAGAAGAATAGAAAGAATAAAATGGCACATGCCAATTAGGGCTCATTGCCTGAGCACACTGGTCACAAGAGGCTCACTGCCTACAAGAGACACACTGTCTACAAAAGAATAAGTATCACATACTTGAACTGGTAAATAGCATCTTCACCATGCTTGAGTCAGTTCCATTTAAGTCCAAACCTTTTTCTCTGCCTTTCTCTCTTCTCCTTGCTACCACACACTCATCTCCACATGTCACACTTGAAATGACTTCGCAATCCCTTATTTATACATGACATTAACTTAGGAACAAACATCTAAGTCAGAACACATCCATAAGAACATCTGCAAGATGTATTCTTCATCCGGTCGGCCAGTCATAGAAGGAACATCACCATCTAGAAGTTATTTTTCATTTCTGGGACTTTAATTCTAATGCAGACCATAAACACGACCTGAGCACAATCTAAGGACCTTCACAAACTTTCTTGAAGCATCAAGAACATCCGCAGTTCCTCTACTTACTAAAATCCTTCTCCCCTTTATCCCGAACCTCAAGAACACAGTCTGTCATTACTGTCACAAAGGAGTAGGCACTTCTGGACCGTCAAACCATGAACAAATTGAGTTGACACACCACACAAACTTCCCCAACACTTCCTCAAATCCATAGAACTAGAGAATGCATTTTTGGATCTCACCAGACCTATCTATATCAGTCTGTCATCACTGAACACTTGGCAGAACTGGTTCCACTTGAACTGCCATAACTTCTTCAAATCTTCATGCGGACCTTTGAAACCTCTACTGGAATAACTTAAGACACATATCTACAAACCCTTTAATCCGCATCCTCTGATCCTCATCCTATCTTGGAATTTTACCTTATGCCATCATTATTCTTCACTGTTCCTGATTGAGACTAATTTTCCAAATATCCTTAGCACACAACTCATCCAACCTTATCATTAATGTAACAGGAGTATGTTGACATCAATGACAACACCGGTTAGGCCCATACTTGCAACAATCTCCCCCTTTGTCATTGATGGTAACATATGATGTGAAAAACTGTTTTAACCATCATGACAAGAAAATTTCTTTACTGTCACAACTCCCCCTAACAGCGACAACCATTCACATGTCTTTTCTTCCTTTATTGCTCCCCCTTTGATTAGCAACCACTTGTTTTTCACATGTCTTCTCTCCTCCTTTGACATCAATGGCAAAGGGCACATACTTGCAATTTCACTACTTCAGAACCATGCTTGTTGCTCCCCCTGAGTAGCAGCTCCCCATCATCAGTCCGGACCACAAGATGTGACTGTGAAATCCACCGAACTGCTGCACACCAGTGCACCTTAGTTCACCACCGAAGGGGCAATAACCCCTAACTTCTCCCTGAGATACTCGAAAGAGTCCTTAGGTAGAGTTTTAGTAAAGATGTATGCAATCTGATCCTTTGAAGGCACAAACTCCAATCTGACTTCATTCTTGTTCACTTGCTCTCTCAAAAAGTGAAACTTGATGGATATATGTTTGGTCTTGGAATGCAACACCGGATTCTTGGATATATTTATTGCACTTGAATTATCACAGAAAATTGTGATAGGATCCTCATACTCTACTTTAATATCTCTTAGCATCTGCTTCATCCACAAAACTTGAGTGCAACTACTTGCTGCTGCAATGTATTCTACTTCAGTTGTAGACAAGGATATTGCCTCTTGTTTCTTGCTTAGCCAAGAAACCAATCTCTTCCCCAAAAAGAATGCTCCACCACTGGTACTCTTCTGGTCATCCACATCTCCTGCCCAATCAACATCTGTATATGCATAAAGAGAGAAATCAAGATCTTTAGGATACCACAACCCATACTCAACTGTCCCCTTTAGATATCTAAAAATCCTCTTGATTGCCATAACATGAGATTCTCTAGGATCAGCTTGGAATCTAGTAACAAGACCAATAGCCTGCATAATGTCTGGTCTAGTTTGAGTGAGATACAACAATCCTCCAATCATTGACCTATACTTTGTCTGATCAACCTTGGGAGAGTCATCATCTTTACACAGGTTGCATCTGGTTGCTATTGGAGTGTTCATTGGCTTTGAGTCTTCCATCCCAAATTTTCTCAACAATTCTTTCACATATTTTGACTGAGAAATGAAGATTCCTTTCTTTGTTTGAGTAATTTGTAGACCCAAAAAGAAATTCATTTCTCCAAGCATGGACATCTCAAACTCACTTTTGATTTGACTTGCAAAAGTTTTATACATACTATCTGTTCCTCCAAAGATGATATCATCAACAAATACTTCAATAATTAAGATATTTTCATGATCAATTTTGAAATACAAGTACTGTCAACAGTACCTTTGTTGAAACCAATCTTTAAGAGATGCTTATCCAATCTTTCATACCAGGCTCTTGGGGCTTGCTTTAGTCCATATAGTGTCATTTTCAATTTGCAGACCATGTCACCATGATCAAACAATTAAAATCCATCCGGTTGCTCAATGTACACTTCTTCTTCCAAATTACCATTTAGGAAGGCAGATTTGACATCCATCTGATACACCTTGAAATCCTTGAAGGCAGCAAATGCAAGAAATAATCTGACTGCTTCAATTCTTGCCACCGGAGCAAAAGTCTCTTCAAAATCAACTCCTTCAATCTGAGAGTAACCCTTGCAGACCAATCTAGCTTTATTTCTGATTACTTCACCAGCTTCATTCAGTTTGTTCTGGAAGGCCCATTTGGTTCCAATCACATTCTTGTTTCTAGGTCTAGGAACAAGATCCCAAGTGTGATTTTTTTTCAATTTGCATTAGTTCTTCCTCCATTGGTTTTGACCAATTTTCATCATTACAAGCTTCATTCACTGTCTTAGGTTCAATCTTATAAATTAGACAATACTCATCTGAATTTTGAGCAATTCTCCTCCTTGTTTGCACTCCTTTGCTTTTGTCACCTATGATCTGATCTTCAAAATGGTTTAGAGTTACATACCTTGGAACTTTGGGAGTTTCTTGCACCACTAACTCTTGATCAGTCTCATTGATATTTATCTCTTCTTCCTAACTTACCAAATCAACTTGACTATTTTTCTCAGAAGAGGCTTGGATACTTTGAATCTAAACATCAATCTGATTATCTTCATCATACTCATGAATTCTTGAGGGTCTTTTAACTTCTTCATCAACCTTTACATTTACACTTTCTACAATCTTTCGCAGTATCTTGTTGTAACACCGGTATGCTTTGCTTTGAGTAGAGTTTCCCAAGAATATTCCTTCATCACTTCTAGCATCAAACTTCCCTAGATCTTCATCCCTTTTAATGTAACATTTGCTACCAAAAACTCTAAAATATCTCACAGTCGGGGTAATGCCAAACCAAAGTTCATAAGGAGTCTTACCAGTATTGTTTCTAAATTGAACTCGGTTGAGAGTGTAGACTACAGTGCTGACAGCTTCTCTCCAATAGATCTGAGGAACATTTGCTTCCATCATCATGGCCCTGGAAGCTTCATGGATGGTCCAGTTCTTTCTCTCAACTAATCCATTCTGCTGTGGAGTTCTAGGGGCAGACAACTATCTTTTTATTCCATGTTTCTCATAGAAGTCTATGAACTCACCAGATGTGAATTCTCCACCTCTATCAGACCTCAGACATTTCAATTTAAATCTGGTTTCATTCTCCACCATGGCCTTGAATATTTTGAATTTCTCAAGTGCTTCTGATTTTTCTTTCAGAAAAGTTACCCACATCATCCGGGAATAGTCATCGATTAGCAACATGAATTACCTATCACCTTGTATACTCCTAACTTTTGCCGGACCACAAAGATTAGTATGAACTAAGTCCAACAGTCCGATAAAAGATAATTCCTTACTTTTGAATGTGACTTTGCTCAATTTCCCCAACTGACATTCTTTGCACAAGCTATTAGTAGGTTTCACTAATTTTGGAAGATCTCTTATAGCCTAAGTATTGCTTATCTTAATGATATTATCAAAATTTACATGACACATCCTCCTATGCCATAACCAACTCTGATCAATTTGAGCAAATAAGCAACTTTTACCAGTACCAACCAAGTGGAAGATATTACCTTTAGTTTGAGTACCAGATGCAATCTCTATTCTGAAACTTTCAAAGATCTTGCACTTTCCATTCTTGAATCTGAGATCATAGCCCTTGTCCACCAGCTATCCAACACTGAGAAGATTGTGCTTTAAACCTTCAACATACAATACATTGCTAGTTTTGTTCTTTCCATCAAGAGAAATAGTTCCTCTACCTCTGATTCTATTAGTAGAATTATCTCCAAACTTTACAATTCCTCCTTCATACTTTTCAAAACTTGAGAACTTGTTCTTGTCACTTGTCATATGGTGAGAGCACCCACTGTCAATGACCCAATCATCCTTTGTTTCAACTTGGGCAGCCAAAGCTCTTTCTTCAACTTTATGATTGATAGATATAGAGGATATTTGTTCCTCTTCTTTGATGGCAATAAACACCCACTCATTATCAGATTTGTTTCCTGTCTCTGATTCATCATCTGTTACTCCTTCATTGCCATCTTCTTCATGAACATAGTAGCAATTCTTTTGAAACCTTGGTCTGTTAGGATTTGGTCTTGAAAATCTTTCCAGACATCTTGAGGCAAAATGACCAATTTTATTACAGTTAAAACATTTAAAAGGTAATTTCCCTTCATACTTACCGGATCCTCTTGGCATCTTTTTACAATAAGAGCTTCAAGATGAGCAGTTTCAACTTCTTCTTCTTCCAAGTCTTTTCTTACTTTTTCATACCATGATGGATTTCTTGAAGAATTTTCTCCCGGATCAAACCTTTGTTTCCATTTTATAGAGACACTGGCTTTGAATGTAGATTCAGTCTTTGGAGGATCATCTCCAAACTTGGCCATTTCAAAAGCAGCTAACTTACCAACCAATTGATCTCTTGTGACTATTGTGTGAGCTCTGAATTCTTCGATTGCAAAAGCCTTGATTTTATAAGACTCAGGAAGGGATCTGAGAACTTTGCCAATGATCTCATCTTCACTCAGGATTCCACCTACATTTCTAATTCCACAAACTAGCTCGTTCACTCTTGGCATAAAAGATGTAATATTTTCATCATTTCTCATCTTCAATTTTTCAAATTTCCCTTTTAGACTCTGTAACCTTGCACATTTAACAAACTGGTCTCCTTCATGCAAAAGTTCCAGTTTTTTCCAAATCTCAAAGGTAGTTGGTAGATCAATAACATTTGAGAGTTTTGAGTTAGATAACACACTTAAAAGAGCCTCTTTGGTCTACAGATTGTTTTCAACATCTGTGATTTCATTTAGGGTTGTTGGACCACCTTGTGGAGGTACATAAGCTTTTGTAACCATGGACCAGTATGCAAAACCCATGCACTGCAAGTGACATTCCATGCGACCTTTCCAAAGAGCAATCAAACTTTAGACTATCCTTCTTGTAGGATGACATCTTGGATCTCCTCAAGCAGTTAAGCTCCTTTCAGAGGAACTTGGCTCTGATACCAATTTTTAGATTTAGGGTAGACAATTGAGAGGGGGGGTGAATTAGTTGTCCAGAACTTTCTTTATTTCCAACACTTAAATTCACTTAGCAGTATAACAATAATTCAAACATGAAACTTAATGCATTTAATTAAGAGCAGAAGCACATCAACACATGAGACACCAAGATTTTAACGTGGAAAACCTGGTTAAGGGAAAAACCACGAGGTGACTAACCCAAGATTGTATTCTCTGTTAGAAGAATAGAAAGAACAAAATGGCACATGCCAATTAGGGCTCACTGCCTACAAGAGACACACTGTCTACAAAATAATAAGTATCACATACTTGAACTGGTAAATAGCATCTTCACCATGCTTGAGTCAGTTCCATTTAAGTCCAAACCTTTTGCTCTGCCTTTCACTCTTCTCCTTGCTACCACACACTCATCTCCACAAGTCACACTTGAAATGACTTCGTAATCCCTTATTTATATATGACATCAACTTAGGAACAAACATCTAAGTCGGCACACATCCATAAGAACATCCACAAGATGTATACTTCATCTCGTTGGCCAGTCATAGAAGGAACATCACCATCCAGAAGTTATTCTTCATTTTTGAGACTTTAATTCTAATGCGGACCATAAACATGACCTGAGCACAATCCAAGGACCTTCACAAACTTTCCTGAATCATCAAGAACATCTGCACTTCCTCTACTTACTGAAATCCTTCTCCCCTTTATCCAGAACCTCAAGAATACAGTCTGTCATTACTGTCACAAAGGACTAAGCACTTCCAGACCTTCAAACCACAAATAAATCAAGTTAACATACCACACAGACTTCCCCAACACTTCCTCAAATCTATAGAACTAGAGAATGCATTTATGGATCTCACCGGACCTATCTGTATCACTCTGTCATCACTGAACAATTACCAGAACCGGTTCCACTTGAACTGCCATAACTTCTTCAAATCTTCATGCGGACCTCTAAAACCTCTACTGGAATAACTTAAGACACATATCTACAAACCCTTTAATCTGCATCCTCTGATCCTCATCCTATCTTGGACTTTTACCTTATGCCATCATTGTTCTTCACTGTTCCTGATTGAGACTAATTTTCTCAATATCTTCAGCACACAACTCATCCAACCTTATCATTAATGTAACAGGAGTATGTTGGCATCAATGAAAACACTAGTTAGGCCCATACTTGCAACACCTAGATCTAGCCTCTATTGTCTTCCTTTTATCCACCAATGAATGTGATTAGTTATATGGTGTCTACTTCTGCTACTGAATATTCTATAATGTAATGGTTTTTGACCTTCATGATCAATATATGCATATTTTTTGCCTCTCTTATGTCCCAATTTCTATGTTTTACTTGAAGTTATAATCTATTTTGTGAGTGAAATGGCTCTTCTATAGGTTAGATCTTCATATCAAAGCCTCAATTAACCCTAATTCTATGTGAACTCCCTTCATGATTGAGATCATTATTGTGTCTATCTTCCAGAATCACTATTGCTCACTAAATCTAGTGTATCACCCCTTTCATTTTAGTTTCCTTCTAGCCCTTTTCCCCTGCAAGCATTAGCACTAGGTTTAGATATATTCCTCTAAGCATTAGGCTCAGAGGTAGCAAGCTAGCCTACTTTGAAGGTCTGATCTCAATTCGCAAGGTCCCACACTTCAAGATCATTCCCATTGTGTCATTAGAATGCTTGGACTCTCTCCAAGCAAGGTGCAATTCTAGGTGACAACAACAATGATTTCTTCAACCTACATATCGTATCACCTTGATTTGACAATTGGAATCCCTTCAGTTTCTTAATGTATACTTCTTGATGAGGCTGAAGTAATTCTTTGTTAATACATCACTATTTACTTTTATCAATCCAGAGGTGTCTAGAGTTATCTGCGATAGGACTTCTTAGAATGGGGGGGTTTGGTCGAGTGTTTTGGTGAATGGAACTTGGTTTGTTAGTCTTACCAGTATTGAAAGTGCATGTATAAATAAAGATCTATCTAATTGCTAGGAAAAAAACACACTTTTCTTGGAAGGAAACTATATTAATTTTCTGGGAAGGAAACACACTTGCAAGAATGGAAACTATCTTCAATTGTTGGAAACAAACACACTTGTTGTAAAAGAAATTAATCTAACATGTTGAAAAAGTAAATGAAGATCAATTGAATCCACTATTATTCTACAACAATGAAACAATCTGAATATGACAATACTGATAAAGAACAGATCTATCTCTTTTTGGTACTGTAGGAATTTTAAGAACTAACATGCAGGGAATAGTTAACAACAATCACATAGAACATTAAGGAAAACTTAACAGAGATTAAAATAGAATTACATAAATACCAAATTATCGAGAGATATTCCCTTAGATGGGTAAGTGGGCCCTACTTCCCCAACCAGAGATGATCCTCTTTCTCAACTAACTTCTTTCAGTAAAAATTTTCCTTCATATTAAATCATAGTCGATAAATGGATGGGATTACAAGCATGAGGAGTTTTCCTCCTGTTATAGTAATTTGGTGATAACTATCTATGAAAACTTAGAAAACTTCAAACTCATTAGAAGGAAATGAATTACTCCTACTTATACAGTTAAGCATTATTGGAAGAAGAAAACTAACAAGTCTAAGTAGAGTGAACTAGAACTAGATCCAGTTGAATGGTTTATTACATTCATTATTCCTAAACAGAACTATAGATCAGAGATCTATAGTAGTTCAACTGCATGGAAAACTAAATGATATCCCAAAAATGGTGTGATGCAAGATGGTAGCCACTTTAGTTGGGACTGAAGTCGGCTAACTAATAATTTAGTTAATCACCAAGATTATGGTGATGTTATCCTTCTCAACTACATGATTGAAGCATGAGCTATGTTTGCACTAAAGGATAGGCTTGTGACAGTCATCGAATTAAGGGGAGGATGATCCTAGAAAGGTTTTATGATGCAAAGCGAATAAAGGAAGCTTCAAAGGTTATGAATAGACTATATCAGCGAGAGTGTGACTTCTGTCTTGGTGATATGTTCTCATTGGCCAAACATATCACGTCAGCCACCTTGTTATTTATCTAGCTGATCCCTTAACTTTCCCCGATGGACAATCACTCCGATATGCCAAACTGTGGTATATGTATAACATGACTTTTTATGGCCAGTTACTACACCCTAATACACTGTTACAACCGGTCAGTTGTTGTATCCAACAAAATGTATATTCTCACATACATTCTTGATATAAATTAGTGATGTGCATTCGTAATACGTGTTCTATCGGTCTAACACCTTGATTGGTGTCACTTTCAAAAGTTCCTCTGAAGGTTATGTCTCGCTGATGATGCCTGTACAAAGCTACAAGTCCTCAAATCACCTAACTTTCAATCTAGACCCTAGCACATGGATATGCTAGGTTGGACTACTGTGCAGCACAGTTGACCTGATCCTCTCCACCGTCAAACAGAACACAAACGACGAAAATAGAAATAAGAAATAAAACCATATATGTACACTGAGAAGCCATTCCACTAATTTTGAAAGAAATCTTATCAGTGGAATGCTTCAAATCAACATCTTGCAACAATGAGAAAACACATAACGGAAAGGAAATCTATAGCTAACAAATTTGCAATTATAGAGAACAAGAATTGAAATGATGAAACATAATATCTTTATTTCTCTTTGAAACAATGTTCAATCACACTCAACCTCCTCTCTGCGATTTGATTACATTCGATCACAATATCACATGACTGATTACAACCTCAAACCCTAATAATACCTGATCTTGCTCATTTCTCTGGTTTTTATAGATTCGCCTAGAGTAGTACCAAACTGACTCCAAGCAGCTAGGAGATCAATTCCAAGCGACTAGGAAACACTACTACCAATTTTTGGCATTATTGTTATTTTTAGTGTTATGTGATTACAATTGACAAATGTCACTTGGGACTTACAAAATGAACCTAGACACAAACTGAAGTGAAAATGCATTGGTCAATAGACCTTATTACAAAAGAAAATATGCTTTTCTAGGTGCTCTTGCACCATACTCCTGAGGTTGAAAAGAACTTAAGTCCCTTGAGGAACTAAGTCTAAAATAGTAACCCCATACTTGATGATGTCCTCCTTCTTCATCCAGGTTGCATCTTCATCAGGAAAACCATGCCATTTGACCAAATACTACTTGTAGATTTTATGTCTGGTCTTCTTCTGAACTTTGGTGTCCAAAATACATTCCAGCTGTACTAGTTGACTCAGTGGAAAATTAGAAATCCATTCTACATCCCCGTCTCTTGTCACATCTGAATCTGTAACATTGTCTCCCCTAAATGGAAACACTTCTGACACATTAAAAATGGGTGATATTGCTAAACCTAGAGTAAATTCAATTTTGTATGCGTTAGGCCCAAATTTGTGTACAATCTTGCATGGACCTATCTTCTTCATAAGAAGCTTCATGGGCTACCCCTTCGGAAGTCTTTCCTTCTTTAGATATGCTATTACTAGATCTCCAACTTTGTATTGAACATCCTTTTTCTTCTGATCAGCTCTCTCTTTGTATTTCCCTGTGTTCTTCTGGATAGTTTCCCTTATAGCATCATGGATATCCTTCATGCTGACTGCAAAATCTTCTCCTTGTGCACTCCTGTTCTCCATGTTTTGGAGATCCCTGAGCTCCAAAATTCCCCTAGGATGAATCCCATAGACAACTTCAAAAGGGCTCTTTCCTATGCTCCTATTAATACAATCATTATATGTAAACTCTGCTTATAGGATGATCATATCCCATGCTTCTCCATGTTGTTTAGTCAAACACTTCAAAAGATTACCCAATGATCTATTCACCACCTTAGTTTATCCATTTGTCTGAGGGTGATATGTTGATGTGAAAGATAATTGAGTGCCCAGTTTCTTCCACAATGTGCACCAAAAATGTTCCACAAACTTGGGATCTCTGTCAGTGACAATATTCAATGGCAAACCATGAATTTGAACAATCTCCTTAAAGAATAGACCAACAATGTGTGAAGCATCATTGGTACATTTACATGGTACAAAATGAGCCATTTTACTAAATCTATCAACTACAACAAAAACACTATCAAAGCCTCTTTGAGTCTATGGAAGACCCAAAACAAAATCCATACTTATACACTCCCATGGCCTTTGAGGAATTGGAAGTGGTTGATAGAGACCTGCATTGGATGAAGTCCCTTTGGCTCTTTCACAAATGTGACAACTGTCTACAAATTTTCTGACATCTGTTTGCATCTTAGACCAGAAGTAAAATCTTCTCACTTGCTCTAATATCTTGTATAGTCCAAAATGATCTCCAAGACTACCACAATGTTTCTCTTTCATGATGTTCTCCCTCATGGAACATCTAGGTACACACAACTAGTTTCCTTTAAATAATAACCCCTGCTGTAGCAAAAATTTAGAAAAATTAGAATGATAGGAATCTAAAAATTGTGAACAAACTGCATATATCTCCTTGAAGTCCTCATCATCCTAGTACATATTCTTGAGAGAATCCACTCCCACACTTTGCAACTGGATTTCCTGTATAGTGCACACTCTTCTACTTAGAGCATCTGCCACCTTGTTGGCTTGTCCCTTCTTATGTTTGATGGAAAAAGTAAACACCTGGAGTTGTTTGACCCACTTCATGTGTCTATGATTTAGCTTCTCTTGTGAATTCATAAAACTCAAAGCATGGTTGTTAGTATAAACAATGAATTCCTTGGGCAAGAGATAATGTCCCCATTTTTTCAATGCTTGAACCATTGTATACAATTCTAGATCATATGTGGAATACTTCCTTTTAGCATCATTCAGCTTCTCACTAAAGAAAGCAACAGGTTTTCCTTCCTGACTCAAGATAGCACCAATGGCAAGGTTACTGGCATCACATTCCACAGTAAACAACTTATTAAAATCAGGCAAAACCAAAATGGGTTTTTGTGCTATTTTCTATTTGAGAATCTCAAAAGACTCATCAGCTACTCTATTCCAAACAAAATTAAATTTCTGTCCTCCTTTTATGGTATCCAGAATGGGTGCACAAATATGACTAAATCCTCTTATGAATTTCCTATAAAAAGTTGCCAACCCATGAAAACTCCTTACATCACTTACTATTTTAGGTGCTGGCCAGGACAGAATAGCATTTACCTTCTCTGGATCCATTTTCAAACTACCCTATGATATCACAAATCTAAGGTATGTGAGTTCTTCCTTCATGAAGATATTATTCTCCATATTAATCATCACTTTCTCCTCATGCAGCTTCTTCAACACTTGTTCCAAATGCTACAAATGTTCTTATTTTGTCCTACTAAAAACCAAAATATTGTCCAGATAGACAACAACAAATTTGCCAATAAAATCTTTCAATACCTCATTCCTTAGACACATGAAAGTACTGGGAGCATTGGACATACCAAACGGCATCACCAACCACTCATAAAGACCTTCATTAGTCTTAAAGGTTGTCTTCCATTCATCCCCTTGTCTAATCCTGATCTAGTGGTATCCACTCTTGAGATCAATTTTAGAAAAATGCCAAGCTCCACCCAAACAATCCATGAGGTCTTCTATTCTGGGCATAGGAAACCTACATCTGATGGTGATCTTATTTATGGCTCTTGAATTAGTGCACAACCTCCATTTTCCATCTTTCTTGGGAGCTAAAATTGTGGATACAACACATGGACTAAGATTTTTCCTCACCAGGCCTTTATCCAATAGTTCTTGCACTTGTTTAGCAATCTCCTCATTCTGATTAGGTGTCATTTTATAAGCTAGTTTATTTGGCAATGTGGATCTTGGGATGAAGTCAATCTGATGACTTATGTCTCTCAAATGGGGTAGTACATTAGGCATATCCTCCACCATGATACCCTTATATTTGTCTAACAATTCCTGCACTTCCTTAGGGACTTTTTCCTTGTTGTTTTTAGACAAATCAGAATTGTCTTTAGGTTTCAAAATCAAAGCATACCCTTGCGTTCCCTCTTCTTTCAGAGTATGGAGAAACTCTTTCCCACTCATTAACATGATACTTGAGCCTACATTCTTATGTACACCCTCTTCTCGTAAAGGATCCATCTTATACTGTCTACCATTCTTGGTGATCACAAAGGAATTGGATTTACCATCATGCTAGGCTTGTACATCATACTACCAAGGTCTACCTAATAGCTATATCACACAAAAGTTTATCCCCATATTCCCCTATCTAAAATTCTACCCAAGCTTGTTCATCAACCAAGACTTGCTGCCCTTTGTCCAGCCATGACACTTTGTATGGACTAACATGTGGCAATCTTTTCAAATTTAGTTTCTCTACCATTTCTACCGAAACTAATTTTTTAGTTGAGCTAAGATCAACAATTACCTTACACCTTTTGCTAGAAACTTTACACAAAGTTCTAAACAGTGTCTTCCTCGTAGGTGGTTCATTGTTCTGTGGTACCTTTAGCATTGTTCTTCTCATCATGAGACTCTCTCCATATTGTACTTGAGCTGCACTTCCCATAGGTGAGTTCACACTCTGACAATCTTCTTCTTGAATTAGTTAGCTCCTTCTCTCTCCTCCATGAGAGCTTGAGGCTTTCTCCAGACAATTGCCTATTGTGTGCTCAGTTTGGTTGCAATTATAACATCTTCTCATGAAGACGTTAGAACCTCTACTTGGTCCACCAAATCTGCCTCTCCCATTGGGTCTCCTTCCTCTGAAACCCTCTCTAGAACTAGATTCTCCACTATGTTCTTGCTGACTGGACTCCCCTTGAGTCTTCTAGAATTGATTTCTGCCACCAAAGCTATTTCTGCCTCTGGAATTCCTTCCACCTCTGCCTTTGTTCTGTTGTTCTCCTTTTCTTTTCTACTTCTCTTCTACTCTCAGTGCCACCTGGAAACATTTGTCCACGATTTCTGGTGTCAAGATGGTAATCTCATCTTGTATACTATACTTTAGGCCATTAATATACCTAGCAACTCTTCCTTTCTCATCCTCAGCATGTCCACACCTTAGAGACAATTTGTGAAATTCCTCTGTGTAGGTGGATACATCCATATCCTTCTACTTGAGGTTCTACATTTTCCTATGTATCTGCACTTCATAATCCGCTGGTAGGAATTGAGCCTTGATCCTCTCTACCATCCGACTCTAGGATGAGATCATGCTCTTGCCACTCTTCACCCTTTCTCCCTGGGTGTAGTTCCACCATGTGAGTGCAGGGCCCTTCAATTTTATCTTTGCAAACTTGACTCTTCTATTCTCTGGTACCTCCTTGTACTCGAAATAATTGTTCAAACCCTGTACCCATTCAATGACTTCATCTACATCCATTTTTTTGCTAAACATCAGAATCTCCATTCCTTCCTCAGACGACTCCTTACCAAGTGATTTTATGGCCTCCAGAAATTGTTTCTGGTCTGCAGATATACTTGTTTGTTCTGGGGTTGTTTCCTCTTCCCCATCTTCTTCTTCTCCATCAAACTCCTCGTCTAATTTCTTGCCTTTTCCCAAGGTCTTCAACTCAGCCTGGAGTGCTTCCTTAACTCCAGTCTTGATCATCTCCTCCATCTCCTTGAATTCCTTGAATGCTTTGATGGTCATTCCCTTTGGAGGCATATCACTAGCCCCTTCTTCACTTTCTCTATCTGACATAAACATTCATAGACAACACCAGCACTTCTGCAGACCTTTCACTAGCTCTTATACCAAAATGATGCAGAGTGCATAGAGGAAGCTTCAAAGGTTCTCAATAGACTCTATCGGTGAGAGTGTGACTTCTATCTTGGTGATATGTTCTCATCAGCCAAACATATCCCATCGTCCACCTTGTTATTTATCTGGCCAATCCCTTAACTTTCCCCGATAGATGATCACTTTGATATGCCAAACTATGGTATATGCATAACATGACTTGTTATGGCCGGTTACTACACCCTAATTCACCGTTACGACCGGTCACTTGTTGTATCTGATGGAATGTATATTCTCACATACATTCTCAATATACATTGGCGATGTGCATTCGTAATACGCGTTCTACTATCTAACATCTTGATCGGTGTCACTTTCAAAAGTTCCTCCAAAGGTTATGTCTCACCGATAATGCTTGTACAAAGATGCAAGTCCTCAAATCGCCTAACTTCCAATCTAGACCCTAGCACATGGAGATGCTAGGTTGGACTACTATGTAGCACAGTCAACCTGATCCTCTCCACCATCAAACAGAACACAAATGATGAAAACACAAACAAGAAATAAAAACAAATATGTACACCAAGAAGCCATTCCACTGATTTCGATAGAAATCTTATCAGTGGAATGCTTAAAATCGGCATCTTGCAACAATGGGAAAACACAGAACAGAAAGGAAATCTACAATTAACAAATTTGCAATTACAAAGAACAAGAATCAAAATGACGGAACATAATATCTTTATTTCTCTTTGAAACAATGTTCAATCACACTCAACCTCCTCTTTGTGATCTAATTACATTCAATCACAATATCACATGACTGATTACAACCTCAAACCCTAATAATACCTGATCTTGTTCATTCCTCTGGTTTTTATAGATTCGCCCATAGTAGTACCAAACTGACTCCAAGCGGCTGGGAGATCGATTCCAAGCAGCTGGGAAACACTATTGCCTATTTTTGGCATTATTGCTATTTTTAGCATTATGTGATTACAATTGACAAATGTCACTTGGGACTTACAAAATGAACCTAGACACAAACTGACACAAACTAAAATGAAAACGCATTGGTCAATAGACCTTATTACAAAAGAAAACATGATTTTCTAGGTGCTCCTACACCATTTTTAACATATAGACCTATCCTGAGTTCAGGTTCTTCTTTAGGACAGAGGGATCTAGAGGGATTCAGAGACCACTAGTTGTTCCTACTATTGCAAGCCTTATAAAAACATTCACAACTTTACACCATAATACATAAGATATGCACTTTTGAAATGTAATCCAATAAAATAAAGCAAGAGATTTCATCAAAGGAAATGAATACTAATCATGTGCATAATCTAACCAAAAAACAAACATAATTATAATAATATGTAATTATATATGCCAAAGTGTCTAAGGGAGTTCTTAAGAGAAAAAATAACATGAAATAGATGAGTCAATTATATCCAGCTCATCATCTCCCACCTACTGAACATATGCCATGTCCTCATGGTTGTGCTTAGTTTGTTTCATCTAATATGTTTTTTCCCTCCATTTTTTGGTTGCAGTCATAATCCTCATCATAGTCATATTGGGACGACTGTCTCTCTTTTGGCTGGAATCCTTCATTTTCTTGCACCCTACTGAACCATTTGCTGAATTTCCCTTCTCTCATTCCATGCCCTAGTGGATGATTCAATCAAGGAGCTAGCATTAGAATTAAGGGAGGCTTGATTCTCACTCCAACCTAGTTTTGTTGTTTCTGTTGAATTAATGGTATAACCTTTCACACCTTGTCAGTCATCCATCTAATACTGTTGGGTGAAATAGGCTCTCTCCTCTTGAGAACTTGGGGCAAGTCCTCAAACATGTTTATGTAGCTTGTAACTGCTACATTTAGGAGATATCCACCAATGGCAAAAAAGTCAGCAGTACAAGAATTCAAATTTTCCACATACTAGCCTATAACACCTTGCCTGTAAACATTTTCCTTGAAGGTGTTGGTAAACCAAGTAGTTTTAAGGCATTGATGGTACATCAATAACCCAATGGATCCTACAGCAGCATGATACTCTTCCATTCTATCTTGCAATAATCTATTGTTATTGAGCAGAGATAGATTGCTCCTGATTTACAGTTCCCCCACATACAAATTTAGCATTGAAGTGTTTACATGGCCCATGATATGACTGTTAACACCCAGATTTGCACCCTTGCTGCAGTTGTAAAACTTTAGCAATCTAGAGTAACATGAGAATGATCTCGAAGTGTGGGACCTTGCGAAATGAGATCAAACCTCTGGAGAAGGCTGGCTTCCTTGATTGGTTATCACCTAAATTCTACTGAATGGCAGAGGAAAAGGGAGAAGGAATGCTTTAAAATGAAAGGTGAAATAGAAAAACTTGAAAACAAAGGGTGATTCACCAAGTTTAATAAAAGAACCCTCAAAGTACTGAGAAAATACATAGTATAACCAACTACAGTAAGTAGACATACACAGATTCAACTGATCCTAGCAGAGGTGAGAAACAAGACGATTGAAAGAAACAATATGTTCACAGGCAATCATATGCAGATTCACACTAAACTAAAACTCAGTAAAAAAGGTAAAATAACTTGCATATATTCAGTGGGAAGGCACAGTTACAGTAGTAGAAAGCTTTGTTTGGAAACAGAAATCCCTAAACGCTAAAAAATTTCCAACCCTATTTACATGTCATGAATGCATATATATAGCATTCCAAACTGACCTAAGTCAGTTACAAAAAAATGCTCAAAGAGCTACAATAGGAAAACATATCTATGAAGGGACATCCAACTACAAGGAGTTATGGTGTGGAAATATCTAGAACAAGGGTAGATGGAAAATATTTTAAATCTTCAATGTAAGCTGATGCATCATCGATCTGCACCCCTGAAATGGTGGAAGATATTTGGGCATTGAATGCGAGCACCTTTCATGTCTATCTTCAACCATGAATATATGAAGTATCTGAAACAAGGCTGTGAAGAGATATTTTAGGTCATTGAATGCAAGCAGCTTCCTCTATCTGCAGCAATGAATGCAACAAATATTTGCATCCTACTCAAAAATGGTTGCTGAAACGTCCTGTAGCCAAAACATGCAAATCTAGATCAAAAATTGAAAGTGAGAAAAACCTGCTCAAAAACCTGCCAAATGAAAGAGGAGGCAAAAACAAGCATTTTTGCCTTTTGCAGCATGTAGAAATTTGCCAGGATGGAGGAGATACAGGCAGTCAAAGTTTCAGTCAACTATCAGTATATATCGCTTTGCATCTATGTATATATCACTTGGCATCTGCCACCTGAATCAACATTTAAAATGGCCTTGAAGTGCCTTTGTATATGCATTTGAATATGCATGCGCCTACATACAAATGCGGGTCTTTCTCTTTTGAATTTTCAAATTACTTCTCATATACAAAAAAAATTTCCAACCCTATTTACATCTCATGAATGCATATATATAGCATTTCAAACTGACCTAAGTCGGTTACAAAAAAAAATGCTCAAAGAGCTACTGCAGGAAAAAATATCTCTAAAGGGATGTCCACTGCAAGGAGTTATGGTGTAGAAATATCTGGAACAAGGATAGATGGAAAATATTTTGAATCTTCAATGCAAGCTGCTGCATCACCGATCTGTACCCTTGAAATGGTGGAAGATATTTGGGCATTGAATGTGAGCACCTTCCGTGTCTATCTTCAACCATGAATATATGAAGTATCTGAAACAAGGTGGTGAAGAGATATTTTTTGTCATTGAATGTGAGTAGCTTCCTCTACCTGCAGCAATGAATACAACAAATATCTACATCCTGCTCAAAAATGGTTGCTAAAACGTCCTGTAGCCAAAACATGCAAATCCAGATCCAAAACTGAAAGTGAGAAAAACCTGCTCAAAAACCTGCCAAATGAAAGAGGAGGCAAAAACAAGCATTTTTACCTTTTGCAGCATGTAGCAATTCACCAGGATGGAGGAGATACAGGTGGTCAAAGTTTCAGTCAACTATCTGTATATATCGCTTTGCATCTATGTATATATCGCTTTGCATCTACCGCCTGATCGGTATTTTAAACAACCTTGAAGTGCCTTTGTATATGCATTTGAATATGCATGCACCTGCATACAAATGTGGGTCTTTCTCTTTTGAATATTCAAATTACTTTGCATATACAAATGTATATGCCCTTTGTATATGCTTTTGAATATGCCGCCCCTACCATGTGGCACCACCTGATTCACTGCCGCATAGAAGATGGGACCTATTGCTAAACAACTACATCCTCCTCCTATATGTTGGCCTTGTATATCACAATTGTATATCTCATATACAATTGCAGGTATACATACAATGTGCAGACTCCAACACTGAATATGCCAAATCTAATCTCTAGGTTGGGTCCACCTTGTATCTTTTTCATTGTGTCTGACATTTGTATATCGGCATATGCAATGCCAATATATAAGCAGTGGATTCCAAATGATTATCTGCTATGCCCAATTCTGCAATCAGGTCCAGCTTCTATGTATCCCTTTGTATATCGGCTTGTGTATCGCAATATACAACACACTCAACATACAAGTCGCGGACTTCACCTTTAAATTTGCCAAAATTGACTTCTAGGTTGGGTATGCCTTGCATGTTGCCTTTGTATCTTCACCTTGTATATAGCTAACATACAATCACAAATATACAATTGGCAAACCCCACCAATTGTATCTTTTCTTACAGCCTTTCCTTGAATGTTCCTGATATACATTCCCCTTTGTATGTCACCAATGTGCAAAAGCCTTTGTATGTCAACCTTGTCTATCAGCAATGTATATTGCGAACATACATTCTCCCTTGCATATTTTCCTTTGTACATTCCTATACATGTTATCCTTTCTATGTGTGATTGTATATTTGAACATACAATGCGAACATACAAGCCACTGTTGCATCCTGCCGATGTACATTGCACTATTCATTCACTCTTGCATGTATGAATTGCATCTTTTCTTTGTATCTGCGAATTGTATATGAGATACAATCACCTTTGTATGTGTGGACCCCACTTTTCCTTCTATCTTTTCTTTTGTATGTCAGCCTTGTATGTCAGCCTTGTATGTCAGCCTTGTATATCGGCCTTATATGTGCGAACATACAACCTGATATACACTCACCCTTTGCACATTTACCCTTGCATGTTTGCCAATATAGATTCTCCATTGTATGTGACTCTTGTATTTATCTTTTCCTTTGTATGTATGATTGTACATACAAACATACAATGCATATACATACAAGGAAAAATGGTGCAGGAGCACCCCGGGCTTGAGATCACAAGAGGGAGAAGAATAAGGTTTTACTATGTGTTAGGAATTTCATGTTACCATGTAACATTTGTATGTCATTGGAAACTATCACATTTTATGTTGACATTATATGTTCTAACTTCTCTCTTCCCAAGACTAGTATTTTGCATCATGGATAACAGCAGGAAGTTGGGTTATGTGCTGAATAAAATATGTTGTGTCGTATTATCTGATGTTTTGTTGTCTTAAGCAAAACAGGTGCCGTATGATTAATTAGGGTTCTACTATAATTCTTGAAAGATTCAAAATCCTGAAAAACAGAGGCAGGGGTTAACAAAAATAGGGAGAGATGGTCGAGAAAGGGTCTTTTTTCATTTTTCTATATGAAACCGTTCAAATGTAAGAAGCTAGAATGAGAGAATAGAAAATTCTGCAAATCATATTCTGTGAATTTTGAATCCTATGTGAAATATTTATATATTGAATTGTTCTGTATATTATCTACAGAGAACCGTTTCATATTTAGATTAATTTCTCTGTTGCCAGGATGCATGTTTAAGTCCATTTCACTGGTGGATTTTTGTGAAATCAGTGGAATGGACTTGTAAATTAGTTTCCCATTTTTGTTTCATTCTTTTGTTTGTTAAACATGGAAATATAGAAATTGTAGAATCAGCTTCAGAGAAGGTCAATGGTGGGAAATTCTGAATATACATTTCCTGTATATATCACAAATGTATGTAGGTATTTTCTCTGTGTATATCTTTGTTGCAGCTGAGTATTCCATTTGTGTGTATATCGCCAATATACATTTTGTGTTAAACCTTGTGTATGTCGAGATTGTCTGAGGAAATATATTTCTTGTGTATATGTTCATGGTATGTCATAGATAATGTATGTGTATATCATTATTGTACATGATTGTCAATTTGTGTGTATACTACAATTGAATTTTGCTGTTGTATGTTGAAAATACAACGAAGATCTACAATATATTTGATACAAATGGTGATCGGCCGAAATGGTAGCTAGTTTGTATGTTGGAAGAGTGTTTGGTCCATAGATGCAAAGGATGACCAGTGATAGCAGGCAGGAGAACCAACTCAACAAGTCAATAAATGTATAGTCGAAGATGAAGAGTATTGACATAAGGAGTGTCGTTGGAAGCAAATTTGGAAGTCATAGCAAATAGTAGGATCATGCTGATAGAAGGCATATCGGTGCGAGAAGCATGATCAGAAGAGAAGAGTGAAGTCTGACCGAAGGTGAAAGTCTTTCCGACGAAGAGTATATCGGCATGAGATATGCTATCAGTGGAGAAGTTAAAGGTGTTGCTGATAGCCAATGTCTGGCCGATGATGGAGTTTGGCATTTAGCATATCGGCATAAGAAAAAGCATCGGGTGAACAAAAAATTTGTGAGGCCGATAGTGTATGTTATTGCCGATCGGGGCGACAACGGGAAGTGTCACTGATAGAGAGTTCATCGGGAGGAGTCTTACCATCGGAAGAGGAGGAGAAAGTCACACCGACGGTAGGAAGTCTAGGTGTAGGAAAGGTATCGGTGTGAGTGGTGCATTAGTGGAAGAACTTTTGAGTGTGCCGATGATACAATGTCTGGCTAATAAGGGTAAAGAAGCATATGTCAGTAAGACGTTGAAAGTCTCTTGCTGATATTGACAAAAACAAACATTTTGTATGTTTTTGTTGAAGACCTCTGCATCAAATTCGTATCAGAGTGAAGGAGTGTTCTTTGGAAAGAAGACAAGATGTCAGAAGGAGAAGGATCAGAGACTTACCCAACAAAGATGACCAACATTGAGTAGACGGCCTTAGTAAGAAAGCACATGGCAGAGAGCAGAGCTGATAGAGCTCAGAATCAGGCATTGAAAGAAGAACTAGAGAAGTTGAGGGACAAAGTAGAGAAAGGGGAAGAAAACTCTGGTGAACGAGAAGATGGGGATGAAGAGGAGACCCCAAAGCAAGAAGAGATAGAGGTTCCTGCAGACCAGAGACCCTTACTCAATGCCCTCAAGTCCATGGAAAGATGGACCATGGCTATGAAAATAGACCTGCCAATGTTTGCAGGAAAAATAGAACCTGATTCGGTGATGGAGTGGATAGACTCCTTGAATAATTTCTTTGAGACTAAGGAAATACCAGACCACCAAAGAGTAAAGATGGCTCAGTCCAAAATGAAAGGGGCTGCACTGACTTGGTGGAATTTCATCCAAGATGACAGGGTGAAAGAGGGAAAGAACAAAGTTGCAACATGGAAGAGAAGGATGTCTTTAGTGAAGGAATCCTATGTTCCATTGGATTATAATATCCAATTACATAAGAGGAAACAAAATTTGTAGTAGAAGGAGCTAGATGTCAGCTCCTACATAGAAGAGTTCATGAAACTGTGTGTAAAAACAAAGGTAAAGGAAGGTGAGGAAGAAAAGGTAGCAAGATACCTCACTAGATTGAGGTTTAATATCCAAGAAGACATAAGTATGCATAACCCAGAGACAATTCAAAAGTGCTATCAGTTAGCACTCAAAGTGGAAGACAAATTAAAAAGAAGGCATGAGCAGAACAATAGAGGTAGAGGGAGACAACAGAGAGGAGGAAGAAGTCCTTTTAGAGGCAAAGGATTTGGATACCAAAGTGAATCCAACCAAGAGAACAGCAGAGGAGATAGCAATCAAAATCAAGGGGGGAGCTACAATCAAAGAGGAAACTTTAGAGGTAGAAGACCACCATTCAGGGGAAGATCTTAGGGTAGAGGACTGATTAGATGCTATAATTGCAACCAAGAAGGCCATATAGCCAGCAGATGTCCAGCAAAGACAACAAGTTCAATGGGAGAAAAGAGGATCAATCTGATCTAGGAATCTGATTGTCAGAGTATAGCAAGCTCAAGCACTAATCAAAGTGTGAATGCTCCTGACAGTTATGGATATCCTAAGAGAGGAGAATCTTTGATGATTAGAAGAGCAATGACCATCATGAAGGTGCCCAGCAAAGAACCCCCACAAAGGAAGTCTCCCTTCAGAACTACTTGCAAGGCAGGAGGAAAGGTATGTAAAGTTTTGATTGACTCTGGATCTACTGAAAATTTTGTGTCTTTTGAAATGGTAGAAAAGCTTAAGCTTAGAAGACTACCACATCCTTGCCCATACAAGATCTCATGGCTCCACCAAGGTTAGCAAACAGTTGTAGAAGAACAGGCCTGGGTAGAATTTCAGATTGGCCCATACAAGGATAGGTTATTGTTTGACATTGCCAAGATGGATGCTTGCCATCTCCTATTTGGAAGACCATGGCAGTATGACTTGAAAGCATACCATGATGGAGTCAGAAACACCTATTCAATCACCAAGAATGGTAAGGTGATAGAGTTGCTACCATTAATGAAGAATGAGGTGGAATCAAAAGGAAAAGAAGTCAAAGTGATGATGGTAGAAGGCAAACAATTCATGAAAGGGATAGGAGCAGTTACATATGCTCTAATCCCTTGCCTAAAGGTAAACAAAGAACAACAGCAACAAGTCAAGGGAGAGAAAAGACAAATTCATAGACCCAGCTGTCCAAGAACTATCAGACAAGTACAAAGGCATTATCTCTGATGGAATGCCAAGTTCCCTACCACCTATTAGGGACATTAGCCATTGTATAGATTTGATCCCAGGATCTACACTTCCAAACAAAGCAGCATATAAGCTCACTCTAGATTAGAATACAGAGGTAGCAAAGCAAATTGAAGAGTTGTTGGAGACAGGCCTAATTGGCAAAAGTCTAAGTCCATGTGCAGTACCGGCTGTACTAACACCAAAGAAGGAAGACACTTGGAGGCTTTGCACTGATTCAAGGGCAATCAACAAGATAACCATCAGGTATAGGTTTCCAATCCCTAGGATAGAATATTTACTTGATTGTTTAGGAGGTGCTAAATATTTCTCAAAAATAGATTTGAAGAGTGGTTATCATCAAATTAGGATTAGACTTGGTGATGAGTGGAAAACTGCATTTAAGACTAATGAGGGGCTATATGAGTGGAAGGTCATGCCTTTTGGTTTGTCCAACGCCCCTAGTACCTTTATGAGGTTGATGAATTAGGTCTTGAGGGAATTCATAGGAAAATTTGTCATAGTATATCTAGATGACATCTTGATTTTCAGTAATATGCAGGAAGAGCACCTCATCCATATAGACTTGGTTCTTAGAAGGTTATATGAAAAACAGCTAATGATCAATTTAGCAAAGTGTCTATTTATGCAGGAAGAGATCATCTACTTGGGATTTGTTATCTCACATAACAAACTGAAAATGGATCAAGAGAAGGTAAGTGCCATATTGTCTTGGCCAACACCCAAAACCTTGAATGATGTTAGAAGTTTCCATGGGTTACCAACCTTTTATAGAAACTTTATAAAGGGATTTAGTCATATTTGTGCACCCATGCTTGACACTATAAAGGGAGGACAGAAGTGCAAGTTTACATGGACAAATGAGGTAGATAATTCCTTGAAACATTAAAGAAGAAGGTGGCAGAGCAGCCAGTTCTTACATTTCCTGACTTCAGCAAAATTTTTCAAGTAGAATGTGATGCAAGTCATATTGCAATTAGAGTAGTACTTAGCCAAGAAGGTAGGCCTATTGCATTCTTTAGTGAGAAATTAAATGATGCCAAGAAGAGATACTCATCTTATGATTTGGAGATGTATGCTCTAGTCCAGTCACTTAAGAAATGGAGGCATTACTTGATGCCAAAAGAATTCATAGTGTTCATAGATAATCAAGCCCTCAGTTTCATAAATAGTCAAGAGAAGTTGAATCATAGGCATATGAAGTGGGTCGAAACTTTGCAAACTTTCACTTTCACGCTCAAGCACAAGAAAGGGGTTAAGAACAAAGTTGCAGATGCTTTGAGCAGGAGAGTTCTGACCATCAATCAGATCCAATTGGAGAGTGTTGGGATTGATTATTTGAAGACAATGTATGATGATGATGAAGACTTTGGTGAGATCTAGGGTAAGTGCAAGAAGATGGGGGGCCAAAAAGGGGTCTTAAGTGGCCACTTTTTTTCTGAAATCAGGAAATACTAGCCTTGGATGAGAAATTGAGCATAGTTACACTCAAAATTTGGAGATGCAACCAAAACAATGTTCGTAGTGCTCCAAGTCTACTTTCTAAACTACTATTTTGTTTTGAAAATGGCATAGATTAAGGGGTTCAAAAGAGGGAGCCACAGAAATTGGTGTTGTTTCTGTCAAAAAAACATAACATAGCATGTTTTTTGGCTCCCTCAAAAGGTCAACTTTTTTTTGGTATTTTTAAAATCGCTGCAGTGAGAAATTAGCTAATAGCATGTAGTTTATGCCCAATTTTTCTGATAACTTTTTTATGAATATTTAATTTTTTACTAATTTTTAAAGTGGACGCATCCTAAAAAATAGAATTTTGGCCGTGCTACCCCTATAAATTTTGAAAACTAATTGAAAATCATTTTTTTATTTTTTTAATATTTGTAGAATGGAGTCTAGTTTCTAAATATGTAATTTTTTTGAAATTTAAATGAATAGTTATTTTACAATGAAAAAAAGACCAAAAAATGGTTTTTGCACAAAAACGGACACACAAACAAAAGAAATTAAAGATGAAAGGCTTAACATTATTAAAATGTGAAAAAAATCACATCGTCAAATAGCTAAGAGAAAACCTAACATTACCCATGTGTTCAATTTGTTCAACCTTGAAACACGTGCAAATCTGAGGGTTAGCATGAATGAAATTATGTGAAATTTTGAAGAATATAGAAAAACACGTCTGTGACTGTTCATAAGGCACTCCAAGCTTTTGGGTTGGAAATCCAAAGCAAATCCCAAGCCCAAGGCTTGGGATTCCCAAAGCAAGAAATAACGCGAGCGCGTTATAACGCGTTTGCGTTATGTTTTGCCTTGCATTTTTCTTTCCCGCAAGTCTGTCTTTTCCCATGTTTGACATAACGCGAGTGCGTTATAACGCGCTTGCGTTATGTCCCACTCAATTTTTTTTACATTCAAGGCTATTAATCATGAGGGTTAAGGCATAAAGGATAGAGTTGGAAGGTTTACGGATAAGGGATCAGCATTTAAGGTATAGTATCGAGCCCGTTGAGGGTCTAGGAATAGGGATAGCGTTTAAGGTTTAGGGATGAGGGATGACAGATTACGGTTGAGGGTCGAGGGATCAAAGTTAAGGGTTGAGGGATTAGGGTTTGACATTAAGGGTTGAGGGTTGAGGTTCAAGGGTCAAGGGTTTAGGGATAGGGTTTAGGGTCGAGGGATTAGGGTTAAAGTAGAGTGTGGAGGGTGTAAGGATTAGGGATAGGGTTTGACGGTTTAGGGATAAGGGATTGGGGTTTTAGGTATAGTATCAAGTCTGTTGAGAGTTTAGGAATAGGGATAGCATTTAGGGATTAGGGATGAGGGATTATAGTTGAGGGATGATGGATTAGGGTTGAGGGTTGAGGGATTAGGGTTTAGGGATAAGGTTTAGGGTTGAGGGTTGAGGGATTAGGGTTTAAGGTATAGTGTTGAGGGTTGAGGATTGAGGGTTTAGGATTAGGATTTAGGGTTGATGGATTAGCATTTAATGTCGAGGTTAGGGTTAGAGTGTCGAGGGTAGAGGGATTAGGGATAGGGTTTAGGGTTGAAGGTTTAAGGATTGAGGGTTGAGGCTTTAGGGATGAGGGTTTAAGGCTTAAGATATAGTGTCAAGTGTTGAGGGTGTAGGGATAGGGTTTAAGTTTTAAGGGTTAAGGGTTGAGGGATATGGATTAGGGTTTAAGGTATAGTGTTGAGGGTCGAGGGATCAGAGTTAAGAGTTGAGGGATTAGGGTTTGACGTTGAGGGTTGAGGGTTGAGGTTTGAGGGTCAAGGGTTTAGGGATAGGGTTGAGGGTCAAGGAATTAGGGTTAAAGTAGAGTATGGAGGGTATAAGGATTAGGAATAGGGTTGGAGGGTTTAGGGATAAGGGATTAGGGTTTAAGGTATAGTATCAATTCTGTTGAGGGTGTAGGAATAGGGATAGCATTTAGGGTTTAGGGATGAAGGATTAGAGTTGGGGGATGACAGATTAGGGTTGAGGGTTGACGGATTAGGGTTTAGGGATAAGATTTAGGGTTGAGGGCTGAGGGATTAGGGTTTAAGGTATAGTGTTGAGGGTTTAGGGATAGGGTTTAGGGTTGAGGGATTAGGATTTGACGTTGAGGGTTGAGGGTTTAGGGTTTAGGGTTAGGGTTGAGAGATGAGGGATCAGAGTTAAGGGTTGAGGGAATAGGGTTTGACGTCGAGGGTTGAGGGTTAAGGTTCGAGGGTCAAGGGTTTAGGGATAGGGTTGAGGTTGAAGGGATTAGGGTTAAAGTAGAGTGTGGAGGGTGTAAGGATTAGGGATAGGGTTGGAGGGTTTAGGGATAAGGGATTAGAGTTTAAGGTATAGTATTGAGTCTGTTGAGGGTTTAGGAATAGGGATAGCATTTAGGGTTTAGGGATGAGGGATTAGAGTTGAGGGATGAGGGATTACGGTTGAGGGTTGAGGGATTAGGGTTTAGGGATAAGGTTTAGGGTTGAGGGTTGAGGGATTAGGGTTTAAGGTATAGTGTTGAGGGTTGATGGTTTAGGGATAGGGTTTAGGTTTGAGGGATTAGGGTTTAGGGTTGATGAATTAGGGTTTAATGTTGAGAGTTGAGGGTTGAGGGTTGAGGGTTGAGGTTGAGGGGTAGGGTTAATGGTCAAGGGATTAGGGTTAAATAAGAGTGTCGATGGTAGAGTGATTAGGGTTTAAGGTATAGTATCGAGCCTGTTGAGGGTCTAGGAATAGGGATAGCGTTTAGGGTTTAGGAATGAGGGATTAGAGTTGAGGGATGACAGATGACAGATTCGGGTTGAGGGTTGAGGGATTAGGGTTTAGGGACAAGGTTTAGGGTTAGGGTTTAGGGATAGGGTTTAGGGTTGAGGGATTAGAGTGAAGGGTTGAGGGATTAGAATTTGGCGTTGAGGGTTTAGGGTTTAGGATCAGGGTTGAAGGTCGAGGGATCAGAGTTAAGGGTTGAGGGATTAGGGTTTGATGTTGAGGGTTGAGGTTCGAGGGTGAAGCGTTTAGGGATAGGGTTGAGGGTCGAGGAATTAGGGTTACAGTAGAGTGTGGAGGGTATAAGGATTAGGGATAGGGTTGGAGGGTTTAGGGATAAGGGATTAGAGTTTAAGGTATAGTATTGAGTCTGTTGAGGGTTTAGGAATAGGGATAGCATTTAGGGTTTAGGGATGAGGGATTAGAGTTGAGGGATGAGGGATTAGGGTTGAGGGTTGAGGGATTAGGGTTTAGGGATAAGGTTTAAAGTTGAGGGTTGAGGGATTAGGGTTTAAGGTATAGTGTTGAGGGTTGATGGTTTAGGGATAGGGTTTAGGTTTGAGGGATTAGGGTTTAGGGTTGATGAATTAGGGTTTAATGTTGAGAGTTAAGGGTTGAGGGTTGAGGGTTGAGGTTGAGGGATAGGGTTAATGGTAAAGGGATTAGGGTTAAATAAGAGTGTCGATGGTAGAGGGATTAGGGTTTAAGGTATAGTATCGAGCCTGTTGAGGGTCTAGGAATAGGGATAGCGTTTAGGATTTAGGAATGAGGGATTAGAGTTGAGGGATGACGGATGACAGATTAGGGTTGAGGGTTGAGCGATTAGGGTTTAGGGATAAGGTTTAGGGTTAGGGTTTAGGGATAGGGTTTAGGGTTGAGGGATTAGAGTGAAGGGTTGAGGGATTAGAATTTGGCGTTGAGGGTTTAGGGTTTAGGATCAGGGTTGAAGGTCGAGGGATCAGAGTTAAGGGTTGAGGGATTAGGGTTTGATGTTGAGGGTTGAGGGTTGAGGTTTGAGGGTCAAGGGTTTAGGGATAGGGTTGAGGGTCGAGGAATTAGGGTTAAAGTAGAGTGTGGAGGGTATAAGGATTAGGGATAGGGTTGGAGGGTTTAGGGATAAGGGATTAGAGTTTAAGGTATAGTATCGAGTCTGTTGAGGGTTTAGGAATAGGGATAGCATTTAGGGTTTAAGGATGAGGGATTAGAGTTGAGGGATGAGGGATTAGGGTTGAGTGTTGAGGGATTAGGGTTTAGGGATAAGGTTTAGGGTTGAGGGTTGAGGGATTAGGGTTTAAGGTATAGTGTTAAGGGTTGATGGTTTAGGGATAGGGTTTAGGTTTGAGGGATTAGGGTTTAGGGTTGATGAATTAGGGTTTAATGTTGAGAGTTGAGGGTTGAGGGTTGAGGGTTGAGGTTGAGGGATAGGGTTAATGGTCAAGGGATTAGGGTTAAATAAGAGTGTTGATGGTAGAGGGATTAGGGTTTAAGGTATAGTATCGAGCCTGTTGAGGGTCTAGGAATAGGGATAGCGTTTAGGGTTTAGGAATGAGGGATTAAAGTTGAGGGATGACGGATGACAGATTAGGGTTGAGGGTTGAGGGATTAGGGTTTAGGGACAAGGTTTAGGGTTAGGGTTTAGGGATAGGGTTTAGGGTTGAGGGATTAGAGTGAAGGGTTGAGGGATTAGAATTTGGCATTGAGGGTTTAGGGTTTAGGATCAGGGTTGAAGGTCGAGGGATCAGAGTTAAGGGTTGAGGGATTAGGGGTTGATGTTGAGGGTTGAGGGTTGAGGTTCGAGGGTCAAGGGTTTAGGGACAGGGTTGAGGGTCGAGGAATTAGGGTTAAAGTAGAGTGTGGAGGGTATAAGGATTAGGGATAGGGTTGGAGAGTTTAGGGATAAGGGATTAGAGTTTAAGGTATAGTATCGAGTCTGTTGAGGGTTTAGGAATAGGGATAGCATTTAGGGTTTAGGGATGAGGGATTAGAGTTGAGGGATGAGGGATTAGGGTTGAGGGTTGAGGGATTAGGGTTTAGGGATAAGGTTTAGGGTTGAGGGTTGAGGGATTAGGGTTTAAGGTATAGTGTTGAGGGTTGATGGTTTAGGGATAGGGTTTAGGTTTGAGGGATTAGGGTTTAGGGTTGATGAATTAGGGTTTAATGTTGAGAGTTGAGGGTTGAGGGTTGAGGGTTGAGGTTGAGGGATAGGGTTAATGGTTAAGGGATTAGGGTTAAATAAGAGTGTTGATGGTAGAGGGATTAGGGTTTAAGGTATAGTATTGAGCCTGTTGAGGGTCTAGGAATAGGGATAGCGTTTAGGGTTTAGGAATGAGGGATTAGAGTTGAGGGATGACGGATGATAGATTAGGGTTGAGGGTTGAGGGATTAGGGTTTAGGGACAAGGTTTAGGGTTAGGGTTGAGGGATTAGGGTTTAAGGTATAGTGTTGAGGGTTTAGGGATAGGGTTTAGGGTTGAGGGATTAGAGTGAAGGGTTGAGGGATTAGAATTTGGCGTTGAGGGTTTAGGGTTTAGGATCAGGGTTGAAGGTCGAGGGATCAGAGTTAAGGGTTGAGGGATTAGGGTTTGATGTTGAGGGTTAAGGGTTGAGGTTCGAGGGTCAAGGGTTTAGGGATAGGGTTGAGGGTCGAGGAATTAGGGTTAAAGTAGAGTGTGGAGGGTATAAGGATTAGGGATAGGGTTGGAGGGTTTAGGGATAAGGGATTAGAGTTTAAGGTATAGTATCGAGTCTATTGAGGGTTTAGGAATAGGGATAGCATTTAGGGTTTAGGGATGAGGGATTAGAGTTGAGGGATGAGGGATTAGGGTTGACGGTTGAGGGATTAGGGTTTAGGGATAAGGTTTAGGGTTGAGGGTTGAGAGATTAGGGTTTAAGGTATAGTGTTGAGGGTTGAGGGTTTAGGGATAGGGTTTAGGTTTGAGGGATTAGGGTTTAGGGTTGATGAATTAGGGTTTAATGTTGAGAGTTGAGGGTTGAGGGTTGAGGGTTGAGGTTGAGGGATAGGGTTAATGGTAAAGGGATTAGGGTTAAATAAGAGTGTCGATGGTAGAGGGATTAGGGTTTAAGGTATAGTATCGAGCCTGTTGAGGTTCTAGGAATAGGGATAGTGTTTAGGGTTTAGGAATGAGGGATTAGAGTTGAGGGATGACGGATGACAGATTAGGGTTGAGGGTTGAGGGATTAGGGTTTACGGACAAGGTTTAGGGTTAGGGTTGAGGGATTAGGGTTTACGGACAAGGTTTAGGGTTAGGGTTGAGGGATTAGGGTTTAAGGTATAGTGTTGAGGGTTTAGGGATAGGGTTTAGGGTTGAGGGGTTAGAGTGAAGGGTTGAGGGATTAGAATTTGGCGTTGAGGCTTTAGGGTTTAGGATCAGGGTTGAAGGTCGAAGGATCAGAGTTAAGGGTTGAGGGATTAGGGTTTGATGTTGAGGGTTGAGGGTTGAGGTTCGAGGGTCAAGGGTTTAGGGATAGGGTTGAGGGTCGAGGAATTAGGGTTAAAGTAGAGTGTGGAGGGTATAAGGATTAGGGATAGGGTTGGAGGGTTTAGGGATAAGGGATTAGAGTTTAAGGTATAGTATCAAGTCTGTTGAGGGTTTAGGAATAGGGATAGCATTTAGGGTTTAGGGATGAGGGATTAGAGTTAAGGGATGAGGGATTAGGGTTGAGGGTTGAGGGATTAGGGTTTAGGGATAAGGTTTAGGGTTGAGGGTTGAGGGATTAGGGTTTAAGGTATAGTGTTGAGGGTTGATGGTTTAGGGATAGGGTATAGGTTTGAGGGATTAGGGTTTAGGGTTGATGAATTAGGGTTTAATGTTGAGAGTTGAGGGTTGAGGGTTGAGGGTTGAGGTTGAGGGATAGGGTTAATGGTCAAGGGATTAGGGTTAAATAAGAGTGTCGATGGTAGAGGGATTAGGGTTTGAGGTATAGTATCGAGCCTGTTGAGGGTCTAGGAATAGGGATAGCGTTTAGGGTTTAGGAATGAGGGATTAGAGTTGAGGGATGACGGATGATAGATTAGGGTTGAGGGTTGAGGGATTAGGGTTTGATGTTGAGGGTTGAGAGTTTAGGGTTAGGGTTAAGAGATGAGGGATCAGAGTTAAGGATTGAGGGATTAGGGTTTGACGTCGAGGGTTGAGGTTTGAGGGTCAAGGGTTTAGGGATAGGGTTGAGGTTGAAGGGATTAGGGTTTAAGGTATAGTGTTGAGGGTTGATGGATCAGAGTTAAGGGTTGAGGGATTAGGGTTGAGGGTTGTAAGGATTAGGGATAGGGTTGGAGGGTTGACAGATTAGGATTTGACGTTGAGGGATTAGGATTTGACGTTGAGGGTTGAGGGATTAGGATTTGACATTGAGGGTTGAGGCCAAAAAGAAATTGGAGGCCCCTGTTACAGATGGAGAAAACATTGAATTCCCTACAGGATCAGTGGTTATTACTGGAACATGGCTTAGAAGGTACCCACATAAGAGTGTTAATATTTGGCTATTTCAGGACTTTGACATGCATCGAAAGATTCTTCATTACTTGAACCTTGTCATGGCATCCAATGTTCATTTGATAAAGTATCAGGGTAGACCTTTGAACAAAATATTGTGGAAGGTGCGTGAGTCTGACCATGAAGCAATACTTGACACAATAAAGAGTAGATTAGATCCGGATGGTTCATTGGATTAATTTGTAAGTATTCACATTGATTTTGTAAAGTTATGTTACATTGAGTTGTAAGTATGCACATTAATTTGTAAGGTTTGTCTTTTTTTATTTCCTCCTGCATTTTTACACATATGTACACATTTTTACATCATCATGTTATCCATTTTTGGTGTCCTGCTCCTGATGCGACCAAACTCATAACTCACCCTACTAGACACCATTTGATGATCTCTCCAACACTCTGGATCCAGGGCACCCAATCATGATGATGACCTATATACCATTCTCCCAAGGCGCTCATAATGAATGAAAAGAAGACCAAGGGTGCCCAAGCTTAATAGACTTATTTCTTTCAATTTTGATGATCCAAACTCTTGCAATATGACATCCACTTTCATGCCGTTAGATCTTCCTTCACATATAGGGTGCCAAATCAATGCATTAAAGTCTCTTGATATTAGGCTCTCATGATGATGAAACTTAGAGCTTTTTCCTTTCCTATGTGCTCATCTAAGATGTTTGAATGATAAGGAGTGCCTCAACCTCTATAATCAAGGTGATTTTAAGTCACTTTGAGTCATTTGGGGTCAGTTTGAGTCCTTGAGTCATGTTGCAAAAAAGTGTCAATGTTGTCAAGTTGCACAAAGCAACTTTTGCATTTTTGGTGTCCTGCTTGTGATGTGACCAAACTGACTATTCCAACACATCCAGATGGGTACATTTATGCTAGGCATGGTCCTGTTTTTCACCCAAACATGTCGAAACAGTCTGAGCTACATTGTACCAACGATATCCCTGAAGAGTCCAAAGTGCAAAAAGGCTGCAATCTTTGACGAGATGTTACTCAAAAACTGTGTCACTTAGAAACATTCCATTTGAGGCAACGCTATCATGTAGAGTGCCTCTACAATAACCTCTCTCAGTTTTTTATAGCTCTGAGGCATTTACCCGTGGTGAAAGGTTTTCTGCTGCCCCAAAAATCGTCAGAAGGAGGCAGTGTAAAGTTGCAAAGGGGTGTAACTTTCGTCCTGCTCCTGATGTGACCAAACTAACTATTCCAATGCATCTGAATGGGTACATTTATGCTAAGCATGGTCCTATTTCTCACCCAAACATGTCGAAACAGTCAGAGCTACATTGTACCGACGATATCCCTGAAGAGTCCAAAGTGCAAAAAGGTAGCAATCTTTGACGAGATGTTACTCAAAAATCATGTCACTTAGAAACATTCCATCTAAGGAAACGTGATCATGTAGAGTGCCTCTATAATAACCTCTCTTGGTTTTTTATAGCTCTGAGGCATTTGCCCGTGGTGAAAGGTTTTCTGCTGCCCCAAAAATCATCAGAAGGAGGCAGTGTAAAGTTGCAAAGGGGTGTAACTTTCGTCCTACTCCTGATGTGACCAAACTGACTATTCCAATGCATCTGAATGGGTACATTTATGCTAGGCATGGTCCTATTTTTCACCCAAACATGTCGAAACAGTCAGAGCTACATTGTACTGACGATATCCCTGAAGAGTCCAAAGTGTAAAAAGGCAGCAATCTTTGACGAGATGTTACTCAAAAATTGTGTCACATAGAAACATTCTGTCTGAGGCAACGTGATCACGTAGAGTGCCTCTACAATAACCTCTCTCAGTTTTTTATAGCTATAAGGCATTTGCCCATGGTGAAAGGTTTTTTGCTGCCCCAAAAATCATCAGAAGGAGGCAGTGTAAAGTTGCAAAGGGGTGTAACTTTCATCCTGCTCCTAATGCGACCAAACTGACTATTCCAACGCATCTGAATGGGTACATTTATCCTATGCATGGTCCTATTTCTCACCCAAACATGTCGAAACAGTCGAGGCTACATTGTACTGATGATATCCCTGAAGAGTCCAAAGTGCAAAAAGGCAACAATCTTTGATGAGATGTTACTCAAAAAGAGTGTCACTTAGAAACATTTCGTCTAAGCCAACGTGATCATGTAGAGTGCCTCTACAATAACCTCTCTTGGTTTTTTATAGCTCTGAGGCATTTGCCCGTGGTGAAAGGTTTTCTGCTGCCCCAAAAATCGTCAGAAGGAGGCAGTGTAAAGTTGTAAAGGGGTGTAACTTTCCTCCTGCTCCTGATGCGACTAAATTGACTGTTCCAATGCATCTGAATGGGTACATTTATGCTAGGCATGGTCCTATTTTTAACCCAAACATGTCGAAATAATCAGAGCTACATTGTACCGACGATATCCCTGAAGAGTCCAAAGTGCAAAAAGGTAGCAATCTTTGACGAGATGTTACTCGAAAACCATGTCACTTAGAAACATTCCTTCTAAGGTAACATGATCATGTAGAGTGCCTCTACAATAACCTCTCTCAGTTTTTTATAGCTCTGAGGCATTTACCCGTGGTGAAAGGTTTTTTGCTGCCCCAAAAATCGTCAGAAGGAGGCAGTGTAAAGTTGCAAAGGGGTGTAACTTTCATCCTGCTCCTAATGCGACCAAACTAATTGTTCCAATGCATCTGAATGGGTACATTTATGCTAGGCATGGTCCTATTTTTCACCCAAACATGTCGAAACAGTCGGAGCTACATTGTACCGACAATATCCCTGAAGAGTCCAAAGTGCAAAAAGGCAGCAATCTTTGACGAGATGTTACTCAAAAATTGTGTCACTTAAAAACATTTTGTCTAAGGCAACGGGATCACGTAGAGTGCCTCTACAATAACCTCTCTCAATTTTTTATAGCTCTGAGGCATTTGCCCATGGTGAAAGGTTTTCTGCTGCCCCAAAAATCATCAGAAGGAGGCAGTGTATTAAGTCAGGATGAAAGCCTATTCACTCTAGGTGCCTATTTTTGACCAAATCACACATGTGCCTTGAACAACTCTATCTTCAAGGCACTTTTCTCTAATCTCTGTAACTCTCCAAATCCACTAAGGTGCAAATTTTACCTCTTGGGCTCAAGATATAGGTTCTTCATCCAAGGCGCCAGAATGGTCCAAAGGCGCATTTCACCTCTAACCTCACCTCTGACCTTACTTGGAGGCGCTAAACCTTTTGACATTTCAAGTAACTTCAAGAGAACTATTTTTCCTTAAGGTGGTTTACTCCTTGCAATTAGATGTATGGTACTTGTAACTCATTTGATTGACTTTGTAATGTTTCTTCTTCTCGCAGAGTAGATAAGGATGATATAAGCTTACTTCATGAATCGGAGTAGAAATATCTCTTGGACTTGCTAGGTGAAAGGACTTGAACTTGAAGGACTTGAAGTTGATGAAGTGATCCTTCATGATGGCCTTTGACATTACCTTCTCGGAGTGTAGATGATAACACCTTCCTTGGATAAAGTGGATAACCTCTGACCTAAACTTTGAAGCTTGATGAATCTTGAAGATTGGGTTTCCTCCTACTCCCCTTCTGGGCTCCACTCCATCAAAGGTGTATTTAGTTGTCCAAGGCGCCAACAATCACTCAGGGGGGCCCAAAGAGAAAGTTTACAACTCTAAGGCGCTAAACTCTTATGCAAAAATGGTCATCATCAAAGGCGCAAAAATGGGTCTCTGGGCGCCAATCTCTACAAGACATTCCATCTCATTGCTCTCCTCCATTACAAGCACTCACTTACCTCAATCTTGGGCGCATACCAACATCCCAACATCCAAATCACCTAGGCGCTCAAAACCTTCAAGACTAAAGGCGCATTTTATGATCAAACAAGGTATCTCCTGAACAAGGCGCTCATAGTCTCATCAGGGCGTTAATCATCATCATGAGTGCTCATATTGTTCTAGGCGCACAGTTATCTCTAGAATGCTCAAGGCGCTCAAGGCGACATACCCTTCTCTAGGCTAGTTTACACTTATTCAAGGCGCTCATTCCAAACTTACATGAACTCCTCATTACAAGACGCACAAACTAGATGATCCTAGGGCATAAGGGCGCCCAAACTAGATCTTTGCAAAAACTCCCCAAGCATTCAAACTTTTAAGGTGCCAAAAGTGGTATTTTCTACAACTTCTCTAGCCATATGCCTTGGGTGCTCAAACCTTCCTTGAACTCCAATTATTCAATCTAGTGTGCTCAACTACCTCCTCAAGGCGCTCTATCTCAAGTATCATTACTCTTCTTAAAGACCTAGGCACACATTGTGGGGTATTCTACTCAACAAGACCTAGGCGCTCATTATGAAGACTCCAATTATCAAGGTTCACTTCAACTTTCAAAGGTGCATTTTGGACTCCAAAGGCGTTAGGTTAAAGCCACTAGGGTGCTAGATACCAAAGGGGGCAAGGTGTTAGAACCTCCTTTAAGATGTAAGAAAATCTCCTCAAGGCACAGCTAAAGGTGCTCCAAACCATACGAAGGCGCTAATATCCACTCTAGGCAGTGTATTAAGTCAGGATGAAAGCCTATTCAGTCTAGGCGCCTGTTTTTGACCAAATCACACATGTGCCCAAATCACACATCACCCCATCAGATTGGGGACCCCCTCTTTTCTTGCTCAGGTGCTTTGTACAGGAGTTGTTACGTGTCATTTTGGCCAAGGTTTTCCGGAGCAGTGAAGACATTAGGAAAGGGATGATCGTTTGGATAGTTTTGAATGCTTTATTTCTCCTTGTTTAAACTTGGCTTTTCAGAGGCAATCATAGTATAGGAAGATTTGCACCTTGAAGAAGAGAGTTATCTGGTGAGCGCTTAGGAGTTCTGGCGCCTAGGGGAAAGGTCTAGGTAGAGCACCTTCAGACTTTGACAGTGAAGTGCCTTAAGGAGTTGGATGATGTTTTTGCCTAGAGTGGAGATGATGTTTTTAGTGCCTTAAGGATGATGATGGAGCGCCTTGGAGTCAGGTTAGTCTGGAGCACCTTAAGAAGGTAAAGCACTTCAAATGTAAACACAAGTGTTTTGAGCGCCCTAATGAGAAGTTGTCTTGGCACCATAAGTTGTTCAAACAAAGATATGCGCCTTGGATAGTTGCAAAGACCTAATTTAGCATCCAAGGTTGGAAGACTCTTTATGAGCGCCCAGTGTTTGAAAGCTCTTTGTAATTGGTGCATTAAAATGAATTTGGCACCTAAGTAGTATTGAAACACTCAACTGAGCACCTAAAGCCCATGAGAGAAGTGATATGCGCCTTGATAGGAATATCATGGAAGATGAGTTTACTGAATGGCACCTTGAATGACTTGGTTGATCAAGTGTTTTAGCACCTAGATATGGGATGAATCATTGAGCGCCTTTGGTTGAGATGATGTCAGCACCTTTGAGATTATAACACCTTGGAGTCAAGTTCGAAGGAGCACCTTGAGAAGGTAAAACACTTCAAATGTTTTCAAGGAATTAGAGAAGTCACTTAGTGCCTAGAAGGAATTCCAGAGCAAGAGGGTTGGAGCGCCTTCAGCTTCAAGTCAGATATGCCCCTTTAGGGAAGTGATGGTGTCCAGATGAGTTTTGAGTCCCTTTAAGTGTTGAGATTGTTAGAGATAGGTGCCTTGATGAATGAAATGCGCCTTGAAGACCATGTGCGCCTAGAGAAGATAAGTGCCTAGTTGAGATAAAAAGGTGTTTCTGGTGCCTAGGGAAGAAGAGAGGTAAGTTCAGGGAGATAAGTGCGCCTAAGAGTTTTAGCGCCCTCAATCAAATTGCACCTTTTTGCCTTGGAGAATATAAGGTGAGGATTTGAGTTGAAAGTTTGAGAAAGTAGATTAGGCGCCCTGTGTTGGAGGAATCAAGTTGGATAAGCACTTGAAGAACTTGTATTAAGTGTTTTAGCACCTTGGTATGGTTTGGAGCGCCTTGTTGAGGAGATACCCTGATTTAATCCAAGATAGAGCACCCTAGAATTGAATATACACCTTGTTAGAGGAATATATGTGCCTTGTTGGAGAAAGATATGCGCCTTGAATGATAGTTTGTGTGCCTTAACCAAGAATGATGATTGAAGTCACAATCTCATGTTTGTGCGCCTAGGTCTAGAAGCAAGATTTGAGCACCTTAAGATACGGTTTTTTGCACCTTGTCTTGGAAAGTGAATTTGCGCCTTGGATGATGTTGAAGTGCCTTGGGATGAAATGCGCCCAAACTTACAGAGGGCCTTCAGTGAGGGAGTTGAAGAGAGTGCCTAGAGGAAGGATAGCCTTAAGATCAAACTAAGTACTTAGAAACCTAAGATTAGCGCCTTATTTGAAGTTATACACCTATTCTGGCGCCAGAGAGTGAGTTTGAGTGTGAAGAAGTGAATGTCTACACCTTGAAGGGGATACAAAGGGAAGATGATGCACCTTGATGGGTTGACGATGGAAATTTGCGTTTTGGAGCTAAATGTGCACCTTGAATCTAAATGATATTTGAGTGCTTAGAGGTAAATAGGGGCGCCTTTGAGAATTCTTTGTGCTTTAAGGAATGGATTGTGGCGCTTTGGACTAAGGTAAGTCTTGAGCACTTCCAATGATTTTAAGGAGTGCCTTGAAGGAGATAGTACCTAGAGAAGAAAAGATGTCAAGTTTTAACACCTTGGAAGAAATTCCAGATAGTGGCGCCTTCACAGGGTTTTCCAAGTTGGCGCCTTGGTTTGGGATGATCATGCTAAGAAAGAAAATGTGCCTTCAGCAAGGTCACATCAAGTCCAACATGTCAATACTCTTCATCACTAATGTGATGTTGAAATTTCAAGGCATCTATCCATTCAAGTTCTCCGAGGAATATATTCGAAATAATAAGGGAATGAATTGGTTTTTGGCTAACTTAACTTTTGTTTTTTGCAGGAACAAAGTCAGAAACTTGAAATTAGTTAAGTCTGGATGCTAAACTTGACTAAGGCAGGACTTCTAGAATCAGGGCGCACTTTCTTGCTTGCTCAATGTCAAATGTGTGCCTAACCAAGAATCATGGAGCTTTGAAGCACTTTAATCACATCAACTAGGGCGCCTAAGTGCATAGAGGTACAATGAATCTTCCAGAGAACATGGATAGACAACTAAGTCTCCAACTTGAGTCTTCTAAGTGAATTGGATGATGAAGAGAGTCTAGTCATTTTGGGCGCTAGTATCAGGATGAATCATCCAAAATGGGTGCCTAGAACTAGAAGGTGCCAATGCATGAGTTCAAGGATCCTCCATTGGAGCGCCTAGCCCAGATGGCTATAGATTGAAAGTTTTAAAGCTAAGTGATGTCACTTAGGTGAATTCCTAGCCCAGGTGCATGTGTTGGGAAAAACTCTTTGGCTCTGGCGCCTAGAATTGGGAGCTTTGTAAGATGCACCAATTGATGAAACATTTCCATTTTGCGCCTAGAATAGAACTCTCTCACATAGTTGAAATTGACTTGATAGAAGGAGATAAGTCTTAAGGACTAGTTTGGCGCCTCACTTGCCTATCTCACCTTTGAAATGCGCTTTGGTTGATGATCATCATTGATGGCGCCTAGTGAAATGAAAAGCTATTTGCATCTCTAGAGGATCAAAATTGGATTAGGAGATCATCCTTGCAGTTGAGATTGACAGAGAAGTGTTAAAGGAATCACTTCAAATGGGCGCCTAAGCTAGTTGAGGCGCATATCAATTCCACTGTAACTCCAGACTGACGCTTAGGATCCAGTCATCTCATAAGGCGTAGTTCCATTCACCCATGACCTCGCTTGGCGTCTAAAACTTGGAAACTTCTTTGGAAAGCTCCTGTTGCGCCTAGAAGATGAGTTTGGGATATCAACTTGCAAAAGGCTTAGAAACTCTTCAAAGATGTTAGGCACAATCCCATGGCACTGGAGCTCAGTTTTGGCGCCTTCAAGGAATAGCACATGAAGGAACTTGGGAGGTCAGGTGCTTGTAAAAGGGAACACCTTGGAACATCTTCCAGGGGTTGAAGTAGTAAGAAAACATCAAGTGAGTCTAGGCGCACTCCCTTGTGTGAACAGTTTAGCTCTGGCGCCTAGCCACAGAGTGAGCCAGAAGAAGTAGTTTGGACATTAGAAGATAGGCACTCATTCTACAATGAAGCATTCCACCTTCCTAATCAACAAAGACTTGAAAGAATTGACAAAGGAAGCTAAGGCGCACCTTCTACTTGTTTCCACCTCCAGAATGTGCCTAACCTTGAAAGGGGCTTCAAAGATGTTTGTTAGACCTTTTCACTCAAGGCGCTCACCTTAGGCGCACTTTCTAAGTCCTTATCACGTCAAGGAAACACCTAGTTTGGAAGGCGCTTGCCCTGTTCTCCACTCCTTTCAATTGGCGCCTAGAACACATAATGCATGAAAGGAGCGCCTAGACTCCAGAGGGCTCATTTGGGTGCCTAGCATTTAAAACACTTTCATAATGATGATGTTTTGGTGCCTACTCTTGGAAACAATCCAGAGCATCCATAAACTCTAATTGGCGCCTAATGTTGACAAGGTGCAACTTCAGGAGGAGGTCACCTCAACTTGGCGCCCAAGTCAGAAAAACCTGTAAATCCTTCAAATATGCGCCTACCTTGTGAGGTGATGAGTTGAACATTCCAAATCTTCAAATGTTGCTCAAGTAAGGAAGACATTGTAACATCAAGGCTTCAAGGCCTGTCCTTGTATTTCCATTGAATGAGTTGTACTTCATGCTATTGAAAGCATTTTCCATGTAATAAGACATTGCAAGTTAATTGAATCAAGTAACAAGACAAGTACCCAACTCTAATGTTGTTTCATTCAAATAGTTATCTTGATGTATATCTTTATGTTATTAAAGTAGTTGATGAATTGTTAGCAAATAAAAGTGTTTAAGTAAGGAAAAATTTTCGTAAAACGAGTTGGGTATCTTACACTTACACCATGCCTATCCATCAAACATCACAATGCAATCAAAATCCTAACAACATGCCCATGATCCAAGATCAAGTGCAATCATGCAAAGATATTATCAATCACAAGCCTATTAAGAATGAACTAGAGTCTTCTAGTACCATACTTTTCCATCAAACACCATCATGTAATCCATGGCCTATCAAGCCTATCAAAGAAAATGCAAACATCCTATGTAATACAATCAAACTTTAAATATTTGAAGTAGCCATCTACAAATATCCATTCAAAAGTGGATTTATAATGCAAGTATGGACGCCATCAATAAAAAAGATTTGTATTAACCAAATATCCATATACGCATACATCAATATCTGTCGATATAAGTATAACATATATACAAAATAGCCATATAGGCTTACAAGAATGCCATATAGGCATACAATGTCAACTATGTACAATACAAAATATATGTCCACAAATGCCATATAGGCATACAACAGAGGAACACAATAAAAAGTCATTCCCCTATGGCTGTTGAAGAGAATAAATCACGAGCAGCCTTTGATCTTCTAGGGGATGCAGACATGCATGTGGGTGGTCTACTACGAACCCGAGGGCTACTCCTCATGTTTAGTTCTTCCTACACCTTTACCTGTTACAAAAAAAAGTATAGATATTAATATATAGAAATTACATGTTATAAAAAAATGAAACATTTAACAAAATAATCACTTACCGCTAACATATAATCTGTCTCCTCACTTGCCTCAGTAGCAAGAATAGGCCCTGGTGATGTCATGTCCTATAGAAACCATCCAGATAGAAATTAAACTTCAAATCAATAATCTTTTGATTTTTCAAAAATAGACAACTATAACAATGAATGTAAATTGAAATTTACTAATCTACCTCATACCCCTGTCAATGCCATAGAGCTATGAATCGCAGAGGCCACACCCTGCTCCATTGCCCTATGAACATGGGGAGGTGTATCCGCAGCCTGCATCATCTAGAAATAAAACAACATTATTCAATTATGACAACTATAATAGTGATGCAAATCATGGCTCCTAACATACACACACGTTCATCTAAACATGGAAGTACACACAATAAAACACACATATCACATACAAAAATTTAGTAAGTACAATTCATTCATTAAACTATTTATTTTATTACCTCCGTAAAGCTTTGAAGTCCACCACCACTGGCAGGTGTTGCCATGAAATCTACAGTGTTAACCTATTCAACATCCAAAATCAGAAATTAGAATACCATTCATATAATGATGCTATTTACATGTAATATTTATAATTGTTTACTAGTTACATACCTCGACAGTAGATGATCTAGTGAAAAATGTAGGTGGAGAACCACTGAAAACTGCATCGACGCTATGACCCTGAAATTTCATTAAAATCATCAATTTAAATTAGTTAATCTTGTATTTCAAAAATGAAATTTAATAAATTAAATTCAATAAACTTGCTAATATTTACCTGAGTATCAAGGCCGAAAGTCTCACTCAGGAGGGTATCTGTCATCACCATCTGCTCAGCTACAGATGTAGCCTGTGCACCTGCGTCCTGACTGTCCATGGGGTCATAACCACAGGCTGACCCGCAAGCCTAGCAAGTATGCGGTGGGACCGTACTCCTCGCACTATCTCCCAACCCACTCTGTGTTGCAGGATCGACATGCTCTATGATGCTCTGGGTCAAGGCACTAATCGACCTCAATGTATCGACCTCAACACTCTCCTTCACAATGGAAGGGATAGAAACATGCTCGTGGGCTGGTCTGCTGATTACTCATCTCACTACCCACTGTGGGTCAAGACGTGCCCCTGGTCTATCCTGTGCTGAGCCCCCACCTCTACCCTGGAAGTCCCGCATATCAAAATAGTTTGGCACTTTATTGAGGACAAACTCACAGTAGAGTTTCCTCAAAAAGTATTGTGGGACCTCATTATTATTGCATGGAGGATGGTCAAAAACCATCCACCACCTCTGCCCAAAATTATCCCTTATCGCTTGGTTGTTGCACCAATGGATAGGGAACCTCTTGCATGTAATGGGTGGAGGTTGATTTGTTTGTGGGTTTGTGAAAATTGAACACAAGTCTACTTTTGTAATTTGTAATTTTTTGACATCTTGGTATGACAATTTATCTGCATAGTAATCTCTAAACTCTCTCTTTTTATCGCTCCAACTAGTTATTTGCTTGCTAATTGAATTTACATTTGATAACATAGACTCAAGAGATTCGGCAAGCGTGGATCTATGCAAGGTTGAAGTGGAAGGATCTTTCAACCTTGCAATTATATCTTCAATTTGTTTTTTGTTGTTTTTAATTTCCCCCATTATATTATCTTGTGTTCTAGGGGCATGTCGAGGAATGAATGGAGGAGGTTGTTGTTCTCGACGTCGCGGCGGCATTTCAGCGATGAATCGACAAGCCTTTTGTGTTGATTGGGGTTTTGTAGAACGCGAGCGCGTTTTTGAGGGTTTTGAAGCCGCGGGAGGAGGAAAAATTCAGAATGAAATAAAATGACTGCTTTTTTTTAATTTATAGAACTTTATAACGCGAGCGTGTTATAACGCACTCGCGTTATGGCTCGGTAATGAAGAGCCTAAGGCTTGTCATTGCCAAGCCATAACGCGCTCGCATTATGACTTAAATTTTTTTGAAAATTTTTTGGCCACTTTTTGGCCCCCCATCTTTTTGCACTTACCCTCTACAAGGTATGTACTTCTTTTGGAGACAAATATCATGTTGAGTTCTTTGAATTTCTAATCCAAGATGGATTACTTTTCAAGGGTGGACAGTTATGTATTCCAAGATGTTCTATGAGACTGAATATTATTCAGGAGAAATATTGTGGGACCATGGCAGGACATTTTGGTCTGGATAAGACTCTTGATCTTGTGAAGAGACATTACTATTGGCCTAAGCTATAGTCAGAGGTGAGATGTGTAATATGTTAGAAAGCCAAAGGAAGATCCACAAATGCAGGTTTGTATTAGCCATTACCCATTCATTCTAGGCCATGGGAGAGCATAAGCATGGATTTTGTACTAGGTTTGCCTAGGACAAGGAAAGGATATGATAGTGTTTTTGTGGTAGTAGACAGATTTAGTAAAATGGCACATTTCTTGCCATGCAAAACCACTTGTGATGCTTCATATGTTGCAGACCTATTTTTCAAGGAAATAGTGAGAATCCATGGATTGCCATTAAGCATAGTCTTAGACAGAGATGTAAAATTTATTGGCCATTTTTGGAGGACTCTTTGGAAGAAGCTTGGAACCAATTTGTCCTTCTCATTAGCCTACCATCCTCAAATAGATGGGTAGACTAAAGTTGTTAATCATTCATTGGGAAATCTATTAAGGTGTTTAACAAGGCAACATGGAGAGAAGTGGGATAATATCCTACCCCAAGAAGAATTCTCCTATAATGACACCATCAATAGGAGTACAGGCAAGTCACCTTTTTAGATAGTGTATGGAATTCATCCAAGGGGTATCCTAGAACTAAGAGATCTACCTACAAGAGAGCTTATTAGTGCAGATGCAGAAGATTTTGCTTCAGCCATCAAAGAAGTACATGATCAAGTGAAGAACTAGCTCCAACAATCTACATTGCAGTACAAAACCTATGCTGACAAAAAGAAAAGAGATTTACAGTTTGTGGTTGGAGATTTGGTGTGGGTAAATCTAAAGAAGGAGAGACTCCCCAAAGGTAAGTATACCAAGCTCATGTAGAGGAAGATTGGACCATGCCAGATTTTAAAGAAGTGTGGGCAGAATGCTTATACATTCCAACTTCCTCTTGATCTTGGATTGTCACCCATTTTCAATGTATGTGATTTGACTCCATACAAGCCAAATGCATATATAGAATAGGAACCATTGTAGGATACCGCAGATGATGATATTCCTAAGCATGATCCACCAAAATTGAAGAAGATATTAGAACCAAGAGTGATGAAGAAGACAAGGGACAAAGGGTACCTGGAGTACTTGGTGGCTTAGCAAGGGCCACCTGATTCAGAGGCAGTTTGGATGACTACGGATCAGATCACAAAGCATGGTATAGATCTCCAAATTCTGATCTCAAAGGGGCTTGAGATCTCTTCTCCTAGGGAGTATGGTGTAGGAGCACCCCTTCAACAGGATAAATATGGTTTTATTATATAGGGAGCACCCCTGGCTTGAGATCACAAGAGGGAGAAGAATAAGGTTTTACTATGTGTTAGGAATTTCATGTTACCATGTAACATTTGTATGTCATTGGAAACTGTCACATTTTATGTTGACATTATATGTTCTAACTTCTCTCTTCCCAAGACCAGTATTTTACATCATGGATAATAGCAGGCAGTTGGGTTATGTGCCGAATAAAATAAGTTGTGTCGTATTATCTGATGTTTTGTTGTCTTAAGCAAAATAGGTGTCGTATGATTAATTAGGGTTCTGATGTAAATCTTGAAAGATTCAAAATCCCAAAAAACAGAGGAAGGGGTTAACAAAAATGGGGAGAGATGGTTGAGAAAGGGTCTTTTTTCATTTTTTTGTCTAAAACCGTTCAAATGTAAGAAGCTGGAATGAGAGAATAGAAAATTCTGCAAATCATATTTTGTGAATTTTGAATCCTGTGTGAAATCTTTATATATTGAATTGTTCTGTATATTATCTGCAAAGAACCGTTTCATATTTAGATTAATTTCTCTATTACCGAGATGCATGTTTAAGTCCATTTCACTGGTGGATTTCTATGAAATCAGTGGAATGGACTTGTAAATTAGTTTCCCATTTTTGTTCCATTCTTTTGTTTGTTAAACATGGAAATATAGAAATTGCAGAATCTGCTTTAGAGAAGGTCAATGGTGGGTAATTCTGAATATACATTTCCTGTATATATCGCAAATGTATGTAGGTATTTTCTTTGTGTATATCGTTGTTGCAGCTGAGTATTCCATTTGTGTGTATATCGCCAATATACATTCTATGTTAAACCTTGTGTATGTTGAGATTGTCTAAGGAAATACATTTCCTGTGTATATGTTCATGGTATGTCATAGACAATGTATGTGTATATCATTATTGTACATGATTGTCAATTTGTGTGTATACTACAATTGCATTTTTCTATTGTATGTTGAAGATACAATGAAGATCTACAATATATTTGATACAAATGGTGACCGGCCGAAATGGTAGCTAGTTTGTATGTTGGAAGGGTATTTGGTCCGTAGATGCAAAGGATGACCGGTGAAAGCAAGGAGGAGAACCAACTCATCAAGTCAATAAATGTATAGTCGAAGATGAAGAGTATCGGTGTAAGGAGTGTCGTCAGAAGCAAATTTGGAAGTCACAGCAAATAGCAGGGTCATGCCGATAGAAGGCATATCGGTGTGAGAAGCATGATCGGAAGAGAAGAGTGAAGTCTGACCGAAGGTGAAAGTCTTGCCAACAAAGAGTATATCAGCATGAGATATGCTATCGGTGGAGAAGTTAAAGGTGTCGCCGATAGCCAATGTCAGCCAACGATGGAGTTTGGGGTTTAGCATATCAGTGTAAGAAAAAGCATCGGGTGAAAAAAAAATTGTGAGGCCGATAGTGTATGTTATCATCGATCGAGGTGACAACAGGAAGTGTCACCGATAGAGAGTTCATCAAGAGGAGTCTTACCATTGGAAGAGGAGGAGAAAGTCACACCGATGGTAGGAAGTCTAGGTGATAGGAAAGTTATCGGTGTGAGTGGTGCATCGGTGGAAGAACTTTTGAGTGTGCCGATGATGCAATGTCTGGCTGATAAGGGTAAAGAAGCATATGTCAGTAAGACAATGAAAGTCTCTTGTCGATATTGACAAAAACAAACATTTTGCATGTTTCTGCTAAAGACCTCTACATCAAAACATATACAATTGCATATATCTATAAACATGACTAAGTACAAAATTGAGAAATCTTTGTGATGGAAAATACTTGAAGCTAAAAGATTTTTGGGTGTTTTCTGGGTTTTCTGCAAGGAATCTCAAGGTGAGATTTTTGGGATTTGTTGACAAGGCATAGCATAAATATTTGAAGGATTCAAGCCTTTTTTTGGGGGTGGATGTTTTCCTAAAGGATTTTCTAGAAAAATGCAAGGTGAACTGTTTAGCTCTGGGCAGAGGAAAATAGGTCAACAATTTGGTGACTTCTATGGGATGTTTGCCTGCTAAAAAATTAGATCAATGGCCTTAAACATCCATTGGGCATGGGGTCATTCAGAGAATAAGACATATCTTTGACAAAGAATCCTGACCTTAGCAACTCAGTATAATAGCAGTGAAGGATACTGGAATACCAAACCAAGACAAAAATGTTGAAGGCAACCCCTCAAACTGTGCTAGACAACACTTAGGGAAAACAAGAAGGGATCTAAACTATTGTACAACAACACTTATTGAAAGCAAGAAATCTAATCTATTGATTTACAAGGCACTCATACCTCAAAACACCTCTTGAGGTGTATCCCATTGACTGGGACAGGAAAATTTTGTCCATCCATATTTGATAACTAAAATGCATTGTGCTCCTTACATTCAATAATGAGAAATGGGCCACTCCACATGTTGTCAAACTTGGAGTGCTTTCCTGGTCTACTTTTCAACTCATCCCATTTGAGCACCATATCACCCTTCCTAAATATTTTGGGAGTGGCCTTCTGATCAAAATTTATTTTGGTCTGAAGTTGATGATGCTCTATAGTTTTCATAGCATTGTCTCTAATTTCTTCAAGCTCCATAAGTTGAGCATATCTGGCAGCCATGGGATCCTCTTCTTCAAACATCTCCAGTTGATTCATGATATCAAGTGCTGGCAGCTCCATAGATATAGGTAATCTTGCCTCTTTCCCATAAACTAACATATATGGGGAGTTCCCAATAGACCTCTTGGGAGTTATTTTGTCTGCCCATAAGGCATATTTTAGATTAGTGTGTCAGGTCCTCTAGTTGTCTTCCATTGATCTTTAAATAATCCTTATGAGATTTTATTTGTAGATTCAGCCAAACCATTACCCTGTGGGTAATAATTTGATGAAGTATTCAAATAGATCCCATTCTTAACAGCTGAGTCAATTATCTTTAATCCCACAAAGGCCAAAGCATTATCTAAGATAATTGACTCAGGCACCGAAATCTGGATACTAAATCTTGATAAAATTCAAAACAATATTTTCATTGGATTCCTTTGGAGCCACTGCTTTAGTCCACCTTGTGAAATAGTCTGTAGTTGTAAGTATCCACTTGTGGCCTGCACTTGATGGTGGGTTAATGGGACCTACAAAATCAATGCCCCATCTCATGAAGGGTTGTTCTACTTGAATTAGCTACAGAGGTAAAGTTGGCAGCATTTCTTTGCCTATAAAAATGGCACATTTTACACTTTTTCTAGCCCATGCATGGGCATCCTTAAATAAGTTGGGCCAGTAATATCTAGCTCTCATTATTTTCCAAGTAGTAGTCCTTGGGGCAAAATGACCCCTTGTTGTTCCATCATGAAACTCATGCAGCACCTTGTCAGTCTGATCATTATCAATGCATCTTAACAATACACCATTAAAATCTTTTCTAAAAAAGATGCCATTTATTAAAGCATATGGAATGGACTGCAGTTTGAAATACCTTCTCCTAGTTCTATCTAAACCTGCTGGACATTTGCTAGTTTATAAAAATTGAGTCATGTTATTAACCCAACTTGTGCCCACTGCTATTGTATCATTATGAGGAGCATCTTCAATGGTCAGAAGCACCTCTTCTTCCTTTTCTATTTCTTTTTTAGAACTGGTGGTGAGCTGTTCACTGAGTCCTCTACCTCTAACAAGCTTGGTTATCTTGATATCCATGTCATATTCCATGACTTTGGTGATCCAACTAGCCCTTTTCTCATTTACATCCTTACCTAATAGGAATTCTTTCATGCTAGGGTGAGCCACCATCAAATGTATCTTATTATTAGAAATAAGATGCATAAACTTCTTGAGGCTACTTACCACTGCAAGGACATGTTTTTTGACAAAACTATACCTCTGCTCGTACTCCTCTAGCCCCTGACTAAAGAAAGTGATTGGCTATTCAAAGCCATTATTCTGCTACTGTACCAGATCACAGAGATTGTATCCAAGCCACCATAAGCATACAAGATAAAATATCTTGAGAAAATTGGATTTACTAGGTTTGGTGCAACTGATAACACCTCCTTTATGGATTCAAAGCTGAGTTTGGTGTCTTTCGTCCAACCGAAAACTCTACTCTTCTTCAACATTGATGTCAAAGGCTTCAATAGATTTGCAATGTTGGGTATAAATCTTCACAGAAAATTAATTCTACCAATAAAACTTTGTAGTCACTTCTTCTGACTGGGTAAAGGCAACTCCAAAATAGCCCTTACTCTTTCTGCATCAATGGTAATGCCCTCCTTTGACACAACGTGCCCTAACAACTTGTGCTCAAGCACAACAAAAATGCATTTCTTGGGATTGAGAGATATCCCAAACTCTTTGCATCTCTCAAATACTAGCCTCAAGTGGGATATATGTTCAGCTGCATTTTTAGAAAAAAACTTTGATGTCATCAAGGTACACCAGCACCAATTTTTACAGCAAACCATTGAAATCCATATCCATAGCTCTTTAAAAAGTAGAGCCAACATTTGAGAGACCAAAAGGCATCCTTTTATAGGCCATGGTGCCCCATTTGGTGGTGAAAGCAATTTTAAATTGATCTTCCTCCTTGACTAACACTTGATTATAGCCTAAATATCCATCAAGCAAGGAGAATCTTTCAGAACCAACCACTACTTGCAGAATTTGCTCCATTGAGGGTAGTGGGTAGTGGTCTTTTAGGGAGGCTCTATTGAGGTCTCTAAAGTTGACACACAACCTAATCTCTCCATTCTTATTTCTCATAGGGACAAGGTTGGAGACCCAAGAAGTATGCTTGATCAAGAGAATGATCTTTCCCTCAATCAGTTTAGTTAGTTCTTTAATCATTAGAGGCTCAAGATTTGGATTTAGAGGCCTTTGTTTCTGCCTAACAAGTTTTGTACCTGGTTCTAACTCTATGGTATGCTAGGCAATGTAAGGGTCAAACCCCTTTAGGTCTGAATAATCCCAAGCAAACACATCTTCAAATTCTTGACAAAGAGCAATAAAAGCTCTTCTATCCTCAGGTGAATAGATTTTACCAATTTTGAGAATCTTACCTTTGAATATTTCCAACTCCTCGTAATGTTCCTCTTTGACCTGCATGCTGGTTTTGTTCTTCTTTAGCTGATCATTAGTCCCAAAAATAGATTCCAAGGTTACCAATCCTTTGGTCAATTTGTTTGTCCTTAATTGAATAACTTGACCATCCTCGTATTGTTGTTTGAGTTTATCCTGATTCATCATAGAAAACTCATCCTCCTCTAACAGGAAACGTAGAATCTGCTCATCACTCTAAAAAACCTGCCAATAAATGTTGTTGTCAAGGATAGAAGGTCTATCAACTATTTTCACGTGAGTCTGCACCTTTTCTCTTTGAATATCACTAAGGATGTCAAACTAAGCCCCAATTGCAGCTAAACTATCTGCATGATAGTTCTAATTTCTTGGAATAGAGATTAGATTGAAAGCATCAAACTCTTCAATCATGTCCCATACCCTATGTTTGTAGCATTTTAAAACATCATTCTTTGTAACATGTAGTCCTCTCACCTAATTGACAATGAGTTCATTGTCACCATATACCTACAAACAACCAATTTTCCTCTTTCTTGCCCACTGCAAACCTTGGATCAATCCTTCATATTCAGCAGTGTTATTTGTGCATGAAAAGGCAAAATGGAAAGAATAATATTTTTCACCTTGTGGAGATACAAGCATTGCACCACCTCCAGATCCATTCCTATTCCTTGATCCATCAAAGGACATTTTCCACACCTCATTTTGATGCTCTATCTGTTGTTCTGTATCCTTTACCAGATTTGGAACTGCTGTTGTAGGTTCATGCATTATGTAAACCCCCATGCTATTTTCTTGGAGGTGTCCCTCAGGATCATCTACAACATTTTCTAAGGCTCACTCCTTTAATAGCACCTCTGGTATACTTTTAGCTTGTAGCTCTTGAGCAACAATAAGCTCAGGATCATCAGAAATAATGCAATTTGCATTAACAACACTTGGTGGGTAAGGCTCTATGTGGTATTTGGCAAGTAATTTAGACTTTAGGGTCACTTTTGTACCATATCTGGTCCTAAAAAACATGTGGGACCAATTTGAGGACAAATATCCTCCTATTTTGGCTGTGAATTCTCTTGATAAACACATGGCAAAATAAGAGGATAAATCTATGATGAATACCTCCTGGGAAATAGAAACATTTGGGCAAGTGTACAGAGTGAGACCTAGGTCTTTTATCACACCTATAGTATTAACAACTGTTCCATCTAGCTGGAGTACACCCTTCTCAAGGGGCTGGTATTTCAACCCTAATTGGTCTGCAATCTATTTTGGCATCACAGAGCTACTTGCACCACTATCCACCATGCAATTATGTACTAACTTGTCTCCAATTATTAAAGACACATAAAATGGGAGTGGTTTAGGACCTTTGTTTGGCTGCTTATTGTTGTCTTGGGGTGAATTAGTGAGGACAACCCTAGTTGGGTCAACAGTTGTATCATTGGACACTTTCAAATCAGACAAAGTAGATTGCAACATCCCCTTTTGGCCTGGGATTGTTAAGGAATCCCACATAGATATTGTCACATTCATCTTCTTCATGTTTTCAATGATATTGAAAGGTGGAGTGACAATTACCTTTTGTTGTGACTTTGTAGCAACATTGTCAACCTGCAAATGAGGCATCTCCTTTGCTATTATTGAAATATTTCTTTGTAAAATATGGGGAATATGGGATGCAGAAGCATCAGCATGTCCCTTTCCTTTGTTGGCTACTTGGTCTACCTCATAACCCCTCTTCTTGGCTCTTGTATTTGCTACAACTGGAGTATTATTATTGTTTATACCACAGAATTCACCTTCTTGCCAATTTATGAAGGCAAAATCATTTTGAGGTTGCTCTTGCTATTGTACAACCATGTCATGAGGTGTATTTGGCTAAGAGACTACAACATTCTGCACCATTAGAGCTTGATTGATCACTCCATTTGAGCAAGCTGCCTGATTGTGTGGCTGATTGCATGGAAAACACCATTCATATTCAACTATAAGGTTATTTTGAACAGGGACTAGGTCCCTTACTGCATTAATGGGTGCCAGATTGTAAGGATGGAAACCTTGGTAATTACTTTGATATGGTGTCTTATTAGCTTGATAAGGTTGATTTTGCCCTTGATAAGGTTGATTTTGCCCTTGAGGTTGTGGCTGATAAGGCTACCTATTCTGGGACTGCTACTTTTTGATGTTTACTAGCTCATTCCCAAAAGTTTGCAGGATGTTCTCTATTTTTTGTTGGCTATTTTTGATTTCTTTCAACTCTTGTGATGAGCTAGAAGCAGCATTTTCAGAATTGGCAGTACTTGGTAATGCTGCAGTATTAGGTAAAGGAGCAAAATATGGGATTGGTAAGGGCATTGAAGCTTGAATCTCAGGGAAGATAGGCATTGGTGGCCTAGGAGCTATTTTTGTAGCTTGAATCAAGCTATTCTCTACTCTCATAGCTATTTCATATGCATCAGGTAAACTAGTACCTCCTAATGATTGTATCATCACTGAAATATCGCTATTTAGGGATTTCAAAAAATACAAGAATGCATATTTAGCTGGAGGCCTTACCATGGCAGGAATTCTATCACATGTCTTCTAGAATCTGAAGTTGAAATCCATCATTTGCTCTTGGGGAGCTCTCTTTATTGTAGTCATCTGTTCAACCAATGACAAGTTGTCTGATTTATCTTGAAATTGCTTGTTTAACTTATCACCTAGATCATCCCAGGTTGTAATGGTTTGCACTGGTAAACTCTTGAACCTTTGTAAGGCCTTCCCCTTGAAAGAGGTAGCCAGCAGCCTGATGGCTACAATCTCTTGGGTTACATGATGAACACCACATAAAGAAGCTACGTCTCTAATGTGCTCAGTAGGGGTAGTTTGATTCTCACCTATGAAATAAGGCTGACTCTTCAAAGTTGCCATGGGTATAATGTCATGTACTGTCAAGTTCAATGGGTTGCCCCCATCAAAAGCCACAAATCACTGATTTCTTGCCATCCAAACAGCTGGGGGTAGAATTGCCTGAGTTGATACAGGGACTATAGGTGCAACTGGCCTAAAACTTGGTGGAGTTGATTATACTCTTTTAGAGACTAGAGTCCTTACCACAGCCCTACCTTGTCTTCTAGGTGGAGATAGCTGCAAATAATCGAATGAGCTTGAACTCCAAGTTTAAATCTTTCTCATGAAATGTAATAGCAGAACTGATCTGCTTGTCTTTCCATAGTATGAGTCGCCAGATATGTAGGTTTAACCTCTTACAGGTCTAAAAATTACTAGTTGTACATCAAAACTGGCAATAAGAGGTAGCATTTGGATTATTTTCTAACTCTTGGGTCCCACCAGGCATACCAAAAGTTGTTATCACTCAGATTTGCACCCTTGTTGTAGTTGTATAACTTTAGCAATCTAGAGTAACATGGGAATGATCTCGAAGTGTGGGACCTTGCGAAATGAGATCAGACCTCCAGAGAAGGCCAGCTTCCTTGATTGGTTATCACCTAAAATGTACTGAATAGCAAAGGAAAAGGGAGAAAGAATGCTTTAAAATGAAAGATGAAATAGAAAAACTTGAAAACAAAGGGTAATTCACCAAGTTTAATAGAAAAACCCTCACACTACTAAGAAAATGCACAACATAACCAACTACAACAAGTAGACATACACAAATTCAACTGATCCTAGTAGAGGTGAGAAACAAGATGATTGAAAGGAACAATATGTTCACAGGCAATCATATGCAGATTCACACTAAAGTAAAACTCAGTGAAAGAGGTAAAATAACTTGCATATATTTAGTGGGAAGGCACAGTTACAGTAGCAGAAAGTTTTGTTTAGAAACAAAAAGCCCTAAACGCTAAAAAATTGCTAACCCTATTTACATCTCATGAATGCATATATATAGCATTCCAAACTGACCTAAGTCAGTTACAAAAAAAATGCTCAAGGAGCTGCAGCAGGAAAACATATCTCTGAAGGGACGTCCAACTGCAAGGAGTTATGGTGCGAAAATATCTGGAATAGGGGCAGATGGAAAATATTTTGAATCTTCAATGCAAGTTGTTGCATCATCGATCTGCACCCCTGAAATGGTGGAAGATATTTGGGCATTGAATGCGAGCACCTTTCATGTCTATCTTCAACCATGAATATATGAAGTATCTAAAACAAGGCTGTGAAGAGTTATTTTTGGTCATTGAATGCGAGCAGCTTCCTCTACCTGCAGCAATGAATGCAACAAATATCTACATCCTGCTAAAAAATGGTTGTTGAAACATCTCGTAGCCAAAACATGCAAATCCAGATCCAAAACTGAAAGTGAGAAAAACCTGCTCAAAAACCTGCCAAATGAAAGAGGAGGCAAAAACAAGAATTTTTGCCTTTTGCAGCATGTAGAAATTCACCAGGATGGAGGAGATACAGGTGGTCAAAGTTTCGGTCAACTATCGGTATATATCGCTTTGCATCTATGTATATATCACTTGGCATTTGCCACCTAAATCAACATTTAAAATGGCCTTGAAGTGCCTTTATATATGCATTTGAATATGCATGTGCCTGCATACAAATGTGGGTCTTTCTCTTTTGAATATTCAAATTACTTTGCATATAGAAATGTATATGCGCTTTGCATATGCTTTTGAATCTGCCACCCCTGCCACGTGGCACCACCTGATTCACCACCGCATGGAAGTTGGGATCTATCACTGAACAACTACATCCTCCTCCTATATGTTGGCCTTGTATATCATGATTGTATATTGCATATACAATCACAGGTATACATACAATGTGTGACTCTAACACTGAATATGCCAAATTTGATCTCTGGGTCAGGTCCACCTTGTATCTTTTTCATTGTATCTAACATTTATATATTGGCATATGCAATGCCAATATACAAGCCGTGGATTCCAAATGATTATCCTCTATGCCCAATTCTGTAGTCAGGTCCGGCTTGTATGTATCCCTTTGTATATCGGCTTGTATATCGCAATATACAATGCATTCAACATACAAGCTACATACTTCACCTTTGAATTTGCGAAAATTAACTTCTGGATCAGGTCTGCCTTGCATGTTGCCTTTGTATCTTTGCCTTGTATATAGCTAACATACAATCACAAATATACAATTGGCGGACCCAACCAATTGTATCTTTTCTTGCAGCCTTTCCTTGTATGTGCCCGATATACATTCCCCTTTATATGTTGCCGATGTGCAAAAGCCTTTGTATGTCGACCTTGTATATCGGCAATGTATATTGCGAACATACATTCCCCCTTCCATATTTGCCTTTGTACATTCCTATACATGTTATCCTTTCTATGTGCAATTGTATGTTTGAACATACCATGTGAACATACAAGCCACTATTGCATCCTGTCAATGTACATTGCACTATTCATTCACTCTTGCATGTATGACTTACATCTTTTCTTTGTATCTGCAAATTGTATATGAGATACAATCACCTTTGTATGTGCGGACCCCACTTTTCCTTGTATCTTTTCTTTTGTATGTCGGCCTTGTATGTATCTTTTCCTTTGTATGTGTGATTGTACATACAAACATACAATGCATATACATACAAGGAAACATATACAATTGCATATATCTATAAAAATGACTATGTACTAAATTGAGAAATCTCTACAATGGAAAATACTTGAAGCTAAAAGATTTCTGGGTTTTTCTAGGTTTTCTGTAAGGAATCTCAAGGTGGGATTTTTGGGATTTTTTTAACAAGGCATAGAATAAATATTTGAAGGATTCAAGCCTTTTTTTTTGGGGGGGGGGGGATGTTTTCCTAAAGGATTTTCTAGAAAAATGCAAGGTGAACTGTTTAGCTCTGGGCAGAGGAAAATAGGTCAACAATGACCATGTTGGAAAACTCACACAATAGATTTTGATGTTCCTTGGAATTTTGCAAATAACACTTTACAAATTCCATGTCACTATCAAAGTCAAAAGGAAGATTATAGCTTATCCTTGACAATTTCTATCTTAAATATTGTTCCGTCAGGAACATGGTATATATACCTGATGGTGCCCTTTAAGCTAGCAGGGTTTCCCCTATTTTTCAAGCCAGGGCTAGATTTTTCTCTACTATCAACTTCTCCTACCTTATGGTCTCTAGCTCCCTCCAAAGCTGTCTAATTTCACTCTAGAGCTATCTGTTTTCCTATGCTAGTTGTGATTTTTGAGCATATATTTTTAATGAAATAGGTGCAGGGTTTTGTTGGGTCATCTTTTACCTAAGCTGAGTAATTTGTATATCCCTCTGTACCACCATATTTTTATGATTTTCAACTTCTTTCTTAAAAGCAAAAATTTCTTGTTATTTTTCTTGTTTCTCTTCCTCTACTTTTGCCATCTTTTTCTCAAATTCCTCATCTTTAGATTTTAATTGCAAGGTCATGGCCTCCAATTGTGCTTTACACTATTTTAACTCAAATTCAATCTTAGAAAGATTAAGGGCATACCTTGTTTCTTGTGCAGCAGTATCTTCAAAACCTTCTTCAAGGATCTCCTTGCCTTCTCTATGGTTGTGCTGCAAAGTAGCTTGTTTGGTTTCTTCAGTAACATTTTCACCTTGCCCTATTTCCTTAGGGACACCTTCCTTAGCAATTCCTTCTAGCATTTCACTGCGACCATCCTCTTCAACTCTTTCTTCCTTCTAAGCCTCTTCTTCTACTAGCTGTGTAGTAGGGGATGAATGCTCTCCTATGATGGCTATAGGGTTTTTTTCTTTCTCTTCATCTGAAGAGATGATTAACTAGTGGTGATGGACTCTAGTATCAGCAACTGCACTTGCTTGACCACTCTACTCTATCCTTCTTTGGAGCCATCTGGACTGAACCTCTATAGGTTGTGAAGAAACTATGACAGGGTCACCTGAAATAGGTACAACAAAGGCTTATGCTTTGCCTTCTACCTTCTTGGTTGTAAGGCTCAAAAATCTTCCCACTTCATTTGACCATCTTCCTATTATAGGAATTGGTGCTTCATAATCAATTGCATTAATCTAGGGTGAGTGATTTTTCCTTCCATGTCCCTTCTTTTAGTCATCATGGTGACTAAATTATCATGCACAAAAGCAAGGACATTTATTAGATACTAAGGGTTATTGGCTCCATGCCTCAGATGGGTGATCAATCTCTTACCATGGCCTAAGACTATACCATACTACCCTTTGCATGTAAATAATTTCATGACCCATAGGACTACAGTCTTCCATGGGTCCGGAAGACTGGTCCTCTCAATAACTTTTGTTGCTCCTTTGTTTACAATGTATCATGGTAGGGGCTCCTGAGCAACATGGAAGTTCTGAATTAACTCTTCATAGGAGGGTTTACTTGCAAACATATCAACCTGAATAGTAGGAATACCAAAAAGTTGACTGATGATAGTTGGGTTTATTTGAAATCTTACCCCTTTGACAGAGGTGAAGGTTCTATGGAATTTTGTGACAAATTCTTCAATCAACTCTGCCTCGAACCCTTCAAATTTCTGTAGGAATTCAAGCCACCCTGCTTGCTGGAATATCTGCGCATTTACATCATTGAAGATGGGATTCGCTGGTTCTACCTTCTTGTTGTGACCCATTTGATTGTCCAACTGTGAATGATTCTATAGTGGCTTTTACAATGGACTTTAACCTATTCTTCTCTTTATCTTTTAACTCTGGTTCAAAATGGGAAAGAGTTATGAATGCTATGTTATCATTTGCAAAGATATGTGCAAGATTAATGGCATGAGAATTTGACAAGTTGACAGTTATGTTGTATGTCCTTTCATTCATCATGGTGTGCACCTCAAATTTATGCACCAGGTTGGCCATGTGTGAAGTGCAAGTTTGCAACTGCCACTTTAATTATCTTTCCATTCGACTCTAGAGTTGTCGCCAGCATTCTCTCTTGTCATGGTACTTGCCATAAATAATCATAAGTACTGGTTATGATGGTTTCTTAGTCCAGTGCTTATTCCCTTTTATGGCATTTATTTCAAATGCCATTTGTAATTATCACCCAATACTTTTAATTATTTTGGGTTACTCAAGATCTTTAGATAACCTTACGACTGCCACTTGTTAGATTGAAATGATTGTTGCAACTATCGTGGAGTGTGAAACTGCATGTAAGTACTTTGGGAGACATGTAGCATAGATAAAATATATTAAAATAATTATATAAGTGTTAAGAAAAGAATATACCTTGAAAAGTTCGCATGCCTTCAATTATTTTGCCTTAACTTCATTCACCAAATCAATTTTCACGATGCCTAGAAAATATCACTCAATGGTGCTTAGATGGGTAACATTCACTAATATTTTCTAGAGGAATCTGTAGCTCGCTGGAGCTATCAGGATCTATCAGGATCCATCAAGAGCTCCCCAGAACTAATAGGAGCTTCACTTATTTAATTTATCATGTCAACCTACAAATCTACAAAAAAGATTTTTATTGAAAGGAAAAGGAATTTCAAAGAAAAGACCTCCATTGCTAGTTTTCAGTCTTTCCTCTAAGAAAAGTCACCATTGCTAGTTTTCAATATTTGCCTGATATTTTTTTGTGTGTGTTTCCTGATAGGAGAGGCCACCATTTCTGGTTTTCAACCTCAACTACTTTATTTATTTATTCAAGAATAATCATTTAGAGCATGATTCCCATGGAAGAAAGATCTTCCATGGAAAAATGTTCTATTCGAGGCTGGTTTATGATATAGCTTCAATCTATGTCTATTGACTAGAAAAACTCTGCAATCTCCATCAATGGGAACTAACTGAATAGCTCCATTGCTAAAGGCTTCTTGAATTTTATAGGGCCCCAACCATCTGGTGTGTAGTTTCCCTTTTAGATCTTGGTATTTAGAATCGTACAATAGGGCCCAATCTCCTTGCTTGAAGTTCTTTCTAATGATTTTCTTGTGCTATTCTTTCCTCTATTGTTGAATTAACTTTGTCTATTGTAGTGCCTCCATCTACATCTCATCCAATTTGTTTAATTGCAATACCCTTTGTAGCTATGCTTCGGTCAAATCAATACTAGCTTCAAGTGTTGTTTTTAATGTCTCTATCTCATATTCAATAGGTAGCACTGGGTGCTTCCCATAAACTAACTCATATGGCATGAAGTTAGTTGTTGTCCTCCAGGTAGTATTATAATCCCAAACAACTTATGTCATTATGTTAGCCCAATCTGTCCTTTTGCTTGAGATGGTTTTGGTGAGAATGTTCTCCAATTCTCTGTTTGTTACTTCAACTTGACCATTGCTCTGTGGATGATATGGTGAAGATTTTCTATGACTAATCTGATATCTTTCCAAGAATGTTTCAATCATGGCAGACATAAATTGTGGTCCCTGATTAGAAACAAGAGTTATGGGTGCTCCACACTGCTACAAGATGTGTTTGTATAGAAAATTTGCAACTTTCTCTTCCTTCGCTGCTGGTAATGCTTTTGCTTCAACCCATTTAGTGGCATAGTCTGTGCAAACCATAATGTAGTGATTTCCTCTGGATGGTGGATCAATTGGTCCCACAAAATCTATTCCCCACTTTTCAAATGGATCTAAAACGACTTGAGGATGGAAGGATATCTCTGTGGTGGGAGTTGGACATCCCATTCTTTGACACTGATCACATTGCTTCACATATTGGTGAATATCTTTGGTCATTATTGGCCAAAAATATCCAGCTCCCAGGATCTTGTGCCATGTTTTGATGGTTGAAAAGTGTCCACTAGAAGGTTCATCATGCATGCATGGATTATGTCATACACCTCTATTTCCTACACACATCGACGTAATACATGATCAGGACAATTTTTAAACAAAAGACCATTTACTCACCTGTACCTGGAGCTCTCTCAAACTAGCTGTCTAATTTGTTTTGAATTGAAGTGTTGTGGGCATTTCCTTGAAACCAGATAATTAGCTAGATCTACAAACCATAGAGATTGTATAGAGATAGTGAACAAATGTTCATTTAGAAATGCATCATCGACTGGTTCGTTATTTCCCTATAAATTCAATCTAGACAAGAATTCAGCAACAACATTATCTTTGTCAGGCTTATCAACAATGGTTATGTCAAATTCTTGCAATAATAATAGCCATCTAATAATTCTACCTCTTACTACAGCTTTATTCATCAGATATCTTAGGGTTGCATGATCAGTATGTACGAATATTTTGTAGCCTGTGATGTAGTGGAAAAATTTGTTGGTAAGCATCAACTACTACCAAAAATTCTTTTTTAGTTGTAGTGTAATTTTTCTCTCTAGGGTTCAAGTTTTTGCTAATGTAATATATTGCATGCATACCTCCAAACGCATTCAATTATCGTAATACTGCTCCAATGGCTTGATTGGAAGCATCTATGTGGATGTGAAATGACTCTCCCCAGTTTGGTCCTTTTATCACTAGAGCTGTCATGAGGGCACTTTTGATAGCCTCAAATGACTATTGGCATTCTGGTGTCCATTTAAATTCAGAATCCTTTTTCACCAAAGTGAACATAGGGTCAGCTTTTTGACTTAAATTTTCAATGAACCTTCTATAGTATCTAGCATGTCCCAAAAAGCTTCTTACCTCGGTTTGAGTTTAAGGAGGGGAATTTGTATAATAATTTTGACCTATTTGGGATCTACTTTCATTCCCTCCAGTGAGATGTGGTGACCAAGTACAATTCCCTCAGTCATCATAAGGAAGCATTTTTCATAATTTAGCGATAGCTGATGTTCTTTGCATCTTTCAAGCACCTTATTTAAGCTATTCAAGGTTTAATCAAAGGTTTTTCCATGCACTATGAAGTTGTCCATATAAACCTCTACACATGTATTTGTTAAATCAGCAAAGATTGCCAAAACAACATGTTGGAAATTGGTTGGCACATTGCACAATCCAAATGGCATAACTCTATAGGAAAATGTCCCCCATGGGCAGGAGAAAGTTGTTCTATTGTAGTCCTCCAGACCTACCTAGATCTAATTGTAGCCACTAAATCCATCTAGAAAGGAGTAGTGACTACTAGCTAGAATATCCAGCACTTGGTCGATGAAAGGAAGTGGGAAATAGTCTTTCTTTGTAGCTTTGTTCAATTCTCTATAATCAATGCAGACTCACCATTTTCCATTTTTCTTGGGTACTATTACTAATGGAAATACCCATTGACTATCAAAAATAGGATAAATGAATCCTACCTGCAATAGTTTCTCTATTTCCTCCTTCACTATGTCTTTCAAGACTAGGTTGATCCTTTGCTATGTTTTCCTGATAGGTCAGACATCCTCAGTATAAATATGGTGTGTACAAACACTAGGATGGATTCCTTTCATGTCCTTGTATTCCCATGCAAAGGCCTGGGTATGGTTTTGTAACAATTTTTCCAATGAACTTCTTCCACTTCTATTAACCAACTGCTGATAGAAAGTTGTTTGTTGGTTTGGACTAGGATTTGCTTTGTGCCAGCATGGATAGAGAGAAGTTCTCTATAAGGACTTAACAATGTATTGAATGGACAAAGGTGAGGTACAACTTGGTGGAGAGTTTTTGCTTGTTGATAACTTACATGCGAGGCAATGTTTTTAGAATATGGGCAGTTAAATTCTTTGAAGGATCCTTTTGGATCTCTCCGGAGCCATCTAGAGACTTCTTTCTAGGTAGCACTATATTAAAGAGATTTCACTATTTGGTTCTAGCTCTTTATATTCCTCATTACATTCTTCAAAGTGTTCTACGATTGTTACCATTGCCAATGAAGAGGCATCTTCTTCATCAGAATCTATCAAGTCATCTATCCATGGTTTGTCTTCATATTGTATGAATGGTTTGGCAGGAGGATAGATAGAAAGTTCCTTAAGTATTTTTCCATTCGAAATAGTCATATTTCTAGATCTATAGTCAATAAGGGCTACTATTGTAGCCAGCCAAGGTCTTCCCAGGATTATTGGGTATCCCGAACATTTCTTTCTTGTCTGTAGGATAAGGAAATCACCTCAATAGTCCCAAGTGTCAATAGTGACTATGAGGTCCTCCAAAATTCCTTCTGGTTTGTTAATAGATAGGTCTGTAAGTTGTAATATAGTTGTTGTTGGCTAAACATGTGTTAATGACAAAGATTCTACAATCTCTGACGTCATTACATTAATGGCAGCACCCAAATCTATTAAAACATTTGAAACTAATACCCCTTTTATGTCTACTGTAATGACAAGGCTTCCAGGATCCCCATATTTTTGAGGAATTAACTTTCTTGATAGAACATCAGCAAGTTTTCCTTCCACTTGGATAGTGTTGGGTAGTTTTCCTTTTCTACTTGGAAGTTTTAGACACAAACTCTTAATGGTCTGGTTTATCTCAGGAATATCTTTTATCACATGTAACAAAGGAACTTCAATGTGTATTTTTCTAAGTTCCTTAATTAGTTGGGATCATCATGTGAGGGTTGGTTTTCCTTAGATTGTGGAGGAACCTATTTTAATCATTCTTGGAATGGAACAGAGGTTTCCTTCAGAATTTCTTCTGATTCTTTTGCTTTAGCCTTCTTATTGGATTGTTGTGTATCATCTTTAGGACTCACTTCTTCTTCAATGACTTCCTCAATAGGAATAGTTACAAGAACATTTGTAGATCAGAGTTGGATATCATTAATATCCACTACATTCATGTTTGTTGTATTTGGATCAGTATTGTACACCTGTTGTTGTGGCCTCTTGTTCTTGGGGTTTGGAACTGGTTGTGAGGGCATTGATGGCTGGTTTACTTGCTCATCAGAATTTGCATTTGTAGGTTGTGAAGGTCTAGGGAGTAAGGCTTGAGGTTGGTTTCCAAATCTCCTCATTCCTTGGTTGTATTGAGGTGCCCATTGTTATTGATATTGTTGCTGATTTGACCAATGTGGATAGGTCCAAGATTGATTTGTCCAATCTTGCTAAAGCCATGGGCCCCATTGCATTGGCATTTGCTTTCCCTAGGGTCCATTATAAGAGTTTCCCCTTGGAGCATATTGGTTTTGAAACTGATTAAATCCATAATTAGGTTGTTTCTGACCAATAAAATTCAACTCTTCCTCATTTGCTGGAAACTTTTTCAATCTATTTTTAATCTCAGGAAGCAGGCCACACTCATTGGTAGGGTGATTTTTCTCATAGATTTTACACAACTCAGTTCAATTCAAGGGGCATTCCCTAAGTCGATGTTTCTCTCTACAACGAGGGTAGTAAATAGCTAAGGGGTCAGTGTTCTTTTTACTAGCTTGCATGCCATCCAAAGTGGTATTCAAATGAAGTAGGATGTCAAATTTTAGATTTGTTAGTTCCTCCATTACTTTTGTAAGGTCATTGGTACTACCCCTTTTTAAAATTCTTTTTCCTGCTCTTGTGTGAGAATAGTTTCTGCAACCTTCTATAATTTTTGTAAAAGTTTGTTTATTAATATCTCCCTTACCCATCAGATTTAATGCTTCTCTACTCTTATTGTCAATTCCTCTTAGAAAGATGGTCTTACTTAATTCTTCATCTAGGTTGTTTCCACACCTCCTATGGACAAATAAAAATATATCCACATAATCTTCCAAATTTTCATCTTCCATTTGTTTCATACGGAAGAGTTCATCTTTCTTATCCCTAACTCTACAGTAATCTTGATACTTATCAAGAAAAATTGTTTCCATTTCATCCCATGTAGTGATAGAGTCTGTTGTCAAACCCATGAACCATCTTAAAGATGACTCCTTAAGTGTAGAAGAAAATAGTTTTAACTTCTAGTTATCTGTAGCATAGTCATAAGTTTGATAGAGGATCTTAAATTTGAATAGGAACTGATCTGGATCTTCAGAAGTTTTTCCTTTGAAGGTAGGCAAAAATGTAGGAGATATGTTTTTCATTAGAGATTCATTGCTCTCTATAGTGATGGAGATTGGGTAGGAGAATGTTCTATTGGTTGGTTCTTCATGGTCACCACCAAGACTACCTATTGCTAAAACAGGGGATTCTATTGGTGTAGGTGATCCTAGATTGATCAGATGGTCTGGAGATTATTCTAAAGGAGATCCCAGAGATGTACTAGCCATGGTTTGTTTAATGAATCAACCTAAAGAGTGCCTGGGTCTTCTCATAAACTATCAGATCAAAAAGTCTTATCAACACCTTAAACATATAGTGATTTGTAGATTATTCCCCAACAATGGTGCCAAAAATGATGAGGTCGAAGTAGTGCTTTGTTAATACATCACCATTTACTTTTATCAATCTGGAGGTGTCTAGAGCTATCTACGATAAGAATTCTTAAAATGGGGGGGTTTTGGTCAAGTGTTTTGGTGAATGGGACTTGGTTTGTCGATCTTGCTAGAATTGAAAGTGCATGCAGAAATATATATCTATCTAATTGCTGGGAAATAAACACACTTTGCTTGGAAGGAAACTATACTAAATTGTTGGAAAGGAAACACACTTACAAGAAGGGAAACTATCTTAAATTGCTAGAAACAAACACACTTGTTGTAAAGAAATTAATCTAACTTGCTAAAAAAGTAAATGAAGATCAATTGAATCCACTGTTATTCTACAACAATGAAACACTCTGAATATGACAATGCTGAGAAAGAACAAATCTATCTCTTTTTGGTATTTTAGGATTTTTAAGAACTAACCTGTAGGGGACAGTTAACAACAATCACATAGAACATTAAGGAAAACTTAACAGAGATTAAAACAAAATTACATAAATACCAAATTATAGAGAGATCTTCCCTTAGATGGGTAAGAAGGCCCTAATTCCCCAACCAGATATGAAACTCTTGCTCAACTAACTTCTTTCAATAGAAATTCTCCTTCATATTAAATCATAGTCCAAAAATGGACAGGATTACAAGCATGGGGAATTTTCCTCCTGTTATAGCAATTTGGTGATATCTATCTATGAAAACTTAGAAAAATTCAAATTCATTATAAAGAAATGAATTGCACCTACTTATACAGTCAAGCATTAATGGAAGTGTAAGATTTCTATGCAAGAATGCAAGTGATTGAGAGAAAGAAAAATAAAAATCAGATATGAGCCAAATAAACTATATTCAACTCAAGAGAATACAAAGAAATACAATAGAATGAGATGCTCATGTGAGAGCAAGAGATGGCTATATATAGGATATTCCACCCAAGAGACTAAAAACACAGCCAATATGGGATAAAGTGAAAAAATCCCTAGGTAAACTTAACCTAGTGTGAAGAGAGCTAAAGTGGAGAACAAGCTAAGAAAGAGCTAGATAGCAAAGTAACCCTATTCACACTAACACCCCCCCTTAAGTGTAACTTAGAGGGAAATGTAGACAAAATGCAAAGATGGGTCCTGGCAATAAGGCCTGATGAGGTAGCCATGTACATAGAATCCCCTCAAATAGAAAAGGAAGGAGAAAACCCAATGGAAAAAAACTCCCCATGAGAGGATAAAGCAGGAAGGGCTAATTGACCCCTTAGAAGAGATGTCCCACACCCCCAAGAGAGAACAAAGATGAACATACTTTCTCTCAGTGAATGGTTTGGTGAAGATATTTGTAACCTGGTCTTCTTTAGGACAATACTGCAAATCAATGACCTGCTCTTGAATCAGCTCCCTGAGAAAATGCATGTGGACTTCGATGTGTTTGATCTACTGATGATGAACTAGATTCTTTGAGATCTAGATGGCGCTCTGGTTGTCACAGTAAATGACTGATGGCTTTTGAAAAGTGATGCCAAGTTCAGTGAGGATATTCTAAAGCTAGATAGCCTCAATGGTGGCATTGACAGCCCTCTGATACTCAGCCTCAATCAAAGAAAGAGCAATAGCATGTTGCTTCTTACTCTACCAACAAATGGGACCAAAACCAAGGTGAAAGTTGTATCCAAATGTGGACTTGTGATCATCAAGATCACCAGCCCAATTATAATCTGTGTATCCAACCAAGTATGAACTTGTGCTTACTGCATAGTGAATCCCGTACCTGTGAGTGCCCTGTATGTAGTGTAAGATGCGTTTGGCAGCCTTCCAAAAAATCTCATGTGGCTCCATCATGAAGCGTGAAACAATGACAACTATAAATGAAATGTCAAGGTGAGTATGAGTCAGATAGATGAGGCTACCAACAAGCTAATGATACAAAGTGACAGCAACAAGTGGTGTAGAACACTTTGCCTCAAGCTTGACTCTAGACAGAAAGGGAGTTGGTGCAGGCTTACAATCAGCGATGTGAAATGAGCCAAAAGATCAAGAGCATACTTGGACTGTGCAAGAGAGATCCCAGAAGAGGTCTAAGTGATCTCAATCCTAATAAAATAGTGCAAGAGACCCAATTCAGTCATGGAAAACCCATCATGCAGAGAAGTCTTGACACTCATAATGATGGATGAAGTGCTTCCAATGACAATCAAGTCATCAACATAGAGAGCCAAAAAAAGAAGAGCATCCTCCTATCTCAAGATGTACACATTTGGATCTGAGTGGAATCGAGAGAACCCAACTAAGAGAAGAAGGGAGTCCATCTTTGCATACCAAGCTCGTGGGGCTTGTTTGAGGCCATAGAGAGACTTCCTCAATCTGCAAACCAGTGAAGAATTCTGAATGATCCCCTGTGGTTGCTCCATGTAAATCTCCTCATGAAGATTCCCGTGAAGAAATGTACTCTTCACATCCATCTAATGTATAGCCCAACCATGAGCTGCAGCAAGAGCAAGTATCAAGTGAATGGAGTTCATCTTGGTGATAGGGGCAAAGGTCTCAGTATAGTCAATACCAGGAACCTGAGAGAAACATTTAGCCACAAGCCATGCTTTGAACTTGTCAACTAATCCATCCACTGCAAATTTGGTCTGGTAGATCCACTTACACCGAACCATTTTTCTTCCCTTAGGAAGTGGAACAAGATCCCAAGTTTTGGTCCAAATCAAAGAGTTGTACTCTTCCTCCATTACTGAATCCCACTCAATAATACCCAATGCTTCATGAAATGATTGTGGATTTGAAGTTGTGGCAATGTAGGAATGTGGAATGTCCATATGTTGTGACTGAGTCCTCTGAGCATCTGAAGGATCCCCAACAAGAGTACCTACTGACTCAAGTGTCTAACGAGCCCAGCAAGGCATGTGAGGAGATGGAGGAGGAGAATCCCCATCCCTAGACCCTAAACTCTGTGAAGAGGAGGAAACCTAATGATCAACTCTGCAAGTAGAGGGAGTTAGAGGAAAATCATTAGAGTCACTATCTGAATCCATGGTGGAGGAAGGAAGAAGAGAGGATGAGCTAGGAGAGCTTTCCTTGAACTGCACACTTCACTCAATGAAGAGATCATGTGTCTCAAGATCCAAGAGCTGATATCCTTTGACACCATCAGGATAACCAACAAAGATACAAGGCCAACTCTGAGGTTCCAAGGCCTTGCACTTCTCTGAAGGAATGTGAGCCCATGTAGGAGAGCCAAAAAATCTGAAGTGCCACAAACAGGTTTCCTACCACACCAGGCTTCAAAAGGAGTCATTCCCTTCAATGCCTTATGTGGAACTCTATTCTAGATGTGAGAAGCACAATTGATATCTTCTGTCTAATATTCAGGTGCAAGGGAGCATACGTGGATCATGCAACCAACCATCTCTTTCAGGGACCTATTTTTCCTCTCAGTCACACCATTCTGTTGAGGTGTTTAGGCAACAGTATGCTGAAGATTTATCCCTTCAGGGGTACAAAATTGTTCAAAGTGGTGGTTCACATATTCTCTACCATTGTCAGTGTGGAGAATCTTGACAACCTTCCTAGACTATTTCTTGGCATGAGCCTTGAACTCCTGAATTCTATCAAAGGCTTCTCCCTTCTATCAAATAAAGTAGACCCAGGTGTATCTAGAATAGTCATCAATGAATGCAAGTAAGTAGCAAGCCTTGCTAAAGGGAAAGAATGGAAATGGACCCACCACATCACTATGAACCAGCTTAAGGACTTCTGAAGCCCTCCAAGCCTTCCCTTTGTCAAACTTGTCCTTAGGATGTTTTCCTAAGGCACAACTGGAACAAACTCCATCTGAGAAAGTAATCTTAGGAAGACCTGTGACCATATCCTACTTGCTGAGCCGCTGGAGATACTAGAAGTTGAGATGACCAAACTGCTCATGCCATAACTTGCTCACAAATTCTGAATGAGTGAGCAAAGTAGTCGAATGTGAATTAGGTACAAAATGAGAGAAAACATATAGTCGAGACTCATGATTAGCCTTACCGACTGCAAGAAGTGTATTATCTTCAAGACTCCTGATGGTGACAGAATTAGAAGTGAACTCAACTTTTCTACCATTCTAGGTAATATGATAGACAGAGAGAAGGTTAGTTGATAGATTAGGTACACAAAGAACATCCTCATATGTACTAGTGCTAGCATCAACAAAACCTTTCCCGATGACTTCAACAGGAGAGTCATCCCCAATGAGAATGTGGGGCATCGAACAAAGCTCCAACAAGGAAAACTATTCTCTAATATAACCCATGTGATGTGAGGCACCTGCATCAAGAATCCACTGCTAAGAAGAATCTATAGTAGCAACTAGTGCAGTTGCTTTCCCTTTGCCTAATTTTAAAGGAGTAGAGGATTGTTGTGAAGAAGACATATTAATTTTGTTCCTTTTCAGAAGATGCTTCAGCTCATCGATCTACTTCTTGTGACAAGAGTGTTCCTCATGACCAACTTTCTTACAGCAGCAACAATTTGTTCTTTCCTTCTTTTGATTGTTCCCCTTTGAAGAAGAGGAAGTGGAGTCTACTATTGAGGTAGACAAAGACTATGCCTGATCTTTCTGTGACTTCTTCATGGACTTCTTCTATTTTTTGTTAGGTTTCCCTAACTCTTTCTATTCCTTCGACTGACGAGCCAATAGAGCCTAAGAATGAGATGGCTTTAAGAGCCCCATGGAAAGAAGCTTTCCTTGTTCTTGCATTAACAATTCAGAAAATGGAGAAAAAGAAGTTATTTTATATGTAGAGCCCATAGTCAATCTATGAGTATGAAAAATAGAAACAAAAGTAGCATATTTAGGTCCAAGTTTGTTAAGAGTACTTAGGACAAGTTAAATGTCCTTTTTCTCTATGCCACATGCTTTACATTGTGCTCTCAAATCATTTACTTTTGTTACAAAGTCCTAGATGTTGTCAAAAGACTTAGGATCTAGCGCCATTAGTTGATTATCAATTTGATATCTACTAACTTCATCAGTTGTCCCATAGAGAATTTTTAGTTGTTCCCATGCACCATGTGATTTAGTTTTTCCATCAAGTTAAAATATTATATCAAGAGAAACTAAACTCCTAAGACAACCTAGAGATTTTGTTTGTTCAAGCATCCAGAGTATTTTTTCCTTAGCATTTGAGGGTTTAGTTATCTTTTGTTCAACATAGGGTGTGTACCCTTGTTGCATTAAGAAGTTCCATGCATTTTCTTTCCATGTATTGTAGTTGTATGGAGTTAGTAGTGGAAACTTAACATTAACCATTCTAAAAGGAAAAGAGAGCAAGAGCAGAAGGAGTTGTACAAGCACAATCACACCAAGAGACCCCCTTGAATTACTCAGTGAAGAACCCCCCCAGCAAAATGATTTAGCACTTTATAAGTAGTGCGGTTACAATGGCCACTAGCAAGTGAACACTTAGTGGACTTGACTTCAATGCTTTTACAAATCCTCACAAAATGAACATATACTGAAATTATAGTTTCAGGACAAACCCAAATGAAATTAGAAGTACCACTACGAAGTACATGAAAAAACATGAACTTTCGAATGAAGAATTGCCTCGCTCTGAGGCCATATGCAAAATTTATGCACTTTTGAAAGTCCCAAAATGGGAACTATGCAGAGTCACGTGTGAGAATTTGAGATTTTTGGAAAATCCATACATTGAAATTAGAACTCGTCTATACCAACACATAGACCATAAAAAATGAGCCAAAATAAAAAAAGAAGCTTGTAAATCAAAGGATGGGAGCCCAAGTTACTGCCTTTGGAAGTTAAACTGCAATTTCTAAAACACCAATGGAGAGGGGGTTTGTTGTAGCTTTCTGATGGCGTATCTACAAAATATATATGCTATATGCAAAACTTAATAGATACCCAGATGGTTTTTTGATGCTTCTCACAAAACCCAAAAGGTATTTTTCTTTGTGATCTACAAAAGATGTGACTCTAATATAAAAAAATGTCTTTAGCACCAAAAAATGACCCCAACAACCAAAAAATGGCATGCAAAGAATGAATCAACTACCTAAGACAAATAAAAGCATGCTGCAACCTGCAAGATTGATTAGAATAAATAAAATGCAAGTCAATTGTTAGATTTGAGCTCAAAGAGTCTCGAAGAAGCTCTAAAAAAACTTGCAACTGGCAAGTCAAAATATGAACCCCCTCAGAAACTAGAGTTTTCTCAACACTTTTCTATTTCTCCAGATCATTAGAAGATGCAAGAGGAGATCATACTCATGTGCTTCGAAAAATAACTATACACTCTCAGATTTCTAAAAAACTGCTAACCCACAACTCACAACTGCTCTAATACCATGTAAGATTTATACCCAAGAATGAAAGTGATTGAGAGAAAGCAAAATAGAAATCAGATATGAGCTAAATAAACTATATTTAACTTAAGAGAATGCAAAGCAATACAATAGAATAAGATGCTCATGTGAGAGCAAGAGATGGGTATATATAGGATATTCCACCTAAGAGACTAAAAACACAACCAATATGGGATAAAGTGAAAAAGTCCCTACATAAACTTAACCTAGTGTGAAGAGAGATAAAGTGGAGAATAAGCTAAGAATGAGCTAGATAGAAAAGTAACCCTAATCACAGTAACAACAAGAAGAAAACTAACAACAAGTCTAATTGGAACAAACTGGAATTAGAGCCAGTTGCATGGTTTATTACATTCATTATTCCTAAACAAAATTCTAGATCAGAGATCTGCGGTAGTTCAACTACATGGTGAACTAAATGATTTCCCAGAAATGGTATGATGCAAGATGGTAGCCATTTCAGTTGGGAATGAAATTGGCTAATTGATATTTCAGTTAGTCACCAAGATTGTGGTGATGTTATCCTTCTTAGCTATGTGATTGAAGCACAAGTTATGTTTGCACTCATGGATAGGCTTGTGGCGATCATTGACTCAAGGGGAGGATGACCCTAGGAAGGTTTTCAGCATTTGGAGTTGTCCAGAGTTCAAGTTCTTCTTTAGGACAAAGGACTCTGGAGGGATTCAAAGACCACTGGTTGTTCCTACTACTGCAAGCCTTATAAAAACATTCACAACTTTGCACCATAATACATAAGATATGCACTTTTGAAATGTAATCCAGTAAAATAAAGCAAGAGATTTCATCAAAGGAAATGAAAACTAATCATGTGCATAATCTAACCAAAAGACAAACATAATTATAATAATATGTAATTATATATGCCAAAGTGTTTGAGAGAGTTCTTAAGAGCAGAAATAACATGAAATAGATGAGTCAATTATATGGCTCATCACTTCCTCTTCTAATTTACCATTCAAGAAGGAAGATTTCACATCCATCTGATATACCTTAAAATCATTGTGAGCTACAAATGCCAGAAACATTCTAATTGCTTCAATCCGAGCTACTGGGGCAAAGGCTTCTTCAAAATCTATCCCTTCAATTTGAGAATATCCTTTGCATACAAGTCTTGCTTTATTCCTTACAACTTCTCCATTTTCATTCATCTTGTTTCTAAAGACCCATTTAGTTCCAATAACATTTTTGTCAGTAGATCTGGGAACTAATTCCCAAGACTCATTCTTCTCTATCTGTAGTAGTTCTTCTTCCATTGCCTTTACCTAATTTTCATCATTACATGCTTCATTCACATTTTTTCGGTTCAATCTTTGAAAGCAAATAGTAATTGACTTGTTCCTCTACAACTTTTCTTCTTGTTAGCACACCTTTGTTCTTGTTACATATAATCTGATCTTCAGAATGATTGATCCTTACATACCTGGGAGTCTTGAAAACACTTTTCAGAGCCTCTTCTTTATCCTGACTATTTGCTTTCTTATCTTTCTCTTCAATTTCTATAGTCATAGGTTCATTTGGTTCATAACAACTCAGGTCTGATATTCTTTCTTTGCCTTCCTCTACCTTCACATTTGCACATTCAATAATCTTTTTGAACCTTTTGTTGTAGCACCAGTAAGCCTTACTCTTGGTAGAGTATCGAAGAAAGATTCCTTCATCACATCTTGCATCAAACTTTCCTAGATCTTCATCTCTCCTAATATAACATTTTCCTCCAAAGACTTTGAAATATTTTCTTATAAGAATTCTTCCATACCACAATTCATAGGGAGTTTTAGTACCATTACCTTTCACTTGAACTCTGTTTTGAATGTAGACAATAGTGTGAATAGCCTCTTTCCAAAATACTTCCGGTAGACCTTCTTCCTTCATCATTGTCCTAGCAGCCTCCTGAACTGTCATGTTCTTCCTTTCCACAACTCCATTCTACTGAGGAGTCCTAGGTGTAGATAGTTGTCTCTTTATCTCATGCTCTTCATAGAAAATGTTGAATTCATTTGATGTGAACTCACCTCCTTTATCAAATCTCAAGCATTTGATCTTCAAATCTATTTCATTCTCAACCATTGCCTTGAAAGATTTGAACTTCTCTAGGGCTTCTAATTTATCTCTTAGAAAAGTAACCCAATTCATTCTAGAGTAATCATCAATAAGCAACATGAAGTACTTATCACCTTGTAGACTTCTCACCCTTGTAGGACCACAAAGATCTATATGCACTAGATCTAACAAACCAATAGAAATTTATTATTTTCTCTTGAAACTTGTCCTTATATGCTTTCCCAACTAACAATCCTTACAAATTGAGTTGGAGGGTTTCCCAAGTTTTGGTAAATCTCTCACAGCCTGAATTGGTAAATCTCTCCCAATGAGACTATCAAAGTTTATATGACACATCCTTTTATGCCATTGCCAACTTTCATCTGCCTGAGCCAATAAACAATAATCATTAGTTCCTCTCAATTGATAGATGTTACCTTTTGTCTTCTTACCGATAGCAATCATAGTTCTGAAACTTTCCATGATCTTGCACCCATTATTGTTGAATCTCAGTTCATATCCTTTGTAACACATCTAACCAACATTCAAAAGATTATGCTTCAAACCCTTCACATATAGAACATTGTAAGTATTATGCTTCCATCAAATGAAATAGATCCTTTTCCACAAATCTTACCAACTGCATTATCTTGAAACCTAACTAGTACTCCATCATACTTTTCCAAACTTACAAACTTACTTTTGTCACCAGTCATGCGATGTGAGCATCCACTATCAATAAACCATTCATCCTTATCTTTCTCAACCTGAATAGCCAAAACACTTTCTTCTACTAGTTTTTCATCCTTCACACAACTAGTAGAATTAGTAGACATAGGATGATGTAGGAGCATCCCTAGTTCAAAAGTAATCTTGTATTAACCAAAAACATTTGCCTTCCAGTTTGTTTGTAGTTTAGTTTGTTTCTTTTCATTTCGCAGTTCAGTTTAGGCAGTTCAGTCAGAAGCAGTTTCAGCTTGTGGTCTGGTTTTGGCATTTCACATCTTGTGGATCTAGACTTAGCATATACATTCATTCATCTACATCATATCAAGAATTTGGAGCATTTGGATCAATTACCAAAAAGATATCGCTATCAAAAGTTGATTGTTTTCTTAGAGCAGAGCATCCAAATAGTCTCAGACAATCAGCTAAAGGAGAAGGCTTGCAGATCATTCCTTGACTTGTAAATCTTAATGACACATCATTCACTATTTTTTAGTTCGTGACCAACCTTCCCCAAGGGTCCACACATTGTTCCATCCATTTTCTGGAAGTGTTCTATGCATTTAGGTTTGACCTATTTGTGTACACACATTACACCTCTTCTTTGGAATTCATGATCTTCCTTGGCCAATGCAAAGGAATCTATTAATCTGAATTAGATATATATTGATGTAATAGATCCTTAAGAAAGTAGTTATCAAGTTGTAAGCATACACATAAGTTCATAGTTTAGGTTTTGTGTGAAGGAGTTTCAAAGATTTATCTTGTGCATGTATGTAATCAGGCCCGTGAGCCCTAATTGTAAGCCTGCATGTTGTTGGTTGATCTCTATTTGAATTCTATGATATATTGAATAACTAAATCTACATTTGTTGTATTTATTTGAGTTGTTTCCATTGTGTTTACTCTTGCTGCACTGTCTGGACAGTTCATTCTGTGAACCCTCCTACTGTGACTGCACCAAGTGGTATCAGAGATAAAGTTTGAATCTTTGGAGTGAATTGAGTGAAGTTGGTGAGGGAATTCCGTAAAGATCTTGATGTGGATAGGTCACTGAATTAAGGTAGGTTACATGTGTTGTAACTGATTGTCAATTGTGAGGTAGTTGTCACCTTGTAGCTCGATCGCCAAACCTGAGGCAGTTTACACTTGATCCTAAGAAGAATGCCACCGAGGAGAGTTGTTGCTGTTGGAACAATGGCTAGTAGAATAGATGAGCCGATTGAGATAATGAAAATAATGCGAATCTGATTAGATGTTGTTGAGGAAGATAGGTGAAGAGGATTGACACCGAGACCTAATGTTGAAAGTGATGATGAGGACAAATTTCAATCTGTTGAACACACTAGCGAAACCGTACAAGGTGATGAAGAAGAAAAATAAGATTAGGTAAAGATGTTGCAAGCTATTTCTAAGATCAGAAAGAGACCTAGAGTTGATGTGCCAAACTATACTGGTAATTTGAATCCTAAAGAATTGATTGACTAGATAAATGATATGGAAGAATATTTTGAATATGAGGAAATTGAAGATCCAGAGAAGGTGAAATTTGCAAAGACAAAACTGAAAGGACATGCTACTATATGGTGGAAAGAAGTTCAGTTGGAAAGAAATAGAAGAGGAAAAGAAAAGATTACAAAGTGGGATAGGATGGTGACAAAATTGAAGAATCAGTTTATACCTGCTGACTATGAGTTGGAACTATTCAAAAGATTAAAAACCCTGAGACAAAAGGAGAAATCTATGAAGGAGTACACTAAAGAATTTCATAAGATGATCATAAGGACTAGACATAGTGAAGAGAGCAAGGAAAAAGTGGATAAAAACATCAATGGACTAAGACTGAACATTCAAGAAGAACTAAGTTTGGTGAGGATGACAGCTTTAGAGGAAGCATATCAGTTTGCCCTGAAAGTTGAAGAGAAGCTGAACAAAAGACATGATCAGAGACAAAGAGGAAAAGGAGGTAAATTTCAGAGAGGTAGGATTTATTCCAAAGGAGGAAGATCATATCTGGAGCAAAACAAGTTTGACAGCCCATTGAAGAAGGATGACAGAAATAACAATGCTTACTAGAGAGATGACAGAAATTTTTACTGAAGAGGAAACCCTAGTGCATACCAAAATGAAGGATACAAAAGAGAAGGAAGAGGATTGGATAAGAGAACATTCAAAGGTACTTGTTTCAAGTGTGGAGGTGAAGGACATAGAGCCTTTGAGTGTAATTAGGGTAGTACAAGTAAGAGGACAGAAAGTAGTGGAAGAACAACCTATGTTGAAGAAGAACTTGCTGAGTTAGATGACCCCTATTTAGTTGGTAAACCAGAGAAAGGAGAATCACTTGTGTTGAGGAGATTACTATTTCAAAAAGAGATAAATGAGGAACCACCACAGAGGAAAAGTTTGTTCAGAACTAGATGCAAATCTGGAGGTAAGTGTTGCAAAGTTGTGATTGACAGTGGTAGTTCAGATAACCTAGTTTTAGATGAGATGGTGACTAAGCTAAAGTTGGAAAGATTGAAACACCCTAAGCCCTATCAGATAGCATGGATTCAAGATGACCATAAGACACTAGTGAGTGAATAGTGTTTGGTGAAATGTCATATTGGATCTTATCATGATGAAGTCTTGTGTGATATTATGCCTATGGATGTTTGTCATATCTTGTTGTGTAGACCTTGGCAATATGATAGAAAAGTTATACATGATGGGAGAAAGAATACATATACTATAACATCAAATGGAAAGAGAATTACTTTGATTCCTTTAGAGGATGATCCTAAAGATGTGGTATGTAGAAATGCTAGAATCTATTTGGTGGATGGAAGAAAATTTTTGGATGGTTTGAGACATGAGAATATGTGTTATGCCTTGATTCCTAAGAATCCTGAAGCATTGAAGAAAGAAGAATCACAACCGGAGGAGATAAGAGAGTTCCTAACAGAGTACGAAGACATCATATCAGACAATGTACCTGATGGATTGCCACCTATAAAGAGTATCAGTCATCACATGGATCTTATACTGGGAGAAAGTTTGCCTAATAAAGTAGCACACCAGATGACACTGACAGAGAATGAAGAAGTGAATAGAAATATACAAGAGTTGTTGAGGAAAGGTTTGATCAGAGAAATTCTAAGTCCTTGTATAGTACTTGCAGTGCTTGCACTGAACAAGGATGGAGAATGGAGAATGTGTACTGATTCTAGAGCAATAAACAAGATCACAGTTAAGTGTAGATTCCCTTTACCTAGGATGGATGATATCATGGATTGTTTGAGTGGAACAAAATATTTCACAAAGATAGAATTGAAGAGTGGATACCATCAGATGAAAATTAGAGGAGATGAATGGAAGACTACTTTTAAGACAAATGAAGGATTGTAGGAGTGGTTGGTGATGCCTTTTGGATTGACAAATGCACTGAGTGCTTTCATGAGATTGATGAATGAAGTCTTAAAGAAATTCTTGGGTAAGTTTGTGATTGTGTACTTGGATGATATTTTGATTTTCAATAAGACAAAAGAGGAACATTTGTGGCATATTAGACAAGTTTTGCAAAGGTTGAGAGAAGAGAAATTGCTGATAAACATCAAGAAGTGTAGTTTCATGAAGGAAGAGTTGGTATATTTGAGATTTGTGATTTCTGTAGAAGGATTGAAGATGGACCATGAGAAAGTGAAAGAAATTGTTGAATGACTTACACTGGAGAGCATTGGAGAAGTTAGATCATTTCATGGATTGGCTAGTTTCTACTAGAAATTCATCACAAATTTTAGTTCAGTTTGTAACCCTATGACAGAGACAATGAGAGGTGACCAAAAGGATTTCAAGTGGACATCAAAAGAAAATAAAAGTTTTGAGTTATTGAAGTAGAAAGTGATGTAGTAACCTGTTTTGGCATTATCAGATTTCAATAAGGTATTTCAAGTTAATTGTGATGCAAGTGGAAATGTAATTGGAGCAGTGTTAAGTCAAGAAGGTAGACCTATAGCATATTTCAGTGAGAAGTTGAATGATGCAAGGAGAAGAGATCCAGTTTATGATCAAGAGTTCTATGCTATAATTCAAGCCTTGAAGAAATGGAGACATTACTTGTTGCCTAAGGAGTTTGTGTTGTATACAGATCATCAAGCTTTGCAATATCTAAATAGTCAAGGTAAGTTAAATTAGAGACATATAAGATGGGTAGAGTTCATGCAGAGTTATACTTTTGTGTTGAAGCATAGGAGGAGAAAATCAAACAAAGTTGCTGATGCATTGAGTAGAAGAAGAAACTTGTTGACATAGATGAAAGTTGAAGTGTTGGGTTTTGATGAGTTGAAGAACATGTATGAGGGAGACATTGATTTTGCAGAACCTTAGAAAGCATGTAAGGAACCTGTTGTGATAGATAGGAGTAAGTGGTTGGACTATTTCATTCAAGAAGATATGTTGTTCAAAGGAAGTCATTTGTGCATATCTAGAAGTTTGATGAGAGATAATTTGATCAAGAAGAAGCATAGTGGCGGATTTGCAGGACATTTTGGCACTAATAAGACAATGGCTTTAGTGAGTGAAAATTACTTTTAACCTCAAATACATAAGGATGTTTGGAGATTTGTGAAGAGTTGTAGAGTTTGTCAAGTTGCAAAAGGAGGTAGTCAGAATACTAGATTGTATAAACCTTTGACAGTACCAGAGAGACCTTGGGAAGACATAAGCATGGATTTTGTGTTGGGATTGCCTAAGACACAAAGACGACATGATTCAATAGTTGTAGTGGTTGATAGATTTTCAAAGATGGCTCATTTCATACCTTGTAAGAAGACAACTGATGCAGTGCACATAGCTGACCTATTTTTCAAGGAGATTGTGAGCTTGCATGGATTACCTAAGTATAATTTCAGATAGAGACACAAAGTTTTTTAGATACTTTTGGAGGACACTTTGGAAGAAGATGAAGACAGATTTGAAGTTCAGTTCAAATTTTCATCCATAGACAGATGAACAGATAGGGGTAGTGAATAGGAGTTTGGGAAACTTGTTGAGATGTTTGGTTGGAGAGAAAACCAAAAGTTAGGATTTGATTCTTTCACAAGCAGAGTTTGCATACAATAATTCAATGAACAGGAGTACTAGAAGAACACCTTTTGAGATTGTGACCGGAGTGAATCCTAGAGGAGTAGCAAAACTAAGAGATATCAGTACAGAAGAAAGGAGGAGTGCAGAAGCAGAAGAATTTGTAGATCATATGAAGACAGTGCATAATCAAGTTCAGAAGCATTTGGAGGATATGAACAATAAGTACAAAGAGAAGGCTGATGAGAAGAGAAGACATAAGGAATTTTAAGTTGGAGAGGAAGTGATGGTGTACTTGAGAAAAGAAAGATTTCCAATTGGGACATATAACAAGTTCAAAATGAAGAAGTTTGGACCTTGTAAGATACTTAGGAAATTTGATTTAGGAAGTGCATAGGAAGTGGAATTATCAAAGACCTTGGGTATTTCACCTATTTTCAACATTGTAGACCTATATCAGTATCTTGAAGCAGAGTTTAGTGATAGTATGGCATAAGACTTGAAGAAGAAGTTACCACAACAAGTACCAGAGTAGATTGAAGACATTTTGGATAGTAAAGTTGGATGCAACACTAGAGGAAGACAATACAAAGAATACCTTGTGAAGTGGAAAGGCAGACTAGAAGAAGATTCATCATGGATTTCTCAGGCTGAGGTGGATCGTCTTGGTTCTTTCCTAGCCCCAGCAAAGTGAGGGACTCACTTTTTCAATAACCCTAGATGTCTGATGCAGGAGCATCCCTAGTTCAAGAGTAATCTTGCATCAACCAAAAACATTTGCATTCTAGTTTGTTTGCAGTTTAGTTTGTTTCTTTTCATTTCCCAGTTCAGTTTAGGCAGTTCAGTCAAAAGCAGTTTCAGCTTGTGGTCTGGTTTTGGCATTTCACATCTTGTGGATCTAGACTTAGCATATACATTTATTCATCTACATCATATCAAGAATTCAGAGCATTTGGATTAGTTACCAAAAAGATATCGCTATCATAAGTTGACTATTTTCTCAGAGTAGAGTATTTAGATAATCTCAGACAATTAGCTAAAGGAGAAGCCTTGTGGATCATTCCTTGACTTACGGATCTCAATGACACATCATTCACTATTCTTTGGTTCATGGCCGACCTTCCCTAAGGGTTTGAACTTGTTTCATCCATTTTTTAGAAGTGTTCTATGCACTTATGTATGACCTATATGTGTACACACGTTACACCTCTTCTTTGGAATTTGTGATCTTCCTTGGCCGACGTGGAGGAATCTATTGATTTAGATTGGATATATATTGATGTAATAGATCCTTAGGAAAGTAGTTATCAAGTTGTAAGCACACACATAAGTTCATAGTTCAAGTTTTGTGCGAAGGAGCTTCAAAGCTTTATCTTGTGAATGTATGTAATCAAGCCTGTGAGCCCTAATTGTAAGCCTACATGTTGCCAGCTAATCTCTATTTAAATTCTATGATATATTGATGACTGAATCTACATTTGTTGTATTTCTTTGAGTTGGTTCCATTGTGTTTACTCTTGCTACACAGTCCAAATAGTTCATTCTGTGAACCCTCCTACTATGACTGCACCATAGGATCTTCTTTAATAGCGATAAACATGCATTCATTTGCACTAGTGTTAGCATCATCAGATTCATCATCAATCACCCCTTCATCATTAAAATCTCTAACATAGTAGCATTTCTTTGGGACTCTAGGCCTACTCTCATATTTTTTTCTTATTTCTATCAATTCTTTCAAGATATCTGGAAGCATAATGACCTACTTTACCACAAGAGAAACATTTGAAAGGTAATTTACCTTTGAACTTATCGGAGCCTCTTTGAAGCCTGTCAACAAAGTTGGCTTCACTTTCATCAAAGTCATCATGCACTTTGTATTTCTCAGCTCTGGAGATCTCTGCTGAAGTACTGACTTTAAAAGCTAATTCAATTTTAGGTAGGGCATCACCAAATTCTCCCATCTCAAACGTTATAAGATTTCTAAGTAATTGATCTATGTCAATAGTTTTCATAGTCATGAATTCTTCAATTGCATCCACCTTTGTGACTATATGACTTTGGTAGTGATATGAGAATTTTCATCACAACTTCCTTATCACTAAGAGTTCCTCCCATACCCTTTATTCCATCGACAAGTTCATCAACTCTTTGTGTAAAAGCTATTATGTTTTCATATTCATTCATCTTCAAACCCTCATACTTCACTTTCAGACTTTGCAAGTTTGCTTCTTTTATAGAATCATCTCCTTCATACAGATTTTTTAGCTTATCCCATACCTCATTTGCAGTTTTAAGGTCCACAAATTTTGTCAACATAGAGTCACTTAATAAACTTAGCAGAGCAACCTTTGCTTTGACATCCACCTCATATTCTTTGATTTCATCTTCAGTCATCAAGCCATTTGGAGGCATGGTATATTTTGTTTCTATAGATTTTCATACTTTATAACCAAGACAAAAAAGATGGCTTTTCATTTGTGCCTTCCAAAGAGTATAATTTGTCCCATCAAAATGTGGAGCTTCTTCTTATAAGACATCTTGGATCTTCCTCAGGCTGTTAGGCTTTCTTCAGAGGAACCTTGCTTTGATACCAATTGTTGAACTACACTGGACAACTGAGAGGGGGGTTGAATCAGTTTTCCTAAAACTTTTAACCAAATATGATCATCAACTTATCAATTACTTATATTTAGATACAACCATTAAAGCATCAAATGATAAGCTCAACACAAAAGCATAAACAACACAAGAGACACCATATTTTTATATAGAAAACCCTAAAAGGGAAAAACCATGGTGGGTGAACTTAGCCCATAGAAATATATAAGTTATATCAATACCAAAAAAATAGAGGCTCACTACCTACAGGGCTCACTACCCAAATTGTTCACTGCAAAGAAAGGCTCGCTACCTATGGATGGCTCACTACCAAAGAGTGGCTCACTACTAAAAGAAGGCTCACTGCCAAAAGGTTGAACTGAGATAGCAGCATCTACTTCATGCCAAAGTCTAGTTCCATTGAAGAACAAACACCTCTGCTCTGCTCTACTACCCTGCTTTACTTTATCTTCACATCTTCATTCCTAGACACTTTTTCATGACTCAATTACAAGTATTTATACACTATATCAACCTTGGAATGATCATCAAGGTCAACATTACAATCATCAACCGTTGGAACAATCTCCAAGCTCGCCATTACAAACATACATAAAATAGGTCTGGACCTAATACAAATTAGGCTAGGGAAAAGATGTAAGAATGTATGTGGATCATGCCATGCCTTAATTGGGACTCAAACACAATCTTCCACGCTACAACACGCTATCACAATCTTCGATGTATCTTCACAAGTGATGAATTCAACCAGGTCGGCCAAGATTGATGTTAACACAAGTATTCTCAAGAACACGCTTCATGCACGATCTAAATTACAACTTGCAGGCCAATCCAAATGTAGGAGCATGATCAAGAGACATCCACAAGCACATTGTAATCACCAAGAACAGTTTCGCATGATCTCTAACAAATCTATCAATAAGATTCTTCAAACTAGAGCACAAGAACAACACTGCCAGCCACTGTCATGAGTAAAAGATAGCTTGTGGACCACCAAATCATGAACCATCACACTTGAAGTCATTAATCATCATCACAAACTTACGTCCAAAATCGCAAACCAAAATACTTCAATGTAGAGGAATGTGGAGTAAAACACTTTCTCTCTATCACCACCAAACACACAGAAAAAGATGTTTTCACTTTGGTGAGCATATCTCACTCAATTATTCATACCAAAGGCTCAAAATTAGAATATAACATCTTCAGACAAGCTTCTAATAAATTCCAATCTATGAACAAAGATATTTATTCTACAGGAAGTGCAAAGCATTCTTTTGGACTGTTCTTCTACCTGTAATGCACTGTTTCTACTACAACACATTGTTATCACCGGAGGGGCTAATTTTCTCAATATCCTTAACAAAGTAAGAGCACAGTTGACACTAATGACAACACAAATATGTTGACATCAATTACAAAAATGATTAGGCACATACTTGCAACATAAACATGCTTCTATGCACTTTGAATTACTTTTGTCTCACCTTGTAGCTACACTCAGTTCTGAGATTCCTAAATTATAACATCATAGATATACTCAGTTATGAACCCATAAGTATAACCTTGATTTGTTGAAGAAGCATGTTGCTTTATTTCTATATCAGTTTCATGAAATGATTTGGTTATCATATTAGCTTAGATTTTGTAACCAAAGCTTATTATTGATAAATGGTCGTTAGCAAATATTTGATTGTTTGGAACAATTTGACGGTTGTGAGCACATGTCACTTTGGGGCATGGGATTTGTAAGAACTTTTGTTCCCTCATGTGTTTTCAACCTTACCTTAAACATGATTGCTACCGACAAGCAAGAGAAAGCACTTTAAGGTGGGGGCATATATTTTGGTAAATGCTTGGATATCTTGGACATTGTGATAAATTGTGTTTGTTTATACTTTCTTTTCACCATAATGCATCTCCGCGATGTAGGTGGGATTGTATACTTTGTTTTGTATGTTTGTGTATACTTCCTTTTTACTGTAAGGCAACTCTGCGATGCAGGTGGGGTCATATACTTTGTGTGCATTCTTCCTTTTCACTATAAGGCATCTCTGCAACGCAGGTGGGGTTACATGCTTTTGAAAGCCCTTCTATTGAATGCGGGGTTGTGTCTTCCCTTGAGTGGTTGTACACCCTTTTGAAAAATTCCTCTATGGAGGTAGGGTTGAATCTTGAGCTATTCACCCTTAAGCATGTTTTTTGTGGTTGTGGTAGCATATCTCAACCTTTAGGTATGTTTCAGATGGTGGAGTGTAGTGATGAGTTCCTCCATGTTGCTCATGTTTTCTTTGTATAAGATGTATAGTGGGTCGATGACACTCTCTATGGCGCTCATGTATTTCATGTGTATTCTGTGTGTTTTTCATGTGTCTTGAATGTTTTGTGAATGCGTGTAGTAATGAACTCACCCACACTATTTTTTTTATGTTTTTTGATGGTGGCATGTAGCAATGAGCTCCCCCCATCGCCTAGTTAGGATTGTATAATTGTTTAATCATGTCTTCTCTTCGTGTATGCTTTGTGTATTGCATGGCTACGTTCACATCTTCTCCATGTATTGTGTTCTTAGTTACTATCTTCTATGTGTTTTGCATGTTTTTAAAGTGTCTTCTTATGTTTGCCTAAGCTTGGGGGCTAGAGATAGTCTTCCAGATTTAGGGTGTGTTTTCACTTTAGTGTTTGATACATGCTTGTGTGCTTTGACCATACTTTAATGCATGTATTTTTCATAAGATCATACACACATTAAAGTGGGGGCTAAATGTTATGGAGTAAAAAATGTGGACACATGTCTTTTTACCTCCTTGTTTAGATCCTAAGTCCCCATGATTACAGTATTCATTCCAAATGTTCATCCCAATGCAAAATGCCCTGATGCCAAGGTAAATTGGAATAAGGGCCCCTTCACTTATCTTATTTGAGACCCAAAAGTAGCTAAAAGACTTGAGTGCCACCACCCAAGTCCCTCCTGATTGGTCGGGGAAAAATCAAGTTTATTTTGGCCTGGGACCTTGAAAAAGGTTTCTCCTTGTCGGCTCTTTTGGTTTAATTTCATGATTATGAGTGGGAAAGCATATATATATATATATGTTTATGAGTTCATTTGTAACTTAGATAGAGATAGCCAACTTGAAATATTGAAGGAAATCAAGAAAGAGTATTCATTGTGATTCTAGAGTAGATTTGTGTGTTGTTATTGTATGTCTGTTATAGGAATGAAGCTATCATCTATCCACCTTAGGAGTTGAAGGATCTTCATCATTCTAAGGGATCATCACATAGGTGATATCATTATTTTTTATCATCATTTGATTCATCATTATTATCATTTTTTTCAGCCTCTACGTCCACGAGGGCATGCACTCTCTATCAATCAACAGTGTTGGGAAGCTTGAATGCTATCCAGGGATTTGACTGAGGCAAGTCCCTTAACACCATAACCCCAAACCCCTTCTTATCTTCTTGTGTGCAAGTTACATGAGTGAAATACAGAGAATGTGAAGATACAGGAAGACTGAGTGAAGATCAAGGTTTCAAGATTTGACAATAGTTATAGAATATTCCTCCATCCAAGACTTGGGTGGTGGTGCCCTAGTCTTTCTACCCTTTCTTACTTCAAATCTAGCATTAGGGCACCATCTGCAACATCTTTCCAGTTTACAATTTTAGTAGATTCCTTCAATCATGACTTGGGCAGTCCTGAATAAGTTCTCTGACACCTATGTTTTTAGGAGACAGGTTCTATCATCTTCTTGATCATCCCTATGCAATTGATTTCTAGATTGTTATTGTACTTATTATGTTATAAGATAATCTTTGTAGAACTAGGGTTTCATGTATTATTAACCTAGGGTGTGATAAAAAGACTAAGTTAAATCTTATTCCTCTATAACATACCTAAGTACAAGATCAACAGCTGATTCCTCCTCCATTTGGTAGTGATTTGGCTCAGTCTTCTCCTTGAATGTTATATGGAAAAGGGTTCGATCTAGTGTGCATTCTAGTTGCCATCATTCTCCTTTTTCATACTAAATAGATGGATGGATGAAGGAATTTTTGAGGGATTGTTGATAGTGGATGGGATGGATGGGGGATTCGTGATAATAGATGGATGGATTGGGGGATTGTCAAAAAGGGAGAAATGGTAGATGGATGGAGGGGTGCCAAATATAATAGCCATGGACTATTTCATAATGGAGCAACATGTCCTACTCTAAAAATGCCTTTCAAGATGCTAAGCTAAAGAGATATAGTGCACTGCATAAGTCATAACAAGATTTTTGGGAGATTTGTTGTAGAAGTATTTGTTATGTCAAGAGTTTGTCAAAGCATGTTTCAAGATCATGCCCTAGTCCTTATCAAGGTCAAATTCAAGTAGGGATGATGGATGAAATGATGGTAAGGATATATATGGATATGATGGATTGGGATGATATGAGGGGAATAAGATGGGATAGATGAGACAACTTGTCCCCAATTCTAAGGTACATATAAAACCAATTTACACATGATGCTCATGAATGGGTTGTCGCCATGGTACTTAATCAAGGTGTCATGAAATGGTTTTCACCATTGGATGAATTATTTTCTCTTTACTATTTTAATTTTCTTTTCTTTTGTGTCTGATAGTGCTTCAAAGAGGTTTTCACTAGGGGACTCTTTTTTGTATATTTTTTTTAATTTATTTTTCATATTTATTATTTTTTACTTGACTAATTTGATGCATTGGCAACTTGATATTTAGAGGATCTTCACATGTCCCTTCAAGAGATTTGATATAGTTGATGTAGATGCTCTTGTCATAACATGCTAGTAATGACCTACCTAGAGTAAATGCTTCATTATGATTAAAGTGTTATTGTATAATCCATTCATGTTTGTGTGATCCTCATTGATAATAGAATTGGCCTTATCCAAATGTTTACATCTTGATAGGGTACCATCATAGCCCTTATGAGAAATTGTTGTTGCCACAATGCGATGGATTTGGGATGTGGAGTTCTTGGATTTAAGGCATAATTTTGGATATGGATGGATGATATTGGATGTGGAATTGGGTGAAGGAGATTCATGAGATTTAGGTGGATGGAATGGAAATTTAGATTGGGTTTAAGGATTCTTGACTCACCATACCTGGGATGGTGGATTATGGAGTTTAGATTTTGGATTAGGATGGTGATTAGGACAAATGTTCTTATATAAGTTGGAAGGTAGTGGACACCTATTATATGCAACATTCTTTTGATATGGCTCTACATTTTGAGTGATTGTTGAACTTGAACGTTTTGCTTCACTTGATTTGATTGGTCCATTTTACTATGGGACCCATATTAATTTCATTTATCTTCCTTGATTTTTTGATTGATTCATCTTTGGTTCTTGATTTGGATCTTTTTCTTTGTATGATTTACAATTTTGCTGGTCACACTTGATGGGTTTAGTATGTGGAGGATAAAGCTTCATGGTATTGATAAGAGGTGGAAGGATTGTTGGTATCAGGCTTGTTCTAGGGGCTATGAATGGTCCCTCTCTCAATTATTTCATTGAACAAAGTCACCTCAGTGATCACCAAAGTATCACTAACACCATTATATTGTTTAGATAATTGATTTTTGATTTTGTGACCATGATTGAAGTGGATCGAGATATCTTCTGGGATTCCCTTCTCATGAAGGCCCAATCCTTTTCCTTGATAATCCATGCTTTCACATATCTTTTTTGCAATAGGATACTTTCTATTTTTGAAACATGATGGTATCCCATTGGTGTGCTACTAAGAATAATTAGGATTTTCTACTATCTCCTCTATAAAGAAGCTTGACTTGATGAAGGTGGATGATCCTAGTTGATAGGATGTTAGTGATGTCTCATTATGTATAGTTGTCATGCATTGATCATTGTTTGTGCTTATTGTACTTTGATAATTTCAATGCTCAATATGATCCATTGTTACTTGATTCTCTTCATGATTGATGTGGTTAAGATCTTGATTGCCACTATGCTCATTAAAATCACATGTGATATGATCATTATCATTTAGGTGATTAGCTATGTGTTCTTGGGGACCAAGTTTCTCATCATGGGAAGAGGATGTTGTTGGATGATAGATAGGACTAACTTGGATTTCTTGATCAGGGATAATATAAAATTGGATGATGGAATCAAATTGATTCTCTTGATCATTGTTAGGATCTTGATCATATATGGGTGAAGCTTAGATGGTTTTATATTGTGTATCTTGGATAATTCAATCTTGATTTGGTTGAGTACACATTTTATCCTACTTTACATTTCATTGTTGACATAGCTCTTGAGTTTGGACAAAGGTTTTTGGATGGGCTTAATAGGCTTTGAATGGTCAACAACATAGTTGCATGATGGATTCTAACTTGAGTTTATGTTAAGAGAGTCTTCAAAAGGCTTGATATGAATTGGATTTCATGAAGGTACTAAAGGGATAGGCATGGTATTAAGAGGTTCTTATTCATGCTTAATAGGCTTGGGATTGACAATATCTTTGCATGCTGGCATGTGATATTGGATGGGCATATTGTGAGGCTTTAGATTGCATGGTGTCTTATTTTTTAGAGTACTATGTGACTTTAGGATAGGCTTGGTAGATATGGGCTCAATGAATTCATTTTTTCTACGTAGATGATTATTCTTTGCTAAGATTCCCTGGATAGAATCCTTCATGGGTTTCTTAGATGAGGTTAGATCAGATTGATAAGCAGATGGTTGATAGGGTTGGGGATATAATTGGTTTGTATAAGAGGGGTTAGATGGTTGATAGGATTGTAGATAGTATGGGTTTTGATAGGATTGGTAGTGGGACTGATAGGATGAAGGATTAACATAGGAAGTGGAGGTTAGACGATAGGATTGTGAAGGTTTTGAGGATGAAGGATTATCATAATATGTAGAGACTCGAGTGGTGTTTCCCTTGACAAAGGTAGCATAAGGATGAGGATGACGTTTATGGATATTTGATTTGGGTTCATGGTGTAGCTAGTATGAGCATGTTCTTGGTTTAAGGAATGATGGAGGCTATATGGGATAATTTGCTCATGGTGATGGTATGTAGAAAGGCCTTGTCATGTTTAGCTCTAGATAAATCACAAGGTTCACTAGGATATTCTTGTTGATCTAATAGGCTCTCATTGTCATCATCAACATATTCTTCTTGGTATACAAGACTCTCATCATCATCCTCATCATTTCGATAAAGGATCTCATCTAATGGATGCATGGCCTTGCCTTTATTGTGATTTCAAGTTTGGGGGGTGAAAGCTCACATAATGGATGTATGGCCTTTCCTTTGAGTTTGATTTTGGGTTTTTCATGAGCTTCACACAAGGGGGAAGGCATAGGGGTTTCAACATGCATAATAAAATTTTTGAACCAAGGGTCCATGATGGAGATGAGTAAGGATGATATGATGTACATGGATTTTTAAAGTAATCAACTAGAGGCAAGAGATGTGTTTGTCTTTGGATTTTGACACAAGATTTTCAAGTTTGCAAAAGTCAAAATGGGCTTACATGAAAAAGGGGAATTCATAGGTTTCAACAAGAAAACACTTGAAACATGTGAACAAGACTAAATTATTCAAGTGGGTGTATCAATCCTTATGGGCTCATAGTTTATATTGTCTATCAAGTGATGGATAGCTAGGGAATGCAAGGTCATATACCATCTATGCACCCCTTACCTTAGAGGCCAAGGCCTTACCCAAGGTTAGCTCTATCTCCTCAACTTGAAAGTTGTGAGTAACTTCTCAGGGCTAAGTGGTATTCAATGCACCACAAAGAAGGATAGATGATGGTGTTCTCTAGGTTATACGTGCTTTTAAGGGAGTCCTTGATATACACTACGTATGTTGAGGCCCAAGTCTATGAAATGAAAGTGAAACAATGACAAACACCTAGGAGAAGAGGGTAGCGCACCCTTCTCCTTCATTTCCCCAAGGTATAAAGTTCTTGGGGGCTTAGCTTGAATGACAAAATTTCAACTTCCAAGAGGTGTGCCTTTCGGTTCACCCCCCGCTCTTTATACTCCATCAAAATTATAGAGTTGAGGTCATTCCCTTAGTGATGAGATCCAAGGCAAGCCCCCTAAAATAAATTTGGGAAGATTATACGTGTTTATAATCCTCAAGATCGCCCAAAAGAATAAGAGGAGACCATACGCAAGATATCACTTCAAGATTAAAATATAGTGGTAAATTGATTAAATCAAATTGAAATGTGAAAGTGAATTTTAACATTATTTCAATAGTTATAGAGCACACAAAAAAAAGAAAATGCAAACAAAAATTGTAAAGTGTCTATAATGAAGTCTTCTTGAAATCATCTGGCAAAACCATAGATTAGTAATTTGAAATTTTGTCCTTTCACTTGCAAAAGACACTATTTTCAAGATTTTATTCTTTGGCCTTTGAGAGACACTGCATTCAAAAGATTAACAATCAAGATCAAACACATTATTTTTAGTGTTAAATTTGAAAATATTACCTATCTCGTAGCAAAGAACATCCAATTAGCTTTCTAATGCCTGTAAGAAATTGAAAATATGATAAAAGATGCAAAAGTTATAACATTTTTAAAAAGAAAATTGCTTATTTTAGTGTAGACTAAACAAGCACAAAAAATTAGAGACTAAATAGGGGCAAAAAATAGAAGACTAAATAGGCACAAATATTATTATACTAAAAGGTGCAAAATTGCAATACTAAATAGGTACAGATATTAATTTTTTGCATCACGCCTTCAATTTTTTGATTTCAAACCAAAAACAATTCATGAATTTTTCATCAGACCTGCATAGGCATAGTACAGAAAGGATGATGTAGTATAGCCCGCACGATACAGATTCCATATGTATGGGTGGATTTGTATTATGAGAAAATTCAAAGGTACCCAAAAATGCAAAAAAAAAACTAAATATATCGAATTATATGTTTTTCTTCATCTCTTGACCCTTCTGGATGCAACCGTGAGGTTTGTTTTGTACCAAGAGGCTCCTATAAAAACTTGATTTTTAAAACCACCTAAGAAAAGAAGGAACTTGCAAAGATTAAAACATCAAAAACTCACAAGCACTAAAATTAAATGAAGGATTAGTATGCTCACATTAGGTTCACCAAAATGTAAGCAATAGAAATTTGAAACATAAAAATACAATAAAAGCACAAGACTAAATCCTAGTTTCAAACTCCACCACAAACCTTAGATTGAGTGTATTAAAGCGATGTGCTCAATATTTCGATAGCATGTGGATGCTCAACTCAACAACATAACATTAATAGTTTTGAGTGATAGAAGTGACAAGGTTATTTTGCATTATAATTTGTGATTATTATGGCTTCCAGGATGTTCAATTTATAGAATTTTCATTGTGGATGGATAAGGATAAAATTTTAAGGTGGATAATGATAAGATTTTTTGGAGAAAAGCAAGATAAGGATGAGGATCTTTGATTTATTTCCATTCAACTTGTTGTGCATAAGTTCAGAAATTGAAAGAGATAAGATGAGGATGTGAGAAGATATTTAGAATATTTAATTATTGATTTTCATAACTAAGTTCACATGAGTTCGAAATACAAAGAAATTGAAATGCATAAGATGCGATAATTAGAAGATAATTGATAGAATTATCAAATTAATTTAAGTAATTAGATACACATGAGTTAAAAATAGAAAAAAAATGAAAAAGAGATATGATTGAGATTAATTAAAATTAAATAAATATTTGATTTATTTAATTAATGTTGAAATATGATTTGATTATATAAATTATTTAATTAACATTAGAGAAATGAATGAATGAATTAATTATAAATTATTTAATTAATGTTAGGAAGTGGGAAAGTGGGATAAATTAGATGATATTAGGAAAGTTAGGTGATGGTAGGATGTAATTAAATTTAGGCGTCTATAGAAATGATAAATAATTTACGATTGGTTGTGATTAATTTTATTATATAAAAGTTGAAATATAATTATTTAATATTTAAATTTTGGGGGGTTATAAAAGCAATTAGCATTTAATGATTTGGATTTGGAAGTATATGGAGGTAATAATTTCATCTTAGGTGATCTAGATGGGACAAGCCCAAGCTCTTATAACTTTAAAGTGGACAACCTGAAGAGGTCCCACTCTCTACTACAACATTTAAATAAAAAATCAAACCTAGAGTAGGTCACCAACCACATATTTGGAGACACCCATATCCCTCAAGCTACTCTATAAACTTTAATTATTACCTTTAATTTTAAAATATTTATTTATTTAATATGTGATATGATATTAATTTTAATATTAGAATATTAAATATTTTATTAATTAATATTTCATTTATTTCAATATTTAATTAAATTGTTTTGATTAATCAATATTTTATTTTAATATATTATATTTCACATTTATATTTAGTTTATTTATTTTTATTGATTTGTATGTCACTTTAATTTAAAATATTTTATTTGGCATCAATTAAGTTGTCCAATTAACAAGTATTTTAATTTTACATAAAATGTTTTATATTTATATTTGATTAAACTATCTTAATATAAAATATTATGCCAGTATGTTATATTTACACTTAATTCTTATAAATAAAAATTTATATCTTGATAGATAAATTTTTAATACTTTATAAACATAATATGGGAGATGACCTGAGCATATTCCAATAGGTGTGATAGTATTTATGTATTGAAGGCCCAATGTTTTTAAAAGTTTAGCACTAGTAGTTGTGACTTTAAGGGTGTTAGAGTTACTATAAGTACTTTTCTTTGTTGTATAAACCCTGGTTAGGGATCAGCCCAGACCCATCCAAAAATAGTGCATTGCCCTTCAGTTTTAACTATCTTATAGAAACATAAAATTGTCTTACATAAGCATACTAATAAGGTGAGAGGGCAAATTACAAGGCCCTCTCCCCATCTACTATCTAAAAACTAAAAAATCTTAACATTGTATGTCTACCTTCCCATCCAAGTCCACTAGGTCTGCTTCGTCATCATAGGCACATTTGTATATCGGTCAAGCATTCTTCTCCACAGAAACTCCCATCTTAATTGCCATACGATCCACTGTTTTACAAATCTCCACGATGCTAAACATCACATCATGAACATGGCCAAGGATGCTTCATGGTTTTCCTCTGCAACATTAGTCACTTCCACCATATCCTCATGAACTAGAATAGAGGTAGCTGCAATGGAAGTTAAAGTCGCCAGGGTTAGAGATTGTGCCACACCAAATACATTCCAGCGTCCCCTCGTGGTACTAGGGTCGAGCAGAAAGTTGGTCATTACCTCCCTTATCTTCCCACCATCCTGGCCATCTACATCCTTTGCCAGAGCAAGCATCCTGCAAAGCCATTTCTGCAACATAGGGTTCTTGACTTCTAAATCAACCAAGGGCATGAAATTGGCCATGGCCTCTTCCCTTAAAATATTGTTCAGCCGCTTGCGTGGGGTATATGCCTGCTTCATCCTCCCCCCAACCGAGCTACTCGCCACCTTCCTCAAGATTTAACATCGCCTGGGAGAGCAAGCCCCCACCATTCCTTTCCCTTTATCTCTACTGTGACCACTGCCACCACCAATCTCTCTGCTCTGGCCTGAAAAGACTTTTAACTCCACCATAACATAAACACAATGAAGAAGTGCCAGATTGCAAGGAAAGACAAACACAAAATGGGAAATAGCCTCCACCTTTGCCACACGCCACCCTAGTTTATGAGCACCCAGCCTGGCAACTATCACCTCACACGTATCTTCTCTTGGGAACTCCACTATCATGTCTATTTAATGATCTCACCATTTATCGCGGGGTGTTACTATAAGTACTTATAATTGAACAAAATGTGCTCATTAAATTTTAAAAGCAACTAATCATGTGATGCCACATCAGCACACCAACAAAACATGACTTAATGCACACCTATTGGTCCACCCTTTTTGGGGGGGAACTATTTGACACCTCAACAAAAAGTGTGTTGATATGGCATCATATTTGATGATGTGGCATTGGAACCTTAGTTATAAGAAGGGGCCTTACCAAATAAGCTATTGTAAAAATTTTGGAGTGATTCGAAATTGCCACGTATGATTTGAGATGCGTGAAGTTAGGGTGCTCAACTACTGGGTCCTCACCCCTAAAATAATATTTTTTTATGACGTTACGAAAATAAGTTTTATTATACATATTTACTCATCAATTATACATTTCTTGTTCAATTCTATTATTATAATGTTCCAAAAAAAAGTACTAACCATCAAAGACATCAGATTTCGAGAGTCCATAGTATTGTACATTCATGCTTCTCAATTAAACTATGAGAAATTTTAGCATCAAATGTTTCGGATCACACTTTATAATCCATCATCACGATGTAGAGAGTTAGAACAGAAAAGAATAATACATCACAGAATGTGATGTGAATATACAAGTACTAACTACCCACTAAGCATTACTACATTGAATATACAAGTACTGACTAGCCACTAAGCATTACTACATGATAAACTACTTCGTGAAAAGAGAATCTACGACATTGGGAGCATGAAAATTGTGCGCCCATAGAATTCCACTTAATGTCTTATGTCGTAAATAACAGCTGGGCGACAATGTAGCTTCGATATAACGACAAACTCTTAAAGGAAGATCGTGAAACCCCTGTCGATAAGTCGTGGGCGGTAGCAGTATTGGTTGGCTCCAAACAGAGAGATGGATTGGCTCCCATATAAACATATCTGTCCATTTGATATTGAAAGTGATTTTTAAACAAGAATATCTATATATTAAAATCATCCTTAAAAAGCCCAACCCATTACGGAATCACGCTCCTAAAATTATTATTATTTCATTAAAAAAATTGTATAGATTTCCACTTATTTCCTCACTCCGTACGTTCAGTGTGACTTTTTCCTCACACCCTACACGCCCACAAATGTACAGTTTAAGGCGTGCATTAAATTAGGAAGAAAGTCGGTCCCGTACATTAGAAATTTGAGTCCATTTGTGGAATGAATATATATAAATAATTGTAATGGCAAAAAAATATTTTTAATGTAATTTTTTATTTAGTTTGGGGTAATTCTTGATATATTTACATAGTTATAATGATGTATTTTTGTATATATAGTTGGGTCGATTTATCTAGTCTTATTGCTTTGTTTCCACCTAGTCCTATGCTTCTGGTGTGTGTATAGCCTTGTTACCTTGTTTATATAAAATTCTAATCATTAATCCAACCTTAATCCATAATCCAATTCTTTTAGATATTGGTCTAACTTGGTTGTCTACCCCAAATTGTGTCTACAATTATGATGTCAGCCTTATAGTGGATCTTGATCCTTATAAATTCATAATCAAAATCAAACATTTTAGTTGATTGGTTTCCATTTTCACACTTTGGTACCAAGTTGGTTATGCACAATTATTCATAATTTGGCATTTGTTCATATAGAAAAGGACATCGATTTGCATTCATGACACACATAGGAGAAGACACACGACATGAAACCCAAGAATCTCTTAATACAATGACATTCAAAATTAATCATGTCCATACTTGCATATAGCATATTTGAATGCACACTCATCCTAGTGCTTGTGAATCACCTAGCAATTATTTTAGAATTCATGTGCATGTTTGAAGCATGTTGACTATCAAGGTATTTTTTAAATATTGCTAGCTTGACAAAAAAACCTAAGAATGTGATAGAGGGTATTATTGTCTAGTAGTCTATCACCTAAGATTTCACATGGCAAAATCCAAAGATAGTCAAAGATCGAGTTCATAGATGCAGACTAGATCTAGAACATTGAAGTTGACCCTACAAAGAGCATTGCAGAATATTATGATTCTAATCTACATATATTTTTGTCTAGGGCATCTCTAAATTCCAAGACACATAGATCTCATTGTCTTCATCAATCAACATATATTCTTCGATCACAAAGTTATGTGATCTATCTCTTCATTTATTACTATTTATGGCACGATTATACTTTATGTCTAATATTGTCTAATCCAATCTACTCCACTCTAGCAAATCATTGAATCTAGGTTGATTTGTATTTAATTTCTCTATGACATCAAATAACCTAGATTACACCTTAAGGAAACCTTATTTTTCCTTTTCATTTTGGCGAGCCTAACAAAGCTACCCATAAAACTTCTTGCATCTAGGGTTTTAGATCTAATATAACACTATTTCTTCCCATTTTTATCACAGATCTTGATCTTGGTTGTCCTTTCATCTCATGTTTAAGGTTAGGGTTGTATTGCAAAACCTAGTTTTCTTACCCTAACTCTACACTACATCATGTCAACTCCTGGGGTTTCTTCTTTGGTTACTTTGAATGCTTTCATTTCATATTTTGATATGTTCCTTTCATTCACTTCACATGATACCTATGTCCTTGATTCATTCATACAATCATATGATTAGGATGTGGATGCCATCTCTATGAAGGTTTTGTTTTATCATGTCTTACCTTTCTTCTCCTTCATGAAGTTAGTGAATGCAAATTATATGCTAATAGAGAACCTTAGTTCTTTTGTTCATGCTTTTCATGATGATCCCCTATCTCATAACATTGTTGACCATTCTTCTAGAAAGGACCTATCATCTGCCCTACCTATCCATGACACTATCATGCCTTGTAATAACCTATCCTTACTATGTCATGAGAACCTAGATCTATGTAAAGTTTTGATGAGATACTTTCATGTATACATGATGATGAGCCTCATGATTATACTTCTATTACTCCTCATGTTTTACATGATTATTTATGCATTCATGATGATATATTAGTTGACCATGTTTGATGTTTTGATACTTCATTGCATTTACATAATGATATTATAGATTTTTGTGAAGATGAATTACATGATGATTATGACGATTCTATAGATTCTTCTTTGCATGTGAAAACATTATTGCTTTTTAAATTTATGTACATAGATAATGACATATTATTGATTAGAAAGTTTATATTGGGCACTTATGTGGTAGTGCAAATTATAAATGGTTTGATTCATCGTGTTTTCTGTATACTTCTATTTCTAATTTCACTTATGCTTTCATTGACTATTTCTCTAGATCTAGTTCACATAAGAGTAGCATGGACCTCGCACTAATCTATTGTTTATTTACCTTTTTATCCTAAGCATAGAGGCATTGTATTCCAACAGAAAATTCAATAATTTATATAAAAAGAGAAGATATGTACATTAAGGTCACACATATCATAAAAGAGAAACTACTTGATATAAGAGATGGATTCATTATCTAGATTTCACTCTTACTTTTCCTACATTTATCATTTGTCTTTTGTATTGATCACTTTTAACATCTACTCTATCTTTTGGGATCCCTTTAGCTTGTATATGTCTTTTTGCCCCACTTGGGGGAATGTGTTCTTTGTTTCATATTTATGTTTACATCATATCCCTTTACCCCACTTAGTGAGGATGTTTGATTTCTTCTATCGCTTGATTGTATCATGATTTTTCTTTGTATTTTATATTTTTTATCTCTTGTTTTGACATTGTCTTATCTTATCTAGTCATTGTTACTTGTCCATCTCTTTTTTTTATGATCCTTTTTCTCTTATAATTTGATCCTTGGTTCTTATCTTATGATCCTCATGACTATTTGCTTCACATATATTGGTTCCTACACTATTTTATCTAGCTTCTTAGAGCATTGTCTTAGGTTCATATATTGTTTGATCTAGCTTGTTATAGCATTGTAATAGATATAGTCACATTAAGGGACATAGCTTCTTAGACAATTTTATTATGCTCATACATTAAGTGATCTAGCTATCTAAAGCATTATTTTATTTCCCTAAAGTGATCTATTATTATATCTAGCTATATATTAAACATTGGGTCCACGATCTCTTATTGTTATATCTAATTACTAAAAGCATGTTATAAATTATTGTTCATCTATAATTTATCACTATCTTATCTTTTCATTGAGAACATGTTGTTTACAATCCATTATTGTCAGATCTTTCTACTTTAGAGCGTGTCTTATGTTATCAATAATCAATCCTACATTTTACATCTTACTCTCATATCTATATCTCATACATCAAATAATCTCATGTATGGATATGTCTTATGTCTACTATCTTACATGATCTTATCACTATATTTTTCTTCATAGCTCATGTACATGTCTTGATGTTACATTGCCATATAAAGTAATTTGAGCATTTATCATTATCATTACATATGCTTGTACATAGGGGACACCATGCTATTCCCCTTCTCTATTGATCTTGCATTGTCATATCTTATGAGAGATCCTATTTGCATTGAGATTATATTGTTATATCACATACCTTTATCCTATTATTTATTGTGCCCACATTGCATATATCACTTTGATCCTATCTTTTATTGCACCTTTATCATATTGATCCTACATTAAGGGAATCATTTTTTTCACCCTTTCACATAGTGGAATTTACTGTAATACTTGATTATTTAGATCTATATCACCTATCTTACAATCATACTTGATACATTTGGGGACTTTCCCCAATGTTAGGTCTTGTGCTATTGGTCTTATCTATCCTATCAATCATATTGATCCTATCAACCTTCATGCCACAAATGAGCCTTGTGCCATTATCTCAAGGCATGCCACTAATCCTACCCAACATGTGCTTATGCTCATGGATGCCACATTGGGTCATTTGTTGTACTTTTATATGTGTTTTTGGCCATAGAGGGTTGCATTACCATTATCTTTCCCATGTTACCTAGGCATTGTCATTATTGCCTAATCCTACCTAATGTGTATTCATGCTCATCAATGCCACATTGGGCCTTTTGTTGTACTTTTGTGAGTGCTTTTTTAACCTTTAAGGGTTTCATCACCATTAAAATTTGCCCCATTTTGGGCTAGTGATCCTATCTTTGACCCTATCTCTAGTCTAGTTCCATGCTTCTAATGATGTATTTTTCTAGCTATGATTGTCATATTTCAATGCTATGATGATTATGTGTGCTTATATTCATATAATTCATTATTAATTTGCCAGATGACTATGATTGTGATTATCTCACAACATATTCTATTGTTAATATATTTTTATATGCCCATATTTATTATTGATATGTCTAATAAGATATTCCTTCAATCAAGTGCACCCTATGGGGGAAATAAATTAAAGGGAGCATACATGATCACTAACATTCTCATTTTTTATATTTCATTTATCTTGGAAGTTAGAAGCTACTCATGGAATCTCAATTTTTCCTTGTCTTGCAAGAATTCATGGAAGAGCATATGTGAAATAAAAGAACATGCCAGGAGAATTTTCTTCCTTCATGGACCACATGTTCATCTATCTATTGCATTTACTTTATGCATGTTTGAGATGATACATACTTAAAGATTCATGATTCATACTTAGAGATTCACATGCATCTCAAAGTGGGAACAAAATGTAATGGTGAAAAAAGAATCTTTGATGTATTCCTCATTTAATTTTGTGCCTAGCTTGTGTCAATGTCTTGATACATTTATATAGCTAAAAATAACACATGTTTGTGCATTGTTGGACTCATGTATCTATCCCTCTACACATCACTTATCCCTCTACTAGTATGTACAAAATCCTGGTCCAACTAGCTTGTTTGTTTGGTTCTAACCATTAATCCAATCCTAATCCATAATCTAATTTGGCTATCCAACTTAGGTCATGTAAATAGTTGCAAGGTCATCTTCACAACCATGATCTTGATCCTTATAAACACAAAATAAAAATCAAACATTTCAATTGATTGGCCCTCTTTTCACACTCCAAGTTGTCTATGCACAAAAATTCATAACTTGTTATTTTTATGTATAAAAGACATCAATTTACATTCATTACACACATATAAATAGGAGAACATGTGCAACACATGAAATCTAAGAATCTCTCAATACGAGGACATTTAAGAACAATTGTTCACACTTGCATCTACCATATCTAATTACACACTCATCCTAGTGTATGTGAATCACCTACTAATTATTCTATAAATCACATGTGCATGCTTGAATCATGTTGTACATGTCAATGTATTTTTAAATATTGTCAACTTGACAAAAAAACCCTAAGAGTGTGAAAGGAGATATCATTATCTAGTACTATACATTTTGTAAGAGTTCGTAGGGAAAAATTTAGTGATCATTAGAGATCAAGTTTGTATATATGGATCAATTTCATAGGCACAAACTAGATCCAAAATAATGATGTTGAGCCAACGCAAAGTAGATGAGAATATTTTGATTCTAATCCATATGCATGACAATCTAGGGCATCTCTAGATTCTTAGGTGCATAGATATACTATTTTCATCAATTGACACAGATTCTTTAGCCACAAAGCTAATCAATCTCTCTCTTCATTTACTATTATTTATGGAATGATTATACTTTTTGTCCAATATTGCCTAATATGGTCCACTCCACTCTAACAACTCATAGAATCTGGGTTGATTTGTGTTTATTTTCTTTGTTTTATTAATTAACCTCAATTACACCTTAAGAAAACCTTATTTTTCCTTTCCATTTTTTTTCCTATGTGTGAGTGATTAATATATTTTTGATCCACCATTATTTATGTTGACCATATATGTATGTGATTGCATGTGTTATTATGTCCACTAGATTCACAACCTAAATTTGATAATTGTATGGTCGTATTTATGCATTTTCTATAAAATACAATCAATTTTTTTTTGGAAGACTATCACACGAAAAGAGAATTTTTAGGAAGACTATCATGAATATTATGGTGAGGAATGATTTATCTTTTGGTTTGTATTGATTGAGATATTATTTACTCTCTTTGTATTTATCATTTGATTTGTATTGATTGGGACTTTCCAAAAAACATTAAGGTTTAGTTTATTTTCCCGCCAAAGGTAACTACTAACACCGAATTCATTTCATTCAACATTACTTTCCACTTTGCCGTATATCTGACTCAGCGGGTGACGTATGATCAATCAAATCTGACCACGTCATCTTTCGTTGTCACATGGTGGTTTGAAGAAAACGTCCCCGCTATATATTTATGTATTACCCTCAACTTTTGTCCCAAATCAATCATTAAATTTCTTTTCTAGTTGAATGAAATGTCTCGGACTGGTCCGTGTGCCGCTTGCAAGATTCAACGAAGAAAATGTGGAGATAAATGCGCGCTTGCTCCTTATTTTCCACCAAACGATCCTCACAAGTTTTTACTACTACACAAATTTTTCGGAACAAGCAACATTGTCAAAATCCTTAAGGTATGCAAATATAAATGACTTTTGATCGACTTTATTTCAACTCAAATCGAACTTTATCTTATTCCTTTTTCTGTAGGAAATTCCGGAGGAGAAGAGAGCAGATGCTGTAACAAGCCTGGTATATGAAGCACGGGCGAGAGTGAACGATCCGATCTACGGTTGCGTTGGCGTAATTTGTCGACTGCAGAAGCAAGTTTTACACCTCCAATCTCAATTGGCAACCACTCAAGCTGAGCTCCTCAACACACAGGCTAATCTTGAGTCTTTCGTCACCGGCTTTTGTAATGCCGGTGAAACAGAAACTACATTGGATGTAGTACATCAAAATGATCCACATAAGAATGACCTAATAGTTTTGCAAGACGATGAGGACCCGTTTGGATTATGAGAGCCAGTGTGAACCTAGTTTGGGTTATCTGACGCCATGCCTAGTGTAAGGTGAACTCGTTTTATATTCCAAGTTATATAGCTTTACAAGCATTCCTTAATCTGGGATCATGTATTTTTAATGATATTAGTTAAAGTGTTTGAAGAGTTGGATAATAATAATAATACTAGTAATTGGATCTATAAGTTTAACGGGCAGGGCCGCAGGTCTATAGTTTTCTGATCACAGTGAACTTTTGTTAAAAATAGATACACAATTTTAACAATAAAGTATGTATTCATTTTAATTTGGAAATTAGTTATATCCATATTTATCAGTTTCTCCTTTTATTGTGCAGTTTCAAACAATTTTAATTATAGTCATCCTAATTTGGAAATTAGTTATATCCATATTTATCATTTTCTCCTTTTATTGTGGAGTTTCAAACAATTCTAATTGTAGTCATCCTGATGTTCAACCATGTTGAACTCCATGTGAGAGTCTATTCAACTGTTGGGAGGTTCAAACTCATCCAAATCCAAAGGGACACTCTAACCTTAATATCATTGGAAGCACATATAGAGTAGAATCCCAAGATGTGTTCATTAAAAAAAAATTGTAGACCATACATAATATTGATAGGGATCTTCACCTTTAATAAGGACATGCTGAGCTATATAAAGTACAAGAACTTAAGCTATTATGCTGTTAAAGTAAAATTAAATTTCACTCAAGAAATCACTTTTTTTTTGGTAAAGTGATTGATTTAATAGAAGGACCAATTTTTTTTGTCTTCAAAAGGTAATGAATAGGCTTGATTGTCATCTTATAAATGGAATGAGCTTAAGGACATCCTTACTTAATAGGTCTCGAAGTTTGGAAGGTTTGTGACAACAATCCATTAATATCTACCAATGTTTAAAGCGTTTTTAAACAAAACCCTAACTATTCTTATAAATGTCTAGAAGCTCCTTATTGCAATAAGATTGTATGGAATATGTATATTGGATGTTGAGCTGGCCATTTTTTCCAAAAGGCGTACCTATTCAAGAAACCGCTACCATCCCAATTAAGGACCAACTGGAGGTTGTTAAACCATGTCACAATTTATCCCAAGGGGAGACACTAGACATGATCCAAAAATCTCCCCCTCAACGTTACCTGAGGGGATTCAAACCTGCGATCCCACTCTGATACCACTTTTTGGATGATGAGCTTGCCATTTTCCCCAAAAGGTGCACTTGTTCAGGAAATTGCTACCACCCCAGTTAAGGACTAGCGGGACATTGTTAAACCATGTCACAAATCTCGAGGGGAGACATTGGACACATTCCAACAATGTATACCCTCCACAAATCATGTTTTGATTTCAAGCAACATTTTAAGAATAATGTTAGCCTAAATCTCCAAAAGCTTGTAGGACACATCCAATGTCATAGGTTTCTATCTATTTATTGTCCTCTTAGTTTGGAATACGCTTAATTATGCATTTATTGATAATAATTCTAGAAGTACTTACATAAATTGCCCTTCTATACAATCATCTACAATCTAGTCTTTGTTAACCTTAATAAAATTTCACGTGAGACTTCATCATTCCTTGATGATTTATTATCCTTCATATTCTCAATTGCATGTACACAATTTCACCTTTCATAAAAAGATAAAGGTGTTGTTTTAGATCATTGTCAAACAAGAGATTTGTTTCCATTTACCTTATATTATTCAATGAGTTGTAACCATCCATTTAAATCTAACAAACTTCAACACCATAAAAGAAATTCTAATGCAAAAATCAAAATAACCGTTGGTATTGGTGGAGGATGCTCAACTTATTCAAACATCCCATTTACCTTATACATTATTCAATGAGATGCATTACCTAACCCTAAATTGAAAGTATTAATCTCTACAACATATTACATTCACATTAACCATTTGGCTAGTTCAAACTATAAGACCCCAATCTAGTTTTCTTAGCCCATCTATTTGTTCACAATTCTTTCTATTTTTTGCTTCACTATGGTTGAATTTCTTTAACTTTCTCTTGCATGGTTAAATTTATTTTTACATAAATTTTAATTATGGTTATTTTTATGTTACTTTGAATAATAATTGCATTTATTTTAAATCAATTGTTTGTATGATAGAATCTACAAATTTTTAAATAGTTTCAATTGTTTAAGCATTTCTTGTCCTTTAAATTTAGAAAACTCTAGTTCACAATCAATTAAATAATATTTTTTAATTTAATCTCAATTACCTAAATACTTGTGTAAGCGCAAATTTATCTTTTGAGATGAGAAATGGTTCTAGTTTGAAATAAATCTTTCTAATTATTGTACCAAATCTATCAAATTCCTTATCTTTTCTCCATAGAAAGCTTTATATATTAAAGAAACTTCTCAATTTAAAAAGTTTCAACTATGATGCAAGAGTAATAGTTAAGAAGCTTTAAATAGTAAAAAAATGGAGAACTCTTAAAGAATAAATTAAGATTAAGTTAAGAGTGTTGTTTATATTTGTGCAATACTGTCCATGCAGAAAGGATTCACATACTAAGGTTATAATATTGCACATGATATGTGTAGAATTGAATTTATAGAGAAGGATATTGGCAAGAACAAGAGAATTGACACAAGCTAGCTAGCACTTAAAATTCCATGAAACAATTCTTATATTATATTTGATAATGTAACATAGAACTTGGGGTATGTTTTTTAGAACTACATATTGATATGAGCTCAAATGGCATAAAAGAGAATGTCCATGTTCAAATACAATACTAGAAAATAAACTATTAGATGGCCATGTTTAGTTCCTATGATACACAATGTGGGAGATTTTTCTCCAACCTCAAGGATTCCAACAAAATTATTAAATTAAATAAATATAGGGTTAGAAATTGAATAAGGGATAGTATCAAGTTTGTGCCCCAAAAGAGAAGACAGAGTAAAACTATTAAATGAAAAAATACAAAAATAAGTAGTTAGCACAAGAAATTCTCCCAACCCTAAAAATTATCCACACCATCAAAAGAAAACCCTAAGCAACATTCCAAAGACTAGTACATAAAATTTTAGAATCATTAACAAAGGCATGTTGTCTAGAATGTTTAATTTTAAATCTTTCAGTTATCCATATGGTGAAACCATCAAAGTCCCAGAGATGGCTCTATTTGCTTTCATCTCCTTCTAAAATAAAGAAGTGAGCCACCACAAGGAGCATCACTATCATGCCTAAAACTAACACATTCAAATGTCAACTATAGCTAGTATTCCCTTGCAAAATCTATTGATTAGATTGCTATGTCTTTGAAAGAGTGCTAGCTCTCTCTCATTTATAGAATTCAATCACAATTTGATTTGATAGAGATAGTGATGGCATTATATATCTATGTGATCTTCTCACAATCTAATTTGATTGTGTCTCTCTCAAACTATAGACATGGAGGTTGTAGATCATTCTAGATGCATGTGTAAGATGCAAATTTAGTTAAGGGAGTTTCAAGTAATTGGTGAGAATAAGACAAAAATATGGGGCTCGATCTAACATCATCTGTCTCTTTCTTGAATATGATTCATCAATTATGGAAAGTATTAAAGGAGTACACATTGTAAATTGTTGACAATATTTCAAAAATGTGTTAGCATGAAGGATTTGATAAAAATGATTAAAGTTGCATAATTTTCCTTGCCAGAAATAGTTTATGTGATGTTGTAAATGCATTTCAAGATCTTTGGATTGAATCTACACCTTTAACATTTGGAATTTTGTGTAACATTAACAAATTCTAATTTAATATTGATGTGGCTAACACTTCCAATAAAATAAAGGTTCTTTTCAAATCTTGAAAATAAGACAAAACAAAATAAAATAATAATAAATGCTAAGAGTTTATTTGTTTCCTAGCATTTGTGATAGTGACTCAAAAAATCTATGGCCAATATCTATTTGATGGTAGTCCTTTTAATCTTCACCATCTATCTATGTATTTTATTTAGTGCTTAGCACCAAGGGAATGCCTATTAACATAAATATTTAATTATCAATATTGAGAATGCTTTTTCATTTTTTAAATTAAATATTTAGAAAAAGTTCATCAAGAATAATGGTATGTTGTTGGTTCATCATTTTGTACTAACATAAAGAATTCAATTCTAATGTAATCTAGCCCCTTTCAAGTTATGCACTATGTGGGATAGAGATAATAAAAATCTATAAGGTTTTCACAATATAATTTACTAATAGGAATCTATAAGGTTTTTATTGCCCACTAAATTATAAAGATAAGCTTCTATTAAAAGCATTGTACTTTTTTTACTTTCATAACATTTTAGATCACCATCATCATAAATCTATCCTCTAGCAAGTTGATTGGTTTTTATGGATAACACCATTGACTTATTATTTATTCAAACTATTTCACCCCACAATTGTGTAGCTATTGACATTTACAATCTCTACATTATAATAATAAAAATATGGAAAGGGTATTAATGAACAACTATAATTATTGTATGATTATCTATCAATCCAAAGGGATAAATAAAAGTATATTTACCTCTCCAATAAGTCAAAATGGTCCACAAAATTATTTAAGAAATGCTTTTGGCTTAGCAAGAACCACCACTAGTTTTACATTAAAATTGGGATTTGTCCTAACCTCTTTCTAAGAAAAGTTTTCCATCCTTAATCTATGAAGAAAGATATTGATTTGTTTAGTACCATATAATTTAAGCACAAAGAAAAACTAAAGAAGCATTTAAAAGGAATTGAAAACTATATTAGTTTGCATTTAAGACAAACTTATTGAATATGCACTGGCCCTAGAATGAGGTAGATGCCTAAAAATAAAATAATTAGCACGTTGTTTAAAATTAACCCAAAAAAACTTATTGGACTTCCACTTAACCTTGACTCAAGCTCTCCCTTAATGAAGAACCTTGTTGATGTCCAATCTATCCATGGAGGGAAACAATTTGAATTATCTCTATTTCATTATTGGGCACATCATTTAGTGTTGTTTATAATGGATTTACAATTGAGATACTCCTTAAATGCCCAAAACATAATAAATGTTATTTCTATCCATCTACACCTCATCACTTTAAGATTTCTTCAAAATAAATCTTGAATGAAAGTTGTTGACTTCTTGATTTAAAGAGCCAATAATGCTAAGGCTTCTTGATATTTTTTGTAATGTCATGAATTATATAGTGAACATGAAGGTGTGATTTCAAAAACATTACATATATGGATTCTTCATATAGATAGATGTGCCATTTGTTTACCATCACATAACCTATGGGGATCTCCTTAAATATCATAAGATTCCATGGTAAGAAATGAATAAGTGTTGATGTGGAAGTGGTATGTCCCCCAACTCTTACATTCTATAATCACACCCCTTCACTATTAACTTTATGTATATTTCAATATGCTATGACAACTTTATTTTTTTTTGGTATGGAAACTAGCACTTTTATTGGACACAACACTAACACATTTTTCTCTTTTTTTGTGTGAAGATTAACACTATTATTAATGTTAATTATAGTGGGGTGAAAGTTCAAAGTTTTGTCACACTTTTATAAAGGAAATGACCAACGTATTAATGCTAATTATAGTTGGGTGAAAGTTCAAAGTTTTGTCACACTTTTATAAAGGAAATGACCAATGTTGATTCAACTTTTAACTTGAATCACTACAAAATGACGTACATGTTTTGAATCTTAAATTGATGTAAACCAATAAATTGTAAATTTTTTAGTGTATTTTATGTTTTTATTTCTTAAAGAAATTAAAAAATTATTTAAATATAGTATTTTATAAAATTGACACTATAATTTAGTTGTTGATAAAATGCTGAAAAATAAGGTTGAATGGGATGTCACACTTTATACAGTAAATTTCATTTATTTTCCTTCTATATATTTTTTGTGTATTCATAACTTGAAACCGTAGTGCATGGATTATTTTTTTGCCTAATTTCATAAATATATATATTTTTAAATAAATCTTGGAAGTTACATGTAATTAAAACACAACTATTTCAATGGGATGTCAACTTTTGTCTTGATTATTTATCCAAAATAGGAAAAAAAGTGATATCATCTTGACAAGGAATCTCTCCTCTAATGCATCATATTTTTTTCAAATATTTTTGATAAAGTTTACTATTTTTCTTGAGAGGATAATACACACCATATTTTGGTGTTGATGACCTGATTTTAGTACAAATAAAAAATAAAATATAAATACTAATTGAAAAGCTTAAAAAATCATATTTTTACAAAATGAGACTTATAAATCTACAAAAGGGTATTTTTAGATTATTTTAAAATGATTATTTGCATGAGTAGGAGTTGTTAGAACATCAACTTTTTTAAATAATTTCATTTTTTGGTAAATGAGCCCCAAAGTGATGGTACATATGTTTTTAGTGAATTACCATGACATCATACAAATTGGAGACAAAGCCAACTTTCCTAGTGGACTCCAATGCATAAAATAATTTGAGGACAAGACCAATGGGGAAAGAAATAAAGCTAAATAGAAAATCAACGAATTCTTTTTTGGTCTTAGCAATACAATATAGAAAATATTACCTTGGGTTGATGAGAGAGAGGATTGTTTGAGAAAATACTAATTGATTGTTTGCTAACTTGGATGAGTGTAGGATCCTTCTTGAAAAAAAATTGATTCCTTTCAAACACTCTTTTGACTCAAAAGTATAAATTATTCTTACGAAAATCTTCAACAAAACCTCTTTTTAAAAATAATGATCACACACCCTTTCCTCACACCCACTCCCTCTTATTTATACTAAAAACTACTTCCTTATCTTGTTTTCTTCCTCGGTCTTCTCCTTATCCTTACTTTTTATCTTTTTCCTTATTTATCTTCTTCTTATCTTGCTTCATCCTTATCTCTTTTCTTTTTCTATTTCTTTTTATTTAATTCTAACTTTGTATTTCAATTTAAATAGGAAATTTTATCTAAGTAAAATTAATTTATTTAGTAAGTTCAAATTTAAAAATTTTATTTACTTAAATATATACATAACTTCTAATTTTATTATCTATGAATAATTAGTTTAAATAAAAAAATTAGTTGCATGTCCATAATTAACAATTGTTCTAACAAATTAATATGCTAACACTTAGGGTTCAAGGGTTAGGGTTATGACAATCCCCACACATGGGATGAAAGCCTACCTTATGTCCAACACTACTACAACCATGTGTTCTATAGCTCCATAAGATATAGTCCATTTAATGTTTTCATTGGGTACCAACCATTAGCACCCATTGATATAGCCTTTCCCATCATGTTGAATAAGACATCACCACATGCCAATGAGGAGGTAAGGCATCTAGGTTTGTTGAAAAGTCTACCACATCTAGCAAAAAGTTCACAAGATACTATAGTGTACCAATCAGAAATATAAGGAGCAACATGATCAACATCATACTCCTAATCGATTTCAAGTTGGTGACCAAGTGTAGATTCCTCTATAGAAAAAGTGGCTACAAGGGCCACACAAGAAACTTTTAACCCTTTTATATGGCCCATACACCATCCTCAGAAAGATTAGTGAGAATGCCTTTGAGGTCAATCTGCCCCTTTTCTTGGGTTGCATCCAGTATTCAATATTGAGTCGGTATGTCCATACTTTCCTTCATTATTAAACATCATTGGTTTTGTTGAACACCTTCAAAATGTAAACATGAGTCCAAACACAACCATCCCAATGGACTTACATCAAGTCACTGAGGTTTTTATCAAGAAATTGAAAAACCAATAGATTCCTCTCTATTGTGTGGTATAGGCAGGACAATTTCCTCATCAAGGTAAGTGGTTCACTAAGGACTAGGTTGGAAAAAAGTTTCTTCATTTGTTGTAGACTCTTGAAGCAATGGGGCCCATTGCTTCTCAAGGGGGAATGATTGATCCAACTAAGATCCAAGAGCATTTGGACGAATCTAGGAAAAATCAAAAATCTATTTTTTTGGTATTTTCTACATCTCCTTAATCTACATTTTTGAAGGCCTTCAAAGCAAATTTGGCCCTCGAATTGTCCAAGGAGGGGACTCTTCATGAAACTCAAGATAGATCTCTTAGAGTTAATTCCAACACATCCAATAAGTTTGATTTTTTTACCTAGCGGGCTAGGAGTTATGACCCCAAGTTATACCAAAATTAAATAATTTCCTAGTTTTTCTGTTAATTTTGTAGCTATTTTGTTCTCATCTAGCTACCAATTTCAACTTCCAAGGAGGACATAATCATGGTGACTCTTTGGTTTCCAATGGGAACCATAGTTTATTAGTTCACTAGGTTTTTTAGTTTCATTTTGCAAAATGTATAAAGGGTTGAATTTGAATCAATGAACGATAGTTTCAAGCATCCATCTCTTTCATAGAATTTTCCATATATTTTTCTCTCAATTTTGAATAATATATATATATATATTTTTAGCTATTGTTGCATAGTGTTTGACAAATACTAGATATAGTACATTTATTTCTTCATCAATGTATTGTCCCATGAATTCCCAACATAATTTGGATCAATAGTCCCTAAATTTACAATTAGGGGATTGGCATCTAAAGAAGTTGTTTAAGAGATTAACGTAGGTCACCTTCTATGAAAGTTGAAGGGTATTGAATTGAATCTCTAAATATTCTTTGAGATTAGAGGTGAAGTTCCACCTCAATACAAACCCACTAATGGGGTTGAGCAAATTAGAACTTCATTCTGGTTCATGTTAATAAAATATTATAGAGGTAGGATGATTTGCTCCAAGAAAGCCTAGATCAAGGTATTGGGAAATTTGAAAGTTTGATGTAGATGAACACCTCAAACAAAGCCTACTCAAAAACTTTAAAGTCATGGGTCTAATGAGACAACACCAAAAGGGTGTTTCACATGAACCAACTACTAGAAAAGTTTAGAAGCATTTATGCACTTACTTGGATCTCTCTTAAAAAATAAAACAAAGCCCTAGCGATCCCTATGAACTTAATGCCATGGGATTCCCAAATGTGCTTATCTCAAGCAATCAAAGATTGCTCTGAGGGGATGCAACTAACATAATATACAATTAAATTATAGTTCTCATACCATTAACATACAAAATTAACATAATCTATAAAAAGATAAACATAACCTTATCATAAACTTAGTAACAAATTGCATAGCTCTTTTTATTGCTATCTCTTTCACCATTTAGGAAACAAGATAAAACCCATATTAATAGCTTTAATCTATCCTAAAAATGAGATTAAAATCAAAAATTTATTGAGAAACCCTCGTAAAGAGATTTCGATCCATTTCTTGTCTACACATGTACAATAATCTTGTATCCAGTTACGTCATTTTTTGAAAATTTGTAACCAAAGATCCAAACTAACTTTAATCAATTCTAATATAAAAATAGAATGGAATCTTTTTATAAGCTATGATGTCATCCATGTTTTCTTGACCAAAAAATGCTTTTATTTAACATCGATAGCAGACACATCCTGTCACACGTCTCTTCGAATGTCATCAGTAATTTCCACCGTGGTCTGTCACAGTTATCATATTGAAATGTGACAAAATACAGAGTTAAAGTAGCTAGAGACTTCTACAAAGATGGAGTACATGCACGCCAGTTTGATAAGTTAGCTATCTATTTTTTAGGGTGAAAATCTAAAATGACTTAACTATAGGTAAATACTTCAATTGTGCTTGCTAATTAATTTGTATTATTATTCATTTTTTATTTTTCTATGAAGTCTATATTTACCAATGTATATACTAGTAATGGTGAATTTTGTATGCCTCTCTCAATTCTTATTTATTTTCAGTTTTATTTTGAGAGAATGTTTTAATGTAGATTATATATTAACAAATGATATAATTTTGTGTGAAGTTGGGCTTATGTTTTGATCTTTGATCTATCGTTCTTGACACATATTTTTATACATTTGGTTTCAATATGTACATTTCCACTTATTTCCATAAACCTGACATTTATTACATCTTCAAGTTTTGGACACTCATTCCCCACCTTGATCCTACATCCCCCTTGTCCTAGGTCAATCCCATGGGCACAAGGTCGTTTCCCCTACAGATCTAACCCATAAGATTTTTTTTTTTTTTTTAAAGTTTTGACCAACTCCCACCTATTTATTCTCTCCATGAGCCAACTTGGTACATGTTTCCCATGATTATTGCTATATTAGTGATATTTCAAGACATTCATTTGGACATTAATTCATATCCTAGAATCATCAAGTATTCATTGAGCAAGCATTCATATACAAGACACATTTAATAGAGAAACACTTTAATTGGTGCACTATTTACGAGAACAATATTTACTTCAAAATCATCATATAAGATATTTGCACACTTACTTACTTCCTGTCAATCTTTAGCATGATCATAGAGCCATTCTCTCTAGCAGTTGAACTAGGAGAACTTTCAATGGCCTCTTTAAGGTATTGGAAAATATCTCTAGTCCTGGATGATAAAAAAGAAGCAAAGATTCTAGTGAACTAGAGAAGTGCAGATTTAGTAGGATCAAATATGTGAGCTGCATATCAAATATGAGCTTGTGAAAGTGACACATAATCGTAGATTCAACCTAGAAAAAGACACAATCTTGCACATAATCTAAGGTAGAAGGAATATTACGATCATCTTTTATTATGTCCCAAAGTAGTAGATTTTAGTGCATCATCAAATTCATTCACTCACATTAATTGTAGAGCTAATTATATTCCACCTTTGCATTTACTTTCCCAAAACAACAATTATAATTATTCTAATTTATCATACCTAGCTACGACTTATTTAATCTAGGTTAATTTGTGTATGATTGCTTGTATATATTTAATTAGCCTAGATTAAGCTCAAGGGAAGATTATTTCCTTTACATTTTTTATAAACACATATGATCTTACACCCTTAGGGTTTGGCCTTAGGGCTATACTTTCATTAAAATTTAGGGTTTTAGATTTATGATTTCTAATTACATCATCATATTTTGATCTTAATAGGATTTGTGTTCCTTTCATTGCTATCTCATTGATATATATATATTCTTTTTTGGGTTTAAGATTCATTATTAGGATTAGGTGTTGTACCACTACACAAAGTCCTGGGAACAATTGTAATTATTTAATATTATACATGTTGTAATGTTGGCCTCTCCTCAACTGGAGCATCTCACATGGGGAATCTAGAAAATTCCATGTATGAGATACTCTAACACTTGTCCAAGTGGCAATGATGGATATAAGCAAAAAGAACTCAGGGGGTTATAAAGTAGACTTGAAAGAGCATCTTCCATTTCCTATTTTGGGTAGTGCATATGAACATCTTGGAAGGGAATTTACATTTCCAAGTTGGAGCGCTATGTTTGACTAGTTGACTAGTCAAATGAGAGGTTACACGTGTATGTCTTTATGCAATGTAAGAACATCTTTAAATGGGTCCAAATTGGAGTGCCCAAATTTGAAAATCAGAGGTGGACTCCTACACATTGTGAGTTACATTTTTTTTTCAAGATTATTGACTACTCATGAGAGGTGTTAGAATTTAGCCCAATAAACAAACTCTATATATGCATTCCTTGTGATAGCAGATTGACATTGGTTTGGTTGTAGTCTAGGGTCTTATAGGTTTTGAGTTTGAAGCTAAGTATTAGAATGTTGTAGAAGTTTTAACACATGGCCTACATCATTAGTAGTGGGTCTCATTGTATTATAAGCTTTATTTGTAAGTAATATACCAAAGTCTTCTTTTGGTGGTGAGTTCTTTTAAAAACATTTTTCCCACATATATGTTGTGTTATGTGCTCTTCTTTATATCATCTATCTTCTTTTCTATCTTTTTTTAAGTCACATTAATGTTGGGAATTAAGGTGTCTCAACCTTGGTAATTCCTTGTATTATTTTCATTGTATTTATTTATTCATTGCCTATGTTGTAAATTTAATGGTGAATTCATATTGTCATCTTGTGGGATGTGGCACGGTGATGTGTCATCTTACATGGAAAATGACAACTTGTAATTTTGTCCTCGCATGAGGAGATAGGCATCCCACTTAGTGGTAGGAATATTTTTCCATGTGTTGGCATCTTGGATGTTGTGTAAGGGAATATTGACTGAAATGGTCATGATAGATTCCTATGACAGTTTATGACATCTAAGAGTCAGAAATAGGAGATTCTATGATAGGTACAGATAAGTGTCGAAGAGCATCTTTGGGTGCCCCAAGGTGGGTTATGACATGTTGTAAGAGAATATGCTATTTATAGCATGTGTATGATAGATTCTCTTACAGCTATAAGTCATTATGCTATGACAAATTCTATGATGGTCGTAAGAGTTGTAGAAGCATCTGTCATTACCCATTTTGGGAATCAGAGACCCCTTTGAGATGGGGTGACCTGACAAGTGTCAGGAACATTCTACAAGGTTAGACAAGTGTCCATAGGCATGGGTTTTGGGCCATGAGGCCATGTTGGACACCCATTCCAAGATAGAGCCAAAACTGCCTAGTAAACTCTATATACATAGGTGCTTTGAGGAGGTGATGTACTATAGGTTTTATATGTACTATTATACTGCCGAATCATCTCTAGATACAAGTGTCAAAAACTCTTGCAAGAGCATTGGCTCTAATTTGTATTGTAATCTCTTTGTTTATGTAATACAGTTGAGCAGTGTTTTGGAGTGTGGGGTTTTTCACCAGTAAGGTTTTTCCCCATGTATATCTTGTGTCTCTCTTCTTTTGTCATTCTTTCTTCCTTATGTGTTTGTTGCAATATCTCATGCTAATGGTTTAATGTTTCTATAATAGTTAGGATAAATTTGAATTTTCACTCTTCTCCCCTCATTAGATTAGTCTAGTAAGCAATTTCCGCACACCAAGCTTCCTTTCAGTTGGTATCAGAGCCTGGCTAGTTTCTAGTTCTAGCTGTTGGGTAGGGGTTTTTTAAGCTAATCTTAGGTTGAGTGGGAGTCTTTTGTAGAGTATTCTGTATCTTGTTGCAGCAAGGAAATGGCAACCACATCTGGAAGGTTAGAAGTTGAGAAATTCAATGGCACTAATTTCAAGTTGTGGAAACTCAAGATGGAGGACCTACTTGTTGATCGTGACTTGTGGGAAACCATACCTAGTGTGAAACCTACAGCAATGTCACAAGTTGGTTGGGACCTCAAAGATCAAAAGGATAAGGGTCTCATAAGACTCTATTTAGCTGACTCTATTCTGTTGAACATCCATGAGGAGAAGACAACGAAGGATCTTTGGAAGAAGTTAGGTGATGTTTATCAGGCCAAGTCCTTGGTAAACAAACTCTTACTGAAAAAGAAGTTGTTCACTCTGAAGATGGAAGAGGGAGGATCTTTTGCGGATCACAGGAATGCTTTCAACATGATCATTCCACAGTTGACATCTATGGGTGTGAAAATGGAGGAGGAGGATTGTTGCATGACCCTGCTTTGTGCTTTACCAAATTCATGGGATCACCTTGTCATGGCTATTGGAAGCACCACTACCACCTTCAAGATGGAAGATGTGGTGTCCTCACTGTTATCTAAAGAAATGTGGAGGAAGACATCCGAATCGGCCAAAGAGGCTCTTGTGGTTCGTGGAAGACCCAAGGAGAAAGGGAAGATGAAAGACAAGAAAGCTAAGAAGGGCAGATCCAAATCTCGTGGGAGATCCAAATCTCCTGGAAAGTCCAAGGCTCTCTGTTGGAACTATGGAAAGTCTAGGCATTTCTGAAAGAAATGCAAAGAGGAGAAGAAAAAGAAGAAGAAATCTCTTGATTTAGATTTTGACAAAGATGATGGTGATGCCTTCATCGCAGCCCTGGTCACCCATGCATCTGATGATGTGTGGTTGATTAATTTTGGTGCATCATTCCACATGACCTCACATCGAGACTAGTTTACTAAGTATGAAGAGTTATTTGGTGGAAGGGTGTACCTTGGTGATGACTCTCATCTGAAGATTACTGGTCATGGAAGAGTCTCAATCTGATTCCCTGATGCACAAGTGAAGGGGATCACTGGAGTTATGCACATTCCAGGCCTTGCATGGAACTTGCTTTCTGTAAGTATGTTGAATGATGCATATGTGCAGGTTGTCTTTTTGAAGGATGGATACAAGATGACAAGAGGATCTATGGTGCTTGCAAAGGGTACTCGGAGGGGTACTCTATTTTAGCTAGAGGCATGCACTTCACAGTGCAATAGTTCTTCTGACTCAAGGAAATGAGCTGTTGTCACTTCATCCCCACCATCTGAACATGCAGTGAAGAAATTTGTTGTAACCAGTTTCGATGGTAGTGCACATGCCATGGAACCCAAGCTTCCTACTGAAAAGACTATGTTATGGCATTTGAGATATGGCCACATTGGTAAGAATGGTCTACATACCCTGAAAAATAAAAACCTCATTGAGGGGTTAAATGATTGTAATCTTGAGTTTGATTTTTGCAAACATTGCATTTATGGAAAATAAAACCATGTTTAGTTTTACTCTAGTTCTCACAAGTCTTCTAGTGTATCAGTTGGATCTAATTCATTCAGATGTGTTTGGTCTTGTGAATGTTCCTTCGATTTCAAAATTTATATATTTTGTATCTTTGATAGATGATTATAGTAGGACATGAGTTTATTTTATCAGAAGCAAGACTGAAGTCTTTAGTCAGTTTAAGGATTTTAAATCCTTTGCTGAAAATCAAACTTGTAAAAAGATTAAGCATTTGGGAACTAACAACAGTGGTGAGTTTTGTTCAGTAGAGTTTGATAAGTTCTGCAAGGAGCAAGGGATTGAAAGGCATAAGACAACTCCATACACCCCGCAGCAAAATGGAGTTGCAGAGAGGATGAACATGACACTGATAGAGAAGGCTAGGAGTAAGCTTAGTGGATCAAGCCTCAAACAAAAGTTTTGGGTTAAAGCAGTTGCCACTGGTTGCCATCTGGTAAATAGATCTCCTACATCAGCTCTTGTTGGCAAAACACCTATGGAGGTGTGGTCTTGTAAGAAACCTTAAGTAAGGCATCTTCGTGTTTTTGGTTGTGAGGAATATGCACATGTGCCTAGGGAGAAATAGTCTAAGTTGGAGAATGAGGCTGTTAAATGTATTTTCATTGGCTATGGTGTTGATGTGAAAGGATACAAGGTTTGGGATCCTATGACTAAAAAAGTGTTGTATAGAAGAAGTGTTATCTTTAGAGAGCTAACACCTTGTTCCATTGTTCTACAACCAGAACAGTCATAAAAGAAAGAAGATGTGGTTCAGTTTCCTTCTACCCTGAGAAGACTGAACCAATAGACATTGTGAGGCATGATGATGAGGAGAGCTCTAGTAGCTTTAGAAGTGAAGAAGAAGAAGTAGAACCTCAACCTCAGCCATTAAGGAGGTCTACATGAACAAGAAAGCAACCTGATAGGTTTAGTTATTCATTACTTGATTCTAATTGTGCTTATGCTTTACTTTCTAACACTGATAAGCCTAGAACTATGAAAGAGGCTATGGACATGAAAGATGCAGGCTCCTAGAAGGAGGCCATGGAGGGTGAGATGGCTTGTTTGGAAAAGAACAAAACATGGGACTTGGTTCCTTTTCTTGATGGACGGAAACCCATTGGTTGCAAATGGGTGTTCAAGAAGAAATTCAGTGTAGATGGCAGTGTTGAAAAGTACAAGGCTAGATTGGTTGCAAAGGGGTACTCACAAGCAGAGGGAATTGATTATGGTGAAATTTTCTCTCATTGCAAAGCTGACATCCATTAGATTTCTGTTATCTCTTACAGTTGCTTATGATTTAGAGGTAGAACAGATGAATGTGAAGACAACTTTCCTTCATGGTGATTTGGAGGAAGAAATTTACATGTCACAACTAGACCTTTACATAGAGAAAGGTAAAAAATATTTGGTTTGCAAGCTTAAGAAGTCTTTGTATGGTTTGAAGTAGTCTCCTAGGATGTGGTACTTGAAGTTTGATGTCTTTGTGTTGTCAATTGGTTATCTAAGATCAAAATTGGATCATTGTGTGTATTACAAGTTTGATAATGATCGCATTCTCATTATTGCATTATATGTTGATGATATGTTGTTCATTGGGAATGGTAAGAATATGATTTCTAATTTGAAGTCTCAATTGTTAGCATAGTTTGAGATGAAAAATCTCAGGGCAGACAGGTACATTCTGGGAATAGAGATCAGAAGAGACAGAGTAAATAGAAAAATTTGGTTAAGCCAGAGTAAGTATGTGAAGACTGTGTTGGACAGGTTCAGCATGACAAATTGTAGACCAGTGAGTGTTCCTATTTCATTGGGAATAAAGTTATCTGTTAGTGATTGTTGAAAGTCTCCTAGTGAGGTGGAAGACATGAGTAGAGTGCCTTATGCTAGTGCTGTTGGCATTTTGATGCATGCCATGGTCTGTACAAGACTAGACATTGCCCAAGTAGTGGGAGTCCTTAGTCAGTTTATGGCTAATCCTGGATGAGTACATTGGGATGCAGTTAAGAGAGTGTTCTGATATTTGAGGGGTACTTCTAAGTATTCCATATGCTATCATGGTAATGCTATAAGACCTCTGCATTCAATTCGTATTCATGGATTTGTGGATTCTGATTGGGCAGGTGACATTGGCAGTAGGAGATCCACTAGTGCATATGTGTTCACAATATTTGGTGGTGCAATTAGTTGGATGAGTAAGCGACAACTTGTGGTTGCTTTGTCCACTACAAAAGCTGAGTATGTGGATGCAACTCACGCTTGTAAGGAAGCCATTTGGTTTAAGAGATTGTGTTCAGATATTGGTGTTAATGCAGGTCAGATTATAATCAGTTGTGATAGTCAGAGTGCAATTTGCCTTGCGAAGAATCTAGCTTTCCATGCTAGAACAAAGCATATTGATGTACAGTTTCACTTCGTGCGAGACATGGTAGAGGATGGGAAGGTAAATTTGGAGAAGGTAGATACTTTGAAGAATTTTATAGATGCATTGACAAAGCCAGTGGGCACAAAGAAGTTTGGATCGTGTTCAGAGTCTAGGGGCCTCTCGGCCTATAGCAGTTAAATCCTATTAATTCTATCGGCTCTTACAAGGTGTTCGATAAGTGGGAGAATGTTGAGAATTAAGGTTTCTCAACCTTGGTAATTCCTTGTATTATTTTCATTGTATTTATTTATTCATTGCCTATGTTGTAAATTAATTGTAAATTTATATTGTCATCTTGTACGATGTGGCAAGGATGTGTCATCCTACATGGAAGATGACAACTTGTAATTTTGTCCTCACATGAGGAAATAGGTGTCTTGAAAGGAAGCTAGGTATGCGGAAATCACTTCCCACACTAATCTAACCCGGAGAAGGCTATGCAAATTTAAATTTATCCTAACTATTATAGTAATGTTAAACCATTAACATGAGATATTGCAGCAAAATACAAGAACCAGAAAGTAGATAAAAGAAGAGAGACAAAGATTTAAAGTGGGGAAAACCCTTATCGAGTGAAAAACCCCACACTTAGAAACCTACACAATGTATTAAAAATTCTGAAAGTTCTTTACAATACACTTGCAATGCAAGCTTCAATGGTCTTTGACACTTGTGTATAGAGTCAATCTGGCAGCATAATAGTACTTGTAAACCTGTGATACAAACTCCATCTCTAAGCACCTGTTTAAATAGGAAATACAAGGCAATATTGGACCTATCTTGGAATGGGCATCCAACATGGCTTCATGGACCAAAACCCATGCCCAAGGACACTTGGTCAACATTGTAGAATGTACCTGATAGTTGTCCACAAGTCCTATTCCAAAGAGGTCACCTATTTCCAAAATGGGCTATGACAGATGCTCTTATGACACTTATGACCATCATAGAATCTGTCATAGCGATTACAACATACAGCTGTAAGAAAATATATCATACACATGCTATAAATAGCATATTCTTTTACAACATGTCATATTCCACCTTGAGGTGCCCAAATATGCCTTATTCAAAGATGCTTCATGACACATGTCATCACTTGTCTTATAACCTTCTATTTTTGACTCTTACATGTCATAGATTCATCATAGGAATCTCTCATAACTATTTCGGTCAAACATTCCCTTACACAATATGGAAGATGCCAACACATAGAAAAATGCTCCTACCACAAAGTGGGATGCCTATCTCCTCATATGAGGACAAAATTACAAGTTGTCGTATTCCATGTAGGATCGACACATCACCGTGCCACATCCCACAATATGACAATATGGAATTTACAAATATTTATAACATATGCAATTAAATAATAAATGCAAACATTACAAATGTAAGGAATTACCAAGGTTGAGACACCTTAATTCCCAACATTCTCCCACTTGTCAAACACCTTGTAAGAGCTAATAGAAAAACAAGATTTAATTGCTATAGGCTGAGAGGCCCATAGACTCCGAACATCATCTGAACTTCTCTATACTCACTGGTTTCTTCAATGCATCTACAACATTCCTCAAAGTATCTACCTTCTCCAAATTTACCTTTCCATCCTCAACCATGTCTCACACGAAGTGAAACTGAACATCAATGTGCTTTGTTCTAGCATGGAAAGTTGGATTACTCACAAGGAAAATAGCACTCTGACTATCACAACTAATTGTGATCTGACCTGCATCAACACCAATATTTGAACACAATCTCTTAAGCCAAATGGCTTCCTTACATGCATGAGTTGCTTCCATATACTCAGCTTCTGTTGTGGACAAAGAAACAATAGGTTGTCACTTACTCATCCAACTAATAGCACCACCAAACAATGTAAACACATAAGCACTCGTGGATCTCTTGCTGTCAATATCACCTGCCCAAATTGAATCCACAAATCCATGAATATCAATAGAATGCAGAGGTCCTGAAACATTACCATGATAGCAAATGGAATACTCAGAAGTACCCCTCAAATATCTGAACACTTGCTTAACTGCATCCCAATGAACCTATCCAGGATTAGCCATAAATTGACTAAGGAATCCCACTGCTTGGGCAATGTCTGGTCTTGTGTAGACCATAGCATACATAAAACTACCAATAGCACTAGCATAAGGTACTTTACTCATGTCCTCCACCTCACTAGGAAATTTTGGACAATCCTCAATAGACAACTTTGTCCCCAAAGAAACGTGAACACACAATGGTCTACAATCTGCCATGCTGAATCTGTCCAACATGGTCTTCACATATTTACTTTGGCTTAACCAGAATTTTTTGTTGGTTCTGTCTCTTCTGATTTCCATTCCTAGAATGTACTTGGTTGCCCCTAAATCTTTCATTTCAAATTGATCTAACAATTGAGATTTAAAATTAGAAATCATATTCTTACCCTTCCCAATGAGCAACATATAATAAACATACAGTGCAACAATGAGAATATGATCACCATCAAATTTATAAGGCATCAGACTTCAAGTACCATTTCCTAGGTGATTGCTTCAAACCATACAAAGACTTTTTAAGTTTACAAACCAAATTTTTTTTACCTTTCACCATGTAATGCTCTGGCTGTGACATGTAGATTTCTTCCTCCAATTCACCATGAAGGAAGGTTGTCTTCACATCCCTCTGTTCTACCTCCAAGTAATAAGCTGCTGCGAGAAACAACAGGAATCGAATGGATGTTAGCTTTGCAACGAGAGAGAAGATCTCACCATAATTTATACCCTCCACTTGTGAATACCCCTTCACAACCAATCTAGCCTTATACTTCTCAACATTGACATCTGCACCAATTTTCTTCTTGAACACCCATTTGCATCCAACGGGTTTTCGTCCAAGAGGCAAAGCTAACATCCAGGTCCCAAGTTTGATTTTTTTCCAAAGAAGCTATTTCTTCCTCCATGGCCTCCTTCCAGGAACCTACATCTTTCATATCAAAAGCGTCTTACATAGTTCTAGGTTCATCACTGTTAGTGATTAAAGCATAAGCACAACTAGAATCAAGCAATAGAAAACCAAACCTTTCAGGTTTCTTTCTTATCTGTGTAGATCTCCTCAAAGGCTGAGGTTGAGGTTTAGCTTCTTAATCTGAGCTTTCAGAGCTGCGAGAGCTCTCCTCATCATCAGGTCCAACATTGTCTTTCTATTCAGTCTTCTTAGGGGTAGTAGGAAACTGAATAACATGCTCTTTCTTTACTATTTCTTCAGGCCGAAAAATAGTGGAAGGTGTAAGCTCTCTGAAGATGACACTTCTTCTATACAACACTTTTTCAGCCATAGGGTCCCAAATCTTGCATCCTTTCACACCAACACCATAGCCAATGAAGATACACTTAATAGTCTTGTTCTCCAACTTTGACCACTTCTCCCTAGGCACATGTGCATATGCCTCACAACCAAACACATAAAGATGCCTTATCGAAGGCTTTCTACCAGACCACACCTCCATGGGTGTCTTTCCAACAAGAGATGATGTAAGAGATCTATTTACCAGATAGCAAGCAGTGGTAACAGCTTCAGCCAAAAACTTTTGTTCTAGGCCAGCTCCACTAAGCATACTCCTAGCCTTCTCCATCAGTGTCCTGTTCATCCTCTCCGCAACTCCATTTTGCTGTGGGGTGTATGGAGTTGTCTTATGTCTTTCAATCCCAAGTTCCTTGCAATATTTATCAAATTCTATAAATAGAACTCACCACCATTGTCAGTTTTCAAACATTTAATCTTTTTACCAATCTAATTTTCAGCAAAGGCTTTAAACTCCTTAAACTTTCTATAGACTTCAGATTTGCTTCTGAGAAAATAAATCCATGTCCTTCTATTGTAATAATCTATAAAAGATACAAAGTATACAGATTTTGATAATGAATGAATATTAACATGACCAAACAAATCAGAATGAATAAGGTCCAACACACTAGAAGACTCATGAGAACTCGAGTAAAACTAAACACGGTTTTGTTTTCCATAAATGCAATGTTCACAAAAGTCAAACTCAAGATTACAATCATCTAACCCCTCAACGAGGTTCTTATTTTTGAGGGTACATAGACCCTTCTCACCAATGTGGCCAAATCTCTTATGCCATAACATTGTCTTTCTAGCAGGAAGTTTAACTTCCAATGCATGATTACAACCATCTAGACTAGAAACAACAGATTTCTTCATTGCTCATTTAGATGGTGGGGATGAAGTGACTGCTGCCCTCTTCCTCGAGTCAGAAGAACTATTGTATTGTGAAATGCATGCCTCCAGCTGAAATAGAGTACCTCTCCTAGTACCCTTAGCAAGCACCATAAATCATCTAGTCATCTTGCATCCTTCTTTCAAAAAGATAACCTACACACCAACATCATTCAAACTACTTATAGAAAGCAGGATTCGTGCTAAGCCTGGGATGTGCATAACCCTAGAGATCCCCTTCACTCGATCATCAGGGAATCGGATAGAGACTCCTCCATGAGAAACAATCTTCAGATGAGAGTCATCACCTAGATACACCTTTCCACCATCAAACTCCTCATACTTAGTGAACCAGTCTTGATGCGAGGTCATGTGGAATGATGTGCCAGAGTCTATTAGCCACACATCATCAGATGCATGGGTTGCCAGGGTTGCGATGAAGGCATCACCGTCATCTTATGACTTATCAGAATCTGAGTCAGGAGCTTTCTTTTTCTTCTTCTTCTCCTCTTTGCATTCCTTTTAGAAATGTCTGGTTTTGCCACAGTTCCAACAAAGAGCCTTGGACTTTCCAGGAGATTTGGATCTACCCTTCTCAACTTTCTTGTCCTTCTTTTTCCCTTTCTCCTTGGGTCTTCCACGAATTGCAAGGGCCTCTTTGGCTGCCTCAGAAGACTTTCTCTGCATCTCTTCAAACAACAGTGAAGAAACCATTTCTTCCATTTTGAATGTTGATGTGGTGCTTCCAATTGCCATGACAAGATGATCCCATGAGTCAGGCAGACAACAAAGCAGGGTCATACACCAATCCTCCTCCATCTTTACACCAATAGATGTCAATTGTGCAACTAGCATATTAAAAGCATTCATATGATCAGCAACGGATCCTCCATCCTCCATTCTAAGGAAATACAACTTCTTTCTTAGGAAAAGTTTATTGACTAGGGATTTAGCTTGATACATATTCCCCAACTTCTTCTAAAGTAGTTTTGCAGTAGTCTTCTCATGGACATTTAACAACATAGAATCAACAAGACTAAGTCTTATGAGACCCTTAGCCTTCCGATCCTTGAGATCCCACTCATCTTGTGACACTGCAGCTAGTTTAGTTCCATTAACACTTTCCCAAATGTCTCGGTAAGCATGTCTTCCATCTTGAGCTTCCACAGCTCGAGATTACTGCCTTTGAACTTCTCCACTTCAAATCTTTCAGATGTACCTACCATCTCCTTGTTGCAATAAGATATAGAATGCTCTACAGAGACTCCCACTCAACCTAAGATTAGCTCATAAAACCCTTACCCAATAACTAGGACTAAAGGTGATCAAGCTCTGAGACCAACTGAAAGGAAACTAGGTGTGCGAAAATCACTTCCTACACTAATCTAATGAGGAGAGGGCTATGCAAATTTAAATTTATCCTAACTATTACAGTAATGTTAAACCATTAACATGAGATTTTGCAGCAAAACACAAGAACCAAAAAGTAGATAGAAGAAGAGAGACAAAGATTTACGGTGGGGAAAACCCTTATCAGGTGAAAAACTCCACACTCAGAAACCTGCATAATGTATTAACAAATCTGAAAGTTGTTTACATTACACTTGCAATGCAAGCTTCAATGGTCTTTGACACTCATGTCTAGAGTCAATCCAACAGCATAATAGTACATGTAAACCTGTGATACAAACTCCATCTCCAAGCACCTATTTAAATAGGAAATACAAGGCAATATTGGACCTATCTTGTAATGGGTGTCCAACATGGCTTCATTGACCAAAACCCATGCCCAAGGACATTTGGTCAACATTGTAGAATGTGCCTGACACTTGTCCATAGCTCCCATTCTAAAGAGATCACCTATTTCCAAAATGGGCTATGACAGATTCTTTTATGACAATTACGACTGTCATAGAATCTATCATAGCGGTTACAACTTATAGCTGTAAGAGAATCTATCATACACATGCTATACATAGCATATTCTCTTACAACATGTCATATTCCACCTTGGGGCACCCAAATATGCCTTATTCAAAGAAGCTTGATGACACATGTCATCACCTATCTTCTAACCTTCTATTTCTGACTCTTACATGTCATGGATTTGTCATAGGAATCCATCATAACCATTTCGGTCAAACATTCCCTTACACATGGAAGATGCCGACACATAAAAATGCTCCTACCACAAAATGGGACACCTATCTCTTCATATGAGGACAAAATTACAAGTTGTCATATTCCATGTAGGATCGACACATCACTGTGCCACATCCCACAATATGACAATATGGAATTTACAAATATTTACAACATAGGCAATTAAATAATAAATGCAAACATTACAAATGTAAGGAATTACCAAGGTTGAGACACCTTAATTCCCAACACGTCCCATTTAGTGGTAGGAATATTTTTCCATGTGTTAGCATCTTGGATGTTGTGTAAGGGAATATTGACTGAAACGGTCATGATAGATTCCTATGACAGTTTTATGACATGTAAGAGTCAGAAATAGGAGATTCTATGATAGGTACAGACAAGTGTCAAAGAGAATCTTTGGGTAAGGCATCTTTGGGCGCCCCAAGGTGTGTTATGACATGTTGTAAGAGAATATGCTATTTATAGCATGTGTATGATAAATTCTCTTACAACTGTAAGTCATTATGCTATGACAGATTCTATGACGGTCGTAAGAGTCATAGAAGCATCCATCATTACCCATTTTGGGAATAAGCGACCTCTTTGGAATGGGGTGACCTGACAAGTGTCAGGAACATTCTAAAAGGTTGGACAAGTGTCCATAGTGTAATGTCCCCTTTTTAGCTTATGAAAAATAACTATTTAACTTTTCTTTCCGATAGAGATCACCTACTTGAATTGGGTGTCATATATTCAGATGCATTGAAGAGGAAAGAGGAAGAGGTTGATCAACTCACCATGGAGCTAGTGAAGACTAGAAAATCTTTGGAAGACTCTCAAATGGCTCTCCTTATGGCGGAAAATCAGATTAAGGAGTTGAATGTGGAGTTGAGTTTGGCTCATGCTTCACCAAAGAAATCAGAAAATCAGTCTTCTATTGTAGCCTCTTTGAATGGGCAAGAATCTTGTGTTGTGCATGTGATTGAGAGACAAAGAAATGAGGGAAAAGAAGAGCAAGTGATGGGTGAAGACAAACTAGTTACATTAGAGCAGCTACATGAAGATAAGGTTTCTTGTGATGCTTCATTAGGTGAGTCTAGCATTGCTTCATCCGGTGAGTCTAGCATTGCTTCATCATATCATGGTAAAGAATCAGATGGTGCTTCCATGAATGTTATTCATACATATGAAAGTCCATTGAAGGTCCAAGATATTAAGGTGGATGTGAAAGTTGATCCTTTGCTTAGTGGAGCAGCCACTAGTGTTTTGAATACACATGATGAAGGAGACATTTTACAATGGCATGATGTCATCACTGATTTGTTTGAGGACAGTAGCACTATGTCCCATCATTCTCATGAGATAGGAGCTTGTGATTATGAGAAAGCCAATGATATGATATCAACCATTGATGGCAGCCCTACACCATTTGGTAGATATGAAGATATCAAGGATAAGAGGACTGATTTTGTATATTTTGGCATTGAAGAGGTAAAGAAGTCCAAAAAGATTAATGAAGAATGGTTGCAAAAAGCCAAAGAGGCTAGATTAGTGGCTGCCAATGCAAGACAACATCTTCAAAAAGTGAAAGAAAAGATCAATCTCATCAACATAGCAAGACAAAAAAGGATAGATAACATTGGAAGACTCTTTATTCAACTACGGGATGAATCTGAAAATGATTCCCCTAAGGTTAGTTCCATGTCAAGTGATAGAAAGCAGGACTATGATGGTCAACTATTGACGGAGGTTGGTGCTTTTTACCATGACTACATAGTGAGGAGAGTTCATCACCTTTCTTTTAGTTCACATGCAAAGGATTAGTTGATGCATCGATGTGGATTGACGGGGGGCTTATACCATCCATTGTGGGATGAAGAGTTGCCATCTACAGAAGATGGAACTAGAGCCTACAAGTACCCAACTCAGTTGTGTATGAGGGATTACTTGCAGGGACAACAGTCAGTTATCCATCATGCTATTATGTATCCAACAAGGTTTGCTACTTCTATGTCACAGAGATTTCACACAGATACATGGTTACAGGATGATTATGGGGGCAGTAGGTATGATGGCTTGGTTAGTCAGCACGTCCATAGGAATTGGGCAAAGGATAGAGGTTGTGCTTTCATGCTTGCTAGGTAGTTGTATGGTGCACTTGTGAGGGAAGAGGCACAGATATCCACTTCCATTGATGCTGAGAGGGATCAACCCTCCACATTTGCATTGATTAGTGCAACTGGCTTTATGAGTTGGTGTCAGGAGTACTCTTCTTCTAGCTTTGGCAGTTGGAGTATTGTGGGGACACCAACATTTGTAGATGAGTTAGGAGATACTCATCTTTTCTGACAGTTGTTTGGGTCCATAACCCACAGGTCTCAGTATCAGGGAGAAGCCTCTTGGCAAATTAGTGATTCAGTTGCTTACAGTATGGTGCAGCAGGTGCCACCAGTTGTCATTGGTAGTGGATTGTTGATTCTATTTTGGGATCCTGGTGATGACGTGTTTGATTCATCACTCTATTTTGGTCCTGATGAGGTGTTCTACCACTCTTGGTGCTATGTTAGTGGTTTACGTAGAATACTACAGTGGAAGTCAATAGGCGCGCTTTGTGACGGACTTCTAGTTTGGCATTGGGACCCAGGGATTGACATCAGAAGTGATATGTTTATTTCAGCTATAGAATTGTACAGTTTGCTGAGTTTTGGCAGGTTCTATGGCTGTAGCTATTTTTAGCAAGATTCTGATGCAGTTCCTTACAGATTCATTTGGGATCCGGGCATTAGTTATGGGATACTCTCCAGTATGTTGAGGAATCCTTTGTCTGCATCAGGGTTCACTATTGAGTTTTGTAGCATGTATATGAGGGTGATTACTTGCAGTTGCACTTTTGATCTTTATGTACATGATCTGTTTCAAATGCATAGCTTAGTTGCGTATATGCTAGATAGTGTGTATGACAGCTTAGCTTGCGTAGTTATGGGAAGCAAACATTGTCGATATTCAAAGTTGCTTCCACTTAATGCTTATGCTCTTACGACATTTGGCGTTGGGGTTGATTTGATTTAGCAGGTTCAATTAGTTGTCCTAGTGTTGGTGTTACAGTAGCTCTTTGGTGACAGCAGGGACATTACACAGATCCTCCCTTGGGATCCAGGCAGGGAGAATTGTCTTTGTAGCCAAGATTGCTTGGGGACAAGCAATTTCAAGGAGGGTGGACTATAATGTCCCCTTTTTAGCTGATGTTGTTTGCGGATGGTTTAACCAATTCCTGAACCTTGTAGGCTAATGTACATGGTTAGGGGTCTTCTTGAGGCAGTCACCTGGTCGATGGTTGGTTTCCTGGATTCAGTTGGATGGGAAAAATAAGGGAGATAATAATTAAATTAATTATTTGTAAGGTTATTAAATAAATAAATATTATAAAGTGACCTTATATTTAATTAATTTAATAAAGTGACTTAAATAAATATTATTACATAAAGTCACTAAAATAAAATAATATTATTTTTCTAGAAGCTTCTTGAAGTGGGATTGAAAAAGTATAAAGGAAGGGGCAAGGCAAGCTTCCAAGCATCCAGGAATTGATATTTGCTTTGATGTGATTGTTTGGTGAAGGAGCCAGCAAGGGTTTCTGCCATTGAGCCATTGAGAATGAAAAATCTCATTGGTTATGCAATTTTGAGGTTGTGAAATATCAGCTGAATTATTGCTTCATTGTGGGCTTTATCTAGGAGTCCAATTTGTGCTTAAATTGGAGAAGACATTAAGTTTCACAAGGGTTCCAAAGGTTAATCATTTGCAGATTTGAAATTGTTGGTGACATGAATAGTGGCATGAATAGTGTCACGCTACAATAACCAGCCATAGAGTTTTTAGATTTTCATTGTTGGAGGCCTATCTAGACACTTTTTTATTCTGGGTATTTGAGGGATCAATTCTTCTTGTGAAGACAATCATTTCTATACCAGTTTGGAGGTGTTTCAAGGCTACAATTAATTCATTCTAAGGACTGATATACTACAGCAAGGGTGCCATTGGCAAGACATTTTTGTTCATATCTCATCAGTGAAGCATCCTATGGTTCTGGGCATTGTTGCATTTTGATCCTTTGATCCTACCAATCATTTTAGGTAACATAAAGTGGAGTTTTATTGTTGCATTTATTTTTAGTTAAGATTGTCAGGCAAGGGCAAGGGCGGCTACTTCTAGGAGGTGCAATTTCATGCAAGAAGGCTCAATAAAATCGAATAAAATTCAGAGATAGATAGCATTGCATTTGTTGATCATTATGGACTTCATAATCAGGTTCTTTGATGTATTTTGCATTGTCATATCAATTTGCATAAGGTGCTACTGTAGATGGTCATTTTATATCAAATTTGGCATTGTTGTATATATCATTGTAAGCCAAGAGTCTTGGCAAATACATAGCATTATTGTACTTTAGATTGCACTCAATTAAGGAGATATATGTTGCATACCATATGTTTGATGAAATGTCCATCTTATAGCATACATAATTAGCATAGTAGTTTGCATGCTAATTGTTTGACAAAATGTCAATTGGCTGTAGGAGTTGATTTACATTTGCATTAGTCATCTATTACATTTAGAAAATGCTAAGACACTTGCATTTCATGCTATACTTGTAGTTTAGTCATTTAGCATTTATTTCAAGGCTTTTGCATCATCTTATCTTCCAATTTCATCAAGCAAAGCAAACTGAAACTCAGAAACAACAAGAAATACTTTGCATACAAAGTATTTGATGATATTCCTTGAGGTTCAAATCAGCAATATAAGGTCCGAAATAGCAAGGGATATTACACATAGGCATGGGTTTTGGGCCATGAGGCCATGTTGGACGCCCATTCCAAGATAGAGCCAAAACTGCCTTGTAAATTCTATATAAACAGGTGCTTTGATGAGGTGATGTACTACAGATTTTACAGGTACTGTTATGTTGCTGGATCATTTCCAGATATGAGTGTCTAAGACTCTTGCAAGAGCATTGCCTTTGATTTGTATTGCAGTCTCTATTTACATAATACAGTATAGCAGTATTTTGTAGTGTGGGGTTTTTCACCCGTAAGGGTTTTCCCCACATATATCTTGTGTCTCTCTTCTGCTGTCATTCTTTCTTCCTTATGGATTTTCTGCAATATCTCATGTTAATGGTTTAATGTTGCTGCAATAGTTAGGATAAATTTGAATTTGCACTCTTCTCCCCTCATTAGATTAGTGTAGGAAGCGATTTCCGCACACCAAGCTTCCTTTCAATTAACACATACTTTGGTTTATATAATCAAGTTTCATTACTCTAAGTTTCTCTTGTTTGTGGAATAAACATTGTATTAAAACTATTTTGTATCAAATATTTGTTTATATTGAACTTACAAAGGAGCCGACACCTTACTTTTCTCATTTTTATTATTTTAATCAGAGTATTTGCATGATTTTTGAAATCAAATTTAAAAATTAGTGGTCATGGCTAACACCCCAAGAGTGAAGATTGAGAAATTCAAAAGGCAACACTTCAAGATGTGAAAACTAAAGATGGAGGATCTCTTGGTTGAGATAAATTAATGGATTATGATAGCTACTACACTAGGTACTTTTCTAAATAGAGTGGAACAAGATACATGGGAAAAACTTGATAGAAAGATAAGGAGTACAATTAGTTTGTCTTTCCAATTCAATCTTGATAAAGGTATCAAGTGAAAGGAACACTAAATCTTTATGGGATAAGATTGATGCATTGTACTAAACTAATTGTCTTATCAATAAGTTGTCTCTAGGGTAGAAATTATATTCAATAAAATCAATTAAGGAGACTTCATAATTAATTATCTAAATAAGTTTAATGTTGTAGTGAGTAAACTAGCTTCCATAGATGTAAAAATAGAAGAAAGGGATAATTACATATTATTTTACTTTATTCATTGCTTGATTCATAGAATAGTACCATTATGGCTATTAGTAGTACATATTCTATGTTAAAGCTTGACTCGTGTTGATGAGATTTTATACTACACCTAGGATAGTACTATTTCCTCAATGTAATATTGCATCTATTTATTAAGTTTACTTAGGACAATAAAATATTTTATTTTCCCTCACCTAGGTAGCTAATAAAGACATGTCTTGATTTGAGTTTATTAAGTGCCACCACCCCCTCATCAATTATTGATTGATGGAAGTTAGGTGCCATCTCTGTCTTAGTTAATTGAGTTAACTCAAAACCTCTTGGATATGTGTCATCCTGACTCACTCATTCAAAATGTATGTATATTTATATTTTTCTCATTGTATTGTTGCTCATTCATACTCTATTTAATCAATATAGAATAACATTATTCTATTTTTATTTTATGGCTATTCATAGATTTTAGGTCCTAGGTAAATTTTGTTCATCCAAAAATCTAACATGGTATCAACGCCATATTATCTTAGGGTTAGTCCAATTCTAAAGTTTTTAGAGCACTTAGATTTGCATTTTTGGCATATTTAGTGAATGGAAGAGCTATTTTCATCTCACAATTATTTCTACAAAAATCAAATTAGCTACGTTAAACTATTATTTCATCTAATTTGGACAACTAGAAGCTTACTAATAATAAACACAAGTGTACTTTAGTTTGTGTTGAGATATTTTACAATAATCTTTGAGGTAAAATATAGATTGCACCATAACATACGAGAGATGTCAATTTGTTAAGAACCATTCTAAACATGCCTAGTTCTAAGTATTTTATTAAGATCACCTAGTCTAATGTTTCTCTAGTATGTAGTTCAAAGGTACTATATAATTTTACAAAAACCAACATTATCATTTGCAGTACCTAGTTTAAGGTATGAGAATTCATTAATGGTTCTATTCTTAGTAACCTACTACAGAGTTTGGGAAATTCATTCATTCTTTTACCTACACAACATTCATTAATTAGTTTGGGAGGTTTATGATGAAGGAGCATCCCTGGTTCAAGAGAAATCTTGCATCAACCAAAAACATTTGCATTTCAGTTCTTTCATTTTCCAGTTCAAGTTCAGGCAGTTCAGTCAGTAGCAGTTTTTAGCTTGTGGTCCGGTTTTGGCATTTCACATCTTGCAGATCTGGACATAGCATCTACATTCATTCATATACAACATATCAAGAATTCAGAGCATTTGGATCAGTTAAACTAGAAAGATATCACTTTCAGAAGTTGATTGTTTCCTCATAGAAGAGCATTCTAATAGTTCCTGATAATTAGCTGAAGGAGAAGGCTTGTGGATTGTTCCTTAACTTGCAGATCTCATTGACACATCATTCAATATTCTTTGGTTCATGGTCGACCTTCCCCAAGGGTCTGCACATTGCTCCAGTCATGGGAGGAATTGTTTTATGCATTTAGGTCCAACCTATCTATGAACACGTTACAACTCTTCATTGGAGTTTGTGACCTTCCTTGGCTAACGCAGAGGAATCTATTGGTCTGGAAATGATATATAAAGATGTAATAGATCTTTAGGAAAGTAGTTAAGAAGTTCATGATATAGTGATAGATGATAATTTGGATTTTGTGTGAAGGGAGCTTTAAAGCCTTATCTTGCATATGTATGTAATCAGGCCTGTGAGCCCTAATTGTAAGCCTGCATGTTGCCGATGGATCTCTATTTTGAATTCTATGATAAACTGAATGACTGAATCTACATTTGCTTCATTTCTTTGAGTTGTTTCTATTGTGTTTACTCTTTCTTCACAGTCTGGATAGTTCATTCTATGAACCCTCCTACAATGCCTGCACTAAGTGGTATCAGAGTGAAAGTTTGAATCTTGGAGAGAGAAAGTTTGATTCTTTGGAGCGAATTCGTGAAGGAGATTCCATAAGATCTTGTTCTAAGCAGATCTTTGATCTGAGGCAGGTTACTTATGTGCAACCAATCACCAATTAAGAGGTAGTTGTCACTTGTAGCCCGATCGCCGAACCTGAGGCAATTTTCACTTGATCCTAGGAAGATGCCACCGCAAAGAGTTCCTCTAGTTGGTACAATGGCTAACAGAATGGATGAGATGATGGAATTGATGAGAATAATGTGAGTTCATTTGGATGCTATTGAAGAGGATAGGCGAAGAGGATTGACACTGAGACCTAATGTTGAAAGTGATGATGAGGAAGAATTTCAATCTATGGAACATATTGGTGAAACCCTAGAAGGTGATGAAGAAGAAGAATCAGATCAGATAAAGATGTTGCAATCTATTTCAAATATTGGAAAGAGACCTAGAGTTGATGTTCCGAACTCTACTAGTAATTTGAATCCTGAAGAGTTGACTGATTGGATAAATGACATGGAAGAATACTTTGAATATGACGAGATTGAAGATCCAGAGAAGGTGAAATATGTAAAGACAAAGTTGAAAGGACATGCTGCTATATAGTGGAAAGAAGTTCAGTTGGAAAGAAACATAAGAGGAAAAGAAAAGATTACAAAGTGGGACTAGATGATGACAAAGTTAAAGAATCAATTCATACCTGCTGACTGTGAGTTGGAATTGTTGAAAAGATTGCAAAACCTGAGACAAAAGGAGAAATCTGTGATGGAATACACTAAAGAATTTCATAAGATGATTATAAGGACAGGACATAGTGAAGTAAGCAACCTGAGAAAGTGGCTAGATATATCAATGGGTTGATATTGAACATTCATAAAGAACTAAGCTTAGTAAGGATGACATCTTTGGAAGAAGCATATCAATTTGCCTTGAAAGTTGAAGAGAAGCTAAATAAGAAGCATGATCAGAAACAGAGAGGAAGATCATTTTCCAAATATGATAGATCATTTGTGGAGCAGAACAAGTTTGACAGTCTAGTTAGAAAGGATGACAGAGATGCTTACAGGAGAGATGATAGAAACGTTTATTGGAGAGGAAACCCTAGTGCATACTGGAATGAAGGATACAAAAGAGAAGGAAGAGGATTTGATAGGAGGACATTCACAGGTACTTATTTCAAGTGTGGAGGTGAAGGACATGAGTATTTGAATGTAGTCAGGGTAGTACAAACAAGAAGATAGAGAATAGTGGAAGAGTAGCCTATGTTGAAGAAGAACATGTTGAATCACCTAGTTCAGTTGGCAATCTAGAGAAAGGAGAATCATTGGTGATGAGGAGAGCACTATTTCAAGTAGAGACAAATGAGGAACCATCATAGAGGAAGAGTCTGTTTAGAACTAAATGCAAATCAGGAGGTAAGTGTTGTAAAGCTATAATTGATAGTGGTAGTTCAAATAATCTAGTTCTAGAGGAGATGGTGACTAAGCTGAAGTTGGAAAGATTGAAACACCCTAAGCCTTATTAGATAGCATGGATTAAAGATGATCATAAGGTACTGGTGAGTGAACAATTTTTGGTGAAATTTCATATTGGATCTTATCATGATGAAGTCTTCTGTGATATTATGCCTATGGATGTTTGTCATATCTTGTTTGGTAGACCTTGGTAGTATGATAGAAAAACTATGCATGATGGGAGAAAGAATACATATACTATAACAACAAATAGGAAAAGAATTACTTTGATTCCTTTAGAAGATGACCTTAAAAATCTGGTATGTGGGAATGCTAGAATCTGTTTGGTAGATGGAAGGAAATTTTTGGATGGTTTGAAATAGGAAAGTATGTGTTATGCCTTGATTCCTAAGAAGCCTAAAATATTGAAGAGAGAGACTGAACCAGAAGGGATAAGAGAGTTGCTGACAGAGTATGAATACATCATATCAAATAATGTACCTGAAGGATTACCACCTATAAGGAGTATCATCCATCACATGGATCTTATACCAGGAGCAAGTTTGCCTAACAAAGCAGCACATAGAATGACACCAGTAGAAGATGAAGAATTGAATAGATAGATACAAGAGTTGGTGAAAAAAGCTCTGATTAGAGAAAGTTTGAGCCCTTGTGCAGTACCTATAGTGCTAGCACCAAAGAAGGATGGAGAATGGAGAATGTGTATTGACTCTAGAGAAATAAACAAGATCACAGTTAAGTATGGATTTCCTTTACCTAGGATGGATGATATCATGGATTGTTTGAGTGGAGCAAGATATTTCACTAAGATAGATTTGAAGAGTGGATACCATCTAATAAGAATCTGAGAAGCAGATGAATGGACGACTTTTTTTAAGACAAATGAAGGACTGTATGAGTGGTTAGTGATGCCTTTTGGATTGCCAAATGCACTGAGTACTTTCATGAGGCTAATGAATGAATTCTTGAATTTCTTTTTAGGTAAGTTTGTGATTGTGTACTTGGATGATATTCTAATTTTTAGTAGGACAAAAGAGGACCATTTGTTGCTTATTAGACAAGTTTTGCAGAGGTTGAGAGAAGAGAAATTGTTGATAAACATCAAGAAGTGTCATTTCATGAAGGAAGAGTTGGTATATCTGGGATTTGTGATTTCTATGGAAGGATTGAAGATGGACCTTGAGAAAGTGAAAGCAATTGTTGAATGGCCTACACCGAAGAGCATTGGAGAAGTTAGATCATTTTATGGTTTAGCTAGTTTCTACCAGAAGTTCATTAGAAATTTTAGTTCAGTTTGTAACCCTATGATAGAGACAATGAGAGGTGACAGAAAAGATTTCAAGTGGACATTAGGAGTAGATAAAAGTTTTGAGTTGTTGAAACAAAAGGTAATGGAGCAACCTATTTTGGCATTACCAGATTTCAATAAGGTATTTCAAGTTGATTGTGATGCAAGTGGAAATGCAATTGGAGTAGTGTTAAGTCAAGAAGGTAGACCTGTAGCATATTTCAGTGAGAAGTTGAATGATGCAAGGAGAAGATATTTAGTTTATGATCAAGAGTTCTATGCCATAATTCAAGCCTTGAAGAAGTGGAGACATTACTTGTTCCGTAAGGAATTTGTGTTGTATACAGATCATCAAGCTTTGCAGTATCTGAATAGTCAAGGAAAATTGAATCAGAGACATATGAGATGGGTAGAGTTCATGTAGAGTTATACTTTTATGTTGAAGCATAGGAGTGGTAAATCAAATAAAGTTGTTGATGTCTTGAGTAGAAGAAGAAATTTGTTGATAGAGATGAGAGTTGAAGTGTTGGGGTTTGATGAATTGAAGAACATGTATGAGGCAGACATTGATTTTGTAGAACCTTGGAAAGCATGTAAGGAACCTGTTGTGGCAAATAGGAGTAAGTGGTTAGACTATGTCATTCAGGAAGATATGTTGTTCAAACGATGTCATTTATGCATACCTAAAAGTTCAATGAAGGACAATTTGATCAAGGAGAAACATAGTGGTGGATTGGCAGGATATTTTGGCATTGACAAGAGAGTGGCTTTGGTAAGTGAAAATTACTTTTGGCCTCAGATACATAAGGATGTTTAGAGATTTGTGTAGAGTTATAGAGTTTGTCAAGTTGCAAAAGGGAGTAGTCAGAATACTAGATTGTATAAATCTTTAACAGTACTGGAGAGACCTTGGGAAGACATAAGCATGGATTTTGTAATGGGATTACCTAAGACACAGAGAGGACATGATTCAATATTTGTCATGGTTGACAGATTATCAAAGATGGCTCATTTCATACCTTGTAAGAAGATAACTAATGCAGTGCATGTAGTTGACCTATTTTTCAAGGAGATTGTGAGATTGCATGGATTACCTAAGAGTATAGTTTCAGACAGAGACACTAAGTTTGTTGGTTACTTTTGGGAAGACACTTTGAAAGAAGATGAAGACAGATTTGAAGTTTAGCTCTCCTTTTCATCCACAAAAAGATGGATAGACAGAGGTAGTGAATAGGAGTTTGGGAAACTTGTTGAGATGTTTGGTTGGAGAGAAGACTAGAAGTTGGGACTTGGTTCTTTCACAAGCAGAGTTTGCATACAATAATTTAGTAAATAGGAGTACTAGAAGAACACTTTTTGAGATTTTTACCAAAGTGAATCCTAGAGGAGTTGTAGAATTAAGAGACATCAGTATAGAGGAAAAGAAGAGTGCAAAAGCAGAAGAATTTATAGACCATATGAAGATAGTGCATAATCTAGTAAAGAAGCATTTGGAGGATATGAACAGTAAGTACAAAGAAAAAGCAAATGAGAAGAGAAGACAAGGAATTTGAAGTTGGAAGTGAAGTGATGGTATACTTGAGGAAAAAAATATTTCCTATTGGGACATATAACAAGTTGAAGATGAAGAAGTTTGGAACTTGTAGGATACTCAGGAAATTTGATTCAAGAAATGCATATGAAGTGGAATTACTGGAGACATTGGGTATTTCACCTATTTTCAACATTACAGATCTTTATCAATATCATGAAGTAGAGTTCAGTGACAACATGGAAGAAGACTTGAAGAAGCAGTTACCACAACAAGCACTAGAGTAGATAGAAGACATTTTGGACAGCAGAGTTGGACGCAACACTAGAGGAAGACAATACAAAGAATATCTTGTGAAGTGGAAAGGTAGACCCGAAGAAGAATCATCTTGGATTTCTCAGGCTGAGGTGGACCATCTTGGTTCTCCCCTAGCCCCAGCAAAGTGAGGGAATCACTTTTTCAATAACCCCAGATGTCTGATGTAGGAGCATCCCTAGTTCAAGAGAAATCTTCCATCAACCAAAAACATTTGCATTTCAATTGTTTGCATTTTAGTTCTTTCATTTTCCAATTCAAGTTCAGGGAGTTTAGTCAGTAGCAGTTTTCAACTTGTGGTCCACTTTTGGCATTTCACATCTTACAGATCTAGACTTAGCATCTACATTCATTCATATACAACATATCAAGAATTCAGAGCATTAAGATCAGTTACTAGAAATATATCACTTTCAGAAGTTGACTTTTTTCTCAGCGCAGAGCATTTTAACTATTCCTGATAATCAGCTAAAGGAGAAGGCTTGCAAATCATTCCTTAACTTGCGGATCTCATTAACACATCATTCAATCTTCTTTGGTTTGTGGCTGACCTTCCCTAAGGGTCCGCATTGCTCCAATCATGGGAGGAAGTGTTCTATGTATTTAGGTCTGACCTATCTATGAACATGTTACAGCTCTTCATTGGAGTTTGTGACCTTCCTTGGCTAACGTGGAGGAATCTATTGGTCCTGAAATGATATATAAAGATGTAATAGATCCTTAGGAAAGTAGTTAAGGAGTTCATGATATAGTGATAGCTATTAATTTGGATTTTGTGCGAAGGGAGCTTCAAAGCCTTATCTTGCGCATGTATGTAATCAGGCCGGTGAGCCCTAATTGTAAGCCTGCATGTTGCTGGCGGATCTCTATTTTGAATTCTATGATATACTAAATGACTGAATTTGCATTTGCTTCATTTCTTTGAGTTGTTTCTGTTGTGTTTACTCTTGCTGCACGGTCTAGATAATTCATTCTGTGAACCCTCCTACCACGACTGCACCAGTTTATACCACTTAAGTTGGGCATACTTTATATATATATTGATCAAACATCTTCTGACATCTAGTGGCATACAAGAACACTATCCCTACATCCATAGTAGTCGCTGATAATCATAAAATAGTGACCATTCTAAGCCTATCATGCTAGGTTCTATTCGTTAGATCCACCAACATCATCTAATTGATTGCTAGTCATAAGCCCATCATTATCAACTCTCATGCCAAACAAATTAAGGCACCTACATAAAATTGCAAAGAGTTTTTCAATACCCTTAGTCAACACCAAACACCTTGTATGTCTAGTCATTAACTCTGTTGAACTCCTCATATGCCATCGATTTCTATCCATTGATTAGATGTACTCCATGGCACCTACCACCATCAATGTTCCATGCAAATCATTGATCATGTACAAACCACACATATATGTCAATTTACCTATACAAACACCTGCTCACATTTGCCATGTGGACTATATGATGTTACATCATATTTATGCCACCTATGCTTACATAGTTAGCATGATGTCATTAACATGGCAAGATGTTGAAGTCAACATGGCCTTTTGGGGAAATCCTACTCCTTTCAAAATGATATTTCTTTGTCACAACCTATCTTTGTGCAAACATATAACTTGTTCATCCAATGTTTGATTGGCGTTAATTTTTTTACCCTAGCTTTTGTTTCTCCAACTACACAATGGTGAAGTTTATTTCTACAATAAATGTTTTTGTTTTTTAGAAAATGTGGTTTCTTAAAAATTTTGCTATCCAATGTTGGTTTTTGGAACTTTGTAGGCCCATAAGTTTCACATATGGACTCCTCTTTTAGTATCATCTTTTAAAGTGTGAGATTTTTTATGTACTAGGGCTTTGACTAAGGAAAAATTAACCCTCACAATCTAATAGATGTCCAAAAGGTGTCCATAAATATTATTTGTCCTTATGCACGTCCAAACAATAGAAATCAAGACAAATAGTTTAGAGTCTATAGAATTGTCCCAAATCATATCTATAACTTGTAGTTTTAGATCCATGCACTTGGTTCAAGTCTATACATGTTGAAGTGAACTGAGATAATACGTAGCTAGATTTACAAGTTAGTGATAAATTGCAAAATTTCAAAACCTTAAAATATGACTTCCTAATACAAAACAAAAATATGTACATTAAAATAAGAACTAAATATCCTCAAATTTTATTTATTTATTTAAAAATTTATTTTGATTATCAATCCCAACTCCTAAAATCCTATTCTTTTAATATTGTTCATTTATTTTCTTTAAATAAATTCTAGTAAACACACATTTTCATTAAAATAATTTAAAATAACTACAACAAACAAGACTTTCTAGAGACAATTTTCCTAAATGAAGCCTTTCAATAGGACAATATTAAATGAACTCCCTTTATAACTATTAATGATCTTCATGGTACAAGAATGTTTTATTTTTTATTTGAGAATAGATAAAAACATATATCATGTCACCTTGGGTTATGTGATGAGGAAAAATTGGCACATCCATTTACTTGAAAACCCAGCACATGAGTATTTGTGAAATCATGACTGCATGTTCACCACAATACATGGCATTACCAAAAATATCAAGAATTCTTGGCACATCTGACTCTTTAAATCATGAAGGCAATAGCTTTCTTTCAAGATTTATTTCCAAGAAATCTTAGAGCAAGGAGGTGAAGATCGATACAAATAACCTAGATATGATTTTTAATGTTGTGGGAATATAAAGACTAGCTCAATTGCAAATCCATCACAGATGACACTAAATGATGTGCCCACTAATGAAAATAGAGATAATTCAAATTCTGTTTCCCTTCATGGACACATTGGACATCAACACGGTTCTTCATTTAAGGATAACTTGGATTAGAGTTAACTAAAAGTTCAATGAGTCTACCTCATGCCTGTAAAGCTAGATATAACATGGAATGCAGATTGAGTTCGCCTGACAACAGGCATGGCTTCAGGTAACCCAAACTAGCTTCACAATGGCTTCCATAATCCAAACGGATCTTCATCATCTTGCCGAACAATTAAGTCATCTTTATGTGGATCACTTTGCTGTACTACATCCGATGTAGTTATTGTTTCACCGGCATTACAAAATTCAGTGAGGAGAGACACAAGATTAGCATGTGTATTGTGGAGCTCTGCTTGAGTGGTGTAATAGCTGTTTCTGCAGTTGACAAACTTTGCCAGTGCAACCGTAGATTACAGCATACTCTCGCATTTGCTTCATATACCATGCTGGTTACAGCACCTGCTCTCTTCTCACCCGGAATATCCTGCAATACCAAAACAACAGAGAAAGGGCAAACGGATTCAATGAAGGATTTGTCATATATCTATACTTCGATTAAATTACTGTTCATTTTGTAGCAGTAAATCCTCAGATCTTTGTTAAATCTGAGAAAAGGAATAATGTTAAAGGCGGTGTTTTGAAAAAATCTAAAAAAACATTTGATTTATACCTCAAGGGTTTTGACAATGTTGCTTGCTCCAAATAATTTGTGTAGTAGTAAAAACTTGTGAGGATCGTTTGGTGGAAAATGTGGAGATAAATGCGTGCTTGCTCCTTATTTTGCACCAAACGATCCTCACAAGTTTTTAGTGGTACATATTGGATTAATAGAGATGTATATAGAATATACAGCTGATGGTGTTAAGCACACACAAATGAAAGGAATATATTAAAATTTAATTTCAAGTCAACAAATGAACACTTTACAAGCGTGCACTAGAGCAGGGAAAAAGTCCGAGGAATGTAGCTTGGAGCAAATATGTGCTGCTCTCACTGCGTGTACGGTGTGAGGAAATACGTCGGCTTTCCTCGTCGTGTCGAAGCTACATTGGGGCCCACTCATTTTTTCAGTGGAATTCCATGGGCGCACACCTAAGTATATTAGATTCTCTTTTGACAAAGTTGTTTAACCCAATAGTCAACCGATTTATGTCACCCTACTAAATATTGTTGTAAAGTACCCATGAAGCAATGCCGATGACAGCACCTCCTTTTCCATCTCATGGGATGTATGTAGAAAAACTTCTCTCCATACATTAAATACAGACATATCAAAGTCGGCTGTCACTAATTTTAAATTTTTGTTTTAAATATCAAGGTTCCATCTAATAACTAATAACTGCATCTTTAACTTTAAATTTGCAATGAGGAGTGAAATCTCTCTGACATTCCAAGATAAAATATCGTTCTACAAGTTTTGGTGAATTTATTCTATTGTTTCTTCGGACTCCGGGTTCGAAGGTTATATGCTCTTGGAGACTCTTGTTTCACAGTCTTAATGTTTATGGCTCGAATGATGGTTCTTTTCTAGGTTGTTGTGTATGACCTCAGTTAGACACTCCTTTATGTCATGGTTTGTAGTGCTTATGGAATGTATTAAAGTTTGTATTTAGGATTTTTTGATATAGATTCTTTGCTCTATTGGCTCAGGTATAGAGTTGGCTATATCTGATTTTTGTTTCCATCATTTGTAGCTCTTGGCTGCTTTTATTTGTATATATCTGCATTGATTCAAAACCAAAAAAAAATATTGTTGTAAAAGAAAATAAATTTCTTCAAGGTTAATTTAATTGTGTATTATTAATTAACTTAGATTGATTAATTAGTAATTAAGGAAAGTAGATGTTAAGTAGAATGAGCATAAGTGTATAGATAGGCATAATAAATGAAGAGTACATGGGCAAATATTGATAAGGTATAGATAAAGGATGTGGGAATGTGTGTAAATGGAAAAGTAACAACATAGGGGAATGACCTTGACTTCACACAGGATTGTACCATTTGTTGATATATAAACTAGAAATTGGACCCATAGGTTCAATGGGCATGCCAATAGTTTTATTATTATATTAGAATATAGTTAGAATTAGATAATTTTGCGATAGTATATATTGTAACATTTTCTGTGAATCCCACATAATTGTTTTACTTACTAATTTTTTTCTATTAAAATATATAGATTGATGTTCCAAATTAAAAGGACTACCATGAAATAGATATTGGCCATTATTTTTTTGAAATAATGTCATAAATGCTAAGAAACAAAAAAAAATATTCACTTTACATTTATTTATATTTAAGTTTATTGTTGTCATAAATGATGAGAAACAAATTAACTCTTAACCCTACATTATAATTTTATTTTATTTTGTCTTATTTTGAACATTTGAAAATAAACCTTATTTTATTGAAACATATGGAGTTGTCAGCCTAACCAATATTTAATTAGAACTTGTTAATTTTGCACAAAATTCTAAACATTAAAGGTTTAGATTCAATCCAAAGAGCTCGGAGTGCCTTTACATTGTCACATACACTAGTTTTGGCAAGGAAAATTCATGGGTAGCATTGGACAACAAAACAAAAATGATTTGAAGGGCAAGTGCACAAAGATGAGGGACCAAAAGGGGGTCTTAAGATGCCACTTTTTTTTTTTTTGAAATCAGGAAAGACTGATGTTGGATGAGAAATTGAAGATAGTTACACTCAAAATTTGAAGATACAACAAAAACAAGAGTCATAGTGCTCTGAATCTAGTTTCTAAACTACTATTTTTTTCTAAAAATGGTTAAGATTAAGGGGTTCAAAAAGGGGGAGCACACAAATTGGTCCTATTTTTCTCAAAAAAAACATAACATAGCATCTGGTGTGCTCCCCCTAAAATGTTAACTTTTTTTTAGTATTTCAAAAATCATTTTGGTGAAAAATTAGCTAACACAATGCAGCTTATCCCTATTTTTTTTTTTATAATTGTTTCATGAAAAATTGGTTTTTTACTAATTTTCAAAGTGGACACATTTTGAAAAATAGAAAATTGAGCGTGCCCCCCCCCTAATTTTTTTTAAAACTAATCGAAAATCATTTTCTTTTGAATACGTGTAGAATGGAGCTAGTTTCTAAAAATGTAATTTATTTAAAATTTTGATGAGCAGTTAAAAAAAGTTAAAAGTACCAAACACTAGTTTTTGACAAAATTCGGATACACTAACAAAAGAAATTAATGATGAAATCCTTAACATACTCAAAATGTGAAAAAAATTATACGATTAGATAACTAACAGAGAGTTTAAGATTATGGTGGTATTTTTTTCAACTTTTCATTGAAAAAAGTGTAATCCTGATGGGGATCATGCTCCAAATTATGTAAATTTTGTTAGAATCTAGGAAACACATCCTTGGACGACCTAAACATAGTCCAAGCCTTTGGGTTGGAAGCCCAAGATAAATCCAAGTTAGCAATTTGGCTGAGCTTGATGTTTGAAAGTGTTGTCATTGATGGCAACAATAAAAGGAACAAGGTCGGAAGAGAGATTTTGGTTTGGTGAAGAAGACTTAGTCATTTTGGCTAAGTGTTGGCAGTGTACAAAGAGAGTGACAAAGAGATAGTGTTTGGATTAGCATTGGTCCGTAGTTGAAGACCAGGTATTGTGGTTCTGATATGATGTTCCTAACTCTCAGATGATCTTATATCTAAAGGTTCAACTTTTGATCAGTTCTAAAAGTATATCTTCAAATGACCTAAGTCTGGTAGAACAAAATACAGTGCCAATTAAAGCAGAACACACATTTGTTTTGGTCTACATTCCTTCGGTGTTATATATTTAGTTATGCAACTTTGAGGTGTTGTAAACACTTGTATGAAGTGTCTAAATCTAGAATCGCAAAGTCTGAGGTCCACTAGAAATACAATTATGAGCCACTAAGTATTGCTACATGGTTTGATAATGACTGGCTATGATAGAGTCTGTGTTCCAGCAATTCGCATTTTGCTGCATGTTGATATTATGTTCTGTGGTTCTAGAGGTATGATTTGTGATGTCTAATGATGCTTTGATATGAATTTGAGCATGTCTTGTGGTCCACAGTGAAAGTTGTGATTTTACAATTAGACTGAGTCAGTAACAGTCTGTGTTTGAGGCCGACATGATAGTTTGATTTGTGTGCGATAAGTTCTATTGATTATAACTTTATCCTAAGTGGTTCTATAGTTGGAGCCGACATATGAGAAGGTGTTTCAAATGTTATTTGGGTCTGCCATGTATTTTCGTGAGTTGATTTGGTTGACAAGCTACAAGTTTATTAACTATACACTTCATCTAGGTAGGCTGACCTAATGTGAAGAATCTAAGTGTTGCGGATATATATATGAGATCAAATCTAGTGTTTGATATAGTGGTGTGTGAATATGAGTGTATGTGTAAGTATGGTGATTTTGTAAGGGTGAAAAGTGTTGAAGAAGAGAGATCTTATTTCATGTAACAACAGGGCAATGAAACAGAGCAGTCAGAAATGAAGAGTTTTGAGACAATATTTATGTGCTTCATTGGAGCTGTAACCATGCATGTATAGATGCAATCAAAGAAGTTCAACTTGGCAGTGAGCCATTCTTCCTTCTTTCTTTCTCTAGGCAGTGAGCCTTCTTGCAGTGAACCTTCTTGTAATTTAGTATTGATATTACATAATTATTGTGAGCTAACACTCATGATGGTTTTTCCCAGTTTTGGGTTTTCCACGTACAAATCTTGATGTTTATGTGTAATGCTTTGTGGTTGCTTCTTCTATGTTTTAATTGCTTTATTGTCATATGTAGTCAATGGAGTAATGGTTTAATAAGAAAAAGGTTTAATAGAATACTAATTCACCCCCCCCTCTCAGTATTTTGGGTGTTCAACAATTGGTATCAGAGCATGGTTCCTTGGAAGAGGTCTAATAGCTTAAGAAAGATCTTGGAGATTGAACACATGGCAGGTAAAAGGTACTCTACTCCTCCAGAAGAAATTGATTCACCTAAAACTATAGAAGAAGAATGCATGCTTTTTAGTGAAGAATAACTCAAAATTGCTCTTGAAGATCTTGAAAGGACTGAAATAGAAAATAGGGATCTGAAAGAAAATGTCAAGGAAGCAGATGAGTGCATCAAAAAATTGAGGGAGCAAGTCAAGAGGTTCAAAGAAAAGCACAAGGAGGTTAGTGAACAATTGAAATCAGAAAATGACACCTTGAATGATCTGAAAGTGGAAGTTGTAGAAAGAGCAAAAGCTAGAGAAAGCCTAAATGAAATAATAAAAAACAAGTCTGAAGAATGTACAAAGCCTGAACAAGAAGTTGTGGATCTGAAAGCTGATCTGAAATAGACATGGATTCAAGAAGATAAATTTAGACTGAGTGCTACTAAACTTGATAGAATAATTGCAAGTCAGAAAAGTCTTGATGACAAAGAAGGCTTAGGATTTGAGAAAGGATAAAGTTATAAAACATGTCAAGAAAAGAACGCCGAGGTCAAGAAGGACAAAGACAAAGAGATCTAGAATCAAAGGGACAAACCTAGAAGACCCTTGGTTATGTAACCAAATTCTCAAAGGTACCTCTCTTTCAATGGTTATTGTAATTCATGCAATAAGTTTGGTCATAAGGCTACTTAATGTAAGAGTAGAGTGAATCAAAATGTTCCATCATTTGTTGGTCAGTGCTTCACTTGCAATAAAGTAGGCCATAAAGCTAATAAATGTAGAAGTCAGATAAGGAATGGTTACAACAATGGAAGGAATGCTCAAACTTTCAAAGGTAGTTACTACTTTATATGCAAGAAATTTCGTCATAGAGCTAGTGAATGAAGAAGTCAGATAAGTAACAACTATAATAATGGAAGGAATGCTCAATCTTTCAATGGGAATTGCTTTGCATGCAATAGATTTGGACACAAGGCTAACCAATGCAGATCAAGGATGAATGGAAGGAATAATGGTCAAAGAAATGTTGTATGATTCAACTGCAATAGGCCTGGACACACTACAAGATTTTGTAGAAGCAAGAATATGAAGAAGGATAATCAGGCCGAGATGAAGAAACTGGTACAAAAGGTAGATCTGGTAGAGATCAAGAAGGAGATGAAAAAGATTTGGGTTAAGAAGGAAGTACATGAAGTCAAGAATGAGTCCGCACTAGACTCTGGTGCAGATACTTCCTCTGGTAAGTAAATTGGGAGCTCTGGCTCAGGGGGAGCATAAATGAAAAATCCTGTTCCCTCAGCCATAAAAGTGGTGCTGACATTCAACACAAAGGTATAAGCTAGAAAACAAGATAACAAATCTTTTGAAGAAGATTCTGATAGAAAAGAATCTAATGTGGTGGATTGGAGCAATTTAGATCAATTGTGAGTGGCAAAGAAAGATTTTGGCATCTTTTTGAATCAAGCATTTATGACAATTAGGTTTTGATGAAAAGGGGTTAAAATGGAATTCATTTGAAAGGAAATCACATTGCATTCAAACCCTCAAGTGTTTAAGGAGATCTGAGAAGTGAAGCTAAGGTGAATTCAAGCATTCAGTGATTAGTGTGATGAAACCCTAATTGGAAATAAAAGGTATTTATAACTCTGTCTCTTTTGAAAAAATTCTATGTTGAGTGAGTAAAGATGTCTAATCCTCAAGTGATAGAGATGACTAAGAGGCCCTGATCTAAATTCAAGTAGCACCCATACAAATCACTTGAAACTAAACTGGATGGTGCATTCTCTGAGGTCCCGCATGGATTTATGCATACAGAAGACATTAGGGCATACATTCATGCAAACCTAGAAGAGTGTGATCAGATGAAACTAGGGCAATTCTATTTGGACAAGTTGAATGATGATAAGTTTGAACTAAAAGAAGAGTATCGTACGCTGCATGAAAAGAAGATGGATCTATGGATTAATTTTCCTATATTTTCTGAAGATACTTGGGTCCTGTATGCTCTAAGAAGAATTCACATGACAAATTTATGTGGTTAGACATGACATATGATTACTAAAAATGTCATTAAAGTTGTGGCTAACATGTGTTCCACCAGAACAATTACGACATTAAAGTCTATGAAGAATAACACAATGATCCAATTAACTGGTGCCAAGTTAGACAAAAGGGCACAAACTATGAATGATATTGAAGATCCAATGGTAAGGTTTTCCTCAATGGTGATTGGTAATAAGGTCTACCTCTCTAATAGGGAGAATTCAGTCTCGGTAACTGCTATATACACAACATTTGAGATGGTGAAGAAAAATGTAGATTATGACCTATGTGAATTGCCCTAGTAACAACTGATGGACAACTTGGAAAGAACAAAGGACACAAAATACCCCTTCAAGTATGGAACTCTAATCATTTGCCTACTCTTCTATTTCCTAAAGGAATTACCAGGTATGGAAAATATTATCTAGCTTGATCACTCTCTTGTAGCAGTCCAAATTAGAAATCATATGCAAAGTTTAGAAGATGTTGATAAACAAAATACAACATTATGGGGCTACTTTAAAAATTTCCAAAAGAAAATGCAAACTAGGGCTAGGACTTTTGAAAAGGTTGTGAGGAAATCTGAAAAAGATATTGTATTCATGTTAGATAAAGATAAATGCCTCATGGAGGCAGTAGAACCGAGAACAGTATGGGTCCCAGCTATGGGATACAAGGTTACAAAGGATGTTTTTACTGACCTAATTGATCTAATGCTGAGTAAACCAAAGGACCCCAATGAGGAAAGATTTGTAACATTTGAAGAGAAGTATCTCAAGGTGTTTATGGAACTAAAACAACTTGAAATCAAAAGGAATTCAAGAAAGTCGGTAGATGAGTTCACAAAAAGCAAAGGATTTACAAATGAAGAAATAAAAGAAGCAAGAGCCAAGTCTGAGGCATCCAAGGTTGCAAGTGCTCTAGAAGCATAAACATCAAAGGCTCTGGAAGAGAAAACTAAGAAATAAAAGTCCACCTCTGGCACTAAAAGAAGAACAAGAGCCTCCTCCTCTATTGTAGATATTGAGAAAGAAGTGCCTAAAAACAAGCCCGTTGAGAAGAAGAAGAGAGATAAATCAAAGGCCACAAAAAAGGTGTATGTGAGCCTTGGTGAAGGAGAGGAAGAAGGTGTAACAGAAATAGATGAGGATATCAAAGCAAAAAGGGAGAAAATAGATGAAGCCACCTCTGGAAAAAAGGAGAAGCCTTTAGAAAAGGTTAAGCACAAGAAAAAGAAGAAAGGGGAGAAAATTGAGACCAGAGAAGATAAAGCAACAATATTCTTGAAAGCCACAATCAATGCAATAGTTCAACATGGAAATTTGAAGCCTATTGCTAGTATATATGATGAAAGTTCAAATGCAGATAAGGTGATACTTGAAATATAGCAATTGTAAGATTTTTGGTTATGTTCAGCAAAGCATCGATTGAAGTTATTGATGATTTACTAGACAGTTTAGCCAGCATCATGACAACAAGAAAAGAAGGGGCCATGGCCAAAGATGGTGAGATAAAGGAGTATGTTCTGTTGAAACTTTGTCCAAATATCACAAGTGAAGAAAAGGTTAAAGTCACTAAGAAGCATAGTGATGAATTCAAAACCAAGAAGAGAGTCAATGCTCTAATGTCTAGAGACAATGAGAAATTGGTTAAAGAAACTGAGGAGATAACATTACGTGTGCTACATGAACTACAAATCACAACTGTGGTACACTGATGGGAAGGAACAAAATGATGGTGTTGACAACCTGAAATCAAAAGGAATTCAAGAAAGTGGGTAGATGAGTTTGCAAAAAGCAAATGATTTTTAGATGAAGAAATAAAAGAAGCAAGAGCCAAGTCTGAGGCATCCAAGGCTACAAGTGCTCTGGAAGGATAAACATCAAAGACTCTGTAAGAGAAAATTGAGAAAGAAAAGTCCACCTCTGGCACTAAAAGAAGAACAAGAGCATCCTCCTCTACTATAGATATTGAGAAATAAGTGCCTGAAAACAAGTCCGTTGAGAAGAAGAAGAAGAGAGATAGATCAAAGGCCACAAAAAGGTTGTATGTGAACTTTGGTGAAGGAGAGGAAGAAGAGGAAACAAAAATAAATGAGGATATCAAAGTAAAAAGGGAGGAAATAGATGAAGCCACCTTTGGAAAAAAGGAGAAGCCCTCAGAAAAGGTTAAGGACAAGAAAAAGAAGAAAGGGGAGAAAATTGAGACTAGAGAAGATAAAGCAACAATATCCTTGGAAGCCATAGTCAATGCAATAGCTCAACATGGAAATTTGAAACCTATTGCTAGTATATATGATGAAAGTTCAGATGCAGACAAGGTGATACTTGAAATATAGCAATTGTAAGATTTTTGGTTATGTTCAGCAAAGCATTGATTGAAGTTATTGATGATTTACTAGATAGTTTAGCCAGCATCATGACAACAAGAAAAGAAGGGGCCATGGCCAAAGATGTTGAGATAAAGGAGTATGTTCTGTTGAAAAGTTTTGCAAATATCACAAGTGAAGAAAAGGATAAAGTCACTAAGAAGCTTAGTGATGAATTTAGAACCAAGAAGAGAGTCAATGCTCTAATGTCTGGAGACATTGAGAAATTGGTTAAAGAAACTGAGGAGATAACATTACGTGTGCTACATGAACTGCAAATCACAACTATGGTACACTGATGGGAAGGAACAAAATGATGGTGTTGACATTACTGATATTGTTCTGGAAGTAAACATGGAACAAAGTATAGTTACTCCTCCGATGAGCACAAAGAATGAAGAGGATGTGAATATAGAACAAAGTATGAATCAAGGTGGAACACCTCCTCCAGTAAGCTCTGGGCAAGTTGAAGAAATAAAAGAGCCTATAGAAGAAAAGAACTCTAAAGAAGCAAAAGTGGCCCCTGAAGAAAATGTCCTTAAGGACCAAGGTGAACAAAGAGAAGAAGTTGATGAACAAATGACTGACAATCCTACTCCAGAAATAGAGGGAAATGAGCAAGATCTAGAAGACCCTCTGGAAAGGCATGATGTTTAGGTGTTTCATGAAGAAGACAAAAGAGACACTGCTAAGAATGAGTTAGTTGACTCCTTAAGAGAGTTTTTGGAGAAGCAAAAGGAAGCTCAGATTTTGACTGCACTTGAGCTATTGCAAGGACCAATTAACCTTGCTACAATGTCCCAATTGAAAGGAAGCTAGGTGTGCAAAAATTGTTTCCTACACTAATCTAATGAGGGTAGAGGTATGCAAATTATTTACAACCTTTACAATTGTAGCAATATGAAACATATATTAGAGATATTATAGCAGTAAACACAAAACAAGAATGTAGACAGAGAGAATTTGACACAAGATGTATGTGGGGAAAACCTTTTCAGGTAAAAAACCCCACACTCTAAAACCTACACAATGTATTATCTAAAATAGTCATATTTTACAATACACTTTCAATGCAAGTTCTTTCAAGATTCTTCAAATGTTGATTCGGGAGTTATTCCAGTAGCATAACAGTACCTATAAAAATAGTATGCAACTACAACTCCAAACTATACAATATATAGAGATTACAAGGCAAATATTGGGAGCATCTTGGGATAGGCATCCACCTTGGCCACATGGCCATTATCCCACATCAAAGGACACTTGTCCTTGTTGTAAATACATCCCTTACATCTGTCATACATGGTAGATTTGACTTTCCCAATATGGAGCGGTACAAGCTAAAAATAGACTATGATAGATGCTCTTACGCATCTTACAATTGTCATAGATTTTCCCAAGATAACAACCTTTAATGTTATAAGAGAATCCATAATACAATCCTAAATATAGAATATTCCTCTTACAACATGTCATAGGCCAACTTGGGCACCCAAATATGCCTTTCCCTCATGCAAATATCCTCACTGACACTTGTCATCACTTGTCATAGGAATCTCCAAACTTGGCTCTTACACATCATAGATTCTGTCAAATGGAATATTGTCTTCCACACACCACAAGATGTCGACACATGTCATATTAGTGCCACCTCAAATGGGATGCCCAAATCCATGTAGGTTTGACTTGACCATCCAAGTCACATTCTAAGTAAGATGACATGTCACCGTGCCACCTCAACTAAGTGACCAAACTGAATGTGCAAGTAATTACAACATTAGGCAATAAATCAATATATAAATAAATAAATAATGCTAAGAATTTTCAAAGGTTCAGACACCTTAATTCCTAACATTCTCCCATTTGTCAAACACCTTGCAAAAGGCAAAAGAAATGACAAAATTTTAATTACTAGGGGTCATGAGGTCCATAGACTCCGAACACCATCTGAACTTCTTTGTGCCCACTGGTTTCGTCTATGCATCTGCAACATTCTTCAACGTATCTACTTTCTCCAATAACACCTTCCCATCCTCTACCATGTATCGTACAAAATGAAACTATACATCAATATGCTTTGTTTTTGCATGGAAAGTCAAATTCTTTGCTAAGCAAATTGCACTCTGACTGTCACAACAAATAGTAATATGTCCTGTATCAACACCAATATCTGAACACAACCTCTTAAGCAACCATATACTAATACTTGTCTTCATAACTCTTAGATGATATTATATCCAAAGGTTCAACTTTTGATCAGTTCCGGAAGTATATCTTCAAATGGCATAAGTCCGGTAGAATAGAATACAGTGCCAATTAAAGCAAAACACATGTTTGTTTTGGTTCGCATTCCTCTGGTGTTAGATATTTAGTTATGTGGTTTTGAGGTGTTGTAAAAAATTTTATGAAGTGTCTAAATCTAGAATTACAAAGTCTGAGGTCCACTGGAAAGACAGTTATGAGCCATTGAGTACCGCTACATGGTTTGATAGTGACTAGCTATGACAGATTCTGTGTTTTAGCAATTGGTATTTTGCCGCATGTTAATATTATATTCTGCAATTCTATAGGTATGATTTGTGATGTCTAAGGAGACTTTGATATGATTTTGAGCAAGTCTTGTGGTCCACAGTGAACGTCGTGTTCTGATAGTTAGACTGAGTCAGTAACAGTCTATGTTTGAGGCTGACATGATAGTTTGATTTGTGTGTGGTAAGTTCTATTGATTAGAACTTTATCTTAAGTGGTTCTATAGCTGGAGCTGACATATGAGAAGGTATTTCAAATGTTATTTGGTTATGCTATGTATTTTGGTGAGTTGATTTGGCCGACAAGCTACAATTTTATTAACTATACACTTCATCTAAGTAGGCTAACCTAATGTGAAGAATCTAAGTGTTGCGGGTATATATATGAGATCAAATCTAGTGTTTGATATATGTGGTGTGCGAATATGAGTATATGTGGTGTGACATGTGAAGTATGGTGATTTTGTAAGGGTGACAAGTGCAGAAGAAAAGAGATCTTATTTTCATGTAACAACAGGTTAGTGAAATAGAGTAGTCAGAAATGAAGAGTTTTGAGATAGTATGTATGTGCTTCATTGGAGTTATAACCATGCATGTATAGATGCAATAAGAGTAGTTCAACTTGGCAGTGAGCCATTCTTCTTTCCTTCTTTCTTTCTCTAGGCAGTGAGCCTTCTTGAAGTGAGCACTTCTTTGGGCAATGCGCCCTAAGGCAATGAGCTTTCTTGTAATTTGATATTGATATTACATAATTATTGTGAGCTAACACTCACCGTGGTTTTTCCCAATTTTGGGTTTTCCACGTAAAAATCTTGGTGTTTGTGTGTGATGTTTTGTGGTTTCTTCTTCTGTGTTTTATTTTCTTTATTGTCATATGTAGTAAATGGAGTAATGGTTTAATAAGTAAAAGGTTTAATACAATATTGATTCACCCCACTCTCAGTATTCTAGGTGTTCAACAAAAGGCTTGGAAATTACCAAGGCAAAGTATAACACGAGCGTTTTATGCTTTGATAAAACATGTCACTTTAGATCCCTTTTCCTAGATTTTCTAGTTTTCCTTTTCCTTTCCAATTTCCCTTTAGATCCCACCAAATTTTCCCTATTTTACTATTTTCCACCTCTCCTCTCATTATTCTTCCCATCCAATGAACTTTCATTTTATCTTGTTTCTGTCACATTCTCCCAATTTATATCCTCATCCCTCCTTGTATGTCCTAGTTTTCTTGTTTCCATGTTCTTTGTCAATAAGGGAGAGGGAGAGGGAGGAAGAGGGAGAGAGGGTGGAGATGGAGGGGAGAGAGAGAGTGGGGAGAGAGATAGAAAGAGAGTCCTATTTTTCTTGTTTTCATTTCCTTCCTTGATAAGGGAGAGGGAGAGATAGGGAGACAAAGGAATGATAGGAGAGAGAGAGAGAGAAGCAAGAGATAGGGAGAGATAGATAGGTAGATAGAGAGAGAGGAGATAGATAGGGAGAGATAGAGGAGATAGAGGGGAGAGATAGGGAGATAGAGAGTGAACGAGATGTCCAGAGAGATAGGAAGAGAGATTAAGAGGTAGAGGGATGATAGAGATAGGGAGATAAGGGAGAGATATAGATAGGGGTTAAGGGTTGCTTGGGCTTAGGGGTTAGGGTTTAGAGAGAGAGAGAGAGAGGTTACCCAGGTTTAGGGTTTAGGGGTTAGGGGAATTATTTAGGGTTTATGAGTTTAGGGTTGCTCAAGTTTAGGTTTTAGGGGGTTAGGGTTTAGGGGAATTATTTAGGGTAACTTAGGGGTTTAGGGTTTCTCGAGTTTAGGGTTTATGAGTTTAGGGTTGCTCAAGTTTAGGGTATAAAGTTTAGGGTTTAGGTGAATTATTTAGGGTTTATGGGTATAGGGTTGCTCAGGTCTTGGGTTTAGGGTTTAGGGGTTAGGGTTTAGGGGTTCAGCATTGCTTAGGTTTATGAGTTAGGGATTTAGGGTTTGGGGTTTGGGGTTTAGAGAGAGATAGAGAGAGGGCACTAATAGTGATTGGGAGAGATATAGAGGAGACAATGGGGAGAGATAGGGAGATAGAGAGTGAGGGACATGTCCAGAGACAGGGAGAGAGATTGAGAGGTAGAGGGAAAATAGAAATAGGGAGATATGGTAGAGATAGGGAGATAGAGGTTTAGTTTTTCTTGGGTTTATGGTTTAGGGGTTAGGGGAACTAGGGAGAGAGATTGAGAGGTAGAGGGATGATAGAGATAGGGAGATAAGGTAGAGATGAAAGGAAGCTAGGTGTGCAAAAATCGCTTCCTAAACTAATCTAATGAGGGGAGAGGTATGCAAATTCATTTTAACCCTTAATATTGCAGCAATATTAATGTTATATCAGATATATTACAACAGCAAACACAATACAAGAATGTAGACAAATAGAGATTGACACAAGATATATCGTGGGGAAAACCTTTTTAGGTGAAAAACCCCACACTCTAAAACCTACAAAATGTATTATCTAAAACAATAATAGTTTACAATACACTTGCAATGTAAGTTCTTCCAAGAGTCTTCAAATGTCGAATCTGGAGTTATTCCGACAGCATAACAGTACCTGTAAAAACACTATCTAACTACAACTCTAAAACAATGCATTTTATAGAGATACAAGGCATATTCTAGAAGCTTCTTGGGATAGGCGTCCACCTTGGCCACATGGCCATTTTCCCTCATCAAAAGACACTTGTCGAAGCTGCAAATACATCCCTTACATCTATCATACATGGCAGATTTGACTTTCCCAACATGGAGCACTCCAACGCTAAAAATAGACTATGACATATGCTCTTACACATCTTACAACTGTCATAGATTTTCCCAACATAACAACCTTAAATGTTGTAAGAGAATTCGTCATACAAGACTAAATATAGTAAATTCCTCTTAAAACATGTCATAGCCCAACTTGGGCACCCAAAGATGCCTTTCCATCATGCAAAGATACTCACCGACACTTGTCCTCACTCGTCATAGGAATATCCAAACTTGGCTCTTACGCATCATAGATTTTGTCATATGGAATATCCTCTTCCACATGCCACAAGATGCTGACACATGGCATAATAGTACCACCTCAAATGGGACATCCAAATCCATGTAGGTTTGACTTGACCATCCAAGACACATTCCAAGTAAGATGACATGTCACCGTGCCACCTCAACTAAGTGACCAAACTGAATGTGCAAGTAAATACAATATTAGGCAATAAATAAATATACAGTTAAATAAATAATGTTAGGAATTTGAAAAGGTTGAGACACCTTAATTCCCAACATTCTCCCACTTGTTGAACACCTTGCAAGAGCCAAAACAAATGACAAGATTTAACTACTAGGGGCCAAGAGGCCGATAGACTCCAAACACCATCTGAACTTCTCTATGCCCACTGGTTTCATCACTGCATCTGCAACATTCTTCAAAGTGTCTACTTTCTCCAATATCACCTTCAAATCCTCTACCATATCTTGCACAAAATGAAACTGTACATCAATATGCTTTGTTCTAGCATGGAAAGTCAGATTCTTTGCTAAGCAAATCGCACTCTAACTGTTACAACAAATATTAATCTGTCCTACATCAACACCAATATCTAAACACAACCTCTTAAGCCAAATTGCTTCCTTAAAAGCATGAGTAGCTACCATATACTCAGGTTCTATCATTGACAAAGCAACCATAGGTTGCCGCTTACTCATCCAACTAATTGCACCACCAAACATAGTAAACACATAAGCACTGGTGGATCTCTTGCTGTTAATGTCACCTACCCAATCAGAATCCACAAATCCATGAATACACACAGAATGCGGAGGTCCTGTAGGATGACCATGATAACATTTGGAATACTCAGAAGTACCCTGCAAATATCTGACCACTCGCTTTACTACATCCTAGTGTACCCATCCAGGATTAGTCATAAATCGACTAAGGACTCCCACTACTTGGCCAATGTCTAGTCTTGTACAAACTATAGCATACATCAAGATGCCAACTGCACTAGCATAAGGTACTCTAGTCATATCCTCTGTCTTAGAAGGAGACTTTGGACAGTCATTCACAAATAAGTTTGTCCCCAATGAAACAAGAACACACAAAGATCTGCAATCTGCCATGCTGAATCTATCCAACACGGGCTTCACATACTTACTCTAGCTTAACCAAAGTTTTATGTTTACTCTGTCTCTTATGATCTCCATCCCCAGAATGTACTTGGCTGCCCCTAAGTTTTTCATTTCAAATTGTGCTGACAATTGAGACTTCAAATCAGAAATTATATTCTTACCATTCCCAATCAACAACATATCATCAACATATAGTGCAATAATGAGAATACGATCATTGTCAAACTTGTAATACACACAATTATCTGATTTCAAGCTCAGAAATGAAATAGACAACACAAAGGCATCAAACTTCAAGCACCACATCCTAGGAGATTGTTTCAATCCATACAAAGACTTCTTTAACTTGCAAACCAAATTTTATTTACCTTTTTCTATGTAATGCTTTGGCTGTGACATATAAATCTCTTCCTCCAAGTCACCATGAAGGAATGTTGTCTTCAAATCCACCTGTTCCACTTCTAAATCATAAGCTGTTGCAAGAGATAACATGAACTATATAGATGTCATCTTTGCAACGGGAGATAAAATTTCACCATAATCAATTCCCTCCACTTTTGAGTACCTCTTCGTAACCAATATGGGCTTATACTTCTCAACGTTGCCATCTACACCAAATTTCTTCTTGAACACCCATTTGCATCCAATAGGTTTCCATCCATCAGGCAAAGGCACCAAGTCCCAAGTTTTGTTCTTTTCTAAAGAAGCCATCTCATCTTCCATGGCCTCCTTCCAGGAACCTGCATCTTTCATGCCTATAGCCTCTATCATAGTTCTTGGCTCATCGGCATTAGTAAGCAAAGCAAAAGCACAACTAGAATCAAGCAATGTATAACCAAACCTCTTAGGTTGCTTTATGTTTCGTGTAGACCTCTTCAAAGGCTAAGGTTGAGGTTCTATTTCTTATTTGAGCTTTCAGAGCTACTAGAGCTCTCCTCATCATCAAGTCTCATAGGGTCTGTCAGTTCAGTCTTCTCAGGGGTAGTGGGAAACTAAATCACATCCTCTTTCTTTTCTTTCTCTTCTAGCTATAGAATAGTGGAAGAAGGTGTTAGCTCTTTGAAAATAACACTTCTGCTATATAACACTTTTTCAGCCACAGGATCCCAAAACTTGTATCCTTTCACACCAACACCATAGCCAATGAAAATACACTTAACATCCTTGTTCTCCAATTTTGACCTCTTCTCCCTAGGCACATGAGCATATGCCTCACAACCAAAAACACTAAGATGTATTATTGAAGGTACCTTATCAGACCACACCTCCATGGGTGTCTTACCAACAAGAGCTGATGTAGGAGACCTGTTTACTAGGTAACAAGTAGTGGCAATAGCTTCAGCCCAAAACTTCTATTCAAGGCCAGCTCCACTAAGCATACTCCTAGCCTTCTCTATTAGTGTCATGTTCATCCTCTCTACAACTCCATTTTGCTGTGGGGTGTATGGAGTTGTCTTATGTCTTTCAATCCCATGTTCTTTACAGAACCTATCAAATTTTGTGGAACAAAACTCACCATTGTTATCAGTTCTCAAACACTTAATCTTTTTACTAGTCTGATTCTCAACAAAAGCTTTAAACTCTTTGAATCAACTAAAAACTTTAGATTTGCTTTTGAGAAAATAAATCCATGTCCTTCTATTGTAATCATCTATGAAAGATACAAAATACACATATTTAGAGATCGAAGGAACAGTAACTGGACCAAACACATCAGAATGAATAAGATCTAATACACCAGAAGACTTATGAGAACTTGAGTAAAAATGAACATGGTTTTGCTTTCCATATATACAATGTTCACAAAAGTCAAAATTGAGATTACAATCATCTGACCCCTCAATGAGGTTTTTATTTTTAGGGTTCTAAGACCCTTCTCACCAATGTGGCCAAGTCTCTTATGCCATAAGATTATCTTCTCAGCAGGAAGTTTAACATCCAAAGCATGAGCACCCTTAGGTACCCAAAATTTACTACCATCAGAAGTTGATACAACAGATCCTTTAGTTACTGGTTCCAATGGTGGGGATGAAGTGACTGTAGCTCTTTTCTTCAAGTCAGAAGAACTATTACATTGTGAAATGCATGCCTCCAACTGAAATAGAGTACCTCTTCGAGTACCCTTCACAAGCACCATAACTCCTCTAGTCATCTTGTATCCTTGTTTCAAGAAGACAACTTGCACACTAGCATCATTGAATTTACTTACATAAAGCACGTTCTATGTCAATCTTGCGATGTGCATAACCCTAGAGATCCCCTTCACCCATCCATCAGGGAATTAGATTGTGACTCTTCCATGGCCAACTATCTTCAGATGAGAGTTGTCACCCAGGTACACTCTTCCACCATTGAACTCTTCATACTTTGTAAACAAGTCTCGATGCAAGGTCATGTGGAAAGAGGCACCAAAATCAATCAGCCACACATCATTAGATGCATGGGTGGCGAAGGCTGCAATGAAAGTATCACCGTCATCTTGTGACTTGTCAGAATTTGAATCTGGGACATTCTTCTTCTTTTTCTTTTTCTCATCATTGCATTCCTTTCAAAAATGCCCAATTTTTCCACAATTTTATAATGTTAGAAAATGTCCCTTTGGGGGCTTTTCCCTCTTTAGGTTTAGCTCCTGGGTCTTTAGTGTGCATTTAGGATATTTTACATCATATCTCAACATCCCGATGAGAAAACCCCTAAGTGTCTTGACAAATAGGACCTAGGGGGACTAGTTGAGATAACCCCTGCCCAAAATAGGTGGGGAGGACTTGGGCGTCCATGCCCTAGTCCTGCCCTATTTTGGGGTAGTCCCAATTTTTGGGTGTCCGCTTGTGATCATTATTTAGGTCCTATGCCGACATGGTAAGTTTGAATTATGAAATTCTTGGCGTGAGTGTTTGTAGTTGCATATAAAAGCATGTTTAGGCATTCATTTGTAAACTATATTTCAATTAGATGATTACTAGCAAGCTATTGTGTTCTAAAGGTGATTTAAGGCTTTCATTATGTTACAAGAGAAGATTTGTGTTGTCTATGCATTTGTGTTTGCAGATTTGAGCATCCATTTCCTCATGGAATGAAGAGCTTCTTTCTCTCATGAGATCTTCACTACAAGGTGACATTTATTATGTTTGTGATCATTTATTCATTTGGATTTTGCCTTTGTCTCACAAGGGCACACACTCTCTATCTAACAAAAGTGTTTGGAAGACTTAAGTGTCCTAGGGCTTGACTGAGGCAAGCTCCTAAACACCACAACCCCCTCCCAAAGTTTTCATGGTTGTAGGTTATAGGTTGATGATGCAGACAAAGTGAAGTTGCAAGAAGGCATATTGGAGTGTCAGAATTGTAGATCAAAGAAGAAAAGAGAACCCTAGACTAGGGCATCCACTCATTAGTCCTCGAAGTTCCATGACAAGAAAATCTCTAAAACAACAAAAACAAGTTACAGACCGAGTCTCTAGATCCCGACAAAAAGTAGGGCCTTGGACTTGGGTGCTCGCTCTTTTGTCCCTGACTTTTTTGCCTCAGAACCCCGAAAATAGGTGCATAGTTATTGGTTATTTTACATCTTTCTATAGAAGTATTTTCTGTTATTCATCTGTTTACTGTCATTTTCACATAATTAGGGTTTTGATGGATAATTAAGCATAAGAGAAGGAAAATTTATAATCAAATACCCTAATCCAAATTTCCCTACATTTGTAAGTGACCAAGGACTTGATAGTGCTCTGCCACTTGATCCGAAGGTCCTTGAATGTAACTGGTGAAAGGAGAATTCACACACTAAACTAAACAATCCAAAATTTTACCTTTTACAAGTTCCAACACAGTGCCTTCGACTTTCCAAGAGATTTGGATCTCCCATAGGATTTGGATCTACCCTTCTCAACTTTCTTGTCCTTTTTCCCTTTCTCCTTGGGTCTTCCACAAACTGCAAGAGCCTCTTTGGCCAACTCGGATGTCTTTCTCTACATCTCTTCAGATAACAGCGAAGACACTACCTCATCCATCTTGAACTTGGTTGTAGTGCTTCTGATGGCCATTACAAGATGATCCCACGAATCTAGTAAAGAACAAAGCAGGGTCATACACAAATCCTCCTCCATCTTCACACCAACAGATGTCAATTGTGCAACTAACATATTAAAGGCATTCATGTGATTAGTAACAAATCCTCCATCTTCCATCCTCAGAGAATATATCTTCTTCCATAGGAATAACTTGTTTACCAGGGACTTAGCCTAATAAACATCACGAAGTTTCTTCCATAGCTCCTTTGCAGTTTTCTCTTCATGAACATTTAACAGGACAAAATCATCCAAATAGAGTCTTACAAGACCCTTGGCTTTTTGATCCTTGAGATCCTAATCTGCTTGTGCCATTGCCATTGGTTTTGTATAGGAAATTGCTTCCCATAGGTCTTGTAATGTCAGAAAATGTCCCCTTGGGGGCTTTACCCTCTTTAGGTTTAGCTCATAGGTCTTTAGTGTGCATTTAGGACATCTTTCATCATAATTTGGCATCCCGATGGAATAAACCCTAGGTATCATGACAAATGGGACCTAGGGGGACCCCTTGAACTTAACCTTGCCTAAAATAGGGGGGAGGACTTGGGTGCCCGCGCCCTAGTCCTACCCTATTTTGGGTCAGGCCCAAATTTCTAGTGTCGATTTATGACCGTTATTTGGTCCCTAAGCCGACATGGTAAGTTTGAATTTACAAAATCTTGGCAGGAATGTTTGTAGTTGCATATAAAAGCATGTTTAGGCATTCATTTGTAAACTAGATCTCAACTAGATTAGAACTAGCTATCAACTTGTATGTGCATTGGTGGTTCAAGGCTTTCATTGTGTTACAAGAGCAGATTGGTGTTGTCTATGTGTTTGTGTTTGTAGATTTGAGCATCTATTTCCTCATGGAATTAAGAGCTTCTTCCTCTGATGAGATCTTCACTACAAGGTGGCATTTATTATATTTGTGATCATTTATTTATTTAGATTTTGCCTCTACCTCACAAGGGCACACACTCTCTATCTGACAAAGGTGTTTGGAAGACTTAAGTGTCCTTTCAGGGCTTGACTGAGGCAAGCTCCTAAACACCACAACCCCCTCCCAAAGTTTTCATGGTTGCAAGTTACATGTTAATGATGTAGACAAAGTGAAGTTGTAGGAAGGCATATTAGACTATGAGAATTACAAATCAGAGAAGAAAAGAGTACCCTGGACTAGGGTGCCTCCTCATTAGTCCTCAAAGTTTCATGACGGGAAAATCTCTAAAACAACAGAAACAAGTTACAGACTGAGTTTCCAGATCCCAACCAAAAAGTAGGGCCTTGGACTTGGTCTCCCACTCTTTTGTCCCCAACTTTTCTGCCTCAAAACCCCAAAAATAGGTGCACAATTATTTGTTATTTTAGATCTTTCTACAGAAGCATTTTCTGTTATTCATCTGTTTATTGTCATTTTCAAATAATTAGGGTTTTGATGGATAATTGAGCATAAGAGAAAGAAAATTGATAATCAAATACCCTAATCCAAGTCTCCCTACATTTGTAAGTGACCAAGGACCTGAGAGTGCTTTGCCACTCAATTTGAATGTCCTTGAATGTAATTGGTGAAAGGAGGATTTAAACCAAAAACTAAATAATCCAAATTTTATCCCTTAGAGGTCTCTATCAACAAGCATATCTTTCATTTTGAGTTTCCACAACTCTAAATTGCTGCCATTAAACTTTTCCACCTCAATTCTTCTGAATGTGCCTACCATCTCCTTCCTACAACAAGATTATAGAATACTCTACACAGACTCCCACTCAATCTAAGATCAGGTACAAAAAACCTTTACCCAGCAGCTAGGACCAAAACTGGCCAGGCTCTGATACCAACTAAAAGGAAGCTAGGTTTATGAAAAAAGCTTCCTAAACTAATCTAATGAGTGGAGAGGTATGAAAATTCATTTTAACCCTTACAATTGTAGCAATATTAAAGTTATATCAGAGATATTACAACAAAAAACACAATACAAGAATGTAGACAGAGAGAGATAGACAGAAGATGTATCATGGGGAAAAACTTTTCAAGTGAAACAATAAGAGTTTACAATACACTTGCAATGCAAGTTCTTCCAAGAGTCTTCAAATGTCAAATCTGGAGTTATTCCAGCCGCATAACATTACCTATAAAAACACTATCTAACTACAACTCCAAAACAATACATTTTATAGAGATACAAGGCATATTCTGGAAGCTTCTTGGGATAGGTGTCCACCTTGGCCACATGGCGATTTTCCCACATCAAAAGACACTTGTTCAAGCTGCAAATACATCCCTTATATCTATCATACATGGTAGATTTGACTTTCCCAACATGGAGCAGTCCAAGGCTAAAAATAGACTATGACAGATGCTCTTACGCATGTTACAATTGTCATAGATTTTCCCAACATAACAACCTTAAATGTTGTAAGAGAATCTGTCATACAAGACTAAATATAGTAAAATCCTCTTACAACATGTCATATCCCAACTTGGGTGCCCAAAGATGCCAAAGATACTCAACCACACTTGTCCTCACTCGTCATAGGAATCTCCAAACTTGGCTCTTACACGTCATAGATTCTGTCATATGGAATATCCTCTTCCACATACCACAAGATGCCGACACATGGCATAATAGTGCCACCTCAAATGGGACACCCAAATCCATGTAGGTTTGACTTGACCATCCAATTCACATTCCAACTAAGATGACATGTTACCGTGCCACCTCAACTAAGTGACCAAACTGAATGTGCAAGTAAATACAATATTAGGCAATAAATAAATAATGCTAGGAATTTACAAAGGTTGAGACACCTTAATTCTCAATAAGAGATATTGAGATAGGGTTTAGGTTTTAGGGTTAAGGTTTAGAGATTTAAGGTTTAGGGTTTAGAGGGAGAGGACCAATAGGGAGATATAGCAGAGACTGAGGGAAGAGATAGGGATATAGAGAGTGAAGGACATGGCAAGAGACATAAGGAGAGATATTGAGAGGTAGAGGGATGATAGAGATATGGAGATAAGAGAGAGATAGGGAGATAGAGGTTTAGTGTTGGTTGGGTTTAGGGTATAGGGTTTAGGGGTTTAGGGGTTTAGGGTTTCTTGGGTTTAGTGTTTAGTTGTTAAGGGCATTATTTAGGGTTTATGGTATAGGGGTTAAGGTTTAGATGTTTATGGTTTTGGGTTTAGAGAGAGAGAGAGAGAGAGAGAGAGGACCAATAGGGAGATATAGAGGAGACCGAGGGGAGGGATAGGGAGATATAGAGTGTTGGACATGGCTAGAGACACATGGAGAGAGATTGAGAGGTAGAGGCACAACAAAGATAGGGAGATAGGGGAGAGATAGGAAGATAGAGGATTAGGGTTGCTTGAGTTTACAGTTTAGAGTTTATGGGTTTGGGGATTAGGGTTTAGGGGTTTAAGGTTTCTCGGGTTTAGGGGTTAGGTTTTAGGGGTTAGGGTTAGAGTTTAGGGGCATTATTTAGGGTTTAGTTTTTAGGGTTTAGGGGTTAGGCGTTAAGATTTAGAGGTTTAGGGTTTAGGGTTTAGAGAGAGAGGACCGATAGGGGGATATAAAGGAGACTAAGGGGAGATATAGGAAGATAGAGAGTGAGGGACATGGCCAAAGAGATAGGGAGAGAGATTGAGAGGTAGAGAGATGATAGAGATAGAGAGATAGGGCAGAGAACATGAGATAGAGGTTTAGGTTTTCGGGCATTGGGGTTTAGTGTTTAAGGCTTTAGGGCTGCTCATGTTTAGGGTTTATGGGTTAGGGGTTAAGGTTTAGGGGCATTATTTAGGGTTTATGGTTTAGGGGTTAGGGGTTAAGGTCTAGAAGTATAGGGTTAAGGGTTTAGAGAGAGAGAGGACCGATAGGGAGATATAGAGGAGACTACGGAGAGAGATAAGGAGATAGAGAGTGAGGGACATGGCTAGATACATAGGAAGAAAGATTGAGAGCTAGAGGGATAATAGAGATAGGGACATAGGGGATAGATAGGGAGATAGAGGTTTAGGGTTGCTTGGGTTTAGGATTTAGGGGTTTGGGGTTTAGGGTTTAGAGGTTAATGTTTAAGGGCATTATTTAGGGTTTAGGGTTTATGTTTTAGGAGTTAGGGGTTAATGTCTAGAAGTATAGGGTTTAGGGTTTAGAGAAAGAGGACCAATAGGGAGATATAGAGGAGACAGAGGGGAGAGATAGGGAGATAGAGAGTAAGGGACATGGCTAGAGACATAGGAAGATAGATTGAGAGGTAGAGGGATGATAGAGATGGGGAGATAGGGGAGAGCTAGTAAGATAGAGGTTTAGGGTTGCTTGGGTTTAGGATTTAGGGTTTTGGGATTTAGGGTCTAGGAGTTAGGGTTTAGGAGCATTATTTACGGTTTAGGGTTTATGGTTTAGGGGTTAGGGTTAAGGTTTAGAGGTTTAGGGTCTAGGGTTTAGAGAGAGAGAGGACTGATAGGGAGATATAGAGGAGACTGAGGGGAGAGATAGGGAGATAAAGAGTGAGGGACATGGTAAGAGACATAAGAAGAGAGATTGAGAGGTAGAGGGATTATAGAGACATAGAGATAGAGGAGAGATAGGGAGATATAGGTTTAGGGTTTCTTGGGTTTAGGGTTTAGGGTTTAGGGGTTTGGAGTTTATGGTTGCTTGCGCTTAGGATTTAGGGGTTAGGGGTTAAGGTTTAGGGGCATTATTTAGGGTTTAGTGTTTATGGTTTAGGGGTTAGGGGTTAAGGTTTAGAGGTTTAGGGTTTAAGGTTTAGAGGTTTAGGGTTTAGGGTTTAAAGAGAGAGAGAAGACCAATAGGGAGATATAGAGGAGATTAAGGGGAGAGATAGGGAGATAGAGAGTGAGGGACATGGCCAGAGACATAGGAAGAGAGATTGAGAGGTAGAGGGATGATAGAGATATGGAGATTAGGCAGAGATAGGGTGATAAAGGTTTAGGGTTTAGGGGTTTAGGGTTTCTCAGGTTTACAGTTTAAGGTTGCATGTCAAAAGAAGTCACTCTATCTTGATCTCTCTCCCTCCCCTATTTAAACACTTAAAACACTAAAAACACTTAAAACACTTATAACTTTCCATGCACGAAAGCACGTAAAGTTTCCATGCTTTTCAAAATGTGCTCGCATTATAACACAAGCATGCTTTGGGAAGCAAAAAACATGGGAAAAAAGCATGTGGGATTTATGATTTAAACCCCACATGTCTATTATTTCCTGCTTTTCATGTGTTCTATCAAACAAGAAAATGCTTATTCATGGTGTTTGACATTTTAAGAATCATTGTTTGATAAATCCACCACCTTTTTTGTTTTTTCAACGTAGAAGAACTACTTTTACATGTTTTTGGACAAAAATTGATTATTTAAACTGAAATTTTCATGTTTCATATTGTTTCAAAGATAATTTTCATGTACTTTGATTGAATTCGATGATATATGTTTGTTTTTTCATAAATTTTGCTAATCCTATTAGAGTTATATAGGGTTCAATATTGAATATGAAGGAACTTGCCAAAAAGATCAAATTTTTGAGGATTTTGAAGCCAAATTTTGGAGGAATGGTCAACTCAAATCTTGAATTCTAGGGTATGTTCTTTATGTATTTGTTTACTTCACTTTATGTTCTTTAGATCAATCATGATCACTTAACATGGAACTATCTAAGCTTAAAAAGTCATCATTATGTGCATTAATAGAATTGGAATCATTAAAATATGATATATTCATGAATTTGTTGTATCTTAATTAGTTAACCCTAAAGAATTGTAAACATTGTCAAAATTGTAAGTACACATCCATGATTCTTCTTCTTGTCAATGTGGAAGTGAACCATGACCTTAAGAAACAACATCATGACATTCAAGACTATTTTGTACTCTCACAATTTTAACTATGTCATTGATACCTCCCTATAACAAAGTATTATCATCATTCTCTCTAATGTAACTAGTTGTATAAATATTTAAAATATAGTGTTATTGATGCTACAAACTTGATATATTTGGTTGTCATATAGTAATGAGTTGTCACTATCATCCTCTTAGCCATTTACCTCTAAAAAATTAGTTTGAGTTTCATTTATTGGACCTATACTAGATAAGTTCTTTGTTGTTTTCAAGTACCCTCTAAATTTTTTTGACTGCCATCTCTAGGTTTCTCCAAGAAATCATAGTGGTTAGGCTATAATAAACTCTGTATTTTAGTCTTTTTGACATCATAAAACTTAGTCAAAATATCACCAACAACTCTGTCATCATAATTAGCCTTAAAATTACTCCTTTCTTGATGATTTCATCCCTTGGCTATCTTGAATAGCTAATTCAAACTATAATTGATGCTCTTTGCATGTTCACCATGATTTTCTTCAAGTCTTGCATCATAAATCTAGTTTCTAATGTTAGTATTTTGTGTCTTAACATTCAAACATATCTATTGAAGGCAAGGAGTTTTTATTAGTGTCTTACCACTTAGACCAACTGTCACATCATTTCTAGTCAACCAAGGACATTATACTAACTTTTGAAGATTGCAACATAGTTAGTATTACTCAAAAGAGCTAAAACTTTAAGAGTTTGATCATGGTAGAATATGAGATTAACAATCAACATGTGCTCATCTATGTCATCAAGAACATCTAGGCCTAGACTATCATTACACATTACACTTCTAATCTAATCATGTCAAAATAAACAAGTTTGGATTCATTTATTAAACAAACATAATCATAAAAGACCTCTTCATTTCCACTCTCAATAGTGACATATAAACCATTCAACTCATGCTCATCATTCAGACTAGGTGTGCCATCATACTTAGTGTCTTCTTTGCTACCAATTGACTTTGATTGTGATGATTCAAAACTTTTAGTCCTTACAAGGGTACACCATACTTAGCTTGTTTGTCATAAAAATAATCACGTTGATTATTCATTATGCTTATAACATTATTATTGTGTTCCTTGTCATGAAATCCATTGGTTTTTTCTAAATTACCTTTGTGATCATTACTCCCATGACCTTGATTGACAATAGATTGCTGGTTTGAGATGACTTCATACTTGTCTTCATGATCTTCTCTAACATGACAATATAAGAATTTGGGTTGTCTTGTAACATGTAGGTAGGTCTAGTTTTACCTTGTGAGTCTCCATTTGAAATGGTTTGTCCATCACAATGTGCTTGTCATAACTCTCCTTAGTGCTAGTGACTTCTTGTATCTTGTCTTGAGTAGGTGTATCAATGGGAGGTTAAGAAAGCGTGTTTGAGAATATATGTTAAGAAAATGTGAAATTAACGTAGAGATTGTGAAAAGTGTGTTTGAGAAGATATGTTAAGAAAATGTGAAATTCACTTTAATTATATATCATTATATATTTTGAGATTTGTGCATGAGATTACTTTATTCTATTGTACCAAGATGGAATAATTTATCCATGTCTTATTCATGATGCATATATAAATCATCATCATATTGAGGAAACGAACAAAGACTCTAACACCAGAAGAGCATGAAGCTGAAAATGAGAGGAAAATAGAAAGAATGAGGTGAATTTGCCAAATTAGAAAATGGTCAACCATACAAGAAGACATGCCACCATTGACAATTGAAGAGGAAAATGACACAACTAATCAAGCTAAGAGAGAGATTGAATTGGTGGCACAAAGGGAACAAATGCAAAACCTCCATTCAACAAGGAAGTTGAATCTTGAAGTTGGAGGCACTCCATCATTCACAGGTCAAGTTGAAGGAACACCATCATTCTCCTCTCAAATTAGAGGCACTCCATCTTTCATAGGTGAAGTTGAAGGTACATATTCATTCTCTTCTCAAGTTAGAGGCATGCCATCATAAGGTACACCATATTATCCACCTTAACTTCAAGCCTTTTCATCTTTTCCATCTCCAATTGGAGGTACAACATCTATCCCATCTCAAGTAAATATTTAAGAAATTCCTAATGTTGATTTAATTTTACCAATGAAAACGCCTCCTAGAAGTTTGTATAGAAAGCCTAAGTTTCTAATTGATATCAATGAGAAAGTTTTGAAGCCCATACAGGATAAGAGTGTTGGGAAATGCAGTGTCTCAACCTTGTATATTTCCCGTAATAGTTATTTTCATTTAATATTTTCCTACAACTGTTATACATTGTCCATGCTTTGAAAATTGGTTTATTAGGTGTCAAAAGATGCCCACATAGTGGTATATTATGGAAGGCCTATTTTTAGGCATATTATCACAGATTATATGACATCTATAAGGGTCAAAAATAGGGGATTTCATTTTGGACGTGAGAGCTTATTTTTAGACTGAAATCTTGGCTGAGAAGCTTTGTACATGGTTTTGGAAAACCACAGATGGTTTCTTGTATATCCAGAAGTCTATAAATTGAAGGCTTGAGGAGTAGTTTGTATGTGTGAGTTTGCAGGTACTGTTATGCTACTAGAATGCTGTCAGAAATCATCCAGAGTTGATTACTGGTGATACTCCTATAATAAGCTTGCTCTACAAGTGTATGTAATCTTGTTATTGGATTTAGAATACATGGAGCAGGCTTTTCGAGTGTGGGGGTTTTCACCCGAAAGGGCTTTCCCCATGTATATTTGGTGTTTTGTGTTTCACTATTTATTTCATGTTTTGAATGTGCTTTTGGATTATTTGTAATTGTTAGATCAATTTTTAAAAGTTTTGCATAATGTTTCTCCTCAAGATTGGTGTAGGAAGTTGTTTCCGCTACTTTAACTTCCTTACAAGTGGTATCAGAGCCTGATCACCTTTGGATTCAGTTGTGGGTCATTGGGTTTTTTGTGCTAATCAAGGTTTGAGTGGGAGCTTATGTAGAGGATACTTTGTGATCTTATTGCAGATATTTTTTTCAGATGGCAATCATATCTAGGAGGATTGAGGTAGAGAAGTTTTCTAGCACAAACTTTGAAATGTGCAAGCTAAAGATGGAAGATCTGTTGATTGATCAGGATCTATGGGATGCAGTGGATGAAAATGTCCATAGTCCTGTGGATCTAGATTTAGCTACAAAATATAATGTAATAGATAGAAAAGACAAAGGTCTCATAAGATTGTGCCTTCAAGATTTGATTCTAATAAATGTCCATGAAGAACTCACTTTGAAGAAGCTTTGGAAGAAGTTGGGTGAGATATATCAAGCTAAATCTCTAGTAAATAAGATTTTCTTGAGGAAGAAGTTATATTACTTGAGAATGGAAGAAGGTGGATGGATTTCTAAGTATCTGGAAACTTTCAATATGTTGGTGACTCAGTTGACTTCAGTTGGGGTAAAAATTGATGAAGAAGAAGATGAAAGTAGATTGTCATTGATGTCTAAAAGGTTTTGGTCTTGACAGTTGTGAGTTGATCTTCATACAATCATCTTCATACAATCAGTGTAGTTGGTCTTCATGAAATCAATGTTTGCTTCACAGTGTTTGTTCCATGTTTTCAATCTTTATTCCCATGATGGTATGCTCATGTTTGCAAGTAATGAGTAGTCTTCATGTTGGTTTGCTTTGATGGCCATGGTTATGCTTAAGGATGATTTACATAGTGATGTAATTGATATTTATTCAGATGATGATCTTGATCTGATATGTCCCAGTGCCTCAGGAGTATGGAGCTTTTGTATGTCTTTACTTCATGGCAAAAAGATGCCTTTATTCATCAATGTTGATTGGTGCTAAGTTTGATTGGCAGAGGTATGAAGTTGATATCTACATATGATATGCTTCATTTTTTCATACTAATTTGATGGTTTGAAAATGGTGTTGAGTTTTGCATTCACAGTGCTTCAGGTGATAAATGTTATGGTGGTCATTCATGGTTGGTGATCAGGGTTATGAAACAGGATCTAAAATTGCATAGAATATCCTTATTTAATTTATGAAGAGTATTGATAAAAAAAATCTTATGATTTATGAAAGATATTTCATAAAATGGGATCATGGTTTATATTCAAGGGTGTTATTTAAAGATAGAATAAAGTAATTCAAAAGCATCAAATTGCTTTATTTAAATGAAGAGCCTGATTTACATTGGAGAGCATGCTTTATAAAAACAACAAAAAAGGCCGATGGAAAGTTTTAAAAAAAAAATCATATAAATACTGGTCCCCACAAAAAGTCATCAAAGACTTAATGGTACGAATGGAGATCAAAAGGTTTTTTTCAAATTTAGAAAACTTTTTTCTACACTCCCATTTAGGTGGCCTCTTGATGCCATTTTTTTATGACACTAAATAAAGTATGAGATTTTTGCAAAGTCATAAAAGGTGGGACGAATTTGGTAGAAAATATAAAAGATTTTTTAAAGACTATTTTTAATGGAGATTTTTGTGGAAGATTTTCTTCTAATTTTGAAGTCTACATCAGTGAGAATTTTGTGGAGATTGAAGACAAAAAGATGAGAATTTCTAAGAAGGGAAAATATTTTTTGTGAGAAGATTAAGTGTTTTTTAAAATGCTTTGAGGAAGCATATGAGTCTTTATGACTCTTTATTTGTAGGCGATGAGGAATATCTTGTGATGGGAATGGAGATTTTATTTTTGAAGATTTTATTGAGGAGTTAAATGATTTTTTTTAGAAGTCATTTTGTCTTTTCGCATATTGGATTTTGCAGAGAGGAGTTGAAGAAAATAAGATATTGAAGATTTTTTTTTGGAAAAGAATTTACAGGAGGTTCAACAAGATTGAGGAAGATAAAATAATGTGATTTTTGTTTTAGATGCAAGGTCAAGTTAACTTTCTTATAGGTGAATGAAAATTTGAAGATGATGAAAATGCAATCAAGTTTTGAAGATGGAAGATCAAAAGTTTTTTTTAAAATCTTATATATATGCAGGTGTATTGATTTTTGGGTGTGGATAAAAATGCAGTGTTAAAGACATATTTGAAAATACAGATGAAATCATGTTTATGCAGGAATGAATCAAACAATGATGAAGATATTATGCAACAAACTTAAAAATTGAACCATGTCAAGACAATATGCAATTGAATGTGCAGAGATAATTTAAATCAGGTGATTTGTTTGTACAGAGATACTCTGAATCAGGTGAATTGATTGTGCATCAGATGTAGTTTGAAGACATACACAAAGAAATCTATTTTGATTTTTGAAGGAAAAATAAAAGATGAAATTACAAATGAAGGATGTTGTATTATGCAGAGATGGAATAATGAATTGAATGGAAATAGAGTAACCCTCTGATTTTGTTTATCTCTTCTAATGGTGATTGTGTTTGCTAGTGAGGCATAGTATGCCAGTGAGACTTGTAGGTCAGTGAGACCTTAAATTTGTTAGTGAGACACATATTGTAGCCAGTGAGGCAGTTTTGGAGTGGTTTTTTACCCCAAGAGGGTTTTCCACTTGTGCAAAAAATTGTGTCATGATTCATGTTGTTTTCATCTGTATGTGTGTATGTTAATATTTTTCTTATGAGTTTTTGTTTACTCCTTTCATTCTCAGTTATGTGCATATGTGTAACAAATCATTGATGACTTTCTCTCTTTGTGTCTTGAAAGTTAAGAAATACAAAAAGGTTTCAAAATTTATACAATACTGATTCACCCCCCCTCTCAGCGTTGTCCTAGACTCCAACAAGTGGTATCAAAGCCTAGGTTCCTTTTTTTGAAGTCTAATAGGCTCAGGTAGGTCCTATTAGTGGAGTACCATGGGTAAGTGCAAAAGAAATAAGAATATGATAAATGTCAAGTCTTATTCTGGTCAAAAGGTGTTGGCATTGATGAAAGTAGATTTTCATTGATGTCAAAAGGTGTTACAGGTTCACAAGGTGTTGGCATTGGTATAGTTGTTCATGTTCATGATGTATACACTCCATTGGTTTCATATCATGTTGCAGTTGTTTTGTGTTTATGTTACAAGAGCTGGAATGGAGATACTTTTAGTGAAGATACTTTCAAGATCTCAGGACTTCATCTTGAGTGTTGCAGAGATTGTTCATCCTATGTTGTTCTTTGTTGAGGTGGATGTTGATCATCAGATGTTGTTGCTCAGGAAGACCTCAAAGAAGATCTTAGTTGTATTGGAATTGTTTGTATCTCTTATGCTTTGCTTAGAAGGATCTTAGTTGATTGAGACAATGTTTAGTATCATGATGTTCAAAGTTAGATCAGCATGTTTGGTATCCTTTTCATATTCTTCTACCATTCGAAGGCTCTTTTCCTTATGAGATCGGTCATATAGTTGAAGGACTTGGTTTATAGTGGAGATGGCATTTTATAAGATATTGAATATTCTTTATTTAAGGTGGAGAGCTCAATTTACAAATAGCATTGAATATAAAATATCAAAGGGGGATGATATTTTTATTAAAAAGGCATTGAAATTCCATCGAAATTCTTGTTCATAAAAAAAAGCATCATATATCATATAGCATCAAAGGTTTTATTTCTTATAAGTGGGTCGAATTCCTTTATAAAGTAGGAGCCATCGTATGGAGAGTTTGATTTTTTTCAAAAAGCCATTGAATATTATATATTCATTCAAAGGTCTTATATTTGAAGGAGAGCATGATTCATTATAAAAGCATGGCACGATTCATAAAAAGCATTGAATATGCTTTAGTAAAGTGGGGAGCTCAATTTTTTAGCATTGAAATATTTATGAAAAGCATGATTTTCATAAGGCATCGAAATACAACATGTAGACCATGCTTTTAGAAAAGCATCAAATATGCTTGGAGCCCAATGATTAAGCCATGTATGGATTTATTTATTTTAGAAACTTTATTTGTTTCTTATCTCCTATTTTATTGGGGGCTCTTAATGTCATTCCTATGATCTAGAATAGAATGAAGGTTATATGCCATTTTTGCAAGAAGTCTTTTGATTTTTTTTATAGGGGCAGATTATTAAAATCATTTTTCTTCAAGGCAAGAGAAGACAAGGAGGGCAAATTTTTATTAATACAGATGAATTGTTTGAGAAAAATGATTGACAATTTTTTTAATCTTTATTATTTGCAGAGATGTGTTTTAGAATATGAAAGGTTTGGAGATTGTCGAAGAAGATTTTATGAAGAAGAATATGAAGATAATTTGAATGTGTGCTTCTAGTTATAAAGTAGTATCATGTATGTGCTTCAAGCTATGACAATCTAGAGATGCTTATGACATTGATGGTGAGCCTTGTATTTCATCAAATCAGAGGCAAGTAAAGGTATTGGATCAGTAATGGCAGATGATAATGATAATGTTCAAGTACTAGTTGGTATTTGATTGTAAAAATATGTGAGGTGTTCATCTTCATATTTGTGTCAAGAAGTGGTATTATGTTGAGGTTGACATACTTGTTTCATTTTAGTAGGACAGTGCTCTTTTGTACAGATGGTGCAATGGTGATGTTTGTCTTTGTCAGAGATTGGTAGTGATATTTATGAGTAGTGATTTGTTAGTACACTTCAACATAGGGGGAGCAAATAGATTTGTGTCTTTATCATCATATGTCAAAAAGAGGGAGAAAGATAAATTGCATCATATAGTTTTTCCATCAATGACAAGTGGGGAGATTGATGAAAGTAGATTGTCATTGATGTCAAAAATGTTTTGGTCTTGACAGTTGTGAGTTGATCTTCATACAATTAGTGTAGCTGGTCTTCGTGAAATCAATGTTTGCTTCACAGTGTTTGTTCCATGATAGTATGTTCATGTTTGCAATCGTTATTCCCATGATGGTATGCTCATGTTTGCAAGTAATGAGTAGTCTTCATGTTGGTTTGCTTTGATGGTCATGCTTATGCTTAAGGATGATTTGCATAGTGATGTAATTGATATTTATTCAGATGATGATCTTGATCTGATTATGTCCCAGTGCCTCACGAGTATGTAGCTTTTGTACGTCTTTACTTCATGGCAAAAAGATGCCTTTATTCATCAATGTTGATTGGTGCTAAGTTTGAGTGGCAGAGGTATGAAGTTGATATCTACATATGATATGCCTCATTTTTTCATACTAATTTGATGGTTTGAAAATGGTGTTGAGTTTTGCATTCACAGTGCTTCAAGTGATAAATGTTCTGGTGGTCATTCGTGGTTAGTGATCAGGGTTATGAAACAGGATCCAAAATTGCATAGAATATCCTTATTTAATTTATGAAGAGAATTCATAAAAAAATCTTATGATTTATGAAAGGCATTTCATAAAATGGGCTCATGGTTTATATTCAAGGGTGTTATTTAAAGATAGAATAAAGTAATTCAAAAGCATCAAATTGCTTTATTCAAATGAAGAGCCCGATTTACATTAGAGAGCATGATTTATAAAAACAACAAAAAAGGCCGATGGAAAGTTTTTTAAAAAAAATTCATATAAAGACTGGTCCCCACAAAAAGTCATCAAAGACTTAATTGTACGAATGGAGATCAAAAGGTTTTTTTCAAATTTAGAAAACATTTTTCTATACTCCCATTTATGCGGCCTCTTGATGTCATTTTTTTATGACATTAAAGAAAGTATGAGATTTTTGCAAAGTCATGAAAGGTGGAACGAATTTGGTAGAAAATACAAAATATTTTTTTAAAGACTTTTTAATGGAGATTTTTGTGGAATCTTTAAGGCAGATTTTTGTGGAAGATTTTCTTCTAATTTTTAAGTCTACATCAGTGAGAATTTTGTGGAGATTGAAGACAAAAAGATGAGAATTTCTAAGAAGGGAAAATATTTTTTGTGAGAAGATTAAGTGTTTTTTAAAATGCTTTGAGGAAGCATATGAGTCTTTATGACTCTTTATTTGTAGGTGATGAGGAATATCTTGTGATGGGAATGGAGATGATTTTTTTCTAAGAATATGAAGAGATTTTATTTTTGAAGATTTTATTGAGGAGTTAAATGATTTTTTTTAGAAGTCATTTTGTCTTTTTGCAGATTGGATTTTGCAGAGAGGAGTTGAAGAAAATAAGATATTGAAGATTTTTTTTTGGAAAAGAATTTACAGGTGGTTCAATAAGATTGAGGAAGATGAAATAATGTGATTTTTGTTTTAGATGCAAGGTCAAGTTAACTTTCTTATAGGTGAATGAAAATTTGAAGATGATGAAAATGCAATCAAGTTTTGAAGATGGAAGATCAAAAGCTTTTTTAAAAAAAATCTTATATATATGCAAGTGTATTGATTTTTGGGTGTGTGGATAAAAAATGTAGTGATAAAGACGTATTTTGAAAATACAGATGAAATCATGTTTATGCATGAATGAATCAAACAATGATGAAGACATTATGCAACAAACTTACAAATTGAACCATGTCAAGACAATATGCAATTGAATGTGCAGAGATAATTTAAATCAGGCGAATTGTTTAGATAGAGATACTCTGAATCAGGTGAATTGATTGTGCATCAGATGTAGTTTGAAGAAATACACATAGAGAAATCTATTTTGATTTTTGAAGGCAAAATAAAAGATGAAATTACAAATGAAGGAGGTTGTATTATGTAGAGATGGAATAATGAATTGAATGGAAACAAAGTAACCCTTTGAATTTATTTATCTCTTATAATGGTGATTGTGTTTGCCAGTGAGGCATAGTATGCTAGTGAGGCTTGTAGGTTAGTGAGAGCTTACATTTGTTAGTGAGACACATATTGTAGCCAGTGAGGCTTGCCTAGTCAGTGAGACTTATATGTAGCTAGTGAGGCATGTTATGCAGAGATGGAATAATGAATTGAATAGAAATAGAGTAACCCTCTGATTTTGTTTATCTCTTCTAATGGTGATTGTGTTTTCCAGTGAGGCACAGTATCCCAGTGAGACCTTAAATTTGTCAGTGAGACACATATTGTAGCCAGTGAGGATTCTTTGTAGCTAGTGAGGTTTGCCTGGTTAGTGAGACCTATATGTAGCCAGTGAGGCATGTTTTTCAGTTAAGCTAGTGAGGCAGTTTTGGAGTGGTTTTTCTACCCTAGGATGGTTTTCCACTCATGCAAAAACTTGTGTCATGAGTCATGTTGTTTTCATCCATGTGTGTGTATGTTAATATTTTTCTCATGAGTTTCTATTCACTCCTTTCATTCTCAGTTATATGCATATGTGTAACAAATCATTGATGACTTTCTCTCTTTGTGTCTTGAAAGTTAAGAAATACAAAAAGGCTTCAAAATTTATACAACACTAATTCACCCCCCCTCTCAGTGTTGTCCTGGAATCCAATAGAAGAAAGGTGCCAATTTTTTTGTGTTCACTGCCAGACTCATGGGACAGCCTAGTCATGGCTATTGGGAGCACTGCAGTCATCTTGACAATGGAGGATGTTGTTGGTTCTCTACTCTCTGAAGAGATGAGAAGGAAGGTCTCTCTAAATGCCAAAAAGGATTTGAGTGTTCAAGGAAGACAAAAAGAATGAGGCAAAGATGAGAAGCAGCATGGCCATTCCAAGGCCAAGAATAAGGGGAGATCAAAATTTCCTAGTAAGTCCAAGGCATTATGCTAGATCTGTGGCAAGTCCTGACACTTCCGTAAGGAATGTAAAGAAGAGAAGAAAAAGAAGAAGAAGAAGCAAGATTTTGATTTTGAGTCTGAGAAAGAAGATGGAGATGCCTTTATTGCATCCTTGGCCACTCGTGTAGGTGATGATGCATGGTTGATAGACTCAGGTGCATCTTTCCACATGACTCCTAATAGAAATTGGTTTAGTAAGTATGAAAACTATGATGGTGGTAAGGTGTATTTGGGTGATAATTCTTTCCTTGACATTTTTGGTCGTGGTAGTATTCATGTGAATTTTTTTGATGGTAGAGTTAGACAATTTGATGGTGTCTTGCATATCCCAGGACTAGCAAAAAATTTATTATCTATTAGAAAGCTAATAGATGCGGGTGTGCATGTATAGTTTTCTAAGCAGGTGTGAAAATGGTGAGAGGTGCTATGGTGATAGTAAGAGGAAGCAGATTGGGTACATTGTACCAGCTTGATGCATGCATAGTTGAGTGCAATAGCATTTCTGATAAAATTAAGCTAGAAACTACTTTGTTGAAAAAAGAGATAGTTTCCTCTTCTGCAGATGGTCGTGGCTTCTAGGTACCCAAAGGTGCTTTGTCTATCAAATCAAAGTTGATTGTAGAGAAGACCATGTTATGGCACCAAAGACTTGGCCACCTTGGAGAGAAGGGTTTGAAAGCCCTAAAAAATAAGAACCTTGTTGAAGGTTTAAATGATTGTAATCTAGAGTTTGAATTTTGTGAACATTGTATTTATGGCAAACAGAACCACGTTTAGTTTTACTTGTCTTCTCATAAGTCTTCATGTATCTTGGATCTAATCCATTCGGATGTATTTGGTCCTATTGATATTTCTTCTATTGGTAAATTAGTTTATTATGTTACTTTATTGATGATTTCAGTAGGATAACATGTGTATATTTTTTAAAGAGTAAATCTAAAGTTTTAAGTCATTTTAAGGAGTTTAAGGCTATGGTAGAAACTCAGACTGGAAAGAAAATAAAATGTTTGAAGAATGACAATGGCAGTGAGTACTATTCTACATATTTTAATAGATTCTATACAAATTATGGGATTAAAAGACAAAAGACAACTCCGTATTCTCCTCAGTAGAATGGAGTTGCTAAAAGAATGAATAGAACATTGATGGAGAAGGCTAGGAGCATGTTGAGTGGAGTTGGTCTATGTTATTTGACAAATAATCTCCTACATCAGTGCTTGTTGATAAAATGCCAATGGAGGTATGATCGAGGAAAAGGCCTTCACTTAGACATCTGAGAGTTTTTGGTTGTGAGGCATATGTATATGTGCGTAAGGAGAAGAGAACAAAGTTGGATTCTAAGGCTATCAAATGTATCTTCATTGGCTACAACTATGGTGTGAAAGGATACAAGCTTTGGGACCCTCTTGCACATAAGGTAATTTATTCCAGGAGTGTTATTTTTAGAGAGACTAAATCTTCTCCTATTACTTTTCAGCCAAAATAGCATAAAGAAATTGAACATTAAAAGGATTTGATTCAACTACCTTCTATGCTTGAGAAAGTTGAATCGAGACCCCAAGATAGACAAGAAGTTGAGGAGAGCTCATCAAGCTCTGAATCTTTAGAAGAGGAAGAAGAGGAGGAAGAAGTGGAAGAACCTCCATCTCAACTTGTTTGAAGGTCTACAAGGCACATGCAACCACCTAAAAGGTATGGGTATTCACCTGATGATTGGAAGTGAATATTTGCTTTGAGTACTAACATTGATGAATTGAGATCTGTGCAAGGGGTTTTGGGTATGAATGATGTAGAGTCCTAGAAAATCACCATGGATGAAGAGATCACAACCCTTGAAAGAAATTATACATGGGACCTAGTGATGGAGACAGGTTGTCATTGATGTCAAAAAGGTATGGAGTTGATGATTTAGATACATCATAATGAAAGTTAGATTGGTCTTCATATGACAGGAATTGGATCATGCTTTTAGGACTTCACAAGAGTTTACTTAGTGAACATGCTTGATGAAGTTGCTTCATGTCTGTTTACGATGAAGTTCATATCTTGATGATTATGCTTCATTTGTGAAGGTTTGGGTTCTCATCATAAGAGTTCACATAAGATGATGTCCTTATAGTAGGATCTGCATTGCTTTGTGTCAAGATGATAATTGAGAATTTGTGTTGATATGTTACCTCATCATGTTCAAGACTTCATGTACTTTGAGGTTGTATTATTTTCATGCTCAAGATATGTCAAGATGCTTTCATTCCATCTTGATTACTAATGTTTTAGAGAGCGGTACTTGTAGAGAATGTTATAGGGTTCAGAGTGTTTGATAAAGTTGTTTTGATGGATCATCACTTTAAGGTGATATCATATCTGTATGTTGAGACCAGTGGGAGATTGAGATAAAACCAAGGATCATCAAAGGAGGAAGATGAAGAGATTGTAGGCAGAAGTGAATGTACAGAGATAAGGAAGATGAAAGATTATTTCATCTTAATGACATTGTGAATAAGGTTTTTGAAGGTGAATAGATTTTGTGTTTATAGTGAAAATGAGAATGCAGATTGGAGATTGTAGAAGAAGGAATATGAAGATGATTTATTTAGAAGAATATGAATGGATTTTATTTAAAAAAAATTTATGCAAATGCAGGTTGATCTAAATGTGGAAAATCAAGGGTTTAATGAGAAGTAATATAAATATGCAGGTTATGAAAATGAGGGTTTGTGTGTGTGGACAAACATGCAGTATTGAAGATATTTTTGTGAAAATTATGGTGAAGAGAAAATATAGATAAAACATTATGTTTTGAATCAAACACAGGCTGAAGATATTATGCAACAAACTCATAGATTGAACCATGTCAAACATGAAGACAATATGCAATTGATTGTGCATCAGGTGAATTGATTGTGTAGAGATCATGAGACTAATATTAAGATTGGATTGAGCATGATTGCAAAGGTATATGCAAAATTAGAGAAGACAGGTTATGTAATGGTGCAAATTAGATTGACTTGCAATCATTTCTTGCACACTAAGCAGTAAGTTTTGATGATAGTGATTATATTTTCCAGTGAAGATTTATGTGCCAATGAGGTTTGTATGGTTAGTGATACCTCTTTTTAGCCAATGAGGTGTGTATGGTCAGTGAGACCTGATTGTAACTAGTGAGGTTCTTGATTAAGCTAGTAAAGTATTTTGAGTGGTTTTTCTACCCCATGAGGGTTTTCCACTCTAGTAATCCTTGTGTTATGATTTGCCTCTATGTGTGTACTCACAGGCCTTGATTCATACTTTTCATTATTATACATCTGCATATGTGTTTAACAGTGCATTGATGTCTTCCTCTCTTTTTGTCTTTTAAATTAAAAGTTGCAAAGAGTTAAAAGTTTTCACAACACTGATTCACCCCCCTCTTAGTGTTGTCCTAAACTCCAACACCTAGTACCATTGCCTGAAGGATGCAAACCTATTGGATGTAAAAGGGTGTTTAAGAAAAAGATTGGTTCAGATGGAAATGTTGAATAGTATAAGGCACAGTTGGTTGCGAAGGGATACTCTTAGGTTGAGGGTATTGATTACGGTGAGATCTTTTCTCCTTTTGCTAAAATGACATCCATTCAGTTTTTATTATCTATTGTAGTAGCTTATGACTTAGAGGTTGAACAAATGGATGTGAAAACTGCTTTCCTTCATGGTGATTTGGAGGAAGAAATCTATATGACATAGCCAGAGAACTATGTGGTGAAAGGTAAAAGCAATTTTGTTTATACATTAAAGAAATCTCTATATGGCCTTAAACAAAGTCCTAGGATGTGGTACTAGAAGTTCAATACTTATGTGTTGAGTTTGGGATATGTGCAGTATAAATCTAATCACTGTGTATATTTTAAATTTGATGGTGATTGTTTCCTGGTAATTTCTTTATATGCTGATGACATGTTGTTTATTGGGAAAGGTAAAGGTTTAATTGCAGAATTGAAATCTCAACTCTCTATGCAATTTGAAATGAAAGATCTTGGTGCAGCAAAACACATACTTGAGATGGAGATCAGAAAAGATCATGAGAACAAAAAGCTATGGCTTGGCCAGAGTAAGTACATTTTGCAAAAGTTTAACATGTAGGATTGTAAACCACTTTGTGTTCCTATTACATTGGAAATGAAGCTCTCTATTTCACAATGTCCTACATCCCCATCAAAGATGGAAGACATGAGCAGAGCACCTTACCAGAGTGTAGTTGGAAGCTTAATGTATGTTATGGTCTGTACAAGACCAGACATTGCCCAAGCAGTGGGAATTCTTTCTCATTATATGTCTAATCCTAGAAGAGTGCATTGGGATGTAGTTAAGAGGGTCTTTAGATATTTGGAGGTATAATAGAGTACTCTATTTGTTTTTGTTCAAATGCACCAAACAATTGAGAGGGGGGATGAATCAATTGTCACAAAAACTTAAACACTTCTTCACTTACACATTAATAACTTATCCACAATTATTATGATTTAACAATGAAAGCATGAAATCAGAAACTTAAACAGAGATGCAACATTATACGCAAGAGACACCGGATTTTTATGTGGAAAACCCCAAGGTGGGGAAAAACCACAGAGATGTTTATCTCTCAAAATATATTACAATATTTGAAAAATGATGTTTAGGCTTGGTCACTCCACGGGCCCAGAACATACTAGCTTACTGCCATGAAGTACAACTAGGTCTAGCAGGCTCACGGCCTCAACCCTAAACCTAGAAAGATTACAATAAGGGCCATTAAACCCTGAGGGATATTAAACCCTACTAGTGGCTCACTACCAGGCTCACTGTCAAAATCACCATCTTCTTCATGTATGAGATTAGTACATTGAAGTACAATAGTTCCTCTACTCTACTCTGCCTTATCTCCTCACCCTTTTCCTTATCTTCCTATTTTTGCACAAGGAAACCTTTCCACGACTCAATTACAAGTATTTATACACTTCATCAACCATGGAATGATCATCAAGGTTGGCATTACAATCATCAACCATTGAAACAATCTCCAAGGTCAGCATTACAAACATTTACAAAATAGGTCCTGCCCTATTACAACATTATCCAAAGGAAATGAAGTAAAGATGTATGATGATCATGCCACACCTTAGGTAGGACTCAAACATGATCTTCCACGCAACAACACACTTCCACAATATTCAAGGAATCTCCACAATTATTGGAATTAACCAAGTTGGCCAAGACTAGTTACATTCTACATTATCTGGGAAAAATCTTCAACCACGATCTCAATTCCTTAACATGGACCAATGTCATCAGGAGAAACTGCACAAACCTTAACCACTTTAGCCATAGGAATCTTCTCACCGGATCACATGAACCTCACTGTCTTTGACTAACATAAAAGGAAGATAGCTTGCAGACTTCCAAAACATGAACCACTGCAATTGTAGGCACTTATCATCATCCCAGACTTCCCTCTATAACTATAGAGAAAAATGCTTTATTGCAGAGGAATGTGGAGTAAAATACTTTCTCCCTGTCACTAGAGAATAATCAGAGAAAGCAGGTTTTACTCAGGTGAATGCAACTCTCTTAATTCTTCACACTAGTCTCAAACTCAGGATTTAGTATCTTCAGACATCCCTTTAAATAACTTCAATCCGCATACCAATATATTCAACTAGCGAGAAATGTAGAGTAATCTACCAGACTATTCTTTAGCATATAACTCACTGTCTATAGTACACTTCACTATAACTCACTTCTTTCTTCTAGAGGGGCCAATTTTCTCAATATCCTCAACATACAAAGCTTCTAAATAAGTAATAGAATAGGACATAGTTGATACCAATGACAAAAAATATATGTTGACATCAATGACAACACCAATTAGGCACATACTTGCAATAATCTCCCCCTTTGTCATTGATGGCAATATATGATGTGAAAAACTGCAACAGCCATGAAGACAGGATTCTCCCCCTATCTCTTTACACATCTGCACTATTTTTTTTTGAGTTTTTCACATGACTTCTCTCCCCCTTTGACATCAATGGCAAAGGGCACATACTTGCACTCTTATGCTCTGATTCAATTTCTCTTCTGAACTCTCTGACTACTCCCCCTGAGAAGTATCCCTAAAAGAATCAATCCAGATCTGAAGAAGCACCACCAGACAGATGCACTCTTGTGCATCTTAGTTTATAGTAGGAGGGGTAATAACCACTAACTTTTATCTGAGATACTCAAAAGTATCCTTAGGCAAATGTTTGGTGAAAATGTCTACAATCTGGTCTTTTGTAGATACATATTCCAACTTGACTTCATTCTCTGTCACTTTTGCCTTAGAAAATGATATCTTATGGATATGTTCTTTATCCTTGAATGAATTACTAGATTCTTTGATATGTTTATGGAACTTGTATTATCACAAAAGATTTCAATTGGATCTTCATACAAATCTCTGATGTCCTTCAAAGTCTGCTTCATCCATAATGCTTGAGTGCAACTACATGCTGCTGCAATGTATTCTATTTCTGCATTAGACAAGGATATTGAATCATGTTTCTTTCTCAACCAAGATACCAACCTTTTTTAAAAAAAGAATGCACCTCCACTTGTACTTTTCCTGTCATCCACATCTCCGGCCTAATCTGCATCAATGTATGCACTGAAAGTGAAATCACTATCTTTTGGATACCACAAACCATATTCTATTGTGCCTTTCAAATATCTTAGAATTCTCTTGATTACCATCACATGTGACTCCTTGGGCTCTTCTTGAAATCTTGCCACATGAAAAACTACATGCATTATGTTAGGTCTGGTTTGAGTCAAATAAAGTAATCCTCCAATCATAGATATGTACCTTTTCTAATCTGCCATAGGTGAATCATCATTTTTTCTCAACTTACAACCGATTATCATGGGAGTATTTACCGATTTAGAGTCTTCCATCCCAAACTTCTTTAGCAACTCTTTCACATACTTAGACTAAGAAATGATGATACCTTTATCTAATTAATTTGTTTACAGACCCAAAAAGAAATTCATCTCACCAAACATGGACATTTCAAATTCACTTTGCAATGCTCTGGTAAAAATTGTGCACATACCTTTATTGCCTCCAAAGATAATGTCATCAACAAAGACTGCTACAATTATGATTTGTTCATCATTGATCTTAAAGTAGAGATTGTTGTCTATAGTACCTTTTCTGAACCCTATCTGTATCAGATACCTATCCAACCATGCATACCATGCCCTGGGGGCTTGTTTTAATCCATACAAATCCTTCTTCAATCTACATACCATGTCACCCTGATCTGATGACTAAGATCCTTCTGGTTGTTCAATATAGACTTATTCTTCCAACTCTCCATTCAAGAATGCAGACTTTACATCCATCTGATATACCTTAAAATCTTTGTAGGCTACAAATACAAGAAACATTCTTATGGATTCAATCCTTGTCATTGGTGCAAATGTTTCCTCAAAATCTATTCCTTCAACTTGAGAGTATCCTTTGCATACCAACCTTGCTTTGTTTCTTACTACTTCACCATTCTCATTCAGCTTGTTTATGAAAACCCAATTGGTACCAATTACATTTTTATCTGCTGGTCTGGGAATAAGATCCCAAGTCTGATTGTTCTTTATCTGCATCAATACTTCTTTCATAGCCTTTACCCAATTCTCATCATTGCAAGCTTCATTCATAGTTTTAGGTTTAATCTTGGAAATCAGACAGAAATTTACTTGTTCTTATGTAGCTCTTCTTTTGGTCAAAATTCCTTTACATTTATCTCCTATCATTTGATCTTTAGAATGATTAAGTTTTATATACCTTGGTGTCTTGGCAGCACTTTTTGGAGCTTGATCCTCTTCATCTAAGCTATCTTCATGATGCACCACTTTTGAAACATCTGGTTTATCTAATTCATATCCACTTGATTTTGGAGACCTTTCCTTGCTTTCATCGACTTTGACATTTGTACTCTCAATGATCTTATTTAGCCTCTTATTATAACACTGGTAGGCCTTGCTCTTGGTTGAGTAACCAAGGAAGATTCCTTCATCACACCTAGCATCAAACTTGCCTAGATCTTCTTCTCTTTTGATATAACATTTGCTACCAAAAACTTTGAGATATTTCATAGTAGGAATTTTACCAAACCACAATTCATAAGGAGTCTTAGAACTGGTACCTTTGACTTGGACTATGTTTAGGATATATACAATAGTGTGAATTGCCTCTCTCCAATATACTTCTAGAAGAGCAGCATCCTTCATCATGATCCTAGCAGCTTCTTGAATTGTTTTGTTCTTTCTTTCAATGACTTCATTTTATTGTGGAGTTCTAGGTGCAGATAACTGTCTCTTTATCCCATGTTCTTCACAAAAGAAATTCAATTCATTTTATGTGAACTCTCCTCCTCTATCAAACCTTAAACATTTGATCTTCAAATCCATCTCATTTTCAACTATTGCCTTAAATTCTTTGAACTTACCCAGAGCTTCTGATTTTTCTTTCAAAAAGGAGACCCAAGTCATTCTAGAATAATCATCAATAAGAAACATGAAATACATGTCTCCTTGCAAATGTGTTACTCTGGTAGGTCCACACAAATCTGTATGCACCAGTTCTAGTAATCCATCAACTTATTGGTCCTTACTTTTGAAACTTGTTCTTGTTTGTTTACCAAATTAACACTTCTTCCAAATAGGATTAGTAGGCTTCACAAGCTTGGGCAAATCTGTAATAGCTTGTGCAGTACTTATCATCATAATGTTATCAAAATTGATGTGACACAACCTTCAATGCCATAGCCAACTTTCATCAGTCTGAGCCAACAAACAATAATTATCAGTTCCTTTCAAGTGATAGATATTACCTCTAGTCTTCTTACCAGTTGTAATGATTGTTCCAGAGCTTTCCCTAATCTTGCATCCATTGTCCTTGAAGCTTAGGTCATAACCTTTGTCACACATCTGACCCACACTCAAAAGATTGTGCTTTAATCCTTTCACATACAAGACATCTTCAGTATTATGCTTACCATCAAAAGAAATAGATCCTTTTCCACAAATCTTACCAACTGTATCATCTCCAAACCTAACCAGTCCACCATCATATCTTCCCAAACTCACAAACTTACTTTTGTCACCAGTCATGCAGTGAGAGCAGCCACTATCAATAACCCATTCATCTTTGTCTTTAGCAACCTAAGCAGCCAAAGCACTTTTCATTGATTTTTCTTTCTTCGCACAGCTAGTAGGATTAGTAGACATGGGTTCTTTAATAGAAACAAACAAGCATTCATTACCAGAAGTACTAGAATTATCCGGTTCACCATTATCTGATACTTCATCATCGTCAAGATCTTCAACATAATAACATTTCTTTTGGATCCTAGGCCTGTTCTCATATCTTCTCCTATTTCTTTCAATTCTTTCAGGACATCTAGAAGCAAAGTGGCCTACTTTACCACAAGAAAAACATTTGAAAGGTAATTTACCTTTAAACTTATTGGATCCTCTTTGCGGTCTATCCACAAAGTTGCCTTCAATTTCATCAAACTCATCATCTGATTCTACCATGTACTTTTTTGATCTGGAGGTTTTACCTGAAGTACTGACCTTGAAGGTAGTCTCTACTTTTGGCAAGGCATCACCAAACTCTCTCATTTCAAATGCAATAAGCTTACCAAGAAACTAATCTCTATCAATATCCTTTACTTGCATAAATTCTTCAATTGCAGCTACCTTGTGACTGTACGACTTTGGCAGTGATCTGAGAATTTTGATTACAACTTCCTTATCACCAAGAGTTCCCCCATACCTTTTATTCCGGTGACAAGTTCATCAACTCTTTGTATAAAGGCTGTTATGTTTTCATCTTCATTCATCTTCAAACTTTCATATTTCACTTTCAGACTTTGTAGCTTGGCCTCCTTCATAGATTCATCTCCCTCATATAGATTTTTTAGCTTTTCCCATACCTCATTTACAGTTTCAAGATCCACCACTTTTGTCAGTACTAATTCATTCAATGAACTTAACATAGCATCTTTTGCTTTAACATCCACTTCATATTCCTTGATTTTGTCTTCAGTCGTCAAACCATTTTGAGGCAAGGTGTATTTTATTTCTATAGCTTTCCATACTTTGTAACCAAGACAAAGAAGATGAATTTTCATTCGTGCCTTCCAAAGATCATAGTTCATCCCATAAAAATGTGGCGCTTCCTTCTTATAAGACATTTGAATCTTCCTCATGCTATTAGACATTCTTCAGATGAACTTGGCTCTGATACCAATTGTTTAAATGTGTCAAACAATTGAGAGGGGGTGAATCAGTTGTCACAAAAAATTAAACACTTCTTCACTTACACATTAATCACTTATCCATAATTATTATGATTTAACAATGAAAGCATGAAATCATAAACTTTAACATAGATGCAATATTATACACAAGAGACGCCAGATTTTTACATGGCAAACCCCAAGGTGGGAAAAAACCATGCAGAGGATTAGCTCTCAAAATATATTACAATCTTTGAAAAATGATGTTCATCCTTGGTCACTCCACGGGCCTAGAACATACTGGCTCACTGCCATGAAGTACAGCTAGGTCTAGCAAGTTCACTGCCTCAACCCTAAACCTAGAAAGATTACAATAAGGGCTATTAAATCATACTGGTGGCTTACTACCAAGATGACCAACTTCTTCATGTCTAAGATTAGTACATTAAAGTACAATAGTTCCTCTGCTCTGCTATGCCCTGCTCTACCTTATCTCCTCGCCCTTTTCCTTATCTTCCCATTTTCACACAAGGAAACCTTTTCCATGACTCAATTACAAGTATTTATACACTTCATCAACCTTGGAATGATCATCAAGGTTGGCATTACAATCATCAACCATTGGAACAATCTCCAAGGTCAGCATTACAAACATTTACAAAATAGGTCCTGACCTATTACAACATTATGTAAAGGAAATGAAGTAAAGATGTATGCAGATCATGCCACGCCTTAGCTAGGACTCAAACACAATCTTCCATGCAACAACATGCTTCCACAATCTTCAGGAAATCTCTGCAATTACTGGAATTAACCAAGTCGGCTAAGACTGGTTACACACTACATTATCTGGGAACAATCTTCAACCATGATCTCAATTTCTGAACATGGACCAATGTCAAAATAGGAAATGATTAGGAGACATCCACAAGCACATTATAATCATTAGGAGCAACTGTACAAACCTTAACCACTTTAGCCATAGGAATCTTCTCACCAGAACACATGAAATTCACTGTCTTTGACTGACATAAAAGAAACATGGCTTGCGGACCACCAAAACATGAACCACTGCAATTGTACGCACTTATCATCATCCCCAACTTCCCTCTAGAACTATAGAGCAAAATAATTTATTGTGAAGGAATGTGGAGCAAAATACTTTCTCCCTATCACTAGAGAATAATTAGAGAAAGCAGGTTTTACTCTAGTGAATGCAACTCTCTTAATTCTTTACATCAGAGGCTCAAACTTAGGATTTAGCATCTTCAGACATCCCTTTATATAACTTCCAATCTACAAACCAATATATTCAACCAGCAAGAAATGCAAAGTAATCTACTGGACTGGTCTTTAGCATACAACTCACTATCTATACTACACTTCACTGTAACTCACTTGTTTCTTTCGGAGGGGCCAATTTTCTCAATATCCTCAACATATAAAGCTTCTAAACAAGTAATAGAATAAAACATAGTTGACACCAATGACAACAAAGATATGTTGACATCAATGACAACACTGATTAGGCACATACTTGCAATAGTTTTAATGTTACAGGAGATCAACATTCCCTGAGTATTCATGGCTTTGTGGATTCAAACTGGGCTGGTGATGTTGATAGCAGAAGATCCACTAGTGCATATGTGTTTACTCTTAATGGTGGTGCAATTAGTTGGATGACCAAGCGACAGGCTGTGGTCACTTTGTCTACTACTGAGGCAGAGTACATGACAGCTACTCATGCCTGTAAAGAAGCCATTTAGCTGAAACATTTGTGTTTAGATATTGGATTGAAATAGGGTGTAGTTATAGTTTATTATGATAGTTAGAGTGCAGTCTTCCTTGAGAAGAATCCAACTTTTCATGCCAGGACCAAACACATTGATGTTCAATATCACTTCGTGAGAGATATGGTCGAAGATGGTAGGGTGAAGCTGGAAAAGGTAGACTCTGGTGACTGTTGCAGATGCATTAACTAAGCCTATGAGCATAGAAAAATTTAGGTGGTGTTATGAGTCTATGGGCATTTTGGCCCCTAGCAGTTGATCCATGATGGTGTTATTCCCCTAGCTCTTGCAAGGTATTCGACAACTGGGAGAATGTTGGGAAATGAGGTGTCTTAACCTTGTATATTTCCTATAGTAGTATTTTTATTTAATATTTTCCTACAGCTATTACACATTGTCGGTGCTTTAAAAATTGGTTTATGAGGTGTCAAAAGATGCCCACATAGTGGTATATTATGGAAGGCCTATTTTTAGGCATATTATGACAGATTCTATGACATTTGTAAGGGTAAAAAATAGGGGATTTCATTTTGGACGTGAGGACTTATTTTTAGACTGAAATCTTGGCCAAGAAGCTTTGCACATGGTTTTGTAAAACCACATATGGTGTCTTGTATAGTCAGAAGTCTATAAATTGAAGGCTTTAGGAGTAGTTTGTATGTGTGAGTTTGCAGGTATTGTTATGCTATTGGAATGCTACCGAAAATCTTCTAGAGTTGATTATTGGTGATACTACTATAATAAACTTGCTTTGCAAGTGTATCTAATCTTGTTATTGGATTTGGAATACATTGAGAAGGCTTTTGGAGTGGGGTTTTTCACTTGAAAAGGTTTTCCCCACGTATATCTGGTGTTTTGTGTTTCACTATTTATTTTATGTTTTGAATGTGCTTCTAGATTATTTGTAATTGTTAGATCAATTTTTAAAAGTTTTACATAATGTTTCTCCTAAAGATTGGCATAGGAAGTTGTTTCTTCTACTTTAACTTCCTTACAAAGAGTTCCCAAGCATACTTGCCAAAGATATGCCAATAAGATATGGAAATCATTATTTGAGAACTTAAATGAAACTGGAAGATGTCAACTATTTGTTGAATTGATGAGAAATATAAAATTTAGGCCCATTATGAAGTTTCTTGGCCTAAGAACATCAGATTCCTCAAGTGAAAAATCAATTGTAAAGAATTTAATGAGTGCATATGAGAGTGTGGGTTCCACCTCACGCATCAAGGATAGTAATGCCAAACAACATGTCATTACATTGACAATAGTAAGCCAACAAAAAAAGAAATCTCACCTTATTAGAAAGACAAGTCATGCATTGAAAATAAGTAAAAAAACTCTATTGAGATCTGTTGGAAGATGTGAAAGAGTTGAGGACCCAAATACTAATGAATTGTGGGCATTCTCTAGGAGATTCCCATGAAAAGACAAAGTTGTTTTTGAAGCCTTGAGATCTCTCATTGAAGAATTCTAGAAAAAAACACAAGGGTATTCCTAATGCAACAATTGTTGTAAGAAGGAGAATTGGTTGTTGAAACCGTGAGCCACATCCAAAGCATTTTTTGGTTGTGACTCAAACATAATGTTTCAAGAAATTTCAAGAGATGTATCCTCAAGTAAAAATTAGCCAAAGGTATTTTGAAATGGTAAAGCCTTTTTATGTCAAAATAAATCACACACGCACAAATTGTTGTAGAGTACCTATTGAGTTTCCTAATCATTATGATGTTTATAGATATATATGTGTAGATTTGCATACTAATGATGTTTTTTAGGAGTGTAATGTAAAGTGTCCACCTAGATCTTCAAGAGATTTCATATCGATCATCTTATGCTAGAGAGTGGATGGTAAATTATTCAACAATAGCTTATGCTTGGATGACATGTGTGATCAATGTGGTGGGTTGCAACATTTACCAATTTCTCAACATATGGAGAACACACATGAAATTGAGAATGAGTTAGTAAGTTTTGGTAAATACAAGATAGTGGCATATAGTATGAAAGATGTCAAAGAAGAAAAAAGGTGTGAATTGGTTATTCAAAAGATTCCAGTGTATCAGTTTATCTCTATTTTCTGAGATAATATAGTTTACGAGTATGCAAGGCATACCCATAGAGCTCAATGGTTGGACCTGCAATTCAAGTTATGCAAGGACACGTTTCCACTTGGTACCATCGTGTTTGTTGTTGAATTTGCAAAGAACTACACACTACAACCATAGAATGAGGTGCAGTCACAATATTACAACTCTACGCAAGTTGCTATATTTTTGCAAATAACATTCATTCATGCAGAAGATAGTAAAGAGGATGACAAGAAGATCTTGAGGGAATGTCATTTTCATATCATTAATGATCGTACACATTCTATGGAGTTAATGCAAGGTTTCTTTTAGATGTTCTACCGTGATTTGGCTAGTAGGAGCGTATCATTTTGTCAACATATCATATGGTTAGATAATTGTGCATCACAATTCAAGAACTCGTGGATGTTCTATTGGTTGATCAAGATGCATAAGATGAATGGTGTTCAACATATGTAGAATTTTTGTGAGACCGAGCATGGAAAGGGTGAGCATGATGGTGCAAGAGCATGTATCAAAAGAGCATTAGCATGAGAAGAGTTGAAATACAAAGACAATGCAAAGTTGATAAATGCAAGATCTATTGGTGAATGGTGTAATGCTACAATGGGTCCAGGTAATGAAGGTAAGTCTATAGTTCATATATATTTTTGGTTGGTTGATGATACTAACATTGCAAAATATGAGGACTATTGTACATTGACAAGATTGAGTGAGCTACACTCTTTTAGATGCTCTAATGCAGGTTCATGGAGTATTAATATGTGGAAGATGATATGCTTTTGTTCTTCATGTATAGATGAAGCTTGGTATGATTGTGTGTCAAAGGAGTGGGTCAATGACTGGTGTACAAGAAGCCTAAGCCTGATTGACATGTATCAACTATCAACAACACTATAACTGATAGAGATTGAATCATCAGTTGACTATGACCATGTTTCAGATCTAGTTGAACCAGGTATTATCAGCATTCAAATTTAATAAAATTCAATATTCCATCTTATTTTGTAGTTTTTTTATATTGTTGACTATATTCATCGAACTGAATGCACGTAAAAATGCATGACATTTTAATGCAGTTATTGTAGCTAAAGACAATGAAGAAGGAACAAATTATTATTTGTGTCATGTTGAGGGAAAAAATAAAATTAGATGCCCCTGTTATAGATGGAGAAAACATCGAGTACCCTACAGGATCAGTGGTTGTTATTGGAACATGACTTAGAAGGTACCCAGTAAAGAAGTCTAATGTGTGGTTGTTCGAGAACTTTGACACACATAGAAAGATTCTTCATTATTCTAACCTTGTTGTGGCATCAAACGTTCATTTGATAAAATATGGGGGTAGACCATTGAATAGGACCTTGTGGAAGGTTTGTGAGTCTGATTACAAGGAAATACTTGACACAATAAAAAGTAGAGTAGACCTAGATGGGTCATTAGATTGAATTAGTGGAATGATTAGAAGGTATGTTACTTTTCTTTGCTATCCTTATTTCACCTTCTATATTGTAGCTACTCATTTTAGCTAAATAGTGCAATTGCATTTGCATGTAGGATTTTAGTATGATGGAGGTAGGCATAATCCTTATGAAGTTGCCCTTGGAAGGAAAGTAAGGTAGGTTTTTATGATTATTTCATGATAATATGTCCTTTACTTATTATTTCATAATGAGTTTTAATGATGTTACTATGAGTTTTAGCGATGTTACTATGAGTTTTAATTCATTTTAATGATGTTACTATTTCATAATGAGTTTTAATGAAAACCCTCATTTGTTTCTTCACATTTGTTGCTAATAATTGATATTAGTGGTAAGGGCAGCCTCAATTGATGCCCTACAATACATTGGATCAAGTGAGAGCACCTTTATAGTACTAAATTTTCATCTACTAGAAAGGTATTATGACTGAATTTTTACATTCAACATCTTCTGGGGCCAAACAGATGGTGCCATCACATCCAGGTGGGTGGGTAAACACTAGGGGAGATGTATTTTTGGTTGCAAAGCATCATGGTTGTTCTCGGCTATATCAAATGCAGACAATCTCTCAAGATCCCTAAGACAAAAAAAGGTGTCTAACTTTGGACCGACTGTTCCATCAAACTGGGACACCTAAGAACATCTTATTGCATGTATAGGTGGATGTCAGGTCCACCTACAAACACCTACCTTAATTTTTTTTAAATCAATTTCATTTGCCTATGGTGGCAAGGAACACATTGTTCCAAGATGCTTGAGTTTCATGCAGTGGAAAGGTGCTAGGAGTAACATTTTGCATTCCATAGCTCGTGGAGCTGAACTGACTATGCCAACATGTCGGGGTGGGTAGGTAAATGCTAGGGGAGGTCTCTTTTTGTGAGGCCAAGCATCCCAGTCATTCAGGGCAGCAGGCTACCAGCAAAGTCCCTTATGATCCCTAAGAGAAAAAAATTGCCAAACTATGACGAAGAAGTTCTTAGAATTTGTGGTAGCTAGGAACATTTTGTTTAGACCTACAAGTGCACATGGGGTGCATCCACAATAACCTCTCTCAATTTTGGTCAACTCAAATCCATTTGACCATGCCAAAATCAAATGCATTCTTGCAAAATGCTTCAGTTTCATGCAGTGGAAAGGTGCTAGGAGTGAGATTTTGCATTCCACAGCTCGTGAGGCCAAACCAACTACACCAATGCCTCAGAGTGGGTGGGTAAATTCTAGGGGGGTCTCATTTCATGTACCAAGTGTCCCAGTCATTCGAAGCAATAGGCTACCGACAAAGTCACTTAAGATCCTAAGAGCAAAAACTACAAAACTTTGATGGAGCATTTCTTAGAATTCATGGTAGCTGGGAATGTTCCATTTAGACCTACATGTGCATGTGGGGTCCATCCACAATAATCTTTCTTGGTTTTGGTCAACTCAAATCCATTTGACTGTGTCGAAATCAAATGCATTCTTGTAAAATGCTTCAGTATCATGCAACACAACCTTGCCAGGTGCCATAATTTTTGTTTTGCTCATAATGGAGCTGAACTAACTATGCCAATGCACATAGGTGGGTGGGTAAATGCTAGGGGAGGTCTCTTTTTGTGTGCCAAGCATCCAAGTCATTCTAGGTTGTAAGCTACTGACAAAGTCGAAAGGTGTTAGGATTGAAATTTTGCATTCCATAGGTTGCAAGATCAAACTCACTATGCCAACATGTCTGGGTGGGTAGGTAAATGCTAAGGGAGGTCTCGTTTCATGTGCCAAGTGTCTCACTCATTCTAGGCTGCAAGCTACTGATAAAGTCGAAAGGCGATAAGAGTGAGATTTTGCATTCCATAGCTTGTAGGGCCAAACCGACTGCGCCAAGCGTCCCAGTCATTCATGGTAGCAAGCTATCGGTAAAGTCCCTTAAGATCCCTAAGAGCAAAAAAATGTCAATCTATGATGGATTAGTTCTCAAAATTTGTGGCAATAGAGAACTTTTCATTTGCACCTACAAGGGCATGTGGCATCCATCTACAATAACCTTTTTTGGTTTTGGTCAACTATAGTTTGTTTGACCGTACCGAAATCAAATGCATTCTTGTAAAATGCTTTAGTTTCATGCAGTGGAAAGGTGCAAGGAGTGATATTTTGTATTCCACAGCTTGTGGGGTTGAACTGACTATGCCAACGCGTTGGGGTGGATGGGTAAGTTCTAGGGGAGGTCTCATTTTGTGTGCCAAGTGTCCCAGTTGTTCGAGGAAATATTTTACCGACAAAGTCACTTAAGATCCTTAGAGCAAAAACTACCAATTTTTGATGGAGTAGTTCTCAAAATTTGTGGTAGTTGGGAATGTTCGATTCAAACCTATAGGTGCATGTGGGGTCCTTCCACAATAACTTCTCTCAGTTTTGGTCAAATAAAATGCATTCTTGCAAAATGCTTCAGTTTCATGCAACACAACCTTGCTAGGTGCCATTTTTTGTTCTTCTCATCATGGGGCCAAAACTGACTACACCTACACGTCAGTTTGAGTAGGTAAATGCCTAGGGAGGTCTCGTTTCATGTGCCAAGTGTCCCAATCATTCTGGGTTGTAAGATACTGGCAAAGTCGAAAGGTGCTAGGACTGAATTTTTGTATTCCACAGGTCGTGGGGTTGAATTGACTACACCAACATGTTTGGTTGGGTAGGTAAATTCTAGGGGAGGTCTTGTTTCATGTGCCAAGCATCCCAGTCATTCCGGGTTGTAAGATACCAACAAAGTCAAAAGGTGTTATGAATAAAATTTTACATTCCATAGGCCATGGGGTTGAACTGACTATTCCAACATGTCTAGGTGTGTGGGTAAATGTTACAGGAGGTCTTGTTTTGTGCACCAAGTGTCTCAGTTGTTCTAGGTTGCAAGCTATCGACATAGTGGAAAGATCCCTAAGAGCAAAGAATTGCCAAACTATGACAGAGTAGTTCTCAGAATTCATGGTAGCTGAGAATGTTTTATTTGGACCTATAGGTGCATGTGGGGTCACAATAGCCTCTCTCAGTTTTGGTCAACTCAAATCCATTTGATCGTGCTGAAATCAAATACATTCTTGCAAAATGCTTTAGTTTCATGTAGTGGAAAGGTACTAGGAGTGAGATTTTACATTCCACATCTTGTGGGGTCAAACCAACTATGCCAACACCTTGGGGTGGGTGGGTAAATGCTAGGGGAGGTCTCATTTCATGCGTCAAGTGTCCCAGTCATTCAATGCAATAGGCTACTGGCAAAGTCACTTAATATCCTAAGAGCAAAAACTACCAAACTTTGATGGAGAATTTCTCAAAATTCATGGTAGCTAGGAATGTTCCATTTAGACCTACATGTGCATGTGGGGTCCATCCATAATAACCTCTCTCAGTTTTGCTCAACTCAAATCCATTTGACCGTGCCAAAATCAAATGCATTCTTGCAAATGCTTTAGTTTCATGCGACACAACCTTGCCATGTGCCATAATTTTTGTTCTTCTCCTCGTGGAGCTAAACTGACTATGCCAACGTGTCGAGGTTGGTGGGTAAATGCTATGGGAGGTCTCATTTTGTGTGCCAAGTGTCCCAGTCATTCCAGGTTGTAAGCTATCGATAAAGTCGAAAGGTGCTAGGATTGAAATTTACATTACATAGGTTACGGGGTTGAACTCACTATGCCAACACGTCTGGGTATGTAGGTAAATGCTAGTGGAGGTCTCATTTTGTGTGCCAATTGTCTCACTCGTTCCAGGCTGCAAGCTACCGATAAAATTGAAAGGTGATAGGAGTGAGATTTTGTATTCCACAGCTTGTAGGGCCAAACTGACTGCACCAACGCATTGGGTTGGGAGGAAAAATGTTAAGGGAGGTCTAATTTCATGTGCCAAGCATCCTAGTTATTTGTGGCAGAAAGCTACCGGCAAAGTCCCTTAAGATCCCTAAGAGTAAAAAAATGTCAAACTATGATGGAACAGTTTTCAAAAATCATGGTAATTAGGAATGTTTTATTTGTACCTATAGGTGCATGTGGCATCCATCTACAATAACCTTTTTTGGTTTTGGTCAACTACAGTCTATTTGACCGTGCTGAAATAAAATGCATTCTTGCAAAATGCTTTAGTTTCATGCCGTGGAAAGGTGCTAGGAGTGATATTTTGCATTCCACCACTCGTTGGGCTAAACCAACTATGCCAACACACCAGGATGGGTAGGTAAGATCTAGGGGAGGTCTTGTTTCATGTGCCAAGTGTTCTAGTCATTCGAGGCAACATGCTACTGACAAAGTCACTTAAGATCCTCAGAGCAAAAATTGCCAAATTTTGTTGGAGCAGTTCTCAAAATTTGTGGCAGTTGAGAATGTTCTGTTTAAACCTATAGGTGCATGTGGGGTTCATCTACAATAACCTCTCTCAGTTTTGGTCAAATCAAATCCATTTGACCATGTTGAAATAAAATGCATTCTTTCAAAATGCTTCAGTTTCATAAGCACAACCTTTCTAGGTGCCATTTTTTTGTTCTTCTCACCATGGAGCCAAACTGACTACACCAACACATCAGGATGGGTAGGTAAATGACTGGGAAGGTCTTGTTTCATGTGCCAAGCATCCCAGTCATTCTGGGTTGTAAGCTACTGGCAAAGTCGAAAGATGCTAGGACTAATTTTTTGCATTCCACAGGTCGTGGAGTGGAACTGACTATTCCAACATGTTTGGGTGGGTCGGTAAATGCTATGGGAGGTCCCATTTCATCTGCCAAGAATCCCAGTCATTCTAGGTTGTAAGCTACTAACAAAGTCAAAAGGTGCTATGACTAAAATTTTGCATTCCATAGGTCATGGGGTGGAACTAACTGTGCCAACATGTTTAGGTAGGTGGGTAAATGCTAAGGGAGGTCACATTTCATACGCCAAGTGTCTCATTTGTTCTGGGGTGCAAGCTATCAGCATAGTGGAAAGGTGCTACAAGTGAGATTTTGCATTCCATAGCTCGTGGGGCTGAACCGACTACGCCAACGCATCAAGGTGGGTGGGTAAATGCTTAGAGAGGTCTCATTTCATGTGCCAAGTGTTCCATTCATTCTGGGTTCTAAGCTACCGACAAAGCCAACACGTCGGGGTGGGTGGGTAAATGCTAGGGGAGGTCTCGTTTCATGTGCCAAGCATCCCAATTGTTCCAAGCTGTAAGCTACCAGCAGAATGTGTGTCACTTTGCCAATAGCTTATAGCCCAGAGTGATTGTGACACTTGGCACATGAAATGAGACCTCCCCTAGCATTTACCCACCCACCTCGAGATGTTAGCATAGTCAGTTCGGCCCCACAAGCCGTGGAATGCAAATTCTCACTCCTAGCACCTTTCCACTTTTTTAGTAGCTTGCAGCTTAGAATGACTAAGATACTTAGTGCACGAAATGAGACCTCCCTTAGAATTTACCCACCCACCCAGACATGTTGGTGTAGTCAGTTCAACCCCACAACTTGTGTAATGCAAAATTTCAGTCCAAGCACCTTTTGACTTTACCGGTAGCTTACAACTTGGAATGATTGGGATGCTTAGCACATGAAACAAGACCTCCCCTAGCATTTACCTACCCACTCGAATGTGTTGGCGTAGTTGGTTAGACCCCATGACCCGTGGAATGCAAAAATTTGGTCCTAGCACCTTTTGACTTTACTGGTAGCTTATAGCCCAGAATGATTGGGATGCTTGACACATGAAATGAGACCTCCCCTAGAATTTACCCACCCACCTTGACGCGTTGGCATAGTTGGTTCAGCCCCATGATGAGAAGAAAAAAATATGGCACCCCGCAAAGTTGTGCTGCATGAAATTGAAGCATTTTGCAAGAATGTATTTGATTTGGGCACTATCAAACTGATTTGAGTTGACCAAAACCAAGAGAAGTTATTGTGGACAAACCCCACATGCACCTGTAGGTCTGAACAAAACATTCCCAACTGCCACGAATTTTGAGAACTACTCCATCAAAGTTTGGCAGTTTTTGCTCTTAGGATCTTAAGTGACTTTGTTGGTAGCCTGTTGCCTCGAATGATTGGGACACTTGGCATATGAAACAAGACCTCCCCTAGTATTTACTTGCCCACCTTGATGCATTGGTGTAGTCAGTTCAGCCCCACAAGCTATTGAATGCAAAACATCACTCCTATCAGCTTTCCACTGCATGAAACTGAAGCATTTTGTAAGAATGCATTTGATTTCATCACGGTCAAATGAACTAGAGTTGACAAAAATTGATAGAGGTTATTTTGGATGGACCCCACATGTACCTATAGGTCCAAACAAAATGTTCCTAGTTACATGAATTCTAAGAACTACTCCTTCATAGTTTGGCAAGTTTTTCTCTTAGGGATCTTAAAGGACTTTGTTGGTAGCTTCCTACCCTAAATGACTGGGATGCCTGGCGCTTGAAATGAGACATCCCCTAGCATTTACTCACCCACCTTGATGCATTGACATAGTTGGTTTGGCTCCATGAGCCATGGAATGCAAAATCTCACTCCTAGCACCTTTCGACTTTATCTGTAGCTTGCAGCCTGAAATGACTGAGACACTTGGCACACAAAACAAGACCTCCCCTAGCATTTACCCACCCACTCAGACATGTTGGCATAGTTGGTTTGACCCCACGACCTGTGGAATGCAAAATTTTAGTCCTAGCAGCTTTCGACTTTGTCGATAGCTTACAACCTGGAATGATTAGGATGCTTGGAACACAAAACAAGACCTCCCCTAGCATTTACCCACCCACCTTGATGTGTTGGCATAGTCAGTTCAACCCCATGATGAGTAGAACAAAAATAATGGCAGCTGGAAAGCTTGTACTGCATAAACTAAAGCATTTTGCAAGAATACATTTGATTTTGACACGATCAAACAGATTTGAGTTGACCAAAACTGAGAGAGGTTATTGTGGACAAACCCCACATGCACCTGTAGGTCTAAATGGAACATTTCTAGCTATGATGAATTCTAAGAACTACTCCAACAAAATTTGGTAGTTTTTGCTCTTAAGATCTTACGACTTTGTTGGTAGTCTGCTGCCTCAAATGACTGGGACACTTGGCACACACAATGAGACCTCCCATAGCATTTACTTGCCCACCGTGAAGTGTTGGCATAGTCAGTTCAGCTCCACGAGTTGTGGAATGCAAAATATCAATCCTAGCAACTTTTCACTGCATGAAATTGAAGCATTTTGCAAGAATGCATTTAATTTTGACACAGTCAAATGGACTAGAGTTGACCAAAACTAAGAGAGGTTATTGTGCACGAACCCCTAGTGCACCTGTAGGTCCAAATGGAATGTTCCTAGCTACCACAAATTGCAAGAACTACTCTGTCATAGTTTGGCAATTGTTTTCTCTTAGGGATCTTAAGGGACTTTGTCAGTAGCATGCTGCCTTGAACAACTGGGACACTTGGCACATGAAACGAGACCTCCCTTAGCATTTACTCAGCCACCCTGACATGTTGGTGCAATCGGTTTAGCTCCATGAGTTATGGAAGGCAAAATGTCACTCCTAGCACCTTTCCACTGCATGAAATTGAAGCATTTGAGAGATTTTCTTTGTTCGATGTATAGAATGCAAAATTTAACTCTTAGCACCTTTCTAGTAAATGAAACTAAACTAAAAGTTGGTTCCCATTTTTCTCTTGTGTTTTGACCTTTGTGCTTGGTTGTTGTTGATCTACTATAGTTTCATAATATTTGTGAATCATGATGGTACTTATCCACAAGTATACCACCAGATCCCCTATACAATACAAGAAATCAAATCCCAATCTTACGAGCACTATGTGAGAACATCTTTCTTCTAAGAGTTCCAAATCATTGGACTTTAGTGCCAAATGAGAAGAAATGCACAAATACTACCACAAATAGGGATACACACACTATCCAAAAATACTACCACATGCTAACCTCACCACTCTTTCCCTTATGCTGCCCTTTGATAAGAGATCAATGCCGCGACACAATATTATTGTTGAAAGTTATCAGAAAACATAGGGGATTGGACCTAATATTTGAGCATCCTAACTTCACACCTCTAACAATTGTGCATTAAGTCATGTTTTGTTAGTGTGATGATGTGGCATTACATGATTGATTGCTTTTTAGATCTAAAGAGCACATTTCATTCAAGTGTAAGTACTTATAGTCAGTACTAACAACCTTAAAGTCACAACTAGTAGTGGTAAAATTTAAAAAATATTAAACCTTAAATCCACAAATACTATCATAGCTATTGGAACATGCTCAACCAAATGAATTTGATAGAAACATAATTATAAGGCAGCTATGTAAGACAAAATAGATTCTCACTTATCAAAAAATTTGAAAAGTTACTCTTATTTACATTAACTCCTCACCAACATCACAAACTTCTTGTTAAGATTACAAACACCATGATTTTTTTTGTAATGAAACTTCAATACACATGTATGGACAAGGTGTTGAGGACACATATTTCATCCATTTTCTAGTAAAAGCTAGGGTTTCCTAGATTTTCTTAATCATTTTCAACTTATAGAAAGCATGCCATAGATTTCCCTTCACCTAGAGTCCATAATAGGGAGTGATAATATCAAGTTTTACTAATTTTGGCATTACTTTAAACCTAGCATCAACAAAATTTAGGGTTTTATGAAAGATTTATATTTCAAAAGTGAGGTTTTTGTAGTGTATTACGGTTTGGTACAGTCATGGAGAGGCTTATTATACAAGTTTGAGGTTATCTTTTACTGTCTTTTTGAGGATTTGTCATGGAGAGGCTTATTATGCCTATTATGATAGTCATAGGAGGACAATCAAGGATTGCCATAGTTTTAGGGGCAGTTATGGAGCCATTTCTTGTTCGAAACCCTCATCAAGATGGTATTATATGTAGACGTAGGATAAGTAGACACCCAAAAATATCCACCTTGTCACGATGTTGCATCATCTAGGCATCTGGTAGCATTTTTGCCCTAATCACCCATATCATCACTTAATTTCATTTTCCTCTTCATATCTTTAATTAATTAAATAAATTTTATTCATTTAATTAATGTTCATTATTCTTCCATCTTCCATCAAATGATTAAATAATTTTAAATTATTTAATTATCTTATCTTTCTTCTAATAAAATAAGTAAAACCAATGTTTTATTTATTTTCCCATCTTACATATGAATTAAATAAATTAAATTTATTTAATTTATATTCTATTTCCTCCAAATATTTCCTCTCATTTAAATAATAAATTAAATAAATATGTTTTTATTTAATTTATTATCCACTTGGCCCACCTTCCATTTTCATCTCAACTCATCTCTCAAACCACTCCAACCACCTTCTAATTTCATCTCTTGAGTTAACTCTTCCACCTTCCATTTCTTTTCCCAAGTTGCACAAGCAACTTTCTAATTCAATTATCACTTGCAAAATGGGAAATCTTATCCCTCCATTCTCTCACATTTTCCTATAAATTCATCCTCAACCATGCCATTTGGCATGGATCAACTTTCAAGCACCATTACTCTGTCGAATTTCCTCTAGCCCTCTCAGCCATCAATCTTTCATCCATCATCAATCTACCTATCTTTCAACCATCAATCTCAATTCACCATTAAGCTGCAGAACGTGACCAATCAACAATCAAATTGTTTGAGCAATAAATCATACATGCATTGATCTTTCAAGGTATCAAAGCATTTGGAAAATTTGGGTAAATAATTATTGCATTTGATTGTTTTATCTTCTTTCATTTATCCAAATTTTATAGTCTACAAAATGGCACACCCAGTGGGACTCACTTCATTTGATCTTTTTTACAAGTTTTTGTGGTAAACAAATTGTGTTCATCTAACCCTTGTTTGTCAAGTTTTGAAGGGAATCTAGTGCAAGTGATCTCCTGGGCTAAATCTAACATCGCCATTACATCCGGGAGGTCGATTTCATAAATTTTGACTAAAAATTTGCCTATGTTTGGTGACAATGAAATTTCTTGAAAATTTTTGAATTTTTTTTTTTAAAATCTCTATGCAATGTATAACTTTCACATTTTAGTTTATTCACATGGTTTAATGTTTGATTTGTTGCAGGGTTTAATGTTATTTTGGCAATGTTAACAACTTTATATTGCAGGGTTAAATAATTATCAAAACCACAAACCCTAGCCGTTTGTCTCAAATTTCTTCCTGATCGCCTAACATCTCCCACCACTGCCAGTGTTAAACCCTAAACATTATTTTTTCCATCGCTGCTTCTAACAACTCTGTCAACCACCAATCTATAGATTAAACCACCGCCTCTAAGCATTCTCGTCACCACCCCTGGCTATAGTCACTGCCTATGATTTTGACCTTCACTGTGGATGTGACTTGGATCTTCACCACTACTCATAGGATCTCATTGACCTCTCTTGAACCTATCATGTTTGTCTGTCGACTCACCATGTATTCCTCCTAACCATGACTAAACTCTAACTACATTTTGCATGCACTCGGTCATTGTCTAAACCATCGCAGTTAGCAACACTTTACAGTCGCAATCAACCTTAAGGCAAAAGTCAGCATCGAAAACAAAAATTGACATTAAAAAAACCTAGGTTTGGTGTTAAAAATTAATAGTCGGCAATAGAAAACATTGGATCAGTGTTGAGAGTTTAAAGTTCGGCATTAAAAGTTAATAGTTAGCATTGAAAATTTGAAGTCGTCATTTTAAAGTTAAGGTCGCCGTTTTAAGGTTAGGTTGCAATCAGCCTCAAATGAAAGTTTGGTCTAAAAACTCTTAAGACAATGGTAAAAGCTTGCAAGTTAGTGTACTAAAGTCTTTGGTCACTTTGTTGTAAGGTTTTAACTTTTGACTTCGACCTTAGAGTATTTGGGGTTTTAACATTTACCTTTTATAGTTTAAGCTCTAGGGTTTAGGCTTGGATTTTAAATTTTTAAAACAAGGTAGGGCCCACTCCAAACTTCAATATTAAAATGTAACCACAACAACTCACGTGATCAGAGATCCTGCAAAAAATATCAAAAGATCAAAAAAGTCAAACAAGGTCAATAAAAAGTCAACCTCTGTCATCTCAAGCATGCCAAAGGAGGCATTTTTCTTCTTTTTGCCATAACAGGAGCATACGGAGGCCAAATCACCCAAATAAATACTCATTGGAAAGGTAATTTCCTGAAATTCACAATGGAACAGGTTTGATTAGGTGATTTTATCATTTTATTAGATATTTTTACAGTCAAAGTTTAGTTATTTTCCAAGCTTCAATCTATCATTTTTCTTAGAAATTAATGATTTATTGGTGCATCTTGCCAAAACATGCTTGTCAAAGAATGGAGAAAACAAACTACTAACATATCTTCTGTAGGTTTGAGTAGTCAAAGTACAATCTTTTTATCACTAGAGTAGGCACATTTGGATTTGGTGTTTAAAATTAACTTTGTCTACTCCGTGCCTACTTTTCTATATTTGTTTACTTGTCTAGTTTGACTGTAACCCGATTTAGAAATAGAAGTATCATCTCCCCCTGCCTATCCAACGGATCTGAGGTGTGTTACCCCTTGTTTTTATTTCTAAGTCTCATTCGTTTCTATTGTTCACCCACATGGTACTTTAATTTTCTAAGTCCCAAAGTTTTTGAGTCTCTACTGTTGTGCCTTAGAAATGTTTTTGAAGTCACGGATGCTCCAAGTTTCCTAACCTGGTCACTAATTCCCTAATTTTTCTAACCTTATCGCTAGGTTCTGAAGTTCTAAAACCTTGCGATCCCGTGACTTCATGTCTTTGTGTTGTGTTTGTTGCTCGCTTGGTTCCCTCTTGTTATTGTTGTGTCACATGTTTTCCAAACTTTATAACTTGTGACTTAAGGTTCTGAAGTTCTCTTTTCTAGATTTCAATGACGGTTAAGTGGCAAACTGGAAACCAAGGAAATTAGTGATCATTTAAAGTACTGTGCGCCACTGGTGTGAGATGTCCTTCAGCAAATTTTCACAAAATGAGCAAATCTTTGAGTTCATTTCTCAAGGCACGTAAATAGTACCACGATAGCCTAATATTTAAAAGCATGACAGGGTGCTGTAACTTCACATCATTTCATTCCTTGTGTCAAATTGTCTTAGTGTTCTATTTCTTTCTATTATGAATTGTTGCTTCCACAATTCTCTATCATAGTCCTTGGAGCTTGGTCGCTGTAATGAAATTCAAATTTCAGGGTGTCTCCTCCCACTCTGGAATTGAGAGCAATTGGTCTAAAATAAGAGACACTGAACTTGGACACATAGACTTGGCAGAATTTTGGTCTTGTCTGTAGCAGGAAGATAGGTCATCATTTACAAAAAAATTCTACAGACCGGTTTGGCTCATGCAGCAGGTTTCCTTGTTTCAGTGTGTTGTGAAGATTTAATTATTGCATGCATGGAGAGATATGACCTCGAGACTTTGGAGATCAAGACTAAAGAAAGTGTGGTGGTTGCAAGGAATGATTCTGAATCTATCTCACGTGCATTGAAGATTCCAAGGCAAGAGAAATATGAAGCCATGTTTGTAGCCCTGGGTGTGGAATTTTTCAAGGAGAATGAGGACTGGTGCAGAAATTCTTTTGTGTGCAACTAGCTAAAACCAGAAAAAAGAGGTAAGTCTTAGTTACCCCCTACACTTAAAAGAGCACATTTTAAAGATGAAATTTTAGATATTATCACTTTGTTGCACCAGTGGTGGGTAGTGAAAATGCTAACACTTTTGAATTCTAGATATGTCACTTTATATTACTGATATGTAGTGTGAATCAGTTTATTGACTAGGCTGAAATAATAAGCTATCATTTAAATGAGCAATTGTTGAAGTTTCAAGAGACCTCTGCATTTCACATGTGCTCCTATTTGGTATATATTCTAGCCAGTCGAGAGGTTGTCTGGATTGGGTTGAGGCCTTGTGGGTCTTTAACCCTAGATACACCTGTGTATGCTTATTTTCCTCAGTTTACAAAAGACGTTGGGATGAAAGATTTTCATTGGGTTAATGATGCCTTTTTAATGTTTCTGGTGAGAAAGTTGAACTGTGATTCTAAAATAAGGGTTTCTTCTGAGGCTATATTTCTGATCATACAATTTCAGAGTTTTTACATCCAATTTGATAGGTTTACCTACCTGGGATTGGGGGGTTATGAGTCAGCCCCAACCAAGTTGCCTCGGTACCCTAGTGAATACATTGTTTTTTTGGAAGTTTTGCAGACAAATGACTGCTGTAAATGTTAAATACCAGATTATAAAAAAGAAGGCCTACACATTTCCATTGTCTTTATTAGTTTATTCTTGTAAAAATAAAGATGCCGCTAAAGGGGCCAAGCATGCATTAGCAGAATTTAATCTTCACTCTTTATCTTTAAGGCAACACTTTGACAACAAGAACTATGTTAAGCAAAACTTCTATGGCTCTAGCTCTTATGAGCATTGTTCGAGCCTAGAGGATTTCTGGGAGGATTGTGTGGATGACCATGAAGTTCTGAGAAGAAGCTACATGAGACTTACCATAAGTCAAATGTGGGCTTTTGGTTTACCCATTCGCATTCCAAAAAAAGCTGAGGAGGACTCTGAAGTAATTGACGTGGAATACCATAATTTGCTGTCAAAACCCCTCCCTCATGTAAATTGGTCTAAGAAGGAGGTTGTGGATATAAATGTTCACTCTACACCTGTGATTAAGAGAACTAAGGAATGGTTGGTTGGTAAGTGGCATGGACATGCAGGTTCACCTCATGAATCAGGTAGTTCAAGAGCTACTAGATAGAAAATGGTGCAGAATTCTGCTGCTCATAGTTCGACACGGTCACATGACATTCCACAATCTGTTTCTAATTCACAGTCAGGAGGTGATGGTGAGAGACCCAATGATGCTCTCAAATTGAAATTAGGATTTGAATCAGATAGCCCTCTTGTGAGAAAAAAGAAATGTTCATAAGGTGGCAGTGAACCCTAACCCCATTTTTGATTCAATTGTTAATGATAGTTCTTTTCCAAATTTTCTTGATGTATCCTCTTCTCCTGATAATGAAAAAATTCATGTTGCTTCCCCACTGGAAGATAGAAATAAATCTGCATCTAACAATATAAATATTACTGTGGTGACTTCCTCTCCTAGCTGGCTTAAAAAGGTGGTAGAGAAAAAGAGAAAAATTGTTCCCACTATGGCCAAAGAAATTGATACTATTGCTATGCTCTTGTAAGGGACTTCAAAGCCTAAGAAGGCTAGAAGGATGGCTAGAATGATAAATGATGCTACTTCTGGCCACCAGGTATTGGAAATTGTTGATCCCATAAAAGATTTGGATGAAAATGACATAACTGAGGCAGATTATAAAATAAGTCATATTGACTTGGGCCCTTTCACTCTTGAGGGGGAGTCATACCATGCAAATTATTCTATCAATGTTTTGATTAAAAGGGATAAGGAAGAAAGGAAAGAAAATATAAAACTCCAATCTCAAATCTTGTGTTTGAGCCAATTCATCCAATCAATTGTGGCAACTTCTTCTCAAGAAGCTCCTAATTCAGAGGTCATTGGGATTGAAACAAACACTGTCAAGAAGATTAAAATGAGTCAAAATTTTGCTAAGGCTGTCAATGAGTGGGTGAAAAAATTGTCTTGTGATATTTTATTTTTCTTGACTATGATGACACAAAGCTATTCTCTCATACACAATAAAAGAAAAGAATTGGTCAATGAGCTCCAAGAAGTAAGCAAGGAACAAGGAAGTACTTATGTACATTCGAGAGAAGTTGTTGAGTTAGCAGCATTGGACTCCATAACACTCGCAAAGGAAAATCTAGCTAGTGACCCCTGTGAAATTGATTTATCCTAGGTTGACTCATTGGACTGGAAGCTCAATATGTATGATAATCTCATTGATCATATCAACAAGGCTCTGCAAGAATACCTGGATCTAATGGTTGGTATTTAAAGGGATTGTAATGCTCTTGAAATAAATATTTTGGATGATTTTAGAGCAAACCTGCATGACCCCAAGGATGTCAACCAAGAAGTCAAAGACATGCTTTGTAGTGAACTTGTTGATCCTGAGATTGTTTCTGGAGAATTGCTAAGCAAATTGGGCTCTAAGCAGGTTTATCTTAATGGTTATAGAAATAGGGATGAGATGATCCAGGAGACTATGGAAGGAATAGGTAAGAACTTGGCCAAGTTTAGAACCAGATTGTAGAACACTATTGTTCCAGGAAGCAAAAGTATTACCGCTATCATCATAAAGTATCGAGAGTACAAGCTCAGGTTGAAGTTGCAAGAGAAGATGGCGGAAGATCAAGTGGTGGAGAGCGCTGAAGATCCTAAAGAAAATGAAGGGGTGGTGAATTATGTTTATTTCTTTTATGCTTTTTAAGTTATTTGGCTCAAAAACTTTTAAAGACTTTATTTTAGAAAAAGGGAGCGGTTGTCTTCAAGAAACCATTCTTCTTTCAAAGATAGTTATTATTTTATGCATATAAATATGAAATGGGGAAACAATGGAACCATCTTTCTGGTTGGGCAAACTTTGTTTTTCTCAATTTAGTTAGATATCTCATATGTTTTTTTAATTTCAATCTACTTTAATATATAGAAAAGATACAGAGTTGGAATTGTTCAGGCATATATGATCTTTGTGTTATAGTGTTTGAGCTATCATTCTGCTTATGTTGAATGCCATATTTGTGGTGATCTTTCTTTATGTTGGAGAATTCAGTTGGTGATTTCATTGTTGTGGATATCTATCTTTGAATGGATATGTTGTGGTGATTATAATTCAAAATCTTCTCTTTTTCGATTATTATTGCTCGAAGTCTTTGAGCTTCTATGAGTATTGGTTAGTTTATTTGTATGAAAATCTCCTTTCAAAGATTTCTAGTTAAAAACATTTCCTTTCTTTGCCATCTGGTTAAAAGAATCATATATTTTTATTCATTGAATATTAGTAGAAGGTAGTTGCCACCTTGTAAAATAAGTAGAGAGTTAGTGATAAAATACTATTATTACTGGCTCAACTGTGGTTACTTTTGTCATTTGTTTGGGCGAGAAAATATAGAGTTAGATGACAAATCAATAAACCAACAAATTTTTGGTGACTCTCCTGGGGATTTATAACTGATAAGTATGTATTGTGAGTTGCTCTAATGGTTGTTTAGAGACGTAATGCTCCTATTCTTCAACCCAATGTTGATTGGCTTATAGGTAATTAGGAAGCTATCATTACTGGATTAAGATTTCTTGCTTGGCAACACAGAAGGACTAACTTGCAATACCATCAATTTAACAAAGTGTTAGAAGAAGAAGAAGAAATCGGCGAAGTTGTGAGAGAGAACACCAAGCATTTTGAAAACACTCAAGAAGTTATTATTATTAAAGTTGTTGTACATGTGCCATGAAGAGAAAGAATGTTTCCTGTTCTAGCACTTCCTAATGATAGGTGCAGAAATAGGAGGGTTAATCGAAGGAACCAGTTAAACAATCAACAAAATCTTCCGTGAGATAATCAGTAAGTGAAGTTGGTGACTCTATTTTTATTAAGTTTTATTGTTTAAATCTAGCTTCCAAGAGATACACTAGGGGAGATAGAAAGAAGGGGATCATCGACGAGGATTTTGCATTTTTAGAGTCCATCAACTTTTCTTCCTTCCCACTTAATTAAAAGGTTACGTCTGTTAGTAGACCCTCGTCCCCTCCATCTAGTCAAAATCCTCCAAGTACTCCATCCACATCTTGTCAACCTCTCCTTTTACATGTAGTTACTTTCCCTTTGCAAGTAAATTTCCCTATACGAAATCTGCTTATCACGTCCCAGCCACTCAATCTTGGAGCCCAATTGCATTATTTACCTAAGGGGTGAGGGAAAGTTATACCCAAATTCAGAGGAGATGGGAAATTCACCCTAGAAGAACATATGCAAGCCTTTTTTGCCCCCTCTTCTATTCTTGTTGTACAACATGAAGATGTCGATGTAAGACTTTTTGTAGAATCTCTAACTGATGCTACCACCGATTGGTTTTATCATCTTCCTAATGGCTCTGTTTATAGTTGGGATACCTTAAAAACAAAGTTTGAAAGTAGATTCAAATCTACCGAGAATGAACAAACTCTAGTTACGTAGTTAGCCACAATGAAAAAAGAGATACAAGAGCCCATGAGGGAATTTGTTGCTAAATTTAACAAGCTATGTAATAGGATTCCAGAGAACATGAGGCTTGGGATGATCTGTTAAAATGTTTCTTCATTAATACTCTTCCACCAGATGTTAGTTTTATAATGAAAAGAGAAGGGGCAGCTGATGGAAATGCAACCCAAGAGAGGGCCATATCCATAGAAGATGATTTGATTATAGTAGGAAAATGGAAAAAAGGAGTTGCAGACTGGTAAACCTTCTGGTGTAAATTCTACTGACCCAATTATACAAAGGTTGGCCAATGATATAATCATCATAAAGAGGCAAATGCCAAAGGGACAATTTTAGCCAGCTTACCAAGATATACTACAGAAGGATTATGGCAATCAAGGTGTTCATAACAAAACTTTGCCTTTAACTGGACCCACAAAGAGGCTAGCTATTGAGAATACTCCCTCTACTACTAAGGGTAACATGATGTGCAATTTTCATTTGACTACAGATCATGATGGGTCCACTTACCTGGAGATGGTTCGATTCGTACAAATGCTTTCTACCAATGAACAAGCTGAAGCACCATATGTAGAAGAACCTGGCCCATCTTATGATGCAAGTGTTAATTTATTTGAGTATGAATAAGATGCTGAAGCAAGAGATGTTGTTTATGCATAGATTGATCCTAACTGTGTAGTCTTCACTAGAGGACAACAGACCCAGAAAGGAGCAGACTCTAAAGGACAAACAAGTGGTTTATCTTTCACTCCAAAGTACATTCTATCTAGGCAATCTGCTTCTAGTTCTAAGAAACCTGACAACACTACTTCCAAGAATGTGTCTACAGAGATACCATCCATCCATTCCCCTGATACTATTGTTACTAGTTCATTTGATATAATTGAGTCATGTGAGAATACCAAAATTTAGATCTCCTAAGTTGAATACCTTAGACTCAACCCATCCGAGCTAGACCGACTAGTGAAATATATCAGACAGGAACCCTCCCCATCCCAAAGTAATGGCCAAGTGTCTAATGAGGTCAATACACCTATTGATGAACAAGTTTCCCATAATCTATATGAAAAAGAATTGGGACAACAAGACCCTTTCTCTAAACCAAAACCATTTTATGTGTCTCTTTACATAGCTGGTTTTAGATTGAGTAACTGTGTCATTGACTCTGGTGCTTCCGATAATGTAATGCCAGCTCAAGTGGCTAGAGCTTTAGGCCTATCTTATACCCCTTCCCATGGTAAATGCTTTTGAATGGATGGCTCACAAGTTCTAATTTTTGGACAAATAAAAGACGCACAAGTTTCTTTAGCTTCTTTCCCCCAAAAAAGATTAAAGTTAACTATCCTCATTGCTGATATTCCTGCTAGTTATGGCATGCTTCTGAGTAGGAGTTTTTGCAGAGACTTGGGAGGGGAGATAAAAATGGATTGGTCTCATGCTTTAATACCACTAGAGGGAAAGAAAGTATGTCTTAATCTAGAGTCTAAGGCCAAGTTCATAGTATTAAAGTTTGGAGATCCTAGGGTAGATATCTTATTTGTTGAGACTGGACTAGGCACTTATATTTGTACTTCCACAGAAGAAGAATGTTCAAGCCTTATTAGCCCTGATTTACAAAATGAGTTGTGGACACTAGAATTTGATGGAAGTTGTTCCCATGCTGGTTCTAGAGCAGGGATTTTTCTAATCTCTCCAGATGGTTATATCTTTCCCTTTGTTTACAAACTTGAATTTGAGAACACCAACAATACTGTTGAATACAAGGCTCTTCTGCTTGGCTTAACCTTAGGTAAGGAAAGGGGCATAAAACAATTAAAAGCCAGAGGGGATGCAGAGTTGATAGTTAAACAAGTCAAGAAATAATACTCTGTAAAGAATGGTAGACTGAGACATTACAAAAATAGAGTTTGGGATTGTATTAAAGATTTTGATGCTTTTTCTATTGAAACAATGCCTAGGGGACTTAACACAGGAGCTAATTCATTGGCTATTTCTACATCCTTATTGTTACCTCATCCTAATTTTAAGGATAAACCTTATAGGATTGAGCTAATATATCGCCCTAGTGTCCATGATAATTTAAACCATTGGCAAGTGTTCGATAGTGACAAGCAAATTATTTCATTTCTCGAGAAGGCTGAATCTTTTGCTAACATTTTCTTTGAAGGAAGTGATAATGTGAGCAATGATGTTACTAATGGATACATCAATACACATGGGGAAGGGAAGTCTGAAATAATTCAATTGAAGGGAAATAAAATACCTAAGGGGTTGGTTTCGCTGGAAGATTTGTTCAATAAACATGATCAGTACTTGAAACGAAAGAATAAGGTCAATGTTGAATCATCTGCTGATTATGATCGTGTCAATATTGGCATAGATGAAGAGCCTAAAATAGTGTGCATGGGGAAATGCTGCTCTCCCCAAGAAAGAGAAAGATTGATTTCCTTGTTGATAAAATACAAGGTTGTTTTTGCATGGTGTTATGCTGACTTGAAAAATTTTAGGAATGGAGAATTACAACATAATATACCTTTGAAACCCGGCAATGCACCTTACATGCAAAAACAATGAACTTACAACCCAAAAGTGGTAGAGGCCATCTTCAACAAGATAGATAAGATGTTGAAAGCTAAGATTATCTATCCAATCCATCATTCTACATGGGTAGCGAACATAGTTCCTATCAGGAAGAAAAACAGAGAGATAAGGATTTGTGTTGACTTGAGGAACCTAAATCAAGCTTCATTAAAGGACAATTATCTGCTACCTGTTATGGATCACATTTTGCAGATGGTTGCAAGTTCTGAAATGATGTCCATGTTAGATGGTTTCTCTGGTTATAATCAAATTGAAGTGGCTTCGGAAGATCAACACAAAATGACATTCACCACCCCCATTGGTGTGTTTTCTTACAATAGAATTCCATTTGGTCTCATCAACGCAGGTGCTACTTTTTAGTGGGCTATGGTTTGGGGATTTGAAAAATAAAATCATTGTGGTTATCTAGATGATTTGATAGTTTTTTCAAAGAAAAGGGAACATCATATACATGATTTGGAAGTTGTATTATAGCATTGTAGAGAACAAGGGATCTCATTAAACCCCAAGAAATCCATTTTTGTTGTCAAAGAAGGTAAGATTTTGGGACACATTGTCTCAAAAGATGGGGTTAAAGTTGATCCTGAAAGGGTGAAAGCAATCATGTAATTGGGGATACCCGTGAATAAGGATAGCACCAGATCTTTCTTTGGCCAAGCGAACTTCCTGAGGAGACTTGTACCTGAGTTTGCTGAGTTGACAAGGCCTATAGCCAAAATGATGAAGAACCATCTAGCTTTCAAGTGGAGCAGCGAAGGAAAGAAGGCATTTGAAGATATAAAGATTGCCATAGCAAATTCCCCCACACCGGTATGTACTGATTTCAATAGAGATTTTATTATATACTGCTATGCATCAGAACATACTTTATCAGCCATTTTAATGCAGAAAAATGAGCAAGGGATTGAAGCCCATGTTTCATTTATGAGTACCCCTCTCAAAAGGTATGAGCTTAAGTACACACCACTTGAAAAACATGCTTATGTTTTTGTCAAAGCTTTGAAAAGTTTTAGGTATTCACATACCATGGTTTTTGTTCTTGAAATTGTTGTTAAAAGTATCCTTACACAACAAGAAATTGGATGTAACAAATAGGGGGCTTGGATAGCAAAGGTTCAGGAATATGATGTAGACATCATACCTACTAATCTAGTAAGGGGTAAGGGTCTATGTAAACTGATTGCAGAAAATAAAATCATTGATGAAGAGCAATTACCTCTAGTACTTTTTGTTGGAAACAAGGAAAATAACTGAGAGGGGGGGTGAATCAGTTATCTCAAAATTTCTTTAACTTCTTTTCTTTTTGTTATCTTAATAATCAGTGTTGCATCAAAACATGAAAGCATATGTAATCATAAGAATAGAAATAAAATCAACACACATAACACAAAGATTTTTAGGTGGAAACCATGTTAAGAGAAAAACCACGGGGTGACTAACCCAAGATTGTATTATCTATTAAAAGAATAAAGGAGTACAAAATGACACTTGCCAATTAGGGCTCACTACTCGAGCACACTTTTCACAAGAGGCACACTGCCTACAAGAGACTCACTATCTACAGAACTTACAGAAGAAAATCAAGTGTTTGAACTGATGAGAAGCATCTACAAATGCAAGAGGTCAGTTCTAGTTAGGCACAATACACTGATCTGATGCACTTCATTCTTCCTCTGTTTAATGTTGTTGCTCTGTCACATACTAGACTTGAATTGCTTCTCTCACTCTTATCCCTATTTTTCTTCGCACTTTATTTCATCACTTGTTCACCACACACACTTACATGCTAAAATCTATCTGGTATATATATCCACATCAAGGATTCTCATCATCTTTCTAGTCAGCAACAAGAACACTCAAGATATTTGCAAGTTACTAATCTATCAGCTGAATCCATGCTTGATTTGTGATGCGTATCAAAACATAGGCATAAAAGTCATTATCATGTTGTCAACAATGTATGATCCCACAAATTGCTTGATCAACACCTTTTACTCATCCCTATTGAAGTCTGATACGCTGCCAGTCAGTTCTTCCTCTGTCTGCTCGGCCTGACTGGAACCCAACACTTAGATGCTCATATCTTTTTCATGCTTTATCACCGAAGGCTAAATCTCTGGAATATAGTAGTCATGATACCCCTCTTGACTTGTCCAAGTCTACAACTTGCTGAGTTACACCATCTAAGAGATCTGGACCTGATTATCGAACCTTGTTACATACTCTGTTCTTGTTCACCGGACCAAAACAATCTTCAATTTGACTTCTAGTATAGGCATACTATATACTACGGATGTGTGGGATAGACTTTGTTGCCATCAATGACAACACTTATGAAGCCACACATTGTCTCTTGCCAACAATCTCCCCCTTTGGCATTGATGGTAACACTTAGTGAAAAATGGCTAAGTGTCGCAGTAACTCCCCCTTGGATGATGCTCTGTCTTTTGCAATGTTTTACCAGAGCTTCCCCTTAGTTGGATTCCACATTTTTCATTACTCCTCACTCCCCCTTTGACATCAATGACAAAAGACAGAATCTGCATACCAAAATTTGCAAAAATTGTCCTATATATGGCCACATAAGTATATATATGTGCTATACTTACATATACTTAAGTATATCCACGAATGTAGTCTTCAACTATACAAACTCTGTGGCCCATGTCTGCTTCATCCTATCCAAAATGGAGATGTGACCACTCAACAAAAATTCATATGCTTCTGCCCTTCTTAAATCACCAGATCACTAGTCCGGGCTGTGGTCTGAGCATCTGTCAAGGCCTCATGCATTGCCTCTAGCTTAGGGATAATTATCCCTCTGAGTTCACCCATTCTATTCATTATGTTCTTCTTTTCTTTGTCTAGGCTCTTTATTTCATTTATGATAACAATAGCCTGGCATTCTTGATTCATTAGAGAGGTAGTAAGGGGATCAAAATTCTGAGATAAACTTGACAGGTTTCCTTCTTATTCTTTCACTTTCTTCTCAATGTCCTTTGTCACTTTGGGCCAAGATAAATAGAATTTGTATATGTCCCCACCATCTTTAAGAGTGTTTTCAAGGCTCTTTATTCCAATGTATAGGGTCCTCCTATCATTAGCAATAAGTCCTTACACTTTAGTGAATCTTTTTCCTAGAAACTCCTTCCAGACTTTTGCTTCTGCTAATTTCTCTAGAGATTCAAAATGAGTGTTAACAGAATTTACCAAAGTTTTCAAGTTACTGGATGGTGAGGCCGAAGGATCCTTTTGGAAGGATGGAATGACATTCTCTAGCATCCTAGATGTAATCTCCAATAGTTCACAGTCCTCCATGTGAGATTTCAAGAGTTTTTATTTTTCTTTGGCTTGAGCAAAAGATGTTATTTTCATTGTCTGAACCGAGGAGAGAGAGTCAAAATTCATTGGTCCTTGAAATAGTTCAGGTTCATCTATCTCCATCATTTATTTATTTAAGATGTTCTTCACTATCTCTGTATTGTCTCTTGTTGGTGATTGAGTCTTCTTTTCTTTTGGAATATCAGAATAGTCATCATTAGTCTTTTCTGCTTGTTCTTCTGCTTTTCCCTTAACTTCTTGAATCACCTTCTCTTCTCTTCTATCTTCTCCTTCAACTTCAGTGTCTGGAATATCTACAGTGGGATCTGAAGGAGAGATGTCACCTGTGTTCACTACTTTATGAACGTTCTCTTCTGGAATAGAGGAATCTAAGTCCTTAGACTTCTCTTCATCTATTTTCTTTGATCCTTCTATATCCTTGTCAGAAGATTCTTCATTGATTACATTTAATCCTTCAACATCCATGGTAGAAGGTTCTTCAACTATTTCTTCTACAATAGGAAGATTGAATCTCTTTAAGGCATTCTGAAGGATATCTTTAGTTTCACTTGCTACTTGGTCTGTTTCTCCAAGCATAAGTTTGTTCATTCTTTCCTTGCTCCGGAACTCACTCTTACACTCATTGAAAATCATGTCCATTTGTTTTGGAGTGATGGAAGGATAAAGATGTATTACATTATGCTCCTGAATCTCTAGGTATTTTTCCATTGCATTCTCTTTTCTCAGCTCAAGTACCTTTTCTAGGCTCTTAGGAATTAAAGATATAATTTCAATGAAGGCTTTATTGTAAATGTTCAAGTACCTGACAGTAGCCTCTTCCAGAATTCTCTTGTCAGCATCACTGTATGCATCATAGAACTCAGTCACTAGCTGTAGGTTTCCATCAATAGTTACTGCCTTGATGATGTTATCAATGGAAAGAGTGGGCTTTTCAACAAATTCCTCTACCTTTTATTCCTTATTTTTACTAGCAGAGAATTTCTCGGATGTTTTCTTCTTCTTCTTTTTCTTGATTTCCTCATTAGATTCTATTTCTTCATCATCTTTAAGGCTTGTATATGACCTTGTGGCTTTAGTCTTCATCCTCTTTTCTCCTTTTTTGGATGTCTTGACTTCCAGTTTGGTAGCCCTTGAGCTTTTAGGAGTGGCAGGTGCAGAGCTCTTGGAAGATCTAGTTCAGGAGGAGGCTTGTACTGGAACGTCTCCTTTCTTTGCTTCTTTTTTCTCTTTCTCAGCCTTCTCCATTTTCTCTCTATTTGTATCCACAACCTCCTTTGATAGGCCAAATCTTTTGGAAATTCTTCAACTTCCCTTCTTACTTTCCTCTTTATCTCTGGCTGTCTTAACTCAACATGTATTTTTACACTTAGCTCTTGAAAGGTCCCAAACCTTTCTGCTTCAGTGTCCTTGGGCTGGCTTAGCAAATGTTGAATATGTAGCTCCAAGATTTATTCATCGGCTTCATATCCCATAGGCATTATTCACATAGTCCTTGGTTCAACTGCCTCCATTAGGCATTGATCAGTATCAACCATAAACCAAATTGTGTCCTTGTATTTCTCAACTATGGACTGTGGAATTCTCTCTTTGGCTTGCATCATGCTCTGAAAGTTCTTGAAGTAACCCCAGAGAGCTGTGTTTTGGGCTTGAGCATCACCAAGTCCATACATGTAATCTCTAATTTGAATTGCAACCAGTTTATCATTTTACTAGACCCAACCATGTGATCTAGGTATCTCATTCATATAATAGAAGAATAGACATAGTATTAGGCTACCATATTTAAAGGAATTCTTCTTATCCTTTTGGATCTTCTATAGGTTTTCCAATAGTTGATTTAGAAGAAGTTCACAAAGGTCATAATCTTCATCTTCCCTCAACATCTGATATGCTGCATAGATTGATGTGCCAGACACAGAATTCTCCCTGCTCGAATGATAGATTTTGTAGCCGATTATCATTGAGACAAACTTGACATCCAGATCTATGATGTCATTTATGGTCATGGCTCTTTTGTCAAATTTAGATCCGGTGGCTTTAGTTACTATTTGGTTCTTCACAAATTTAAGTGCAGGTAACCCACCAGATGAGTGCAGTCTGGTCACTACCCTGATGGCATATTTAGGTATCTTGAAGGGTCTCATTAGCCACATGAAATTATCATGCATCCTACTTAGAACATACCGAACCCAATCATCTTCTGCAAAACATGGAAAATGTATGCAATGTCTGAAGTGTTTATCCCAGAGGGCCTTGGATTTAGGTTTGAGTTCAAAATTTTCATCTATTAGTTGTTTGTGATAAATATCCATCAATTTTGAGTCTCCAAATTCTTCAATGTTGGCATGGATATAAACCCTACCATCTTCTACATGCAATACTACGTATGGAATGCTAGAAAATGCGCCTAAAGGATCAACTTCTAGAGATTTATAAGGGTGTTTGTTGAATTTAGGTCGCAGCCTATCAGAGATCTTAACAACCATTTGAGTAGCCATTTTGCAAGAGATTCAGAGAGAGATTTTTAGAATGGAAGTACCTTTTCACTCCTTAGGGTTTGAAGTAGGAGCTGAAACAAATTCATTGGTTGAATTCATTTTTCTTTTGATCTTGAGTGAATTGTGGAATTTTCTTTGCAGAGCTCTTCTATTCTTCTTCGTGAGTACAAGTGTGTAAATAATGGGTGAAAGAATCCTTTTATCCTTGCGCAAACCCTAATTTCTTTTTGTAATAAATGCACAACTTAAGTTATCCGGTTGCCCTATTTTGAGAGAGATCTTCTTGAATCACTATGCCGAACTTAGAATCATTGTCAGTGAGAATTGACAACGTATCTTCTTTTCATTAATCATGCCATGGGTCCATAGATCAAAACATTTCAATTTTGAATCATACCAAATCTATCTATGAAATTCTTCTTTATGGGATAGCTATCGGAACCAGATTAACTTGAGTGGTTAGAAATCTTGCAAAACTCCATGCAGTTCTTTCACATTTTGACTAAAGGTTATTTAGATGTTTTTCTGAGAACCCTTTAATCTGTAGTGACAAATGTTTACTTAATGTGCCAATTTTAGGCACTAGCTGATTGGCTGGGGGAAATTGTTTTTCTCTGTGACTCCCCCTAAGCTAGAGCTCACCTTTTTAGTTTTCGGAAGGAATATCAGCACCTGATTCTGGTGCGGATCCATCCCCAATATTTTTTGTACTCTTCTTTACCCAAATCTTGCTCATCTCCTTTTGAACTTCATCCGCATTCACTTTACCTTTGCCCTTATCTTGTTTTTTATTATGTTCCACCGGACCTTTTCTATCCTGATTTTTGCTTCTGCAGAATTTGGCAATATGACCGGATCTATTACAATTGTAACATACAACATTTTTTTGCTTATTTGATTGATATCCTCTGGATCTGCATTGATTAGCCATATGTCCCATTCTATTGCATGCAAAGCATTTACCATTGAATGAATTATTTATTTGCATATTTCTGCATTCATGAGATTTGTGACCATACCTTTTGCAATTGAAACATTGTCCAGAGAATTCATTCTCCTGATGCACTAAGTTGCTCTATGACCAAAATTGTTGCAATTGAAGTAGTATCCATTGAAGGATGGATATCTTTGGGCATTTGGTTGCCTTGCCAGAGGTCTTCTAGGCATGTTTCTTTGATTTCCTGATCCAGAGTTCTTCTGACTGGATCTAGAGTTTTCACCTTTCTCATAGCCCAAGCCACACTTATCATCTATCCTCTTTTGGATTTCAAGAAGGACTTCAAGTTGGGCTGAGCTTATCTTGAATTTCTATTTGTATTCATTTGTTGTTTGAAGATCTTGTTTAAGAGTGTCTATCTGATTCTCAAGTTGTTCTTCATTGTCTCTAGCTTCTTCAAGATCTGATTCAAGATGCCTGATTATTCTATCCATTTTGTGGCAGTCATCTATTTTCTCCTTAAGGGATTATTTTAGATTATCTTCAATTTTTCTTTTCTTCAATTTCTTGGGTGAATCTCAAAACCCCTTATTCCATTTCATGCCTTACCATAATGACTTCTTTTGATAGCTTCTCACATAGCTTATTTTTCTCATTCAGATCTTCATTAGTATCATTGACTTCACTCTGATTGGCTAATTTTGGAAGTAGTTCCTTTCTCTTTTTCACAAAGATACTAAGTTTTTCTCTTAGCTCATTTATGAATTCATCAGCTTCTTTGAGTCGTTCTCTCAAATTATTGACTTCAGAGTGGGATTGTTCAAGATCATCTAGGGCAGACTGAAGTTGTTCCTTCATATCATATGCATCCCTTGAGATTCCTAGATCTTCCCCAAGTTGTTCAGAGGAACTTGGCTCTGATACCAATTGTTGGAAACAAGGAAGATAACTGAGAGGGGGTGACTCAATTATCTCAAAATTTCCTTAACTTTCTTTTCTTTTTTTTATCTTAATAATCAGTGTTGCATCAAAACATGAAAGCATATGTAATCATAAGAACATAAATAAAACCAACACACATAACACAAGGATTTTTACATGGAAACCCTGTTAAGGGAAAAACCACGGGGTGACTAACCCAGGATTGTATTCTCTATTAAAAGAATAAAGGAGTACAAAATGGCACTTGCCAATTAGGGCTCACTGCCTGAGCACACTATTCACAAGAGGCACATTGCCTACAAGAGACTCACTGTCTACAGAACTTACAGAAGATAATCAAGTGTTTGAACTAATGAGAAGCATCTACAAATGCAAGAGTTCAGTTCTGGTTAGGCACAATACACTAATCTAATGCACTTCATTCTTCCTCTATTTAATGTTGTTGCTCTATCACATACCAGACTTAAATTGCTACTATCACTCTTATTCCTATTTTTCTTCACACTTTATTTCACACTTGTTCACCACACATACTTACATGCTAAATCTATCTGGTATATATATCCACATCAAGGATTCTCATCAACTTTCTAGTTGGCAACAAGAACACTCAAGATATTTTCATGTTACTAATCTGTCGGCTGAATCCATGCTTGATTTGTGATGCGTATCAAAACATAGGCATAGAAGTCATTAATCATGTTGGCCAACAATGTATGATCCCACAAAGTGCTTGATCAACACCTTTTACTTATCTAAATTGAAGTCTGATACTTTGTCGGTCAGTTCTTCCTCTGTCTGCTCTGCCTGACTGGAACCCAACAATCAGATGCTCATATCTTTTTCATGATTTATCACCAGAGGCTAAATCTATGGAATATAGTAGTCATGATACCCCTTTTGACTTGTCCAAGTCCACAACTTGCTAAGTTACACCATCTGAGAGATCCAGACATGATTGTCAGACCTTGTTACATACTCTGTTCTTGTTCATCGGACCAAAACAATCTTCAATCTGACTTCTGGTATAGGCATACTATGTATTGTGGATGTGTGGGATAGAATTTGTTGCCATCAATGACAACACTTATGAAGCCACATAGTGTCTCTTGCCAACACTTTTTACCAGTACAGTTGATCAGTGGTTTTCAGATGTCTCATACTTTTTAACCTATGGTGATTTCCCTACTCACTTATCAGCCAAAGAAAAAAGGAACCTAAAATTGAAGTCCAGTAAGTATGTTCTTTGGGAAGGAAATTTATATAAGAAAGGATTAGATGGGACATTTCTTAGGTGTGTTGACAAGGAACAACAAGGGAGACTTATGAAAGCCTTCCATGATGAAGCTTGTGGTGGACATTTTTCTACCTCTATAATAGTTTTCAAGATCTTAAGACAGTGTTTTTATTGGCCAGGTATGTTTAGAGATGCTTAGGAATGGGTATCTAAATGTGAAAAGTGTTCCAACAATGGGGCCTAGACTTCATTGGTCCTATCAATCCTAGCTCAAGTACCAAACACACACAAATCCTTACTACCACATGTTAATTTACCAAATGGGTAGAAGCCATCCTAGTGAAGCAAACTACCTCAGAAGTGGTGTGCAATTTCTTGAAAGAGAATATTATATTAAGATTCGGTATCCCAAAAAGGATAATCACAGATAATGCTAGCTCTTTTTTATCTGTTGAGATTACTCTTTTCTGTTATGAACATGGTATCAGTTTGGGACATTCATCTGATTACTATCCTCAGGGCAATGGGCAAGCCAAGTCTAGTAATAAAAATTTAATCTCTATCATCAAGAAATTGGTAGATGAAGGACAAAGAGGGTGGCATAAGAAGCTATATGATGCTCTTTGGGCAGACAGGATCACATATAAGAGAGCTATAGGCATGTCTCCTTTCCAACTTGTTTACAGTATTGATAGTACTATTCCTATTTCTTTGGAGCTTTCAACATTAAATCTACAAAAGGCCATAGAAAATGAGGAATTTCAGTCTGTATTAGAGAAGAGGATCATGTATCTAAATAAGTTGGAAGAAGAAAGAGGAATGGTTGTGGTCAGAATTACCAGACACCAACAGATGGTTAAGAAAATCTTTGGCAAAAGAGCTAGGCAAAGAAAATTTGTGGTTGGAGATTTTGTGCTTCTCTGGGATAGAAGGAAAGAACCAAAGGGCACACATAAAAAAAATTGATTCATTATGGAAAGGTCCCTTTTTTATCAGGCAGGTTGTTGGTGATAATTCTTTCCTACTAAAATATCTAGATGGCACTCCTTTGCCTCTTGCCTATAATGGGCAAGATTTAAAATTGTTTAACTGGTAGCATTCTTGAGTCTCCTTCTTGTACATAGTTTCTTTTGGTTTTCTTTGTTTTCGTTGTTTTCCCTCTGTTACCCAATGAATAAGGCTTTATCCCATGTTGTTCTAGAATCTCTATGTCCTGTTGGTCCTTGTCCCCATTTAGAGCCAGTTGTTACCCCTTGTTTTTATTTCTAAGTCTCACTAATTTCTATTGTTCACCCACATGGTACTTTAATTTTCTAAGTACCAAAGGTTATGAGTCTCTACTATTGTGCCTTAGAAATATTTTTGAAGTTGCGGATGCTCCAAGTTTCCTAACCTAGTTGTTACCTCCCTAAGTTTTCTAACCTTATCGCTAGGTTCTGAAGTTATGAAACCTCACGATCCCGTGACTTCATGTCTTTATGTTGTGTTTGTTGCTTGCTTGGTTCCTTCTTGTTATCACTATGTCACAGGTTTCCCAAACTTTATAACCCATGACTTAAGGTTCTGAAGTTCTCTTTTCTGGTAATTTAGCAATGGTTAAGTGTCGAACCGGAAACCAACGCAATTAATGATCATTTAAAGTGTTGTACGCTGCCAGTGTGAGATGTCCTTTAGCAAATTTTTGGAAAATGAGAAAATATTTGAGTTCATTTATCAAGGCACAGAAATAGTACCATGATAGCCTAATATTTAAAAGCATGACATGGCGCTATAACTTCACATCATTTCATTCCTTGTGCCAAATTGTCTTAGTGTTCTGTTTCTTTCTATTCTAAATTGTTCCTTCCACAATTCTTTGTCATCCTTGGAGCTTGGTTGGTGTAATGAAATCCAAATTTCAGGGTGTCTCCTCCCACTTTGGAATTGAGAGCAATTGGTCCAAAATAAGAGACACTGAACTTGGACACATAGATTTGGCAGAATTCTAGTCTCGTCTGTAGTAGGAAGATAGGTCATCATTTGCAGAAAAAATTCTACAAAGTGGTTTGAATCATACAACATGTTTCCTTGTTTCAGTGTGTTGTAAAGATTTAATTGTTGCATGCGTGGAGAGATACGACCCCGAGACTTTGGAGATCAAGACTAAAGAAGGTGTGGTGGTTGCGAGGATTGATTTTGAATCTATCTCACGTGCATTAAAGATTCCAAGGCAAGAGAAATACAAAGCCATGTCTGTAGCCCTATGTGCATAATTTTTCAAGGAGAATGAGGATTGGTGCAGAAATTCTATTGTACACAACTGGCTAAAATTAGAGAAAAGAGGTAAATCTCAGTTACCCCCTACACTTAAAAGAGCACATTTTAAAGACAAAATTTTAGATATTATCACTCTGTTGCACTAGGTGGTGGGTAGTGAAAATGCTAGCTCTTTTGAATTCTAGATGTGCCGCTTTATGTTACCGATATGTAGTGAGAATCAATTTATTGACTAGGCTGAAATAATAAGCTATCATTTAAATGAGCAATAGTTGAAGTTTCAAGAGACCTCTACATTTCACATGTGCTCCTATTTGGTATATGTTCTAGCCAGTCGAGAGGTTGTCTGGGCTGGGTTGATACCTTGTGGGTCTTTAACCCCAGATACACCTGTGTATGCTTATTTTCCTCAATTTACAAAAGATGTTGGGATGAAAGATTTTTGTTGGGTTAATGATGCCTTTTTAATGTTTCTGGTGAGAAAGTTGAACTTTGATTCTAAAATAAGGGTTTCTCCTGAGGCTGCATTTCTGATCATGCAATTTGGTTTTTTTTACATCCAATTTGATAGGTTTACCTACTTGAGATTGGGGGTTATGAGTCAGCCCCAACCAAGTTGCCTCAGTACCCTAGTGACTACATTATCTTTTTGGAAGTTTGCAGACAAATGACTACTGTAAATGTTAAATACCAGAGTATGAAAAAGAAAGCCTACACATTTCCATTGTCTTTATTAGTTTATTCTAGTAAAAAGAAAGATGCCACTAAAGCGGCCGAGCATGCATTGGCAGAATTTAATCTTCACTCTTTATCTTTACGGCAACACTTTGACAACAAGAACTATGTAAAGCAGAAATTCTATGGCTCTAGCTCTTATGAGCATCATTCGAGTCTAGAGGATTTCTAGGAGGATTGTGTGGATGACCCTGAAGTTCTGAGAAGAAGCTACATGAGACTTACCATAATTCAAATCCAAGATTTTGGTTTACCCATTCGTATTATAGAAAAAACTGAGGAGGACTCTAAAGTAATTGATGTGGAATACCAGAATTTGCTATCAAAACACCTCCCTCATATAAATTGGTCTGAGAAGGAGGTTGTGGATATAAATGTTCACTCTGCACCCATGATTAAGAGAACTGAGGAATGGTTGGTTGGTAAGTGGCGTGGACATGCAGGTTCACCTCATGAATCAGGTAGTTCAAGAGCTACTACACAGAAAATGGTACTGAATTATGCTACTTAGGGTTCCACACAATCACATGACATGCCACAATCTATTTCTAATTCACAGTTAGGACTTGATGGTGAGAGGCCCAATGATGCTCTCAAATTAAAGTCAGGATGTGAATCAGATAGCCCTCTTGTGAGAAATAGAAATGTTCATAAGCTGGCAGTGAACCCTGACCCCATTTTTGATTCAATTGTTAATGATAGTTCTTTTCCAAATTTTCTTGATGTATCCTCTTCTCCTGATAATGAATAAATTCTTGTTTCTTCCCCACTGGAAGATAAAAATAACTCTACATCTGACAATATAAATACTACTATGGTGACTTCCTCTCCTAGCTGGCTTTAAAAGGTGGTAGAGAAAAAGAGAAAAATTGTTCCCACTGCGGCCAATGAAATTGATACTGTCACTATGTCCAGAATGATAAATGATGCTACTTTTGGCCACGAGGTATTTGAAATTGTTGATCCCATAAAAGATTTGGATGAAAATCACATAACTGAGGCAGATTATAAAATAAGTCATAGTGACTTGGGCCCTTCCACTCTTGATGGGGAGTCATACCATGCAAATTATTCTGTCAATGTTTTGATTAAAAGGGCTAAGGAAGAAAGGAAAGGAAATATAAAACTCCAATCTCAAATATTGTCTTTGAGCCAATTCATCCAATTAATTGTGGCACCTTCTTCTCAAGAAGCTCCTAATTCAGAGGTCATTGGGATTGATGCAAACACTTTCATGCAAATTAAAATGAGTCAAAATTTTGCCAAGGCTATCAATGAGTGTGTCAAAAATTTGTCTTGTGCTATTTTATTTTTCTTGACTAAGATGATACAAAGCTATTCTCTCATACACAATAAAAGAAAAGAATTGGTCAATGAGCTCCAGCAAGTAAGAAAGGAATAAGGAAGTACTTATGTACTTTCGAGAGAAGTTGCTAAGTTAGCAGCATTGGACTGCATAACACTCGCAAAGGAAAATCTGGCTAGTGACCCCCGTGAAATTGATTTATCCTGGGTTGACTCATTGGACTGGAAGTTCAATATGTATGATAATCTCATTGATCAGATCAACAAGGCTCTGTAAGAATACCTAGATCTAATTGTTGGTATTCAAAGGGATTGTAATGCTCTTGAAATAAATATTTTGGATGATTTCGGAGAAAACCTGCGTGACCCCAAGATATCAACCAAGAAGTCGAAGACATGCTTTGTAGTGAACTTGTTGATCCTAAGACTGTTTCTTGAGAATTGTTGAGGAAATTGGGCTATAAGCAGGTTTGTCTTAATGGTTACAGAAACAGGGACGAGATGATCTAGGAGACTATGATGGGAATAGCTAAGAACTTGGCCAAGTTCAGAACTAGATTACAGAACACTATTGTTCCAAGAAGAAAAGGTATTACCACTATCATCACAAAGTATCAAGAGTACAAGCTCAGGTTGAAGGTGCGAGAGAAGATGGTAGAAGATCAAGCTATGGAGAGCATTGAAGATCCTAAAGAAAATGAAGGGGTGGCGAATTAAGTTTATTTCTTTTATGCTTTTTAAGTTATTTGGCTCAAAAACTTTTAAAGAGTGTATTTTAGAAAAAGGGAGTTGTTGTCTTCAAGAAACCATTCTTCTTTCAAAGATAGTTATTATTGTATGCATATAAGTATGCAATTGGGAAACAATGGAACCATCTTTCTAGTTGGGCAAACTTTTTTTTTCTCAATTTAGTTAGATATCTCTTATGTTTGTTTTGATTTCAATCTACTTCACTATATAGAAAAGATACACAATTGGAATTATTCAAGCATATATGATCTTTGTGTTATAGTGTTTGAGCTATCATTCTACTTATGTTGAATGCTATATTTGTGGTGATGTTTCTTTATGTTGGAGAATTCAGTTGGTGATTTCATTTTTGTGGATATATATCTTTGAATGGATATGTTGTGGTGATTACAATTCAGAATCTTCTCTTTTTTTATTATTATTGTTCGAAGTCTTTGAGCTTCTGTGAGTATTGGTTAGTTTATTTGTATGAAAATCTCCTTTCAAAGATTTCTAGTTAAAAGCATTTCCTTTCTTTTCTTTCTGGTTAAAAGCACCATAGATTTTTGATTTGTTGAATATTAGTAGAAGGTAGCTGCCACCTTTTAAAATAAGCAGAGAGTTAGTGATAAAATACTATTATTACTGGCTCAACTGTGGTTACTTTTGTCATTTTTTTGGGCGAGAGAATATAGTGTTAGATGACAAATCAGTAAACCAACAGGGTGCAAGAGAAACCGTTGCTAACTCTAGAGGGTCTGCCTTCCCATTGTGAGAAGGGGTACGACCCAAGTGGAAATAGGCTAAAGCCAAGCCCTTCCAAGCTGCTATATAAATAATGTGTTTGTGACAAAAGTCACAAACAACGGGTGTTGTTTCACTATACCGACGAATGTTTCCCCCCAAACCTTGTAGAGTGTAACCTTTACAGGCTAGGAAGCCTCCTTAACAAAGTGAATCGCCACATGTATAGCCACCCAAACGGATGCCCTAACTAGAAACCTTTGTGTAGCAGCCAAAAATCCCTATCTGTTGGTACAAGAGGATAGTTGATTAGGCCTCTGATAGTGGTCCCACATTTTCATGGCTCATAGAAGAGATAATAAAGTGCTTCAAGATCTACGCATCTTGGGGACTTAGAACTTGGTGTGCCTAAGAAGTAAGTGCACTATAATGGGGAGCCCATGTCCCAAGTTCCTAGAGCTATCCACTATGAGTAGGCACAGTTGGATAAATCCAAGTGGGAACCCAACAGGTACAGTCTCTACCTAGCCTAGGTTGTTACAATGTTTGTGAGTGGCTTGTGAATGAGTGTCTGCCATCTTGTTTGCTTTCCATAAAATTGCCAAAAATGTTGTCAAAACAAAAATCCCTCTCACAAAACAATCTCATCCTAACACACATCCTAAGCCACATCATCCATACCTTCTAATCCTAATCATCCTATTTAGTCATCATTCTAATTTCATCCTCATCGATTTATCCTAACCATTACCCAATCAATTTCATCCACTTCATATCCAAATCACACATTAATCATTTCACATCCTCACATCCTAATCTACCACTTCTAAACATGGACATGACATTCCCAAACAAGGCCTATGAGAATGATCCTTATGGCACCCTAAGAATGCTTGATACCCTTGAGTGGTTATATAGAAAGGAACAAGCCCCTACGCCACCACAACACCAAAAATTCCCAAAACATCAAGCCATAAGCCAATACCAACAATTCATTGATAAAAAGGAAAGTGAAGTTGGTTTGCGAGTTCGTAGATTTGAAATAGTTTGTGAGTTTGTCATTTCACCAATTTTATAATTCGCCAACAGAGGCGTGAAGAAGAAAAGTTTGAAGTTCAAAGACAAGTTATCGGCAAATCTTTTGTTTCATGAACTAGTTTGTGAGCTTATCATTTCGTCAATTTGCTGACTAGGTGACAAAGGGCTTAAAGGTCAAAGTTCATGGTTTGACATTTTTGCCTATAAAAGATAAATTTGATTCGTGAGTCTTCGAGAGAAGTTTTGGTTTGTGAAGTGGTTAGTTTGCCGACTGAGAAGTTTTCCAACAGACAACTTTTCTGGTAAAGGCAAACGATGATGAAATGAAAGTTCATTGAAATAAGATTTCACTAACATAAGAGAAAGGAGATAAGAATTTGCTAATAAAGGAGACAAAGGCCGAGGTTCGAAAAAGGGAGAATTTACCGATAAAGACAACAAATGCCAAGGTTTGTAAAAACAAGCTTTTGCTGATAGAGGCATTTTAGGCTAAGTTTGTGATAGCAAGATTCTGCTGATTTATGAACAAAGGGCATGGTTTGTGAAAGCAAAATTTCACAGATAAAGGGATTGGAAGTTAAGTTGGGGTGATAATGATATGAAGATAAAAGATATTCAAATTAAATATTTGAATATATGCCTTGAGGCCGACTGGTAAAATGGATTAATGGCTAAGTGATTTCAAAGATTGAAAATGTAGATTGAATCTGACTCAATGACATAGAATAGAGAGTTTAAATATATGTATGGGGTCATTATTGTAATGTGTGGATTGTTCAATTTTGGGTCCTAACCTATTTTTGGGTGGACATAACTATAAGTGTTTTGGGCCCTGTTTCATAATGCCAAAATTATAGGATGGGCTGCATCTTGAAATTGTACATGTTAGAATTCAAAATTATAGATGTTGAACTTGGGAGAATGTTTTTGATTAATTCAGCTGGAAAAGAGGGTCCAAAACCCTATACAAAACAGCCCCCAAGGCAATAGGCCTTAAACTTGGGATAATGTTTTTATTATGCTTAGCTGACATGGAAATTAATTTTCTATAGAAGGATATATAAGAAAGATCAGTTTGTACATTAGGGGGTATCCAAGTATGAGTATGTGTGCACAAGAACTGAATAAGCACAACAACCTAATAAGCGAAGTATAACCTAATATTAAGCGATCAAGCATGAACAAAGAAGTGGAGTTGAAGTGTGTGAAGGGAATGAACTAGATATGATTCTAAGTTTGCATGTTAAGTTTTGCTTATATTGAGAACTGATTATGTTTCAGTCTGTTGGGTTGAAGCTCAGTCTATAGAGAGGTTGAAGCCTCAGTTTGTAAGTGTTGTAGCACTTTAGGCAGTTGTTGCTTCCTTTGGGTTGTAGCCCATAAAGATATATATTAGGAAGTTGTTGCTTTAATACTGGGTTGTAGCTTAGTTTGTTTTGAGATTGAAGTCTCTAGTAGGTTGGAGCCTACAGATTTGTAAAAAGTATTGCAATCCTTCTCAAGTTGAAAGTCCTATGAGTTGAAGCCTACAAAATATTGTAATTCATTGTTTCTTTTTGTGAGGCTAGATTTGGACAGTAGATACAAACAACTTGCTCACTGTGGTTTTTCCCATCTCAAGTTTCCATGTAAACTTGGTGTTATGGACTCTTGTGTGGATGTGTGAATTTGCTTATGCTTGCATAGTTCTTTCATATTCTGTTTGATGCAGTAGAGATCATGTTGTTTTAGTAGAATTGTTTTAAAAAATGGCATATACTGATTCACCCCCCCTCACAGTATATCAGTGTGCTCTAACACCATAAACCTAGTCTTTCTTGTACCTTTATATTTTTTGGGAATTAAGGTGTCTCAACCTTTGCAAGGTCCTAGCATTTATTATTTAAATGTATATTTATTTTTTCCTATTATTTTAATTTTTATGCAAATCTTATTTTGTCACTTTGTAGGAGTTGGCATGGTGATGTGTCATCCTATATGGAAGGTGACTAGATGTTATTTTTTTCCTCATATGAGGAGATGGGCATCCCACTTTGTGGTAGAAGTCTTTTGCCATGTGTCAGCATCTTTTGGGTGTTGTAAGAGGTCTATGATGTGTAAGATTTATGACAAATTCCTATGACATAATCTATGACATGTAAGAGACAGAAATATAAGATTATATGATAGGTGTGACAAGTGTCAGGAAGCATCTTTGCATGGAGAAGGTAGGCACCCAAGTTTGACTATGACAAGTTAAAAGAGAATCCACTATTAATACTTAGTTATGACATATTCTCTTATATTGTATATGATAGATTTTATGACATTGTAAGAGCATCTGTCATACTTTTTTTGGCCAAATTTGGGGCGTCCAAGTTTGGGGGTTGTAAGGGATGAAAGGGAATCTCTTACAAGTGTCATTCGTATGTTTTATGTCCTTGGAAATTGCTCCATATGGATTTGGATGAGATTCTTGTGTTGACTTTCTCTAGAAGCTACCTCCATTCATAGTAATTCTCTATTTATATAGGTGCTTGGAGTTGGAGTTGCATAGTTCATTTGTAGGTACTGTTATGCTACTAGAATTGCTCCAGAATACTACAACTATGGTGAACTCCCAAAAGAGCTTGGATCTAAGATTATATTGTAACCATTATTTGATTAATGAATAATACATTTGGTTGTGCTTTGGAGTGTGGGGTTTTTTTACTTGAAAAGGTTTTCCCCACATACGTTTTGTGTTATTGTATTGTTGATCTGATTTATGTTTGTGTTTCTCCTTAATGTTAACTGAAAAGATCAAAAATTTGCATAACACTCCTCTCATTAGTTTGGTGTAGGAAGCTATTCCACGTACCTTACTTCCTTTTAGTTGGTATCAGTCGAGCCTGGACATTTTTGGTCCTAGTTGTTTGGTAGAGGGTATTTTTGTACTGATCTTTGATTGAGTGGGAGCTTGTGTAGAGTATTTTGTGATCTTACTACAGGAAGGAGATGACAAGCACATCCAAAAGAATATAGTTGGAGAAGTTTAATGGCAGTAATTTTAAGTTGTGGAAACTCAATATGGAGGACATGCTTGTAGAACGTGATTTATGGGAACCCATATCTAGTGCAAAACTAATGACAATGTCTCAAGTAGACTAGGATATCAAAGATTGAAAAGACAAGGGTCTTGTTAGACTCTATATGGATGACTCTATCTTGTTAAATGGTCTATGGAAGAAGCTTGGAGAAATTTATCAGGGCAAGTCCTTGGTAAATAAGTTATTCCTGATGAAGAAGTTGTACTCTCTAAAGATGGAATATGGAGGATCTATTGCGAATCATTTGAATGCCTTTAACATGCTAGTTGCTTAGTTGAACTTGGAGTTGGTGTGAAGATGGAGGAGGAGGATCGTTGCATGACCTTGCTTTGTTCTTTATCGGACTCGTGGGACCACCTTGTGATGGCCATTTGGAGTACTACCACAAAGTTCAAGATGGATGAGGTGGTTATATCGTTACTTTCTGAATAGATGTGAAGAAAAACTTCAAAAATGGCTACAGATGCTCTTGTAGTTCATGGTAGACCCAAAGAAAAAGGGAAGAAGGACAAGAAAGAAGAAAAGGGTAGATCCAAAGCCCATGGGAGATCTAAGTCTCTTGGAAAGTCTAAGTCACTGTGTTGGAATTGTGGAAAACCTGGGCACTTCCGAAAGGAGTGTAAGGAGGACAAAAAGAAGAAAAAGAAGAACTTCTCCAATTTAGATTCTAACAAATTCCAATATGATGGTGATGCTTTTGTTGCTACCTTGGCAACCCATGCATTAGAAGATGTGTGGTTGATAGATTCTGGTGCTTCTTTCCACATGACCTCACATTGTCACCTCTTGTTTTTGTGGACTATATAATTATTCTAGATTAGTGAACATTTACTATGATTGTTTTATTTTAAGTAAATTCCACATGTGTGAAGATAATTATAATGAATTTATATTTTTTATAAATTGGAAAGTTGATTTACATATTAAATATTATCATTATGATTATGATTTTTTTCTTCGACTATGTTATTGGGGAACTAACCTATTGATGTCGAGTTGAGTGAGAATGAATGTAGGTACTCATCGAAGATGAGAACATGGTTGAGGTAGAGATGTTCTAGCCAGTCGGAAAGAACTGATGGGATGGTTAACCTGATGCACTCACACACTCACATAGTTTCATATTGCATTATTTTGAATGGTTTAATATGCATTATTGTGAGGATAACAAATGCGATTGATGGTTAGATACATAGAAAAATATTGTATTTTAAGTTTGTTTCAAATGCATGATTTGGTCATAAATATTAATGATTATTTTGATTTATATTTAAAATTCTGTGTTTTATATTATTTAATAATAATAAATAATGTTTTTCTATTTATACAAATATAGATGTTTGGAAGACAATATCTAATTAGACTAAATATAATAAGTGGCCTAGATATAGATGGCTAGGCAATTCAGGAACTCAGAGGATGAAAGTTCAAAATGAAAGTTTGATTAGATGGTGCCCCTTGACCATGGATGGATTAAGCTCAAATTTGACAGTGCTTCCCGAGGAAACCCGGGCAAGGTAGGTGGTGGTGGGATATTTAGAGATGAGGATGGGTAGCCATTGGGGTACTACTCCTTGGATCTAGGAGTGGATACTAATAACCAAGCTGAGGCAATTGTGCTTTGGGAAGGTCTTGTGATTGCTAAAGTTAATAGATGGACAAATCTCTAGATTGAAGGTGATTTGAAGCTGGTGATAGACCTGCTTAATAAAGATGCTTCCAGAAATTAGAGGTTAGAGAAAGTATTGGGAGAGATTAGGCACCTCTTGAAGTGGTTAATTGAGTTCAAAGCTTCCCATATCAAGAGGGTAGGAAATATGGTGGTAGACTGGGTAGCCAACCAAGGTAAGGGTAAGCTTAAGGTTAGTTATCCAGTTGATCTACTCAGACTTGTTGTGCCTTACACACATGCCACATTCAAAATGGAGACCTCCTTCTTTTGATTTGGCTTGAGAGTCATTTGATCTTCTGATCTCCTAAGTGATTGTGTGGTCAGAAGTGCATTTCTGACCTTGATGGAAAGGTGATATCAAAAATCACTTCAAAATCTCCTAGGGTTGAGTTCTTAGTGTCCCTTTGAGGACCTTGAATTGACATTTTGTGCCTGAAGTTGCCTTATCTGACCTTTGCACTAAAAGCTTCCTTGTCTGACCTTTATGCTAAAAGCTGCCTTGTCTGACCTTTGCGCTAAAAGCTGCCTTGTCTGACCTTTGCACTAAAAGCTACCTTGTTTGACCTTGCGCTAAAATCCCATCGCTCTGACCTTTTGCACTGATTTCCCATCTGACTGACTTGGCGCTAAAAACAACTAAGTCAGACTTCTGTACTGAAATTGACCTCATCCAACTTGCACCAAAATCAACGATCACCGACTAAGTCAGACAACCCTGAAAGGCCTGCAAGATAGATCAATCTGAAACCTTCACAAAACTATGTAAACCAAACTTCCAACCTTAGCACTAAATGTGGTCCTGACTGACCAAGTCAGACGCACCCAAATTCTCCACAGGTCCGAGCTGAGAGAAATCTGTGCAAACCCTAAATCTTGCAGATCGTATGCCTGTGCATTAATGGTTGTTTTGGCAGAGATTAAATAGGAAATTAATCATAGTTTAGGCCATTTGATCACATTTTAGACTAGAAATTTTGGATCTCCTCTCACCGTCTGCCAATTTGCCTCAAACTCGAACCCACGAGCTCCTGGTGTAGATCAAACGTTCATTTTTTCTCCTACTAGGTAGTGTTTTGCCCTCGATTTTCAAGTTTTTTTGTCTTCAAAGCAGTTGGGGTTTTCTTTTAAACAATTTAATCTCCCTTAAGAACGAGTAGTTAGATGGTCGAATTCTCGTAAACTAGGTTTTGTGAGGTTTTCACAAGGGTATCCGTACTGTCATCAGTTATTTCTTTGTCTTTTCAACCCTAGTTAGGATTTCTTATGAAAAATGGCTTGCCATAAGGGTTTAGAATTCCAATTTAGACAAATCCTTCTACGAAACCCTTGAATTTTTGTGGTGCTAAAACAAGGCTCGACCAACCTACAAATCAAACCATCATTCGGTCGGTCGGAGACCTCCAAAATCCACGCCAAGTATCTAGTGCCATTTTGCACTAAAACTTAGCTCATCTGACCAACGCACCCAAAACACTTTTTTTTGACTTGGTCGGAAGACCTCAAAAACCCTGCAAGATCTGAAAACACCTTTGCGCTAAAAAGACCTCGGTCCAACCTTGCGTTAAAAGATTGTCTCTGACTTGGTTGGATGACCCGAATTCCCCCGCAAGGTCGGTGCCACCTGAAAACCCCGCCGGGAGCTTGCATCCACTTTTGCACTAAAATCAACCTCGTCTAACCCGCGCTATGATACCCTCCTTCCGACATAGTCGAACAATGCCTAAACCTGCGTAGGTCAGACTGGGCTGATATTCATACAAACACAATACAGTTAATCGATAAGACTTTGCACTGAAAACTCAACCGACTTACTTGACAGCCACTAGAGGTCGGCGAACTCTAAATTCCACACAAGTCAAACCTCCCCAAAATCCACGCTAAAACTCGAAAGAAGGAAGCAAACCATGAGGTCGGACCTGCCCAATTTCCCTACCGAGGTCCGATGACCTCAAATTTAGTGCTTTTCCTTCTGAGGGCCAGACAACCCTCAAATTAGTGCAAAACCTTGCAAACGATCAAATTTCATGAAATTTTCAAAGGGAAGATTGTTCAAAATGATGAGATTAATGTTGTGATGCATTGATAATGGTAATTTTTATGAATTTTATTGCAACATTAGATATTTGATTGCATGCAGTGTTCTATCAATTAGACTTAAATTTCCTTCATAAGCATGTTAGTAATAAATGGAAGATTTGCATTGATTTATCTGAAACTTAGGAGTATGTTAAGAGTTTCTTCAGTATATCAAACTTATAAGGTTCGATCATGCAGACTAAATGACTGCTCGGGCCCAAGCAATGAAGTATGGGTTCAAAGGAGTCCCTCTGAAAACCAAGGTCCACTCCAGATGGAGTAATGTCGGGGACACAAACTTAGGTCACATAGACCTAGATGACTTCAGACTCAGAGTCTTTGGTCTAGCTCCAACTCCCAAAGCCAGAATACTCAGAGATAGTGGACTTGCACAAGTAGCTACCTTTCCTACTTCAGTGCATTGTGCAAAACTGATAGCCACCTGTGCAGACAGATACGACATTATGACAAGGCAAGTTCAGACACTAAATGGGGATGTCTTAGCTGACTTAACCCCACCTTCTCTGGCAAAAATGTTGGAAATCCACTGGCACAAAGTTGTGACAATACCAGATAAACAAGGGTCAAAGGCAACCTACAATAAGGATGTAGAAGGATGCAGGAAATACATAAATGGCCATTGGGTTAAGAGCAGGAAGTCCACTCTCACCAAGCTCCCTAGAGTACTGTAAAGGAGTGACTTCCATGATGAGATCGGGGACATAGTACCCTTTTAAGTAGAATCTACGGGTTACCAACCGCCTCTACCATTGAGGATTGGATGTTTGTCATAATCACAGAGATATTAAAGGGAACCAAGTTCCACTGGGCCCAAATCCTCAGCGACAACATCCATGAAGCCTTTAGCAATTTCAGTGAGAACCAATACTTCAGATGAATGTCCTATTTTGTTTATGCACTAGCAAGAATGAATCATTATGATGGACTATCCAAGATTGGTAAGGTAGGAAATGATGAGAAGACTCAGCTTAAAGTATATGAATGCTACCACAGCTAACTTCATCTCAATCACTGATACACTTCAAGAGGGTTAATGATGCATTCACGATGTACGTAGCTAGGAAGTTGCAGGGTAACACAGCATTGAGGATTTCTACCAAGGCCATGAATGAAATAGATAGATATGGTAGGTGGTATATCTAGTTTGAGAAATTCACATACATAAGAGTGCAAGGCTTCACTGGAATGGCATACAGACTCCCTCGATATCCAGATAATAAGACCGTTCTCCTAGAACTGTCTAGGCAATTGATACCATGTGTAGAGAAACTTAAGCACTTGCATAGAACTAATGTCTAATTTCCTATCAAGTTCGGCAAGGGAATTTATGCATGTCCTTCTCTAGCATCAGCAGAACATTCAAACAAGGAGCTTCAACTCTTGAATTTGCACTACTACAATGCAAGGGGTCATTTTGATCCAAACAGGGTGATGGAAAGATTTGTAAGCAAGAAACTCTCTCACAGAGTACACATTGAAGACTTTTGGGCCAATTACCTTGATGACTATGAGATTATGAAGAAGGCACATGCAAGGCTGCCCCTAGATTTTATTAAGAGATTTCATGTAATGGCAGTGCCAGATGAATTGCAAGATGATGAAAATGTTATGGTCAGAGGACCATGGGAGGCACAATACCATCAGCCTATCCCATTGCCAAATTGGGCTAATGTAGAGGAGAGTTCCCTAGATGTGGTTATGAGGGAACCAATCAGATTAAGTAAGGCCTAGATTAGAGCTCAAGTAGCCATTCTGAATGGACAAGGAGTCCAACTTACCTACACAGCAATGGAATCTGACAAAGACTCTGGGGGAGAAGAAGATGAACCCATTCAGATCACAGATGAGGCAGAGCCAGCTGAAAAATAGAAATCAAATAGTGAGGAGCACACATCTCTGGCAAAAAAGGCAAAGAAGATGAAGAAGCCATCTGCAAGGTCTCCTTAGAAGAAAGATCAACCTCCTTTAGCTAGGACCAGGACTTCTAAGAAAAGGGATATGCCAAGTGGTTCAAGAGAAAGATCAAAAGCAAAAAGGGTAAAAGTAAAAGAAGTTAGCAAAGAGGCTACCACAATTAAGAGTAATTCCAATCTCCCTACTGCCCAACCTCCCACCCAAAGCATTGATACTAATGCCTTGAACCCTGCTATTTCCACTACCACTTCTCCTTTCTATTCTCCTCCCTCTGTTGCATCCACTTCATCCATAATCTCAGCATCCATAATCTCAGCATCCATGACTCAAGTATCATCTCCTGCCACCTCTCTTTCCTCTACCATCACCACCACTTCTTGCTCACTGTCAATTTCTTCTAGTGACTCTAGCAACCCTATCTCCTCAACTCTTGCCATCTCATATCCCTCCACTACCATCACATCCACAAATTCTTTTTCTTTATCATTGCCTCCCATTTCTACCATCCTTTCACCCCCTCTTCCTCTAACTACACTAACCTTCCCTTCACCTCTTGTCATTTCTTCTTCCTTATCACCAATCTTGACCAACATAACATAGGTTAGTACACCTTCCTTGACCATCTCTTCTACTATCCCCATTTCACAAATGCCAGCTGATTCATTGGCAGTACCCCTATTGCCCGGGATTGAGAAAGTGTGTGCGGAATTAGGATTACAGGAGCCTAAAGTAGCACTTGAGGAGGAAAAGGAGACATTGATTGAAGTAAATAATGATGACTCCCAGGAACCTTCAGCCCATATAGAAGTTGTTGATATATCTGATAGTCCTTAGGACAAAGATCAAATGGAAGAAGTTTTCAAAACTGCACAGGAAGATGTAATGACAAATTTGGAGGATTCGGTCCCCAAGGAAGAGAAGGAAGAAGAAAGAAGTCTAGAAAAGAATGAAGGGAAAGAACAAGAACAATCCAAAGAATTGGGTATATCGGATAAAGATGGAACTTCTGAATTAAACAAATCTTTTGTTCTTGAGTGGCTGTGAGGTAGAATGGCATATCGCAAACCATAGGTAGAAGTAATGCAACTTGACCTAAGTGCTATCCTGTCATAGGCTCAGAAGCCTTAGAAGTAGAAAAAGGCTAAGATTCAATCAAGAATTTACAAGAATGAATCAGGTCGTGGATAGCAAAAATAGCGGTCCCGCCAGCTGATACGACAAGAGATCAAATTAGGGCAGAAGATTACATCATATCTACCATTGATCTAGGTCCAGCCACTCATGTTCAAAGAGTGGATGATTTCAAAGGTTCTGTTACATCAATTTTGGAACAGCTAGATAAAGATGAAATGTCTAAGAAAGACTTAAAGTAGCAAAACGAATAACTAAGAGCATGTCTTCAAATTTTGATAAAACTAGTAGATGCAGGAGGAGACATAAGGACAATACCTACTTTCCTGTCCACTTATGAAATGAATAAATTGGGCAAGGTTAGATCAAAGTCCCAAGGTACAGAGAATTGGTTGCTAAAAGTCTTTGAAATGGGATGTGAAGCTATAAGTGCCTCTGCTCAAGCACATAAAAGATTGGTGGAATTGCATACCAGGTGGAAAGACTTGCGTGAAGAATATGATACTTTTGATGAATATTATTCACATATGTATCCCCAAATCAAAGGTATCAGAGAATTGCCAGCTCAGACCTTAGTCACAAAGAACATTTTGACTGTGGATAGGCTACCAAAGGCTATTGAATGGTATCGGCAACTACTCTTGAGAAAAGAAACCTTTGAGAACATAAAGGAAGCATATAAACTAGTTGATGAGGAATTAAGATCAGTCATATATGACATCAATGACTCTTTAAGGGACTGTAGGGAAGCATCTTATGATGATTATGCCCCCTTTGATCTCGAGAAGTGCAAGGATAAGTTGCATAAGGTAATGTTTGAAGGCACTGCACTCAGGATGGAAGAAAGACTGGATAAGGCAAGTGACCTCGAAGCTGAGTTCAAGGAATTTCAGAAGGTAGGGGTAGAAATAGAAAGAATACATGGTAAATTTAGTCAGTAGCTAGAGGTCTTTGATTATCGGATACATCCTTTGAAGGATCCAAACCCATCTGACATTAATCCTGCACTCGATGCCTGGTTGACTTATCGCAACAAGTTGGCCAACAAAGACAAAATTGACTTGGATAAGGAGTCCTAATATTATTTTGAATATTCTAATGATACAATCCCATCACAATTGTAAATTGTTGTATTCAGGGCAGCATGTGACTCTATTTTGTCTTTTTCTTGCTTCCAAAATATTCTTTTCTGTTCATATACTAAGTTGGCTAGTCAAAATGACTTGATTCAGTGTATCTGGGGACTATTTTTCATCTTTTTTGTAAAGGACAAAGTGTAATCCAAGAATTGATGTGAGCTATTATTGATGTAATCTGGACCGTCGGTGTTGAGTTAATCTCCACCATCCATTTGAGGGCTAGGGTATGCTACTTTCTATATAAAGGGCTGCCATTTCCACTTTGTGTAAGAGAGATTTTGATACCGAATTGTTGACACTATGCCATTTGAGCTAATACAAAGCAAGTTTCTGTAGTAAATCTGAGAATTTGTATCTTGTGTTGATTCATCTTTTGGTTTTCATGGTTCGCATCTTGCTCTCCCATAGTTAGATTAGTTGTGCTTTCATAATATTCATGGTTTGCTGAAGTATTTGATGAACATTCTAAGTCCATACTTTTAGTTGTTTACTGATGGTAAATAGCTGTGTAAAGTTAATCTCAGCTGATTATTCATGCTAAAGTTTAATTGCATTTCACAAGTTAAGTTACGTTGCTCATTGGGTATTTAACAAATGAATGCGATCTGAAAATTTGTTGACCTCCATTGAAGATAGCACCATTTTTTGCAGCACTATAACACCTATTTTAGTTTGGTAACTCAGGAAACTGGTTCAAAGTTTTGGAATGTTTGTCCACTGAAGGTAACCTTGGCATTGTGAATGTCACTTAGGATCCCTCTAAAACCCTAACCTTTTGCCTTTTCTTTTAAATCATTGTTAGTTGGTAGATTAAGAGTCTCAGCAGCATTTTATCTTGTTTATCACTTGAAAATCATAATAGGGTTCATGTATATTTGCTGCCCTAAACCTGAAGATTTGTAGATTGCATGTAAGACCCCTTGTAGGCACAGCTAGAACATACCCATTGAGAGATTCCAAGCAAGCTAAGACCTAGCTGTATTATCCTTGGAGTAGTCTTACCTAGGGTAAGATACTTTCATGCGAGGTGTGAAACTAGCAATCACACCTGCGTTGTTGCATGCTGAAACCACCATCAATAGAATTGGCGCTAGAAGGAGGTCACCTATTTTCACTCTGCTAAAAATTAGCAAGTCTGGGGACTAGACAGAGACACACTAGATCTAGCTCAACTGGAGAAGAGTTGATGTCCCTATCAAAATTCAGACGAACAAGAAGTGATCAAGGAATACCCAGAGCCCCTCGAGCTCAGTCAGCCCCTAGGAATACTACTGCAGCTCCCATTAATCCTCCCACCATGGCTTTCTTTGCAAGGAATAACCAGTCCCCTTTTCTGTTCAATGACTATCATGATATGCCAAAGAACCTAAATAAGTTCTGTTCAAAGTTCAGAGTAAATGATCTTGATAGAACCGTAGACGAGCACATTAATACTTTTGAAGATAACATGTTCATGTTGCAAGTACAGTGCGAGGATGTGATATGCAGGTTGTTCCCTTATTCCTTGTAGGAAGAAGCTTATTACTGGTTTGCCAACCTCCCTGCAGCATCCATAAATTCATGGCGGAACCTGAAGAGTGCTTTTTTGAATAGGTTTCGTATGCCTACCACTCCAGCTGATCTTTATCAATCTTTTGTAGAGATTCGTCAAGAGGAAGGTGAGATGATAAGTTCCTTTAACAACAGATTGCAAAAAGATTATAGTCGTTTGTAAGCCCCTTATGCTATAGATCAGACTGTTGCCCTGCCTATCTACTATGCTACCCTAGATAAACTTACCTCCATGTTTGCAAGGAGGGCCGACCCAATTGTTGGCAAGAGACACTATATGGATTCATGGTTGTTGTCATTGATGGCAACAAAGGTCATTCCACATATCTGCAAGTCATGATGTGTCTCTACCGGAAGTCAGAATAAAGATTGTTGTGGTCCGGTGAACAAGAACAGAGCATGTGGCAAGGTCCGACAGATTGGTCCGGATCTCTCAGAGGAAGTGTCTTGGTACAGTGCAGATTTGGGGAAGTCAAGAGGACTACCTTGAGTGGTATATTCCAAGGATTTAGCCTCCGGTGATGGACAAGGAAAAAGATATGAATAGTTGAGTTTCAGATTCCTGAGAGACAGTGAAAACAGAGGAAGAACTGACTGACAGAGTATCAGACTACTTTCCGGATGTGTTACTGTTGATGATAAAGGTTGTGAAGGCATGAATCATGTTTGGCCGACATGATTAATGATATCTACAAGTATATGCTTGATCCGCATTGCTTGGTGAGGAAGGATTCAGCCGACAGAACAGAGTTTGTAAGAAACTAGACTGTTCCAGATACCGACTAGAAAGATGATGAAATTACTTGTGCGGATATATATATAGAGGATGGATTTAGTTGTGAAGTAGGTATGATGTTATGATATATGCGAAGAAGTGCAGAACAGAGCAGAAGTACCAAGACAGATCCAGAATGTGAAAGGATAGCAGAATAAAGAACAGAGAAAAGATGAAGTGCAGCAGATCAGTGTACTAAGCCTAACCGGAACTGAACTCCAGCATATGCAGATGCTTCCAATCAGTTCAAGACTGTGATTTTTATCACTTTGTAGACAGTGTGTCTTATTGTAGGCAGTGGGCCTCTTATGAGCAGTGTGCTCGGGCAGTGAGCCCTAATTGGCAAGTGCCATTTTGTAATTTACTATTCTTCTAACAGAGAATAATTTTGGGTTAATCACCCCGTGGTTTTCTCCCTTAATAGGGTTTCCACGTCAAAAATACTGTGTCATGTGTTTCTTATTTCATGATAATGTTTTTGTGTTTGATTCAATGTTGCATCAATTAAAAAGAAAGTTCAATAAGGGAAATAATTAGGATAACTGATTCACCCCCCCCCTCTCAGTTATCAACACCAATACCTGCTAGTTTAGCTCAAGCATATTCTGCTGCTATCGATGTAAGTACCCAGCTGGGGCAAACAGCCTTTGGTCCACTGAATCAAAAGGGACCTATTGCCATGCCAAATCAAATACCCATGATAAATCATGCATTGGCCAATCATACCCCTATAATGAACCCAATTCCAAACCCAGCCGCAACACAAGCCTTAGTAATCCATGTAGACACCCTAAAATGACCATGTCATCAAATCACTTGCATTTCGTAATATGTCAAATCACCTGCATTTCACACGTTAATTAAATAATCTAATTATTTAATTAATTATCACCAAGTTCTTCTAAATCACAAAATTGTGACATTAATTAAATAAATTCTCTTTACTTAATTAATTAAATTAAATTCCTCTATATTCTTCCACAATTAAATAATTTTAATTATTTAATTTGATCATTGTCACCTTCCAAAATTTAAATCCACATTAATTAAATATATCCCATTATTTAATTAATTCAACAAATTCCCTCTTATCTAAAATTAAATAATTCTTAATTATTTAATTAAGTCAAAATTCATTCTTCCAAAATTATGCACAATAATTAAATAAATTTATTTATTTAATTTGCTTTCAAATCTTCTAAATTAAATAATTCCAATTATTTACTTATTTCTTCCAATAATATCTTCTCTAAATTTAAATAAATCAATTATTTATTTAAATTGTTTTTTCTTCTAAATTGAGTTATCTCTAATATAACTCAAGCTTTCTATATTTAATAAAGCAAAATATCTTCTAATTCTCATGCAAATCTCTTCTTCTTGTTTTAAATCACTTAACTGATTGTTTTATTCTTTTAATTGATTTATTTCTTCAGTTAACTTATTCTTCTATTCTTGATAACTCCTCTCATGCAAAAGAAAGCAAGACACATGTCTTCTTCTCATTTGTTGTGCATTCCTCAACTTATCTCCTCCGTTGATTCTTCTGAATTATCTAGACCATTGATCGATCTCTATTGAAATCTATATAAACCCCTCATCTCCTTCATTACCCTCTCTTCGATCGTATTCTCAGGCATACTTAACAGAGCTTTGAGCATACAAAACACGTTGATTGAGCAACCTTATGATCTTTTGACATTGATCTCTTGAGCACACTACTTGCTTGTTGCAGCTATGGTTTCGCAACTTCATTGAGCAATCCACATTCAATCCAAAGGAAACAATACAGATTTCGGTAAAAGTCTTTATTTCATTGATTATTTGTCATGGCTTTTATTTAAATTCATTTTCTTTATGTTATTGGGTTCCTTGATTTAATTAGTTAGATTAAAATTGATTTTTCCTCATACACAATCCACCCAGGCAATCCAGTAGCTGAAATGCCTCCAACACAAATGCCTTTCCTATAGTCTTCAGAAGCAGCCAAGACCAAAGAAGATAGAGATGATATCAAAGAACTGGTTGAACAAATGAAGAAGCTTACTGCTGAAGTTACTCACCTCAAGAATCAAAATGCTTATATGTAGTAGAGGGGACAGAATCAGCAACATTTTCAGAACCAAAGTCAGAACGAGTTCTCAAATCAGAATCAGTACCAAAATCATAACTTTTAGCAGCAGTCAAATCGATCCTAGAACACTAGACTAAATAATAGAGGGGTGCCTTCACCCCTGGAGAATCAGAACAGTGATACCAGGCTCCCAGGATGGGTGATGTTAGCTGAAGTTGCTTTATCTACTTGGTGCAGACTACACAACACTAATGCTCATTCTGAACTGGACTATCCAGAATTCCAGATTGCATCTAGTATCTTTTAGATGGAGATTCAAAATGCTAAACATTAGGAGACTCCACCAACAGGATATGAAATTATTCCTTTCCAAAGGTATGATACTGCCCTAGTTCTTGATAGTTATACAATTCCATTCCAAGATGATAATCAACCCAAGGAAGAAGATTCTGAAGAGGTCAATGTGTATCAGCAATACAACAAGACCCCTTACAACCTAAGAAGTAGTAAGCCTAAAGGTCCTTTCACCACCTCTATCCCTCCAAATAGTTATCAAATTCCACCTGACCCAAAGGCTACCAATAATCCTGAACCACCAAAAGTTTCCCATCAATTAGTATACCAGGGTACTACTATAGAAAATTCCCAACGATCTGACATAACAAAAATGGGACAGTATGTGGCGAGGAACTTAAGAGAATGAAGGTCAGTCTTTCTGTGTATGAATTGCTTAAGATACCTGAGGTTAGGAAGGACATCTTTCTTTCAAGACCTAGGTATTTGAACCAAGACTGATTATATACCAAAGGAGAACAACGCCAAAGATAGCACTGATAAGGGGAAGGAAAGAATACATGTGACTAATATAGAATAGAAGATGACACTGTATAAGGATAGGAGGGAAAGTCCCTCTTTCCTCTTAACACTCAAAATATTCAATAGAAACCTTCATAATTGTTTAGTAGATTATGGTGCTTCCACAAATGTAATGCCACTATTAGTTTGTAAGGCACTTGGGCTCACTCCAGCCAAATCATCCTAGAAAGTGACACAACTGGATAAAACTAAAGTCAATGTAGTAGGAGAATTGAACAAGATACACATGCAATTGGCTTCTAATCCCAGGATACAACAATACATAGATATTCAAGTAGTGGACATTCCTGCTCAGTATGGTATGCTTTTGAGTAGAGATTGGTCTAGAACTTTGAATGGTCATATGGCAACTAACTTTTCCCACATGTGGCTACCATGGAAGGGATTGGCTAATCAGATACATATTGAAAGAGAGCCCAAGATGAAGCATATGATCATAGAATACAATCAACCCAATGAGATTCTATTTTCAGAAGTTGATTTGGGAGTCTATCTTCCACACAATAGTCGGTCAGAAGAAGTTCTCATGCTGAGCTACTTAAGACCCTCCAAACTGCTTATAGAAAGACTAGAAGGTATAGCAGCATACGTTCAATCAGATGCAGAGGATTCTTCGGAAGAAGATGAACCTGGGGTATTTGAGGGATTTCATGATTTCGTGGCCAGATTTGTGCAAGATCAGACTGTTGTTGGAAAATAGGTTCAAATGGAAGAGCTACTATTGCCCAATTGGTGTCGTATACACGATGCATCTCATTCTAAATTTACTTGCCAGTTGTGTCAAGAAGCAGTCAAACAGGTGCAAAGACAACTGAAGATATCTATAATTTTGAAGGAAGTGTTGACTGTTGAAAAGGAGGAAGAACCCAAGCCCCTTCCCGATGAGAAGAAGTTTGTAAAACAGGCTGATGACGGCAAAGATTTTTGCCTATGGACCTTGAGATTTGATGGTTCAAGATGTAGACAAGGGTTTGGTGCAGGGGTTGAATTGATCAGCCCTACTAGGAGTTCATTTTTAGCATCACAAAGATTGTAGTTTCCATGCACAAACAACATCACTGAATATGAAGCATTGGTGCAAGGATTGCTGCTAGCACTACAGAAGAAGGTTAGAATTATCTAGGTGTTTGGTGATTCTAAGTTAGTGGTGAAACAAGTGAGAAAATAGTACTCATGTAATGATAAGAGATTGAATAGGTATAGGAATAGAGTCTGGGATTTGATTGAGTGCTTTGATGGTTGTAACATCCAAGTCATTCCCAGAAGACAGAATCATGTTGCAAATGCTCTAGCTCAAACAACAAGTACATTAGAGCCAACATCCATGGCAGGACTAAAACGGTTCTCTGTCAAGTTTGTTGCTACTCCATTCGTACCAGATAATGTTACCAATTTCTAAGTTTTTGAAGATGATCGACACATAATTAATTTCCTTACTTCATCAGATGTGTTCACTACCCAAATAATAGATGAAGATGAGATGGAACTTGCTGAAATGGATTTAGAAGGAGTATTAAACTTGAAAACCAACACGATCCCACGCGGAATGGTAGAATTGGAAAGATTGTTTGATGCAGATAATTTAGGGACTCAAAGAAAAGAAGAAGAATCCCCAGGAGGAAAGTGTGAACCATTTAACTTGGGGACAGAAGAAAATGTGAAGAACGTATTCATTGGGAAGGCCAGTACTGAAGAAGAAAGGACAGGAATCATACATGCATTAAGACATTATCATGAAGTTATAGCTTGGAGTTATGAAGATCTAAAGACTTATGATACCTCGATCATCACACACACCATCCCAATGAAACCAGGAGCAAAACCATTTAGACAAAGGCAGAGGCTAGTGAATGCTCTGTTGGAGCCATTGATTTTCAAAGAAGTTCAGAAGCTGCTATCAGCCAGGATAATATTTCCAGTCAGACATTCTGTGTGGGTAGCAAATCTAGTTCTGGTCTGAAAGAAAAATGGAGAAATCAGACTTTGTAATGATTTCTGTAATCTAAACAGAGAATTTGAAAAGGATAATTACCCACTGCCCTCATTCGACGAAGTATTACAAATAGTTAATGGGTCCCAGATGATGTCATTCTTGGATGGATATTCTGGTTATAACTAGGTGATGGTGGAATATGAAGATAGACTGAAGACATCCTTCACCTGTAAATGGGGCATCTATGCATATCGCCGAATGTCGTTTGGTTTAATAAATGTTGGCACAACTTTTTACCGTGCTATGGATGTTGCTTTCAAAGGATTGGCTGGAAGATGTATAATCATCTACATGGATGACCTAACAGTGTTCTCCAAAAGGTGAGAGGATCATGTAGCAGATTTGAGGAAAGTATTGCAGTGATGCAAGGATTATGGTATATCACTCAACCCCAAGAAATGCATCTTTGGAGTAACTGAAGGAAAGTTGTTGGGACATGTAATATTTGAGCAAGGAATATCCATTGACCAAGACTGGATCCAAGAAAAACTCAAAATACCTCCCCCAGCGAACAAGAAAGAACTTAAGTCATATTTTGGTAAGATCAACTTTGTACGTAAATTCATTACAGGGTTTGCTGAGATTGTTCAACCTCTCAACACCATGCTGAAGAAAGATGCTAAAATGGACTAGACTCTAAAAGCCAAGGTTGCCTTTGTAGAAATTAAACAAGCCATATCCAATGCACCTGTTTTGGTAAGTCTTGATTACACTTTGCCATTTCATATATACTCATTTGCTTCAGAGCATACTTGCACTGCAATGTTGACACAAAAGAGGTCAGTGGATGATGAAAGGCCCATTGCTTTCATGAGCACTCCACTGAAAGATGCAGAGCTACGATATCCAAATGTGGAAAAACAAGCGTATGCTCTGGTAAAGGCAGTTAAGAAATTCTATCATTACATCCTAAGAAGTCAAGTGATTGCCATAGTCCCAGATGTAGCAATTAAAGCATTACTGATGTCGAGTGAATTAGGAGAAAGACGAGGGAAGTGGGTCACCATACTACAAGAGTTTGACATAGATATTCAACCCATGAAATTGGTAAGAGGCCAGGCCTTGACTAGAACAATGGCTGAAGTGGGACTAGACCTGGTTTCTCAGCAATACCTATTAGAAGATGTTTCAAAAGATGAGTGGTATGGAGATATCATATTTTATTTACTCAATCAGCACTGCCCACCGCAGTTGAATTCAATTCAAAAGAGAGTTCTCAAGCTTAAAAATAGTAGTTACATGATAAAAGGATCAGTCCTTTACAAGAAGAATCACAAGGGTATCTATCTAAGGTGTTTGGACAAATCAGAGGTTGATCAGGTGCTAACTAGTTTTCATGAGAGGTTCGAGATAGGTCATGGGTCAGTGCACTCAATAGAAAATCAGGTTCTTCATGCTGAGTATTACTAGCCAACCTTGTTCAAAGATGCACATTCACATGTAAGAACCTGTCACATATGCTAGACCACTGCACACCAAAAACGCCATGCAGCCATGCCTTTGTAACCATTGGTGGAGGTACGACCATTTGCTCAATGGGGCCTCAACTTTATCAGTATGATCAATCCACCTTCCTTTGCAGGCCATAGGTATATTCTAACCACTACTGATTACTACACTCGATGGTCTAAGGCAATAGCTTGTAAGCAATGCACCATAGAGGTAGTTATTGAATTTGTTGAAAAGCATATTATCACTAGATTTGGTTGTCCATTTGCTTTAGTGTGTGATAATGGCTCTGCCTTTTCATCATTACATTTTTTTAACTAGGCATTTGATTATGGGATTACTCTCAAGTTCTCATCTAATTACTATCCACAAGGGAATGGGGTAGCTGAATCAACAAACAAAAACCTGCTTGAGGTCATTAAGAAAATATTGGACAAAAATCCCAAAGACTGGCATACTCAGCTTAGGTTTGCTTTATGGGCTGATAGAATCTGACACAAAGCAGCTCTAAACACATCTCATTATCACCTAGTTTATGGGATTAAACCGATCTTTCCCATCCATTTGAGAATCCCGATACTTCAATTTATGCAAGATTACCTCGAAACTGATGATCAACTATCCTCAAGGTTGGCACAATTGTTACACCTTGAAGAGAAACGCGACGCTGTCATAGAAAACTTTGCCAAACATCAAGGAGTCATAAAACGGTGGTTTGATAAAAGAGCCAAGGTCAAAGCCTTCCATATTTCTGATTTGGTCCTATATTGGGACAAAGTACATGAGAAGAAGGGAGAACATGGTAAGTTTGACAAACTCTGGTTGGGTCCCTATCAGATCTATGAGATCCTTGGAGATAGTACATATCGACTCAAGGGCCTTACTGGTGAGGAGCTGCCACTGCCTGTCAATGGCCAGTTCCTAAAGCACTACTTTCAGGCCTGAGAGACAGTCATGCCTCATTTTAGTGTACATAGTTAGGGGTTTGTTTCCTTTGGTTAGTTTAGGTTTCCGTTAGTTTAGTTTGCTTTCCTGCTTTTGTTTTCCTTAGGTGTTAGGTGCTTTGCTTAGTTTAGCTATCCTTTTGTTTTGCCTGCTGGGTTTGCTTTTCGTGGGGTCTTTGTTTTGGATGTGGTGGTGGTCGTGCAGACCTGCAAATTCTTCTTTGATGGGTGAATAATCGTGAGTCTTCCTTCAAGAAGCTAAGGTTTCCACCTAGTCTTTGTTGTGGGTTCCGCTGTTAGGCCAAGGGGTATGGTGTTTGTTCATTGAAAATAAGTTATTAGTCAGTGCACCTGAAGTATTTTCTAACCATATATCTTCTACACTTTAAATAATCTTGAAGTATCTAGGTAAGTCTAGGTTATCTTGTGTCAAGTGAAATGGGCTGATTTCCTCTCCTACCACATGCACTATCAATCGAGACAAAGGTAGGTGACACTAATTATTACTAGCCTACATCGGGTAAAAATAAAAGGTGTTTCTCAACACTAGACCCATCACAGTGCAAATAAAGAAAGTACCAAATTGTAAAATTCTTACAAAAAAAAACACTACCAAAAAAGATTGGCATCAAATATCATTGTACTAGCAAATTTGACCAATCATGAATCCAGTCCAAGGCTCAGCAATACTTTAAAATTTGAGCATTTTCTGGTGGTAGAATGATCTCAGCCTTTAATCTTGTCTCAGGGGATCCCAGGTGAACATAGTTCCAGAAGGATGGGAATGAATACAACTACACACTTAGGTTTTCAGGATGTGGATGGTTGCACTGGTCAGTAATCTTAGGTTCTTTGATAGGATATCTTGCTTTTTCATTTAATTATGTGGGGAACACAGAGATTTTGGGTTCAAACTAAACATTTATCATAGAAATGCTTGGGAGCATTTCCCAGAAGAGTCACCATTTGTTGTGCCTTACACACACGCCCCATTCCAAATGGAGACCTCCTTCTTTTGATTTGGCTTGAGAGTCATTTGATCTTTTGATCTCCTAATTGATTGTGTGGTTAGAAGTGCATTTCTAACCTTGATGGAAAGGTGATATCAAAAATCACTTCAAAATCTGCTAGGGTGAGTTCTTATTGTCCCTTTGAGGACCTTAAATTAACATTTTACGCTGAAAGCTACCTTGTCTGACCTTTGCGCTAAAAGCTACCTTGTCTGACCTTTGCACTAAAAGCTGTCTCATCTGACCTTGCACTAAAATCCCATCGCTCTGACCTTTTGCGTTGATTTCCCATCTAACCGACCTAGCACTAAAAACAACTGAGTCAAAATTCTGTGCTGAAATTGACCTTATCCGACTTGCACCAAAATCAATGATCACCAACTAATTCGGACAACCCCGAAAGGCCCACAAGTTAGATGAGTCCGAAACCTTCACAGAACTATGTAAACCAAACTTCCAACCTTAGCGCTAAATGTGGTCCTGACCGACCAAGTCAAATGCACCCAAATTCTCTGCAGGTCCCAGCTGAGAGAAATCTGTGCAAACCCTAAAACTTGCAGATCGTACGCCTGCGCATTAATGTCTATTTTGGTAGAGATTAAATAGGAAATTAATCATACTTTAGGTCATTTGATCACATTTTTGATTGGAAATTCTAGAGCTCCTCTCGTCATCTGCTGATTTGCCCCGAACTTGAACCCGTGACCTCCTGGTGCAGATCAAATGTTCATTTTTTCTCCTACCAGGTAGGGTTTTGCCCTTGATTTTTAGGTTTTTTTGTCTTCAAAGCAGTTGGGGTTTTCTTTTAAATGATTTAATCTCCCTTAAGAACGAGCAGTTAGACGGTCGAATTCTCGTAAACTAGGTTTTGTAAGTTTTTACTAGGGTTTCCATACTGTCATCAGTTATTTCTTTCTCTTTTCAACCCTGGTTAGGATTTCTTGTGAAAATGGCTTGCCACAAGGGTTTAGAATTCCAACTTAGACAAATCCTTCCATGGAACCCTAGAATTTTCATGGTGCTAAAATGAGGTCCGACCAACCTGCAAATCGAACCATCATTCGGTCGGTCAGAGACCTCCAAAATCTGCACCAAGTATCTAGTGCCATTTTGCGCTAAAACTTACCTCATCAGACCAACGCACCCAAAATGCTTTTTTTTTACTTGGTCAGAAGACCTCAAAAACCTCACAAGATCTGAAAACACCTTTGTGCTGAAAAGACCTCGGTCTGACCTTGCGCTAAAAGATTATGTCTCTGACTTGGTCTGATGACCTGAATTCCCCCGCAAGGTTGGTGCTACCTGAAAACCCCACCGGGAGCTTGCATCCACTTTTTCGCTAAAATTGACCTCATCTGACATGCATTATGATACCCTCCTTCTGACCTAGTCAGATAATGCCTAAACCCATGCAAGTCAGACTGGGCCGATATTCGCGCAAAGGAAATACAGTTAATCGATAAAACTTTGCACCAAAAACTCAACCGACTTACTTGATAGCCACCAGAGGTTGGAGACCTCTGAATTTTGCGTAAGTCAGACCTCCCCAAAATCTGCACTAAAAGTTGAAAGCATGAAAGGAAGCAAAACACGAGGTCAGACTTGCCTGATTTCCCCACTGAGGTCTGATGACCTCAAATTTAGCACTTTTGCTTATGAGGGTCGGACAACCCTCAAATTAGCACAAAACCTTGCAAATGATCAAATTTCTTGAAATTTTCAAAGGGAAGATTGTTCAAAATGATGAGATTAATGTTGTGATGCATTGATAATGGTAATTTTCATGAACTTTATTGCAACATTATATATTTGATTGCATGCAGTGTTCTTTCAGAAGCATGTTAGTAATAAATGGAAGATTTGCATTGATTTATCATAAACTTAGGAGTATGTTAAGAGTTTCTTCGGTATAACAAACTTATAAGGTCTGGTCATGCAGACTAAATGATTGCTCGGGCCCAAGCAATGAAGTACAAGTTCAAAGGAGTCCCTCCGGAAACCAAGGTCCACTCCAGATGGAGTAATGTCAGGGACACAGACTTAGATCACATAGACCTAGATGACTTTAGACTGAGAGTCTTTGGTCCAGCTCTAACTCGTAGAGCCAAAATACTCAGAGATAGTGGACTTGCACAAGCAACTACCTTTCCTACTTTAGTGCAGTGTGTAGAACTAATAGCCACCTATGCAGACAGATATGACATTATGACCAGGCAAGTTCAGACAGCAAATGGGGATGTCTTAGCTGACTTGACCCCACCTTCTCTAGAAAAAATGTTGGACATCCCCTGGCACAAAGTTGTGATAATACCAAATAAACAAGGGTCAAAGGCAACCTACAATAAGGATGTAGAAGGATGCAGGAAATACATAAATGACCATTGGGTTAAAAGCAGGAAGTCTGCTGTCATCAAGCTCCCTAGAGTACTATATAGGAGTGACTTTCATGATGAGATCGGAGACATAGTAACCTCTTTAAGCAGAATCTACAGGTTACCAAACGCCTCTACCTTTGATGATTGGATGTTTGTCATAATCACAGAGATATTAAAAGGAACCAAGTTCCACTGGGCCCAGATCCTCAGTGACAACATCCATGAAGCCTTTAGCAATTTTAGTGAGAACCAATACTTCAGATGGACGTCCTATGTTATTTATGCACTAGCAAGAATGAATCATTACAATGGACTATCCAAGATTGGTGAGGTAGGAAATGATGAGAAGACTCAGGTTAAAGTGTATGAATGCTACCCATAGCTAACTTCATCTCAATCACTGATACACTTCAAGAGGGTTAATGATGCATTCATGATGTACATAGCTAGGAAGTTATAGGGTAACACAGCATTGAGGATTTCTATCGAGGCCATGAATGAAATAGCTAGATATGGTAGGTGGTATATCTAGTTTGAGAAATTCACATACATAAGAGTGCAAGGCTTCACTGGAATGGCATACAGACTCCCTTGATATCCAGATGATAAGACTGTGCCCATAGAACTTTCTAGGCAATTGATACCATGTGCAGAGAAACTTAAGCACTTGCATAGAACTAATGTCTATTTTCTTAACAAGTTCGGCAAAGGCCTTTATGCATGTCCTTCTCTAGCATCAGTAGAACATTCAGATAAGGAGCTTCAACTCTTGAATTTGCACTACTACAATGCAAGGGGTCATTTTGATCCAAACAGGGTGATGGAAAGATTTGTAAGAAAGAAACTCTTTCACAGAGTACACATTGAAGACTTTTGGGCTAATTGCCTTGATGACTATGAGATTATGAAGAAGACACATGCAAGGATGCCCCTAGATTTTATTAAGATATTTCATGTAATGGCAGTGCCAAATCAATTGCAAGATGATGAAAATGTTATGGTCAGAGGACCATAGGAGGCACAATACCATTAGCCTATCCCATTGCCAAATTGGGCTAATGTAGAGGAGAGTTCCCTAGATGTGGTTATGAGGGAACCAATCAGATTAAGTAAGGCCTGGGTTAGAGCTCAAGTAGCCATTCTGAATGGACAAGGAGTCCAACTTACCTACACAGCAATGGAATCTGAAAAAGACTCTAGGGGAGAAGAAGATGAACCCATTCAAATCACAGATGAGGCAGAGCCAGCTGAAAAATAGAAATCAGATAGTGAGGAGCACACACCTCTGGCAGAAAAGGCAAAGAAGATGAAGAATCCATCTGCAAGGTCTCCTCAGAAGAAACATCAACCTCCTTCAACTAGGACCAGGACTTCAAAGAAAAGGGATATGCCAAGTGGTTCAGGAGAAAGATCAAAAGCAAAAAGGGTAAAAGTAAAAGAAGTTAGCAAAGAGGCTACCACAACTAAGAGTGATTCCAATCTCCCAGCTGCCCAACCTCCTACCCAAAGCATTGATACTATTCCCTCAAACCATGTTGTTTCCACTACCACTTCTCCTTCCAATTCTCCTCCCTCTGCTGCATCCACTTCATCCATAATCTCAGCATCTATGACTCAAGTATCATCTCCTGCCACCTCTCCTACCTCTACCATCACCACCATTTCTTGCTCACTGGCATTTTCTTCCAGTGACTCTAGCAGCGCTATCTCCTCAACTCTTGCCATCTCATATCCCTCCACTACCATCACATCCACAACTTCTTCCTCTTTATCATTGCCTCCCATTTCTACCATCCTTTCACCCCATCTTCCTCTAACTACACTAGCCTTCCCTTCACCTCTTGTCATTTCTTCTTCCTTATCACTAGTCTTGACCAACATAACATAGGTCAGTACGCCTTCCTTGACCATCTCTTTTGCTGTCACCATTTCACAAATGCCAGCTAATTCATTGGCAGTACCCCTATTGCTCAGGATTTAGAAAGTGTCTGCGGAATTAAGATTACAGGAGCCTGAAGCAGTAGTTGAGGAGGAAAAGGAGATATTGATTGAGGTAAATAATGATGATTCCCAGGAACCTTCAGCCCATATAGAAGTTGTAGATATATTTGATAGTCATCAGGACAAAGATCAAATGGAAGAAGTTTTCAAAACTGCATAGGAAGATGTAATGATAAATTTGGAGGATTCGGTCCCCGAGGAAAAGAATGAAGAAGAAAGAAGTCTAGAAAAGAATGAAGGGCAAGAACAAGAACAATCCAAAGAATTGGCTATATCAGATAAAGATGGAGCTTCTATATTAAACAAATCTTCTGCTCCTGAGTGGCTGTAAGGTAGAATGGCATATCCCGCACCACAGGTAGAAGTAATGCAGCTTGACCTAAGTGATATCCTGTCACAAGCTCAGAAGCCTCTGAAGCATAAAAAGGCTAAGATTCAATAAATAATTTACAAGAATGAATCAGGTTCGAGGATAGAAGAAGGAGCGGTCCCACCAGCTGATACGACAAGAGATCAAATCAGGGCAGAAGATTACATCATATCTACCATTGATCTGGGTCTAGCCACTCATGCTCAAAGAGTGGATGATTTCAAAGGTTCTATTACATCAATTTTAGAACAGTTAGATAAAGATGAAATGCCTAAGAAAGACTTAAAGCAGCAAAATGAATAACTAAGAGCATGTCTTCAAATTTTGATAAAACTAGTAGATGTAGGAGGAGACATAAGGACAATACCTACTTTCCTATCCACTTATGAAATGAATAAATTGGGCAAGGTTAGATCAAAGTCCCAAGGTACAGAGAATTGGTTGCTAAAAGTCTTTGAAATGGGATGTGAAGCTATAAGTGCCTCTGCTCAAGCACATAAAAGACTGGTGGAATTGCATACCAGGTGGAAAGACTTGCGTGAAGAATGCGATACTTTTGATGAATATTATTCACATATGTATCCCCAAGTCAAAGGTATCAGAGAATTACCAGCTCAGACCTTAGTCACAGAGAACATTTTGACTAGGGACATGCTACCAAAGGATATTGAATGGTATTAGCAACTACTCTTGAGAAAAGAAACCTTTGAGAACATAAAGGAAGCATATAAACCAACTGATGAAGAATTAAGATCAGTCATATACGACATCAATGACTCTTTAAGGGACTGTAGGGAAGCATCTTATGATGATTATGCCCCATTTGATGTTGAGAAGTGCAAGGATAAGTTGCATAAGGTAATGTTTGAAGGCATTGCACTCAGCATGGAAGAAAGACTCGATAAGGCAAGTGACCTCAAAGCTGAGTTCAAGGCATTTCCGAAGGCAGGGGCAGAAATAGAAAGAATAAATAGTAAATTCAGTCGGGAGCTGGAGGTGTTTGATTATCGAATACATCATTTGAAGGATCCAGACCCATCTGACATTAATCCTGCACTCGATGCCTAGTTGACTTATCACAAAAAGCTAGCCAGCGAAGACAAAATTGACTTGGATAAGGAGTCCTAATATTATTTTGAATATTCTAATGATACAATCCCATCATAATTGTAAATTGTTGTATTCAGGGCAGCATGTGACCCTATTTTGTGTTTTTCTTGCTTCCAAAATGTTCTTTTCTATTCATATACTGAGTTGGCTAGTCAAAATGACTAGATTCAATGTATCTGGGGACTGTTTTTCATCTTTTTTGTAAAGGACAAAGTGTAATCCAAGAATTGATGTGAGCTATTAGTTATGTAATATGGACTGTCGGTGTTGAATTAATCTCTACCATTCATTTGAGGGCTAGGGTATGCTACTTTCTATATAAAGGGTTGCCATTTCCACTTTTTGTAAGAGAGATTTTGATACCGAATTGTTGACACTATGCCATTTGAGCTAATACAAAGCAAGTTTTTGCAGTAAATCTGAGAATTTGTATCTTGTGTTGATTCACCTTTTGGTTTTCATGGTTTGCATCTTGCTCTCCCATAGTTAGATTAGTTGTGCTTTCATAATATTCATGGTTTGCTGAAGTATTTGATGAACATTCTAAGTCCATACTTTTAGTTGTTTGCTAATGGTAAATAGCTGTGTAAAGTTAATCTAGGCTGATTATTCATGCTAAAGTTCAATTGCATTTCACAAGTTAAGTTGTGCTGCTCATTGGGTATTTAACAAATGAATGCGATTTAAAAATCTGTTGGCTTCCATTGAAGATAGCACTGTTTTCTATAGCACTGTAACACCTATTTTAGTTTGGTAACTCAGGAAACTAGTTCAAAGTTTTGGAATGTTTGTCTATTGAAGGTAACCTTGGCATTGTGAATGTCACTTAGGATCCCTCTAAAACCCTAACCTTTTGCCTTTTCTTTTAAATCATTGTTAGTTGGTAGATTAAGAGTCTCAGCAACATTTTACCTTGTTTATCAGCTAAAAATCATAATAGGGTTCATGTCTATTTGCTGCCCTAAACCTAAAGATTTGCAGATTGCATGTAAGACCCCTTATATGCACAACTAGAACATACCCATTGAGAGATTCCAAGCAAGCTAAGACCTAGTTGTATTATCCTTGGAGTAGTCTTACCTAGGGTAAGATACTTTCCAAGAGAGGTGTGAAACTAGCAATCACACCTGCATTGTTGCGTACTGAAACCACCGTCAACAAGACTGATCCAATTTAATATTAAGGAGCATCCACCTAATAAGGGGCTAGTTCACTAGACTGTCAGGTGGAAAACCCCAGTGTAAACAAGTTGGTTGGTAGAGGATAGGTTGGATTGGCTAATTAATTATTAATCTTCGTGTCAAGAGAAGGCTTGAGTTATTAATCTGGTAGAGTTTTTGGGACTTTCTAGATTCAAGTGTGACAAAAGACAGAAGGTTGGTTGTCTTATGATGCTTTGAGGTGGCATGTGGGTAAATTCAAAAATCTTCTTGCATTTGTTTTCTAATTTCAAAGCATTCTCTGATTTCTCTATTTGCGGCTTGTTGTGGTTGGGAGTGATGTCTGGAGTTGGGGCTAGGTGTGGGGAGCTGAGTGGTTATGATATGGGTATAGAGAACACTACTTCTCCCTGGCCTAGGTGCAGACAGTTCCAAAGGAGAATTGGGAGTGCATCAGTGGGTGGGGTTATGAAGAAGTTGAAAGCCCCTCGAAAGAGCAAGGCTAAAATTTCTAGGGAGGAGGCCTTGGCAGATACTGCGAGAGTACTTGACTCAAAAATCAAACACTCTCTGTTAAGGAAGTGGGTTGGTAGAATCATTTCTATGGTGAAGGTCTTTGATGGGGAGAATGGTAGTAAGCTCAGGGAGGTTATGTTAGATTTTCTACTGGATCTTGAGATGATAAGGGGTAGATGAAAATGTGTTTGGAGCCACACAATCTCTAACTTTAACAATGATGACGTTTGTTGCTACTTCATCCATTCTAGTGCATGAGGACATGGTCACGGTTTCAAAGAAGGTAGATCTTAACCACATGGTTCTGTTAGATCATTTACATGACTTGTTATCCAGTCAGATGCAGCTTAGGAAGACTATGGAGTGGCTAGCAAAGAAGGTAGGTGTCACAATGGAGGACAAGGAGAAAGCAATTTACAAATGCAGTTGTGATGAAGGTGCAAATTTAGTGGACCTTATAGGTTAGGAAGGACTTTAGATTATTTTTAGATGACTCTTTTTGTTAAGTTTTGTTATGTTGGAAAATGTCCCATTGGGGGCTTTTCCCTCGTAAGGTTTAGCTCTCAAGTCCTTATAATGCATTTAAAGCATCTCGCATGATAATTGTGAATCTTGATGAGAAAACCTTGAAGTCTTATGGCAAATAGGACCTAGGGGGTGCTATTTTGATGATCCCTAAAAAAAATGGGAGGGTGGACTTGGGTGCTAGCACCCTAGTCCTACCCTATTTTGGGTCATTCCTAAATTTAAATGTTAGTTTTATGACCATTATTTAGGTCCTATGCCGACATTTCAAGTTTGAATTATGAAATTCTTAGTAGGAATGTTTGTAGTTGCATATATAAGCATGTTTAGGTTTTCATTTTAAACTAGAAGATAATTGTGAACTTTAGGCATATTTGTGATTTCAAGATATTCATTGCTGCAGAACAAAGCATTGTTATTGTGTTTGTGATTACATATTTGACTTCATCTTCTCATGTGATTGAAGAGCCTTCATTTATGTGAGATCTACACTTCAAGGTGACATCTATTGTGTTTTTGATCATTTACCATTTGGATTTTGCCTCTATCCTGTAGGGATATCCACTCTCATCTAACAATGGTGTTTGGAAGACTTGAATGTCTCTTTGAGGCTTGACCGAGGCAAGCCTCTAAACACCACAACCCCCTCTCACACTCCTTTGTGATTTCAAGTTACAGGTGCCGAGTTTTGCAGAGTGGAGTTGTAGAAGGAGGTTGCAAACAACAAGGATTTAGGATCTGAAAGAAAGAAGATAGAGTTTAACATTTTGGGACACATGTGCCTGTGGCAGTGTCCTCTGGGGTTGTAGACACAATAAAAAATTAGACAGTGGTTTAATCAACATTCAAAGAGCTTCTGACACCACAAAAAACACTAGGCCTTGGACTAGGGCACTAGTGCCAGTGTCCACCATTTCTGGGACAGAAACGAAAGATACAATGAAGATTAATGTTCAGAGGAGATCTAGATTCTATGTAGAAAGAAACACCTTGGACATGGGTTCTAGTGGAGGTGTCCCCAATTGTTCTATATTCTAAACTTCAAAAAATAGTGAGTTAACAATCTCTTTCCTTCACCTTAGTCTGAAAAGATTTGTCGTAATTCATCAATTTGCTTACTATTTTGCTTATTTAGGGTTTTAAGGGTATTTAAGCATTAATTTAAGATATTGTTTGATAACATCTGAGGTTCTGCATCATTCCAAGTGATAGCCCAACCTGTTAGATGAATGCTCTCACTTAGTAGAGATTCAACTCGGTTGATATGTCCTTGAATGTTTGGTGAGAAGGGAGGATCTACTCTAAATCAACCACATTCGACATCCCCTCTTTTTCCTACTAAAATTTTTGGTGAACTTATGTTTTTTGAATTTTTGCACCTTGCTGAGTGTTGTGTGATAGATTTGCATTCATTTATTTTATTACATTTGAAAAACTACAAATTTTTTTGAAAATTTTGAAATAAATTGGCATCTTAGGCTTGCATTTTGGCATAATTTGAATTAATTAGCATATAGTTTCATTTAATTTCAATTATTTTCATTAGATCTGATTTAAATTACAAAAAACCATAATTTAGTATTCACTTGCATTGCATTTTCATGCTTAATTTGTTAAAAATTGCTTGAAATTGTGCATTTTTCATAAAAACCTAGTTTTGCATTAGCTAGGGTTTGTAGTAAAAATCTTGTTTTAGATTTTCTACCCTTTTCAAACACTCATTAGGACTTATTTCTAATTTTAGTGTTGCATCATAGTGTCATTCTTGCAAAATTTCATGTCTAAGGTTTGAAAACCTTGCATTTTCACTAGATTTGGCCTTATCGTCTCTCTACAATTGTATTATAGGCGTGTCATAAAGCATTTTGCTGAATTATTTGACTAATATTAGGGTTATAATCTGCTTCCCTTTTTCAAATTCCTTACAACACCCTTCTATTAGGCATTTACATTGAAAGTTGGTGAAAATTTGCATATTTTAGGTGTATTTTCACTAGGTTTTGACTTGTAATCACTCTAAATCTGCACTATAGGCATGTTGTGAAGGATATTTCTGCACCATTGGACTGTTATTAAGCATATTATTCACTTCCCATATTGAATTTTTTCACAACACCTCTTCCATTAGTGATTTGCATTGAAAAATTATGAAAAAAGTTGAAAAACCAAGCATTTTAGGTCATAAACAAGCATAAATTGGTGTTGTTTCATTGTATTCATCTTAGATATCTTGAATTTCAGATCTTGCACTCATATTCAAGCCTACATTCATTGGTAATCTCAAAAATTTTCTTCATTTCATAGCTTTTTGTGAAAATTGGCACATTTGTTAAAACACACATTGTGTATTTCAACACTAGGTGTTTATACACTTTGTTCACATCTCTTGATCAAAACCTATGAAATTATCAATTGGACCTTGTTGTGTCATACTCTTTCCTCCTATCCACTTTATTTGTTGTGGACTCTGTGTCTATTTCTACCTATTTCCCTCAAACAAGTGCTTTGGTGTGAAACTGTCACAGCTATCTTGCCTTGTTATTTACTTGATTGATTATGAAATTTGTGAGTTTTACTATTTAAAGACCTTATTTCTCAACCTTGTCATCATGGATACTTCTTGTTATTCATCTTTGGAAGCATTGTTTTCATACATTATAGGCATTGATAATTTTTCCAAATTTACTCATGAATATCCTCAAGTCTTGAAACAAATAGCATGCATATATGATGTTGATATTTCTATGTGTTCCACATATGAAATTCTCTACTATATATCTGATTTTGATATCTTCACAAATCTCATGAGAATATATCCTTTGATATTATACGATGTCACTAAATTTATAGCCAATAATACATTTAGTAATGATGACTTCAGTACGTTAGAGGAAGCCCTAGATGACTTTATCTCTATTAGACATTCCACTACGCCTCCTATTGATGATAACTTAGGCTTACCTTATGATCCCTCTCCCAAAGTTGTTCCTCCTTATGAGGACACTTCAATGCAAGAGGATGTTTTCATTGACACATCTCTTAACACCTTGCCACCATCTCTTCATTCCAATGCTCTCTCTGGCCAAGATGAAGCATTAGTGAATGAAGAGATCCCACCACCTCTTTAATACAATGCTCTCTATGGCCAAGATGAAGCATTGTTGAATAAAGAAGCCTCTACAACCAAGAACATTCCATGGGTAGACAATGAGCTTTCATCTCACAACAATAAAAACTCTCTCACTATCATAGTGCATGAAACCTCTATGGCTCATACTATCAATCTTCCTCCTTTACTTGAATATTCAAGTACTTTGGACATTACCAAGGAAGTAAAGACCACTGATCCCCTTCCTTTGGTTGAATGTTTAGGTTTCTTAGATATCATTAAGGATGTGAAAAACTTGATTGTATATTCTTTGAACACCATTAGAGATACAATCACCAACATTTATCTTCACAACACCTTACCTTCCCTTCATTCTTATGCTCTCTCTTCAAAAGATGTAGTACTAGTGGATGAGGAAAGGTCTCTCACATTAAATCTCTTATGGATGGATGTCAAGATCACTCAAAACAAATTACTTCTTCCACCTCCTAAGAGGATAGTGAATAAGTGTATTTCTCCCTCCCTAGTCCACACTCATTGCAGCACCTATCATAGTTTCTCTCAAGGGTAGCCTCCTCCTAAATATATATGTTCTTAGCATTGTGTTGTATGAGGTAAGTATTTTTAACCCTTTACCTATGTGTTGTGTTTCCCCTGTGATGTGTTATGTGTTGTTTAGGCCTCCTAGGATGACCCTTGATTCTCTTGTAAGGTCAAGGATACTAAGAGACCACCTCTATTGTGACCCTTCTTCTATTTGTATCATCATTCATCTATGTTGCCTCTCTTCTATTTTCATTGTTGTGTGTTGTGTATGAAGGACATAGTGTTGTGGTTAGCGACTTGGGGGCACCATCCTATGTGATTGTCCCTAAGACACTTGATTCTCCTTTCTTGATTTAATTTTTACCTTCTTCTAGTGGTTCTATCTAGTTGGCGGATGATGAAAAACATATTATACTGATACGGACCTAGTGTCCCATCAATGAGAAATAAAAAAATGGACCTAGTCCATACATGACGACGGGGTTGATATATATTATCCAATGCTTGGCTAGTAGAATCACTCTGTGTGGAATCTTGATGTTGTCTTATCGCACTTACAAAACATAACAATACTGCTGCTCCATGCACTTTGTTTTATCTTGGATCTCGCCTTCCTCAGCTCTTTATGTGAATGATTACATGCATTGTTGTTTATCATGATTATATGGATGCTAACACCTTTTCTTGCAGGAAATTATGTGTTTCTGGGAACATTTGATGATTGTAAAGTACATGTCACCTCTGGGGGGCATGGGCTTTCCGAGAGCTCATGTTCCTTTGTGTGTTTTCTCTCTACCTTAATGTGCTTGATATCAGTACATGATATCAACCACTTTAAAGTAGGGGCATACATAAGGTAAGCTATCTAATGATTTTGGTACTAACGAAGCGTGTTTGAAGCCCTTTGTAAAGGTGGGATATTGTATCTATGAGCGAGTGCACATCTTTCTTCTCTATATTGCAATCACTAAGCGCTCTGCGGAGGTAGGATATCGTACATATCTTTTTATTTTAAGCCCTCTATGGAGGCAGGGATGGTGTATTTCTCGAGGAGATTGCACATCCTGTCATTTTCTAAAAAGTCCTCCAAGTAGGCGGGGCGTATCTAAGACCATCCTAACCTTTAATCATGTCTTCAACCATTGTCTTGACAAAGCCCAATCATTTGTGTGTGCCTGTAATGTACCTGAGATGGTTGTGAACCTAACAATATGTTTCTTCCATTGCTTATTTGTTATTTTTTCTCTATATCTTCCATGTGTGTATGTATGGTGTGTTTGCTCCCAAGCATAGTTTCAAGACTAGTGGCGATGAGCTCCTCCTATGCTTTGGGATTTGTATGGCGTGTTTGTTTTCAAGTTTAGTTTCATGACTAGTGGCAATGAGCTCCTACTACACTTTGAGATTTGTTTGGCATGTCTATTGCCCGTTATGGAGTTTCAAGACTGGTGGCGATAAGCTTCTCCTGCATTTGGGTTGTGTGTTTACTTTCCTTGTACTTGCATTTGCATTTCATATATGAGAAAATGAAAAAAAAAATTTATTGCATTCACTGTATGAATTGTGTTTTGTGTGTCTTCAATGTTGTCTTCTCCATGTTTTGCGTGATTGTAACAATCTTCTCTGTGTTTTGCATGCCTGTTACTATCTTCAATATGCTTGGCGTGTCTTCACCATGCTTGGCATGTTTGTTGTGTTTGTTGTGTTTGTTGACCATAATTTAATGGATGTATTGACCTTGTGTTTATACATACATTAAAGTGGGGGCTAAATGTTATGTCAGAAAATGTCCCCTTGGGGACTTTTCCTTCTTAAGGTTTAGCTCTCAGGTCCTTAGAATGCATTTAGAGCATCTTACATTATAATTGTGAATCCCAATGAGAAAACCCTAAAGTATTATGGCAAATAGGACCTATGGGGTGCTATTTTGATAATCCATGAACAAAAATTAGAGGGTGGACTTGGACACTAGCACCCTAGTCCTACACCATTTTAGGTCAGCCCTAAATTTAAATGTCAATTTTATGACCGTTATTTAGGTCCTATGCCAACATCTCAAGTCTGAATTATGAAATTCTTAGTGGGAATATTTGTAGTTGCATATATAAGCATGTTTAGGTTTTCATTTGTAAACTAGAAGATGATTACAAACTTTAGACATATTTGTGATTTCAAGATATTCATTGTTGTAGAACAGAGCATTGTTATCGTGTTTGTGATTGCAAATTTGACTTCATCTTCTCATGTGATTGAAGAGCCTTCATTTATGTGAGATCTACACTTCAAGGTGACATATATTGTGTTTTTGATCATTTATCATTTGAATTTTACCTCTATCTCGCAAGGATACACACTCTCATCTAACAACGGTGTTGGGAAGACTTGAATGTCTCTCTGGGGCTTGACCGAGGAAAGCCTGTAAACACCACAACCCCCTCCCACACTTCTTTATGATTGCAAGTTATAGGTTCTGAGTTTCATGGAGTGGTGTTGCAGAAGGAGGTTGCAGACAACAAGGATTCAGGATCTGGAAGAAAGAAGACAGAGTTAAACATTTTGGGACACGGGCACTAGTGGCAATGTCTGATGAAGGGGGTAAATCATAAAACACACACAAAAAAAAATGCACATAGAAAATAGAACTTTCTTTATTGATTTGGACAACCTATTACATTACAAAAGCTCAAATACAATAAGAGGAATCAACCCTCCACAGGTTGCAACACATTACAGCTTCCTCTCGCAAGACCATGGAATCATCTGCCTTCTGTAACCCCAAATTAGCTAGGGTTTTTGTTTTCCCGCCTATTCTTGACTCTACACTTTCTCCCTTAACTCTACTACTACCCAGGGTTCCCAAAAATGGTTATTAATAGCCTTTTGGGTGGCCAACAACCTAATTTTGAAATTTGCATCTCCCTCAAAAAATAAGTCAACTTCTGGGAGCCATAACTTTTGATCTAGGTGTCCGACTGACAAACCATTTTATGCATCAGAAATCTCATGAAGTGCTCTATGCGCTAAGAACTGGCTTTGCCATTTCTTCAGACCTGTACGGGGCTGTTTAGTGCCTCAAAACTGAGTTTGAATAATTTTTAGGCATTTTTCAGGAAACGAAAACTTTAAATCTTTCATCTCACAAATGATCTTTGCATGATTCCTTCACCAAAGGTCTTATTTTTCTATTATGAATCTTCCTATAAATTTTCACTTTAATCCGTGCCCAAATGCAAACTTTCTAAAAATAGCAGGTTGCTCTATTTAGTAGTTTAGAAAAACTAAAATTTCTACATCATTATTGAAGCGATTATGGAACCAGAACCACAAATTTTGAAAAGAAATGGAAAGAACATCAGCAATTTTGAAACACATCTTTTTTTGGGGGGGTGATGCAAGATTGCCCTTACACCACTGGATGCTCCTGCATCAGACACCTAGGGTAATTTGAGAAGTGACCCTATCATGTCTCAGGTGTTTGTGTGAGGAAAACCCAAATGGTCAACCTCTACCTTAGACAACCAAGAAGAATCTTCAATAGGCCTTCCTTTCCATTTCACCAGATATTCTTCATATTGCATGTTCTGAGTACTTCTTCCCATATGACTACCCAAGATCTCTTCTATCTTCTTTGTTGAAGTAGATGCCAGAATACTCCACTGTTCCTCTGATGGTCCATCCTCTACTCCACCTTCATGATATTCTGATAAATTAGCAATGTTGAAAACAATAGAAATGTTAATCCCACTCAGCAACTCTACCTCATGCATTTCTAGAATCATGTTTCTTCAAAATTCTGCATGGTCCAAATTTCTTCATTTTTAGCTTATTGTATGTTCCAATTGGGAACCTTTCTTTTCTCAAGTGAACCATGACTTCATCTCCTAGGAATTCCTTATATCTCCTCTTTTGATCTGCCTTAGCCTTGTACTAAATACTCATCTTATTAATGTGCTTTCTCACATCTTCATGCAAATTCTTTAGATGTTCTACAAAGTCTTCAGCTTCAGCACTTGTCTTTTCTCCTTTGTCCAGCTTCCTTAACTCAGAAGCATTTCTTGGGCTATTTCCATATACAATCTGGAATGGTGATTTACCAGTACTCCTATTGATAGAATTGTTGTAAGCAAATTCTACCTGTGGTAAAATCAAATCCCATCCCCTGGGCTTATCTCCTACTAAGCATCGTAGCAGGTTACCCAAACTCCTATTCACCACTTCTGTCTGTCCATTAGTTTGTGGATGGTGTACAGAACTGAACTTCAAATCTATTTTCAACTTCTTCCACAATATCCTCCAGAAATAACCAACAAACTTGGTATCTCGATCTGAAACTATGCTCCTAGGTAGACCATGTAGTCTCACCACCTCCTTGAAAAATAGTTTAGCAATATGAACATCATCGTTAGTCTTCTTCTAAGGAATAAAATGTGCCATCTTTGAGAATCTGTCCACCACCACAAAAATAGAATCATGTCCCCTCTGTGTCCTTGGCAAACCAAGAACAAAATCCATACTAATATCATCCCATGGCATCTCTGGTACATGTAGTGCCTGATATAGACCTGTATTCTAACTTGCTCCTTTCGCCATCTGACATACTCTGCAACTCTGCACAAATTTCCTCACATCTTTCTACAACTGTGGCCAATAATAATTTTCACCAACAATAGTAATGGTCTTATCTCGACCAAAGTGTCCAGCCAATCCTCCACTATACTTCTCCTTTATCAGGTTCTCTCTCATAGAACTCCTTGGAATGCACAATTGGCTTCCTCTAAACAACATGCCATCTTAGATTATGAAATCCAACCATTTAGTCTTGTCCAAAGTAACAGGTTCTAGACAAGCTTTCCAAGCCTCTGTAAAATCTAGATCTTCAGGATACAAACTTTTGAGCTCATTTGAACCCAACAACCTCTATCTTCATTTCTGTCAATAAATTATGCCTTCTGCTTGAGGCATCTACAATTCTATTGGACTTCCCACTCTTGTGCTTCAAAACGAAAGTATAACTCTACAAAAACTCAACCCATTTTAAGTGCCTTTGATTCAAATTTCCTTGACTATTAAGATATTATAAAGCCTGATGATTAGTATATAAAACAAACTCTTTTGGCAACAAATAATGTCTCCATTTCTTCAAAGCCTAAACTATAGCATAAAATTCCTAATCATAAATAGAATACTTTTTCTTGGCATCATTAAGCTTCTCACTAAAATAGGTAATGGGCTTACCTTCTTGACTTAAAATAGATCCTATAGCACTACCACTAGCATTATAATCTACCTGAAATACCTTATTGAAATCTGGAAGTGCCAAAATAGGTTGTTCTGTGACTTTCTGCTTTAATGTATCAAAGCTTTTGTCTACTCCTTTAGTCCATTTAAACTCTTTTCTATCCCCTCTCATTCTCTCAGTCAAGGGTGCACAAATGCTACTAAAATTCCTGATAAACTTTCTGTAAAACTTGCCAAACCATGAAAAGATTGTACCTTTGTTGCACTCCTTGGCGTAGGCCATTCAATGATAGCCCTTACTTTTTCTGGGTCCATCTTAAGACCTTCCTCTAAGACAACAAATCTCAGGTATACCAACTCCTTTGCAAAACAATATTTCTTCAAATTAATCAACAACTTCTCCTCCCTTAGCTTCTCTAGAACTCTTCTGATATGCATCAGATGCTCATCCCAAGTCTTACTAAAAATCAAAATATCATCCAAATAAACAATAACAAAACCTTCCAAAAATTCTTTCAGTACCTCGTTCATGAGCTGCATGAATGTGCTTGGTGCATTGGTTAGCCTAAATGGCATGACTAACCACTCATACAAACCCTCCTTTGTCTTGAAGGCTATCTTCCATTCATCTCCTTCTCTGATATGGATCTGGTGATACCCACTCTTCAGGTCAATCTTCGTGAAGTACTTGGCTCTACTCAAACAATCCATTATGTCATCCATTCTTGACAATGGAAATCTGTATTTGACCGTGATCTTATTTATGGCTCGAGAATATGTACACATTCTCCACTCTCCATCTTTCTTTGGTGCTAGTACAGCAGGTACCGCACATGGACGCGGGCTCTCCCTTATCAGTCCCTTCCTTAACAACTCATGAACTTGTATGTTCAACTCTTCATTCTCTGTTGGAGTCATTCTGTGAGCTACCTTATTTGGCAAACTGGCACCTGGTATCAAGTCCATTTGATGACTTATCTTCCTCACTAGTGGTAAACCTTATGGTACATTATCAGAGACAATATCTTGAAATTCTTCCAACATTTTTGAGACTTCTGCCGGTACATCTTCACATTTGTCTTGACTATCTTAGGAATCAACGCAAAGCAATGATGCTCATACTTCATACACTCCAAAAATTTCCTACCATCTACCAAGCAAATTCTAGTAGTACTACATACCTTTTCTTCCACCTCCTTCAAGGGCTTCAACTTATGATGAACTCCATCCTTTGTTACGGAATATGTGTTTGCATGGCCATCATGGACAGCGCTCCTATCATACTACCATGGCCTTCCCAATAACATATGACATGCATCCATCCGTATGATATCATACAGTACCTCATCATGGTAGTCCCCAATCTTGAACTTCACTAAACACTACTCCTTGACCAAAGCTCTATGGTCCTTCTGCAACCATACAATCCAATATGGATGTGGATGCTTTCTTCTTATCAACTTCAACTTGTCAACCATCTCCTCTGAAACAAGATTGTCAGTGCTTCCACTATCAATAATAATATCACAACACTTACCTTCACATTTGCACCTTGTGCAGAATAAACTCTTCCTATGATTTGGTTCTTTCTCCTCATTCAGCAAGGTTCTTTTGACAACTAGGGTTTCTCTCCTTTCAGCATCTTCAGAATGCTTAGAATGTGCATCTTCATCTGCATGTACAACTTGTGCATTATCTTCAGGTCTTCTATTTGTCCTTCCTTGATGTTGTGGACATTCGTATGCTTGATGCCCTTCTTGTCCACATTGGAAACATGTTCCTCTAAAAACTCCTCTTCTAGGTCCTTGCTCAGGTCTGCCTCTTCCTCTTTGCTCACCATTGTATTTGTCACAAGGGTGGTAGGTGTTATCCCCTCTTTGATTTCGACTGGTGCCCGCTTCTTCACTTTTCTTTTGATCTTCATTATGGTCTCCATAGGGTCTTCCACCAATCCTTCCACCTTGACCTCTTCCCCTTTGCTTTCTATCAAATCTTTTATTCAACTTCTCTTCCACCTTCAGGGAAAACTGGTACGCATCTTCTATGGTGGTCATTCTGACCAGGCTCATCTCCTCTTGAATACTTGGCCTCAACCCATTAATGTAACAGGATACCTTCTCCTTGTTGGGCTCTGCATGGCCTATCCTGATAGTAATTTTATAAAACTCTTCTGTATACTCCTTAACAGACTTGTTATCTTGCTTCAGTCCTTGTAGCTTCTTTAGCAACTCCATCTCATAGTCCACAGGAATGAACCACTTCTTTAGTTTCTCCACCATCCGATCCCTTCTGGTGATCTTTCCTTTTCCTCTCCTATTCCTCTCTAACTAGACCTCCTTCTACCAAATACTGGTGTGGCCCTTCAACTTTGTTTTTAAAAACTTGACCCGATCTAGATCCTCCACATCTTCATATTCGAAATACTCCTCCATGTCATTGATCCAATCAATAAGCTATTCCAGATTCAAATCTCCAGAATATGTAGAAACTTTGATACTGGATCTCTTTCCAATCTTTGAAATAGCCCTCAATAACCTAACTTCTGCAGGGTCTCCTGTAGCTTCTTGTTCTTCCTCGGATAGCTCTTCTTCAGCTTCATCTTCACTTTCTTGTCTTGTTCTCGGATCAAACCCTCTTCGCAGCTCCTCTTGCAATGCATCAATTTTTCTTTGTAGGACTCTAAAACCCTCTTCCATCAAATCATTCCTCCCAATACAATTTCTTCATGGAGGCATCTTGATCTCAACAACAAACCCACAACCTCAGGTCCTGGTACAAACTACCTCATAGTCGGCGATCTGTCTACACACTCAGGAACCCTTGCTCTGATACCACTTGATCAAGGGGGTAAATCATAAAACACACAATAGAAAAAAATTGCACACATAAAATAGAACTTTCTTTATAGATTTGGACAACTTATTACATTACAGAAGCTCAAATAGAATAAGAGGAATCAACCCTCCATAGGTTACAACACATTACAGCTTCCTCTCACAAGACCCTGGAATCATCTACCTTCTGTAACCCCAAATCAGCTAGGGTTTTTGTTTTCCCACCTATTCTTGACTCTACATTTTCCCCGTTAACTCTACTACTGCCCAGGGTTCCCAAAAATGGTTATTAATAGCCTTTTTAGCGGCCAACAACCTAGTTTTGAAATTTGCATCTCCCTCCAAAAATAGGTCAACTTCTGGGAGCCATAACTTTTGATCCGGGTGTCTGATTGATGAACCATTTTATGCATCAGAAAGCTCGTGAATTACTCTATGCACTAAGAACTTGTTTTGCTAGTTCTGGCCATTTTTAGGCCCGTACGGGGCTGTTTAGTGCCTCAAAATTGAGTTTGAATAATTTTCAGGCATTTTTTTAGAAAATGGAAACTTTAAAATCTTTCAGCTCGCAAATGATCTTTGCATGATTCCTTTGCCAAAAGTCTTATTTTTCCATTATGAATCTTCCTGTAAATTTTCACTTCAATCCGTGCCCAAATGCAGGTTGCTATTTTAGTAGTTTATAAAAACTGAAAGTTCTACATCATTATTCAAGCGATTATGGAACCAGAACCACAAATTTTGAAAAGAAATGGAAAGAACATCAACAATTTTGAAACAAATTTTTTTTTTGGTGATGCAAGATTGCCCTTACAGCACTGGATGCTCCTGCATCAGTGTCCTTTAGGGTTGGAGGCATAGAAACAAATTGGACAGTGGTAATCAGCATTCGAAGAGCTTTCAACACCCTGAAAACACCAGGTCTTGGACTAATGGAAACATGTAAATTTTTTCATGTTTCTGGTAATTTTGTTCCCAGCTCTATCAATTGATCATTAGATTTCCACAATTAGGGTTTCTCTACTAGAAAAATGCTCTAAGTAAGCCAAATTTGCTAAAACTCTAAACCCTCATAGTATGAAGTCATGTAAATGGCCACATATGATATAATTCTTCAGTGACTGCGTTTTTCTTGTCACCATCCTTTAAAGGTTTCCCTCATGCCTTCCCACAACATTGTTTACCGGCCCCTCGCCAAGTAGTTATCGTCTATAGCCCGCACCTAGAACAACTTTATTCTTAAAGAGAGAGTCAACCCAATTGGCCATCCTTCTCCTAAAGTGACAAAACTAGTACACATGTCAAGGTCTAGTCCTACTAACTAGATTTGGCAGGTGGCGCTAGCGGATTCCTTTCTGCCAATCTGTCCACAAAATTATACAAAGGAAGCTAGCCTTGGCAGAAATGCAGAAAGGGTGAAAACTGGTCAAGGACCATCCAAGATGGCAAGGAGGTGGGTCTTGGGCATTACAAAACAATTTCTCTTTGATTCCAACATTCTGCCATACTCCACCAAAGGATTTTCTGATCGACCATGGAATAATAGAATATGGACGCATGGCTTTCTGAGTGATGGGATTATTACATTAATGGTACGGATCTAACGTGGCATGAAATGTGACAGCTTTTTTGAGAAGTGTTCCGTTTGAGTATAGGAGATCTGACGGTTATCTGCTATTCTACCGAGATCATATCTCTGACCATATCCTTCATATGCAGAATGGTGGATGATGTCTTAACTGCACTACAAGGACTTCTCCTCAGGATCACGACTGGAAAAGGCTAGCCAGATGGCAGGATACTATTGAAAGAAGTAAGCAATAAGGTCTGACCTAAAATAAGATCAAATCAACACCATCAAGTTGCACCAGATGAGATCAAGATCAACAACCTAGAATCAAAGTTATAATAGAAAGATTTGCTGGTGCCAAATTTGACTAGGCTTCATTACAAAGCATTAACTGCTCAGGCATGTGTAGGGTCTCCATTGCCACCACTCCTGAGGAATTTGATAACAGAATAATTTGGCTTATGTAAGCTCGACCTTTGGAAATCTATGCCTCTACCAGATTGACATTTCACCTATTGTGTGATGAAATTTGATGTGATGGCAGTGCTTAATTGGGGGAACCAAGACACCTAATCTAGCGAAATTCAATGCAAGAAGTGATATTTGTAGTTATGCGGAATTATGAAATTCAATCTTTCTATTCACTTATGGTAATCTTTAAGAGATTTCCATTTATGGCAGGAATGTTTTGAAGTGACTAGAAAAATAATACACCACAGATGTGCGAATGTATGCTTACATCCCGTAATTTCTATAAAAAGGCAAGTGTTGATGTTACCATTCATACTGTTTAAAACATTCTGACAATATGGCTTTCCCCTATTCTTTAGGATTATCTTTCTTGTTCTCATGGCTCTTGATCTGTCCTTACAGAATTAGAAAGACCTAGAATTATCTCCTCTAGAATTGGTGGTACAAGAAAGATTAAGGGGCAACAACACTATGCAAAATTCTACGGGCATTTCTTCTTCATGTTTCTTCATCTAGATTGGGATCACAGATTTTAATCTCCATACTCCAACCATCCCTTATGATTGTGATTTGGTAGATTAGTATCAGGTGTGGAGGAAACTCATTTTTCCTTCTACCTTCATCCCTCTTCTACTTTTCCTAACAAAGCATCATCTCTAGTTGTAGGGATGCTTCCTCTCTGGATGTAGCATATAAGGATAGAGTGCTCCTATTTTTTCATTGTTGTTTCTACTCTCACCAAGTGGATGGTATGTCCATATCCAGTTTGATGTGATTTCATCTAGTTTCTATCTAGTTGAGCTGGTTGGTGACCACTCAATTATGAAAGAGGAATCACATCCTTGCAAGGTACAACGAGCATAAAGCGAAGAACTCTAGTTAATGGGGTTTTCTTCTGATATTGACACTTGCAGTCATTCTCAATTGAGGACGATAAACTAGGTAGTGAATGCTCTTATTTAACAAATAAGTGGCATAGGATGGGTATAAGAGCTTCCACAACATCAAACAAATGAATTCCCATCGACATCACTTCCTGTTTCCCACTTAAATTGAGAGGACACATTTGTGGAAAGTACGTACTTCAACATGTACCATGGAAACAGAGCATATAGTTGTGAAGTGGTTACATTGGCCTCTTCTTGCAGCTGCATCTGTTGGTTACAAAATAGTTGTAACTTCTTTTGTCATAAGCCTGAAGCTTCTTGCTCCCTTATCTCTATAAAAGGGAATTCAGGGCTTATAAAAAAGCATTGGTTCGAGGTCATGTTTCCAGACTTAGTCTGAAATAGGGATCAATCTAGTCAGGGAGGAGTTGTAAATAAGTTTGTTTTCTACTAATAGAATTAGTTGTCTATTTTCAGGTTTCCATTTTGAGTCTCTTTTGATTTCTTGATAGAATTATTGAAAGCTATGATTCAAGTTACTGAACAGTTTATTTTACAAATCTTGTTGAGTCTTGGAATATACTGTCTCCTACTTCATGTGTACAATTTCACATTATGAATATATATTTGGTTAATGATCATTTTTATTCATCGTCATAGTCTTTCCTATTCTAGCATATTTCTCTTATGGCATTTACTCAAGTAGTAATGTAAAACTACTATTAGAAAATATCAAATGTGATTCTGGTTTACAGGGATAACTAAGTATGGTTGACTCCAAAACTAGTAGAGTATCTTCAATGTAAGGCATTGATATACCTTTACAGTAAACTAAGGTTTGTTACATCATAGCCCATTTAGTTTTTATCGATTTAATCTTTTTGACTCTTTGGCCCTTAGATAGGCATTGATCTGTTCATGAGTACTATATTGAACTTACACCCCTTTGATTATCCTCAAAATATTTTAAAATCAATCCAAATATTTTCCTTTCCAGCAATAGGCTTTTAGTGTATTTATTTTGATTTAAGTTATATTTTGCATGTTCCTCTATAAAGAATAGGATAAGAGCTTAAAGAATCTAGCCCATTCCTTTACTATATCATACATTCTTTTAAGCAATTTATGAGGAACATATCTGTGATAGGAATAGTGTTGACAAGCTAATATCTTTGGAAAACCCCATCCATTTGAGTAAAACACTATTATTTCCAAGAAAAGAAGACATCGGTTAAGGAGAAGTAGCCAGAGAACTAGAAATAAATCCATCTACAAAGGAACACCCTCCTTGGTTTCACAGAGCCTAAAGTGCAGAGGAAGAAAAGAGGGATTGAGAAAGCCATCTCTTCCTAATCTCATATTCGTTAGTCAATCCCTCAAGGTAGATCAATCATTAATAAGTGGCTATTTTATAGATTTGCTATGAGAATCAGGTTGGGAATTTAAAACAACCAACAGATTGGCGACTCTACTGGGGACTATTGTATAAAATTTCTAAATACTAAGTGTAGTAGATTGCATTGGGCTTTTTAGAGTTTGCATAAAATTTGTGTTCATTATTTTCCCCAAAAAAAGGTAGAAACTCTACCATATTTTGAGATAGATGCAGGACTATTACATGAAGTTTTATGCATCATAATGGTCCATATAACCCTATTGTGAAACAAGATTCAAAGGGTTGATTCTGAAGAAGAAACAATATATTCCTTTATGAAGCAGAGGTAGTGACTCTATAGGAAGGGATCTGGTGATGCAGTCTAGTGTTATTGATTTTTCCTGAAAATCAAAGCATACTTTGTACCAGAAGCAAAAAAAAATCTTTTCAAGTATTTTACCAAGCTTTAAAAAATTTCCTAAAAGTTTAGAGATGTATAAACAGCAACCACACTCCTTTTATCAGAGTGGATTTGTCATGGAAAGATATAGAGCTATTAACTTCAATAGTATTAATGGGTTTCCAAATCATATGCCTGATGAAGTTAGAAGTTAGATAACCAAGTTCAATAATGATAGATCCAAAATAGCTAGCAGCCATTTACAATAATTTTGTGACTCAATGGAAGATTTTGAAATAGATCATGAAGTTGTAGTCATAAAGTTGTCTATTCAAACTTTTAAGGGAAAAGTTAGAGATTGGTTTGCATATATACCCAATCACTCTATCTTTTCTTGGCAAGATTTAAGGTTTGATTTCATGGAACAGTTTGGGGAAAGAATAGATGTAGGTTCTTTAATTAAAGAACTCATGCAGATTGAAAAGGAAGATAATGAATTAGTCCCAACTTTCAATTTAAGATTTGCCAGAACAGTGAGCAAAATTCCTGAAAATATCAGACCCAATGAGGCTATGTGTTTGATCATATATTTAGGTGCATTCAATAAAAAAGATAGTTATCAACTTAGACATAAGAACCCTACTACTATGAGGCAAGCATATTCCTTAGCCATAAATATAGAAAACAATTTGAAGCATACAAAGATAAAAGGTTGTGAGTTTATAGAAAATGGGTATAGAAGGAATAATGGATCCATTTGTTCCCCAATTTACCAAAGGAAAAATGAAATGGGCTATTATGACAAACCCTTGTCAAAACAATCAATATATAGCACTCAATATACTGAAGGGGATAGGGACTATGATCAAAACAGAGGAGTTCTAAGTTTTTGTAAACCTGTTGCTCATTTCTCCCCTTAGTATTAGAATAAAAGGAAATCTCCAGAGCCTTACAAAGCAAATTATGAGATAATGTACACCACAATACAAAAGGATATATCAGTTAAGGAAGTTTCTTTGACTTATGAAAGAATGACAAGTTGTGAAGATATTTCCCCTGTTTGTGAAGAAATCTATTTTACATCAAAATCTCCTAGGGAAGTAGCTTGCTTTGAGTCTGAATATCAGGAGGGATTGATCCTTGTTAATCATATAGCAAGCAGTTATTAGAATGCTCACATCAACATAGTATGAGTTCTAAATCAGATAATGATGCATGCTATCATGACAGCAATATTGGAGATTGTATAGATAAAATGCATATAAGAGACAACCCACTATATGAGGAACCTATAAATTTATCAATAAGAGAAGATATGGAGCCCTATAAATGCATAGAAAATCCATCTTTGAAAAGGATCATGAGGGAACTAATGAAGAAATATTGGTTCAACAAATAGAAGAGTGTAGGGGGATAAGTACTAAGTTGATAGGTAAGGACCTAAATTTTCAGCCTGATAAAGTTTCCCCATCCTATATTCATCATCAAGGTGAGAAGCCAGTTCAGAAGGTAGAAAATAAAAGCAGAGTGTCAGATTTCAAAAGGGAAGTAGAATATGATTGTTTCAGATTTGGCATTGATTTAGGATAATTTAAGAACTCCCCTACTACCAATTATAAAATGGATTATGATTGCTTTTAATTTTCAAATTTATGCAAAAAGTAGAAATGAGGAGATGATAATATTTTCACATGGTTAGAAACAATTGAGCCATGTGCTGAATATCTTTTTGATAGAAATATATATCTTTTATCCGTGGTTCAGAATAGTGAGGGAAATCATGGAGAAAATGAAAATAACTGTTCAACAAACTATCCAAATGTCTTTGTCAAGAGCAGGTTGGATTTCAATGATGTTTTTCAAAGTAGTCTAACAGAGTCATTGGAGAACAAAATGTTTGATAGAGACAGGCAGGGTTTTTTCTCTACATAATGGCCTGAGGTCATTATGTGTGTGGTCTACTCCTTCAGATTTCTTCTGTGATCTCGCTATGTTCATGATAGAACAGGCGCCCCCAACTAGAGCCACTAATGGAACAATATACATTTTTTTAGGTTTCTAGTAATTTTGTTCCCTGCTCTATGTCACTTGATCATTAGATTTCCATAATTAGGACTTCTCTTCTAGAAAAAATGCTCTGAGTAAGACAAATTTACTAAAACCCTAAACCCTCATAGTATGAAGTCATGCAAATGACCACATATGATATAATTCTTCAGTGACTACTTATTTCCTGTCACCATCCTTCAAAGTTTTCCCTCATGCCTTGTCGCAATGTTGTTTACCGGCCCCTCGCCAAGTAGTTACCATCTATAGCTCGCACCTAGAACAACTTTATTCTTAAAGAGAGAGTCAAGCCAATTATCCATCCTTCTCCTAAAGAGGAAAAACTAGTACACATGTCAAGGTCCAGTCCTACTAACCATTTTTGGTAGGTGGTGCTAGCGGATTCCTTTCCTCCAATCTACCCATGAAAATATACAAAGGAAGTTGGCCTTGGTGGAAATGCAGAAAGGGTGACAATTGGTCAAGGACCATCCAAGATGGCAAGGAGGTGGGTCCCAAGCATTACAAAATAGTTTCTCTTTGATTCTAACATTACGCCATACTCCACCAAAGGATTTTCTAAGCGTCCACAGAATAACAAAATCTGGACACGTGGCTTTCTGAGTGATGGGATTATTACATTAATGGAAAGGATTTGATGTGGCATGAAACACGACCACTTTTTTGAGAAGTGTTATGTTTGAGTATAGGAGATCCGATGGTTATTCACTATTCCGTCGAGATCATATCTCTTACCATATCCTTCATACGCAGAATGGCGAGTGATGTCTTAACTGCACTGCAAGGACTTCTCCTTAGGATCATGACTGGAAAGACCTGGAATAAGATCAAATCAGCACAATCAAGTTGCACAAGATGAGATTGAGATCAATGGCCTAGATTCAAAGTTATAACAAAAGGATTTGTTGGTACCGAATCTGACTAGGCTTCATTACAAAGCATTAACTACTCAGGCATATGCAGGGTCTCCATCACCGCCACTTCTGAGGAATTTTATAACAGAATAATTTCACTTATGCAAGCTTGACCTTTAGAAATCTGTGCCTCTACCATGATTGACATTTCACCTACTATGTGATGAAATTTGATGTGATGACAGTGCTTAATTGGGGGAACCAAGACACCTGATCTAGCAAAATTCAATGTAAGAAGTGATATTTACAGTTATGCGAATTATGAAATCCAATCTTTCTGTTCACTTATGGTAATCTTTAAGAGATTTTCATTTATGACAGGAATGTTTTGAAGTGACTAGAAAATTAATACACCGTAGATGTGTGGATGTATGCTTACATCCCATAATTTCTATAAAAAGGCAAGTGTTGATGTTACCATTCATACTGTTTAAAACATTATGATAGTGTGGCATTCCCTTATTCCTATGTTCTGTTTGCTCCCCTATTCTTTAGGATTTTCTTCCTTGTTCTCATGGATCTCAATCTGTCCTTATAGAATTAGAAAGACCTAGAAATATATCCTCTGGAATCGGTGGTATAGGAAAGATTAGGGGGCAACAGCAACACTATGCAAAATTTTATGGGCATTTCTTCTTCCTGTTTCTTCATCTAGATTGGGATCACAGATTTTAATCTCCATACTCTAGCCATCCCTAATGACTGTGATTTGGCAGATTAGTATCAGGTGTGGAGGAAACTCTTTTTTCCTTCTACCTTCATCCCTCCACTACTTTTCCTAAAAAGCATCATCTCTAGTTGTAGGGATGCATCATCTCTGGATGTAGCATATAAGAATAGAGTGCTCCTATTTTGTCATTGATGTTGCTACTCTCACCGGGTGGATGGTATGTCCATATCTGGTCTGATGTGATTTTGTCTAGTTTCTATCTGGTTGAGCTAGGTGGTGACCACTCAATTATGAAAGAGGAATCACATCCTTGCAAGGGACAATGGGCATAAAGTGAAGAACTCTAGTTAATGGGGTTTTCTTCTGATATTGATGCTTGGAGTCGTTCTTAATTGAGGAGGATAAACTGGGTAGTGAATGCTCTTATTTAACAAATAAGTGGCATAGGATGGGTATAAGAGCTTCCAGAACATCAAATAAATGAATTCCCTTTGGCATCACTGCATGTTTCCTACTTAAATTGAGAGGACACTTTTGTGGAAAGCACGTACTTTAGCATGTACCATGGAAATAGAGAATATAGTTGTGAAGTAGTTACACCGGCCTCTTCTTGCAGCTGCATCTGTTGGTAACAAAATAGTTGCAACTTCTTTTGTCATAAGCCTGAAGCTTGTTTCTCCCTTATCTCTATAAAAGGGAATTCAGGGCTTATGAAAAAGCATTAGTTCAAGGTCATATTTCTAGACTTAGTCTGAAATAGGGATCAATCTAGTCAGGGAGGAGTTGTAAATAAGTTTGTTTTCTACTAATAGAATTAGTTGTCTGTTTTCAAGTTTCCATTTTGAGTCTCTTTTGATTTCTTGATAGAACTATCAAAAGCTATGATGCAAGTTACTGAATAGTTTATTTTTATAAATCTTATTGAGTCTTGGAATATACTGTCTCCTACTTCATGTATATAGTTTCACATTATGAATATATATTTGGTTAAGGATCATTTTTATTTATCGTCATAGTCTTTCCTGTGCTGGCATATTTCTCTTATGGTATTTACTCAAGTAGTAATGTAAAATTGCTATTCAAAAATATTAAATGTGATTCTAGTTTACAGGGATAACTAAGTATGGTTGACTCCAAAACTAGTAGAGTATCTTCAATGTAAGGCATTGATATACGTTTATAGTAAACTAAGGTTTGTTACATTATAGACCATTTAGTTTTTATCAATTTAATCTTTTTGACTCTTTGGCCCTTGGATAGGCACTGATCTGTTCATTAGTACTATACTAAACTTACGCCCCTTTGATTATCCTCAAAATAATTTAAAATCAATCCAAATATTTTCCTTTCCAACAATAGGCTTTTAGGGTATTTATTTTGATTTAAGTTATGTTTTGCATGTTCCTCTACAAAGAATAGGATAAGAGCTTAAAGAATCTAGCCCATTCCTTTAATATATCATACATTCTTTCAACCAATTTATGAGGAACATATGTGTGATAGGAACAGTGTTGACAAGCTAATATCTCTAGAAAACCCCATCCATTTGAGTAGAACACTATTATTCCAAAGAAAAGAAGACATTAGTTAAGGAGAAGTAGCCAAAGAATTAGAAATAAATCCATCTACAAAGGAACACCCTCCTTGGTTTCACACAACCTAAAGTGTAGAGGAAGAAAAGGGGGATTGAGAAAGCCATCTCTCCCTAATCTCCTATTCGTTGGCCAATGCCTCAAGATAGATCAATCATTAATAACTGGTTATTTTATAGATTTGTTGCAAGAATTAGGTTGGGAACTTAAAATAACCAACATGGACTAGGGTGCTAGTGCCAGTGTCCACCTTTTCTGGGACAGAAATGAAAGATACAGTGAAGATCAGTGTCGGGAGGAGATCTAGATTTTGTGTAGAAAATAACACCTTGGACATGGGTGCTAGTAGAGGTGTCCCCGACTATTCTGCATTCCAAACGTCAAAACATAGTGAGTTAACAATCACTGTCCTTTACCTTAGTCTGAAGGGATTTGTCGTAATTCATCAATTTGCTTACTATTTTTCTTATTTAGGGTTTAAGGGTATTTAAGCATTAATTTGAGATATTGTTTGATAACCTCTGAGCTTCCACATTGTTCCAAGTGACAGCCCAACCTACTAGGTGAATGCTCTCGCTTAGTAGAGATTCAACTCGGTTGATATGTCCTTGAATGTTTGGTGAGAAGGGAGGAACTACACTAAATAAACCACATTAGACATCCCCCCTTTTTTCTACTAAACAAGTTTATTTTTTTCATGGCTGTTGAATGAGGGAGGCCTTGTAATTTTCCCCCTCCTTGATATGTATCTACTGTAGTTGGACAGTTGTTGAGACATCATAAATAGTTTCAAGGGCTATGCCCTATTTTTTGGAAGGGGCCCTGGTCCCTTAACCAGGGTATATCTAACAACAAAAAAATTACTACACACACACACACACACACACACACACACACACACACACACACACACACACACACACACACACACACACATATATTATTTTAAATACTTCTTGTTTGATTTAAGTGATTATTTTATTTCAAAAATAAATAAACTCTATTAATAGTACATATTATATTTAGAATTTTTAAATAAAGGAATTAAAAATCAAAATAGTTTTTCATGCAAGCAATCGAAATAATAAATCTTATTCTATTTTGTTTTGGGGAGGCTTTTCAGAGCCAAAAAACTCATGCAAACTAAAAATAAACTTCAGTCTTCAAAACTAAATCTAGAATGCCAAATTAAGAGGAAAAACATTAATAAAAGAAAGCAAGTCACGGCAGAGAAGGAGACCATGATTTTGGTAGTAGAAGGTGAATTTTTCAGTGATTTTCTAAGCAGTGATAGGAGCAAAGAAAGGTGGCGTTAGCTGTAAAGAATTCAACCTTTGGCAAGCATTTTTATTCTGGGTATTTTCCATGTGTAATTACATTTAATTATAGTTGAAATATTGTTAAACTATGATTAATATAGGCTTATGATATGACTATTTCCCTGACCCACATATGGTGTGAGCGGCTAGTTTGTTGTTCTTGTTTTGAGCAAATGAACTTTTCCTCCTTGTCGCCTACTATTTTCCTTTGTTTTATGCTTGAAATTGACCCCTTTTTGTGCCATCAACCAGCCCTCTTCTACCACAACCTGCTTAATGATTAGAGTCAAAAATATATTTATACACTTACCATTATCCTTGGTCATTGATTAATTAGCTCATGCCTACATTTCCCTGGTTTGGTCTCTATTTTTAAAGTGAATCGGCCTTGTTATGGAGAATGACTCTATTAAACTTAGATGGTAGAAAATAATTCCCTGTTGCATATCTATATTTGTGTTTTTTGATAGTGTTAATCCATTCTTTATCATTCTTCTATAAACAAGATTTCTCTACCTAAAGATTCTATGTTCTTACTGAGGAATTCATTGAGGCCTGTCGTAGTCTTTTGTTTTAGATATGATTTCTTTTCCTATAGCAGTGAGTCGACTACTTTTATAGTTGTTATTTTATCATTGTCACAGTCCTTGTAATGTTGTTTTAGACTTCTCATATGTTCCTGTAACCTGATTAAATATCTTGTAGCATTTTGTTATCCCTATCGCCATTCTTTCTAGTTCTTGTAGCAGAAGGTGCACTATTATCTGTAGCTGGATTAAGATCTTGTAGCTTGAATGAATTGTTTCTATAGCTTTATTTTAAAAATCTATAAAACAGTTATGTGATTTCACGGAATAGAGATAAATTAATTACTGATTATTATTTATGCTACTTAATTTTGAAACTTGTCTTAATCTCTTACTACAATAAAACTCTAGGAATTGTTAAAATCATAAAATGGCATTAGATTGGAATGAGTTAAACATAGAATCTTGAACCTTTTATACAATGAATTGCTATTAAAGATTATAACCAGACTATAGCCATTATATTTATTTTTTCATAAATGAAGGATTGGGTGATGTTCTACTTATTACTTATTGAAAGTGTGTTTCCATGAATGTTTCTTTGAAAGAGAGAATTTTTAGATGGTCTGTAAGGGGAATGGGTTCATATTTTTCTTTTTATCTCTTTTATCCTTTTTATTATTTATTTCTTGGGGAAAGAAGTAGATTTCTATCTAAGAATGTTATTGGGTTACTTTTGGGATAGGATGTCAAATGTGGATTATTAGAGATGGCTTTCCTCTTTTCAGGAAATGATCAGTTACTATGTTTTAAAGGTTTAGATCTAAATGAGCTATCATTGAAAAAGATGAATATTTTGTCTAGCAAACTATATTGATATATATCTCTACCACATCTTGTTGTGAGACAATATGCATTACATTATTTAGAATTGCACATTAGACATCAGGTTACATTGGGTGTTCCCACCTACCAGTTGTTCCAAGTAGCTAGACATTTCATCTAAGGCTGGGTTTCCTTCATGTCATGAAGGGATCTGGGGAAGTGTAATTGCTTCATGGTTGGGTGGAAAAGCACCTGAGCCATGTTCTCGTCTCTCGACTCACGGGAGAACCATTTGGTTCGTGGTGATTGGAGAGTGTATTGATTTATTATATTTTCCGTACATTATTATTATAATTTGTACTTAGATGTATTATGGCATGAATGCCAATGGACTTTGTATATTATTTTATAGTGCTATCACTTGTATTGAGCACAAGACTATTGTAATATTTAATGACTTTTGTTGATTCATATTTATGAGATTTATCATTTTCTTGTGAAGTTGTAATTAAGCAGATTAATTACCTCATTTTATTTTCTTTATTGTAGTGTAATTTAAATGGATTATTTACTTTATTTACTATTGTGATGGTTTGAGTGGATTTACATTGGGTATCAAAGCTAGGTTTAACACTAGGGCCTCTTTTTGGGACTATTATGTTGAGTTGCAAACTTGATGCAGATTATTCATCATGAATACTAGAAATACTGATTGTAGTGGTCAAAATAGAAGAAACCATGGAGGTGCAAATAGTGGTCAAAATGCAAGGAATCATGGAGATGTTAATAATGATCAAGATGGAATATTGGACCATATTCTTTCTCTCTTGACCCAACAGGATACGAGGATGAGTTCTCTTGAGCAGGAGATCAGAGGGAATCCTAGAGGGCAAAATGTTAATTAAAACCCAGGAGGTGCTAATGCAAATGAGAATCCAAGGATAGAAGTCCAAGTTCCTGAGGTTGGAGTTAATGCTAATAATCAAGTAAGGATTGCAGAGGAGTTTGGAAAAGACCTCAAGAAGGTCTCACTGCCTAAATTTGATGGAAAGACAATTGGAGATGGAGTTGAAATGTGGATCATAGAAATGGAGAAATACTTTATGCTCTGAAACCTCTCAGATCACACAAAAGTAATGTGGGGATCATATCAGTTGATTGGTGAAGCAGCAACATGGTGGGATAATGAGAAGGCAGATAAGAAACTGTATACACCTAAAATTGACATGACTCAGTCTAGATAAATATTCCTAATATTTATTCCCTTTTAATTCCTCTATCAATAAATAAATAACTAAATTTATTTATTTGATTCATATTCTTCCAACAATTAAATAAAATCCTTTATTTAATTCAATTCTTCCCAAACAATTAAATAATTCTTAATTATTTAATTTGAATCAAATCATTCTTCCAAATTTGAATAAATCAAATCAAATTTATTTAAATCCTTTCAATCTCTAAAAATAAAATACAATCAAATATTTTATTTATTCTTCCAAAATCATGCACAAACAATTAAATAAATTTATTTATTTAATTTGCTTTCTAATCTTCTAAATTAAATAATACCAATTATTTAATTATTTCTTCCAATAATATCTTCTCTAAATTTAAATAAATTAAATATTTATTTAAGTTGTCTTTTTCTTCTAAATTGAGTTATCTCTAAATATAATTCAATCTTTGTGCACATGCAATTAAATATTCCTAATATTTAATAAAGCAAAATATCTTCTTATTCTCATGTAAATCCCTCCTTGTTTTAAATCACTTAACTGATTATTATATTATTTTAATTGCTTTAACTCATTCTTCTATTCTTAGTAAATCCTCTCATGCAAAAGAAACCAAGACACATGTCTTTTTCTTATTCGTTGCATGTTCCTCAACTCTTCTCAATTGTTGATCTTATCATTCTCTCTATACCGTTGATCTTCATTCTTCCAAGTCTATAAATTCAACCCCATTCTTCCATTTCATTCATCCAAGCTTTAAGAATCATTACTCTGCAGGAATTACAGTGTGCCTTTGGCACCAATTCCTTCATTTCTTGTGATCACATTCGTTACTACGCACTACTACCATCATTCTCAAGCTCCTCTTCATGGCGATATTATCATAGCCATTCCCAATTGACATTCTTGAAGCATAGAAAGGAAGTGCACTCTCTGAGGGCCCTATTTCATACATGCAAGACTGATTGTGATAGCCGATCAATGGAAGCTTCGAATTAGGGAGGTTTGCTTTGTTATTGTTCATTGTTTATTGAATCTTCTTTATTCACCATTCTATTGAGTTTTGGGTATCTTGATATTTAATATTATTGATTATTCATTTGAATCCAATTTTCCCTTAACATATTTGTCGCCCACCGTCAGGCCTAGCCCCAAATTTAATCCAAGAACTGAGTTTTTGTGTTTTAGAAATCTATACATAGGAGGAAACAATGCATCTAATACATCTTAACACACATCTATTACCTGTCACGATGCATACGTTTTCGCAATGCATACAGACACTGTTCCAATGCATCTACTACATGTCAAAATGCATACATCAGATCAGCACATATACTTAGTTTTGCAGTGCTTTTGACTTCTATCTTAGTGCATATATATTGCAGCGCTTCTGTTCACTATTTCTACACATTCAATCTCTGAAGCGGTGCATCTGTTTTAGGCAGTGATTTTAGGGTTTTCTTGAAGATTTTTGCTAACACTGACGTCTTTTGCAAGAACTCTCTTGATCTATTTTGTAGGCTAGATACTAGTTTAGATTCATATAGTTGCACTTGTTAGCTCACACTTCAATTTCTAAATAGGAAAGTAAAGTGGATGCTCATACAAATCTCACATAGTTTTAACTAGGAAAGTGGTAATTGAATCATTGCTATTGCTATCTTTTTCAAAGTTAACAACTCATTGCTATCTGGATAAAATTGAACTCATCATTACTATCTGGGTAAAACTAAACCATTGCTATCTCGATCGACCATCAATTCAAAGTTAACAACTCGTGCTACGTGGATAAAATTGAACTCATCATTACTATCTGGGTAAAACTGAACCATTGCTATCTCAATCTACCATCCCTTCAAAGTTAACAATTCGTGCTACGTGGATAAAACTAAACTCATCATTGCTATCTTGGTTAAAATTGAACCATTGCTATCTTGCTATCACTTCAAAGTTTTGTGCTTGCCCAAGTAGATAGCTCATCTAGTTTTTCTCATTTTAACTAGGGGAAAAGAACCACTATATTCTTTGTTTTGGGAATGATACCAAGCCTATGCTCTCCCCTATCTTAGGTGACCAAAATGCCAGAAATATCATTTTGCATGTGTTTTTCGTTTAGAGGGGCCTGCTCTTGGATACTATTCATCCAAGTAGGAATGACCCTAAGTGGTAACAGGCTAGACACCAAGCCCTTTTGAGCCACTATAAATAAATTGTGTTTGGAGTGAAAGCTTCAAACAATGAGTGAAGTTGTGTTATACTGATAGCCAACCTCCCCCAAAACCCTCCAAGGTGCAACCCTTGCAGGCTGGGAGACTCCATAATGGAGAGTAGTGCTGCTGCATGTATAACCACTCAAACAATTGCCTTCATAAAGCACCTTTGTTCTAGTGCCCAAAAACCCCTGTAATCCATTTGAAGCCTAGGATTTGTACTTGTTTTTCCTTTTAGTCCAAAAAGAATCAAAAAAATCACAAAAAAATTAAAAAACCATAAAAATATTCTTTGTGTTTGCTGTGTCTTCTTGCCATAATTTTAGAAAATTAGATTAAAAAGACCTTCTTGCAACCAAAGTACCCAAAACATCAGAAAAATTTCCAAAAATTGTAAAATATTGAGAAAAACCAGAGAGGCGCATCCATCCTCTGTTGCTGCGCATTTGTACCGACTTGTAGTGCATCTATTGTGACTTACAGTGCTTTTACTATCTATTATAGCACATTTACTTTTTACTAGTGTGGTGCATATATCTCGAGTTACAATGCATTTACCAATTTCTGCAGCGCATCTGTTCCAATGCATGCATGACAGTGAGCACTTGCAAAATTTTTGAGATCTAAAAATTTTGTTAGTTCTGGGTACCCTTTTCAGTCTAGTTTCAGATTCTAAGATCAAGTCTTACCTTGCAGTCTTTTTTCCATCCATTTCAAGTCAAAATCTCTCTTTCGTTAGTCATCCCATTCACCTTCTATTGACTCTTCCTAGTCCAAAGTCAAAGTATCCCATATCAGGTCAGCATAGGCCCCTTTTTTCGTATCACTTTGGATTCAAGTAACCCTAGTAGGTCACAGGACTTCTCTAGTGGTCTTGCTGCATGACTAGTCCCTACACAGTAAGATAGGTATCAATTACCCTTACTAGTGGCTACCGTCTTGTATCAGTCGTCTTACTTGGAATCATTGATCGAGAAAGTCCCTTGTCTAAGTCTTGTCATAAGTATCCTATTCTCAACAGTCTCCATCAGCATCTTGCCAAAATTGCTAGTTTCATCCCACCTCATCCCTCATCACCTTGCATGGTTCTTACTAGATCTCAATACCAAAAGCAACTTGAAATGGCCGAATCATCCAACCACATCATCATCCCTCATGATAGTGATGAGAAAATCTCACACGAAGATTATCAAGGAAGCCTCCAAGATCAGAAATTCCAACACTTGTTAGAGAAAGTGCTCCATGATGATCCTCACAAGTACTTTTATTATCTTCCAAATCTTGGAATTAAACTCCCCTTAGATTTTGATATAAGCACAATCCAAGAAAATGTGGAGGATAAAGGAAAGAAAGCCTTAGACCCAAACGTAGAGGATAATAATGAAAAAGGAAAGAAAGCCATAGACCCAAGTGCTCCTATGGATGAAATGAGGAAACAACTCGAGGGTCTAAAGCAACAAATGTCTGATCTCAAGATGGGTACAAACACTAAAACCTATTCCTTGGAAGATATTGCACCATACCCCTTTGATTAAAGTTTGAACATGACACCATTTCCCTTTCGATTCGAAGTTCCTAAGTTTGATAAGTACAAAGGGAAAGGGGACCCTAGAGATCACATTAGGGAATTCAATGCAGCATGCATGGAAGTAGCTCATAATGAGACTTACTTAATGAGACTATTCCCTAGATCTCTAGATAGTCAAGCCATGGAGTAGTTCTCACGGCTCCCACAGGGCATTAAATATTTTGATGAGTTAGTCAACAAATTCATCACGCACTTCTCTTACAATATTGAACATGAAGTCTCCATGCTAGACCTATGCAACACCAAGCAAAAAAGTGGTGAATCATTCGCCACTTTCCTACAAAGGTGGAGACAACTAGTAAGCAAGTGCTCATATGATGTACCAGAGAAACAATTAATGGAGATGTTTGTCTGTAACCTCAATCCCGATCTTAGCTATCAAATACAAATCCAATGCCCTACTTCATTTTTAAAGGTCATTGAAATGGGATTATTCATCAAAAAAGCTATGATCGCCAAGGGGCAAATCAAGTTATACAAGGACACACCTACCTCCAATTATACGACTGACAAATCAAAGTTTTGGACTAAAAACAAAAATGTCGTCAACGATGGAGTAGTTGATGCCAAGGTGGTGGCTCCCAAGCAACAACCTATATTCACTCTCAAAGGAGAGGTAAGCAATGTTACACCCAACAAAACATTCTCTCGGGAGCCAAGACCATGGTTCAACTCAAATCCAAGGTGAAAGTTCACACCGTTGGGTGAGTCCCAAGAATCCGCATTGAGGAAGCTATTGGCCAACAATGAAATCTCTCTACCGCCAAGAAGTGACTATGACGCTCAAATTAAACCTCACTATTGGAAAGACACCAACTATTGTGAGTATCATAGAGGAAGAGGACATACAACAAACAATTGTATCCATCTCAAACATGTTATTCAGGATGTGCTTGATCAAAATCAAGGAGCAAACCAACAACATACCTCCAATGAGACACATGTGGCTTACAGGGAGCCACTTCTAAATCATGACAGGCCGTACAACAACAATAACAACAACAGCAACAACAACAATGGCAATAACAACAATGGCAACAATAACAATGGTAACAACAACAACAAATACAACAGGCAAAATTAGAATAGCAGGAATAGTAATGCCAACTACACAAGTGTGCCATTCGACTATACCATCAATTCCATAAAAAGAGCACATACCACAAATCAATGTGGTCATGCCCAACCAACAATTGGAGCCTAACTACAATGATTGTAGTATCATTACCCGCAATGGTAAAGTCACGTTGAATACTGCCCCTCTAAGGTCGTCACCTTCTCAGTCCAATTTCCATCAGTATAGTGTCATAGACCAACTTCAGAAGACTCAGACCCACATTTCTATCTTAGAGTTGTTGTGTCTATCTCCATCCCACAAGGAGATTCTCAATAAATCCTTAGTGGAAATGACTGTACCCACTAACTTGGTCCAAGAGAAGTTTCAGGCCATGGTAGGTAATCTGACCTCCTCAAGTACCATATCATTTACTAAGCAAGATGACCTCTCAGTGTTGCAACCCCATAAACCCCTTTACATACCGTCTCCTTCATCCACAAGCACCACATCAAGAGGGTTCTCATCGATGGGGGAGCCAGTTTAAATATTTACACGTTGAAGCTAGTCCTTACATTGGGGTTCTCTGAAAATGCAGTTGATCCAAGGAAGAAAATTACTATCAAAGCCTATGATGAAGAGGAGAGAACTACAAAAGGAATAGTGGTGTTGTCCATACAAGTGGGATAGATAATCAAAGATGTTGTGTGCCAAGTCCTAGATAGGGATCTCGCCTATAATATTCTGCTAGGTAGACCATGGATTCATGCCATGAAAGTTGTTCCCTCTACTTATCACCAATGAATAAAATTCCTGCATAATGGCAAGAAAGTCACCATCCAACGTGACCCTGACCCCTTCCAACATTACAACTCTGTCCTTTCAAAACCTGATTGCATCATACCAAACAATAGAGCATCTACATCCCCTACCCCACAGCATGATTCTACCTCTAAAGCTTCCTCATCAAGGCCTAAAGAGTAGAAAATTACCATCAAAGAAAAAGGAGTAGGGGAATACTCCATAGAGTATAGCCTCAATCTAGCCAAGATGCCTTTATCTCCTAGATCCTTTGGTTGACCCAAGCATTTTCCAAAGCCATCTACTCCTCCTATACCTCCCATAGCTCCCTTTGTAAAATGGGGGACCTTATCAGATGAAACATAGGAAAGAGATGTCCTACAATGGCTTTACATAGAAGAAGAAGAGAGCACACAACAAGAACCACCTAGGCTCCCAACAGAAATCTATGGGTGAGGTGAATCTATCCTACATCAAATGGGTTACGAAGGATAAGGCCCCATCGGCCTAAGAAGAGAAGGAATCATAGAATCCATTCAACCTTCTTCATCCTCATCGGCTAGAAATACAAAGGGTCTAGGATATAAGGATAAGGGTAAAGCTAAAGAAAATGCTTGTCTAGTGGAAATGATCCATACACTTCAAGTGGATAGTGACACAGATTCCAATGAGTATGAGTGGGATGAGCTGACAGAGAATTCCTATGATGACAAAGAGGTCGATACCATTCAAACTTATAGCCCCTACCGTGAGGGACAAACACTACCAAATAGACCATTAGAGTCTGATTTGCCTATCTCTAAGAGTACGAATTTTGAGGAAGGTTTGAGTTCTATCGCAATAAACAACTTGGAGGAAAGTACCATCCTGAACACTCCCCCTCCCAATACTCCTAGCATATCCATTCAAACTATCAACGAATCAGATCTATCTTCTGACTTCCTCCCCCTTGTACATCCTGAGCTTATTGACTGGGATCTATGAGGAACCCCTCAACTAGATATGTTCTAAAATGACGATGCTTATATTGACTACATGGAACTTAGGGACCACCTACCCAAAGGGGATCATAAAGCTAGTTTATCTATTGACTTAATACTGTGGCTTATTTCAAAGAGGTTGTCAATCCTTCCAGTTGCAAAAATATCAAAATAGAAATTGGATATGACGGTGAAAACTACTCTACAGTAGTGTTAGATCCCAAAATAGTAAAAAGAAAGGACGCATCCGAAGGTGAAAACCCAACTGTGGCACCTGACGATTGAAGGCTTGACACTCTCCCCAATGACATGCACCAGGAGAAGTCTCAGATTGTTGTGGAACACACAGAGCCCATTAACATTGGAACAAAGGAACAGCCTAAGATCATTCACTTTGCTAAGTCTCTAACACCACCAGAGAAGACTAAGTTTGTACCATTATTCAAGAGAAAGCAAGTCAATTTTGCTCGGTCATATGCAGATATGCCGAGGTGAGATCCATCTTTGATCCCACACCATCTTCCATTAGATCCAGGAGTGAAACTAGTGAAACAGAAGCTTAGAAAGATGCATCCACACATAGCACTGCTTGTAAAAGAAGAACTCAAGAAATTACTAGATGTAGGATTCATCAAAGCTATAGACTATCTAGAATGGGTCTCCAACATAGTACCAGTGTCCAAACCTGATGGCCGAGTCAGACTATGCAATGACTTTAGAGATCTAAACAAAGCTTGCCACAAGGATGATTTTCTGTTGCCAAATATAGATATCATAGTTGACTTAACAGCAAGGCATACCATGTTATCTCTCATGGATGGCTTCTCAGGATATAATCAGATCAGGATAGCACTAGAAGACCAGCATAAGACAACTTTTACTTGTCCATGGGGCACTTTCTATTGGAATGTCATGCCATTTGGGCTAAAGAATGCAGGAACCACATATCAACATGTTATGGCCACTATATTTCATGATATGATGCACGTCACCATGGAAGATTATGTAGATAATATCCTAGCAAAGTCACTCACAAGAGAATCACACTTGGATGTGATAGAGAAAGTCTTTCAGAGATTAGAGAAATTCAAAGTCAGGTTTAACCCAAAGAAGTGTGTTTGGAGCTACCTCAGGCAAACTCCTAGGTTTTATTGTATCAGCAAATGGAATAGAGGAGGACCCCGCCAGAGTCAAAGCCATTATGGACATGCCACCACCCAAGACTCTTATTGAACTAAGATCTCTACAAGGGAAGATACAAGCAATCCATAGATTCATATCACAACTAGCAGACAGGTGTCAACCATTCAGTCATCTCCTACACAAGAACACTCCATTCAGATGGGATGAGAAATGTGAAGAGGCATTCAACAAACTGAAAGAGTATCTTATGAATCCGCCTATTCTTATACCTCCCATCCAAGGGAAACCATTGATACTATACATACCTGCTACACCTACGGCTCTTGGAGCTCTCCTAGCACAACAAGATTATGAGAATAAAGAAAGAGTCATCTACTATATCAGTCACACATTGGAGGGCTATGAGTTGCAATACTCTCAGATAGAAAGATCATGTCTTGTGGTAGTTTTTTCTTCCCAAAAACTCTGACATTATATGATTGCACATCCAGTCAAACTTATTGCAAAAATAGATCCACTAAAATATCTACTAAGCAAAGCAGCTCTAATAGGTCGCCTAGCCAAATGGGTAATGCTCTTAAGTGAATATGACATTGAGTATGTAGACAGAAAAGTTATCAAAGGACAAGCCATTGCAGATCAATTAGCGGATGCACCTGTACAGGACACCACACCAATGCAATTTGAGTTTCTGGATGAATCTTTATTCAATATCTCAACACATTCCTGGAAACTATACTTTGATGGGTCCTACACAAACCATGGATCGAGGGCAGGAATCTTGTTTGTAACTCCTCATGGTGACACCATACCGAAGTCTTACCGTCTGTTATTTCCATACACCAATAACATAGGAGAATATGAAGCCTTAGTCATTGGCCTCAAGATGGCAACAGATTGGAAAATCAAAGAGCTACATGTCTACGGTGATTCTCGACTAGTAATAAATCAGGTCAATGATGATTACCAAACCAAAGATGAAAAGCTTGTCCCATACAAGCAGATGATAGATGACTTTAAGGAATACTTTGTGATTATATCTTTTGAGTAGATACCTCGCATTGAGAACAAAGAAGCAGACGCCATGGCAACCATTGCGTCTCTTCTTGAGATACCAGAGAATGAGTCACAATACAAGTTCTTAGTGGAAACAATTTAGCAACCAGCTTATGATATTCCTGAGACCCATTCCATATGCCTTTTAGTTGGATTTGATTCACCTTGGTATGGTATGGTTTACACTTACCTCAAGGACAGCACCCTCCCACCTGACTTATCTTCAAACCAATGATGAACCTTCATATGCCAAACCTCTCGCTATACCATTATTGCCGACACCCTATACCAATGTGGTCTAGATGGTACTTTACTCTGTTGTTTAGAACGAGAAGAATCCCTAACCATCTTACAAGACATACATGAAGGGATCTGCAGAACACACTCTAGTGGTACTTCCTTAGCTAAGAAACTCATGAGTTTGGGTTATTACTGGCCGAACATGGAAACAGATTCATACCAGTTTGTGAAGAAGTGCAAGCAGTGCCAAATACATGGGAACCTGATACATGCACTAGCTCAAGAGTTAAGACCTTTAACGACACCTTGGCCCTTTTGCCAATGGGGACTTGACCTTGTGGGAAAGATCCATCCACCCTTATCCAATGGCCACAAATTCATCATAACCACCACTGAATACTTTACCAAGTGGATTGAATTCGTTCCCCTCACCATCATCACAAGTAAACAAATCTCCTCATTCATCTTGATTTACCTCATATGCAGATATAGAATTCCCTCATCCATTATCACAAATAACAGAAGACCCTTCAAAAACTAGGATGTCCAAGAACTCTGTGACAGATTCAAAAGCCAACACCATTTCTCCACACCCTATTACCCCCAAGGCAATAGTCAAGCTAAAGCATCCAACAAGACCATCTTGAAACTCCTCAAGAAGACAATCAACAATGCTAGCCATGATTGGCACATCCAACTCGATCCCGCTCTGTGGGCCTACAGAATTAGTATACGCACTCCCACAGGTGCTACCCCTTACGCCCTTGTCTATGGCTCAGAAGCTATCCTCCCCATTAAGGTTGAATTACCATCTCTCAGGGTGTTGTTAAAAGGTCTCATATCAGATGAAGAATACAGAGTTTCTAGATTGCAAGAACTAGAGTTGCTAGAGGAAAGGAGATAGAAAACCTTTGACCATCTCAAAGCATATCAACAAATGATGTCAAGAAGCTACAACCATAGAGTCCATCCAAGAATCTTTAAGGTTGGAGATCTAGTACTTAAGGAGAATCCCCACAATCAACAAGATAGGGAAAAGAAAGGCAAGTTCGAACCCAACTAGCTTGGGCCTTATGTGATAGTAGCTACTTATGGATTGGGGGCATATCAGTTAGTAACATCAGAGGGTGAACTGTTAGATGACCCAATCAACAGCATTCATCTTTGCCAGTTCTATACCTAGGAGAACCCCAATGTAAGGGGGGCATAAAATACAAAAAAAAAATTTAGAAAAAATACAAATTTTTTTTTTTTTTTAAATCTGAAAAATACAAAAAAAAGTGTCCTCTAGTGTAAACCTGGCAAACAAGCACCTTGGATAGGTATCATGATGAAAACCTAGGAAACAGGCATCATGTTTACTTTCTACCTTTTCATGCAAATAAAAGCAAGTGGTGAAAACCTGGTAAACAGGTGTTGCTTGTGATAAACCACTTCCTCCATCTTTGGGAAACCAATCACCTTGTGTCCATTCTTCCTTGTGTCCCATTCGACCCATATCCATTCCATAATAAAAACCTAATGATAACCTATCATGGCTTGATACTCTATCTCTTTGTTGCCTTGTCAACCAAGGTTTTATCCGATATCCTACCCATAGTGTCAGCCTGGCATAGTGTCTCTCATTAGTATCCATGGTCCAAGTCCATGAACTACGTTGCCTCTGTGTCATCACGTAGGCAAGGCCATTTCTCAAATGCGTCCCTGAGGCTCCCATGGTCTCATCCATCTCGTTTCTTGTCATCTTTCTTCTAGTCCATCCATGGAACATTAGGGTTTACCCTGAACTCCGTTGCCTCTGCGTCGTCACGTAGGCAAGGCAATTTAGCAATGAGCCCCCGAGACACTAGGTTCGTTGCTTAGGGTTAGTCTCACCAATAAAGATTGTGGAATCTTCTCACTAGGCAAGTAATCGCAAGAAAAAGCTCGCTTTCAAGCAGAAATCCTGACGCAAGACATTAACCTATTCAAAGCAAAGAAAACAAACTCCTAAGGCTTTCTAAATGATTTTACCCAAATTATGGCAAGAAACAAACACATCTAAATGTGAAAATGTTTTGTGGATTGGAAACATGGTTAAAGTACAGAGTCTTGATTTTTGCTATCATGCCTTTCTATTCTACTCGAGGATGCCAAAAGCTAGAGATGCTATGATGGGGGCATGATTATTTTCTTTGTTTGTTGTTTGTGGATTAAACTTTAGTAATGTGAAACCTTATCTAAAGACATGATCGACAAAAGATCATCGAGGACATCAAAGGTCTAACATGAACTGAGGCAATCCTTGTTTGTTGATATGTAAGAAATACTCAGGTCATCTTGGTTCAATTATACCTCAATGCTTGTATTAACTTGCTAAATCAAAATCTATGTAAGCAATACTCAGTTCATCTTGGTTCAATTATACCTAGATGCTTTTATTAACTTACATCATTCGAAAAATGTGCCAAAAAAATCACCCAATGATGAAATAAGCACTTTAAAATACTTGCACCATCAAGATGTCAAAATCAAAGCATCCATCTATGCATCCATACATCCATATCCCATGCAATAAAAGATCTAAACAATGCAGAGTAACAATACAAAGTCAAAGCTTGTGAATCTTTCTATCGAGTAATTCTTCCAATCAATCTTCTATCTATCATCCTGTCATTTCTGTGTTGATAGAGTACATTTGGACAACACAAAAACATAGCATATAACTACATATCATATCACATGAGATAGTCATCTACATGATTAAATCAGTTGCATACATAGTAATTGCATTAGGTCATCCATATACATTCTTTACAAATCATTGTATAGTGTCAAACAAAAAAAATCAAAAACATAGATAAGTGCATCACATAAATTGCATAATCATATAGATACCATTTGCATTCACACACATTAGTGACATATCAAGTTAACAACATCTAAGTCTGCATTAGGTCATATAGCATCACATAGCATCATATGAAAAATCTGCATCAGATAACATCACATAGCATCAAGTAAACATCTAAGTCTGCATTAGATAAACACATGCATCACATCATCCAATAGAAATGCATCATAAACTCATACGTATATAGAGCATCAAAATAGTTGCATCCTCATATAAATATCAAAAACGTGTCCAAATGTACAATATCAAAGTGGTCCATCTCTGAGTCAATGTCATAAGCAATAAATACATCCCAAGGATGGTGATACATGTCTCAAAATACAAAAATATGGTACATAAGTATATCCAGCTATCTGAGCCATCAAAAAAGTGCATAGGATCCAAAATCTACCAAGTCTTTGCTATCCCTGCTACTGTCGACCACTGCTACTAGCAGTGTCTCCTCCTCCTCTTCCGCTGGCCTCAGACTGCTGTGGGCCCATCACAGAGGCTTTCGACCTCAATCCACCTACTCTTTGGGGAGCCATAGATTGGCTCCTATAGCTTGAATCCCTCTAACTAGCTGGCACAGAACCACGGTATAAACCCTGATAATACTGTGCCTGAGCTTGTGCTCTGGCAAGTTCACCCTACACCTGCGCTAGCTGTGTCTATGCCTGTGCTAGTTGTGCAAGTGCTTGGTGCACCTGCCCAACCAAAAAGCTACTCATCGCATCTATCCCCAGGGCTACCACTGTGGTATCCCACTCTACTAGGATAACTTGTACATGCACATCCACCATATCCCTCTCTTTAGTGAGCCTTGCAATGACCTTTGCATTTGTCTCTCAGACTTCCTGAGCTGTGCCCATAGCTGCCTAACCTATCCCCTCAATGTAGCTATAGCCCTCTCCTAGACCCTAGACTGCCTATGCCTGTCCCTGCCCCTGTGGCTGGGGTGCCTGCTTTCGTGCCACTTGCTGAGGTGGCAGCATCTGTGCCTATGGTGCCTGTTGTGCTGCCTGTTGTACGACCTGTGGTGGCACTACCTGCTGGGCGTGGGAAGGTCCCTCCCTACCTCTCCTCCTCTGTCTAGGTTGGCCTCCATCATCTCCATCATCTCCCCCATCTCTGCCACCCCCCCATCCTCCTCTCCCCCTCCTCCTCCTCCTCTGGCCAACTTGGCCCTCATCATCTAAGTTTGCCTCATCTATCTGAGGCACCAGCACCCCAGGCCCTGAGTATCTCAGAAATGGGTGGGCAGTAAGCCAATCCTCATAATCCTAGGTAATCCCAGTGTCTGCTATCTCCCTCCCCATATCCCAGGTGATGTAAGGCATTTGTCAAAACTCTGCCAGTGCCTCCTTGTAAGATGCCATCAGTCCCCATCTGAGCCTCTCGGCATGAGTCCTAGCAAATTGAGCCTGCCCCTGTGGCATGCCATGTCTCCTCCCAAACTATCTCTATACTCGGTCAATAATCTGTCTCTCTAGTATAAACTATGTCTGCCCTATCAACCACCATGTCTGATAGCAGTAGGGTAGCTCATCTGCCTCGTCCTCCCATGGCTTGCAATCTAGGTATGGCTGCCAGACGACAATGTCTACTCCATCCAAAGCATGTTGCCAGTACTCAAGCTTCCCCAGCCTGTGCTGGGAAATCACTCCTGCATAGCCATAGCTATATGGCTCTCCTCTCTATCTGTCAAACACACATATCGGCCTTGTGATCTCTATGTGCTCCCATAGCCAAAATTGTAGCAACGACACGCCTGCAGATAGGCTCGCACCCCTATGATATACCACCTAATGCATGTCGTGGTATAGGTGCACAAGAACACAGACACCCCAAGCATACTGGGTGCCCTCTATAATCATACTCTCCATGATCCGACCCCATCCAATGGGGAACCCGTGTGATCTCCTATCGGGGCATACAATACCTCTGATCAATCCTGCTACAGTCCCTGGGAAGTAGTCACAACAGTCATAAATATCCTGCCAAGAGATGACTTGCCCGACTAGCTCAGGGTCATCGAATACTCGCCTGCACTCACCAAGTCCTACATCTCTCTATGGATTGTACTCCACCAACTCACTCAGAATAGGCAAATGGAGAATCCTATACATGTCCTCCAAGGTAACGGTCAACTCACTAGTAGGGAAGTGGAAAGTCCCATCCTCGCTATGGAACCTCTCCACTGCAGTAGTCAGCAACCTATTGTTCACCTGAACCTCAGGCATGAAGCAAATGTAATCAAGTCTGATAGCCCTAAGTGCCTCCTTATCCATCTTAGTCAACATGTATCTCTGCAACATAGGCATAGGGAACTGCTCCCTCAACTGAAGCATATCTTGTATATCCTCCTGCAAGCACGCAAAGCAAGGTGTCAACCCAAAAGCTGCAAGTACCATACTCAACATATCTATAGAAACATATCAACTAACTTAGCATTTCAAATTGGTCAAAATAGGCACACTACATCTCTTGACTAGATTCCTACAATCTTAGAGATAGCTTATCGATTGATGCATCAAACATGACGCCAATCAAATCAATTTTGCTAAGTAATCTGCTTATCTATATCATATGCACCATAATAGGTGGTATATGCGCCATTTCCTAGCAAATGTGCCATTTCTTGACACATGTGCCACTTCTAGAAAAAGTATAGCAAAAATCCATGCATGCACCATCCTATACCGTAAATGCACTATTTTGGCAAAAGTGCCACAACATACCATAAATGTGCTGCAAAATTCTGCATGTGTCGATTAAACCTATGCATGCAATGCTTTCATAAATGTGTCGTTTCTTTTCCTAAATGTGCTGCAGAACTACTTATGCGTAGTTTTGCATGGCATATGCACCACACTGTGTTTTAGCACATCTATCTTGTTGGTTTTTTCCCAGACTAGATGCTTAGTCCCAGATTTCCCTACAAGGTAGCCATTAATGATCAACAAGATCTCTGGGCCAGGGGCCAACAGTGTAGGAGATAGACTCTATATTTTATCTCCTCTTCTTCTTCAGGCTCTGCAAAACCTAGGGGGTATTCCCTACTCAACATCCATGGGGATATGCATACAAAGGCTGGGATGCTGATAAAAAGTAGATAAGTCCTCCTGTAAGTAGACCAAAACTGCAAGATAAGAGCAAAGGGGCTGGCTTTGGGCCTATTTTCAGTTGTAGACAGAGGACTTGGATCCTAAAGCTATTTCTAATGTCCTAAAGGTTGTTTTAGAATTTGATTTTGATTTATAGTTTGGATGCAAAGCTGGACATGGTTGTAATACAAACACAAAGCAAGATTGGTGCCTATCCAGGGCCTGGAGTTAGTAGACATACACCTGTGAGTGATATGCATGAACAACTAAAGCTGGATTTCAAGGGGACACATATGATACCTGCCTTACAGATATCTCCCAATACAAAGTGTTAAGCTATCTATACTTATGGCATCCCTACTGCAGTATACCCTTCCCAATGTTCAATCTGAAAACAGTTTAATCTACCCTTGAGCAGAAGTTAAGAGATCAGACATTCAACACAGGAATTCTATGTTCTAGAGTTTTAAACATTCCTTGAATATTCAAACTCAGAAGAAAGATACATGCAATAATGGAGACAGAATTAACAAAACACATGCTAACATAGCATTTCTCATATAGAATTAACCATGAAATCAGTGGATTCACGCAAAGCATACAACAGGAGATACATAAACTCACAAGTTTTTTATGGACAGAGCAGCCAAAACCAACTGTATTGTATCACAGAGCCAAAAATGTTCAACTTTCAACAATCAAAAAGTGGTAACACTTCCTACTTATAACAGCCAGGTAGTGTACCATAAGCAATTAATTACATGGCTTTGACAAAAATTTCGCTAGATACAGTCCTCAGAAGGAATGGCGCTCAAAAGATATTAATGCAGCAGACAAAGAGGGGCTTCGAGCCATGCACCACCATCTGGAAGTCCTCATGCTAAAAATCAGGTACATGACTGTTCAACAAGTCGTCCATGCCTCAACACAGTCGCCATTGATGGCTCAACCACCCGCAGCCATCGAGAAAACAGTCGCATCACTCAAGAAGGAAATTCCTGCCAAAACGCTTCTTTGCAGGTTCAAACTACACAGGGGAATAATCCCACATGCATGGTGACGAGATCACTTCATTAGTTTATAAACGGGGCCGCAAACATAATAGGTGTTGAGCATTTTGCCACGCTCGACACACAACCCTTTGCCAAATACCCATCACTATGACACAAACCATCAACCTACTCCATAATTTTCCTGCCGACCTTACTAGTCTCACCGATGCCTACTTCACATTTCCCATCATCAGCGAGACCAGAACTATCGGGCAAACATCTCGAACCTATGCCGACACCTGCGTTCATGCTGATGAACTATGGCCTCATCCTTCCGTCGGCCAAACACACGCCGATGAATCTTCATCAGCCAAACACTACCCCATCGGCGAACCCTCCAACTGCTAGCCCGCTCTCAATAGTCTCGCCGATGTGCCGAACATCAATTCCACCGTCGGCCAGACTAAACACAAAGTCATTTCGATGGCATTCCCCATTGGGGTGACTTCCTTCTATTGGTGAACCACAAAACACATTGGCCGATAATATAAGTCCAGCCGATGAACAATTGAGACATCCCCATCGGCATGACCAACACCGTCGGCAGAAACATAAACTCCTTCGCCGATAGCACAAAGTCTCAGCGATGTAAAAAGAACACACCGTGCTATCAACGTGATCACAAAAACACTCACAAACTTATGCCAATGGAGAGGAAAGCCTAGGGTTTAAAAGAAGAAACCCTCCACATGCAAGGTTAACCCCCAGGCCAAAATGAGCACCAACACTAGCTCCGAATGGGGACGTGCAGGTGAAAACCTGTAGTGAGAACCAGATCTCCGAGCAGACCAGGCAAAAAGCCAAAAAGCACGAACTGTACAAGGCACTTACAATATACACATATTTTTACACATGTGCACAGAGACAAGCCATCTATGCAAAATAGAACTTAAGGAATTGGCCATGCACAGGCAATTCCAGAATTTCACCATCTAGGGCCTGGAGGAAATAAGAGTCCTCCCCATGAGTACTGCAAATCTGATATGGGCCCATCCATAAGGGTTCAAATTTACCATGTTTACCCTTGTCCTGATCTTTTGCATTCCAGATGAGCACCAGATCATTGACCTGAAACTTCCTTTTAGTAGCTCTCCTGTCAAACAGATATTTCACATCTTGTTGTCTCTTGAGATTGATCTGGTGGGCTTTCCTTCTGTCTTCATCCAGTGCAACCAACTGGTTCACTCTTTTTGTAATGGGATCTTCAATTTCCTCATCATTATCTTGGATGAATCTGTAAACTGGTAGGAAATTGTTTATAGGCAATCTGGCTGGTGCACCATATACTAGCTCAAAGTGTGACATTCCAATAGCCTTTTTTACTATCACCCTGTCAGCCCATATTGCTAACTTTAATTTTGAGTCCCAAGCTCTCTTGTTCTTGTCCAGTATCCTCTTGATAATTTTTATGATGCTTTTATTGCTTGATTCTGCTTGACCATTTCCCTGTGGGTGGTATGGTGATGCATATGATAGATTTATCCCATACCTGTTGAAAAAATCAACAAATTCACCTGATCTGAAGCACATAGCATTATCAGTGACTATCTTGAATGGTACTCCAAACCTGATGATAACATTTTCCAGTATAAAATCTGTCACCACCTTACTTGTAGCTCTCTTAGTTGGAATGGCCTCAATCGATTTGGTAAAATAATCAGTTGCCACCAAAATCCAACTGTGTCCCCCACTTGACTTGTCTGCAATTTCCCCTATGAAGTCAATTCCCCATTGCTGAAATGGAGCATCCACAGTTACAGTTCTAAGGGGTAAAGCACCATCATATCTCAACTTTCCTGAGAATCTCTGGCAAGGGTCACACTTCCTCACTAACCTTTGTGCATCTGAAAAGAGAGTGGGCCACCAATATCCTGCCCTGATAATCTTATGAGCTGTTGTTTGGGCAGTATAATGTCCACCACACAATCCTTTATGCATGTCATTCAAAACATTGTTAGCTACATCTTCATCCACACATCTCAGCAGCACACCATCAGGGTTTTTCCAGTATAGCTCACCTTGAACAATGACATACCTGATTGCATGTGACTTTAAAGTCCTTTTTTGACTGTCACTGAAATGGGAAGGACAATTCAGATTTTGCAAGTAGTATATAATGTCCTTGTACAATTCAGATCTTGATACATTTACATTCTCATTTTGGACTAGATTAACTTGGCATGCTTCCAAGTTTGATTGTGCCATCATCTTGGCTAATCCTTGTCCTCTTACCAACTTGGTAATTTGTATTTCTATGTTGAACTCCTGTAGTTTGTTTATCCATCTACACCTTCTTCCAGTCACCTCCTGTTGAGTGAATATGTCTTTGACTGCTGCATGGGGTACATATGCAATTATATGTGATCCTACCAGGTATGGTCTGAAACTTTTGATGGCTCTGACTAGTGCATATGCCTATTTTTCCATGATATCATATTTCAACTCAGCAGCCTACAAGGACATACTGATAAAAGCTATGGGTTGTTCAAAACCATCTTCATTTTTCTGTAGCAAACATGCAGCAACAGTGTGAAAGGAAGCGAATGAAAACAATTGGAATGGCCTAGAATGTTGGCAAGAGACACTATATGGATTCATGGTTGTTGTCATTGATGGCAACAAAGGTCATCCCACATATCCGCAAGTCATGATATGTCTCTACCGGAAGTCAGATTGAAGATTGTTGTGGTCCGGTGAACAAGAACAGAGCATGTGGCAAGGTCCGACAGATTGGTCCGGATCTCTCAGAGGAAGTGTCTTGGTGCAGTGCGGATCTGGGGAAGTCAAGAGGACTATCTTGAGTGGTATATTCCAAGGATTTAGCCTCCGGAGTTGGACAAGGAAAAAGATATGAATAGTTGAGTGCCGGATTCCTGAGAGACAGTGAAAACAGAGGAAGAACTGACTGACAGAGTATCAGACTACTTTCCGGATGTGTTACAGATGATGATAAAGGTTGCGGAGGCATGAATCATGTTTGGCCGACATAATTGATGATATCTACAAGTATATGCTTGATCCGCATTGCTTGGTGAGCAAGGATTCAGCCGACAGAACTAAGTTTGTAAGAAACTAGACTGTTCCGGATGCCGACTAGAAAGGTGATGAAATTACTTGTGCGGATATATATAGAGGATGGATTTAGTTGTAAAGTGTGTGTAGTGTGTGAGAGGATATGCGAACAAGTCCAGAGTAGAGCAGAAGTAGCAAGAAAGATCCGGTATGTGAAAGGATAGCAGACTAAAGACAGAGGAAAGATGAAGTGCAGCAGATCAGTATACTGAACCTAACCGGAACTGAACTCCAGCATATGCAGATGCTTCCAATCAGTTCAAGACTGTGATTCTTATCACTTTGTAAGACAGTGTGTCTTCTTGTAGGCAGTGAGCCTCTTGTGAGCAGTGTGCTCGGGCAGTGAGCCCTAATTGGCAAGTGCCATTTTTGTAATTTCCTATTCTTCTAACAGAGAATAATTCTTGGGTTAATCACCCCGTGGTTTTCTCCCTTAACAGGGTTTCCACGTCAAAAATACTGTGTCATGTGTTTCTTATTTCATGGTTAATGTTTTGTGTTTGATTTTATGCTGCTTCAATTAAAAGGAAAGTTCAATAAGGGAAATAATTAGGATAACTGATTCACCCCCCCCCTCTCAGTTATCAACAATTGGTATCAGAGCCAAGTTCCTCCTAATAGAGCCTAACAGCTTGAGGAAGATCTGGGATTTCAAATGGATGCATATGGTTTAAAGGAGCAACTCAAGACTGCCCTTGAGGATCTTGAACAGTCAAATTCTGAAGTCAGTGAATTAAGAGAAAGACTCAAACAGGCTGATGAATTCATGAGGGAATTAAAAGACAAATTAAGTCTCTCTATGAAAAAGAGAAAGGAGCTGCTCCAACAGTTGGCAAGACAAAGTGAAGAAAGCAATACAAATGAAGAATTGACTGAGCAAACCAAGTTATGTGAAAAGTTATCAAAAGAAGTCATTATGTTAAGACATGAAATGGAATCAGGAACTATAAAGTTCACTCAAGAGATTGAAGAAAAAAGAAAGGCTAAAGACAATCTAAGACAATCTCTTAAGGAAAAATCAGAAGAATGCCACCAGATGGACAGGATTATCAGACATCTTGAATCTGATCTTGAAGATGCCAAAGATAATGAAGAAAAACTTGAGGATCAAATTACCTCTCTCAAAAGAGATCTTCAAACAGCAAATGAATATAAAGAGAAATTCAAGATAAGTTCTGCTCAACTTGAAGTTCTTCTTGGAAGTCAAAAGAGGACTGATGACAAGTATGGTTTGGGATATGAGAAAGGAGAAAGCTCCGGATCCGGTCAGAGGAATCTTGGATCAGAAAATCCAAGGAGCAGGCCTAGAAGACCTCCGGTAAGACAGCCAAATGCTCAAAAATATCCATCCTTCAATGGATACTGCCACAGCTGCAACCATTTTGGTCACAAAGCTAATCAGTGCAGAATGAGAATGAATCAGATTAATTCATCCTTCTCCGGACAGTGCTTCAACTGCAAAAGGTATGGACACAAATCCCATGAATGCAGAATTATGCAAGTAAACAAATCATTCAAAGGTAGATGCTTTACATGCAATAGAGTAGGTCATATAGCTAATCAATGCAGATCAAGGGGATATCAGTTAAATATGCAAAGAAATGTTATTTGCCAAATCTGCAATAGGTCCGGTCATAATGCTAAAGTCTGCAGAAACAAGAATCAGGACAAAAGAGGTCCGGTGTATGATCAGAATCAAGACAAGGGTAAACAAAAGATGAATGCGGATGAAGTTAGGAATCAGATGAGCAAGATTTGGGTGAAGAAAAGCTCAGAGAATGTAGAGGTTGGATCCGCACCAGATTCTGGTGCTGATATTTCTTCCGGAAATTAAAAAGTGAGCTCAGGCTCAGGGGGAGACTCAAAGAAGATTCTGTTCCCCCAGCCAAACAAGTTGTGCCGGATGTGGCACAAGATGCGGATTAAAGGGTTTGTAGATATAAGTCCTGAGATGCTTCAGTCAAGTTTTCAGAGGTCCGCATGGAGTTATGAAGAAGCTGTGTTCGATTAAGTTAGACCTGTTCAGGGAGGTGCTCCGGTATGATAAAGGATTACAAAAAGGTCCGGAGAGATCCGGAAGTGCACGATCTTGTCTTGCGGATTGGACAGAGTGTTTGGGATGTTTTTGTAATATGTTACCTAGATTTATTCATGATTTAAAGATCCGGATGATATTCAGTGATCAGGACTAATCCGGGATACTCCAAGCTGTCCAGACATGGTAAACCGGAATAATGCAGGTGAAGCATTTATTGCAGACAGATATTAGGGTTTATGGAGCAATATAAGGGATTTCTCAAAAGTTATCTGCTCATTCTACACTTGAGAAGAAGCGAATAGTGGAGCTCTGCAACAAGGTTCATCAAGCACACCAAGGATCTCCTGCCGAAGCTATTGCATATAGAAATCAATCCAACCACTCCGTGCAAACCGAAGGCGCATAAGGTATTCTTCGTTTTTCATTGCCTCACTGCAAATCTTTGAAGAATGGCTACTCCAAACATAGTTAAGATCTCTGATAGACCTCGCCCCTCATTCAAGAAACATCCCTACAAATCATTGGAGGTAGATCCACTAGGAGCCTTCTCTAGTGTTCCCCACGGAGTCTTACATACTGAAGATATTAGGGTCTACATACACGCAAACATTGAGGAATTTGGGGAATTCAAATTAAGAGACCTCTATCACAAGCAACTGATAGACAATGCTTTTGAGCTCAAACCAGAGTATAAGGGTATCCAGAAGAAACAATTTGAGCAATTCATTCATTTCCCTAGCTTTGAAGAAGATGAATGGGTCCGGTATGTACTGAGCAGGATGCATGACAACTTCCTTTGGTTAGATAGACCCTGTAAGATCACAAAAGAAGCAATTAGAGCAGTAACTGGTCTATACTCTTCCGGGGGGGTACCTATCCTCAAATCTGTCAAGAACAACGTTGTAACTGAGGCCACCGGATCAAAATATGATAAGAGGGCAATGACCATTGAAGATATTTCGGATCCGGATATCAAATATGCATCAATGATAATAGGATACAAGATCTATCACTCCAGCAGGGAGAATTCTGTATCCGGAACTGCAATATACACAGCATATGAAATGCTAAGAAAGAATGCAGATTATGATCTTTGTGAACTACTACTAAGCCAATTAATGGAAAATGTACAGAAAATCAAGAAAGACAAGAAGAACTCCTTTAAGTATGGTACTCTCATTGTATGTCTATTCTTTTACTTCATGAATGAGCTACCCGGAACAAGTGGATGGGTATGGCAGAATGACAAACCTGTTGCAGTCCAGATAAGAGACTATTTGCATGGACTTGGGGATGCAAAAGCGAGAAATACAGCTCTATGGGGATACTTCAAAAACTTTCAGAGCATGATGCAAGCAAGAGAGAGAATTCCCCAGTCTCTCATTGAGAAATACAAGGACTCAGTATGCTTTATGGTTGACACTGATCAGTGCCTAATGGAGGCAGTGGAGCCAAGGACTGTCTGGATCATGCCCATGGGGTATGAAGTTGATGAACAGATAGTAGAGCTGCATGTTCAACACATGCTAAGTCAGCCCAAAGATCCTAAGCAGAAAGGTTTGGAACCTTTGAGGAGCTGAGTGTGAAATTACATGTAGAACTCAGGGAACCTGAGATCAAAAGAAAAGTGAGAAAAGAAGTAGAGCACATTGCTCAAGGTCTTGGAATCTCAAAGGAGGCACTTGATGCCAGCCGGGAAAAGAGAAGGAAGGCCGAGGAAGAAGAGAAAAGCAAAGAAAGTGCTCCGGTTGGAGCTCCCACCCGGACCAGATCAACAAAGAGATCTGCACCTCCTTCAACCAAAAGTTCAAAACCGGAAGTCCAGGCATCCGGTAAGAGATCAAAGGCAAAAGCCACAAGGGCTTATGGAAGCCAAAAGGATGAAGAGGAAACAGAATCAGATGAGGGAGTAAGAGAAGTAAAGAAACAGAAAAAGAAAGGATCCGGTAAGCCCTCCACAGGACAAAACAAGGAGGAAATGGCAGAGGTAACTGTTGAAAAGCCCACTCTGTCACTAGAGAGCATAATCAAGTTGGTCACGGTGGATGGAAACCTTCAACCAATGACTGAATCCTATGATGACTTCAGTGAGGCAGACCAAAAGACTCTGCAGGAGGCCACAGTGAAATATCTTAACATATATAATAAGGCTTTCATTGAAATAATATCTCTTATTCCTAAAAGCCTAGAAAAGGAAATGGAAGTGAGGAAAAATAATGCTCATGCTAAAGATCTTGAGATCCGGGAGCAGATAGCTATTCAGCTATATCCTCAAATTGATCCCAAGACAATGAACATGATCTTCAAGGACTGCAAAGATGAGTTCAGAAGTAAAGCCAGGATGAATCAGCTCATGCTTGGTGAGACTGACAAAGTGGCACAAGAGACAGAAGAGATCCTCCGGAAGGCCTTCAAAAGGTTCAATCTTCCTGTTGTAGAGGACTTAGGTGCAGAAACAGCTGCTGATTTGGAATCTTCTGTTCCGGAAGAAGTGAGCCCTGAACAGACAAGTGAGGACTTGGGACCCTCTGCTCCAGAAGAAGTGGCCCATGAACGAGCAAGCATCTCTCCTCCGGTTTCCCCTACAGCCTCCGGATCCAAAGAAGAAGAGCAATTGCAGGAGAAGGAAGCAGTGGTGACAGACAAAGAGGTTGACAGTTCTAAGACTGCAGAAGAAAAGAAACATCTGTCTCCGGCAAGAGACACTGCACAAACTGTTCAACAATTTTTGAGCAAAGAAACTCTAGAGATTGATGAACCGGAGCTTCTAAAAGGTCCATTTGATTTTGACTCTCTCTCTCCGGTACAAACAATGAAGATAGCTTCATTTGCAAATGCCAAGGCAAATGAAAAGCTCCTGAAGTCTCATATGGAAGATTGTGAGTTGATAGAGGCTGCTTCCGGAGTACTTGTAAAGATCATGCCATCAATCCAGATAGATCCGACAGCCTCCACTTCCGGTAATTTAAAAACCTTAGTCAGCAGTATTGATACACATTTTAATTCTCTAGAAAAATCAGCTGAAGAAAAGGTCCGGAAGGAATTTTTGGATAAGAGATTTTCTGAAATATTAGAATTAATCTCTAAGGATAGGAAGATTGTAAGCATTGGAATAAAGAGCTTAGAAAATGCTCTTAAGGATGGCGGTGACATCTACAAATTTTGTATATCTTGGTCAAAGGCAACAGCAGCAATTGACAAGAAAATAAAAGAGGAACAGGACAAGCTTCAAAGCTTATCTCAAAGTTTTGATCCTCTCTCTTCCTCTATAATAAATCAAGAATGTCAGACTATTGCAGTCTTGAATGAAATAAAGAATCTTGAGAAGGAGAGGAAGAACATTACCAACCGGATGGGAGAACTTAGAAGGATTATAGTCCCTAAGTTGGAAACTATGCATGAGGCCATCAGTGATGCCCAGACCACCGCCCATACAAAAGATCCGACAGATCTCAGGCGGGCAGAAGCTTTTGCATTTTTGTTGAGTGGTCACATTTCAATCTTGGACAGAATGAAGCTAAGTTGGGCTACTGAAATGGTTCAACTGCAGACATCCTTTGCAGACATTCTGCAGTATATGTGAGTATGTAAATATGCGACTATATATAGAAAATTTTTGAAAATTTTGGTGTGCGGACCCTACCCTTTGCCATTGATGTCAAAGGGGGAGTGAGGAGCAGTGAAAAATGAGGAATCCAACTCAGGGGGAGTTCCGGAAATTGTATATAAAGACAGAGCATCAGCAAAGGGGGAGCATAGTGTAAACACTTAGTCATTTTTCACTAAGTGTTGCCATCAATGCCAAAGGGGGAGATTGTTGGCAAGAGACACTATATGGATTCATGGTTGTTGTCATTGATGGCAACAAAGGTCATCCCACATATCCGCAAGTCATGATATGTCTCTACCGGAAGTCAGATTGAAGATTGTTGTGGTTCGGTGAACAAGAACAGAGCATGTGGCAAGGTCCGACAGATTGGTCCGGATCTCTCAGAGGAAGTGTCTTGGTGCAGTGCGGATCTGGGGAAGTCAAGAGGACTATCTTGAGTGGTATATTCCAAGGATTTAGCCTCCGGAGTTGGACAAGGAAAAAGATATGAATAGTTGAGTACCAGATTCCTGAGAGACAGTGAAAACAGAGGAAGAACTGACTGACAGAGTATCAGACTACTTTCCGGATGTGTTACAGATGATGATAAAGGTTGCGGAGGCATGAATCATGTTTGGCCGACATAATTGATGATATCTACAAGTATATGCTTGATCCGCATTGCTTGGTGAGCAAGGATTCAGCCGACAGAACTAAGTTTGTAAGAAACTAGACTGTTCCGGATGCCGACTAGAAAGGTGATGAAATTACTTGTGCGGATATATATAGAGGATGGATTTAGTTGTAAAGTGTGTGTAGTGTGTGAGAGGATATGCGAACAAGTCCAGAGTAGAGCAGAAGTAGCAAGAAAGATCCGGTATGTGAAAGGATAGCAGACTAAAGAACAGAGGAAAGATGAAGTGCAGCAGATCAGTATACTGAACCTAACCGGAACTGAACTCCAGCATATGCAGATGCTTCCAATCAGTTCAAGACTGTGATTCTTATCACTTTGTAAGACAGTGTGTCTTCTTGTAGGCAGTGAGCCTCTTGTGAGCAGTGTGCTCGGGCAGTGAGCCCTAATTGGCAAGTGCCATTTTTGTAATTTCCTATTCTTCTAACAGAGAATAATTCTTGGGTTAATCACCCCGTGGTTTTCTCCCTTAACAGGGTTTCCACGTCAAAAATACTGTGTCATGTGTTTCTTATTTCATGGTTAATGTTTTGTGTTTGATTTTATGCTGCTTCAATTAAAAGGAAAGTTTAATAAGGGAAATAATTAGGATAACTGATTCACCCCCCCCTCTCAGTTATCAACATAGAAAAATCAGGAGATTTAAGAATAGGGGCCATCTTGATTGCCTCTTTGATACTCTGAAATGATTCTATTGCTTCACTTTCCCAGTGAACAGTTGCATCCTTCTTCATCATCTTGGAAATGTTCCTTGTGGTTTCTACAAAGTTGGGAACAAATCTCCTAACAAAATTTATCTATCCAAAGAAGGACTGAACTCCTTTTACAGTTTTTGGCATTTGAATTCTGTCAATAGCAGCCACTCTCTCTGGATCTATCCTAACTCCATCCTTGGAAACAATGTGCCCCAGAAGCTTTCCGTCAACTACCCCAAAAGCACACTTCTTTGGGTTGAGAGAAATACCATACTCTAGTGCTCTAATGAAAATCTGCTCCAAGTGCATACAATGCTGCTCTTCCTTCTTTGAATATGCAGTCAAATCATCTTGATATACAGCCAGGATTGAATCAATCAACCCTGCAAAAGCAACATCCATTGCTCTTTGAAATGTAGCACCTGCATTTGTTAGTCCAAATGGCATTCTAACATATACATAAGTTCCCCATGGAGTGGTGAAGGCAGTCTTATACTATTCTGATTCCTTTACCTTCACCTGATTATAACCTGAAAATCCATCCATCATGGATAAGAGTTCACAACCAGTCACTCTCTGCAACATAGCTTCCATATTAGGCAGTGGATAGTTATCCTTTAAAGAGGATACATTCAATTTCTTGAAATCAACACAAAGCCTAATATCACCATTCTTTTTTCTGACTGGGACAAGATTAGACACCCAAGTTGAATGTCTGATTGGCACAATTATTCCAGCTTCCCTAAGCTTTTTAAGCTCTTCTTACATCTTCGGAGCTAAGGTAGGATTAATAGGTCTTTGCCTTGTCTAAATGGCTTAGCTCCAGGCTTCAATGGGATCTCATGCTGGAATAGATCTTCCTTATAGGCTTTTAGGTCCTCATATGACCAAGCAAAAACATGTTTGTACCTTTTCAGTAATGCAATCAGCATACTCCTGATGTGTAGTTTGAGCTGTTTACCAATATATATCTTCTTAGGGGCCTGAGATGTTCCCAAATTTATCTCTTCTAAATCTTCCTTATTTGTGGGAGATGTCCTTGTGACCAATTTGTCTCTACTGTCAAAAGCTCTTTCCAAAGCTACTAACCCTCTAGGGATTTTATTAGTCCTCAACTGAATTATCTCTTTCCCCACAAGAGTTTCTTTTCCATCTATGGTTTCTACAAAAGCTTGGAAATCAATTTCTTGATTCTCATATTCATCTATGCAGTGCAAAAATTTTAACAAGTCCCTATCATCATTAAACACTTGCCAACTGCATATGTTCTCTGGTACTGCAGGCCTGATTTTAACTTCTACATTTGTAACATCTGATAGAGTGATGTCACCTGGCCTTATTGCAACATTAGCTAAGAAATCAGCCATAACATTCTTGGATCTCTCAACCCAGCCTATTGAAAATGCATCAAATAGTTCAATGGTATCCCAAACAGCATGCTTGTATTGTTTCAATCTTTTGTTTTTTGAAGCATACTTATCTCTAATTTGGGATACAATCAGCTCAGAATCCCCAAATACTCTTAGCATTTTGATTCCATGTTTGAGAGCTATATTTAGGCCTAAGAGTAAAGCCTCATATTCTGCAATGTTGTTTGTGCAAACAAACCTCAGCAAGAAAGAAAATTTGAGGAGCTTACCAGTTGGAGACAGGAAAACAACTCCAGCTCCAGAGCCTTCTTTTGCACAAGCTCCATCAAAATACATGGTCCATAAACCTTGCTGGTCCAGCTCTTTAATGCAGACATTTTTCTCTTTATCTTCCTTATCATCTGAAACAACCTTGAAGTTATCACAGTCAGTGTTTACAAAGCATATCTGTTCCTCAACTTCTTGGTCTTCCACTGTCTCTAATGATCTTTGTTCTCTGATTAGCTTAACATCCCTACCATTCATTGGAATCATGGCATACGATAGGTCTAGCTGCATACTTCCACCAATTAGTGCTGCCCATCTTTTTGACAGCAACATACCATACTGTGGCTTGATGTCAACCACTATTATATTCATTTTATATCTTTTTTCAGGAAATGCTACCAGTTTGAAATCTACATCCTTCATGATTCCAATAATGGGTACCTCTCTGGCATCCATAGCATAACATTTTCCACATGCCTTGTCAATTTTCAATCCAGCTTGTTGCATGATGGCTAAAGGCATGACATTTGTAGATGCTCCAGAGTCAAGCATACAATTTCTGATTATTTTTCCATTTATAACCAGGGATACATAAAATGGTTCCACTTGTGAAGGACACTTTGTCATAGTCACTCCTAAATAAACCTCAGGAGCCTCATCTTCTTCATTACATATGACATGTCTCTCACCCTGGATCTGAACATTTTGTTTAGCTTGAAAAGGCACCCCTGAAATTAGGGATACTATCCTATTCTTGATTTCTTCCACTCTCATCAATTCCATAAGCGGAACAGAGACTTTTACCTAGGAGAGGACTTGAGCTATATCAAATGGAGCATAATTTTGTATAACAGTTGTAGCTTGCTCCACAATCTTGTTTTTATCTTGAACTGATTTAGCTTTTACTTTCATAGTTCCCTGATCATCATTCTTGTCTTGGAAACCTTTGCTTTGATCTTCAGCTTGGGGGATTATACTTTCTGGCCCTTGAGATTCATGACCTGTTCTATGTCTAAAATTTTGTTTATTATTGCCCCACTACCTTTTTTGTAATTTCATCCCCTTATGACCATGCACTGGCTGACCTACAGAAATACCTTCTGGCTAATGTGGGCTGCTTACTTGATTTTTACCTCTGAGATTGTAGTTGCTTTTGACTTGAGCAACTGCTGCAGCTGTGAAGGCCCTAATTTCCTCATCAGAAGGTCGTTGTAAGTTACTCAGAAAATTGTGTGAGCTCTGAGCATACACATAGCTTTCTTCATTACCTTCATCATAAGAGTCCTGTTGATAGGCCTAAATTCCATCATCTGTACTCTCATCAGCATCATAAATGGGGTATCCATTGTTTGTGGACATCATATTAACATCATCATCTTGCACATAGTGTGGCTCATTGCATTCATTACAAGATGTAGCATTATCACACAAGGATTGGGCAATCATACACTGTGACTGTGAATGTGGCATCTGACAAATTATACACCATGGAGTATCATCAACAATATTTATAACTTTCTTTAGAGGATCAGGAGTTTCTTTGACATGTTGAGCTCTCTGATTTGTGTTGTTGTGTGGGAATATAGGCTTACCATTATGCCAATTGGTATTATACGACATGTCATGCAATGATGGCCTCTTTTCCTGTCTTTGATAGACTTGCCTATCAGGACCTATCCCTTTTTCACTTCTAGCTAGTCTATAACTTAGGTCCTTAACAACATTTGCTAATTTGTCTATCTTATCTTCAGGGGCAGATGCATTATCTTGAGTGTTCTGAGGCTTGTTTGGATTCTGCAAAATTTTCACATCATCCCTTCTGTTTGTCTTGCCTGATGCTTTCCTGTTGTTCTCAATATTCACTGCAATTCTGAAAGCATCCCTGATAGTAGCAGGACTTTTATCTATTAATCCATATGCATTTTTTGCATCAAAGGTATTGATATACAATATTATGCACATAGGTTCATTTGGCCTCATGTGGTGTGGCAATTTGTTTAACACTTTAGTAAACCTTGCATTAAAATATGCAACTTGCTCATTTGACCCTTTAGTGATACTGGTAAATTCACTTACAAAAAAGCTAGGGTCAGTCTTGTCACCATATTGCTCCTTGAAAATCTTTTAAAATCATCCCACGATGAAATACTCTGGTCAGGCAGATTCTTGTACCATTCTCTTGCCTCGTCAACTAAAGATTGCATGAATGACTTCATGAAAACATCCTCATGTTCAACCTCAAAGTTGTCCATGACATTTTGAAAAGCCTTTATATGATCTTCTCCTGACACTATGTTGTTTCCTGAAAATTTAGGCACTTGTAGCCTTAGATGCTTGTCAATGGGGTTAGGATACCCAGGAATACCATCAAACACTAGCTGTCTAAATCTATCTAACTGTATGGGCTGTCTGTCAAACTGATTAACATAGATATTTTTGTTTGCATTCTGGTTTCTTACATTGTTCAGTGGTATCCTAACATCATTCACATTTTGTCTTTCATCATTATGCTGATGCTGCACTTCATTTCTTTGCTAATGTCTCTGCACATTTGCATTCTGAAGGGTAGGAATTGAATTATTTTGGGCAGTCCTTAAAGCTTGCACTTTCTGCCTCATGTCATCTCTGATTTTCATGGCTTGCAGATACTCCAATTCTGCTCTCAAATTTCTGATTTCTTCAGCTAACTGTTCTTCCTTAGGCATGGAGGTAGACGGTCTCATACCATTCTGGTCATCATCTTCATCATCCCTCAGAGACTCTGCCTCTTCAAACCTTTCACTAGGGTCAAGAAATGGGCACTCTTGGAACACCTCCGACCTCATTCTCACGCTACCACCCTGTTGCCTCTCATATGCACTCTAAATATCAGCTTCTGCATTTGAAAAATAAGGTACTATCTTGTCTGAAGACCTTGGATTATCTTGTGTATCATCACTTTTTCTGGGGGAACCCTCATGACTAACTGAGACAGCTCCCTTTCTTCTGTACATCATTCTTCTTGTTACTGGTAGCTCTTCAAATAAAGGATTTTGTTGGGATCTTCACCCCTGCATATAAGTTTCACTTTGACCGGTTAGGAGATTACTTCGGAGTCGCCACCTATTACTAGGAACTATTTTCTTTTTGTAAACTAGGGTTCTTTCACAAGTCCCAAGCGGAGTCACCAATTTCTGTTACGACTCAGATGGGTCACAAATATACTTCACCAGGGAGGACAAAAATAACAATTTTCAAATCACCATCCCTAGCAGAGTCACCAATTTCTGTTGGTGACTCGGATGGGTCACAAGATATAATACTTTTTCATCAATTTTCTCCCCAGCGGAGTCACCAATTTCTTTTGGTTTTTTCCCAGACTGGATGCTTAGTCCCAGATTTCCCTACAAGGTAGCCATCAATGATCAACAGGATCTCTAGGCCAGGGGCCAACAGTGTAGGAGATAGACTCTATATTTTATCTCCTCTTCTTCTTTAGGCTCTGCAAAACCTAGGGGGGTATTCCCTACTCAACATCCATGGGGATATGCATACGAAGGCTGGGATGCTAACAGAAAGCAAATAAGTCCTCCTGTAAGTAGACCAAAATTGCAAGATAAGAGCGAAGGGGCTGGCTTTGGGCCTATTTTCAGTTGTAGACAGAGGACTTGGATCCTAAAGCTATTTCTAATGTCCTAAAGGTTGTTTTAGAATTTGATTTTGATTTATAGTTTGGATGCAAAGCTGGACATGGTTGTAATACAAACACAAAGCAAGATTGGTGCCTATCCAGGGCCTGGAGTCAGTAGACATACACCTGTGAGTGATATGCATGAACAACTAAAGCTGGATTTTAGGGGGACACATATGATGCCTGCCTTACAGATATCTCCCAATACAAAGTGTTAAGCTATCTATACTTATGGCATCCCTACTGCAGTATACCCTTCCCAATGTTCAATCTGAAAACAGTTTAATCTACCCTTGAGTAGAAGTTAAGAGATCAGACATTCAACACAGGAATTCTATGTTCTAGAGTTTTAAACATTCCTTGAATATTCAAACTCAGAAGAAAGATACATGCAATAATGGAGACAGAATTAACAAAACACATGCTAACATAGCATTTCTCATATAGAATTAACCATGAAATCAGTGGATTCACGCAAAGCATACAACAGGAGATACATAAACTCACAAGTTTTTTATGGACAGAGCAGCCAAAACCAACTATATTGTATCACAGAGCTAAAAATGTTCAACTTTCAACAACCAAAAAGTGGTAACACTTCCTGCTTATAATAGCTAGGTAGTGTACCATAAGTAATTAATTACATGGCTTTGACAAAAATTTTGCCAGATACAGTCCTCAGAAGGAATGGCGCTTAGAAGATATTAATGCAGCAGACAAAGAGGGGCCTCGAGCCATGCGCCACCATCTGGAAGTCCTCATGCTAAAAATTGGGTACATGATTGTTCAACAAGTCGTCCATGCCTCAACACAGTCGCCATTGATGGCTCAACCACCTGCAGCCATCGAGAAAATAGTCGCATCACTCAAGAAGGAAATTCCTGCCAAAACGCTTCTTTGCAGGGTCAAACTACACAGGGGAATAATCCCACATGCATGGTGAGGAGATCACTTCATTAGTTTATAAACGGGGCCGCAAACATAATAGGTGTCAAGCATTTTGCCACGCTCGACACACAACCCTTCGCCAAATACCCATCGCTGTGGTACAAACCATCGACCTACTCCATAATTTTCCTTCCGACCTTACTAGTCTCACCGATGCCTACTTCACATTTCCCATCATCGGCCAGACCAGAACTATCAGGCAAACATCTCGAACCTATGCCGACACCTGCGTTCATGCCGATGAACTATGGCCTCATCCTTCCGTCGGCCAAACACTACCCCATCGGCGGACCGTCCAACTGCTAGCCCACTCTCAATAGTCTCGCTGATGTGCCGAACATCAATTCCACCGTCGGCTAGACTGAACACAAAGTCATTCCGATGGCATTCCCCATCTGGGTGACTTCCTTCTATCGGCGAACCACAAAACACACTGGCCGATAATATAAGTCCAGCCGATGAACAATTGAGACATCCCCATCGGCATGACCAACACCGTCGGCAGAAACATAAACTCCTTCGCCGATAGCACAAAATCTCAGCGATGTAAAAAGAACACACCATGCTATCAACGTGATCGCAAAAATGCTCACAAACTTACGCCAATGGAGAGGAAAGCCTAGGGTTTAAAAGAAGAAACCCTCCACATGCAATGTTAACCCCCAGGCCAAAATGAGCACCAACATGTCTATCCTAATTTTCTCCAAGCATTTATGGCTATCAAACTTGACCCTAGGGGAAATTTTTTGAGATACATACCAGGGGTCCTACCTTTGCTGGCCAGTCAAATCGATGGACTCGCTCAAAACGATGCTCCTCGCGTGGAATGTCCATCCTTGTGCTGACTCCTCTATGCTCTATGCTCCTCTAAGCTCTCCAAAGCAAATCAAACCAAGACAAGTGTGCAAATGAATTGTCTTGTGGACCCAACTCCTATATATAGCAGGCAAACCCTGATCTGGCTAGGTGGTGAATACGACTACTTCCCACCCCTGTTTCTTCTAGCTTTCTTCCCGTTTCTCAAAAATGCATCCTATTTTCTTCAAACCTAACCTAGTTTCCCTTTGTCTTCATGAGATTGTCCATCTCTCGTCTTCTACCTTCATCTCATCCAATCTCCTGAGGGGGCATCCTATCGTCATAACCTATACTAGAGGCAAACTAGGGCATGTATCATTGTCAGACTTTTTATTCTTTGAAGCAACACCGTAAACTGCATTGCATCAAAGAGGGGAAAAATGTGTACGCCTAAAAATGACATGACTCGGTCTAGATAATAATTCTTAATATTTATTCCCTTTTAATTCCTCTATCAATAAATAAATAACCAAATTTATTTATTTGATTCATATTCTTCCAATAATTAAATAAAATCCTTTATTTAATTCAATTCTTCCCAAACAATTAAATAATTCTTAATTATTTAATTTGAATCAAATCATTCTTCCAAATTTGAGTGGATTATTCTGGATTTAATTTAATTTGCATCTTTCTTCCAATAAGAGACCTCAGAATAATTAGCAAAACTATCAACAGAAGTATAATTAGAATAACAATCAAGGTAATGGCAATTGATAGATTATGAATTTGAAGAGAGGTAATAACTCTTAGGATGGAAATGGTGGAAACCAACATGGAGGTAACAAAAGAGGTGGCTATAACAATCAAAACAACAACCAGCAGGAAAGAACTAAAGGACAAAAAGCACCTAAGGGTGGATGCTACATTTGTGGAGGATAGAATTATGTTAATTCATGTCCTCAAAGATCAGCTGGAATATGCACTCTATCTCACAGGGGTATGCACTCTTTATCTGACAACAGTGTTTGGAAGACTTGAATATCTCTCCAGGGCTTGACTGAGGCAAGTCTCTAAACACCACAACTCCCAACCCACTTTTCTATGATTATAGGTTACAGGTTTCAAAAGCAAAAGAAGTGGAGTTGTAGGAGAGCCGTGCAGACTATCAAAATTGTAGATCTGAGAAGAAAACTAGGGCTTGGACTTGGGCACCCGCTCATTAGTCCTCTGGATTCTAAAGCGGTGAAGGAAAAAGTTGCAGACATTATTCATAGATCCTGACAAAAATAGGTACATTGGATTGGGGCACCCGCTCATTAGTCCCCAACATTTCCACACACTAGAACTCAAAATCTTGTATGTATTTGGTTGTCATTTGATATCTCTGTGTGTGATCATTTTCTATAATTTGTCTGTTTGTTTATAATTTCATGAAATTAGGGTTTTGAGCATAATTGGACTTAATTGAACAAAAAAATCACACAATTCCAATCTTCCCCTATGTTCTAATTGACATGTGATCTATAGTAGATTTCTCTACTCGGTTGAATGTCCTTGAATGTTTAGTGGTGAAAGGAGGATCAACACAAACCCTTTAAAAACCCCATGTGTCCACCATCCCTCATTTTACTCTTAAACATTTTGGTGAACCCATGTTTTTAAGGATTTTTGCACCTTTTTGAGTGTTTTACTTCAGATTTACATTCATTTCATTCATTCATTTCATTGTTCACCTTATTACATTTGAAAAATTACAAAAAAATTGAAAATTTTGAAAAAAAATTGGCATTTTTAGCTTGCATTTTCAAATAATTTAAATTAGTTGGCATTTAATTTCAATACATTTCTATCATCACCATCATATATGATTTAAATATATAAATTTTCCATTCATCATTCATTTACATTGCATTTTCATGCTTAAATTGATAAAAATTGCTTTAAATTGTCCATTTTTCCATATAACCTAGTTTTGCATTAGCTAGGGTTTGTAGTCAAAATCTTGTTTCATATTTTAATACCCTTTCAAAACACTCATTAGGAATGATTTCTGATTGTAGTGTTTCATCATAGTGTCTTTCTTGCAAAATTTCATGTCTAGGGTTTGAAAACCTTATTTTTTCAATAAATTTTGACCTTATCGTCTCTCTAGATTTGCATCATAGGCATGTTGTGAGGAATTTTTCTGCATCAATTGACTATTATCAGGGTTATAATCTTCTACCCCTCCTTAAATTCTATACAACACCCTTTTTATTGGGCCTTTGTATTGAAAAATGGTTGAAAAAGTAAATATTTTAGGTGCATAAACAAGCATTATTTGTGTTGTTTCATTGTATTCAATTTCAATACATAAAATCATCAGTTGGACCTTGTTATGTTGTACTCTTTTCCTCCTATCCACTATGTTTGTTGTGAACTTGGTGTGTCCTTTTATCCCTTTCCTGTAAACAAGTGTTTAGGAATGAAATGGGCACATATCTAGGGTGCCTTAATCATCATAAAACTTTGCATGTCTTGTCTTATTAAATCTTATTGGACATTGATGTTACAATACATTTCATTATGGCATCTTCATCTCATTTCTCTTTGGTACCTTTAGATGCATATATCAAAAACTATGGGAGTTTCTACAAATTTCTTAATATGAATCCTCATGTTATCACTTATATACAAGCTATGTATCACAAGGATATATTCAAATTCCCTTCATTTAAAATCCTTGACTATATATCTGATTTTGATAACTTCACATCTCTCATGAATACATACCCTTGGGTAGTAGAAGATTTGACAAAACACATTGAGAATGCTGAGTGTAAAAGCTCTCTTAACACTTTGGAATTAATAGCTAAAACATATGGTGATGATGATGATGATGATGATGATGATGATGATGATTCCGTAAGTTATCCAACTTCTCCTATAGTTGAATGCCCAAGAACCTTATATGTGTAATGTCAAAAAATGTCCTCTTGGGGACTTTTCCCTCATAAGGTTTAGCTCCCAGGTCTCTTATCTGCATTTAGGACATATTACATCATATTTCAACATCCTGATGAGAAAACCCCTAAGTGTCTTGGCAAATAAGACCTAGGGGGACCACTTGAGATAACCCCTGCCCAAAATAGGGGGGAGGAATTGGGCGCCCGTGCCCTAGTCCTGCCCTATTTTGGGGCAGTCCCAATTTGTGGGTGTTAGCTTGTGACCGTTATTTGGGTCCTATGCCGACACGGTAAGTTTGAATAATGAAATTCTTGGTGGGAGTGTTTGTAGTTGCATATAAAAGCATGTTTAGGAATTTATTTGTAAACTAGATGATTACTAGCAAGCTATTGTGTTCTAAAGGTGATTCAAGGCTTTCAATGTGTTGCAAGAGTAGATTTGTGTTGTCTATGTGTTTGTGTTTGCAGATTTGAGCAATCACCTCCTCATGGCATGAAGAGCCTCTTCCTCCATGAGATCTTCACTACAAGGTGATATCATTTGTGTTTGTAAGAATTTATCATTTAGTTTTTACCTCTGCCTCCCTAGGCACGCACTCTCTATCTGACAACAGTGTTTGGAAGACTTGAATGTCTCTCTGGGGCTTGACTAAGGCAAGCCTCTACACACCACAACCATCTCCCAAAGTTTTGTGATTACAGATTACAGGTGTCGCATCTAGAAAAAGTGGAGCTGCAGGGAAGATCAGCAGACATCAAGGATTCAGGATATGGAGAGAAGCAGGACTTTGGAGCCTTTCTGGGACTTGGGCACTAGTCCCTATGTCATCCGCAGTTGAATTTCTAGAAAAAGAAAGTTACAGTGTGGATCAGTGTCGGAAGAAGGTCAGGATTCCACAAAGAAACTGGTACCTTGGACTTGGGCACCCACTCTTTAGTCCCTAAATTTTCCATCTCCAAACCCTAAAAAATGGTACACAGTTATTTGTCATTTTACACCTTTCTGTAGCAGCATTTTCTGTTATTCGTCTGTTTACTATTGTATTTGCATAATTAGGGTTTTAAGGTACAATTGAACATAAGAGAAGGTAATTGGTAATCAAATCATAAAAATATAAATTTCCCTACATCTCACAATGACCTAGGGTAGGATAGTACATTGCAACTCGACCCTAGGTCTTTGAATGAAAGGGTGAAAGGAGGATATACACCAAAACTACCAAATCTCAACTATCCAAATTTTACCCTTTACATTTTGGTGAACCCATGTTATTGGACTTATTTGCACCTTGCTGAGTGTTTTGCTTCAAATTTACATTAATTTCATTTAATCATATAGTCATTCATCTTATTGCATTGGAAAAATTACAAAAAAATTGAAAAAATTTGGAAACCCTAGTTTGCATAGGTTTCTATTTTGCATCAATTAATTTGAATTTCATCAAATTTTGGATTTTTACATTGGATCTGATTTAAATTACAGAAAATTACAAAATTTTAATATCTTGCATTGCATTTTCATCATAAAATTGCTAGGGTTTTGTTGAAAATTGTGAATTTTGCATATAACCTAGTAATTCCAAAATCTAGGGTTTGTAGGTAAAATCTTGTTTCAGATTTTTATACTAATTTTAGAGACTCATTCAATTTTTTATTTGAATTTAGTATTGCATTTTAGAAAAAAATTACATTTAGATTTCAAAAGTTTGCATTTTTACATAGAAAATCTCAACAAAAAACTAGCATTTTCATTGATTTTTCACTAGATTTGCACTTGCATTTTTCATGTTAGAGCTTGAAAATTATTTTCAGATCTTAGAACATTTAATTTTCATCATACATCATCTTGAAAAACATTCATATAGCATTTTACAGCAAGATCTCAAACCTAGGGCTTGAAAAACATTGATTTTCACTAGATTTGGCCTTATCGACTCTCTAAACTTGCACTATAGGCATGTTGCAAAGAATATTTTGGAACTAATTGATTGATATCAGGGTTATTATCTTCTTCTCCTCCTAAAATTCTTTACAACACCTTGTTATTGGCCTCTTGTATTGAAAATTTGGTGAAAAACTACATATTTTTGTTATTTTTGCCCTAGGGTTTGGCCTAGTTTGCACCCTAAGCGTGTTGTAACAGATTTTATGTTCATAGGTGACTAATAATATTGATATTATTTTCTTTACCTCATTAAATTCTTTACAACACCCCTTTGGTTAGGTCTTGGAATTGAAAAATCATGAAAAATTGCATATTTTTGCTATATTTTCACTAGGGTTTGACCTTGAGTGGCACTATAAGTGTGTTGTGATGGATATTTTGGCATTAAGTGGCTGATATTATTGATATAATGTTATTTTCATCATAATTCTCCTCACGACACCCTTTTCCATGCTCTTTTGCATCGAGATTTGGTGAAAAACCGCTTATTTTAGTGTATTTTCACTATATTTTGATTTGTCATCATCTTAGATTTGCATCAAGAGTGTGTTGTGAAGGATTTTATTGCTGTATTGGACCAATAGCAGAAATATAATTTTTTGCCCCTGATAAAAAAATCCTTATAACACCTTTTATTTCATTCATTTGCATTGAAAAAATACAAAAAAAAATCAAGCATTTTAAGTCATTTTTGCATTAGGTTTTACACTTGACTTGTACATAAGTTTTGGAAAAACTTTTAAAATCTGATTTGGCACTCATCGCCTCATCTTCTCAATGTTCTTTGGAATCTTTACATGCATATGTCACAAAATTTGAAACTCTCTGCAAATTTCTTAGCATGCATCCTCGTGTCATTACCTATATACAAGCTATGTACAACAAGGATATATTTGTGTCCTCTTCCTTTGAAATCCTTGACTATGTATCTGATCTTAACAACTTCATATCTCTAATCAATACATACCCTTAGGTAGTAGAAGAATTGATAAAACACACTTTGAATGAAGAGCATGACACCTCTCTTAATAGTTTGGAATTGATAGCTAAAACATATGGAGATTATATTGACAATGACTATGAGAGAGATGATGAATTCATGAGCCACCCTACTCCTACATCTGAGCATTCAGATAACTGACATGAGAAGACTAGGGACAACTCTAGTAATTCTAATAATCCTCCTAAACAAAATGAAACATTAATGGATGATGTCATGACAACGCAAGAGTATTTTGATTATCCTGACCTATTTGGAATGATTGATGTGGACAAGGAACAATTTCATAGCCTACCTAGTCCACCAAGAGATGATATTCATGTTGAGGTCCATCTGTCGTTATCCTTTCAAGGATCAGGAAGTGATCAAAATATATCATACATACAAATGGAATAGCCTATACCTCTTTCTAGCATTCAAATTTGGGAAGATGACAACCTCCTTGATGATTTACTTGATGATGAGACTTAGCATGAAGATCTTACAGGTAAGTATCTCTAACACTTTATCTCCCTCATAATGTACTTCCCCTGTGATGTGTTATGTGTTGTTTAGGCCTCCTGGGATTACCCCTAATTCTCTTGTAAAGTCTGGGATACCAGGAGACTGCCTCTGTTGTGACCTTCTTCTATTTGTATCATCATTCTTCTATATTGCCTCTCTCTCTAATTTCATTGTTGAGTGTTGTGTCTTGTGGACATAGCATTGTGGTTGGTGACTTGGGGGCACCCTCCTACGTGACTATTCCTAAGACACTTGTTTCTCCTCTCTTATTTATTATTCCCCTTCCTCTAGTGTTTCTAACTAGTAGGTAGATGACGAAAAATATTTATACTAATGCGGACCTAGTGTCCCTTTCACGAGAAATAAAAAATTGGACTTAGTTCCTAATATGATGATGGGGTTGTATATCTTATCTGATACTTGGCTAGTGGCAGCACTCATGCTTTCTGCGTAGTGATTTTGATGATGTTTCTATCTCATTTACAAATCATAACAATATTGATGCTATGCACACTTTATTTGTCTCTGAATCTAGCCTTGGTGGTACTCAATTCAAAGATCTTCATGATATAGCCCCATGGTTATCCTCAAACTCCAAATTTGTAGTATAACCTTGGCTCTTTGTGTGGTTAATCATATGCATTGATGTTGTTGTTTATCATAATTATGTAGACACTAACATGTTTCTTGTAGGGATGTGTTTATGGGAACATTTGGCGATCGTAAAGAACATGTCACCTCCAGGGGGCATGGGCTTTGCGAAAGTCTATGTTCCCGTGTGTGTTTTCTTCCTACCTTAACGTGCTTAAAATTGATGCATGATATCAACCACCTTAAGGTGGGGGCATATATAAGGTAAGGTGTCTATTGTAGATGTTAGCAATGTGTGTGTCCTTAGGTACAGTTTAAAGACTTTTGTGATGAGTACATCTTGCACTCTGATTTTGTTTGCAATCAATCAATCAATCATTTAAGCCATCTGCGGAGGCAAGATATTGCATATATCCTTTTTATTTTAAGCCCTCTGCGGAGGTGGGGGTGGTGTATTTCTCAGAGCAGATTTCATCATCCTGTCATTTTCAAAATTCCTCTACGGAGGCGTGGAGCGGTTCTGTGACTAACTCAACCCTTAAGTGTGTCTTTGGGGATTGTTGTGGCTGTGCCTGTAATGTGCCTAAGATGGTGTTGGACCTAGAAATAGGAATACTCCATTGCTTGTCTATCATGTTTTCTCTGTGTCTTCAAAGTGTGTGTTTTTGGTGTGCTTGCTTTGTTTGGTGTGTTTGTTGCCCCATATGCAGTTTAAAGACTTGTGCAATGAGTACATCCTGCATTTTGGGAGGTTTTGTGTGTCTTACGTGTGTGTTGCCCCATATGCTATTTAAAGACCTATGTGATGAGTACATCTTGCATTATGGGAGGTTTGTTTACTTTCCTCTACTTGCATCTGCATTTCATATATATGAGAAAAAGAAAACAGAAGAAATCATTCCTATCTTATATGCATTAATGTGTCTTTTTTTGCATTTAATGTATTCTCCATGTTTTGCATGACTATAACTGTCTTCTCCATGTTTTGCATGCCTGTCATTGTCTTTAATGTGTCTGGTGTGTCTTCTCAATGCTTGGCGTGTTTGTTGTGTTTGTTGGTGTGCCTTCTCCATGATTAGCGTGTTTGTTGTGTTTGTTGACCATACTTTAATGCATGTATTGGCCTCATGTTTATACATACATTAAAGTGGGGCTAAATGTAATGTCAGAAAATGTCCCCTTGGGGGCTTTTCCATCACAAGGTTTAGCTCCCAGGTCTCTTAGCTGCATTAGGGCATATTACATCATATTTCAACATCCCGATGAGAAAACCCCTAAGTGTCTTGGCAAATAGGACCTAGGGGGACCACTTGAGATAACCCCTGCCCAAAATAGGGGGGGAGAACTTGGGTGCCCATACCCTAGTCCTATCGTATTTTGGGGCAGTCCTAATTTGTGGGTGTCGGCTTGTGACCGTTATTTGGGTCCTATGCCGACACGGTAAGTTTGAATTATGAAATTATTGGCGTGAGTGTTTGTAGTTGCATATAAAAGCATGTTTAGGCATTCATTTGTAAACTAGATGATTACTAGCAAACTATTGTGTTCTAAAGTTGATTCAAGACTTTCATTGTGTTGCAAGAGCAGATTTGTGTTATCTATGTGTTTGTGTTTACAGATTTGATCAATCATCTCCTCATGGCATGAAGAGCCTCTTCCTCCATTTGATCTTCACTACAAGGTGATATCATTTGTGTTTGTATGGATTTATCATTTGGTTTTTGCCTCTATGTCCCTAGGCACACACTCTCTATCTGACACCAGTGTTTGGAAGACTTGAATGTCTCTCCGAGGCTTGACTGAGGCAATCCTCTAAACACCACAACCCCCTCCCAAAGTTTTGTGATTGCAAGTTATAGGTGTCACATTTGGAAAAAGTGGAGTTGCAAGGAAGATCAACAGACATCAAGGATTCAGGATCTAGAGAGGACTTTGGAGCCTTTCCAGGACTTGGACGCGAGTCCCTGTGTCCTCCGCAGTTGGATTTCTAGAAATAGAAGTTATAGTGCATATCAGTGTCAGAAGGAGGTCCAGATTCCACAAAGAAACTGGTACCTTGGACTTGGGCACCCACTCTTTAGTCCCCAACTTTTCTGTCTCCAATCCCTGAAAACAAGTACACAGTTATGTTGATGATTGTTTTTACACATTCATAACAAAAGTTAAAATTCATAAAATGAACCTAACTATCTTGAAAGATATGAAGAATCAATTAAGATTACTTAATCCCAAGTTTCTGTATGGTCAGGTCTTGACCTGTGGGACAGTTTAGTAGGTTACTATGAAGCTATAATATGCAAGGGGCCTTACGTGATTTAAGGTGATTGACTGCTTAATGGACTCTAATTATGCAAATTGTTGCAAATATCAACAAATTATTCATTCCTTTGTACAAATCTATTAATGTATCCTGAATCTTTGTATGATTTTACACTAAAACATGCTTTTCTTTTCAAATATGTATAAAGATTGTCAAATATCAACTCAATTGCTCTTAATTCCTTCAAATGTTAGACAATCTCCTTTAGATTTCTGTGTTTCAGCTAATTATTTCAAAGTTTGGAAAAAGTTAGAGAAAATTCAAATTCAACATCACTTGCTACAGGATCTAAGTGCTCTGTTATGCACATGATAAGAATTACAACAAATTCAATTAAATTAGCAGACTAAATCATTAAATGCAAATGTCCTCAATATTTTCACAAACATGCATTCAAGATTGCGAGCTTTAAGAGAAACTATTTTAAATGCAAAGAAGAGCCAGAAGACACTCAGAAAATAGACGCAGAATTCTGGATTCAATTGTATTTAAAACACACAGTCATATAAGATTTACAACGTATGTATGACTCTTAACTTCATTAATTGAATTCAAAAACACTTACAATGCTTTACAGATACAATAAGAAAGCTGGACATTCCACGCATTCCTTAGTGCAGACATAGGTGACCTCCTCTAAACTAAAATACTCCTACTCAAAGTTTCAGAACAAATTACAATTGCTAGCTAGTTTCTACAAATCCCTATGTAAATAATATACATGTAGCAAAGTCCCTTATATAGAATTTGAACTTTCAAATTGCTACAGCTACAATATTCATCTACGGCTGAGCTTTCTCCATTCTTGATCAATGGTGCATCTTTGTCTCATAACCGTCTGCCCAAAATATCTATTTGGCATCTTTTCCTTTGCTCAAAGGATGCTGTTGGAATCTTTACAAAATAAGATTCCCCTTCTCTTTGTTGACTTTTTCCTGCCAAGGCTCTTCATTTGACTTCTTTTCAAAAAAACCTTTACACTTGCTTGCTTCTCACTTTTTCAAATATTTTTTGAAATTGCTGATTACACCTTCTACAAAGGTGCAGTTCCCTCTTGGACTCTTAGCCAAAATATATTCTTGCATTACAATCCCTTCCTTCAACTTCTTTTCTTTATTCCTTGAGCCATCCCTTCTCTTCTGATATTTCTTCATTTTACCATGTTCCTCCATCACTGTATCTATCATCTGCTTACTGAGATTGGCATCAGGGTTCTCCAAGCATGGTGTAAATATGGCATTGAACTCTTTTAATGCCCTTTCTAAATTATATGCTGGCATTTCCATACATTCATGCTGCAGGAGTCTTTTTGTTATCTTTTTATGCATTTTAATCATCTCACCTACTTCCTCTTCTAAATTTTGTACAACTGCTGTACATTTTCTGATGTTGTCCTCTTCAAACTTCAGCTCTAATATTGTCTGTGGCACTTGATTTGCCAATATAACAATAAGTGCTCCTTCATTAATTAATTCTTCTACTCTTCCTTCCACTTCTGTCAGATGTTCAATTTTAGACATGCATTCCTCCTTTCTGGTTTGGCATTTGTGTGTAAGTATCATACACTTATTCTTTTCTTTTGTAGCCACTTTCCAACTTCCCACCGCCTATCTTATTGTTTGCTTACCTTCTTGCATGAAATCATTAAACCATTCATAAAAAATACTAGCTTTGAGCTTTTTATTCCTCATATCCTATATTTCTTCTCTTGATACTACTACTATGTTATCTGGCAATTCCAGAACTATGGCACTGGGATCAAATATCCCCTTAATAAGTTGTTGAAGCTGGACAATGTGTCCCTTCAAATAATCCTGTTTGTCTTTGTCTTTCTTAAGCATCTCTATTGTCACCTGGTGCATGTCTTCCCATTCATTAATATGTTGCTCTCTTGTGCTATGTCCCAGGTCCAAATTCAATATCTTGTATTCTTCCAAAGTTATCTCTCCTTTTGCCTTTTCTTTCTGTGGAATGGCTAGGTTCAGCACTCTGGATCCATCTGGACCTCTCTTTATAGCTGACATTGTCCTAGCCTTTCTCTTTTCTTTTCTTGGACTATTACCACCTATCAAACTCTTAATATCTATTGGTACTAACTGTACCTCTTTTTCCTTCTTTCCTATTTCCTCTCCTAACCATGCAGGAACTTCCTTTGTATTTTCTACAATTTTACCTTCATTAATTACCTCTTCATGAGGTTTCTCTATTTCTGCTTCTTCCTGTTGCTGTTGTTCTTGCTCTTGTTGTTGTTGTTCTTGTTGTTCCTATTGTAGTTCTTCTTGTTGCTGTTGAAGTGGAGGTTCTTGATCCATGAGATTATTTGGTTGCTCTCTTGATTCAGCTTCATTTTCCTCTTCTATCTCTGTATCTCCTCCACCTTCAGCCTCTTCTTTAGGAGCTTCTTCTTCTACATTTTCTTCTGCATTTACTTGCTCCTCCCCTTGCATGCTAACACCCTCTATTTCAGCCTTACTTTCATCCATTTTTTCTATTTCTTCTTTATCTTCAGCCCTCTTAGCTTCACCTTCTATTTTACCTGTTTCTCCTATTTGTATTTGGTCTGTATGTACAGGAGAATTTTCTTTTATGCTATCTTCTTTTGCTTCGTTTTCTTGGTCTTGCACATCTTCTGCATTCTTGTCTTCCTCACTGGGCTCATCATATACATTTAGTAGGTTTAATGCATCTACCTCTGATGTGTCTTCCTTTTCTCCTTCTACTGAAGCATGTACCTCTGTAGCTATCTCTTTAGATGCAACCTCTTTCTCAGCCTCTTCTTGCACATCTTTAATGATTTCTGGTGGAACCAAGGTACCAAATGGATCCACTGATTCTATTTCTTCCTGTACCCTTTCTTTTTTATGTTCTGTGCTGTGCTCCACTTCCATTTTAGCTTGACTGCTTGGCTCATCCTCTTCACTAAGGAAATCACTTGAATCTTCCTCTATGTCAATAGCCTTTCCTTTATACATTGTTTCTTCTTCACTATCACTGCTCTCAATGTGTACAGTCTCCACAGATTGTTTGGCTATATATGTTTCTGACTCTTGCAAATTTTCTCCAGCCAATTCTATTTTTACTTTAATGAATGTTTGTCCTTGTGTTAAAGGTGTGGAGGCACTAGCTATATTTCTCATCTTTTCCCCTACTTCCTGTGCTCCAATTATATCAGATGGTTTAGAAGTCTCACCCTTTGACAAACTTGTGGGAATTTCCCTTCTTACTAGCTATCCTGCTCCTTTTGCAGCTTGTGCCTCTTCTGCACTCACTTCGTAGCTTATTGACTTTGCATCAACAAAAGTATCAGATGCCACTACTATTGTTATGCCCAAGGCATATGGATCCATTAAAGTGGCATTTTTATCTTTTTCTACAATTTTGGCCTCTACAATTTTTCTCTTCTTTTCATAAAAGCACTGCAAGTCCTCACTGGGCTCTGCTTTTCTTTTCCTTCCCTTCTTGGGATATGTGACTTCCTTGCCTTCAGCGTTTAGTTCCTCAACTCTGTCCTTCAGCCATGCTTTTGAAAACAATATTATTGGTTTAGATAATACATCCAATGATGTATTCCAAGGCTTTGACCAATCAAGCTCTATAATAGTAGCCAGCCTTGCTTCTGCATAACTATGATGTAATAATTGATCATTTTCTCAAACCTCTGGAGGAACATATATATTACCTATGGATTTCATTTGCTCCACAGTTAATCTTTTGTGAGCTCTCTTCCTCACCTCCTTGTCATTCTGGCAATCAGCCCAGAAGTCCTCAATGTGTACCTGATGTTTGTATTTTTTATCTACAAAGTTTTGAATTCTGTGAAAAGGATCAAATCTTTTGATCAAATCAAATTCTTGGAAACCATAGTATCTTAGTTCCTGCTCTGAATAACTTGCAACTTCTTCACTATAACAAGAATATCTACCAATGGCCCAAGGTAACTTTGCATTTCCTCTATTGTTAAACTTCCTCTTGTACAACTTGAAAATCCTCAAGTTCTGTCTTGAAAACTCCAACACAATTAGCTTGTCAAAAGGATATTTGGGTAGCATGAATGGCTTCCCCTCAAATCCCTCAGTCCTTATATAAGTGAAATGTTCAAACTATATAAACCATGCACTATGCAGTCCAATTGCATCCTTTGCATCTTTAGATAACCTCTTGTCTGGTTCTTCTCTCAACACCCTTACCATGTAAGTATAGAAAGCATCATTCACCAAAGCAAAATTCTTCAAGGCATTTTCCTCTTGTAAAATAGGGTAATGTTCATATATTAATTTCTAGTTTGGGCCATTCCCTAGGGTACCTACCCTTTCTATTCCATGAATATAAGGTCTAATTTTTGAAGCACATGAGTATAATACATGATGCAGAGGGAAACTAGTTAACAGATAAAACAGGGTTGAATAATCCTTGAAAAGCCCACAAAATAACCTTTACAGTGTATATCGGCAAGACAATTTAAATGTCACACCGAAATATACCTATTCTTGCCTATCGGCAAGATTATACACCGTCGATCAAACTAAAGAGTCCTTCGCCGATACATATCTCTCAGTGATGAGTGGCTTCGATTATGTGCCTATCGGCATGATACTATTCTATCGGCGAGTTCCTTGAATCTTCTGCCGATGCTATCGGTCACACCGATGAGTGTCTAACTCCGCTTCTCCATCGGCAACACTTCATAATGATCTCCCCGATCGGTGAGAGATCCTACCATCGGCCCTGTGTAACTTTCTTCTTCCGATGGCGATACTCACACCGATGACTTCTCACATACATTTCTCAACTTGTTCTTTCGGTCTTCCTTACCATTTCCATTAGTCAACCTTTGTATTATTCAAAATGCATATTCACCAATCACAATCATGATAAATGATAGCAGGATATACACGAAACGTCCATGCATGCATAAACATTATACACCTGGCTTGTATCTTCGGTGAAACAATATAGATTTCACACCGATAACCTCCTCTGCAACAATCTTGCAACCGAATAGACAACACACAGAAAACTACAGAAATCTATAGAACAGAAATAAATCTAACTACATGGAGGCCATTCCACTGGTTTTGAAGAAACCCACCAGTGGAATGACTCCAAATCGATGTTCTGTAATTAGACTAGGAACTAAACCTTTTCTATTCCTTCAAGAGATTATACATACAAAAATTGTTTTCTTTTCTCTTTCTGTTCGTTCACTTCTCTCTCTCTACACGAACAGAGACCAACTATATAAAGACTCTCAATTGACAGTTACACATGGTGGAAAATGAACCACCACTGCCAATCAGTTACACTCCTTGTTCGGTTACAAGCTTTTAAGTTGTTTCTTGACATACATGTCATTATGCGGCTAACTAAGACTCAAAGTGGCCTAAGGCCTTACAACATAACATTTTGGACATAACATAAAATGTATAGAATCCTCAGATTCTTAATGTCTTCGAGGTGCTTCTGCACCATACTCCCAGACTTGAAAATTTTCCATGTCCCATGGAAATGCTCAGTGAAAAGCCTGCAATATCTTTTGGCTTTCTCGATGTCTTCAATACTAACCGGATGCCTCTCCTGCTTCCTCTTTACCTTCTAACTGTGACTCCTATTAATGGAGTTTGACTGGCTGCCTCCAAGGTGCATCAGAAGGTCACTCCTTCCTGCTACAACAACACTTTTGTCCCTCACCTGGGAGTCCTCTCTTGCCTCTCTCCCCAAGACTATTGGCGACAATCAAATGGACCATCTCCTCTGGCCCTCTTGACAAACCTTCCTGTCTGCCTACAACAGTGAGTGAACTTGCACCTGCAACCATAAAACTTCTCAACAAGAATCAGATAGCAAAAACCAATGCTCATCTCGAACTCCTGATGTAGATTGCCTCCTTCGGCGCTCTATCTACACGCTCAGAATCTTCTGAGCTCTGATACCAATTTGATGCAAAGGGCCACCAGTTAACAGATAAAACATGGTTGAATAATCCTTGAAAAGCCCACAAAATAACCTTTACAGTGTATATCGGCAAGACAATTTAAATATCACACCGAAATATACCTATTCTTGCCTATCGGCAAGATTATACACCGTCGATCAAACTAAAGAGTCCTTCACCGATACATATCTCTCAGTGATGAGTGGCTTCGATTATGTGCCTATCGGCATGATCCTATTCTATCGGCGAGTTCCTTGAATCTTCTGCCAATGCTATCGGTCACACCGATGAGTGTCTAACTCCACTTCTCCATCGGCAACACTTCATAATGATCTCCTCGATCGGTGAGAGATCCTACCATCGACCCCGTGTAACTTTCTTCTTCCGATGGCGATACTCACACCGATGACTTCTCACATACATTTCTCAACTTGTTCTTTCGGTCTTCCTTACCATTTCCATTAGTCAACCTTTGTATTATTCAAAATGCATATTCACCAATCACAATCATGATAAATGATAGTAGGATATACACGAAACGTCCACGCATGCATAAACATTATACACCTGGCTTGTATCTTCGGTGAAACAATATAGATTTCACACCGATAACCTCCTCTGCAACAATCTTGCAACCGAATGGACAACACACAGAAAACTACAGAAAGCTATAGAACAGAAATAAATCTAACTACATGGAGGTCATTCCACTGGTTTCGAAGAAACCCACCAGTGGAATGACTCCAAATCGATGTTCTGTAATTAGACCAGGAACTAAACCTTTTCTATTCCTTCCAGAGATTATACATACAAAAATTGTTTTCTTTTCTCTTTCTGTTCGTTCACTTCTCTCTCTCTACACGAACAGAGACCAACTATATAAAGACTCTCAATTGACAGTTACACATGGTGGAAAACGAACCACCATTGCCAATCAGTTACACTCCTTGTTCGGTTACAAGCTTTTAAGCTGTTTCTTGACATACATGTCATTATGTGGCTAACTAAGACTCAAAGTGGCCTAAGGCCTTACAACATAACATTTTGGACATAACATAAAATGTATAGAATCCTTAGATTCTTAATGTCTTCGAGGTGCTTCTGCACCAATACATAAGAAGACAAATAAAAGGGGAAGCTTTTCTATTGTCTCATCATGGCCTACCTCCAAATGGTTGTGCTAATGGCCTTGGCCCAATGGATCTGCCCTTGCTCCTTTTCTCCTGCCCTTATGAATTCAATGACAGTGAACATCCATGGTTCACACCTAGTGCCATCTCTCAATCCAACTAACCTTCTCAGCATAGTTATCATCAAATGAATTTCCTCCTTAAAATATACCCTCATCAGATTCTTAGGTACTCTGGCTACAACTTTAGGCTTGTTTTCTGGGCTGTATGATTTGTGAAATATTTTACCCTTACATTCTGCTTCATTTGTGTAAAAATTTTCATTACACTAGTCAATATCAATATCACTCATCTTCTCTTTGATTTCCAATCCAAAAGTTCTGGCAAAACCCTGAGGGGTTAAATCAACAATTAATATGTCATGTAACATGATCTTCCTAGTGGATGGATCGTATAAAATCACACAATCCAAACATGAATCCTTAGCCTCCATTACTAATGGGAAACCTGCAGCTCTGTATAATCTGCTTTCCCAAATACACTTGATATCCTGAGAGGCATATGCAGCAGTAATTTTCTTCAATACATCCTCTGCATCATAGTTTCCTATGTTTGTATCTGTTCCTACCCCACCTGTACTAATCAGGGATGGTCAACCTCTATACAATGGTAACTCCTCTTTCTCTACTTATTTCTGTGGCTTTCTTTCCTTTTTCACTTCGTCCCCTGTATCCTTCTTGTGTTTCGGGGCCATCCTGTAGAAGCATACATCTTTTAATTCTCGTTTTACTTCATGCTTAGGGTTTTTACTGTGAATACCTACTTTTACCATTTACCCTAACTTGTTTTTCTTTTCTACCTTTTACCCTTTAAATTCATTAAGCTCTACTCAGCCAATTAACAATTAAAATAGTAATTTGCCAAATGCATACATTTCAAATTGAAATTACTGGAATTACAATTGCATTTTAACAACTAAAAATAAATGGCATTTTGGGATAAATACCTGTTTTCTATGACTGTTTACCCGTTGACTTACTTTTACCGTTTCACCTTTGTCCAGCTCCTGTAACTCTGTCGCTCTGGTAAATTCTACTTATTCACTGTCACAATTCTTTTTCTGCAATTTTTTACTCTTAACAATATATCGGAAGGCAAAATAACCTTAAAATTGCCCTAACCCTCGTTAAATTTCCCTTTGTTTGAGTGTTAAATTTGCATTAATTACAACAATTAATGCATTACGACCTTCAGCTTTCTTCTTCAGTGTTTAAGTTTTTTGAACTTTTGACCGTTAGTGAAATTCTGTATGCATACACTTCTCTTTGAATATTTCCTTGTATGTTTTCTTTGTATGTTTCGTTGTATTTTTAAACATACAAACCCCTTATGCAAAGGACTAACTAACGCTTCCTTACCTTTTCGCTTTTCCGTACACCTTTGTATATTTTGCCTTGTATATCTTGCTTGTATATTCTGTTGTATAAGCGCACATACAAACACAACATACAAACATTTCTTTACCTTTTCTTTCCCGCGATGCATTTGATTCTTTGTATATCGGGAGTGTATATTATAAATATAGAAATGCCAAATATACAAAGACTTTTTTGTTATTTAACTCTTTTTGACATCCGGCTTGTACTTCCGCTTTGCATATGCCATTTGTATAAAACCATTAAATACAAGCAAAATGTATACAACTCTCTTTCGTATTACTTTCAGACCTCAACCTCTTATAAATCATATTCAACTTACCCTCAGGTCCGCAATGTATATAACTCAATGCATCATTTGATATACAGTCCAGACGCGATGCATTGAATTAACCGTATTCTAATTTCCTTGAGTTCCGGCTTGTATGTATAAAGCAATGTATGTTTCGGAACATACATACAAGCGTGGAAATATACAACAGTTTAACCTCATTTTATAACCACTTTGGGTCCGCGATGTATAACTCTGCATCACCAAATATATGTTAAGTCCAAATGCATCATTTATATTGTATTTTAATTTTCTTTCAATCCTGCATTGTATATTTCACAATGTATGTCTCCCGATACCTTACATACAAAGCCCCAAATATACAACCAATATTCCTTATTTCACTACCATTTCGATTTTGCCTTCTATATAACTGCAATGTATATAACCAAACATACATATACAAAGTGCAAAATATACAACGACTATGCCAACTTTAATAACCTTTCAGTTACGTGCTATGTATAACTCATTGTATATTTACTTTGTATGTCTGTCATTTACTAAAATATACAAGCCAAAATATACATAGCGGATTTCAACATTTATTCATTTCAACTTTGACTCTTTTCGGGCCCAACTTGTATATTAAGATAAAGTGTTAGCAACACATGTAAACAAGTATAACAACATACATTTAAAACCCGATGACCTCCTTTTTGCAACTAAGGCAACAACCCGATATACAAACGTATTTGTATATGAAATGACTTTGTATATACAAAGAACTTTGTATATACAAAACACAAACCCTCTGATTGTACATTTACCAAAAAACCTTATAACTTGCAAAATAGAAGGAATTTTGAGATGGTTCAAAAAGAAACCCCTATTCATTTTCACAAAGAATTCACCCATACTATGCACTGGTACATAATGTTATTTTTTCTCTATTTTAACCCAAGTTTGTACTTTCAGTTACCTTTTTCCCTTTACCACCAAACAAGACCACACACAAAAGAAACCAAAAGCCAGCTACAACAGGGGTCCTCATTTTGCTAGGGAGTAAAATGGGGTGTGTTGTGAGCATCACAACAAGTTATTTATCATTCTACACCTTTCTGTAGTAGCATTTTCCATTATTCATCTGTTTACTGTCATATTTGTGTAATTAGGGTTTTAAGGTACAATTGAGCATAAAAGAAGGTAATTAGCAATCAAATCCTAAAAATCCAAATTTCCCTACATCTCACAGTGACCTAGGGTAGGATAGTACTTTGCAACTAGACCCTAGGTCGTTGAATGAAAGGATGAAAGGAGGATATATACACCAAAACTACCAAAATTCAACTATCCAAATTTTACCCTTTACAAGATGTAACTCTATTAATGATACAATACCTAATCTTCCTACAAACACCATACCTTCCTCTCATTCCAATGCTCTCCCTAGCCAAGATGTAACATTAGTGGATGAGAAAAGGTCTCTCACAATAAATCCTTTAGGGATAGATGTTGGGTATAATCAAGAGGAAAAAAATGTTAATTCAATATTCACTAATACACTTTGTAGCAATATCCCTAAGATGGTTGTGCGGGGGGCACCTAGTGCACCTTCTTTCTTAAAACTAATGATTACGGTTCAAGGTACTCAACAACCACCTCAACCCGGGGATTATTTTTTAAACTATGCAAGACAATTCACTCAAGGAAATCTAGGTGCTCAAAATGTGTCACAACAACCACACTACAATGTGATTGCTCACACATACAATACCCATAATAATAAGCAAAGTAAACAAGCACCTCATGTGCCTATCTCTCTTCCATGTTCTCAACCTATGCCCCCTCCGCTGCCTCGTCTTACTCATAAAAGTGGTCAAGAATATGATCTTGTCGAGCAGCTTCGTGCTACTCTGACTAAGATCTCTCTTTGGGATTTAATACAAACATCGCCTACATACCATGGAATGCTTCAAGAAGCTTTACAAAAGGTGATTGTGCCACCTATTATTAAGCCGAATGACATAGCATCTCTGTTAGACTGTATGCGTGCAACAAAAACAAATATTCTCTTTCAACCACATGAAATACCATCGATAAAAGATGAAAATCATCCACTTATGATCTTTGTCACAATAAATAAAACATTGATAAAACAAGTTATGATTGACAATGGATTGGTTCTTAATGTTTGTAGCATTGACGTACTACACAAAATCAAGGCCCACACATCAAAAATCAAACCGGATAAACTTAGCATTTGTGGCTTTGATAATCATAGTAGTCAATCGGTAGGTACTATAACCTTGCCTGTAAATGTGGGTCCTACGATTATATCTACCCTAATTCATGTCATGCCTAGTTCTTTATCTTACAACATGATTCTTGGTAGACCTTGGATTCATGCATTGGGAGCGGTTCCTTTCACCCTACATCGTTCAATCAAATTTATATTCAAAGATAAACTTCATACTATTCATGCTCATCTTAAACTGGATAATTGTTTACATATTGAAATGCAAAAACAAGTTTACAATCATATGAGCTTAAACAATTTATGAGTTGATGCATCAATGCCTCTTGCCATGGATAGTGTTGTGCACGACTCTACACCATCGAATGCACTCTTTGGTGATAATTGGGGCTCACTAGATTTTAATCCTTGTGATATAGGGGAATATAAAATTAATAGCCTTGACACATCAAAAGTAACATCGATCTCATCTAAGAAATCTTTTGAAGCACCTGAGAAACCTAAAGTCCCCTTGGTAGAAAATAAAGACAATACTCTCACTTATACTACAAATTATGAGACCTACAAGGCTTCACTATCCCCTAAGAAAATGACATACCTCTATGGTCAAGAATTTAAAATCCTTTATAACAACTTTAAATATGTAGGTAAGGGATGTGGTGTAAATCAACAAGGGATTCGAGTGCCTATAGAATCTTCTTCAAGACATTACTTAAGTGGCATTAGATATAATCATTTTAAAGAAAAGAAAGCTTATCGTTGTCCTAAACTCAATGTTAATGCAATTTCAACAAGACCAAACTGACATGTGAGATATCCTAGGCTAATAGACAAGAATTGTCTGCCGGGAGGCATCCCTTTGAATTAGGTAATTTTTTCTCCATCTTTAAGCCACACTCATTGTAGCCAATAATGCAATTGCTCTCAAGGGTGGCCTCTTCCTAGATATGTATGTTCTTAACATTGTGACAAAACAGGTAAGTATTTCTAACCTTGGTGGTCACCTATGTGGTAGCATGATCGGCTCGTGTATGTGGCCTCCCCTCCGCGTTGTGTTTCCCCCATGATATGTTGTGTTTTTTAGGCCTCCTAGGATGACCCTTGATTCTCGTGTAAGTTCAAGGATACTGGGAGACCGCCTCTTTTGTGACCTTCTTCTATATTGCTTCTCCTCTATTTTCATTGTTGTGTGTTGTGTCTTATGGACATAGCATTGTAGTTGGTGACTTGGGGGCACCCTCCTACATGATTCTCTTTAAGGAACTTGTTTCTCCTCTCTTGATTGATTGTTTCCCTTCTTCTAGTGGTTCTATCTAGCTGGCAAATGATGAAAAACATATTATACTGATATAGACCTAGTGTCCCTTCGGTGAGAAATCAAAAAATGGACCTAGTCCATACATGATGATGGGGTTGTTATATATTATCCAACACTTGGCTAGTAGAATCACTCTGTGTGATACTCTTGATGTTGTCTTATCGCATTTACAAAACCATAACAATACTACTGCTCCATGCACTTTGTTTATCTTTGAATCTCACCTTGGTTACACTCAGTTTTGAGATTTCTATGGTATAGCCCCATGGTTATACTTAGTCTTTGAATCTATAGGATAACCTTGGCTCTCTATGTGAATGATCATATGCATTGTTGTTTATCATGATTATATGGATGCTAACACCTTTTCATGCAAGAAATTGTGTGTTTGTGGGAACATTTGGTGATCGTAAAGAACATGTCACCTCTGGAGGGCATGGGCTTTGTGAGAGCTTGCATTCCCTTGTGTGTTTTCTTCCTACCTTAACATGCTTGATATCGATACATGATATCAACCATCTTAAGGTCGGGGCATATATAAGGTAAGTTGTCTAATTTAGATGCTAGCAACTTGTATTTGTAAAGCTTGAATCTACTTCAATCATTTAAGCCCTCTACGGAGGTGGGATATCATGTATATCATTTTTTATCTTAAGCCCTCTATAGAGGCAGGGATGATGTATTTCTTAAGGAGATTACACAATCCTGTCATTTTCTAAAAGTCCTTTGTGGAGGCAGGGAGCAGATCTGAGACTATCTTAACCCTTAAATGTGTCTTTAGCAATTGTTGTCATGAAGCTCAATTGTCGATGTGTGCATGTAATGTGCCTGAGATGGTGATGAACCTAGAAATAGGTACACTCCATCACTTTTCTGTTGTGTTTTCTCTGTGTCATCCATGTGTGTGTGTACGGTGTGTTTGTTCCCAAGCATAGTTTAAAGACTGGTGGCGATGAGTCCCTCCTATGCTTTAGGCTTTGTATGGAGTTCTTAATTTGAATGGTGTGTTTGTTCTCAAGTGCAGTCTTAAAGACTGATGGCGATGAGTCCCTCCTGCCCTCTGTGATTTGTTTTTCATGTCTGTTGCCCCATATGTAGTTTAAAGACTGGTGGCGATGAGTCCCTCCTACATTTTGGGTTGTGTGTTTACATTCCTTGCACTTGCATTTGCATTTCATATATATGAGAAAAAGAAAAATAAATAATCACTGCATTCACTATATTCATTGTGTTTTGCATGTCTTCAATGTTGTCTTCATTTGTGATTGGTGTGTCTTCTGTGTGTTTGGCGTGTTTGTTGTGCTTGTTGACCATACTTTAATGCATGTATTGACCTTGTGTTTATACATACATTAAAGTGGGGGCTAAATGTTATGTCGAAAAATGTCCCCTTGGCGGCTTTTCCATCTTAAGGTTTAGCTCCTGGGTCCTTTAGAATACATTTAGGTCATCTTGCATGTTAATGGTGGCTCCTAATGAGAAAACCTTAAAGTTTCATGGAAAATGGGATCTAGAGGGTGTGCTTAGCATAAATCCTGCCTGAAATAGGGGGGAGGACTTGGGCACCTGCACACTAGTCCTGCCCTATTTTAGGTCAGGACCTATTTTTAGGTGTCAGTTTATGACCATTATTTAGGTCCTATGCCGACATCTATGTTTAAGGTGAAAAATGATGAGGAGGATTTGTTTAGTGTTTAGGGTTGATTTTTCTAGTTTGTATAAATCCTCCTTTCACCTCTAAACATTCAAGGACTTCAATCGAGTAGGAAGTCTACTATAGGCCTTCGGTCACTCAGAATATAGGGGAAAATTGGAATTGTGTGATTTATCTATTCAATTAAGTCCACTTATGCTCAAAACCCTAATTATGTAAATTCAAAAGCGAATGGACAAATCATAGAAAATGCTCGCACACAGAGATATCAAATGAAAATCAAATGCATACCAGATTACAAAGTTTAGAAAATAGAAAAGTCAAGAACTAATGAGCAGGTGCCCTAGTCCAGTGTCATACTTTTTGTGGAGATCGGGAAACCTTGTCTGCAACCTGTTCTTGTTGTTCCAGAGATTTTCCTGTTGCAGGATTTGGAGGACTAATGAGCAGGCGCCCAAGTCTAGGTCCCTATTTTCTTCTCTGATCTACAATTCTAATAGTCTGCACTACTCTCTTGTAACTCCACTTTTTATGCTCTTGCAACCTGTAACCTGCAATCATGGAAAAATAGGTTGGGATTGTGGTGTTTAGAGGCTTGCCCCAGTCAAACCCTAGAGAGACATTCAAGTCTTCTGAACATCGTTGTTAGATAAAGAGTGTGTATCCCTGCGGGATAGAGGCAAAATCCAAATAATAAATGATTGAAAACATAATTGATATCACCTTGTAGTGAAGATCTTATGGAAGGAAGATGCTCTTCATGCCATGAGGAGATGGATGTCAAATCTACAAATACAAACATAAGAACAATACAAATTTTGCTCTGCAACACACAATGAATGCCTTGAATCACTTTCACATAAGCCACAAGTTTGTAATATCCATCTAGTTTACAAATGAATGCCTAAACATGCTTATATATGCAACTACAAACATTCCCGCTAAGAATTTCATAAGTGAAACTTACCGTGTCGGCATAGGACCTAAATAATGGTCATAAACCAACACTTTTAAATTGGTCCTAACCTAAAATAGGGTAGGACTAGGGCATGGGTACCCAAGTCCTCCCACCTATTTCTGGCAAGATTTATGTCAAATGCACCCCCTGAGTCCAAATTGCCATGAAATTTCAAGGTTTTCTCATCGGGATGTCAAATTATCATGAAAGATGCTCTAAATGCATTCTAAAGACCCAGGAGCTAAACCTTAAGAGGGAAAAGCCCCCAAGGGGACATTTTTTGATGTAACATTTAGCCCCCACTTTAATGTATGTATAAACACAAGGCCAATACATGCATTAAAGTACGGTCAACAAACACAGCAAACACGCCAAGCATGGAGAAGACACGCCAATCACAAAGAAGACAGTAACATGCACGCAAAACATGAAGAAGATAGTTATAGTCACACAAAACATAGAGAATACAACATTGAAGAAATGAAGAACATAGTGAATACAGTGAATGCAATGAAGACAGTGATGATTTTCTTTTCTTTTTTTTCTCATATATATGAAATGCAGATGCAAGTGCAAGGAAAGTAAACACACCATCCATAATGCAAAAGGGACTCATTGTCACCAGTCTTTAAGACTGCATATGGGGCAACATACATGCCAAACAAATTAAGCACGTCATACAAATCAAACACGTTGTACAAATCCCAAAGCATAGGAGGGACTCATCACTACCAGTCTTTAAGACTATGCTTGGGAACAAACATGCAATACACACACACTTGGAAGACACCGAGAAAACACGGCAGACAAGTGATGAAGTGTCCCTATTTCTAGGTTCAACACCATCTTAGGTACATTACAGGCACACATCGACGATTGGGATTCACCACAACAATCGTTCAAGAAACGCTTAAGGCTTGAGTTAGTCACATAACTACTCCCTGCCTTGCGATGAGGACTTTTGAAAATGATAGGATGTGCACTCTCTTCAAGAAATACACCATTCCTGCCTCATGATGAGGGCTTAAGATAGAAAAGGGATGCGATATCCCCACCTTGTGATGAGGGCTTAAATGATTACAAACAAATCTCAGAGTGCAGGAGGGACTCATTGCCACCAGTCTTTAAGACTGCACCTAAGAACAAGCGCATTGCTAACATCTACAATAGATAGCTTACCTTATATATGCCCCCACCTTAAGGTAGTTGATATTAGGTATCGGTATCAAGCACATTAAGGTAGGAAGAAAACACACAAGGGAACACAAGCTCTCGTAAAGCCCATGCCCTTCGGAGGTGACATGTACTTTATGATCACCAAATGTTCCCACAAACACATCCCTACAAGAAAAGTGTTAGTATCCATATAATCATGATAAACATTAATGCAATTGATCAACCACATAAAGATCTGAGGAATGCAAGTTTCAAGATAGACAAAGTGCATGGAGCAGTAGTATTGTTATGTTTTGATAAGTGCGATAAGACACCATCAAGATCACATGACAAAGTGCATGGAGTGATTCTACTAGCCAAGCGTCAGATAAAATATATCAACCCCATTGTCATATATGAACTAAGTCCAATTTTTTATTTATCGCTAAAGGGACACTAAGTCCGCATCAATATTATATGTTTTTCATCATCCGGCCACTAGATAGAATCACTAGAGGAAGGGAAACAATAAATTGAGAGAGGAGAAACAAGTGCCTTAGGGACAGTCACATAGGAGGGTGCCCCCAAGTCACCAACTACAACTCTATGTCTGTAAGACACGACACACAACAATGAAAAATAGAGGAGAATCAATATAGAAGAATGATGATACAAATAGAAGAAGGGGCACAATAGAGGCAGTCCTGTGGTATCCTGGACCTTACAAGAGAATCAAGGGTCATCCCAGGAGGCCTAAAAAACACATAACACATCACAATGGAAATACATCATGGAGGTAAAGGGTTAGAAATACTTACCTGGTAGTACCATCATACTAAATTTAGAACTTGTAAACCTCTTGGAGAGGTACTTGATCAAATTTTGTGCAAAGGTCGAGTGGTTCTTATGTGAGTCTTTCTTGTAATCAGAAAATCCATGTAATGCTTGTTTCTCAAATCCTTGTGTAAGTGAGAGCTTTTGTTTCTTGTGAGGAGGAGAACCACTATTATTTCCCACTGATGATAATCATCTTACTCTTTTATGATTTTTAGCCAACTTTTGTTGTTGATTTCGTCTACCATAGTGACAAGAATCATCTTGTACTCTCTCACTCTTTTACTTTGTTATAGTTGTTTGTATCAATTGTTCCATTTGTTTTTCTAATGCATTTTGGTTATCTCCTAATCCTTGTAGGGATAATGGAGGAGGAGCCTCAGCATAGATTCCTTTTTCTGCGTGGATGAGGTGGGTTATCCAACTTTTCCTTATCCACTTCTATTATGCCCATGATGTTATCATATTCTAAATAATCCTCATCGTCTACTCCCACTAAACCATGTTCCATCATATTGTTATCAGTATGCTTAGGTAAAGGATTAGTAAAGATTTGTAAATTCTGATTCAACGGAGCAACTGACTTATTTCTATTGTCATTCACACCTGACACGCATATTACATTTGAGTCGATGATGTCTTGTATTTCATGTTTAAGATGCATACATCATTCAGTATCATGTCCTTGTTGTCGATGGAAATGACAAAAGGCATTAGCATCAAAATAAGGTCCTTGAGGTTTGTTAGGATCCAAAGGCTTAATCAAGGGAAGCTTCATAAGATTATTACTCATAGATTGATTCATAATAGACTGATAAGACTCAGATATCAGAGTAAACATTCTTTGTTGATACGGTGCCTTCTTTGGATTAGTGATAGCAGACACTTGAGAAAAGTTATTCAAATTTAGTCCATTAATCTTGATGAAAATCTTATTATTATTCCTCTTAAAGTTTTTTTGTGATGGTCCACCCATGGATTGACCAACTTGAGCCGATGAGTTTTAGTTTTCATACTGGCTAGACAAAAGTTGATAATCACGAAGGGCAGTGCATAAATGTTGAAAGGAGTTATCTTCATTGAGAGAATCTTATCATGGATGTTAGGTTGTAGATTTGTAATAAACACCTTCTGAATATCATCATCCTTCATCTAATATTGAATTTGTGTGTAAAGAGATTGATACCGACTAATAAACTAAGTTAACTTCTCTTTCGAACCTTGCTTGCAATGAACTAAATCAATCAAAGAAACTTGAGGTCCAATATTTTCTTTAAAATGTTGTAAAAATTGATCAACCAACTGTGAAAAGGAGTGTATTGAATTTGGAGGTAAAGAGAAAAACCATTCTAAAGTAGTATCTTTGAGATATCGTGGGAAAATTTTTGCTAACAAGTCCTCTTCAAAGTAGAAATCACTACACATAGCTGTGAATGCTACCACATGAGTATTAGGATCACCTTTTCCACCATATTTTTCAAAGCAAGGAGTCTCAAACCTCTCAAGCATAGCAGTTCTCAAGATTGCATAAGATAGGGGATTACAGGCATGATAAGTTGGTATATTAGGTTGTGAAGAATTTGTCAAGTTTGTCACTTTTTGTTGTAAAGCAGTCATGCCCTACAGAAGTTGGTTTAAGATGGCATCATTGGAAGATGTGGTTTTTTGCGAGGAATTAGAACCAAAGTGAGGAGGTGATTGAGCCTGAGTTGTAATAGGTGAAGGCTATGAATAGGTCAATGGTGGTTGGACATAGTGATAGGTGGAAAGTGGTTGTGAATAGGTAATAGGTGGATGAGAATAAGTGGAATGGATAGGTGGTTGAGAACAATTATTCATAGAAGAGGTCCCCTTAGAAACCGAATTTTGATAATTAAATCCCATAGCTTTGTAATTTTTTGAATTAGTTCCATTAGATACTACAATACCAGTGGTAGCATTACTACAATCATTTGCACTAGTTGTTAAAATTGTCGATATGAATGTAGATATTCTAGTAGTCGGTATAGGTGCCGATACTTGTGTATGAGACAGTGACGACATGTATTTAATACCATGCACACATTTAGTCACCATCATGAAATTATTGTGTACAATATGTGTTAAACCTCAGATAACATCAATGCCATATTGTCCTTCCTTTATCAATTCTCTTACGTGTTGAATCACAGGGACAACTTCTTCCGCTATTCTTTCTGTTTCAACAAATGCTTGAAAATCAGCTAACTCTTTATCAAGTTTGTTTATTTCCTCATCAGGTACATGTGCGACCACCTCAATAATGTATTCAACATCATGAAATACTTGATCTTCCATAGTGGTTGTATGAGGTAAAATATCTTGCAAAATGTGTGTCTCTCCTTTTGTAAAGAAGGTATTTAATGGATTTTCAAAGGTCTGAATATCATTTTTTTCAAGGGCACTAAACCCCATGAGTCTTCTACTTCTTCTTAAAGGAATGTTTCTATTAGGTCAGTGGGTCATAAGGCTCATGCAAGAGAACAAAACACAGAATGTAGAAACTACTAGAACAAACCCTAAGAGCGAGATATATTTAAGATCCAAAATGCTTGACTTTTCAACATTTTTTAGTGCAAATAAGTGAAAGAAAGGGTGTTGTAAGGAAATTGATAAAGTGTAGAAAGTAATATGTATGATATTAGTCCAATAAAGTAGTAGTATCCTTCACAAAACACTTTTGATGCAAACCTAAGATGATGACAAGTCAAACCCTAGTGAAAATGTGCTAAAATATGCAATGTTTCACAACTTTTCAATGCAAAGACCCAGTAGAAAGGGTGTTGTAAATAATTTTAGGAAGTGTAGCAGATTATAGCAGTAATATTAGTCACCTAAAGCCATAAAATCCATCACAACATGCTTGGAGTGTAAATCTAGGTCAAACCCTAGGGCAAATATAGCCAAAATATTGAATTTTTCACCAAAGTTCACTACAAAGGAGTATGACAAAGGGTGTTGTAAGGAAAATGATGATGGACAGAAAATTATAAAAATAATAAAATCCACCTAATGCCAAAAAATTTGTCACAATAGACTTATAGTGCAACTCAAGGTCAAACCCTAGGGAAACTATAGCTAAAATATGCAATTTTTCACCAAATTTCCACTGTAAGAGGCCAATAAAAGGGTATTGTAAATAATTTTAGGAGGAGTAGCATATAATAATCCTTAAAACAACAAATTAGTTTAGAAAAATCCTTTACAACATGCCTAGAATGCAAATCTAGAGAGACAATAAGGCCAAATCTAGTGAAAATTTGAAGTTTTCAAACCCTAGGCATGAATTTTTACAAGAAAACCACTATGATGCAACAATATAGTTAGAAATCAATCCTAATGAGTGTTTTAAAAGGGTAGTAAAATCTAAAACAAGATTTTGACTACAAACCCTAGCTAATGTAAAACTAGGTTATATGGAAAAATGCACAATTTCTAGCATTTTTTTAAATCAATTTAGGCATGAAAATGCAATCTAAATGAATGATGAATGAAAAATTTATGTATTTTAAATCATATCTGATGATGATGAAAGAATGTTTTTGAAATTAAATGCCAACTAATTCAAATTATTTGAAAATGCAAGCTAAAAATGCTATTTTTTTCAATTTTTTTTTAATTTTTCAAATGAAATAAGATGAACAATGATATGACTAAATGACATGAATGTAAATCTAAAGCACAACACTCAAAAATGTGAAAAATTCATTAAAAACATGGGTTCACCAAAATGTTTAAGATGAAAAATGATGAGGAGGATTTGTTTAGTGTTTAGGGTTGATTTTGCTAGTTTGTATAAATCCTCCTTTCACCTCTAAACATTCAAGGACTTTAGCTGAGTAGGAAGTATACTATAGGCCTTCAGTCACTTAGAATATAGGAGAAAATTGGAATTGTGTGATTTATCTATTCAATTAAGTCCACTTATGCTCAAAACCCCAATTATGCAAATTCAGAAGCAAACAGACAAATCACGGAAAATGCCCGCACACAGATATATCAAATGACAATGAAATGCATACAAAATTTTGAAGTTCAAAAAATGGAAAAGTCAGGGACTAATGAACGGGTGCCCTAGTCCAGTGCCATACTTTTTGTCAAGATCTGGAAACCTTATTTGCAACATGTTCCTATTGTTCCAGAGATTTTCTTGTTGCAGGACCCTGAGGACTAATGAGCGGGCACTCGAGTCCAGGTCCCTATTTTCTTCTCTGATCTACAATTTTGACAGTCTACACTTCTCTCCTGCAACTCCACTTTTTCTACTCCTGCAACTTGTAACCTACAATCATGGAAAAATGGGTTGGGGGTTGTAGTGTTTAGAGGCTTGACTTAGTCAAGCCCTAGAGAGACATTTAAGTCTTCCAAGCATCGTTGTCAGATAAAAAGTTCATATCCCTGCAGGATAGAGGCAAAATCCAAATGAAATGATTGAAAACATAATTGATATCACCTTGTACTGAAGATCTCATGGAAGGAAGATGCTCTTCATGCCATGAGGAGATGGATGCCAAATCTGCAAATACAAACACAAGAATAAAACAAATTCTACTCTGCAACACACAATGAATGCCTTGAATCACTTTCACATAAGCTATAAGTTTGCAATATCCATCTAATTTACAAATGAATGCCTAAACATACTTATATATGCAACTACAAACATTTATGCTAAGAATTTCATAATTGAAACTTACCGTGTCGGCATAGGACCTAAATAATGGTCATAAACCGATACCTTAAAATTGGTCTTGACCTAAAATAGGGTAGGGCTAGGGTGCGGGTGCCCAAGTCCTCCCCCCTATTTCAGGCAGGATTTATGTCAAGTGCACCCCCTGAGTCCAAATTGCCATGAAACTTCAGGGTTTTCTCATCGAGATGTCAAATTATCATGAAAGATTCTTTAAATACATTCTAAAGACTTGGGAGCTAAATCTTAAGAAGAGGGAAAAGCCCCCAAGGGGACATTTTTTGATGTAACAATCTCAAGTTTGAATTACAAAATTATTAGTGGGAATGTTTTTAGTTGCATATATAAGCATGATTAGTGATTCATTTATAAACTAGATGGGCATTTTGATCTATGAGCTTATGTTAAGGTGATTCAAGGCTTTCATTGTGTTGCAGAGTAGTATTGTGTTTGTGATCGTATATTTGACATCCATCTCCTAATGGCATGGAGAGCATCTTCCTTCCATGAGATCTTCACTACAAGGTGATATCAATTGTGTTTTCTATCATTTATCATTTCAATTTTGCCTCTATCCCACAGGGATATGCACTCTTTATCTGACAACGGTGTTTGAAAGACTTGAATGTCTCTCTGGGGCTTGACTGAGGCAAGCCTCTACACACCACAACCCCCAATCCACTTTTTTGTGGTTGCAGGTTACAAGTTTCACAAGAAAAAGAAGTGGAGTTGCAGGAGAGTAGTGCAGACTATTAGAATTGTAGATCTGAGAAGAAAACTAGGGCTTGGACTTGGGTGCCTAATCATTAGTCCTCCAGATTCTGAAGTGATGAAATCTCTGTGACAGTAGGAGCCAGGAACAAGTTGCAGACATTATTTAGAGATCCCCAAAAAAATAGGTACACTAGACTAGGGCACCCGCTTACTAGTCCCTAACTTTTTTGCACACCAAACTTCAAAATCTTGTATGTATTTGGTTATCATTTGATATCTCTATGTGTGATCATTTTTTGTAATTTATCTATTTGTTTATGATTTCATGAAATTAGGGTTTTGAGCATAATTAGACTTAATTGAACAACAAAATCACACAATTCCAATCTTCCCCTATGTTCCAAGTGACATGAGATCTGTAGTAGAGTTCTCTACTTAGTTGAATGTCCTTGAATGTTTAGTGGTGAAAGGAGGATCAACACAAACCCTTTAAAAACCCCATTTGTCCACTATCCCTCTTTTTACTCTTAAACAATACTTTGACATTATGCATTGATTATAGGATGCTTAACAAAGATACTATAAAGAATAAGTACCCACTCCCAAGAATAGATAAGCTCTTTGATTAGATGAAAGGAGCTACGGTGTTCTCAAAGATAGACCTTAGATCCAGCTATCACCAATTGTGGATTCAGGATGAAGACATCTCTAAAACAACTTTTAGGACTTGATATGGTAACTACGAGTTCACAGTGGTACCATTTGGGTTCACTAATGCACCAACATCCTTCATGAATTTGATGAATAGCATTTTCAGAGATTGTTTAGATGATTTTGTGTTGATCTTCCTTGATGACATATTGATATACTCTAAATCAGTGGAAGAGCATGAAAGGCATTTGAAGATAGTCTTGTAGTGCTTGAGAGAAAAAAACTTTTATTGTAAACTATCTAAGTGTACATTCTTTCAAGATAAAGTGCACTATCTTAGTCATGTGATCTCAGCAGAAGAGATTGCAGTTGATCCTGAGAAGATAAAAGAGATAACGGAATGGATTACGCCTCAGAGTGTGACAGAAGTAAAAAATTTTATGGGACTTGCAGGTTATTATAGAAAGTTTATGGAAGGTTTCTCAACTATAGCAACACCAATTACCTCACTACAAAATAAGGGTAAGAAGTTTGAATGGACAAAAAGGTGTGAGAAAGCTTTCCAAGTGCGAAAGGAAAATCTCACAACTGCTCCTATCTTGACCATACCATATCCTAATGGTCACTTTATAGTTATAACAAATGCTTCACAAGAAGGAGTAGGAGGAGTCTTGAAGCAAAATGTGCAAGTGGTTGTATATGAGTCAAGAAATTTAAAGAAATATGAGTTAAACTATTCGGCGCATGATCTTGAGTTAGCCACCATAGTTCATGCACTTCAGATGTGGAGGCATTATCTTCTATGTAAGCCCTTTGAGTTAAAGATAGATCATTTAGGGCTCAAGTATATATTTACTCAACCTAACCTTAATGCATGATAGAGAAGGTGGTGAGATTTCCATAGTGAGTATGACATTGGAATTGAGTATATAAAAGGAAAGGAGAATAGAGTAGCAGATACTCTTAGTAGAAGAAGACATTTCGCTGCCATGGTTACAATGAGATCCAATTTGAAGCATAAAGTAATTCAGAATCTTCATGGGGATGAGAATTATGAAAGAGTGATTCAAGATTTGGAAGTAGACCCCTTAGATCACAGGTTTGGTGGTTATGTGATTGAGACAGATGGACTCTTGAGATTTCAGGGAAGGATGTATATTCCTAACTCGGGAGAGTTAAGGAAGTTAGTGCTTGAGGATATTCACAAAACACCTTATTCAGGGCACCCTAGAGTGACCAAGATGGTCGAAGGTTTGAGACCCTTATACTTTTGGCCTAGACTTAAGAAGGTTGTGACAAAATTTGTGGCTTGATGTTTGGAGTGTCAGCGGGTCAAAGCTGAGCATGTGCATCCAACAAGATTGTTGTATTTGCACAGTGTTCCTGAGCATAAGTGGCAAGTAATAAGTATGGATTTTATTCAGGGGTTGCCCATGTCTAAGAATTGGCATGATGTCATCTTAGTGGTTGTGGACAAGTTGACAAAGGTAGCACATTTCATTCCAGGGAATCTTTCAGATGGTTCTTTGGTTTTAGCTAAGAAGTTTGTTCAGGAGATTTTTTGATTGCATGGAGTTCCTGAGATGATCATTTCAAATCGAGACACTCACATGACATCCAGATTTTGGACGACTCTTAATACAAACTTGGGCACAAAGTTAAATTTTAGTTCGGCATATCATCTTCAAACAGATGGTCAGATAGAAAGAGTCAATCAGATTGTAGAAGACCTTCTCAAAATGTATTGTATAGATCAACAATATAAATGGGAGGAGTATCTTCCATTGGTATAGTTTGCATACAACAATTCATACCATGCATCTTTGGGAATGGCACCATTCGAAGCTCTTTATGGACATAGGTGTCAAACACCTATCAGTTGGGATAAAGTGGAGGAGAGAATAGTGATTGGTCCTAATATATTAAGGGAAATGGATGATCAAATGAGATTGATCAAAGAGAAGTTGAAGCAAGCTTTAAATTCTTAGAAGAGTTATGCAGATAGGAATAGAATGCCTAGACAGTTCTTAGTTGGTGACGAAGTCTTCTTGAGGGTTAAACTTCAAAAGAGTTCAGTTTTGTTTGGCAAAGAATCCAAACTTGATCCTCATTTTATAGGACCATTCAATGTCTTGGAAGTGATCAATCTTGTAGCATATAGATTTGCTCTACCGCTTTCACTTGCTAGAATCCATAATATTTTTCACGTGTCCTTGCTTAAGCTTTATCATCCTGATGTGTCACAGATTCTTGATTGGCATGCTTTACAGGTTCAGGATCCAGGAGTGGTGCTGGTGGAGCCCACCTAAATTTTGGAGAAGTTCAACGTTAATTGTGAAGTAGAGATGTGGTATAGTATAAGGTCCAATGGGACCAGTATTTAGAGGATAGTGCCACATGGGAGGATGTGGAGGAGATTGATAGATCTTTTCCTCATTTGAGGATATAGCATAGATTTCTTATTCATACATGATTATGATACTTTGAGTTATTGTTATTGTTTTATGATACTTTAATACTTATTTGTGGTGGATTGACACATTATTATTATTTTGTTGTGTAATAAGACATCGGGATGATATCTCTCCCTAGTGGGGAAGGATGTCACGTCTCATTTTTATGGACTATATAATTATTATAGATTAGTGAACATTTATTATGATTATTTTACTTTAAGTAAATTCCTCGTGTGTGAAGGTAATTATCATGAAGTTATATTTTTGTAAATTGGAAAGTTGATTTAAATATTAAATATTATTGATATGATTATGATGTTTTGCTTCATTTATGTTTTGGGGGACTAACCTATTGATGTCGAGTCGAGTGCAAATGAACATAGGTACTCGTCGAAGATGAGAACATGCTTGAGGTAGAGATGTTCTAACCACTCGGCAAGAACTGATGGGATGGTTAACCTGATGCACTCACACACTCACATAGTTTCATATTGTATTATTTTGAATGGTTTAATATGCATTATTGTGAGGATAACAAATGCAATTGATGGTTAGATACTTAGAAAAAATATTGTATTTTAAGTTCATTTCGAATGAATGATTTAGTCATAAATATTAATGAATCTTTTGATTTATATTTAAAATTGTGTGTTTTATATTATTTAATAATAATAAATAATGTTTTCCTATTTATACAAATATGGATGTTTGGAAGAAAATATCTAACTAGACTCAAAACAGTTATATTTAAATTATAATATATATATATATATAATTTTGAATACTTCTTGTTTGATTTAAGTGATTATTTTATTTTGAAAATAAATAAACTATATTAATAGTACATATTATATTTAGAATGTTTAAATAAAGGAATTAAAAATCAGAAGCTTCTATCATGCAAGCAACAAAAATAATAAAGTTTATTCTATTTTATTTTGGGGGGCTTTTGAGAGCCAAAAAAATGATGCAAACTAAAAATAAACTTTAGTCTTCAAACTTAAATCTAGAATGGAAAGAACAAGAGGAAAAGTTTTAATAAAAGAAAGCAAGTCATGACAGAGAAGGAGACCACAATTTTGGTAGCAGAAGGTGAATTTTTCAATGATTTTTTAGGCAGTGATAGGAGGAAAGAAAGGCGGCGTTAGTTGTAGAGATTTTGACCTTTGGCAAGCATTTTTATTCTAGGTATTTTCCTTGTGTAATTACATTTTAATTATGGTTGAAATACTATTAAACTATGGTTAATATAGGCTTATGATTTGACTATTTCCCTGACCAGCATATGGTGTGAGCGGCCAGTTTGTTGTTCTTGTTTTGAGCAAATAAACTTTTTCTCCCTATCGCCTACTATTTTCCTCTATTTTATGCTTGAAATTGACCCACCTCTTTTTGTGTCATCGACCAGCCCTCTTCTACCATGACCTACCTAAAGATTAGACTGCAAAACAAATTTAGACACTTACCATTATCCTTGGCTAGTAATTAATTATCTCATGCCTACATTTGTCTGGTTTGGTCTTGAAAGGAAGCTAGGTGTGCAGAAATTGCTTCCTACACTAATCTAATGAGGGGAGAGCTATACAAATTTAATTTACTCCTTATCACTATAGCAACAAACAACATCTAACAGAGTTATAATAGCAATACACTAGAACTAGAAAAAAGATAGAAGAAGAGAGACAAAGATATATGGTTGGGAAAACCCTTATCAGGTGAAAAACCCCACACTCAGAAACCTGCACAATGTATTAACAAATCTAAAAGTTGTTTACAATACACTTTCAATGCAAGCTTCAATGGTCTTCGACACTCGTGTTTGGAGTCAATCCGGTAGCATAACAGTACCTGTAAACCTGTGATACCAACTCCATCTCCAAGCACCTGTTTATATAGAAAATACAAGGTAATATTGGACCTATCTTGGGATGGGCATCCAACATGGCTTCATGGACCAAACCCCATGCCTAAGGACACTTGGTCAACATTGTAGAATGTGCTTGACACTTGTCCATAGCTCCCATCCCAAAGAGGTCACCAATTTCTAAAATGGGCTATGACAGATGCTCTTATGACACTTACGACCGTCATAGAATCTGTCATAGTGGTTACAACTTACAGTTGTAAGAGAATCTATCATACACATGCTATAAATAGCATATTCTCTTACAACATGTCATAGTCCACCTTGGGATGACCAAATATGCCTTATTCAAAGATGCTTCATGACACATGTCATCACCTATCTTAAAAACTTCTATTTCTGACTCTTACATGTCATAGATTCTATCATAGGAATCTGTCATAACCGTCTCGGTCAATATTCCCTTACACAACATGGAAGATGCTGACACATGGAAAAATACTCCTACCACAAAGTGGGACAGCTATCTCCTCATGTGAGGACAAAATTACAAGTTGTCATATTCCATGTAGGATTGACACATCACTGTGCCACATCCCACAATATGACAATATGGAATTTACAAATATTTACAACATAGGCAATTAATTAATAAATACAAACATAATAAATGTAAGGAATTACCAAGGTTGAGACACCTTAATTCCCAACATTCTCCCACTTGTCGAACACCTTATAAGAGCCGATATAAAAGAAAGGTTTAACTGCTATAGGCCGAGAGGCCCATAGATTTTGAACACCATCTGAACTTCTCTGTGCCCATTGGTTTCGTCAATGCATCTGCAACATTCTTCAAAGTATCTACCTTCTCTAAATTTACCCTTCCATCCTCAACCATGTCTCGTACGAAGTGAAACTGAACATCAATGTGCTTTGTTCTAGCATGGAAAGTTGGATTCTTCACAAGGCAAATTGCACTCTAACTGTCATAACTGATCGTGATCTGACCTGCATCAACACCAATATCTAAACACAATCTCTTAAGCCAAATGGCTTCCTTACAAGCATGATTTGCTTCCATATACTCAGCTTCTATCATGGACAAAGCAACAACAAGTTGTCACTTACTCATCCAACTAATAGCACCACCAAATAGTGTAAACACATAAGCACTGGTGGATCTCCTATTGTCAATGTCACCTGCCCAATCTGAATCCACAAATCCATGAATATCAACAGAATGCAGAGGTCCTGAGACATTACCATGATAGAAAATTGAATACTTGGAAGTACCCCTCAAATATCTGAACACTCGCTTAACTGCATCCCAATGAACCCATCTAGGATTAGCCATAAATTGACTAAGGACTCCCACTACTTGGGCAATGTTTAGTTTTGTGCAGACCATAGCATACATCAAATTTCCAATAACACTAGCATAAGGTACTCTGTTCATGTCCTCCATCTCACTAGGAGATTTTGGACAATCCTCAACAGACAACTTTGTCCCCAAAGAAACGGGAACACACAATGGTCTACAATCTGCCATGCTGAACCTGTCCAACATGGTTTTCACATAATTACTCTAGCTTAACCAAAGTTTTCTGTTGGTTCTGTCTCTTCTGATTTCCATTCCTAGAATGTACTTGGCTGCCCCTAAATATTTCATTTCAAACTGTGCTGACAACTGGATTTAAAATCAAAAATCATATTCTTACCCTTCCCAATGAGTGACATATAATCAACATACAGTCCAACAATGAGAATACGATCACCATCAAACTTATAATACACACAGTGATCCGATTTCAATCTCACAAATCCAATTGACAACACAAAGGCATCAAACTTCAAATACCATCTCCTAGGGGATTGCTTCAAACCATATAAAGACTTTTTAAGTTTGCAAACCAAATTTTCTTTACCTTTCACCATGTAATTCTTTGGCTGTGACATGTTGATTTCTTCTTCCAAGTCAACATGAAGGAAAGTTGTCTTCACATCCATCTGTTCTACCTCCAAGTCATAAGCTACTACGAGAGACAATAGGAATCGAATGGATGTCAGCTTTGCAATGGGAGAGAAGATCTCACCATAATCTATACCCTCCACTTGTGAATACCCCTTCGCAACCAATCTGGCCTTCTAGTTCTCAACACTACCATTTACACCAAATTTCTTCTTGAACACCCATTTACATCCAACGGGTTTTCATCCAGGAGGCAAAGGCACCAAGTCCCAAGTTTGATTCTTTTCCAAAGAAACCATTTCATCCTCCATGGCCTCCTTCTAGGAACCTGCATCTTTCATGTCCATAGCCTCTGATACAGTTCTAGGTTCATCACTGTTAGTAACCAAAGCATAAGCACAACTAGAATCAAGCAATGTAAAACCAAACCTTTCAGGTTACTTTCTTATTCATGTAGACCTCCTCAAGAGCTGAGGTTGAGGTTTAACTTCTTCATCTGAGCTTTCAGAGCTGCAAGAGCTCTCCTCATCATGAGGTCCAACATTGTCTTTCTATTTAGTGTTCTTAGGGGTAGTAGGAAACTGAACAACATCCTCTTTCTTTACTATTTCTTCTGACTACAAAACAGTGGAAGAAGGTGTAAGCTCTTTGAAGATGACACTTCTACTATACAACAATTTTTAAGCCACGGGGTCCCAAAGCTTGTATCCTTTCACACTAATACCATAGCCAATGAAGAAACACTTAACAACCTTGTTCTCCAACTTTGACCGCTTCTCCCTAGGCACATGTGCATATGCCTCACAACCAAAAACATGAAGATGCCTTATTGAAGGCTTTCTACCAGACCACACCTCCATGGGTGTCTTTCCAATAAGAGCTGATGTAGGAGATCTATTTACCAGATAGAAAGTAGTGGCAACAGCTTCAGTCCAAAACTTTTGTTCTAGGCCAGCTCCACTAAGCATACTCCTAGCCTTCTCCATCAGTGTCCTATTCATCCTCTCTGCAACTCCATTTGCTACGGGATGTATGGAGTTGTCTTATGTATTTCAATCCCAAGCTCCTTGCAATATTTATCAGATTATGTAGAACATAACTCACCACCGTTGTCAGTTCTCAAACATTTAATCTTTTTACCAGTCTAATTTTCAGCAAAGGCCCTAAACTCCTTAAACTTGCTATAGACTTTAGATTTGCTTCTGAGAAAATAAACCCATGTCCTTCTACTATAATCATCTATAAAAGATACAAAATATATAGACTTTGATAATGAAGGAACATTAACAGCACCAAACACATCAGAATGGATGAGGTCCAACACACCAGAAGACTTATGAGAACTCAAGTAAAACTAAACATGGTTTTGCTTTCCATAAATGTAATGTTCACAAAAGTCAAACTCAAGATTACAATCATCTAACCCCTCAATGAGGTTCTTATTTTTTAGGATACGCAGACCCTTCTCACCAATGTGGCCAAATCTCTTATGCCATAACATAGTCTTTTCAGCAGGAAGTTTAACTTCCAATGCATGATTATAACCATCAAAGCTAGAAACAACAAATTTCTTTACTGCTCATTCAGATGGTGGGGATGAAGTGATTGCCGGCCTCTTCCTTGAGTCAGAAGAACTATTGCATTGTTAAATGCATGCCTCCAACTGAAACAAAGTACCTCTCTTAGTACCCTTAGCAAGCACCATATCTCCTCTAGTCATCTTGCATCCTTCTTTTGAAAAGACAACCTGCACACCTGCATCATTCAAACTACTTACAAAAAGCAGGTTCCATGCTAAGCCTAGGATGTGCATAACCCTAGAGATCCCCTTCACTCGACCATCAGGAATCAGATAGAGACTCTTCCACAACCAACAATCTTTAGATGAGAGTCATCACCTAGATACATCTTTCCACCATCGAACTCCTCATACTTAGTAAACCAGTCTCAATGTGAGGTCATGTGGAATGATGCACCAGAGTTGATTAGCCACACATCGTTAGATGCATGGGTTTCCAGGGCTATAATGAAAGCATCACCGTCATCTTGTGACTTATCAGAATCTGAATTAGGAGCTTTCTTCTTCTTCTTCTCCTCTTTGTATTCCTTTCAAAAATGCCCAGTTTTTCTACAGTTCCAACAAAGAGCCCTGGACTTTCCAAGAGATTTGGATCTACCCTTCTCAACTTTCTTGTCCTTCTTCCCTTTCTCCTTGGGTCTTCCACAAACTGCAAGGGCCTCTTTGGCTGCCTCAAACGATTTTCTCCGCATCTCTTCAGACAACAGCAAAGAAACCACTTCTTCCATTTTGGATGTGGATTTGGTGCTTCTAATAGCCATGACAAGATGGTCCCATGAGTCTGGTAAAGAACAAATCAAGGTCATACATCAATCCTCCTCCTCCATCTTTACACCAATAGATGTCAATTGTGCAACCAACATGTTAAAAGCATTCATATGTTCAGCAACGGATCCTCCATCCTCCATTCGAAGAGAATACAACTTCTTTCTCAGAAAAAAGTTTATTAACCAGGGATTTCGTTTGATACACATCTCCCAACTTCTTCCAAAGTAGTTTTGCGGTAGTCTCCTCATGGACATTTAACAACACAGAATCAGTACGACTAAGTCTTATGAGACCCTTAGCCTTCTGATCCTTGAGATCCTAGTCATCTTGTGACATTGTAGCTAGTTTAGTTCCATTAACACTTTCCCAAAGGCCTCGGTCAATAAGCATGTCTTCCATCTTGACCTTCCACAGCTCGAAATTACTACCATTGAACTTCTCCACTTCAACCCTTCTTGATGTGCTTGCCATCTGTTTGCTGCAATAGAAATCAGAATACTCTACACAGACTCCCACTCAACTTAAGATTCTCAAAAAATCCCTACCCAACAGCTAAGACCAAAACTGGCCAAGCTCTGATACCAACTAAAAGGAAGCTAGGTGTGCGGAAATTGCTTCCTACGCTAATCTAATGAGGGGAGAGCTATACAAATTCAATTTATTCCTTATCATCCTACACTAATCTAATGAGGGGAGAGCTATACAAATTCAATTTATTCCTTATCACTACAACAACATACAATATCTAACAAAGTTATTATAGCAATACACAAGAACTAGAAAGAAGACAGAAGAAGAAAGACAAAGATATATGGTGGGGAAAACCCTTATCAGGTGAAAAACCCCACTTAGAAACCTGCACAATGTATTAACAAATCTGAAAGTTGTTTACAATACACTTGCAAGGCAAGCTTCAATCTATCTTTGACACTCATGTCTAGAGTCAATCTAGCAGCATAACAGTACTTGTAAACCTATGATACCAACTCCATCTCCAAGCACCTGTTTATATAGAAAATACAAGGCACTATTGGACCTATCTTGGGATGGGCGCCCAACATGGCTTCATGGACCAAAATCTATCCCTAAGTACACTTGGTCAACATTGTAGAATGTGCTTGACACTTGTCTACAACTCCCATCCCAAAGAGGTTACCAATTTCTAAAATGGGCTATGACAGATGCTCTTATGACACTTACGACCATCATAGAATCTATCATAGTGGTTACAACTTACAGCTGTAAGAGAATCTATCATACATATGCTATAAATAGCATATTCTCTCTTACAACATGTCATAGTCCACCTTGGGGTGCCCAAATATACCTTATTCAAAGATGTTTCATGACACATGTCATCACCTATCTTACAAACTTCTATTTCTAACTCTTACATGTCATAGATTTTGTCATAGGAATCCTTCATAACCGTTTCGGTCAATATTCCCTTACACAACATGGAAGATGCCGACATATGGCAAAATACTCCTACCACAAAGTGGGACACCTATCTCCTCATGTGAGGACAAAATTACAAGTTGTCATATTCCATGTAGGATCGACACATCACCGTGCCACATCCCACAATATGACAATATGGAATTTACAACTATTTACAACATAGGAAATTAATTAATAAATACAAACATAATAAATGCAAGGAATTACCAAGGTTGAGACAACTTAATTTTCAACAGGTCTCTGTTTTTAAAGTGAATCAGCCTTGTTATGGAGAATGACTCTACTAAACTTAGACGACAAAAAATAATTCCCTATTATAGATCTGTATTTGTGTTTTTCAACAGTATTAATCCATTCTTTATCATTCTTCTGTAAACTTGATTTCTCTACCTAAAGCTTATGTGTTCTTACTACGGAATTCGTTGAGACCTATCGTAGACTTTTGTTTTGGATTCGATCTCTTTTCCTGTAGCAGTGGGTCGATTACTTTTATAGTTGTTATTTTATCACTGTCACAGTCCTTGTAATGTTGTTTTAGACTTCTCATATGTTCTTGTAGCCTGATTAAATATCTTGTAGCATTCGGTTATCCCTATCGCCATTCTTACTGGTTCCTGTAGTAGTAGGTGCGCTACTATTTGTAGTTGAAATAAGATCGTGTAGCTTGAATGAATTGTTTATGTAGCTTTATTTTAAAACTCTATAAAACAATTATGTTATTTCATAGAACAAAGACAAATTAATTACTAATTATTATATATGCTTATTTAATGCTAAAACCTGTCTTAATCTCTTACTACAATAAAACTCTAGGAATTGTTAAAATCATAAAATGGTATTGGATTGGAACGAGTTAAACATAGAATCTTTGAACCTTTTGGACAATGAATTGCTACTAAAGATTATAACCAAACTATAACAATTATATTTATTTTTGCATAAATGAATGATTGAGTGATGTTCCACTTATTACTTATTGAAAGTGTGTTTCCATGAATGTTGCTTTGAAAGAGAGAATTTTTAGATGGTCTGTAAGGGGAATAGGTTGATATTTTTCTTTTTTATCTCTTTTATCCTTTTTATTATTTATTTCTTGGCAAAATAAGTAGATTTCTATCTAGGAATGTTATTGGGTTACTTTTGGGCTAGGATGCCGAATGTGGATTATCAGAGATGGCTTTCCTCTTTTCAAGAATTGACTAGTCACTATGTTTTAAAGGTTTAGATCTAAACAAGATGCCATTGAAATAGATGAATATTTTGTCTAGCAAACTATATTGATATATATCTCTACCACATCCTGTTGTGAGACAATCTACATTTCATTATTTAAAATTGCGCATTAGACATCAGGTTGCATCGGGTGTTCCCACCTGCCAGTTGTTCTAGGTAGCTAGACATTTTGTGCATAGCTGGGTTTCCTTCTGTTATCAGAAAAATGGGAACAATTGCATAAACAACTAATAATCCAATAATCTCAATGAAATTGAAACAAATAAGATCAAACACAAAGAATACAATACCTTGCAAACCTTTCTATTCCATGACTTCCATTGGTCGCCTATCTTGAATTGATCTCATGTATGAATAGAGCCCTCAGAAGGTGCACTTCCTTGCTTTTTTCAAGATGACAATGGAGAATGGTTGTTGATAGGTTTTGCAATGAAGAGGATCTTCACAATACAATGATAATGGTGATAATGGTGTGACAATTTGATCTCAAGCTATGGAGTGATTTGTGCCAAAGGCGCTATGATTCCTGCAAAGTAAGTTTATAAAAAGCTTGGATGGATCAAATGGAGGAATAGAGGTTGTATTTATAGATTTGTGAGAAAGGAGATCAACGGTTGAGGAAATTTGAGAGGAGGTACGTGAATAGGGAGAGGACAAGTGTCTTACTCCCTCATGCCTCAAGGGAGTTAACATAATAGATTGAGGAGTTAACTGAGATGACTGACCAGTTCACAGAATAGATTGGAGAGTCAATAGAATAGATTAACCAGTTAATAGAATAGACTAATCAATTAAGTGAATTGATTGAAGAGTTAACATATTTGACTAGAGGATAAATAGGACATGTGGGTGAGGGGATATTAGCTAATAAAATATAAAAAATATTTAATTACATGTGCACATGGATTAATTGAATTATTCTTGGTATTAGTTCAATTTTGGAGGAAATAGATAATTTAAATAAATATTTGTATTTATTTAAATATAGAGAATGAGAAGAATTAATTAAATAATTTGGTACTATTTAATTTAGAATGATTTTAGAAGAATTTGGATGATTTAATTAAATAAATAAATTTATTTAATTTTTTGGAGAAATATGAATCAAATAAATAAATTGATTTATTTATTGCAGAATTTAAAATGAAATAAATATTTAAAATATTTATTTAGCTAGAGTCGTGTCATTTTTAGGTGTATACATTTTGCCCCTCTTTGATGCAATGTGTTTTATCACGTTGTTTCAAAGAATAAGAATTTTCTGTGATTGATACATGCCCCAGTTTTCCCCTGGTACAGGTTATGATGATAGTAGGATGCCCCCTCAGGAGATTGGATAGGAAAACTATGACGACATGATGACTGACAATCTCATGATGAGATAGACTAAACGACAAGTTAGGGTGAATAAAAATGGAGGAGAAAGGGCACAGAGAGAAAGCAAGGTCACCACACAACTACTTAGGGTTACATGTCTATATGTAGAAGTTGGGTCCACAATCCTAGTCATTTGCACACTTGTCTTGTTGTGAGAGTTACTAGGAGTTTTACAGAGCGTAGGAGATAGAGTAGTCAGTGGAGAGATGGATATTCTAGTTAAGGAGCATCATTTTGAGCAGGTTTGGCAATTTGGGCAGGCAGCGGATGCAGGACCGTACGTATGTCAAAAATTTTAGGCTAGGTGCATTTATTAGTGCAATAAATGTGTGTCAAGGATACTGGAGCATATGTGCAGCTTTGGGTTTTGGCACATCTATGCCCCAAAACTACACTTTTCTTCTGCTTTAGAGCATTTAGGTTTTTTTTGTTGCGCATGCGTAAGTTCTGCGCATTTGCTATAGGTTAATGCGCATGTGTACTGGTTGGCGCATTTACATGAGGTCGCTGCGCATGTGTTTAGATACTGTGCATATACTCCTTTGTGCGGTGTATGCATTGCGAAGCTGCGCTTTTGCTTTGATATTGTCCAAATGCTACCTGGAATTACATATTTTCTTAGGATACTCAATTACTTAGCGAAATTGACTCAATTGGCATCTTGATCGATGCAAAAAATGATAAGCGATCTCTGAGATTGATAGAATCTAGATAGGAGGTGATATGCTTGGTTTGATCAATTTGATATGTTAAGTAAGTGATTATGATAGGGTTGATAGTTGAGAAGGTTGGCATTGATATGGTTATGGTTGACACCTTGCTTTGTTGATGGCAGGAGGATATTTCTGATTGTCTCATGTCTCAGGAGCAATTCCTGGTTACTATGCGGCAATGACACATGCTCATAGAGGTGGATCATCTAGTGCGTGGAGCGATTGGATTGTACTATGTCTGCTTCATGCCCGAGGTTTGCACAAACCTCAGTCTACTAACTACTCTGGTAGAGTGCTTCCACAGCGAGGATGGGACATTCCACCTCCCCACTAGTGAGATCACCGTGACTTTGGACGATGTTTATAGGATCTTGAGACTTCCTATAGTAGGGGAGCAGGTACAGTATGACTCGCAACGTGACGCTAGGCTAGTTGAGTGCAGGAGGATATTTGGCAATCCTGACATAGAGGGATCAAAGTTTAGCTAGCAGGATATGTATGACTACTATGACTACTTCCCTAGGATTGTAGTTGGCCTGATTGAAGGTGTTGTATGCTCCGATCAGAGATCACATGGATTCACAGTTGGCTGGGGTCAGACCTTAGAGAGGATGCTGACTGGGGGCACCTGTTTTGCCTAGGGTGTCTGTGTATTGGCCCACCTATACCATGATATGCATCAAGTTGTGTACCGTGGAGTGTCTAGTTTTTTTGCAGGTGTTTCTTTGTTACAGTTCTGGGCTTGGGAGCACATTGTAGTTACACAGCCCATTTGTACATTTCACCGGTAGCTGAATGAGCCATACTCTTATGGATACACAGGTGTACTTACTCAGCACAGGCTAGGTAAGTTGGAGTACTGGCGCCATCAGTTGGATAATGTGGATGTAGTTGTGTGGAGACCATACGTAGAGTATGAGGTATGGAATGATGAGGGTGATGAGTTGTCATATGTGTTTCAGATGCGGTGGTTGATTGGGTAGACCCATCATATTCTGGAGAGGCAGATAGTTAGCCATGTCTTCCAGTAGTTTGGGCAGATACAAGGTATGCCACAGGGGCACGCACTATTTGTGAGGACATGGGCAGAGCGGCGGTGATGGGGTCATGTGGCTTCCTACGAGGAGGCCCAGGTGGACTTCTTGTAGATTCCCTATCAAGCATGGCTGGTGAGGCAGGAGGTGGTTGATGCAGGGACAACGAAGGATTTTCAGGATTAGTTTACCGTGCACCCGTTTCCTAGGTACTCAAGTCTGGGAGAGTTAACTCCTCGTCTAGAGGAGGTTGAGTCAGAGGAGGAGGATGATGGAGGTAGATGGAGGAGAAGACAGAGGAGGAGGAGAGGAGGAGATGGTGTAGGAGGAGATGGTGGAGGAGACAGCAGACCGAGACAGTAGCAGAGAGTGGAACAGGTCCCAACCCAGCAGGTAGCGCCAACAGTTGTTCCACAGGTACCATAGGCACCTAATCAGTCTGACCTGCAACAGTAGGTGGAGGTGGATGTAGTGGGGTTACTACGAGGCCATCTAAGATAGGTGAGAGCACAGTTGAGAGCCACCAAGGCTTGGATAGAGGGAGACATGGGGATCATTGTCAGCATCACTACAGATTGGGATGCCGCATTGGCCAGGGTTCAAGCCCTGATAGGGGAGAGGGATGTAGCCATAGCTACCTTGGGTACTGACACAGAAATAGTACTACTCATGACACAGTTGACACAGGCCCAGGCCTAGGTTACACAGGTGCTAGGAGAGTTGACTATAGCTTGAGCATAGACACAGTATTACAGAGGGCTATACCACAAGGCAGTGCCAGTAGATCAGAGGGTGCTGAGTTACAGGAGCCAATCAGTGGTTGTATCGTCACGAAGGGCAGGCGGTTCACGGTCGGTGGCTTCAGGCCTGGGCCCATAGCAGTCTAGGATAGCCTGAGGTGGAGGAGGGGGAGGGGACAGTGTCGGGAGCAGTATCCCATGACAACAGGGTTAGCAGCGATTCTGTATAGATTTTTGTCTTTGTACATACATATTTTTTTTATGGCTCATGGATAGCCAGTCTATATATATATATATCACTTTTATTGTATAGCTACTAAGACATGTAGCATTATTATTTTGATGTATGTATACACCCTTTGCGATTTGACTCATGGATGATAGATTGATATTGTACACTTAGACATTTTTACATTTTATGATTATATATGATGATGCAGTTATGATGGCCTACATGTATTTTGTATTATGCGATGATCATGGATGCACTCTATTTGTTATGGACACTTTTATGTTTCATGTTTATATGATGATGCAGTTATGATGGCCTACATGCATTTTTATCTTTATGTGATGATCATGGATGCACTCTATTTGTTATGGACACTTTTATGTTTCATTTTTATATATGATGATGTAGTTATGATGGCCTACATGCATTTTTATCTTTATGCGATGATCATGGATGCACTCTATTTGTTATGTTTATATGTTATGCAAATGTTATGATATCTAATGTGCAACACATGTTATGCAAATAAAATGGCATGAGATGATTATTGACAGCTATGTTTTTGATGGTTGTCTGATGAGATACTATGTATCCATCTATGTTATGTTGTTACAAATGTATATGGATGATTGAATGCACCTATATGTATGCAAAATGATTTAATCAATTTAATGACTAACTCACCTAATATAAAATGCAAAATGATGATATGTATGTGAATGATCTAATAAATGAAATGACTATCTCACCTAATATGAAATGCAAAATTATAATATGTTTTTGCCATGTCCAAGTGTACTCAATTAATGTAGAAGAGATTTGATTAAAGACACAATGATAGATAGAAATGTGATTGATAGAAGAAATGCGAATGAAGGAATGACCATCTTTTATATGTGAACAATGGCACTTTGAACAAAATCATTATTTTATGGATGGTATATGAAATGTAATTGGATGTGTATGGATGTTGATATTTGTCACCTTGATATTGCAAGTTTTTTGAAGTGCTTTGTTTCATCATTGAGCGATTATTTTTGTTATTTTTGTGTTTTTAACATGTAAGAAAATACAAGCATCTAGGTATAATTAAACCAATATGACCTGAGTATTGCTTACATGGGTTTTGATTTAGCAAGTTAATACAAGCTGTATACACCTAAAAATGACACGAGTCTATCTAAATAAATATTTTTAATATTTATTTAAGTCTACCTTCCTCTATCAATAAATAAATAATTAAATTTATTTATTCGATTCATATTCCTCTAAGTTAATTAAATATCAAAATATTTAATTATCTCTTCTAAAGTCAAAATTAAATAAAATCCTTTATTTAATTAAATTCTTCCAAGCAATTAAATAATTCTAAATTATTTAATTAAGTCAAGTCTATTCCTCCAAATTTAAATAAATCATTTAAATTTATTTAAATCCTCTCTCTCCATAAATAAAATATAATTAAATATTTTATTTATTCTTCCAAAATCATGTGCAAGTAAATTAAATAAATTTATTTATTTAATTTGCTTTCTTATCTTCCAAATCTTTTAAAAATAAATTAAATAAATTTATTTATTTATTTTGCTTTCTTATCTTCCAAATCTTCTAAAAATAAATTAAATAAATTTATTTATTTAATTTGCTTTCTAATCTTCAAATCTTCCAAAAATAAATTCTTCTTGTCACACAAAAGCAAAAGCTGAGTTAACTGATTTAAAGCTATCAACAAAGCTCTTAAATTAGAAAAATATATTCTAATTTAAGAAATGAAAAATCATCCTCATCAAGAAAGACATTAACTCAACAAAGCTTATTTTTGAAAGACACGTGTCCTTCTATTCGCACACGTTCTCTTGAACATTCTCCTCTGTTGATCTTCTTATTCCTTTCCCACCATTGATCTTCTCTCACACAACTCTATAAATACAACCCTCTTCTTCTTCATTTGATATCCATCATTCGAGTAAACTTATGTTGCAGGAACTATAGCACACCATTGGTACCCCATTTTCATATCATTCATCATCCATTCATTTCATAGTGTGTTGAAGTTCATCTTTAACACTTCTAGTATCAGAGCCATTTCTCCTTGTCATCTTGAGGAATCGAAGAAAGGAAGCAAGCTTCATGAGGGCCATCTTCATCACCGAAAGATCAAGAAAGAATAGGTGAGCAATGGAAATCATAAGGTAAAAGGTTGTAAGTATCTCATTTCTTATTTTAAATCTCCTTTTATCTCCAAATTCCATTGATGTTTTGGGTTTTATTATTCATTTGATTAATCCAATTTTTCCCATAACATTTATGGTGCCCACCGTCGGGCTCTTGCCCCTAATCTAACCAAAAATTTGAGTTTCTTAGTGACAGGTTCCATACAGTTTTTGTATAGGCTTCTGACAAGTTTAATCGATGCATCTTAGCAATCCCGTGGCACATCTACAACTTGTTCTAGTGCACACAGTCTTCTAGCACATATATCTTCCAAGCCGGCGCATCTGATCACTATTCTGGCACTTTTACAGTTACGGTGCATACATCTTCTGAATTGGTGCTTTCACCTCCTATTCTGGCACCTGCAAACTTTTGGCACATGCACCCTCAGACACAACGCTTTTATACTATTTTATGACACATTTGTTAAATTAACGCATTTCTCTCTTCTTCCTACGCTTTTGACACCTATCTTAGTGCATTTGTAAATCGACGCTTGCAGTCTCTATTTCTGCGCATACAGACTGTCAAGCGGTGCTTCTGACTTCTCAGTGTGGTTTTAGGATTTCTTCTGATTTGTCTGATTAACGCTAACATTTTCCTTATAGGAGTAAGAGCTGGATAGATCATTTAGCTGCATTAATTAATTCACTTAGATTAATTAACGAAAAAAGTAAAAAAAGAAAAAATGCATGCATACAAATCTCATGTAGTCTTTAACTAGGAGGATAGTAACTGAACCACTGCTATCTTTTGCATATTACTATCTTTCGTAGGTAGAACATTGCTATCTCACAAACAGAAATGAACATTGTTATCTTTTAACCACTTCAAAGTTAACAAATGCGTGAGTGCCCAAGTAGATAGCACATTTAGTTTTTTTCCTTTTAACTAGGTTTGGATTAATCACTATCTTCTGTGTCTGTTGAATGACAATAGGCTTATGCTCTCCCCTTTACTGGGTGACTAGAACGCCAGACTTGTCATTCCCTTTGTATAACCTTTAGAGGGGCCTGCCCTTGGATGCTCGCCTATCCAAGTGGGAACGACCCTGAGTGGTAACAGGCTAAAGCCAAGCCCTACCAATCCACTTAAAATAAATTGTGCTTGAGGCAAAAGCTTCCTGCAATGAATGTCGCTGTGTTACACCAATAGTCAACCTCCCCCAAAACCCTCCAAGGCGTAATCCTTGGAGGCTAGGAGACTCCATAACAAAGAGTAGTGCTATCGCACGTGTAACCACTCGAATGGTTGCCCTGACTACTTAGCCACTTGTTTAGTATATGAAAAAACCCTATTTGTTGACACAAAAGGCAGAACCTTTGAAGCGGCCCCGATTCATTTGATTCTTAGTAGAGGTAACAGGGACAATCCTAAGGTTTGGTGGGGGTATGAGCCTAAGAAGACCTAGATCTAGTATGCATGAGAAGTGAGTGTCATGGAGGGGAGTTGGTACTACCAGATCCTAGAGCTACATGCTTTGAATATGCACAGCCAGGGGATTCAACAAATACTATCCTTTCCAGCCTAGGTTGTGATTGTTGTTGAGTCAAAAAGTACAAAAATACAAAAAAATAACAAAAGATAAAAATCATGAAAACTTCTATGTGCTTGCTGTGTCTTTTGCCATAATTGAAAATCAAAATTCAAGAAAAGATCAAGTTTTCAACCAAAAATAGAAATTTTTTGAAAAACATGCCAAAACTCTGCAAAATGAAACTAAAAACCAAAATGGCACATATGTTGTAACTTGCGGCACATATACTCAGACTTACAGTACATTTGATCCCTGTTGCGGTGCATATAAAAATTGCTAGATTAGCGCATTTGCTTCGACCTGCTGCACTTTTATCCTCTATTTCAATGCATTTATAACTGCGCATATATCACAGTAAGCTTTTCTGGTCTTATGTCAATTTCTATAGAGATGGCAAACCAATTAGAATGTATTGCTCAAACACTCCAATATCTGCAATTGCAAATGAACTTAGGTCCCTCACCCCAAAGTTGTATAGCAATTGCTCAACAAATCCAAGTCTTACAACAAGAAATGGCAATCTTGCAAGCTGAACAAGCCAGTACTAGCTATGCCTTGCACCAAACTCGTACATCCTTTTCCCATCTTAATGATACTATTGACAAGGCAAGCACCACCTCAAGTTGGAAATCATATACCACCCCATCTACTAGGCCTCCTTCACCATCTCCCAGAGTATACTAATCCTACTCCTAGCTCGAAACTGCCCAAAGAATCCCATGATGATTGGCTCCAAAGACTATTCTACAAGCCTAAAAGAGAAAGAAAAGCTATGGAAAACTCCAAATCCATCCATTCATTACCTCATCCATGTACTCCTACACCTAAGAAGGATGTGATCCAAGGACTATTAGCAGAGAGTTAACCATGTCTTCAAATTCTGGTCCTTGACCTTACCAAAGATTCTTCCAATAACATGTCAAATCCTACAACCCCTTCATGTGATCCTCAACCCCTTGAACTTATCAAAGAGTCTCCTACCATGAACCCAAGTCAAGAGCTATTGTACCTCCATGTTGATAACCATCAAGAACATGTCAAGTCTATCCAAGAGCTATCCACTTCCATTCAAGCACATCAAGAGTTATGTCAAGAGCAGACCTTAGAGCATGTGGAAACATTCACCCTTTGTCTAAATCAAGATCAAAGCACCCCCATCCAATTCCAATCTATTCATAACATATATCTCCTCCACGATCAAGATAATCCCTATGAAGAAGTTATCCATGAGCAACTTGATCCTATACATGAAGAAGAAATCCAATTCCAATCAATCCATAACCTATATCTCTTCTATGATCAAGATACTATCTTTTATGAAGAAGCTTTCCATGAACAAGTTGATCCCATGCCCATCCATAACTTATATCTTTTCTATGATCAAGATACTATCATTGATGAAGAACCTACACATGAGCAACTTGATCCCATACCTATACATAGCAAGAAACCTCCGTTACTTCTATCCATCTTCCATCTAATCCTATCCATGATCCAACAACTTCCACTTCCTCTGATGAGACACTTGCCTCCCAAGTGCAAATGAATGATCAACCCAATATCTTAGATCCTAGAGAGCATAATGATGATCAAGATTCTAGTGATCCTTCACCATCCGTTATTGACCAAATTACAAATCCCCCACCATATACCCTTGGTCTCACTACCTTCATCCATGAATGTTCTTCCTTAGAACACCAACAACCATTATCCACTATCTCACCTTCCTCATCCAATAAGGAACTCGTGTCTAGTGTTCCACCTTTACCTAATCCCACTATCCATCGCATACTCCAGAATATGAACTATCAAGGTAAAGGCTTAGGCCTTCATGAACAAGGTATTTTGGAACCTATCCATGTCAAAGTTCCTCCACCTTCATACAGCCTTGGATACATACCCCAAGATGAACAATCTCAAGATGTTGGTACTTCCTCCACTCCTAAGTCCACCACTTTCCATCACAAACCCTATCATATCCCTAAAACATATGTGGCCATTCCACCTCCATCATCCTGTAATTGTCAAGAGCATATGATCATACACCTTCCACCATCCAATCTACCTCCACTACTTCCAACTCCTAATATCCCTCCATGCATTTACCACCACTTCTTCCAATACCTTATCCATCCATCTATAAATCCTCTAAATATCCCAATCGTGGCCAACAAATGCACATGTTGTCTAAACAACAAGCTTCCACCAACCTCACTTCCACCATCCCCAGGGGATTCAAAAGCACAAATCTGGATGCCTCTACCTATAAAGTCAAAAATCCTAAGAGTCCTCATGACCTAGGATACAAAATCAAAGAATCAAAGAAACATCCATCTCAAAAGTTGCATACACCCACACACCTCAAAGCAAAATTGAAAAAGGTGTGGGTCTCCAAGCAACAAATAATTATCTCAGAAGCTACACAAAAGTTGCATATACCCAAGCCCATACCTTCACAAGTACAATCTACAAGCAAAATGGTTTAGGTACCCAAGAAAAAACCCATCAAGTCAAATGAGGCATCCACCTCTAAAGCATCCCAACCATCCACTTTCTCCCATTCCATCCACAAGTATCAAATCCTTCCATCCCACATGACAAACAAAAATCAGAAGTATACTAAGTCTATGTGGGTCCCTAAAGGCCTACATCACTCATCCACTAGGAAAAAATCTCCATTCCTTCCTACACCACACTCCTATCATCAGCTTCAATGTTTATCACAATATGTGCAACTGTTGGTCATGGTTCCCTTCCATTCCATGACACTTCCGTATAAATCCATCTCCCCTCCCTCCCACTACTATTCTACATATCTTCCTCGTCCTATGGTCCATGATTTTACATAAACCTTCCTTCCATCCTTGCATAAGTCCTTCTGTATTCTCCATCATCATCCACTATCGCACCTTCCATTATCCAATATCTACCTTCTCCATAGCTCACTTTCATGCAATCCCCTAACAACATCTATGAGAACACTTGACTTGGTCCATGTGATGACATCCATTGAGACTATCACCTTTCAAGGAACTAGATGCTCGAGTCCTTTTGTATCCACCTTCTTCCATCCAAATATTCAAAAAAATAAAATTAAAAATTAAAAAAAAATTGAAAAACAGTAAAGAAAAATCCTTTCATGTCCAATGGTGAAAACTTGGCAAACAGGAGCCTTGGATAAGTACCATGATGAAAACCTGGCAAACAGGCGTTATGTGTAAGTTGATCTCCTACATCACCTACACTTGGGGGGCACCTTGTCTCATCGGCATATCACTCTTCTCCCAGCAGTTTCCTTCCATACCATTTCCTATCGTATCCTTCTATCTATTACATACCTATACTGTCGAGTCTATCCATTCTGATCTTCCATACCATGCAAATCCTTCATTATCCTCTCATCCTCCTCCTTCGTCTTAAGCATTGTCATGAAAAATCCTAAGTACTCTACCTACAATGGGGCATGTTATTCCTATGCGACTTAGTCCTTGGCAATCACATCCTTTCCCTCTTCCATGTGCTTTTCACTCCTTATCACCCATGCATCTACCTATCCGTGGTGTTTCCTTGTCATCAATATCATCTGATCCATATTTGTTCCTTATCTAATCCATAGCTATTCCATATCTGATCCATATATGTTCCATATCTGATCCATAGCTATTCCATATCTGATCGATATCTGTTCCATATCATGTCTCATCTGATCCATATCTTAGGTCCATCAAAGTCAACTCTGAACTACGTTACCTCTGTGTCGTCATGTAGGCAAGGCCATTGTCAATGCACCCCCGAGGCTCCACTTCCCATCCATTCCATATCTTGTCATCTATCCTTCTCTCTATCCGCGTCTGCACCTTTTACCAAACTCAAAGCACCCACAACAAAATCCTTCTTTTCAAACAAAAATCTTGATGCAAAACATCAACCTCTCCAAAGCAAAACAAACAAGGACCAAAACTCATCAAAATGATTTTATCAATACTATGGCAAGAAAGACATATCTAAATGCAAGAATGTTTTGTAAACGAGTTATCCTACAAGGTCTTGGATTTTTGTCATTATGTCTTCCTATGCTACTCAAGGATGCCAAAAGCTAGAGATGCTATGATGGGGGCATAATCTTTTTCTTTGTCTGCTGCTTGTGGATCAAACTTTAGTAATGTGATGACTTTTTGTCCGACGACATGATCAGCAAAAAGATCATTGAGGACTTTCGAGGTCTAAACATGAAAAGGGACAATCCTTGTTTGTTGAAATGCAAGAAATACTCAGGTCATCTAGATTCAATTTTGACTAGATGCTTGTATTAACTTGCTATATCAAAATCCATGTAAGTAATACTCAGGTCATCTCAGTTTAATTATACCCCGATGCTTGTATTTTCTTACAACATAATAAAAGCCCAATGATAAAATAAGCACTTCAAAATACTTGCAATATCAAGATGACAAATATCCATATCCATAACGTATCCAATTACATTTCATATCCATATCCATATCCCATGTAATAAAATTCTATGCAGAGATTCAACGTTTATAAATAAAAGCTTGTGATTTCTCTTGTCGAGTCATTCTTCTATCGATCAAATTTCTATCTGTCTTCATATCTCTCATCAACAGTTGTAGCTGTCAATCTAAGCAATGATCAAAATGCAATTTTATCCTTAAATCCATACCAATCTAGTCAAGTCAATCTTGTCAAATGATCCAATCACAATCAGTGGTCTTGATCCTTGTCTGGTTGTAAACGAACTCAATCAGTTATAATCAAACATTTGTCTTATACAGGATGTAGCATTGTCGAAATCATACCAATACACATCTCTTACATGACATGCTTCATTTCCTGAAACCAGACATTATCCTTCGTGTTGCTCTAGGGATCTATCATTCCCCACCATGACAACACTGTTGTATATCGTTATCAGTATATCATTGTTTTACTGCTTGACAGGGGCAATACCTTGTTTGTTCTTGTATCATTTGTGCATACTTGCTTACTTGCTTGTGTGTGTTATCATTTTATCTTGCATTGTGTATCATTCAGCTCTTTCTTCAAACCATTTTTTTCCTTCATCCTAGCCTATCTTCCACCTTCTTCTTTGTGATATTGTTTGTCTCACGCATTCTGCCTTCTTCCCATCCAATCTTCGAAGCGGGCATCCTATCGTCGTTAAACTTGTACCAGGGGAAAACTGGGTATGTATCATTTTCAGACAATCTTATTCTTTGAAACAACGTGATAAAACACATTGTATCAAAGAGGGGCAAAATGTATACACCTAAAAATGACATGACTTTGTCTAAATAAATATTTTTAATATTTATTTAAGTCTACCTTCCTCTATCAATAAATAAATAATTAAATTTGTTTATTCGATTCATATTTCTCTAAGTTAATTAAATATCAAAATATTTATCTCTTCTAAAGTCAAAATTAAATAAAATCCTTTATTTAATTAAATTCTTCCAAGCAATTAAATAATTCTAAATTATTTAATTAAGTCAAGTCTATTCCTCTAAATTTAAATAAATCATTTAAATTTATTTAAATCCTCTCACTCTCCAAAAATAAAATATAATTAAATATTTTATTTATTCTTCCAAAATCATGTGCAAGTAAATTAAATAAATTTATTTATTTAATTTGCTTTCTTATCTTCCAAATCTTCTAAAAATAAATTAAATAAATTTATTTATTTAATTTGCTTTCTTATCTTCCAAATCTTCTAAAAATAAATTAAATAAATTTATTTATTTAATTTGCTTTTTAATATTCAAATCTTCCAAAAATAAATTCTTCTTGTCACACAAAAGCAAAAGCTGAGTTAACTGATTTAAAGCTATCAACAAAGCTCTTAAATTAGAAAAATATATTCTAATTTAAGAAATGAAAAATCATCCTCATCAAGAAAGCAGTTAACTCAACAAAGCTTATTTTTGAAAGACACATGTCCTCCTTCTATTCACGCACGTTCTCTCGAACATTCTCCTCCATTGATCTTCTTACTCCTTTTCCACTATTGATCTTCTCTCACACAACTCTATAAATACAACCCTCTTCTTCTTCATTTGATATCCATCATTTGAGTAAACTTATGCTGCAAGAACTATAGCGCACCATTGGCACCCCATTTTCATATCATTCATCATCCATCCATTTCATAATGTGTTGAAGTTCATCTTTAACACACCTAGTATCAGAGCCATTTCTCCTTGTCATCTTGAGGAATCGAAGCATGGAAGCAAGCTTCCTGATGGCCATTTTCATCACCGAAAGATCAAGAAAGAATAGGCGAGCAATGGAAATCGTAAGGTAAAAGGTTGTAAGTATCTCATTTCTTATTTTAAATCTCCTTTTATCTCCAAATTCCATTGATGTTTTGGATTTTATTATTCATTTGATTAATCCAATTTTCCCCTTAACACAAGCATCTAAGTATAATTGAACCAAGATGACCTAAGTATTTCTTGTGTATCAACAGACAAGGATTACACATGTATCATGTTTAGACCTCTGATGTCCTCGATGATCATTATGTCGATCATGTCTTTAGACAAGGCTTCACATTACTAAAGATAAACCCACAAGTAGCAAACAAATAAAATAATCATGCCCGTATCATGGTTGCTCTAGTTTTTAGGCATCCTTGAGTGGCGTAGGAGACATGGTAACAAAAAGTTAAAATTTCAAGGCACAACCAATCAAAACAAAACTTTCTTGCATTAGATGTGTCTTCTTGCCATAATGTAGATATAATAACTTGGAGTGTTTAGGTCCTTGTTTGTTTTTCTTTGGATAGGTTGATGTCTTGCGTCAAAATTTCTATTTGGAAGTGTGCTTTGTTGTGCATGTGTGTCTAGTGAAAGGTATCACAATCCTTATTGGTGCCCTCTTAGAACATGTGGAATTATAGAATCCAACTCTATAACCAAGTCAAGGACTTGCCCCTAGTCAGGTAAAGGATCAATTTATTATGGAAGAATGGACAATAGACATGAAGAAACAGGCCCTAAGGGACTGACCTAGTATCTTGGGGGCTCATTGATGATGGCCTTGCCTATGTGACGGTGCAGAGACAACGTAGTTCAGGGCACGGACTGTGTGGACCTAGGACCCAGGTGATGGGAAATGGTGCGGATGCGGATGGACCAGAGATGGGTGATAAGGTATGGAATGGATGGATAGCCTTGGGGGCCCAACAATGTAGGCCTTACCTACGTGACGACGCAGAGGCAACGTAGTTCAGGGGAATAAGATACTAATGATGGACCCTATGACAGGCTGACACTATGGATAGGGTAGTGGATAAACGTTAGGTAATAAGGTGACAATGGTGATAGAGTATCAAGCCATGATAGGTTATCGTTAGGTGGTTTTTGAGAAACGGATATGATCGGATGATGGATAATGGTAGGAAGAATAGATGCAAGGTGATGGTTTCCCAAAGATGGAGGAAGTAGTTTGCCTCACAAAGAGCACATGTTTGCTAGGTTTTCACTACTTTGCCTTTATTGCAACATTTTTGTCTTTTCTCTTTTTTTTTTAATTTTCTGATTGTTTTGCTCCCTTACATTAGGGTTCTCTAGGGATAGAACCGACAAAGATGCATACTGTTGATTGGGTCATCGAACAACTCACCTTCTGATGTGGTAAACTGGTACGCTCCTGATCCATAGGTAGCAATGATTACATAAGGACCAAGCCAGTTGGGTTCAAACTTTCCTTTTTTCTCCCGATCCTGCTGATTGTGGGGATTTTCTTTGAGCACTAGATCACTAACATTAAAGACCCTTAGACAGACTTTGTGATTATAGCTTCTCGACATTCTTTGTTGGTAGGCTTTGAGATGGTTGAAAGCATTCTATCGTTTCTCCTCCAACAGTTCTAACTCTTGTAGTTTGGAAACTCTGTAGTCCTCATTAGTTATAAGACCTTTTAACGACACCCTCAAAGATGGTAACTCGACCTTAATGGGTAAAATGGCTTCAAAACCATAGACAAGGGCATATGGTGTGGCACCTATAGGAGTGCATATGTTGGTTCGATAGGCCCACAGAGCAGTATTTAGTTGCATGTGCCAATCACGGCTGGCATCATTGATAGTTTTCTTGAGGATTTTCAAGATGGTTTTGTTGGATGCCTCTACCTGACTATTGCCTTGTGGGTAGTATGGGGTGAAGAAGCGGTGTTGGATTTGGAACTTATCACTGAGCTCTTGGACATCCTTATTTTTGAAGGGTCTTCCATTATCCATGACTATGGATGAGGGAATTCCATATCGACAAATGAGGTAATTAAGGATGGAGGCAATTTGTTTGTCTGTGACATTGGTGAGTGGGATGGCTTCAATCCACTTGGTAAAATACTCAGTGGCGGTAATAATAAACTTGTCGCCATTAGATGATGGAGGGTGTATTTTTCCCACAAGGTCGAGTCCCCATTGACAAAAAGGCCAAGGTGTCGTTAAAGGCTGCAGTTCCTGAGCTGGTGCATGGATGAGGTTACCATGAATCTAACACTACTTGCATTTCTTGAGAAAATGATATGAATAGGTCTCCATGTCCGTCCAATAGTATCCCAAACGCATGAGTTTCTTAGCTAAGGTAGGACCACTAGAGTGTGAACTCCACAAATTCCTTCATGTACTTCTCGTAAGGCAGTTTGAGATTCATCACATTCAAGAAATCTGAGTAGAGTACCATATAGACCTCGGTGGTAGAGGGTATCGGCAATAATGGTATAACAGGATGTTTGGCAGATAAAGGTTTGGCATTGGTTGTTGGATAGGTCAGTTAATAAGGTGTTACCCTTGAGGTAAGTGTAAATTCTACCATACAAGGGTGAATCAGATCCTACTAGGAGGTGAATGGATTGTGTTTTGGGGATATCATAAGCTAGTTGTGTGACTGACTCCACCAAGAACTCAAAACCTAACTCATTCTCTGGTATATCGAGAAGCGAGGTGATGGTTGCCATGGCATCTGCTACTTTGTTCTCTATGCAGGGAATCTGCTCAAAGGAGATTATCACAAAGTATCCTTTAAAGTCATCTACCATACGCTTGTATGGTATTAGCTTGTCTTCTTTCATCTGATAGTCATCATTTACTTGGTTGATGATGAGTTGTGAATCTCCATAGACATGTAGCTCTTTCACTTTCCACTATGCCGCCATCTTCAGACCAATGACTAAGCCCTCATACTCTGCTATGTTATTTGTGCAAGGAAAAAGTAGATGATAGGACTTAGATATTGTGTCTCCTTGAGGAGTGACTAATAAGATTCCTGCCCCCGATCCATGGTTTGTATAAGACCCATCAAAGTAGAGCTTCCATGCATGTGTTGTGATACTGAAAATTGATTCATCAGGAAACTTGAATGTCATTGGAGTAGTATCTTGCAATGGTGTCTCTGCCAACTGATCTATGATGATCTGACCCTTAATAGCTTGCCTTTCCACATATTCTATGTCATACTCACTTAGTAGCATTACCCATTTAGCTAGGCAGCCTGTTAGAGCTGCTTTGCTTAACAAGTATTTTAATGGATCGATCTTTGCAATTAGCATGATGGAATGTGCAAGCATGTAATGGTGTAGTTTTTGGGAAGCAAAAACCATAGCAAGACAAGACCTTTCAATTTGAAAATATTGTAATTCATACCCCACCAATGTACGACTGATGTAGTAGATTGCCCGTTCTTTGCCTTCATAGTCTTGTTGTGCTAAAAGGGCTCCAAGAGCTGTTGGTGTTGCAGATATGTAGAGATATAGTGGCTTGCCTTGGATAGGTGGCATCAAGATAGGTGGATTCATGAGATACTCCTTCAATTTGTGAAATCCATCTTCACACTTCTCATCCCATCTAAATGGAATGTTCTTATGTAAAGGATGAGTGAAAGTTTGACATTTGTCCACCAGTTGTGAGATAAACTGACGAATTGCCTGTAATTTTCCTTGTAAAGACCGCAGTTGGGTGATGTTCTTTAGTGGTGGCATCTCCATGATAGCTTTTACCTTCATAGGATCTACCTCAATCCCATTGGCTAATACTATGAAACCTAAGAGTTTGCCAGAGGTGACTCAAACACACACTTTTTCAGATTCAATTAGACCTTGAAGTATTCTAACCGCTAAAAGATTTTCTCTAGGACATCTAAGTGAGATTCCCTTGTAAGTGACTTGGCAAGGATGTCATCCACATAGTCTTCCATGGTGATGTGCATCATGTCATGGAGGATAGTAGTCATTTCTCGTTGATATGTTGCTCCTGCGTTCTACAACCCAAATGGCATGGCGTTCTAGTAGAAGGTACCCCATGGACATGTGAATGCTATCTTATGCTAATCCTCTTGCGCTATTCTGATTTGGTTGTATCTAGTGAAACCATCCATAAGAGAGAGCATAGTGTGTCTAGCTGTCAAGTCTACGATGATGTCAATGTTGGGCAATGGGAAATCATCTTTACGACATGCCTTGTTGAGATTTTGAAAGTCATTACACAATTTGACTCTTCCATCAGGTGTTGATATTAGTACAATGTTTGATACCCACTCTGGATAATCGATTGCTCTGATGAACCCTAAATCCAATAGCTTCTTTAGTTCCTCTTTGACTAGCAAGGTGATATGTGGATGCATTTTCCTAAGTTTTTGTTTAATAGGTTTAACTCCAAGATCTAGTGGTAGATGATACAAGATCAAGTCTGGATCTAACTTGGGAATATCTGCATAGGATGAAGCAAAGTTGACCTATTTCTTTTTGAAGAAGGGCACAAATTTCATCTTTTTCACTGGAGATAGAGACTTGGCAAAGTGTAGGATCTTTGGGTGACCTTCTATGTCGATGTCAATAGGTTCTGTAGGTTCTACCACAATTTGTGACTTCTCCTGATACATGTTGTTGGGGAGAGAGTCAAGTCTTCCATTGTCTGACACCTCAGAGAGGTTTTCACCATTAGATGCGTCATTTATTTTTACTTTTTTGGGATCAGACACTGCTGCAGAGTGGTTTTCACCATCAAATCTGTGTTTGATTTTTATATTTTTCAACTAGAAGGCTTGCACCCTCTCCAAAATAAGCTACAATACTGAGTTCTATGGCAAAGCCAACTTTATGATCTCCTGCAGGTAGGTGGTCTCTTCGTTCCATGTAATCAATGTAGGCATCATCATTCAGGAACATGTCTAGTTGGGGGGTTCCTTGTAGATCCCAATTGATAATCTCAAGATGTACCATGGGGAGGGGATCGATAGGTTGATCTGATTTTGTGGGTGTGATGATAAGGATGGATATATGATCAGAATTGGGAGTGATAGGAACAAGGTATGTGATGGTACTCTCTTCAAGATTATCTATCTCATTAGGACTCTGACCTTCCTCGTAAGTTGTTCCCTCCGGAATGGGCAAATCACACTCTACTAGTCTATGCCTTAGAGTTTGTCCCTCATGGTAGGGGCTATAGGTATGAATGATATCAATTCCTTTATCCTCATAGGAATGTTCTGAAAGGTCATCCCATTCGTACTCATTAGAATCTGTATCACTATCCTCTTGGAGGTTATGGATCTGTTCCACAAAACAAGTAGTAGCCTTAGCTTTTCCTTTTCCATTATTTTTGCATCCTATCCCTCTTGTGTCTCAGGCTGATGAGGATGAAGAGGGTTGAATGGGTTCAGTTATTCCTTCTTTTCTCAAGTTGATGGGACCTTGTCCTCCATATCCCATTTTGTGGAAGATAGATTGACCACACCCATAGATTTCTATTGGGAGCTTTGTTTGTTTGTCTCATAGTGTGTCATCTTTGTCTATGTAGAGCCATTATAGAATGTCTCTTTCCTCGCTCTCATCTGATAGGGTGCCCCATTTTACAAAGGGAGCTTTGGACAGTTCACGAGGAGTAGATGGTTTTTGGAAGGGTGTAGGTCACCCAAAGGTTTTCGGAGATAAAGGTATTTTGGCTAAACAAAAGGTATGCTCGATGGAGTACTCTCCTACCCCTGTTTCTTTAATCTTGACCTTCTGCTCTTTGGCCTTTGATGTGGAAGCTTGGGAGCTAGGATCATGCTAGGAGGTGGAAGATGTGGAAGCTCTATTATTAGGGATGATGAAATCTGGCTTTGATTGGATAGTGTTACAGTGTTGAAAAGGATCAAGGTCACCTTGGATGGTGATCTCTTAGCCGTTGTGAGGGAATTTGATACATTGATGATATGTGGAAGGCACAGCTTTCATGGCATGTATCCAAGGTCTTCCTAGGAGAATGTTATATGCGAGCTCCCTGGCAAGGACTTGGCAAATAATTTCTTTCTCCACTGGTCCAATTCTTAATGGTAACACCACAGTTCCTTTGGTTGTCCATTCTTCTTCATCGTAGTCTTTTATTGTGATCTTCTTTCTTGGATCCACTACAGATTTTGAGAACCCCAATGTAAGGATTAATTTTAGCGTGCAAATGTTCAAACCTGCTCCTCCATCAATGAGAACCCTTTTGATGTGATGTTTATTAATGAAGGCCTCAATATGTAATGATGTGTTATGGGGTTGAGATACGGATAGATCATCCTGTTCAATGAATGATAGGATGTTAGGTGAGGTAAGATGACCTACCATGGCTTGAAATTTCTCTTGGGCCAAGTTGGTGGGTACAGTGGTTTCCACTAGGACTTTATCAAGAATCTCTTTGTGGGATGGTGATAGATGCAACAACTCTAATATGGATATATTGGCCAGAGTCTTTTGTAGTTGGTCAATGACGTTGTACTTGATGTGGGGAGATGGTGAGAATGGTGACCTTGGAGGGAGTGTGTGCAAGGTGACTTTCCTATTGCAGGTGGTGATATTGCAATTACATTTGGTGTTGGAATCTGATTATTTGTTAAATGTGAGCACATTGATTTGCGGGATATGCTCTGATATGCAATTAACAGTGCAATCGAACAACACATTCATGTAGTTAGCATCATTGTTCCCATTATTGTGATTTGGCCAGTTGTTATTGTTGTTGTTATGAGTATTCTACCTGTCATGGTTAAGGAGTGGATCCTTGAATGCCACATGTGATTCATTAGAGGGATGATCTTTTGTGCCCACACGATTTTGATCTAGTAAGTCTTGTATGATGTTTTTCAAGCAGATACAGTCACCAATTTTATGGCCTTTGCCTCTATGGTACTCACAAAAATTGGTATCCTTCCACCAAGAAGGTTTGACTTGAGGTTCATAGTCTCTTGCAGTGGGAAGGGTGATCTCATTGTTTGCCACTAATTTTCTCAAAGCAGACTCATATGACTACCCTAGTGGTGTAAATTTTTGTCTAGGATGAAAATTGTATGGTTGTCTCGGTTCATTTGATGAAGGTTTGCTCAGTGTTGCATTATTTGATGCTCCTTTGAGATTTAAAATTGGTTGCTTAGGAGCCACTACTTTAGCATCAATCACTCTGTCGTTGACGATGTTCTTGTTTTTGGTCTAGAATTTTGATTTATCCATGGTATAGTTTGAATTAGGAGTGTCTTTGAATAATTTTATTTGTCCTTTCGCGATCATAGCTTTTTTGATGAATAACCCCATCTCAATGACTTTTTTGAATGAGGTAGGGCATTGGATTTGAATTTGATAGCTTAGATTAGGATTGAGATTATGGACAAACATTTTTGTCATTTGTTTCTCAAGGGCATGATATGAGCACTTGCTTGCAAGTTACCTCCACCTTTGTAAGAAAGTAGCAAAGGATTCACCATTCTGTTGTTTTGTGTTGCAAAGGTCAAGCATGGATACCTTATGTTTGATATTATATGAGAAATGCATGACAAATTTGTTCACTAACTCATCAAAAGTATGGATACTTAGGGGGAGTCGAGAGAACCACTCCATGGCTTGCCCTCCTAGAGATTTAGGGAAGAGTCTCATCAAAAAAGTTTCATTATGGGCAACCTCTAGACATGCGGCAATGAATTCTCCGATATGGTCTCTAGGGTCACCCTTTCCTCTATACTTGTCAAATTTTGGAAATTCAAATCTAAGGGGAAAGGGGATCATGTTCAAGCTCTTATCGAAGGGATATGACAAGATTTCCTCCAATGAATAGTGTTTAGTGGATGTCCCTATTTGGAGGTCCACTAATTATTGTTGTAGGGTTTGAACTTGTTTTGTCAACATGTCTAAAGGTGTGGTTGAGTTTGTGGTTTTCTTTCCTTTGTCTATGCTAAGGGTTCGTTCCTCACATGTGTTGTCTTCATGAGTTTTTTCCTCTTTGGTTTTTTTCAATGCTGTGACATCGAAGTCAGCGGGGAGCTTAACTCCTTGGGTTGCTAGGTAGAGAAAGAACTTCGTAGGGTCTTGGTGGAGTACTTTATCCATCATTAATTGAAATTTTCTATCTTGGAGAGCTTCTTGTAAGTCCTTATGAGATATCTCCTTGTCACTATCATGAAGGGAGGGGACAATTTTGTTGAACATTTCAACCATTTCAATTTGTTTTTGCTTATGTGATCTACTTAGTACCATGCAATGTGATTTAGAATGGAGTGTGGTGAAAATGGATGCTTTGGTAAGATGTGTTTGGAGGTTGTAGTGAAGGGGATACTGGTGGTGATAAGATTTGAACAAGGGTTTTCTTTGATCTATGGTGTCAAAGTGTGTTGCCACAATAATGGGTTACACTTTCTGGGACATCCTGATTTTTGCTGAAATCACATATTTTTAGAAAATATAATGATTTAAGCCTTGAAAAGTTCCATTCAAAGGATTTTAATTGAAGAGGGTTTGATCAAACCCCCTTAGATTCAAACCCCATTGGATAGAACCCCACTAGTTTTAAACCATACCTATAATGGAGTCTCCTCTACACCTATCAAAATGCTGATAAAAAACCACTTTTGATTTACCTTTTGAGGGATCAAATGAATTCATTTAAAATTTATGTTTTGTAAGTATGTAGTCCTTATTATAAGCTTCCCAAAAAGTATAATTTTAAATATGTTTAATTTGATTATTATATTTATTTTTTATTCCTTGTGAATGTAGGTTTTTCACTGAACATCAAGTTCTCTATTCTACACACATCGAAAATTAGTAAATTAGTGAAAAAAAATTCAGAAAAATATCTATGCCTTAGGTATGTATGTCCTTGTTTCAACAAAATAAAATAAAATTGAATTTCAATACATACAGAAAAAGTTATGTTTTACGGAATACGCCTATGTCTAAATTATAATTGGTATGACTTCAAAACTTAATTAAAAAAAAATATTCAACAAAACATTATGAAACCAAATGCATGCCCTATATATCAGTGTTACCAATCTAAATTCAAAAGAATAAGAATTTTATCCTTTGTAGAAAAAATGTTATATGCTAGAGAATACACATCACTTTAAAAAAATGTTGTTTACTATTAAAAACCAGTTATCAAAGGAGACACAAAATAATTTACAATTTAACTCCAAATTTTTTTTTAAAATATATATTTAGAATCTACAAACAAAATCTCACAAATCACTAGTTCACATCATCTTCAAATTCCTAACAGTTTAGCAGCTATAGGTGTCAAAAAGTGAAGATTTAGTTCAAAATGTTGATTTCAATGTCAAGTTTGGCCAAAAAGTGTAACCTATTATTGTGGGATGACCCCATGAACAAGTCGGTCGATACAAAATAGTAGCCAAAAGTAAGGATGGTTGAAATCTAATTACTTGGTAGAGACTAGTTTTGCACCAAAACAAACTAGTGAAGTTCTGAGATAGAAGGATGATAGATCCTGTTAGTGGAGACTTACTAGTGATGCTTGAATCTGATATGATCCAAAAATTGTCTTGTAGTAACCTGGTTTTGATAGTTTGATTTGTTCTTGGGATGTTTTGTGAAATTTTTGATGAGGTGAATGATGGAAAAGAGGGTACGCTGCGAAAATGAATGGGAGAAGTGATTGCATGGTTAATTTGACCTCAGAAATTGATACAAGACTGAAATGGGTGTTCAAAAAGGTAGGTGTTTTTCTGACAAACTATACGGAAGTACTCACTATGACAAATGTGCAGGAACAAAGGGTATACGCATAGCAACATGAAACAAAACCACAGATCTAGTGAAAAGTTGATGCTCTAGAACAGAGTATAAATGTGCAACTTCAGGAAGTATATGTGCAAGTATGGTGAAAAAGTAGATGCGTAGCAGAATTGTGTAAAAGCATAGTAGAATATAGATGTTCAGCAGGGTGAAGCAAATGTGCAGCAAAACTATGAAAGTGCAGCAGAAAATAGATGCACAACAGGGTGAAGTAAATGCACAGGAAGATGAAGTAGATGCACAGATCTGTGTTGTTTTACTTGATTTTGACTGTTTTTGACTTGGTAAAGGCATGTTTTTCAATGTTTTTTGGGTTCTTTTTTTGAATGTTGCTCTTTTTTGATTTGTTTCTTTGATTATGGCAAGAAAGACACATCACACATAATATTTTCATGATTGTTTGATTTTTTCTTTTTTAATTTATTTTTATTACAACGCAAGCACAATCCTAAGTTGATAAGGACAGTATTCAATGAGTTCCAACTTGGTTTTTACACTAGCCACTTGCATAAAGGCGGACAACTAATAATTTGGTAGCACCAGCTCCCCTCCACGGCACTCACTTCTCACGCATACCAAGTTATAGTTCCTCCAAAGAGTTGAACTTTTTTGTCTCTACACTAAATAAGTATATGACGTTGGACAGCTCTGGAGAATGTTTTCCTCCTGTGTCACCAAATAAGGGATTTTGGCGTACTATAACAAAAGGATTTTAGTCAATGCATCCATTCGGATGATTACACGTGCAACCATTCACTTTGATAAGAAGGCTTCCCAGCCTACAGAGGTTATGCTCCACAAGGTTTTGGGAGAAACATTGGTTGGTGTAATACAACAACACCCATCACTTGGAACTTTCATCACAAACACAATTTATTTATAGTGACTTGGAGGTACTTGGCTTTAGCCATTATCACATAAGGTCATCCCACTTCGAAGGAAGGAATTCCAAGGGCAAACCTCTCTAAAGGTAAGACATGTGAAATGATGATTCTAGCATTTTGGTCACCCAATTAAGGGGAGAGCATAGTCCTGTCATCATTCCAAAATCATAGAAAACGCTAGTTCTTTCCTCCTAGTAAAAAAGAGAAAAACTAAATGAGTTACTCTATCAGGCACATAAGATTTGTTAACTTTGAAAAAAGCCTTTTGAGACTAATTGTTCAATTTTAATCCTCCTAGTTGGGACTATGTTCAAGTTGTGATGCAACAAGTACAAATTACTTCCCTCCTATTTAGATCTAAGTGAAATTTGCATGAACAACAATTACTTCTTTCGCTATTTAGATCTAGATGAGAGTTAACCATGCAACTATATGCCTGACCATCTCTTAATCTGCAAAGGGGGATCTAATAGTATTCCTGCAAATGATGTTAACGTCAAAAATTTCCTGAGAAATAGCTCAAAAACCCTAGCAGAATAAATGCACAGATACAATGAATGAATGCGTAGTAACAGAGAATAAATGTGCAAATACAGTGAATGAATGCGCAGAAACAGATGCATAGTAACAGAGAATACATGTGCCGTAGAAGTGAGTGGATGTGCAGATTTGACAGATGCGCAGTAACAGAGAGTAGATGCACCGTAACAATGAGTAGATGTGCAGATTTGACAAATGCACAGCAACAAAGAGTAGATGTGCAGTAGAATATGATGAATGTGTATAAATGTCATGTGTACGGATTCTAACACAAAAACTCAATTTTGAAGTTAAATTGGGGCAAGGGTCCCATGGTGGGTGCCCAAAATGTTATCAGAAAAATGGGAACAATTGCATAAACAACTAATAATCCAATAATCTCAATGAAATTAAAACAAATAAGATCAAACACAAAGAAAACAATACCTTGTAAACCTTTCTATTCAATGACTTCCATTGGTCTGATATCTCGAATTGATCTCGTGTATGAATAGAGCGCTCAAAAGGTGCACTTCCTTGCTTTTTTCCAAGATGACAATGGAGAATGGCTATTGATAGGTTTTGCAATGAAGAGGATCTTCACAATAGAATGATAATGGTGATAATGGTGTGACAATTTGATCTCAAGCTAAGGAGTGATTTGTGCCAAAGGCATGTTGTGATTCCTGTAGAGTAAGTTTATAAAAAGCTTGGATGGATCAAATGGAGGAATAGGGGTTGTATTTATAGTTTTGTGATCAGTGTAGAATGAATAAGAAGATCAATGGTTGAGGAAATTTGATAGGATGTGCGCGAATAGGGAGAGGACAAGTGTCCTGCTCCTTCATACATCAGGGGACTTAACAAAATAGATTGAGGAGTTAACTGAGATGACTGACCAGTTAACAGAATAGATTGGGGAGTCAACAGAATAGATTAACCAGTTAATAGAATAGACTAATCAGTTAAGTGAATTGATTGAAGAGTTAATTGATTTGACTGGAGGATAAATAAGACATGTGGGTGAGGGGATATTAGCTAATTAAATATAAAAATATTTAATTACATGTGCATGTGGATTAACTGAATTATTCTTGGTATTAATTCAATTTTGGAGGAAATAGATAATTTAAATAAATAATTGGATTTATTTAAATATAGAGAATGAGAAGAATTAATTAAATAAGCTGGTATTATTTAATTTAGAATGATTTTAGAAGAATATGGATGATATAATTAAATAAATGATTTTATTTAATTTTTTGGAGAAATATGAATCAAATAAATAAATTGATTTATTTATTTATTGATAGAGGAATTTAAAATGAAATAAACATTTAAAATATTTATTTAGCTAGAGTCATGTCATTTTTAGGTGTATAGACTTTCATGTCATGAAGAGGTCTGGGGAAGTGTAATTGCTTCATGGTTGGGTGGGCAAGCACCTGAGCCATGTTCCTGTCTCTCAGCTCACAGGAGAACCATTTGGTTCATGGTGATTGGAGAGTGTATTAGTTTATTTTATTTGTTGTACATGATTATTGTAATTTGTACTTGGATGTATTATGGCATGAATTCCAATGGACTTTGTATATTATTTTATAGTGCTATCACCTGGATTGAGCATGAGACTTTTGTTGATTCATATTTATGAGATTTATCTTTTACTTGTGAAGTTGTAATTAAGCAGATTAATTACCTCATTTTATTTTCTTTATTATGATGTAATTTAAATGGATTATTTACTAAGTCATTTATTGTTCTAATGGTTTGAGTGGCTTTACACACATTGGGGTTGGTTTAGTAAGTATGAAGAATTTAATGGTGGGAAGGTGTACCTGGGTGATGACTCTCACCTGAAGATCATTGGTTGTGGAAGAGTCTTGATTTGATTCCCTGATGGACGAGTGAAGGGGATCAATGGTGTTTTGCATATCCCTAGTTTTTCATGGAACCTTCTTTCTGTAAGTAAGTTGAATGATGTGGGTGTGCAGGTTGTCTTCTTGAATGGAGGACGCAATATGACGAGAGGAGCTATGGTGCTTACTAAGGGTATGCGGAGAGGTACTCTGTTGCAGCTGGATGTATGCACTGTTTAGTGCAATAGTTCTTCTATTTCAAAGAAGAGAGCTTTAGATTCTTCATCCTCACCATTGGAACCAACAGCGAAGATGTGTGTTGCATCTACTCCCGATGGTCGTGCTTTCTGGGTACCTAAGGGTGATCATGCTTTGGAGATGAAACTTCCTACTGAGAAGACAATGTTATGGCATGAGAGACTTGGTCATATTGGTGAGAAGGGTCTTAGAGCCCTGAAAAATAAAAACTTTGTCAAGGGGTTAAATGATTGTAATCTTGAGTTTGATTTTTGCAAACATGTGTATATGGAAAGCAAAACCGTGTTTAGTTTTATACTAGTTCTCACAAAATATTCTAAGGTGTTGGATCTAATTTATTCTGATGTGTTTGCTCCTATGAATGTTCCTTCAATTTCTAAATCTATATATTTTGTATCATTCATTGATGATTATAGTAGAAGGACATGGGTTTATTTCCTTAGAAGAAAATATGAAGCCTTTAGTCAGTTCAAAGAGTTTAAAGCTTTTGTAGAGAATCTGATTGGTAAAAAGATTAAGTGTTTGAGGACTGACAATGGTGGTGAGTTTTGTTTGGAAGATTTCGAGAAGCTATGTAAAGAACATGGGATCAAGAAAGACATAAGAAAACTCCATACATCCCTCAGCAAAGTGGAGTTGCAGAGAGGATGAACAAGACGTTGAAGGATAGGGCTAGGAGTATGCTTAGTGGAGCTAGCCTCGAACAGAAGTTTTGGGCTGAAGCTATAGCCACTGCCTACTACTTGATTAATAGGTCTCCTACTTCAATGCTTGTTGATAACACACCCATGGAGGTGTGGTCTAGTAAAAATCCTCAATTGATACATCTTCAAGCATTTGGTTGTGAGGCATATGCACGTGTGCCTAAGGATAAGAGGTCAAAATTAGAGAACAAGGTTGGCTATGGTGTAGGTGTGAAAGTATACAAACTTTAGGATCCTATGGCCGAGAAATTCCTATATAGCAGAAGTGTTATTTTTAGAGAAGTAACTCCTCTTGTTGTTCTACAGCCAAAAGAGAAAGAAAAGAACTTGAGGATGTGGTTCAATTTCCTTCTACCCCTAAGAAGACTGAACTGGAAGCTCCTATTAGACATGATGATGAGGAGAACTTTAGCAGCTCTGAAAGTTCAGAAGAAGAAGAAGAACCTCAACCTCAACTTTTGAGGAGGTCTACATGGATTAGGAGGAAACATGAGAGGTTTGGTTATTCATTACTTGATTCTATTTGTATTTTTGTCTTGATTTCTAACACTGGTAATCCTAGAACTGTGAAAGAGTCTATAGGTATGAAATATGTAGGTTTCTAGAAGGAGGGAATGGAAGAGGAGATAGCTTCTTTGGAAAAGTATAATACTTTGGACGTGATGCCTTTGCCTGAGTGAGTATAAACCTATTGGATGCAATTGGGTGTTCAAAAATAAATTTGGTGTAGATGGTAGTGTTGAGAAATATAAGGCTAGATTAGTTGTGAAGTGGTATTCTCAGGTGGAGAGAATTGACTATGGTGAGATTTTCTCTCTCGTTGCAAAGATGACATCTATTCAGTTCCTATTATCTCTTGCAGTAGCGTATGATCTAGAAGTGGAATAGATGGATGTGAAGACAACATTCCTTCATGGTGATTTGGAGGAGGAAATTGATGTCATAGCTAGAGAACTACATGGTGAAAGATAAAGAAAATATGGTTTGCAAGTTGAAAAAGTCTTTGTATGGTTTGAAACAATCTCTTAGGATGTGGTACCAGAAGTTTGATGCCTTTGTGTTGAGTATTAGATTTCTGAGGTCAAAATTAGATCATTGTGTTTATTACAAGTTTGACAATGATTGCATTCTCATTATTGCATTGTATGTCGATGATATGTTACTAATTGGGAATGGTAAAAGTTTGATTTCTTATTTGAAGTCTTAGTTGTCAGCACAGTTTGAAATAAAAATCTAGGGGCAACTCGGTACATTTTGGGGACAGAGATCAGAAGAGATAGAGAAAACAAAAAGCTTTGGTTAGGCCAAAGTAAGTATGTTAACACTGTGTTGGAGAGATTCAGCATGGTAGATTGCAGACCTTTGATTGCTCCTATTATGATGGGGAAAAAGTTATTTGTTGCAAATTGACCAAAGTCTCTTTCTGAGACAAAGGATATGAGCAGATTTCCTTATGCTAGTGCAGTTGGTAGTTTGATGTATGTGATGGTCTATATAAGACTAGACATTGCCCAAGCAGTGGAAGTCCTTAGTCGATTTATGGCTAATCCTGGACAGGTACATTGGGATGCATTGGAGAGAGTGTTTAGATATTTGTGGGGTACTTCCAAGTATTCCTTATACTATCATGGTTATCCTACTAGATCTCAACATTCTTTGAATATTCGTGAGTATATGGATTCTGATTGGGTAGGTGACATTGACATTAGGAGATCCACCAGTGCTTATGTGTTCACTATGTTTGGCAGTGCTATTAGTTGGATGAGTAAGTGGCAACTTGTGGTCGCTTTATCCATGACAAAAGTAGAGTACATGGAAGCTGCTCATGCTTGTAAGGAAGCCATTTGGCTTAAGATATTATGTTCTGACATTGGTTTTGATGCAGTGAATATTACCATTTGTTGTGACAGTCAGAGTGCCCTATGTTTGGAAAAGATTCCTAATTTCCATATAAGGAAAAAACATATTGATGTCATTTACCATTTTGTTCGTGACATGGTAGAAAATGGGAAGGTGAATTTGGAGAAAGTTGACACTTTGACAAATGTTACAGATTTGTTGATAAAGCCTGTGAGCATGGAGAAGTTTAGATGGTGTTCTGAGTCTATGGGCCTCTTGGCCCCTATCCTATCATTCTATTGGCTCTTGAAAGGTATTTGACAAGTGGGAGAATGCTGGGAATTAAGGTGTTTGAACCTTTGCAGTTCCTAGCATTTATTATTAAATTGTATATTTATTTTTGCATATTATTGTAATTTTTTATGCAAATCTTATTTTGTCACTTTGTGGGAGTTAGCACGGTGATGTGTCATCCTATATGGAAGGTGACTAGATGTATTTTTGTCCTCGTATGAAGAGATAGGTGTCCCACTTTGTGGTAGAAGTCTTTTTGACACCATTGATCAAAGAAAACGCTTGTTCAAATCTTATCACCACCAGTATCCCCTTCACTACAACATCCAAACACATCTTACCAAAGCATCTAATTACACCCCACTCCATTCCAAATCACATTGCATGGTACTAACTAGATCGCAGAAGAAAAAACAAATTGAAATGGCTGATAGATTCCTATGGTAGAATCTATGACATGTAAGAGCCAAAAATAGAAGATTCTATGACAGGTGTGACAAGTGTCAAGAAGCATCTTTGCATGGAGAAGGTAGGTGCCCAAGTTTGACTATGACAAGTTGTAAGAGAATCCACTATTAATAGTCAATTATGATAGATTCTCTTACAGCTATAAATGGTCATATATGACAAATTTTATGACATTGTAAGAGCATTAGTCATACCTTTTTTGGGCAAATTTGGGGGGCCAAAGTTTGGGGGTTGTAAGGGATGAAAGGGAATCTCTTACAAGTGACATTCACATGTTTTATGGCCGTGGAAATTGGGCCATATGGATTTGGATGAGATTCTTGTGTTGACTTGCTCTAGAAGCTACCTCCATTCATAGTACTTCTCTATTTATGCAGGTGCTTGGAGTTGGAGTTGCATAGTTGATTTGCAAGTACTATTATGCTGTTAGAATTTCTCCAGAATACTACAACAGTGGTGAACTCCTAAAAGAGCTTGGCTCTATGATTGTATTGTAACCATTATTTGATTATTGAATAATGCATTGGGTTGTTCTTTGGAGTGTGGGGTATTTTTTACCTGAAAAAGTTTTCCCCATGTACATCTTGTGTTATTGTCATGTCAATCTGATTTATGTTTATGTTTCTCCTTAACGTTAACTGAAAAGATTAAAAATTTGCATAACACTCCCCTCATTAGTTTGGTGTAGGAAGCTATTCCGTGTACCTTGCTTCCTTTCAATATTTATGTGCATGAAATCCTAGTTTAGTTGAATTATATGTATGATTTTGATCATTAATGTAATCTTCATTCACACATTTATCTAACCTAGTTGTTTGACCTAGGTTGTGTTTGTAGTTGTGGGATTGGATGTAGGATTGAAGGAAGTGAATGTATTGTAATTTTTTTCAAAGATAATACAACTTGACCTCTTTTCCTAGTGGAGTTTTTTTATCCGAAAGGGTTTTCTCTACGTAAACAATGTGTTGTGAGATTCTTATGTGTTTGTTGATTTTCTTGTTACTGATTTTATATGCTTTAATCTCCTTTTGACATTTTACGGATTAAATTTTAATATAATTTCAGATTTCTATATTATAGTGGTTTGCCTTCATTTCTAACATCATTAACTCTTTTGAAGTGGTTCTAACTTTCCTTGAATTTGAAATGTGGATAGTGGTGATTGTATTTTTGCACCATTTAAAAAAATTTAGGATCACTGAGTTTCATATCAGAATAAGATTTAACATTGATTTGACAAGGATTCATGATGTGTGAGAGTCATTAGAGGAACAGCGGTCACTAGGGTTTGAAAATAGCATGTTGCCCAAGAATTAAATATGATGGAGTGACTTAGATATATCATGATGTATTCATGAGAAGGCTCATATGGCAATACATAGTGGTGGCCTATTTAGAGAATCAAATGCAGCATCAGTCATATTAAAGTTAGCCTCTCACAGGAGTCTCATTCATGAAATCATTGAGCACAATGCATGAGGAATGTAGTGTCTTTTATCATTATGACGTTTTAAATACAAGACAAAAGAATGGTACAGATTCAAGTCTTAGGCATTCAACCTATTCTATATGGTATATGGTCAAGGCAAGATTCATCCTATGAAGAAGGCTCAACTCCAACTCATTAGTGATGGCGCTGTTTAGTTATGGGTGGAGGAATTGCATATATTTTAGTATCTCTAAAGTGGATATGATCTGCAGTTTCAAAAGAGAGGCTCAAAAAGAATAGAGAATATACTCATTTGAAGAGGCCTGTGCCATGCCCTACACCATAGCATCAGTATCATAAGGCACTTTTTGACATAACCAGTCAATGGAAGGCGGAAGGCTCATTTACAAATAATGCCTCTTCTTTAAAAATGTTGCCACTGCATAAACAAGGTGGATTGGTATTCAAGACTCAAACTGATCATGAGAAGTCATTGCAGTTCAAAATATGACACCGCCTGTGTCAAACAAGACATCACCGTCTAAAGGAGTTGCTATATATCACAAGACACAGCATATGAGGAAAGAGTAAGATGATTGTGCGGCCTCTCACAATGTAGGTATGGTGTGAGTTACAACTATCAAGAGGCACAGTCTAATGAAGTTGGCACGGTCCAGAATGACAGGAGTAGCGACTTGGGTTTCATATAGTAGGAACCATCATTTAAGTGCATTTTAATAAGACGCTGCTATAAAGACTCAAGCACCAGTTTACTCTATGAAATCACTACCAAAATGAGGTGTGACCGTCAAATAAAAGTCATAGCTACTTGAATGGTGCAGCATCTCCATGAGTATAAGAGCACTCTAATTGCAATCCAAGGCTCAGCTAAATGAAAGATGGTGCTGCCCATAATGATGGGACTTGCAAATAAGGGAGTTTCTTGTATCAGCAACAAGGCACAGATCAAGCAAATTTTTAGTAGATACCACAAACTTTATATTGGCTCAGCCTCCTCATTCAAACGCCGCCAGTAATAAATGATGATCGCCATAAACATGAAGATTAGCCTCTCCTCCAAAATATGAGGCACAATGCAGCTAGAAAAAGGCACGATGTCCCTGTGAAATCAAAATAAGGATGCCTTTTTCTTTAGACACATCAATGATGGTGCTGCCTCTATATGGTGATAAGAAGGTCTTCTGAAGCTCAAACAAAGTTCTGATTATGGTTAACACTGCCAATAAGGATGTATCAATCAGTGATGGCGTTGCCACATAGAGTTTCAGCATCACTTTTTAAGAACAAGTCATATGCAAATAAGAATGGTGCTTAGAAGAGTTTTAAGATCCAGCTGCTACAAAGTTTCAGCTCAACAGTTATCAAGTAAGGATTGGCATGTTTATCAAGTGCTAGCATTCAAAGTTGATGGCTCTAGCATATGAGATAGATGGCTATCCATAAGAGGAATTCTCATTATGATCAGTACAAGCTTTATTGTTTGGGGTGAATATCAAATCTGAGAGGCATTGCCAAGCCTTGAGTATGATGGCGCATTCATAAGAGATGTCAAAATAGTGACGCGGTCTTTAGAAGGAAGGCATTGCCATAGCCACAGCGCAGAAAGTAAATGAGCAACATTCATTAAGGGTGACACCAATTTCATAGAGGATCGGTCAACAAGCAAGGACAAATAGAAGCATAGCATAGCCATAGTCATGGAGTGATGAAAGGAGGATCTCAGTGGTCTAAAAGAAGCAGCCTCCATAGTGGCATGATGAGAATGAGTCACTCAGTTAGAGATGAAACCACATGGAAGCATATCTTCAAAACAAAGCCATAGAAGTAGCCCAATAGAAGATGATAGAAAGCAACAAAGAGGCATTTTAATAGCAGATCAAACAAGTTGTGTTTGACTACAAGGTGCAACATCTATAGACAATGAGTATGGTGCATTTTTACAGAGGTATACAGGAGTTTTCAGGCTAAGAAAGCAACAAAGAGGTACGACCTCTAAAGAAAAGCTAGCAATGAATACCATGGCAAGCATCCTACAAAGAAGATCCATGACCTTAGGGCAAAGGCGCCACCATGCTTCGTAACATGCAGAGACACAACAAATATAGTAACACTCAGCAACCGTCCAATTGAAGCAAATCAATGGCTTGGGTTAGAAGCTGAAGCAAGATCACCAGAGGCCGACACTTGGAGACACAAGAGTATAAAGAAGAGCACCTCAAAAATCATTAGAAGCCTCCACGTGGGGGAAGCATCACAGAGAAGGCTCATTCAAGAATGATGCAGAGACTACCAAATGGCACAAGCCGAGGATGTTTGAAAGTTTCTTAAAGGGCACCAGAAATAGCCACGTGGGGCAAGTAGAGGAGAGAAGAGGAAATGAATTCTTTTGATTTTAATAAATGTATCAAATGAGGTCACGGGGAGTTTATGAAGGATAGGAGTCTTTTATTAAAAATATGGTGGGGCCTCTTCTATTAAAGTTAAGATTTAATATTAATTTGAGTTCTCTTTCATAACTCACGGGATTAAATATATTTTAAGTAATATATAAGAAGTTTTTTATTAAATGTGATGGGTCCCTTATCCTGATATGAAGAGGAAGCTTTATTATTTTATTTTGACTCTTCACGGGAAACAACAAAATGAAAACCCTAGATGATACACAGCCACTTTATTTCTTTTTCATAAGCAAGCTATAGGAAGCAAGAAGAGGCGGCGGGAGAATTTTCTTCTCACATAGACCAAAGAGAAATGAGACACAGATACAGCCAGTTCAGTTACCATTTTCAATTGTAGCCACAGTTTAGTTTCGAATCACAATTTATTTTGCCAGGTTTGTGCCGGATTTCATGGAGTTAGTTGTAGATTTTCAGAGAGATAGTTAGAGATATTTTGACAAATGAGTACCAGTTTCAGTTGCAAGAGGATCTTCTGAGATTCATTTTTCAGGCTTACAAAAGGACAAATCCAGGTTAGTTTAAAAGGAGTTCTTCATATATAGAGTTCTTCAAAGTAGTTCATGGACAGAGATTTTTTTTTAGCAGCAGAAAACAGAGTTTTTTCTTGCCTTAACAGTTTCTCTTTCAGGAGGATTGTAATAGTTTATTCTGTGCAGCAACTTTTGCCTCTATAACCTATTATCATTCAAATAAAGAGTCAATGTTATGTGCATATTGGAGTTAATCTTTGTTTCTTGTTTCTGATTTCTCTGTTTATTCTACCTCTGTTAGATCTGCTTACAAACTAGTTTTAATCATACATTTTACTCTTTAAATTTCCAGATAAATCTTTCAAGCTTTAACATTGTGCAACTGAGTTTTAAATTTGGTGGATCGCCTTAGATTTAGGCATTTATTTCTGCAAATCTTGTTTTCTTTATAACTTTTTCCCAAACCCCATTGAAAACGAAAGAGCCAGCTTCCTTAAAACCTGGAGGTCACTCTGAGAGGCATTCCCACATTTCAAAGTTTCCCATGTTGTTGCTAGATTAGACCCGTAAATTTATGCATCAATAGTTTTTGGCATGCTTAGTGGGACTGGAATCAAAGACTTGGGTCTTTGTTTTTAGTGAATCTTTGCCCTGTATTTTGTGGTTTTGATAGAAAATCACAGAAGTATCTGCTTATAGGAGCATGAATAATCCATCTGGCGACTCTACTAGTGAATCTTTCACAGATATTTGCTCCTGCAGATCATGGGAGCCCCTGGTATCTATGTGCACCTAAATATTCAAAGAGATCTACCTTTTGTGACTTGGGATTCAAGTCCTCTTATTCTTCAGCAGCAAGGTCAAGTTCATAACACAGCTTGCAAGGCATTACCTCACTTTCTTGGAGATGGCTCTGTTTGCCCTGTAGATCACATTCAAGATGTTGCAAGTTTATGCGTTGTTCACAATGTCACAACTGAGAATCACGCTCTCTTGTTGCTTGCATCTTCCCTAAAAGGCAAAGCAAAAGAATGGTACAGAAGCTTGCAGCCTGGTTCAATCACTGGATGGGATCAACTTGCTGGACTCATCTATAATCAGTTCAGAGATAGGATGGACGTCAGCACTCTCACCCATAATCTCATCACCATCAAAAGGCATCCAAGGGAACCCATACATGATTTCAATTCAAGATTTGACAAGGTATGGAAAAAATTTTCTATAGACATGAGGCCCCCTCCAGTCTTTGCTTTCTTGTATTATTTAAAAGCTTTAGACCCTGAGATATCTGTGATGATCCAAGCCCTAGGAGGTGAAACTTTGCCTCAGTCATATGATCTTGCCATTAAGGATGAAAGTAATCTCATAGTGTCTGGTAAACTGCCTCCTCTACCCTTAAAATAGCTGATGCCTCATGCAAATACCCTATCTCACGTCCTTTCTTGTAGCCAGATGCATACAAATTTTAGTCCACCCACCCTCCCTATTGATTTACCAAATCATGAGGAGATGAGTGATGTGAAAGAACTAATTAAAACCCTCTCTTATGAGATCAGTGAGTTAAAAGGTCAAGCTATGTACCCTGTCGATCCATATGTCATGCCTCCAGATCTTTATGAATAGCCATACCAGTGTGGTCTTATTACAGAAAAAATCCTTCCTCATAACAAGGCACTACCCTACTATTTTGAAAATTATCCTTTACAAGCCACCATAGCTGCAAATCAGCCTATAGAAGCCATTGACCAAGTTCTCTGTCACTTTGACATCCAAGAAGAATCAAGTATCAAGAATCAAATTACAAAAAAGAAAGTGGCTCCTATGTGTCTTTCTGGTTACCAACATCAAGCACTTGTGGCAAGGTGTGATCTAGAGTTACTGTTAAATCTTAAATTAGATTCAGAAGATGCTTATAAAGTGAGGCTTCTAGAAGCTGAAAAGTACCACATGAGGGGCATTGAAGCTAAAAAGTACTGGGTCAACAATGATGCATAGCTTGGACCTTATCTTGAGGAAGAGGATGTAAGAGAGTCTATTGCAGAGTCTATCAAGAGTGAGTGTCTTTATTTCAACCATGAGGTTTCACACCTGGAAGGAGATAGCATAGATATGCATTTGGGCAAGATGAGGATTTATTCTCAATTTTGCAACAAGGTTATCAAATTCTTGATGCAGAGGATCCTGCTATTGAGCATATGCATGGTTCATTTACAAAGCCTCTTATAGCAGATTATGAGGAAAATCTTAAAGAAAAGGTAGATGCAAGAGATGATATGTTCTCCATTCTTGCAAATGGTTATTGTCTTCTTCTTGATGAAGTTTTGCCTCTACAAGATGATGAGATCTGGAGAGACATTTGCCACACTACAAAGCCACATATGATGTCACAAACTGAGTTAGATTCTACACCTTTCTTCTTGCATAGAGGAGTCCCGGTCAGATTTAAGAATATTATGGCCAGTTTTGTCACCTGCAGGCTTGATTTTGATGCCATCACAAGTCATCATCTGTTGAAGGACCTGCAAAAATGGTCATTGATAAAGTTCAGTTGGTAGAATCTTTCAAATGCAACTAGAAAGAAGAGCTTCAGTGTTTTATTTTCTCTTCCCACCCTCTGATGAAGCAAGATCAACATGCAGATCAGCATGACTGGTGTTTTGAAGCAAAGAGAGAATCTCCGAAGTGTAGAGAAGTAAAAAGGTACAAAATATTGTTGTATTTCTTCATACAGTTTATCTGGTTCATTTTAAGTTTGATGTGGATAAATTGGAGCAACATAATCAAATATGGTAGTTATTTCGTTGTCCCGGTGAATGGGCATGTTCCCTTGTGTTTCAGTTATCAGTGATTTAGCTTCAAGGTTCAGAATAATTGCTACAGTGGTGGCATGATTTTCAGTTCAGTTAGTTTTGTGTTTCAATAATGTTGGTTGCTGCCATAAGAACATGCTTCAATCTCAGTAGTTGGGCATTTTTAGTTTCATGATGTTTCAGTTTCAGAGATGTGACTCTATGCCCAATTGATAAGATACTAGTTTGCAATCAGAGATTCTAGATTCAAGTGAGCAGGCTCACTTCCCCTGCAAGTCGCCAAGAACTGGTGATTGTATTTTTGCACCATTTCAAAATTTTCAGGATCACTGAGTTTCATATCAGAATAAGATTTAACATTGATTTGACAAGGATTCATGATGTGTGAGAGTCATCAGAGGAACATAGGTCACTAGGGTTTGAAAATAGCATGTTGCCGAGGCATTAAATATGATGGAGTGACTTAGATATATCATGATGCATTCATGAGAAGGCTCATATGGCAATACATAGTGGCGGCTTGTTTAGAGAATCAAATGCAACATCAGTCATATTAAAGTCGGCCTCTCACAGGAGTCTCATTCATGAAATCATTGAGCACAATGCATGAGGAATGTAGTGTCTTTTATCATTATGACATTTTAAATACAAGACAAAAGAATGGTACAGATTCAAGTCTTAGGCATTCAACCTATTCTGTATAGTATATAGTCAAGACAAGATTCATCATGTAAAGAAGGCTCAACTCCGGCTCATCAGTGATGGCACTATCCAGTTATGGGTGGAGGTGTTGCATATATTTTAGTATCTCTAAAGTGGATATGATCTGCAGTTTCAAAAGAGAGGCTCAACAAGAATAGAGAATATACTCATTTGAAGAGGCTCGTGCCATGCCCTACACTATAGCATCAGTATCAGAAGGCACTTTTTGACACAGCCAGTCAATGGAAGGCAGAAGGCTCATTTGCAAATCATGTCTCTCCTTTAAAAATGTTGCCACTGCATAAACAAGGTGGATCGATATTCAAGACTCAAACTGTTCATGAGAAGCCGTTGCAGTTCAAAATATGACATCACCTGTGTCACACAAGATGTCAAGTCTAAAGGAGTTGCTATATCACAAGACACAACATATGAGGAAAGATTAAGATGATTGTGCAGCCTCTCACAATGTAGGTATGGTGTGAGTTACAGCTATCAAGAGGCACAGTCTAATGAAGTTGGCACGGTCCAGAATGACAAGAGTAGTGGCTTGGGTTTCATATAGTAGGAACCGTCATTCAAGTGCATTTTAATAAGATGCTACTATAAAGACTCAACCACCAGTTTACACTATGAAGTCACTACCAGAATGAGGTGCAACCGTCAAATAAAAGTCACAACTACTTGAATGGCACACCATCTCCATGAGTATAAGAGTTTCTTGTATCAGCGACAAGGCACGGATCAAGCAAATTTTTAGTAGATACCACAGCCTTTATATTGGCTCAGCCTCCTCATTCAAACGCCACCAGTAATAAATGATGATCGCCATAAACATGAAGATCAGCCTCTCCTCCAAAATATGAGGCACAGTGCAGCTGGCAAAAGGCACGATGCCCATGTGAAATCAAAATAAGGATGCCTTTTTCATTAGACACATTAGTGATGGCACTGCCTCTATGTGGTTATAAGAAGGTCTTCTGAAGCTCGAACAAAGATCTGATTATGGTTAACGCTGCTAATAAGGATGTATCAATTAGTGATGGCACTACCACATAGAGTCTCAGCATCACTTTTTAAGAACAAGTTATATGCAAATAAGAATGGCACTCAGCAGAGTTTTAAGATTCAGCTACTACAAAGTTTCAGCTCAACAGTTATCAAGTAAGGATCGGTGTGTTTATCAAGTGCCAGCATTCAAAGATGATGGCTCTAGCATATGAGATAGATGGCCGTCCATAAGAGGGATTCTCATTGTGATTGGTACAAGCTTTATTGTTTGAGACGAATATCAATTATGAGAGGTGTCACCAAGCCTTCAGTATGATGGCGCATTCATAAGAGACATCATAATAGTGGCACGGTCTTTAGAAGGAAGGCGTTGCCATAGCCACAGCACAGCAAGTAAATGAGTAGCATTCATTAAGGGTGACACTAATTTCATAGAGGATCAGTCAAAAAGTAAGGACAAATGGTAGCATAGCATAGCCATAGTCATGGTGCGATGAAAGGAGGATCTCAGCGGTCTAAAAGAAGCAGCCTCCATAGTGGCATGATGAGATTGAGTCACTCAATTAGAGATGAAACCGCATGGAAGCATATCTTCAAAACAACACCATAGAAGTAGCCTAATAGAAGATGATAGCAAGCAACAAAGAGGCATTTTAATAGCAGATCAAAGGAGCTGCGTTTCACTACAAGGTGCAACATCTATAGACAATGAGTAGGGTACAGTTTTACAGAGGTATACAGGTGTTTTTAGGCTAAGAAAGAAACAAAGAGGTACGACCTTTGAAGAAAAGATAGCAATGAATACCATGGCAAGCATCCTACGAAGAAGATCCACGACCTTAGGGTAAAGGTGCCACCATGCTTAGTAACATGCAAAGACACAACAAATATAGTAACACTCAGCAACCATCTAATTGAAGCAGATCAATGGCTCAGGTTAGAAGCTGAAGCAAGATCACCGAAGGCCGACACTTGGAGACACCCGAGTATAAAGAAGAGCAGCTCAGAAATCATTAAAAGCCTCCACGTGGGGGAAGTGCCATAGAGAAGGCTCATTCAAGAATGATGCGGAGACTGCCAAATGGCACAAGCCGAGGATGTTTGAAAGTTTCTTGAAGGGCACCGGAAATAGCCACGTGGGGCAAGTGGAGGAGAAAAGAGGAAATGAATTCTTTTCATTTTAATAAATGTATCAAATGAGGTCATGGGGAGTTTATGAAGGATAAGAGTATTTTATTAAAAATATGGTGGGCCCCTTCTATTAAAGTTAATTTTTAATATTAATTTGAGTTCTCTTTCATAACTCATGGGATTAAATATATTTTAAGTAATATATAAGAAGTTTCTTATTAAATGTGGTGGGTCCCTTATGTTGATATGAAGAGGAAGCTTTATTATTTTACTTTGACTCTTCACGGGAAACAACAAAATGAAAACCCTAGATGATACACAGCCACTTTATCTCTTTTTCATAAGCAAAGTTACAGGAAGCAAGAAGAGGCGGCGGGAGATTTTTCTTCACACAAGCCAAAGAGAAATGAGACATAGATACAGCCAGTTCAGTTACCATTTTCAGTTGTAGCCACAGTTCAATTTCAAATAACAGTTATTCTGCCAAATTTGTGTCGGATTTCATGGAGTTAGTTGTAGATTTTCAGAGAGATAGTTAGAGATATTTTCACAGATGAGTACCAGTTTCAATTGCAAGAGGATCTTTGGAGATTCATTTTTCAGGCTTACAAAAGGGCAGATCCGGGTTAGTTTAAAAGGAGTTCTTCATATATAGAGTTCTTTAGAGTAGTTCACAGACAGAGATTTTTTTTAGTAGTAGCAGACAGAGTTTCTTCTTGCCTTAATAGTTTCTTTTTCAGGAGGATTGTAGTAGTTTATTCTGTGTAGCAACTTTTGCCTCTGTAACCTGTTATCATTCAAATAAAGAGTCAGTGTTCTGTGCATATTGGAGTTAATCTCTGTTTCTTGTTTCTAATTTCTCTGATTATTCTGCCTTTGTTAGATCTGCTTACAAATTGGTTTTAATCATGCATTTTGCTCTTTAAATTTCTAGATAAATCTTTCAAACTTTAACACTGTGCAACAGAGTTTTAAATCCAACGGATTGCCTTAGATTTAGGCATTTATTTCTGCAAATCTCATTTTTTTTATAAATTTTTCCTAAACCCCATTGAAAACGGAAGAGCCAGTTTCTTTAAAACCTGGAGGTCACTCTGAGAAGCATTCCCACATTTCAGAGTTTCCCATGTTACTACTAGATTAGACCCGCAAATTTATGCATCAACAGATAGAACTAAAACTTTTTGTTCTCCGAACTCCATTACTCCATTTTTAATTAACCCTAGGAAGATAGCCCTTGTTTTCAATCTGCATCAAGCATGGTAAGCAACAATTCCTATATGTTCCACCATTGTCTTGCTCGACTCAAAACACATATATAAACAAAATAAAAATTGTATCTATATGTTAGTTTTTTTAATATGACATACATGAAGTTAATAAAAAAAATTGTTTTAGTTTTCATAATTAAAAGAAATTTATATTTTATAATAAAATAATATTATTAAGTATTTAGTATTTTATAATTTAGTTTTATTTTAATATTTTTCTATTATTTTATTTAATATATATTGTATCTTTATTTAATATTTGTTTTATTCTTTACTTAAATTTATTTAGCCTTTGGATGTAGATAGGTTGATTGAACCATTGAAAGACACAGACAATAATCACAGGTTGGAAACTTGATTTGCCCCCACTATATAGGATCATTGGATTACCTATTTCTTTCTGGTTAAAAACATATTTATTTTTATGTACACCCTTCACCCTTGTATGGATACAAGGAACGAAAGACAAATACAATACTTAATAGAGGCGACGGAAAGCGGATGGTTATTGGGATAAACGAGTAAGTCAAAGGAGAATCTAATGCGTTGGCTCCCATAATCAACGCGTCGATTTGATAATGAAAGTCAGTTGCCAGTGAGAAGAAAGTTACATGTATATCATTTGAAGTCATTTGAAATCATTATTTTCACGGAAGCTTTCGTTCTACCATGAGCAGTATTCCACTTGATGTTTATAGATTAGCCTTAGCCGCTTTCGTGAATAAAAGGAGGAAAACAAAGCCATATGCAGCCTCATATAGCGGCAAACTCTTTGTGAAAACATTGCCCTATACTCTTGTTGCTATGCAGCATATTGGATGCACATTTCACCAAAATAGACATTGCCCTATACAAATAGTGAGGCTTAGAAAAAAATTATTTTCAAGCTGATAAAAGTGCACTTAACAAGAGTGTGTATATATGTGTGAGAGAGTCCGTATATATATACACACAAATGTATACATGTAATTATATTATTTGTGTGTGAGAGAAAGAGAGCATATTACATTTATTTCTTATCTCCATGTGTCCTCTTTTTAGTCTTGTTTTAAATACATTATCTTACTATTCAGTTTGTTTTGATTTGTCTACCAGCTAGCTCCAAGTCCAATATTTACCTCTACACTGCCAATATCATATCTTTAGAATTGGATTGATCTGGTCTCTAAAGACTTTTCTCCATTGGGACAAAATTACAAGTGTAATTGTGTCTCGTGGACTCTGACCTAAATTTAACAATTGTATGGTTATATTTATGCATTTTTGCCATAAAATAAAATCAATTTTTTGAAAGACCATCACACAAAAGGGAAAATTTTGGAAAGATTGTACAAAATTCTCGACTGTAAACATATATATGATATATTCTTAACCATTGCATGGTTGTAACTATGTAAAAAATTCTTGATTATAAACATATAAATGATATATACTTAGCCATTGCATGACTATAAGATGTATGATATATCATATATGTTTATCTAGTTTATGATGTTTCCTTCTTTAACCATTGCATGACTTAGCATTTGAAGGGTGATTGACATGTAGGGTTAATTGTCAAATTTAGCCTCTACTTGGACACAATAATGCATGCAATTTCGTCCCACGTTCTCAAATTTGAAAATTACTATTAATAGAGCTTATAATTATGAATTTTGATTATTTCGCATCACCTTGCACACCAATTCTTTTGAACTAAGCATCTAGGGTTGTGTATTGAAAGATAAGCCCTAGATCATTGATGTTATATATATACACGTATACATGGCAAAGACATTTGAAAGAGAGAGGAATCATTATTGCTCACTTGCATTAGCTCTACATGAATAGATATTAGAATGACACATTATTCTAGTTATCTTGCATTCTTGGTTTATGTGCTTTCAATATTGTGAAAAGAAACAAGAAGTCTAATTGGAGGATAAGGAAGTCTAGATTTTTAATCTTTGTATACCAAACTTCCAAAGGTGTTCATCAACACCAAATTTGTGCACAATAAGATATTAAGTGAAGATAAATTAGTTTCATAGAGCCATAAGTATAGAAAATAGTGATTGCACTAGAAAGATGTAATCACAACAATTAATTAGAATCATAGACAAAATTATATCCAAAATCATGAAAAATTATAACTTAATCAATTATAATAATTTGAGATCTAATATTCAGACCACATCATTTACAATATATCTAACAACAAAATATGTAAAAAATAACTAAAAACCTCTTATCCCCTCTTTCATTTACATTATTACATGTTAGAATACTAACTCTCTAAATTTGTCTAGATCTAATTTGTATTGATTGAGATATTATTTACTAGATTAGGTATAGGGACCTTAGAAAACATGAGCATTTACTTGTATGATGAATAGTTTTATACTTTATATAAAAAATATAATACATTGTTCACACAAAATACAGGTGGAATGGCATCACACCTTGAAAGGCGAGGTTGGAACCAAGAAGCAACACTAAAAAAAGATAATGATCACACCACTAAGCTACCAAGGCTATATGAGTAGGAGAAGGAAGGGGATCCTTATCAAGGAGCAGGCCCCAACCATCCAGGAGATCTTGCCATATGAAATGGGTCCCCAACCCATAATGGTATCATCTTTTTCTATTTCTTTTTTTCTTGAACAAGATTTGCATGAACAAGAGAAATAGATAGGTCTAGGCGGGAGAACCTCCGGCTATCAAGCCACCTAAAATGTTTACAATCACATTGGGAGGTAGAAGGTTGGCCACATGGTGAGGGAGACCAACCACAATGTTGATGGTTGGGGGAACCTTGTGACCCATGAGTTCTACGTCTAGAGTTGTGGCTATGGCCACGACAACACTCAAGTGAAGGGAAAGAATATTGACTAACATAAGAAGACAACACGTAAGCAATAGTATAAGTGGCATTGGCTCACTACTCTACTTATATTTACAAGTGAAAAACTTCTAGAACCACTTTATTGACCTAAACCTATTTCTATAACATAATATTAAAATATATAATACTCTAGTATATATAGAAAAAGAAGTGTAAACAACAAATCCTCAAAATAATGCAGAATTCCTTGTCAAATTTACTTTTAGTCTTTACTTATTTTCACACAATATATAACACGTGATTCATTTCATTCAACATTCATATGTACACCAATCTTATTTTAACACCTTCCACTTTGTTGTAAAGCCGTGATATCCGCTCATGCCCTGCTTAACACCATCGGCTGTATATTCTTTATATATCTCTATTAATCAAGTCTATATCCCGAATCGATCTTCGCCAAATCGATCTCATCTCCTCGGTAAGGATTCATTAATTCCAATTTTAGATCGTTAACTGCTTCTTTGAAACGACTCTCATCTGCTAGCTTTACTATTAAAACTTGTATACACTTTTGTTCCTGCTGCTTAATTCAGATGGAACAGGAAACACGAGAGATGCCTCGGATTGTTTATCCATGTGCAGCTTGCAAGATTCAACGAAGAAAATGTGGAGATAAATGCCTGCTTGCTCCTTATTTTCCACCAAACGATCCTCACAAGTTTTTAGTGGTACACAGATTATTTGGAACAAGCAACATTGTCAAAACCCTTCAGGTATAAATGAAATGCCTTTTTAGACTTTTTTTCAAACACCGCCTTTAACATTAGGTATTCCTTTTCTCAGATTTAACAAAAATCTGAGGATTTACTGCTACAAAATGAACAGTAGTTTAATCGAAGTATAGATATATGACAAATCCTTCATTGAATCCGTTTGCCCGTTCCTTGTTGTTTTGGTATTGCAGGATATTCCGGCTGAGAATAGAGCAGATGCTGTAACGAGCATGGTATATGAAGCAAATGAGAGAGTGTGTGATCCAATCTACGGTTGCACTGGCAAAGTTTTTCAACTGCAGAAGCAGCTTTTATACCTCCAATCTCAACTGGCAACCACTCAAGCAGAGCTCCACAATACACATGCTAATCTTGTGTCTCTCCTCACTGAATTTTGTAATTCCGGTGAAGCAACAACTACATCGGATGTAGTACAGCAAAGTGATCCACATAAAGATGACTTCATTGTTCGGCAAGATGATGAAGATCCGTTTGGATTATGGGAGCCATTGTGAAGCTAGTTTGGGTTACCTGAAGCCATGCCTATTGTCAGGCGAACTCAATCTACATTCCATGTTATATCTACCTTTACAGGCATGAGGTAGACTCATTGGACTTTTAGTTAACTCTAATCCAAATTATCCTTAAATGAAGAACCTTGTTGATGTTCAATATGTACATGAAGGGCAACCTAATTTGAATTATCTCTATTTTCATTAGTGGGCACATCATTTAGAGTCATCTGTGATGGATTTGCAATTGAGCCAGTCCTTAGATTCCAACAATATTAAACCTCCTTGCTCTAAGATTTCTTGGAAATAAATTTTGAAAGAAAGCTTTTGCCTTCATAAATTTTGAAAGAAAGTTTTTGCCTTCATGATTTAAAGAAAAAAATTTCTTGATACTTTTGGCAATGTCATACATTATGGTGAACATGCAATCATGATTTCACAAATAATCATGTTTGGACTCTTTAAACATATGAATGTGACATTTTTTCCTCATCACATAACCGAAGGTGGCATGCTACACTCTACTTAAATATCATCCACTTCAATGGTCAAACAACCAATAGAAATTTTACACCTCATTCACAATAAAAGTGGTAAATATTTTTCCTATTTTTATTGGCTAAAATTGACCTTTGATTGTTGAAATGGAAGATATTTAAGAATAGCCAACATGCTATATGTTTTTGTTTATTCTAAAATAAAAAATAAAACATTCTTGTACCATGAAGTTCATTAATATTTACAAATAAAGTGGAGTCTTTTGAAAGTCTTGTTTGTTGTAGTTATTTTACATTATTGTAATGGAAATGTGTGTTTACTACAATTTATTTTAAACAAGTAAATGAACAATATTTAAAGAATGGGATTTTAGGAGTTAGGATTGATCAAAATAAATGCTTAAATAAATAAATAAAATTTATGGATATTTAGTTTTAATTTTAATGTACACATTTTTGTTTATGTATTAGGAAGTCATTTGTTAAGGTTTTAATTTTTTACAATTTATCATTGATTTGAAAATATAGCTATATATTATCTTAGTTCACTTCCATATGTACAGACTTGAACCAAGTGCTGGATCTAAATCTATGAGTTACATATTTGATTTTAGACAATTCTATAGACTAAAAACTATAAATTACAATTGTTATTTTGGGAAAGTAAATGTGAAGGTGGAATATACTTAGCTCTACAATTGATGTGAGTGGATGAATTTAATGGTGCACTAAAATCTACTACTTTGGGACATAATAACAGATGATCTTAATATTCCTTCTACTTTAGATCATGTGCAAGACAGTGGCTTTTTCTAGGTTGAATCTACGATTATGTGCCACTTTCACAAGCCCATATTGATTTGTAGTTCACATATTTGATCCTACTAAATCTGCACTTATATTATCTAGTTCACTAGAATCTTTGCTTCTTTTTTATCATCAATGACTAGAGATATTTATCTATACCTTAAAGGGGCCACTGGACTACTAGGGGCAAGTTCTCCTAGTTCAACTACTAGAGAGATTGGCGTTATCATCATGCTAGTGATTGACAGGTAGTAAGTGTGCAAATATCTTAGATGATGATTTCGAAATAAATATTGTTCTCTTTAGGGTAAGTGCATGGAAATGAGGGACACAAAGGTGTTAAAAAATGACAACATTTTTCTAAAAATAGCTAAAGCTGAACTTGAATGATTAATTCAAGATGTGTACACTAAAAATTTCAAGATATGATAAGAAAAAGAATTGTAGTACTCTAAATCTAGTTTCTAAATTGCTAAGTTTTTAAATAATGGTGAAGGTTAAGAGGTGAAATGTTGAGTGCACACAAAAGTGTTCATGTTTTTATCACTAAAATAAAACATAGTGTCTGGTGTGTGTCCCTCTTGTTTTTTGCTACATTAGGTATTTTTAAAAACCTATTCATGGAAATATAGTCAAGAGTGAGTACTACTAGTTGTATATTTTTTATTGAATAATTTTTTTTTTGTAATTTTCAAAGAGGATGCTTCATGAAAATTACATCACTAAACATGTGTGTCACATAACTTGCACAAAATTAATCAGAAATGTAATTTTTTTGAATGCGTGTAGAATGAAATGTATAAGAATCCTATATATATTAAATTTGGATAAGTGGGTCAAAAGTTATAAAATAAATAAATACATATGTACTAGAGGAATATGAAGACACACTTTAAAAAAAAAGACACCTTGACTTATTCAAAATATTAAAAAAATTCCATGGCTAGAAAGCTAAGAAGTAACTCTTTATTTTGATGGTGGTTTCATAAATTTTGTTGCAAAACATATAAACCTAATGAGGTTGAAGTTTGAATTCAAGTTGTTAAATGTTATAAAACATGAATCTAGGAGGCGCAAGAGATATCCAACCCTTAGGCTTAGAAATCCAAGCCTAAATGGAAGGGATCATAAAAAAATTCAATTCAAGGCATTAAAAACGCATACATGTTAAAACATGTGCGCATTATGTTTTTCATAACATGAACACATTTTGTTGAAAATCTCAATGTTGGCCACTAATTTGTCCCCCCATTTCCATGCACTTACCTTTTAGTGAACCAATTGAAGTGTTTCTCTATTAAATCTCCTTGTATGTGAATGCATGTTCAATGAATGTTTGATGATTCTAGTATGTGAATTAATGTCCAAATGAATGTCTTTTAAATATCACTAATATAGCAATAATCATGGGAAATGTGTACCAAGTTGGCTCATGGAGAGAATAAAATGGGTGGGAGTTGGTCAAATTTTAAATTTGATTTTTTGAATCTTAGGGGTTAGATCTACAAAGGAATCAATCATGTGTCCATAGGATTGACCTCGGACAAGGGGGATGTAGGAACAAGATGGGGAATGAGTGTCCAAATATGGAGGATGTAATAAATGTCAGGAATATGGAAATAAGTGGAAATGGACATATTAAGGCCAAATATATAAAAATATGTATCAGAAAAAATAGATAAAAAATCAAGGAATGAAACCAACTTCACACAAAATTATATCATTTATCAATATATAATTTACATTAAAACATTTTCTCAAAATAAAACTAAAACAAATTAATTACCAAGCACAATTAAAGTATTCATAGTTAGTCATTTTAGATTTTCAATGGCCGCTGAATTTTTTAATTATGTGCAAGACTATGGCTTTTTTAGGTTGAATCTATGATTATTCGTCACTTTCACAAACCCATATTGATTTGTAGTTCACATATTTGATCCTACTAAATCTGCACTTATATTATCTAGTTCACTAGAATCTTTGCTTCTTTTTTATCATCAATGACTACAGATATTTATCCATACCTTAAAGAGGCCACTAGACTACTAGGGGCAAGTTCTCCTAGTTCAACTACTAGAGAGATTGGTGTTAAGATCATGTTAATGATTGACATGTAGTAAGTAGGTGTGCAAATATCTTAGATGATGATTTGGAAGTAAATATCGTTCTCTTTAGGGTAAGTGCATGGAAATGGGGGACACAAAGGGGTTAAAAAATGACAACTTTTTTCTAAAATTAGTTAAAGCTGAACTTGAATGATTAATTCAAGATGTGTACACTCAAAATTTGAAGATATAATAAGAAAAAGAATTGTAATACTCTAACTAGTTTCTAAATTACTAAGTTTTTTAAATAATGGTGAAGGTTAAGAGATGAAATGTTGAGTGCACACAAAAGTGTTCATGTCTTTATCACTAAAATATAACATAGTGTTTGGTGTGCGTCCCTCTTGTTTTTTGCTACATTAGGTATTTTTAAAAACCAATTGGTGGAAATATAGTCAAGAGTGAGTAATACAAAGTTGTATATTTTTTATTCAATACATTTTTTTTGTAATTTTTCAAAGTGGATGCTACATGAAAATTACATCACTGAGCATGTGTGTCACATAACTTGAACAAAATTAATCAGAAATGTAATTTTTTTGAATGCGTATAAATGAAATGTATAAGAATTCTATATATATTAAATTTGGATAAGTGGGTCAAAAGTTATAAAATAAATAAATACATATGTACTAGAGGAATATGAAGACACACTTAAAAAAATACCTTAACTTTCTTAAAATATTAACAAAATTCCATGGCTAGAAAGCTAAGAAGTAACTCTTTATTTTGGTGGTGGTTTCATAAATTTTATTGCAAAACATATAAATCTAGTGAGGTTGAAGTTTGAATTCAAATTGTTAAATGTTATAAAACATGAATCTAGGAGCCACAAGAGATGTCCAACACTTAGGCTTAGAAATCCAAGCCTAAATGGAAGGGATCATAAAAAAATTCAAGGCATTAAAAACACAAAGATGTTAAAACATGTACATGTTATGTTTTTCATAACATGAACACATTTTGTTGAAAATCTCAATGTTGGCCACTAATTTGTCCACCCATTTCCATGCACTTACCTTTTAGTGAACCAATTGAAGTGTTTCTCTATTAAATGCTCCTTGTATGTGAATGTATGTTCAATGAATGTTTGATGATTCTAGGATGTGAATTAATGTCCAAATGAATGTCTTTTAAATATCACTAATATAGCAATAATCATGGGAAATGTGTACCAAGTTGGCTCATGGAGAGAATAAAATGGGTGGGAATTGGTCAAATTTTAAATTTGATTTTTTGAATCTTGGGGGTTAGATCTACAAAGGAATCAATCATGTGTCCATGGGATTGACCTGGAACAAGGGGGGTGTAGGATCAAGATGGGAAATGAGTGTCCAAATATGGAGGATGTAATAAATGTCACGGATATGGAAATAAGTGGAAATAGACATATTAAGGCCAAATATATAAAAATATGTATTAGAAAAGATAGATAAAAGATCAAGGAATGAGACCAACTTCATACAAAATTATATCATTTATCAATAGATAATTTACATTAAAATATATTCTCAAAATAAAACTAAAACAAATTAATATAATACAAATTAATTACCAAGCACAATTAAAGTATTCATAGTTAGTCATTTTAGATTTTCAACGGCCGCCGAACTTTTTAAGTTCACAAGTGTCTCCTTTCACACTGCTCACCCTGAGACGACGTTGATCGATGTTGAAATGGGTAGCAAGACAAGGTAGTATTCCAGCTTTGCACAAGTCTCCACCTATTTTAACTCTGTATCGAAGTGACTTGTGACAGGCTGTGTCTAAGCTACATCATACAACTGCATAAAAGCAAATCTGAAGTCTCCTACGAAGCATCTTCCGGTCAAGAAAACGTGGAGTCTTTTATATTAGAATTGCCTAAAGTTGCGCAAATTTCGTATCACAAATATTGGACGGGAAACGGAATATTGTACAGATTATTGCACATGTGTAGGCAAGAAATGAATCTGGACGGGATTCTATTCCCCTGAATTCTAATCTTAAATCAAATTAGTTAACGTGCGTTTTTAATTTGCTCAACCCCATCAGTGGGTTTGCATTGAGGTGGACCTCACCTCTAATCTGAAAGAATATATAGACTCAATTTGATTTCCTTAAATTTTTATAGAAGGTGACCTATATTAATATTTAAACACTTTTTGTTTAGATGCCACTTTTAATTATAAAACTAGGGATTATTGATCTAAATTATGTAGGGAATTCAGAGGACAATACATTGGTGATGAACTAAATGTACTATATCTAGTATTTGTCAAACACTATGTAACAATAAAAATTATTGAAACTAAACAAAATAATATATTAATCAAAATTGAGAGAACAATATATATGGCAAACTCTATGAAAGAGATGCATGCTTGAAACTTTCCATTACTTTAGATTCGACCCTTATATACATTTTGCAAGATGAAACTATAAAACCTAGTGAACTAATAAACTATGGTTCGCATTGGAAACCAAAGAGTCACCACAACCATGTCCTCCTTGGAAGTTGAAATTGATAGCTAGATGAGGACAAAATAGCTACAAAATTAAAAGAAAAACTAGGAAATTATTTGATTTTTTGGTACCTTAACTTGGTGGGGTCATACCTCCTAGCTCATGAGGTAAAAATCAAACTTATTGGATGTGTTGGAAAGAACTCCAAGAGATCTAGCTTCAGCTTCATGAAAGGTCCCTCCTTGGACAATTCGAGGGCCAAATCTGCTCCAAGGGCCTCTAAAAATGTAGATTAAGGAGATGTAGAAAATACCAAAAAATAGATTTTTGTTTTTTCCTAGATTCGTCCAAATGCTCCTGGATCATAGTTGGATCAATCATTCCCCCTTGAGAAGCAATGGGCTGCATTGCTTCAAAGTCTACAACAAACGAATGAACTTTTTTCCAACCTAGTCCCTAGTGAACCACTTACCCTGATGAGGAAATTGTTCTACCTATACCACATGATAGAGATGAATCTGTTAGTTTTCCAATTTCTTGATAAAAAACCTCAGTGACTTGATCTAAGTCCATTGAGACGGTTGTTTCTGGATTCACTTTTACATTTTGAAGGTGTCCAACAACACCAATGATGTTTAATAATGAAGGAAAGTATGGATGTACTAACTTAGTATTGAATATTGTATTCAATCCAAGAAAAGGGTGCAGATTAAGCTTAAAGGCATTCTCACCGATCTATTTGAGGATGGTGTATGGGCCATATCAAAGGGTTGAAAGTTTCTTGAGTGGCCCTTATAGCCACTCTTTTTATAGATGAATCTATACTTGGTCACCAACTTGAAATTGTTGAGGAGTACAATGTTGCTCATGTTGCTCTTTATATTTCTGATTGGTACACTTTAGTAACTTGTGAACGTGTTGCTAGATATGGTAGATTTTCTCAACAAACCTAGATGCCTTACCTCCTCATTGGCATGTGGTGATGTCTCATTCAACATGATGGGACAAGATATATCAATGTGTGCTAATGGTTGGTACCTAAGGCAAACTTTAAATGGACTATGTCTTATGGAGGTATACAACACATGGTTGTAGCAATGTTCGACATAAGGTAGGCTTTCATCCCATGTGTGAGGATGATTTGAATGATACTTCCACAGAATATAAATGACCATATAGTTCACCACCTCACTTTTCCCTTCTATCTTAGGGTGAAATGCAGTGGACTTCATCACCTTGGTGTCCATTATGGCCCATAGTGCTAACCATAATTTGTTGAGGAATTTATTATCCTTGTTAAAGATGATACTTTATAGTAGACCAAAATAAACCAAAACATTCTCAAAGAAAAGCTTATAACTGTCCATGTTTTCTCATAGGAAGGCCTAACTTGAAATCCATGGAGATTGAGTACTAAGGCTTGTCTAGGACTAGAAGAAGTGTGTACAATCCTTGCTTTTGATTTGTAGGCTTCATAATGGTAGACTATGTAAGATTGAATGAATGGGATGACATCATGATGAAGTCTTGGCCAATAGAAGTACTTCTATAGTATGGCATCTGTCTTCTCTATCCCAAAGTGTCTTGCAACATGGCTATAGTGTGTCTCCCAAATCATCTTCTATCATTCCCTAATAGGGACACAAATGTACCCCATATTATAAAATTACATCTTACAAGTAGTAATTGGCAACTATTTTTCATCTATGAGGCTTTGGTAGATATCAACAAATCAAGATTGGTGTTGTATAATTGAGGCCGCTATTGTATCTAGTGTTCATGAGATTCCAACACTACTTGCAAGGCTATATAAATGGAGGTTGAATCAAACCATTTGTAACTTTATTAGTGCTTCCCTTCTTGTTGTGAATGTTGAGATGAAACTATTGGAGGTAGGTAGACCTATTGGCAATGAGCTGCCCCCTTGTCAGTGAGGTGTTCAACGCTGACCTCAGGATTTGTGACATGGTAGTGAGCCTCCTGTGGATTTGGGTTAAGTCTGGTATTTGTAGCAAGCGTTGATAGCTCAATCTTTTGGCACAACAGAAAATGATTCCAACAATTGGTATCAGAGCCATGGGTCACGAGTTTGAATCCCTCGGGTTGCGTTGAGGGGGGATTGTTGGCAGTGAGCTGCCCCCTTGTCAGTGAGGCATTCAACACTGACCTTAAGATTCGTGACATGGTAGTGAGCCTCCCATGGATCTAGGTTAAGTCTAGCGTTTGTAGCTAGAGTTGATAGCTCGAGCTTTTGGCGCAACCACAGACGATTCCAACAAGACCACCTTTGATGTTGATCATTCTACAACTTCCCTTGTGTCTACATGAACTGGAGAGGCTTGTGATCTATGTGAATGATATCATACATTTCCACAAGATATAGTGATTCCATTGTTTATAGGCCTAAATAATAGCATACAACTCCTTGTCATATTAGGATACCTATGTACTATATCAAAGAAGATATCATTGTGGTAGGTAATGAGATGCCTTTGTTGCATAAGTATTGCTCCAAGCACATATTTTGAAACATATATCTTAATTTTAAAAGATTATTGCAAATTTGAATAAGCCAATATACTGGTGTCAAAAATAATCATTGCTTCAATTGTATGAATGCTCGTTGTTGTGCCTTTGTCCAAATAATTTTTTATTTTAAATTCCTCCCCTAATTGCTTGATTCATAGGCCATGCCAAGTGTGAGAATCCTAACACAAAACTTTGATAAAAATTAGCCAGTCCCAATAAATTATGAAGTTCTTTGAGAATTTTGGGAGGTGGCCAATCTTTGATGACATATCTTTTTAGGGTCAACATGAACATCATCCCTATCCATAATGTATCCTAGATATTGAATCTTGTGCATATGAAAGAAACACTTGTCTCTATTAGAATAGAGCTTGTGTTGTCCCAGAGTTGAGAGTACCTATTAAACATGTTGTAGATCTAGTCTTCCCACATTTTTCTAAATATGAGTATGCCATCTAAATAAATAACAAAAAAGAAATTAGGGATAGACCTAAGATACATCATTCATCATTCACATGAAGGTCACAGGTGCATTAGTCAAGCCAACGGACATGACCAACCACTCAAACAAGCCCTCTTTGTATTTGAAGGTCGTATTTCACATGTTTGATAGCTCAATTAGAACCTAGTGGTACCCAAACATTTGGTTAATTTTGGTGAAAAACTTGTCCTACTTGAGTTGGTCCAAGAGGTCACCAATGGGATGAATTAGATATCTATTATTTATAATGATCTTGCTCAAATCACATTAGTCAATGTAGAGATGCCACATTCCATCCTTCTTGGTGAGAACAATCAAGCTTCTATAGGGTGGGACACTTGGTTGAATGTGCCCCATTTTGTTGGTGTGAATGGGGTATATTACCTAACTGGTTCACCACCATCTAGGTCCTATTCACACTAGCTTACTTGGGGCATTATCATTCTTTATCTCAAGTCATAAGATCAAGACACATGTCGTAATCTTATGTTGTCCTATGTCTAACCTTGGCCTTTATAACCAAGAGTTTCTCATTGTAATCTCATATATTCATGTGTACATATTGTATGCATATTAGATTTTTGCATCCTTTGATAGAATAGAATTATTCTTTCATTTTAGGTCTCTCTTATGCTTTCATTGAAGCTCCTAGATCTTGGGTGGCTATCTCCATAGCCAAATCTTGCATGGTACAGAAAATTCTACACCAACTCTTACATGGTATCAAATCTTGTGGGATTGATTCATATTAGTCTTTTGAGAGATTTAAGTTGTAAATTTTGGTTTCTCTTGAAAAGTTGAGTATGCTCTTCTCTTGTATCAAATGATGACCTAGAGAATAAATTTTTTTGATAGAATACAAGATTTGGGAAGGTTATTCTGTGTGTCTTTGTATTGTAGGTTGCTTTGGGAGATTCCTACAATAAATCTCAGCTCACCATTAAGTTCAAGGTGTCCAAGAAAGTTAATTTTTCCTTTTGATTTATCCAAATTGGGCATTGGAGGCTAGATTTAGAAGGTTTTAAAGTTGGGAGGTGCACTCTAGATTTGGTGCATACCTGATCTTGTGGAGCATTTTAGGTCAAATATGACCCTACCATTGCATCTAGAAGGCCCAAGAACATGTTCACTAAGGGAATTCTAATAACTGAACACTGTAAGGTGTGGATTCATTCCCAACAACTTATATTTCTTCTTGAGAGGTACAAGACTTAAATTTGAACTACTTTAGGCAATTCTAAGTTTCTACTCCATATCCCATTAACAATGAGATTCATGTTGTAAGGCCCACCTAAGTTAACCTTTGTCATGTCATGGTCTTCTATTAATGTGTAAGATATTAGGACCTAGTTCATTGGGGTGTGTGAATGATTTTTGTGTCTAATATGTATGAGGAATGTTGTGCTTGTGTTTATATGCTTATATTGTTGGATTATGTTTTTTTAAATAATTTTAACCATAGAGGAACTAGTAGCCCAATCGCATGGACCCTGCTTAAGAGGTGGCTCTAAAAACCATAGGGTGAGGTTGGCTTATATTGTTATTTTATCAATGAACCTACTGGCTTATTTAGCTTCACTATTTCTATAAGTTAGTGTTGAAATAAGTTATTTGACTAGTTCAACTTAATATGTTGATTTAATGACTAAATGTGAATTAACTAAATATGCATCTTTTGATGTTTAGGTCATCTTTATTTTAAATGATCTTCAATAAGGTGTTTTTATATGAATACATATGATTTGATTAGTGTCAAATTTTAATATTATGATGTAATTACAAGATGAAGTATTCCTTGTTTGATTACGTGTTCTCATCAAGTATTATATGTTATGATTTAGCTATCTTGTATTGCATAGATACACTTGTTGTTTTAAGTAAGTGTGCAAGCACAAGTTCCTGAATGGTGATTAATTTAGAGATGATAGATTTGGGTAAATGTGTTTTGAGATGTTCCCTATTCAACCCCATGATTGTGATTTAAGTTAATGTCAATTCTAGATTCTTGTGTTATGCGTAAATTTGTAAAGTATGTGTGCGAGTGCATTACATAAATTTTCATAGTTTACATATGTTGCATTTACTTGGTTTTTGATATGTATGTTTAGTGCTTCTGAAGTAACAAATATGCCTTATGAGTTTAAAAAGAGATTTTAATTATTAAATTCTTTAGTGAATTAAGTGTTGTGTAATTTAATAAATTTTATTATTGATAAGAAAACTAATAAGGTTATGTAGTTTACTTAAAAAGGAAATGCATGTCTTTTAAACAAAAAGTAATGGTTATTTGAAATATATTAGTCATTTGAAATGACAATATATATATTTTTTAAAATATCTAGTTCTACTAGAAATTGGAGGAAACTTCATTTTAGTGATTTAGGGATTTTTATTAAAAGGGAAAAGCTAGTGTAATTTCATATCATTTCTTCATTCTTGTTTTTGTTCTTGCTTGTGGATTGCTTCAAAACCTTGGTGTTGAATTTGGAGAAAATCTAAGGAATGGAAGTAGCTTATTTGCTTTTTCTTGGAAAAGGATTGCTTGTGTTTTCTTGTGGATTCTATTCAAAGGAGGATCTTCATTAGAAAAAGATTGCACATTTCATAAGGTATTTCCCTTTTTGTAAATGAATTTATTTATTTGAATTAAATTCTTATTGGTCATGCTCCACCTTATATGGATTTGCATATGGCTTCATTGAGTAGGTTCATTTTAAAGATTAGAATTGAATCTAGTTTTATTGTACAAATTATATTATAGTTTTCATTTTTTAGAAATTGCAAATTCACACTAGAACTATGGTAAAAAAAAATCATTAATTTATGTGATTGGAAAAGTGTGATTTCCTCACCCTTGTGCTTTAAAGGGTACAGTTATATTTTGGAAATTTTGTATTTTAAAATTTAAAGAAAATCTAAGGTGAGTTAATGGTCGACCTAGATTGCATGGTTTTTGATGTATCTTCCAAGAAATGGTAATTTTAAAATTTAGACCATGATGAACCCCTTTATTTTGTAGGACAATAAATCTCCTTATGAAAATGAATTTTTTTGTCTTTTGGCAATGTGTGTCATTGTTTAAACCTCAATTTCCATGTCATGGCCAGTTTGATCATTTTGGTCCTTTTTGGTGTTAGGATGAGATATAGAGTTAGGAGTAGAGTGGACTCTCATTACCCACCTATATTGAAATCAAAACCAATGAATCTGGCATACGAGAGGATAAAAAATTTTAAAAATTGAATGGCGATCAAACAAATATAAACATAATTTGGCTGATAGGCCATTCTATATGTGCACACATCTTGTAACTGCCAAAAATTTGGTAGTCCATAATTTTTCGTCGTCCATAGAAAAATAAAATATTAGTAGTTCAAAATATTTTTTTCATCGTCTGAATAACATTTGAGGTGTATGTTTTGCCGCCTCAAATGCATCAACAATTTCATGCTCTGGCGCAGAGTCCAGAAAGCATTACAAATAAGAAGTTGTAGCTAGAGACTTTGTATGGAGGGTTTGAAGAAGCAAGCGTACGCTGAGTGCATTGCAGCTGGACTATTGGAAGATTGTTGCAAAGGCACATAATGTCTGAAACATTGCAGCACCACTCATGTATTCATCTGATTTGGAATGATTAGATTGTGGGAATGATTAAATTACGTGGCGCAGGCAATTTGGGTGCAGGATCAAGAAATGGTGGCGAGATGATGTTTTCAAGCGGATTAGGATTGGGATCAGGCTGGGGTGTCATAGAACGCAGATGACTGAGATGCGTGGAAAAAATTTCAGAGATTGATTTGGAAGGTGATTAATTTGTGAAAGGTAAGACCGGGGGTATTTTTTGAGGTGTTTCTAACATTGTTGGTATGGTGCCCTCCATTACTGTAGACCTTGAGAAACTGAGCTCCAACTGCATCACTCACTCTAATCTAGTTTTGAAGCTTCCCAAGACTGTCGTGCATCTAGAAAGGCATACATAGGTTTTGATTTTCTTGTATGTAGGCCTAAGAACTCCAGTTCTGTTATCAAAGGATTCTAATTATCTATATGTTCTGCACTTATTTTTGTGGCATTTTGTACACGAAGATCGTTTGAGTTGGATGATGTGCCGGATGAGAAGCAGCCCCTAAAAATACATAGATAAAATAGAAGTTGCGGTTTCCCTTTCACTTTGGTCTTCTTATTTTTTTTTTTAAATTGTGTTTGATCCATACTCGGATATACCCTGTAAACTATATTATTTTTCATTTATTTCGGCATTAATGAGTTTTCTTACAAATATTACTAACAGCTCTAAGACTATAGTCATAGGATTATGAAGGTGGTGATATGTTACTGTGACTTTTGTGGCCTTTTCTGAATGGAGTTTAATTCAATTGGATGATTTACCAATTCAGGATGAGTCCTTGGAGCTTATTTAGATTGATAAAAATTACCAATTTTTTCATTCTTTATAGTTCTGCAATCTATCACAATATTTTCTCTTCTTTCCATGATGCCTGATAAGGTGTTGGCATTTTCAATAGGCCTTTAATGATTTCAAAGAAATCCATTTTAGCATCATATATTGAAATGATGCATAGCCAAATCCAACAATAGTTAGATCCTAGCCGAATTGGAATATATTTGCTTGAAAGATATATCCAATTGCTAGAAGTACAAAAGTTCTTGTAGTATAATTGACTACTATCTTTAAATCATCAATAATAATTAGAAACTTCTAAAAACTTTTGTTTCATCTCTAAATTAGCTGAACAAGATTGCTCTATGCTCATTTTTAATCCTATTAGGGGAATTAGCAAAATCTAGTATTCTTTCAAAATCCTTGGGCTCTACTTCCAACACAATACCTACTTCAGATCTTAGTTTGCAGGTATATGGGTTTCTTTGTTTGAACTACTCAGCCAATAGATAATCGGGTGATTAAACACAAAAGTTGTTGGTTTGCATTACATTTTTTTAAGTAGGTGTATTCGTTTTGATCTTAAGAATTTTGAGTAGATGTTAATTGGATAAGGGATTTAAAGTTTCCTTCCATTGTTTAAATGTTTAATTGGGGCTACAGATTTATTTATTTTTAAATATGGATTATTAATTGATAGCTTTCTATGCAGGCTTACGCCCATGAATGTTTTAGTCCAGTAAACTGTATCACATCCTTTTTTATTTCATTTGCAGGATTTTCTTAAGAGTCACTAGAATTGTGTGTGATAAACATTTTTGTCAACTTCTTCACTTTATCAAAAATTCCCTCCATGAGATCTTTGCAGAGACTTCTATGCATTTGGAATTTGTTAGCTTGTCTAGTGTGCAGTGTTTCAAGCCTGATCTTGATCATGTCTCCAAGCTTTTATAGGAGTGTTTGGCTAGAAACTCTTCGTCACATAGAAATATCTCACATCAAATCAGATTTTTACGAGAAAAGTGCAAAGATTTAGGTGAGCTAAGACTGCTCTGAATAATTAGCTGATAGGCTTTGTATTGTGAGATTCAGTCCCAGACCTACCAGTAATATTGTCTCAGGCCACATTTTTTTTACATTCATTGGTTTGTTTTTTGTCACCGGATCTCCCAGGGAAAAAAAAAACCTTATTGTTCATAAATAAAGATTTCAATCGGATCGAATTTTAGAGCTAGGCAGGTGAATAACAAATTTGTTGGGTTGGTGGAATTCTGGATGGCACCTCCAATTCCACCTCCCAAATTACCACCGTATATTTTGTCTTTAAATACAAGGTAACACAGGCATCCTAATGGACTGGGGTAACAACAAAATGGTCTTTCCAATATATACTTCCACGTAAATACACATGGTGAAATTGAGGAAAATAAAGGCAAGTGGGCTAATTTGAGATACTTCTGAGAAGAAGTTGTGAAGATATGCTTTGATTTCGAGGATTACTTATTAAACATATAAATTGAGGAAAATAAAGGCAAGTGGGCTAATTTGAGATACTTTTGAGAAGAAGTTGTGAAGATGTGCTTTGATTTCGTGGATTACTTAATTAAATATTCAAATTGAGGAAAATAAAGTCAAGTGGGGCTAATTTGAGATAGTTTGAAGAGGAGATACACCATTGACTGTACTCTTAAAGTGTGAAATGATCCTTGCTATGCAAATTGTGTCAAAATGTGGACTAATAATTCTTAGATTTTGATTCCTCAGCCTATGTCTAAGACTTCAACATCCCCATTCGTAAGATTTCCCAATCTGTCTATTCAATTTTCGAGGACTAAACCGTTGCAAATTTGAAATTACTGAGAATTTCTAAAACATCTTTATTTCTGCATAGGCATGCATAGAAACAACATAAAAGATATGAAGAGTGGCTAGATTCTAAGAGTATGTGATCTTAGAATTCCAAGGGAAAGATTAGCATTAACACAGAAATTGCAGTATTATAAAAATGTAGTTTTCAGATGTTATTGGTATCATTCATGTGGATAGATTTTAGTTTTTTCCCTTAAATTCAAACTAGTCTTCTTGCCTTGAATTCAGACATGATTGATAATTCTTCCACGGGATTTGGGGATACATTTAAAAATTTGGTTCTCAATAGGCCTAGAAAAAAATGAGACAAAGTCTTGCAATATAATTTTGGTACTAAAAAGAGAGCATAGTTGGCAATGCAATACTCCCATAGGACCAAGATATAAGCACTCTACCCATTCCTCAAAAAAGTAATTTTTATTGTAAATTATCAAATGCAACACAAGGCAAACAACTCTTGAAGAAAAAAATGCTAGCAGGGTGGGGACATCATTTTAATGAAAAACACAACTATTACCAAAATTCTTTAGGAAAGGCTATAGAGTTTGGTGGGAAAAATGGAGCAATCTATTCATTTTCATTGTGTTTTATAACTAGTCTTTGATGAAAAAAATGGGTTTCTATGAATAAATTTAAGAAATTAACAGCATCCGTGTGACAGAACTTCCTTGCAAAGTGGCTTTGAATCCAAATGTGAATTTATTTGTCTATTTCATTGAATTGAATGTATAATACCTTATGTAGCGGGGCAATGATTGGGTAGCAGTACTAGCATATAGATGAGGATCAATCCCATTGCCCTTCAAAAACTCCAAAGATGCAAGGGGAAGTGCTAGTGCTACTGGTAATGATTTGTCCACCATGTTTCCACAATTTACATAGTGTTAAAAATTGTGATCTGTGATGTACTTATTTTTAGTCTTCAGTTTCTCAATTTAATTATAGGGTAAGTGCAAAAAGTTGGGGGCCCAAAAAGTGGCCAAATTTTTTTTAAAAAAAATTAATACATAATGCAAGCGTGTTATAATGCGCTCGCATTATGGTTTGGTAGTGACGAGCCTAAGGCTCGGCAAAACCAAACCATAACGCGCTCGCGTTATAACGCGAGCACGTTATGACTGATTATATATATATAAGAGCATTTGTGTTCATTTCATTTCTTTATCTTCCTCTACACCCGCGGCCTGCAAACCCTAAGAAGCGTACTTGCATTTTGAAGACTTGTTTCAACACCAAAATCTTACCGATTCATCACCAAAATGCTGCCACAACGTCGAGCAAGCCAAAGGAGTGAGTTTTATTTTTTTTTGTTTGAATTTGTTTCTAAATAGATAGGTTTGAGTTGATTTTTGATGTAAATTTCCTTAATTGTTAGGAAATGTTAATGCACCTCCTCCTCGTTCTCCTCAAAATCGACAAAATCTTGAAGAGGAAATACCTGCTGAAGAATAACCTGAACAACAAACTCCTCCATCCATTCCTCGACATGCCCCTGGAACACAAGAAAATCTAATGGGGCAAATTGAAAACAATAAAAAAGAAATTGAAGACATAATTACAAGGTTGAAAGATCCTTCAACTTCAACCTTGCATAGGTCCATGCTTGCTGAATCTCTTGAATCTATATTATCAACTGTAGATTCAATTAGCAAGCAAATATCTAGTTGGTCGGATAAGAGGAGAGAGTTTAGAGAGTATTATGTAGACAAGCTATCATATCAAGATGTGAAAAAGTTACAAATTACAAAATTAGACTTGTGTTCTATTTTCACAAACCCACAAACAAATCAACCTCCACCCATTATGTGCAAGAGGTTCCCTATCCATAGGTGCAACAACCAAGTGATAAGGGACAATTTTGGGTAGAGGTAGTGGATGGTTTTTGACCATCCTGCATGCAATAATAATGAGGTCCCATAATACTTTTTGAGGAAACTCTACTGCGAGTTTGTCCTCAATAAAGTGCCAAAATATTTTGATATGCGGGACTTCTAGGGTAGAGGTGGGGCGTCAGCACAAGATAGACCAGGGGCACGTGTTGACCCATAGCGGGCAGTGAGACGAGTAATCAGCAGACCAGCCCATGAGCATGTTTCTATCCCTTCCATTATGAAAGATAGTGTTTAGGTCGATACACTTCAGTCCATTAGTGCCTTGACCCAGAGCATCATAGAGCATGCCAGTCCTGTAGCATAGTGTGGGTTGTGAGATAGTGTGAGGAGTAGGGTACCAGTCCATGCTTGTCAGACTTACGGGTCAACCTGTGGTTATGACCCCATGGATAGTCAGGACATAGGTGCACAGGCTACATCTGCAGCTGAGCAGATGGTGATGACAGATACCCTCCTGAGTGAGACTTTCAGCCTTGATACTTAGTTAAATATTAGCAAGTTTATTGAATTTGATTTATTAATTTTTATTTTTGAAATGCAAGATTAACTAATTTAGTTTTATGATTTTAATGAAATTTTAGGGTCATAGCGTTGATAGAGTTTTCAGTGGTTCTCCACCTGCATATTACACTACATCATCTACTATCGGGGTATGTAACTAGTAAATAGTTATAAATATTACATGTGAATAGCATTGTTATATGAATGGTATTCTAATATCTGATTTTGTATGTTGAATATGTTAATATTAGAGATTTCACGGCAACATCTGCCAACGGTGGTGGACTTCAAAACTTCATGGAGGTAATAAAATAAATAGTTTAATGAATGAATTATACTTACTAGATTTTTGTATGTGACTTGTATGCTTTATTGTGTGTACTTCCATGTTTAGATGAATGTGTGTGTATGTTAGGAGCCATGATTTGCATCACTATTGTAGTTTTCGTAATTGAATAATATTGTGTTATTTCTAGATGATGAAGGGTACAGAGACACCTCCTGACATTCATAGGGCAATGGAGCATGGTGTGACCTCTGCGATTCATAGCTCCATGGCATTGACAGGGGTATGAGGCAGATTAGTAAATTTGAATTTACATTCATTGTTATAGTTGTTTGATTTTTAAAAATAAAAAGATTGTTGATTTGAAGTTTAATTTTTATCTGGATGGTTTCTATAGGACATGACATCACCACTGCCTATTCCTGCTACTAAGGAAAGTGAGGAGACAGATTATATGGTAGCAATAAGTGATTAGTTTGTTAAATGTTTCATTTTTTATAACATGTAATTTCTATATATTAATGTCTATACTTTTTATTGTACAGCTAAAGATGCAAGAAGAACTAAATAGGAGGAGCAGCCCTTGGTTTCGTACTAGACCACCCACATATCCATCTCCATCCCCTATAAGATCAAAGGTTGCCCTTGATCTATTCTCTTCACCAGCCAGAGGGGAATGACTTTTTATTGTGTTCCTTTGTTGTATGCCTATATGGCATTTGTGGACATATATTTTGTATTGCATATAGTTGACATTGTATGCCTATATGGCATTCTTGTAAGCCTATATGGCTATTTTGTATATATGTTATACTTATATTGACAGATATTGATGTATGCCTATATGGATATTTGGTTAATACAAATCTTTTTTATTGATGGCATCCATACTTGCATTATAAATCCGCATTTGAATGGATATTTGTAGATGGCTACTTTAAATATTTAAAGTCCAATTGTATGAGTTGGTCAATTGAAAATATTTCTTAATTTCTTGTTATTATACCATATTGCGATGCAAAGAGTATGTTTGTTGTTTTGAATAAGATACTCAAAATCATATGCTTATGAGCACCTAATGACCATTGTGGTTATTAAATGTAATTTCTCTTGCATATAAGGCGAGGTTATGAGATTACATTGAGTCTTACCTAATTTTAGTATGCAACATAACATTGGGGCTATAGGCTTGCATAAGTCATCAACAATCAAGGTTTAAGGTTGTCATTGAAGTCAAAGGGTCAAGGTTGTTTGTATTGATGTCAAGGTTGATGCCATGATGTTGATAAGGTGATACAGTGATTCAAGGTAGGTGATGGTCATGAGGTGCATGATGTTGTGAATATGGTTTTCATGATAAGGTCTCTCAATTCATGTTGATGTTGCACAAGACAAACATGGTTCATATGATGCAAGGTTCATGTTCATTGTGGATGTGGTTTTGTTCATGCAAGGTTTTGTTGTGAATATGCTTTTCATGATAAGGTCTATCTTAAAAGGTTGATATGATGCAAGGTTCATATTCATGGTGGATGTGGTTTTGTTCTTGCAATAAGAAGTTAGAGAAGATACAAGCTTTCATAATCATAATCTTATTGATAGTTAGGGTTTGCATATTGGGCATTAAATCCTAAAAAGAATCTACTTTCTTAAGACTTTAAAAACCTCAATTGCTTATCGTGTGTAAAGTGCACTTTTGTTTTAATTTACTATTGACTTATAACCAAAAGTTACTATCACTTAAATCAACCTACTAAAGGGTCTTTAAGTCATTAGTTCACCGACCCTTCAACCTAACTCAATTGGTGTCTCTGGTAAACTCTCATAAGCTTGAGCGCCATATCATAATCGAAGGTCATATTTAATTGATATGAGGACGGGAAAAAAGGATTGGATCAAACACATCAAATTGAGCATCATACCTCTAGGCACATTTTTGCCTCTCTCTAAACTATCCATTTTGGTGCCTTGATGTAAAGTGAAGTCTAAACTTAGTGAAGATTGCGCCTAGAAAGATATCACCTTGGATATGTGCCTAGAGTCATCCTAGATCATCCATTTGCACCTAAGGGTCAATATAACATAATATAACTTAGGAAGACTTTGAAAATCATCAAAAGAAGCCTAGGTACCTTTTCTTGTCTCCACCATCCATTTTGGGCACCTAGAGGAAAATTAACTTCAAATCACTTCTAACTATAGTGCCTAGTGTTAGAACCTTCAAAATGACTAAATCTTACCAAAGGAAGTCTAGGTGCCTATTATCACTTGGATCATCATGAGTGAGTGCCTAAGTGGAAGGAGAATAAGCAATTTGTATGGAGGCACACTTTTGTGTCTAAATAACCTCATTTTGGTGCCTTGAAGGAAGATGTTCTAAATCCTAAGATGTAGCGCCTAAGTGTAAAATGGTCTTTTATAGGTTTGAACAAGTGATTGAAGCCATCAAATTGCAAAGAAATGAGCTAAGTATACTAAGGCACCTTTTCTTGTCTAAACTATCCATTTTGGCACCTAGGAGGAAGGAGATTCAACATCATGAATCAAGGCGCCCCTTGCCATCAAAACAACCTCACATTGGCGGCTTGGAGGAAATCAACTTAAAACTACAAGTCTTGGAGTTTTTTCATGTTTTGATGATGTCTTTTGAGAACAATTATAATGATTGAAGGATGAGGTGGGTAAAAAGTCTTCATCTAGCTTAGGTGCCCATTCAACTTTGAACAAACTTACATTTGCGCCTAAGATGAAGGGGACTTTCTTAAATATTTAAGCATTAATTAACAAACATGAAAAACTTCGGTGCAATTTTCAACTCATTTTACCTTTGATGAGCACTTAACTTGGAGAGAACACCTATTAGCATCAAGGCACTATTTCATGCTCAGAACATAACATATCAGTGCCTAAACATGAGGAAGCTTAAACTATGAAATCTGATGTTACTTTGATTTGAAAATGAAGAAAATAAGCCAAAGAATCTAAGCGCATATTGTCACTTGAGCAACCTTCAACTAGCACCTAGTCTTGTGAAGGAGGCAAGAATTAGGGATAAAAGACCTCACCTTGTTTGAAAGTGTTGAAAGGCTAAGGAATGGGCTAAGTTCATCTAGGCGCACTTTAACTCCCTACACACCTAAATGAGCGCCCAGGAAGAAATTAATATGCTGGTATAATGTAGCTCGGACTGTTTCAGCATGTTTGGGTGCAAAACAGGACCATGCCTAGCCTAAACATACTCATCCAGATGCATTGGAACTGTCAATTTGGCCACACGAGGAGAAGAACAAAAGTTACCCCCCTTTGCAACTTTACACTACCTCCTGCTGATTTTTAGGGTAGCAAAAAACCTTTCACCACGGGCAAACGCCTCAAAGATATAAAAAACTGAGAGAGGTTATTGTAGAGACACTCTACATGATCGCGTTACCTCAGACAAAATGTTTCTAAGTGACATGGTTTTCGAGTAACATCTCGTCAAAGATTGTTGCATTTTTGCACTTTGGACTCTTCAGGGATATCATCAATACAATGTAGCTCGAACTGTTTTGACATGTTTGGTTGAAAAAAAGGACCATACCTAGCGTAAATGTACCCATTCAGATGTGTTGGAATAGTCAGCTTGGTCACATCAGGAGTAGGATGAAAGTTACACCCCTTTGCAACTTTACACTGCCTCCTTCTGATAATTTTTGGGGCAGTAGAAAGCCTTTCACCACGGGAAAATACCTCAGAGATATTAAAAACTAAGAGAGGTTATTGTAGAGACACTCTACATGATCATTTTGCCTCAGATAAAATGTTTCTAAGTGACATGATTTTTGAGTAACATCTCGTCAAAAATTACTGTCTTTTTGCACTTTGGACTCTTCAGGGATATCGTTGGTACAATGTAGCTTGGATTGTTTTGACATGTTTGGATGAAAAACAGGACCATGCCTAGTGTAAATGTACCCATCCAAACATGTTGGAATAGTCAGTTTGGTCGCATCAGGAGCAGGATGAAAGTTACACCCCTTTGCAACTTTACACTCCCTCCTTCTGATAATTTTTGGGGCAGCAGAAAACCTTTCACCACGGGCAAATACCTCAGAGATATAAAAAATTGAGAGAAGTTATTGTACAGGCACTCTACATGATTGTGTTTCCTCAGATGGAATGTTTCTAAGTGATACCTTTTTCGAGTAACATCTCATCAAAGATTGCTGCCTATTTGCACTTTGGACTCTTCAAGGATATCGTCGGTACAATGTAGCTCGGTCTGTTTTGACATGTTTGGGTAAAAAATAGGACCATGCCTAGCATAAATGTACCCATCCAGATACATTGGAATAGTCAGTTTGGTCACATCAGGAGTAGGACAAAAGTTACACCCCTTTGCAACTTTAAACTGCCTCCTTCTGACAATTTTTGTGGCAGCAGAAAACCTTTCACCATGGGCAAATGCCTTAGAGATATAAAAAATAGAGAGAGGTTATTGTAGAGACACTCTACATGATCGTGTTTTCTTAGATAAAATGTTTCTAAGTGACATAGTTTTCAAGTAACATCTCGTCAAAGATTGCTACCTTTTTGCACTTTGGACTCTTCAGGGATACCGTCGGTACAATGTAGCTCAGACTGTTTTGACATGTTTAGGTGAAAAAAAAAACCATGCCTAGTGTAAATGTACCCATCTGGATGCATTGGAATAGTTAGTTTGGTTGCATCAGGAGCAAGATGAAAGTTACACCCCTTTGCAACTTTACATTGCCTCCTAACGATTTTAGGGGCAGCAGAAAACCTTTCACCATAGGAAAATACCTCAAAGATATAAAAAACTGAGAGAGGTTATTATAGATGCACTCTACATGATCATGTTGCCTCAGATGGAATGTTTCTAAGTGACACATTTTTTGAGTAACATCTCATCAAAGATTGTTGCCTTTTTGCACTTTGGACTTATTAGGGATATCGTCGGTACAATGTAGCTCAGACTGTTTCAACATGTTTGGGCCAAAAATAGTACTATACCTAGTGTAAATGTACCCATCCAGATGCATTGGAATAGTTAGTTTGGTCGCATCAGGAGCAGGATGAAAGTTACACCCCTTTGCAACTTTACACCGCCTCCTTTTGATAATTTTTGGGGTAGCAGAAAACCTTTCACCATGGGCAAATACCTCAGAGATATAAAAAACTAAGAGAGGTTATTGTAGAGGCACTCTACATGATTGTGTTTCTTCAGACAGAATATTTCTAAGTGACACAGTTTTCGAGTAACATCTTGTCAAAGATTGCTACCTTTTTACACTTTGGACTCTTCAGGGATATCATCGATACAATGTAGCTTAGACTATTTCAACATGTTTGGGTGAAAAATAAGACTATGCCTAGCCTAAACATACCCATCCAGATGCATTGGAACTGCCAGTTTGGTCGTATTAGGAGCAGGACACCAAAAATGCAAAAGTTACTTTGTGCAACTTGACAACATTGACACTTTTTTGCAATAGGACTCAAAGACTCAAACTGACCCCAAATGACTTAAAGTGACTTAAAAACAAATGAAATGGTCTTAGAAGACCTTATTACATACAATTGACTCAATCAAAATAAAATTTTATTTTTTGACCCCTCTAGTTAGAAACCAAGACACCTAGAGACACCTATATTTTATACATTACCTAGATTTCATCCATCACTTAGGTCTAACCCCATGAAGCATAACATGATGATGTAAAAATGTGTATATGTGTAAAAATGCAGCAGGAAATTAAAAAAAGACAAACCTTACAAATTAATGTGCATACTTACAACTCAATGTAACATGACTTTACAAAATCAATGTGAATACTTACAAATTAATCTAATGAACCATCCAGGTCTGCTCTACTCTTTATTGTGTCAAGTATTGCTTTATGGTCAGACTCACGCACCTTCCACAAGATTTTGTTCAAAGGTCTACCCCGATACTGTATCAAATGAACATTGGATGCCATGACAAGGTTTGAGTAATGAAGAATCTTTCGATATGTGTCAAAATCTTGAAACAACCAAACATTAACAGTCTTATGCGGGTACCTTCTAAGCCATGTTCTAGTAATAACCACTGAGCCTGTAGGGTATTCGATGTTTTCTCCATCTGTAACTGGGCCCTCCAATTTCTTTTTGGCCTCAACATAATGACATAGGTAATAATTTGTTCCCTCTTCATTATCTTCATCTGCAATAACTGCATATGCATGCCCTATATTGATATGTGTAGAAAATTAGATGAAATTAGTCAACATTACAAAAACACTAGAAAGTAAGATGACATTAGGAATTTCAAAAACTATGCAAATAGATATATTACCTAGTTGAACTAGATCTAATATGTGGTCAAAGTCAACTGATGATTCCATCTGTGTTAGTTCCAGTGTCGTTGGGGGTCGATACGTGTCAAGTGGGCTAAGATAATTTAACTGCCATTCGTCAACCCACTCCTTTGACTCGCACTCATCCTAGGCTTGAATTGTACAGGAAGAACAAAAGCATGACATCTTTCACCTATGGATACTCCATGAACCTACAATTGAGCTTCTGAAAGAGTGCATCTTATTTGATCATGTCAGTGTACAACAGTCCTCATATGGTGCAATGTTAGTATCATCTATCAACCAAAAAAATCTATGAACTGAAGACTTACCTTCATTACGTAGACCCATGGAAGCATTACACCACTCGACAATCAATTTTACATCTGTCAACTTTGCATTGTCTTTACACTTTAACTCTTCTCATGTTATGGCTCTTTCGATACATGCTCCTGCACCATCATGCTCCCCCTTTCCATGCCTGACCCCACAAAAGTTCCACATATGATGAATACCTATAAAATTATGCCTCCTACTCAGCTAATAGAAATTCTGTGAGTTCTTGAATTGTGACACACAGTTATCTGACCATATGATATGATGACTAAACGATATGCCCCTTCTAGCCAAATCATTGTAGAACACCTGAAAGCAACCTTGTACGAACTCCGTAGAATGTGTGTGATCATCATTAATATAGAAATTATACTCCCTTATGATCTTTCTGTCATCTTCTGTACTATCATTCGCATGAATGAATGCGATGTGCACAAATATAGAAACCTGTGTGGAGTTGTAATATTGTGATTGCACCTCACGTTGTGGCTATAGACTGTAGTTCTCTACAAAGTTGATGACTGAAACAATGCTACCAATCGAAAATGTGTCCTTGCATAACTTGAATTGCAAGTCCAACCATCGATCTCTATGGGCATGTCTTGCATACTTATACACTATGTTGTCACGAAATATAGGCATAAACTGATACACTGGAATCTTTTCAATAACCAATTCACACTTTTTTGCTTCTTTACCATCTTTTGTATTGTATGCCACTGTTTTATACTTGCCAAACTCTACTAGTTCATTTCCAACCGCATGGGTTTTTTCCATATGTTCACATATTGGCAAATGTTGCAAGCCACCGCAACGATGACATGTGCCATCCAAGCATAATTTCTTGTAGAATATTTAACCTTCCTCTCTTTCACATAAAGATCTTGATATGAAGTCTCTTGAAGATGTTGGTGGGGCACGCATGGCACAACCTATAAAACATTGTTAGTATGCATATCTAAACATATAGACCTATAAACATCAAAATGGTTAGAAAATTCAATAAGTAATCTACAACAACAAGTAGTGCGTGTGTGATTTATCTTGACATACAAAGGTTTTAGCATTTCAAAATATTTTTGACAAATTTTAATTTTAGGATACTTCTCTAGAAATTTACCATAAAGCTGTGTTCGAGTCTCATCAAAAAAATGCTTTGGATGTGGCTCACGGTTCTGACTACTGATTCTCCTTCTTACCACATCCATTTGATTCGGAGATACCCTTGTGTAATTCTTCCAAAAGTCTTCAACTAGTGATCTCAATGCTTCAACAATTGGTTTATCTTTTCGTGGTAGTCTCCCCGAGAATGCCCATAATTCATTGGCATTAATGTCCTTAATTCTTTGGCGTCTTTCAACAGCTCTTAATAAAGTTTTCCTATTAATTATTAATTCTTGACTTGTCTTTGTAATGAGATGAGTTTTCCTCATTTGACTACTTACTATAGTCAATGCAATCAGATGCCATGTTGCATTACTATCTTTTGTGCATGAGGTGTTACCCACACTCTCATACGCACTCATTAGATTCTTGACAATAGATTTTTCACTTGAAGCCTCTGATGTTCTCAACCCAAGAATCTTCATGATGGACCTATACTTTATACTTCGCATCATTTCAACGAATAGTTGACATCTTGCAGTCTCATTTAACATTTCAAAGAACAATCTCTAAATCTTATGAGCATATCTTCTACAAGTGCATTTTGGAATCTTACCTTCCATTGGCTGCAAAATATTCTCATCAATATCAATCAAATACTTTGGCTTTCTATGCAAAATTCTAGGTGGTGTTAAGTTAGGTAAATTCAGCTCAACATTAGGAATTTCATCAATATTTAAATGAGATGGGCTAGATGGCATACGTTTGATCGAAGATGGAATAGATGACATACCTTGAGGTTGAGGTGGGAATGACGACATACCTCCTTCATCACCTGTGAGTGATGATGTACTCTCAACTTGAGATGTGGTAGATGGTGTCCCTACATGTTGACTTGCGGTAGAGGATGTGTCTTCAACTATGGTATTCAAATCTCTCGTAGCACAAAGTTTTTGCATTCATTCTCTTTGTGCCTCCAATACCATATCTCTTTATGATGGTTGTGGTTCCTCTTCAATTGGCATGTCTTCATTTATCATGTCCAATTTCCTCTTCTCACGAATTTCCCTCATGGCCACTACTTTCTTTGCATTCTTAGCTTCTATCTCTTCCTGTGTTGGTTTAATTCTTGATCGTTTCCTTGGCATGATGGAGAATTTTTCTATAACATGATAAAGAGACCAATATTAGTTCCTAAGAAATGAATCCATACAAATAACTAAAATATATGTCATTCAACCCTTCATAGTAAATGTAAATACAATCATCATGTAAAAGAGTAAATGTCACTCAACCAAAATAGGTTCAAAGCATACAAAGCAAATTATTGCAGCCATGAAAAGAGTACATGGGACTTCATGCTTGAAAAGGTTGAGGCAGACCCAATTTGACATGTTTGTTGTTACTAGGGCTACTAGGATTTGGAATTGAGAAGGTGTTTTGTTGGTACTAGGGATACTAGGATTTGGGTGGCTTGTGAAGGAATAAACAACAATTGTTGTGTCATGTGCATGTACAAATCATCATGAATAGGTGCATAAGGAATGTCCTAGCCCAAGATATGTGCATACAAATCATCATGTCATGTGCATACTTCTATGATCTTGGCACCTATCCATTTGTATTTTAACTTGTTAATATGACAAGATAATAGTGGGATTGTATTTTTTTTATGTTGTAATGATTTATTCTTGTATAGTTTGACATCATGATATGTTAAGGTCTATTTATTACACATAATTATTAAAGAGCCCAAGTGTAGGAAATATACATGGCATCATGTGAGATTGTAGACTACTTTCTTAATTGGGAATGTGTCTATTTTAAACATGTATGATAAAGCATGATAAAGTAATTCAAATAGAATTAAGAAAAATGTAAAGAACATACATGTAAAGACTTGACATACCTAAAAAAATGAAGATTTGAATGGAGAGAGTACCCAATTATGTAGTTTTTTTTTCTTAGATTGCATCAAACTCCTCAACAATTTAATTTTTTCACCACTTGCTTCCTTTTCAATGTTAAATTGAATAACACTCAAATATAATTACTAACAACAATACTATTAACTAATCTATAATGTTAAATTCCTAAAATTGAATCTAAATTAACATTGCAACACTACAAAAATTGAAACTTGAATAGATATATATCAAACTTGGTGTGAAAACTATGTTATTTCCTCCTTCTCAAGTTGGCAAAGAAGAAAAGGTGGTGGAAAGATCATGCAAAGGTGATAGAATGTGTAAAATGTGCATGTGAACTTCCCAATAGCATGAAAGAACTTCTTTTTTGTCAGAGAACGCGCATAATCAGAATAAAAATAGAGCATGTGGGCCTGGATCACGGGGGTCAACATTTTTTTACCATTTCTATAGCAAGACAAAATGCGAGCACGTTATAACGCACTCACATTTTGTCCTGCTATAGATTGATCCATAAATATTTGTGCCTATCTCACCTTTGATAGCACCTTTACAATATCTCACCTCTAGTTCCATTAGCTCATGTTCTATAACTCACTTATCTCTCCCCCTCACCTCTCTACCTCTCTACCTCTCCCCTCTCTATGTCTGTCACTCGCTCCTTGTCTACCTCAACCCTAAACCTTATCCTTAAACCCTAATGCCTCAATCCTCAACCCTAATCCCTCATCCCTAAACCCTAAACACTATCCCTATTCCTAAACCCTCAACAAGCTCGATACTATACCTTAAACCCTAATCCCTTATCCCTAAACCCTCCAACCCTATCCCTAATCCTTATACCCTCGACACTTTACTTTAACCCTAATCCCTCAACCCTCAACCCTATCCCTAAACCCTAGACCCTCAAACCACAACCCTCAACGTCAAACCCTAATCCCTTAACCCTTAACTCTAATCCCTCAACCCTCAACCCTATCCCTAAACCCTAAACCCTAAAGCCTCAACCCTCAACCCTCAACATCAAATCCTAATCCCTCAACCCTTAACTCTAATCCCTCAACCCTAAACCCTATCCCTAAACCCTAAACACTATCCCTATTCCTAAACCCTCAATGGGCTAGATACTATACCTTAAACCCTAATCCCTTATCCCTAAACCCTCCAACCCTATCCCTAATCCTTATACCCTTGACACTCTACTTTAACCCTAATCCCTCGACCCTCAACCCTATCCCTAAACCCTCGACCTTCAAACCTCAACCCTCAACCCTCAACATCAAGCCCTAATCCCTCAACCCTTAACTCTAATCCCTCGACCCTCAACCCTATCCCTAAACCCTAAACCCTAAAGCCTCAACCCTCAACCCCTAACGTCAAATCCTAATCCTTCAACCCTTCACTCTAATCCCTCAACCCTAAACCCTATCCCTAAACCCTCAACACTATACCTTAAACCCTAATCCCTCAACGCTAAACCTTATCCCTAAATTCTAATCCCTCAACCCTAATCCCTCATCCCTCAACTCTAATCCCTCATCCTTAAACCCTAAACGCTATCCCTATTCCTAAACCCTCAACGGGCTTAATACTATACCTTAAACCCTAATCCCTTATCCCTAAACCCTCCAACCCTATCCCTAATACCCTCGACACTCTACTTTAACCCTAATCCCTCGACCCTCAACTCTATCCTGAAACCCTCAACCCTTGAACCTCAATGTACTCAACCCTCAACGTCAAACCCTAATCCCTCAACCCTTAACTCTGATCCCTCAACCCTTCACCCTTAAAACTTGAACCCTAAAACCTATCCCTACATGCTCGACACTCGACACTATATCTTAAACCCTAATCCCTTAACCCTCATCCCTAAAGCCTCAACCCTAAATCCTTAAAGCTTCAACCCTAAACCCTATCCCTAATCCCTCTACCCTCAACACTCTTCTTTAACCCTAATCCCTTGACCATCAACCCTATCCCTAAACCATCAACCCTTAACCCTCAACCCTCAACTCTCAACATTAAACCCTAAACTCTAATCCCTCAAACATAAACCCTATCCCTAAACCATCAACCCTCAACACTATACCTTAAACCCTAATCCCTATCCCTCAACCCTTAACCTTAAAAACTTAAACCCTATCCCTACACCCTCAACACTCGACACTATATCTTAAGCCTTAAACCCTCATCCCTAAAGCCTCAACCCTTAATCCTTAAACCTTCAACCCTAAACCCTATCCCTAATCCCTCTACCCTTGACACTCTAACCCTAACGTCAACATTAAACACTAATCCATCAACCCTAAACCCTAATCCGTCAACCCTAAACCCTATCCCTAAACTCTCAACCCTCAACACTATACCTTAAACCCTAATCCATCAACCCTAAAACCTAATCCCTCAACCCTCAACCCTAAACACTGTTAATAAACCCTCAACCCTTGACACTATACCTTAAACCCTAATCCCTCAACCCTCAACCCTAATCTCTCAACCCTCAACCCTAATCCCTCATCCCTAAACCCTAAACTCTATCCCTATTCCTAAACCCTCAACCCTCGACACTATACCTTAAACGCTAAACCCTATCCCTCAACCCTCAACCCTTAAAACTTAAACCCTAAAACCTATACATAAACCCTCGATGCTCAACACTATATTTTAAACCCCAATCCCTTAACCGTCATCCCTAAAGCCTCAACCCTCAATCATTAAACCTTCAACCCTAAACCCTATCCCTAATCCCTCTACCCTCAACACTCTACTTTAACCCTAATCCCTGGACCATCAACCCTATCCTTAAACCCTCAACCCTCAACTCTTAACATTAAACCCTAATCCGTCAACCCTAAACCCTCAACCCTCAACACTATACCTTAAACTATAATCCCTCAACCCTAAACCCTAATACCTCAACCCTAAGCCCTAAACCCTATCCCTAAACCCAACAAAACTGCTTTGCCTTATGCTAGGTTGTTAAACCCATCATTTTTGACACTCTTCTCTTAAAGATATCTGAGTTGCAAGAATATGTCAGAAAAATGGCTATGAACTTTTTTAATGTTAGTAATGTTATATGGCATGTTTTTCTGGGCCATCTGGAGTTCATTATGCCAATAGGTGTACACACTATGAGAAAAGATTTGCGTATGGTACATCCACAGTGAGTAATTAATAGTTGAAATAAGAAGGATGATCATTATGAGAAAATATTTGCATTGGGGTACATCTATGTTTCTTGCTGTCCACCCCACACTTAGGGGAGGTATATTGTTATGAAACATGCAAATAATCTCCCATTGTTTACTTGCTCTATCCACAAGAACTACTAAACTTTTTTCTCTTGGTAATTATAGAGGACATTCACCTATTTTTGGCAACTCCTGCATTCCCAAACCATTACAAAAACTAAGTTATTTTAACCCAATAAATAGTTGATTGCATTGATTTAATACTCTACTATATTAAAGCTAAGCATTCACACAAATGCAGACGTTCATATTATAGAAGACTACATTATATGAGACTATTAGAGATCCATCAGAAAAATGTAATAACAAAACTACTTTGCCTTATGTTAGCTTACAATTAAACCCATTCTTTTTTATACTCTTCTCTTAACAAAGTAAGAGTAATAAGAATAGAAGGCAGATAATTTGATCTTACTAGTATGCATGGTCAGTTTACATTTCGTGACTTCATTTTCATTGAATAAAAAGGTAAATATTTGATTTGAAAGGTGGGGCAGAGTTCATTGTCACGTGCTTTTCTAGATGATAGGGTCCATAATGTCCAGGGTTCTTCAAAGAAATGCTTGTAACATAATTAAGTTTTTGTTATACCAGTCCTCTAGGTAAAGCTACAATTCAAATGCCTGCTTTGAAAGTTGAACTAAAATAAATTAGACTTACAACTTTGATTTTCTTCCATTGCTTCAACAACATCATCATCGGAAACCAATTCAAGATCAGCAACTTGCTGCCCATTGGTTGACTTGAATTGCATCCTCTGTTAGAAGAAGGGCATTTTTTATCTGTATCAATGTTGGTATTCATAAGTTGAAGAGCATTGATATTTTTCACACACCCTATTCTTTGAAATATCTTAACCTTAAAATATGACTTGGATATGTACTTGAACACAGTGAAATCTCCAATCTCTAGCCCATGATGATTCACTAAATTTTCCCAACCCTGCCTAAATTCTAGTTTATTTATGGTACCCCTTAATTGTACATCCCACTCCTACCCACCTAGTCCTTGAAGAAGGAGGCACGCCCTTTAAACCAACTCATTCGACAACTTGCTGCCCATCGATTGACTTAAACTACATACTCTGTTAGAAGAAGGGCATCTTTTATCTGTATCAATGTTGGTATTCATAAGATGAAGAGCATTGATATTTTTCACACACCATGTTCTTTGAAATAGCTTAACCTTAAAATATGACTTGGATATGTACTTGAACACAATGAAATCTCCAATCTCCAGCCCATGATTATTCACAAAATTTTCCCAGCCCTACCTAAATTTCAGTTTATTTATGGTACCCCTTAATTGTACATCCCACTCCTACCCACCTAGGCCTTGAAGAAGGAGGCACATGCATTAAACCAACTCATTCGACAACTTGCCACCCATCAGTTGACTTGAACTGCATACACTGTTAGAAGAAGGGCATCTTTTATCTGTATCAATGTTGGTATTCATAAGAGGAAGAGAATTCATATTTTTCACACACCCTATTCTTTGAAATATATTAACCTTAAAATATGACTTGGATATGTACTTGAACACAATGAAATCTCCAATCTCCAACCCATGATGATTCACAAAATTTTCCCAACCCTGCCTAAATTCTAGTTTATTTATGGTACCCCTTAATTGTACATCCCACTCCTGCCCACCTGGGCCGTGAAGAAGGAGGCACGCCCATTAAACCAACTCATTCGATAACTTGTTTCCCATCGGTTGACTTGAATTGCATACTCTGTTAGAAGAAGGGCATCTTTATCTGTATCAATGTTGGTATTCATTGATATTTTTCACACACCCTGTTCTTTGAAATATCCTAACCTTAAAATACGACTTGGATATGTACTTGAACATAGCAAAATCTCCAATCTCCAGCCCATGATGATTCACAAAATTTTCCCAACCCTGCCTAAATTCTAGTTTATTTATATGGTATCCCTTAATTGTACATCCCACTCCTGCCCAACTGGGCTTTGAAGAAGGAGGCACACCCATTAAACCAACTCATTCGACAACTTGATGCCCATCGGTTGACTTGAACTGCATACTCTGTTAGAAGAAGGGCATCTTTTATCTGTATCAATGTTGGTATTCATAAGCTGAAGAGCATTGATGTTTTTCACACACCCTGTTCTTTGAAATATCTTAACCTTAAAATATGACTTGGATATGTACTTGAACACAATGAAATCTCCAATCTTCAGCCCATGATGATTCACAAAATTTTTCCATCCCTGCCTAAATTCTAGTTTATTTATACAGTACCCCTTAATTGTGCATCCCACTCCTACCCACCTGGGCCTTGAAGAAGGAGGCACGCCCATTAAACCAACTCATTCAACAACTTGTTACCCATTGGTTGACTTGAACTACATACTCTGTTATTAGAAGGGCATCTTTTATCTGTATCAATGTTGGTATTCATAAGCTAAAAAGCATTGATATTTTTCACACACCCTGTTCTTTGAAATATCTTAACCTTAAAACATGACTTGGATATTTTTTTGAAGACAACGAAATCTCCAATCTCCAGCCTATGATGATTCACAAAATTTTCCCAACCTTGCCTAAATTCTAATTTATTTATGGTACACCTTAATTGTACATCCCACTCCTGCCCAACGGGGCCTTGAAGAAGGAGACACACCCATTAAACCAACTCATTCGACAACTTGCTGCCCATCGGTTGACTTGAACTGCATACTCTGTTAGAAGAAGGGCATCTTTTATCTGTATCAATGTTGGTATTCATAAGCCGAAGAACATTGATGTTTTTCACACACCCTGTTCTTTGAAATATCTTAACCTTAAATTATGACTTGGATATTTACTTGAACACAACAAAATCTCTAATCTCCAACCCATGATGATTCACAAAATTTTCCCAACCCTTCCTAAATTCCAGTTTATTTATGGTACCCCTTAATTGTACATCCCTAAACCCTAAACCCTAATCCCTTAACCCTAAACCATAAACCCTAATCCCTAAACCCTAAACCCTAATCCCTTATCCCTAAACCATAAACCCTATCCCTAAATCCTCAACCCTCAACACTTAAACCTTAAATCATAAACCCTATCCCTAAACCCTCAACCCTCAAAACTATACCTTAAACCCTAATGCCTCAACCCTAAACTTTCAACCCTAAACCCTATCCCTAATCCCTCTACCCTCAACACTCTACCTTAACCCTAATCCCTTGACCCTCAACCCTAAATGCTATCCCTAAAGCCTAAACCCTACACCCTAATCCCTCAAGGTCCTAAACTCTAATCCCTTATCCTTAAACTCTAAATCCTATCCCTAAACCCTAAACCCTCAACCTTAAACCTTAATCACTCAATCCTTATCCACCCCTCTCCTCCCCTATCTGGCTCACCCCCATCTCTACCCTCCTCTACCCTCGACACTATACATACATACATATAGGCATACATACATACATACATATAGGCATACATATATACATACATACATGATTAATAACTTTGAACATAAAAAAATTCAAGGGGGACATAATTTGAGCGCGTTATAACGTGCTTACGTTATTGCAAGCATCACAAATAGTGCAAAAACTTTTGCGGAAAAGGAAAAATGCAAAGTAAAACATAACGTGAGCACGTTATAACGCGCTTAGGTTATGTTTTGCTTTGGGAATCCCAAGACTTGGGCTTGGGATTTGCTTTGGATTTCCAACCCAAAGGCTTGGAGTGCCTTCCCAATGTCCAAAGACGTGTTTTTCCATATTCTACAAGATTTCACATAATTTCGTTCGTGTTAACCCTCAAATTTGCACGTGTTTCAAGGTCAAACAAATTGAACACCTGGGTAATGTTAGGCTTTCTCTTAACTATTTGACAATGTGATTTTTTTCACATTTTGACAATGTTAAGCCTTTCATCTTTAATTTCATTTGTTTGTGTGTCTGTTTTTGGGTAAAAACCACTATTTGGTCTTTTTTTCATTGTAAATTAACTATTCATTGAAATTTCAAAAAAATTACATTAGAAACTAGACTCCATTCTACACATATATAAAAAAGAAAAAAATGATTTTCAATTAGTTTTTAAAATTTATAGGGGTAGCACGGCCAAAATTCTATTTTTTAGGATGTGTCCACTTTGAAAATTAGTAAAAAATCAAATATTCATCAAAAAATTATCAGAAAAATCAGAGATAAACTACATGTTGTTAGCTAATTTCTCACTAAAGCGATTTTAAAAATACCAAAAAAAAGATGACCTTTTGAGGGAGCCAGAAAACATGCTATGTTATATTTTTTTGACAGAAACAACACCAATTTATGTGGCTCCCTCTTTTGAACCCCTTAATCCATACCATTTTTTTTAAAAAATAGTAGTTTAGAAAGTAGACTCGGAGTACTACGAACATTGTTTTGGTTGTATCTCTAAATTTTGAGTGTAACTATGCTCAATTTCTCATCCAAGGCGAGCATTTCCTGATTTCAAAAAAAAAGTGGCCACTTAAGACCCCTTTTTGGCCCCCCATCTTCTTGCACTTACCCTATGGTATGTACCTATTTATGGATTTAAAGTCCAATAAAGTACAGCTTAGCATAGTTTAAAGTATTATCAAGTGTCATAATTTAATAGAGGCAAGGTTTAAAAATATGCTAGGTACTCCCCCAAAGATACATGATATTTTAGAGACTGGATAGAGAGCTTTCTTGGATACATCTTTGTCTTAAGATTTATTATAATTTCTATGGACGTGTAGACTAGGCTATTTTATCAATTTTGATAAATACTAATACACATATGTAACACTTAAACATTGTAATAATGTCTCTAAGGCTTTGTTTTCCTTTCCTCTAAAATTAATGGTTTAATTCATTCTCACAAGAGTTAAGACTCCACAAAAGAACTTACCCTTTACATTATCAATCTTTCTTCAAATGTACTATTGTGTATTGCCTATAAAATTGGTAATTGTTCAATTCTGGATTTGAGAAATAACAATTTATCTAAAATTTTGTCTGTGATGCAGAATTAGGGGAATGACTTGGAAATGCTTGATATGAGTCATTTACAAGGTCCTTGCCTAATAATACTTCTTTGCTTTTAAGATTAACCTATTTGAATTTATCACACAAAGTCTTAGAAGGTCCTTTTCCTCTTGTGTTAGGGACATATTCTAGGATTAGAACTATTGACCTAAGCTTCAACTTGCTAAATGGGCCTCTTTTGACAAACCCTTTTACTTCACCTACCTTGGCGCATGCATAAATACTAAATTTTAAACATGATAAAATACAAATACACACATAAAGTGAGTGCCAAAGTAATAAACTGAATGACAGAATTAACTTTCAAACATACACACAATGAATGTTCAATTTATTCACACACACAATGAAAGACAAAATTCATTCAAACACATAAAGACTCACAATGAACATTAAATTGAAGTTTGTTTGTAGACACATTCCACACAAATTGAAAATCAAAGTCTATTCATATATCATGCAAAATATTTAGTGATAGGCCTATAAATATTTGTGCCTATCGGCCATTTGATAGCACCTTTGGTGCTTTTACTAGTTAAGATATGATCTACTTCTAGCATTGACCATCCTAGGGTATTAATTATTAGTGAACAATAGTGAGGGATATTATCACAATTATTTCATGAATATTAGAAATATAGTTCATACATTATCATAATTCTTTTGCGATTTTTAGAAATGTAATTGATACATTATTGCAATCCTTTTGGGATTGCCATAAATATCATCGAGGATCTTTCATTTTAGTTGGAGACACACTTGCCAATGCTACACAATTATAACACCATTATGATGACACACTATAGTCATATATCTAATAATTGTTAGTGTATATATTTCATTTATCATACACTATAGGCTTTAAGCCTAACTTAGGCATCCTTTATGTATTCTTGACACATGCCTCTTTGAGGTGTCAAGTTTGTTGGGCGTCCTTGACTCATTCAAGATTGTTTGACGACTTGGGAGATGTGTCAACAAGTTTGCAACCACCTAGCCACCGTACACTAGTTTTGTGGAGCTAACTCAACACATATAGTTGAGTGTTGAAGTCGACATCTAAGTGGACTCAACCTCTTTAACCTCTATGTACACCTTTTTCATAATCAAATACTTCAATTTGATACTTGCATTCATCTCATTGATCTTGGCCCAATTCTACATGGTATTAGAGCTAATCTGAAATTGTTGCTAATTCATTGAAGTCCGTGGTTGAAAGGGAAAAGAAGAACCCAACATGTACCTTACAGCATCCTATATTTTACTTAAACATATATTCAGTAATTTGATGCAAGCACATACTACTATGCCCTTAAAGTGGAAATAGACATAGTTGATTTTCCATCACATTAACCCTTAAAGGAAAGATAATGTAGCTTACATATCTAAATAAATTTCAATAGCATAACGACATATAAATTAATAGTTTAAGAACATGAAACAAGAAGAATAGAAGAAAGATAGACAGAAGAGAAGAAACACCAATATACGTGGGGAAAACCCTTTAGGGTAAAAATCCCCACACTCCAAAGCATCAAACCAATGTATTAATCTGCAACAACAAACATGTTACAATACACTTGCAGGCTCAAAGACTTAACATGGTGATTTACATCTTGCTCTTCTGGAGGAAAAATTGACAGCGTAACCCTGCATAAAAATCTTCTTTCCAAACTTCTCCTTAAGCCTCCAATTTATAGACTTCTCACAACCAAGAAACCATTATGTGGTTTTACAAAACCATGTGCTTAACTTCTCAGCCAAGATTCCAGCCTAAAAATAAGCTCTCACGTCCAAAATGTTCTCCTTTATTTTTGACCCTTACAGTTGTCCTAGAATCTGTCTTAAAATCGTTAAAAATAGTCCTTCCATGATATACTACCATGTGGGCATCTTTTGACAACTAATATTTCAATTTTTAAGGCATCGACATGTGGCAAAAATGCCAATTAAGAATTCAAAAAATATTAAATACAAATAAATGCTACGGGAAATATGCAAGGTTGAGACAGAGCATTTACCAACAGTGGTCAAGGCGTATTTTGCTAGTTCATTTAGAATTTCTCTACATGAAGGGCTTTTAAAAACCGTGAAGTGGAAGGACGGTGTGATGAGTTGAGGAGTGTTTGGAATGGCTTGCAGAGCTGACTCTGCTCCATATGGCTTCTCATAGTTTTATTTCGGCTTGCATAGCCAACCCGACTTCTGACCTTATGTGGAGATTAGAGGGGTGTTTCAATTTAAGGGTGGAGAAACCATTTATACCTATCACACTCCACATAGGCGGCAAGGCAGACCCCGTGCACAGCAAGGAACCGAGCGCCAGGGCATACCCTACAAACTGCAAGTACGAAGTGGTAGGGCATAACTCACACACAGGAAGGCATCAAATGCCACACGCAAGCTCTTACCCTACACATAGAGAGGTGTTTAAAGCCAAAGAAGGCTAAGGCACGTGAAAATCTAGACAAGGTTGTGGCGTCCAAAGCCATATAAGGCTGACAGTTTTCTTTGGAGGAGAGGGATGGAATCTACCCTACGTAGAGGCCCGAGAAACCTGCAGGTGGGTGACAAATTGATTCCGAATGCATCCTCTGCACACATTGCATTGAGGCATGAAGCCTTCCACACGACCCTGAATACAAGCAGGCATGCTTTCTTTGGATATTTCCCTAATTTTGTCCTAAGCATTTTTTGGGCATGGGATATTGTGCACCCTAACCCTAATTTGCCCCTACTTGCAATAGGCATTAGATATTTTGGCCTTTTTTTTTGCAAAGGCATCCTACATTATGTTTTTTTCGTATTAAAATAAACAAGGAAAAATATTCAAACCTAAAAGATTAGCAAAGGCATTCAAATCTTTTTTGGTCATTGTAAGAATAGGCAATTTTTTTTGTCTAAATGTACTAAGAAATATAATCTGTCAAATCTTAGGGGGCATTTAAAATTATGGGCAAATTTAAGGTTCTTTTAAAATTGTTAGTGTTAAACTAAGTATTAGGGCATGATTTTAATCGTCTTGCTTAGATATATTTTATCACACTAACTGCTAAAGTGTCAACCTTTAGAGGGGTATTTAACTCTTGTATTTTTGCTTGTCGAAGACAAAGGTTATTCACACACTAATCTTATAAAATTTCACTTCATGTATTATTCTAGGGGGATTTTACAAGCATTTCAAGTATATCATTGAACTAACAACAAGTTTAAAAGGGGGTAAATTATCTAAGTCAAATAATGGCGATAAGGAGTCATCCATCTGTCATTACTTTGGAAAATAAAAACTACAAGTAGTGCAATGGTATCCTGACACACTGTTAATGGATTCACCTATTGCCACATTTGTATGGACTTATTCCCAAACCAAACACATATTGGTAAAAAATTATATGGGTTCCTCTATCACACATTGACTACCCTAAAGCTCTTTGGACCAAACTATGGGAATTGTATGGAGACCCCAATGAACCTCCATTCCTAGATGATCCCTCTATAGACATACTTCTTTCCCTTGATGATGTTAATGATCCTTTGTATGACGATGATACTAAAGAGGCACTTGCATATTGGGAAAGTCTTTCAATGACACAGAGACATAACCACTTGCATCTCCTCTCTCTACACCTCCTGAATTGATAGATATTCTGCCACCTCCTACTGTTGCTTCATCAGATTCCAGTGCCGCTTCTTCAAAAGCTTTTGGTGCTTCTTTGCAATAGGATATAAGTCTTCCTAGGATTTCTAATTTGGATATATTTCTACCTGACATTACTTGTCTATTTGTACAATCCCACATTACTGACATGGAAGAACACATTGAGGACACCAGTCTTCTCTTTGACGACAATTTCAATGAAGCTTCATCTCCATTACCCTCTTCGGATATTCATGCTCTACATCCATCTACACATGGTTTTGGATTGTCATTATCTTCATCTATTATGCATGCACCTGATTTGATTATGGCATCCTTCGGCATTGACATGAGGACACTTGAGCATTCTTTGAAGATATCACAATGAGCATCATCATTCTTGAATCAACTTCAACATGATTTAGGATCATACATACTTCTTCCCGCATGGGAAGATATCCTGCATCTTCAGATGGTTTAATTTCTTCCCAAGGAAAGGAACATTGTTTGACATTCTTGGATCTACATTTGCATCCTTTGTTGACTATCCAACCTCACTACAATAGGACATGTATTATGAGGGGGTCTCATAGACCTTCTATCATTTTCTCTTCTATGGGGGGAAATCATATATTGTACTTAGTGAAAGAAGTAGTACTTCTTCACTTGTATAATTTTTAGGCATACTTTCTCTCTTTTGGAGAGTATTTTTTTCCCAAAGAGTTTTCTACTTTTCTCCACTTCATGAGAGATTACTTTGTAAATGGGTATCTCACCAGGCCTAGTAGTCGATACCCATCCTTCTTGTACCCACCTAAGCTATGCTTAAGGGGGTGTGTTAATGTATATATTTCATTTATCATACACTATAGGCTTTAAACATAACTTAGGTGTCCTTTATGTATTCTTGACACATGCCTTTTTGAGGTGTCAAGTTTGTTGGGTGACTCATCCTTGACCCATTCAAGGTTATTTGATGACTTAGGAGAGGTGTCAACAACTATGCAACCACCTAGCCACCTTGCACTAGTTTTGTGGAGCTAACTTGACACATATAGTTGAGTGTTGAAGTCAACTTCTAAGTTGACTCTGTTAGATTTCTAAAATCATATGCAGGAAAACTTCTACAAGATAGAGTTGCAAGAAAATATTGCAAAAGCCAAATGCATGAATTAGTGCTACACATTCCCTTTGCATTATTCAGATATAAATACAAAGGATATACACAACCACTGTCCAAGAATAGACAAAGTGGGGAAAGAAAGCATAAAGAAAGCATGTGACACATGTCACAATGCTTTCAAGAGAAAAGAAAGCCTATGATACATGTCATGAGGCTCAAAATAGAAAAAGAAACTCCTTAATTAACTTATGTAAAAGTGAAAATATGATTTTTCACCAACACCCCTCCATAAGTGCAAGTTAGGGAGATTACACAAGCTAAAAAGAAAGAAAGAAAGATGGGTCCCAGCAACAAAGCCATATTAGGTACCCATGAACAACAAGGATCTCTCATAAGGTGGAGGAAAGGAGAAAAACCCAGTGGGAGAAAACTCCTCTCCAAAAGAGAGGAAAAACAAAAAGAAAGTACAATAACATGTGATGGAAGAAGGACACTAAGACCCCCCATGGAATGAATCCATCAGAAGAGTACAATCATGAGTGCCCCCCATAAGAGAGAGAAAATAGAGAATATGAATCCCCTCCAAGAAGAAGCTCCAGAACCAATGAAGAGATCTTGAAGATAGAATCTAATCCACTGCCTGCAAACAACATTTCTCCCTTTCGGAAGAAATAAATCCACTGGTGAATGTAGAAGTCATTCCCACATCTTAGATGAATAGTGAATCCATATTGAAACATGTGCCTCTGAATGCAACTCAAGTGACCTCATACTGGGAAAATATGTCTTCTCTAAAACAGAAATTATCTGCGCAATCAGAGAAGAAGAACCAGGAGAGGATATGATCTAAACTGTGTTTGGAAACACAGAAGATGAAGGTGGTGATGCAAAGCCACCTGAAATAGCATCAAACAAGAGAGATAAACCCCCAAATGTGTCCTCCAAATCAGCAATGTGAGACTCCACAAACAGAGATGATATGTCTGCAAGATAGGAATCCCAATGAGGTGGATCTGAAAGACTGATATTGACCTACTGTAGAGAATGATTGGAAGCCAAATGATGATGCAACACTAAACTCTAAAGTAGCAACAGGTGATGGAGATGATGTGATCTCAATAGGAGGAGAAGAGGGAGCAAGAGAGGTCTCTATCTCTAAACATTCAAGACGTGCCATATACTCAAGCTCCTCTAAAGTATCATCATCATAAGGTATATTATCTGCATCATCAAGTGGAATGAGACAATCTACTATAGGATCATTTGGAAATGGTGAGACATGAGGGTCTCCATACAACTCCTAAATTTTTGTTCGAAGTGTGTGTGGGCTCTCATAGATGGGAAGATCACATGCAATATCATAATCAATAGTGGTACAAATTAAACCTACAACATGATCTTGATTGTTACCCCAAACAGATTTCTTCATAGGTGTCTATGGTTCAGGTATGAGCCCATAAAGATGAGGCAAAAGATGCAGCCACCTGAGATGTGTCAGGATGCCTCTTTGCCAGGACTCATAATTGTCCTTAGTCAGATTGACCACAGAAGGATAAGTGGCAAAACCCATGATACCTCCTCAAAATGATAGAGATCAAAACATGCAAATAGATTTATGCTGATAATAGAAGCCTATCAAAGCAAACAAACCTTTTCCAGGAGGCAGCATGTCCAAGATATCTAACAGAAGCCATAAAATTGACAAATTGAATAAAAGATACCCGGGGCTGAATCTAAAAAAATTACATAGATGGATGTGTAGAGCTTGTTGATACCTTTCCAACACCTATTCGTTTTTGAAAAACATAGATTCTAGGTGCAAGAATGGAGCTTGGAAGCCAAAAAAGATGCTTTGACTTCAAATAGAAAAATCTGGAAAAAAGACCAGCATTACTAGAGAGTGCTCAGAACTAGCTTTCCAATGCTTTTTCGTTTGCCAATTTTTGAGTCCATATGCTCAAGTTATGGCCTCTAGAAGAAAATTGCCTTTTTAGGCCTGCACATGAACACGGCACAGAAATCGAGGCAGATTCAGAAATTGAGCGGCACAAAAATCAAGGCATACAGAAATAAGGCGGTACAGAAATTGAGGCAAATTCAAAAAAAATTAGCATGTAAATTGAGGCAACTCGAAAATCAAAGTAAGCTCTAAAAAATGGCATGGAAATCGAGGTGGCTGTACAAAAAAATGGCATGGAAATCGAGGCGACTGTATGGATTTTTCCTACACAAAAACCCAAAACCCCAAACAATGCACAAAACTTGTTTTTCAGCAAAATATAGAGTGCCTTATATGAAAATATGTGTTTTGACACCTTCTGAGCGCAACTGTGAGGTCTGTTTTGCTCCAAGATGCATAGATTATCTGCTCATAGCTAAAACCCTCTCTGATTTGAGAAGAAACTGACAGATCTGGAGCTCTGATACCATGTTAGATTCCCAAAATCATCTGTAGGAAAACTTCTACAAGAGAGAGTTGCAAGAAAATATTGCAAAAGCCAAATGCATGAATTAGTGCTACACATTCCCCTTGCATTATTCAGATATAAATACAAAGGATATACACAACCACTATCCAAGAATAAACAAAGTCGGGAAAGAAAGCATGTGACACGTGTCACAATGGTTTCAAGAGAAAAGAAAGCCTATGATACATGTCATGAGGCTCAAAATATAAAAGAATCTCCCTAATTAACTTATGTAAAAGTGAAAATATGATTTTTCACCAATAGACTCAACCTTCTTGTTCATAGTTAAATACTTCAATTTGATATTTGCAATCATCTCATTGGTCTTGGCTCAATTCTACAATAACCTCTTCCTTTAGATTCTTAGGTAATTTGTATTTGGTGGGTTTATGTGAATCTCATGTGTATGTATTGGTTGTTAGTACCATTCTCATTGTATGTATTGGTTGTTAGCACCACTCTTATTGTATGTAATTGGTGCTTATCACCATTCCTATTGTATATCATCGGTTGGTATCATGATTGCAATGTGAATGCTTATTGGATGTATTGTGTATGATTTGGTTTTGTATCATACCTATCATATTTTGCATGCATTTGTATGATTGTTAAATTAATGGCCTCCTCTAAACCAATTCTACAATAACCTCTTCCTTTAGATTGTTAGGTAATTTGTATTTGGTGGGTGTATGTGAATCTCATGTGTATGTATTGGTTGTTAGTACCATTCTCATTGTATGTATTGGTTATTAGCACCACTCTTATTGTATGTAATTGGTGGTTATCACCATTCCTATTGTATATCATTGGTTGGTATCATGATTGCAATGTGAATGCTTATTGGATGTATTGTGTATGATTTGGTTTTGTATCATACCTATCATATTTTGTATGGATTTGTATGATTGTTAAATTAGTTGCCTCCTCGTTCAGAGGACTTGGCCTCAAGGTCCCACATGAGTGAATGGTGTTTATCATCTTCGGGGAGGGTCAATTGGATTATTAGAAATGCTTTGAAGAGCATGTAGAGTTCTCTTAATTCTTGCAGAACTTCATTGATGCAATGTTTATAAATATATAATTAATGACATTTGTAACCTTATGGTTCAAGTAGTATAAGAGCTATGAACTATCTTCGTAATCTTATGTAAACATCCACATTTAGGATGAGAGTAACACATAATAATCTTGCATTGATTGTTCTATGAGTTGAAGTATTGTCTTGATTTACCATGGAATCCAATGATGTATTAAATCCCAATTTAGGATGTGTAGATCTAGTTTTTATTTAAGTTGAAATGAAACTTATGGATTATGGTATGTTTCATTTTGATGCTTGATTAAGTTGAAATCATTAGTGGAATTATTATCACACTTAACCCTATAGATTAGGAGTTATGATTATTCACATGTATGTTTCTTGTCACATTGTTAAGAAATGGACATCTACTCGTGATGAACAAGTAGTAAACTTAGTTAAATATGAATTTATGGAATTTGTGATGTTGAACATGTTATATTGAAGCTTGGTAATGTTAAAACTCAACGGTTCAATTGGTTTAAAAAAAAAATTTAAACAAGGATGCTATACAACATGTTTGGTGTTAAACCATTTTGGCTTGCATTGGCTTGCCCATGAACTAGCCCTCAAAATTGTGAACCTTGTCCTTGTTTTGGAGGTTAAAACTTAGTGTTAAGGGTCAAATGTGTTAGTAGGCTCGTAGAGGAGCCCTTTGACGTCTTTAGTATCAAACTTGGAATCTCAAGGAACCTCGCTATTCAATTGAGGCCTTATGCACTATTCAGAATCACTTGTTTTACTAGGGGTGATTCTAGGATAGCTAGGGTTGATTCTAAGTGGTAATAGGGATGATGTTGATCAAAAGGGGTGATCCTAATACAATGGATAGGTGTCGTTCTTTTTTAGAAAAAAGTTTCTAAAAGAAAGGTTGACTATTGAACTTTCCCTTGTTTACTTATCAATTTAGTTTGATGGTAATTCTTGTCCTTTGTTAGTGATTCTTCATTTTGTGTCTAAGATGTGCCTTGTGAGGAAATAGTTAGTCTCTTGATCAAGTAGTTTGAGATTTTGAGTCTCCTTTCCATGTAACCCCCTAGTTAGACATTCCTCATGGTTTGGATGTCATTTCCACATTATTTTCGATGTGTGGTTGTTTCTTGGTTTATTTGGAGGGATGAAACGATGATTGGGTTTCCTTGGACTAGGAAACGAAGGTCCTTCCTCGTTCTATCTTTAATTGTTCATGAGAGGTCAAGTTAATGGTCTAGTACCCTATCATCATGGTTAGAAGAAATTCTACTCTCTTGAATGGTGATGGTGGTGATGTCACATGAGAGAATTAAGTCTTCCACTTGTGTAGTCATACTCTATGCACCGATATGATGTTTCTTAAGTGTTGTTACTTTGTGTCATGACAACTTCAGTGCATAAGTATACACGGTGACATATTTAAATATTACAATTGTATCACCCAAAAATCATTTTTCCATTCATTAACCATTAATGTTTACACATGTGAATAAATCACTCTCATATATCCCTCACATATTTAACATTTTGGATCAAGTACCATGAACCGAATCACTTGCTTAGATGTCTTACATTTAAAACCTTAAACAAGCTGCACACAAAAGGACAAAGGAAGATAATTGTGAAAACAACGTTAAAGTTGTACAGACCAAGATCTGTTTGATTTGTCTCCGGATAAAAGGAAATGTCAAATAAAACATATAACACAATTGCAAAACAAAATTCAAATTTATAAACTTACAATTTATAAATACGAATAGTAAAAAAATTCAAGGCAGGTTAATGGTACTTGTTAATTGCGTTGTTTACAAGTTAATGGCCTTTGGACTGGTGTAATGGAAGACGTATTAGGTTATGATGTCATCCACGTTCTTGTTTTGTACAAGTAATGAAAATTGTGGACGAGAGACGTGAAGTCCAAAAGTCCTTTGATAGGTAAGTTCCTTCGCATGCGCTTAAAGTAAGATGCAACTTTTCAAATCTCCTCAGTACAATTTAAGAGGCAAGGCCCACTGCCAATACAAGAAAAGTAATCCTTGAGAATGGCTGTATATAGCTGTGCACAGGTACAGCTGCTCTTAGTTTCGCAACCACCAGAATATGGCTGTGCACAGCCACCTTACCTGCTAGAAATGCAAAATATAGTGGCACAACAAAATGATGAACATCGTGAGAAACTAATACTTTCAAGACCTTGAGGACCCTTTTGATTTGTCGGAGCCATTATACATCTAATATACCCATTGACTTTTTTCTACTGGAAACGTTAGCACTTGCATTGAAAGGATGTGCAATGGTTGCACTGATTGCATTTTATGTAGAATGTGAGGTTGAATGTTAGGCCCATCTCTCTTAGGTGGCCATGAATGGCTTCCTCATTGGGGTGAATGTTTTGAGTAGTCCAAATGAGCCGGTAAAGAAAAACATATACTATTGGCAATCACTCTCTCAAACCCCTCCCTTGTTCTCTACCATTGCAAGGGCAATCTTCTATAGACCATGATAGTGATCCACCTAGCCACACTTCTCTTCCTCCTACTCCACTTGTTTTAGACATAGAGCCCATGATTGATTGTCTCTATCCCATCCAATGTCTTAGATGATGCTCCTCCTCCACATCTTTTCCCATTTGATTATGTGATGATCTCTCTTGGACTTCCCTACATCACCATATGATTGATTCTACAATAATTTTTTATTTCCTCCACACCTACCATGTTTATCTTAGTGACATTTTTGACTTTTATGACATGAGCCCATCCATCCATCTTTGTATCTCTTGCTCCTAGTAACATTGACATCATTTTTACTACACTTGAATTCCCTCTTCTATATCTATTTTTCTCTCTCACATCTCCTTGTTTTGACCATGATCTTCTAGATCAAGTCATCTATACCCTTATTCTTTCTTCTTTTGCCACTACCACCCCACCTTTACATTCTAATTATCTCTACTCTTCTCTTGGACCTTGATGAAACTGTTAATAAGTGATCAATGCAATTTCACAATGTAATTTCGTATATTAGTTGTCTGCTAAACATATAACATTAAAGTTGATAAATATATAATTGAGGACATTTGTAACCTTATGGTTCAAGTTGTATAAGAGCTATGAACTATCTTTGTAATCTTATTTAAACAATCCACATTTAGGATGAGAGTAACACATAATAATCTTGCATTGATTGTTCTATGAGTTGAAGTATTATCTTGATTTACTATGGAATCCAATGATTTATTAATTTCCAATTCAGGATGTGTATATCTAGTTTATATTTAATTTGAAATGAAACTTATGGATTATGTTATGTTATCATTTTGATGCTTGATTAAGTTGAAATCATTAGTGGAATGATTATCATACTTAACCCTATCGATTAGGAGTTATGATTATTCACATGCATGTCTGTTGTCACATTGTTAAGAAATGGACATCTGCTCATGATGAATAAGTAGTAAACTTAGTTAAATATGAATTTATGTAATTTATGATGTTGAACATGTTATATTGAGGCTTAGTAATCTTAAAACTCAATGGTTCAATTGTTTCAAAAAAAAATTTAAACAAGGATGCTATACAACATGTTTGGTGTTAAACCCTATTGGCTTGCATTGTCTTGCCCATGAACTAGGCCTCAAAATTTTGAACCTTGTTGTTGTTCTAGAGTTTAAAACTCAGTGTTAAGGGTCAAATGTGTTAGTAGGCTTGTAGAGGAGCCCTTTGACATCTTTAATGTCAAACTTGGAATCACAAGGAACCCCACTATTCATTTTAGGCCTTATGCACTATTCATAATCACTTGTTTTACTAGGGGTGATTCTAAGTGGTAATAGGGCCGATGTTGATCAAAACGGGTGATCCTAATACAATGGATAGTTGCTCTTTTTCATAAAAAAATTTCCTGAAGAAAGGTTGACCATTGAACTTTCCCTTATTTACCTATCAACTTAGTTTGACGGTAATTCTTGTCCTTTGTTAGTGATAATTCATTTTGTGTCTAAGATGTTCCTTGTGAGGAAATAGTTAGTCTCTTGATAGAGTAGGTTGAGATTGCAAGTCTCCCTTCCATGTAACCTCCTAGTTAGACATTCCTCATGGTTTGGATGTCATTTCCACATTATTTTCGATGTGTGGTTGTTTCTTGGTTTATTTGGAGGGATGAAGCAATGCTTGGGTTTTCTTGGACTAGGCAACAAAGGTCCTTCCTCATTCTATCTTTAATTGCTCACGAGAGGTGAGGTTAGTGGTCTAGTACCCTATCATCGTGGTTAGAGGAAATTCTACTCTCTTGCATGGTCATGGTGGTGATGTTGTCACATGACAAAATTAAGTCTTCCACTTGTGTAGTCATACTTTATGCATCGATATGATATTTCTTAAGTGTTGTTACTTTGTGTCATGACAACTTTAGTGCATAAGTATACATTGTGACACATTTGTATTACAATTGTATCACCCAAAAGTAACTCGTCTATTCATTAACCATTAATGTTTACACATATGAATAAATAACACTTATATATCCCTCACATATTTAACATTTGGATCAAGTACCATGAACCGAATCACTTGCTTATATGTCATACATTTGAAACCTGAAACAAGCTGCACACAAAAAAACAATGGGAAGATAATTGTGAAAACAACGTTAAAGTTGTACAGACCAAGGTCTTTTTTGAGTTGTCTCCAAATAAAAGGAAATGTCAAATAAAACATATAACACAATTGCAAAACAAAATTCAAATTTATAAACTTACAATTTATACTTACGAATAGCAAAAAATTCAAGACAGGTTAAGGGTACGGGTTAATTGCGTTGTTTACAAGTTAATGGCATTTGGGCTGGTGTAATGGCAGACGTATTAGGTTATGATGCCATCCAGGTTCTTGTTTTGTACAAGTAATGAAAATTGTGGACGAGAGACGTGAAGTCCAAAAGTCCTTTGATAGGTAAGTTCCTTCGCATGCGCTTAAAGTAAGATGCAACTTTTCAAATCTCCTCATTACAATTTAAGAGGCAAGGCCCACTGCCCAATACAAGAAAAGTAATCCTTGAGAATGGCTGTATATAGCTGTGCACAGGTACAGCTGCTCTTAGTTTCGCAATCACCAGTATATGGCTGTGCACAGCTACCTTACCTGCTCGAAATGCAAAGTATAGTGGCACAACAAAATGATGAACATCGTGAGAAACTAATACTTTCAAGACTTTGAGAACCTTTTGATTTGTCGGAGCCATTATACATCTAATATACCCATTGACTTTTTTCTACTGGAAACGTTGACACTTGCATCGAAAGGATGTGCAATGGTTACACTGATTGTATTTTATGTAGAATATTTTATAAATTTGAGAGTAGCATTGGATCAATAGCGGCTATAACATTTTCGAAGAGGTCTTAAGTTGTAGTCATAAGTAATCTGTAAAAAATTGATAAAACATCAAAAGTAGTTCCTATTCAATCTTTGGAAAAAGTCTATTGACTTGTTAATCTAAAATAAAATCTCGAAATTAAATAAATATATTTGAAAAACTATTGAATAGGGGTACCACATAGATCATTTACAAGTCTTGATATGGCATGAACTGATGACTCTTGACATGACTCATCACATCAATCATGAACATCATATAGAAATCTAAACATACTCTTAAATATAAATAAAGTATCAGAGATGTCTATATACTATATAATTCAATTGTTTACATTAAAAAATTTGACGTACATATCCTTAATTGAATGGCCTATAACTTTGAAATATTATTAGAAATAATTGTGATATCCTATGAAAAATGAAAACTTATGATTTTTAATGTGTATATATAAAACTCCAAAGCTATATTGATTTAAGAGTGTGTAACAAATATAGCTTAGGAGTTGTGGTGACAGAGCAGATGCATTTAGAGGAAGTGTTGTCATTTGCCTCCTTGACTTCGACTAGGCAAAGGAGAATTAAGAGGCTGAAACAATGATATCCAATCAAAGAAACATGTTTGTCAACAATGAAAAGATCAAAATAACAAATCACAACAAAAAGGTGAGGTGGAATGTTAGGCCCATCTCTCTTAGGTGGCCATGAATGGCTCCCTCATTGGGGTGAATGTTTTGAGTAGTCCAAAGGAGCCGGTAAAGAAAACATATACTATTGGCAATAACTCTCTCAAACCCCTCCCTTGTTCTCTACCATTGCAAGGACAATCTTTTATAGACCATGATAGTGATCCACCTAGCAACACTTCTCTTTCTCCTACTCCACTTGTTTTAGACAAAGAGCACATGCTTGATTGTCTCTATCCCATCCATTCTCTTAGATGATGCTGCTCCTCCACACCTTTTCCCATTTGATTCTATGATGACATCTCTTGGACTTCCCTACAGATGACCATATGATTGATTCTACAATAATTTTTATTTCCTCCACATCTACCATGTTTATCTTAGTGACATTTTAAACTTTTATGACATGAGCCCATCCATCCATCTTTGTATCTCTTGCTCCTAGTAACATTGACATCATTTTTCCCACACCTAAATTCCCTCTTCCATATCTATCTTTTTCTTTCACTTCTTCTTGTTTTGACCATGATCTTCTAGATCAAGTCATCTATACCCCTATTCTTTCTTCTTTTGCCACTACCACCCCACCTTTACATTCTAATTATCTCTACTCTTCTCTTGGACCTCGATGAAACTATTAATAAGTTATCAATGCAATTTCACAATGTAATTTCTTATATTAGTTGTCTAATAAATTTCTTAATCTCTTATTACTTAGTCTAATCAAATCATTTAACCATACATTTTTTTTGTATAGAAGGTATTGGTTTGTAATTGTCTAGTTTTCTATTTACGCATATCACACATGATATCTAGGGGTAAATTTGATCTTGATCCCATCAAATAAAAATTGTACGACAATTGTCTTTTCTCAGTTATGGTTAGATATAGGAGCATTGAACCATAAATATATTTTATTATAATTGAAGGCAATGTTAGAATGGTCATGGTTAGAATAATAAGTTTGAGACAAGAAATATTTTTGATTATAATTTTAATAAATAATTATATATAAAAAACATGATTTTGTTAGTGTTTATGACAGTGAAAGAATATTGAGACATAATTATGTGGTGATTTTTGTACCAATATATTGAATCGTATTTTGTAATAGTGAAAAATAATTGAATATAATTATATGGTAATTTTTGACATTAATATTTGAAATGATATAGTTATATTTAAATTAGTATATTTATATTTTAAAAAATATATCTATAGTATGTGGAGAGATGTCTTTTTTTCCATAGTTTTTTGTGATTTTCTCCACCTTCCTTTAACCATTTTTTATTTTTTATTTGTTATTTTTTTAAAAAAATTTTTCTTGGTTCCATAGTTTTTGATTTTTTTCCACCTTTTTTTCCTCAACTCTTTCCAACTTCTTTTTTGGTTTTTATTTTTATTTTTATTTTTGCTATATATTTACACAGAAAATGAGTGCTCTCATCTGCACCCACTGTGATTGTAGAACGAGTCACATACACGCTATTTTAAAAACTATATATTTAAATAATAATTAGATAAAATTATTTTATTATAATACTTAGAATTTTTTAATTTATAAATGTCCACGTATTAATGGAATGGTTCGGGATTACAATAAGAAAAAACAGATAAATATATAATCTTTATTATATTTAAGATGGGGCACTCAGAATTTAACTATTTATCAGTATAATCCTTGTTAATTTTTATTTTTTATTTTTAAAAAATTAGAAAGCTTATATTCGGTCATACGCCTTCTTTAGCAGAGTAAACAAAACAGTAATTGGTTCTCATTTGTAAATAGAAATGGCGATTGTAAACATTGTTTTATTGCCAAAGTCATGAAAATAAGCTCAAATTTTGTCTCATCGAGTATAAATTGACATACATACATATATATGTATACAGAGAGGTGTTCATTAGAATGTAGAAACATTTGATAGTTGAAGGCAATTAAGCAGCAAGTGAAAGAGACCTTAAAGTAGGGCCCATTGGGGCAATAGAAACCAACAATGAGTTCTCCATCACTTGGTGAACAGAGGGAGAACTCTGCTTGCCGTTTTCCATAACCAATGACTGCACAAAATCATCAACAATGGCGTGCTGCGTAGAAGTGAAATTGTCATATTAAATGAGATGAAGATTAAGAATGGGTGTTGTGATAATAGAAGGCCATTGTGGTATTCCAGAATAAGAGGCTCTTCTTGCACTAGAACAGATTGTTTTCTCCACTGAGCAAGGAGCCAACCTACAACATCCACTGTGGATAATACCACCATACATATTAAGCAAGTGAATGACAATCTTCTTAGAAACTAAAACAACCATTTTTAGAAAGATTTATTTGCAGTGAATAGAGATTTGAAAGATTCGATGTATAATGAAGTGAGAAAGGGAACGTGTTAACCAGCCGGTGCATTGTAAGCGACCGGCTGGTCGATGTTAGGTATGAACAGTCGAAACAGCAAAATAAAAGGTACGGCAGGCCGTCGACTGGTTGAGGTCTACGAAATCTGTCGAAACCGTACATAGAATTGGTCGACTGGTGCAGTCAACTGCCCAACCGTACAGTCGGTGAGTTACAACTCACCGGCTGTTTACGGCTAGCGGTGAGAAAGGGTGGTGTTTGAGGATGGGTTTAAATGGGTAGAGACTGTGAAGTCATAGTGGGATGAAAATGATTGACAATGGGACCTTATACCGTTGACAATCACAAGCATGAATAACGACTGAACAATTTGCAAGGGAGTATTAATTAGCTGACAGTATTTCCATTTACTGAAAAAAAACCTGGCAACTAGAAAAATAAATGGTGTGACAAAATACTTACTTCTGGGCACAAATGCCTCAATATAAAGCCTATTGCCTAATTATATTAAATAAGTATAAAGCCTATTGCCTAATTATATTAAATAAGCATATTCGTTTAATGGTGAAATTTGTTTACCCATGCTAATTTTCATTTATTTTTGGGTCTACTTTGATTTGAGGGTCTTAATGCAATAATATATCAACAAGTGCATGTTCTTGCGTTAGATTTGATTCACTATCGGATCCCTTTTTATCCTTGTTTTATCTTGTTACACTAATTTTTATACATTCATTCTCTATTTAAAGATCAGCATCTTATATCATTTTTGGGTGGCACATGAATGATCTTTGAATTCCAAGGCATTAAATTCAAATTTAAATTTTTCCAGCCCTTTTCCTAGCGATTTTGAGCCAACCTAACACATGTTTCATACATGTTGCATTTAAAGACAAATACATGTTTCTATCATATTAGTTAAAGACATACATTATGCATGTAAAAGATATACAAAGGTGAATGGAAGGATTTGGATAATGAATAGAAGATTTACTTTCAAATTCAAGGGTATCAAAAGAATCAAATATGCATCATCATTATATAGGCCATATACATCCATCCAAATGTTGTATTTGATCTTTCTCATAACATTAATTCAACCTATCAAGAGTTTTGACCTAGGAGAATCTATTCACTAATTGAGCCTACAAGCTTTTCAATAGAGTCTCTAGACACCACCTCGATAGATTTAGATATCTAGAAGGTGAAGGTGATCAACATTTTAGGTCCACATCTTTTCAATTCATCCCATGTGGAACAAATTAATTCCACATGATAGATCAGGTTCTTAGTAGTCAAGATTGAATTTGTGGGCTCATGATCAATTTGAATCATTTTTGTGAGATCAAACCCCAAAACATTGATCAGATTGAGGTAATTGATTTTTTGAAAGTGGAAAATTAATTCAAAACCAAATTAACAACATTTATCTATCATCAATCCTAGAGCTAAGTGCATTTAATGCAATGTTCCCTTTCTAAGTAATTCAATTTGAGGACCCAAAAGGCCATTCCAATATTTCTAGTGGGCTAAGGGGAAAGTGCTAGGGAAATATGATGCAGGAGCATCCAAGCGCACGTGCGCTAAACATCAACCAAAAACATTTGTTGGTTTCCTTTTCAGTTTTGGGGTTTGTTATGGTTGAATTTGCATCTCATTACATCAAGGAGCTTCAAGTTGGCACAAATTTGCAAAAATGAGAATTTTACGTGATCGCGGTTATTCAACCTAATAGATGGTTTTCACAAAAACAATTGTTTTAGGAGATCCATGAGTTTTGGTGATAAATCCTCTTATAGGTATATTCTTGGATGCATTTTTCCAAATATACAAAAAGAATTGAAGTCATATCTTTCACCGTTTGAGAGATTTTAATGCTAGAAGTTTGTGTTGGCAAGGTTACAAAAAGTTTAAAATTTCAAAATTATTAAACGATGGAGTGAAATCCTTCTACAGAGGACTTGAGGGGATCATAATACACCTTTGAGCAAATATTTGGGCATAAAATAGAACTATTAGTTTTTCACCTTTCCAGCACCCGATTTCGTACATCTGAAACTTCAATTTGATTATTTTATTATGGTTGAGCATTAAAGGAGTATTATTTAGAAATTTGATTTCACCATAGTACATTTAGAAAATGTGGGAAATGGTAAAGAGGCAGAGTATCTTTAGTTTTAATATACAATTTTAATATGTGATCACTCCCATTATTGGAGGTGTTGAAAAAAAAGAAATGCAAATCTTATTTAACTGCCTTCCTTTATGAGGCATTGAAACAAAAGGAGGTGCCACTTCTATATTTGATTTTATTAATGTAGAGGAAGTAGGTGTTGAAGAAGTTGTTGTAAATTTTAAAATCTAAAATTTAAATGCCTTTGGAAGGGACACCATTGAAAGATGAAGTTAGAAAAATTTAAGAAACTGAATCATTTTCCTTTTGGACAACAAAGGGTGGAGTTGAGGGGAATATGGAGAATTAAACATCTGAAATATATAGTGAACAAAGATTGTTGTAGACGCAGGCCGGTCTAGAAAGAGAGAGGAGAGGTTCTAGAGAGAGAGAGCGCCGAAGTGAGAAGAAGATTGCAAAGTGGAAGAGAGAGTTTTGTGGAAGAACATAGCCCATGTGAGGGGCATGTGTAGGAAAGTTGTTGTGAGAAGCAAAGGAGAGTTTCTTGTAATTTTGAGAGGCCATGAGAGGCCAAATATATGTTTATTTTGTTGCAGATTTGCATATCTGTTGAAAGCATAATGCAATTAGTGACTAAATTGAATAAATGGTAGAAGTTTGTTTATAATTATGTGTATTGTGTTGAGTTGAGAGATTGATTTTGTTGAGTTGTGTGATTTGTGCTATGGGTGGGAGATGATCCACTTGCATTAAAATAATTTTTATTAATATTAAATTTTGAACCAAAGTTAATATTTTTAAACTTAGTAAATTGGGCCAATTAAATATTAATTTTTTATTAAATGTTGTTAGCTCAAAATAGGAAATGGATTCCTTATGGAGCATTTTGTAACTCCCAATATCATGTGACCACCTAATTATAACTGATTCTATGATAGTTTTATGATAGATTCTATGACAACCTTTATTAATGATGTAAGTGGGAGTTATTGACTAAATTTAGCCAAGAATCAAAGGGAGGATTATGAAAAATCTTTGATGGGCATCTTTGGAGGGAAAATATTTCAAATAATACTAAATATTATTTGCTAGTGGAGAGGGTGAAAGATTTTGAGCCCTCAACATCTATATACTAGATATTAAACTTACGACATAAATGTAAACATCTAGATATTACACCAATTGATCAATTGTTAAAAGAGAAAAGTTTATCTAATGAATCAAGTTTGACATTAAGAAAACCTCCTAGAATTTTGTGCAAAAACCTAAGTTTTTTGTTAGAGTGTTGGGTTTATCCTAACCCACACCTAGGCTTAAGTCACACTTAGTGGCTAGGTCTAACTTAACCTTGACATTAAAGGTTAAGTTCACTTTTGAGGTTAGTCACTTTATTGTCTCACCACATGTGCACACATTAGGTTAGTCATTTTGACACTCCACCTCATTAGAGGTTGGAGATATTCTCTTCTCACCTTATAGGAAGTTAAAGACATTTGTCCATTACCCTCCACTTGTGCACACATGTGTTCATCACATAGAGGGTTAGTCATAGTTGGTTCTCTCCTCTCACCTTCTTCTCCTTGCCTATATAAGCAAGGCTCTTTGTACATTTTCATCAACTCTTGATTATACATTTTGGCTTTTATGTGCTTATGCTTTGCGGAAGTTCATCTTAGTTCTCACTTGCTGATCTTGGCTAATTCCAACATGGTATCAGAGGTATGCAAGTGAGACGCTTCTCGTTTTGAGCAAATTCAAGCACCTACCTTTTTCAAGGGTTCATTTCGATATTTTTGTTTTGCAACTTTTAGATTCATGTACTGAAATCAATTCTGTATAGAAAAGTTGTAAAAAAATCATTTGTTTTTTTTGCAGAGGGCACTTTGGCCCCCTGTAATTTTGTTGTTATTGGGTCGTTTTCTGTATTGTGAAGGTTTGCAAGCTTATTTGGCCAGTTTGTGACCTCTTTGGCCCTTGCCAAATCATTCAACAACTTGTAGCTTATTCACAGGATTCTATGAAGCTCTCTAATCACTGTTTTTATGCTGTGTTGAGAGCTATTTTTAGCCCCACTATGGCTCTCCCCTCATTCCTCGACACCACCATTTGTTGTAAAGGTCGGTCAAGGTATTTTCTGCAGAGGTTGACTCTACCATACCTACCATTGAGGTCGATCTCCTTCGTCAGGTTGTGATCTATCATTTGAGTTGTTCGCTATTTTATTTCTGGAGGTTGCAACTTTCATCCAAGCATAGAGGCCGCCATCATTCTCTTTCAATCCTATCGCCTTTTTTTAGTGTTGCCCATTGTTGTTTAACAGTTTACAATGACGTCTTCTCAACCATCGTTCAATCTGCAAGATCGCTTTCGTCAAAACAAAATTATTTGCAAGGTTTCAAAATTTTCGCTCGAGTTTTGTTTTCTGCAGGTCAAGGTCGACCATTTACCACTACAGGCCGCGACTTTCTCCCTGCCGGGCTCTTTTCACGCTGTTTGTCGGCCCCCTGTACGCCAAACATTCGGCCTTTGCTGACCATCATAGGCCCATCTGGGGCAGCTTCATTTGCTCCAACCATCCACGCAGTCTATGCAGTCTCAAAATTTGGATTTTAGGTTGGTGTCTTGCTGTTTTTTGTTGTTTTCTATTTGGCACGTAGGCCTTCCACTTCCACAACGTTGAAAGCTCAGGATATGATTGCAGCTTAGAATCTGTGTCCTGGGATTCTCTTTTTTTGAGTCGTGGTGTCTTTCAGTTTGCACTAGGTGGTTTCAAATCCACATGCTTGCCACTTGTTCTCGAATCCACATTCTTCTAGGTGGGGGTCTCCCTTCAACATTGTTTTCTATTTAAAGCTTCAAGTGAAGAAAATTTCACAACTCATGTACTTGTTTTCCAACACAACAGTTTATTTTTGACAGGGACTCTTTAGTTCTTCACACTTGCAGTCCTCTTTGGACTCTTCTATTGCCCAAGGTTACACTTTGGAGTATTTGTAACATTTTTTGTCACCGTTAGTTTACGAACGGCCAGAAATTGTATGTGGAGGAAACTAGTATTTGAGGTTTGTAATGTGACTTTTCAAAGTCACTTTGTCATGTTAACATATAAAGTTGACATATAAAGTTTGCCCTTACTTGCAAATATATAAAGTTAACATACCAGTCACCCATCTAAGACGAAGGGTGAGGCCCGGGTTGGCAAGAGGCCAATTCCCCCTCACAATCAAACCCTTTCTATTCTTCATTTCACCCCAATAATGACGAGTGGTTGGAAGGCTATATTCACCTCTCCGATATGCATTATTTTTTACTTTTTCAGTGCAATTTATTAAATTAGGTCTTTTTTTCGGGAAAAATTAACTGTTTAATAACTTTTGATCAGTAGCTCAAAATTGAGCACCATTTTTTGCAAAAGTGAATGGTTTTTTATTCTCCATGCATTGGTCAAGTTTATTTTATAAAACACACTAAGTTATAAAGTGCCAAAATTTGGGGGGTCTCTCTTTCAACGGTTTCGGGGGGGGGGGGTTTGCATTTGATCTTTTGCACATTATACTAAATCTACCATACATTGCATTGTTGTTTGTAGAATTCCGCATTACAGATTTGGATCACACCATTGAGGACATTCATCTTCTATTCGATGTTAGCTTCGATGAAGTTGCATCACCATCGTCTTCAACTATACTTGTTCATGCCTTGCATATTTCAACTTATATAGTGACTGATTTTGCAGATACTTATGAGTCTACATATCTGACTCTGTCATCATCCAGTTTGACACCTTTTGTAGAAGTATTAGATTCACATCGGTTCAACTTTCACCATATATCTATGGTCCCTATTCTTGAATCTTCGTCACATGACAACATTAGCATGGAGATCATTGAGCATTCTTTAAAGATATTATGGGCATCATCCAAGTCTTTGAATCTTGTGCAGAATTTAGAGATTTTCATACTTCTTCTTGTATGCTCCTATCCAAAATGGAAAGATTTTTTGTACACTACTGTAGTTTGATTTCTTCCTAAGGGGAGAAATGTGGTTCAATGTTCATGGATTCTCTTCAACATACTTCATCAATTATCTATGTGTATTGCAGCATATCTTATGGGGGACTTCCAAGTCTCTCTTTGTATCTTCTATTTTGGGGGAATTCATTGTACACGTGTGATAGAAGGTGTCCTAGGGGGTAATGATATAAGCCCATCCTTCTTCTTCACTTGTTTTCTTTTCATGCATTTTGTTTCTCTTTTTGGAGAGGAGTTTTGTTCCCACTGAGTTTTCTCCTTTGCTCCACTTTATGAGAAATTTGTTCATGGGTACCTAACATGGCCTAGTAGTTGGGGCCCATATCTTTGTATCACTAGTCCCTAAGTATCACTTAAGGGGGGGTGGTAGAGCATTGGGTTTATCCTAACCCACACTTAGGCTTAAGTCACACTTAGTGGCTAGGTCTAACTTAACCTTGACATTAAAGGTTAAGTTCACTTTGAGGTTAATCACTTTATTGTCTCACCACATGTGCACACACGAGGAACAATCATTTTGACACTCCACCTTATTAGACGTTGGAGATAGTCTCTCCTCACCTTATGGGAAGTTGGAGACATTTGTCCATCACCCTCCACTTATGCATACATGTGTTCATCACATAGAGGGTTAGTCATAGTTGGTTCTCTCCTTCTCACCTCCTTCTCCTTACCTACATAAGCAAGGCTCTTTGTACATTTTCATCAACTCTTGATGTAATATCTTGATTATACATTTTGGATTTTGTGTGCTTATGCTTTGTGGAAGTTCATCTGAGTTCTCGCTTGCTAATCTTGGATAATTCTAACATTTTTAAATGAAATTGATGAGAATATTCTAAAATCAATGCCTAATAAGATTCTTGAACATAATTGTAGAAGAAATGTTAATAAAATATGAAGAATATTTTTTGAAAACTTAAGTGAAATAAAAAAGATGTCAATTGTTTGTTTAAGTGATGAAAATCTTAAGTTTAGACCAATCATGAAGATTCTTGGTCTCAAAACACCAAATACTAATAGAAAAAAATCTATTGTAAAAATTCTAATCAATGCATATCAAAGCATTGGTTCCATCTCATGAACCAAACATAATAATGCTACATGATGTGTCATTACATCAACTATAGTAAGTGATCAAACAAAAAATTCTTGCTTGATAAGAAAAACAAGTCAAGAACTAAAAATAAGTAGAAAAATACTAATGCAAGCCATTATGAGGTGTGAAAGTTGTTACATAATTTAGCCTCCAGCTCAATTAGGTTGAGCTGAGATAAGTTTTGCAAAAAGGAGTTAAACGTACACATTGGTTTTTGCTTTTAAAAGTTATGTTAATATGTCAGAGAGTTTATCTAATAAACTACAATTTACTTTTGCAAAATAAGTACAAAAGAAAGATTACATAAACCTTGCATAATTGCTATCTTTTATTGATAATCATGAATGAATAATGTCCCACACAAGCCGTGGGAATAACTTTTCTAATGCAATATGAAAGTCAACTATACAATTGAAGAAAAGTAAAAGCATATAAAAGGAAAAGGCGTCCATCATTGCCTAGGTGGCGAGGATGGATGATGATCTGATGCATCTTCTGATAGCTCCTGAGTCTCCTAGAAGGTTGGTTCTTTGTTTTAGAATGTCTATAGATGTCGAGAAAGAGTTTTTTAATGCTTAGGACACATTTTCCAATCATATAAATTTCAGTATTCAACAAGCATATAATGTACTATCATAAGGAATTGAAGTGATTTTTGTAGTATTATTGAGTCAAGACCAACAAAGCAGGAGATCATCATCATATCCATCATATTCAGAGCTTCATTGTTTTATCTAACATGTTTGTGCACTGTGCAAGTATAGGTGAAGTTTAATTGCTGGATCATCTTTCATTTGATATCATAGCATGTGGAGTCAAATGGGCTCCCACAAGGGTCAAGCCTAGCATGCTGCTTTCGTGTGTTTTAAAAGGAGTAAAAGTATAAATTCAATTCATTTGTAATTAATCAAGTAGGTACGCATCACTCATGATAGTGAGCTAATAGGTCACTATCATAAATGACATTTATCTGTTTAATTGATTCACCATGAACACAATGAATACCCCTTTGTCACACAAAGGCTTCTAAGATAGTCATGTTGCAGAGATATAGGTTAATGGAAGTGCTAAAGCTATGGACTAAGTAAGGATTGACTACATGATAGTCTTATACAAAGGGCAAGGCTAAAGAATACTAGATTATAGAGGAACAATTTAATAGAAGTATGGAAGTAGCATGGTCAGGGTTCAGTCATGACCTTTAAGGGGATAGTCACTGTGAAAAGGAAAAATCATAAGAGGATAGTGAATAGTCCTATCATGGATTTAAGAAAAACAATGAAATGACTATCATAGCAGATTTAAGGCAGTCTCAAAGACTATCATGAAGTTCACAATGAAGGGAGTGTCAATGAAACCTTCATGATTTGCTATAAATATAGACTGTATAGGAAGAGTGTTCATGTGCACACAATCCTTATAGACAGTCAGCAATCAATTGTGGTGAACAATCATTAGCATTTTGTAGTGTGTTTTGATCAGCATATTGGTGGTGTTCTAGATAGTCATGAAGACTATGAAGCTGCAGAGATAGGAGTTGCATGATGGAAGGTCTAGACAAAGTTTATAAAGGCAAAGATATGTTCATAATTATAGAGAGGTAATGGATGGATTGCCACATTGAATATATAAGTTCCTATGTTAATCATGCAAATCCTAGGAAGGGATAGAAGCTTGTCTAATCTATAAAGGGCTATCAAACATATAGTGATCATTTATGCATTTTCCAGCTCTAAGATAATCACAAACTATTTTAGAAGTCAACAAAAGGGACTGTCCATAGATGTCAAAGAAAGGATGGACACATCATTGATCTTAAAGTTGCAAATTGTGTGAAGTTTTAGGTATCCTCCATGGAATTTCAATCCTAAAAGCTTCTAGGTCACTATGTAGTAAATCCATTAGTTTCGAAGGGTTCGTCCCTTTGAAGAGTTTTTGAGGTTTGGAAAAGAACATTGGGAAATCATAGGATAGTGGGTGTAAGGTTTTTATGATTTATACAAAGTCTGCATTATATGGTTTGAAGGGTGTATTCTTCACAAGCTCTACCATAACCTTATGAACCCCCCAAAGCCTCTATTGGATCATAAAGGTGCTTATATAGTTGAAAGATAAATTGAATGACAGAGAGCTTTAATTAGGGAAAACTTACACAAAATAGTGAAATGACAGTTTGACAGTGAGAGAGAATGCAAATGACAGTCAAGATTGCATTAGAGGTAGCAATATCACATAAAGACGATCAATATCATAGAGATAAGCAACAATGACCTACTTCAGTCATAAAAATAAATAGAGGTCTTGCTAAAGCAGAGATATGTTTTAGCTCCTTGACATTATGGATAAAACCTTAACATGCTTAAAGAGAAATCACTGCATGACTGTGACTGTGTGTGAGCCTTTGTGAAGGGAGTGAAAGACTAAGGATTAGAGAGGAAGTCTACAGGAGTTTGCACGATCTCACAAAGGGGTTTTAAAAATCAAGGAGTAGTCACCAATCAGTCAAGACAACATGCACAGGCAAACAAGCTATGATCACTTTTCTCAAAGGAGATCATTAAAGTTGAAATGAAGCAGCAAGATATCTAATGGAGGCTTGTTTGACTCTAAAGAAAAAAGAGACATTAGAATAGTGCTATACATTCTTCATAAGGATGACAGTCATGAAAGTGACTGCTACAGGAAAAAGTGCAGCATGATAGCAGTCTAGAAAGACAGAGGAAGTCATGAAAAGGAATAGCATTTTCATCAGAGACCAAATGATCTTCTTTAAAGGAGATTTCTAGTAAAAAATGATTATCTAGAAGCTATAAAAAATGGTACAGTCAACAGTCAACCGAGCAAGAGAACAGTCCAGACAAAGCTACAGAGGAACATTTAGTTTCTGGCAATGAAAATACAGAGTAAAAGACTATTAAATGTCTCATTTTTCCTTCATGGTGTATCATGAAACCAAATAGAAAGGTGAAGAAGGTCAGATTACCTATAGTTGCCTGAGCTCAGCATGTAGTAAGTTGGAAAATGCTTCCAAATACATAGAGAAACCTCCAAAGAAGCAACAAAAACCCTCTCTTGGCGGCACACATAATGGTAGGGCAAAAATTCAAAGAATGAAATGTCAAATGAAAGTGTTTCAAATGCTTTTTGTTATTAGGGTTTCAACCCTAAAGTCGTTGATGGGCTTAAGGCATTTTTTGCCTTTTGTTTAAACTTTGGAAATAAAAACTAATACCATAGCCTTGCATTTCATTGTATGCCTAGCAATAAGGTTGAGTTCCCTTATTATCATTTGCTTTGACTTCTCAAGATGGTCAAAACCTTTACTTTCTTTTGCATTGAATTTGAAATGTAAAGCATTTGGCTTAAGTGATATTGCTATAAATCACTTAGTCAAATTGCTATTTTAGATGCAAAAATGAAATATTATACCTTGTAAATGCATTTATGAATTTTAGTTAAGCTTCTATACTTTTGCAAGCATATAGGAGGAGGTTGGAGAGGTTAGTCAACCAAGGGAGAGAATATAGGAGTCTTTACTCACCTTTTTGGAGGGAATAAGAGTATCTAGGGGATGGTTTTTCATGCCTTCATGGTGGACATGGTCAAATTTGACCTTTTCAGCACTTTGGAGTCTTTTGGAGGAGTTTTGGTTGCTATAGTTTTGGCTTTTTGGAGGCATCCTACCTAAGGCAATTTCTGGTTCCTATTTTGGTGCAACTACTTGGGAGATGGATATAGTCACTTGTTTGATTCATTTTACAGTTAGTTCTGATTATGCTAGCTTGTACTCTATGACTTTTGGAGTCCTTTGATAGTTTCTGCATATTTTGTAACTCATTTTTGGACATGTATACAAGTGGATACCTTGGATATCAATGGAGTTGAGTTAATTTACCTTCTCATTTTTCTGCTTTATTGTGTGCATTCTATTTGATTGATGCAATTACTTGTCAGATTACTTATTTCCTTGTGGTTATGTCTCATTTTAGCACCTTTTGTAGAAGAATATGCATGTTGCAGGTCATAGGTTGTGTTGGGAATGCAAATAGTTCTAGTTGTGAAAACATCTTTCCTTCTAGGAGTTAAGCATATAAGCCTTCTTATGAAATACTTATGTAAAGAGCATATAGATTTGAGTTGTGTATGTCAAGCTTCATCATTGATTGAATTGACTATGTAAGCTGTGTTTACAGGTTCTAGTTAATTTTGGTGCATCACCATATGAGTTTTATTTTCAGTTTATGTTACCTTCTTTACCCTTTTCCTCTACAAATCAATAGATTAGTTTAGGTGAGTACCAATTAGGATCTAGCCATATTTGGAGGTTCACTCCAATTATTAGGTGACTCACAGCCTAGGAGTGTTCCCATGTTTTCTCCAAGATGCTAAGTTCTACAACTTAGCAAGGGTACAGTTTTGAGAGATAACAAAAGTGTTGAGGACCCGAATAGCAATGAAGTATGGGCATTCTCTAGTAGACTCCCATGGAAAGATAAAGCCATTGTTTAAGCCTTAAAATATCTAATTGACAAATTTTGTAAAAATAATACAAGAGTATCTCCTAATCAAAGAGATGTTGAAAAAAGGAGAACTGTTTGACAGAACTATGAGCCACATCCAAAGCATTTTTTAGATATGACTCAAACATAAATTTTCTCCAAATTTGTAGAGAGTTATCCTCAAATAAAAATTAGTCAAAGGTATTTTAAAATGGAAAAACATTTTATGTCAAAATAAATTGCACACGCATAAGTTGTTGTTGGGGAGTCAACATGAAATTTTCTATATGCATTATGATGTTTTTAAGATATATGTGTATCTTTCCCTACTAATGATATTTTGCAAGAGTGTATGATAGAAGCTCCAACTAAATTGACAAGAGATTTCATTTCAAGTATTTTTTGTGAAAGAGTAGATGGATAATTATTTTATAAGAATTCTATTTTATATGAAAAGAGGGATAACGGGGTTGAATGGCTAGATCCTCCTTTCACTACAAACATTCAAGGACATATAAATCGAGTTGAATCACACTTTTACAAAAGGATTCACCTATAGGTTAGGCTGTCACTTGAAATGATGTGGAAATTTAGAGATTGTCAATTAATGTGTTAATTTAATGCTCAAATACCCTTGAATCCCTAATTATGCCAAATTGGAAGCAAATAGATAAATTGCGACAAATGCTTGCAGACTAAGATAGTAGGGAAGTATTAATAACTAACCATTTTTCAAAGTTCAGGATGCAGAATACTTGGGGACACTGGCACTCATGCCCTTGTCCAAGGTGGTGTTTTCTTCAGGGAAACCTGATCTCCTTTCGACACTGATGATCGCTGTACTTTTTGTTTCTATCCCGGGAGATGCAGAGGAAACTGGCACTAGCTATTGGGATAAGGTGCCATTAACCTTGTAAATCCCAATATTGTATTTAGTCCATTTATTATATGTAATTTGTAATTATCCATGAGGAGATGTACTAGTTTCACTGGCACAGGTAATTTCAGAGTAACTGGATGTAATTACATAGTGACTTTTACTATTGGCAAATGTAAAAACTCAAAGTAAATGACGGTAGGCATTTTCCCTTGAGGAATCTACTATATTTGGCATGTATGACAATTGTCATAATGTTTGGTAAGTGAATCTATGATAGCTGCAAGTTGTCATAAGATTCTATGACACTATGACACATGATGAATATTAATGAGTTGTAAGTTGCTATGTTTTGTACAAGGTTCCTATCTTGGAAAGATACTCTTTTGTAGAATCTATGATAGTTATGATTTGTCATAAGATGTTGTAAGAGGCTAGATTTAGTCTTGGGCACCCAACCTTTGCATGGCTATTTTTGGACAAGTGGAAGGTGCTTGTAAGATGACATTTAATGTTTGCATGTTGGGGAATCTCATGAGAGAGAAGGTGAATGCCTAGGATGAGTTGGAAAATATTTCTATAAGTATTTGAAATGTATTTGTTGCTTCTATAGACACTGAAAAATGTCCTCTTGTCGCAAATGTGATAGGACAATTTTCTCTAGCAAATTCCATGATTCAACTATTAATTAAATAATTTAATTATCTAATTAATTCAATTTCATCATTTCTAATCATTTATGCATGTGTCTTCTATAATTAAATAATTAATCCTAATTGATTATTTAATTATTCATAATATTCCCTTCACTTGATTTATTCAAATAAATCAATCAATCCCATCAAAATCCCCTTTCACATGATTAAATAAATTGGACAAATTTATTTAATTCAAATCCTATTCCACCTCACTATTTATTCTAATTTAAAATTCAATTTTGTCTTGTAGTGATGAGGAAACCCTAACTCATCCTAGCCCTCCATTTGGCCCTAAAGTCAACATGCAATCTGGGCCCTTCATTCAAATCCCTCTTCTATAAAACACCTCATTCAGCCCCATTTTCAACCCTTATGCTCTTAGTTCCATTTTTCCTCTCTTAGCGTGTAATCTCCAAAATCTTGCTTAACACACACAAGAGATTCTCATGATTGTTGCATGAACCTGCAAATCTGAGAACCCAATGCAAGATGAGGAGGACAATGGAGAGAAATCATTACTAGCTTAGATTCTTAGTTTATTTCTATTTTGTTTTATTGATTTTCTAGGTTAGAATGTGGTGATGCCTGCATAAGCAATCAGGTTTTAAGCGTTTAAATATGTAGGCCCCTTCCCAAAAATCCAAAAAGTTCTATCTCTTTCAGCCTCTGCAGTGGTAAAATTGTGAAAAATTAGCCAAGTGCAGGTGTCTTTATATATACAAAGGGGTTTATATGTGCATACAGGTTAGAATGTGCATTAGCGGGTGTAAAATCTCCATCGGCCTTTGAAAAAGTGAGTTGTATGCATTTTACATGCATATCGGGCTTGAAATGATGTATATACAAAAGGGGAATCTTTCACAGATTCCTAGGAATATTCTTGCTTTGTATATCAAGTTGTATGTAATGGTGCATTGAAAAATATACAAGGGTGCAGATGCATTTACTACAGTACTGGAGATACAAGCGAAAAATATACATTGCAGGCATATTCCAGGGAAGATTCACTATTTGTATGCAGAGGAAATATACAAAGCAAAATATACAAGGGCGTGCTAATATACAATTGCTACAGTGGCGAGCAGAAGATACATTCCCAGAATATTCTATTGAAGATACCGCAGTTGTATATTAGAGGTTTGTATATTTGCGGGTGCAAGCGAAACATACAAAGGTGCAAAGATGCATTTGCTACAGTGCGGCGGAGGTGATGCATGTGGTAGGGCCCGTGGGTATATACAAACAGGTTTGTATATTTGGCATACAGGAGAGGTAGATACAAGGTTGAATGTATGTTTGACATACATTGGTGACATACAAGAGGGAATCTATATCGCATATCCTAAAAGATTCCTTGCTTGTATGTTAGGGGATTTGTATGTTTGCATATACAAGCTGATATGCAGTGAAAGAGATACAAGCTGGACTTCAAAGGGAGGTACATTCCAATGCATAATGGTTTGAAGTTCGTGGCATGCATGTATGTGGTGTTTGAACATGCTGATATACAAAGGGTTAAGATACAAGCTGGATCTAAACTAGTTCTCAAATTGTTCTAATAAAATTTAGGGTCTGACTTGTATATAAGGTGATTGTATATGCATATGTTCATGCATATACAAGGGCGAAAAGGCAAAATGGTGAAGGTGGAGAGTTGGCGATGGACGATCAAGGTGCCTACGTGGCACGATATCATTGGTTTGTGACTTTTCAAAGGTGTTTTGAGCCACAGATCTCAGCGATGGGGAGGTGATCGACAGTTGTGTTTTAATTTTGCTAGAGTGATGGTTTTGTTTGTCTACAACCCATTTTTGAGCAGGAAAAACTTCAGATGTGTCCATTGCTGCATTCCAGAAGAGGCTACAGGTAGCTGAAGCATTGATGACAAAAATGCAGCGGTATGGGTGAGGTGATAGGTGAACTACCGGGCTTATGAAGAGAACCTTCAGGCGGCGGCCCAAATCTTGATTCCATCTGCTCCTTTCTCCTTATCCCTCTGTTGTATTAACTATTTTGAGCGCCAATCTGATTAGGCTTGTATCTGGCAAATTTTTGATTTGCCTTGTAATTAATGTGTTGAGTACACTTCCTTGTTGTATAAGGAGGACTGTGTTACTCATTGGGTTTGGTTGGAGACTTAGGCAATTTTGAGGGAAAGATAATGAAATACAGAGCATTTCCTTGCTGTTCTATCTCATTTTGGAATTTATGTATTGCATCTATGATGTATCTTGCACATATGTTCAGTTTCAGTGTCAATTTTATATGAAAAATACTTCTTGCATGTGTTTTGCTGTCTGTCTCCACTTGTTGTATGCATCTCTTCTTCTGAATTTGGTTGCTAAGGGTTTCTCAAATTCTAGAATACAGATTTATGTATTGCATACTTGATCTCTAACTTCTATTCAAGGAGTGGATTAAACTATTTTAAGTTAAGGTCTGGAGAAGAGTGTATGTCAGCTGGGATATCTATAAGTATGGACAGTCAAATACTTATCCTTGGGTGATGTTTGTAAGGCAAGCATCAGTCCTAACCCCTTGAAACTTGAATGCTAGTTGCAAGCCATTCTTATGTATATGTCTATTTGACTCCCTGCCCCGAGATAGGCACTGTTCTGATCTTGTGAAGTAGTTATGATCCAAAGCCCATGTCTTGCATCCAAACCATCAAATTCAAAATCATTCCATTATCCCAACCTGTTAGTTGTAGGAGTAGGATTAGGAACCCCTGCATACTCTCATCCTTAACCAGACAAATATGTCCAAGAACGTTGCCAACCTTGTGATTTATCACACAAATCTTGGTCCACACATGAGAGTATTCTGCCTGTTATTACAAAGTTAAATCTTTCTGTCATTTGGAGAATAAATGTTACATCTTTATCAAATAGGGATACCCCCCTTGGTGTGGCAGAACCAGAATTGAAGGGGAGGTAGCTCATGCAACCTCCCGTACTCTATTGGCTGGATCTACTTATGCATAGGAACTAGCAAACCCTCTACCGATTTGGAGAAAATAACCAATAGATTTTGGCGAATCTGCTGGGGATGATTTGATGAAAATAAAATTTATTTTTATCCATCCGAGTCACCAACAAATTTTGGCGACTCTACTGGCGACGAAGAGAGTCAAATAATGTGAAATCATTGCTGCATATCTGGTTCTTTCATGTGAATGATGGTGCTCTGCTGGTGGAAGGAACTCAGAAGAATATTTGTTCTTTGATGAGCTTTCAGTTATTTGAAAATTGTGTCCTCTTTGGAGAGGTGGCGACTCTGCAAAAGTTTTAGTGGACATGAAAGACTGATGTATGTTATTGTGATCTAAGAATGTTTTGTTGAAGCTTTCAACATCTGGATGAGACAAGGTATTTGGTTTCCTCCCACTTGTATTTGTTGTTTTATTGCATAAGCTAGATGCCCAGGGGAAGCCTTAGATCTTAGGGAGATATATGATGTCTGAGAGTGATTTATTTTTATGAATCCAAATATGTATTCATCCATACTCAGTCAAGAGGGGGATGATGTATTGAGTAAAAAAATTGAAGAGATAAATATTAGGTTGATATCCTTAGAAACCCGACAGGCTCAGTTAAATATTAGTAACCCTGTTGTGTCTGCTAGTCAGAATGATAACCCTCTTGTCAGCGCTTTTGATCCTTTGTATGACCAATTAGATTTGTCATGGGTTGATTATCAAGTTGAATGTATGCCTGCTAAAATTTACAATCAAATGCCCAGATTTAATGGACACAGTGTGTGTGATGGGGGTGCACATATCTAAAATTTTTACAGTTTTATGGAAAGACATTCATTTAGAGATGAGGATATGTGGATGAGGTTTTTTGTTAGATCCTTTGATGCAAAAGCTAGAGATTGGTATTTGAGCTTTCCAAAGAGATCCTTTGCCTATTGGGATGAACTTGTTGATTGTTTCAAAAAGGAATTTGCAAGAGAACCTGTTGATCTTGTTGCAAGATTAATGGAAATTAGAAAACAAGATAAAGAGCCCTGTATTGATTTCAGTCATAGTTTTGTAGTAGCTCTTTCACAAATCCCTGAAAACTTTAGACCTGATATTTCAGCCTGTGTTGGCATATATTTTGAACCTTTTGAGGAGGGCTCTAGTGCATTATTAAGGGAATTCAAGATAACAGGTATGTAGATGGCATACAAGTTTTTAGAAAATATAGAAAAAATGAGAAATGAGCGTATGCAGAATTCTCTGTCCACAGGCTTTGGTGTGAATAACAATTGTGTAGCTACAAATGACCAAGTGATCATGGCATCAGTTGAAGATAAATATGAAAATGAAAGCATAAAAGTTGAGACTGCTGTATTCAAACATAATGCTGATAACAATGCTCCACTAGATTATTCACCAGTTGAGGATGCCAATGAAAGATCATTGATGACTCCCATTGCAAGGTTAAGGTATCTGATTCTGAAAATAATGATGTGGTTATGGACAGCAATGAACATCTATTTGAATGGATTTGTGGAGATGATTGTGAATATTGTGCTCAGGATAGAGAAGAAATAAGCAAACAGAGCAACAGTCCCATGTTGGAATCATTGCCTTTTATTCAAACACATGGAGATGATGAAGAGCAATCAGAGATTGAAACAAGTGCTAGTGCTGAGCATGATTATTCTTCATTTGATTATGGTTTTTCTTATGACACATAGGCTGATACTCCTCCACAGGAATCCATTGGTAATGAAGATGCATGTTCTACTGCCCATGAACTAGTGGCATACCATGATGAAGTTGAAACCTCTGGATCACCCATTTTTGACACATATGGTGATGAGGATCTGTTTGAGTATGGTGATAATTTAGGCAATGTCATTGATGTGGATTCTAGCCCTCATCCTGATGAAAGAGAGACCAACATACATCATGAAGGTTACTGCAAAGAGATGCCAGAGCCTGATCTTTTCCAGTTTGGTGCTGCTGATGGTTGTGTGCATAATGTACACAAATATGAATTTGAAAGCTTTTCCTTTGATGTGCTAGCTTGTGATAAGATGAGCCTGATGCTCCTAGCTGCATGATGGACTTTGAGTGCTTTCAATTTTTAGTCTAGCTAGGAGATCATTTTGCAATGCATAATGCTGATATAGATGACAACATGTGTTATATTTCATTTGAATATGCATTGTTTGATAAATATGACACCCACATGTCACATGATGTTGAAGGTTGTTTGCATAAGGTTGAGAGGAACAAGCTAAATAAAAGGGTTGAATATGCAGATGACAAGATTTGCTTGTGGGTAGGTCATGACAGTGTCTGCAAGATTGATCCAGTGAATGCAGATGAAAACAAGGTGTTTGATAAGGGGAGATATAGGTTTTTCTTTTCTTGGTGGCCTTAGGCCATCAAGTGTGTTTGGTGATGCAGGTTAGTGTAACTTCATGACTCTGTACCCAATGGATAAGGGACTGGTCTGCATCCCAGAGTTCTAAGGTTCTCACCATGCCTGCAAGAGGCATGTGTCCCCAGACAGAGCCACTGGTGGTGCCTGCATAAGCAATCAAGTTTTAAGCATTTAAATATGCCGGCCCCTTCCCAAAAATCCAAAAAGTTCTATCTCTTTCAGCCTCTGCAGTCTATCTCTTTCAGCCTTTGCAGTGGTAAAATTGTGAAAAATTAGCCAAATGTAGGTGTCTTTGTATATACAAAGGGGTTTGTATCTACATACAGGTCAGAATGTGCATTGGCGGGTGTAAAATCTCCATCGGCCTTTGAAAAAGTGAGTTGTATGCATTTTACATGCATATCGGGCTTGAAATGATGCATATACAAAGGGGGAATCTTTCGCAGATTCCTGGGAATATTCCCGATTTGTATATCAGGTTGTATGTAATGGTGCATTGAAAAATATACAAGGGCACAGATGCATTTACTACAGTTCTGGAGATACAAGCAAAAAATATACATTGCAGGCATATTCCAAGGAAGATTCACTGTTTGTATGCAGAGGAAATATACAAAGCAAAATATACAAGGGCGTGCTAATATACAATTGCTACAGTGGAGAGCGGAAGATACATTCCTAGAATATTCTGTTGAAGATACCGCAGTTGTATATTAGAGGTTTGTATATTTGCAGGTGCAAGCGAAACATACAAAGGTGCAAAGATGCATTTGCTATAGTGTGGCAGAGGTGATGCATGTGGTGGGGCCTGCGAGTATATACAAATAGGTTTGTATATTCAGCATACAGGAGAGGCAGATACAAGGTTGAATGTATGTTTGACATACATTAGTGACATACAAGAGGGAATCTATATCACATATCCTAAAAGATTCCTTGCTTGTATGTTAGGGGATTTGTATGTTTGTATATACAAGCCGATATGCAGTGAAAGAGATACAAGCCGGACTTCAAAGGGAGGTACATTCCAATGCATAATGGTTTGAAGTCTGTGGCATGCATGTATGTGGTGTTTGTACATGCCGATATACAAAGGGTTAAGATACAAGCTAGATCTGAACCGGTTCTCAAATTGTTCTAATAAAATTTGGGGTCTGACTTGTATATAAGGTGATTGTATATGTATATGTTCATGCATATACAAGGGTGAAAAGGCAAAATGGTGAATGCGGAGAGTCGGTGATGGAGGATCAAGGTGCCTACGTGACACGATATCATTAGTTCGTGACTTTTCAAAGGTGTTTTGAGCCGTAGATCTCAGTGATGGGGAGGTGATCGATGGCTGTGTTTTAATTTTGCTGGAGAGATGGTTTTTTTTGTCTGTGGCCCATTTTTGAGTGGGAAAAACTTTAGATGTGTCCACGACTGCATTCTAGAAGAGGCTACAGGTAGCTAAAGCATTGATGGCAGAAATGCGGCAGTATGGGTGAGGCAACAGGTGAACTACCAGGCTTATGAAGAGAACCTTCAGGCGGCGGCCCAGATCCTGATTCCGTCTATTCCTTTCTCTGTCCCTCTGTTGCATTAACTATTTTGAGCGCCAATCTGATCAGGCATTGTATCTGGTGAATTTTTTATTTGCCTTGTAATTAATGTGTTGAGTACATTTCCTTGTTGTATAAGGAGGACTGTGTTACTCATTGGGTTTGGTTAGAGACTTGGGCAATTTTGGGGGAAAGATAATGAAATACAAAGCATTTCCTTGCTGTTCTATCTCATTTTGGAGTTTATGTATTGCATCTATGGTGTATCTTGCACATATGTTCAGTTTCAGTGTCAATTTTATATGAAAAATGCTTCTTGCATGTGTTTTGCTGTCTGTCTCCACTTATTGTATGCATCTCTTCTTCTAAATTTGGTTGCTAAGGGTTTCTCAAATTCTAGAATATAGATTTATGTATTGCATACTTGATCTCTAACTTCCATTCAAGGAGTGGATTAAACTGTTTTAAGTTAAGGTATGGAGAAGAGTGTATGTCAGCTGGGATATCTGTAAGTATGGACAGTCAAATACTTATCCTTGGGTGATGTTTGTAAGGCAAGCATCAGTCCTAACCCCTTGAAACTTGAATGCTAGTTGCAAGCCATTCTTATGTATATGTCTATTTGACTCCCTGCCCCGAGATAGGCACTGTTATGATCTTGTGAAGTAGTTATGATCCAAAGCCCCTGTCTTGCATCCAAACCATCAAATTCAAAATCATTCCATTATCCCAGCTTGTTAGTTGTAGGAGTAGGATTAGGAACCCCTGCATACTCTCATCCTTAACCAGACAAATATGTCCAAGAACGTTGCTAACCTTGTGATTTATCACACAAATCTTGGTCCACACATGAGAGTATTCTGCATGTTATTACAAAGTTAAATCTTTCTATCATTTGGAGAGTAAATGTTACATCTTTATCAAATAGGGATACCCCCCTTGGTGTGGCAGAACCAGAAGTGAAGGGGAGGTAGCTCACGCAACCTCCTGTACTTTGTTGATCGGATCTGCTTGTGCATACGAACTGGCAAACCCTCTGCCGATTTGAAGAAAATAACCAATAGAATGCACTCCATTGGGAGTTAGGGTTAGCTGTAGTTTGTTTGCTGCATGCTTGTAGCTATTTTCCTTGTCTTCATTTGGTGAAATCGACGTGAATCGAATAATTTTTGGCAACTTTTGAAAGAAAAAAATTGACAGGTGGCCTTGAGAGCTCAAATGGACCTCATTGTTGAGTTTGGGAGGCCCTTTTCATGAAAAATGACATAAGATTTGATAGGTTTTGGTCTCTGCAAAATTTTTGATTTTTTTTGAAATTTTTTTAGTATTACCATTCGTACCTATGGATCCGTACGGATCTGTACCATACAGATGAGTCATACCATATTATGTAGTGTGCTCAGCTTTGTCTATTGTAGGTTAATGTTTCAAATCGCAGGTTTAATTTTTTGATTTTGTTGCAAGTTTTGGTATGGGGGGTTTTATACTGTGTTGCATGTTTTACACTATTTGTTTGCAAGTACAACATTTATGTTTGTAGGTTTTAAAACTATGGCAAAGATCTAGTGTGTTGTAGGATTAAATCATTTCATTTCATAGGTCAAAGAGGGGCAATCACATTACAGTCGACTGTGTTTACACTTTCCACCCTCGGCCTTGAATCTCCACTGTCGACTCTAAAACTGTAGTCCATCGCTGACCCTAATCTACATAGACTCTTGTACCCTAAACACTAAATTCTGTAGTCAAACCACACAGTCACCACCAGTCACCTCCCTCTAGCCTTTGAACGGCCTGCCCAACACTCTATTCACCACCACGGTCAAACATCCCACTCGACCCTTGACCACATCCAAACCCTTAACAACTAGGTTGCTATTTCAAAACCATCATCGATTTCCTTATGCGATGGCCTGTGATTTGAAACTCCATGCTCCTTAAGTAGTCAATGATGCCCATGAAACCTTTGGACAACAGATAAAACCCTTATGCCGCCGTCCATCTTTTAATTGACCACCACTGGCTAAGTCTTTGTTGCTGCCTACCATTTTAATTCATTGTCACCGTTTTCAGGGTCGTCGCCCTATTGCCCCTACTTTGAGTGGTGACCACTCTGCACTGCCACCAAGACAAACCTATCTGTAGGCATTTAACATCTCTCCACTGTCTGTTCAGCAGTCGACATCTCTAGCAAACCCTAGGTCGTCGCTCATTTGATCGATTGGCCGCTACCATTTGCATTGCCACCACCGTCGACACAGAGGTGTCGACTAAACCCTAAACCTCTACCCGAGCTTATCTCCTTTCATCTCCATTTTTCTACCATCTACCACCCATTAGACACTGAGTAGCCGCCCCTAAATCTGCCTTCATCTCCCATTGAAACCTTTTGTCCATTGATCCTAACCCATCGATTGAGTAACACTAGGGTTTTAATCCCCTTTCACTGCAGGGTTCAGTCACTTAGGTGACTGCTAGGTAGGAAGTAAACCTATGAAGGAGCTTCCCTCTATCTTCAACTCCAAATGGTGAACAAACCCTAGCTCCAAACAATAAAACCCTAAAAGTTGCTATCTATGGAGTCATTTGATTTGGCCCTGTGGTCATTTTAGGGCTTTAAGCCCTGCATAATACTTAGCACATAGCACACAACCAAAGGTAATCCACATGGGGAGAGGAAGCTAAGGAAAGCCCCCACACTCCAACCACTTGCCCATGGTCATATCTGTGACCAGGTGCAAAGGGGGGAGGGACCACCGAGCCCCCCTCTATATATTTCTTTTTTAACCAGTTTTGCCACCTAGTCACATGGGTGACCAGGGGCTCAACTAACCTTGACAGCCAGAATCAAATAGTTAGGCCTAGTCATTGCATGTGACTAAATTGCCCCTAGCCACTAGCAGTTAGTGCTATAGTCAGCCTGGCCTCTGTTTGGCTCCACATGCCCAAATAGGTGATTTTTTTCAAACGATCATAACTTTCATGTATGATATCAAATTTTCACAAAATGAGTTGCGTTGCAAAGTAGACTCACCCAATTTCACTGTGGTACAATCAATTTTAGGTAATGATGCCTTTCTATTAGGTATATTTTTGGTCAAAATCAATCCTCATTTAAAACTTCAAACATCCATATCTCATGCAAATTTGCTCAGATTTTGGCGAAATGTTTTTTCAAATTGCATGGAATTTCATCAATTTTCTGATTCTACTATTATTTCTTTTTTCACTGATCATATTTTTGCATATTTTTAGTAGATTCTTTTTTTTACCTATTTGACTTGTGGCTTACAAAATGATGCATCTATTCATTATGTCATGTATTTTGCATATTCATGGGGATTTTTTGCTACTAATATCTGATTTGCAATATGTGGCATTCGTTGGTCAAAGAAATTCAATCTAAAACCACTAACACATTTGATGCAAGGATTCAATTTATTTCATATGCATGTGTGTTGGTTATCATAGGCACACTTGGTTTTAGTGCAATAAAATGAACTTAATCTGGTTGTTTTCACACTTGGTTTGGTGGATTAAAATGAATCACTGTCCGCTTTGCTTGCTGACTTTACTTGTGTTTTTGAAGTGTGTATGCTCTTCCCTCATGCTCTAAGAGATCTTGGGAATCAAAAACACTTCTTGAACACTTGCATTTGTTACACTGCACATTCAATTTTTAAAGGTGAATGAACATTTGTCTAGTATGACATAAGTCCAAAAATATGTATGCTCTCCCCTCGCATTGTCATATGAAGTTGGGGATCAAAAGTATTTTTGTGCTTAAGTCACTTTTGTTTGAGCCTTACAGTGGGCCTACTCTTGAGACATATCCACAAGGATAACTCATTTGTGACCCCAAGCGGTACTTTTGTCCAGTCTGCTACATAAATTGAGGATAAGGCGAAAGCCAATTCTAACCAGTATGAGCACTCACCATACAACACTAGCTTAAAAGGAGGCATACCTTAGTGTATATTAAACTCCTAGTAGGGTTAGTCAAAGCCTTTAGTGGCTTGCTGGATGCTCGTGAGGTGCCAGTTCCCATGATATACATTGGAACCTCTTTGTTTAGTGGCTAGAAACCCTCTACTTGCTGATATAGGAGGTCGGATGATTGAACTCTAATAGTCGTCCCACATTTTCATGGCTTATGGTAGAGATAGAAAAGTATCTTAAAATCTACATGTCTTAAGAACTTGGAACTTGGTGTGCTTGAGAAGTGAGTGCACTGTAAGAGGGAGCCCGTGCCCCAAGTTCCTGGAGCTATACACCATAAATAGGCACGACTGGATAAAACCAGGTGGGAACTCACTAAGTATAGTCCTTGCCTAGCCTAGGATTGTGCATGGTTACAAGTGTTTGCAAAACATCAAGAGTCACTCAAAACAACCAATTAATTGCCAAGTGTCTTCTATGATTGATGTGTGTTCTCGCCTACTCATCATCCCAAACATCCTTGACCACACATTCATTCCATCTCATCATCATATCCTCATCATGCCAACTCATCCTATCCTAATCACATTCCTACTCATATCTTCCATCATTCAACCTTCACATCCTAATCACCATCCTTAGCCATGTTACATCCTAGTCATATCCAAGTCATCATAACCCTATCCTAATCGCATTCTTATCATACCTTAAGCCCATTGACTGATAGTGTGGATGTTTTATTCTACTTACCATTGTTGGATTTACTCTTGGGCACCAAACCTTTGAATGGCTATTTTTGGACAAGTGGAAGGTGCTTGTAAGATGACATTTAATGTTTGCATGTTGGGGAATCTCATGAGAGAGAAGGTAAACGCCTAGGATGAGTTGGAAAACATTTCTATAAGTATTTTGTGATATCCCAATATTAAGACATTGATTAAATTAAAGATTTAAACATCATGATAAAAGATGGTGAAATTGCTTCCGTAAACGTGATGTTTAAAATGATAGAAACAATTGTATATCATATTTAATAAATAATATTATTATATAAATATATAATATATAAAGTTAATATATATTTAATTAACCAGATATATTATTATATTATATAAAATAAATATAGATAATGAATATAAATATTGATAATATAAATATAAATGTTATCAATATATTATCATAATTATCACATGTTATAAATATATAAAAGAAAAGTAAATATGATTACAATTATAAAGTGACTTTTTATACTTATAAAAGCAGCTAATAAAATATGTAAATTTAATACAAAGACCAATCAGTGATGACTTCAAATCAAAATATAATCCAAGGCATATGACAGATCATAAATACTATTGTTTGAAGAAGGCTGATGCGTTCCATATAAGACAAGACATATATATCAAAAGATACAAATGCCTATAGAGGAGATGCCAATGAAATTCCTTTATGAGTGGCAACGATTAAAGTAAAATAAAATGGCACGAATTTCATATAAGTAGCTAGTAACGAAAGGAAAGCAATCAGTTTTATAGCAACAACAAATAATATTAATTAAAGGCAGTAATCAAGGATAATAAGAATTAATATAACAAAACAACCACTCTCCATAAGCGCTCTATTGAAGGGTTTTGTTAATAAGATGGTAAATAATATAATAGAAGGAATGGAGCAATTAAAAGCAATGATCAGCATCTATGAAGAGGTGTAACTTTGAAGAGTCACCTTCATTTGTAACAGTCACATATCTTCATAGACCTTGAGAATATATTAAAGAAGAGTGGAAGGTATGTTTTGAAGGGAAAGGAGGAAGAAAAGAATAAGGAGAAAAAGAGAAGAATATAGTCCTGAGTTAAATATATATATTTCTGAGTTTAAGGCAGATAGAGGGGAATAATATATTTCTAAGTCTAAGAACATATATATTCAAAAGGGAAATACATCTAATGGATAAGATATAAATTACAATTTCTGATATTCCTTGACAGAGATAACAACAAGGAGTATATTTGAGATTAGATCTAAAAGAGGATTGTGAGTTCATATAATTGTGGTAGGGTGTTTATATAGGATGGTGTCTAAATCTGAATAATAGGTTATGCATATCATCATTAATAGTTCATGCATGTTATCATTAATAGGGTATGTTACTTTCATGATGCATTGCTGATATGATTTTTTGCAAGTATGAATTGATTAGTTTATTATGCATTAATATGGATTCTTGTATGAATGTTATGATGAGGGAATTAAGGGCCTACGAGGAGGGGAAATGGAGTTGGGATCATCCTCTAAGTATGCCACCCCATGGTGGATGGCTGAGGCTTGCCACATGTGGGCCAAGGGGGCATAGGAAGCCGCTCTTGGGCTTAGATGGAGTGATTTTCGGGACACCTTGTTGTAGTTGCACCCCAACCTCCCATCATGATGATTAATTAAATCATAAGAGGAAGCAGAATGGTTCAGATAAGGGGAACGGTGATAGGACACCTCACTAGGCACCCCACCCCATATGGGGCCAAGAGGGGTGAAGCACCTGCTCTTGGGCCTAGGGTAGAGGGTTTCTTAGGCACCCTATCAAACCATTTTGTTTCAGGAATTAGAAACCCTAACCCTAAACTTATGGGATTTGAATTTTTAGGGTAAAATTAGTATTGTCTGAATAGGGGACATTACAAGTGGTATCAGAGCATCTTTCCTGCCATCCTGTGTATACTATGTGTGCCTTACATATATTCAAAGGCTTACTTTGTGAGTTATGTGTATGATTTGTAACATATGTTCATGTGAATATTGTGTATTACGTGTATTCGCGTATATGCTTCATACTCATGTGTATACTTAATGATCTTGGGATGGTGGATGGGTCCATGGTGTAGTATGGGATGCACCGAATCCCCTTCCCAATTGTCCGACAGTATACTTACATGTATTAATGCAACCCACGTGTATTCATACCTTGTGAATTATGTGTATTTGAGTGTATACTCTATGACTTTGTATTTGTATTTGAGTGTATACTCTATGATTGTATGTGTATTCGAGTGTATACTCTATGATTATGTATTCAAGTGTATACTTCATGACTATATATTCAACTGTATGCTCTATGACTTTGTATTCAAGTATGATTATGTATTCATGCATATGCTCTATGACTTTGTATTCAAATATGATTATGTATTCATGTGTATACTCTATGACTTTGTATTCAAGTATGATCATGTATTCATGTATGACTTTGTAGTCAAGTATGATTATGTATTCAACTGTATGCTCTATGACTTTGTATTCAAGTATGATTATGTATTCATGCGTATGCTCTATGACTTTGTATTCAAATATGATTATGTATTCATGTGTATACTCTATGACTTTGTATTTAAGTATGATCATGTATTCATGTATGACTTTGTAGTCAAGTATGATTATGTATTCAACTGTATGTTCTATGACTTTGTATTCAAGTATGATTATGTATTCATGCGTATGCTCTATGACTTTGTATTCAAATATGATTATGTATTCATGTGTATACTCTATGACTTTGTATTCAAGTATGATTATGTATTCAATTGTATACTCTATGACTTTGTATTTATATTCGAGTGTATACTTTATGACACTGTATTCAAGTGTATACTTCATAACTATGTATTTGAATGTATAGTCTATATCTTTGTATTTGTATTCAAGTGTATACTCCATGACTTATATGTACTCAAGTGTAAACCTTGTGAATTATGTATTCATGTATATAACTTGTATTCGAGTGTATACCTTGTGGCTTATGTGTATTCAAGTGTATGTTTTGTGGCTCATGTGTATATATTGTGGCTTGTGTATTCGAGTGTATTCAAGTATATACCTTGTGGCTTATGTGTATACATGTATTCATGCGACTTATGTATTTAAGTGTATACTTTACGACTTACATGTATACTTTGTGACTTGATGTACTCGTACATATACCTCATGTATTATTCGCATATATGCTTCATGCTTCTTGTATATACTCCATTTATACTTTATGTATCGATGTGTTACTTCATGTATCTTCAACAAGATGTGTTCTTATAATTATTTTATGCTTAAAACTATGAGAATATTAAAGATGTTGTCTGTCTAGTGGCTCAAGCTACTTGGTTGCATACTTGAGCTACTTGGTTGCATGCTTAAGTTACTTGCCTACCTGCTTGAGCTACTTGCTTTTCTACTTGAGCTACTTGCCTACTTGCTTGAGCTATTTGCTTGCATGCTCGAGCTACTTGCTTGTCTACTTGAGCTACTTGCTTGTGTGCTTGAGCTACTTGCTTGTCTACTTATGCTACTTGCCTACTTGCTTGAGCTAGTTGCTTGTGTGCTTGAGCTACTTGCCTACTTGCTTGAGCTGGTTGCTTGCATTCCTGAACTACCTGGTTGTCTACTTCAATTTTATTATGTAATTAAATAGCAATACATGTAACCTACAAATTGGTGTATTCACTTCTATATTTAACATCCTGAGGAAATCACTCACCACCATTCAACCCTAAGGTGAAAAAGGGAGAGCATTTCATCTAAGAAAGACATCATTAAAGAATTCAATTGAGATTTAGGTCCACTAAGGTATCATATCTACCTAGGCCGGTCAATCTCTTAAAACCCAAAACAACAATTTTTAGAGGTATCATAGTTATAATTGCTTGAGGACAAGCAATTTTGGGCGGGGTGGACTGTGATATCCCAATATTAAGACATTGATTAAATTAAAGATTTAAACATCATGATAAAAGATGGTGAAATTGCTTCTGTAAACGTGATGTTTAGAATGATAGAAACAATTGTATATCATATTTAATAAATAATATTATTATATAAATATAAATATTTAAATATTATGATCATAAATATATAATATATAAAGTTAATATATATTTAATTAACCAGATATATTATTGTATTATATAAAATAAATATAAATATAAATGTTATCAATATATTATCATAATTATCACATGTTATAAATATATAAAAGAAAAGTAAATATGATTACAATTATAAAGTGGCTTTTTATACTTATAAAAGCAGCTAATAAAATATGTAAATTTAATACAAAGACCAATCAGTGATGAATTCAAATCAAAATATAATCCAAAGCATATGACAGATCATAAATACTATTGTTTGAAGAAGGCTAATGCATTCCATATAAGACAATACATATATATCAAAAGATACGAATGCCTATAGAGGAGATGCCAATGAAATTCCTTTATGAGTGGCAACGATTGAAGTAAAATAAAATGGCACGAATTTCATATAAGCAGCTAGTAATGAAAGGAAAGGATCAGTTTTATAGCAACAACAAATAATATTAATTAAAGGCAGTAATCAAGGATAATAAGAATTAATATAACAAAACAACCACTCTCCATAAGCACTCTATTGAAGGGTTTTGTTAATAAGATGGTAAATAATATAATAGAAGGAATGGAGCAATTAAAAGCAATGATCAACATTTATGAAGAGGTGCAACTTTGAAGAGTCACCTTCATTTGTAACAGTCACATATCCTCATAGACCTTGAGAATATATTAAAGAAGTGTGGAAGGTATGTTTTCAAGGGAAAGGAGGAAGAAAAGAATAAGGAGAAAAAGAGAAGAATATAGTCCTGAGTTAAATATATATATTTCTGAGTTTAAGGTAGATAGAGGGGAATAATATATTTCTAAGTCTAAGAACATATATATATTCAAAAGGGAAATGCATCTAATGGATAAGATATAAATTACAATTTCTGATATTCCTTGACAAAGATAACATCAAGGAGTATATTTGAGAGTAGATCTAAAAGAGGATTGTGAGTTCATATAATTGTGGTAGGGTGTTTATATAGGATGGTGTCTAAATCTGATTAATAGGTTATGCATATCATCATTAATAGTTCATGCATGTTATCATTAATAGGGTATGTTACTTTCATGATGCATTGTTGATATGATTGTTTGCAACTATGAATTGATTAGTTTATTATGCATTAGTATGGATTCTTGTATGAATGTTATGATGAGGGAATTAAGGGCCTACAAGGAGGGGAAACGGCGTTGGGATCATCCTCTAAGTACACCACCCCATGGTGGATGGCTGAGTCTTGCCACATGTGGGCCAAGGGGGCATAGGAACTCGCTCTTGGGCTTAGATGGAGTGATTTCTAGGACACCCTGTTGTAGTTGCACCCCAACCTCCCATCATGATGATTAATTAAATCATAAGAGGAAGCAGAATGGTTTGGATAAGGGGAATGGTGATAGGATGCCTCACTAGGCACCCCACCCCATATGGATGGCAAGAGGCCACATGGGGGCAAGAGGGGTGAAGCACCTGCTCTTGGGCCTAGGGTAGAGGGTTTCTTGGGCACCCTATCAAACCATTTTGTTCCAGGAATTAGAAACCCTAACCCTAAACTTATGGGATTTGAATTTTTAGGGTAAAATTAGTATTGTCCCGATAGGGGACATTACATATTTTCCATGTATTTTTTGCTTCTATAGAGACTGAAAAATGTCCTCTTGTCGCAAATGTGATAGGACAATTTTCTCTTGCAAATTTGATGATTCAACTACTAATTAAATAATTTAATTATTTAATTAATTCAATTTCATCATTTCTAATCATTTATCCATGTGTCTTCTATAATTAAATAATTAATCCTAATTGGTTATTTAATTATTCATAATATTCCCTTCACTTGATTTATTCAAATAAATAAATCAATCCCATCAAAATCCCTGTTAGTGCCTGAATTGACTGGCAGTTTTTGAGCAATTTTCATGCAGGCGCTTTCCCTAAGTATCCAAAAAATGTTCTAAGTGTTGGACCTCCTCAGCATTTTTCAGCTGCAGCATCATATTTTCCTAAGGAGGAGATCATCATCATCATCTTTGTTTCGATGAAGGTCATCATCATCATGTTCTCCGTCGACTAGTTTCTCAACGTCATTATCATATTTTATTATCGGGTGATGTTTGGATATCATCCTGATCCTACTGATGAGCTACAGTGCGCCCTGATTTGCTTGCGGGGGTGATTTTTCAAGTATCCGGTGATCTTCCAATTATCACCTTGCCCAAACATGATGATGATGTTGCCCCGATATTCTGAGGGGGTTATTCTTTGAGTTGTTCGACCTGACTTGTTCTTTCTTAAGGGTCGTCATCATCATCATATTTCCAGTTATCACCGTGTTGCTTGCGAGGGTCATCATATTTTCTGCCTTCATGATATTTCGCCGGGGTGATATCTTTATCATCGGGTGATCTTGGTTATGATCATCCTGATGATGTTGTTGAAGAGTTCTAAGTGCGACCCGATATTCACTGGGGTCATCATATTTTGAACATCAGGATGATCTTAGTCAATATCATCCTGATGATGTTGTATCACTTCTTGTTCGTTGTTTTGTCATCCTGATGATGCTGACGTCATCCTTATATCAGGGTGATATCTTTTTCTCTGCCTATCTGCATCATGATATTTCCGAAGGAGGGGGTGATATTTTCATATCACCCGGGTGTATGTTTGTTCCAGCGTCGTGATGATGCTGATGTCAAGGAGATATCCGCCTGCCGGCTTCGTGCATTATCTAGTGGGGGTGATCTTTTCAAGCATCATCATATTCATCTATCGCCCCGATCTTATAGTGGCGCTACAGTGCAACCTGATATTTGTGCATCAGGATGATATTTCCAAATATTCGGTTGTCTTCCGAATATCATCCTGACGTTAATATGATGATGACGTCATCGAGGTCCGGGGGGGTCATATTTCTAACACAGATCATCTTGTGGAGATCCCCCGATATTTGTAAACATGATGATGACGTCAGCAGGATATGATGATGACGTCATCAGGATGTTTATCGGCTAGACTTTTGGCTCAGCAGGAGGATTTTCCTCCGATGGATCAGGTTGTGCCGATGAAGGCGATTATCATGCAGGTTGTATTGCAATATGATGCTGACGTCAGGGTGATATTTCGGGCAACAGGATATCATGCTGCTGGAGGATGATGATGATGAAGTCTTATACTAGTGTCGTCAGGAGCAAAAGCACCGACATCATATATGCTCATGACCTAGTATATAAAGTGTTAAGGAGGTTGCTGCGGGGTGCATGTGGGATAATTGGTATCCTGCATTTCGAAATATCATGATGATGAATCTCGGCGGGAAATGGTTGCGATGCAGAATTGACGTTTTCCCGAGGCCGCGGGTTGGTGCGCCATTAATGGCGAAGGTTGCAGAGGTATGGGCGGATCTGGTACCTGATTGAAGGTGTACATCAGTGGCGCAGGGCTCGAGATATCTTCCTGTCTCCTCCCCTACCTGCTGCATTCATGTTTGGGCGCCAATCTGGTAATGTGTTTGAGCGCCATTTTTATGATACTGTGTATCTGGCGGGACTTTTGGTCAACCTGGTAGTTAATGCTAAATACACCCTCCTGCTATATAATGCAGACGGTGTTATTCATTCAAGGTTGTTGAAAGTTGAAGATTTTTGGCTCTGTAATCCAAAACCAGCTGATCTGGTTGCTCTGTACAGTTTAACTTGTGAGTTTATGTATCTCCTGTTGTACGATTTGGCATGAATCCACTGATTTCATGGTTGATCTTATATGAGTAATGCTTTCTTAGCATGTGTTGTGTTAATTCTGTCTCCAGTATTGCATGTATTCTTCTTCTGAATCTGGATATTTGGGTAATGTTTAGATTCTAGAGCATAGAATTCCTATGTTGAATGTCTGATCTTTTAACTTCTGCTCAAGGGGTGGATTAAACTATTTTCAGGTTGAACATTGGGAAGGGTATACTGCAGTAGGGATGCCATAAGTAGAGATAACTTAACACTCTTCATTGGGAGATATCTGTAAGGCAGATATCATGTGTATCCCCCTGAAATCCAGTTTTAGCTATTCATGCTGATCATTCACAGGTGTATGTCTACCGACTCCAAGCCCTGGATAGGCACCAATCATACTGTGTTCTTGTGTTATATACCATGTCCAGCTTTGCATCCAAATTTCAAACTAAAACATTTCATACTTTCACCTGTTAGTTGTAGGAGTAGGATTAGGAACCCCCTGCATGCTCTCATACCCAACCAGACATCATGTCCAAGAATGTTGCCAGCCCTGTGATCTATCATACAGATCTTGGTCCACACATGAGAGTATTCTGCCTGTTGTTGTCAAGTTAGATCTTTCTATCTTTGAGCTAGTCAAGGTTACATCTTGAGTTATAGGGATCCCCCCCTTGGTGCTGCAGAACCAGAAGTGAAGGGGAGGCAGCTCACGCAACCTCCTGTATTTAGTTGGCTGAATCTGCCTGTGCATTAGAAGTGGCAAACCCTGATGCTGACTCAGAAGAAAAACCAACAAAGTGGCGACTCTGCTGGGGAAATCAATGTCATATCCATGAAAGTTTGAGTCCACAAGATTAAAAAATTAGACCTGGAAACTGTTTGTTGCAGCAGAGAAAAGGGTTATATATGTGATTCTGCTGGTGGATGACCCAGAATGAAAGAAATCAATCTGCAGCTTCAGCTTGTTTGAAGCTCATTCCTCTTCAAGGAGGTGGCGACTCTGCATCAAAGAACCTGATAAAAGAACAAAATCAGCTAGAGAAGAATTTGCAGTTTCTGCAACATATCCAGGTATTTTATATTGTTTGACAGACTCCCTATTTGGTGAGATAGCACTGGTTAAAAGGGGAACATTGGTGAAAGCAGAGCTTGCATGCTTCTATTAGAACTTACACCGTATTTCAAAGGGCATGCAATGTTGTTCAAAAGACTCATTTAAAGGATTTTAGGAAAGTTTGAAAAAATAGTCTAAACTTTGAGTGCCTAAAGTCATTGTTTGTAGAAAATCTGAGTAGAGAGGAGGGTTGCAATAACATAAAGGATGTATTATCTGCCTATGCACCCTTGTGAAGTGTCAAATGCAAAAATGTATAGTAGTCAGTCCCAACAATGTAATAAAAGAAGTTTCAACATAGACAGATATAAGCCCATAGATTTCAATGGCATTTGTGGCTATCCAAATGCTTTTCCACCTAAAATCAGGAATTTTTTGCCTAAATTTAAGGGTATAAAGGATGAATCAGCTGAGAGACACTTGCAGCAGTTCATGAATGTGATAGATGACTTTGAGATTGACCATGAGGATGTGGTTATGAGATTATTTGTTCAATCTCTAGATGAAGATGCAAGGGACTGGTTTTCCTACCTTCCAGCTCACTCTGTCAACTCTTGGCATGGTTTTAAATCTGCATTTCTAGTACAGTATGGTGAAAGAGTTTCTGAATATGCAGCTATTAGTGACTTCATGTACATCCATATTGAAGAAGATGAGTTGATCCCAGCCTTTAACCTCAGATTTATGAGGGCATTGAATAGAATTCCAGAATGCATGAGACCTAATGATGCACTGTGCTTAGTTATCTATTTGGGAGCCTTTGATAAGAAAATGAGTTACAGATTAAGAGACAAGGAGCCCACCACATTGCATCAGGCACATCAGTTTGCATCTGATATTGAAAACAATTGGAGGTATGGAATACAAAAGGGTTATTTCTCTGAAAATTTTTGTTGTCCTGCAGCCCCCAGTGTTAATGAAGGATTTAATTCAGGTATTAACATTGAATGTCATAGCACTCACACCCCTGTTGTCCCAGTTTTTGCATCATTCCAAGTAGATGATGTTTCTATCATAGAGGAGGATGTCCTTTTTTGCCCAGCAGGTGAAGTTGAAAATAATAATTTTTCAAGTAATATTTGCATACCAGTCCTAAACAAAGAGCCTTCATGTTTAAATGATCCAGTTGTGCAGAGTTGTGATCATATGGATCAAGAATCAATATCAGTTTCATCAGGAAGTATTGGAGGGCTGGAAAATGATGCAGATTGTTCAACCTCAGAGTACATTGAAACAGCAAAAATCTTGTATGCGGGGCAATTAGATGATAAAAATGATATCCATGACCAATTCATGGATCAGTTTTGTTCTTCCTATGACTCTGGATCTGATGATAATGAAGAAGAAGCAGAGGCCTTTGCAGTGAATGTTAATCCCCTTTATGATGAGCCTGCTGATGCATATGATGTTGTGAGTCTTGATTTTCAATGGTGCAGGATTAACCCTTTGTTTGAGGATGATGATACTGATTTGCAAACTGTGAATAATGAATGTTCATCATCACCTGATTCAGACATGTGCAACATTGGGTGTGTGGATCAGGTTTTGTTTTCAATATCAGTAGATATTAGGGGTCTCATATTTTCTGAGTATTTTGAATTGTTGGATCAGCTGGATGAGTGCCTGATAATGTGCAGCAGCCAGATAAATGATAAAGAATGCCAAGAGCAGTATGATGTGCTGTCTAAGGGACATAACATACATGTGTTGCCTAATGTTGAAGAATATTATGTGTATGGTTATATGTCTAATTCTGAAATCTAAAATGACAGAGCTGAAAATGATGGTGGCAAGCTTTCAAAACTAGTGGAATATCTTTTTAAGCAGATGACATTATGGGCAGATTATGCCAATCTTTTCAGTTGGGATTTGGATCTTTCAGTTTGGAATCAGGCATTTGACAAGAAAAAGTTATGGTTTTTCCTTTTTGGCTGCCCGGGGCCGCCAAAATAATGTTTAAAAATATTGTGTTTGGTGATGCAGATCATGATAACTTCATGACTCTATGCCCAATGGATAAGGGACTGGTCTGCATCCCAGAGATCTGGAGCTCTCGCTGCAGTCTTGCACCTGCACGTCCCCAGACAGAGCCACTGTTAGTGCCTGAATTGACTGGCAGTTTTTGAGCAATTTTCATGCAGGCACTTTCCCTAAGTATCCAAAAAATGTTCTAAGTGTTGGACCTCCTCAGCATTTTTCAGCTGCAGCATCATATTTTCCTGAGGAGGAGATCATCATCATCATCTTTGTTTCGATGAAGGTCATCATCATCATGTTCTCCGTCGACTGGTTTCTCAACGTCATTATCATATTTTATTATCGGGTGATGTTTGGATATCATCCTGATCCTGCTGATGAGCTACAGTGCGCCCTGATTTGCTTGCGGGGGTGATTTTTCAAGTATCCGGTGATCTTCCAATTATCACCTTGCCCAAACATGATGATGATGTTGCCCTGATATTCTGAGGGGGTTATTCTTTGAGTTGTTCGACCTGACTTGTTCTTTCTTAAGGGTCGTCATCATCATCATATTTCCAGTTATCACCGTGTTGCTTGCGAGGGTCATCATATTTTCTGCCTTCATGATATTTCGCCGGGGTGATATCTTTATCATCGGGTGATCTTGGTTATGATCATCCTGATGATGTTGTTGAAGAGTTCTAAGTGCGACCCGATATTCACTGGGGTCATCATATTTTGAACGTCAGGATGATCTTAGTCAATATCATCCTGATGATGTTGTATCACTTCTTGTTTGTTGTTTTGTCATCCTGATGATGCTGACGTCATCCTTATATCAGGGTGATATCTTTTTCTCTGCCTATCTGCATCATGATATTTCTGAAGGAGGGGGTGATATTTTCATATCACCCGGGTGTATGTTTGTTCCAGCGTCGTGATGATGCTGATGTCAAGGAGATATCCGCTTGCCGGCTTCATGCATTATCTAGTGGGGGTGATCTTTTCAAGCATCATCATATTCATCTATTACCCCGATCTTATAGTGGAGCTACAGTGCAACCTAATATTTGTGCATCAGGATGATATTTCCAAATATCCGGTTGTCTTCCGAATATCATCCTGATGTTAATATGATGATGACGTCATCGAGGTCCGGGGGGGTCATATTTCTAACACAGATCATCTTGTGGAGATCCCCTGATATTTGCAAACATGATGATGACGTCATCCAGATATAAGGAGGTGCGCAGTAGGCAGATATGATGATGACGTCAGCAGGATATGATGATGACGTCATCAGGATGTTTATCGGCCAGACTTTTGGTATAGGCTCAGCAGGAGGATTTTCCTCCGATGGATCAGGTTGTGCCGATGAAGGCGATTATCATGCAGGTTGTATTGCAATATGATGCTGACGTCAGGGTGATATTTCGGGCAACAGGATATCATGCTGCTGGAGGATGATGATGATGAAGTCTTATACTAGTGTCGTCAGGAGCAAAAGCACCGACATCATATATGCTCATGACCTAGTATATAAGTGTTAAGGAGGTTGCTGCGGGGTGCATGTGGGATAATTGGTGTCCTGCATTTCGAAATATCATGATGATGAATCTCGGCGGGAAACGGTTACGATGCAGAATTGACGTTTTCCCAAGGCTGCGGGTTGGTGCGCCATTAATGGCGAAGGTTGCAGAGGTATGGGCGGATCTGGTACCCGATTGAAGGTGTACATCAGTGGCACAGGGCTCAAGATATCTTCCTGTCTCCTCCCCTACCTGTTGCATTCATGTTTGGGTGCCAATCTGGTAATGTGTTTGAGCGCCATTTTTATGATACTGTGTATCTGGCGGGACTTTTGGTCAACCTGGTAGTTAATGTTGAATACACCCTCCTGCTATATAATGCAGACGGTGTTATTCATTCAAGGTTGTTGAAAGTTGAAGATTTTTGGCTCTGTAATCCAAAACCAGCTGATCTGGTTGCTCTGTACAGTTTAACTTGTGAGTTTATGTATCTCCTATTATACGATTTGGCATGAATCCACTGATTTCATGGTTGATCTTATATGAGTAATGCTTTCTTAGCATGTGTTGTGTTAATTCTGTCTCCAGTATTGCATGTATTCTTCTTCTGAATCTGGATATTTGGGTAATGTTTAGATTCTAGAGCATAGAATTCCTATGTTGAATGTCTGATCTTTTAACTTCTACTCAAGGGGTGGATTAAACTATTTTCAGGTTCAACATTGGGAAGGGTATACTGCAGTAGGGATGCCATAAGTAGAGATAACTTAACACTCTTCATTGGGAGATATCTGTAAGGCAGATATCATGTGTATCCCCCTGAAATCCAGTTTTAGCTATTCATGCTGATCATTCACAGGTGTATGTCTACCGACTCCAAGCCCTGGATAGGCACCAATCATACTGTGTTCTTGTGTTATATACCATGTCCAGCTTTGCATCCAAATTTCAAACTAAAACATTTCATACTTTCACCTGTTAGTTGTAGGAGTAGGATTAGGAACCCCCTGCATGCTCTCATACCCAACCAGACATCATGTCCAAGAATGTTGCCAGCCCTGTGATCTATCATACAGATCTTGGTCCACACATGAGAGTATTCTGCCTGTTGTTGTCAAGTTAGATCTTTCTATCTTTGAGCTAGTCAAGGTTACATCTTGAGTTATAGGGATCCCCCCCTTGGTGCGGCAGAACCAGAAGTGAAGGGGAGGCAGCTCACGCAACCTCCTGTATTTAGTTGGCTGAATCTGCCTGTGCATTAGAAGTGGCAAACCCTGATGCTGACTCAGAAGAAAAACCAACAATCCCCTTTCACATGATTAAATAAATTGGACAAATTTATTTAATTCATATCTTATCCCACCTCACTATTTCTTCGAATTTAAAATTCAATTTTCTCTTGTAATGATGAGGAAACCCTAACTCATCCTAGCCCTCCATTTGGCCCTAAAGTCAACATGCAATCTGGGCCCTTCATTCAAATCCCTCTTCTATAAAACACCTCATTCAGCCCCATTTTCAACCCTTATGCTCTTAGTTCCATTTTTCCTCTCTTAGCGTGCAATCTCCAAAATCTTTCTTAACACACACAAGAGCTTCTCATGATTGTTGCATGAACCTGCAAATCTGAGAACACAATGTAAGATGAGGAGGACAATGGAGAGAAGTCATTACTAGATTAGATTCTTAGTTTATTTCTTTTTTGTTTTATTAATTTTCTAGGTTAGAATGCACTCCATTGGGAGTTAGGGTTAGTTGTAGTTTGTTTTCTGCATGCTTGTAGCTATTTTCCCTGTCTTCATTTGGTGAACCCGTCGTGAATCAAATAGTTTTTGGCAACTTCTGAAAGAAAAAAATTCACAGCTGGCCTTCGGAGCTCAATCGAACCTCACTGTTGAGTCCGGGAGGCCCTTTCCGTGAAAAATGACATAAAATTTGATATGTTTTGGTCTCTACAAATTTTTTGATTTTTTTTGAAATTTTTTTTAGTATGACCATCCATACCTATGGATCCGTACGGATCCTTACCATACAGACGAGTCATACAATATTGTGTAATGTGCTCAACTTTTTCTATTGTAGGTTAATGTTTCAAATCGTAGGTTTAATGTTTTGATTTTGTTTCAAGTTTTGGTGTGGGGGGTTTTATACTGTGTTGCATGTTTTACACTATTTTTTTGTAGGTACAACATTTATGTTTGTAGGTTTTAAAACTATGGCAAAGATCTAGTGTGTTGTAGGATTAAATCATTTTGGTTTATAGGTCAAAGAGGGGAAATCACATTACAGTCGATGCTATTTACAGTTTCCACCCTCAGCCTTGAATCTCCACTATCGACTCTAAAACTGCAGTCCACCGCCAACCCTAATCTACATAGACTCTTGTGCCCTAAACCCTAAATTCTGCTGTCAAACCACACAGTCACCACTATATCCATCAAAGTCATCACTAATCACCTCCCTCTAGCCTTTCAAATCCCTGCCCAACACTCTATTCACCACCACGGTCAAACATCCCACTCGGCCCTTGACCACATCCAAACCCTTAACAGTTGGGTCACTGTTTCGAAACTGTCATCAATTTCCTTATGTGATGGCCTATGATTTGAAACTCCATACTCCTTAAGTGGCAAATGACATTGATGAAACCTTTGGTTAATGGTTAAAACCCTTATTCTGCCACCCATCTTTTAATCAACCACCACTGGCTAAGTCTTGGTTGCCGCCTACCATTTTACCCTGTTGTCGCCGTTTTCAGGGTCGTCACCCTGTTGCCACTACTTTGAGTGGCGACCACTCTGCACTGCCACCAAGCAAAGCTATCTGTAGGCATTTAACATCTCTTTGTTGTCTATTTAGCAGTCAACATCTCTAACAAACCCTAGGTCGTCGCTCATTTGATCCATTAGCCACCATCGTTTGCAACGCCACCACTGTCGACACAAAGGTGTTGACTAAACCCTAAACCTCCACCTGAGTTTATCTTCTATCATCTTCATTTGTCCACCATCTTCCACCTGTTAGACATTGAGTAGCCACCCCTAAATCTACCTCTGTCTACCATTGAAACCTCTTGTCCATCGATCCTAACCCATTGACTGAGTAACACTAGGGTTTTAATCCCCTTTCACTGTAGGGTTCAGTCACTTAGGTGACCACTAGGTAGGAAGTTAGCCTATGTTGGAGCTTCCCTCTATCTTCAACTCCAAATGGTGAACAAACCCTAGCTCCAAACAATAAAACCCTAAAAGCTGCTATATATGGAGTCATTTGATTTGGCCCTGTGGTCGTTTTAGGGCTTTAAGCCCCACATAATACTCAGCACATAGCACACAACCAAAGGTAATCCACACGGGGAGAGGAAGCTAAGGAAATCCCCTACACTCCAACCACTTTCCCGTGCTCATATCTATGGCCAGGCGCAAAGGGGGGAGGGACCACCGAGCCCCCCCTCTATATATTTCTTTTTTTAACTAGTTTTGCCACCTGGTCATAGGGGTGAATAGGGGCTCAACTAACCCTGACCGCTCAAATCAAACTGTTAGGCCTAACCATTGCATGTGACCAAACTACCCTTAGCCACTAGTGGTTAATGCTACAATAAGCCTGGCCCCTGTTTGCCTCCACATGCCCAAATAGGTGATTTTTTCAAACAATCATAACTTTCACATACAATATCAAATTTTCACGAAACGAGTTGCGTTGCAAAGTAGACTCACCCAATTTCACTGTTGTGCAATCAATTTTAGGTAATGATGCATTTTTATTAGGTATATTTTTGGTCAAAATCAATCCTCATTTAAAACTTCAAACATCCATATCTCATGCAAATTTGTTTAGATTTTGGCGAAATGTTTTTTCAAATTGCATGGAATTTTGTCAATTTTCTGATTCTACTATTAGTATTTTTGTCACTGATCAGATTTTTGCATATTTTTAGGAGTTTATGTTTTTTACCTCTTTGACTTGTGGCTCACAAAATGATGCATCTATTCGTTATGTCATGTTTTTTGCATATTCATGGGGATTTTCAACTACTAATAACTGATTTACAACATGTGGCATTTGTTGGTCAAAGAAATTCAATCTAAAACTACTAACACATTTGTTGTAGGGATTTAATTTATTTCATATGCATGTGTGTTGGTTATCATAGGCACACTTGGTTTTGGTGCAATAAAATGAACTTAATCTAGTTGTTTTCACACTTGGTTTGGGGGATTAAAATGAATCGCTGTCTACTTTGCTTGGTGACTTTGCTTGTGTTTTTGAAGTGTGTATGCTCTTCCCTCATGCTCTAAGAGATCTTGGGAATCAAAAACACTTCTTGAAAACTTGCATTTGTCACACCACACATTCAATTTTTAAAGGTGAATGAACATTTGTCTAGTGTGGCATAAGTCCAAGAATACGTATGCTCTCCCCTCGCATTGTCATATGAACTTGGGGATCAAAAGTATTTTTGTGCTTAAGTCACTTTTGTTTGAGCCTTGGAGTGGGCCTGCTCTTGAGACACATCTGCAAGGATAACTCATTTGCGACCCCAAGCGGTACTTTCATCCGATCTGCTATATAAATTGAGGATAAGGAAAAAGCCAATTCTAACCAGTATGAGCACTCACCATACAACACTAGCTCAAAAGGAGGCATACATTAGTGTATATTAAACTCCTAGTAGGGTTAGTCAAAGCCTTTAGTGGCTTACTGGATGCTCGTGAGGTGCCGGTCCCCCAGATATACATTAGAACCTCTTTGTTTAGTGGCTAAAAACCCTCTACTTGCTGATACAGGAGGTCAGATGATTGAACTCTAATAGCTGTCCCACATTTTCATGGCTTATGGAAGAGATAGCAAAGTATCTTAAGATATGCACGGCTTAAGGACTTGGAACTTGGTGTGCCTGAGAAGTGAGTGCACTATAAGAGGGAGCTCATGCCTTAAGTTCCTGGAGCTATACACCATAAATAGGTGCGACTGGATAAAACTGAGTGGGAACTCAACAAGTATAGTCCTTGCCTAGCCTAGGATTGTGCATGTTTACAAGTGTTTGCAAAACATCAAGAGTCACTCAAAACAACCAATTAATTACCAAGTGTCTTCTATGATTGATGTGTGTGCTTGCCTACTCATCATCCCAAACATCCTTGACCACACATTCATTCCATGTCATCATCATATCCTCATCATGCTAACTTATCCTATCCTAATCACATTCCTACTCATATCTTCCATCATTCAACCTTCACATCCTAATCACCATCCTTAGCCATGTCACATCCTAGTCACATTCAAGTCATCATAACCCTATCCTAATCACATTCTTATCATACCTTAAGCCCATCGGCCACTAGCATGGATGTTTTATTCTACTTACCATTGCTGGATTTAGTCTTGGGCACCCAACCTTTGCATGGCTATTTTTGGACAAGTGGAAGGTGCTTGTAAGATGACATTTAACATTTGCATGTTGGGGAATCTCACGAGAGAGAAGGTGAACACCTAGGATGAGTTGGAAAACATTTCTATAAGTATTTGCCATGTATTTGTTGCTTCTATAGACAATGAAAAATGTCCTCCTGTCGCAAATGTGATAGGACAATTTTCTCTTGCAAATTCCATGATTCAACTATTAATTAAATAATTTAATTATTTAATTGATTCAATTTCATCATTTCTAATCATTTATCCATGTGTCTTCTATAATTAAATAATTAATCCTAATTGATTATTTAATTATTCATAATATTCCCTTCACTTGATTTATTCAAATAAATAAATAAATCCCATCAAAATCCCCTTTCACATGATTAAATAAATTGGACAAATTTATTTAATTCAAATCCTATTCCACCTCACTATTTCTTCCAATTTAAAATTCAATTTTGTCTTGTAATGATGAGGAAACCCTAACTCAGCCTCGCCATCCATTTGGCCCTAAAGTCAACATGCAATCTGGGCCCTTCATTCAAATCCCTCTTCTGTAAAACACCTCATTCAGCCCCATTTTCAACCCTTATGCTCTTAGTTCCATTTTTCCTCTCTTAGCATGCAATCTCCAAAATCTTGCTTAACACACACAAGAGCTTCTCATGATTATTGCATGAACCTGCAAATCTAAGAACCCAATGCAAGATGAGGAGGACAATGGAGAGAATTCATTACTAGCTTAGATTCTTAGTTTATTTCTATTTTGTTTTATTGATTTTCTAGGTTAGAATGCACTCCATTGGGAGTTAGGGTTAGCTATTTTGCCTATCTTCATTTGGTGAACCTAACGCGAATCAACAGTTTTTGGCAACTTTTGAAAGAAAAAAATTCACAGGTTGCCTTCGGAGCTCAAATAGACCTCACTGTTGAGTCCGGGAGGGCCTTTCCGCGAAAAATGACATAAAATTTGATAGGTTTTGGTCTCTAGAAAAAAATTGATTTTTATTGAATTTTTTTTAGTACGACCATCCATACCTATGGATCTGTATGGATTTGTACTTGTTGTGTGGTTACACAACATGCCCCATTTTGACTTGACAAAACAGGGACCCAACTTTTGGCTTGGCTTGTTTTGTGCTTTCTGGCGGTTTTGGTAAAAGTAAGTCATGTGGATCATCATGCATGGAGGCTGGGTAAGTCATCATCATGAGGTTAGTTTGTCAAATTTCATATTTCATTCCAGTAACCTCATATTTAGAAAGAACATCGAATTTGATGCAAGTTTACCTTTTGCATCACCCTGATATTCATTAGGATGTGAAAGTTATGAATGGTCAAAATCCTGGTCAAACATGATATTCCTAGGGGAGGATCATATTTCTTAATATCACTCATCTTTCGAAAGATCCCCCCGATCTATTTTATCACCAATAATTCATGCGGTCCAAATGTCTAGACGTCAATTTTAGGTGATAGTAACCTTTACCTGTCAACAGCCTTATGTATTTCACGAAGATCATATTTCTCAATGTAACCTGATATTTCGCAATATCCTCCTGCCATGAAATATCCCCCTAAGCCATTATCCTAATGATGTCATTCAAGTCTGCTAAACAAAGAAACAAACATGACGATGACATAATCATCACATTTACTTCTCAGGTGCATATTTCCCAAACATGATCCCTCTCGCATAACATAATGATGATGCCATGATGCCATAGTGATATACTGAGCCAATATCTAGATGATGTCATCTCGACATTCCAAGAGAGAGGTTATGGTTTACCCGGTCATCATCATTTTTGTAACATCACCCGATATATTGAAATATCCTCCTGACGTATAAACCATGACCTAGGGGTGCGTTCATCGCCTGATATTGTCAAAAATAGTTTTTCTTCTCTCGAGGAAGATGATCACATTGCACTTAGGGTGATATTTGAAAATATCACCCGATATCCAAATACTATCATATTTTTGAATATATCCTATCATATGGATATCACCCCGCTCTTGTCGCTGCCATTGACATTTAATGCACGCAGATGTGGTAGGTAGTTCCCGTTGACCACAAAAACTGATGACACAGCTGGCAAAATCCTGAGTTTCCGTGAGAGTAATCAATGATTAAAATCTAATACGTCAGGGTTTGCCCTAATTTCGCCCTAATTGCAAGGTTAAAAGGTAAATTCAATTGTCATTTTCACACTTACCTTGCGATAACATCATTTTCTACAGAGTGCTAGCTTCCAAACCCTAGTACAGGCGATACACAAACGAACAGAGCTTATAGGCAGGAGGAAGCACGCGATTATCAGCAGAATCAAGAGCATTTTCAGAAAACCATTGGTATAATCAAAGGAATTTGCATAATTAGGTAAGTAATTGAAACCCTTATCTAGTTTTCTTCTACATAATCAGGTATGATGTTGTTGGTTTGTAGTTCTAGTTTATACATCCCATGATAAGAAAATGCTAAATAAGTACAGTATGCATGATAATTAGTAAAGATAAATTATTATGTGCATGCTTGTGAGTACCCATTGTAAGACAAGTCTTGTTAATTGTAGATATCCATGGTTGACAAGAGGTTAGCTAAGTGTGAGGTTGAATTCAGCAAGCCCATGTTCGCATCTCCTAGAGGAATCCTATTCAAATATGGTGCCATAACAGATACACATCAAGGAAGTACCGATTTGGAGGCCTGGTCCACCAAAATGAACGATGAAAAGAATAAAAGCATCCTGTTGGATGTGGTGTTCATGTTAGGAATGTGGAATGCTCCTGGTTTTCTGTACTCCATGGAGTCTCTGGAGCTAGTTATTGAATGTGCACGAAACTACAATCCACAAACAAGACAGGTGGTGAAACATGGAAGAATATATGCAGACCTATCTATCAAGGGTCTATCCAAGACATTTGGGTTACCATTGGGCAGGAAGGTTCATAGCATAGATTTGAAGAAATCTGAGGTTGATTATCAAAACAATAAGAAGAAAGCAAGAAAGACAATGTATCAGTGGAGGGCTAAGAACATCACATATCTTGCAGCAGCCAAACTTCCTGTGCACTTATATAAATATGATTTTGATGAAGAATATCAATATATGATTGCATTACTTAGTAGGGTGACAGGCCAACCTGATGCTGGTAGTTTTAAAGACTGGATGTACGGTGTCATGATGATGTGCATATATGCAAATACCAAGCCACTATGGGGCCAATTGATAAGTGATGCTCTACATGAGCAGCTAATGAACCTGGGAGGTTCAAATTGTTCCTTTTACAAGACATCATATATTGTCTACTCTTGTGCTTACAAGGGCACATTTGATGCACTGGTTATAGATGGGAAGGTTATAAGCACAATCAATGCTATGCATATTTGGGATTATCATCCCCAGCTGTAGAGAGTTAATTACCTCCAAGATTACAAATTGGTAAATGATGCATTCTCTATGCATCTGGTGAGAACCATGGAGGAGGATAGGACAAAAAGATTGAGCATGGAAGGTCAAGAAATAATCTATAGGCATGGAGCTTGGTACATTCAATTTGCAACATTTTCTTACATAAGGATTGAGGGCTTTGAAGGACACCCTCTCATGCTACCAAGGTACCCCACTGATCCAGTGGTATTAATGGAATTCATAAGGCAGAGCTCCACAATATTGAAGACATACAAGGATGCTCAGAAAATACCACCAATCTTGTTTCCAGTAACCATTGGCTGGTACATGTGCCTAGATTCAAAAAGTATCAATAAGGTCATGGTTAGTTTAAATAAAATGCAATTGCAGCCATTCCCATTAATAAGGCCATATGATCCTTATGGGAGGATACAAAAAATAATAGGGAAACCTATTCATCAGAGGCACCTAGAAGACTTCTAGGCAGATTGTGAGGATGAAGCAGAAGCCAGAAGAAGAAGATACCAAAGGTTGACATTGAATCAAATCAAAACCTTTGACTGCATCCCCATTCCCTCACAGTTGAAAAAAGATGATGGCAGGATAATGGCAGATGAATATGAAGAAAAGAAAATATATAACGATACAATATCTGCACCTGACCTGACTATATAGGAGGACATATCCTTGGACCCTTTCATTGCCAGGACATTACACCTAACCCAAGCTTGGGTTGATGAACAAATTGAGACATTGAAGAAGAAAGGTGTTGCTATTACTGTGGATAATAAAAAGAAAGGATAGGATATTCCTAATGAGGAATGTGATGATTTTATAATTGAAAAAAGGAAATCAAAAGGAGAGAGGCTGCTCCACAACAACAACAAAGCAAAAGACCCCCCAGGGGTAAGAATGTTGATAAGGAACCAAAAGGGCTGATTATTGAAAGAGCAGTGTTTCTAGCTGAAGATGAAGCAGCATCAGGATCAAGATCAAGATCAACATCACCTCCACGGACAGGTAAACAAAAGTCCAAGAAACATCAGTTGAAAGAGGCAGTAGTTATTGAGACCCAAGAAGAGGGTCAATCCTCACAAAAACAAATAGAAGAGGATATCCTTATGGAGGAAGAGCCTGAGGAAGAGGAGGCTCCTCTACTGTTCAAAAGGAAAAGAAAATCCCCACAGGTGGTGGTAGCTACCACACCTAAGAAACCAAGAACCTCCATGAGGGGTGAGACAAAGCAATCCCCTATACTGTTCAAAGGGGCAGGTAGTGAAGTTGTCCATAAGGAATTTTAACACAATATTCCACTTCCTACCATTGTGAAGTTCAAAACTAAACTTGCAGAGGAACAAATGAAAGAAACCTCTCAAGGAGGTCATATCTCATTAGATGAAACAATTAATCTATCTGATGATGAGGTTGTAAAGGAAGTAGCTTCACAGAAGATGGAGACCCTTACTGCAGGTACTCACGTGACTCCTCATGGGACTCCATCAGTTCAAATGATATTGGAGGAAATGAAGCAATTGGAAGCTGAAGTAGAAAAGACTCCAGAGAAGATAGCTCAAGAAATGGGGCTGGACACATTAGTTGCACAGGTGACAAGTCCTGCAGTAGTGGATTTGACATATGCACAAGATGTAAGTCTTGAACATCCAATAGGTACACCTGATAAAAGAGAATATATAGAAGAAGTGAAGATGGCAGAACCAGAGGGCCATGCTTTAGAAATGAGCCAACACCACCAACATGATACTTCAGCGAAGCCCACTATGGTGGAGGTTCAGGAAAAGAAGGTTGATGAGAAGGATGTATTTGATGATTCTGTTTCTAAGGTTTAGGAAGTAAGTAGTGCAAGTGCAGAACAAATCATGGTTTCAGAACAAACACCAGCACCTAAGGAGGATTCCACAATATCCATGGTTATGAATATGCCTCAATAGGAGGAGAAGTCAAAAGTAGATGAAGTAATAAAGGAGAAGGATCATGATCATCATGATCATTATATAGATGCACCTCAAGATCCTCCACCTCATGATGATGCTCCTCCGGATAAAGAAATTCCTCAGCAAGAGGATATGCCATAGGATCGCCCCCAAGATGAGCATCATGAAGAAGAAATAAGAAAATCATCTTCTCCATCACATATGTTGACGGATATAGGAGATCAAGGTGAACATCATGATGATGTAGAGAAATATGATTAGGTACCTCGATGGTTGGAAAAGGAAGTCAACACAGAGGTAGATATTGAGATTCAAGAATTTGATGTATCCACCTTATTTTCTGAAAATCTAATAAAACCAAAGAGGCAGGCCAAAATGACTTCAACCATTAAGAGAGATCCAACAACTGGAAGAAGGACTGCACAGGTTGCAATTCCTACTGTAGATAAAGAAAAAGGTAAAATTACTCTGGAAGAATTCCAGATTAATACAGTTGACTTAGGATTTGCAAATGAAGACCAGGAGGGTCAGGAGGGTAAGGATATCATTGATTCCTTAACTCAAAGAATTAAGAAAGAGAAAGAGAAGAATAAGTAGCATAAAGAGCACATTGCTCAGCTGCATGCATACATAAAAGGGTTAATTAACCCTGATGATATGTCAACTGATCATGCAGTCCCATTGACTGTTATTTCTTAGGAAGAAGTAAATAAAATAGATCTCATGAAGCATGAGTCATCTATAATGAGAAAGTGGATGTTATTCACATTTGATGAAGCGGAGGAAGTGGTAAAAGCTTCTTTAAAAAGATGGAATTCTTTAAGTGTCTCCAGGAGAAAAGTTGACAGATTGTAGATGGAGATTAGGAAAAGGTCTTTCCAGCTGGAGAAAATTTTGGTCATCTTGGAAGAAATAAGGAGAATTGAACCTCAGATTCTAGTAAGCAATCAAGTGCTAAATAATAATAATGCATTGTTGATTGACATATGGTATAAAGATACCAAATTTGAATGTGAGGTACTTAAAAGATGCAACACTAAATTAAGAGACATCATCATAAAGCTACATGATATGATGGCGTATGAAGCTGAACTTTTAGAAGTGCTGGAAGGGAAGGTGGAAGGGAAGATAGAGAATCAAGATGAGGAGTTTGCAATAAAAGCTATACATAGTAACTTCCAACAGGTAGTTGATGATCCCCTAAACAATCTAACAGAGGAAACCATGGACATGATTATGAGGCTCAGGGTCAAGATGGAAAATTATCATGAGACATCCAGCATCAGGAGAAGTAAATTAGAAAATCTCTGAGCCAACTATCAAATGCATAAGCACGCCGCCATCAAAGCAAAAACTCAGGATGGTGGAGAAATAGAGAGAATAGTACAACTATATGAAAATATCAGGACAACTATGCAGGTCCATATCAAAGATGACCATCATCGTGATGATGAAGAGAGCGAGAGCGGTAAAAGTGATGATGATGACAAGGAGCATGATGAGGATACATCATAAAAGGGAATATAAGCATCAGTTACTTATGAAAATAAGTACTCCAGATGGTTGCCAGCTAGCAACTTGTGCCATTTTGATAAAGTTGACATAGTCAAAGAAGATAATGACCGTAGATATTCATAGATAAATCAAGATTGTAGATCTTTTGTAATGGATTCCTCACCTTGTTCTATAAAAGGTGCATGAAGGCCTCATTTCAAATATTTGAAACTTAATTGAAATCCGTCTGCTGAAATATTCAGGGCTCATTTCAAAGCTTTTTTGTATACATTTATATCCTTGCATACTTAATGAATGAGAAGACTTGTTTGATTACAATTCATAGTAAATCTTGAGTAATCAGTGTGTGAATTCTGGATATATGCTGTGACTTGCTGCGTCCCTTGGAGTGCATATCTACTTGCATATGTTGTTGTCATACAATTGCTTTGAAGTTAGCATCAATTGTATCTAGCTGTGGAATGTCCTGGTGAACATATGGTTTGGTTTTCTTCTCTTCATGACTGTATCTAATGTACATGTGGTTCAATAGCTAAAGGTTCAACATTCATTTAAAGCATTTCTTTCCATTTCTTTAAATTTCAGAGCATTTCACCATCATAATTACAAATAATTGATAATCTCAAGAAAATAATACAAATATGTGGACATCTCATAGATAATTGCAAATATTTAGCATATTTGAAGCTAAAGCATGTATAACTGAAAATATCATGCAAGGATTTAAATATTTCTGTATCATTTAACTGAACAACTGCATAAAAATGACCTCTCTGTGAAGAATCTTTGCAAAAATAGTGTCATGATGATGAACTCAACGTAAGGCCCCAAAATGGAAACAACAACACACATCAAACTCTGAGTAATGTCAAATGATTAAGACCTAATCACCGGAGACTTGGGATCATGAATTCTCTGAATTCATTGTATCCTTCAAGATGAATAAAGGTTAATGTGTACTTTTATTCTATGCTTGTTTGTGACTAACATCATGATCAACATAAATTGGCGCTAGAAGGAGGGCCTTTATATGAAAGAAGATGATCATCATCATTATTTTTAGGTTTGATGATACAGAGAGTAAGGTAACCTCGAATGTATCTGTGAATTCCAAATATTGCTTAAATATCTACTGTAGCAAGCTTGTAGATGCTCATTCTGTGTAAAGATTTCTAGTTCAAATGTAAATATTGCAAGCTTTATGGTAGATCATCATGAATTCACAAGTATTGACCAATGTTATGTAAGTCCATTCAAGCTTTGAGGAGTTTTGCCTTAGAAACCTGATATCTTGTGGTAAGGGTCATCATACCCCAAATATCCCCCGTTATCACCTCATATTTGCACTACCTTTGCAAATATTTCATAAATATCTAGTCAGATCAGTCATCTGACCACAAATATCACCTCAGCTGGTGAATTTCAACTGATATTTACGAAGTTCCAGCCAATTCGCCTCAAAATTGGGAAATCCTGGCTCACAGGATAAATACCAAGTCTAGATCTAGTGGAATCTTTGAAGAACTACCTATTAGAGGTTTCAGACCTAGAATTGTAGACATCCATCACACTCCAGGGTCTAGTGCATCAGGAGCTTCACCAGAACCTCCTCCTGTAACTCCTGTTCACTTACAAATACCTTCTGGGATATCTGTGGCACCTCCTGTTTGACCTCAACCCTAGGTCCAACCTCAGCTAACTGTACCACAGGCTCAACCTCCTCTGGTTGCAATGTCTTTCTTTACAGCGGAGTCACCTTTGACCTTCAATACATACCATGAGTTACCAAAGAATTTGGACAAGCTTTGTCCAAAATATCATCCCTATTAGGATGCTGATGATCATATCAGAACATTTAAATAGGCCTGCTGTAGGGCCAGAATAGAACATCAAGATGTTGTATGCAGATTATTTCCTTTTTCTTTAGGGGAAGAGGCTTATAATTGGTTCATTAGTCTTGGTCAGAATTCTGTTGGTTCATGGGCTATCCTAGAGAAAGTTTTTACTGATAGGTTCAAAATACCAATTGATCCTTCAATGAACTATCACCTATTTGCCACAATCAAGTAGATTGAGGGAGAACCTATTGCCAATTTCAATGCTAGGTTCTAGAAAATGCTATCCAAGCTAGTTGCTCCATAGACTGTAGCAGATGCTGCTGCTAGGAGTATCTATTACTTAGCTCTAGATCCATTGACATCTATGTTCATCAGGAGGACACATCCTGAAATTACTACCTTGACAGGAGCTTTTCAAGAAGCTATCAAGGTGAATCAACAGTTAGTTCTTGCCCCTACTCCAAATGTTGCATTACCTACATTGCCTGGCATGTATCCATCATATCTTCCACAATATCTGGCACAACAATATCCTAATGGAGCTATGGTACCTCCAGCAGTCATGCCTGCACCCTTGCAAGTGCCTCCATTAAGTATCATGCCACCTCCTAATGGGAGTGGCCAGACACCACAATATCCTACACAAACTCAAACACCTCAGGGTGCTGACCTATCCAACAATAATCATGGATCCTCTTTCTTCAAGTCTCAAACTGAAAATGTAGTGGCTAAAGCTCAAGAAGAGAAGGAAGAAATTAAAGAAATCTCTGCTCAACTAAGAAAATTAACTACAGAGGTCACTCATCTGAGAAATCAGAACTTCTATTCTCAGCCTAACCAAAATAGAGGTTATAATAATGACAGACCAAATTATCCTGATAGAGGATACAACAACAGTAATTTCAATAATAGTGGTGGAAATAACAATAATCCTCAGAGACAGCCTAGAGTATGGAACTCTAGGCCAAATAATGGCTCACTACCATCTCCCTTAGATAATTAGCCATCTGGTGAAGCCAAATAGACTACTAGAGTCAATCTTGCTGAGGCAGCCCTCACTAATTGGTGTAGGATCCACAATACAAATGCTCATGCAGAGCTAGATTGTCCATAATTCAGAATTGCTGCTAGCATTTTCCAGATAGAAGTATCTAATACTTCTAGAAATCCACCTTAGGTAGAGGGAAATGAACTGGTTCCTTGTGGATATGACTCTGCATTTGTATTAGAGAGCTATATTGATCATCATTATCAGCAGACTGTGTCATCCCACCAACATTATACCCAAGCTTGTGAAGAATCTGCCATGGCTTTTGAGTCAAATTATGTCTTCCCCTTTGAGGATGAGAATGAGCCTTCCACTGAACATGAGGAGGTGCATGCATACCAGCAGCAATATCCTGGTAAGCATAATTACAATCTGAGAAGCAACTCTAATAGACCTACTACCCCATTGACATCTTCTCTACCTCCAAATAATTTCAACACACCTCCTGATCCCAAGGCAAGTAACAATCTAGGATTTCCAAAGGTAAATGCGCAATATCTATCACCACAAATTATAGTGTCAAAGACTGTTGGCCTACCTCGTGAGTCTGATAAACTTGTCACATACCTAGCTGATGAAATGAAGAAGGTAAAGATTAGCATGTCTCTGTCAGAATTGTTGAAAACTCCTGCAATTAAGAAAGCTTTCATGAAATCACTAGATGATCCTGCTCCTAAAGAGGATAATCATTCCCCAGGTCAGCCTAGCAATAAAGATCATGCTGCTAGAGATAGTAATATCAAACATAAAGTGCCAGCTACTGTCCAAGCTATAGAAACCTCCCACATGACCTTGTATAGAGACAAAAGCGAGTCACCACCTTTCCTCCTCACTATAAGGATGTTTAGTAAGAATTTACACAACTGTTTGGTGGATTCAGGTGCATCTACAAATGCCATGCCCTTGTCTATATGCAACGCTTTAGGACTGCATCCTGCTAAATCCATAAAGAAGGTGACACAACTAGATAAGACAGAAGTGAGTGTAATAGGGGAATTAACTCATATCCACATGTAGCTAGCATCTGATCCCAGGATCCAATATTACATTGATATTTAGGTAGTTGACATACCTGACACATATGGGATGCTGCTTAGTAGAGATTGGTCAAAGACTTTGAATGGATATATGTCTACTGACTTCAGTCACATGTGGTTACCTTGGAAAGGTATACCTAACGAGATAAGAGTAGATGCTGAGCCTAGAACAAAACACATGATAACTGAATATAACAAAACAAACAAGAACATGTATGTAAATGTTGAACCCGGAGTTTATGCTATTAGACGACACACTATCAGGATAGAAGAGATCCCGATGCTTGACTTTCATCATCATCATGATGATGATCATCAGAAAGACATGCTGGTTGTAGAACCCGATAATAATTTTGAGAATGAGAATGAAATAGATCACTTCAGAAGCTTTGAGGTGCATCTGTCCAAATAGGTAAAATGTTGTCAGTTATTGAATATTCTTGTTCATGACATTTTGATTGATGGTTGGTGCAGATTACATGATGAGGCACATTCAGAGAAAACTTGTGAAACATGCCTAGATATGATGGAGCTAGAGAAGACATACAGTGAGGCATAATCGTTATCATGTTCTGAGGTAAGTTCTACATCAGATGATGATGATGATACTAATTCTTGTTTGTCTTTTACAGGAACCACAGAAAAGGTGACGAGTCATGATAGAGATCAAATTCTGAGTACAGAAGAAATTTTGGTGTGTGACCAGATAAATGTTAAGAAAAAAGGAAAGATCACCCCTGGGAGTGATTGTCTGATGGACTTAGATTATGAACTATCTGATGAAGACAGTGGTAGTAACCTAACCAGATTCAAAGAGTTTTTATCAAGAGAAATTAAGAAGATGATAAAACAAAAGAGGCATCCACAGGATGCACTAACTGAAGGATGGTGTAGGTTGCATGAGGCACCTCACTCAGAGACTACCTATTCATTGTGCCTACATATTTTAAAGAGACATACAGAGCCTGATCCAAAAGATCATCCTCCTGATGATGAAAAACAAGAAGAAAAATCAGCTTCCCAGGAGAAAGAAAAGATGAAGTCTGAGAAAGCTGAAATTCCTAAGTTAAAATGGATATCAGGTGGAGCAGCTGCCAGAGCTGCAAAGAAAAGAGAAGGTTTAGCTAAGCCTCATGCTGAGGATAAACCCTGGATCCTTAGGTTTGATGGATCCAAGTCCAAACAAGGAGATGGAGTAGGGATTGATCTTATTGATCCATCAGGAAAATCCTACCTAGCTGCATACAAATTACAGTCCCCTATACTAACAATGTGACAGAGTATGAAGCTTTGATTCATGGGATACTATTTTCTCTCAAGAAGAAAGTAAAAATTCTACATGTCTTTGGAGACTCAGAATTAGTTGTCAGATAGGTAAGAGGAATCTACTCTTGTAACTATAAAAGATTGTCAAATTATAGACACAGAGTGTGGGATTTGATTGAAGACTTTGATGCATTTGATTGAAGACTTTGAAGACTCACCCAATTTCATTGTGGTACAATCAATTTCAGGTAATGATGCCTTTTTATTAGGTATATTTTTGGTCAAAATCAATCCTCATTTAAAACTTCAAACATCCATATCTCATGCAAATTTGCTCGGATTTTGGTGAAATGTTTTTTTCAAATTGCATGAAATTTCGTCAATCTTCTGATTCTATTGTTAGTTTTTTTGTCACTGATCAGATTTTTGTATATTTTTAGTAGATTCTTTTTTTTACCTCTTTGACTTGTGGCTCACAAAATGATGCATCTATTCATTATGTCATGTTTTTTGCATATTCATGGGGATTTTCTGCTACTAATTACTGATTTACAACATGTGGCATTCGTTGGTCAAAGAAATTCAATCTAAAACTACTAACACATTTGATGCAAGGATTCAATTTATTTCATATGCATGTGTGTTGGTTATCATAGGCACACTTGGTTTTGGTGCAATAAAATGAACTTAATCTAGCTATTTTTACACTTGGTTTGGGGGATTAAAATGAATCACTGTCTGCTTTGGTTGGTGACTTTCCTTGTGTTTTTGAAGTGTGTATGCTCTTCTCTCATGCTCTAAGAGATCTTGGGAATCAAAAACACATCTTGAACACTTGCATTTGTCACACCATACATTCAATTTTTAAAGGTGAATGAACATTTGTCTAGTGTGGCATAAGTCCAAAAATATGTATACTCTCCCCTCGCATTGTCATATGAATTTGGGGATCAAAACTATTTTTATGCTTAAGTCACTTTTGTTTGAGCCTTAGAGTACAGGCCTACTCTTGAGACACATCCACAAGGATAACTCATTTGCAACCCCAAGTGGTACTTTCATCTGGTCTGCTATATAAATTGAGGATAAGGCGAAAGCCAATTCTAGCTAGTATGAGCACTCACCATACAACTCTAGCTCAAAAGGAGGCATACCTTAGTGTATATTAAACTCCTAGTAGGGTTAGTCAAAGCCTTTAGTGGCTTGCTGGATGCTCGTGAGATGCCGGTCCCCTAGATATACATTAGAACCTCTTTGTTTAGTGGCTAAAAACCCTCTACTTGCTGATACAGGAGGTCAGATGATTGAACTCTAATAGCCGTCCCACATTTTCATGGTTTATGGCAGAGATAGCAAAGTATCTTAAGATCTGCACATCTTAAGGACTTGGAACTTGGTGTGCCTGAGATGTGAGTGCACTGTAAGAGGGAGCCCGTGCCCCAAGTTCCTGGAGCTATACACCATAAATAGGTGCAACTAGATAAAACCAAGTGGGAACTCAACAAGTATAGTCCTTGCCTAGCCTAGGATTGTGCATGTTTACAAGTGTTTGCAAAACATCAAGAGTCACTCAAAAAAACCAATTAATTGCCAAGTGTCTTCTATGATTGATGTGTGTGCTTGCCTACTCATCATCCCAAACATCCTTGACCACACATTCATTCCATGTCATCATCATATCCTCATCATGCCAACTCATCCTATCCTAGTCACATTCCTACTCATATCTTCCATCATTGAACCTTCACATCCTAATCACCATCCTTAGCCATGTCACATCCAAGTCATCATAACCCTATCCTAATTGTATTCTTATCATACCCTCACCATTCAACTCTCATATCCTAATCATTCTTCCTAACCACATCCTCTTCGTCATCTCATCACCCTTATCATTCACATGATCCACATCATCCTTGTTCTATCCTAATCAAATCCTAATTACATTATCATCATTCCATGTCATCCTTTTTCTAATCCAATTAGCATCATTCATATCATTGTCCTACTCATCATCCATTCATCCCAAGTCATCATCCTTATCACTCTTCCTAACCACATCCTCCTTGTCATTCCACATCATATCCTAATCACATCCTACCATACCCTAATCATACCTAATCACATCATCCAACCAACCATCTTAATCATCCCACTTGTCCTATCCTAATCGCATATCTACATTATCATCCTTCCATGTCATCCTCTTTCTAATCCAATCAACACCATTCTCGATAAAACCATATCCTAATCATCATCCTTGTCACCCCGCATATCCTTGTCACTATCCTAATCATTATCTTAATCCATCCAAATCACCTAACAACATCATTACACTTTATCATCCTCATTCCAAGTCACTTCCATTTCACCTTTATTCATCCTAGTCATTATCCTTGTCCTTCCTCAAACATCCTAATCATCCCATTCCTCATCATTCAACCACATCCTTAATCCCATTATCCTTACACATCATCCTCTCACATCTGAATAATATCAAGCCTAATCATTCCTAATCACATTCTTGTCATATCTTCTTCATTCCACCTCATCATAATTATATCCTCTTCATCATTTCTTATCATTCCACTTCATCCAAATCATGTCTTATTCATCATTCCTAATCACCCTCCTAAGCCAACCCATTTCATCCTTGTCATATCCTATTCATCATTCTTCATAATTGAACCTCATCCCAACCATATCCCATTTATCATCTTCATCATTCAACCATATCCTAACCATCATCCTAAACATTTCATCATAGTCATCACCATAATCAATCCAAGTCACCTAATATTGTCATTCTGTATCATTCGACCTCATCTTAATCATCATCTTAATTATCCTTACTAATCAGTGCAACTGATCATAACCATATCCTAATCATCCTTTCAAATAATTACACCTCACCCTAATCAGTACACTTCATCCTAATCATATCCTAATCATACCCCAACCATTTCTAACTCATCCTAATCACCTCGTTCATCTAATCACCATCATATCCTAGTCATCCTTATCAAACCCTAATCACCTCGTTCATCTAATCCACATCATCCTAATCCATCCAAGTCATCTTTCCTAATAATTTCACATCATTCAACCATATCCTAATCATGTTCTATTCATCATCCCAAATCATTCCACCACATCCTAATCATGTCCTAATCATCATTCTTGTCATTCCATATCACCATCCTCATCCAATTAACATCATCCTAATAATTCCTAATCATTCCATACCATACCATAATCATACCCAAGTCATTATAATTCAAACCTTAATCATCCCTTGTCACCTTCTTCTTAATCAAACCCTAATCATTCTGCATCACATCGTTATCATATCATCATCATAATCTAAGCCTAATCATGTCTTCGTCATTCAACCACATCATAATCATATCCTTATCACATTATCCTAATCATATTCTATCCATCATGCCTAATCATCCCTTATCATCATCTTCCTAATCAAATTCCAATTGAATCCTAATAATTACATTTCATCATCCTCACCATTCAAATCCAATCAATTTCATATTATCATTCCACATCATATCACTATCACATATCCTAAACATATCCAAGTCATAATCATCATTCTCCTAATCATATCCTATCCATCCCAATCACATCTAAATCACATCCTAACCATTCATTCCAATATGATCAATCACATCCTAATCATTCCTAATAACAACACACCACAACTGTAGGGAGAACTTTGAGTATCTACTCTCCCTATCAAATCTGATTGCAACCATGTCAAAACCTTATAGACCTATTGGTTCCATTCACCCACTACATATCCCATTTCATTCCTTTAGAATCAAATTTCATCACAACATTTCATTAGCATTCAACCCTTGACATCAATAGAAGTTCCCAAACTTAGTATTCCTAAGGTTGAAACATAGGGAGAAACTGTCAAAGCTTGACTGTATCACAAGTACAAATCTATGGACCAAGAGACCTTGACATCTTTTTTACATCAATTATAATTTGGGCTTAATACTCCATGGCTAGTTTAAGTCCATCTTTCCAAGTGAATTCTGAAACTCATGGGTTTACTTTCATCAATCATTTCTTCCACTAGGCTTAATACTCCAAGGCTAGTTTAAGTCCATCCTTCTGAGTGAATTATGAAACTCATGGCTTCACTTTAATCAATCATTTACACACCTTAAGATCTTGATAAAACCAATTTGTTCTTTGAAAGGTCATTAGTAGATGAGAGTACCCTCTTGGAGCTAGACTTTTCAAAGACTAATATCATTAGCCTTTATCATGGTCAAGGCCTCATCACATTCCATTGACATCCACATATCATCCCACAAATCACAAGTCTCATTTAGTAAGGACACAATTGCAAAAAAAGAAGACAAAGGGAGTCAATCCTCCTAGTTATCCCTATTCATCCTTGTCATTCCACAACATCCTTGTCATCCAATCAACATCATTCTAATCATATCCCAATCAATTTTCATCCTAATCAATATTCTTGTCATTTGACATCATCATTATCACATCCTACTCATATCTTCATCATTCAAACTTCACATCCTAATCACCCTTTCTAATCACATCATTCAATCAAACTCATCCTAATCACCTCACCCCTAATCTAATCATATGCAAGTCATCCTAATCACAAACCCTAATTATCCTTGTCATCTAATCTTTCCATTCCTTAACATCCTAATTATCTCTTTCATCCAATCCAATTCACCCTAATCATTCTCCTAATCACATCTCATTCATCCTAATCATTCCAAACCATCATCCTAGTCAAGCACTTGCCAACATGGTTCTAATCCCACAAGAAGACACAAAACGATATGAAGACATGCATCATTCCATGACAATCCTGGAGAACAAGGTTCTAGCACCCCAAGCCTATTCACAAGTCTATCCAAGTCCACCTTGGCAACAAGAAAAAGTGCCTTCAAACTCCAATGCTACTTTTGACAAGGGGAACCTAAGTCTACCTCATCCATCCTATAAGTACCTTCTACCATTTAATCCTCCATCAAATCCACATCATAAGTTCAAATAGTACAAAAGCAAACCCAAGTCCACTAATTCATCCAAACCATTTAACACTCCACCTAACCAAGGTCCAAACCGTAATCCTACAACATAATCCTATTAGATTTAGGGCACACAACTAAGAGGGGGGGTGAATCAGTTGTGTAAAACTTGCTTTTAATTCAAACACTTAAATCCTCTTTGTAATTTAATAGTATATCAATTAATCACTCATGAACGCATAAAGCATAAATACCAGAGCAGATACACATCAACAAATGAGACACCAAGATTTTGACGTGGAAAACCCGGTCAAGGGAAAACCACGGGGTGATTAACCCAAGGATTATTCTCTATTAGAAGAATAAGAAAAATAGATGGCACATGCCAATTAGGATTCACTGCCCGAGCACACTGCTCACAAAGAGGCACACTACCTACAAGAGACACAATGTCTACAAATTAACAAGTATTACAAACTTGAACTGGAGATTCACATCTTTACCATGCCTGGATCAGTTCCATTTAAGCCCCAAAAAAACTCCTGCTCTACCTTTCGCACTTCTCTTCGCTATGCCACACTTATCCGCACCAAGACACACTACAAAATGAATTCACAATCCCTTATTTATACAAGGCATCGACTTAGGAACAATCATCTAAGTCGGCAAACACCTATAAGATCATTTGCAAGACGTGTAATACATCTAGTCGGCCTGTCTTAGGATGAACACCAATATCCATGGTTATTCTTCAAATGCAAACTCAAACTTCAATGCGGACCACCAATAAGAATTGTACATGATCCAAAGATCACCAAAACCTTTCTTGAGTCATCAAGAACATCCGCACTTTATCAGCTTACTGTAATTCTTCTCTTCTTCATCCAGAACTTCAAGAACATAGTCTGTCATCACTGTCATAATGAAAAAAGGTGCTTCTGGACCTCCAAACCATGAATAAATCTATTTGTTATTTCACACGGACTTCTTAAACACTCCCTCCAATCCACAAGATGAGATAATGCAAGTCTGGAGCTCATCGGACCAATCTGTGACACTATGTCACCACTGAACATCTGTCGGAACCGGTTCTACTTGAGTGATCATAACTTCTTCAGATCTTCATGTAGACCTCTGAAATCTTGACTGGAACATCTCAAGACTCATATCTACAAACCCTTTAAACCACATCCTCTGATCCTCAACCTATTGAGGACTTTTGCCTTCTTGTCATCATTGTTCTTCACTGTTCTTGATTAAGACTTATTCTCTCAATATCCTCAGCACATAGCTCATCCAGTCCTTCTCATTAATGCAATATGAGTATGTTGACGTCAATGAAAACACTGGTTATCCTCATACTTGCAACAATCTCCCCCTTTGTCATTGATGGCAACATATGATGTGAAAAACCATCAAGACAAGAACTTTTCCTTTCTGTCACAGCTCCCCCTATTAGCAACAACTCTTCACATGTCTTCTCTTTCTTTACTGCTCCCCTTTGATCATCAACCACTTGTTTTTCACATGTCTTCTCTCCCCCTTTGACATCAATGGCAAAGGGCTCATACTTACAACTTTAACACATTAGAATCATACTAGTTGCTCCCTCTGAGTAGCAGCTCCCTATCACCAATCTAGATCACAAGATATGACTATGATATCCACCAGACTGATGCACATCAGTGCATCCTAGTTCATCACTAGAGGGGCAATAACCCCTAACTTCTCCCTGAGATGCTCAAAAGAGTCCTTGGGAAGAGGTTTAGTAAAAATATCTGCAAGCTGATCCTTGGAGGGCACATACTCCAATCTGACTTCACCCTTGTTCACTTGCTCTCTCAGAAAGTGAAATTTGATAGATATATGCTTGGTCTTAGAATGCAATACCAGATTCTTAAAAATATTATTGCACTTGAATTATCACAGAAAATTGTGATAGGCTCCTCATATTCTACTTGAATATCTCTTAGCATTTGCTTCATCCACAAAACTTGAGTGCAACTTCCTATTGCTGCAATGTATTCAGCTTTAGTTGTAGACAGGGATATTTCCTCTTGTTTCTTGCTTAGCCAAGAAACCAACCTTTTTCCCAAAAAGAATGCTCCTCCACTTGTACTCTTCCTATCATCCACATCTCCTGCCCAATCTACATCTGTATATGCATGAAGAGAAAAATTATGATCTCTAGGATACCACAGACCATACTCAACTATTCCTTTTAAGTACCTAAAAATTCTTTTGATTGCCATGACATGAGATTCTCTGGGATTAGCCTAGAATCTTGCCACAAGGCCAACAACTTGCAGTATATCTGGTCTAGTCTGAGTGAGATAAAATAATCCTCCAATCATTGATCTGTACTTGGTCTGATCTGTCTTAGGAGAGTCATCATCTTTGCTCAACTTACATCCGGTTTCCATGAGAGTGTTCATTGGCTTTGAATCTTCCATTCCAAATTTCCACAACAATTCTTTCACATATTTGGTCTGAGAGATAAAGATTCCTTTCTTTGTCTGAGTAATTTGTAGACCCAAGAAGAAATTCATTTCACCGAGCATTGACATTTCAAACTCACTTTTCATTTAATTTGCAAAGGTTTTACACATACTATCTCTTCCTCCAAAGATGATATCATCAACAAATACTTCAACAATCAAGATGTTTTCATGATCAATTTTGAAATACATGTTACTATCAACAGTACCTTTGTTGAAACCAATCTTCAAAAGATGTTTGTCCAGCCTCTCATACCATGCTCTTGGGGCTTGCTTTAGACCATATAGTGCCTTCTTTAATTTGCAGACCATTTCACCATGCTCAGATAACTGAAATCCATCTAGTTGTTCAATGTACACTTCTTCTTCTAAGTCACCATTCAGGAAAGCAGATTTAACATCCATCTGATACACTTTGAGATCTTTGAAGGCAACAAATGCAAGAAATAGTCTGACTGCTTCAATTCTTGCCACCGGAGCAAAGGTTTCCTCGAAATCAATCCCTTCTATTTGAGAGTAGCCTTTGTAGACTAATATGGCTTTATTTCTAATTACTTCACCAACTTCATTTAGTTTGTTCCGGAAGACCCATTTGGTTCCAATCACATTCTTGTTTCTAGGTCTAGAAACAAGATCCCAAGTGTGATTTTTCTCAATTTGCATTAACTCTTCTTCCATTGCTTTGGTCCAATTTTCATCATTGCAAGCTTCATTTATATCTTAGGTTTAATCTTTGAAATCAGACAACATTCATCTAAATTTTGAGTAGTTTTTCTTCTAGTTTGCACACCTTTGCTTTTCTCACCTATGATCTGATCTTCAGAGTGGTTCAGTCTTACATACCTTGGAACTTTAGGAGTTTCTTGCACTTCTACTTCTTGATCAGGCTCATTCAGACCTATCTCTTCTTCCTGATTTACCCGATCAGTCTGAATCTGAATTTTAGGAGAGGATTAAGCTCCTTGAACCAGAACACCATTCTAATCATCTTCATCATACTCATAAAACCTTGAGGGTTTCTCTATTCCCTCATCAACCTTCACATTTGTACTTTCTATCATTTTTCTTAGTCTCTTGTTATAACACCAGTATGCTTTGCTTTGAGTGGAGTAACCTAAGAAAATTCCTTCATCACTTCTAGCATCAAACTTTCCTAGATCTTCATCTCTTTTAATGTAACATTTTCTACCAAATACTCTAAAATATCTCATAGTAGGAGTGATGCCAAACCAAAGTTCATAAGGAGTCTTACCGGTATTGCTTCTGATTTGAACTCGATTGAGAGTATAGACTGTAGTGCTGACAGCTTCTCTCCAAAACATTTGGGGAACATTTGCTTCCATCATCATTGTCCTGGATGGTCTAGTTCTTTCTCTCAACTACTCCATTTTGCTATGGAGTCCTAGGGGCAGATAAATGTCTCTTTATACCATGCTTCTCACAAAAATCTATGAATTCACTAGATGTGAATTCACCACCTCTATCAGACCTTAGACATTTCAGTTTTAATCTAGTTTGATTCTCTACCATAGCCTTAAAGATTTTAAACTTCTTAAAAGCTTCTGATTTCTCTTTCAGAAAGGTAACCCACATCATCTGGGAATGATCATCAATCAGTAACATGAAATATCTATCACCTTGCATACTCTTGATTCTTGTCAGACCACATAGATCAGTATGAACTAATTCCAATAATTTGGTAGAGGACTGATCCTTGCTTTTGAATGAGACTCTACTCTATTTACCCAGCTGACATTCTTTGCACAAACTGCTTGTAGGTTTTACCAATTTTGGAAGATCTCTTATAGCTTGAGTATTGCTTATCTTGATGATGTTATCAAAATTTACATGACACAACCTTCTATGCCATAACCAACTCTGATCAACTTGAACAAATAGAAAACTTTTACTAGCACCAACCAAGTGGAAAATATTACCTTTAGTTTGAGTACCGGATGCAATCTCTATTCCGGATCTTTCAAAGATTTTGCATTTTCCATCCTTGAATCGGAGATCATAGCCTTTGTCCACCAACTATCCAACACTGAGAAGATTGTGCTTCAAACCTTCAACATACAACACATTACCAGTTTTGTTTCTTCCATTAAAAGAAATAGTTCTAGTTCCTCTAATTCTACCAGCAGAATTATCACCAAACTTTACCACTCCTCCTTCATACCTTTCCAAATCTAAGAACTTGTTCTTGTCACCTGTCATATGGTGAGAGCATCCACTATCAATAACCCAATTATCCTTCTCTTCAACTTGGGCAGCCAAAGCTCTTTCTACAACCTTATGATTGACAAATTCAGAGGATATTGGATCTTCTTCCTTGATGGCAATAAACACCCATTCATTTCTGGATTTGTTTCCTATCTCTGATTCATCATCTGTTACTCTTTCATTATCATCTTCTTCATGAACATAATAACAATTCTTTTGGAACTTTTGTCTATTAGAATTTGACCTTGTAGATCTTTCCAGACATCTTGAGGCAAAATGACCAATCTTATTGCAGTTGAAGCACTTAAAGGGTAATTTTCCTTCATACTTACCAGATTCTCTTGGTAGTCTCTTTGCAATGAGGGCTTCAAGTTGAGTTGTTTCTGCTTCTTCTACTTCCATGTCTCTTCTTGCTTGATCATACCATGATAGCTTCCTTGAAGAGTTTTCTCTCAGATCAAAACTTTGTTTGCCTTTCATAGAGGCACTGGCTTTGAATGCAGATTCAGTCTTGGGGGGATCATCTCCAAACTCGGTCATTTCAAATGTAGCCAGTTTGCCAGTCAATTGGTCTCTTGTGACAATTGTATGGGCTCTGAATTCATCAATGGCAGCAACCTTGATTTTGTAGGCAGTAGGAAGGGATCTAAGAATTTTACCAACAATCTCATTTTCATCCAAAACTCCACCAGCATTTCTAATTCCACACATTGGCTTATTTAGTCTTGGCATAAAGGTAGTAATATTTTCATCATCTCTCATTTTCAGTCTTTCAAATTTCCCTTTGAGACTCTGTAACCTTGCACTCTTAACATACTCATCTCCTTCATGCAGAAGTTCCAGTTTAATCTAGATCTCATAGGCAGTTGGTAGGTCAATAACATTTGAGAGATCTGAGTCAGTTAATGCACTTAGAAGAGCCTCTTTGGTCCATAGATTATTTTCAGCATCTGTGATTTCATTTAGAGTTGTCGAACCACCCTGTGGAGGTACAAATGCTTTTGTGACCATGGACAAGTACACCTTTCCCATACACTCCAAGTGACATTTCATGCGACCTTTCCAAAGAGAGAGGTTGGTTCCATCAAACTTCAGACTATCCTTCTTGTATGACGACATCCTAGATCTCCTCAAGTGGTTAAGCTCCTTTTAGAGGAACTTGGCTCTGATACCAATTGTTAGATTTAGGGCACACAATTGAGAGGGGGGGTGAATCAGTTGTGTCAAACTTGCTTTTAATTCAGACACTTAAATCCTCTTTGTAATTTAATAGAATATCAATTAATCACTCATGAAAGCATAAATACTAGAGTAGATACACATCAACAAATGAGACACCAAGATTTTGACGTGGAAAACCCGGTCAAGGGAAAAACCACGGGGTGATTAACCTAAGGATTATTCTCTGTTAGAAGAATAAGAAAAATAGATGGCACATGCCAATTAGGGCTCACTGCCCAAGCACACTGCTCACAAAGGGGAACACTGCCTACAAGAGACACACTATCTACAAAGTAACAAGTATTACAAACTTGAACTGGAGATTGACATCTTTACCATGCATGGATTAGTTCCATTTAAGCCCAAAAAAAACTCTTGCTCTACCTTTTGCACTTCTCTTCATTATGCCACACTTATCCGCACCAAGACACACTACAAAATGAATTCACAATCCCTTATTTATACAAGGCATTGACTTAGGAACAATCATCTAAGTCGGCAAACACCTATAAGATCATTTGCAAGATGTGTAATACATCTTGTTGGCCTGTCTTACGAAGAACAACAATATCCGTGGTTATTCTTCAAATGCAAACTCAAACTTCAATGTGGACCGCCAATAAGAATTGTACATGATCCAAAGATCACCAAAACCTTTCCTGAGTCATCAAGAACATCTGCACTTTATCAGCTTACTGGAATTCTTCTCTTCTTCATCTGGAACTTCAAGAACACAGTCTGTCATCACTGTCATAATGAAAAAAGGTTCTTCCAGACCTCCAAACCATGAATAAATCTATTTTTTACTTCACACAAACTTCTTAAACAGTCCCTCCAATCCACAGGATGAGATAATGCAAGTCTGGAGCTCACCGGACCAATCTGTGACACTCTGTCACCACTGAACATCTGTCGAAACCGGTTCTACTTGAGCGATCATAACTTCTTCAGATCTTCATGCGGACCTCTAAAATCTTGATTGGAACATCTCAAGACTCATATCTACAAACCCTTTAAACCACATCCTCTAATCCTCAACCTATTGAGGACTTTTGCCTTCTTGTCATCACTGTTCTTCACTATTCCTGATTGAGACTTATTCTTTCAATATCCTTAGCACACAGCTCATCTAGTCCTTCTCATTAATGCAATATGAGTATGTTGACATCAATGACAACACTGGTTATCCTCATACTTGTAACAAATCCATCCCTCTTATCCATCCACCATGGGAACTTTCCAATCCACCTAATCCTAATCATGAGTGCACATCATCTACCCTCATTATCCATCCACTATATTGTCCATTCACCCATACCCTTGCAAATGATGTGATCCAATGGCTACTGGAAATAAGTCAACCATGTCCTCAAAGTCCTATCCTTGAGCTTGTAAACGAGCCTTCAAATACCATGCCAATTCCTTCAACCCCATCATGTGGTCCAAAACATATCAACCCTATTGAAGAGTCCTCCACATTCACTTCCATTCCAAGTCAAGAGTCATGTCAAGGGTCCAATCCTAATCATGTGGAAACATTACCCCCTTATGTAAATCAAGATAAAACCCCTTCCATTTCACCCCTTCATAACACACTTGATCCCATTTATGATCAAGATCCCCTCTATGATCAAGAAGACCACGATGATCCACTTAGCCAACTCTATGCATTCCATGGTCAAAATCTTTCCACCTCACACATTCATGATCCAACCATTGCCACTTGTCATAATGAGACATGTGCCTCCCAAGAGCACATAAACATAAAAGATCAAACAAATTAATTGGATCTTAGCAAGCACAATGATAATCAAGATCCTAATCCTTCCACATCATCCACTATCAACCCCACTTCAAATCCAGCATCATATCCACTTGGTCTATCCACCTTCATTCATGAGTGTTCCTCCTTAGGACAATAGCAACCTTTATCCACTCTACCTTCTCCATCCAATAAGAAACTCGTGTCTAGTTCCCAAACTACACATAGTCCCATTGTCAATCGCATCCTCCAAAACATGAATTATCAAGGAAAAGGCTTAGGCCTTAACAAACATGGAATTTTGGAGCCCATCCATGTCAAAGTTCTCCCACGCTCTTATGGCCTTGGATACACACCCCAAGGTCAACAATCTAACAATGTTGGTACTTCCTCCATTCCTCCTAAGTCCACCACTTTCCATCACAAACCCTATCATATTCCTAAAACATATGTCACGATTCCACCTCCATCATCCTACAAAATGTCAAAAGCATGTGACCATACACCTCCCTCCATCCAATTTACCTCCGCTACTTCGAACCCCTAATTTCCCACCATCCACTTTGCCACCATTGCTTCTAACACCTAACATCCCTATCATCCATACATTCCCTCACAATCCTAATCATAACCAACAAATGAACACATTGTCTAAACATAAAGCTTGCACTCATCCCATCCACCCCATGGGATTCAAAAATAAACATTTGGATGCGTCCACCAATAAAGTCAAAAATCCTAAGGGTCCTAATGCCTTAGGACATCAATCTAAAGACTCAAAACAAAATACATTCAAAAATCCATCAAAGCCCATACCTTCAAAAGAAAAGTCCAAAAGAAAAATGGTATTGGTCCCTAAACAAAAATGCAAGTCAAATGAGGTATCCACATCTCAAAAATCCCAACCATCCTCTTCCATCCATTCCATTCAAAAATATCAAATTCCTCCAACCCACATGAAAAGAAAAAATCATAAAAATACTAAGTCCATGTGGGTACCCAAATGCTTACAACACCCATCTCCTAAGAAAACATCGCCATTGCTTCTTACACCTCCACCAAATCAAAAGCTTCAATGTTTATCATGGTGTCTACAACCATTGGTCATGATTCCTTTCCATACCTCCATCACCCCATCATTCAATCATTACCCTACATATATGTCTTATCATCTCCCTATGGTCCATGCTTTTGTATAAACATTTCATCCATTTTCCATGCATAAGTCCTACATAATCCACATCATAATCCACTAGCATTCCCTACATAATCCTCTATCGTTCCCCTCATAATCCACTATCTACCTTACCCATCTCACTTTCATATAATTCCCTTACCAACATCAATGACAATAATGACTTGACATGGTCCATTTGCGATGACAACATTCTCTAATGGGACTATCACCTTCAGGGCACTAGACACTTGAGTCCCTCTATTCCATATTCACCTCTCCTATCAAAAATTGAAAAAAGTCAAAAAAGTCAAAAAGTCAAAAAAGAAAAGAAAAAATAAAAAATAAAAAAAGTAAAGAGAAATCCTTTCGTCCAATGGTGAAAACCTGGTAAATAGGTGCCTTGGATAAGTACCATGATGAAAACCTCAAAAATAGGTGTCGTGGTAGGTTGATCTTGCATGTCACTTACACTTGTGGGCACATTGTCTCATCCAACATATCACTTTCCACACTATTATTTCCTTCCTATCAAATCCATCCATTCTCCCTTCATCTTTTGATCTTGATAAAGAAATGGGGGTAAAATGTTGAAACATGCTTTAGATAACTCTCGGCATACCTTATCCCTTCCAAACAATCCATTCTACCACCATCCTATCATAAGCATTGTCATGTCAAATCCTAATATTCCACCTACAATGGGGCATGTTATTCTTATACGACATATCCTTTGAGATCACATCCTTGTCCTCTTATGTGTATGTTCCTTCCATCTCCTATCACCCAAACCTTTTATCCATTCACCCACTCCCATTCATTCCCTTGCACCTCGAATTGGTTTTTCCACTTGTCATTGGTATCTAGCACAAAGGCTATCTAAATTGCAATCCAATGTCATCCCAAAACATGTCAAAATCCAAAAAAATCAAAACATGTCAAAAATCCCAAAAAATTGAAACATATATATAAAAAAAAAATCACAACATTCCAAAAACACAATAAAATCAAAATATTCCAAAAATACAAAAAAATCAAAACATTTCAAAAACTCAAAAAATCAAAACATTTCAAAAAACATAAACAAATCACAACATTCAAAAATCCAAAAAAATCACAACATATCAAAATCCAAAAACATCCAAATATCTTCAAAAAATCAAAATATTCCCCAAAATCACAAAAAAAATCAAATAACCAGTCAAAAAAATCCAAGCAATAAAATCACTCAACTCATCAATCCACCAAATCATTCATCACATCATTCTAACCAAATCAATTCTTCAAATCATTCAATTCCTCAACTAAGTCACTCAATCAAATTTTTCAATCAATCCATTCAAACATCCTAATCAATCACATCATCATATCAGTCAAATTAGTTCTTCCACTCATCCACAGTCCACATGGTCGAACTACGTCACCTCTGAGCTTTCACGTAAGCAAGGCCATCTTCGATGCGTGCCCAAGGCATTAGGTTAGTCCCTTAGGGCATGTCCTATCAAGCATCATAATAAGTTGTCCTTTCATGAAATGGACACTTTGATCAAACCAAAACAATCAATCTTTCACAAGTAAACCAATCCCAAATATCAAAGAGACAAGCTATTCAAACTAGCCAAATCAATCAATCACCTCATGATAATCATATATCATTATCCTCATCAGTTATCAAATACACTATATGGAATGGGGCATCATCGAAACTAGGATTTTGTTCCTTATACGACATGCGTCATCTATTAAACATCATCCAATCCATCATCAATCAAACCTTGGTGTTGCTCGTATGACCAACAACACTAGTGTCATTCAATCAAGCACTTTCCTTATATAGGATGTTGCATTGTTGAAACCAGACCAGGCGTCTTATACGACATATTTTTATTCTGAAACTAGGCCTCCTTCATTCAATCACAATCAATCAAACCCATATCACTTGGTAAAAGGTCCAACTGGCTATTGGTATAGTCTGTCTTATTTTACTGGATTGTTTTTTGCAGTCTTGATCTTATGCTTCTCAAGACAGCCCCTAAGTGATGAAGAGAAGTGAAGATAGAGTGAGACCTTTTTTTCTTTGATTGTTGTTTGTGGTTTGTCTTAGCAAAATGACTAGGGCAACTTGGTGGCTTGTGTGTGATCAGGATTTCATTGGGTGTGAATCAAAGACATCCTATGCATTGGAAAGAATAACTACTTCCTTGCATAAGGACTTGCACACCTCACAATTATCTCATCACATGTTCTGACAAGGTATCACAGTTGCTAGTCTGAGTCAGGTTGTCATGTGCCTATTTTACAAGGGACTACACTTTCCACTTTGGCCTCTGTCATGCCACGGTGATTGTCGTCCTTTGACATAACAAGTTCTATGATGATAATTAGAAAAATTGCAAGTGAGAAGCTAAAAAATCTATCAAAGCAAGATTTCATTTCCATTCCTCTAGCCAATCTTTCATTCCTCCACCATCTCTCTCTCACATCTTCATTCCTCTATCCATTCCTCTATCTTTCTTCCTTAACCAATCCATTTCATTTCGAGAGCCTACCCGTGTTTGTCCAACCTGCCTATCCTCTCGAGGGGGCATCATCATCCTATCTTTCCATCATCATCCTTTTCCTCTATCCATACCTTAAATTCTTTGAAATGATGTTGCTCGACATAATTCTCATCATCTCAAACATCATCTCAAAGAGGGGCAAAATGTAGACACTGAAAAATGTCCTCCTATTGCAAATGTGACAGGACAATTTTCTCTTACAAATTCCATGATTCTGTTGGCAAGAGACACTGTGTGGCTTCATGAGTGTTGTCATTGATGCCAACAAAGTCCATCCCACTCATCTGCAGCACATGGTATGTCTATACTGGAAGTCAGATTGATGAGTATTTTGGTCCAGTGAACAAGAACAGAGCATGTAGCAAGGTCTGACAATCAGGTCTAAATCTCTCAGAGGAAGTATCTTAGAAAAGTATGGACTTGTGGAAGTTAGTAGGAGTACCATGACTGCTACATTCTAGAGATTGAGCCTCTGATGATGAAAGAGAGAAAAGATATGAGCATCTAAGTGTTGGGTTCCTAATAGGCAGAGCAGATTGAGGAAGAACCAACCAGCAGAGCATCAGACTTTAATCCAGATGAGAAATTGGTGGTGATCAAGCTACTTGAGGGGTCATTCATGGTTAGCCGACATGATTGATGACTTTTATGTCTATGTCCTTGATACACATCACGTAGTAAGCATGGATTCAGTCGATAAATCAATATGTTGGGAAAATCTTGAGTATTCTGGATGCCGACTAGAAAGATGTTGAGATCCTTGATGTGGATATATATACTAGATAGATTTTGATATGAAGTGGTGCGTGGTGTGTGATAATGTGTGAAGAAAGGTAGAGATAGGTGTGGAAGCAATAATACAAGTCTGGTATGTGACAGGACAACAACACTAAAGCAGAGGAAGAATGAAATGTAGTAGATCAGTTTATTGAGCCTAACCAGAACTAAACCTCAGCATATGTGGATGCCTCTGATCAGTTCAAACACCTGATTACTTTCTTTATACCTTGTAGACAATGAGTCTCTTGTAGGTAGTGAGCCTCTTGTGAGTAGTGTGCTCGTGTAGTGAGCCCTAATTGGCAAGTGCCATTTTGTACTTCTATTCTTTTAACAAAGAATACAATCTTGGGTTATTCACCCTGTGGTTTTTCCCTTAACAGGGTTTTCCATGTAAAAATCCTTGTGTTATGTGTGTTGATTTCTCTTCTTCTCTCATGTTCATGTATACTCATATGTTTTGATACTACACTAATTGTTAAAGAAGAAAAGAAAGTTAAATAATTAAGATAACTGATTCACCCCCCCTCTCAGTTATCCACCTTGTTTCCAACAATTGGTATCAGAGCTAAGTTCCTCCAAACAGAGCCTAACAGCTCGAGGAAGATCTGGGAATCTCAATGGATATGTATGGTATGAGGGAACAACTTCAATATGCCCTAGATGATCTTGAGCAATCTCACTCTGAAGTCAATAACTTGAGGGAAAGACTCAAACAAGATGATGATTTCATAAATGAACTAAAAGAGAAACTGAGTATCTTTGTGAAAAGGAGAAAGGAACTACTTCAACAACTAGCAAGTCAAAGTGAAGCCAATGACACTAATGAAGATCTAAATGAGAAGAACAAGTTATGTGAGAAGCTATCAAAAGAGGTCATTATGGTAAGACATGAAATGGAATCAGGGGTTATGAAATTCACCCAAGAAATTGAAGAGAAGAGAAAAATTGAAGATAATCTAAAACAATCTCTCAAGGAGAAGTTAGAAGACTGCCACAAAATGGATAGAATAATTAGGCATCTGGAATCTGATCTTGAAGAAGTGAGATATAATGAAGAACAACTTGAGAATCAGATAGACACTCTCAAAAGGGATCTTCAAATAGCAAATGAATATAAAGAGAAATTCAAGATAAGCTCTGCTCAACTTGAAGTTCTTCTTGAAAGCCAAAAGAGGGTAGATGACAAGCAAGACTTGGGGTATGAGAAAGGTGAAAGCTTTGGATCGGGTCAGAAGAACTCTGGATTAGGAAATCCAAGGAACATGCCTAGAAGACCTTCAGTAAGACAACCAAATGCTCAAAGATATCCATTCTTCATTAGATACTGCCACAATTGCAATAACTTTGGTCATAAAGTAAATCAGTGTAGAAGAAGAATGAATCAGACTAATTCATCCTTCTCTGGACAGTGTTTTAACTGCAAAAGGTATGGTCACAAATCTCATGAATGTAGAAATATGCAAATAAACAATTCATTCAATGGTAGATGCTTTGCATGCAATAGAATGGGACATATGGCTAATCAATGTAGATCAAGAGGATATTAGTCAAATATGCAAAGAAAAATAGTTTGCTACAATTGCAATAGATTCGGTCATATTGCCAAATTCTGCAGAAGTAAGAATCAGGATAAAAGGGGTCTGGTGCATCATAATCAAAATCAAGACAAAGGAAAAGGAAAAGTGAATGCGGATGAAGTTAAAAGGGAGATGAACAAGATTTGGGTGAAGAGAAGTACAAAAAATGTTGGGGATGGATCCACACCAGAATCTGGTGCTGATATTCCTTCCAAAAACTAAATAGATGAGCTCTGGCTCAGGGGGAGTAACAAAAGAAAATAATTTCCCCCAGCCAGTCAATTGGTGCCTAAATTGGCACATGGAGTGTAGCGGATTGAAGAGTTCTCAAAGAGATATCTAAATAACCCTTGGTAATATATATATATATATATATATAAGATCCGCAAGAAGGTTGAAGAGGCTAATCATCCAAAATTGATCCAGTTTGACAGTCATCCGGTAAAAGCAGGATTCTCACAGTTAGATCCGGTATGATTCAAAATTGGAATACCTTGATCTGCGGATAAATAGGATGATTCAAGGAAGGGAGTTACATTGTAAGTTATCATTCTAAGTGCATCTCAGTGATCTGAAAGGATCTCTCTCAGAACAAGGAGATCAAGGCAACCAGAATGATTTAAGTTGTGCATTTATTGCAATATGGAATTAGGAATTATGCAGAAATAATATGGTTCTTTTGTTCATCATTTGCACATTTGCATTCGAGAAGAAGAAAGAAAGAGCTTTACAACAAGATTGCTTCAACCCTCTCAAGGATCAACTGCAGAATTCAATTCAACCAGTGATCTTTTCGGCTCTTATTGTGAACCCTAGAAGTGTAAAACGGTATTTCTACTCTTGAATATTGTTGGTCATGATGTTAGTGATAAACAAACATAGAATAAAAGTACACATTAACCTTTACTCATCTTGAAAGATATGATGAATTTAGAGAATTCATAATCTCAAGTCTCTGTTGATTGGGTCTTAATCTTCTAACATTACTCAGAGGTTGATGTGTGTTGCTGTTTCCATTTTGGGGCCTTACGTAGATCTCATCAGTAAGATATTGTTTCCTGTAATGATGCTGCAAAGATAGTTATTCTACACAGGATATACTTCAAATATTGTGTCTATCTTCAAAACTTTGCATGATATTTATCATTGTGACATGCTTTAACTTCAAATATGTTGAATATGTTCATTTATCTACGGGATGTCTACATATTTGTACTATTTGCTTAAGATTGTCAGTTATTTGTAGTTGTGATGATGAAATTCTCTGAAATTTAAAGAAATTGAAAGAAATACTTCAAATTAAAATTGAACTTTTAGTTATTGATCCACATACATACTTGATACTGTCATTAGGAGAAGAAATCAAACCATATGTTCACCAGGATGTTCCACAGCTAAATACAGTTGATGTAAACTTCAGAGGATGATGAATGAAAACAATACATGCAAAATGATGAGCACTCCAAGGGATGCAACAAATCAAAGCACATATCCAGAATTTAGACATAGATTACTCAAGATTTATGAAGATTTGTAATCGAAATACTCTTCTCCTTCATTAAGTATGCAAAAGACATGTACATATACAATAGCTTTGAAATGAGTCCTAAATACTTTAGTAAATAGATTTCAATTAAGTTTCAAATGTTTAAAATGGGGCATCCCTATACCTTTTATAGAATAAGGTGAGGGATTCGTTACAATTGATCTATGATCAAGATTTATCTATTGAAATCTACAGTTTACATTTCATTAACTAAGTCAATCTTTTCCACATGGCACAGGTTGCCAGCTGGCAACCATCTAAAATATTTATTTTCTTAAATAAGTATCTGATGCATATATTCCCTTTATGATGCATCCTCCTTAGGTTCTTTGTCATCATCATGTTGATTGTCTTTTTGGATATGGACCTGCATAGCTGTCCTAATATTCTCATATGCTTGCACTATTCTCTCCAATTCTCCACCATCCTGAGTTCTCGCTTTGGTGATGGCATGTTTATGCACCTGATGCTTGCTCCGGAGAGATTCAAACTTATTCTTCCTGCTGTTGGTAGTTTCATTATAGTCTTCCACCTTGACCTTTATTCTCATTACTTTATCCAACACTTCTTCTGTCAGGTGTTTGAGAGGGTCTTCAACAACTAGCTGGAAATTACTGTGTAGAGATTTGATGACAAACTCTTCATCTTAGTTCTCTATCTTGCCTTCTGCATCTCCTTCTAATGTTTCCAGAACTTCAGCCTCATGAGACATCATATCATGTAGCTTCATGCTGATTTCTCTCAACTTATTGTTGCATCTTTTGAGTACATCACATTCAAATCTGACGTCCTTATCCCAGGTATCAATCAATTGGGCTGTTTTATTATTCAGTACTTGGTTCTTTATTAGGATCTATGGATCAATCCTCTTCATTTCATCCAAAATGTTGATAATCGTTTCTATTTGAAATGACCTCCTGCCGATCTCCATCTGTAGTTTATCTACTTTTTTCTTGGAGGTGCCCAAAGAATTCCACCTCTTCAAATAGGCTTTTGCTACTTCTTCAGCTCCATTGAGTGCGGATGACATCCATTTCAACATTATTGTTGATTCATGCTTCCTGAGGTTCAACTTGTTGACCTCCTCCTGAGAAATAGCAGTCAATGGGACTGCATGATCACTGGATGTATCGTCAGGGTTAATTAACCCTCTTATATATACATGCAGCTGAGAAATGTGCTCTTTATGTTGCTTATTCTTCTCTTTCTCTCTCTTAACTCTTTGAGTTAATGAATCAATAATATCCTTACCTTCTTGGCCTTCTTGATCCTCATTGGTAAACCCCAAATCTACTGTAGTAATCTGGAATTCATCCAGAGTGATCTTGCCTTTTTCTTTATCAACTGTAGGAACAGCTACCTAGGCTATTCTCCTGCCTATATTAGGATCCCTTTGTATGGCAGAAGTTATTCTAGCCTTTCTCTTTGGCTTTATTAGGGTTTCTGAAAATAGTGTGGATACATCAAATTCTTGTATCCCTATGTCTGACTCTTCGCCAATTTCTTTCTCTAGCCACGAAGGAACTCGGTCTTTTGGCTATTGGTTTCCATCATCATCATCATGATCACCTTGATCTCTGGTATCCACCCTCATGTTTGATGGGGAGGGTCATTTCCTTATTTCTTCCTCATGATATTCCTCATGAGGGTGATCTTTGGGTATATTCTCCTGTTGAGGCATTGCCTTTTCTAGAGGGTGATCCTATTGATCATCTACATGTTTATAATGATCTGGATCTTTTGCTTCCTCCATGGGTATCTTATCTACTTTAATGATTTCCTCATCATGAGGCACATTTGTTTCCATAGATATTACTGCATCTACCTTAGGCTTGTCCACCTGATCTGCAGCTGCAATTTGTTCTACAAGTGTAACAATTACCTTCTGTACTTTTAGGGCAGGATCATCTGATATATCTGTCTTTTCTCCTCCCTTGTCTTGTACTTCAACTATCTTGGGCCCAACAGGTATTTCCTGTTATTGTTGCTCACCCATATCTAAAGTATGGCTTTCTATCTCTGCCATCTTTACTTCCTCAACATTTTCTTCTTTATCCTGAATTTTTCCTTGATTTTTAGGACTTGCATCCTATCTATAGGTGAGATCAATTACTGTAGGACCAGTTACCTACTTAATCAATGTACCAAGCCCTATCTCTTGAGCTACCTTTTCCAGGCTCTTTTCCTTTTCTAATTCCACTTGCTTTATCTCCTCCAACGCTGTTTGTACTGATGGAGTTCCATGAGGAGTTATCCAGGTGCTAGCAACAAGGGTTTCCATTTTCTATGAAGCTACATCCTTCACTACCTCATCATTGGATAGGTCAACTGTCTCCTCCAATGAAACAATACCACTTTGGAGTATCCTAGAGGTTTCTTTTACCTGTTCTTCTACTAATTCAGTTTTGAATTTTACAATGCTGGGGAGTGGAACATTATGTTGCAGCTCCCTCTTGAATACCCCCCACCGGCTCCCCTCAGTGTTATGGGAGTTTGTTTTATTTCACCTCTCATAGAAGTCCTTGGTTTCTTAGGTGTAGTGGTTACCACATGAGGTGCTCTTCTCTTCCATGTGAAGGACAAAGGGCCTTCCTCTTCTTCAGATTCTTCCTCTAAAGGAATATCCTTCTCTTTATTCTTCTGTGAGGCTTGATCCTCCTCATATGCAATAGTAGGCTATGCAGTTGGCCTCTGGATTTGTTTGGCTTTTTGTTTATCCTGAGGAGGTTGTGGTGATGATGCTGATGCTTGCCCAGATCCTGATGCATCTTCAACAGGCACTATTACTCTTTCCACTATAACCCCTTTGGGTTCAGGATCAGTCTTCTTACCTCTTGAAGACCTCTTGCTTTTTTTAGGAGGTGTTACCTTCTCTCCTTTGGATTTCCTTTTCTCAACCAAGAAATCATCAAATTGACCCTCAAGCACTTCCTGTCCCTTCTTCTTATTATCAACAGTGATGACCACTCCATTCTTCTTTAGTATATTTATCTGCTCATCCACCCAAGCTTGGGTTAGATGTAATATCCTGCCTATGAATGGATGCAAGGAGATATCCTTCTGTATAGTGAGATCCGGTACAGAGATGGTATCATTATAAATCTTTTTCTCTTCATATTCACAGCGATTACCTTTCCATCATCTTTCTTTAGTTGTGCTAGGATGGAGATGCAATCAAAGGTCTTGATTTGGTTCAGTGTTAACCTTTGGTATCTTCCTCTTCGGGCTTCAGCTTCATCTTCACAATCTACCCAGAAGTCCTCAAGGTTCCTCTGATGGATGGGTTTCCCCATGATCTTCTGCATCCTCCCAAATGGATCATATGATCTTATTAATGGAAATGGCTGGAAATTCATCATTGTTAAGCCAGCTATGGCTTTCTTAATATTTTCACTGTCTGGGCACATATACCAACCCATTGTGACTGGAAACAAAACTTGTGGAAGCTTGTTGTTTGCCTTATAGGCATTCAATATTATGGAGATTTGTCTTAAAAACTACATTAAGACAACTGCATCTGTAGGATACCTTGGGAGCATGAGGGGCTCCTCCTCAAAACCTTCAATCCTGATGTATGAAAAGGTTGCAAATTGAATGAACCAGGCCCCATGCCTGTATATTACCTTCTAAGCTTCCATGCTCAATCTCTTAGTTCTGTCTTCTTCCATGGTCCTTACTAGATGCATAGAGAATGCATCATTCACCAATTTATAATCTTGGAGGTAATTTACCCTTTGCAGCTGGGGATGATGATCCCATATGTGTGCATCATTAGTTATTCCTCCAATTTTTCCATCTGTGACCGAAGCATCAAATGTACCCTTATAGGGACATGAATAAACAATGTATGATGTCATATAAAAAGAACAATCTAGACCCCCAAGGCTCATTAGCTGCTCGTCTAGAGTATCACTTATCATTTTGGCCTATGAAATTCCTGAGATCGGCAGAGATGAAAATCAATCATATAATAACCGAATATGCATCAATTGGACTTCATTGTTCATTAAATCTATCAAGTGCAAATCTATACATATAGCCTCCGTAGGAGAGGAATCCAGGAGGAAATTGTGGTGAAAGAGGTGGTAAAAATAGAGAACTACAGTATATCCTGCGTTAGCATATTGCATGACAGGAAATGAAGGTGGTAATATAGAGAGTGTTTCACCAAACTAATTGTTGTTGCTGAGTGTGAGTGTGCATTAGTTAGCTTACTGTCAAAAGAGGAAAACTAATGCTAACACCCCCCCTTAAGTCTAACTAAGGAGACGAAAAAAAAGAGGAAAGAGGAAAAAGGGAAAACCTAGTGGGAACAAAACCCCTCCCTTAAATCTAACTAAGGAGACAAAAGCAAATATAGCCAACAGAGATGGGTCCTAGCATCAAGGCCTTTTTAGGTACCCATGTACATATAGAATTCCTCCACAAATATAGAGAGAATATAAGAATAGAAGATATGAATCCCCCCTAATGAAAGAGCTCCCACACCAATGATGAATGCCTGAAGACAAAATATGATCCACTGCCTACAAATGACATTTCTCCCCTTAGGAAGAAAAGGATCCATTAGTGATTGGAGAAGCCAATCCAAAAATATGGGTGATACTGGAATCCAAATCCAGTGGTGTGTGCATCTGAAAACTACTCACATGTCCACATGTCAGAAAGTGATGATGGTAATCCAAGATCCTGTAAAGACTAATATAGAGAACAAAGAGGAAAGAGGGAAAACCCTATGGGAACAAAACCCCTCCTTAAATATGACTAAAAAACCAATATAGCCAACAAGGATGGGTCCTGGCATCAAGGCCATTTTAGGTACCCATGTACATATAAAAGTGCCCTACTAATATAGAGAGAATATAAGAAAAGAAGATATGAATCCCCCATAACGAAAGAGCTCCCGTGCCAATGATGAACACCTGAAGATAGAATATGATCCACTGCCTACAAACAATATTTCTCCCCTTAGGAAGAAAAGGATCCACTGGTGATTGGAGAAGCCAATCCAAAAAGATGGGTGCTACTGGAATCCAAATCCAGATGATGTGTGCCTCTGAAAACTACTCACATGTCCACATGTTGGAAAGTGATGGTGATCCAAGATCCTGTGAAGACTAATATAGAGCAAGCTGTGAAGGTGATGAAGATGGTGGGCCAACAGGGTTGATGTGGCTGTCAACAAAGAGGAGAGATAACTCCTCAAATGTGTCCTCCAAATCTGAAATGTGAGTCTTCATAAACAAGTTTGAAACTCCTATCAAGAGATCATCACAGAAAGTTAAATCAGAGAGACTATGGATGCCCTACTACAAGAAGCCATTGGAAACTTTTGAGGAAGCAATACAGAGCTCAGAAGTAGCAACATATGCAAGGACAAAAGAGTGGTCCTCAAAGAGAAGACATATATTGTCAATAGTGTCGTCTAGATCCGAAATGAGGGACTCTACAAACAAAAAAGAAATGTCTAGTAGAATGAGGTCCCAATGTACTAAATCCAAAAGACATAAATAATCCCGCTACAAAGAATCACCCGAGGCTCTCGAGGAAGCATCTCTGGAATCTAAATCTGCAACAGGTGTTGTTGATGGAGAATCACTGAACTGATCATCCATACAAGATGTGTACACAGTAGATGAGGCAGTATAAGTCTCAATCTCATCAATAGCCTAGTTCTCCAAGAAAACATCACTTTCAGATGAAGATTCAATGTCTCCATACAACTGTTGGATGATGATCCAAGCAGTAAAAGGGCACTTAGTGTGCTCTATGTGATGTAGAGTATCCTCAGAAATAGTAAGACATATTAGTCCATAGACCATGTTATTATTATTAAAACATGCATTCTTTTCATCATAGTCACTTGGCTTAGGAACTAGTCCAAGGAGATAGTGATGCAGAGGTGTTAGGTCTTAGAGATAATTTAACAAGAACAAAAGGTTTAGACCAAATGTGGGCTTCAATCAGCAAGACTTCACTAGTCTTTTTCTTGTCCTAAACTCCACCAAATGGCTCAAGTTTGGATTCCAACTTATCAGATAAATTTTAGCACCTTCTAGGGTCTCAACCTACCCCAACCAACAAGGTTCCAAAGGTATCACAAACCAATTTGATAGATTCTTGACAATTCCCCTTAAACAGGCCTAATCCTTGTAGTCTTGTTCAGCAACTAATTTGTACTTTTCCCCAAACTTTCCCAAAGCACTTCAAAATATAATGACTGATTTGGATACCCTTTATCAAGTTATATAACATATCCCAAACTCAGATATTGTTGTTTTGGACGAAATATGACTGTCCTAACACCCTGCTGTCTTCCTACAAGGCCTAAATTGACCATTTTACAAAGGAACCCTATGACAAACTTGTCCCACACACTTCAAACCTAAAAACAGTCTTAGGAAAGGGTTCAAAACCAAGGATTTTCTAGGTCTTATTAGATGGTTTGCACATTTAAGGTTTGCAATACAAAAATCTCATTTCTAGGCCTCAAAACCTAGGGCTTCCTAGTTCTCCCACTTCCAATCACTTCCAGAACTCATTCAAAGGTCCAACACCATATTATTGACCATATTAAACAACAGCAATCATAAAAATATCACCTTGTTAAGACAGATCTCCGGCTGCTATAACCATGCCACCATTCTCAATGCTCTTTTCACACGCAAACTTGACTCCAAACGGTGATCACCTCTCCCATTTACACTCCTCCTGCTTTGTCAGGGTTAGAAACATATGTTACATGTTAATAAGGATCTATTCCATGAGAATCAGAATCCTACATTCATGGAAAGGTCCAAAAATGCATTGCAAACCCTCAAAATCCTTGTTTTCACAGTCAAACAGGCAGTTCCAGAAAAAATGTGATATCTCCCTCAAAATTCACTATAAAAACCTCAAACCAATTGCAAATGAAAGTTAACTCAATACTCTATCACATACAATTGGTTTCAAATCAAAATAGTTCATTACAAAGAAATGGTATGGCCTGCAACAGCAGATTTATAGAAAAAAATCAGAAAATTCTGTTTTTATTCAATTTGTGCACCTCTAAAACTCCCTCCCAGGTACTTGTCAGTACATCAAATGCCTTGGAATGCTTACATAAGTTCTATCCAACTTCCTTAACCAATCCCCATCAGTTGGAGTTGGTTTAACCACAAAGAAACTACTCAAATTGACTTTCCCTCCTAAATGCATAATTCAGAAATTTGAATTTCTGAACTTTGGTTTAGTGAATTTCTGCCTTATTTAATGAACTTCTACCTTATTTATTTATCATGTTTGATTTTATTTAGGTTCATTAAACCTTCATATTAATCTTAGACACCTCTATTTGACTCTAGGGGCACTATTGGCCCAACTTACATCATTTTTGGTCCTAGGGTCCTTACCAGGACCCTCAAGACATTTAAACATTACATCATCTTGACCATTACAATATGTCATTATTGGTTTTAGGCTATTCCATTTGACTTGATGGACTCCTCTCTTATTCACTGATGCCTCCTTGTTCCACAATGTTCTATTAGGTGCTCCTGCACCAGATAGGGTAGTAGATCCTGCTCAAGGCAGTGATTCTTTATCCCTTGTTTCCAAGACAAGAAATTCTCTGAATCTAGCCTAACAACAGAATGATGAAAATGATATTTAAAAGACATGATTAACCTATGAGATGGCACTTTATAAGTTGAGTGCTTGTCTACCCTTTTTGCATGATTCTCCTCAATTTATGGCTCTTTTTAGTGATTTGTAGACAATTAAAATGTCTATTATAACACTAATATTTAAAAGAACCTTAAATTTCTTCCAAAACAATTTTGCCCCCCCCGAGATTTAAGTACCCCCTTTTTTTAGTTTTATTTTTTATTTTTACCTATCTTTGAAAGCCTTGGGAAAAATAAATAAATACAAAAAAATAATCCTCACGTCCAAAAATACAAAGCCCTAATTAGGGCATGGGCAGATTTAGGACAGAATGCCCAAAAAATTGTTTAGAGAAAATAACAAATAGGGGAAATGGGAGAAAATGACAGCCATGCTTTTGTATCCAGGCACAAAATAGCTCAATACTGGCCACTTCCTTCACCTTGAAAACAAGGATCTTTGCTGGTCTTCTAGTCACAGCCCCAAACAGGGGTTTCTTGCAAAAGCTGGGGGCTCTTATGGTGGCCAAAATAGAAACCATGACCTGCAGTTGTATGAAGCCCTCTATAGATCTGGCAGATTCCAATGGTGAGTTTGGTGATATTGACCAAAACATGGAAGCTTAATGGCAATGCTGTGATGAACTTAGAGACTTCAACAAAACTTCGACGATGGATATTAGGGCATAAGGGTAATGCACAGATAAGATATCGAAGACCATCCCTTGAGGCTACTGTGAAAAATGCTATGGAGATCTAATGAAGAGAACAACAAGAAGGATTGGCCACAACTTTGGCTCCTCTGCTATGTTAATGAACTCTGCCAGCATTGAAAAACTCATCCGCTATAACCAGATCTCAAACAGTGCTTCCATCGCTAGTAAACAGATGAGGCATACAAACATAGGATGCCCAAATAGACTTGATTTCATCTCCTCCCACTCTGATACCATTTGAAATTCCTGAAATCGGCAAAGATGAAAATCAAGCATATAATAACCGAAAATGCATCAATTGGACTTCATTGTTCATTAAATCTATCAAGTGCAAATCTATACATATAGCCTCCGTAGGAGAGGAATCTAGGAGGAAATTGTGGTGAAAGAGGCAGTAAAAATAGAGAACTGCAGTATATCCTCCATTAGCATATTGCATGATAGGAAATGAAGGTAGTGATAGAGAGAGTGTTTCACCAAACTAACTGTTGTTGCTAAGTGTGAGTGTGCATTAGTTAGCTTACTATCAAAAGAGGAAAACTAACACTAACATGGCCCACATTGGCTTGTTATCCGTATATAAACAAATCAGGATGACTGCATACATCCAATCTCTGAAACTTCCAGCATCAGGCTGGCCTGTTACTCTGTTCAATAGTGCTATCATGTATAGATACTCATCGTCGAAGTCATATTTATATAGATGAACCGGAAGTTTAGCTGCTGCTGGATAGGGGCTATTCTTCGCCCTCCATTGATACATCTTTTTCCTGGCAGACTTCTTGTTATTCTCGTACTCTACTTCTAATTTCTTCATATCTATGTTAGCAACCTTCTTGCCCATTGGCAAACCAAATGTAGCAGCAATACCCTTAATTGACAGATCAGCATATATCCTGCCGTGCTTTTCTACCCTCCTGGTTTTTGGGTTGTAATTCCTTGCACATTCTATCACCAACTCAGGGGTTTCCATAGAGTATGGGAAACCAGTTGTATTCCACATTCCTGATACAAAGACGGCATCTAGCAGGGTGTTGTTGTTTTTCTCATCACTTATTTTGGCTGACCATGCAGCTAGATCCGTATTCCCTTGGTGTGTATCAGTGATGGTTCCATACTTGAATTGGACACCCTCAGGATGAGAAAACATAGGCTTCGAGAATTCATCCTCTGACTTAGCTAATCTTTTATCTGCCATGAGTGCCTGCAATTACACAACTTGGTCTTACAATTGATACAATATATGAGCATGCTTATACGTTGCATGTCTATTATTCATCATGTATACTATTATTCTTTCCCTATTTCATTTATCCTGACATGCATAATTTGAAGTTTCAAACCAAAGACCCCATAGTACCTAAATATCCAGAACATGACAACAAGAGGGTTTCAATTACTTACTTGATGCACTTATCCTCTTACTTATACCCCAGATTATCTAAAAATGATCTTGATACTGCTAATAATTGATTTCTTCATTCTATTGTAAGCCACTTGCGTCAGGGTGCTATTCGTCTGAAGGTTTGGAAACTTTGCTCTCTGTAAAAACTAGTTTATCGCAATGTAAATGTAAAATACCTTGTAAATTCACTTTTAACCCTGAATTGGGTCACTTAGGGTAAAATTAGGGCAAATCTACCATAATCATTAAGTTTCCACCTGGAAACCTGTAGAGGTTGCCAAGTGTGAGCATTGCGTTAACCATTGGCGGGATACACCTACCGTATTAATGAGCATTCAATGTCACGCGGCAAGGAGAGGAGGATGATCATTTGAAATATCAAGTGATGTTTCAAAATATCATCCTCGCGGAATATATGCTGTTATTTGACGGGTAAGTATCACGACCACCTAAAAATGACGTCCGTACGTCGCGAACAGATAATTTATCGAATGATAAATTGGATCAGGGTGATATTTCGTAAGATGACTGAGATTGAGAAATATGATGATGACTTACCTCCCCCCTTTATGAATATTAGGTTTGACCAAGATTTTGACCGTTCATAACTTTTGCATCCTAAGGAATACCAGGGTGATGTAAAAGGCAAACCTTCATGAAATTTAATACTCTTTCCAAATATGAGGTTAATGAAATAAAATATGAACCCTAACAAACTAACCTCATGATGATGACTTCCCTAGCCATTGTGTAGGACTATCTGTATTGATTGAATTTTACCAGACCACCAGCAAGAAAAAAAAACACAAGCAAAGCCAAAAAGTTGGGTCCCTGTTTTGCCAAGTCAAAATGGGGCATGTTTTGTAACCACACAACAACTTGCCACCAAAGAAAACATCAAAATTCCAATGATTCAAGTGATGTGAACACATTATAACAGAGAATTCTAACTCTTTCTAAGCACAAGCATCATAATCTTTCTGAATGATAAAATGTCCTCATGGTAACAATGCTAATAAAGGATCAATAGTGTGCAAATGATTAATTATCCTCATCTTGAAAGTGAGTTGAAAACATGAGTAACTAGTGTTAAGCTACATAGTTTGAGATCATCCCTCATAGCCAACCTAGATAGAGCCTTGCTGCCAGCAGGCGTTCATAGCCCTGACAAGGTTATCTATACAATCTCCCCAAGTAGAGCCCCACTACCAGTAGGCGTCTATAGCCCTGGTGGAGTTACTTAGATGGCCTAATTTTATTATATTTTTTTGATTTTTCAATATTCATACTTCATATATCTGATATCATCATGTAAGCTTAGAATGCAAGGTATGGTCACTTGCTATTTTAGGTTGGAGATTTCATTGGTAGCAAGGGAGTCCCTTTAGATTTTTCACTTAACACCTATATTTGTATTTTCAACAAATCCAAGGCTGTTAGGTGAGCCATTGTGAAGAAATCACTTTAGTTAGAAAAAGGTACCCTGATGACAGGATATCATAGACCTGATCATGATAACTTTCTCAAAATGAGTCACAACCTATATATAAATGTGTTTTCATCACTTGAATCTTAACAATTTTGTTATTTTCTATGGTGATGAGTTGTATCATCTTGACTAACCAAAACCAAAACTCAACCAGCAACCAAAGCAAAAACACTGTACAAACAACTATACAAATATACATTATGATACACATGACTGACATGAAACACTTCTTACGCTTGGAGATAATGTTTGAGGAACTATCCATTAACTGGTAATGGAACATCCTCACCTGTCAAGTTCTTAATCCTGAAAGTGTTGTCTCCTACTATCTCAGAAATTTGAAAGGGACCTATCCATAATTTGTCAAACTTACCATGGTCTCCTTTCTTCTCATGGGCTTTATCCCACATCAGGACTAAATTAGATATCCTGAAGGCTTTCACTTTGGCTCTTTTGTCAAACCATCGTTTGACAATAGCTTGATGTTTGGCAAATTGATCAATTGCCTGACTTCTTTTCTCTTCCAGGTGCATCAACTGAAGCAACCTGACTTCTTGGTTATTGTCTATGCCTAGGTACTCTTGGGCAAACTGCAAGGTAGGAATCTTTAGGTTAACAAGGAGGATTGGATCTACCCCATAGACTAAATGATAAGGTGAGTTTCCTAATGCAACTTTGTTTCTAGTTCTGTCTACCCATAAGGCATATTTCAGAACTGTATTCCATTCCCTAGGGTTCTTGTCTACTAACTTTTTTATGATATTCAACAAATTTTTGTTAGTGGATTCTGCCAATCCATTCCCTTGGGGATAATAATTAGATGAAAACTTTAGTATGATTCCATAATCAAAGGCCCAACTTGACAATTTGGTTGAAGTAAAAGAAGAGCCATTATCACTTACCACAGCATATGGAACCCCATACCTAGTGATTATGTTACCTTCCAGAAATCTGATGACATCTTCTACACTGCAAGTCTTGCTGCTAGTGGCTTCAGTCCACCTAGTACAATAATTAGTAATTGTTAGTACATACCTGTGGCCTGAAAATGATGGAGGATTTATAGGTCCTATGAAATCCATGCCCCATTGTGCAAATGGGCGCACCTCCATCACTGGTTGCAAAGGTTGTGCAGCATATCTCTCTCTGTTGGCAGCAACCTGACATACATGATAGCATTTAATGTGTTCAGCTGTATCTTTGAAAATTGTAGGCCAATAATATCCTACTCTGAGGATTGCATGTGTAGTGGCCAAGGATGAGCCATGTGTTGTTCCAAGCTTGTCATGTAATTCTGATAAAACTTTGGTTGCCTTTGGCTTTTCTAAGCATCTCAAATATATGCCTTCATAATTTTTCTTGGAAAGTACTCCTACTTTCATCATGTAGTTCTAGGACTTTATCTTCAATGCTCTTCTCTGTGAACCCTGCAGTCTTGGAGGACATCTTCCAGTAATCAGCATGTGCCTGATATCTACATACCACTCTTCATTGTCTTTAGCATTGATAACATACTGCTGACTTACTATGTTTGGATCAATTTTTGATATCATTTGTCTTAGAGCCTATCCTCTTACCAATTTCATGGGTGTAATCTCCATGTCATATTCTTGTAAAACTGTGATCCACTTAGCCCTTTTTTCAACAGGCTCACTTTGCATTAACAGCATCTTCATTGCTACATCTGGTACCACAACAATCACCTTGCTTCTCAAGATATAATGGCTGAATTTCTTTACTGCTCTGACCAAAGCAAGTGCCTGCCTTTCAACATCTTCATATCTTAGTTCAACATCTTTGAAAGGGCATCTCATGAATGCAATTGGTTTCTCTTCCTTTTCTTCATTTCTTTGAGTTAGCATTGCTGCAGAGGTATGTTCTGAAGTAAATGAATAAATATAAAAGTCTCTGGTGTAGTCTAGATTAATGAGGACAGAGCATCAAAAATAGCTTTCTTTATGTCTTCAAAGGCTGCCTTGGCTTCTGATGTCCACTCAATCTTTGCATCCTTCTTCAACATAGCATTTAAAGGTCTGACTATTTCTGCAAAGCCGGTGATGAATTTTCTGACAAAATTTATCTTACCAAAGTAAGATTTGGGTTCTTTCTTGCTTCCTGGAAGCTGTAATTTCATAATGGACTCCACCCTGTCAGGATCAATGATAATCCCATTTTCAGTTATCAGGTGGCCTAGCAACTTTCTTGTTGTCACCCCAAATATGCATTTCTTGGGGTTCAGGGATATCCCATACTCTTCACATTTTTTCAGTACATTTCTAAGATCTGTTACATGGTTTTCTCTCTCTTTAGAGAACACTGTTAAGTCATCCATGTAAATGACTATGCATTTTCCTATTAAGCCTCTGAAGGCTACATCCATTGCTCACTAGAATGTCACTCCAGCATTTATCAGCCCAAATGACATGCGTCTATAAGCAAATATCCCCCACTTTGTGGTGAAGGCAGTCTTCAACCTGTCAATCTTGTCAAACATGACCTGATTGTAACCTGAGAAGCCATCTAGGAAGGACATCATTTTAGCTCCATTGACAATCTGCAGAACTTCATCTAATGAGGGTAAAGGATAATTATCCTTCTCTAATTCTTTATTCAGGTTCCTGAAGTCCACACATAGTCTGATGTCTCCATTCTTCTTTCTTACTGGCACTAGATTGGCCACCCAAGTGGAGTGCCTCACAGGAAATATAATCTTGGCATTCAATAGCTTCTTGACTTCTTAAAAAATTATTGGTTCAAGCAAAGCATTGACTGGCCTTTTCTTTTGTCTAAAAGGTTTAGCATCTGGCTTGAGAGGTATAGTGTGAGTTATGATTGATGTGTCATATGTCTTCAACTCATCATAAGTCCATGCTATTACATGTCTGTAATCTTTAAGGGCCTGAGTTATCCCTTCTAACTCTTCTGGTGTGCAAACTTTACCAATCAAGACATTTCTCTTGTCATCATTTTGTCCAATATTCACTTGTGAATACTATCCTCCATTAGCTTTGGGAAGATCTTTCTGCTTCAGCATATTATCCAAGTCAAAATCTCTTTCTAATTTAATCATACCTTTGGGAATCCTATTGCTAGGCAGTTCTAATATTTCATCTTCTTCCCAAACATGATCTTCCACATTGCTCTTATCTATGATCTGAGCATCAAATATGTCTCTGTTAGAGATGAAATCAAGGATATGCTAATCATCATCAAAAACCTGGAGGTTAGTAACATTATCAGGTACTGAAGGCACTGATACCAATTCTACTAAAAATCTCTTTAGGCTTGATATAGACAAGGGCTCTAATGTACTGGCAGCCTGTGCTAAGGCATCTGCCCTATGGTTCTATTCTCTTGGTACATGGGTGATATTAAAGGCATCAAAGTCTTCAATCAAATCCCACACTCTGTGTCTATAATTTGACAATTTCTTATAGTTGCAAGAGTAGATTTCTCTTACCTATCTGACAACTAATTCTGAGTCTCCAAAGACATGCAAAATTCTTACCTTCTTCTTGAGAGCAAATAGTATCCCATGAATCAGAGCCTCATACTTTGTCACATTATTAGTACAGGGGAACTGTAATATGTAGGTAGCTAAGTAGGACTTTCCTGATGGATCAATGAGATCAATCCCTAATCCAACTCCTTGTTTGGAATTGGATCCATCAAATCTAAGGATCCAGGGTTTATCCTCAGTAGGAGGCTTAGCTGAGCTTTCTCTTTTCTTTGCAGCCCTGGCAGCTGCTCCACCTGATATCCACTTTAACTTAGGAATTTCAGCATTTTTAGACTTCATCTTTCCTTTCTTTTGTGAATCTGATTCCTTTTCTTTCTTTTCAATATCAGGGGGATGATCTTCTAGATTTGGTGATGTATGTCTCCTTAAGACATGTAGGCACAATGAACAGGTAGTCTTTGAGTGAGGTGCCTCATGCAACCTACACCATCCTTCAGTCAGTGCATCCTGTGGATACCTCTTTTGTTCTATCGTGTTTTTAATTTCTCTTGATAGAAACTTCTCAAACCTGGTCAGGTTACTACCTCTATCTTCATCAGACAGTTCATAATCTAACTCCATCAGACAATCACTCCCAGGGGTGATCATTTCTTTCTTCTTAACATTTATCTGGTCATATACCAGAATTTCTTCTGTTCCCAAAACTTGATTTCTGTCATGATCTGTCACCTTTTCTGTGGTCCCTGCAGAAGACAAACAAGAATCAATATCATCATCATCACCAGATGTAGAACTTACCTCGGAATATGATGATGATGCCTCACTGCATGTCTACTCTAGCTCCATCATATTTAAGCATGTTTCACAAGTTCTCTCTGAATGTGCTTCGTCATGTAATCTGCACCAACCATCAATCAAAATGTCGTGAATAGGTATATTTAACAATTGACAACATTTTACTTGCTTGGACAGATGCATCTCAAAGTTTCTGAAGCGATCTATTTAATTCTCATTCTCAAAATTACTATTAGGTTCTACAACCAGCATGTCTTCCTGATGATCATCATCATGATGATGATGAAAGTCAAGCATCAGGATCTCTTCTATCTTGATAGTCTGCAGTCTAATGGCATAAACTTCGGGTTCAACATTTACGTACATGATCTCATTTGTTTTATTGTATTCGGTGATCATGTGCTTCATTCTAGGCTCAGCATCTATTCTTATCTGGTTGGGTATCCCTTTCCAAGGTAACCACATGTGACAGAAGTCAGTAGCCATATATCCGTTGAGGGTTGTAGACTAGTCTCTACTGAGTAACATTCCGTATGTATTAGGTATATCTACTACCTGGATATCGATGTAGTATTGGATCCTGGGATCAGATGCTAGTTGCATGTGGATATGAGTTAGTTCACCTACCACACTTACTTCTGTTTTGTCTAGCTATGTCACCTTCTTTAAGGATTTAGAAGGATGCAGTCCTAAAGCATTGCATATTGATAGGGGCATGACATTTGTAGATGCACCTGAATCTACCAAATAGTTGTGTAGGTTTTTGCTAAACATCCTTATGGTAAGGAGGAAAGGTGGTGACTCACTTTTGTCCCTATATAAGGTCATGTGGGAGGTTTTTGCAGCTTGAACTGTAGCTGGCACTTTATGTTTGACAGTGTTATCTTTGACAGCATGATCTCTATTGCTAGGCTGACCTGGGGAATGACTATCCTCTTTAGGAGTAGGATCATCTAGTGACTTCATAAATGCTTTCTTAATTGCAGGAGTTTTTAACAACTCAGATAGAGATAGGCTGATCTTTACCTTCTTCATCTCATCTGCCAGATATGTGACTAGTTTGTCAGATTCATGAGGTAGGCCAACAACTTTTGATACTATATTTTGTGGTGACAGATATTGTGCATTTACCTTTGGAAACCCTAGATTGTTACTTGTCTTGGGATCAAGAGGTGTGTTAAAATTATTTGGAGGCAAGGAACTGCTTAATGGACTAGTAGGTCTGTTAGAATTACTTCTCAGATTATAATTGTGCTTACCCTGATATTGCTGCTGGTAAGCATGCACTTCCTCATGTTCATTGGATGGCTCATTCTCATCCTCAAAGGGGAAAACATAATTTTACTCAAAAGCCATGGCAGATTCTTCACATGCCTGGGTAAAATGCTAGTGGGATGACACAGTCTGCTGATGATGCTGATCAGTATAACTTTCTAATACAAATGCAGAGTCATATCCACAAGGGACAATTTCATTTCCCTCCACCTGAGGTGGATTTATAGAAGTATTGATACTTCTGTCTGGAAAATGCTAACAACAATTATAAACTGTGGACAATCCAATTCTACATGGGCATTTGTATTGTGTATTATGCACCAATTGGTGAGGGCTGCCTCAACAAGATTGACTCTAGTAGTTTGTTTGGCTTCAGCAGGTGGCTAATTATCTAAAGGTGATGGTAGTGAGCTATTATTTGGTTTGGAGTTCCATACTCTAGGCTGTCTGGGAGGATTGTTGTTATTTCCACCACTATTGTTGAAATTATTGTTGTTGTACCCCCTATCAGGATAACTAGGTCTGTCATTGTTATAGCCTTTGTTTTGGTTAGGCTGAGAATAGAAATTCTGATTTCTCAGATGAGTGACCTTTGTAGTTAGTTTTCTTAGCTGAGCAGAAATTTCTTTGATTTCTTCTTTCTCCTCCTGAGCTTTAGCCACTACATTTTCAGTTTGAGGCTTGAAAAAAGAGGATCCAGGGTTATTGTTCTGATCCGCTCCCTGAGGTGTTGGTGCTTGTGCAGGATACTGAGGCACTTGACCATTCCCACTAGGAGGAGGAAGCATGATACTTAATGGAGATATCTGCAGAGGTGCTGGCATTGCTGCTGGAGGCATCATTACTCCATTGTACTATGGTTGGGGAGGATATTGTGCAGGATATGTTGGATACATGCCAGGTAATGTAGGGAATGCAATATTTGGAGTAGGAGCAGGAACTAACTGCTGATTCACTTTGATAGCAAAGCTCCTGTCAAGGTTGTGATTTCAGGATGTGTTCTCCTGATGAACATAGAAATCAATTGATCTAGAGCCAAGTAATAGATATTCCTAGCATTAGCATCTGCCACAGTATATGGGGTAACTAACTTGGATAGCATTTTCTAGAACCTAGCATTAAAATTGGCGATAGGTTCACCCTCAAACCGCTTGATTGTGGCAAATAGGTGATAGTTCATTAAAGGATCAATAGGTACTTCAAACCTATCAGTAAAATCTTTCTCTAGGACAACCCATGAATCAATAGAATTCTAACCAAGACTAATGAACCAATTATAAGCCTCTTCCCCTAAGGAAAAAGGAAATAATCTGCATACAACATCCTGATGTTTTATTTTGGCCCTACAGCAGACTTCTTTGAAGGTTCTGATATGATCATCAGCATCCTAATAAGGATGATATTTTGAACAAAGTTTATCTAGATTCTTTGGCAACTCATGATAGACAGTGAAGGTCAATGGTGACTCTGCTGCAAAGAATGACATTGCAACCAGAGGAGGTTGAGCCTGTGGTACAGTTGACTGAGGTTGGACAGGAGGTGTCATAGATATCCCAGAAGGTATTTGCAAACCAATAGGAGTTACAGGAGGAAGTTCTAGTGATGCTCCTGATGCACTAGATCCTGGAGTGTGATGGATGTCTATAGTTCTAGGTCTAAAACCTCTAACAGGTAATTCTTCAAAGATTCCACTAGGTCTAGACCTGGTATTTATCCTGTGAGCTAGGATTTCTCAATTTTGAGACAAATTGGCTGGAACTTTGTAAATATCAGTTGGAATATAATAGCAGTGACTATATTTATGGTCAGGATTGGGAATTGATCAAGTATTTACAGAATATTTGTAGCTATACTGCAAATATGAGGTGATTATTGGTTTGGCAACACTTTGCAGGTTGATATCAGGTTTCTAAAGTAGGATACCTCAAAGCTTTGACAAATTTACCTAAAATAAGGCTGATCTTTGCAAATACATGATGATCTACTGTAAAGATTGCAAAATTTATGATAAATTTCAAAAACTTTACACAGTATTAGTGTAAATCAACTCAGAACAACAAATATTTGCATCTAGCTTGGACATTTAGCGGTGGCTAAACGTTACCTAATAATCTTTATCATCACTTGAACTACTGATGATGATCCTCATCTTAGGCCCTCCTTCTAGCGCCAATTTATGTTGGTCATGATGTTAGTGATAAACAAAAACAGAATAAAAGTACACATTAACCATTACTCATCTTGAAAGATATGATGAATTTAGAGAATTCATAATCTCAAGTCTCTGTTGATTGGGTCTTAATCTTCTGATGTTACTCAGAGGTTGATGTGTGTTGTTGTTTCCATTTTGGGGCCTTACGTAGATCTCATCAGTAAGATATTGTTTCCTGTAATGATGTTGCAAAGATAGTTATTCTACACAGGATATACTTCAAATATTGTGTCTATCTTCAAAATTTTGCATGATATTTATCATTGTGACATGCTTTAACTTCAAATATGTTGAATATGTTCTTTTATCTACGGGATATCTGCATATTTGTACTATTTGCTTAAGATTGTAAGTTATTTGCAGTTGTGATGATGAAATTCTCTGAAATTTAAAGAAATTGAAAGAAATACTTCAAATTAAAGTTGAACCTTTAGTTATTGATCCACATACATACTTGATACTGTCATTAGGAGAAGAAATCAAACCATATGTTCACCAGGATGTTCCATAGTTAAATACAGTTGATGAGAACTTTAGAGGATGATGAATGAAAATAATACATGCAAAATGATGAGCACTCCAAGGGACGCAGCAAATCAAAGCACATATCCAGAATTCAGACACAGATTACTCAAGATTTATGAAGATTTGTAATCAAAATACTCTTCTCCTTCATTAAGTATGCAAAAGACATGTACATATACAATAGCTTTGAAATGAGTCCTGAATACTTTAGCAAATAGATTTCAATTAAGTTTTGAATGTTTAAAATGGGGCATCCCTACACCTTTTATAGAATAAGGTGAGGGATCCGTTACAATTGATCTACGATCAAGACTTATCTATTGAAATCTACGGTTTACATTTCATTGACTAAGTCAATTTTTTCCACATGGCACAGGTTGCCAGCTAGCAACCATCTGAAATACTTATTTTATTTCATAAGTATATGATGCATATATTCCCTTTATGATGCATCCTCCCCAGGTTCTTTGTCATCATCATGACTTTCACCGCTCTCGCTATCTTCACCATCATGATGATTGTCTTTTTAGATATCGACCTGCATAGCTGTCCTGTTATTCTCATATGCTCACACTATTCTCTCCAATTCTCTGCCATCCTGAGTTCTTGCCTTGGTGATGGCATGTTTATGCACCTGATACTTGCTTCGGAGAGATTCTAACTTATTCTTCCTACTGTTGGCAGTTTCTTTATAGTATTCCACCTTGACCTTTATTCTCATTACTTTATCCAGTACTTCATCTGTCAGGTGTTTGAGGGGGTCTTCAGCAGCTAGCTAGAAATTACTGTGTAGAGCTTTGATGACAAACTCTTCATCTTGGTTCTCTATCTTGCCTTCTGCATCTCCTTCTAATGTTTCCAGAACTTCAGCCTCATGGGACATCATATCATGTAGCTTCATGCTGATTTCTCTCAACTTATTGTTGCATCTTTTGAGTACGTCACATTCAAATCTGATGTCCTTATCCGAGATATCAATCAATTGGGCTGTGTTATTATTTAGTACTTGGTTCTTTATTAGGATTTGTGGATCAATCCTCTTCATTTCATCCAAAATGTTGATAATCTTTTCTATCTAAAATGACCTCCTGCCGATCTCCATCTACAGTTTATCTATTTTTTTCCTAGAGGTGCCCAAAGAATTCCACCTCTTTAAAGAGGCTTTTGCTACTTCTTCGGCTCGATCATGCACGGATGACATCCATTTCAACATTATTGTTGATTCATGCTTCATGAGGTTCAACTTGTTGACCTCCTCCTGAGAAATAGCAATCAATGGGACTACATGATCACTGGATGTATCGTCAGGGTTAATTAACCCTCTTATATATGCATGTAGCTGAGCAATGTGCTCTTTATGCTGCTTATTCTTCTCTTTCTCTCTCTTAACTCTTTGAGTTAATGAATCAATATTATCCTTACCTTCTTGGCCTTCCTGATCCTCATTCGCAAACCCTAAATCCATTGTAGTAATCTAGAATTCATCCAGACTAATCTTGCCTTTTTCTTTATCAACTACAGGAACAACTACCTGGGCTGTTCTCCTGCTTGTATCAAGATCCCTTTGTATGGTAGAAGTTATTCTAGCCTTTCTCTTTGGCTTTGTTTGGGTTTCTGCAAATAGTGTGGATACATCAAATTCTTGTATCCCTATGTCTGACTCTTCGCCAATTTCTTTCTCTAGCCATGAAGGAACTCTGTCTTTTGGCTGTTGGTTTCCATCATCATCATCATGATCACCCTGATCTCCGATATCCACCCTCATGTTCGATGGGGAGGGTGATTTCCTTATTTCTTCCTCATGACATTCCTCATGAGGGTGATCTCTAGGTATATCCTTCTATTGAGACATTGCCTTTTCTGGAGGGTGATCCTGTTGATCATCTACATGTTTATCATGATCTGGACCTTTTGCTTCCTCCATGGGTATCTTATCTAATTTAATGATTTCCTCATCATGAGGCACATTTGTTTCCGTAGATATTACTACATCTACCTTAGGCTTGTCCACCTGATCTATAGCTGCAATTTGTTCTGCAGGTGTAGCAATTACCTCCTGTACTTTTAGGGAAGGATCATCTAATATATCTATCTTTTCTCCTCCCTTGTCTTGTACTTCAACTATCTTGGGCCCAACAGGTATTTCCTCTTGTTGTTGCTCACCCATATCTAAAGTATGGCTTTCTATCTCTGCCATCTTTACTTCCTCAACATTTTCTTCTTTATCCTGAATATTTCCTCAATTTTTAGGACTTGCATCCTATCTATAGGTTAGATCAATTACAGCAGGACCAGTTACCTGCTTAATCAATGTATCAATCCCTATCTCTTGAGCTACCTTTTTCGGGCTCTTTTCCTTTTCTAATTCCACTTGCTTTATCTCCTCCAACACTGTTTGTACTGATGGAGTTCCATGAGGAGTTATCTGGGTGCCAGCAGCAAGGGTTTCCATTTTCTGTGAAGCTACATCCTTCACTACCTCATCATTGGATAGGTCAACTGTCTCCTCCAATGAAACAATACCACTTTGGAGTATCCTAGAGGTTTCTTTTACCTATTCTTCTGCTAATTTAGTTTTGAATTTTACAATGGTGGGGAGTGGAACATTATGCTACAGCTCCCTCTTGAATACCCCCCACTGGCTCCCCTCAGTGTTATGGGAGTTTGTTTTATTTCACCTCTCATAGCAGTCCTTGGTTTCTTAGGTGTAGTGGTTACCACCTGAGGTGCTCTTCTCTTCCTTGTGAAGGACACAGGGCCTTCCTCTTCTTCAGATTCTTCCTCTAAAGGAATATCCTTCTCTTTATTCTTCTATGAGGCTTGATCCTCCTCATATGCAATAGTAGGTGGTGCAGTTGGCCTCTGGATTTGTTTGGCTTTTTGTTTATCCTGAGGAGGCTGTGTTAATGATGGTAATGCTTTCCCAGATCCTGATGCATCTTCAACAGTCACTATTACTCTTTCCACTATAACCCCTTTGGGTTCAGGATCAATCTTCTTACCTCTTGAAGACCTCTTTCTTTTTTCAGGAGGTGGTGCCTTCTCTCCTTTGGATTTCCTTTTCTCAACCAGGAAATCTTCAAATTCACCCTCAGGCACTTCTTGTCCCTTGTTCTTATTATCAATAGTGATGACCACTCCTTTCTTCTTCAGTATATTTATCTGCTCATCCACCCAAGCTTGGGTTAGATGTAATATCCTTCATGTGAATGGATCCAAGGAGATATCCTCCTGTTTAGTGAGATCCGGTGCAAAGATGGTATCATTATAAATCTTTTTCTCTTCATATTCATTAGCCATTACCTTTCCATCATCTTTCATTAGTTGTGCTGGGATGGAGATGCAATCAAAGGTCTTGATTTGGTTTAGTGTTAACCTTTGGTATCTTCTTCTTCGAGCTTCAGCTTCATCTTCACAATCTGCCTAGAAGTCCTCAAGGTTCCTCCAATGGATGGGTTTCCCCATGATCTTCTGCATCCTTCCAAATGGATCATATGATCTTATTAATGGAAATGGCTAGAAATTCATCATTGTTAAGCCAGCTATGGCTTTCTTAATACTTTCACTGTCTGGGCACATATACCAGCCCATTGTGACTGGAAACAAAACTGGTGGAAGCTTGTTGTTTGCCTTATAGGCATTCAATATTGTGGAGATTTGTCTTAAAAACTCCATTAAGACAATTGCATCTGTAGGATACCTTGGGAGCATGAGGGGCTCCTCGTCAAAACCTTCAATCCCGATGGATGAAAAGGTTGCAAATTGAATGAACTAGGCCCCATGCCTGTATATTACCTCCTGAGCTTCCATGCTCAATCTCTTAGTTCTGTCTTCTTCCATGGTCCTTACTAGATGCATAGAGAATGCATCATTCACCAATTTATAATCTTGGAGGTAATTTACCCTTTGTAGCTGGGGATGATGATTCCATATGTGTGCATCATTAGTTGTTCCTCCAATCTTTCCATCTGTGACCAAAGCATCAAATGTACCGTTATAGGGACATGAATAAACAATGTATGATGTCATATAAAAGTACAATCTGGACCCCCAAGGCTCATTAGCTGCTCGTCCAGAGCATCACTTATCATTTTGGCCCACATTGGCTTGTTATCCGTATATAAACACATCAGGATGACTGCATACATCCAATCCCTGAAACTTCTAGCATCAGGCTAGCCTGTTACTCTATTCAACAGTGCTATCATGTATTGATACTCATCATTGAAGTCATATTTATATAGATGAACTGGAAGTTTAGCTGTCGCTGGATAGGGGCTATTCTTCACCCTCCATTGATACATCTTCTTCCTGGCAGACTTCTTGTTATTGTCATACTTTACTTCTGATTTCTTCAGATCTATGTTGGCAATGTTCGATTTGGACTTCGGAAGAACTCATTAAAAAGTAATTTGCTTTTGCTTTAGGAAGAATTTCCTTACCTTCAGCATCTCTTTTTAATGGCAGATTGCAAGTTAAAGAGCACTGGAATTTCTTCAGATCTTTAGTCATCACGGTAGAGGCAAACATCTCCTTAATCATTTTGAGTTCTTCATTCCTTTCCTGGAATTGCTGATGAAGCCAAACCTAATTCACAGGCCTTTTCTTCTTATCATCTTTCTGGATTGTTGAGAAAGATGTGGGCTGATAGATGCGTGGTAACTGATATAAACCTTTAAATGTTAAGAAATCTTGTTCTATAATAAATGGTTGCCAATCACTTAAGGTATTACTACCTATTGCTCCATCATAGTCTTCAACTTCAAATTGCACAAAAAGAGTGTTACATGGTTTTTCTTCAAAACCAAGTTGAACTGGAGCAATACAGAATTGATGGCTATAAGATTTCTCATTATTACCAAATGTAATATCAATTTTTCCATCTCTCCATGCATCTTCTGGGAATGCATTTCTTCTAGCAATATTTAAATCAGCACCAGTATCTACGAGAAAGGCAAGAGGATATGCTTGAATACCTGGGAATTTTATTAATAGAATAGCGCCAGGGCACTGAGTTGTGGGCTTTGCTGCTCGGAAGGTATTCTTGATAGCACTGTATTTTCCTTTACTGCTTTGGCCTTCTTCAGGAGATACTATTCTCGCAGGACTTCCCTGAAATGCTTCATCTGACAGGTACTGCATAGGATCTTCAGATTGTTCAATTTTTATGGAAGTTAGGGACTGTCGAGGCTTAGGTGGCCTGGATTCCTTAGCCGGGACAGCTTCCAAGTTGGTGATGCTTTCACTGAAAAAGGGGCTGTATGGCTTTTCTTCACGGAACAAAGCCTGCTCTGTGCTAGTCACATTTTCAAGCATCTTGACACCAGAGACAGAATTAAACTTGTTGATATACAGATCCAGCTCTCTACGGGATTCTTCAACATTCTGCTCTTCTGCTTCTTCTGCGGTGAGAATATCTACCTCATCAGTAGCTTGAGATATTACCTTGTCAAGAAATTTGAGACGATGGTGGCGCCATAGTCTTCTTGCCATACTTCCTGGACTTGGAGCCTCCAGGATTCCCTTTTGCTCTATGGGAGTCGTAGCAGTAACTACGGACTCTGTTGGACCAACTTCTCTCAGAGAGGCTACAGAAGCCTTTTGCCGATTATACCATGGTGAAGGGCGATAACCATCAGAACCAATTGGCGCACGAGGCGTCGCACCAAATGATCTTCCTCTTGACTAATATGGTCTGGGATCTGCAAATTCCCATTGATCTTCTTCAACCTGTTGTCGAGCAGGAGATTTGACAACTTTGGGCTGCAACAAATAATATTTGCGGCTTTTCAATTGCTCGAGCCGACTCTTTAATTTTTTCCAGGTCTCTTGACCCATATTCATTTCTTTCAATTGTTGCTCAATGTGCAGGATCTCACCAATGATTTGATCCAACTTTGAGGAAGAGCCTTTCATCATTCTATAATAGAATGAGACTTCAGAGTCGTCTGACTGTGCTTCTAAATCTGAACTGGAACTAGGCTGTTGGTCAACCTTCATCAAATTGATTTGAGCCTGCTCTTCGCGGGCTGACTGATATTCTTCTTCAGACTCTAAGTCTGAATATTCAGGACTTGAAATGACTATGTCTTCTGAATCAGAAGGATATGCATTTATATAGTCATATTCATCCATCAAGATGCCTGCGCTTCTAGCTGCACGCATCTTTGCTTTACCTTTCTTTTTGTCCTTTTTGGGACACTTGTTGGCATAGTGCTCACCTTTACAGATGTAGCACACTGGCTTCCTTTTCGATCCGCCTTTCTTTCTTTTGTCTTTCTTACGAAAGAATCCCTTTTTCTTTTTGTAGGATTTGGGAGAATCTCTTTTCTTTTTCTTTTTGAAACCACTTTTCTCTTTCCGACATGGCTTGCACTCATATTCTTCATCATCAAGTGCTGACAACTTGTAACACACTGCCGAGGACAATAATGGTTGCACCTTTTTCTTTTCCTTTTTCTCTTTAACCTCGTCACAGATGTCGGTATTAATCTGTTCAAGAAATTGAACTAACTGAGGAAATGTTAGTTCTTTCATATCTATCTTTTCATGTAACAAATTTTCTAACACCTTCTTATGATAATAATCACCAATAGTGTTACCAAAACTTTTTAGAAAAGTTGTGTACATGAATTCATGGTTTTGTTCTTGTCCTGAGAAATAGAAATGTTCATACTGTTTTTTACAGTATTTCTTGAAATCTCTTAAATCTCTGCATTTCCCTTTCACAAATCTCTTATAAGAGAGTTGCTCAATTACATCTCTCTTTCACAAACTATATGTCAACTAATCCTGATGCAGATTAAAAAGAGGTGATTAAGCAGGCGCTTAATTCAATGACAGGTATGGCAAGAATAGTTTGGGATAAGTTGGAAAATGAATTTAGAGAAGTATTACTGGACAGTGGCACAGATCAAGTTTGTGCTCAGTTAGCAAGAATGTTTGTAGGAAAGAGAGATGTAATTGAGCAACTCTCTTATAAGAGATTTGTGAAAGGGAAATGCAGAGATTTAAGAGATTTCAAGAAATACTGTAAAAAATAGTATGAACATTTCTATTTCTCAGGACAAGAACAAAACCATGAATTCATGTACACAACTTTTCTGAAAAGTTTTGGTAACACTATTGGTGATTATTATCATAAGAAGGTGTTAGAAAATTTGTTACATGAAAAGACAGATATGAAAGAACTAACATTTCCTCAGTTAGTTCAATTTCTTGAACAGATTAATACCGACATCTGTGACGAGGTTAAAGAGAAAAAGGAAAAGAAAAAGGTGCAACCATTATTGTCCTCGGCAGTGTGTTACAAGTTGTCAGCACTTGATGATGAAGAATATGAGTGCAAGCCATGTCGGAAAGAGAAAAGTGGTTTCAAAAAGAAAAAGAAAAGAGATTCTCCCAAATCCTACAAAAAGAAAAAGGGATTCTTTCGTAAGAAAGACAAAAGAAAGAAAGGCGGATCGAAAAGGAAGCCAGTGTGCTACATCTGTAAAGGTGAGCACTATGCCAACAAGTGTCCCAAAGAGGACAAAAAGAAAGGTAAAGCAAAGATGCGTGCAGCTAGAAGCGCAGGCATCTCGATGGATGAATATGACTATATAAATGCATATCCTTCTAATTCAGAAGACATAGTCATTTCAAGTCCTGAATATTCAGACTCAGAGTCTGAAGAAGAATATCAGTCAGCCCGCGAAGAGCAGGCTCAAATCAATTTGATGAAGGTTGACCAACAGCCTAGTTCCAGTTCAGATTCAGAAGCACAGTCAGACGACTCTGAAGTCTCATTCTATTATAGAATGATGAAAGGCTCTTCCTCAGAGTTGGATCAAATCATTGGTGAGATCCTGCACATTGAGCAACAATTGAAAGAAATGAATATGGGTCAAGAGACCTGGAAAAAATTAAAGAGTCGGCTCGAGCAGTTGAAAAGCCGCAAATATTATTTGTTGCAGCCCAAAGTTGTCAAATCTCCTACTCGACAATGGGTTGAAGAAGATCAATGGGAATTTGCAGATCCTAGACCATATCAGTCAAGAGGAAGATCATTTGGTGCGACGCCTCGTGCGCCAATTGGTTCTCATGGTTATCGCCCTTCACCATGGTATAATCAGCAAAAGGCTTCTGTAGCCTCTTTGAGAGAAGTTGGTCCAACAGAGTCCGTAGTTACTGCTACGACTCCCATAGAGCAAAAGGGAATCCTGGAGGCTCCAAGTCCAGGAAGTATGGCAAGAAGACTATGGCGCCACCATCGTCTCGAATTTCTTGACAAGGTAATATCTCAAGCTACTGATGAGGTAGATATTCTCACCGCAGAAGAAGCAGAAGAGCAGAATGTTGAAGAATCCCGTAGAGAGCTGGATCTGTATATCAACAAGTTTAATTCTGTCTCTGGTGTCAAGATGCTTGAAAATGTGACTAGCACAGAGCAGGCTTTGTTCTATGAAGAAAAGCCATACAGCCCCTTTTTCAGTGAAAGCATCACCAACTTGGAAGCAGTCCCGGCTAAGGAATCCAGGCCACCTAAGCCTCGACAGTCCCTAACTTCCATAAAAATTGAACAATCTGAAGATCCTATGCAGTACCTGTCAGATGAAGCATTTCAGGGAAGTCCTGCGAGAATAGTATCTCCTGAAGAAGGCCAAAGCAGTAAAGGAAAATACAGTGCTATCAAGAATACCTTCCGAGCAGCAAAGGCCACAACTCAGTGCCCTGGCGCTATTCTGTTAATAAAATTCCCAGGTATTCAAGCATATCCTCTTGCATTTCTCGTAGATACTGGTGCTAATTTAAATATTGCTAGAAGAAATGCATTCCCAGAAGATGCATGGAGAGATGGAAAAACTGATATTACATTTGGTAATAATGAGAAATCTTATAGCCATCAATTCTGTATTGCTCCAGTTCAACTTGGTTTTGAAGAAAAACCATGTAACACTCTTTTTGTGCAATTTGAAGTTGAAGACTATGATGGAGTAATAGGTAGTAATACCTTAAGTGATTGGCAACCATTTATTATAGAACAAGATTTCTTAACATTTAAAGGTTTATATCAGTTACCACGCATCTATCAGCCCACATCTTTCTCAACAATCCAGAAAGATGATAAGAAGAAAAGGCCTGTGAATCAGGTTTGGCTTCATCAGTAATTCCAGGAAAGGAATGAAGAACTCAAAATGATTAAGGAGATGTTTGCCTCTACCGTGATGACTAAAGATCTGAAGAAATTCCAGCGCTCTTTAACTTGCAATCTGCCATTAAAAAGAGATGTTGAAGGTAAGGAAATTCTTCCTAAAGCAAAAGCAAATTACTTTTTAATGAGTTCTTCCGAAGTCCAAATATGTACTAAAGAAGTAGCAGAACTTGAAGCCTTAGGTCTCATACAAGTATCCGACTCACCCTTTTCTTGTCATGCTATGTATGTACCTAAAGTAGATGAGCGAGGTGTAGAATTACCAAAAAAATGACTTGTAGTTAATTACAAACCCCTCAATGATTGTCTGGTAGATCATAGACACCCAATTCCAAGTAAAGACCATATTTGGCAAATTATTCAAGGAAGCCATGTGTATTCAAAGTTTGATCTAACCAAGGGTTATTGGCAAATTAGTCTTCGTGCTGGAGATTACTATAAAATAGCCTTCTCAGTTCCCCAAGGTTTATATGAATGGACTATTTTACCCTTTGGTATTAAAACGGCTCCCTCTATCTTTCAACAGAAAATGGATATCCTATTCAGACCATATGCTAAGTTTATTCAGCCTTATATAGACGATATCCTAGTTTTCAGCCAAACTATGGCCGATCATCTTGACCACCTCCGAACATTTCTCTCTGTCTGTTAGCATAATGGTTTAGCTGTCAATCCTTCTAAGTCTCTTATCGGCGTTCCTGAACTTGTGTTCATCGGGATCAAGCTTCTTTCGGGGGGGAGAATGGAGGTTCAAGAACATATTTTGACCCGAATCAGAAATTTGCCTGTCACAAATGTCAAGGAATTGCAGAGATTTCTGGGTCTAGTAAATTACATCTCTGGTTTCTATTACAAATTAGCCGAAGATCACCTAGAATTGAATAAGCTTCTAGGAAAGAATCCACCACCATGGACTCCTCTACATGATAGATTAATCCAAAATATTAAGGATAAGTGTGCTAAGTTACCACCCTTGAAGTTACCTGGTCTAGGATATAAAATAGTGGAAACAGATGCAAGTGAACTTGCATGGGCAGGAGTACTCAGAGAACAGAAAACTCCAGAATATAATCCCAAGGATAAAGGTCAAATAGTCAAAACTGTCTCAGGGAGTTTTCATGCATCCGAGAAAGATTACCATAGCACACATAAGGAGATTCTTGCAGTTGTCAACTCCTTTCAAGCCTTCCAAATGTTCATAGCTGATAAAAGGTTTTTACTAAAAAGTGACTTGCAGAACCTCAGAGGATTCTTTAAAAAAGAGTCTCGCAACAAAGTTGTGAGAGGTCGGTTATTAAGGTGGGCTCAGCTTTTATGTACTTACGAATTTGATTGTATTCATATTCCAGGAGCTGAAAATATAGTAGCTGATTTTGTATCAAGAGAAGGCCATACACCAGAACCAGAAGCAGAAGGAATCGACAGACAGGCAAAAGGTAAGGTAAGAGTCATGCACATTCACATCCGAGAACAACGATGGCACGAACTCAGTCGTACTGAATGGAGCACTAATCCATTCCCAAGGAGAGATCTTCACAACTTCAGAATGGCTAACGATTTCCTATATGATCGTTTCAAAATGTTGAAAGCCAAAATGTTATTGACATCTCCAGGTTTGTGGACTGAAACACCCTTTTTCCAATTCTCAGCTGAAGCAGAACCAGTAGATCCTGACATAGGACATATTCTTAATAACTGGTGTGGTGATTTCAGTCTCCCCTTAAGTTTCAATAATCCAGTCATTGGTAAGCCAGAGGAATGGTTAAATTTTGAAGATGGTAAAGATTTAATTAGAGATCTATTCTCTGGACCTTATCCCCCTGCTGAGAATCTTAATTTTCATAGTACAACAGCTTATACAGGATGTATCTTTCGTCTAACTTTCAATTCAGGAGAAGATACAACTCTCAGCAGATATTTGGCACAGCACTATGGCCCTTGTGGACTTGAATCTGTTTTCGAGCATTGGACTGTGAAAAATAGAATTAGATATTTCTATGCTCATCAGGTGCCTATCTGGATTCATGTAAAAACTTACAGAATGAATGAGGCAACACCTCTGTCCATGACCAGAGGTATCTATGGACCATATAAACTCAAGGTGATGACCATCATGTGGAAAGAAGGAGAACCCTAGTTAATGACGGGATGCCTTCCACATGCCTCCACTTAGACCTGTTACAATTGTGAAGATCACTCAGCTGATGATCCAAGGGTTCCACCCAGCCAACCGACAAAAACATGTTACCATCCCAATAAAGCCTTTTGCGAGAAGTGCGCCTGGCATCATAATGAAGATTTGTCATCTGACAGCACGGGGTCTTAGCTAATAAGTGGGCTTGTCACTTATCGAGGAATCTTATCTCCTCGTGATTAAAGATAAGGCGTGGACCCTACCACGTTGTAAAGGGGTTATCTCACAACCTTATCGTGAGACCAAGTTATTCCTCTTGGGCCCAAAAGGAACGTCCTGTAATTATCGTTGGTCGTGTCGGTTGTGTCCATCTTATCTTGTTCACGAGTATTTGGGTCCCACCAGAAGAATTTCTTCACATGGGATGCTCTCCGGATAAGATGCTGCTTCGTGTCCTCTTCTCATTGATGGATCTCACAGAATTATGAAGTCGGGGTTAAAAGATCTGCCTGCTCTTCCCAATAAAAGGGTGACCGGGCCGCCTGCATTCTTCAAGCAATTCTTGGCGAATGAAGTGAATGCGAAGAATTTCAGTCTTGAATCTTAGTCTTAAGTCCCTTGTAAGTCTGTAGTAAAGTCAGTAATGTCAGTAACTTCCATAGAAGTTAAAGTGTTGTAAAAGCTTTAAGCTTGTCTGTAATACTCTATAAGTCATGAATGTCATAGCGAGCATTGTAAAAGATGAACATATCTGTAAGCTTCCTGCATGTTGTTAATGAAAATAGATCTACTATTCATATAAGAGCACGATATTGTGTTGCACATTGTGTTTGTCTATTGCAGCTTAAATTTGGTATCAGAGCCTCAGGCGACGATATTGTTGTCTGTTGTTTACGTTGTTGTCTAACGTTAACTCCTTCCAATTCTCAATATCTGTAAAGCTCCTTTATTGTCTCCCTATATTGACTCAGGCCGTCATAAGTGTTGTAAGTCCCGATTGGTAAGTCCCGTCAAAGCCGTGGTTGGCGTTAGGGCAGAAGGGCAGTAATCTGGTCTTTAGAGCACAAGTTCGAGCGAAGTTCGAGCGCAGATGGATCCCTCTTCTTCTTCTCAAGTGAAGGACAACAGTCATTCTGACATGACTGCAGAGCGTAACTCAGAGGTTAGGTTTACCAACTTTTTTGCAAATAATGAAAGTTGTTTCAGTACTGTGTCTGAGTTTGGTAACTGTATAGATAATATAGAAAATTATGCAGTAGCTCCTGTTGAAGAGAAGCCTTTTAAGGTTCCTAAGATTCCCGCACATGAGATATATAGAGACATACCTAAGAATGTTATAGATATGTTTAATAATAAGTCCATAGGTCTTAGAGACTGGTTCAGGAATAAGTCTTCACTCAATTGTCATGTTAAAAGATCTGCCTGCTCTTCCCTATAAAAGGGTGACCGGGCCGCCTACATTCTTCAAGCAATTCTTGGCGAATGAAGTGAATGCGAAGAATTTCAGTCTTGAATCTTAGTCTTAAGTCCCTTGTAAGTCCGTAGTAAAGTCAGTAATGTCAGTAACTTCCATAGAAGTTAAAGTGTTGTAAAAGCTTTAAGCTTGTCTTTAATACTCTATAAGTCATGAATGTCATAGCGAGCATTGTAAAATATGAACATATCTGTAAGCTTCCTGCATGTTGTTAATGAAAATAGATCTACTATTCATATAAGAGCATGATATTGTGTTGCACATTGTGTTTGTCTATTGCAGCTTAAATTTGGTATCAGAGCCTCAGGCGACGATATTGTTGTCTGTTGTTTACGTTGTTGTCTAACGTTAACTCCTTCCAATTCTCAATATCTGTAAAGCTCCTTTATTGTCTCCCTATATTGACTCAGGCCGTCATAAGTGTTGTAAGTCCCGATTGGTAAGTCCCGTCAAAGCCGTGGTTGGCGTTAGGGCAGAAGGGCAGTAATCTGGTCTTTAGAGCACAAGTTCGAGCGAAGTTCGAGCACAGATGGATCCCTCTTCTTCTTCTCAAGTGAAGGACAACAGTCATTCTGACATGACTGCAGAGCGTAACTCAGAGGTTAGGTTTACCAACTTTTTTGCAAATAATGAAAGTTGTTTCAGTACTGTGTCTGAGTTTGGTAACTGTATAGATAATATAGAAAATTATGCAGTAGCTCCTGTTGAAGAGAAGCCTTTTAAGGTTCCTAAGATTCCCGCACATGAGATATATAGAGACATACCTAAGAATGTTATAGATATGTTTAATAATAAGTCCATAGGTCTTAGAGACTGGTTCAGGAATAAGTCTTCACTCAATTGTCATGTTAAAAGATCTGCCTGCTCTTCCCTATAAAAGGGTGACCGGGCCGCCTGCATTCTTCAAGCAATTCTTGGCGAATGAAGTGAATGCGAAGAATTTCAGTCTTGAATCTTAGTCTTAAGTCCCTTGTAAGTCCGTAGTAAAGTCAGTAATGTCAGTAACTTCCATAGAAGTTAAAGTGTTGTAAAAGCTTTAAGCTTGTCTTTAATACTCTATAAGTCATGAATGTCATAGCGAGCATTGTAAAAGATGAACATATCTGTAAGCTTCCTGCATGTTGTTAATGAAAATAGATCTACTATTCATATAAGAGCACGATATTGTGTTGCGCATTGTGTTTGTCTATTGCAGCTTAAATTTGGTATCAGAGCCTCAGGCGACGATATTGCTGTCTATTGTTTACGTTGTTGTCTAACGTTAACTCCTTCCAATTCTCAATATCTGTAAAGCTCCTTTATTGTCTCCCTGTATTGACTCAGGCCGTCATAAGTGTTGTAAGTCCCGATTGGTAAGTCTCGTCAAAGCCGTGGTTGGCATTAGAGCAGAAGGGCAGTAATCTGGTCTTTAGAGCGCAGGTTCGAGCGCAGATGGATCCCTCTTCTTCTTCTCAAGCGAAGGACAACAGTCGTTCTGACATGACTGCAGAGCGTAACTCAGAGGTTAGGTTTACCAAATTTTTTGCAAATAATGAAAGTTGTTTCAGTACTGTGTCTGAGTTTGGTAACTGTATAGATAATATAGAAAATTATGCAGTAGCTCCTGTTGAAGAGAAGACTTTTAAGGTTCCTAAGATTCCCGCACATGAGATATATAGAGACATACCTAAGAATGTTATAGATATGTTTAATAATAAGTCCATAGGTCTTAGAGACTGGTTCGGGTATAAGTCTTCACTCAATTGTCATGTTGCAGAACTTTCTCATGTTGTCAAAGGAGGAAATGAAGGAAAATTAAATATTTTCACTGATGAATTGGTTAAGAAGTTTAGAAAGAAAGCTCTTGAAAGTAAAAAGAATCCTCAGTTTATGCATCTATCATAAATCAGAATAGGCATATGTGGACACTATAGAAAAGGATTGCCTATTATAGTTTTAATGATGTTAAAAGATGCAAGGTTCTATAAGCTTTCCCATTCCTTACTAGGTGCAAGTTGTGACTCAATGGCCAAAGGTCCTATCTTTGTCGACTGTCTGTTAGACTATCCTGTAAGTCTTTTAGATGGTAACCTCAAGGATGTTTTAGAATATAAATTCAAAACAATGAACTGATTCATGAAGCAGGATTCAGTTGATCATTCACTGGTCTTTCTAGTTCATTACAGGTTATATGATAAGGTCATACCCTTAATGGTTAATCCTAGAAACCCACATGAAAGAGGTCTAGATGGTCTGTCAACTATCTGGAGTTCTTCTAGTAACACTGCTAAGTTAACAGCCCCAAAGATTGTAAAGCATAAAGATATCAAAATGCCAGAAGAATGGGCTATGGAATTATGGGAACAAGATAATATTACTGAGGTTGAACGAGCAAAGAATCCCCAGCTGAGAGGAATCTCACTGGAAGAAATAGATGATCAGGCGGTTATAAAGTTTGGAAGTACTGGCGTCAGGTCTGCCCGACCCTTGATGAAAGGAACCTCATCCACTTCCAAAGACTTAACCAGGGATATACCCTTCAACTATAATAAGCCTTCAACATCTGTTTTGCCTAAAACTCAAAGTGTTCGTTTGCAACCCTCTCAGGGTTTTGAAAATCTATTCCGAATACCTGTAGCTACCCAACAGTCATCCTTTCAAAACAAAACTAGTAAGCCCCATTGCAGTCATTCCAAATATTCCATATTGCAAAATGGTTTATACCAGTGTGAAGATTGTTCATTTGTCTTCCCACCTCAAACTGCAAAGCTTAGGATGATGAGTAGCGTAAAAATGTTTTTAGAATATTCTATTGCTATGCCAGAAAATAGTATCTCAGTTATAGATACTCAGGTTGTGAATAACCCTGGTGGTGCTTGTACTATACCAGGCCGTATTCTATCATTTTATGATTTCATGTTGTTAGATACATCTGGCAAGTATAAAGCAAAATGCTGGCCTTTACATGTCACTCCTTTGGGTGACAATGCCCCAAGTCAAAGCCACTTATTAAATTGGGCAAATCTTTGTCTTAGGAAATCTCTTCTACTACAAGAAGATCGCCGTATTTGGTATGATCTTGAAGCCGTTAAGAATGAAAAGAATTTCCAGAGTTTACAGGCTAATAGCCACACTCTGATTTCCACTCTTGAAATAATCGAAAAAAGGTTAACCCAGGAATGGAAAGATAAAGTGGAAACTGGACTTCGTGAATTAAAAGAAGAATATTAGAGTTTCAAGACTCAAGTGGAAATTTGGAAAATTCAAAGAGAAGCAGCTATGGAAAGACAAAGAGATTTATTACTCAAGGTCAGACAAGAAATCAAAGCAGATTGTGACGTCCTCAGTTCACAGTTAGGAACAACCAATGTCCAAATCCGACATAATGGACAAAGGTTACAAGAGATTTCTGAAGAGGTGCATTCTCTTACAGCCTCTCAGATAAGAATTGCAGATTCACTCCAGGTTGAATCTCAAGAAACTAGGGAAGCTATTTCAGCAGAAGCTAATTCCATCCACGTAGCTATGCGCAGATCTGCTGCTGAACGAGCTGTTAAGTTTAAGAGTTTTCCTAGTAATGCCTCTTCATACCTTCAAGCACAGTATAAAGGTCCTTGTCTCCATACTCAGGTTCCTCCTACTCCTGAGCCTTTTAGATATGATCTTGCCAGTGGTCAGCTAGTCTCAACCTAGCCCCCTACGTCTGAGGTTCCTGTTTCTCAAGCTATTCCTCCTCCTCAGGGGACTGTGTTAATGGCCCGGGGGTCAGGTGCATTTCCATATCCAACTAATGATCCATTTAAAAATTTGAAGAAGTGGAAAATGCTAGAGGCATTTCCATATCCAACTAATTGACAGATCAGCATATTGTTGCAAGTATGAGGTGAGCCATTGTTGTCATTGATGTCAACATACTCATACTGCATTGACAAGAAGGATTTAATGAGCTTTGTGCTGAGGATATTGAGAAAATTAGCCTCAGTCAGGAACAGTGAAGAACAGTGATGAGAAGAAGGTAAATATACTGTATAGGATGAGAACCGGAGGATGCGGATTAAAGGGTTAGTAGATATGAGTCTTGAGATGCTACAGTTAAGATTTCAGAGGTCCGCATGAAGCTCTGAAGGAGTTATGGCTGCCGGTATAGAACCGGGTCCGGCAAGTATCCGGAGGTGACAGAGGATCACAAAAAGGTCCGGTGAGGTCCGGAATTGTATTATCATAATCTGCGGATTGGAAGGAGTGTTTTAGATGTCCTTGTGATGTGTCATCCTGATTTGTGTGTGATTTGGAGGTCCGGAAGTACCTCCTGCATTATGACAGTGGCGACAGACTGTGTTCTTGAAGTTCCGATGAGGAAGACAAGAGATTCCAGTAAGCAGAGGAAGTGCGGATGTATCCGGACATTCAGACAGACTTGTGAAGGCTCCTGAATCATGTTTAGGTTGTGTTGTTGGTCCGCATTGATGGTAGAGCCCGGAATTGAAGTTATTCTTCCGGATGAAGTTATTGCTCTGTTTAGCCGACCGGATGAGTTGTTCATCCTGCGAATGTTCTTGTGATAGCCGACCGGATGTGTTATTCATCTTGCGGATACTCCTATGGTTGTTTGCTGACTTAGATGCTTGTTCCTAAGTCGATGTCTTGTATAAATAATGATTTGTGAATTCATTTCAGTGAGGGAGTATGTGGATGAGTATGGTGTAGCGAAGAAAGGTGCGAAAGGCAGAGCAGAGATTGTTGGGCTTAATTGGAACTGATCCGGACATGGTAGAGATGTCATTCTCCAGTTCAAGACTGTGATTTTTATCACTCTGTAGACAGTGTGTCTCCTTGTAGGCAGTGGGCCTCTTTGTGAGCAGTGTGCTCGGGCAGTGAGCCCTTATTGGCATGTGCCATTCATTTTTCTTTATTCTTCTAACAGAGAATAATTCTTGGGTTAATCACCCCGTGGTTTTTCCCTTAACCGGGTTTTCCACGTCAAAATCTTGGTGTTCAATGTGTTGATGCTTATCTGCTCTTGTGTTTATGTATTATGCTTCCATGAATGATTATTTGATATGCTGCTAACTAACAACAGAGAATTAAGTGTTTGAAAGAGAACAAGTTCTATACAACTGATTCACCCCCCCCCCTCTCAGTTGTATGCCCTAGATCCAACAATTGGTATCAGAGCCAAGTTCCTCTGATAGGAGCTTAACCGCTTGAGGTGATCCAGGATGTCGTCATACAAGAAGGATAGTCCGAAGTTCGATGGAACCAACTTCACTCTCTGGAAAGGTCGCATGAAGTGTCATCTGGAATGTATGGGAAAAGCATACTTGGCTATGATTTCAAAACCATATATACCCCCACAAGGTGGTCCGACAACTCCTGATGAAACCACAGAAGCTGAAAATAATCTGCGGACCAAGGAAGCTCTTCTAAGCGCATTGAATGACTCAGATCTCTCGAATGTCATTGACCTACCAACTGCATATGAGATCCTAACTAAACTGGAACTTCTGTATGAAGGAGATGAGTTTGTCAAAAGTGCAAGGTTGCAAAGTCTGAAAGGGAAATTTGAAAGATTGAAAATGAGAGATGATGAAAACATTACTACCTTTATGCCAAGAGTAAATGAGCTGGTATGTGGAATCAGAAATGCTGGTGGAACTCTAGATGAAAATGAGATTGTCTGCAAAATCCTAAGATCCCTTCCTGCTGCCTACAAAATCAAAGTTGCTGCCATTGATGAATTCAGAGCCCACACAACAGTCACAAGAGAACAACTAGCTGGCAAACTAGCTGCATTCGAAATGACCGAGTTTGGAGATGATCCTCCCAAGACTGAATCTGCTTTCAAAGCCAGTGCCTATGTGAAAGGCAAACAGAGATTTGATCCGGGTGAAAACTCATCAAGGAAAATGTCATGGTATGATCAAGCAAGAAGAGACATGGAAGAAGAAGAAGCAGAAACAGCTCAACTTGAAGCCCTCATTGCAAAGAGACTGCCAAGAGGATCCGGTAAGTATGAAGGAAAACTACCCTTTAAGTGTTTTAACTGCAATAAGATTGGTCATTTTGCCTCAAGATGTCCGGAGAGATCTGCAAGATCTAATACTCACAGACAAAGGTTTCAAAAGAATTGCTATTATGTTCATGAAGAAGATGACAATGAAGGAGTAACAGATGATGAATCAGATCCAGGAAGCAAATCCGGAAATGAGTGGGTGTTTATAGCCATCAAGGAAGAAGATTCCTTGCTCTCTGAATCTGTCAATCACAAAGTTGTTGAAAAAGCCTTGGCTGCTCAAGTGGAAGAAAAGGATGATTGGGTTATTGACAGTGGATGCTCTCACCATATGACTGGTGACAAGAATAAGTTCTTAGACTTGGAAAGATATGAAGGAGGAATGGTAAAGTTTGGTGACAATTCTGCTGGCAGAATCAGAGGTAGGGGAACTATTTCCTTTGATGGTAAGAGCAAAACAGGTAATGTACTATATGTTGAAGGATTGAAGCACAATCTTCTCAGTGTTGGTCAGTTAGTGGACAAAGGCTATGATCTCCGGTTCAAGAATGGAAAATGCAGAATCTTTACAAGCTCCGGAACTGAAATTGCATCCGGTACTCAGACAAGAGGTAACATCTTTCATCTGGTTGGTTCAAATAAAAGTTGTTTGTTTGTTCAAATTGATCAGAGTTGGTTATGGCATAGAAGAATGTGTCATGTAAATTTTGATAACATCATCAAAATAAGCAATACTCAGGCTGTGAGAGATCTTCCAAAGTTAATAAAACCTACAAACAGTGTGTGTAAAGAATGTCAGTTAGGCAAACAAAGCAGAGTCTCTTTTAAAAGCAAAGATCAGTCTTCTACCGGATTGTTGGAATTAGTACATACTGATCTATGTGGTCCGACAAGAATCAAGAGTCAGCAAGGTGATAGATATTTCATGTTGTTAATTGATGATCATTCCCGGATGATGTGGGTTACCTTTCTAAAAGAAAAATCAGAAGCTTTTGAGAAGTTCAAAATCTTCAAAGCTATGATGGAGAATCAAACCGGATTGAAACTAAAGTGTCTAAGGTCTGATAGAGGTGGTGAATTTACATCTGGTGAATTCATTGACTTTTGTGAGAAACAGGGTATAAGGAGACAGTTGTCTGCTCCTAAGACTCCACAGCAGAATGGAGTAGTTGAGAGAAAGAACCGGACCATCCAGGAAGCTGCTAGGACAATGATGTTGGAAGCAAATGTTCCTCAAATGTTTTGGAAAGAAGCTATCAGCACTGCAGTCTACACTCTCAATCGAGTTCAAATCAGAAACAACACCGGTAAGACCCCCTATGAACTTTGGTTTGGCATCACTCCTACTGTGAAATATTTCAGGGTATTTGGTAGCAAGTGCTATATTAAAAGAGATGAAGATCTAGGAAAGTTTGATGCTAGAAGTGATGAAGGAATTTTCTTGGGCTACTCCACTCAAAGCAAAGCATATCGGTGTTACAATAAGAGATTGAGGAAGATGATAGAAAGTACCAATGTAAAGGTTGATGAAGGAATTGAGAAACCTTCAAGATTTTATGAATTTGATGAAGATGACCAAGATAGTGTTCAAGGAACTCAATCCTCTCCGGTGAAACAGAGTCAGCCTGATCCGGTAAATCAGGAAGAAGAGTTAGGTTTAAATGAGCCTGATCAAGAAACAGTAGTACTGGATACTCCCAAAATTCCAAGGTATGTAAAACTAAATCACTCTGAAGATCAGATCATAGGTGACAGAAGCAAAGGTGTACAAACTAGAAGGAATATTGCTCAAGATCAGAATGAATGTTGTATGATTTCAAGGATTGAACCTAAAACAATAAATGAAGCCTGCAATGATGAAAATTGGACCAAAGCAATGGAAGATGAACTGATGCAAATTGAGAAAAATCATACTTGGGATCTTGTTCCCAGACCTAGAGACAGGAATGTAATTGGAACCAAGTGGGTCTTCCGGAACAAACTAAATGAAGCTGGTGAAGTAATCAGAAACAAAGCTAGATTGGTCTGCAAAGGCTACTCTCAAATAGAAGGAATTGACTTTGAAGAGACTTTTGCTCCGGTAGCAAGAATTGAAGCAGTCAGATTACTTCTTGCATTTGCTGCCTTCAAAGATTTCAAGGTATATCAGATGGATGTCAAGTCTGCCTTCCTAAATGGTGATCTGGAAGAAGAAGTCTACATTGAACAACCGGATGGATTTCAATTGTCTGATAATAATGATATGGTCTGCAAGTTGAAGAAAGCTTTGTATGGATTGAAGCAAGCCCCAAGAGCATGGTATGAAAGGTTGGATAAGCATCTTGTGCAGATTGGATTCAACAAAGGTACTGCTGACAGCAACTTATATTTCAAAATTGATCATGAAAACATTCTGATTGTTGAAGTGTTTGTGGATGATATCATTTTTGGAGGTAGAGATAGTATGTGTAAAACTTTTGCAAATCAGATGAAAAGTGAGTTTGAAATGTCTATGCTTGGTGAAATGAATTTCTTCTTGGGTCTGCAAATTACTCAAACAAAAGAAGGGATCTTCATTTCTCAGACCAAATATGTGAAAGAATTGTTAAAGAAATTTGGTATGGAAGACTCAAAGCCTATGAACACTCCTATGGCAACTGGATGTAAGTTAAGCAAAGATGATGATTCTCCAAAGGCAGATCAGACAAAGTATAGATCAATGATTGGTGGATTGTTGTATCTCACTCAAACTAGACCAGATATAATGCAAGCTGTTGGTCTTGTGGCAAGATTCCAGGCTGATCCTAGAGAATCTCATGTTATGGCAATCAAAAGAATTTTTAGATACTTGAAAGGGACAGTTGAGTATGGTCTATGGTATCCTAGAGATCCGGATTTTTCTCTTCATGCTTACACAGATGCAGATTGGGCAGGAGATGTGGATGACCGGAAGAGCACTAGTGGTGGAGCATTCTTTTTGGGGAAGAGATTGGTTTCTTGGCTAAGCAAGAAACAAGATGCAATATCTCTGTCTACAACTGAAGCAGAATACATTGCAGCAGCAGGTAGTTGCACTCAAATCTTGTGGATGAAGCAGATGCTAAGAGACATCAAAGTTGAATATGAGGAGCCTATCACAATTTTCTGTGATAATTCAAGTGCAATTAATATTTCCAAGAATCCGGTATTGCATTCTAAGACTAAGCACATATCTATCAAATTTCACTTTTTGAGAGAACAAGTAAACAAGGAAGAAGTCAGATTGGAGTATGTTCCCTCCAAGGATCAGATTGCAGATATCTTTACAAAACCTCTTCCCAAGGACTCTTTTGATTATCTCCGGGAGAAGTTAGGGGTCATGGCCCCTCCGGTGATGAACTAAGATGCACTGATGTGCATCAGTCCGGTGGCTATCACAGTCATATCTTGTGATCCGGACTAATGGGGAGCTGCAACTAAGGGGGAGCAGCTGGTATTATTCTGATGCATGAGAGTTGCAAGTATGAGCCCTTTGCCATTGATGTCAAAGGGGGAGAGAAGACATGTGAAAAACAAGTGGTTGATGATCAAAGGGGGAGCAGCAAAGGAAGATATGTGAGGAGTTGTTGTTGATAGGGGGAGCTGTGACAGAAAAGAGAAGTTCTTGTCTTGATGGTTTTTCACATCATATGTTGCCATCAATGACAAAGGGGGAGATTGTTGCAAGTATGAGGTGAGCCATTGTTGTCATTGATGTCAACATACTCATACTGCATTGACAAGAAGGATTTAATGAGCTTTGTGCTGAGGATATTGAGAAAATTAGCCTCAGTCAGGAACAGTGAAGAACAGTGATGAGAAGAAGGTAAATATACTGTATAGGATGAGAACCGGAGGATGCGGATTAAAGGGTTAGTAGATATGAGTCTTGAGATGCTACAGTTAAGATTTCAGAGGTCCGCATGAAGCTCTGAAGGAGTTATGGCTGCCGGTATAGAACCGGGTCCGGCAAGTATCCGGAGGTGACAGAGGATCACAAAAAGGTCCGGTGAGGTCCGGAATTGTATTATCATAATCTGCGGATTGGAAGGAGTGTTTTAGATGTCCTTGTGATGTGTCATCCTGATTTGTGTGTGATTTGGAGGTCCGGAAGTACCTCCTGCATTATGACAGTGGCGACAGACTGTGTTCTTGAAGTTCCGATGAGGAAGACAAGAGATTCCAGTAAGCAGAGGAAGTGCGGATGTATCCGGACATTCAGACAGACTTGTGAAGGCTCCTGAATCATGTTTAGGTTGTGTTGTTGGTCCGCATTGATGGTAGAGCCCGGAATTGAAGTTATTCTTCCGGATGAAGTTATTGCTCTGTTTAGCCGACCGGATGAGTTGTTCATCCTGCGAATGTTCTTGTGATAGCCGACCGGATGTGTTATTCATCTTGCGGATACTCCTATGGTTGTTTGCCGACTTAGATGCTTGTTCCTAAGTCGATGTCTTGTATAAATAATGATTTGTGAATTCATTTCAGTGAGGGAGTATGTGGATGAGTATGGTGTAGCGAAGAAAGGTGCGAAAGGCAGAGCAGAGATTGTTGGGCTTAATTGGAACTGATCCGGACATGGTAGAGATGTCATTCTCCAGTTCAAGACTGTGATTTTTATCACTCTGTAGACAGTGTGTCTCCTTGTAGGCAGTGGGCCTCTTTGTGAGCAGTGTGCTCGGGCAGTGAGCCCTTATTGGCATGTGCCATTCATTTTTCTTTATTCTTCTAACAGAGAATAATTCTTGGGTTAATCACCCCGTGGTTTTTCCCTTAACCGGGTTTTCCACGTCAAAATCTTGGTGTTCAATGTGTTGATGCTTATCTGCTCTTGTGTTTATGTATTATGCTTCCATGAATGATTATTTGATATGCTGCTAACTAACAACAGAGAATTAAGTGTTTGAAAGAGAACAAGTTCTATACAACTGATTCACCCCCCCCCTCTCAGTTGTATGCCCTAGATCCAACACATATATCCTACTGTGCTTTTCTACCCTCCTAGTTTTTGGGTTGTAATTCCTTGCACAATCTATCACCAGCTCAGGGGTTTCCATAGAGTATGGGAAACCATCTACATTCCACATTCCTGATATGAAGATGGCATCTAGCAGGGTGCTGTTGTTTTTCTCATCACTCATTTTGGCTGACCATGCAGCCAGATCCGTATTCCCTTGGTGTGTATCAGTGATGGCTCCATACTTGAACTGGACACCCTCATGATGAGCAAACATAGGCTTCGAGAATTCAACCTCTAACATAGCTAATCTTTTATCTACCATGAGTGCCTGTAATTACACAACTTGGTCTTACAATTGATACAATATACGAGCATGCATATATGTTACATGTCTATTATTCATCATGCATACTATTATTCTTTCCCTATTTCATTTATCCTGACATGCATAATTTGAAGTTTCAAACCAAAGACCCCATAGTACCTGAATATCCAGAACATGACAACAAGAGGGTTTCAATTACTTACTTGATGTGCTTATCCTCTTACTTATACCCCAAATTATCCAAAAATGATCTTGATACTGCTAATAATCAATTTCTTCATTCTATTGTAAGCCACTTGCGTCAGGGTGTTGTTCGTCTGAAGGTTTGGAAGCTTTGCTCTCTGTAAAAACTGGTTTATCACAATGTAAATGTAAAATACCTTGTAAATTCACTTTTAACCCCTGAATCGGGTCACTTAGGGTAAAATTAGGGCAAATCTACCATAATCATTAAGTTTCTGCACGAAAACCTGCAGAGGTTTCCAGGTGTGAGCATTGCGTTAACCATTAGCGGGATATACCTACCATATTAATGAGCATTCAATGTCACGTGGTAAGGAGAGGAGGATGACCATTTGAAATATCAGGTGACATTTCAAAATATCATCCTCATGGAATATATGCTGTTATTTGACGGGTAAGTATCACAACCACCTAAAAATGACGTCCGCAGGTCGCGAACAGATAATTTATCGAATGATAAATTGGATCAAGGTGATATTTCGTAAGATGATTGATATTGAGAAATATGATGATGACTTACCTCCCCCCTTTATGAATATCAGGTTTGACCAAGATTTTGACCGTTCATAACTTTTGCATCCTAAGGAATACCAGGGTGATGTAAAAGGCAAACCTTCATGAAATTTAATACTCTTTCCAAATATGAGGTTAATGAAATGAAATATGAACCTTGACAAACTAACCTCATGATGATGACTTCCCTAGCCATTGTACAGGACTATCTGTATTGATTGAATTTTACCAGACCGCCAGCAAGAATAAAAACACAAGCAAAGCCAAAAAGTTGGGTCCCTATTTTGCCAAGTCAAAATGGGGCATGTTGTGTAACCACGCAACAAATATCTCTCTTTGAATCTTTTCAATGATGGCTACTCCAAATGTGGTTAAGATCACTGATAGGCTGTGCCCTAAGTTCAAGAAACATCCTTACAAATCCCTAGAAGTTGATCCCCTAGGTGCATTCTCTAGCATTCTGCATGGGGTTCTGCATGTAGAAGATGTTAGGGTATACATTCACACCAACATTGAGGAATTTGTGGAATCCAAGCTGATGGATATCTATCACAAGGAATTAATAGATGAAACATTTGAAATTAAACCCCAATACAAGGCTATCCAGGATAAGCATTTTGGACATTGCATCCATTTCCCCTATTTTGCAGAAGATGAATGGGTCTGATATGTTTTGAGTAGAATGCATGACAACTTCATATGGTTGATGAGGCCATTTAAGATCACAAAAGATGCCATTAGGGTGGTAATCAGATTGCACTCATCCAGTGGGTTGCCTACTCTCAAATCAGTCAAAAACCAAACTATAAGTGAGGCTACCAGATCAAAATTTGACAAGAGGGCAATGACAATAGAAGACATCATAGATCCAGATATCAAATTTGCCTCTATGATAATTGGTTACAAAATCTATCACTCCAATAGAGAGAATTCAGTATCCAAAACTACTATATATACTGCATATGAAATGCTAAGGAAAAATGTTGACTATGATCTTTGTGAGCTTCTCTTGAACCAATTGTTAGAGAATTTATAGAAAATAAAGAAGGATAAGTAGAATCCATTTAAGTACGGTGGCTTGATATTATGTCTATTCTTTTACTATACAAATGAGCTACTCGAATCCAATGGTTGGGTATGGCAAAATGATAGACAAGTTGCCATACAAATCAGAGATTATATGTATGGGCTTGGTGATGCTGAGGCACAAAGTACAACACTCTGGGGTTACTTCAAAAAATTCCAAGGCATGATGTAGGCCAGAGAGAGAATCCCCCAATCTCTAGTTGAAAAATACAAGGATACAGTGTGCTTCATGGTAGACACTGATCAATGCCTAACGGAGCCAGTGGAACCCAAAATAGTCTGGATTATGCCAATGGGCTATGAAGTAGATGAGAAAATCCTAGAGCTGCATATCCAACACTTGCTAAGCTAGCCCAAGGACTTTGAGGTAGAAAGGTTTGGAACCTTTCAAGAATTGAGTGTAAAAATTCATGTTGAACTGAGATAGCCTGAGATCAAGAGAAAGGTAAGGAGGGAAGTAGAAGAAGTTGCCAAGAGATATGGCATTTCCAAAGAGGCAATTGATGCAAATAGAGATAAAGTAGAAAGAGTAGAAAAAGAGAGACAAGAAGCAGAAAAAGAAAGTCATCCGGTGCAAGCTCCCTTCCAGACTAGATCCTCTAAGAGCTCTGCACCTACCACTTCTAAGAGCTCAAAAGCCTCAAAACTGGAAGAAAAGACATCCGATAAAGGAGAAAGGAGAACAAAGACAAAGGCCACAAGGTCATACACAAGCCACAAGGATGATGAAGAGACAGAGTCAGATGAGGAGGTTAAGAAAATGAACAAGAAAAAGAAAACTTCTGTGGAATCATCTGCTGGCAAAAACAAAGAAGAAGAAGAAGAATTTGTTGAAAGACCTTCACTTTCCATTGATGATGTCATCAAGGCAGTCATTGTGGATGGAAATTTGTAACCAATGAGAGAATTTTATGATGAATGTAGTGAAGCTGACTAGAAAAGCTTGCAAGATGCTACAGTCAGGTGTCTAAACATCTATAAAAAGAATTCATTAAAATCATATCTCTAATTCCCAAGAGCCTAGAGAAGGAACTTGAAATGAGAAAGAACAATGCTAAGGCAAAAGACCTAGTGATCTGGGAACAGATAGCTATTCAGCTCTATCCTTCCATCACTCCAAAACAAATGAACATGATCTTCAAGGATTGCAAGGATGAGTTACGGAGCAAAGCTAGAATGAACAAGCTTATGCTCAAAGAGACTGATCAGGTGGAAAAAGAGACTGAAGACATCCTTTAGAATGCATATAAATGATTCAATTTTTCTTATTATAGAGGACATATGTGATGAACCTTCTGCCATGGATGTCGAAGGATCAAGTGCATCAAAGGAAGATTCTACTGAGAAAATTGCAGAAGAGTCAAAGGAGATAGGTGAGGAGAAGACTAAGGACTTGGATTCCTCTATTCTAGAAGAGGAAGTCCATGAAGAAGTAAACATCTCTCTTCTGGATCCCCTAGAAGACTCCAGAATTGAAGGAGAAGTAAGAAAAGAGGATAAAGCAAGTCAAGAAGAGGAGAAAAAGGGAAGAAAAGAAGAACAAACAGATAAGATCCCGGATGATAGTTCTGAGGTGTGAAAAGAATAGAAGACTCTGTCTCCAGAAAGAGACACTACAGAAGTACTTAAAGACTTCCTGACCAAGGAAATAATGGAATTAGATGAATCAAAGTTGTTCCAAGTACCACTCAATTTTGATTCTCTTTCTCTGGTACAGACAATGAAGATAGCATCTTTTGCTCAAGCTAAAGCAAAAGAAAAACTTCTGAAGTCTCACATGGAAGATTGTGAGCTGATAAAGATTGTATCTAGTGTACTAGAACAAGATCATTCCATCCTTTCAGAAGGATCTTATAGCCTCTTCATCTAGTAATATGAAATCTCTTGTCAATTCTATTAGCACACATTTTGATTCTTTGGAGAAATCAACAGAAGAGAAAGTCTAGAAAGAGTTTTTGGGTAAGAGATTCTCTGAAGTATAGGGACTCATAGCAAATGATAGGAGAAATCTAGATATTGGGATAAAGAGCATAGAAAATGCTCTTAAAGATGGCGGAGAAATATACAAATTTTGTCTATCTTGGTCCACAGTGATAGCAGACATTGCCAAGAAGGTGGAAGAACAAGAGGGTAAACTGTTAAGTTTATCTCAAAATTTTGATCCTCTCACCTCATCCATAATGAATCAAGAATGCCAGGCTATTGCCACTATGAATGAGATAAAGAGGCTTGAGAAGGAGAAGAAGAATAGAATAAGTAGAATGAGTGAACTAAGAGGGATAATTATCCCTAAGTTAGAAGCAATGCATGAGGCTCTAACTGATGCTCAGACTATAGCCTGGACCAGTGATCTGGTAGACTTAAAAAGGGCAGAAGCTTTTACATTTTTGTTGAGTGACCACATTTCAATTTTGGATAGGATGAAGCAGAGTTGGCCAACATAATTTGTCCAGTTGAAAACCACTTTTGTGGATATACTTAAGCATATGTAAGTATAACATGTATATATACTTATGCGGCTATGTATAGGCTAATTTTTAGAAATTTTGGTGTGTAGATTCTACCCTTTGCCATTGATGTCAAAGGGGGAGTGAGGAGTAGTGAAAAATGTGGAATCTAGCTAAAGAGGAGTTCCAGTAAAAGTGTACATAAGATAGAGCATCAGCCAAGGGGGAGCCAATTATAACACTTAGTCATTTTTCACTAAGTGTTGCCATCAATGCTAAAGGGGGAGATTGTTGACAAGAGACACTGTGTGGCTTCATGAGTGTTGTCATTGATGGCAACAAAGTCCATCCCACTCATCTGCAGCACATGGTATGTCTATACCGGAAGTCAGATTGATGAGTATTTTGGTCTGGTGAACAAGAACAGAGCATGCAGCAAGGTCTAACAATCAGGTCTGGATCTCTCAGAGGAAGTATCTTAGAAAAGTGCAGACTTGGGGAAGTCAGTAGGAGTACCATGACTGCTACATTCCAGAGATTGAGCCTCCAGTGAAGAGAAAAGATATGAGCAACCAAGTGTTGGGTTCCTAACAGGCATAGCAGACTGAGGAAGAACCAACCGGCAGAGCATCAGACTTTAATCCAGATGAGAAATTGGTGGTGATCAAGCTACTTGAGGGATCATTCATAGTTGGCTGACATGCTTGATGACTTTTATGTCTATGTCCTTGATATGCATCACATAGTAAGCATGGATTTAGCTGACAGATCAGTATGTTGGGAAAATCTTTAGTATTCCGGATGCCGACTAGAAAGATGTTGAGATCCTTGATGCAGATATATATACTAGATAGATTACGATATGAAGTGGTGTGTGGTGTGTGATAATGTGTGAAGAAAGGTAGAGATAGGTGTGGAAGAAATAATACAAGTCCGGTATGTGACAGAACAACAACACTAAAGTAGAGGAAGAATGAAGTGCAGTAGATTAGTTTACTGAGCCTAACCGGAACTAAACCTTAGCATATGTGGATGCCTTTGATTAGTCCAAACACCTAGTTACTTTCTTTATACCTTGTAGACAATGAGTCTCTTGTAGGCAGTGAGCCTCTTGTGAGCAGTGTGCTTAGGCTATGAGCCCTAATTGGCAAGTGCCTTTTTGTACTTCTATTCTTTTAACAGAGAATACAATCTTGGGTTAGTCACCCCGTGGTTTTTCCCTTAACAGGGTTTTCCACGTAAAAATCTTTGTGTTATGTGTGTTGATTTCTCTTCTGCTCTCATGTTCATATATGCTCATATGTTTTGATACTGCATTAATTGTTAAAGCAGAAAAGAAAGTTAAATAATTTAGATAACTGATTCACCCCCCCTCTCAGTTATCCACCTTGTTTCCAACATATTCAACTATTAATTAAATAATTCAATTATTTAATTAATTCAATTTCATCATTTCTAATCATTTATCCATGTGTCTTCTATAATTAAATAATTAATCCTAATTGATTATTTAATTATTCATAATATTCCCTTCACTTGATTTATTCAAATAAATAAATCAATCCCATCAAAATCCCATTTCACATGATTAAATAAATTGGACAAATTTATTTAATTCAAATCCCATTCCACCTCACTATTTCTTCCAATTTAAAATTCAATTTTGTCTTGTAGTGATGAGGAAACCCTAATTCATCCTAGCCTTAAAGTCAACATGCAATCTGGGCCCTTCATTCAAATCCCTATTCTATAAAACACCTCATTCAACCCCATTTTCAACCCTTATGCTCTTAGTTCCATTTTCCTCTCTTAGTATGCAATCTCCAAAATCTTTCTTAACACACATAAGAGCTTCTCATGATTGTTGCATGAACTTGCAAATTTGAGAACCCAATGCAAGATGAGGAGGACAATGGATAGAAGTCATTACTAGCTTAGATTCTTAGTTTATTTCTATTTTGTTTGATTGATTTTCTAGGTGAGAATGCACTCCATTGGGAGTTAGGGTTAGCTATAGTTTGTTTTCTACATGCTTGTAGCTATTTTCCCTGTCTTCAATTGTAATACAGATTTTAAGTACTCAGATGCTTTTGAAATGCTGTCAGATTGAAGATTGAATGAGAGATTAGTGGTGTTGTTGTATTGTAAATCATTTTTAGATTAATACAAACATTGGGCCTCTTTCCTATGTGGATTTTTTTAACCCGAAAGGGTTTTCTCCATGTTAAACATTGTGTCATGTGTTCAATTTTCTGATTTTGCATTTATGTGAAGCATAGTTTTTTTTTTGTGTTACAATCTCAATTAATAACACAGTTAAAGATTGCAGAAATTTATATTGAATCAGATTTCAATTAAAGTAGTGTTGCTTTCATTTCTAACATTTGGTATCAGAGCCTGGCCAACTTTGACTCTTAGGTGGTAGTGTGGAAGCTGTAGCTGCAGTGGGAGATTTGGTTGTGTTTGTTTTGCAGATCTTGTGTTGATATTATGGATGCATCCACCATTGCATCAACCTCTCGATTGGACATTGAGAAGTTCAATGAAATGGGGTATGAGTTGTGGAAGCTAAAAATGGAGGATTGGTTGGAAGAAAGAAACCAATGTTTGGATGTCCAAAAATATAAGAAACCTGATGATGTCTCTTCAAATGAGTGGGAAACACTAGATAAGAAGGCATGGGGATCCATCCATTTGTGTCTTTCAGATTCTATGCTGCTAAATGTCACAAAGGAAGAGACTACACACAAGTTGTGGAATCGGTTGGGTCAGATCTATCAAGCCAAGAGTATGGTAAATAAACTTTATTTAAAACAAAAATTATTTTCTTTGAAAATGAAAGAGGGTGAGTCAGTTGCAGAGCATTTAAAATCTTTTAATTTGTTGATATGAGTCAGCTTGCTTCAGTAGATGTTGAAGTTGATGAGGAAGATAAATGTATCTTGCTTCTTTGTTATTTACCTAAATCATGGGAAAATGTCATTTTGGCTATCACTGCTAACCTCACATATCTGAAGTTGGATGCTCTTGTTGCAATTTTACTGGCACAAGAATTGAGGAAGAAGAGTTCGGATAGTTCAAGTGATGCTCTTAGTATCAGGGGAAGGTCTAAGGAAAGGGGACCTAGAGGAGATCAAAAAGGGGCTAAGGACAAGTCCAAGGGCTGATCTAAGACTCATGGTAAAAAGAATAGAGTTAAGTGTTGGAACTACGGTAAAAGGGGATATGTGAAGGAGTGCAAAAACCCTAAGAAACAGTGGGAGAGTGTTTTGGATAAGTCCTCAAATGCAGGTGCAGATGTTTTACTTTCTACATGTAATGTTGTTCCTAATGATCATTGGTTGGTTGACTCAGGATGCTCATTTCATATGACCCTGCATAAGGAATGGTTCTCCACATATGAAAAATATGATGGAGGTAATATCTACCTTGGTGACAACTCTTCATATCTGATTGTCAGGAAAGGAAAGGTATTGTTGTGTTTTAGTGATGGGAGGATTAAAACCCTCCCTAGTGTTTTGCATGTTCTTAGATTAGCTAGAAATCAGATTTCAGTTTCGAAGTTGAATGATTTGGGAATGTATGTGACATTTGACAACCATGGTTGCATATTTGTGAGAGGGAACTTAATGGCAGTGAAAGGGAAGAGATTCAAGAACTTGTTTAAGCTTGAAGCCACTACAGTTTGTAATGCCTCTTATGTTTTTGAGGCTTTTGAAAACTCTTTTTTGTTGTGGCACAGCAGATTGGGCCACACAAGCAATAATGTACTAAAAACTATTAAGAATAAACAATTTTTGGATGGTTTCTCTTATTTTGATGAGAACTTTGATTTCTGTGAGCGTCGTGTGTTTGGTAAACAAAACAGAAAAACTTTTCCTTTAGGAAGTAAAAGAGAAAAAGAGAAATTAGAAATTATTCATATGAATGTGTTTGGACATGTGGATAATGATTTTATTGGAAAATCTTATTATTTTGTTACCTTCATTGATGATGTATCTGGATTTACATGGATTTATTTTATGAAGCACAAATCTAAAGTTTTCACTAAGTTTAAGGATTTTAAAGTCTTAGTTGAAAACTAATCGAGATTGAAGATAAAAATATTAAGATCTAACAATGGAGTTGAATATTGTTCTAAGGAATTTGATGAGTTTTACAAGCATGCAGGTATTATTAGATAAAAGAAAACTCCATATACACCACAACAGATTGGTGTTGTAGAAAGGATGAACTGAACAATCATGGAAAGAGCTAGAAGTATGCTGAGTGATGCACAGTTAGATAAAAGTTTTTGGGCAGACAATGTGTGTATTTCTTTCTACTTGATTAACAGATATCATTGTAAGGCTCTTGATTCAACACCTTATGAAGTGTGGATAGGTAGGAAACCTTCTGTTTCACATTTAATGGTTTTTGGCTGTGAGGCTTTTGTTCATGTGCCAAAGGAAAAGAGATCTAAGTTGGATCCAAAAGATGAAAAGTGTACATTCATTAGATATGGTGATAATGTGAAAGGTTATAAGCTTTGGAATCCACTAATCCACAAGATTATCTTTTCTAGAGATATTATTTTCAAGGAATTTAAAGCTATTTTTGAAATTGAGCAACCAAAAGAAAAAGAAGAAAAGGTAAAGAGAGTGCACTTTGAGTTAGAGTAGCAAGATGTACCTTAAGAAGAAAAAAATTATGCATTGGGGGTGAAGAAGAAGATGAAGATTTGACTAGTTATAATGAAGATGAGTCTGTTGTTATAGAAGAAGTTGGTGTAGATGATCATGTAGAAGAACAAGTAGAGTCTCTTACTCGACCCTTGAGGAGATCCACAAGACAATGAAATCTAGTTGACAAATATAACCCACTAGATTTCCGTTGTGTATATGATTTATTGAGTACTAATGATGAACCTAGATCCTACAGGGAAGCTATTTCTGTAGATGATAGTGAGTCTTGGCAATTAGCCATGCATGAGGAGATGATGGCTTTAGACTCTTGTAACACCTAGGATCTTGTTTGTTTACCCAAAGGAAGAAAGGCCATAGTATGTAAGTGGGTCTTCAGGAAGAAGTTTGGAGCACATGGGTCATTGGAGAAGTAGAAGCCTAGACTGGTAGCCAAGGGCTACTCGCAAAGAGAGGGAGTTGATTTTGGTGAGATATTCTCTCCTGTTGCTAAATTGACTTCTATTAGATTTCTCTTATCCATTACTGCAGCTTATGATTGGGAGATTGAACAAATGGATGTTAAGACTACATTCTTGCATGGATATCTTGAAGAAGAAATTTATATGCAACAGCCTACAAATTTTGAGGTAAAAGGAAAAGAACATCGGGTTTGTAGGTTAAATAGGTCTCTTTATGGTCTGAAACAGTCCCTCAGAATGTGGTATCAAAATTTGACTCATTTTTTTAAAAATTAGGTTTTGTTACAAGCGAGGAGGATCGTTGTGTTTACATTTGTTGTGTTGATGATTCTATACTGGTTATTGCTTTGTATGTTGATGACATGTTGCTTTTCAGAAATACTAAGGGTATGATCAGTGAGCTTAAAGCCCAACTTTCAGGTGCATTTGAGATGAAGGATCTTGGTGCTACAAGGTATATTTTAGGAATGGAGATCAAGAGAGACAGAGTTAATAGAAAGCTTTGGTTGTCACAAAGTAAGTATGTGAATACTATTTTGCAGAGGTTTAGTTTGTAGAACTATAACCCGATTAGAGTTCCTTTACCCATTGGTACTAATCTTTCATTAGATATGCGTCCAAAGACTGAGGATGATTTTGAGGATATGTCTAATGTACCATATGCTAGTGTTGTAGGGAGTTTGATGTATGCAATGATTTGAACTAGACTAGATATTGCCCAAGTAGTGGGAGTTTTGTGTTAGGAACCCATGTTTAACCCTTCTCTTTACTTTGTTAGTATATTACTTTTGGATGCATATGCTTTGTAAGTCGTCCCGTGAACATATTACATTATCCCACATTCATGGGAAGTAATAGTTGTTTAGATTAGACTTAGTATATAAGTATGTGTTGCAGCCAATGAAGGCATCCACAAATTTATTGTATTGAGTTTGCTCAAAGGGGTTTGCCCCCTTAAAGTGGCCTAGGATAAATCAATTCCTTCTATGTTTCTGCTATTTCTATTATTTTGTACTTTTTTCATTATATTGTTGTAGGAGATTCCTCTCATTTGGTATCAGAGCACTTTCTTGGGCTCGCTAGGTGGAATTTCTACCAAATTATTTTTTTGCAGTGGCCTTTAGATGCTGTGATTTTTGCAGTAGTTCTTTCTTTTTCACATTTGTATTGTTCATTTCAATTGTAGGTTCAGATTAGGGAATATCCCTATCCACTTAACTATGGGAAGTGTCTAGGCATAGCCCTAAAACTCATTGTGAGGAGTACCACAGGAACCCCGAATTAGCTGGCCCATTGAGAGGACCTGCCGGTGAAAAGGGCAACGGCCCCTACCTGATTGACTAGTTCCCATCCGTGAGGTAAACCAAGAGCTGTCATTTATGGCAAAGTGGTTATCAGTTTTACCTGAGCCATGGAGTGAGGGTACTGCCCCAATACACAAGCTGTTAGACAACATTGGTGGTCGAGTGACTCCCTTGAATCTTTAGGAAGATGAACATACTTGGGGCCCAGATCTATTAACAACCAACAAATCACAAATTAAATCCATTCGTTTAGAGTAGTTTACAGATCATTTCCAATTTTTTGCCATATCTTCCTTTCTTTAGTTTCATTTCCTTTCAAAATTCACTGGAACCCTTTAAATTCCATTCTACATATTTCCTTCCTTGAGGACCATATCCCAAATTCCACTTATCGAAGCCAGAAATCCCACATTTGTCTATTTTTAGGGTTTGCCATAACTCCTTCAATTCTCACCCAATAGCCTTCAAATTTTGCCATAGTATTCATTTCATATTTTTGCTCCTTTGTCCCTCTTGGATAAATTTTCCCTTTCTTTCACCTCGCTTCTGAAATCCCCATTTTTTGTTCCCCTTTCCCTCAGAAAGTGTCTAAAACCTAGTCAAACCCCAATTACCCATCAGAGTTTTTCCCAAATCCAAATTTTCCTTTACTAAAAAAGTTTCTATTTTTGTTTTTCTACCCATTTCCAAAAAAAAACTCCTGGTTATGGTTGTCACCCGCGCAAGAGTAAAAAACATGGAGGATGAACTTGCAGCCCTCAAGACCAAACTCCAAGATCTGGATGAAAAAATTCTCGGCCTCAATCTTCAGTATTCAACCATGAATAATAGACAACAGCTAGAGTCTTTTGCAGACACTGGGTTTTCTTCTTCCGGTAATTTTCGTGGGTTGAAGCTTGATTTTCCTCACTTCAATGGTGATGATCCGACTGGATGGATATATCGGGTAGAACAATATTTCAATTTGCATAATACTTTTGATATCAACAAAGTCCCACTTGTATCCTTTCATTTTGAACATGAAGCCCTTCAATGGTTCTGTTGGTACATCAAGGCTCATGAAGAGCCAAAATGGACAGATTTTTGCAAACTCATTTTGCAACGATTTGACCCTAGTGCTTTGATGACTTCACAGGAGCACTCACTAAACTGTGCCAAATAGGCATTGTGAGAGAATATCAGATAGAATTTGAAAAATTAGCCAATCACATAGAGGGATTATCTGATGAATTCTTTAGGAGTTGTTTTGTCAGTGGTCTGAAGGATGCAATTCACTTTGAGGTTAAAATGTTCTATCCCAACACAATGATGGAAGCTGTAGGGTTGGCTAAGTTGGCGAAGGACAAGGTCACAACTCAACAACGATCCAAATCCAATTTTGTTCCATTCAGAAATACAGCTTCCCAACAACCTCAAATAACACTAGCTCCTAGAACAACTCCTATCAAGCATTTGACTGAAGCAGAGATGCGGGCACATAGAGAAAAAGGGCTTTGTTATAATTGTGATGAGAAATTCACTCAGGGACATTGATGTGTTGAGCAAAAGCTCTATCTCTTGGATGTGGATTCTCTACTTGAAACTAAAGTTTATGCAAATGCTCAGGATATAGTGGATGATCAAGTCGATAGTCAGCAGCTGTTTGTTGACCCTGCTTCTCAGGAAGACCACCCAGAGATCTCTCTCCATGCTTTACTAGGAGTCACCACCCCACAAAGCATGCGGGTCAAGGGTTACTTCAAGAAGCTCCCTCTGACAATACTCATTAATTCTGGTAGCACTCATAACTTCATTGATCCTCAGATCGCCAAACAGGCTAATTGTTTTGTCCATCCTTGCTCCAGCTTTGAAGTCATGATTGCCAATGGGTGCACATTACCTTGTAAAGGGAAGTGTCACAATGTGAGTGTCTCTATGGGAGATTATAACTTGCACTCCAACATGTTTGCCTTGCCCTTAGGCGGATGTGATGTGGTTTTGGGCACCCAATGGTTACACACACTTAGACCCATCTTATGGGATTTTGTTGAACTTTGGATGCAATTTTCAAGACAATGGGAAAAAACACACATTGAAGGGCTTACACCTAGGGTCTCTCAGCATCATAAGTTCACATCGCATAGAAAACATTCTTAAGAAGAATTCACATTGTGTCATCGCTTAGCTCCATTCCATTTAGATGCAACCATTAATGATCTCCACTACTCCTTTGGATCTACAACAAATTTTGGATAGGTATGCATGTGTCTTTGTCAAACTAATGGGATTGCCACCTTTATGACCAGAGGACCACCATATTCAGCTCCTTCCTGGAAGCGTTCCTCCCAACATCAGGCTCTACTACTACCCATTTCATCGAAAGATAGAGATTGAGATGCTTATTTGAGACTTACTAAAGCAAGGTATTATTCGCCCTAGTACCAGTTCCCTTTCTTCACCAATCCTTCTTTTCCAGCAAAAAGATGGGTCATGGCACCTTTGCATTGACTTCTGAGCACATGATCACATCACCATCAAGGATAAATTTCTGATTCCTATTGTTGATGAGCTTCTTGATGAGCTTCATGGCGCTCATTTTTTCTCCAAGTTGGATCTTCGTTTTGGGTATCACTAAATTCAGATTCATGAGGATGATATTCCTAAAATAGCTTTCTGCACACATGATTGCCACTATGAGTTTTTGGTCATGCCCTTTGCCCTCACTAATACTCCTTCAACATTCCAGGCATTGATGAATAAAAAATTCTAGCCCTACCTACAGAAATTCATTTTGGTCTTCTTTGATGATATCCTCATCTATAGTAAAACATGGGCTAAGCATCTCCAACATCTAGATCTTCTACTGCAACTTCTCTTTGATCATCATCTCTGTGCAAAATAGTCTAAATGTGTTTTTGGCCAGGAGGAAGTGGAGTATCTCAAGCATAGTGTTTCAGCCCAAGGGGTTTGAGTGTATCCTACAAAAATAGATGCCGTGAAAAATTTGCCTCATCCTCAGACACTCAAGAGCCTCTGTGGTTTTTTGGGGCTGACTAGCTACTATTGCAAGTTTGTCAAGGATTGCAGGAAGATTACAACTCCATTAACAACTATGTTAAAAAAGGATGCTTTTCTCTGGACACATGCTGCTGAGTGTGCATTTGAAAAATTCAAACAAGCTATGTGTACTACACCTGTTCTAGCTATACTAGATTTTTCCAAGGCCTTCACCATTGAGAGTGATGCTTGCAGCAATGGAATTGGTGTTGTTCTCCTTCAAGAAGAACAACCCATTGCGTTCACCAACAAAGCCCTTTCTAGCAAGAATTTAGTACTCTCTACATATGAGAAGGAAATGATGGCTATTTTGCATGCAGTATAGAAGTGGTAGCCATACCTACTAGAGAATCATTCTTGCATCAAGACTGATCACCAGAGTCTAAAATATTTTTTGGAACAACAAGTCTCCTCCCCAGCACAACAGAAATGGGTCAGCAAACTCATGGGTTATGACTATGAGATCACTTACAAGAAGGGTAAGGACAATATTGTGGCAGATGCTCTTTCTCACACATTTGATGACCAAGCTTCCCTTTCAGCTATTTCTATGCCTATTCCAAATTGGTTGGAATCTGTCCAACAGGGCTATGTTAATGACTCTTCATTATCTCAAATCATTCAACAATTGGCCACTAACCCCTCTGCTGTACTGCATTACTCTTGGGATGGTGCTTCTCTACGATACAGGGGCCATCTAGTGCTTCCCCAGAGCACAGATCTTCAGTAGGCTATCTTTTATGAACTCCATGCTTCTCCATCGGTAGGGCACTCTAGATTCCTCAAAACTTATGAGTAGGCATGGCGTAACTTCTTTTGGAAGGAATGAAAAGGTCAATTCAATATATGGTGGCTAAATTTGATACCTACTAATGCAACAAGGGTGAAATGACACTCCTTCCTGGATTGCTCGAACCCTTGCCCATCCCTACACGGATTTGGACAGATATTTCTATGGATTTCATTAAGGGGCTCCCTAAATCTAGAGGAAAGACAGTGATCTTGGCTGTGGTTGATCACCTCTCCAAATATAGTCATTTTTCTGCCCTCATCCATCCCTATACAGCCTCCTCAGTTGCATAAATTTTCATGGACCAGATCTTCCATCTTCATGGCATCCCTTCTTCCATTATCTCAAATCATGATGTAACTTTCACTAGTCATTTTTAGATAGAACTATTTCGACACATTGGCACCAAACTAAAGATGAGTTTGGGGTATCACCCACAAATAGATGGTTAGACTAAAATTATCAACAAATGTTTGGAAACTTATCTTCATTGCTTCATCTTAGAACAATAGCATAAGTGGGCAAAGTGGCTCCCTCTTACTGAATGGTGGTACAATACCTCCTACCACACTGCATCTAAAATGACTCCATATGAAGCAGTATATGGTCAGGCACCGCCAGTGCTCCTTGCATACACCCCAACAATTCACCAGTTCAGGCAGTAGACATGGTTCTTCGAACCTGGGATCAGATTCTTTGCATCCTGCAGGACAATCTTCACATGAGAAGAAATTGAATGAAACAACAAGATGATCAACACCATTTTGAGCACACTTTTCAAGTAGGTGATATGGTTTTTCTTCATCTATAGCCATACAAGCAATCATCCTTGAAACTCAAAGGGCGTCCTAAGCTAGCTCCGAAGTTCTATGGGCCATATAATTTTCTTCAGAAGATTGGGTCAGTTGCTTATAAATTAGAGCTTCCTCTTTCTTCTCGCGTTCATCCAGTATTTCATGTCTCTTGTATAAAGAAAGTTCTTGGCACCAACATCAGAGCACAAACTATTTTACCAGAACTAGATAATGAAGGATCCATCATTTTGGAGCTAGAGGCAATCCTTGATAGATGCATCCATTAGATTCACTCACGATCCATCACAGAGGTCTTAATTCAATGCTACAGAATGCAACTAGAGGATGCTACATGGGAACCACTCCTTCAGATTTAGCAACAATTTCCACATCTTAAGCTTTGAGGACAAAGCTTTTCTAAGAGGGAGGGGATGTTAGCAACCTGTGTTTAACCCTTCTCTTTACTTTGTTAGTGTTGTGTGGTTACACAACACGCCCCATTTTGACTTGGCAAAACAGGGACCCAACTTTTGTCCTGGTTTGTGTTGTCTGCTTTCTGGCGGTTTGGTAAAAATAGGTCAGGTGCATCATCATCATGAAGGTCAGGATTAGGTTGGTCATCATCATGAGGTTAGTTTGTCAAAGTTCATATTTTGTTTCTATGACCTCATGGTTAGAAAGAGCTTGAAATTCCATGCAGGTTTGCCTTTTACATCACTTGAAAATTCGTCCATATGAGAGAGTTATGAGCAGTCAAAGTCTTGGTCAAACCTGATATTTGCATGAAGAGGGTCATATGTTATAAACTCAGTTTTGCTGTATGAAGAACATCATCATCATATTTGAAAAGCCCCCCGATAATATCCTGAGGTCGAAACATCCGGACGTCAATCTTAAGTGATAGTGTGTTTTACCCGTCAAGCGACCTTGGAAACATTGCGAGCATCATGATATTTTAACATCACCCGATATTATAATATCATGCTGATATTATAATATCACCCTACTTAGAAAATCCATGATCTGCATAATTTGCATGCGCACGTCAAAGTCTGGGTGATCATCATCATCCTGATCTTTCAAGGCAGGATCATATTTCAAAATATCCTCCTGATCTCCTTTTGTGCAATCATGATGATCACCCTATCTTTCAAAGAGAGGGTGATATTCCATTCCTAAGTCATGTTGTCAAGATCATCATGATCTTGTTCATCTACCCGACATTTCGTAGTATCCTCCTGCCGAGAAATATAACCTTTTGCAAATATCCTGATGACGTCATCCCGACCTGATAAACGAAGAAGCAAATATCAGGATGACGTCACCATCACATTTCTCCTTCGGCAGGATATTTTCCAAGGCATGATCCTGTTCGCCAATATGACGATGACGTCATGTTCTAAGATTAACAAAGGCCCCGGATATCCTGATGACATCATCTGGACGTTCAGCAGGATCATTTTTTTTAATCACCTAGTGCGGATATGATGATGATGATCATCATCATCCTGATCTTTCGAGAGGGTTACCTTGGCCGCAAAAAGGGGTCATACTGCATTCATCATCCCGATCATCTTCCTTAGGTGACCCGATATTACATTTATCTCCTGATCTTAACGAAACATGACGGTGACGTCATCTTTTGCATTTCAATGAAGCCCGAATATGACGATGACGTCACCATCATATTCCTTTCCTCAACAGCAGGATCATATTCCAAATCCTCCTATTCTCCTTCGACATGATGATGATGATGATGTCTTTCTTTCCCCAATATGCAGAAGTGAAATATCCTGATGTGCTTTTCATTAGAGCATTCGGAGGGGAGAAGCATCATATTTCATGATATCCTGCAGCTAGATAGAAGACATAGAGTTGGGCATCATCATGATTTTTGGCATCGGTATAACTGTTGCCATCGGCCAAGTCTAATATTGTCACCCTGATCATATGTGGTCACACCGATGCGAATATGATGATGATGACCCGAAACATACAAGCAGAGCATGCAAAGCCGGATTCGAAGGATGGTTAAAGGGTGGTTATTTCTTTGTATATTTTGAGATCATCATGATCATATTTGAACCCAATATACAAGAAAATGGGCGGGAACATGAAGCGATGGAAATTTGAAGACCCGATTGCTGATTTCCCAATCAACGATGGTTGACCCGGGTGTTTTGAAGATGTTTATGCATTTAGTGCATAATTTTCCACTGATTTGGAGCCCGATTGCCTGTAGCTGCACATTTTTGGGGGCTTGTTTAATAAAATGTTTTACTTCCTGTTGTTTATCCGCATGATGATGAACTTAATGTTTGTCTGTTTACTTGCAGGAAGTCATGATGCTGCTGCTGAAGCTGAGCATTGAAGTCATGATGCTGTTAGAGCTGCTGCTGAAGCTGATAATTACAAAGTTGCACATGGAGGCAACATGAACCAGAAATAAGGAGGATATTGTCAAATATGTTGTTCGCCAGCTGGAGACCGAATCAAGTTAAAGATGCTGGAATATTCTGTGCCAGCTGTACATTTGCCAACTGGCGAAGCATGTGCTTTTCATCTGGACCATTGATTGTTGTGAGAGGATCTTGATCCTTGGATCACTGTAACCATTTTCTGGCATTTGATCTATATAAAGGCCAGAGCTTGTCAAAAGGAAGGAGAGAGATAGACATTAGAATACACAGACGCATTTGGCGCATTAAAGCTAATTACTGTAGAATCAATTAGGAGATCGGATTACTGAGACTGATGAGGATAGAATTGTTGAAATGTCAAGGTTCTTTCTTCAGATCACTGTAAATGTACCTATTCTTGAGCATACTGAATGGATATGAAGTTTCAGATTACATCCTGATTGTAAATTTTACGTAATCTTCTTGTTGATTTCTGGATATGTACTGGTGAATGTTGTGTTCAACTGGAAGCGCTTTCATTTCATTACATGTTGTTGTCAACTTTTCCTTTGAAGATTTGCACTAGATCATGCGGATTTGTGGAATGTCCTAGTGAAGTATGATTCTAGTTTCCTTCTTTTCATTGCATGTATGGGAGCTTGTATGTGAATCAGTGATCTAAGTCAGGTAGTTTTGGGAATCTCATTCTTTAACCTTTTTCTTCTTTTAATTTCATAAATTCATCACCATAACTACAAATCATGATAAATAACAAGCAGAACAGAGAAATATGTTGAAATCCCGTAGGTAACTGAAGATCATTAGCATATTTGAGTTAAATGCATGTAGTATTGAAAATATCATGCAAAGAATCATAAATAATGGTAGAAATCATGCAAATATCAGCCTGTAGGCACATTATTTGACTAACTTCACAGTGCAGAGGTAGAATTATTGGAGATTTATGCAGAGCAGACATACAGATCAGGATATTTGGATGATGATGACGAACTTTGCAGAAACACGTAAGGCCCCTGAATGGAAAACAGCAACACACATCAACCACTGAGTAACGTCAGTAGATTAAGACCTAATCAACGGAGACTTGGGATCATGAATTCTTTGAATTCATCGTATCTTTCAAGATGAGTAAAGGTTGTTGTGTAACTTTTATTCTATGTTTGCGAATGACTAACATCATGACCAACATAAATTGGCGCTAGAAGGAGGGCAGAACTGGAAAAGACACCACTGCTTCAGTCATCATTCATTTTATGCAGGCCCCTCACTTCTAACGCAACACAAATTGGCGCTAGAAGGAGGGCTGAACTGGAAAAGACACCACTGCTTCAGTCATCATTCATTTTATGCAGGCCCCTCGCTTCTAACGCAACACAAATTGGCGCTAGAAGGAGGGCCTGAGCTGTGAATTTTTGGATTTCTGCAAATATTGTATAAATATTTCAGCATTTTAGTTAAATGTCTGCAAATATCTCTTACCTGAGATGTTTTGGTTGCACCTTTGCAAAGATCTAGCCCAAAGCATCAAATATTTGTTTGATTTTCTGGACTTTCAAGTTTTATTCTGAGATATGATAGATCTCATTAAAATTTCAAAATATTAAAAAATTGAAGAATAGAGTCTCATTTTGATGGATGTATATGAAAATAATTGTCAAATTAACATTCCTTTATTTCAGGAAACTCTGAATAGGCAGCTTTACCCTCACAGTTTGTCTAACTTTGGTTTATCTACCTGTTGCAGGATACACCAGACTGCAGAACACAGTGAAATAAATTGTTTAACTTTCCTTACAAGGTTGGATTTATATTTGAAAGGATTAATATTCTTTCTGGATGTGTTCAGGGTAGAAATTTGCCAGGAAAATGAAGAAATCTGGCAGGAAAATGAAGAAATTTTCCAGGAAAATGAAGAAATCTACCAGGAAAATGAGGAAATTCTGGAGCAACAAGCAGATGCAGCACCAGAAGTTATTAATTGTCCAGACACTAAAGTGGATCGTTCTGAAGATTTTGAATTATACTTGTCTAGAAATATACAGTGTAGTCAAATATTAGGTTTGCCCATTGATGATGTCTTGATTGAAGGCTGGTGCAGATTACATGATGAAGAGCATTCAGAGAGAGATTGCTACCCTTGCTTGGTCATGTTGAAAAAGATTCTAGAAAATACAATAGCTAAGTCAGTTCCAGAAGGTAATGAAGAGGAAACATCTTTCCTGGATTCATTTTATGGTGAGATTGATAGGAGTTCTCTACTTCCTAATACAAGTAAGGATCAGTCAGTATGCAGGTATGAATCTTGTGAAAATTTTAGAGAAGAAACCACTCATCAGGATGATATTTTTAATTCTGATCTTAATACTTTTGATGATGATGATGATGTAGTAGAGCAATTTAAATTCACTCCTGATGATGAAGTTCCTATGATGGTAATTCAGGGAGTCATAGAGAAGAAAATAAATGCTGATTTATTACCTGATTTCTTTGAATTAAATGATCAAATGCAAGAATGTTGCAGGTTAAAGGAACCAGATCCTTTACTAGGTAGAAAATGTGAATTATTTAATGAACAATTCCTGAAAGATGAAGATGTAGAAGACTTTGGAGTTGTTGTGCATAATCAGATGTCACTCCAGAAATATTTTGAAAATGAAACAGGGGAGTGTCCTCATCAAGTGAAAGTTGTTTCTCCTTTACAGTCAAATGATTTAGAAATGATAAATTTCTGTATATCAGATTATGATGATAAAGATATTTATTTAGATGCTGATGTGCAGGAAACTAAAGAAAATACTGAGAAGTTTCCTGAACTGGAGGATAAACTGAACATCCAGAATGAAGGGATAAAGCTGGATAAAGATGGAGAATTAATACATCAAGAGTCATACATCCTTCAATTTGAAGAGGGACCAGGCACTGAGCCAAGCAGTGAAAATATAATGACAAATGGAAGACCAACTGCCAATGAAGAAGCATGTCCAGCAAAGCCAGAAATACACCAGGTTGTATTTCTCCTTTCCACAGTAAATGATGTTGAATACTATTTTAATTATGGAAATTCAGAAGATAAGACATGCATATGGATTAATCATGAACATGATGAGCTTCCTCAGTTGCTGATCATCAAGAGTTGTTCTGTTGAATACAGTGAACTCAGAATATCAGAATATTCTTCAGAATATAAAGATAAATTTGCTAGGTTGAGAACCATAACTAATACCCTAATGCTCCTGCACAATCAAAAGAAGTATGCAAATACAGGTGTCCTTAGGTCTTTTTCTGGTTCTTGTTCGCCTAGTAGTGGTTTGTATATAATTTTGTAGGTTAGTTGTTTGTACAGTCTGCTTGTTTTGCTTTCTTGTTCTGTTTCTGTTGTTTCCTGTTTGTAGGTTAGTTGTTTGTATAGTGTTGCTTCTATTTTGTGTTGTTTTGGTTGAGTTTTTTGTTTTGGTAAGTCAAGATGATGCACTTCATCACCCTAAGAAAATAATTAAATTGTTAGGATTCAGATGATGAGATCACATTTAAATATAGGTTATGATTCATTCTAAGAAGTGTTCATGATCAGGTTTATGATGTCTTTTCATCAGGGTGCTTTTTCTTGGTCAAAGTGAATCAAACACAATGAAACACCTAACAGCCTTGGGCTTGTTGAAGATATGAGTATAGGTGTTAAGTGAAAAATCTAAAGGGACTCCCTTGCTACCAATACAATCTCCAACCTAAAGCTGCAAGTGACTACACCTTGTACAAATGAGCAGACATACAGATCAGGATATTTGGATGATGATGACGAACTTTGCAGAAACACGTAAGGCCCCTGAATGGAAAACAGCAACACACATCAACCACTGAGTAACGTCAGTAGATTAAGACCTAATCAACGGAGACTTGGGATCATGAATTCTTTGAATTCATCGTATCTTTCAAGATGAGTAAAGGTTGTTGTGTAACTTTTATTCTATGTTTGCGAATGACTAACATCATGACCAACATAAATGAGCTGACATGATGATATCAAATATAAATTTTTAAAGGAAAATCAAAAACGAAATAAAATTAGGCCATCTAAGTAACTCTACCGGGGCTATGGACGCCTGCTGGCAGTGGGGCTCTACTTAGGGAGATTGTATAGATAACCTTGCCGGGGCTATGGACGCCTGCTGGCAGCAAGGCTCTATCCAGGTTGGCTATGAGGGATGATCTCCAACTATGTAGTTTAACACCAGTTACTTATGTTTTCAACTTACTTTCAAGATGAGGATAATTAATCATATGCACACACCTGATCCTTTGTTAGCTTTATCACCATAATGAAATTTTATCATTCAAAGATCATGATGATTTTACTTAGAAAGAATTAGAATACTATAGATAAATGTGATCACATCACTTGAATCATTGGAATTTGTTTATTTTCTTTGGTGGCAAGTTGTTGTGTGGTTACACAACACGCCCCATTTTGACTTGGCAAAACAGGGACCCAACTTTTGTCCTGGTTTGTGTTGTCTGCTTTCTGGCGGTTTGGTAAAAATAGGTCAGGTGCATCATCATCATGAAGGTCAGGATCAGGTTGGTCATCATCATGAGGTTAGTTTGTCAAAGTTCATATTTTGTTTCTATGACCTCATGGTTAGAAAGAGCTTGAAATTCCATGTAGGTTTGCCTTTTACATCACTTGAAAATTCGTCCATATGAGAGAGTTATGAGCAGTCAAAGTCTTGGTCAAACCTGATATTCGCATGAAGAGGGTCATATGTTATAAACTCAGTTTTGCTGTATGAAGAACATCATCATCATATTTGAAAAGCCCCCCGATAATATCCTGAGGTCGAAACATCCGGACGTCAATCTTAAGTGATAGTGTGTTTTACCCGTCAAGCGACCTTGGAAACATTGCGAGCATCATGATATTTTAACATCACCCAATATTATAATATCATGCTGATATTATAATATCACCCTACTTAGAAAATCCATGATCTGCATAATTTGCATGCGCACGTCAAAGTCCGGGTGATCATCATCATCCTGATCTTTCAAGGCAGGATCATATTTCGAAATATCCTCCTGATCTCCTTTTGTGCAATCATGATGATCACCCTATCTTTCAAAGAGAGGGTGATATTCCATTCCTAAGTCATGTTGTCAAGATCATCATGATCTTGTTCGTCTACCCGACATTTCGTAGTATCCTCCTGCCGAGAAATATAACCTTTTGCAAATATCCTGATGACGTCATCTCGACCTGATAAATGAAGAAGCAAATATCAGGATGACATCACCATCACATTTCTCCTTCGGCAGGATATTTTCCAAGGCATGATCCTGTTCGCCAATATGACGATGACGTCATGTTCTAAGATTAACAAAGGCCCCAGATATCCTGATGACGTCATCTGGACGTTCAGCAGGATCATTTTTTTTAATCACCTAGTGCGGATATGATGATGATGATCATCATCATCCTGATCTTTCGAGAGGGTTACCTTGGCCGCAAAAAGGGGTCATACTGCATTCATCATCCCGATCATCTTCCTTAGGTGACCCGATATTACATTTATCTCCTGATCTTAACGAAACATGACGGTGACGTCATCTTTTGCATTTCAATGAAGCCCGAATATGACGATGACGTCACCATCATATTCCTTTCCTCAACAGCAGGATCATATTCCAAATCCTCCTATTCTCCTTCGACATGATGATGATGATGATGTCTTTCTTTCCCCAATATGCAGAAGTGAAATATCCTGATGTGCTTTTCATTAGAGCATTTGGAGGGGAGGAGCATCATATTTCATGATATCCTGCGGCTAGATAGAAGACATAGAGTTGGGCATCATCATGATTTTTGGCGTCAGTATAACTGTTGCCATCGGCCAAGTCTAATATTGTCACCCTGATCATATGTGGTCACACCGATGCGAATATGATGATGATGACCCGAAACATACAAGCAGAGCATGCAAAGCCGGATTCGAAGGATGGTTAAAGGGCGATTATTTCTTTGTATATTTTGAGATCATCATGATCATATTTGAACCCGATATACAAGAAAATGGGCGGGAACATGAAGCGATGGAAATTTGAAGACCCGATTGCTGATTTCCCAGTCAACGATGGTTGACCCGGGTGTTTTGAAGATATTTATGCATTTAGTGCATAATTTTCCACTGATTTGGAGCCCGATTGCCTGTAGCTGCACATTTTTGGGGGCTTGTTTAATAAAATGTTTTACTTCCTGTTGTTTATCCGCATGATGATGAACTTAATGTTTGTCTGTTTACTTGTAGGAAGTCATGATGCTGCTGCTGAAGCTGAGCATTGAAGTCATGATGCTGTTAGAGCTGCTGTTGAAGCTGATAATTACAAAGTTGCACATGGAGGCAACATGAACCAGAAATAAGGAGGATATTGTCAAATATGTTGTTCGCCAGCTGGAGACTGAATTAAGTTAAAGATGCTGGAATATTCTGTGCCAGCTGTACATTTGCCAACTGGCGAAGCATGTGCTTTTCATCTGGACCATTGATTGTTGTGAGAGGATCCTGATCCTTGGATCACTATAACCGTTTTCTGGCATTTGATCTATATAAAGGCCAGAGCTTGTCAAAAGGAAGGAGAGAGATAGACATTAGAATACACAGACGCATTTGGTGCATTAAAGCTAATTACTGTAGAATCAATTAGGAGATCGGATTACTGAGACTGATGGAGATAGAATTGTTGAAATGTCAAGGTTCTTTCTTCAGATCACTGTAAATGTACCTGTTCTTGAGCATACTGAATGGATATGAAGTTTCAGATTACATCCTGATTGTAAATTTTACGTAATCTTCTTATTGATTTCTGGATATGTACTGGTGAATGCTGTGTTCAACTGGAAGCGCTTTCATTTCATTACATGTTGTTGTCAACTTTTCCTTTGAAGATTTGCACTAGATCATGTGGATTTGTGGAATGTCCTGGTGAAGTATGATTCTAGTTTCCTTCTTTTCATTGCATGTATGGGAGCTTGTATGTGAATCAGTGATCTAAGTCAGGTAGTTTTGGGAATCTCATTCTTTAACCTTTTTCTTCTTTTAATTTCATAAATTCATCACCATAACTGCAAATCATGATAAATAACAAGCAGAACAGAGAAATATGCTGAAATCCCGTAGGTAACTGAAGATCATTAGCATATTTGAGTTAAATGCATGTAGTATTGAAAATATCATGCAAAGAATCATAAATAATGGTAGAAATCATGCAAATATCAGCCTGTAGGCACATTATTTGACTAACTTCACAGTGCAGAGGTAGAATTATTGGAGATTTATGCAGAGCAGACATACAGATCAGGATATTTGGATGATGATGACGAACTTTGCAGAAACACGTAAGGCCCCTGAATGGAAAACAGCAACACACATCAACCACTGAGTAACGTCAGTAGATTAAGACCTAATCAACGGAGACTTGGGATCATGAATTCTTTGAATTCATCGTATCTTTCAAGATGAGTAAAGGTTGTTGTGTAACTTTTATTCTATGTTTGCGAATGACTAACATCATGACCAACAGTTAGTATATTACTTTTGGATGCATATGCTTTGTAAGTCATCTCGTGAGCATATTGTATTATCCCACATTCATGGGAAGTAATAGTTGTTTAGATTAGACTTAGTATATAAGTACATGTTGAGGCCAATGAAGGCATCCATGAATTTATTGTATTGAGCTTGCTCAAAGGAGGTTGCCCCCTCGAAGTGGCCTGCAATCAATAAATTCCTTTTGTGTTTCTACTATTTCTATTATTTTGTGCATTTTTCATTATATTGTTGCAGGAGGTTCCTCTCATCTTGAGCAAATTTATGTCTAACCCTAGTAGACAATAATGGAATTATGTGAAGAGGGTGTTAAATATCTTGTAGGGATTCCTAACCATTGTTTGGTTTATTCTGGTACTGATGGTGTTGATAAATATTTGGACATATAGGGTTTGTTGATGCAGATTGGGCAAGTGACTTGGATAGTCAAAGGTCCACTAGTGGCTGTGTGTTTACTCTGTTTGGAGGTGCAGTGAGTTGGATGAGTAAGAGGCAGCCCACAGTTGCTTTGTCCACCATAGAAGCATAGTATATGGCTACTACTTATGTCTCTAAGGAGGCATTTTGGTTGAGGAGACTGTGTACATGTATTGGTTTTGATTACAGGATCATTCAGATTGGTTGTGATAGTTAGAGTGCTATCTGTTTAGCCAAGAATCCCATGTATCATGCTCAAACTAAGCATGTTGATTTTCAGTATCACTTTGTTCGAGAGTTTGTTGCAATTGGAGAGATTGAGCTGAAGCAGATAGACACTTAGGAGAATATTGCAGATTCATTGACCAAGCCTGTGAGCATAGAGAAGTCTGTATGGTGCAGAGAGGCCATGGGCATTGTTTCTAGTGCCTGATTATTTTTATTTGATTTCATAAGGGTTGATTTACAATGTATAATGTCAAGTGGGAGAATGTTGGGATAAGGTGCCATTAACCTTGTAAATCCCAATATTGTATTTATTCCATTAATTATATGTAATTTGTAATTATCCATGAGGAGATGTACGAGTTTCACAAGCAGGGGTAATTTCAGAGTAACTGGAGGTAATTACATAGTGACTTTTATTGTTGGTAAATGTAAAAACTCAAAGTAAATGAGGGTAGGAATTTTCCCTTGAGGAATCTACCATATTTGGCATGTATGATAGCTATCATAATGCTTGGTAAGTGAATCTATGATAGCTGCAAGTTGTCATAAGATTCTATGACACTATGATGCATATGACAGATATTAATGAGTTGTAAGTTACTATGTTTAGCCCAAGGTTCCTATCTTGGAAAGATACTCTTTTGTGTAATCTATGATGTTATGACATGTCATAAGATGTTGTAAGAGGCCAGATTTAGTCTTGGGCACCCAACCTTTGAATGGTTGTTTTTGGACAAGTGGAAGGTGCTTGTAAGATGGCATTTAATGTTTGTATGTTGGGGAATCTCATGAGAGAGAAGGTGAATGCCTAGGATGAGTTGGAAAACATTTGTATAAGTCTTTTTCATGTATTTGTTGCTGCAATACAGATTTTAAGTACTCAGGTACTGCTGGAACGCTGTTGGATTAAAGACTGAAGGAGAGACTGGTAGTGTTGTTGTATTGTAAATCATTTTCAGATTAATACAAACATTGGACCTCTTTCCTGTGTGGAGTTTTTTACCTGAAAGGGTTTTCTCCATGTTAAACATTGTGTCATGTGTTCAATTTTTTGATTTTGCATTTCTGTGAAGCATAGCTTTGTTTCTATGTTACAATCTCCATTAATAACACACAGTTAAAGATTGCAGAAATTTATATTGAATTAGATTTCCATTAAAGTAGTGTTGCTTTCATTTCTAACACTAGCGCCTGAGTCCAAGGCAAGGTGTTCTTCAGGATGTCGAATCCTCTTCAGATGCTAATTGTCACTGTCATAATGATTTATGTGTTTGCAACCCTGGAGGACATTGGCACTAGCGCCCGAGTCCAAGAAGTACTTTTCTTCAGAGATCTAGAATCTACACACTGTGTTATTATTCTCTGCAACTCCACTCCATCAGATATGACACCTATAACCTACAATCACAAGGAGTGTGGTTGGGGGTTGTGGTGTTTAAAGGCTTGCCTCACTCAAGCCCCAGAAGGACATTTAAGTCTTCCAAACACTATTTTTAGATAAAGAGTGTGTATCTCTATGGAATAGAGGCAAAAACAAATTGATAAATGATTCAAACACAAATAGATATCACCTCATAGGTGTAGCTCACATGTAGATGAAAATCCTTCAACACATGAGAAGATGAAGCTAAATCTGCAATCACAAACACAACAACAATATTCTACTTTGTAACAATAAATATCTTGAATGCTCTACAATCATAAGTTCGCCAAAAGTTCATAATCATCTTATAGTTTACAAATGAAACCCTAAACATGCTTATATATGCAACAACACACATTCTCACTAAGAATTTTGTAATTCAAATTTAAGATGTTGACATGGGACCTAATTAACGGTCACATAATTGACATTCAAATTTGGGACCTGCCTAAAATAAGGCAGGACAAGGGCACGAGTGTTCGTGTCCATAGGTCCTATTTTAGGGTAGGGTCAAGTGCAACAATGTCCCTCATGTCCCATGTGATATGGGTTTCAAGCCATTTTCTTCTGAGAGTCAAAATGAACATGTAAGATGCAAAACAAGGGATCCAGGAGCTACACTTAAAAGGGAAAAAGTCCAAGGAGACATTTTCTGACATAACATTTATCCCCCAATTTAATGCATGTATGAACACAAGTCCCATACATGCATTAAAGTATGGTCAAAACACAACAAACATGGCAAGCACTTGAAACTAATGCATACGTAGAGATTGAGGAACTATTTCTAGCCCCTAGTCTCAGGTAGACATTAGAGAAAACACATTAGAGACATGCCAAACACGGAGAAGATAGTAACAATCAAGCAAGACATGGAGAAGATAGTATTGAAGACACACAAAACACGATGAATACATTGAATGCAGTGATTATTTCTTTTACATTTTCATATATATGAATGAAGATGCAAGTACATTAATAATCCCACAATAGTGGGTTACACTTTTTGGCCAAAGTTGACATTGAAACGAACATTTTGAAAACAATCTTCACTTTCAGACACCTATAGTTGCTAAACCGTGAGGAATTTGAAGATGATGTAAACTAATGATTTGTCACATTTTGTCTTTAGATTCTAAATATATATTTTTAAATTTTTTAGAATCAAATTTTATTTCCTTTTCCATCTCCTTCAATAACTAGTTTCTAGCAATAAACAACATTTTTAAAGAGTGACATGTACTGTGTAAAACATAACTTTTTTCTATGAAAGATAAAATTCTAATTTTTTCAAATTTAGATTTTTAACTACGATATCTAGAGGATTCATTTAGTTTCATAATGTTTTATTGAATATTTTTCTTTTAATTAACTTTTGAAGTCAAACCAATTATAATTTAGACATAGGTGTACTGTGTAAAGCATGACTTTTTTTGTATGTATCAGAATTTAATTTTTTTGTTGGAATAAGGACATCAATACCTAGAGGACACATATTTTTTAGAATTTTTTTTCTATATTTTCCTATTTTTTCATATGTATGAAACAGAGACCTTGAAGTTCATTAAAAACCCTACATTTAGAAGAAATAAAAAATGAATATAATAATCAAATTAAATATATTTAAAATTATACTTTTTGGGAAGCTTATAATAAGGACTACATACTTACAAAACATAAAATTTTAAATGAATTCAATTGATCCCTCAAAAGGTAATTCAAAAGTGGTTTTTTATTAACATTTTGATAGGTGTAGAGGAGACTCCATGATAGGTATGGTTTGAAACTAGAGGGGTTCTATCCAAGGGGGTTTGATCAAACCCTATCAAATTTTAATCCTTTAAATGGAACCATTCAAGGCTTAAATCGTTATATTTTATAAAAATATGTGATTTTAGTAAAAATTAGGATGTCCCAGAAAGTGTAACCCATTATTGTGGTAGCACAAGTATGGAAAGTAAAGACAACCCAAAATGTAGGAGGAACTCATCGCCACACGTCTTTAGACTACACTTGAGAATAAACACGCCATACAAATCCCAAAGAGTAGGAGGGACTCATCATCACATGTCTTTAGATTATTCTTGGAAACAAACACGCCATATAAAACTTGAGTGTAGGAGGGACTCATTGCCACACGTCTTTAGACTACACAAGGGGGAGAACACATGGAAAACACATGGAAGACATGAGTGCCGTATAGTATGCCAAAGACATACTATACATCTAAAACATGGCAAAAAGTGATGGAAGGAGCCTATTGCTAGGTTCACCACCATCTCAAGCACGTTATAGGCACACTTGATGGTTGGGCTTATGCCACAACAACTACCAAAGACATGCTTAAGGGAGGATAGTCTTAGATCCAACCATACCTACTTGGAGGACTTTTGAAATGATAGGATGTACACTAGCTCAAGAGATACACCATCGTTGCCTCTGTAGAGGGATTTCAAAATGCAACCCCACTCGCTTCATGGAGACGCCTTACAGTGAAAAGGAAGCATGTGCTCAAAAACGTATACAACCCCACCGGCATCACGGAGACGCCTTACATTGAAAAGGAAACATGTGCTCAAAAAGTATACAACCCCACCTGTGTCACGGAGACGCCTTACAGTGAAAAGGAGTTATATGCAATAGATCAATGTATACAAACATGCTTTATTAGTATCAAAATCATCAGATAGCTTACCTTATATATGCCTCCACCTTAAGATGGTTGATATTGTTGAAAGGAAGTAAGGTATGCAGAAATGCTTCCAAACGCTAATCTAATGAGGGGAATGTAGTACAAATTTTCAGATCCTTATAGTTACAAGTATGTTAAACTTATAACAATGAGATAGAATAGAAAACACAACATAGAATTCAATAGACACAAGATGTACATGGGGATAACCTTTTCAAGTAAAAACCCCCACACTCCAAAACCTACATAATGTATTATCAAAACTGAAATGTTTACAATATACTTGTAATGCAAGTTCTTTCAGGAGTCTTCAAATGTCATTTTTGAAGTAATTCCAGTAGCATAACAGTACCTGTACAAACACTATGCATACTACTACTCCAAGCACCTCATTATATATAGAGTTACAAGGCATGACTAAGAAGCTTCTAGAGATGGGCGTCCATCTTGGCCACATGGCCCATTTCACATACCCAAGGACACTTGTCCAACATGTATACACCTCTCTTACATATGTCATAGATGGAAGATTTGACTTCCCAAGATGGAGTGCTCTAGGCTTAAAATAGGCTATGAGAGATGCTTTTATGCATCTTACAACTGTCATAAAATTTGCCCAACATAACAACACTTAATGTTGTAAGAGAATCCTTTATACAAGACTAAATATAGCATATTCCTCTTACAACATGTCATAACCCAACTTGGGCACCCAAAAGATCCCTTGCTTACATGCAAAGATGCTCTTTGACACTTGTCTTCACTTGTCATAAGAATCTCTCTACTTGGCTCTTACATGTCATAGATTCCGTCATACAAAATAACTCCTTTGTCATAAAATAAGATACCAACACATGGCATATTAGTGCCACCTCAAATTGGATGCCTAAATCCTCATGTGTTGACTTGACCATCCAAGTCATATTACAAGTAGGATGACATGTCACAATGCCACCTCATACTAAATGACAAAATAGGATGTGCAAGTAAATAAAAAATTAGGCAAATAAATAAATACATAAATGAATATCATATACTATAAATTTGCAAAGGTTGAGACACCTTAATTCCCAACATTCTCCCACTTGTCAAACACCTTGCAAGAGCCAATAGAATAACAAGATTTAACTGCTAGGGGCCAAGATGCCCATAGACTTAGAACACCATCTAAACTTATCTATGCTCACAAGTTTCATCAGTGCATCTGCAACATTCTTCAAAGTGTCAACCTTCTCCAATATCACCTTCCCATCTTCTACCATATCACGAACAAAATGATACTGAACATCAATGTGTTTTGTTTTGGCATGGAAAGTAGGATTCTTTGCTAAGAAAATCACACTCTGACTGTCACAATAGATAGTAATCTATCCTGCATCAAAACCAATGTCTGAACACAACCTCTTAAGCCAATGGGATTCCTTACAAGCATGAGTTTCTGCCATGTACTATGCTTTTGTCATGGACAAAGCAACCATAGGTTGTCTCTTACTCATCCAACTATTAGTTCCACCAAACATAGTGAACACGTAAGCACTGGTGGATCTCCTACTATTAATGTCACCTACCCAATCAGAATCTAGAAATCCATGAATACTCATAGAATGTTGAGGTCCTATAGGATAACTATGATAACATAGGGAATACTCAAAAGTACCCCTCAAATATCTAAACACTCTCTTCATTGCATCCCAATGTACCCGTCTAGGATTAGCCATAAACTAACTATGGACTCCCACTACTTGGGCAATGTCTGGTCTTGTATAGACCATAGAATACATCAAACTGCCAACTACACTAGCATAAGGTACTCTTTTCATATCCTCCCTCTCAAAGGGAGACTTTGGACAATCATTAATAGATAGCTTTGTCCCCATCGTGATAGGAATAGTCAATGGTATGCAATCCACCATATTAAATCTCTCCAACATAGTGTTAACATACTTACTCTAGCCTAACCAAAGTTTTCTATTTGCTCTCTCTTCTGATCTCCATCCCCAGAATGTACCTAGCTACCCCTAAATTTCTCATCTCAAACTGTGCTAACAACTGAGACTTCAAATTAGAAATCAAACCTTTACCATTCCCAATTAGTAACATTTCATTAACATATAATGCTATAATGAGAATGTGATCATTTTCAAATTTGAAATACACACAATGATTCGATTTTGATCTTAGAAATCCACTACTCAACACAAAGGCATCAAACTTTTGGTACCACATCCTAGGAGATTGTTTCAAACCATAAAAAGATTTCTTTACCTTTCACCATGTAGTGCTCTGGCTGTGACATGTAGATTTCTTCTTCAAGTCACCATGAAGGAAAGTTGTCTTCACATCCATTTGTTCCACTTCTAAGTCATAAGATGTTGCAAGAGATAACAGGATCTGAATAGATGTCATCTTTGTAATGGGAGATAAAATATCACCATAATCAATTCCCTCCACTTGAGAATACCCCTTCGCAACCAATCTGACCTTATACTTCTCAACACTGTCATCTACAACAAATTTCTTCTTAAACACTCGTTTGCAACCAACAAGTTTCCGTCTATCAGGCAAAGGTGCCAAGTCCCATGTTTTTTATTCTTTTCCAAAGAAGCCATCTCCTCTTCCATGGCCTACTTCCATGAAGCTACATCTTTCATATCCATAGCCTCTCTCGTAGTTCTAGGCTCATTAGTGTTAGAAATCAAAGCAAAAACACAACTAGAATCAATCAATGAATAACCAAACCTCTCAGGTTGCTTCCTAATTCATGTGGACCTCCTCAAAAGATGAGGTGGAGGTTATTCTTCCTCTTCTAAACTTTCAGAGCTGCTAGAGCTCTCCTCATCATCAGGTCCAACTGGATCTTTCAGTTCAGTCTTCTCAGGGGTAGTAGGAAACTGAACCACATCCTCTTTCTTTTCTTTTTTTTCTTCCTATAAAACAACAGGAGGAGTTACCTCTCTGAAAATAACACTTTTTCTATACAAGACTTTCTTGTCCACAAGATCTCAAATCTTGTACCCTTTCACACTGACACCATAGCCAATGAAGACACACTTAACTACCTTGTTCTCCAATTTTGACCTCTTCTACTTAGGCACATGTGCATATGCCTCACAACCAAAACACGAAGATGTCTCAATGAAGGCTTCTTTCTAGACCACACCTCCATGGGTGTCTTATCAATGCGTGCTAAAGTAGAAGACCTATTAACTAGGTAGCAAGTAGTGGCTACAACTTTAGCCCAAAACTTCTATTCGAGGCTAGCTCCACTAAGCATACTCCTAGCCCTCTCCATCAACGTTCTGTTCATCCTCTCTGCAACTACATTTTGCTAAGGGGTGTATGGAGTTGTATTATGACTTTTAATCCCATGTTCTTTACATAACTTATCAAACTCTACTGAACAAAACTCACCATCATTGTTAGTTCTCAAACACTTAATATTTTTACTAGTCTAATTCTATACAAAAGCTTTAAACTCTTTCAACCAACTAAAGACTTCATATTTTCTTTTGAGAAAATAAATCCATGTCCTTATATAATCATCAATGAATGATACAAAATATAACAATTTAGAAATTGAAGGAACATTCATAAGACCAAACACATTAGAGTGGATTAGATCCAACATACCAGAAGACTTATGAGAACTAGATTAAAACTGAACACGATTTTGCTTTCCATATACACAATGTTTACAAAAGTCAAACTCAAGATTACAATCATTTAACCTCTCAACAAAGTTTTTATTTTTCATGGCTCTAAGACCCTTCTCACCAATGTGACCAAGTCTCTCATGCCACAACATTATCTTCTCAGTAGGAAATTTCATTTCCAAAGCATTGACACCCTTAGGTACCCAGAAAGCACAACCATTGGAAGTTGAAGCAACACACTTCTTTGCTACTAGTTCCAATGGTGAGGATGAAGAATCTGAAGCACTTTTCTTTGAAGAAAAAGAACTATTGCATTGAACAGTGCATGCATCCAGCTGAAATAGAGTACCGTTAGCAAGCACCATATCTCCTCTTGTCATCTTACATCCTCCATTCGAGAAGAGAATGATGCAGAGCCGGCAATAGAAACGTGTACAATGGTTGTCAAACACTTGCTAACATACATTTATCTTTGTATGTTCTCCCATTGGTGAGACCATCTTCATCGGCCAGCCAATTCCTTTCCGCACCGAAGCCCTACTTCACATCAATGTGTCCCCGACACTTCTATTGCCAAGACTTATCCCGTCGGCATAGCTCAAAATCCTTCTGCCAATCCCAAGCTTCATACTGATGAATGCACCTTACCTTTGTTACGTATCGATAACACATATGTTATCGGCCTCCTGAATAGATTTCTCCCTGATGTTTTCCATCACACCAATACTATCAGTTTTGTATATACAAACCATGACTTATTGTGCCGGTTCTATCTACCACTCCTACTGGTTGGTATTTGCATCTGCACACAATGTATGTTTCAACATACAATCATTATATGCAATTGGAACATACAAGTGACGACCCCCAATCATCGGTTCCTCCTACCGCTCCTATCGGTCACCTTATACATATAACCCTATGTATCTACGGAATGTATATTATGATATACATTCAAAACATACAACTCAAAATATGCATATGCCGAATATTCCTCCAGAATATGCTCTCTAGGAAAATTGACCATTGACTTCTTTGTATCAGCCCAATGTACATTCCCAACGTACATTCAACACATACAATCTACCGTATACATCTGCGGGATACTCACAACGGGCAATTGCGGTATACGTAGGGATTGAACCCGATATACATTTGTGATATACACAGAGATTGTATATCAGTGTCCAAAAGGCTTTCTCTCTCCTTTGTACATTGGTGCAAGAGCACCTTGGCAAATTAATGTTGCCATAGACAAATCTTTGAGTTTGATTAAATTTGTAATGCCTCAACATTGTAATGAGGTTAATTAAGTCACTAGGTCATTAGGAATGTTCAAGTTTTGTCTTCATTTGCAAAATGGGAAAGTTATCTTTCAAAAAATGTAAAATGAGGAAGGTGAAGAGTCATTTGGCTCTTGGTTCACTCCAAGTTAGTGAGAAACTGAAAAATACATGTTTTAATGCCTTTAAAAGGCCTTGTAACATCCAAATAATTCGTGGGTGATTGTAGGTTAGAAGATTGAATCAATAAAGGCACTGTTTTGAGTGTATTTCCTTAGAAATTTACTATTTTCTATAGGTGTACGGCTCTATATGACCCCATGTCATGTAAAAGTTTTTGAAAATGATGATACAAACAATCACCCTCCATTCCCTCTTTGTTTCATGCATTTTGCTATTGTTTTGAGTTAGATATAGAGGATTCTTTGAAAACTGTCAATACCATGTCTTAGGGTAAACAGAGATCTAGTAAATTGTGTTTCTTTCCTTCTTTGTGGTAGAAACCCTTCATTTTTGATACGATGACCCTTTGTTGTATCTACTTTCATTTCCTCCAAGCTCAAGGTCAGTGGAGGAAGATTTATGTTCGAGAAGTTAGAGTTTTATGAAAGCATCTGTGTCACAGTCCAGAAAGACAGAGTTTGAAGAACAGTTAAGAGGTTTAGACCTAGGGTTTTGTAAATGTTTATGGTAAGGAGCATTTGATGGATTATTAAGCTTTAACTGACCTAATTTGGTGTGTTCCAAGTAATGGTTAGGAGAAGTTGATGGTGGAACTAGTAGAACCAATAAACCCTTGTGTTGACAAGGCCTAATAGGCCTAATTTGCATGCTATCAGTCCATTTTTGGATAGTTCTTTACAAAGCAACCCATACTAGATTTAGGATATGTTTTAGAATATTTTAATGGGTACTCAAAACACCCATCACAGTCTTGAGAAGGATTCTACACAGAAAGATATGCTTTGACAGTCCCTAAAACAGGGCTACTAGAAGTTTGACAGTCCTTGAAGGGATGGTTGCTTGCATGGTGGGACAGACCTTGGTATGTGCTTTGTTCCTATTAAATTGATATTCCTAAGATATGAGAAGGCCTTGTGAAGTCTATTTTGGCCTAAGAAGTTAAAACACAAAGTTGTGCTATGTAGTGAGCTTTGGTTTTTGATAAAGATTGTGGATTTGATACACATTAATATGAAGGATGCCATAAGAAGTGAAGTTTGATCTTTTCCTCTTCATTAGATTGGTATCAGAACTGGAGAAAGATTTGGGTGTTGTATTTGTTCCTATCACTAAGAAGGCAAGTGAAGAACTGAGGGAAAGAATGTGTTGGTGACCATTATTTGTTTGCTAAGTTGTTTGGTTGTAGGTGCTTGGTCCATCTAGCTGCAGAAGGATGTTTTCTGAGGTTGTGTGTGTGGGCAGACAAGATGAGGTCTGTCATGACCATTCTCCAATGGAGATTAGGCTAGATAAGGGTGTAGAGAGAAACCACTAAGGAGAGAGTGGTAGGTGCATCACCAGGATCTGTTGTTGGGTGAGATGAATGGTTTGGTGAGTTGGTGTTGTGAAGTAGTAGAGAGATGGATACCTAATTGAAGAAGAACTTGATGTTGCAGCCTAAAGAGTACTCCATATATGGGAGTAGAAGGAGCCTAAAGAAGCTCTAAAGATGATGGTAGTTTAGATTTTGTTGGTTGGTTGTTCACCTTTCTATTGATGTGAAGATTTGAAGCTGAAGCTAAAGATGAAGAGACAGACAAAGGACATGCAGAAAAAGATTTTTTTTTCTTTTGCAGATACATTTCCAAGGGACTTGGAAATTTTGTTGGTTGGTTGTATGGTGTAGGAGCACCTTGGAAAATTAATGTTGCCCTAGACAAATCTTTGAGTTTGATTAAATTTGTAATGCCTCAACATTGTAATGAGTTTAATCAAGTCACTAGGTCATTAGGAATGTTCAAGTTTTGTCTTCATTTGCAAAATGGGAAAGTTATCTTTCAAAAAATGTAAAATGAGGAAGGTGAAGAGTCATTTGGCTCTTGGTTCACTCCAAGTCAGTGAGAAACTAAAAAATACATGTTTTAATTCCTTTAAAAGGCCTTGTAACATCCAAATAATTCGTGGGTGATTGTAGGTTAGAAGATTGAATCAATAAAGGCACTGTTTTGAGTGTATTTCCTCAGAAATTTACTATTTTTTGTAGGTGTACGGCTCTGCTCAGCCCCATGTGCATGTAAAAGTTTTTGAAAATGATGATACAAACAATCAGCCTCCATTCCCTCTTTGTTTCATGCATTTTTCTATTGTTTTGAGTTAGATATAGAGGATTCTCCGAAAACTGTCAATACCCTGTCTTAGGGTAAACAGAGATCTAGTAAATTGTGTTTCTTTCCTTCTTTGTGGTAGAAACCCCTGATTTTTGATATGATGACCCTTTGTTGTATCCACTTTCATGTCCTCCAAGCTCAAGATCAATGGAGGAAGATTTATGTTTGAGAAGTTAGAGTTTTATGATTGCATTTGTGTCACAGTCCAGAAAGATAGAGTTTGAAGAACAGTTAAGAGGTTTAGACCTAGGGTTTTCTAAATGTTTATGGGAAGGAGAATTTGATGGATTATTAAGCTTTAACTAACCTAATTTGGTGTGTTCCAAGTAATGGTTAGGAGAAGTTGATGGTGGAACTAGTAGAACCAATAAACCCTTGTGTTGACAAGGCCTAATAGGCCTAATTTGCACACTGTCAGTCCATTTTTGGACAGTTCTTTACAAAGCAATCCATACTAGATTTAGGATATGTTTGAGAATGTTTTAATGGGTACTCAAAACACCCATCACAATCTTGAGAAGGGTTCTACACGGAAATATATGCTTTGACAGTCCCTAAAATAGGGCTACTAGAAGTTTGATAGTCGTTGAAGGGATGGTTGCTTGCATGGTGGGACAGACCTTGGTATGTGCTTTGTTCCTGTTAAATTGATATTCCTAAGATATGAGAAGGCCTTGTGAAGTTTGGTTTGGCCTGAGAAGTTGAAACAAAAAGTTGTGCTATGTAATGAGCTTTGGTTTTTGATAAAGATTGTGGATTTGATACACATTAGTATGAAGTATGCCATAAGAAGTGAAGTTTTAACTTTTCCTCTGCATCATACATGCGATAGACTTGTATGTTTGTGATGTATGTTTCCTACATACAACTATGATAGACAAAAGTGATATACATAGACACATGCAGTAGTGATATACACACAAAATGTATATCTTGCATATAAAGTGATATACACACAAAATATATATCTGATTGAACACTGTGGAATCTCCTCATTCTAATCCACTGAACCCTCATGATTTCTCCAAACTGTTTCTCCTTCAATCATATAGACTTTTACTCTTTACCAACCTAGCACATGAGGATGCTAGGGTTTATCGAAGCATGCTACAAATGATCTTGCAACCATGAAAATGAACAAAATAGGAAAACAAAACAAAACACAGATATATATATATATATAGCCATTCCACTAATTACGAAGTAATCCAACTGGTGGAATGGGTTAGGAACCCATATCGATTCCAAAGAAAAAAATTGTTATACTGTGAATTCAAAAACTAGAAAAACAACACAAAAAAGGATCTTCTTATTATTTCAGAATTGCATACAGATATCTGATTTCACAATTTCATAGCTACTGCTCTGTCTAACTTCTGCTCTATCTCTTCACTTCTATATAAGAAATCAATCTGAGCTAAGCTATTTAACTACATGCCAACAGTAGTACTAACTTGATTCCAAGTGGCTGGGAGAGATAACCAACTAACAAACTAACAACCTTATCAAGACATCTCAATAAGTGTCCTAGGGATTACAAACAAAAATTGAAATACAAACACCAATGACAAGTCTGGACAAATAGACCTTATTACATTAAATATAGTAGATGCAAAAAATGCATAAGACTCTAGTCTTCGTGGGGTGCTCCTACACCATACTCCCCGAGAGAAGAAATCTCAAGTCCACTTGAGATGAGAGTTTGAAGATCTGCACCCTATTTGATGATCTGCTCTTCAGTCATCCAAACTGCCTCTGAATCAGGTTTCCCTTGCCAAGCCACCAAGTATTCCAGGTACTCTTTGTTCCTGGTCTTCTTTGCCATTCTTGAGTCTAATATCTTCTGCAATTATGGTGGATCATGCTTAGGAATATCATCATTTGCTGCATCCTGCAATGGTTCCTGTTCGACATCTATATTATGCTTGTATGGAGTTAAATCATATACATTGAAAAGAGGTGACAATCCCAGATCAGAAGGAAGTTGGATCTCATAAGCATTCTATCCACACTTCCTCAGAATCTGACATGGTCTAATCTTCCTCTGCATGAGCTTAGTATAGTTTCCTTTTGGGAGTCTTTCCTTCTTCAAATCAACCCACACCAAATCTCTAACATCAAACTGTACATCTCTCTTCTTCTTGTCAGCATATTCTTTATACTTCAATGTAGTTTGTTGGAGTTGAGTCTTGACTTGATCATGCACCTCTTTGATTGCTGCTACAAAAGCTTCTCCATGTGCACTAATAGACTCTCTTGTAGGTAAATCTCTTAACTCCAAAATACCTCTTGGATGAACCATACACCACCTGGAAAGGTGATTTCCCTGTACTCCTATTGACAGTGTCATTATAGGAAAATTCAGCCTATGATAGGATGTTATCCCACTTCTCTCCATGCTACCTTGTCAAACACCTTAGCAAATTTCCCAATGAACAGTTAACCACTTCAGTCTATCCATCAGTTTGAGGATGATAAGTTGATGATAAGGACAAATTGGTACCAAGCTTCTTCCAAAGAGTCCTCCAAAAATGACCAATAAATTTCACATCTCTATCTGAGACTATGCTCAATGGCAATCCATGTATCCTCACTATTTCCTTGAAAAATAGGTCTGCAACATATGAAGCATCACAAGTAGTTTTGCATGGCAAGAAATGTGCCATTTTGCTGAATCTGTCTACTACCAAAAAAACACTGTCATATCCTTTCTTTGTTCTTGGTAAACCCAACACAAAATCCATGCTTATGCTTTCCCATGGTCTAGAAGGAATGGGCAATGGCTGATATAAACCTACATTAGTAGATCTTCCTTCTGCCTTCTGACAGATCACACATGTCTCCACAAATTTTCTGACATCTGACTATAGTTTTGGCCAAAAGTAATGCCTCTTCATGAGATCTAATGTCTTATCCAGACCAAAATGTCCTGCCATGGCTCCACAATGTTTCTCCCTAATAATGTTTAGTCTCATAGAACACTATCCTCCTTTGATTAGTAATCCATCCTGTATCAGAAATTTAGAATACTCAACATGATATTTATCTCCAAAAGAAGTACACATGTTGTAGATCTCTCCAAAGTCTTCATCAACATCATACATAGTCTTTAGGGAATCAATTCTGACACTTTCCAATTGAATTTGATTTATGGTGAGAGCCCTTTTGCTCAAAGCATCTGCTATCTTATTCTTGACCCCTTTCTTATGCTTGAGTGTGAAAGTGAAAGTTTGCAAAGTTTCCACCCACTTCATGTGTCTATGGTTCATCTTTTCTTGGTTGTTTATGAAACTAAGGGCCTGATTATCTGTAAACACTATGAATTCCTTTGGCATCAAGTAATGCCTCCACTTCTTGAGTGATTGGACTAGAGCATACATCTCCAAATCATAGGATGAATATCTTTTCTTAGCATCATTTAGTTTCTCACTAAAAAATGCAATAGGCTTCCCTTCTTGACTGAGTACTACTCCAATTGCTATGTGACTTGCATCACATTCAACCTCAAAAATCTTGTTAAAATCAAGAAGTGCAAGGACTGGCTGTTGTGCCACTTTCTTCTTCAATGTTTCAAATGAATCATCTGCTTCCCTTGTCCAAGCAAACTTGCACTTCTGTCCTCCTTTTATGGTGTCAAGCATGGGTACACAGACATGACTAAACCCTCTTATAAACTTCCTATAGAAGGTTGCTAACCCATGGAAACTTCTGATATCATTCATTGTTCTAGGAGTTGGCCAAGACAGTATGGCACTTACCTTCTCTTGATCCATTTTCAGTTTGCCATGTGAGATGACAAAACCCAAGTAGATGATCTCCTCTTGCATGAACAAACACTTGTCCAAGTTGATCATTAACTGCTCTTCATGTAACCTTTTGAGAACCAAATCTATGTGTCTGAGGTGTTCTTCCCTTGTATTGCTGAAAATTAGAATGTCATCTAGATATACTATGACAAATTTACCTATAAATTCTCTCAAGACCTCATTCATCAACCTCATGAATGTACTAGGAGCATTGGATAAACCAAAAGGCATAACCTTCCACTCATACAACCCCTCATTTGTTTTAAATGCAGTTTTCCATTCATCTCCTAGCCTAATCTTGATCTGATGATAGCCACTTTTCAAATCTATTTTTGTGAAATATTTGGCACCTCCTAAACAATCAAGAAAATCCTCTATCTGAGGGATTAGAAATCTATACCTGATTGTGATCTTGTTAATAGCTCTTGAATCAGTACAAAGTCTCCAAGTGCCTTCCTTCTTTGGTGCTAGTACCACTGGTACTACACATGGGCTTAGACTTTTGCCAATTAGGCCTGTCTCCAATAATTCTTCAATCTACCTTGCTACCTGTGTATTCTACTCTGGTGTAAGCTTGTATGCTACATTGTTTCATAGTGTAGATCTAGGGATTAGATCTATGCAATGACTGATGTCCCTCATAGGTGGTAGGGATCTTGGCATTCCATAAAAAATGATGCCTTTGTACTTGTCCAATAGTTCTTAGACAACAGGGTCTATGAACCTTTGCTTCTTCTCTCCCTTGACTTTTGGCTATTGCTTCTTGTTCACTTTTAGGCATGGAATGAGGGCATATGCAACTGTTCCTTTATCTACTATCTCCTTCATGAACTATTTGCCTTCTACCATCATCACCTTGACTTCCTTTCCTTTTGATTCTACCTCCTTCTCCATTAATGGTTGTAACAGTGTCTTCTCACCATCCTTGGTGATTGAATAGGTGTTCCTAACTCCATCATGTTGTGCTTGTATGTCATATTGCCATGGTCTTCCAAGTAGGAGATGGCAAGCATCCATCTGAGCTATGTCAAATAGTAACCTGTCCTTGTATGGTCCAATTTGAAATTCTACCCAAGCCTATTCTTCCACAACTATTTGCTGACCTTGAGTAAGCCTTGAGACCTTGTACGGGCAAGGATGTGGTAGTCTCCTAAGCTTAAGTTTTTCTAACATTTTAATAGACACAAAATTTTTAGTAGATCTAGAATCAATCAGAACTTTACATACCTTTCCTCCTGCCTTGCAAGTAGTTTTGAAAAGAGCCTTTCTTTGTGGGGGTTCTCTGTCAGGCACCTTCATAGTGGCCATTGCTCTCCTGATCATTAAAGCTTCTCTTGTCTTAGGATATCCATATCTGATAGTATCATTCACACTCTGATAAGTGTTGGAGCTTGTCGCACTTTGACAATCAGATTCTTGGATCAGATTTGTCCTCCTTTCTCCCCCTAAACTTGTCACTTTCTGGACATCTACTGGCTATGTGGCCTTCCTGATTGCAATTGTAACATCTAATAGCTCCTCTACCCTAAGTTCTCCCTTTGAATGGTGGTCTTCTGCCCTTGAAATTTCCTTTTTGATCATAACTTCCCTTTTGAGTTTGACTGTTGTCTCCTTTGCTGCTCTCTTGATTTGTTTCACCTTGGAATCCAAATCCATTTCCTCTGCCTCTGAAAGGACTTCTTCCTCCTCTTTGCTGTCTTCCTCTTCCTCTATTGTTCTTCTCTTGCCTTCTCTTTAGTTTCTCTTCCACCTTGAGTGCTAATTGGTAGCACTTCTGAACTGTATCTAGATTATGTAGATTTAGGTCTTCTTGGATGGCAAATCTCAACCCATCGAGATACCTAGCTACCTTCTTTCCTCATTCTCCTTCACCTTTGACTTGAGACATAGTTGCATGAACTCTTCAGTGTATGCACTGACATCTAACTCCTTCTGCTTCAAATTTTGTCTCCTCTTATGTAATTGGATGTTGTAATCCAATGGAACATAGGCTTCCTTCACTAAAGCCATCATCTTCTTCCACGTAGCAACTCTGTTCTTTCCTTCTTTCACCTTGTCATCTTGGATGAAATTCCACCAGGTTAGTGCAGCTCCTTTCATTTGGATTGAGCTATCTTCACTCTTTGGTGGTTAGGTATTTCCTCTATTTCAAAGAAATTGTTCAAGGAGTCTATCCACTCCATCACTGAATCAGGTTCTATTTTTCCTACAAACATTGGCAGATCTATTTTCATATCCATGGTCCTCTACTCCATGGATTTGAGGGCATTAAGTAAGGGTCTCTGGTCTGTAGGAATGTCTATCTCTTCTTGCCTAGGGATCTCCTCTTCATCCCTATCTTCTCGTTCACCAGAATCTCTTCCCCTTTCGACTCTGTCCCTCAATCTTTCCAACTCATATTTCAATGCTTGATTCTGAGCACTAATTGCTTTGCTCTCTGCAATCTACTTCTTTACCAGGATAGCTAATTCAGCATTGGTCATCCTTGCTGGGTGCTCTTCTGACCCTTCTCCTTCTGACATTTTGTTGTCTTCTCCTTCCCAAAAGATACAACCTTCACTCTGATACCACTATGATGCAGAACTGGCAACGGAAACATGCACAATGGTTGTCAAACACTCAATAACATACATTTATCTTTGTATGTTCTCCCATTGGCGAGACCATCTTCATCGGCTAGCCAATTCCTTTGCGCACTGAAGCCCTACTTCACTTTGATGTGTCCCCGACACTTCTATCGCCAAGACTTATCCTGTCAGTGTAGCTCAAAATCCTTCTACCAATCCCAAGCTTCATACCGATGAATGCACCTTACCTTTGTTACCTATCGGTAACACATATGTTATCAGCGTCCTAAATAGATTTCTCCTTGATGTTTTCCATCACATTGATACAATCGGTTTTGTGTATACAAACCGTGACTTACTGTGTTGGTTCTATCTACCACTCCTACTGGTCAGTATTTGCATCCGCACACAATGTATGTTTCAACATACAATCATTATATGCGATTGGAACATACAAGTGATGACCCCCAATCAGTGGTTCCTCCTACCACTCTTGCCGGTCACCTTATGCATAACCCTATGTATCTACGGAATGTATATTCTGATATACATTCAAAACATACTGTTGGCAAGAGAGACATTGTAGCTTCATGATTGTTGTCATTGATGGAAACAAAGTTCATCCCACACATCCACAGGACATGGTGTGCCTATACTGGAAGTCAGCTTGAAGAGTGTTGTGGTCTGATAAGCAAGAACATAGTATGTGGCAAGGTTTGACAGTCAGGTCCAAATCTCTCAGAGGAAGTATCTTTTGAAAGTGCGGACTTGGGGAAGTCAAGAGGAGTACCTTGACTGATAGATTCTAGGAATTGAGCCTCCAGTGATACAAGAATAAAGAGATATACGCATTCAAGTATTGGGGTCCGGTTTGGTAGATCAGACAAAGGAAGAACTAACTGGTAGAGCATCAGAAGTTATTCCAGATGAGATGCTGATGGTGATAAAGATTCTGAAGGTTTCATTCATGATTGGCCAACTTGTTAGATGACTTCTATAAGTTTCTTTTAGATCCGCATCACTTTGTAAGCAAGGATTCAGCCGACAGACTAGAGTTTTGGAAATATTGACTATTCCAGATGTCGACTAGAAAGAGGATGAAATCCCTTGTGCGGATATATATACTAGATGGATTTTGATGAAAGTGTGTGGGTGTGGTGTGTTAAGTACGAAGAAAAGCAGAAGAGTAGAAAAAGGCAGTAAGGAAGGTCTGGTATGTGAAAGGATAGCAAAACAAAAGAAGAAGAAGGATGAAGTGCAGCAGATCAGTTTACTGAGCCTAACTAGAACTGAACTCCAGCATGTGTGGATGCTTCTCATCAGTTCAAGTATCTTATTATTCTTCTTACTACTTGTAGATAGTGAGTCTCTTGTGAGCAGTGTGCTCAGGCAGTGAGCCCTAACTAGCAAGTGCCATTTTGTATTTCTATTCTTCTAATAGAGAATACAATCTTAGGTTAATCACCCCGTGGTTTTCTCCCCTAACAGGGTTTCCATGTCAAAAACATTGTGTCATGTGTATTTCCATTTCATGGTTATGCTTTCTTATTTGAATTGATGTTGTATTAATTATTAAGAAAGTTCAAAAAGATGAAATAATCAAGATAAATGATTCACCCCCTCTCTCAGTTATCAACAATTGGTATCAGAGCCAAGTTCCTCCAAACAGAGCATAACAGCTTGAGGAAGATTTGGGAATTGAGATGGATGTGTATGGTATGAGGGAGCAACTTCAATTTGCCCTAGATGATCTTGAGCAATCTAATTCTGAAGTCAATGTATTGAAGGAAAGACTCAACTAGGCTGATGATTTCATAAATGAACTAAAAGGGAAACTAAGTCTCTCTATGAAAAAGAGAAAGGAACTACTTCAACAATTGGCAAGTCAAGGTGAAGCAAATGATACAAATGGAGATCTTAAGGAGAAAACCAAGTTATGTGAAAAAATGTCAAAAAAGATCATCATGGTAAGACATGAAATGGAATTAGGAGTCATGAAATCTACCCAAGAAATTGAAGAGAAAAGAAAAACTGAAGATGATCTAAAACAATCTCTCAAGGAGAAATCATAAGACTGCCACAAAATGGATAGAATAATCAGACATCTTGAATCCGATCTTGAAGATGCTAAAGATAATGAAGAAAAACTAGAAGATCAAATTGTCTCTCTTAAAAGGGATCTTCAAACAACAATTGAATACAAAGAGAAATTCAAGATAAGTTCTGCTCAACTTGAAGTTCTTCTTGAAAGCCAAAAGAGGGTAGATGACAAGTGTGGCTTGGGATATGAGAAAGCTGAGAGCTCCGGATCTAGAAAATCAAAGAAACAGGCGTAGAAGACCTCCGGTGAGGCAAAATAATGCTCAAAGATATCCATCCTTCAATGGATACTACCACAACTACAATAACTTTGGTCACAAAGCTAACCAGTGTAGAAAAAGAATCAATCAGACTAACACATCCTTCTCCGGACAGTGTTTTAATTGCAAAAGGTATGGTCACAAATCTCATGAATGCAGAAATATGTAAATGAACAATTCTTTCAATGGTAGATACTTTGCATGCAATAGAATGGGTCATATGGCTAATCAATGTAGATCAAGAGGACATCAATCAAATATGCAAAGAAATTTTGTTTGCCACAATTGCAATAGATCCGGTCATATTGCAAAATTCTATAGAAGCAAGAATCAGGACAAAAGAGGTCTGGTACATCATAATCAGAATCAAGACAAGGGAAAAGGAAAAGTGAATACAGATGAAGTTAAAAGTGAGATGAACAAGATTTGGGTGAAGAGAAGTACAGAAAACATAGGGGATGGATCTGTACTAGAATCTGGTGCTGATATTCCTTCCAGAACTTAAAAGGTGAGCTTTGGCTCAGGGGGAGACACAAAGAAAAACATTTTCCCTTAGCCAGTTAATTGGTGCCAGAACTAGCACTAGGAGAGTTGCAGATTAAAGGGTTCACAAAGGGACATCTAAATAAGCTTTGGTTAAAAGATGGAAGATCTGCAAGAAATTTTGAACAAGTTGAAAACTAATCTGGTTCATCAATCATCTGATGAGAAGTAGGTTTTTCACAGTTAAATCTGACATGATTTAAACTATGGAATCTTGATATGCAGATAGATCAAATGTTTAAGGAAAGGAAGATAGATTATCACTATTGTCTAAGAATGACTCTAAGTCTATCTTAGTGATTTGAAAAAGATCTGTCTTAGAATAGGATGAACAAGAATGAATTAGGTCACGCATTTATTATAGTATGAAATTAGGGCTTTCTCAGAAATAAAAGAGTTCATTCATTCATCATTTGCACATTTGCACTCAAGAAGATAAGAAAAGGAGCTTTGCAACAAATTGTCTCAAACTTTCAAAGATCAACCATTGAAGTCAATTCATCCAACAAATTAATTCGGTTCATTCAATGAACCCTAGAAGTGTAAAAGGTATTTTTTGTTGTTGAATATCTCTTTGTAAATCCTTTGAAAATGGCCACTCTAAATGTAGTGAAGATTTCTGATAGGCCATGCCCTAAGTTTAAGAAGCATCCATATAAATCTCTAGAAGTTGATCCCCTAGGTGCCTTTTCAAGCATTCCGCATGGAATTCTGCATGTAGAAGATGTTAGGGCTTATATTCATGCGAATATTGAAGAATTGGGGGAATCTAAGCTGGTTGATATCTATCACAATCAGTTAATAGATGATTCTTTTGAGCTTAAACCTTAGTTCAAGGCCATCTGGGATAAGCATTTTGCATAGTGCATTCATTTCCCTTGTTTTGAAGAAGATGAATGGGTCCAGTATGTGTTGAGCAGAGTGCATGATAACTTTCTATGGTTGAATAGACCATTTAAGATCACCAAGGATGCAATTAGGGTAGTAACTAGTCTACACTCATCTGGTGGGATACCTATTCTTAAATCTGTCAAGAAATAGACAGTGAGTGAAGCAACCAGATCAAAATTTGACAAGAAAGCTATGACAATTGAAGATATCACTAATCCGGATATCAAATTTGTATCCATAATAATTGGTTACAAGATTTATCACTCCAGTAGGGAAAATTCAGTACCGGGAACTATAGTTTATACAACTTATCAGATGCTAAGAGAAAATGCAGACTATGATCTTTGTGAACTTCCTCTAAGCCAACTGTTGGAGAACCTACAAAAGATCAAAAAGGATAAGAAAAACTCATTCAAGTATGGTGGGCTAATATTATGTTTATTCTTCTACTTCATGAATGAGCTTCTCGAATCCAGTGGTTGGGTTTGGTAGAATGACAGACATGTTGTAATCCAAATCAAAGACTACCTGCATGGGCTTGGGGATGCTAAGGCAAGAAATGTAGCTTTGTGGGGATATTTTAAGAACTTTCAAAGTATGATGCAAGCTAGAGAAAGAATCCCCCAATCTCTGGTTGAGAAGTACAAAGATACAGTGTGCTTTATGGTAGAAATTGATTAGTGCCTAATGGAGGTTGTGGAACCAAGAACAGTGTGGATCATGCCAATGGGGTATGAAGTTGATGAGAAAATTGTAGAGTTGCATGTTCAACACATGCTAAGTCAGCCCAAGGATCTTAAGGCAAAAAGGTTTGGAACCTTTGAAGAATTAAGTATAAAAATCCATGTGGAACTTAGACAACCGGAGATGAAGAGAAAAGTGAGAAAAGAGGTAGAAGATTTTGCCAAGAGGCATGGAATCTCAAAAGAGGCACTTGATGCACATAGAGAAAATATGGAAAGGGCAGACAAAGAGAAGGAAGAAGTAGAAAAGAAAAGTGATCCGATAGAAGTCCCCTCTTGGACCAGATCCTCTAAGAGGTCTGCACCTACAACTGCTAAGACCCCAAAGGCATCAAAATCAGAAGCAAAATCATTCGGTAAAGAAGAGAAAAGAACCAAGATGAAGGCCACAAGGTCTTATATTAGTTATAAGGATGAAGAAGAGATAGAATCAGATGAGGAAGTAAGGAAAATGAGGAAAAAGAAGAAAGCATCTAGTGAACCCTCTACCGGTGAAGACAAGGAAAAGATGGTAGAAGAGTTTGTTGAAAAGCTCACTCTGTCCATTGATAATGTAGTCAAATCAATCACTGTGGATGGGAATATGAAACTAATGATTGAATTTTATGACTACTATAGTGAGGTTGATCAGAAGATCCTGCAAGAAGCCATAATCAGGTACCTTAACATTTATAATAAAGCATTCATTTAGATTATATCTTTAATTCCAAAGAGCCTAGAGAAAGAATTAGGAATCAAAAAGAACAATGCCAAGGCCAAGGACCTTGAGATTAGGGAACAAATAGCTATTCAACTCTATCCCTCAATCACGTAGAAACAAATGAATATGATTTTCAAAGATTGCAAGGGTGAGTTCCGGAGCAAAGCAAGAATGAATCAGCTTATGCTTGGAGAAACTGACAAAATAGCTAAAGAAACTGAAGAAATCCTCTGGAATGCCTACAAAAGGTTCAACATTCCTATCATAAAGGACATAAGTGATGAGCCCTCTGCCATGGATGACAAGGAAGAAACTACTGAGACAATAGTAGAAGAGGTAAAGGAGATAAGTAAAGAAAAAGGCAAGTACTTATATTCCTCTGCTCTAGAAGAGGAAGTCCAAGGAGAAGTAAATCCAGACTCTTCGACAGTCTCTGGATCTAAAGGAGAAGAAAGTATAAAAGAAAAATCTAGTCAAGAAGAACAAGGAAAGGAAAGAAAAGAAGAGTCAAGGATAGAAAAAGCTACAGATGATAGTGGTAAGGCTGCAGAAGGGGAGAAAATTTTGTCTTCGGTAAGAGACACAACAGAAGTAGTTAAGGATTTCTTGACCAAAGAGATGATGGAATTTGATGAACCAGAGTTACTTCAAGGTCGATTCAATTTTGATTCCCTCTCTCCGGTGTAAACCATGAAGCTAGCCTCCTTCACTCAAGCAAAGGCAAAAGAAAAAATGCTAAAGTCTTACATGGAAGACTATGAACTCATAGAAACTGCATCTGGTGTACTAGAAAAAATCATGCCATCCTTCCAAAAGGATCCTACAGCATCCACATCTAGTAATCTAAAGTCCTTTGTAAATTCTGTTAGTACTCATTTTGATTCTTTAGAGAAAGCAGCAGAAGAGAAAATCCGGAAAGAGTTTTTGGATAAAAGATTCTCAGAGTTACAAGGACTTATAACCAATAATAGGAGAAATATGGATATTGGGATAAAGAGCTTAGAAAATGCTCTTAAAGATGGCAGAGATATCTATAAATTTTGTGTATCCTGGTCCAAAGTGACCAAGGATATTGAGAAGAAAGTAAAGGAACAAGAGGATAAACTATCAAGTCTCTCTCAGAATTTTGATCCTCTCACTGTATCTATAGTAAACCAGGAATGTCAAACTATTGTAGTCATGAATGAGATCAAGAAACTTGAAAAGGAGAGGAAGAACATAATAAGTCAGATGGGTAAGCTTAGAGGGATGATTATCCCCAAATTAGAGGCCATGCATGAGGTCCTAACAGATGCCCAGACCACAGCCCAGACCAGTGATTCAATAGATCTCAAGAGGGCAGAAGCTTTTGCATTCCTGTTGAGTGGTCACATCTCAATTTTGGACAAGATAAAGTAGAGTTGGGTGACATAAGTTGTACAGTTGAAGACAACTTTTGCAGACATATTACAATATATGTAAAACTTGTTTATATACTTATGCAGCTAAGTATAGTTGAATTTTTGGGCAATTTTTGTGTGTGGACCCTACCCTTTGCCATTAATGTCAAAGGGGGAGTGAGGGATAGTGAAAAATGTGGAATCCAGCTAAGGGGGAGCCCTAGTAAAGTGTACATTAGAAGAGAGCATCAACCAAGGGGGAGTATAGTATAACACTTAGTCATTTTTCACTAAGTGTTGCCATCAATGCCAAAGGGGGAGATTGCTGGCAAGAGACACATTGTAGCTTCATGATTGTTGTCATTGATGATAACGAAGTTCATCCCACACATCCACAGGACATGGTGTACCTATACCAGAAGTCATATTGAAGAGTGTTGTGGTCCGGTAAGCAAGAATAGAGTATGTGGCAAGGTCCGACAGTTAGGTCTGGATTTCTCAAAGGAAGTATCTTTTGAAAGTGTAGACTTGGGGAAGTCAAGAGGAGTACCTTTACTGATAGATTTCAGGAATTGAACCTTCGATGATGCAAGAATAAAGAGATATAAGCATTCAAGTATTGGGGTCTGGTTTGGTAGAATAGACAAAGGAAGAACTGACAGGTAGAGCATCAGAAGTTATTCCAGATGAGATGCTGATGGTGATAAAGATTCTTAAGGTTTCATTCATGATTGGCTGACTTCTTAGATGACTTCTATAAGTTTCTTTTAGATCCGCATCACTTGGTAAGCAAGGATTCAGCTGACAGACTAGAGTTTGGGAAATATTGACTATTCCGGATGCCAACTAGAAAGAGGATGAAATCCCTTGTGCATATATATATATACACTAGATGGATTTTGATGAAAGTGTGTGGGTGTGGTGTGTTAAGTGTGAAGAAAAGCAGAAGAGCAAAAAAAGGTAGTAAGGAAGGTCTGGTATGTGAAAGGACAGTAGAACAAAAGAAGAAGGATGAAGTGCAGCAGATCAGTTTACTGAGCCTAACCGGAACTGAACTCCAGCATGTGTGGATGCTTCTCATCAGTTCAAGTATTTTATTATTCTTTTTACTACTTGTAGACAATGAGTCTCTTCTGAGCAATGTGCTCAGGCAGTGAGCCCTAATTGGCAAGTGCAATTTTGTATTTCTATTCTTCTAATAGAGAATACAATCTTGGGTTAATCACCCTGTGGTTTTCTCCCCTAACAGGGTTTCCATGTCAAAAATATTGTGTCATGTGTATTTCCATTTCATGGTTATGTTTGCTTATTTGAATTGATGCTGTATTAATTATTAAGAAAGTTCATAAAGATGAAATAATCAAGATAATTGATTCACCCCCCCTCTCAGTTATCAACACATACAACTCAAAATATGCATACACTGAATATTCCTCCAGAATATGCTCTCTAGGGAAATTGACCGTTAACTTCTTTGTACCAGCCCAATGTACATTCCCAATGTACATTCAACACATACAATCTGTCGTATACATCTATGGGATACTCACAATAGGCAATTGTGGTATACGCAGGGATTGAACCTGATATACATTTGTGATATACACAAAGATTATATATCAGCATCCAAAAGGCTTTCTCTCTCCTTTGTACATGCAATAGACTTGTATATTTGTGATGTATGTTTCCTACATACAACTGTGATAGACACAAGCGATATACACAGACACATGCAATAGTAACATACACACAAAATGTATATCTGATTGAACACTATGGAATCTCCCCGTTCTGATCTACTGAACCCTCATGATTTCTCTGAACTATTTGTCCTTCAATCATATAGACTTTTACTCTTTACCAACCTAGCACATGAGGATGATAGGGTTTATCGAAGCATGCTACAAACAATCCTGCAACCATGAACATGAATGAAATAGGAAAACAAAACAAAACACAGATCTATATATACAGCCATTCCACCGATTACCAAGTAATCCAACTAGTGGAATGGGTTAGGAACCCATATCGATTCCAAAGCAAAAAATTGTTATACCGTGAATTCGAAATCTAGAAAAACAACACAAAACAGGATCTTCTTATTATTTTAGAATTGCATACAGATATCTGATTTCACAATTTCACAGCTACTGCTCTATCTAACTTCTACTCTATCTCTTCACTTCTATATCCAAAATCGATCTGAGTTGAGATATTTAACTACATGCCAACAGTAGTACTGACTTGATTCCAAGCGGCTGGGAGAGATAACCAACTAACAAACTAACAACCTTATCATGATAGCTTGATAAGTGTCCTAGGGATTACAAACAAAAACTAAAATACAAACACCAATGACAAGTCTGGTCAAACAGACCTTATTACATTAAATATAGAAAATGCAAAAAAATGCATAAGACTCTAGTTTTCATGGGGTGCTTCTGCACTAGAGAACTTGTAGACTCACACAATTTAACTTACTCATAGAAAGAAGGTTCCATGCTAAACTAGGGATGAGTAAAACTCCATTCATACCATTCACTCATTCATCAGAGAATTAGATCAAGACTCTTCCACAACCAACTATCTTTAGATGAGAGTCATCACCCAGGTACACCTTCCCACCATTGAACACTTCATACTTTGTGAACCAACCTTGATGAGAGGTCATGTGGAAAGAAGTAGTAGAGTCTATCAGCTACACATCTTTCAATGCATGGGTGGCCAAGGTAGCAACAAAGGCATCACCATCATCTTGTGATTTTTCAGAATCTGAATCATAGAAATTCTTTTCTTTTTCTTCTTCTCCTCCTTACACTCATTTTAGAAATGCCCAGATTTACCACAATTTCAACACAATGCCTTGGACTTTCTAAGTGATTTGGATTTTCCCTTTTCATCTTTCTTGTCCTTCTTTTTCCCTTTCTCTTTAGCTCTACCACGAACTGCAAGAGCCTCCTTAGCCGACTCAAAAGACTTTCTCCACATTTCTTCAGATAACAGTGAAGACACCACTTCATCCATCTTGAAGGTGGTTGAAGTACTCCCAATGGCCATGACAAGGTGGTCCCACACATTTGGCAAAGAACAAAGAAAGGTCATACAATGATCCTCCTCCTCCATCTTCACACCAGCAAAAGTCAACTATGTAACTTGTTGGTATGTGGTGACTTATCATGCAAGTACTGTACACTCATAATGTATCCTCACCAATGTTCAAGGTCAGTTGTTAATTTTTGTTAACCGACAAAAGAAAAACAACATTGTAAAACCCCAATTCTAGAAGCTTACAAAAAGGTTGATATAAGCAGCTGGAATGTATGTTGCGGGTATGGAATTCATGAGATTGTAATCTATTTTGCATTGGATAATAAAATCATTGGATGGCTGAGTTTTTGTGGATGTAGCCCATTTTGGGTGAACCACATTATAATTCTATGTTGATCTATTTTGTGTTGTTCTTCATTGTTATATTTGGGTTATTTAATCTTCATATAATTGTTAGTGTTTATTGCTTTGATCTACCTGAACCCTAACACAACTAGCATGTTAAAGGAATTCAAATGATCTACAACAGATTCTCCATCATCCATCCTTAGAAAATACAACTTCTTCCTCCTGAATAACTTGTTTACCAGGGATTTAGCTTGATAAACATCACCAAGTTTCTTCCATAACTCTTTCATGGTCTTCTCTTCATGAACATTTAATAGGATGGAATCAACTAAACAGAGTCTCACAAGACCCTTAGCTTTTTGATCTTTGAGATCCCATTCTTCTTGAGCCATTGCCATTGGTTTTGTGCTAGATATAGCTTCCCATAGATCTTTATCAACAAGCATGTCTTCCATTTTGAGTTTCCACAACTTGAAATTGCTGCCATTAAAAGTTTCCAATTCTATTCTTCTGGATGAGCTTTCCATCTCCTTCCTACAATAAGATCACACAATACTCTACACAAACTCCCTCTCAATCAATGATTAGTACAAAAACCTCTACCCAACAATTAGGATCAAAGGTGATCAAGCTCTGATACAAACTGAAAGGAAGTGAGGTATGCAGAAACGCTTCCAAACACTAATCTAATGAGGGGAATGTAGTGCAAATTTTTAGATCCTTATAGCTATAGGTATGTTAAATTTATAACAATGAGATAGAACAACAAACACAACACATAGAATGCAATAGACACAAGATGTATGTGGGGAAAACCTTTTCAGCTAAAAAACCCCACACTCCAAAACTTGCACAATATATTATCAAAACTACAATGTTTACGATACACTTGCAATGCAAGTTCTTTTAGGAGTCTTCAAATGTTGTTTCTAGAGTAATTCCAATAGCATAACAATATCTATACCAACACTATGCATACTACTACTCCAAGCACCTCATTATATATAGAGTTACAAGGCATAACTGAGAAGCTTCTAGAGATGGGCCTCCATATTGGCCACATGGCCCATTTCACACACCCAAGGACACTTGTCCAACATGCTTACACCTCTCTTACATCTATCATACATGGCATATTTGACAGATGCTCTTATGTATCTTACAGCTATCATAAAATCGGCTCAACATAACAACACTTAATGTTGTAAGAGAATCCGTCATACAAGACTAAATATAGCATATTCCTCTTAGAACATGTCATAACCCAACTTGGGTGACTAAAGATGCCTTCCTCACATGCAAAGATGCTCTTCAACAATTGTCTTCACTTGTCATAGGAATATCTATACTTGGCTCTTACATGTCATAGATTCTGTCATACAAAATAACTCCTCTGTCATAACACAAGATGCCAACACATGGCATATTAGTGCCACCTCAAATGGGATGCCTAAATCCTCATGTGTTGACTTGACCATCCAAGTCATATTACAAGTAGGATGACATGTCACAATGCCACCTCATACTAAATGACAAAACGGGATGTGCAAGTAAATAAAAAATTAGGAAAATAAATAAATACATAAAAGAATATCATATACTAGGAATTTGTAAAGGTTGAGACACCTTAATTCCCAACAATTGTGTACCAATATCAAGCACTTTAAGGTAGAGAGAAAAGACACAAGGGAACAAGAGATTTTGCAAAGCCCATGCCCCCAATGGTGACATGTACTTTACGATTGCCGAATGTTCCCACAAACACACAAATTCCTGCAAAGAGAGGTTAGAAATCTTTCTCTAAGATAATAAACACATCACATGATAATAAGAAATTCATGAAACCAATCACAACAAGAGCCGAGCTTACACTATAGATTTGAAAACTGAGTATAATCATGGGGCTATACTATAGAGATCTCAGAACTAAGTGTAAGCAAGGTGAGACCCAAGAGAAACAAAGTGCATGGAGCAACTATATTGTTATGGTTTATTAGCAAATATTGGACATCATCAAAATACCACACGGAGTGATTCTACTAGCCAAGCATTGGATAATATATATCAACCCCTTTGTCATGTATAGACTAGGTCCATTTTTTATTATTTGCTAAAGGGACACATGGTCTGTATTAGTATTATTTGTTTTTCGTCATCTGCCAGCTAGATAGAACTACTAGAAGAGGGTAAACAATAAATCAAGAGAGGAGAACAATCCCCTTAGGGTTGTCATGTAGGAAGGTGCCCCTAGGTTACCAACCACAATGCTATGCCCCTAAGACACAACACACAACAATGAAAATAGAGGAGAGAAACAATATAGAAGAATGATGTACAAATAGAAGAAGGGTCACAATAGAGGCAATCTCCCAGTATCCTTGACCTTACAAGAGTATCAAGGGTCATCCAAGGAGGTCTAAACAACACAAAACACATCATGGGGGAAACACAACATAGAGGTTAAGGGTTAGAAATACTTACTTGTAGAGACAACCAGACTAGCGGTCATCGTTGAGTAAGTCATCGTCTTCCCAATCTTGCATGTTAGAGGAAAGAGGTACATAAGGTATCATAGGCCAGCTTTTTTTTGGTTCGTAATCGAGATATATATTAATGTCTGTCAAAAAGTTACAATATATATAGCCCATCCATAGTTGACCGAGAGGACTATTACATTCATCCCTAACTGACTACCCTGATTAAAAGACAAAAATTGAGACCACGCAGGGTCTATGCTTATGCTCTTATTACAAAGAGTATACTATCTATAACTATGTTATCCTTGTTTCTTCAATACAAAATGAAGTAAGGAGATAAGGACCTACTACGGGATTATCTTAGATAATTTCAAATTAAATTTTTCAACCCAGTCCATACCACCCTCCGCCGACAAACTGAGAGATTTCTTGATGAAGTCGACTGCAATCACCGCTTGGTCTTTCAGCAGAATGAGGTCAAAGCCCTAGTATCCAGAATAAAGGGAAAGATCTTAATGACCTCATTAGCATCTGCAAGGAGACCCCAGTCCTGGGGACGGGGGATGCCTACGCTAGGACTGGCCACTTGCAAGGAGAAGTCCAAATCCCCAAGATGCTTAGGGTTAAAAATCCCTCTCATAAGAGCCCCTGCCTCTGCTTTGTCTATTCCCAGCTCAAGGAGCATTGCAAGTACCTGGGAAGATATGTCTGTATCTACCCTATACCTTTCATTGTTGACCAAGAAGGCTTTCCCCAAGATCACTTTCACCGCACCCACCATCAGCTCATCAGCGTGTCAAAGCATTCTTTATAGCCTAAGATTGGTTATAGCCCCAATGAAGGCCATCTGCCTTTTCTTACTAGTGAGTCTAACGGGAGTGTCCATACCCCCACACCGAATTGCCTCTGCAGATACAATGACAATGAAATGTGATAGCATTGAACAGAATGAGAAGGAGAAAATGGAATACTGACTCTGTCATCCTCCGCTGAATTCTATAGGCCCTCCGAAGCTTCTCGACACCTTGCTGAGGGAACTTCCAGCCCACACCACCCCAACCACTCGAGGGAATGAAAGACTACCATCACTTCCCCTTGTGCCGACAAACCACCCTGCCGCCTAATCATTACTTCTTGTGCCAACTCAGCCTTTCCACCTATGAGGAGGTGGCAAGGCTCCCACCCAACCGCCCACTTCATAGGCCAACTTTTGTTCTTGTCTTCAAGTTGTTTACTATTGAGCTCTTCTTGGTTTGATTCAATGTTACGTGAAATGTTTCCTTGTTGATGTGCATTTTGTTGGGCTAAACCTTGTCTTTTTCTCCTTCTTTATCTTGCTTGCCTATTTATTTTTGTCTTGTTTCTTATATCTTCAAAAGTGTTATCATGTTTTTCCATAGGTTTTCGCATGTTAGAGGAGTAAGCATCATGTTGAAATCTCATTTTCCTTGATGAAGTGTTTTGTTCTTGATGAATACCTCCCAATCCTTGTAAGGATGACAGGTGAGGAACCTTAGCCTAGGGTCCTTTTCCTTTTGCTGTAGGAAGTTCTTCTGATGTAGGTTGTTCTTTTCAAGTATTGTTTTAATAGGAGGCCTGACCACTCTAGATATAAGTTTTGCTTTGTATTGTCTATATTGTAGTTGTAGACACCTAAAAATGTCTTCGCCACTTAACTAAACTCTGACATCACTAACATCATCAATTATACTTCTAATTAATTAATTAAATTTTTATTTATTTAATTATTCATCCCAACACCTGATCATTCACCATTTTCCCCTTTCAATTGAGTTAATTTAATTAATTCAATAGTTCCCCTTTACTAACATTAGCCCAATTAATTAAATAAATGTACAAATATTTATTTGATTAATTCACCACTTTCATTAAACCTGATTAATTAAATAAATCATGTTTATTTAATTAATTCAACTTACTAATCAGCCTATCCCTCCCCTAGTTGATTAAATACCTATTATTTAATTATCTAGTCTAACCTACATGACCCTAGACATAGGATTAATTAAATTAAACATTTTTTAGTTAATCCTTACCCTCAATTAGCCCATCCACTAATTTACTACAACCATTTTAATTAGGCTAATCACCTCAATTAAAATGGTCAAACCTTGATTAACACTTCTCCCCACATCCCACAAATAAAAATTTGATATCTATGCCACATAAATCATTTTTTTGTCCATGCATGTCATAAACCTCGTTAATAGCCTCTTACACCCCTTACACATGTCATAAATCATTTATTTCCACTCTTCCCAAAATGAATTTTTAATTCATTTCTAATCCTCCTCTCTTCCCCATGTGAATTTTTAATTCACATCTAATCCATCTCACCCAACCTCATTTAATTCGCCCCTTTTCCAAGATGAATTTAAAATTCATCTTTATTCACAACCCTCCATTTTTGAAGATGAAATCTAAGCCCTCCACCTCACTTGCATCCTCAACCATTGATATCCAAATTTAATCTCCGCCCTTGGATCAAATCCTCTCCCAAAAAGCCTATAAATAGAGCCTCTCCCAAGCCATTTCATCATCCAAGTTTCATGCATTTTATCATGCCAAAATTTCCCTAATCTTGAGCTAGATTAATAGGTGAATTGCATTAAGTTGAGAGCATTTCACATTTGTCTATCATAGTCTTAGGTAAAGCTAGAGTGTTTGGGTACAACACTCTCCACCTTAACTAGGGATTTTGGATCTCATTGTGAAGGTATAGCTTGTGTTTTTATGGCATTTGCTTTGTGTTTTACTTTCATTTTGTTTTCCTAATCTTCATTGGCATGCCCGGTGGGACCCACAAGGTCCAAATCTTACATTTTTGTGAGTGTTTTTGTATGCAAAGCATGTTTCTTGTAGGTATTGGCACTAAACACTCACTGTTTGGTGCTATTTCCCCATGCAGTGGTACCATTTCTTCATACAGTGGGGCTATTTTTGACTGTTTTAGCACTACTTCTATACAACAAATGTACTAACATCTTTCGACTCCAATACTTGCTTTTTCTTTTATTGGGTGTTTTAGGGTATATCAGCTCTTGGTTTTGACAAGAATCACACAGGGATAGGGTGGCACTATGGAAAAATTTCTCTAAGATCTATCTAACATTTTTCATCTAACCTTTGTTTTGTTTGCTTGCCTATGACTCTTTTGGCTCATTTTCTTTAGTCTTTTAGGTGTTATCAGACTAGAGAATAACCACTAATCTTGTTTGGACTAATATTTTGTGGCTAATAACATGTTTGTTTTGAAAGCTTAACCAAGTATTGCACCGTCTTCGCGCTATCTTAGCCCAGTTCGATGCCATCTGATTGGTAGACAAGGTAAAATGCAATGGTGCCATTTCCTATTTTTTGTAATGCCTTTTCATATCTTAGTGCTATTTTGACTTATTGTAGTGCTTTTTGCTATTTCAGTGCCATTTCAGATTTGTCTAGCGCTATCTATCATCTTAGCACCATTTTAAGGTTCTGTAGCACTATTTTATAACAATTAGAAAATATTTATTTAGCAGTCTATAGCACTATCTTCAATTTCTGTGGCACCATCTGTGTTTTTTGTGGCACCTTTTTCTATACTGACTTTGGGACCTGTGTAGGTTCTTGACAGTGCTCTGTAGGTTGAAAATCATTTGTCCAAGACTTTAATCTAAAACTACTAATGTTTTTGTAGGGATTCAATAGATTAGAAAACATTTCATCTTGGCGCACTAAAAAAAACATTGCTTGCTTAGCCTAGAAAACATTTGGATTTGGTGCATAAAATTAACCTTGTTTACAAAAAATCGTATGCACATTTCATTTGGGCTTTAAAAAGAACATTAGCAATTGTTTGACATGTCTTGTACACTTGCACATTTGTGTTACCCAAGGGATAGAATCAAAGTATCCTCTCCCCTTGCCTTCAAAAGGATCTTGGGTGAAGAGAAATGGTTCTACTCTCTTTTTCTTTTTAGGAGTGGGCCTACTCTTGAGACACATCCACAAGGAGAACTCATTTGTGACCCCAAGAGGTACTTTCATTCAGTCCACTATATAAATTAGGATAAGGTGAAAGCCAAGTCTGAATCGATATAAGCACTTACCATATGGTGTTAGCTCGAAAGGAAGTCATACCTAGTGTATATGAAACTCCTAGTAGATCTAGTTAAAACCTTAAGTGGTTTACCAGATGCTTGTAATGTACTGATACCCCAAATGTTCCCCTGATAAACCCCATTTGTTTTAGAGGTCAAAAACCTTCTATTTGTTAGCGCAGGGGGTCGGAATATAGACCTCTGAAGTTGTCCCACATTCTCACAGTTTAAAGTAGAGATAACAGATTCTTCAGGTCTTTTAGGAATTCGAAGCTTGGTGTGCCCAAGAAGTGAGTGCCATATAAAGGGGAGCCAGTGCCACCAAGATTCTAAGTTATCCAAGTTGCAGCTAGAGAAATCTAAGTGGGAATCCAACAAGATTGTCCTTTCCTCCCCTTAGATTGTACAAGTGCTTGATAAAAAGTTTCACATTTTCACAACAAAACCTTTGGCCATTGTGTTCTCTTGTTTGAAGTGTTTGCATAATTACCAAGAATAAACATCATTTGACATTATCTAAAAATTCCTAATTCATTGAACCATTCTTGAAACATTTGATGATCATTTGACCTTCACCAAATCAAAAATTTGACATCAAAACCCACATTTACTAGAGAATTGACAACCACTACCCTGCTTTGGCACCATTTTGTAGATCCCTGGTGCCATTTCTCACTGATTTGGCACCTTATCCCTAAGCTTTGGCGCTATTTCCAAATAAACTTGTACACATGCCTAGAAAATTATTTTTGGACATTTAAAATACACACATCCATAATCCATATCAATCCTGCCAAAATCCATCAAAACCATAACCATTTTGACCCAAAATTTTCATCCATATTCCCATTTGGACCTTAGAGAATAACCATTTTCATTATTGGACCCTTCTTCACACCTCAAAGCTATTGAACCCTGTTGGGTGAATATTTTGTCTTCAACTAACTAAAGGCAAAATGGTTATATCAACCACAGTGTAATGAGATAAATCTCTCCTCTCAGCAAGGGGAGGTTCCTTATCAACTTATCACAAACTTATTTAAACTAAATACTAACTTGGGGGTGAGACCATATCATCCATTTCTCTTTTTTTAGAAATGATGTTTACAAAATGAAATAGCATTTTCTTGATACAAATTGAATAACCAAGAAACCCACGAGAGCACAAAGTCTATCATTGCTTCTTTTACTAATTTTGAACTTAGAACCAAGTAGAATGAGGTGCAGCCCAAAGTCTTCACCAAAAACTATGACAAAATATATTAGCACAAAAGATAATAGTAGTTCAAAGCCTTTCCAATATCTTTTACTTCAAGACACAAAAAACACAAACTAAAGATAATTCTTGTAGCACAAAGTCTCCATGATCAACTTTAGAACATCTCCCAGATTATTCTCACTCACACTACAATTTGATTAAAAGGATAAGATAGTATTAGGAAAAGGACATAAGAACAATTTCCAATACACCACAAGATATTCCAACACAAAGATTGAATGATCACTTGCTTTCTTATTCACTTGATAAAATTTGATTTACAATTTGAATACAAAGTCTAAAAATGCTCCTCAATTTGGCAGAGTTTTGCTTCAATAACTAAAAGATGATATTTACAATGGGGGTCCCCTTTATTTATAAGAGGAACCAAGAGAAAAAATAGGAAAAGAAAAACTAACTATGACTTATTCAACAAAGGAGTCCTTTTTGATTTGGGACTTCCTATGTTTTTACATGTAATTACATATGGAAAAAGTACATGTAAATATGTCCAAAATTGTTTCAAAAGTACATCTAAAAAGTAGAAAATAAACTAAGGGAACAACTGTTTCAACTTGTATTGTCGTCTTTCTTCATATGGAAATCATACATGGTGAAAGTTGCTTGCATCCCAATACTGTCTGGACTAACTGTGTTCTTGAAAATCATCCTGGCTCTTACTATGGTATCTCTGATAGTGGTGACTGAGTTTGCATGACTAGTTAACTTGGTCTTTAGATTATCCAAGGTTAACTGATTGTCAAGAATATTGTCCACAGAGGCCATTGAAAATGTTTTGTCCTTGAACTCTTTCTAGAACATATCTTCAACTGCAGAGAGAAATTGGTTATCCTGTGACACAAGTTTGCATGGAAGCTCCTCCAATTTATGTAAAAGACTAACATCACTCTATTCACTGAGTTTCCATGTAGCTTCTAGGTCATTGATCAAACCTTTCAGCACACGGCTCCGATATGTCAATGCCTCATTAGTTTTTGTATATGAATCTCTATTTGGAATGATGCTAATTTATTTCAGAGCATTTATTTTCAGCTTTCTCATCTCCACCCACTTATCATGATTATTTTCTATGCACTCGATATCTTGAGAAATAACATCGATCAGATCATCAAATTTTGCTCTTATTTTCTCCATCTTGTCTGTCTTCTCAGAAAACTCTATAAGCAGAGAGATTCCTTGGGTGCGCATCCTTTCTAGATATTCTTCAAGTACTCTTACCTTGAGGTGAGTCTTTTCTACTTTTTGGATAATAGGGTCTTCTACAGAAATGGCCTCAGGAGTCACTAACTCTGAATTCAAAGTGATTTTCCTCACCACTGCAGTCAATTGTTCAACCATTGCCTTGTAATGATCTTTCATTTCTTTCTCTTTGTCAAATTTCTTAATTAGAATGTCCATGGATGACTGCATGTCAGTCTTTGCGCTTTCATGAGTTATTTTGCCTAACTCAACCCTGAAGATAGAATAATCATTCATACTAAAATTTTCCATGGTTGCATCCTACGGAGGTCTTGCAATCTCCAGAAACTTGTGTCCCTTGTCCCCGAGTATTCTTGAAAGAATATTCAGCTTCTTCGGGGTCTTGGCTTTCGCAGGCACCATCTTGCTAAAGTCAAAGTCATCTAGGGAGATGGCTTGTTTCTTCCTATTCGATGTATAAGCTGACAACCATGGTGGAAGCACAAAAGTACTCACATTAGGATCTGTTCCCATTGTTGGTGTCACTAGAACTACACTTGCACTGGTAGTGGAAACAATAGGTGGAGTGTTAGTAAAAATGGCACCTGTCACATTTACATTAGAAACCTATTCAGTATTCATTACAAAGTGATCAAATATGAAAGTATCCCCAATATCAAAAGATGAAGGAGACAAGCTAGGAATAGACTTTAAGGAACAGAGAACATCTTGAAAAGTATTTTGAGGATTGCCAAAAATTGTTTTGGAAGGGGAGGGAGATTTAGAAGAGGGGATATCAATGGGGAAACAAAGGAACCACAACAGGTGTGTCAGGCAAAGGAGAAGAGACTCCCATTTCTTGTTGTACATTCTCCTATGGAGACAAAGCTTCATCTTCTTATTGATCTGTAGGTCTGTCTTTAACCTCCATTTCCTCAATGGCTAGTTCTTCAATGTTTTGTTTCTCAACTTCCATATCTCCTATCTCAGACTCTTTCTTCATAGCCTTTGAATTCTTTGTCACAAATTTGATGCTAGGTTTATGCAGCTTGGAAGAAGAGGGAACATCACTCTTGTTCTTCGTCCTATTCTCCACCTTTTTACCTGTTTGCTCTTGGATCTCAGTCTCTGATCCTATAAGGAATTCTTTCAAAGCAATTCCTTTATCTGCTAGCTAGTTATTGGTGTTAGCCCATATGGGTTCAAATCTTTTCCTTAGAGAGGTCAACTCTTTTTGAGACCATTGGATTGGAGGGAGACGAGAGCCAACAACCTGTTTAGTGTTATATCTATCATCAATCAACTCTGCATCATCCACTAGGTCTTCAGGAATATCAGTAAGTCCTAGATATTCAATCTGCTCCAGAGACAACCTGCTATAATCTAATTTTCTGATATCTTCTTTTGTTCTAAAATCCACCCAGACATCTTCGACCATAGGTTCATGGAACTAGGTTTTCCTCTTGATTTTGTCTTTCATGCCCCTGTAATCAAACTTTGGCCTTCTCTTGAATTGCTTCATAGTTACAAGATGCATCTCAGTTTCCATGGCTCTAGCCTTTGCAGCAGTTAGTACTGAAAACCTACCAATTTCAACTGGAAACATAAAACCTGGCTTCTTGAGCTCCATTTGTTTATTATGCATGACAATCATTTGTCTACATAATTCCATTAAGACAATTTTGTCTGAGGGAAACCTTGGCAACATATAGGGACGACCTTGGAAAAAGCAACCCTTAGATATGAGAAAGAAGGAAATTATAAGAACATGCATCCAAAATCATTTACCACTAACCAAGCCTCATTTGATACTCTTCTTTGTTCTAGTTGAGGGTCAAAAAGACACAAGAACACTGCAAAGAAAGCATCATTCACCCTCCTGAAATGGTGAGTAGAACCCTTCAATGTCAATTGAGAATATTATTGATACACATGAATTACCCTCCTATCTCCTTATGATGTTAGACTTGGAAAGATCCTCATAGAGGCTACTATATACACCAGGTAAGAAGTCATGTAGAATTTGAAGGTAGTGGACACCTTTATCAATTGCTCATGTAGAGCATTATGGATTTGCTCACCCCAAAAGATGGCTTGTTTACCTTGGAGTATTACCTTGATGAAAGGATACATCCACTCATGAAATAGTGAAGATGAAGCCAATCCCCTTATTCTACTATGAAGAGTTATAAGATCACCAATTTGTTCTATAAAGTCACTTCTAGGAAAACTCCGTGGCCACCTAGACAAGTTGGACCTTGAAGGCTTGAGCCATTTAGTATTGATTACCTTCTTTGCCTTCTCAGTATTTTTGTCATACTCTTTTTGTGCTTTAACAAAATCTAGTTTTATCACTTCCATAGTAGGAGGGCACATGAAAACTTTATCAATGAATTCAGGATCTAATCTGATTATCACATTACCACTTGCATCCATCAAAGCCCTAGTATCCTTGTTGTAAAACTGAGCACACTGAAGAACAAATTCTGTGTTATACGCTGTCACCGGAAAAGATGACACTAGATGAATGTTACTGTCAATAATCTTCTTCATTACAGAGCTGGGATTATTTGACTTGGTTCTTTCCACAAATGCAGCCATGTCCACATGGCCAATATCTGTATCCCTAATGTCATCGATATTAGAAGTAACCGAGGTGATTGGGAAAACACCTTGATATTTATACTTCATCACATTTGACTTCTTCAGAGACAACTCAGTCATCTAAAATAGCTATCACCAGAAGGATGTCGATGAAGAGAGAAGATCCGCAGAAGAAACTACAACAAAAAGCCACGATTGTACAATTAGGGGAAATATTGGTAATCTGGGAAAATTGCATGTTGATGATCATGACTATGGAGATACGCTTGAAAGGGCTAGAGTGCGAGTAGGTCAAAAAATGGAGGAAAGCGGGCTCGGAAAAGGAAAATTGAAAATATCCTAGAGTTAGAAAAATTTGAGAGAATGTGTGCGTGGGCGGCAAAATTTGGCGCCCTTGCATGTAACGGATAATTTGCAAGTGTTAGGGTGGCAAATTTTGCCGACCCTGCAGGTAGCTTGAAAATACATGTGTATCGGTGGTGAAATTTACCACTTTGACATGTTCTTTGAAGAATTTCATTTGCATGATGTTTTAGTAGAATAAAATGCTGACACTGCATGTGATGGGAGAATTGTAAGTGTATTGGCGGCATATTATGCCAACGATGCATGTGGGTATTTCAGGGTTTTCTTCATGTAAGGGTGGCAAGTTTTGCCACCCATACACTTGCAATTGGATAAATCTTCAAATGCAAAACCGGTAGATTCCACTGACTTTGCATTTGCTTACAAGCTTAAGGAAAGATTTCAAGTGGCTATTATCACCAACATTGAAAATATTGAAAGATGGTTTCAGTGTTTGGTTAGGACAAACCATCGACGACACATATAAACTTAAAACCTAGGGCACAAGTATTGGCCGACGATTTTTGCCATTTGGACTCACTAGTTTACAATCTAGGGCACAAGTATATTGAAGAACAAGGATTCAATATAAAAGATCAAGAAAAAATGACAATATCAATCAAAAATGTAACGTATTACAAAGGTTTTTGACAAATTCAAAGTAATAAAACTACTGAATAATCAAGTTAATGAAACCCTAGAAATTGAAAGTGGTTTAATAACTTACCTTTCGAAAGATTGAAACCCTAAGCATGATGGCGGCGATTCGAAATCCATTTGAATCCAAGGTCACCACGGTCGAGCGGTTTGAGGAGGGTTCAAGAATCGACTAGGAAGCTTTGAAGAAAAAGAAATGATGAAAAAAAATAGATTACACATTAAAAAGATCAAGAACAATCTCTTAATGCTTAACACGAGTGGCCATTAATGCCACTGAAGTTTGAGATCTTGAAGATCTTGCTCAGGCAGCAATTTCTGCTGACATGACATGTGCTAATCATTAACATAACGGCAGCAAAAAGTGTCTCTTATGCATTTGCTTTCAAAGGAGAATATGTAACGGCAGCAAAAAGTGTCGCTTAGGCATGTGTAAACAAAAACTATGTAAAAGCGGTAAAAATTGCCAACATAACACAAGCAAACAAAAAGATATGCAAATTCGGCAAATTTTTCCACCATTGCATATACAGTTTCAAAATTTTACTAACACCCAAAAATGATCAAAATTAATATTTTGGTTAGTTTACAACTTAATCGATTTGCATAGACTTTGAGGAATCGATTTGAGGGAATGTTGCAAACTAGTTTAGGATGCCATATGACTTCACACAGGACGAAGAGAATCTTGTCTCGATTTGTGAACTTAGAGTGTAGATCACGAAATGGACAAGTTTCTTAGGGGTTGTCTACAAAAATGAGTGTAGCTGATTTTGAGAACAACAGCTGGCTCTAACTGGGGAACTTCCATCAATCAAACTTTGAAACAATCAAAGGGAGGAGAATCTAGTCTCTAAGTGCCTTCATCCATGCCATTGGGCTATAGAGTCAAGCTACCAAAAACAAAAAGACATAAAAGACTAAACAAAAACACAAAAATAAAAACACAAAACTATACAAATGTACAAATGAACTTATCTGATACTTCAAGGATTGAAGTGTTTCAGATGTTGTCCACTGTGAGGTAGCAAGAATGGTGTTCCATCCAGATACTCCAGAAAAAAGCTATTTTCACCACAGAACTGATGAATGGTGAACAGACCTCTCCATAGGGAATAAAACTTCCCATGCATTCCTTTTGGTTCTCTCTGCTTGTCCCATAACAAGACTTGATCTCCAATTTGAAACTCACAAGCTTTTGTTTTTTTGTCAAAGAGTTTCTTCACCTGACTTTGATGTTCAATGATATGATCCACTACCATAGCTCACTGCTCCTCAAGTTCAGTTAGGTACATGATCCTTTTGTCAATAGAACTTTCAAAAGTTTTATCTTCCACTGCCTTTGCCAACTTTAGTGCCGGCAACTCCAAGGTGATAGGTATCTCTACATTCAGACCATATAGAAGCTGAAAAGGAGACATACCTATTACCCTTTTGGCTATAATCCTATCTTCCCATAAAGCATCAAACAATGCTTTATGCCAAGTTCTCTGATTCTCTTCCACCAATTTCCTGATAATAGTAACCAGATTTTTGTTACTTGATTCCACCTGACCATTTCCTTGTGGATAATAGTCTGAAGAGTGGGAAAGAATGATCCCATGCTCATAGAAAAAGCTAGTAATCTCATGGGAAGAGAAATAAGTAGCATTATCTACTACAATCTTGTTTAGAACTCCAAACCAGGAAATAATGTTTTCCTTGAGGAAATTACATACCACTTCAAAAGTAGCATGCTTAACTGGGATGGCTTCCACCCATTTGGTAAAATAATCTGTCGTGGTGAGAACAAAGTTATGTCCTGCACTTGATGGTGGATTCACAGCACCAATGAAGTCGATGCCCTATTGCTGAAAAGGTTCTTCAATCACCACTGGCTTGAGAGGTAGTGCGGCCAACTTAGGTTTCCCAACAAACTATTGACACAAATCACACCTACGCACCCAATTATACGCATCTTGAAATAGTGTGGGCCAATATTATCTAGTCCGTAGAATCTTGTGAGCCATCACATGTGTAGAAAAATGTCCTCCATAGGCCAAATTGTGGAAAGACTCCAGAAGTCTACTTTGTTGTGCTTTATCCATGCAACGGAGAAATACTCCATCAAGGCTTCTCTTGTACAAACCATTATCCCATAGGACATAGTTAGCAGCCTTCAACTTAACAGTTCTTTTCTCCTTATAAGACAAATGGGAAGGACACTCACCATAGGTAAGAAAATGGGTGATATTTGAATACCACTCATCTGTAGTAGTGACAAAAAGAACAGTTGGCATATCCTCAACTTCTTCTTCTTCATCCCCTATCTCTTTTGGGACATTATCAACAATCAATTGACACAAACCTCTTCCATGCACAAGCTTGGTAGGTTTGATATCAAGATCAAACTTTTGGATCTTAGCAATCCAATTGCCTCTTTTAGTTTCGAACTCCTATTGAGTCAAAATTGACTTTACTGTTGTATCAGGCACCAGAACAACAGTATGTGAATTTAGAATATAGAACCGGAAATGCTTTACTACCTTGACCATGGCATAAGTGTGTTTTTCCATATTTGAATATTTCAATTCATGAGCCTTGAGAGGACAACTCATAAATGAAATGGGAGATTCCACACCTTCTTCATTTTGCTAAACAAGAATGGCTGAAAGTGTATGTTCAGAAGCGTAGTTGTAAATTACGAAATCTTTGGTATAGTCAGGACAAACAAGGACTGGAGCATGATCTATAGCCTTCTTGATATCCTCAAATGCCGCTTTGCCTTCTGCACTCCAATAGAAAGTAACCTTACCCTTCATCATGTTGACGATGTGATGGGTTTTCTCTGTGAATTCTGGGATGAACCTTTGTAGAAAATTCACCTTTCTGAAGAAAGAATGAACTGTAGTCTTACTAGTAGGCAAAGTAAGACTTTGAATGGATTTGACTCTTTCCAAGTCAATTTTAGTGCCTTCTCAGGATACAATGTGACCGAGAAGTTTACCTTCTGTAACCCTGAAAACTAACTTCTTAGGGTTGAGAGAGATACCATTTTACCGACATCTTTCCAGCACTTGTCGTAAATGATACGCATGATCATGATGCTGTTTGGAGAAAATAGTCAAGTCATCAAGATACACCACAATGAACTTCCCCATCTCATCTCTAAAGGTAAGGTCCATCGCTCTCTGGAATGTGGCACCAGTATTGATCAAACCAAAAGGCATTCTGTGATATGCAAACATGCCCCAAGGTGTTGTGAAAGCAGTCTTGTACTAATTTGATCCATTGACCTCCACTTGATTATACCCCAAAAAACTGTCTAACATAGATAGCATTTCTAAACCAGTTACTATTTGTAACACTTGGTCCATAATGGGTAGGGGGTAGTTATCTTTTAGAGAAGATTGGTTGAGATTCCTGAAATCAATGTAGTTACGGATTTCTCCGGTCTTCTTCCTTACATGAACTATATTCACAATCCAGGTGGAATGATGAATTGGAAAAATTATCCTTGCATTCAACATCTTTTGAATTTCAAAAAGAATAGTACCTAATATTTTGGGGTTGTATTGCCTCTGTTTCTACTTGTGAGGCAATGACCCAACTTTGAGGGGAATTTCATGTTGAATTTCCTTTGGCCTGAAGGACTTCAGGTCATCATAGGAATATGCCAAGACATCAATGTAATGGTGAAGGAGTGTAATGAATTTGAACTTCTCATCGGTAGTGCAACATTTCCCAATGTTGACCATTTTGGGATCTTCCTCCAAACTCAAATTTACTTGCTCAAATTCCATAGAGGAACTTGAATCCAGTTGTTGTTGCTGTTTAATGTATCTGTCATGCTTATCAAATAGCTTTTCTAGGGAAACCAAACCTTTTGGAATTTATTCCCTTTCAGTTGAAGAAACTCTTCACCAATTTGTGAATCTATTTCAAAAACATATTCCTGTGGTGGAGATTCACTACCTTCAAAATAGAGCTCATCAAAGCTATCTGTCTTTTCCAAGAAAGCAATGATTTGGTTATCACCATTTAACACCTGCCAATGGTCAGCATTATCAGGTACACTTGGTCAAAAGACCAGCTCAATAGTGTACTTGTTTCCTTTGAAATCTTTATGAGGAACCATGAGAGTGGCGGAGACAGTTAATGAATCTGTATGATCATTAAACTCTCTTGGCACCGCAGAAATGTTGAAAGCATCAAAACCTTCAATGCAATCCCACACATAATTACGATAATGTCTCAATCTTTCATTCTTGGTTTGATACAAATTTCTCACTTGACAAACCACTAATTTGGCATCTCCTTGAGCATGAATATTTTTAACACATCTAGCATGAGCAGCTTCTAATCCGAGCAACAATGACTCATATTTAGCGGTGTTGTTGGTATTGTCAAATTGCAACTTGTATGAGAAAGGGAAGATATAACCATGTGGAGATATCAAAACAACTCTGGCTCTAGAACCGGTAGAGAAACAACTACCATCAAATTCTAAAACCCAGACCTCATTAGAATTTGATTTTTTGGAATTTCTTTGACCAGAAGATTCTTCTTCATCAGTGAGGGAAGAATCTAGCATTACTATACCTTCACCTGAACTTTCATCTGAATACTCTTTTGATTCTCCATCTAAATTATCTGAGCTCTCACCTAATGAACTCTCATCTAATGAACTACTTATATCTTTAGTAGACAAGAAATAATTACCCATTCCTGAAGATTCAAACAAAATTTGGGCTTTGGGATTTGTCGTTTGGGTAACAATGTATTTTGCCTCTTTCTCTGGAAGCAACTTTTGGATGATGCCTTTAACAGGTATCCTTGCTTCAGATAGATCCATGTTCAATTCCCCACCTACATCTTTGCAAAAATTATGCCTGAGCAGAATGCCATAAGAAGCTGGAACATTAGCTACTAGGACGGTCATCTTAATCCTCTTGTCTGGAAAGGCTACAAATGCAAATTGGGCATCTTTGGTACTTGTTTATTTTCAATGGAGAAACATCTCCCAAAGGTCTTAGTTAAAGTGAGGCCAAGGGCATCTGCTACTTTGGCCGGCATAACATTATCAGAGGCTCTAGAATCTATTATACAATTTCTCAACTTATGACCATTTACTAATAGAGAAACATAGAAAGGTTCTATTTTTTCAGAGGCAACAAGGGGAGTAGTGACAAGATTATTTTGAGTGGATTTGTTCTTTGAGGAATCATGGGCAACTTTTGGAAAATCTTGTCCTGTAGGGATGGTCATGTTTTTTATGTATTTAGCTAACCTATCAAACTGTTTAGGATTAGCTTGTAAATACTCAACCTCAGACATTTGGATTTTGGTCTTCCTAGCATGATCTATTATATCAAATAGTTGAAATGAATTAGAGATAGAGGAAGGGAATCCATCATTCTAAGTTTTATTAGGGGTAGTACTGGTTTGAGGGATAGAAGTAGAAGATACAGGATTGTTAGATGTCCTTACTTGCTTATTGCCCACCGGGTCCTTTGGTTGAAAAGGCAACAAAGTTCCCCATTTAGAAATTGAGATCACTAGCTAAGGTTACTCTCTTGCCTTTCCCTTATCAACTTGCTGATTTGGCTGATTTTGGGACCTAGTAAAAATAGCATATGCATCATCATACACTTCTCCTTCTTTTTTGGCTTCATCTTGGTAATACAGAAAGCCAATGGTAGAGTTGCCAGCTAATTCTTCTTCTCCTTCTGCAAAAAGATTAGCATCATTCTCCTAGTCCAACTTGGGTTGGAAAGAATGATCATGTTCTGCTTCATAATAGCCAACTGCTGAGTTGACCAGCGTTGATTCAATGGCAAGCTTCCCCTATGTAGGTGGAAGACGATTGTGTTGCCCTTGATTTTTGGTAGCATTACCTTGATATGACTTGTTGGGAAATGTTCTCCTTGGTATATCCCAATAAGAAGGAGGGGTAGACATGCCTTGGGACATTTGCCTTTTCAGAGCTAGCAATTCATTTGCTAAATTTTGCACCATAGGATCTGTGGTACTTGTGGAAGAATTCTCAGCAGAAGAGGGGCCTTTATTTCTATTAGAATCTCTTCTTATCTTACCCGCAAGGATAAGATCATCTTCCACTTTAGTAGCCAAAATTTGAGCTGCAGGAAGATCTACAAGGCTAGCCCTTCTTAATAGAAAGCTCACTTCAGGAAGTTGAGTATTGATGAAAAAGCATTTGAGATTCTCCATCGTTGGTTGAGCAGTTGTAGGAATCCTGTTTCTCAGCTTATTGAACCTGGCAATGAAGTCTCGCATGGTTTCATGAGGTTCTTTCTTCATTTGTGTGAGTTGAGCCAATAAGGCATGTGCATCTTATGTAGGTTTGAACCTAGCCTCAAACTTGGTCTTGAGAGTGTTCCAATTGGTTATAGTCTGAGCTTGAAGATGGTAAAACCAATCTGCAGTAGCACATTGTAGTGTTTCCACAAAAAGTCTTACTGCTACATCTTCATGCTCAACACCTATTACACCACAGGCTATGCAAAAAGCTACAATGTGTTCATCTGGATGAACTTTCCCATCACCATAGAACTTAGGAAAATTTTTCCTTGAACTACGAGGTAGTTCGTACAAAGGTGGAGTTAAATTCAAAGGACCAAAAGTGTTACCCCAAGGGCCTTGAGCTTCCATGATGCACTGATTAAAAGGTGGGATAACAAACCTCTGTGGAGTATGAATAGTCAAAACTTTGCTAGTACTAGAACTAGAAGCTTCACTTGGTATTGGAGACCTGGCATTGGTAGGAGGAAAACTCCTAGTTCGCTGAAGTCGAGGTCGTGGAGGAAAAAGACCAAAGTTATTTTTCTGCATCAACCTAAATATAGGATCAATAATGCCTTGATCTCTCTTGCTTCTTGTATACCATGAATCTGCTAGAATGTAGTGTACTCAACAAAATTTTCAAAAATCTCGAAACAATGCAAAAGAACTCAAATGCTTCAACTCAGAGCGTGAGGCTTCAAGTTGCGCATTCCTTCCCTAGTAGAGTCACCAAAAATAGTTGGGTGAATATTTTGTCTTCAACTAACTAAAGGTAAAATGGTTATATCGACCATAGTGTAATGAGATAAATCTCTTCTCTTAGCAAGGGGAGGTTCCCTATCAACTTATCACAAACTTATTTAAACTAAATACTAACTTGGGGGTGAGACCATATCATCCATTTCTCTTCTTTTAGAAATGATGTTTACAAAATGAAATAGCACTTTCTTGATACAAATTGAATAACCAAGAAACCCACGAGAGCACAAAGTCTATCATTGCTTCTTTTACTAATTTAGAACTTAGAACCAAGTAGAATGAGGTACAGCCCAAAGTCTTCACCGAAAACTACGACAAAATATATGAGCACAAAAGATAATAGTAGTTCAAAGCCTTTCCAATATCTTTTACTTCAAAACACAAAAACACAAACTAAAGATAATTGTTGTAGCACAAAGTCTCCACGATCAACTTTAGAACATCTCCCAGATTATTCTCACTCACACTATAATTTGATCAAAAGGATAAGATAGTATTAGGAAAAGCATATAAGAACAATTTCCAGTACACCACAAGATATTCCAACACAAAGATTGAATGATCACTTGCTTTCTTATTCACTTGATAAAATTTGATTTACAATTTGAACACAAAGTCTCAAAATGCTCTTCAATTTGGTAGAGTTTCACTTCAATAACTAAAAGATGATATTTACAATGGGGGTCCCCTTTATTTATAAGAGGAACCGAGAGCAAAAATAGGAAAAGAAAAACTAACTATGACTTATTCAACAAAGGAGTCCTTTTTGATTTGCGACTTCCTATGTTTTTACATATGGAAAAAGTACATGTAAATATGTCCAAAATTTTTTCAAAAGTACATCTAAAAAGTAGAAAATAAACTAAGGGAAAAAATGTTTCAACTTGTATTGCCATCTTTCTTCATATGGCAATCATACATGGTGAAAGCTGCTTGCATCCCAATACGGTCTGGACTAACTATGTTCTTGAAAATCATCCTGGCTCTTACTATGGCATCTCTGACAGTGGTGATTGATTTTGCATGACTAGTTAACTTGGTCTTTAGATTATCCAAGGTTAACTGATTGTCAAGAATATTGTCCACAGAGGCCATTGAAAATGTTTTGTCCTAAAACTGTTTCTGGAACATATCTTCAAATTCTTGAACCATCTCTTCTGCAGAGAGAAATTAGTTATCCTGTGACACAAGTTTGCACAAAAGCTCCTCAAATTTATGTAAAAGACTAACATCACTCTGTTCACTGAGTTTCCTTGGAACTTCTAGGTCATTGATCAAATCTTTCAGCACACAGCTTCGATATGTCAATGCCTCTTTAGTTTCTATATATGAATCTCTATTTGGAATGATGCTAATTGATATCAGAGCACTTATTTTCAGCTTTCTCATCTCCACCCACTTATCATGATTCTTTTCTATGCGCTTGATATCTTGAGAAATAACATCGATCAGATCATCAAGTTCTGCTCTTATTTTCTCCATCTTGTCTGTCTTCTCAGATAACTCTATAAGCAAAGAGATTCCTTGGGTGTGCATCCTTTCTAGATATTCTTCAAGTACTCTTCCCTTGAGGTGAGTCTTTTCTACTTTCTGGATAATAGGGTCTTCTACAGAAATGGCCTCAGGAGTCACTGAATCTAAATTCAAAGTGATTTTCCTCACCACTGTAGTCAACTATTCAACCATTGCCTTGTAATGATCTTTCATTTATTTCTCTTTGTCAAATTTCTGAATCAGAATGTCCATGGCTGACTGCATGTCAGTCTTTGCGCTTTCATGAGTTATTTTGCCTAACTCAACCCTGGAGATAGAATAGTCATTCATACTAAAATTTTCCATGGTTGCATCCTGCGGAGGTCTTGTAATCTCCAGAAATTTTTGTCCCTTGTCCCCGAGCATTCTCGAAAGAATCTTTAGCTTCTTCGGGGTATTGGCATTTGTAGGCACCAGTTTGCTAAAGTTAAAGTCATCTAGGGAGATGGCTTATTTCTTCTTTTTCGATGTATAAGTTGACAACCATGGTGGAAGCACAAAAGTACTCACATTAGGATCTGTTCCCATTGTTGGTGTCACTAGAATTGCACTTGAACTGGTAGTGGAAACAATAGGTGGAGTGTTAGTAAAAATGACACCTGTTACCTTTACATTAGAAACCTGTTCGGTATTCATTACAAAGTGATCAAATATGGAAGTATCCCCAATATCAAAAGATGAAGAAAACAAGCTAGGAATAGACTCTGAGGAATGGAGAACATCTTCAAAAGTATTTTGAGGATTGTCAAAAATTGTTTTGGAAGGGGAGGGAGATTCATAAGAGGGGATATCAATGGGGGAAACAGACAAAGGAACCACAATAGGTGTGTTAGGCAAAGGAGAAGAGACTCCCATTTCTTGTTGTACATTCTCCTATGGAGACAAAGCTTCCTCTTCTTGTTGATCTGTAGGTCTGTCTTCAACCTCCATTTCCTCAGTGGTTGGTTCTTTAGTGTTCTATTTCTCAACTTCCATATCTTCTATCTCAGACTCTTTCTCCATATCCTTTGACTTCTTTGTCACAAATTTGATCCTAGGTATATGTGGCTTGGAAGAAGAGGGAACGTCACTCTTGTTCTTCATCCTATTCTCCACCTTTTTACCTGTTTACTCTTGGATCTCAGTCTCTGATCCTGTAAGGAATTCTTTCAAAGCAATTCTTTTATCTGCTAGCCAGTTATTGGTGTTAGCCAATATGGGTTCAAATCCTTTCCTTAGAGAGGTCAACTCTTTTTAGACCATTGGATTGGAGGGAGACGAGAGCCAGCAACCTGTTTAGTGTTATATCTATCATTGATCAACTCTCCATCATCCACTAGGTCTTCAGGAATATCAGCAAGTCCTAGATATTCAATCTTCTCTAGAGACAACCTGCTATAATCCAATTTTCTGATATCTTCTTCTGTTCTCAAATCCACCCAGACATCTTTGACCATAGGTTCATGGAACTAGGTTTTCCTCTTGATTTTGTCTTTCATTCCCCTCTAGTCAAACTTTGGCCTTCTCTTGAATTGCTTCATGGTTACAAGCTACATCTTAGGTTCCATGGTTGTAGCCTTTGCAGCAATTAATACTAAAAACCTACCAATTTCAACTGGAAACCTGAAACCTGCCTTCTTGAGCTCCATTTGTTTATTATGCACAACAATCTTTTGTCTACATAATTCCATTAAGACAAGTTTGTCTGAGGGAAACCTTGGAAACATATAGGGATGACCTTGGAAAAAGCCAACCCTTAGATATGAGAAAGAAGGAAATTGTAAGAACATGCATCCAAAATCATTTACCACTGACCAAGCCTCATATGATACTCTTCTTTGTTCTAGCTAAGGGTCAAAAAGACACAAGAACACTGCAAAGAAAGCATCATTCACCCTCCTAAAATGGTGAATAGAACCCTTCAATGTCAATTGAGAATAATATTGATACACAAGAATTACCCTCCTATCTCCTTCTGATGTTAGACCTGGAAAGATTCTCATAGAGGCTGCTATATACACCAGGTAAGAAGTCATGTAGAATTTGAAGGTAGTGGACACCTTTGTCAATTTCTCATGCAGAGCATTGCTGATTTACTCACTCCAAAAGATGGCTTGTTTACCTTGGAGTATTACCTTGATGAAAGGATACATCCACTCATGAAATTGCGAAGATGAAGCCAATCCCCTTATTCTGCTGAGAAGAGTTATAAGATCACCAATTTCTTCTATAAAGTCACTTCTAGGAATACTCTGTGTCCACCTAGACAAGTTGGACCTTGAAGTCTTGAGCTATTTAGTATTGATTACCTTCTTTTCCTTCTCAGGATTTTTGTCATACTCTTTTTGTGCTTCAATAAAATCTAGTTTTATCACTTCCGTAGTAGGAGGGCACGTGAAAACTTTATCAATGAATTCAAGATCTAATCTGATTATCACATTACCACTTGCATCCATCACAGCCCTAGTATCCCTATTGTAAAACTGAGCACACTGAAGAATAAATTCTGTGTTGTGTGCTGCCATCGGGAAAGATGACACCAGATGAATGTTACTGTCAATAATCTTCTTCATTACAAAGCTGGGATTATTTGACTTGGTTCTTTCCACAAATTTAGCCATGTCCACATGGCCAATCTCTGTATCCTTAATGTCATCGACATTAGAAGTAATCGAGGTGATTGGGAAAACACCTTGTTAGTTATACTTCATCGCCTTTGACTTCTTCAGAGACAACTCAGTCATCTGAAAAAGATATCACTAGAAGGATGTCGATGAAGAGAGAAGATCCGTAGAAGAAACTGCAACAAAAAGCCATGATCATGTAATTAGGGGAAATACTGGTAATCTAGGAAAATTGCACGTCGATGATCATGCTTATGGAGATACGCTTGAAAGGGATAGAGTACGAGTAGGTCAAAAAATGGAGGAAAGCAGGCTTGGAAAAGCAAAATTGAAAATATCCTGGAGTTAGAAAAATTTGAGAGAATGTGTGCGCAGGTGGCAAAATTTGCCGCCCTTACATGTAAGGGCGGCAAATTTTGCCACCTGCGCACACATTCTCTCAAATTTTTCTAAGGGATAATTTGCAAGTGCCAGGGTAACAAATTTTGCCGACCCTATAGGTAGCTTGAAAATACATGTGTATCAGTGGAAAAATTTACCGCTTTGACATGTTCTTTGAAGAATTGCAAGTGCATGATGTTTTAGCAGCACAAAATGCTGACACTGCATGTGATGGGAGAATTGTAAGTGTATTGGTGGCATATTATGCCAATGATGCATGTGGGTATTTCAGGGTTTTCTTCATGTAAGGGTGATGAATTTCACCGCCCATACACTTGTAATTGGATACATCTTCAAATGCAAAAGCAGCAGATTCCACCAACTTCGCATTCGCTTACAAGCTTAAGGAAAGATTTCAAGTGGCTATTATCACCGATGTTGAAAACGTTGAAAGATGGTTTTGGTGTTTGGTCGGGACAAACCATCGATGACACATATCAACTTAAAACCAAGGGCACAAGTATTGGCTAGCGATTTTCACTGTTTGGACTCACTAATTTATAGTCTAGGGCACAAGTATATTGAAGAACAAGGATTCAATATAAAAGATCAAGCAAAAACGACAATATCAATAAAAAACGTAACGTATTACAAAGGTTTTTGACAAATTCAAAATAATAAAACTACTGAACAATCAAGTTAATGAAACTCTAGAAATTGAAAGCAGTTTAATGACTTACCTGTCGAAAGATTGAAACCCTAAGCGTGATGATGACGATTCGAAATCCGTTTGAATCCAAGGTCACCATGGTTAAGCGGTTTGAGGAGGGTTCAAGAATCAACTAGGAAGCTTTGAAGAAAAATAAATGACAAAAAACAATGAGATTACACATTAAAAAGGTCAAGAACAAGCTCTTAATGCTTAACACGAGTGGCCATTAATGCCACTGAAGTTCAAGATCTTGAAGATCTTGCTTAGGTGGCAATTTCTGTCAACATGACATGTGCTAATCATTAACGCAACAATGGCAAAAAGTGCCAGTTATGCATTTGCTTTCAAAGGAGCATATGTAATGGTGGCGAAAAGTGCCGCTTGGGCATGTGTAAACAAAAACTGTGTAAATGCAGCAAAAAATGCTGACATAACACAAGCAAACAAAAAGATATGTAAAGTTAGCAAATTTTGCCACCGTTGCATATATAGTTTCAAAATTTAACTAACATCCAAAAATGATCAAAATTAATATTTTGGTCAGTTTATGACTTAATCGATTTGCACAGACTTCGAGGAATTGATTTGAGGGAATGTCGCAAACTAGTTTAGGATGACATACAACTTCACATGGGACCAAGAGAATCTTGTCTCGATTTGAGTACTTAGAGTGTAGATCATGAAACAGACAAGTTTCGTATGGGTTGTCTACAAAAATGAGCATAGCTGATTTTGAGATCAACAAACCCAACCATAATCCATCCCCTTCCACAACTTTTCATCCCCTTTGAATTTTTTTACTTTTTGGACCTTAATTCATCATCCAACAATTCCATCTCAATTTCATCCACCCATCCTACATAAAAAAACATCCAAAAATCCCATAATCAAAACATCAATCAATAGCAACAATCATATCCCAAATCAAACCTTTGAGCTAAAAATTGAATCTAGATTTTATTATTTTACATCCTATTTTTCTTGTTGGTTATTAGTCTACCTTCAAGTACAATAATCATCCCTTTTTGACCAAGGTCATAAGTCTACCTTGAGTAAGAAGAAACATCCAATTTACAACATCCAAAAATCTAGAGCTATTTGAACTCACTTGTTGATTTGAGCATCCTTCCAAATATCACCAAAATCTATCTTCCAAGACATTTAAATCACCTAAGGTTTCCCTTAGTTGAGCTATCATCCAACCCATCCCAAAATCTTTCTTCACTAAATCAGCTTTCCAACCCATTCCATCTTTCACTCATTTGGCCCAAAATTTTTGAAGATCAACATCCTTGACAATCATCACCCTTAGGTTGTCACCTTCTGAGATTTATTCCCTAAAGGTCTACACCTATAATAAAAAATCATACCATAACCTCATCCCTCCTTAGATTTAGGTTTTAGGGATTATTTTCTCTTGAATCTAAATCTTTGTCCCCTTCATCACCACATATCCTTAGGTCCAATAATTCAAATCAATTCTCTAAGGTCTCAACCTTCATCCACCACCTCATTGTATGCCCATATCAAGATCCCAATCTAAGAAGAATCAAGAAATGGCCAACCTTGGAAATAAATTTGGTATAGGAATGCCTCAAACCAACCAAAACAACATGCCCACAATCCAACAAGTCCCCTCATATGATGCCAATGTAATGTTAAATCCCTTCCCCTTTCCACAACCAACTCAACTCACCACCAACCAAGTAGACCATGATGTCTTAGATTTCACACAAGATCCCGATTCCATGGATATACTCGATAGAGTCCTAAGATCAGATCCCAATAGATATCTTGAGTTCCTCATCAAAAATAGTGCTAATGTACCTCATAACACATCCACCTCAAACAACAACATGATCTCATCACAACCTTCTACATCCCATACCGTCCCTAATATATCTCAAGCCTCGAACATCACTACATCTACGATTCCCACAAATCCCACAAATACATCCACTACACCAAACGTCTCAACCATAACAAACCCCACCAACATCAACCCTGATGTTACATCAAATGCAACAACATATATCCCACAAATCACTCTCACTATTCCCAACAAACCTGTACACACAAGTGCTTCCACGAGTGTGCCTCCACTTAACCCCAACACCATAGCCTTCATGAATCAACTATTCTCTCAACAACCCCCTAACACCTCCAATATTCCCGTCAACAATCCATCGTCCAACTTCACGTATGTGAATCTATCAATCTCCAAAACACCCATTACTTCCTCCATCCAAATATCACAACCAAACCCTCATCAAAATCAAATACCATCCCACATCCTACAACAACTTCATGCCTATTAACAATATCTCACCCATCTAAACCAAAATCAAAACCTCGTCTCACAAAACCAAAACCTCATCTCACAAAACCAAATTCTACCTCACCTCCAACAACTTCTCCAAAACCAACAAACATACATTCCAAAACCACCCCCAACACAAGATTTAACATGCATCGTGCAAACCTTAATCCAAATGGTGGACAACATGCAACAAGGAAACAAACGAAAGTAATATTCTTTTGAGGATAGTTGCCCTTACCCATTCGATAGGATATTTGATACATGCCCCCCTTTCCCAAAAAAATTGAAATGCTCAAATTTGACAAATACAAATGAAAGGGAGACCCTAGGGAACACCTTAAGGAGTTCTATATCGCTTGCCTATAAGTATCATATGATGATACTTATTTGATGAGAATCTTTCCTCGAAGCCTTGATGGTCAAGCCATCGAATGGTTTACACACCTTCCTGCTAGCATTAGGACCTTCCCTGAGCTAGTAGAGAAGTTTGTAAACCATTTCTCCTATGATATCAAACATGAAATATCAATGACTGATCTTTGCAATACCAAACAAAAGAACAGAGAATTGTTCATTGCCTTTTTGCAAAGATGGAGAGGCTTGGCAAGTAAACTCCCTTGGCCTATCCCCAAAAAACAACTAGTCACCATGTTTGTGCCTAATCTTAGTCAAGAAATGAGATTCCACTTACAAATTCAATGCACATCTCCCTTTGAAGAGGTCATTGACAAAGGAATGACCATCGAGAGAGTCCTTATTACCAAGGGCTCAATCAAACTCTATGACAACAAAACTTACAACAACAATAACAACAAAGTCAACATCAATGCCCCAAACACAAATAACAACACACAATGAAACAAGAAACCTTTATTTTGGGGTAAGAACAAGAACACCCTTAATGATGGCATCATCAATGTGAAAGCGTTGAAAATGTACAAAATCAGGCACCACCAAGTACATCCACTGCAAACAATGTCAATGTTCCCAAGGGACCGCAAAAAAAATAACACCCCTAGGAGAAAATTCACACTCTTAGGAGAACCGATAGAAGATGTTTTGGATAAGATTGTAAAGGGGAATTTGATAACTCTCCCCCCTATTAGGCCTTATGACGAGAATCAATTCAAACCTACATGGTTTGATGAGAATGCCTACTATGAATACCATTGTGTCAAGGGGCATAAAACATCTGATTGCATGAGATTAAAACATTGCATACAAGATCTCATAGATAAGGGTAGTGTTGGTGTTGATGAACCACCAAAATAGTCACCAAATGTAAATATTAGAGCTTACAAGGATCCTCTACCTGACCACAACAAAGGAAAAGCAACCTCGTTCAACCAAGCTTACAATGTTGTTCTACTCCTGCTTCATTTGACTCCATTGTGAGTCGAATAGAAGAATCTTCTAACCATATCAACACCATTACCGTTCAAGAAAAAACACCTGATTACGTCATCACTACCTACTATGGCCATGTCTCCATCCATGGGGCACCCACCAACAATCAACCATTCACATCCACATCTACCAACCCACCATCCGCTCACAAATACAACCTCCTAGATCATCTAGGTAAGACCCCCACACAAATATCCATCCTTGAGTTGCTCGACACATCACCCCTTCATAAAGAAATCCTCAACAAAGCTTTAATGGAGACCCAAGTCTCCACCAACCTAAATGTTGACCAATTCCAAGCCATGGTGGGCCATATCACTTCACCCCACCATCTCATCTTGTCCGAGAAGGACCTTCCCGCCTCTGACGACCCACACAATGATGCCTTCCACATTGAGGTCCACAACCACAAGCATATCATTAAAAGAGTCTTAATTGATGGTGGCTCCAACCTAAACCTATGCACTCTAAAATTGTTAAAACATTTGGGATGCTCTGATGTGGTTGTGGACACTAGTGAATGTATAACCATCTAGGGGTATGATGATACCGAGAGACTATCTGAAGGCACCATCAAACTCTCTATCCAAGTGGGGTAGAAAATCTTGGAGGCCAAGAGTCAGGTGCTTGATCTTGACCTTCCTTACAATATTCTCCTTGGCTAACCATGGATCCATGCCATGCAAGCCATACCATCCATATTTCACCAATGCTTAAAATTCCCTCACAATGGCATAGAAGTTACTATCTATAGCAATCCTCGTCCCTTCCAATACTGCAGTTTCTTGGAAGGACATGACCACACCTTATGTCCTTATAACAACCCAATTAAGAAGCCCATCTCCTAAACTAATCCTACATCATCTGCCTCATATGTTGACCCTTCCAATATCACCACTACTTCACAAACCTTAAGACTACCAGAGGTCAAGATCAAGCTAAGTGAAATGGGGTGCGGTGAATATGACCACACCGTACCTTTTGTGTAGGAACATTTCCCACTCCTAAGACATTTGGTGCCCCTAAGGAAGAAGAAGTCTCTACAGTAATCATCAAATGCAAACCATTCCCCACCTTTGAGAAGAAGCACCTCCTTAATCAAGATGTTCTCAAAGACATATCCTCATGGTTATACAAAGATGAAGAAGCATGATAAGAAGCCCTTACCATCCCAACTGAAATCTATGGCAAGGGTCTTGAGATTGTCAAGCATATGGGCTATAAAGGACAAGGTGGTATATGCCTTCATGAGCAATGGATTATGGAACTGATTCAAGAAACAAGGAACCCGCATTCTCAAGTGCTAGGATATGGAAAACAAGAGTCTATCCTTGCTAATGGTGAATGTATCTTAGGTGAGGTTACCAGGCTTTCCCCTATAGTTGATAACATCAATGAAGTAGACCATCGAGACTCCTTTAGTGATTTCATTGAATTCTTCAAATCTTCCATATGTACCATCTATACCTTAACCATCCTAGAATTCTTCTCTAATGACCTACCTCTTGTATACCCAGAGCTTATAGATTGGGACCAACAAGGACCTCCCGTCCTTGATGTGGCATAGAATGATGAGGCAATAGTAGAGATGATGGGGGTCAGAGATCACTTCCCCCTTAGAGACCATAGAGCTAGATATATCATGGAACTTGACACATCCGCTTACTTCAGTGAAACCACCCATTCTCTTAGTTGTAAAAACATAAAAATAAAAACAACACCCCCAAGTGAAAACCACTCCGTGGCACTTTCAAGTGAAGAAAAAGCCAAAATAAAGGATGTATCACCTAGTAGAAACCTCCATGAGGCACTAGGGGTTGGGAGCATGGGCCTTCCTAAACAGATCAAGCATACCCAAATAGATCAACCATCCTAGTGGAACCATTGTAGGAAATGAACCTTGGAATGGAAGAAGCATTAAAAATCACATTCAAGGCAGAATCCCTTACAACAATGGAGTAGGAGAACTTCGTAGCCTTCTTTAAGCAAAGAAGCCAAAATTTTGCATGGACCTATGCTGATATGTCAGGACTAGATCCCATCTTGGTTGTTGATCACCTCACGGTACATCCAAATATAAAATCAGTAAAACAAAAGCTAATGAAGATGAATCCTCAAATTGCACTCCTCGTCAAAGCAGAGTTCAAGAAACTTTTAGATGTGGGGTTTATCTTTCTGATAGATTACCTTGAGTGGGTATCTAACATTGTACCTATGGCTAAAGTCACTGGGGCATCTGATGTACAGTTTTTAGAGATCTTAACAAGGCTTTCCCTAAAGATGACTTCCCACTATCCAACATTGATATCATAGTATATCTCACAATAGGTCATGAGATGTTGTCTCCAATGGATGGTTTCTTAGGATACAATCAAATCAGGATCATAGAAGAGGATCAACATAAACATCTTTCATATGCCCATGGGGGATATACTGTTGGGTTGTAATACCTTTTGGCCTGAAGAATGCAGGTGCAACTTATCAATGGGAAATGGCCATCATCTTCCATGACCTCTTCCACCACATAATAGAAGACTATATAGATGATCTGCTAGGAAAATCTAAAACTAGAGAGGAGCAATTGAATGTGTTAGCTAAGATATTTGATAGATTGGAACTGTACAATGTGTGGCTAAATCTGAAGAAATGTGTCTTTAGGGTCACTTCTAGGAAACTCTTAGGATACATAGTGTCAAGAAGAGGAATCAAAGTAGATCTTGCCAAAGTCAAAGCTATAATGGAGATGCCTCCTCTGAGGACACTTAAGTAGCTGAGAAGTCTACAAGGAAAGATTCAATCTATCCGATGGTTCATAGGACAACTTACAGATAAATGCCAGCCTTTTCAACATCTCCTCCACAAGAACGCAACCTTTGTGTGGGACAATCAGTGTCAGGGAGATTTTGAATAGTTGAAGAAGTACTTCGCTAACCCACCTATCTTTATGCCACCAAAACAAGGAGAACCCCTCCTCTTGTATATTTCAACAATAGAAACAACTATAGGGGCCTTGTTGGCACAACATAATAAACAAGGGAAAGAAAGAGAAATATATTATATCAGTCGTACCTTGGTATCCTATGACCTAAATTATACTCTCACTGAATGAGCATGCCTAGTTGTCGTCTTCACCTCACAAAAGTTGAGATACTACATGCTCAATCACAATACTAAGCTCATTGCCAAGATTGATTCGCTGAAATATCTGCTGACTAGAGCTGCCCTTATAGGAGGAATGGCTAAATGGGTAATGATCCTAAGTGAGTTTGATATTGAGTACACAGAGAGAAAAGCCATTAAAGGATAGGTCGTCGCTGATCAATTAGCCGGGGCACTAATCCCAACTGAACAACCCAAACTAGCAAAATTTCTTGATGAGTCTATATTAACAGTAACACCAACAATAGAATCATGGAAGATGTATTTTGATGGGTTTTATATGCACCAAGGCTCAGGGACAGGTATTCTATTTGTTACCCCTTAAGGAGACACCATTCCCAAATCATACAGTATCACATTTCCATGTATAAACAATGTAGTAGAGTATGAGGCCCTTATCACAGGACTCTGCATGGTGATTTAGTGGAGGATTGAGAAGCTGATGGTCTATGGAGATTCCCAACTAGTCATTCGACAAGTAAACAATGAATACAAGACTAAGGATGATAAGATCTTGCCCTACAAAAGAATGGTGGATGAATTTAAAGGTTACTTTTATGACATCCATTTTGAATAGATTCCAAGGTTAAATAATAAAGTAGCAGATGCCATGGCCACAATAGGATCCTTGGTGGACATGAAGAAATATAGCAATAAATGTGAGTTTCTGATCGAAGAACTCCCTATACTAGCTTATCATGTTCCACAGTTAGAACTAGTGTGTGACATTATTGGTCCCTTATCCCCATGGTATTAAGAGACTTACATTTACCTCCATGAAAACATCATCCCACCTAACTTATCATCCTCCCATCAAAAAAATTTATCTGTCGAGTCTCTCACTTCACCTTTATAGGAGACACCCTCTACAAAAGGAGTTTTGATGGTACACTTTTACAATGTTTGGACTCTAGGGAAGCTGAAGTGGCCTTACAAGAGGTACATGAAGGCATTTGTGGGGCACACTCGAGTGGACCTACCCTAGCCAAGAAGATCTTAAGAATAGGATACTACTGGCCAACCATGGAGCGAGGTACTTATAGGTTCGTGAAGAAATGCTTGTCGTGTCAGTAACATGGAGACCTCATCCACGCACCATCACAAGAGCTACAACCAATAACAATTCCATGGCCTTTTTCACAATGGGGACTTGACCTTGTAGGTAAGATTCATCCGCCATCATCCAACGGTCATAAGTTCATTATCACCGCCATCGAATACTTTACCAAGTGGGTTGAAGCAATTTTTCTCAATTTCACCATAGGCACCAAAATAGACAAATTCATTCTTCACTACATCATATGTCGTTATGTCATTCCCCATTCCATAACCATAGACAATGGGAAACCATTTAAGAACTGGGAAGTCCGCACTTTGTGTGAGAAATTCCAAATCCAACACCATTTCTTGACTCCATACTATCCTCAAGGTAATGGTTGGGTTGAAGCTTCAAACAAAACCATCCTATGCATTCTGAATATGACAGATAATGAAGCTGGCTATGATTGGTATCTCCAACTCAATTCTGCCCTATGGGCCTACCGCACAAGTATCCACACACCGATAGGAGCCACCCCATATTCCCTAATATTCAGTTCTAAAGCCATCTTACTTATTGAGGTCGAGCTCCCATCACTTAGAGTTTCTTTATAGAACATAATCATTGATGAAGAGTACTAAGCTGTAAGGCTGCATGAGTTAGAACTATTGGATGAGAAATGTCTGGATGCACTCAACCATCTACAGGCATACCAAAATTGCCTACGAAGAAGCTATAACAAGAAAATCAAGAACCGTAAGTTTGAAGTAGGTGACATTGTCTTCATGTAAAATCAAAAAAATTTGTAGGAACGCACTAAGAAAGGGAAATTTGAGCCCAATTGGTGAGGATCCTATGTTATCATAGCTAGCTATGGATCAAGGGCATATCAACTTGCAACACCTCAGGGGTAGCCTCTAGATGAACCTATGAATATTCTACATTTGAAGACGTTCTATGCATAACTCATCACATATCCCAAAGCAAAAAATACAAACAAATAAAAAATAGAAAAATTCAAAATTAAAAAATTAAGAAAAACTTGAGTACAATAAAGCCATCCAATGGTGAAAATCACTTCGGTGATGCCTTGGATAAGTACCATGGTGAAAACCTATTTTGGGCACCATGTGTAGTGGCTAGTTCCACCATCTGATAATTCCTCTTTTTGTCATGACACTCCATATTGCATACATCCCATGGTTTGGAATTTTGAAACATCAACTACCCACCCCGCATCATCCCACCCAAAGCTAATATGTGGAACAAGGATCCTTGTAGGCTTCTTCTGTACATCTAAAATTCAAAAAATCCAAAAATAATAAAAAATTCAAAAAAACCAAAAACAATAGAAATTTGAAATATCCAAAAACATTCAAAAATTCAAAAAATCCAAAAATAATAGAAATCTAAAAAATCCAAAAACATTAAAAAATTCAAAAAATCTAAAAAACATTAGAAAATCCACATGTTGAATTCATAAAGCATACAAGGACAACATCCAAATGGTATGAAATGATTGAAGCACCTCACCCAATTCAAACTGGACATCCCGCTAACATCTCATTTTTGCTGACTTCCCCCATAAGAAGTAATCTTGGACATGTGGAAATGGGGCAAACACAAATCAATAAAATCATTAAATGTCACCTTGACACTGCCAGACTCCCCAAATAGCCTAATCTATGATGACAACCACCAACAACCGTATTTTTATCTTAATGTAGTCATGCAATATTTGTACAATTTGTAATTAATAGAGGAGATACTCATTAATACCATTTCTAAAAACTTACACCATTTTTGTTACTTCAATCTCATCTATTTTTCTGTGATGCAACTTACCCAATTCAACATTAATTCATTACAGATTAGGTGTTATGAATGGAAAGCCAGTCATATGCATCTCACTGGGCAATTGTAGAATCGAAAAATCCAAAAGCAATAGAAAATCTCAAAAAATCCAAAAACAATAGAAAATAAAAAAAATCCAAAAACATTAGATAAAACAGAAAAATACAAAAACACTCACATCCTCATCCTTAACATTGTCACATCCATCCTGAACCATTCCCACATCATCAAGTCTTCCCAGAACTACATATTCATCTCACCCGCATCTTGAAAGTGCCTTGATCCCATGGACACAGGGTATGTAGGCAGTCTAGAATATGAAGGAAGTATCCAGTACTCAGGTACATAAGATGTACCACACCCATCCAACACATTTGGATGGTCTTTATTTACTGAGCTTACTCAATTCAACAAATGATACGCATGCTAAGAATATGCCCAAAACATCACATCTCATGCAAAAATTATCAATCAACATGCTAACTATAATCATCACACATGGCATGACTATCCTTTTGCCTATCTTCAGGAATTTATCCAACAAAATCCAAATAATTTGTATCCTAGGATATATTGTTCCTACAATGGACAGAATCCATCATCCTATCAACACTTATCTTGGCAAGAGATTACAATGGTTGGTTGTGTCATTTTGTTGGTCTTTTGATTATTGATTTTTATCTTCTTGTCTCATTCTAGGTCATTTCCAAAGCTACCTTGGTCTCATTATATCATGGTAATTGGTGAGCAACACCTAGAATAGACATGTTCATCATTTCTGTATGCTATGCTTGTGGGTTCATTTCATTACTCCAAGAATAGTATTCATATATTGAAGCTAGGGTCAGTTCTAGCATAGTGCTTCCCATTTGTATATATAGGTATTCATACCTTCTATGTACTATGAGAACTTATGTTATGATTCCCCTTCTCTTAGCTAGGCAAGGATATACTACCTTGGGCATGCATGAAATCAACCTATTGTTTGTGAGTCTAGTCCATGCAATTGTGGGACAAATATCATCACCTAGGTCCTTTCATACCTTTGTGAAAAGTATCCTGCCTTGCTATAATAAACCTAGAAATGTTCTCAATAGTTTAATGCAAGTACTATACCTAGCTCACATCATCCTTCACCACATATTTAACCATATTATCTGGGCAAGTAGAATTTTAATCCCCCCATCTATCCATTCTAAGCCCCCCTCCTAACTAACATCCCCTCCTCTCACTTACCCCGCAACCCATTCAACTAACCTAACACATCTAAACCAAAACCCCCTCTAATGACGTGGTGTCCAATAACCTAGCCCTCCTTAAACTATCCTTACAATCCCTTTTTCCCCAAACCCATAACTATATCCCTCCCTAACCTATCCCCCACCACCTAGCCCCATCATCTAGGGTTTTTTTCAAAAGAACATAACATGTGTCATGACTTGACCACTTCGTAAACCATTGCATTAGGTCATTAGTTGTGTTGTCATAATCACCTAATCATCATTTACATCATTTAACCATTATATTTCTATTTCATTTTTGCATACATAATATATGTTTATTTGAGCATATATTTCCATTTCATTACATTTTGCATCCATAATAAATGTTTATTAATCTGAGCATTTATTCTCATTACACAAAACCATTCCACATCCATTTTAATCCACATCATAATCCATATTCATAACATGCATCAACATTATCACATCAGCATAAGCAAAACATAAATCATCACATAACATACATGATCCATCATCATCATAAACATAACATACATGATCCATCATTATCATAAACATAACATATATCATCATGATTAGTATCCATCTCATCCATAGAATAAACATCACACCATTACATAGTGCATGATAGCCACCTGTATAGATCATAATATCATGAAAAAAGACATCCATCCATAAGCTAAAAGAATCATAACAGATATTAGAAACATCATAATTCATTACAACCATTAATATTTGAATTACACAACTATATGGTCGACATGAGTTAGCCATCCCGATAAGTACCATCAGTGTAATCATTGATCATTTCACCCCATAACCCAACATAAATAAAATCATCCATCACATCAAAATCATAAACAAACCATAACATCACATCATAATTTGTATCATCATCAAATACATAAAACATAAAAACATACATCACACAGTGCATCCATAATATACAAATCATAAACATCACCAACATGCATTATCATATATCATCAAATGTCATCATACATCGCAGAAAAATAATGTACATCGCTCAAAATCATACAAGTCATGATACAAAAATGCCTCTAAAGGCTCAAAATACATCAATCTACATCAACCCTGGACTAATGAGCCCCTGCCTAACTCGGTAGGTGACTCTGGCTATGGCTACTGTTGCTGTTGTATGGGTGGCTGTTGTGGTTGCTGGGGTACCACTAGTGGAGGTGCCATGGGTTACTGAATAAACTGAATAGACCTGGATCTACATGACCTAGACATCCTAGACCCACTCTGTTGGCTATAACTGGGAATCTGTTGACCCTCAAGAATGACTGTACAATAAGCAGCTGATAGTACTCAGCTCGCCAAATCTACTCCACAAGTTGTCCCTATAGCTATGTGATTTGAGTCTACATCTATGATAAAAAAAAGGACCCATGCCAGTACCATCTGTAACCTCTGGGCCTCTGCTTGCTGGGCCCTAGCCTCTGTAGCTTGCCTCAGGGCTCTCTCTACATCCCACTCACCTGTCAAGGTGGCTATCTGTGCTTGTGCCTATGCTACCTGAGCCTGTGCCTATGTCAACTGTGCCTGTAGTGTGCTTGATGTAGGAGCATCCCTAGTTCAAGAGCAATCTTGCATCAACCATAAACATTTGTATTTCAGTTTGTTTGCAATTTAGTTTGTTTCTTTTCATTTTCCAATTTAGTTCAGGTAATTCAGTCAGAAGTAGTTTCTATATTTTGGCCTACATTCTACTTCAATTGCATTTTAGATCTTGCAAAGAAGGACTTAGCATCTTGATTCATTCATCTACATCATATCTAGAATTCAGAGTATTTGGATCAGTTACTAGAAAGTTGTTGCTATTAGAAGATCGATTGTTTTCTCAAAACAGAGCACCCTGACAGTCTCTAATAATCAGCGAAAGGAGAAGACTTGCAGAGCATTCCTCAACTTGTGGAGCCTAATGACACATCATTCAATGATCTTTGGTTCATAGACGACCTTCCCCAAGGTCCGCACATCATTCCAGACATTTGCGGAGGTGTTCTACATGATTAGGTCCAACCTATCCATGTACACACTTTACAACCCTTCATTGGAGTTTGTGACCTTCCTTGGCTGACACAGAGGAATAATTTGTACTGGACATGATATATAAGGATGTAATAGATCCCTAGGAAAGTAGTGAATCACATAGTGATAGTTGATAGTTTAGATTTTTTGAAAAGGAGCTTCAAAGCTATATCTTGTGCATATTCTGATATTCTGAAATCAGGCCTTTGAGCCCTAGTTGTAAGCTTGCACGATGCCGGCAAGAGTGTATTTGATGACAGAGATAATAATGCTTAGTGGAAGGATGACAGAAATTCTTACCAGAGAGGAAACCCTAATTCATATCAGAATGAAGGATACAGAAGAGAGGGAAGAGGATTTGATAAGAAAACATTTAGAGGCACTTGTTTCAAGTGTGGAGGTGAAGGACATAGAGCATTTGAATGCAAAAAGAGTAGTACAAGCAAGAAGACAGAGAACAATGGAAGATTAGCTTATGTGGAAGAAGAACCTATTGGATCACCTAGTTTAGTTGGTAAACTAGAGAAAGGAGAATCATTGGTGATGAGGAGAGAATTATTTCAAGCAAATACAATTGAAGAACCACCGCATAGGAAAACTTTGTTCAGAACTAAATGCAAATCAGGAGGTAAATGTTGTAAAGTTGTTATTGATAGTGATAGTTCAGATAACCTAGTTTGAGAGGAGATGGTGACTAAGATGAAGTTGGAAAGATTGAGACACCCTAAGCCCCATCAGATAGTATGGATTGAGGATGATCATAAATTACTAGTGAGTGAACAATATTTGGTGAAATTTCATATTGGATCTTATCATGATGAAGTCTTGTGTGATATTATGCCTATGGATGTATGTCATATTTTGTTGGCTAGACCTTGCCAGTATGATAGAAAAGCTATACATGATGGGAGAAAGAATACATACACTATAACAACAAATGGAAAGAGAATTTAATTTGATTCCTTTGGAAGATGATCCTAAAAGTGAAGTATGTGGGAATGCTAGAATCTATTTGATAGATGGAAGAAAATTTCTAGATGGTTTGAGACATGAGAATATGTGTTATTCCTTGATTCCTAAGAAGCCACAAACATTAAAGAAGATTGAAAAATCACAACTAGAGGAGATAAGAAAGATGCTGACAGAGTATGAAGACATCATATCGGATAATGTACCTGAAGGATTGCCACCTATAAGGACTATCAATCATCACATGGATCTTATACCGAGAGCTAGTTTGCCTAATAAAGCAGTGCACAAAATGACACCAGAAGAGAATGAAGAATTGAATAGATAGATACAAGAGCTATTGAGGAAAGGTTTGATCAAAGAAAGTTTGAGTCCTTGTGCAGTACCTGCAGTGTTAGCACCAAAGAAAGATGGAGAATGGAGAATGTACACTGACTCTAGAGAAATAAACAAGATCAAAGTTAAGTATAAATTTTCTTTACCTAGAATGGATGATATCATGGATTGTTTGAGTGGAGCAAGATATTTCACAAAGATAGTCTTGAAGAGTGGTTACCATCATATCAGAATCAAAGAAGGAGATGAATGGAAAATTGCTTTTAAGACAAATGAAGGATTATATGAGTGGTTAGTGATGCCTTTTAGATTGAGAAATGCACCAAGTACTTTCATGAGATTGATGAATGATGTGTTAAATAAATTCTTGAGTAAGTTGGTGATTGTATATTTGGATGACATTCTGATTTTTAGTAAGACAAAAGATGAACATTTGTGGCACCTTAAACAAGTTTTGTAGAGACTAAGAGAAGAGAAATTGTTGATAAACATCAAGAATTTTAGTTTCTTGAAGGAAGAACTAGTATATTTGGGATTTGTGATTTCCACAGAAGGATTGAAGATGGACTTGAGAAAGTGAGAGCAATTGTTCAATGGCCTACACTAAAGAGCATTGGAGAAGTTAGATCATTTCATGGATTGGCTAGTTTCTACTGGAAGTTCATCAAAAATTCTAGTTCAGTATGTAACCCTATGACAGAGACAATGAGAGGTGACAAGAAAGACTTTAAGTGGACATCAAAAGCAAATAAAAGTGTTTAACTGTTGAAGCAAAAGGTGACAGAGCAACCTATTTTGGCATTACCTGATTTCAATATGGTATTTCAGGTTAATTGTGATGCTAGTGGAAATGCGATTGGAGCAGTATTAAGTCAAGAAGGTAGACCTATATCATATTTCAATGAGAAGTTGAAGGATTCAAGGAGAAGATATTCAGTTTATGATTAGGAGTTATATGCCATAATTCAAGCCTTGAAGAAGTGGAGACATTATTTTTTGCCTAAGGAGTTTATGTTGTATATAGATCATCAAGCTTTGTAATTTTTGAACAGTCAACGTAAGTTGATTCAGAGACATATGAGATGGGTAGAGTTCATGTAGAGTTATACATTTATATTGAAGCATAGGAGTGGAAAATTAAACAAAGTTGTTGTTGCATTGAGTAGAAGAAGAAACTTGTTGATAGAAAAGAGAGTTGAAGTGTTGGGATTTGATGAATTGAAGCATATGTATGAGGGAGACACTAATTTTGTAGAACCTTAAAAAACATGTAAGGAACCTATTGTGATAGATAGGAGTAAGTTGTTGGATTATTTCATTCAAGAAGATATGTTGTTCAAAGGAAATTAGTTGTGCATACCTAGAAGTTCAATAAGAGATAATTTGATCAAGGAGAAGCATAGTGGAGGATTGGTAGGACATTTTGGCATCGACAAGATAATGGCTTTGGTAAGTGAAAACTACTTTTGGCCTCAGATACATAAGAATTTTAGGAAATTTGTGCAGAGTTGTAGAATTTATCAAGTTTCAAAGGGGAGTAGTCAGAATACTGAATTATACCAACCTTTGACAGTACCAGAGAGACCTTGGGAAGATATAAGCATGGAATTTCTAATGGGATTGCCTAAGACATAGAGAGGACATGAGTCAATATTTGTAGTGGTGAACAGATTTTCAAAGATGGCTCATTTCATACCTTGTAAGAAGACAACTAATGCAGTGCATGTAGCTGACCTATTTTTCAAAGAGATTGTGAGATTGCATGGATTACCTAAGAGTATAGTTTTAGATAGAGATACAAAGTTACTTGAATACTTTTGGAAGACACTTTGGAAGAAGATGAAGACAGATTTGAAGTTCAGTTCATCTTTTCATCCATAGATTGATGGACGGACAGAGGTAGTGAATAGGAGTTTGGGAAACTTGTTGAGATGTTTGGTTGGAGAGAAAGTAGGAAGTTGGGATTTGATTCTTTCTCAAGAAAAGTTTGCATACAATAATTCAGTCAATAGGAGTACTAGAAGAACACCTTTTAAGATTGTTACTGAAGTAAACCCTAGAGGAGTGACAGAACTGAGAGACATGGGGACAAAAGAAAAGAGAAGTGCAGAAGCAGAGGAATTTGTAGATCACATGAAGATAGTACATAATCAAGTGAAGAAGCATTTGGAGGCTATGAACAACAAGTATAAGGAAAAGGCAGATGAGAAGAGAAGACATAAGGAATTTACAGTTGGAGATGAAGTGATGGTGTACTTGAGAAAAGAGAGATTTCCAATTGGGACATATAACAAGTTGAAGATGAAGAAGTTTGGACATTGTAGGATACTCAGGAAATTTGATTCAAGAAATACATATGAAGTGGAATTACCAAACATTGGGTATATCACCTATTTTCAATATTGTAGACTTATATCAGTATCATGATATAGAGTTCAATGATATCTATAAAGAAGACTTGATGAAACAGTTACCACAACAAGCACTGGAGCATATTGAAGACATTTTGGACAACAGAGTTGGACGTAGCACCAGAGGAAGACAATACAAAGAATATCTTGTGAAGTGGAAAGGCAGACCGGAAGAAGATTCATCATGGATTTCTCAGGCTGACATGGACCATCTTGGTTCTCCCCTAGCCCCGACAAAGTGAGGGAATCACTTTTTCAATAACCTAGATGTCTAATGTAGGAGCATCCCTGGTTCAAGAGCAATCTTGCATCAACCAAAAACCTTTGCATTTTAGTTTGTTTGCAATTCGGTTTGTTTCTTTTCATTTCCAATTTAGTTCAGGCAGTTCAGTCAAAAGTAGTTTCTATATTTTGGCCCACATTCTACTGTAGTTGAATTTAAGATCTTGTGGAGTAGGACTTAACATTTTGATTCATTCATCTACATCATATCCAAAATTTAGAGCATTTGGATCAGTTACCGGAAGGTTATCGCCATTAGAAGATTGACTGTTTTCTCAAAACAGAGCATCTTGATAGTCTCTAATAATCAGCTAAAGGAGAAGACTTGTGGAGCATTCCTTGACTTGTGGAGCCTAGTGACACATCATTCAATGATCTTTGGTTCATGGTCAACAATCCCTGAGATCTGCACATCATTTCACACATTTACGGAGCTGTTCTACATGATTAGGTCTGACCTATCTATGTACACACATTACAGCTCTTCATTGGAGTTTGTGACCTTCCTTGGCTAACATGAAGGAATCTTTTGTACCAGAGATGATATATATGGATGTAATAAATCCCTAGGAAAGTTTTGAATTACATAGTGATATTTGATACTTTAGATTTTGTGAAAAGGAGCTTTAAAGATATATCTTGTACATATTCTGATATTCTAAAATCAGGACTTTGAGCCCTTGTTGTAAGCCCACATGATGCTAACCAGAGTGTATTTGAATTCTATGATATACTAAATGATTGACTCTACATTTGGTTCATATCTTTGAGTTATTTTGGCTGGGTTTACTCTTGCTGCATGGCCTGGATAGTTCATTATGTGAACCCTCCTACCATGACTGCACCAGTGCTAATCTGACCAGCTGACCCATCCATCCCATCTAACAATGCAACTACTCCTCAAAGCTATACTAGCTCCTACTGCTATCTCTGCAAGGTATCCTCCAAGCTCACCAACTGATCCTGAAGAGTCCCCACCTCCTCCTCATAATCTGTGCGGGTACGCCGATGTGATGAATGCTATCTAGGGGCTAGCTCTAATCTTTCTACTGAGCTACCAGCCTCCACCCTGCCCACTCTCAAAAATTTCATAGTAGCCGCAAGAATATCCTACTGGTAGGTCCTCTCCCTCACTTGTAAATCAGCTAAGGTGGCCCTCTATCCCTACTGCTATGAGGGTTCTCGTGGAGGTGGCATCAGTCCTCTATCCCCTCCCTATGTCTAATGCATGGGTGATCTCTACCTGGGACTGTACTGTCAGGGTGCTTGCTGCCCCAACACCTGCTCTACCTATACCTACTACATAGGTATCTGCTACTGTGGTTGCTATAGCTGTTGTTGCTGTGAGGCCCACTGTCTATGTCTCACCACCTCTGCCCCCTGCCCCTGTTATGAAGGAACCTATACTTGAGGCACTACCTACTGTAATACCTACTACTATCCCTATTGCAGTACCTATAGCATGTTGGAAACAAGTTGGATAACTGAGAGGGGGGGTGAATAAGTTATCTTAAATATCTTAAGTTTCTTTTCTTCTTTAATATTAATGCAACATCAAAACATAAAAGTATACATAATCATGAGAGTAGAAATAAAATCAACACACATAACACAAGGATTTTTTTTTGGAAAACCCTGTTAAGAGAAAAACCATGGGGTGACTAACCCAAGATTATATTCTCTGTTAAAAGAATAAGAAGTACAAAATGGCACTTGCCAATTAGGGATCACTGCGTGAGCACACTGCTCAAAAGAGGCACACTACCTACAAGAGACTCACTGTCTACAAGGTATATAGAAAGTAACCAGATGTTTGAACTAATGAGAGGCATCCACATATGCTGAGGTTCAGTTCCGGTTAGGCTCAATATACTGATCTAATGCACTTCATTCTTCCTCTACTCTAATGCTGTTATTCTGTCACATATCGGATTTGTATTCCTTCTTTCACACTTCTCTCTGCCTTTCTTCGTACTCTTACTTGTTCACAACTACTCTTCATACCAAAATTTATCTGGTATAAATATCCACACCAAGGATTTCAACATCTTTCTAGTCGGCAATCGGAATACTCAAGATATTTCCAAGATACTGATCTGTCAGCTGAATCCATGCTTAATATGTGATGTGTATCAAAGACATAAACTTGGAAGTCATCAATCATGTCAGCCAACCATGTATGATTTCTCAATTAGCTTGACCACCATCAATTTCTTATCTGGATCAATGTCTGATGCTCTACCAGTTAGTTCTTCCTCAGTTTGCTCTGCCTATCAGGAACCCAACACTTAGATGCTCATAGCTTTTCACTCTTTCATCACCGAAGGCTCAATCTCTGGAATGTAGTAGTCATGGTACTCCTCTTGACTTCCCCAAGTCCGCACTTTGTTTAGATACATCCTCTGAGAGATCCGGACTTGATTGTCGGACCTTGTTGCATGCTCTATTCTTGTTCACCAGACCAAAACACTCTTCAATTTGACTTTCGGTATAGACATACTATGTGTTGCAGATGTGGGATAAACTTTGTTGCCATCAATGACAACAATAATGAAGCCACATAGTGTCTCTTACCAACAATCTCCCCCTTTGGCATTGATGGCAACACTTAGTGAAAAATGACTAACGGTCGAAGCAAACTCCCCCTTGGCTAATGCTCTGTCTTATGTACATTTTTACTTAAGCTCCCCCTTTACTGGATTCCACATTTTTCACTACTCCTTACTCCCCCTTTGACATCAATGGAAAAGGGTGGAATCCATACACCAAAATTTGCAAAAACCAACCTATACATAAGCGCATGATTATATATACATGTTATACTTACATATACTTAAGTATATCCACAAAAATGGTTTTCAATTGGACAAATTTTGTTGCCCAAATTGAGATGTGACCACTCAACAAAAATACAAAAGCTTCTACCCTCTTTAAGTCTACCGGATCACTAGTCCGGGCTGTGGTCTGAGCATCAGTTAAGGCCTCATGCATTGCCTCTAACTTAGGGATAATTATCCCTCTTAGCTCACTCATCCTACTTATTCTATTCTTCTTTTTCCTTTTCAAGTCTCTTTATTTCATTTATAGTGGCAATAACCTAGCACTCTTGATTCATTATGGATGAGGTGAGAGGATCAAAATTCTGAGATAAACTTGACAGTTTACCCTCTTGTTCTTCCACCTTCTTTGCAATGGCGTCTGTCACTGTGGACCAAGATAGACAAAATTTGTATAATTCTCTGCCATCTTTAAGAGCATTTTCTAGGCTCTTTATCCCAATATCCAAATTTCTCCTATCATTTGCTATGAGTCCCTATACTTTGGAGAATCTCTTTCCCAAAAGCTCTTTCTGGACTTTCTCTTCTATCGATTTCTCCAAAGAATCGAAATATGTGCTAATAGAGTTAACAAGAGATTTCAAGTTACCAGATGAAGAGGCCAAAAGATCCTTTTGGAAGGATGGCATGATCTTCTCTAGCACACTAGATGCAATCTCTATTAGCTCATAGTCTTCCATGTGAGACTTCAGAAGCTTTTATTTTGCTTTAGCTTAAGCAAAAGATGCTACCTTCATTGTCTAGACCGGAGAGAGGGAGTAAAAATTGAGTGGTCCTTGAAATAGTTTCAGTTCATCTATTTCCATCATCTCTTTGGTTAAGAAGTTTTTCACTCCTTCTGCAGTGTCTCTTGCTAGAGACAGAGTCTTCTTTCCTTTTACATCCTTAGAACTATCATCAGGAATCTTCTCTGTGTGTTCTTCTTCTCTTCCCTTTTCCTCCTCTACTTGACTCAATTTCTCCTCTTTTCTTCCTTCTCCTTCAGTTCCAGAGTCTGCAGGGGGATCCAGAAGAGAGATGTTTACTTCTTCATGGACTTCCTCTTCTAGAATAGAGGAATCCAAGTCCTTAGTCTTCTCTTCACCTATCTCCTTTGACTCTTCTACATTTTTCTTAGTAGATTCTTCTTTTGATGTACTTAATCCTTCGACATCCATGGTAGAAGGTTCTTCATCTATTTCCTCTATGATAGGAAGGTTAAATCTTTTGAATGCATTCTAGAGGATGTCTTCTATTTCTTTTGCTACATGATCAGTCTCTCCAAGCATTAGTTTGTTCATTCTTGCTTTGCTCCTGAACTCATCCTTGCAGTCCTTAAAGATCATGTACATTTGTTTTGGATTAATAGAAGGATAGAGTTGAATATCAATCTGCTCTCGAATCTCTAAGTCCTTAGCTTTAGCATTCTCATTTCTTAGTTCAAGTTCCTTCTCTAGACTTTTGGGGATTAGAGAGATGATTTCAATAAATGGTTTATTATAGATGTTTAGATAACTGACTGTAGCATCTTCCAAAATCTTCTTGTCAGCTTCACTATAATCATCATAAAAGTTAGTCATTGGTTGCAGATTCCCATCCACAGTGACTGATTTGATGACATCATCAATAGAGAGATTATGTCTTTCAACAAATTCTTCTACCTCTTCTTCCTTGTTTTGACCAGTAGAGGATTCCCTGGATGTTTTTGTAGACACCTAAAATTGGCTTGCTTCACAAAACAATTTCCCATGTCTTGACGCCAATTTATCCCTCCTATTAATTAAATAAATTCATTTTATTTAATTAAGTTATTCCTAACCATCTGTCTATCCCTTGTGATCAATTAACTCATTTAATTTATCACTAGACCTTACAATACTATCCCTCATTAATCAAATAAATATTCCCAATATTTATTTAGTTCAATTCTCCTTTTCCCTAATCCTCATTAATTAGATAAATCATGCTTATCTAATTAATCTAGCCTACTAATTGACCTACCCTAACCTACCCTAGCCTACCTCATCCTAGCACTAGGATCAATTAAACAAAACCTCTGTTTAATTAATCCTAACCTCTCATTTGGGTGGTCAAACCTAGTTTAACACCCTTCCCCACATCCTCCAAATAAAAAATTAAAACAAATCACACATCACATTTACTTCTCTTACAAACCCCTTACCTCACCCATCCTCATTCATTACCTCTTATCCCCAAATGAATTCTTAATTCATTTCCCCTTCTCCAAATGAATTTTTAATTCATTTCCCATTCTTTCACACCCATACCTCATTTATCACCCCTTTTCCCAAAATGAATAAAAGATTTACTTTTATTCCTAGCCCTTGATCTCATCTTTTGATCCTCACCCTCCATCCTTATTTCCAAAACTCTATAAATAAGACCCCTCTCTAAGCCATTAGGAGGGACTTCTTCATGCATCAAACCTCTACCAAAATCTCCACAATCTCCTCATCCTAACATCATAATGCCAAAATTATCCCTCATCTCCATCTCAATCTCTATCTAAATCCACTTGTCTCTCATCATATTGTGTTGAAAAGCATTGAGAAATCCACATCTTCATTCTAGTCTTGGGTAAAATCTGAGGAGCTATCAGGTGCAACTCCTTCCCTCTCTTGGATTTGTGAGTCAAAAGGAAGGTATAATCATTTGTATTTGCATTTGATTCACATTTAATCTTCATTTTGTTCTCATAAATCACATTGGCATGCCCTGGCTTGGATCTAATTGTCAGTTTGTGAAGTTTTCTTGTCAAAATCTTCATTTTTTCTAACTCTTGTTTTGGCAAGTTTTGCAAAATTTGGACATAAAGTGTTGCAGGTTGCATCCTGGGCAAAAACAAACTGCACTGTTGAGATCAGAAGGCTGTTCCTGAGTTTTTTGATAGTAAATTTGCCTAGGTTTTGCGACGAAATTTTCTTGAAAAAATTTGAAAAATTTTTAGGGTACAGTCCGTACAATATAGATCTGTGATCCCCTACCGTACTAGTCTATGCCCTATCTGTATTCTGTGATTTCTAGTTTTCTGTGTTATTGAAGGCAATGATTTTTTGAAACACCCTGTCCGCCACTGCTTCACCTCCCGGTCGCCACCTTCCAAACCCCCAACACCCATTTTCTCTGCACATCCCCTATGGTTTCTTCTTGTCAACACCACACCGCTCCTGCTGCAGTTTGAAGTCACCACCATAAAACTTTGTGTTGCCACCACCGAGTCTCCCTGTCCTCTGTCACTCCTACTTCCTTGTTGCTGCCATTTCTACAGTCGAAACCCCCACCACCTAGTCACCACTGTAGATCACTTAGCCGCCACCCTTGTGGTGTTTCCCCTCGCCGCCAGTGGTAGCAACCTACACCCATCACCTCCCTTCACATCACCTTACCTCCTCCCACTCAGCCGCCTGCATTTTAAACCCACCACCACCACCTCTGTCAACCCCCAATTGACACCCTGCAACACCCCCCTCCGCTCGGCCCCCACCATCCTTGCTCCCTCCATGCTGCCTTACCACCGTAGGCATTTCTCACTTTGACCTCCGTTGTTTCAAAGACCTAAACCACCACTATAAACCCTAAATCCAAACCCTGACCGCTATGTTCAACTTAGTTTGAACTCATTACCAGTCGGGGGTTGGGAGCCATTAAAAGCCCCTTTGCATATATTTTTTTTCAACATTTCGAGCCCCTGGTCATATCAACGACTAGGGGCCTATTTCGCCAATCTTAACCTTAACTGCAGGACATAACTGCCAAGATGAAGACTACTTCATGTGACCAAGATTTTGATGACTGTTAGCTTTTAACATTAACTGCCAAGGTTATCTTTTGCCTCCTACATGCTGAAATAGGCGGATTTTTTCAAATTTTTGTAACTTTTGCATACGATAACAAAATCACACACAATTGGTGGCATCAGAAAGCTAGAAGGACAAACTACGCAGTTGTGAGGATTTTATCAAGTGAATGTACCTTTTTCCAGCTATTTTTTGTAGTCAAAATCAAAGATACTTCAAAACTTCAAATGTTCATATCTATTGCAAATTTGATCCTTTTTCAACAAATTTTTTTTCTAATTGCATAGAATTTTGTCTAAAATCTGTTTATACAGTCATTTTTTCTATATCAGTTCATTTGTCATTAGATTTTATCAGATTCTTAATTTTTGCATAACGATCATCTTGGCTAGCCTAATTGCTCCATTTTCATTCTTGTGACTTGCAGGTGATCTCACGGGGCTGGAACAACATCAGGAATAGAAAATACAATAGCTTGGATAGCAAAATAATCAGGTGCACTCATTCTATCTCTCATTTTCATCATAATCTTGTTTGCGACACACTCCAATTTGGCACATAAACGAATGATTGTTTACATCACACAATTTGATTTGGGCTCATAAAACAAACATTTTTCTTGATCACATATCAAAATTGGGCTTAAAATGAACCATTGTCTTCAACCACATCTTCAAATTGGGCTAAAAAGAACCTATGCTTCAAGTGTCTTCCTCACATTTCAATTTCTAAGGGATAATTTACAAGTGCAAGTGTGAATCAAGTGGCATGAGTATGCTCTCTCCTCACACCGCAAGGTGACCTTGGAGATCAAAAACACCTCACTTGATTTGCTTTTGTTTACCTTTTCCTAGGAGGCCTACTAGGGGATTTCATCACCCCTAGGGACGACCTCATCTGAGGCTGAATTGAAAGACACCCTCATTGAAATCAGAATCTTGTCACTCTTGGCTAAGCCCCAAAGAACTTTCTACCTTTGGGAAGTGAAGGTGAAGGGTGGGTTACCCCCTTCTCCCAGTTGTGTGATAGGATTTCACTTTTAATTCTTAGTCAACCTCGTATAAACATTGCCCAAACCTAAATGGCCATACCCCATCAAACTAGACATTAGGGCATGTTTATGTGTTTTCCACATATGCTTGTTTAATCATCATCATATTCTTCAAAGTCAAAATTCAAAATTGCTTGTGTGTTGTGTGAGTGATTCATGATTGTACATGTGTGATCATTTCATTGAACATTGCAAAATCAAGCTAAACATCAAACACATAAAGACAAATCATTCAACTCATTCAAATCCAATCACATTCATCCTAATCACTCATTCTCAATCCACTTCAAACCCTAATCATATCCAAGTCATCATCACATCACATCAACATCAATCCCAATGAACATCCAAATCCCACAACATCATTATCAAACTCCAAATCCAAATCAACCCAATCAAAAATCAAGACCTTAATTGATCATCAAATCCAATCAACCCAAATCAACTCTATCACTTAAGTGTCATTAGTCCGTCTTAAGTATAGAGAATCATCCTGTGAAGAAAATCAAATCATCCTAAGGTCCTGAAATTTGACTCCCAACACCACAATCATCCATCATTCCCCATCATCCCATACCATCTCCAACAACATGGATCCTTATGAAGCAATGCAACACTTACAAAGACTTAGAAAAGTCTATGAAAACATGGATCCTAATGCTAAGGAAAAATGCAAAAATGACATTACAGATATACCCTTAGCACACCTCATCATTGGAGAATCACAAGCCCCTAACCAACCTTCATCATATCAACAAACATCCTACATATCACCCCCACCCACATCACATCAATCTTCATTCTTTCAACCTTCATAATACCTACCTACATCCTACATATCTACTCCATCAACCTCATATCAACCTTCAACCTCATATCAACCTTCAACCTCATACCAACTTCCATCATATCAACCTTTACCCTCATATCAATCACCATCCCCTTACACATCCATGCCATCATACCTATCCGACCAATCAATACCTCCACCTTATCAATCCCCTAACCTTTGTCATGCTAACTTTGATCAAGGGAACACTAATCTAGCACACCTTATCTCTGAAATCCAAACCTTATATCCACAACCATTTCCCCATACAAATCCCCTATCCTCTAATCCCCATTCTATCAACCTTAATCCATCACCCTACCTACCTTACAATCCATCAATCCCAACCCCCCCATCACAATATCCCTCCAACATTATCAACCTTAATCCATCACCTTATGTATCTCCCAATCGACCAACACCTATCACACACCCACCATCTAATCCACCATCAAATCTTCCAAATCCTAACACCATGACATCCAACGAATCCTTGAGGGATTTCCTCCAAAGAACATCACCAAGAAAAGCAAAGGAATCCCCCAAATCCCCCACCCCTCCAACGCCACCATCTAGTCCAACACCTATCCTTTAACCCATCCATGAACCATCACTAGCTAATCCCATCACCCACCTATCCAATCCCAATCCTAATCCCACATCATCCACCATCATTGTTGATCCATTATATTATTCTTCAACCCATACACTCATGAAGGATGCCATCCATTGGTTATTAGCAAGGAATCAAACACCCTCATGCAATCTAACATCCACTAAACCTCTTGAACAACCCCCTATCATAACTCAAGAACCATCATGTAGCCATGTTCAAGAACCCATAAGTCAAGCACCTATTGCATCCATCCAAGCACCTATCCCATCCATCCAAACACCCACCACATCTATCCAAGTCACTCCCACTTCTATCGAACCACATAAGTTATGTCAAGAATCAAATCCAAAGCATGTTGAAACATCAACCCCTCCTCTTAATCAAGATCTCACCATCCGATCCAATCCCATCCCCGATCCCCTACCATCTATTGATCAACTTATTGATCTCACACCATCTTCTACCACCCCTTTACTGTCCCACATGAATCCTTCACCTCCATCTACCAATTTCATTCCAAATCCATCTCCTTATCCACTTGGCACAAGCACTTTCATCCATGGTGACTCCCTTGTAGGAGGTGAACAACTTCCATCCATCACCTATCTTTCTCCAACAAATAATGGACTCGCATCTTATTTCCAAAGCACCAAACATCCCATTGCATGTCGCATGCTCCAACACATGAACTATCAAGGTAAAGGCTTAGGCCTTCATGAACAAGGCATCTTGGAGCCCATTCACACCACATTCCATCCATCCTCGCATGGCCTTGGCTATACATCCCAAGGCAAACAATCTAAACATGTTGATACCATCCACTCACCTTCCAAAATCCATTCATCCAATCCTAAACATAGTGCATCTCATCGCACCCCCAAAGCATATGTCGCCATCCCTCCTCCATCATCCTATCATTTGTAAAAGCATGTGACCATTCATCTTCCTCCATCAAATTTACCTCCACTACTTCCAACTCCAAATATTCCTATCAAATCCACTCTACCTCCTATCCTACCAATGCCAAACATCCCTATCCACAAATCCTCCTATCCTCCCATCCTCCCAACTCCTAATATCCCTATCCATAAATCCCCTCATTCATTTATCCATAAATCCACTTTTTACCCCTCCACCCATCAACCCCCTAAATTTCCCAATCAATACTAACAAAGGAACACATCTTTCAAATATGAAGCTTCCCCCAAATCCATGGGATTCAAAAATAATAATTTGAATGCCTCAACTCATAAAGCACAAAAGCCTAAAGATGTTATCCCTTCCAAGCAAATTCAAAAATCCAAAAGGCTATCAAAGCCCACACTATCACAAGAAAAAGCAAAAACAAAAATGGTGTGGGTCCCCAAAGAAAAAGCACAAAACTCTAATAAGGCATCCACATCCCAATCCACTCCAAACTCCCAAACATCATGCTCCCCATCTAAAAATCCCATAATTCCTAAGTCGATTTAGGTCCCTAAAACCCCAAATAGACTATTCAAAAATCCCCTATCTCAATCCCCATTACTCCCAACTCCACATCCAAAGTACAAGCTTCCAAATACATCACAGTGTGTGCACCCGTTGGTTTTGGTTCTCCTCCACCACTTAACATTCCCACATACCCCCATCTCTCCATCTTTTGTTCACTATCCTACACATCTCCCCCATCACATTCCTATGGTCCATGCTTTTGCATAATCCACATCATAATCCATTATCCACCATCCATTCCATCTTCTCCTATCTACCAACATCTATGCAATCATCATCCAAAATGCTATCCAACATGGGACCATCTTCTCTGTGCTATGGAAATAGACGCTAGAGTCCCCATCCATCAAAAAAACAAAAAAAAAAATCAAAAAAATAAAGAAAATAGTAAAGAGAAAAAAATATGTCCAATGGTGAAAACCACTCCTTATGGCACCTTAGGCAAGTACCATGATGAAAACCCCTTTTGGGCATCATGCGTAACCCCTTCTCCATCCATTTTGTATCCCTACACTTGGGGGCAAAACCATATCCTTCATCCACATCCATAATATCCTTTGCACATCTTATCCACTATCTTATCTTTATCCTATCATATTCCTATCCACCATCCCCTATTTATCTTATCATTCCCCATCCATTCTATCCACTATATCTCCCACCTTAGATCTTGATAAAGATAAGGGGCAAAATATCAACAACACGCTTTGGAGACCTCTTGGCATACTCCCTTTGTAAGTGTATCCTCCATCCATCTACTGCAAAGTCCACCCATTCAAACATGAACCCATCATGCAAAATTCTAAGCATTGGGGCATATGATTCCTTGCAACCTAGCCCTTGGAGAAAATCCTAAAACCCCCCATCCATATATCATGCATACCTATCATATCCCTCATCCCTATCTTCCATCTATCTAACATGCATCCCTATCACTTGTCCATTTACCTACCAGAAATCTCCTATCCATTATCCTTTCATCGCCAACCCCCCTATCCAACCCCATCACCTTCACCTCTGGACTTGGTGTTCCCTTATCATTGCTATCTAGCATAAAGATTATCCACATGAAATCCAATGCAACCATCATAATAAATCACGCCCTTTCCAAAAATCAAAAAATCCAAAAACATCACAAAATCAAAAAATCCAAAAACAATACAAAATCAAAAAATCCAAAAACATCACAAAATAAAAAAATACAAAACCAATAGAAAACACAAAAAATCCCCAAAAAATAAATACCCATCACAAAATCAACACAGCTCCATCAACATCTCATCATCTTCCAACATCCTCAAAATCACCCAAATCATCCAACACATCACCATCTCACATCATCATTACAAATCAGAACTACATATCATAACCACTTGCATCTTAATGTGCCTTGATCCCATGGATATAGGGTATGTAGGCAGTCTTGGATACAAAGGACGTTCCCAGTACTCAGGTGCATAAGATGTACCCATCCAACCTGTTGAGCTTACACTAGATCCAAGCATCATCCCTTATCAAAAATCATTAACTATCAAAGTAGCATCAACCACAACTTGTCACCATCACATCTTAAGCCAATCTTACAACATCAACTAAGCATGATCTAATCATCTATCAATTCCTGCCTTAGGATATATCTTTCCTACAATAGGCAGAATCTATCAAATCATTATCCATTTTGGCAAGAGATACAATGGCTACTTGTTTGGTTCGTTGGTCTTTTTGTTTTTGATTTTTATCTTTTGTCCTATTCGAAGATCACATCAAAGCTACCTTGATCTCACTATATGATGGTATGTGGCGAAAACATCTAGAATGGGGCATAGTAATTGCTTTTGTATGCTATGCTTGTGGGTTGGTTTCATTACTCCAAGCTAGTATTCATATCTTGTTTATCATAGGGTCGGTTCTAGCATATTGGTCTCCTTATGCATCTAAGGTTTATCATACATTTTGTGTACTAAGGACTTATGCTATGAGTCCCTTTCCCTCGTCGAGACAAGGTTGTACCATCTTGGGCATGCATGAGATCATCCCTTTGTTTGCATGTCTAGTCCATGCAAATGTTGGATAAACATCATCACTCTGGTCTTCTATACCTTGGTGAACATATCCACTTTGCTATATCAAACCTAGGATTGCTCTAAATCATTTTCAGCATAGTGATCATCCACCAATCAATCTCCCAACATTATCACACTTTCATCTCACCCCTTATCCTCCAACCACTTCTACCAATCTATTCCATCCATTTTGAGAGCACAATTGTGTTCTTGCAACCCACCTCTCCTCTCGAGGGGGCATCACCCTTACCAATTATCCCCAAACCTTACCCTATTCTTCTAAGACAAAATCTTTTTTCTATCCAATCCAACTCTATGTTTTAACTTCTTTGAAATGATGTTACTTAGATGCAACATCATCTCAAAGAGGGGCAAATGTAGACACCTAAAATTGGCTTGCTTCGCAAAACAATTTCCCATGTCTCGACACCAATTTATCCCTCCTATTAATTAAATAAATTCATTTTATTTAATTAAGTTATCCCTAACCATATGTCTATCCCTTGTGATCAATTAACTCACTTAATTTATCACTAGACCTTACAACACTATCCCTCATTAATCAAATAAATATTCCCAATATTTATTTAGTTCAATTCTCTTTTTCCCTAATCCTCATTAATTAGATAAATCATGCTTATCTAATTAATCTAGCTACTAATTGACCTACCCTAACCTACCCCAGCCTAAATCATCTTAGCCCTAGGATCAATTAAACAAAACCTCTATTTAATTAATCCTAACCTCTCATTTGGGTGGTCAAACCTAGTTTAGCACCCTTCCCCACATCCTCCAAGTAAAAAATTAAAACAAATCACACATCACATTTACTTCTCTTACAAACCCCTTACCTCACCCATCCTCATTCATTACCTCTTATCCCCAAATGAATTCTTAATTCATTTCCCATTCTCCAAATGAATTTTTAATTCATTTCCCATTCTTTCACACCCATACCTCATTTATCACCTCTTTTCCCAAAATGAATAAAAGATTTACTTTTATTCCTAGCCCTTGATCTCATCTTTTGATCCTCACCCTCCATCCTCATTTCCAAAACTCTATAAATAAGACCCCTCTATAAGCCATTAAGAGGGACTTCTTCATGCATCAAACCTCTGCCAAAATCTCTCCACAATCTCCTCATCCTAACATCATAATGCCAAAATTATCCCTCATCTCCATCTCAATCTCTATCTGAATCCACTTGTCTCTTATCCTATTGTGTTGAAAAGCATTGAGCAATCCACATCTTCATTCTAGTCTTGGGTAAAATCTGAGGAGCTATCGAGTGCAACTCCTTCCCTCTCTTGGATTTGTGAGTCAAAAGGAAGGTATAATAGTTTGTATTTGCATTTGATTCATATTTAATCTTCATTTTGTTCTCATAAATCACAGTTTTCTTCTTTTTCTTCATTTTCTTAACTTCCTCGTCTGATTCTATTTCTTCATCATCTTTTTGGCTTGTGTATGACCTTGTGGCCTTTGTCTTTGTTCTTTTCTCTCCCTTTCTGGATGTCTTGGTTTCTGGTTTTGAGGCTTTTGGGCTCTTAGAGGTGGTAGGTGCAGAGCTCTTTGAGGATCTAGTCTGGGAGGGGACTTGCATCAGAACACTTTTTTTTTCTACTTCTTGTCTCTCTTTCTCTACTCTTTCTACTTTCTTTCTGTTGGCATCAACTGCCTCCTTTGATATGCCATATTTCTTGGCAATTTCCTCCACTTCCCTTCTCACTTTCCTTTTTATCTCTGGTTGTCTCAATTCAACATGTACTTTCACACTTAATTCTTGAAAGGTTCCAAACCTTTCTACCTCAGGGTCCTTAGGTTGACTTAGCAGGTGTTGGACATGTAGCTCCAAGATTTTCTCATCTACCTCATAGCCCATTAGTATAATCCAGACTGTTCTAGGTTCCACTGCCTCTATTAGGCATTGATTAGTGTCTACCATGAAACACACTATATCCTTGTATTTTTCAACAATAGATTGGGGGATTCTCTCTCTGGCATGCATCATGCCTTGGAAGTTTTTGAAGTATCCTTAGAGTGTTGTACTTTGAGCCTTGGCATCACCAAGCCCATACATATAATCTCTGATTTGTATGGCCATTGATCTGTCATTTCGCCATACCCAACCACTTGATCTAGGTAGCTCATTCATATAGTAAAAGAATAAGCACAGTATTAAACCACCATACTTGAATCAGTTCTTCTTGTCCTTCTTAATCTTTTGCAAGTTTTCTAATAGTTGGCTCAAGAGAAGCTCGCATAGAACATAGTCTGCATTTTCCCTTAATATCTGATATGTAGTATAAATTGTAGTTTCGAATATAGAGTTCTCCCTGCTGGAATGATATATTTTGTAGCCAATTATCATGGAGGCAAATTTAATATCTAGATCTATGATATCTTCTATTGTCATTGCTCTTTTGTCAAACTTTGATCCAGTAGCCTCACTTACTGTTTGGTTCTTGATTGATTTGAGAGTAGGCAACCCACTAGATGAGTGCAAACCAGTTACTACCCTAATTGTATCCTTTGTTATCTTGAAGGGCTTCAACAACCATATGAAGTTATCATGTATTCTACTAAGAACATACTGGACCCATTCATCTTCTGCGAAACAAGGAAAGTGGATGTAATGTCCAAAATGCTTATCCCAGATGGCCTTGTATTGAGGTTTGAGTTCAAAGGTTTCATCTATTAGTTGTTTATGGTAGATATCCATCATCTTTGATTTTCCAAATTCCTTAATATTTTCATGGATGTATACCCTAACATCTTCTATGTGCATAACCCCATGTGGAATGCTAGAAAATGTGCCTAAGGGATCAACTTCTAGGGATTTGTAGGGGTGTTTCTTAAACTTTGGGCGTGGCCTATCAGTGATCTTAACAACATTTGGAGTATCCATCTTGCAAAAGATTCAGAGAGGGATATTCAAGAATAGAAATACCTTTTTACGCTTCTAGGGTTCACAAAATGAGCCAGAAAAGATCGTTGGTTGAATCAGATTTGGCAGTTGATCTTTGAGAGAGTTGAAATAATCTTGTTATAGAGCTCTTCCTTTCTTCTTTTCGTAATCAAATGTGCAAATGATGAATAAAAGAACCCTTATATTTCTGCACAAACCCTAATTTCATGTTGCAATAAATGTACACCTTAAGTCATTTTGGTTCCCTTGTTCTGAGAGAGATCCTTCTGAATCACTGAGATGCACTTAGAATTATTCTTAGTGATAATTTACATTGTATCTCCCTTCTTCCAATCATGCCATTTATCCACAGATCAAGATATTTCAATTTTGAATCATACCGGATCTAACTGTGAAAATCCTATTTTTACCGGAAGGTTGTCAAACCGGATCAATCCTGGATGATTAGACTCTTCAAATCTCCTTGCGGATATTTCATATTTTTATTGAGGGTTATTTAGATATCTCTTTGAGAACTCTTCAATCCACAATACTCCATGTGCCAATTTTAGGCACCAATTGAATGGCTGGGGGAATTTATTTTCCTTTATGACTCCCCCTAAGCTAGAGCTCATCTATTTAGTTTATGAAAGGAATATCAGCACCAGATTCTAGTGCAGATCCATCCCCAACATTTTTTGTACTTCTCTTCACCTAAATCTTGTTCATCTCCCTTTGAACTTCATCTACATTCACTTTTCCTTTTCTTTTGTCTTGATTTTGATTATGATGCACCAGACCTTTTTTATCCTGATTCTTACTTCTGTAGGAATTTGGCAATATGACCGGATCTATTGCAGTTGTAGCAAATAACATTTCTTTGTATATTTGACTGATATCCTCTTGATTTGCATTGATTAGCCATATTTCTCATTCTATTGCATGCAAAGCATCTACCATTGAATGAATTGTTTATTTGCATATTTCTGCATTCATGAGATTTGTGACCATACCTTTTGCAGTTGAAACATTGTCCGGAGAAGGATGAATTAGTTTGATTCATTCTTCTTCTGTATTGAGTTGCTTTATGAATGGAGTTGTTGCAATTATAGTAGTATCCATTGAAAGATGGATATCTTTGAGCATTTGGTTACCTTACCAGAGGTCTTCTAGGCTTGTTTCTTTGATTTCCTGATCCAGAGTTCTTCTGACTAGATCCAGAGCTTTCACCTTTCTCATAACCCAAGACATGCTTGTCATCTACCCTCTTTTGGCTTTCAAGAAGAACTTCAAGTTGAGCAGAGCTTATCTTGAATTTCTCTTTGTATTCATTTGCTATTTGAAGAACCCTTTTAAGAGTGTCTATTTGATTCTCAAGTTGTTCTTCATTATCTCTAGCTTCTTCAAGATCAGATTCCAGATGCCTGATTATTCTATCCATTTTGTGGCAGTCTTTTGACTTCTCCTTGAGAGATTGTTTTAGATTATCTTCAATTTTTCTTTTCTCTTCAATCTCTTGGGTGAATCTCATAACCCCTGATTCCATTTCATGTCTTACCATAATGACCTCTTTTGATAACTCCTCACATATCTTGTTTTTCTCATTCAGATCTTCATTAGTATCATTGGCTTCACTTTGACTTGCTAATTGTTGAAGTAGTTCCTTTCTCTTTTTCATAGAGATACTCTGTTTTTCTTTTAGTTCATTTATGAAATCATCAGCTTGTTAGAGTCTTTCCCTCAAGTTATTGACTTCAGAGTGAGATTGTTCAAGATCATCTAGGGTAGACTGAAGTTGCTCCCTCATACCATACATATCCATTGAGATTCCCAGATCTTCCTCAAGCTGTTAGGCTCTAATTGGAGGAACTTGGCTTTGATACCAATTGTTGGAAACAAGGTAGATAACTAAGAGGCAGGGGTGAATCAGTTATCTTAAATATCTTAAGTTTCTTTTCTTCTTTAATATTAATGCAGCATCAAAACATAAGAGCATGCATAATCATGAGAGTAGAAATAAAATCAACACACATAACACAAGGATTTTTATGTAGAAAACCCTGTTAAGGGAAAAACCATGAGGTGACTAACCCAAGATTGTATTCTTTGTTAAAAGAATAAGAAGTACAAAATGGCACTTGCCAATTAGGGCTCACTGCCTAAGCACACTGCCTATAAGAGACTCACTGTCTACAAGGTATATAGAAAGTAACCAGATGTTTGAACTAATGAGAGGCATCCACATATGCTGAGGTTCAATTTCGATTAGGCTCAATATACTGATCTAATGCACTTCATTCTTCCTCTTCTCTAATGCTATTGTTCTATCACATACTGGATTTGTATTCCTATTTTCACACTTCTCTCTGCCTTTCTTCACACTCTTACCTATTCACAACTACTCTTCATACCAAAATTCATCTGGTATATATATTCGCACCAAGGATTTCAACATCTTTCTAGTCGGCAACTGAAATACTCAAGATATTTCCAAGATACTAATCTATCAGTTGAATCCATGCTTAATATGTGATGCGTGCCAAAGACATAAACTTGGAAGTCATCAATCATGTCAGCCAACCATGTATGATCTCTCAATTAGCTTGACCACCATCAATTTCTTATCCAAATCAAAGTCTGATGCTCTGCTGGTTAATTCTTCCTTAGTCTGCTCTGTCTATCAAGAACCCAACACTTAGATGCTCATATCTTTTCACTCTTTCATCACCAAAGGCTCAATCTCTGGAATGTAGTAGTCATGGTACTCCTCTTGACTTTTCCAAGTTTGCACTTTGCTGAGATAGATCCTGTAAGAGATCCAGACCTGATTGTCAAACCTTGCTGCATGCTCTATTCTTGTTCACCGGACCAAAACACTCCTCAATCTGACTTTTGGTATAGACATACTATGTGCTGTGGATGTGTGGGATAAACTTTGTTGCCATCAATGACAACAATAATGAAGCCACATAGTGTCTCTTGCCAACATAGCGGTGGTATCACCTACTGTCTACCTCTCCCTCTGCCCCGTCCTCTTATAGCCTCTACTATTAACACCCCAATGGGATCATCATCATCCACCTCCATCTCCTCCACCACTATCTCATCCTCAACTATATTCCCCTCCTCCCTTGTCTCCATAATCATGTCTAGATCCTTAGTTGGATCCATCATACGGGTTAACTACCATGTCGACCACCACTGATCATATGCAGGTGTAGTACCCGTGTCTACCATCATGCTCCTCCAATCCCACTACTGGGGCTGTAATGCTAAAAAGTTAGCTATCACCACCTGTAGCGCTTTGGCCAATGGCCATCTCTCATCTTGTGGTGTTTGTACAAATACTGCCATCCCCTGAGGAATATCCTGTCACAAGTTAAACTGACGCATGACCCACAACGAAAGATACATGTTGATTGTGTGATCACCCTGACCCATCAAGTACCATGGCTAGAAGGTATAAAGCATCTAAACATCATCATCTAGTCATGACTCTACTCCAATGTATGGTTGCCATGTAACCTAAATTAGATCATCTAGCATCTGTTGCCAATAATGCAACTACGCCGTGTGAGTGCTCGATGAGCTGTCGGTACAAAAACACATATGCCTCAAACTACCATCAATGGTATCCTCCCCGCAGCCTCATGATAGCGATATGCTTGAAGGCCCACACATGTAGCAGTGTGACCCTAGCTGATAATGCTGAATCATAGTGATACACTATAGTGTGCATCTCATGATACAACTGTGCCAACATGCATGGCCCCCATGCATAGACTATCTCATCCTACACCATACCCTCTATCATCTCCCCCACTTCACTAGAAAGCTTCAAGCCTGCCAATCTAGCATCACCACACCTCCAATCAATGCACACAAAAATAAAGTAAAGTGATCTGCACCTATTGCCAAAGTCTCCTCATAACTCATCTCTCATCGGTCACCTGACAACTCTAGCTGGCCTGGGGCAAATACTCTACCTAAGGCTATCCATCCCCTCCTTGTATGGTATACCACTTGATCCCTATGAATCAGTAGCATGAGTATGTGATAAACATCCTCAAGGGTGATGGTGATTTCCCCTATTGACTAGAGAAAGGAGCATGTCTTAGGTCGATAACGCTCTATAATGGTCGTCATGAATGCTCTATGTGCTAATAAAACTAGCATATTTGCTACCGCCAATAGCCCTAACCTCACCAATAGACCTTTTGTTGGTCCATCAAACCCATCTAACAGCTGCATCACAACAAGGACACATCACTCCCATGATCCCATGATGAATGATATAGTTACCTGCATCCACCAGATGTGTGTCAAAAATTGACATTTTCTAACTCAGCCTTCCCACAATAACTTTTCTTCCTTTTTGGGGCCAAATCATAGTTGGTGCCACTCATTTTCCCCATCGTGCCAACCCCCCAGATGGTGCTTCCCTTATCCTAGATGGCACTATTTAGCAAAATAGCACCACACATTGCCAAATAGGTGCCTTTCCGAAGAATGGCGTCACTACCTATCTTTTGTTGCAAGTATGTGCCTAATTGGTATTGTCATTGATGTCAACATATCTTTGTTGTCATTGGTGTCAACTATGTCCTATTCTATTACTTGTTTAGAAGCTTTGTATGTTGTCGATATTGAGAAAATTGGCCCATCCAGAAGAAACAAGTGAGTTACAGTGAAGTGTAGTATAGACAGTGAGTTGTATGCTAAAGAAGAGTCTGGTAGTTTGCTCTGGATTTCTTGCTAGTTGAATATCTTGGTCTACAGATTGGAAGTTATTTAAAGGGATGTCTGAAGATGCTAAATCCTAAGTTTGAGCCTTTGGTGTGAAGAATTAAGAGAGTTGTATTCACCAAAGTAAAACCTGCTTTCTCTAATTATTCTCTGGTGAAAGGGAGAAAGTATTTTACTTTATGGTTCTAGAGGGAAGTCTGGGATGATGATAAGTGCCTACAATAGTAGTTGTTCATGTTTTGGTGGTCTGCAAGCTATCTTTCTTTTATGTCAGTTGAAGACAGTGAAGTTCATGTGTTCTAGTGAGAAGATTCCTATGGCTAAAGTGGTTAAGGTTCGTACAGTTACTCCTGATGATTATAACATGCTTGTGGATGTCTCCTAATCATGTTCCTATCTTGACATTGGTCCGCGTTAAGGAATTGAGATCATGTTTGAAGATTGTTCCCAGATAATGTAGCGTGTAACTAGTCTTAGCTAACTTGGTTAATTCTAGTACTTATAGAGATTCTTTGAAGATTGTGGAAGCGTGTTGTGGCGTGGAATATCATGTTTGAGTCCCAGCTAAGGCGTGGTGTGATTTGCATACATCTTTACTTGATTTCATTTGCATAATGTTGTAATAGGTCAAGACCTATTTTGTAAATGTTTTTCCAACCTTGGAGACTGTTCCAATGGTTGATGATTGTAATGTGGACCTTGATCATTCCAAGGTTGATGAAGTGTATAAATACTTGTAATTGAGTCGCAGAAATGGTGTCCTTGTGCGAAAATGGGAAGATAAGAAAAAGGGCAAGGAGATAAGGCAGAGCAGAGAAGAGGAACTATTGTACTTCAATGTAGTAATCTCATACATGAAGAAGATGATGATTTTGGTAGTGAGCTGCCAGTAGGGTTTAACAACCCTTATTGTAATCTTTCTAGGTTTAGGGTTGAGGTAGTGAGCTTGCTAGACCTAGCTGTACTTCATGGCAGTGAGCCAGTATGTTCTGGGCTCGTGGAGTGACCAAGCCTAAACATTATTTTTCAAAGATTGCAATATATTTTGAGAGCTAATCCTCTCCATGGTTTTTCCCCACATTGGGGTTTTCCATGTAAAAATCTAGTGTCTCTTGTGTATAATGTTGCATCTATGTTTAAGTTTCTAATTTCATGCATTCGTTGTTAAATCATAATAATTGTGGATAAGTGATTAATGTGTAAGTGAAGAAGTGTTTAAGTTTTTGGGACAACTGATTCACCCCCCCTCTTAGTTGTTTGATACATTTCAACAATTGGTATTAGAGTGAGGTTCCTCTAAAGAAAGTCTAACAGCTTGAGGAAGATCCAAAAATGTCTTATAAGAAAGAAGCACCACATTTTTATGGGACGAACTGTGCTCTTTGGAAGGCACAAATGAAAATTCATCTTCTTTGTCTTGGTTACAAATATGGAAAGCTACAGAAATAGAATACACCTCACCTCAAAATGGTTTGACGAATGAAGACAAAATCAAGGAATATGAAGTTGATGTTAAAGTAAAAGATGCTATGTTAAGTTCATTGAATGACTTAGTACTGAAAAAAGTGGTGGATCTTGAAACTACAAATGAGGTATGGGAAAATCTAAAAAATCTGTATGAGGGAGATGATTCTATGAAAGAGGCCAAGCTACAAAGTCTGAAAGTGAAATATGAAAGTTTGAAGATGAATGAAGATGAAAACATAACAGCCTTTATGCAAAGAGTTGATGAACTTGTCACCTGAATAAAAGGTATGGGGAGAACCCTCGGTGATAAGGAAGTTGTAATGAAAATTCTCAGATCACTGCCAAAGTCCTACAATCACAAGGTAGCTGCAATTGAAGAATTTATGCAAGTAAAAGATATTGATAGAGATCAGTTGCTTGATAAGCTTACTGCCTTTGAAATGAGAGAGTTTGGTGATGCCCTGCCAAAAGTAGAGACTGCCTTCAAAGCTAGTACTTCTAGGAAAACCTCCAGATCAGAAAAGTACAAGGTAGAATTAGATGATGAGTTTGATGAAATTGAAGCCAACTTTGTGGATAGACTACAAAGAGGATCCGGTAAGTTTAAAGGTAAATTACATTTCAAATGTTTTTCCTATGGTAAAGTAGGCCACTTTGCTTCCAGTTGTCCTAAACGAATTAAAAGAAACAGGAAAAGATATGAGAACAGGCTTAGGATCTAAAAGAAATGTTATTATGTTGAAGATCTTGATGATGATGGAGTATCAGATAATGGTGAAACAGATAATGCTAGTACTTTTGGTAATGAATGCTTGTTTATTTCTATTAAAGAAGAGCATGTGTCTACTAATCCTGCTAGCTGTGTGAAGAAAGAAAAACTAGTGGAAAGTGCATTGGCTGCTCAGGTTGTTGAAGACAAAGATGAATGGGTTATTGATAATGGCTGCTCTCACCACATGATTGGTGACAAAAGTAAGTTTGTGAGTTTGGAAATATATGATGGTGGACTAGATAGGTTTAGAGATGATACTGCTAGTAAGATATATGGAAAAGGATCTATTTCTTTTGATGGCAAGCATAATACTAAAGATGTCTTGTATGTGAAAGGATTAAAGCACAATCTTTTGAGTGTGGGTCAGATGTGTAACAAAGGTTATGACCTAAGATTCAAGGACAATGGATGCAAGATTAGGGAAAGCTCTGGAACAATCATTGCAATTGGTAAGAAGACCAGAGGTAATATCTATCACTTGAAAGGAACTGATAATTGTTGTTTGTTGGCTCAGACTGATGAAATTTGGCTATGGCATAGAAGGTTGTGTCACATCAATTTTGACAACATTATGAAGATAAGTACTACACATGCTGTTAGAGATTTGTCCAAGCTTGTGAAGCCTGTTAATCCTATTTGTAAGGAGTGTCAATTTGGGAAACAAACAAGAACAAGTTTCAAAAGAAAGGACCAATCAGTTGATGTATTACTAGAACTAGTGCACACAAACTTGTGTGGACCTACCAGAGTAAGAAGTTTGTGTAGAGTGTCAAATACTCTACATTTTGTATCAGTCGCAACTTAGTCCGTGGGTTTCAAATATTGCTTTGTGGGTCTCATTAAGGTATCACTGCGTGGGTATATTATGCTTTGTGCAGGAGCTGCCAAGTGTTGAGCCACAGTTAAAGCCATGGTATTATTTCTAAATATTTAGTTTTGTGCAGAGCATACCATGTAGCAAATAGTTTCAATGTTTCAAGTTTCAATAGTGTTGTGGGCGTCACCACGTGTAGCTTGCAGAGGTAGTTCCAAAAGTTTCTATGTTTTGTGCGGAGGGCATTACGTGTCTTTTTTATTTTTGCTGCGGGTGATGCCAACTGCTTCTAGGTTCATGTTGACACTAGCTTAAGTAATGGTGGGCCACAGTTTCAATGTTTCAAGTTTCATGCACGTGGAGGATGCCACGTGGTGGTCGTGGAAAGAGTTGCTTTGTTTATGACCCTTTCGGTGAGAAACTTAAAGATTCTTCATTTTTGTGCTTGTTTTGACAAGTGTCAGCTTCCGCGGGGATGTTTCAAAATTTCTTTTGTTTCAGTAGTGTTGCTGGTGCTGCCATATGTTAGTTAGCATACGTGTGGAAGCTGCCATCTATCCCAGTTTTCTCCTTTTTGAAGGTAGTAAGCGCCAAGGTTGTGGGTCCCATCATCAATGTGTCTCATATTATAAATGAAGCAACTTGCAATAGATGTCATTAGAAGAGGTCACCTAAGCATAAAGATGTAGTTTTAAAGGTCCTGTGGAAGAGAACATGTATTAGGTCTTTAAGGCTACAGAATGCAACAAGTGTCATTTTCCTATTGATTTCTAAAAGACAAAGGAGTTTCTCATTTTGATGTAGACACTGCCATCTGTCACAGTAATGTTTAAAGTTTTCAAGTGCACGGGTCTCACCATGTGTCTGTATCTCAGTAAAGGAGGTGTGCCACATATATTTTGCCCCAATCAATGAGCTTACAGAAGGGGATGACCATTGCAGATTCAGAGGATCACATTCGTCAGGAACTTCCAGTTATCTTCAGTTCCGTTGGGCCGTTTGGGATTCGGTTGTTATGGACAATCTAGAGTTAGATCTATGGTTATAAATATGCAATATTTGTAATAGATCAAGAGACACAGACAGAGATAGAAATATACTTTTTTTAATTTTGTAGTTAGAAACTAAAAGAAAAGTCAGAGACTTTGCTTTGACAATTTCATATCATTTTTCCTTTATTTGGTTGTTCTTGATAAGAAAGTTAATGTATCTGTGCCTTTTATGTTGCTGGAAGATTTAATGAGAAGAACTCTATTCTGTGCCTTGGTTGATATTATCTGTGTCATTGCAAAGTGTCTAGTTGTGAGCCTTTGATTATATTCATTTTATCTATTTATGTTAATCATGCAGTATCTGCTCTTTAATATAACTGTATCTTGAGAATAGTTTCACTGTGCTTAAATTGAAGAGGATACTTTTATTTCAGGTGCATCACCATAGTTAGATTTGCTTAATTATATCTGTAATCCTGTTAATTTCCTACCCTTTGCTCAAAACCCATTTAAAAGGAGAAGAGCCAGCTTTTTTAAAATCTGGAGGTTGTTTCAAGTAGCAAGTTCCACATTCTTGAAACTTACCATGTTGGTGTTAGAACCTACGTAATTTTATACATCAACAGTTTTTAGCACACTTGGTGGGACCTTTCTTGAAGTTTCTGTCAAGATCGTATGAGCTAGAGAGTAACAAGGAACCAGAGCTGTGGACCTACAACAAGAGCTCAGTCTTCTGCTAATCCAGGCATTCTTGTACCACCATTGGTAGCTACTCCAAGGAGAAGAGTGAATCAAGTTGCAGTTCCACAAAGAATAAATATGGGAGTGCCTATAACTCCAAGGAACTATGCAAATTGGAATACTAGTAGCCTTTCATCCTCCCAGTTCCACCAGCAACATGGGATACTATTCCAGCCAATGCTCTGAAGTTTCTACCTAAGTTCAGTGGAGAAGATTTCAAGACACCTAGGGAGCATCTGCAAGATGTATCTGATGTCTGTGCAGTACATGTTATTACTCAATAGAATGTGGCCATAAGACTGCTAGCAGCTTCTTTCAAAGGAAAGGCCCTGGACTGGTATAGATCTCTCACTCCAAACACAATATCTACATGGGATCAGATTGGTGACACTTTCTTTGCAAAATTTAAAGAGAAAGGTGATAAATATTCCTTGCTGCAACAATTGATCACTATCAAAAGGGCACCACAAGAAGCCATGAATAATTTCAACTCAAGAATTAAAAGGACCTGGGATAGAATTCCTGCTACAGCAAGACCATTATCAGGTATTACCTCAAAGCTTTAAACTCTGATATATCAGTAATGATTCAGTCTCTTGGAGGTCAGACACTACCAAAAGCATATGAGTTGGTAGTCAAGGCTAAAAATAACTTGATAGATGATGGAAAATTGCCCCCAAGGCCTCCTATGCCCATGATCCTAGAAATTACCCTACCTTTACCACAAGAAGCTCCTAATCTTACAGCCCCACCTATGTCCATGTATTCATTTCCAGTGCCTCAACAACCTGCTAGGGCAACCACCTCTGCTCAACCATCTGAAAATGGATGATGTCAAGAACATTCTAAGAACCTTCTCAAATGAGATAATTACTCTAAAGAGACAACAAAATCCCTATCCAAAGCCCCCTTATCAAGGGTATCAAGGAAATAGACCTCCCTTTCAGTGAAATCAATATCAAGGCCCTCAAAGGCAAACTAATCCTCAGCCTTCAAACCAGTTAGTTTCAGTCCCTACACCTCTACAAATTGTTCCTCATAATCCCAATAGGGAAATAGTTCTAGGGCAAAATAAATTAGTAGAGGACACAAATGCTTGATGCTTTCCCTGCAACAATGCCCATATGCCCAGAGACTGTCCCAGAGGTAATTTGTAGCAAAAGATAACAGAATAGAGAGGGTTAGAAAGACAATTTTCAGCTTCTAACACTCCACCATATTAGTCCCCTAGTATTCAAAATGTAGTAATGGTGGCCCAGGTGCAAGGGATGTCTATACAACAAGAAGAGGAAATAGCCCCCGAACATACCTTATTTTAATGGATTGAAGAGGAAGATTCAGTGTTCTTGAATGAGGAATCTACTTCAAAGAAACCATTGGTGTAGTCAGACTATTATACCAAATCAAAGAGGAGGATGATGGAGCAGCCTGAAGTCACTAATAATGAAATGGGAACTCCTCCATTTCAAAATCATCACAACACAGTCTCTAGGCAGGACATGCCTCAACCTATACAGAATCAAGAAGCCTTAGGACAAGTTATAGAAAAGACAAGGTACCCTTATTATTCAAAGACCCAAGCATTAGGGCCTGTAAATGTGGTGGGTCAGCTGAGAAGAACTCCAGCACATGTATCAATCTGGGATATGTTAGCTATTCCTAAGCAGAAGACACTAATGCAGGAAGCTCTGCAAGGTCAAGAAGTCACTAAACACACTGATGCTAAAGAGGAACCTATTGATAAAGGGAAACTTCATCTCAAAGATATTGTACCTTTACAAACAACAACTTTGTTGAACAATGCACTTGAGATAGGTAAATCTAAACCGGATCCCTTTTATTTGACTCTAATAGTTGGGAAAAAACTGCTGCATAATGCAATGATAGATTATGGGGCCAGTACTACAGTAATACCAAACCAGATAGAAAATGATTTAAAGATAAAATATGAACCACTTACAAGAGGGGTCATGCAGTTGGATGGGAAATCTATTCAAACAATAGGAAAAATCAAACAAAATCCATTACAACTGTATACTTGCCCCAATATAATTGTCAATGAGGATGTGGTAGTCATAGATATTCCCCTTGTATTTGATTTATGCTTATCCAGAGATTTCACAGCCAAGATAGGAGGTTACATGTCACTAGATTGGTCACACCTCATTCTGAGAACCAAATATGGGACAAAGATGAAAATATTGTCTGAGCCATTATCCAAAGACCATATCACAAATGAACCAACCCCAAAATTAGAAGCATCCCATGCCATGCTGAATAAAGAGGAGAGAATCTTTGTTAAAGAGTTGGGTAACTGGACTAAACATGGCCATCAAGAATAAGAGAATAATCAGTTATTGACTATGATGCAGAGTGATCCCTATGGAAATTATGACTCTACAGGTCTAGGCACTTATGTCATATTTGAAGAAGATCAAGAGATCCCTAATGTTTTAAGGGAAGAAGCATCACAAAGTCAAGAGTATGAAAGAAACTCAGAAATTTGGACCCTCAATTTTGATGGGGCTAGGAGTAAAAATGGTACTGGAGCAAGAATTTGCCTTACTGCCCCAAATGGTGAGAAAATTCTAAGAGCCATTCGCAGTTTACCTATACCAATAATGATGTTGAATATGAATCTTTGGTGCATGGACTCATGTTGGCAAAGAAAAAGGAAATAACGAATCTGATAGTAAGAGGAGATTTAGAACTAGTGGTAAAACAAATTAGAGAAAAAGTAATAGCCAAAAATGTAAGAATGAGATCCTATAGGCACAAAATTTGGGACCTAATAGATGGTTTTGTGGCATTCAATATTGAGGTAGTTCCTAGAGCCCAAAATTCTGAGGTAAATATAATGGCACAGATTGGTTCACAATTTGACCCAGCAAGTGATCTATTAGTTAACAATGAGTCAGTCAAGGTTAGAGTAAGACCAACAATTCTAGACAATGACCAAAATTGGCAAGTTTTTGACAATGACCTTCAAGTACTTGCGTTCTTACAACAATCAGGTGAATTTGCTCATCAGTTACATCGCAAAATTAAGGAAGCATATGGTGACCAAATCATCCAGCTAAAATCAAATAAACTTCCTAAAGGGCTGATTACTTTAGAAAACTTGTTTGACCTAGAAGATGCAAGCCTAGAGAAGAGGAGGTTTCAAGCAAATAAAGAAGATTATTTTGAGATTCAAGTCAGTGAAGGAAGAAAGTTGAAGATTGGTAATTCTACAATCCAAGAGGAAAAGGAAAGGTTGATTGCTTTATGTGATAAATATGATAGGGTGATTGCTTGGACCTATGAGGACCTCCATGGCTATAATAGAGATATCATCCAACACACCATAGAGCTTACTGAAGGGTCTAAACCAATCCGACAGAAGCAAAGGCTAGTGAATCCTAGAATTGAACCTTTAATGGTGGATGAGCTACAAAAGCTCCTAGAATCAAAGATTATTTTTCCAATTAAGCATTTAACCTGGGTTTCAAACCTAGTGCTTGTAAGAAAGAAGAATGGTGACATAGGACTTTGTGTAGATTCCAGGGAAATGAATAGAACATCTTTGAAAGATCATTATCCCCTGCCTTCTATGGAATATATTTTACAGACTATGGTTGGGTCAGAAAGGTTTTCCTTGCTGGATGGTTTCTCAGGATATAATCAAATTTGGTTAACTGATGAAGACTAACCTAAGACTACATTCACTACAAAGTGGGGAACATTTGCATATGCTAAAATGCCTTTTGACCTTTCAAATGCTGGAGCTACTTTTTAGTGTGCAATGGATGTAGCATTTGGGGAACTTATAAATAAAATTATTCTGATCTATCTAGATGATCTCACTATTTTTTCTAAAAATGCTATAGATCATTTTGACCATTTGGAGGTTGTTTTTAAGAAATGTCAAGAGTTTGGAATATCTCTGAATCCCAAGAAATGTATCTTTGCAGTACCTCAGGGTAAACTTTTAGGGCATATAGTGTCAAAGGAAGGGGTCTCTATTGATCCAGAAAGAGTTACAGCCATATTGAACCTATCTCTACCAGTCAACAAGAAAGTAGTTCAATCCTTTTTAGGAAAAATCAACTTTCTTAGCCGATTCATATTTGATTTTGCAGGTCTAATTAGACCAATGACACTATTGCTTAAAAAGGATCTAGTTTTCAAATGGACTGCAGAAGGAAGACATGCTTTTGAAGAAGTCAAGAAATCCATTTCAAAAGCCCCAGTACTCATAAATCTAGATTTTTCTAAGGCTTTTATAATGTATGTGTATGGGGGAGAATTCAGTGTTGCTGTTGTCCTAACTCAGAAAGATGATCAACAAGAAGCAAAACACCCAATAGCCTTTTTCTCTAGAACTCTCAGGGAATATGAGGCTAGATATAATTTTGTGGAGAAGCAAGCATATGCCATGGTAAAAGCCCTTAAAAAATTTAGACATTTGGTAATAGGAAATAAAATCTTGATATTGGTGGCTCACCCCAGTGTAAGAGAATATATCATGGAGGGTGAGATTATGGAGAAAAGAGCTAATTGGATAACAAAGATCCTGGAATATGATATAGAAGTAAGACCCACCAATTTAGTCAGAGGCAAGGACTTGTGCCAATATATGACTCAAGACATGGAAAGATCTGTGTCTGAAGAAACAGAAAGTGAAAATGTATTGAAACTCTAAGCAGTTGACCAAGACTCTTGGGTCAAAAACAAGATATAGTTTATGAAGTATGAGATTGTTGGCAAGAGACACTATGTGGCTTCACGATTGTTATCATTGATGGCAACAAAGCTTATCCCACACATCTGTAGCACATAGTATGTCTATACCGAAAGTCAGATTGAAGAGTGTTTTGGTCTGGTGAATAGGAATAGAGCATGCATCAAGGTTTGACAATCAGGTCCAGATCTCTCAGAGGATGTATCTCAGCAAAGTACAGACTTGGGGAAGTCAAGAGGAATACAATGACTTCCACATTCTAGAGATTGAGCCTACAGTGATGAAAGAGTGAAGAGATATGAGCACTTAAGTGTTGGGTTCCTGACAGGCAGAATAGACTGAGAAAAAACTAACCGGCAGAACATTAGACCTTAATCCAGATGAGAAATTGATGGTGATCAAGCTACTTAAGAGATCATTCATGATTGGCCAACAAGATTGATGACTTTGATAACTATCTCTTTGATATGCATCACTTAGTAAGCATGGATTCAGCCGATAGACCAGAGTTTGGGAAAATCTTGAGTATTCCAGATGCCGACTAGAATGATGTTGAAATCCTTGATACAGATATATATACCAAATGGATTTTGATGTGAAGGTGTGTGTGTTGAGATATAATGTGTGAGAAAAGGTAGAGATAAGAGTGGAAGTGACAATACAGGTCTGGTATGTGACAGAACAACAACACCAAAACAGAGGAAGAATGAAGTGCTATAGATCAATATATTGAGCCTAACCGGAACTGAACCTTAGCATATGTGGATGCTTCTCATCAGTTCAAACACCTGGTTAATTTCTATATACCTTGTAGATAGTGAGTCTCTTGTAGGCAGTGAGCCTCTTGTGAGCAGTGTGCTTGGGCAGTGAGCCCCAATTGGCAAGTGCCATTTTGTACTTCTATTCTTTTAACAAAGAATACAATCTTGGGTTAGTCACCCCATGGTTTTTCCCTTAATAGGGTTTTCCACGTAAAAATCCTTGTGTTATGTGTGTTGATTTCTTTTATGCTCTCATTCTCATGTATGCTTATATGTTTTGATACTGCACTAATTGTTAAAGAAGAAAAGAAAGTTAAATAATTAAGATAACTGATTCTCCCCCCTCTTAGTTATCCACCTTATTTCCAACAATTGGTATCAGAGCCAAGTTCCTCCAAACAGAGCCTGACAACTTGAGGAAGATCTGGGAATCTCAATGCATATGTATGGTATGAGGGAACAACTTCAGTCTACCCTAGATGATCTTGAGCAATCTCACTCTGAAGTCAATAACCTGAGGGAAAGACTCAAACAAGCTAATGACTTCATAAATTAACTAAAAGAAAAACTGAGTATCTCTGTGAAAAAGAGAAAGGAACTTCTTTAACAATTAGCAAGTCAAAGTGAAGCCAATGATACTAATGAAGATTTGAATGAGAAAAATAAGTTATGTGAGAAGGTATCAAAAGAGGTCATTATGGTAAGACATGAAATGGAATCAGGGGTTATGAAATTCACCCAAGAAATTGAAGAGAAAAAAAAATGGAAGATAACCTAAGACAATCTCTCAAGGAGAAGTCAGAAGACTACCACAAAATGGATAGAATAATCAGGCATCTAGAATCTGATCTTGAAGAAGCTAGAGATAATGAAGAACAACTTGAAAATCAAATAGACACTCTTAAAAGGGGTCTTCAAACAACAAATGAATACAAAGAAAAATTCAAAATAAGCTCTGCTCAACTTGAAGTTCTTCTTGAAAGCCAAAAGAAGGTAGATGACAAGCATGGCTTGAGATATGAGAAAGGTGAAAGCTCCAAATCCGGTCGAAAGAACTTTGGATTAGGAAATCCAAGGTACATGCCTAGAAGACCTCCCGTAAGACAACCAAATGTTCAAAGATATCCATCCTTCAATGGATACTGTCACAATTGTAATAACTTTGGTCATAAAGCAAATCAGTACAAAAGAAGAATGAATCAGACTAATTCATCCTTCTTCAAACAGTGTTTTAACTGCAAAAGGTATGGTCACAAATCTCATGAATGTAGAAATATGCAAATAAACAATTCATTCAATGGTAGATGCTTTGCATGCAATGGAATGGGACATATAGCTAATCAATGTAGATCAAGAGGATATCAGTCAAATATGCAAAGAAATATAGCTTGCTACAATTGCAATAGATCTGGTCATATTGCTAAATTCTGCAGAAGTAAGAATCAGAATAAAAGGGGTCCGGTGCATCATTATCAAAATCAAGACAAAGGAAAAGGCAAAGTGAATATGGATGAAGTTCAAAGGGATATGAACAAGATTTGGGTGAAGAGAAGTACAAAAAATGTTGGAGATAGATCCGCACCAGAATCTGGTGCTGATATTCCTTCCGGAAACTAAATAAATGAGCTCTAGCTCAGGGGGAGTCTCAAAAGAAAACAATTTCCCCCAGCCAGTCAATTGGTGCCTAAATTGGCACATGGAGTGTAGCGGATTGAAGAGTTCTCAAAGTGATATCTAAATAACCCTTGGTAAAAATATAAAAGATCCGCAAGAAGGTTGAAGAGGCTAGTCATCCAAAATTGATCCAGTTTGACAGTCATCTGGTAAAAGCAGGATTTTCACAGTTAGATCTGATATGATTCAAAATTGAAATACCTTGATCTACGGATAAATAGGATGATTCAAGGAAGAGAGATACATTGTAAGTTATCATTCTAAGTGCATCTCAGTGATCTAGAAGGATCTCTCTCAGAACAAGGAGAACAAGGCAATCAGAATGACTTAAGTTGTACATTTATTGCAATATGGAATTAGGGTTTGAACAGAAATAAAAGGGTTCTTTTGTTCATCATTTGCACATTTGCATTCGATAAGAAGAAAGAAAGAGCTCTGCAACAAGATTGCTTCAACCCTCTCAAGGGTCAACAGCAGAATTTGATTCAACTAGCATTTTTTTCGGCTCTTATCGTGAAACATAGAAGCGTAAAAAGGTATTTCCACTCTTGAATATCTCTCTCTGAATATTTTGAAATATGGCTCCTCCAAATGTTGTTAAGATCACTGATAGGCTGTGCCCTAAGTTCAAGAAACATCCTTACAAATCTTTAGAAGTTGATCCCCTAGGCGCATTCTCTAGCATTTCGTATGGGATTCTGCATGTAGAAGATGTTAGGGTATACATTCATGCCAACATTGAGGAATTTGGGGAATCCAAGCTGATGGATATCTATCAAAAGGAATTAATAGATGAAACATTTGAACTTAAACCCCAATACAAGGCCATCTGGGATAAACATTTTGGACATTGCATCCATTTCCCCTATTTTGCAAAAGATGAATGGGTTTGGTATGTTCTGAGCAGAATGCATGACAACTTCATGTGGTTGATGAGGCCATTTAAGATCACAAAAGATGTCATTAGGGCGGTAACTGGATTACACTCATCTGGTGGGTTGCCTGCTCTCAAATCAGTCAAAAACCAAACTGTAAGTGAGGCTACCAGATCAAAATTTGACAAGAGAGCAATGACAATAGAAGACATCATAGATCCGAATATCAAATTTGCCTCTATGATAATTGGTTACAAAATCTATCACTCCAGCAGGAAGAATTTAGTATCTGGAACTGCCATATATACTGCATATGAAATGCTAAGGAAAAATGTTGACTATGATCTTTGTGAGCTTCTCCTAAACCAACTGCTAGAGAATTTATAGAAAATAAAGAAGGATAAGAAGAATTCATTTAAGTATGGTGGATAGTATGTCTATTCTTTTACTATTTGAATGAGCTACCCAAATCCAGTGATTAGGTATGGAAAAATGATAGACTAGTTGCCATACAAATTAGAGATTATATGTATGGGCTTGGTGATACCAAAGCACAAAGTACAGCACTCTGGGGTTACTTCAAAAACTTCCAAGGCATGATGCAGGTCAGAGAGAGAATCCCACAAACTCTAGTTGAAAAATATAAGGATATAGTTTGCTTCATGGTAGACACTGATCAATGCCTAATGGAGGCAGTGGAGCCCATAATAGTCTGGATTATACCAATGGGCTATGAAGTGGATGAGAAAATTCTGGAACTACATGTCCAACACCTACTAAGTTAGCCTAAGGACCTTGAGGCAGAAAGGTTTGGAACCTTTGAAGAATTGAGTGTGAAATTTCATGTTGAGCTAAGACAATTGGAGATGAAAAGAAAAGTGAGAAGAGAAGTAGAGGAAGTTGCCAAAAGATATGGCATTTCAAAAGAAGCAGTTGATGCAAATAGAGAGAAACTAGAAAGAGCAGAGAAAGAGAGACAAGATGCTGAAAAAGTAAGTGATCCGGTGCAAGCCCCCTCCCGGACTAGATCCTCAAAGAGTTCTGCACCTACCACCTCTAAGAGCTCAAAATCCTCCAAATCAGAAGCAAAGACATCTGGAAAGGGAGAAAAGAGAACCAAAACCAAAGCTACAAGATCTTACATAAGTCAAAAGGATGATGAAGAGACAGAGACATATGAGGAGGTTAAGAAAATTAAGAAGGAGAAGAAAACATTAGGTGGATCCTTTGTCAGTGAAAATAAAGAAGAAGAGGTAGAAGAATTTTTTGAAAGGTCCATTCCTGTTGATAATGTTATCAAGACAGTCACAGTGGATGGAAATCTGCAACCATTAATAGAATTTTATGATGAGTTTAGTGATACTAACAAGAAAATCCTGGAAGATGCTACAATCAAGTATCTTAACATTTACAATAAAGCATTCATTGAAATCATCTCTCTAATTCCCAAAAGTTTAGAGAAGGAACTTGAAATAAGAAAGGATAATGCTAGGGCAAATGACCTAGAGATCCAGGAACAGATTGCTATTCAACTCTACCCTTCCATTACCTCTCAACAAATGAACATGATCTTCAAGGACTACAAGGATGAGTTTCAGAGCAAAGCAAGAATGAACCGGCTTATGCTTGGAGAGATAGATCAAGTTGTCAAAAAAATAGAGGACATCCTCCAAAATGCATTTAAAAGATTCAATCTTCCTGTTATAGAGGACATAGGTGATGAACCTTCTAACATGGATGACAAAGGATTAAGTGCATCAAAGGAAGATTCTACTGAGAAAACTGTAGAAGAGTCAAAGAGATAGGTGAGGAAAAGACTAAGGACTTAGATTCCTCTGTTTCGGAAGAGGAAGTCCATGAAGAAGTAAACATCTCTCTTTCGGATCCCCCAATAGACTCTAAAATTGAAGGAGAAGCAAGAAAGAGGAGAAGGCAAGTCAAGAAGAGGAGAAAAAGGGAAGAGAAGAAGAACAAACAGAGAAGATCTATGATGACAACTCTGAGGATGCAAAAGGAAAGAAGTCTATGGCAAGAGACACTGCAGAAGTAGTGAAGAATTTCTTGACCAAGCAATTAATGGAGATAGATGAACCATAAATGTTTCATGGACCACTCAATTTTGACTCTGTCTGGTCCAGACAATGAAGGTAGCATCTTTTGCTCAAGTTAAAGCAAAAGAAAAGCTTCTGAAGTCTCACATGGAAGACTGTGAGCTAATAGAAATTGCATCTGGTGTGCTAGAGAAAATCATGCCATCCTTCCAAAAGGATCTTTTGGCCTCCTCATCCGGTAATCTAAAATCTCTTGTTAATTCTATTAGCACACATTTTGACTCTTTGGAGAAATCAACAGAAGAGAAATTCTGGAAAGAGTTTTTGGGTAAGAGATTCTCTGAAGTACAAGGGCTAATAGCAAATGATAGGAGAAATCTAAACATTGGAATAAAGAGCCTAGAAAATGCTCTTAAAGATGGTGGAGAATTATACAAATTTTGTTTATCTTGGTCCATAGAAACAATAGACATTGCAAAGAAGGTGGAAGAACAAAAGGGTAAACTATCAAGTTTATCGTAGAGTTTTGATCATCTCACCTCATCCATAATTAATCAAGAGTGCCAGACTATTGTCATTATAAATGAGTTAAAGAGGCTTAAGAAGGAGAAGAAGAATAGAATAAGCAGAACGAGTGAAGTTAGAGGGATAATTATCCCTAACTAGAGGCCGTGCATGAGGCCCTAACTGATGCTTAGACCACAGCCCACACCAGCGATCCGACAGACTTAAAGAGGGCAGAATCTTTTGCATTTTTGTTAAGTGGTCACATCTCAATTTTGGACAAGATGAAGCAGAGTTGGGCAACAAAATTTGTCCAGTTGAAAACCACCTTTGCAGTTAAACTGAAGTATATGTAAGTACAACTTGTATATATACTTATGCGGCAATATAGAGATTGAATTTTGAAAGTTTTGGTGTGTGGATTTCACCCTTTGCCATTGATGTCAAAGGGGAAGTGAGGAGTAGTGAAAAATGTGGAATCTAGGTAAGGGGGAGCTCTGGTAATAGTGTACATAAGGCAGAGCATCAGCCAAGGGGGAGTTTGTTACAACAGTTAGTCATTTTTCACTAAGTGTTGCCATCAATGCCAAAGGGGGAGATTGTTGGCAAGAGACACTGTGTGGCTTCATGATTGTTGTCATTGATGGCAACAAAGCTTATCCCACACATCTGCAGCACATAGTATGTCTATACTGGAAGTCAGATTGAAGAGTGTTTTGGTCTGGTGAACAGGAACAGAGCATGCAGTAAGGTCTGACAATCAGGTCTGGATCTCTCAAAGGATGTATCTCAGCAAAGTGTGGACTTGGGGAAGTCAAGAGGAATACCATGACTTCCACATTCTAGAGATTGAGCCTCCAGTGTTGAAAGAGTGAAAAGATATGAGCACTTAAGTGTTGCGTTCTTGACAGGCAGAATAGACTGAGAAAGAACTAACCAACAAAGCATCAGACCTTAATCCAGATGAGAAATTGATGGTGATCAAGCTACTTAAGAGATCATTCATGATTGGCTGACATGATTGATGACTTCTATAACTATGTCTTTGATACACATCACTTAGTAAGCATGGACTTAGCCGACAGACCAGAGTTTGGGAAAATCTTAAGTATTCCAGATGATGACTAGAATGATGTTGAAATCCTTGGTGCGGATATATATACCAGATGGATTTTGATGTGAAGGTGTGTGTGTTGAGATATAATGTGTGAGAAAAGGTAGAGATAAGAGTGGAAGTGACAATACAGGTCCAGTATGTGACAGAACAGTAGCACCAAAATAGAGGAAGAATGGAGTGCTGTAGATCAGTATATTGAGCCTAACCGAAACTAAACCTCAGCATATGTGGATGTTTCTCATCAGTTCAAAAACCTGGTTACTTTCTATATACCTTGTAGATAGTGATTCTCTTGTAGGTAGTGAGCCTCTTATGAGCAGTGTGCTCAAGTAGTGAGCCCCAATTGGCAAGTGCCATTTTGAACTTCTATTCTTTTAACAGAGAATATAATCTTGGGTTAGTCACCCCATGGTTTTTCCCTTAACAGGGTTTTCCATGTAAAAATCCTTGTGTTATGTGTATTGATTTCTTTTCTACTCTCATGCTCATGTATGCTTATATATTTTGATACTGCACTAATTGTTAAAGAAGAAAAGAAAGTTAAATAATTAAGATAATTGATTCACCCCCCTCCTCTTAGTTATCCACCTTGTTTCCAATAGGGATATTCCCAAATGATCTCTCCCATGATAAGAGAAGGTACTATAGGAAGCAAGGGGCCCATTTTGTACTAATTGATCTTATTTTATTTAGGAGGAATGTTGATGGTATACTTTTAAGGTGTATAGAAAGAGATGAAGCTCAAAGAATACTACATGAATTACACCATGAAGCCTCAGGTGGACACTTTTCAACAAGGACCACTACAATCAAAGTAACTCAAGAAGGATATTTCTAGCCCACTCTATTTATAGATTGCTATCAGTTGGTTAAAGAATGCCAGGCTTGTCACTTTTATATAGGCAAAAGGAGAAATGCAGCAATGCCTCTAAGTCCTATAGTTGTGGATGAACCCTTTGCTCAATGGGGTCTAGATTTTATTGGTATGATCAATCCAGTGTCAAGTATGGGACACAAATGAATCCTCATAGCAACAAATTACTTTCCAAGATGGAGTGAAGCAGTACCACTCAAAGAGGTAACATAAAGAGTCATATTAGAATTTCTGGAAGGCATAACCACTCAGTTTGGTCCTCCTCATACCATTATATCAGATAATACTAAAGCATTTTTAGGAGCAAAATTATCTAAGTTTGCATTAAGGAATGTGATTTATTTGAAGACTTCTTCAAATTATTACCATCAAGGTAATGGTCTGGCAGAGTCCACTAACAAGAACCTTATTAGACTCATAAAAAGGATAGGGACCAATTATCATAGAGAGTGGCATAAGTTACTTAATACAGCACTGTGGGCTGACAGGATCACACCAAAGCAAGTGATTAAAATGTCTCCCTATGAATTATTTTATGGTAAACCAATAGTAATGCCACTGAGCTTAGAGATCCCTACTTTGCAATTGTTAAAACAGATAGAAATTGAAGAGAATGGCCCCATGCAAGTTAGACTTGCTGAACTACTGGAAGTGCAAGAGAGAAGAGAAAAGGCACATGAGTCACTAATAAAACATCAGAAAATGGTTAAGGATTGTTTTGATAAGAAGACTTCAAATCATTTTTTTGAGGTTGGCTCTCTGGTATTGAAATGGGATGAAAGAGCTACTAAGCCAGGTTGACATAGCAAATTTGAATCATTATGGACTGGTCCTTATAAAATTCATTCCTGTAAGCAACAAAATTCATTTGAGCTAGAGACCATAGATGGAGAACCCAAAGAGATTCTAATAAATGGGATCTTTTTGAAACATTTCAATTAAGGAGGGGCTCTTAATGTATCATACTTAGTTAGTTTTCTTTTCTTTTTCTTGCTTTCATGTTTTCCCACTTTCTTTTCCCACTTTTCCTTTCAATAAGTGTTTGGTGAACATGTGTCAGCAACGTAAAGCCCCTTCTCTTTTGGTCTAGCATTTATTAAGGTTGTTTCAGCAATCCCTAAAATTCCCTGGAAGTACATGCTTTTTTAGAAAAGACAGCCACTCCCGTAACATATCTGACACTTCGTTCCATGTGGATTTTAAAAAGATAAACTAACTGTTTCTCGGCATAAATGTCATTTATAAGATAAGATGTGTCATTTATTATCTTCATAAACTCCCAATGAGTTAGTGTTAGGTCCTCAGCATAGCCATCATTTGCTTCTATCCTTCTACTCTCAATAACTATTGCATCCAAATTCTGTCCATAGTGAGTGCTTTTTAGCTAAGTATCACTCTGGTTAAATAGTTTCTTTCTCTTCTGTGTCAAAGCTTCCTACAATTCTCCTCACAAAGATACAGATATGTCTGAGACAGTCACCATAGGAGGGACTTGGAATTTATGATTCAATAGATAGACTGTTGAATAGAAAATCATATGCTTCGGCGCGCATGCAACCAAGGAAAACTTATCCAAGAACAAGGGTTCCTGAAGTAGGGTTTTCTGTCGACCTAGAATAGGTGAAAGATTATGCAGATGGCATTTATGGCACACCCCTCCAAAAGAACACCAAGAGTCCTCAAGAAGGGGCACACAAAAGGTGCATTATTAGAGCAAATAGCGTGCAGTCTGAGACTTTTGGTATAAGGATATGGACCTCATGTTTGGCACAGTTCTTGGTTCCTAGTGTCCACCTATGTCTTGAGCTAATCGAGTTATGTGTAGAACTATTTCATGCACCATCAAATACTATACAACAAGGCCCTTTCATAGTGCATATTACGCCCAAGGCCATAAGAGACATGCTAGCCCTGCAGTATGATAGAATAGCCACGTTTCCTACTATTGCCAAAATGCAAAACGCATGGGCAAATATAAATAACAAAGTGAAGTTCCTGAATTCAGAGATGCAGTTGGGAGAAGACAATACTCATATGCCCACACTACCCACTGGGCGGACACAATTTAGTCAAAATGTTTAAGAGGCACTTTCAATGACAGCTTTCATTTTTGGGATAAGAGAAGATAACAGAGTCCATGACTGGCAGTTGGCAATCATTTTCAGATTGAAAACTGTGGACAAATCACAAGAGTACCAGCTGGATTTTTTGGAACAAATTGCTAACTCCATGATTGATTAGCTCTCAAATTTCAAGTCAAGGCGAGTTCTCAAGTATTCTACTTTCCTGTTCCATCTTATGCTGTATTAGAACCATAGTCTTTTCACACAGCATATGTATTTAAATGTGTGATCCAGATTTTGGTCAAAATAAAACCATCCCTATGTCTGCATGGACGCATGTGTTATCTGAGATCTCCAATCCTTATGAGTTTTGGGAACATTTTTTTGCCCCTGCTTTTTGCCAGTTAAGCTCTAAGCCTGTAGAACATAGATTGACACATAGTATAAGGGGTTTTATGACCAATTGCCTGATTCCCTATGATTATTTCTTTGGGGCACATAATACAATAATCAGAGTCCATGGTTTCAATGGGAAACCCATGCTATTACCTAAAGTATTGACCCCTAGGGTCGTATTCTTAGAGGTGACCCGATAGGTATCTGTGGTTGATAATGACTTTGGCCACAAGAAAAGGAAAAAGAAGATGTATGATGTCCCATGGGTCAGGAAAAACATGACACTTGAAGTTAGAGGTGCAGAGAACCTCTTGTTAAGGAAATTAGCTGCCCTAAGTTTCCTCATCATTGAGGATAAATGGAAATACGACCCAGATAGTTTTCTAGCCTCCTAGATTATGAATAACAAGGTTCATGCCAAGATGGTACATGAGGGTCATCCATTCTGGGATGACAGGAGGAATTTGAAAGAGGATAACCCAGACCTATATGTAGAATTATCAGATTTGCCCTATGAGGGGCCCAGACCATGGGAAAACTTTTATGTCAAAGAGAAAGAATATGACCCTAAGATGAAAATGACTGCTGGTATGAGGAAAACATTAAAAGCCCAAGATTGGAGGCCAGAAAAGATTGAAGCCTATTGGAAGTATAGGCAAGAAATTTCAGAGATTACTCATTCATTTGGGAATATTGATAGTGATGAGAAATGGGAATCAATCTAGGATGAATGACATCCCTCCCCAGTCTCAAGCCCAGACACAAACAAAATTTAGAGGAGGGGTGAGGAGACAGAGGAGGAAACAAAGTCAGCCCAAGTTATGCAAGAAATAGGACAGGCCTCATCTGCTACTCCTACATCTTCATGGCCCCAATCCCTCAGCACCTTAGAGAAATAAAAGGGTGTTGTGTCATCACCAAAGCAAGGGACTCAAGCAGTTTCAGCATCTTGGAGTTCCAGAATTGTTCCTTTGCAACCACCAGTGGTGGTAAATGTTGAAGAGAAAGAAACAGAGGAAACAGGGGAGAGGCCTAGGAAACATAGGAGACTGCACCTACAGGAGGCGTCAGAGGAAGAAATAGAACCACAGCAGCAACAACGACCAGTCACCTCTTTTGTCACTCAAGTAAGTGTTTCTTCTCCCTTTTCTCCTGTATTTCTTTCTTCTACTATAGGAGTGGCAATCCCAATTAGCTAAACATTCATAACCCCTACCACTTCTGTTGTGCTTACATCCACCCTTGCCACAATTGCTAGTTCACAGGCCATGTCTTCACAGGCCATTTCATTTCCATTATTTTCTCCATCTATGCCTAAATGTACCCCTCCTCAAGTTTCTCCTAGTCAACATTTATCTGCTATTCCCTATGGCTTGCCTTAAGGTTACCCCTTTGCTGGAGGTTACATTACATCCTCTCCCACATTTCAAGCCCAAGAAGACACAACAAAAAGGGCTAGACAGGCCAGGATGGACAAAAAGAGGAAGAAAGAAAACAAGAGCCCTATTGTGGCACACATGAGGTCACTCTTTGACCCCATGCAACAATCACTGATAGTCACACATTTGTCTCCAAATGTGGTGAAACCTAATGAACAAATGCAGCCCTAGGATTATGCTATGAATGTTGTGGCTATGGATATGTCTCTTTTTAGGCCACATGATAGGGTTGAGCTACTAAATGAAACTGCATCTGCTATAACAACTAACTATCTGAAAGTGTCCAAGAAGTTGCAAAAAGCAGAGAATGATTTGGCTCAAGAGAAAGTGAATAGTAGCAACCTTGCTGGGGAGATTCAATCCAAGAAGAATGAGATTGAGAGTCTAAACAAACAGTTGCAAAATACTGTTTCTTTTTAGATACATCAGGCTACACAGACCCAGATTACTTCTCTTAATTCTGAGCTAGCACAAGAAAAGGTTGTAGTGACTGTTTTGAGATAGTAGAGAGCCACTTTGGAGAAGAAATATCAAGATAAGTTGTAACAGGCCACACACTTGCAACAAAAGTTATTAAGTGAGCAAAATGCTAATGGTGCAATTCAGGCACAACTCCTACCTAACAAAGAACAAAGCAGTTAGCAATTGAGTTAGCTAATAGGCCTCAGAATGTTGGAGTTTTAAATTTGGTAAAAGAGCTATATGTTTCAATATGGAAGAGAATCTTTGAAGAGATTATCTAGCTAAGGCCATCTTTAACATTTTTGTTAAATGCTCAGCAGCTATGTGAGAAGGTAGAAATTTTAGTGCAAGCCACCTTGTCAACCGTTTCATTGAGGGTTTCTGACTCTCAACTTTTAGTGAAGAAGTTTTATGACACCACAGATGAGACATTATCAGTAGTAGGTATCAATGATCGAATGGTCACTGCTAAGAAGGTCAATGAAGTTTTGAGTTGCAACTCTGCAGCTACAAATTGTCAAGAACTCTTGGATACAGTGAAAGAAGGAGTGAAAAATATGAAGAAACATATTGAAGATTTGGTGCAACTGGGGCTTCCTTCACCATTCCTAGATAATAACATAGTATTGATGATTGATGACATCAAGGCCCTTCTTCTGACTAAGCAAAATGATCAAACAATTTTCCAAGGGTTAAGTGATTCATCATCAGTCAAGGAAGTAGAAGTTGTGTTGATACCTATGGCCCAACTAGAGTTTCAATTAAAGGTTGTGGTACAAATTTTGCAATTTTTTTCTCACAAACATATAATTAATCTTGATTTTTCTTTTCAAGATTTGTAGAGTAGACAGGGACTCTCTAATTCAGAATGGTTTGTTTATCAGACATCATTGCAAAATTTATGAGTCTAAGTTGTATTTTCAATACATATTATTTTTGCTAGTTTTGGGTTCTTTCAGAGCAGGGTCAGAAGTCTTGATGGTCACCAAGAACTATAGAGTGTCAAATACTCTACATTTTGTATCAGTCGCAGCTTAGTCCATGGGTTTCAAATATTGCTCCGCCGGTCTCATTAAGGTATCGTTGCACAGGTATATTATGCTTTGTGCATAAGCTACCAAGTGTCGAGCCATAGTTAAAGCCACAGTATTGTTTCTAAATATTTAGTTTTTTGTGGAGCGTGCAACGTAGAAAATAGTTTCAATGTTTCAAGTTTTAGCAGTGCTGCGAGCATCGCCATGTATAGCTTGCGGAGGTAGTTCCTAAAGTTTCTATGTTTTGTGCGGAGGGTACTATTAGGTCTCAAAAATGTATGTTACTAATCCTAAGAGGATGCCAGCCTCTATGCTTAGATTGGAAACATTTTTGAACTAACGCGACGGAATCAACCTTTAGGGTCTGATGACTCCCTGCACTTTAGGTCCTGCTACACCTAGGCGAGTAAACCGTGGAAATTTAAAGCAAATTGAGTGTAAATATTTTGACTAAGTAAATGAATCTACCTATAGTGACAAATGGTGTAGAATATATGAAAGCTTGCTAACTAATTCTATATCTAATATCTGATGAATGGTTGGGATAAATTGTATAAGCAATATTAAGGTGAATTTTATGACTGTGCTTAACTAATAAAGGGGTTTTTAAATGATAAATTAAAATAAGATTAGTGCCTTGTTGGGTAAACAGAGTTAAATGGAAGACTAAGACTAGTGGCTTATAGTGCGCAGTAACTCTAACTGTTTGGCACAATATTTTAGTTTATAACTTGTATAAACGTGCAAGGAAATGACTGACAAACTCTTCTTAATAATCCAACCAATATAATCAGATTTCTTGTTATTCACTAGAAGGTAATTTAATCCTTTCTTGAAGGAACCAATTGAATGAAATATGCAAGAATAATAGATAATATCAACTTAGAGACAGAATGGCAATCCTAATTATATGGTTCTTCTTAGTAATCCAAACTAACACTTCTAGGTTACTATTGTTGCAAGCATGGGCCTAACCAATGTTGTCATTGATGTCAACATACTCCTATTACATTGATGATAAGGATTGGATGAGCTATGTGCTGAGGATATTGAGAAAATTAGTCATATTAGGAATAGAGAAGAACAGTGAAGACAATAAGGTAAAGATCCAAGATAAGATGAGTTTCAATGGATGTGGTTAAAAGGGTTTATAGATAAATGTCTTAAGATGATCCAGTAAAGATTTTATAGGTCCACATGAAGATCTAAAGAAGTTATGACCACTCAAGTAAAACCAGTTCCGACATATGTTCAGAGGTGACAGAGTGACACAGATAGGTCCGGTGGGATCCAGAAAGGCAATATCCTATTTTGTGGATTTGGTGGAGTGTTTAGGAAGTCCATGAGAAGTGATAACTCAGTTGGTTAGTGGTTTGGAGGTCTACAAGCATCTATTCCATTATGACAGAGATGATAGTCTGTGTTCTTGAGGTTCTGGATGAAGGAGATAAGGATTTCAGTAAGCAGATGAAGTATGGATGTTCTTGGTGATTCAGGAAAGCTTGTGATGTTCTTTGAAGTGTGTCCAGGTCATGCTGGTGGTCTGCATTAGAGTTTGAGCCCACAATTGAAGAATAACTTCTAGATGATGGTGTTCTTCCTAAGTTTGGCTGACCGGATGAATTACACATATTACAGATGTTCTTGGAGATGTTTTCTGACTTAGATGACTATTCCTAAGTTGATGTCTTGTATAAATAAGGAGTTGTAAATTCATTTCAGAGTGTGACTTGTGAAGATGAGAGTGTGGTAGAGAGAAGAGGAGCGAAAGGTAGACCAGGAGTATTGGGCTTTAATGGAACTGATTCAAGCATGGTGAAGATGCTATTCTCCAGTTCAAGTATGTGATACTTATTATTCTGTAGACAATGTGTCTCTTATAGGTAGTGAGCCCTAATTGGCATGTGCCATTTTGTTCTTTCTATTCTTCTAACAGAGAATACAATCTTGGTTTAATCATGTGGTTTTTCCCTTAACCAGGTTTTCCACGTCAAAATCTTGGTGTCTATGTGTTGATGTGTTTCTACTCTTGAGTTAATGCATTGTGTATCCATGATTGATTAATTATTATGCTGTTGAATTACAAAGTGGATTTAAGTGTTTAAAATTGGAAGAAAGTTTTGGACAACTGATTCACCCCCCCTCTCAGTTGTCTGTCCTAAGCTAACAATTGGTATCAGAGCCAAGTTCCTCTAAAAGGAGTTTAACCACTTGAGGAGATCTAGGATGTCATCCTACAAGAAGGATAGTCCAAAGTTTGATGGAACCAATTTTAATCTTTGGAAAAGTCACATGCAATGTCACCTGCAATGTATGGGAATGTAGTACTAGACCATGGCTACAACAAAGTATACGCCTCCTCAGAATGGCCTGAAATATGCAAGTGAAATCATAGATGCTAAAAACAATCTGTGAACTAAAGAAGCCCTTCTAAGCACCTTGTCTGATTCAGAGCTTACAAATGTTGTTGATCTACAAACTGCTTTTGAGATTTGGGAAAAATTAGAACTTTTACATGAAGGAGACAAGTATGTTAAATGTGCAAGGCTATAGAGTTTGAAAGGGAAATTTGAAAATTTGAAGATGAAATAAGATGAAAATATCACTACCTTTATGCCAAGAGTAAATGAGCTTGTTTGTGGCATTAGATGTGCTGGTGGAGTCTTGGATGAAGATGAGATTGTTGGCAAAGTTCTCAGATCCCTTCCTACTTCTTATAAAATCAAGGTTGCTGCCATTGAAGAATTCAGAGCCCATTCAAGTGTCACAAGAGATCAATTGGTTGGTAAATTGGCCAAATTTGAAATGACCGAGTTTGAAGATGTCCCCCCCAAGACTGAATCTACATTCAAAGCTAGTGCTTTAGTAAAAGGAAAACAAAGGTTTGATCTGGGAGAAAACTCTTCAAGGAAACTATCATGGTATGAAAAAGCAAGAAAAGACCTGGAAGAAGAAGAATCTAAAACTACTCAGCTTGAAGCCCTTATTGCAAAAAGACTGCCAAGAGGATCCGGTAAGTATGAAGGGAAATTGCCTTTTAAGTGTTTTAATTGCAATAAGATTGGTCATTTTGCCTCAAAGTGTCAGGAAAGATTTTCAAGGCCAAATCCTAATAGATCAAGGTTCCAAAAGAATTGTTACTATGTTCATGAAGAGGATGACAATGAAGGAGTAACAGATGATGAATCAGAGATAGGAAACAAATCCAGAAGTGATTGGGTGTTTATTGCCATCAAGGAAGAAGATCCAATGCCCTCTATATCTACCAAATAATAAAGTTGTAGAAAGAGCTTTGGCTGCCCAAGTTGAAGAAAAGGATGATTGGGTTATTGATAGTGGATGCTCTCACCATATGACAGGTGACAAAAATAAATTCTTAGATTTGGAAAGGTATGAAGGAGGAGTGGTAAAGTTTGGTGATAATTCTGCTGGTAGAATCAGAGGTAGAGGAACTATTTCTTTTGATGGAAAGAACAAAACTGGTAATGTACTGTATGTTGAAGGATTGAAGCACAATCTTCTCAGTATTGGACAGTTGGTGGACAAAGGCTATGATCTCCATTTCAAGAATGGAAAATGCTAGATCTTTGAAAGTTTCAGAACAGAGATTGCATCCAGTACTTAGAAAAAAGGTAATATCTTCCATTTAGTTGGTACTGGTAAAAGTTATCTATTTGTACAAATTGATCAGAGTTGGCTATGGTATAGGAGGATGTGTCATGTGAATTTTGATAATAGCATTAAAATAAGAAACACTCAGGTTGTAAGAGATCTTCCAAAACTGGTGAAACCTACAAATAGTCTATGCAAAGAATGTCAGTTGGGGAAACTAAGCAGAGTCTCATTCAAAAGAAAGGAACAATCTTCTACTAGATTATTGGACTTAGTTCATACTGATCTATGTGGTCCGGTAAGGATAAGGAGTGTGCAAGGTGATAGATACTTCATGTTATTAATTGATGACCATTCTTGGATGATGTGGGTTACTTTTTTGAAAGAGAAATTAGAAACTCTTGAAAAATTCAAAATATTCAAGGCTATGGTAGAGAATGAAACTGGATTAAAATTAAAATGTCTGAGGTCTGATAGAGGTGGAGAATTCACATCTGGTGAGTTCATAGAATTCTGTGAGAAACATGGAATAAAGAGACAGCTGTTTGCTCCTAGGACTCCAGAATAGAATGGAGTAGTGGAGAGAAAGAACCGGACCATCCAGAAAGCATCTAGGACCATGATGATGGAAGCAAATGTTCCTCAGATCTATTAGAGAGAAGTTGTTAGCACTGTAGTGTATACTCTCAATCGAGTTCAAATCATAAGCAATATCGGTAAGACTCCTTATGAACTTTGGTTTGGCATCACTCCTACTATGAGGTATTTCAGAGTCTTTGGTAGCAAATGTTACATTAAAAGAGATGAAGATCTAGGCAAGATTGATGCTAGAAGTGATGAAGGAATATTCTTGGGTTACTCTACTCAAAGCAAAGCATATTGGTGTTATAACAAAAGACTGAGAAAGATTATAGAAAGTACAAATGTGAAGGTTGATGAAGGAATTGAAAAACCTTCAAGGTTTTATGAATATGATGAACATGATCAGAATGGTGTTCTGATTCAAGGAGCCCCAAGCCCCTTCTGAAATTCAGATTCAAATTGATCCGATAAATCAGGAAGAAGAGATGAGTTATAATGAGCATGATCAAGAATTAGAAGTGCAACAAACTCCCAAAGTTCCCAGGTATGTAAGACTGAACTAGTTTGAAGATCAGATCATAGGTGATAAAAGCAAAGGTGTACAAACAAGAAGGAGAATTGCTCAAGATTCTGATGAATATTATCTGATTTCAAAGATTGAACCTAAGATAGTGAATGAAGCTTGCAATGATGAAAATTGGACTAAAGCAATGGAGGATGAGCTAATGCAAATTAAGAAAAATCACACTTGGGATCTTGTTCCTAGACCTAGAAACAAGAATGTGATTGGAACCAAATGGGTCTTCTGGAACAAACTGAATGAAGTTGGTGAAGTAATCAGAAATAAAGCCAGATTGGTCTGCAAGGGTTACTCTCAAATAGAAGGAGTTGATTTTGAAGAAACCTTTGCTCTGGTGGAAAGAATTGAAGCACTTAGACTATTTCTTGCTTTTGCTACCTTCAAGGATGTCAAAGTGTATTAGATGGATGTCAAGTCTACCTTTTTGAATGGTGACTTGGAAGAAGTATACATTGAGCAATCGGATGGATTTCAATTGTCTGATCATGGTGATATGGTCTGCAAGTTGAAGAAAGCACTGTATGGACTCAAGAAAGCCCCAAGAGCCTAGTATGAAAGATTGGATAAGGATCTTTTGAAGATTGGTTTCAACAAATGTATTGCTAACAATAATTTATATTTCAAAATTGATCATGAAAATATCTTGATTATTGAGGTGTTTGTTGATGATATCATTTTTGGAGGAAGAGATAGTATGTGCAAAACCTTTGCAAATCAAATGAAAAGTGGATTTGAGATGTCCATGTTAGGGGAAATAAATTTCTTCTTGGGTCTGCAAATCACTCAAACAAAGAAAGGAATCTTCATTTCTCAGACCAAATATGTGAAAGAATTGCTAAAGAAATTTGGGATGGAAGACTCAAAACCAATGAATACTCCCATGGAAACTGGATGCAAATTGAGCAAAGATGATGACTCTCTTGAGACTAATTAGAAAAAGTACAGATCAATGATTAGAGGATTATTGTCTCACTCAAACTAGACCTGACATTATGAATGTTATTGGTCTTGTTGCTAGATTCCAAGCTGATCCTAGAGAATATCATGTCATGGCAATCAAAAGAATTTTTAGATATCTGAAAGGCACAGTTAAGTATGGGTTGTGGTATCCTAGAGATCATAATTTCTCTCTTCATGCATATACTAACACGGATTGGGTAGGAGATGTGGATGACTGGAAGAGTACCAGTGGTGGAGCATTATTTTTAGGGAAGAGATTGGTTTCTTGGTTAAGCAAGAAACAAGAGGTAATATCTCTGTCCACAGCTAAAGCAGAATATATTGCAGCAGCAGGTAGTTGCACTCAAGTTTTGTGGATGAAGCAAATACTAAAAGACATCAGAGTGGAGTATGAGGAACCTATCACAATCTTCTGTGATAATTCAAGTGCAATAAATATATCTAAGAATCCGGTGTTGCATTCAAAGGCTAAACATATATCCATCAAGTTTCACTTTTTGAGAGAGCAAGTGAACAAGAATGAAGTTAGATTGGAGTTTGTGCCTTCGAAGGATTAGATTGCAGATATCTTTACCAAACCTCTACGTAAGGACTCTTTTGACTATCTCAGGGAGAAGTTAGGGGTTATTACCCCTCTAGTGATGAACTAAGGCACATTGATGTGCATTAGTCTAGTGTATATCACAGTCATATCTTGTGGTCCGGATTGATGATGGGAAGCTGCTACTTAGGGGGAGAAGCTGGTATGATCCTAAAGTGGTGGATTTGCAAGTATGATCCCTTTGCCATTGATGTCAAAGGGGGAGAGAAGACATGTGAAAAACAAGTGGTGGCTAATCAAAGGGGGAGCAGTAAAGGAAGAGAAGACAAGTGAATGGTTGTTGGTGATAGGGGGAGTTGTGTCAGTAAAGAAAAGTTCTTGTCTTGGTGGTCATAACAGTTTTTCACATCATATGTTGCCATCAATAACAAAGGGGAGATTGTTGCAAGTATGGGCCTAACTGTTGTTGTCATTGATGTCAACATACTCTAGTTGCATTGATGATAAGGATTGGATGAGCTATGTGCTGAGGATATTGAGAAAATTAGTCATATCAGGAACAGAGAAGAACAATGAGGACAATAAGGTAAAGATCCAAGATAAGATGAGTTTTAGCAGATGTGGTTAAAAGAGTTTGTAGATAAATGTCTTAAGATGATCTAGTAAAGATTTCAGAGGTCCACATGAAGATCTGAAGAAGTTATGACCGCTCAAGTAAAACTGGTTCTAACAGATGTTTAGAGGTGATAGAGTGACATAGATAGGTCCGGTGGGATCTAGAAAGGCAATATCCTATTCTATGGATATGGTGGAGTGTTTAGAAAGTCCATGAGAAGTGATAACTCCACTGGTTAGTGGTCTGGAGGTCCACAAGCATCTATTCCATTATGACAGAGATAATAGTCTATGTTCTTAAGGTTTCAGATGAAGGAGATAAGGATTTCAGTAAGCAGATGAAGTATGGATGTTCTTGGTTATTCAGGAAAGCTTGTGATGTTCTTTGAAGCATGTCCAAGTCATGTTGGTGGTCTGCATTAGAGTTTGAGCCTGTAATTGAAGAATAACTTCTGGATGATGGTGTTCTTCCTAAGTTTGGCTGACCGAATGAATTACACATATTGCAGATGTTCTTGGAGATGTTTGCTAACTTAGATGACTATTCCTAAGTCGATGTCTTGTATAAATAAGGAGTTGTAAAGTCATTTCAGAGTGTGACTTGTGAAGATGAGAGTGTGGTAGAGAGAAGAAGAGTGAAAGGCAGAGCAAGAGTATTGGGCTTTAATGGAATTGATTCAAGCATGGTGAAGATGCTATTCTCTAGTTCAAGTATGTGATACTTATTATTTTGTAGATAGTGTGTCTCTTGTAGGCAGTGAGCCTCTTGTGAGTAGTGTGCTCAGGCAGTGAGCCCTAATTGGCATGTGCTATGTTGTTCTTTCCATTCTTCTAACAGAGAATACAATCTTGGGTTAATCACCCCGTGGTTTTTCCCTTAACCGGGTTTTCCACATCAAAATCTTGGTGTCTATGTGTTGATGTGTTTCTGCTCTTGAGTTAATGCATTATGTATCCATGATTGATTAATTATTATGCTACTGAATTACAAAGTGGATTTAAGTGTTTAAAATTGGAAGAAAATTTTGGACAACTGATTCACCCCCCCTCTAAGTTGTCTATCCTAAGCTAATAACTGTGACTGATCAGAAGGATTTTAATTCCTCTAATGGAAACCAATTAATCCAATCACACAACTACAACAAATGTGCACTGACAAATTAAATATATACTTGATATATTAATCTGAATAAAAAGAAAATACTGAACTAGAGACAACCATACAATTGAGTAATTTAAACAAACAATTGATGCGAGAATAAACCACAAAATCAGAGAACTTCAATTTACTTCTTCAATAATATACTTGCGACATGGTCTTTGAAAAACATTGTAAACTTTATGTATTATATTCTACTGCTGATGATAATTCAGTATCATATGTTCAACTTATATAGGAAAACTTATGAAGAGACATAACTCTTCAATGAAGTCTTTTGGGAATCAACATGATTAACATAACAACAATAAAAATAACAATGCTTAGGCTCTATTAAACCACAAGTATAGATGAGCAATGTGATCCAAGTACTCATGGTTACGGTGAGTATCAGTGAATTCAATAGTGTTCCTTGTGATCACATCCATCATAAACATTTTCTCTAGGTACTTACAGGCTTCTCTAGATGCATAATCTTTGTCCTTGAGAGCTCCTAAGGCTTCATGTAACAGAACTTGACAGTCTTTACTCCATTCCTCTTTGCTCTTCAATTCTTTATCATTCCTGAACAATGTGGGCACTCCTGCCTTTGAAGCTTCGATACATTCTTTTCCATCATTCTTAAGTTGATCATAATACTTATGATGCTGCTTAATCAACTCTTTTACATTGGAGGTACTTGTAATGTCAGCAGTATCTTTACTCTATGTCTCATTTAGTTTCTCCTGCAGCTTTTTGTCAAGCCTCTCATGCTCTTGGATCACTTTGTAGTTTTGAGAATAAATATCCCAAAATTGATTCAACTAATGCATCATGTTGGTATGCCTATTCTAGAGCACCATTGCAAGTGTATCTATTTGAACTTGAGCAATTTGGTCAATAGATGGTGGTTCTGTACTTTGTGAGCTTTCTCCTCGAGTTAATCTTTTGACTGACCCCCCGAAGGTGATCTTAACAACATCTTTCAAATAATCATTTTCTTTTTTTAATCTCTTGCATCTCAGCTTGTATGCATGTCTTTCTTTGATTAACATCTGAGCCTGTGCCTTATTTAACTTTACAACATTAATGCCAATGTCTACAGTGATCAAGGGATCAGTCTCCCCTGCCTTCAAAGTCATGACATGGCTAAAAGTCTTCTCAGTGTCTATAATGGTTGTCTTCTTATGGGGAGGATACAAGGCTCATATCATTAATGAATTTTCATCATTATTATATTTGGTGCCCATTTATACTTCTATGACACCTTCTGGAGTGAGCTTGTATTTATCATCTGTGTTACGTAGAAAACTATCAAATACTAGAACAGAATTCAAATCAAGACCAGGAAAGATCATCACCCCTGCTTCTTTGAGTAGTTGTCTACCCTTACTAGGGGTCATATCTTGTAATTCACTATCCAGTATTGTTTTCAACATATCAAGTAACTTTCTTTCATTGTTGGCAGAGATATCATTAACTGACTCCCTAATTTCTTTCCCTTTGCATTTATGTAAAAATGATTTGAATTCTTTAGAATGAATAAATTTATCATCTGAAATAAAAGAATCATATGCTATTTGTCTTGGATCATCATCAGATGACCCCTCCTCATCATGTGCTATACCAGGAGACTAATGGCATTGTATTCTTCTTTTAGATATCATAGTTGCTTGTTGATGTGGTTCTTCCTCTGCAGGTCCTTCATCACCAGAGGATAACAAATCAATCTCTGCAAGTTGTTTCCTCTTCTCATCTAGGTCCCTGTTATATTTTTCAACCACCAATTCAACTTCAGTTTCTTCCAAATTCCTGATGATATCATCATGAGGATAAGGGACATGTGTGTATCTACTAAGGTTTTGTTTTCTTCGAGCAAGGTCAATGAAATCCTCAGGATCAAACCCTTTTCTTGTCTCAGCACATCTCATATTGTAATGCATCAACTTATCTATAATGAGACCATAACCCTCTTTGGATACCACAGTAAAATCTCCAAAGCAAAGAGTACTAGGCATAAAAGACTATTTGTCATGGGAGCTCAAGTGCATCACATTAGAACAATTCATTTGCCTAACTATTTCTAAGTAGGCAATTCTGTCAGGGACAGTCTTAGGCAAGATAAAAGGAGTGTCCTCAAAACCATAAATTTTGACCATAGTAGCATCCTCAAAACAATACCAGTCTCCCCAATTATGAGTAACAGTAGGAGGACCACTAAAATCTTTAGGTCTAAGAAACCTCTTTATTTCCTCTGATAATGAATACTCACAGGGATGACTGAAATATCTATATAATACTTTTACACAGTATTCTTCAAACTGAACACTGCTAGAATGGGCATACCTACTATCCCATATTCTAGTCCACATCTGCACGGGTGACTTTTGTCCCCTCTGGTCTACTAGAACAACTTTGAATTTAGTTGGCCATAATCCCACTTCTTGGCCATAATAAAGCACCATGTGCATCAGGAGTGAGTAGTGTTCAAAGGAAACTAATGGGGTATTGTTCTTTATTGCGGTCAGACCAGAATCAATTCTATTAAAAACATAGGTAGCATAATCAAACTGCCTGGCATTGTGGCACTAGACATCTGTGGCTATCACCATCAGAGGAATTGTCATGAAATCAGGGACCTTTGATCCTAGGACTTGGCCCACAGAGTAGTAAGTGTATTGTATATATGGTTCAAATAATGACATATGAAAAGGAGGTCCATCATCCTCATTGAGAGGCACCATTTCTCCCTCTGCCCTAGGCCTATGAATAGGCAATCTCCATCCATTATATGTAGTATCCATTCTCCAATACTTTTTATCCAAATCTTCATACACTATAGGGACAGTACATAAATCATCCAAGTCAAAAACTTCACAAATGGCATTCTTAGACAAATGTATAATAGGCTCCCCTTGCGGGTTGCATATGGCCTTGAGGCTTGGATTATACTGCCTAGCCAATAGTTGGAGGAGTTCAGTATTCAGAAACACATCAGGAATGACCATTTTACCCAAATTTAAATGCCATGGGTTTGACACCGGGAAATTCTTGATTCTTCTATTGTAGTGGAATTTAAACAATTCATAACCTCTAATTGGGGTCCAAACATTTCCTATGTATTTACACTTGTCTTCTAGTTTCTCCACTTTTGCCCTAAGTTGTGGAGACCTTCGGGCTTTGGGAGTTGATCCAGGTAGTTGGTCAATTAAGTCTTGGTTCAATTTCCTCTCTTTTGTTTTCTCTTTAGGGGTTTTGTCAATTTTTTGTCTTTTAGGTTTACTGGTATCACCTTGTTGTTTTCTACCCTTTCCTTTCACCGGAGTCTCCATTTACAATCTTGGACAGTAAATTCAAATTACAGGCTATCATATAGAAGTTTGTATATATGTACTTGTTATTTTGAAGCGGTGATCGAATTCCCCTGTTTTCTCCTCCAAGTCTCTTCTTGCTTGCTTGCTTCAGATAATTCTTTCAAACTTAATTGCAGTAATTTCAAATGGCGTCTTAGAGGATTTCTTCATCATCTGTAATTAATTGTTCCAGCATTTCAATTTTCTTGATTGTTGTGAAATGTCACATCGTCATAACTTCTCTCATCAGCATGATTTTTGTAATGTCAGGGCAAATTTAATATCTTCTTATCGCATGAACATTTTCTCATGAATCAATCACTGTAACCTTTCAATTGTCTCCTCGATGTCATATTTCATTTGTGAGTTTCTATTGGCAAGATATTTTAAAGGTTTACCTGATGTAGAAGTGGGCATGGTCATCGTCGGCATGACTTTCTTTATCACTATGTGAATAACATTCTTCTCCGATCTCCTAAGTGTCTCCAATATGACTATCGGGGAGAGTCTCGTCGATGAACATGGTCATCCTTGTCATCGGGATAAGATATGTCATTGGGATAACATATTTCAAGCTGCCTGATTGTAGTTATTTCCCTGATGTCTTCCTTTACACTTTTTATCAGAGAGACCTTCACATTTCACTGACATCATTGTGAGTATTGTTTCGGCCAAACTTGCAAGCTTTGTTCTGATTCATTCACTTTCGCCGATGGTTGCTATCTTCCATACATATCGGTATGACTTATGCCAAAATAGTTTTGTTGGTCACTGAGACATTAGAATGTCAAAGACTCCTTAATTTTTTACTCTGATGTTCATCTCCTACTAATGACCACTAGTTTCCTCCATTCCATGGGATGCTCAGTGAAAATCCTACCGAATTCCTCCATCGATATGACTTATACTGTCGGGGGGTCTTTCGGAGCATTCTCTGATAGTCTTTCCTTATGTTGATAACCCTCGTTGTTGACTTATTTGGTGTGACTACACATTCTCTCTCTGATGAAAGGTCATTGGTGTTACTTTCTCCATCAGTAATTCTTAAGATCTTCTCCTCGATCATTAGTCTCATGTTGATACTCATTTTAGCTAGTTTCTCATGGATCGGTATAACTAAAATCAGGTCTTGCCAATATTAAGAAATTGAGACCCTTTACATTATTTTGTGATAAAAGTCATAAGATTTTATGGGATATATCAGTTGTTATTATGATTTTGGACAAAATGTTTTTTTTGGTTTGGTCAGACATGAGTGGGTATGAAGATAAGAAAAATTTAAATTTTCCTGTCCCAATAGGCACCGCGTGTCTTTTTATTTTTGCTGCGAGTGATGCTGCGTGTTTCTGGGTTCATGTTGATGCTAGCTTAAGTTATGGTGGGACACAATTTCAATGTTTCAAGTTCCATGTGCATGGAGGATGCCACGTGGTGGTCGCAGAAAGAGTTTCTTTGTGTACGACCCTTTCGGCAAGAAACTTAAAGCTTCTACAGTTTTGTGCGGGTTTCAACAAGTGTCAGCTTCCATGGGGATGTTTCAAAGTTTCTTTTATTTCAGTAGTGTTGCGGGTGCTACCATGTGTTAGTTAGCATACATGTGGAAGCTACCATATGTCCTAGCTTTCTCCTTTTTGAAGGTAGTAAGTGCCGAGGTTGTGGGTCCCATCATTAATGTGTCTCATATTATAAATGAAGTGGCTTGTGACAGATGTCATTAGAAGAGGTCACCCGAGCATAAAGACACAGTTTTAAAGGTCCTATGGAAGAGAACACGTATTAGGTCTTGAAGGCTGCGGAACGTGACAAGTGTCATTTTCCTGTTGATTTCTGAAAGACAAAGGAGTTTCTCATTTTGATGCAGATGCTTCCATCTGTCATAGCAATGTTTAAAGTGTTTGAGTGCATGGGTCTTGCCATGTGTCTATATCTCAGTAAAGGAGGTGTACCACATATATTTTCCCCAACCAATGAGCTTGCAGAAGGGGATGGCCATTACAAATTTAGAGGATCACAACCATCATGAACTTCCAATTATCTTCAGTTATGTTGGGCTATTGGGGATTTGGTTGTTACGGACAATCTAGAGTCAGATCTATAGTTATAAATATGCAGTATTTGTAATAGATTGAGAGACACAGACAGAGATAGAAATATACTTTTTATAAGTTTGTAGTCAGAAACTAAAAGAGAAGTTAGAGACTTTGTTGTGACCATTTCATATCATTTTGCCTTTATTTGGTTGTTCTTTGATAAGAAAGTTAATGTATCTGTGCCTTTTATGTTACTGGAAGATTTAATGAGAAGAACTCTATTCTGTGCCTTGGTTGATATTATCTGTGTCATTGCAAAGTGTCTAGTTGTGAGCCTTTGATTATATTCATTTTATCTGTTTATGTTAATCATGTAGTATGTGCTCCTTAATATAACTATATCTTGAGAATAGTTTCACTATGCTTAAATTGAAGAGGATACTTTTATTTCAGGTGCATCACCATAGTTAGATTTACTTAATTGTATCTGTAATCCTTTAATTTCCTACCCTTTGCTTAAAACCCATTTAAAAGGAGAAGAGATAGCTTCTTTAAAATCTGGAGGTTGTTTCAAGTAGTAAGTTCCACATTCTTGAAACTTCTCATGTTGGTGTTAGAACCTGCACAATTTTATACATCAACAGTTTGCAAGGAGATAGGTATTTCATGTTGCTTATTGATGATTATTCTAGAATGACTTGGGTTACCTTTTTGAAAGAAAAATTAGAAGCTCTGGATAAGTTCAAGGCATTTAAGGCAATGGTTTTGAAGATCAAATGTTTAAGGTCTGATAGAGGAGGAGAGTTCACATAAAATGAATTCAATTTCTTTTGTGAAGAACATTTGATAAAGAGAAAATTATCTACACTTAGAACTCCACAACAAAATGGAGTCTTTGAAAGAAATAACAGAACAGTTCAAGAAGCTGCTAGAACCATGATGAAGGAAGTTGATCTTCTGGAAGTATATTGGAGAGAGGCAATTCACACTACTATATATATTCTAAATAGAGTCTAAGTCAAAGGTAACAGTGCTAAGACTCCTTATAAATTGTGATATGGTAAAATTCCTACTATTAAATATCTCAAAGTTTTTGGTAGCAAATGTTATATCAAAAGAGAAGAAGATCTAGGCAAGTTTGATGCTAGGTGTGATGAAGGAATCTTCCTTGGCTACTCAACCAAGAGCAAGGCCTACTAGTGTTATAATAAGAGGCTAATAAGATCATTGAGAGTGCAAATGTCAAAGTAGATGAAAGCAAGGAAAGGTCTCCAGAATCAAGTGGATATGAATCAGATAAACCAAATGTTTCAAAAGTGGTCTAGCATGAAGATAGCTCAGATGAAGAGGATCAAGCTCTAGAAAGTGCTGCCAAGACACCAATGTATATAAAACTTAATCATTCTGAAGATCAAATCATAGGAGATAAAAGTAAAGGAATCCTGACCAGAAGAAGAGCTGTAGAGGAACAAGTAAATTTCTATTTGATTTCCAAGATTGAACCTAATACTATGAATAAAGTTTGCAATGATGAGAATGATGGAGATTGATTGTTATTGATGTCAAAAAGGTGTTGAGTTGATGATGCAGATACATTATAGTGAAAGTTAGATCATTCATGGCGATCTTAGTTTGAGTTGATTAGTCTTCATATGATAAGAAGTGGATCATGCTTTCAGGAGTTCACAAGAGTTCACTTAGTGAACATGCTTGATGAAGTTGCTTCATGTTTCATGCTTCATATGTGATGATGCTTCATAGCTTATGATATGGTCTTAAGAGATCTCAGTTTATTAGTGGAGTTGAAGAAGTTTGTTGCTCATTAGGTGGTAAGATATGCAAGTGTGGTAAGAGATGAGATGCTTCCATTTGATTAGTATGATCACATCAATTGTTGATGCAAAGATGCTTTGATGTTAAGGGTATGCCTTTATCATACACTCCATTGGATTCATACATGTTGTTCATTGATGTGACTCTTACATGAGATCATGAGTCTTCATATGTTTGGTGAAGTAGATTGATTTTACTATGCTCCTATCAAAGCTCACTTCACTCATATCAAATCAGTTCAAGAGTTTAGTCCTCATATGTTTCAAGAGTTCAGTAATGTCATGATATCTGGATAAGGATCATTAATAGTATTCATAGTTTCAAGATGGTCTCTTGTTGTTTCTTAAGAGTTCAAGTATGACATAAGGATGATGACTTCATTTCAATGTTGGGTTCAGGTATGACAATGACACAGTGGAGGTGTGATAGGAGTACAACTGCAGAATACAGTGTCTAACATCTATGCATAAACAATGTCTTTGATATTTAGTACTATTGTGAATCCTATGTTTTTAGTTTAAACCTTAAAGTCTAAAATCCTTTTACAAACCATTCTCTACCCATCATATAACATTTGCACTTTTCTTTTAATTTGTTTTTGACCTGCAATTGGAGGTCATCTCACTAATGACAACCTATTAAAGGGGTTTTAAAACAAATTTGTTACCGGCCCTTTTACTCCTTCTACCGATGGGTTCAGTCTTGACTTTATGAGTATGGGTGCCACATCTTTATCAACGGGCCTCTTCAAATGTTTTGGAGTGCATGATGAGGAGATCAAAGGCTCATTTTCAAACTTGAGATGTCGCACCTGTGCTTGCATATTGACAAGCCCACAAATGTCTTCACTATGTAAACTGTAGAGATTTGCCTTTTTTTTCAAAGCCTATTTTTAGATAGTCTCTAAAGAAAGTTTTTTTTGTGGCTACTTTTAGGAGATTTGATTCTATTTTATGATTCTCCTCTTGTGGAAGATAATAAAAAAAGAATCTTTTTTAAGAGGGCAAGTTTCTTTTTAAGAGTAATGTATAAGGGATTTTTTTATGAAGAGGAATGGATTTGAATGGTTGTGAAAATATTTTTTGAAGGCATCAAATAAAAAATATTTTTGAAAAGAAGAATATAATCTTATTTTTGCAGGAGAATGATTTATTTATGCAAAGAAGATAAAAAGATGAAGAGATTGAAGAATGGGAGAAGGAATATGGAAGTAATAGAAGACTTTTTATTCTTTTATAGGTGAATATGAAAATGAAAAAAAGAGGAGATTTAAGAAATGGATCTGAAGATTATTAAAGAGTCTTTTATTCTTTTGACAAGATGTATTTTTTCTAAATATTTTTTTTATTGGAGATCATTGAAGATTTATTTTTGTAGGTGAAAATGTACAGAGAAGAGGAAGATGAAAGATTATTTCATCTTAATAACATTGTGAATGAGATTATTTTTATAGTTACTTCATGGATGAAAATTATAATGGAGAGAATTGAAGAAATATTTTTATGAGAATTTGTGTAGAGAAAATATGGAAGATCAAGAGTTTTCATTGAGAAGTAATATAAATATGCAAGTTGTGAAAATTAGTAGTTGAGTGAACCAATATGCAGTGATGAAGACACTTTTTAAAGATTCTTTTGAAGAGAAAGTACATATGAAACATGATATTTTGTTTGTGAGAATGAATAAAACATAGGTTGAAGACATCATGCAACAAAACTTACAGACTGAACCATGTCAATATTGAAGACAATATGCAATTGATTATGCATTAGGTGAATTGATTGTGAAGAGATCATGAGACTGATATGTAGATTGGATTGAGAATGATTACAAAGATATATTCAAACTCAAAGAAGACAGGTTATGTAAAGGTACAAATCAAATTGAATTACAATAATTTCTTATACACTAAGCATTATGTTTTAATGATAGTGATTGTATTTTCTAGTAAGGCTTTGTGTTCCAGTGAGGCTTGTATGGTCAGTGAGACCTCCTTGTAGCCAGTGGGGCTTGTATGGTTAGTGAGACCTATTTGTAACCAATGAGGTTCTTGATTAAGCTAGTGAAACATTTTAGAGTGGTTTTTCTTCCCCTAGAGGGTTTTCCACTCATCAAAACTTGTCTTATGTGTTATTCTTGTAGTTGATTATGTTAAACCTATTTGATCATCTTTATTTAAGTTTTGCATATCATAATTATTATATTCTTTAGTGAACTCCTTTGCATAACCTTTTTGAATCAAGTTTTGAAATGTTAAAAATTATAGAACGCTGATTCACCCCCCCTCTCAGTGTTGTATTGTACTCCAACACAGAATTGGGTAAAGGCTATGAAAGAAGAATTGATGTAGATAGAGAAGAATCAGACCTAGGATCTTGTTCCCAGACCAGTAGACAAAAATGTAATTGGTACCAAGTGGATTTTCAGAAACAAAATGAATGAGAATGGTGAAGTAGCAAGAAACAAAGCAAGGTTGGTGTGTAAAGGATACTCTCAAGTTGAAGGAATAGATTTTGAGGAAACATTTGCACCAATGGCAAGGATTGAAGCTATAAGAATGTTTCTAGCATTTACAGCCTACAAAGATTTTATGGTATATTAGATGGATGTAAAGTCTACATTCTTGACTGGAGAGTTGGAAGAAAAAGTCTATATTGAACAACTGGAAGGATTCCATTTATCATATCAGGGTGACATGGTATGCAGATTGAAGAGGGCTTTATATGAATTAAAACAAGCCCCCAAGGCATGGTATGCATAGTTGGACAAGTATTTGATACAGATAGGGTTCAGTAAAGGTACTACAGACAATAATCTCTACTTCAAGATCAATGATGAACAAATCCTAATTGTAGCAGTCTTTGTTGATGACATTATCTTTGGAGGCAATAAAGGTATGTGCACAGTTTTTACCAGAGAAATGCAAAGTGAATTTGAAATGTCCATGTTTGGTGAGATGAATTTCTTTTTAGGTCTACAAATAAATCAATCAGATAAAGGTATCTTCATTTCTTAGTCTAAGTATGTGAAAGAGTTTCTAAAGAAGTTTGGGATGGAGGACTCTAAACCGGTAAATACTCCCATGATAACTAGTTGTAAGTTGAGCAAAAATGATGATTCACCTATGGCAGATCAGAAAAGGTAAAAATCTATGATTGGAGGATTACTTTATCTTACTCAAACCAGACCTAACATAATGCATGTAGTCTATCTTGTGGTTAGATTTCAAGCAGGGCCAAAGGAGTCACATGAGATGGAAATCAAGAGAATTCTTAGATATTTGAAAGGCACAATAGATTATGGTTTGTGGTATTCAAAAGACAATGATTTCACTCTTAGTGCATACACTAATGCAGATTGGGCTGGAGATGTGGATGACAGGAAAAGTACAAGTGGAGGTGCATTCTTTTTGGGAAAAAGGTTGGTATCTTGGTTGAGAAAGAAATAGAATTCAATATCCCTGTCTACTGCAGAAGCATAATACATTGCAGCAGCATGTAGTTGCACTCAAGTATTATGGATGAAGCAGACATTGAAGGACATCAAAGTTATGTATGAAGATCCAATTGTAATCTTTTGTGACAATACAAGTGCCATAAATATATCAAATAATCCATTAATGCATTCAAGGACAAAGAACATATCCATAAGATATCACTTTCTAAGGGAAAAAGTGACAGAGAATGAAGTCAAGTTGGAATATGTATCTACAAAAGACTAGATTGCAGACATTTTCACCAAACCTCTACCTAAGGATACTTTTAAGTATCTTAGAGAAAAGTTAGGGGTTATTACCCCTCCTACTCTAAACTAAGATGTACAAGAGTGCATCAGTCTAGTGGTGCTTCTTTAGATCTAGATTGATGCTTTTAGGGCTACTTCTCAGGGGGAGTAGTCAGAGAGTTTAGAAGAGAAATTGAATTAGAGAAAAAGAGTGCGAGTATGTTCCCTTTGCCATTGATGTCAAAGGGGGAGAGAAGTCATGTGAAAAAACTCAGAAGGAAAAAGTGCAGATGTGTAAAGAGATAGGGGAGAATCATGTCTTGATGGTTGTTGCAATTTTTTACATCATATGTTGCCATCAATGACAAGGGGGGAGATTGTTGCAAGTATGTGCCTAATCAGTGTTGTCATTGATGTCAACATATATTTGTTGTCATTGGTGTCAACTATGGCTTATTCTATTACTTTTTTAGAAGCTTTTGTGTGTTGAGGATATTGAGAAAATTGGCCCCTCCAGAAGAAATAAGTGAGTTACAATGAAGTGCAGTATAGACAATGAGTTGTATGTTGAAGAACAGTCAGGTAGATTGCTCTGCATTTGTCACTAGTTGAATATCTTGGTTTGTAGATTGGAAGTTATTTAAAGGGATGTCTAAAAATGATAATAATGAGTTTGAGCCTCTGGTGTGAAGAATTAAAAGAGTTGCATTCACCAAAGTAAAACTTGCTTTCTCTAATTATTCTCTGGTGATAGGGAGAAAGAATTTTGCTCCGCATTCCTCCACAATAAAATATTTTGTTCTACATTTCTAGAGGGATGTCTGGGATGATGATAAGTGCCTACAATTGTAGTGGTTCATGTTTTGATGGTTTGTAAGCTATCTTTTTATTATGTCAGTTGAAGACAGTGAAGTTCATGTGTTCCAGTGAGAAAATTCCTATGGCTAAAGTGGTTAAGGTTCGTGCAATTGCTTCTCATGATTATAACATGCTTTTGGATGTCTCCTAATCATGTTCCTATCTTGACATTGGTTTGTGTTAAGGAATTGAGATCATGTTTGAAGATTGTTTCCAGATAATGTAGCATGTAACCAATCTTAGCCGACTTGGTTGATTCCAGTAATTGCGGAGATTCCTTGATAATTGTGGAAGCATGTTGTGGCATGGAAGATTGTGTTTGAGTCCCAGCTAAGGTGTGGCATGATCCACATACATATTTACTTTATTTCCTTTGCACAATGTTGTAATATGTTAGGACCTATTTTCTAAATGTGTTGCTGACCTTGGAGATTGTTCCAATGGTTGATGATTGTAATGCTGACCTTGATCATCATTCCAAGGTTGATGAAGTGTATAAATACTTGTAATTGAGTCATTGAAAAGATGTCCTTGTGTGAAAATGGGAATATAAGGAAAAGGGTGAGGAGATAAGGTAGAGCAGAGCAAAGGAACTATTGTACTTCAATGTACTAATCTCATACATGAAGAAGATGGTGATTTTGGCAATAAGCTTGGCAGTGAGCCGCCAGTAGGGTTTAACAACCCTTAAGGTTTAATAGCCCTTATTGTAATCTTTCTAGTTCTAGGGTTGAGGCAGTGAGCCTACTAGACCTAGTTGTACTTCATGGTAGTGAGCTAGTATGTTCTGGGCCCGTGGAGTGACCAAGCCTGAACATCATTTTTCAAAGATTGCAATATATTTTTAGAGCTAATCCTCTCCATGGTTTTTCCCCAACTTGTGGTTTTCTACGTAAAAATATGGTGTCTCTTGTGTATAATGTTGCATCTGTGTTTAAGTTTCTGATTTCATGCATTCATTGTTAAATCATAATAATTGTGGATAAGTGATTAATGTGTAAGTGAAGAAGTGTTTAAGCATTTGGGACGACTGATTCACTCCCCCTCTTAGTTATCCAGAGCACTTCAACATCTTTTATGCATTGCTTTGGCATGAGCGCATCCTACCTAAGCTGAAGGCAATATTTTAAGAAATGGCACCCCCTTGCAATTTGGGGCTGATTTACAAGATGGCGTTGCTTCTCGGGATGGCATTGATTCACAAGATGGCACCACACATCCACATGGTGGCAATCCAGATGATGGCATTGCTCCCCAACATCACGCCACTTTAGATGATAGCACCACAAAACCCTCTTTTGGCACCATTACACCAAAACCCTAGCCTGCATCTTTTGGTACTGAACCGAAGGAAGGAGCCAAACAATAACGTTTTGGCACCAATCCTGTCCCAAAATCCCATTGGTGGATGGCGCCTGTATTGAAATTGACTTGCTCCACAAACCAATTTCTTGTATCTCTACACCACCAATTATCCCTCTTATTAATTAAATAAATTCATTTTATTTAATTAATTTATCCCTAATCATCTACCCTTAACCATTTATCCATCCTTTGTGATCAATTAATTTAATTTATAACTATACCTTACAACACTACCCTCATTGATTAAATAAATATTCTCAATATTTATTTAGTTAATTTGTCCATCTCCCTAATCCTTATTAATTAAATAAACCATACTTATTTAATTAATCTACCCTACTAATCAACCTAAACCTAGCCTAGTTGATTAAATAGCAATTATTTAATTAGCTACCCTAGCCTATCTATCCCCTAGACCTAAATTAATTAAGATAAACACTTAATTAAACCTTGCTTAACACCTTGTCCCACACACTTTGAATAAAAATCAATTTTTTATTCAATGGGTCACATCTTCCTCTTACACATGTAAGTGTACATGTGTCATTGACCTTCCCACTTGTCTTAGTCTCCATTAATGGAAACTCTTCCACATGTGTGAATTAAAAATTCACATCTAAATTGTCATATCCAACTCTTCCCCCAAATTGAATTTTTAATTCATTTTAATTCTTATCACCCTTCCCATGTCAATTTAAAATTCACAAATAATGAGAGCCATTCAATCTCATTGACCTAATCTTAACCCTTGATCTCTCTTACCCAACCCTCTTGTGACACTTGTCACAAGACTACAACTCCAATCCAAACCCTAATCCTCAAGCATTCCTAGCCATTGATCTAAACTTTCAATCCTCACCCTCCATCCTTTTATCAAAAATATATAAATAGAACCCTCACCCAAGCCATTTTCATAACTTCTTCATCCTATCATCACTATGCCAAAATTTCTCTCATCTTTTCTCATCATACCCTTACCATGCCAAAATCATCCCTCATCTTATAGCCATATCATCTCATTTCAATCTCCATCTAAATCTTCTATCAAATCCATCAATATCCTCATCACATTGTGTTGAATGTCAAAGAGCAATCCACATACACTATCATCCTCTTGGGTAAAGCTAAGGAGTTTGAGTGCAACTCCTTCCACCTTATCAAGGAGTAAGAAGATCTTGAGGTATATTTTGTGTGTTTTTATGCATTTTATTTGTGTTTCTAACCTCCAAGATTTCTCTTGTCTTCATTTGGCACTTCTAGTGGGATGCCCTGGTCTCTATCTAACCTTCTCTATGTGAGTTTTTGGTGTTTTAAGACGTGTTTTTACAGGTTCAGTGCTAAAAGCTCTCTATTTGGTGCCATCTTGTCTCATAGTGGAACTATTTACCAGTTTTGTGGCACTATTTGTGTCTATTTTGGTGCCATTTTCACGACAAAAAGACTAACCTCTAGGCTTATACTTTGAGTTTTTAATGCCTTTTTAGAGGTTTTAGCAAGGTTTTAGTGTCTTTTGCTCTCTGTTTTGATAGTAAATGCAAAGAAATAGGGGGTTATAAAGGGAAATTTTCTCTAGGGAAGCATCTAACTTGTTTTTTGAGTTAGATTTGAAGCACTATCATGCTTTGGCACCTTTTATGTCCAGTTTGGCCCCATCCTCTGGTTCAACGCCATCTGAATCAAGAAACAAGGTAAAAATAGGTAAAACACATTTTGGCGCCATCCTTTTATTCTTTGGCACCATTTTCTAGATTGGTGTCATTCTCTAGATTGGCACCATTCTCTAGATTGGTGCCATTCTTTGGTTTGGTGCTATCCTCTACTTTGGCACCATTTTCTATTTTGGCACCATTTTTCAAATATGTGGCACAATCTTCTATTTTAGCACTATTTATGGTGCAGTCACGGTAGGAGCGTTCATAAAATGAATTGTCCAGACCGTGTAGCAATAATAAACACAATGAAAACAACTCAAAGATATGAAACAAATGTAGATTCAGTCATTTAGTATATCAAAGAATTCAAATACAGATCAGCCAGCAACATGCGTGCTTACAATTAGGGCTTAAAGGCCTAATTAGATAATATCAGAATATGCACAAGATATAGCTTTGAAGTTCCTTCGCTCAAATTTAGAACTAAGGATTATGAATCAATCACTAACTTCTTTCCTAGGGATCTATTACATCCTTATATATCATCTTCAGTATAAAAGATTCCTCTGTGTCAGCCAAGGAAGATCACAAACTCCTATGAAGAGCTGTAATGTGTGTACACAGATAGGTCAGACCTAATCATGTAGAACAGCTTTGCAAATGTATGCAATGATGTACAGATCTTAGGGAAGGTCGGCCATGAACCAAAGATCATTTAATGATGTGTCATTAGGATTGACAAGTTGAAGAATGCTTTGTAAGTCTTCTCCTTTACCTGAATGTCTAAGACTATCAAGATGCTCTATTATGAGAAAACACTCAATCTTCTGATAGCAATAACTTTGCGGTAACTAATCCAAATTCTTTGAATTTTGTATATGATGTATATGAATGAATCTAGATGCTAAGTCCACCTCCATAAGATCTGAAATGCCATTATGGAAGGATGCAGACCAAAATACAGAAACTGCTACTGACTGAACTGTCTAAATTGAACTAGAAAATGAAAAGAAATAGACTGAACTACAAACAAATTGAAATGAGAATATTTTTGGTTGATGCAAGATTTCTCTTGAACCAAGGATGCTCTTGCATCAAACATCTGGGGTTATTGAAAAACGTGAGTTCCTCACTTTGCTGGGGCTAGGGAAGAACCAAGATGGTCCACCTCATCCTGAGAAATCCATGATGAATCTTCTTCTGGTCTACCTTTCCACTTCACAAGGTATTCTTTGTATTGTCTTCCTCTAGTGCTGTGTCTAACTCTGCTATCCAAAATGTCTTCAATCTACTCTGGTGCTTGTTGTGGTAACTATTTCTTCAAGTCCTCTACCATGCTGTCATTGAACTCTGCTTCATGATACTGATATAGGTTTGCAATATTGAAAATAGGTGATATGCACAATATCTTCAGTAACTCTACTTCATATGCATTTCCTGAATCAAATTTTCTAAGTATCTTACAAGGTCCAAACTTCTTCATCTTCAACTTGTTATATGTCCCAACTAGAAATCTCTCTTTTCTCAAGTATACCATCACATCTTCTCCATCTAGAAATTCTTTGTGTCTTCTCTTCTCATCTGCTTGCTCCTTATACTTGTTATTCATATCCTCTAAATGTTTCTGTACCTAATTATGCACTGTCTCCATATGTTCTACAAATTCTTCTACTTCTACACTTTTCTTTTCTTCCATGCTAATATCTCTCAACTCTGTAACTCCTCTAGGGTTTTCTCTAGTAACAATCTCAAAAGGTGTTCTTCTGGTACTCCTGTTCACTAAATTATTGTATGCAAACTCTTCTTGTGAAAGAATCAAATCCCAACTTCCTGCCTTTTCTCTGACCAAACATCTCAACAAGTTTCCCAAACTCCTATTCACTACCTCTGTCTATCCATTAGTCTATGGATGAAAATTTGAACTAAACTTCAAATCTGTCTTCATCTTCTTCCAAAGTGTCTTCTAAAAATATCCAAGAAATCTGGTGTCTCTGTGTGAAATTATACTCTTAGTTAATCCATGCAATCTCACAATCTCCTTGAAAAATAGGTTAGCTACATGCACTACATCAGTTGTCTTCTTACAAGTTATGAAATGAGCCATCTTTAAAACTCTATCTACCACTACAAATATTGAATCATGTCCTCTCCATGTCTTAGGCAATCCCATCACAAAATCCATGCTTATGTCTTCCCAAGGTCTCTCTGGTACTGTCAAAGGTTTATACAATCTAGTATTCTGACCACTCCCTTTTGCAACTTGACAAGCTCTACAACTCTACACAAACTTCCTAACATCCTTATGTATTTGAGGCCAAAAGTAATTTTCACTCATCAAAGCTACTATTTTATCCAACCAAAATATCCTGCCAATCCACCACTATGTTTCTCCTTGATCAAATTATCTCTCATTGAACTTCTAGGTATACACAACTGACTTCCTCTGAACAACATATCTTCCTAAATGAAATAATCCAACCACTTACTTATATCTATCACAACAGGTTCCTTACAGGTTTTTCAAGGTTCCGCAATATCAGTGTCTCCTTCATACATGTTTTTCAATTCATGAAAGCCTATCACTCCAACTCTCATCTCTGTCAACAAGTTTCTTCTCCTACTCAGTGCATCAACAACTTTGTTTGATTTTCCACTCCTATGCTTCAATACAAATGTATAACTCTACATGAACTCTACCCATCTCATATGTCTTTCATTCAACTTACCTTGACTATTCAAATATTAAAAAGCTTGATGATCTATATACAAAACAAACTCCTTAGGCAACAAATAATGTCTCCACTTCTTCAAGGCTTGAATGATAGCATAGAACTCTTGATCATAAACTAAATATCTTCTCCTTGCATCATTCAACTTCTCACTGAAATATGCTATAGGTCTACCTTCTTGACTTAACACTACTCCAATTGCACTCCCACTTGCATCACAATCAACTTGAAATACCTTATTGAAATCTGATAATGCTAAAACAAGTTGCTCTATCACCTTCTGCTTCAACAACTCAAAACTTTTATCTTCTCCTGATGTCCACTTGACATATTTCCTATCACCTCTCATTGTCTCTGTGATAGGGTTACAAACTGAACTAAAATTTCTAATAAACTTCCAGTAGAAACTAGGCAATCCATGAAATGAACTAACCTCTCCAATGCTCTCTAGTGTAGGCCATTCAACAATTGTTCTCACTTTCTCAGGATCCATCTTTAATCCTTCTGTAGAAATCACAAATCCTAAATATACCAATTCTTCCTTCATGAAACTACACTCCTTGATGTTTTTCAGCAATTTCTCTTCTCTCAGTCTCTGCAAAACTTGTCTCAGGTGTTGCAAATGTTCTTCCTTTGTCTTACTAAAAATCAGAATGTCATCGAAATACACTAACAAACTTACCCAATAATTTCTTCAAGACTTCATTCATCAATCTCAAGAAAGTACTTGGTGCATTTCTTAATCCAAAAGGCATCACTAACCACTCATACAATCCTTCATATGTCTTAAAAGTAGTCTTCCATTCATCTCCTTCTCTGATTTTGATATGATGGTATCCACTCTTCAAATCTATCTTTTTGAAATATCTTGCTCCACTCAAACAATCGATGATATCATCCACCCTAGGTAAAGGAAATCTATACTTAATTGTGATCTTGTTTATTGCTCTAGAGTTAGTACATATTCTCCATTCTCCATCCTTCTTTGGTGGTAACACTGCAGGTGCTGCACAAGGAATCAAACTTTCTCTAATTAAACCTTTCCTCAATAATTCTTGTATCTGTTTGTTCAATTCTTCATTCTCTACCCGTGTTGAATTCTATTTGCTGCTTTGTTAGGTAAACTTGCTCCTGGTATAAGATCTATGTGATGACTGATACTCCTTATAGGTGATAATCCTTTAGGTACATTATCTAATATGATGTCTTCATACTCTGTGAGCAACTCTTTTATCTCCTCTAGTTGTGATTCTTTAGTCTCATTCAATGCTTTAGGATTCTTAGAGATCAAATCATAACAGATATTCTCATGTCTCAAACCATCTAGAAATTTTTTTCCATCTACCAAACAGATTCTAGCATTCCCACATACTTCACTCTTAGGATCATCCTCCAAAGGAATCAAAGTAATTCTCTTCCCATTTGATGTTATAGTGTATGTATTCTTTCTCCCATCATGTATAGCTTTTCTATCATACTGCCAAGGTCTACCCAATAAGATATGACATACATCCATAGGCATAATATCACACAAGACTTCATCATGATAAGATCCAATATGCAATTTCACCAAACATTGTTCACTCACTAGTACTTTATTATCATCCTAAATCCATGCTATCTTATAGGGCTTAGGATGTTTCAATCTTTCCAAATTCAGCTTAGTCACCATCTCCTCTAAAACTAGATTATCAGAACTACCACTATCAATTACAACTTTACAACATTTACCTCCTAATTTACATCTGGTTCTTAACAAACTTTTCCTTTGCAGTGGTTCCTCTTTATTCTCTACTTGAAATAGTGCTCTCATCATCACCAGTGTTTCTCTTTTCTTTGGTTTACCAACTAAACTAGGTGACCCAACAGGTTCTTCTTCAACATAAGTTGCTCTTCCACTATTATCTGTTCTCTTGCTTGTACTCCCTTGATTACACTCAAATGCTCTATGTCCTTCACCTCCACACTTGAAAAAAGTGCCTCTAAATATTCTCTTATCAAATCCTCTTCCTTCTCTTTAGTATCCTTCATTCTGGTATCCACTAGGGTTTCCTCTCCAGTAAAAATTTATGTCATCTCTTCGGTAATTATTATTATCTCTATCCTCCTTCTTGAATGTGTTGTCAAACTTGTTTTGATCCTGATGTGATCTGTCTCCTCTGGAAAATGTTCTACCTCTCTAAAATTTACCTCCTCTACCTCTTTGTCTTTGGTCATGTCTCTTATTCAGCTTCTCTTCAAATTTCAAGGCAAACTGATAAGATTCCTCTGAAGATGTCATCCTCACTAGACTTAGTTCTTCTTGAATGCTCAATCTCAGTCCATTGATGTATCTAGCCACTTTCTCCTTGCTTGCTTTACTATGTCCTGTCCTTATAATCATCGTATGAAATTCTTTAGTATACTCTTTCACATATTTCTCCTTTTGTCTTAGGTTTTGCAATCTTTTCAACAGTTCCAACTCATAGTCAGCAGGTATAAACTGATTCTTCAATTTTGTCACCATTCTATCCCACTTTGTAATCTTTTCTTTCCCTCTTCTATTCCTATCCAACTAAACTTCTTTCCACCATATAGCAACATGTCCTTTCAACTTTGTCTTTGCAAATTTCACTTTCTCTAAATCTTTAATTTCTTCATACTCAGTATTCTTCCATGTGATTTATCCAGTCAACCAATTCTTCAGGGTTCAAATTACTAGTATAGTTCAGCACATAAACTCTAGGTCTCTTTCCAATCTTTGAAATAATTCACATCTTTACTTGATCTAATTTGGTGCAGGAGCAGCCCTCCAACAAGAAGACTAGAGTCTTAATATTTTATGTCTTATGCTTATCTATATTTAATGTAATAAGGTTTGTTTGACCAGATTTGTCATTGGTGTTTGTAATTCAATTTTTGTTGGTAATCCATAGGACACTTATCAAGATGTCATGATAAGGTTGTAAGTTTGTTAGTTGTTTATCTCTCCCAACTGTTGGGACTCAAGTCTGTACTACTATTGGAAAGTAGTTAAATAGCTCAGCTCAGATCGATTGGAGATATAGATTAAGATAGATTGAGATTTCTATAGAAAAATAGAGAAGTTCTCAAGTTGTGAAATTAGATACCTGTATCAATTTCTGGAAGCAATAAAAGAAAGATCTCGTTTGTGTTTGATTTCCTTGTGTAGTCAATTTTCTGGTTTGCAGCTGAGATGGGTTCTTAACCCATTCCACCGGTTGGATTACTTCGTAATCAGTGGAATGACTGTATATATTAGATTAGGTTTGCTATTTTGTTTTTGTTCATTTTTGTGTTCGCAGGATCAAGTTTGTAACATGCTGAGATGAACCCTAGCATCCTCATTTGCTAGGTTGTTAAAGTTAGAAAAAATTTTTTATATGATTGTAGAAGGAACAGTTTGGCAAGGTCGCATGGGTTTTAGTCTATACAGATCAGCATTGCAGATAGTTGAAAACCCTGTGTTTGAACCAATTCCAATGGTTCAACAAGTTTCAGTTCCTCGGCGATAGTAGATAGTCCATTGGGGCTAGCGGTTGGTTGAAATCAGGTGGAAAGTCTTTGTTTGACCCTTTAAAGGAAGGTTCAATGGTTCGCCTACATATCGGGTCCATCTGGCTCAATGAATACTTGTGGAAAGGTAAGTAAAGTTTTGAAGAGATTTTTGAATTAGTTAAGTGTTTGGTTGAACCTTTGAACCGGTTCAACGGTTCAATCATTCGGCGATAGACAGTGTGAAGGGCTAAACAATATTGAACCATTCGTTGAACTGGTTCAATGGTTCAACGGTTCAATGGGCTGGCAGTTCAAACGTTCAGCGAATAGCAATAGGTTCAATGGTTCAATAGTGCAGTGGATATTTTCCTACAGTAATTTTAAGCTAAGCGGTTGAACTGATAGTATCAGTTTAATGGTACAATTGAATCAGAGGTTCAACCAAAGAAAAATACTCATATCGGCGTATCGATAGGAGATATAAACAGGTTGTCGATAGTGACGGTCTCATCGATAGGTACAAAATTGAAATCCCATCAGCTAGAGGAAAGAGTTCAGTGTGACAGGATTAAAGCTCGCCGATGAAGTGGTTTTGCGATGGGACAACATATGAAGGAAATGTATGTTGTGGGTACCTGTTAATTAGTCTTCATGACTCCACTACCCACTCTGTATCATAGTGGTATCAGAGCAAAGGATTGTAGTGATTAGGAAAAGGTGAAGACAAAATGTCTGATATAGAGGGAACATCAGAGTTTCCAACAAGGATGACCAATGCTGAATTGGCTGTCCTAGTAAAGAAGTAGATTGCAGAAAGTAAAGCAGTTAGAGCTTAGAATAAGGCTTTGAAAGATGAGTTAGAGAAGTTGAAGTACAAGGTAGGAAAGGGAAAAGAAGATTCTAGTGAGGATGACAGGGATGAAGAGGAGATCCCTAGATGGGAAGATGTTCCTGCAAACTACAGACCCTTAATCAACACCTTCAGGTCCTTAGAGAGAAGGACCATGGATATAAAATTAGATCTGCCAATGTTTTCAGGAAAGATGAATCCTGATTCAGTGATGGAGTGGATAGACTCCTTGAACAATTTCTTTGAAACAGAGGAAATAGCAGAACACCAAAGGGTGAAGATAGCCCAATCCAAAATGAAAGAGGCTGCACTCACTTGATGAAATTTCATCCAAGATGACAAGGTGAAAGAAGGAAAGAATAGAGTTGCTACTTGTAAGAAGATGATGGCTTTAGTGAAGGAAGCCTATGTTCTAATGGATTACAGCATCCAATTACATAAGAGGAGACAAAATCTGAAATAGAAGGAGCTAGATGTCAGCTCATACATAGAAGAGTTCATGAAACTTTGTGTCAAGACAAAGGTAAAGGAGAGTGAGGAAGAGAAGACAACAAGATACCTTAATGGATTAAGGTTTAACATTCAGGAAGATTTGAACCTGCATAACCTAGATACAGTTCAGAAGTGCTACCAATTGGCACTCAAAGTGGAAGAGAAATTAAAGAGAAGATAAGAGCAGAGTAGTAGAGGAAGAGGGAGACAGTAAAGAGGGGGAAGAAGTCCTTTCAGAGGTAGAGGAAATGGATTTGGACAGCAAAGTGAATACAATCAAGAGAGCAGCAAAGGAGACAGTAGTCAAAATCAAAAAGGAAATTTTAGGGGTAGAAGAACACCTTTTAGAGGGAGATCCCAGGGGAGAGAGCCCCTCAGATGTTACAATTGTAATCAAGAAGTCCATATAGCTAGCAGATGTCCAGAAAAAGCAACAACTTCAATGGGAGACAGGAGGACAAATCTGATCCAAGAAGTTGATTGTCAAGGTATGACAATCTCCAACACTTATCAAAGTGTGAATGCTCTGGATGGTTATGGGTATCCTGAAAAAGGAGAATCTTTGATGATTAGAAGAACAATGACCACCATGAAGGTACCTGATAGAGAACCCCCACAGAGAAAGTCTCTTTTCAAAACTACTTGCAAAGTAGGAGGTAAGGTATGTAAAGTTTTGATTGACTCTAGATGAACTAAGAATTTTGTGTTTGTTGAAATGGTAGAAAAGCTTAAGCTTAGGAGACTACCACATCCTTGCCCATACAAAATCTCATGGCTCACTCAAGGTCAGCAAACAATTGTGGAAGATCAAGCTTGGGTAGAGTTTCAAATTGGGCCATACAAGGATAAATTGTTGTTTGACATAGCTCAGATGGATGCTTGCCATCTCCTATTTGGAAGACCATGGCAATATGATTTGAGAGCACAACATGATGGAGTTAGAAATACTTATTCAATCACCAAGGATGGTAAGGTGATAGAATTACTACCACTGATGGATAAGGAGATAGAATCAAAAGGAAAAGAAGTCAAGGTAATGCTGGTAGAAGGCAAACAATTTATGACAGAAATAGCAGAAGAAGGAGTAGTTGCATATGCTCTAATTCCATGCCTAAAAGTGAATAAGGAATAGCCGTAAGTAGTCAAGGGGGAGAAGAGGCAAAGACTTATCAATCCAGCTGTCCAAGAGCTATTGGACAAGTACAAAGGCATCATCTCTAATGGAATGCCAAGATCTCTACCACCTATAGGAGATATCAGCCATTGTATAGATCTGATCCCAAGATCTACACTGCCAAACAAAGTAGCATACAAGCTCACCCCAGAACAGAATGCAGAGGTAGCAAGACAGGTTGAGGAATTATTGGACATAGGCTTAATTGGCAAGAGTTTAAGTCCATGTGCAGTCCCAGCTGTACTAGCACCAAAGAAAGAAGGCACTTGGAGGCTTTGCACTGATTCAAGGGCTATTAACAAGATCACAATCAAGTATAGGTTCCCAATACCTAGGATAGATGATTTGCTTGATTGTTTAGGAGGTGCCAAATATTTTACAAAAATAGATTTGAAAAGTGGCTATCATCAGATCAGGATTAGGCCAGGAGATGAATGGAAAACTACATTTAAAATAAATGAAGGGTTGTACGAGTGGAAGGTCATGCCTTTTGGTTTATCCAATGCTCCTAGTACATTTATGAGATTGATGAATGAGGTCTTGAGCAAATTTATAGGCAAATTTGTCATAGTATATCTTGATGACATTCTGATTTTCAGAAATACAAGGGAAGAACACCTCAAACATGTAGATCTAGTTCTCAAAAGGTTACATGAAGAGTAGCTAATGATAAACTTGGAGAAGTGTTTGTTTATGCAGGAGGAGATTATCTACTTGGGTTTTGTCATTTCACAAGGAAAGCTGAAAATGGATCAAGAAAAGGTAAGTGCCATATTGTCTTGGCCAACTCCTAGAACCATGAACAATGTCAGAAGTTTCCATGGGTTAGCAACATTTTATAGGAAGTTTATAAGAGGGTTTAGTCATGTCTGTGCACCCATGCTTGACACCATAAAAGGAGGACAGAAGTGCAGGTTTACTTGGATAGAAGAAGATGATTCATTTGAAACATTGAAGAAGAAAGTGGCATAGCAGCCAGTCCTTGCACTTCCTGATTTTAACAAGATTTTTCAGGTTGAATATGATGCAAGTCACATGGCAATTGGAGTAGTACTCAGTCAAGAAGGGAGGCCTATTACATTTTTCAGTGAGAAATTAAATGATGCTAAGAAAAGATATTCATCCTATGATTTGGAGATGTATTCTCTAGTCCAGTCACTCAAAAAGTGGAGGCATTACTTGATGCCAAAGGAATTCATAGTGTTTACAAATAATCAGGCCCTTAGTTTCATAAACAGCCAAGAAAAGATGAACCATAGACACATGAAGTGGGTGGAAACTTTGTAAGCTTTCACTTTCACCCTCAAGCACAAGAAAGGGGTCAAGAATAAGGTAGTAGATGCTTTGAGCAGGAGGGTTCTAACCATAAATTAGATTCAATTGGAAAGTGTTGGAATTGATTCCTTAAAGACTATGTATGATGATGATGAAGACTTTGGAGAAATATACAAAGTATGCACTTCTTTTGGAGATAAATATCATGTGAAGTACTCTAAATTTCTGATACAAGATGGATTACTTTTCAAAGGTGGACAATTGTGTATCCCACGATGTTCTATGAGGCTAAACATCATTAAGGAAAAACAGTGTGGAGCTATGGCAGGACATTTTGGTTTGGATAAGACTCTTGATCTGGTAAAGCGGCATTACTTTTGGCTGAAGCTATAGTCAAATGTCAGAAAAATTGTGGAGACATGTGTGATCTGTCAGAAGGCAAAAGAAAGATCCACTAATGTAGGTTTATATCAGCCATTGCCCATTCCTTCTAGACCATGATAAAGCATAAGCATGGACTTTGTGTTAGGTTTACCTAGAACAAGCAAGGGATATGATAGTGTTTTTGTGGTAGTTGACAGATGTAGTAAAATGGCACATTTCTTGCCATGCAAAACTACTTATGATGATTCATATGTTACAGATCTATTTTTCAAGGAAATAGTGAGAATACATGGATTGCCATTGAGCATAGAGTTAGATAGAGATGTGAAATTTATTGGACATTTTTGGAGGACTCTTTGGAAGAAGCTTGGAACCAATTTATCTTTCTCATCAGCTTATCACCCCCAAACAGATGGACAAACTGAAGTGGTCAATCGGTTATTGGGAAATCTACTCAGATGTTTGACAAGGTAGCATGGAGAGAAGTGGGATAACATCCTACCATATGCAGAATTTTCTTATAATGACACCATCAATAGAAGTACAAGAAAATCACCTTTTTAGGTAGTGTATGGTATCCATCCCAGAGGTATTTTGGAGCTAAGAAATATACCTGCAAGAGAATCTATTAGTGCAGATGGAGAAGCTTTTGTGTTAGCTATCAAGGAGGTGCATGATTAGGTCAAGACCCAACTCCAACATACTACTTTGAAGTATAAAGCCTATGCTGACAAGAAAAAGAGAGATGTACAATTTGATGTTGGAGATTTGGTGTGGGTTAATTTGAAGAAGGAAAGACTCCCAAAAGGAAAATATACTAAGCTCATGTAGAGGAAGATTGGACCATGTCAGATTTTGAAGAAATATGGCCAGAATGCTTATGAAATCCAACTTCCTTCTGATCTTGGATTGTCACCTATCTTCAATGTATGTGATTTAACTCCATGCAAGCCTCATACAGATGTAGAACAAGAATCCATCTAGGGAATAGAAGATGATGATATTCCTAAGCATGCTCCACCAAAATTATAGAAGATTTTAGACTCAAGAATGGCAAAGAAGACTAGGAACAAAGAGTATAAGGAATATTTGGTGGCTTGGCAAGGGAAACCTAATTCGAAGGTAGTTTGGATGACTGAAGAGTAGATCATCAAACAGGGTGCAGATCTTCACACTCTCATCTCAAGTGGACTTGAGATTTCTTCCCTCAGGGAGTATGGTGCAGGAGCACCCCTCTAATAAGAAGACTAGAGTCTTAATATTTTATGTCTTATGCTTATCTATATTTAATGTAATAAGGTCTATTTGACCAGACTTGTCATTGGTGTTTGTAATTCAATTTTTGTTGGTAATCCCTAGGACACTTATCGAGCTATCATGATAAGGTTGTAAGTTTGTTAGTTGGTTATCTCTCCCAGCCACTGGGAATCAAGTCTATACTACTATTGGAAAGTAGTTAAATAGCTCAGTTCAGATTGATTGGAGATATAGATTAAGATAGATTAAGATTTCTGTAGAAAAATAGAGAAGTTCTAAAGTTGTGAAATCAGATACCTATATCAATTTCTAGAAGCAATAAAAGAAAGATCCTGTTTGTGTTTGATTTTCTTGTGTAGCTGATTTTCTGGTTTGTAGCCGAGATGGGTTCTTAACCCATTCCACCAGTTGGATTGCTTCATAATCGATGGAATGGCTATATATATTAGATTAGGTTTTCTGTTTTGTTTTTGTTCATTTTTGTGTTTGCAGGATCGAGTTTACAGCATGCTGAGATGAACCCTAGCATCCTCATGTGCTAGGTTGTTAAAGTTAGAAAAAAAATCTATACGATTGTAGAAGGAATAGTTTGTCAAGGTCATGTGGGTTTTAGTTGTGCATATCGGTGTTGCAGACAGTTGAAAACCCTGTGTTTGAACCAATTCCAATGGTTCAACAAGTTTCAGTTCCTCGGCGATAGTAGATAGTCCATTCAGACCAACGGTTGGTTGAAATCAGGTGGAAAGTCTTTGTTTGACCCTTTAAAGGAAGGTTCAATGGTTTGCCTACATATCAGGTCCATTTGGCTTGATGAATACTTGTGGAAAGGTAAGTAATGTTTTGAAGAGATTTTTGAATCGGTTAAGTGTTTGGTTGAACCTTTGAACCGGTTCAACAGTTTAAAGGGGTCAACGGTTCAATCATTTGGCGATGGAGATAGTGTGAAGGGCTAAACAATATTGAACCATTCGTCAAACCAGTTCAATGGTTCAACAGTTCAACAGGCTGGTGGTTCAACGGGCCAGTGAACAACGATAGGTTCAATGGTTCAACAGTGCAGTGGATAGTTGCTGACAGTAATTTTAAGCTAAGCGGTTGAACTGATAGTATCGGTTCAATGGTACGGTTGACTCAGAGGTTCAACCAAAGAAAAATACTCATATCAGTGTATCAACAAGAGATATAAATGGGTTGTCAATAGTGATGGTCTCGTCGATAGGTGCAAAATTGAAATCCCATCGGCAAGAGGAAAGAGTTCAGTGTGACAGGATTAAAGCTCGCTGATGAAGCGGGTTTTGTGATGGGACAACATATGAAGGAAATGTATGTTACGGATGACTATTAATTAGTCTTCATGACTCCGCTGCCTGCTCTACATCATAATTCTTCTTCATCATCACCTACTAGGGTCTCATCAACTTGTTCAACAGATTGAAATTCTTCTTCATCATTACTTTGGACATTAGGTCTCGGTGTCAATCCTCTTCTCCTATCTTCTTCAACAACATCCAATCAAATTCTTGTTGTTTTCATCATTTCCATAATCTCATCCATTCTACCAACCATTGTTCCAACAACAGCAACTCTCCTCAGCAGCATTCTTCCTAGGATCAAGTGTAAACTGCCTCAAGTTTGGCAATCAGGCTACAAGGTGACAACTGCCTCACAATCGATGATCGGTTGTGACACAAGTAACCTGCCTCAATTCAAAGATCTATCCACAACAAGATCTTATGGAATTCCTCACTAGCTTCGCTCAATTCACTCCCGAAGATTCAAACTTTCTCTCTGATACCACTTGGTGTAGTCACAGTAGGAGGGTTCACACAATGAACTATCTAGACCATACAACAAGAGAAAACACAATGGAAATAAATCAAAGATATGAAACAAATGTAGATTCAGTCATTTAGTATATCAAAGAATTCAAATACAGATCGACCAACAACATGGAGGCTTATAATGAGGGCTCAAAGTCCTAATTACAGAATATGCACAAGATATAGCTTTGAAGTCCCTCCACTCAAATTCTAAACTAAGGATTATGAATCAATAACTAACTACTTTCCTAGGGATATATTACATCATTATATATAACCTCTGGTAAAAAAGATTCCTCTGCATCAGCCAAGGAAGATCACAAACTCCTATAAAGAGACGTAATGTGTGTACACGGATAGGTTAGACCTAATCATGTAGAACACCTCTGCAAATGTATGGATTGATGTACAGATCTTGGGGAAGGTTAGCCATGAACCAAAGATCATTGAATGATGTGTCATTATGCTCCACAAGTCGAGGAATGTTCTGCAAGTCTTCTCCATTAGCTAATTTTCTGAGACTGTCAGGATGCTCTATTCTGAGAAAATAGTCAATCTTTTGATATTGATAACTTTTTGATAACTAATCCAAATGCTCTGAATTCTAGATATGATGTAGATGAATGAATCTAGATGCTAATTCTAGCTCCACGAGATCTAAAATACCACTGCAGCAGGATGTAGACCAAAATATAGAAACTACTACTGACTGAACTACCTGAACTAAACTGGAAAATGAATAGAAACAAACTGAACTGCAAACAAACTGAAATGCAAATATTTTTGGTTGATGTGCAAGATTGCTCTTGAACTAGGAATGCTCCTACATCAGTTTATCTCTATTTTGGCACCATTTTCTGATAGTATTTTTTGAAGTTTGTGCATGAATCTAACTCATCTTTGCAGGTATCTAAACACTAGCCAAAGATCAAAAAAGCAAAACTACTAATAGTTTTTGTAGGGTTTTGTTAACTTAGACACATTTCTTTTGGTGCACTAAAATGAACATTGTGTGCTTAACTTAAAGAACATTTTATTTTGGGGCACTTAAAATGAACCTTGTTTGCAAACAATCATAGGCACATCTTGTTTTGGGTTTTAAAAACAACATAGGTCTTGTTTGACATGTCTCGTACGCTTGCACACTTGTGTTACCCACGGGATAAAATCAAAGTATCCTCTCCCCTTACCTTCAAAAGGAACTTGGGTGAAGAGAAATGGTTCTACTCTCTTTTTCTTTTTCTTAGAGGGGGCCTGCCCTTGAGACACATCTGCAAGGAGAACTCATTGGAGACCCCAAGCAGTGCTTTCCATTCAGTCTGCTATATAAAAGGCCTAGGCAAAAGATGAAGCTTCTTGGCAATGTATTCTCATTCCAATAGTTCCCTAGTATCCACACACTTTTGTGTGTGATACGTCAACCCCATTCTCTCCATGCAAAAGGATTGATGTAAGTGGTTAGGATAGGCTCTTAAGTGGTTCACTACTGCATGAATGAGCATCAAGTCCTCGAATGTTCCCCCACTAAACAACATTTGTTTTAGTAGCCAAAATCCTTCCACTTATTGGTGCAGGAGGTTGGACCTCTGAAGTTGTCCCACCTTCTCACAATTCAAAGTAGAGATAGAAAAATCCCTTGAGATCTATGTGTCTTTTGGGATTTGAAGCTTCGTGTGCCTGAGAAGTGAGTGCTGTGTAAGGGGGAGCCAGTGCCACCAAGTTTTTAAGTTATCCACTTTGAGTAAGTGCGGATGGAAAAATCCAAGTGGGAATTCAACAAGTATTGTCCTTGCCTCACCTTAGATTGTACATGCTTCATAAAATATTTCACATTTTCACAAACAAAACCTTTGGCCATTGTGCTTTCTTGTTTAATTTATCTCTTGCCAAGAGCTCATAACATAAAAAAATCCAAATTTCCCAATCAAATCCAATAACATTCAACATCAAACCACCCATTTAGCACCATCTTTCCATCCTTTAGTGCCATCTATCTATCTCTTAGTGCCATCTCCCTTTGTTTTAGTGCCATTTATCAAACACTGCGAAACCCCCCCCATTTATCAAACCCCATCAATTGAGCTTATCCAATACATTTATTTGAGCTTAATCAAATTCATCCTAATCCACTTCATCCTTAGTTATAGTCTATCTTCATCATCATAATCATTCTTATCCACCTCATATTAATCCAATCACCCATCTGTCCTAATCATCCTAACCATCTATCTTATCGACATCAGATCATTCAATCAACCTACCACTTTCATCCAAATCATTCAATCCAATCCTATCCTAATCACATCTACCTCATCCTTAATAAACCACATCTATCAGCAAAATCAAACATCCCAACCCTTAATCCTTAATCAATAATCATCCTTTACAAATCAAACTTTGATTAGGGATTTAGTCTCCTTCATCCTCCATAAATCTTTCATCCAAAATCCCCCAACATCATTATCAAAATCCAAATTCAAATCAACCCAATCAAAAATCAAGACCTTAGTTGATCACATCAACCTTTAACCAAACTTGCTTGAGATTATTAGTCTATCTTAAGTAAGTCATCCAGTCGAATCAACCCAATCAACTCTATTACTTAAGTGTCATTAGTCTACCTTAAGTATAGAGAATCATCCATCTTTTTGAAGAAAAACAAATCACCCTAATGTCTTGACATTTGATCCCCAAAATCACAATCATCTATTATCCTCCATTTCATCTCACGTCTCTTCAACAACATGGATCCTTATGTAGCAATGCAACAATTACAAAGACTTCAAAAAATCTATGAGAACATGGATCCTAATGCTAAGGAAAAATGCAAAAATGGCATTAGGGATATACCCTTAGCACACGTCATCATTGGAGAATCCCAAGCCCCTAACCAACCTCCATCATATCAACAAACACCCTACATTTCATCCCTATCCACATCATATCAACCTTTGTCATACCAACCTACATCTTACATATCCACACCATCAACCTCATACCAACCTCCATCATATCAACAAACACCCTATCTCTCATCCCTGTTAACATCATATCAATCTTCATCCCCTTATACATCCATGCCATCATACCTATCCAACCAATCAATACCTCCAACTTATCCATCCCCCAACCTTGTCATGCTAACTTTGATCATGGAAACACCAACCTAGCACACCTGATGGCTAAAATTCAAAGCTTACAACAACAACCATCACCCCATGTAAATCCCCCATCCTCTAATCCCCATCCTCCAATCCCTCCATCACCATATCTACCTTACAATCTGTCAATCTCTATCCCCCCACCACAATATCCCTCCAATCCTATCAACCTTAATCCATCATCCTATGTATCTCCCAATCTACCAATCCCTATCACCCACACACCATCTAATCCACCATCAAGTATTCCAAATCCTAATCCCAAAACATCTGAAGAATCCTTGTGGGATTTCCTCCAAAGAACATCAGCAAAAAATAAAAGCAAAGCTATAGAATCCTCCAAATTCCCCACCACCATCTATTCCAACACCTATCCTTGAACCCATCCAAGAACTATCACTACCTAATCCCATCACCCAACTATCCAATACCAATCCTATTCCTACACCATCCACCCTTACTATCCATCCATTATATTGTTCTTCAAACCATACACTCATGAAGGATGTCATCCATTGGCTATTAGCAAGGAATCAAACACCATCATGCAATCCAACACCCACCAAACCTCTTGAACAATCTCCTATCATAACTCAAGAACCATCACGTAGCCATGTTCAAGAACTCATAAGTCAAGGATCTAACACATCCATCCAAGCACCCACCACATCTATCCAAATCACTTCTACTTCCATGCAAACACATGAGATATGTCATGATTCAAATCCAAAGCATGTTGAAACATCAATCCCCTATCCTAATCAAGATCTAAGCATCCCATCTAACCCCATCTTCGATCCCCTCCCATCTAATGATCACCCTATCCAAATCAACCCTATCACTTCTACCACAACAACCCCTTTTGATCCTCCCACACCATCTACCAATCCCACGTAAAATCCATCCCCTTATCCACTTGGAAAAATCACCTTCATCCACAGTGGTTCCCTCATAGGAGGTGAACAACTTCCATCTGCTACCTATCCTCCTCCAACAACTAATGGACTCACATTTTGTTTCCAAAGCACCAAACATCCCATTGCATGTTGTATGCTCCAACATATGAACTATCAAGGTAAAGGCTTAGGCCTTCATGAACAAGGTATTTTGGAGATGATCCATACCACATTCCATCCATCCTTGCATGGCCTTGGATATACATCCCAAGGCAAAAAAAATACACATGTTGGTACCACCCACACACCCTCCAAAATCCATTCATCCAATTCCAAATCTGGTGCATCTCATCGCACCTCCAAATCATATGTCACCATCCCTCCTCCATCATCATATCATTTACAAAAGCATATGACCATCCATCTTTCCCTATCAAACTTACCTCTGCTACTTCCAACTCCAAATATCCCTATTAAAACCACTTTACCTCCTATCCTACCAATGCCAAACATCCCTATCCACAAATCCTCTTTGATGGGGGGATAAATCATAAAACACACAACAAAAATTGTACACAGAAAATAGAACTTTCTTTATTGATTTGGCCAACTTATTACATTACAGAAGCTCAAATACAATCAAAGGAATCAATCCTCCACAGGCTACAACACATTATAGTTTCCTATCCCAAGACTCTGGAATCATTCGCCTTCTATAACCCCAAATCAGCTAGGGTTTCTATTTTCCCACCTATTCTTGACTCTATGATTCCCCCCCTTAACTCTACTACTACCCAAGGTTCCCAAAAATGGTTATTAATAGCCTTTTTGGTGGCCAACAACCTAATTTCAAAATTTGCATCTCCCTCCAAAAATAGGTCAATTTCTGGGAGCCATAGCTTTTGATCTATGTGTCTAATTGACAAACTGTTTTATGCGTTAGAAAGCTCATGGAGTACTCTACGTGCTAAGAATCCACTCAGCTAGTTCCAACCATTTTCAGGCTCGTACGGGGCCATTTAGTGCCTCAAACCTGAGTATGAATAATTTTTAGGCATTTTTTGGGAAATAGAAACTTTAATATCTTTCAGGTCGCAAATGATCTTTGCATGATTCCTTTGCCAAAGGTCTTATTTTTTAGTTATGAAGCCTCCTATAAATTTTCACTTCAATCCGTACCCAAATGCAAACTTTCAAAAAATAGTAGGTTGCTATTTTTAGCAGTTTGGAAAATTGAAAGTTCTACATCATTATTCAAGCGATTATGGAACCAGAACCACAAATTTTGAAAAGAAATGGAAAGACCATCAACAATTTTTAAGCACATCTTTTTTTGGGTGATGCAAGATTACCCTTACACCACTGGATGCTCCTACATCACTCTTATCCTCCCATCCTCCCATCTCCTAGTATCCCTATCCTCAAATCCCCTCATCCATTTATCCATAAATCCACTTTTAACCCCTCCACCCATAAATCCCCTAAACTCCCCAATCAAGACCAATAAAAGAATGCATAATCCAAAATAGAAGCTTCCACCAAATCCATGGGATTCAAAAATAAAAATTTGAATGCTTTGACTCATAAAGCACAAAAGCCTAAATATGTTACCCCTTTTAAGCAAAATAAAAAATCCAAAAGGCTATCAAAGCCCACACCATCAAAAGAAAAAGCAAAAGCAAAAATGGGGTGGATCCCCAAGCAAAGAGAAAACAAAGAAAATGAGGCATCCACCTCCCAATCCACCCCAAAATCCCAAACATCTTGCTCCCCATATAAAAATCCCATAATTCCCAAGTCCATTTGGGTACCTAAAACCCCAAAGAAGCCATCCAAAAATCCCGTATCCAAATCCCCATTACTACCCGCCCCCCATCCAAAGTATAAGATTCAAAATCTAAAATGGTGTGTGCAACCATTGGTCTTGGTTCCCCTCCACCACATGACATTCCCACATATCCCCATCTCTCCACCTTTCATCCACTATCCTCCATATCTCTCCCATCACATCCCTATGGTCCATGCTTTTACATAAACCCTACATAATCGACATAATCCACATCATAATCCGCATAATCCACTATCCACCATCCATTCTATCTTTTCCTATCTACCAACATCCATGCAGTCATCATCCATAATTCTATCCAACATGGGACCATCTCCTTCTTCCAATGGAAACAAACACTAGAGTTCCCACTCCATCAAAAAAATTAAAAAAAAAATCAAGAAAATAGTAAAGAGAAAAATCCATCCAATGGTGAAAACCACACCTTTTGGTGCCTTGGGCAAGTACAATGATGAAAACCCCTTGTGGGCATCATGCGTAATCCCTTCTCCATCCATTTTGTATCCCTACACTTGGGGGCAAAATCATACCCTTCATCCACATCCATAATATCCTTTGCACATCTTAACCACTATCTTATCCTTATCCTATCATATTCCTATCCACCATCCCCTATTTATCCTATAATTTTCCATCCATTCTATCTACTATACCTTCCTCCTTAGATCTTGTTAAAGATAAAGAGCAAAATATAAAAAACATGCTTTGGACACCTCTTGGCATACTCCCTTTCCAAGCATATCCTCCATCTATGTGCTACAAAACTCATCCATTCCAAGTATTTACCCATCATACAAAATCCTAAGCATCATACCTAGAATGGGGCATACGATTCCTTGCAACCTAGCTCTTGGAGAAAATCCTTATCCTCATCTTCTATATATCTAACATGCATCCCTTTCACTTGTCCATTCATCTATCATGAATCACCTATCCAACCCCATCACCTTCACCTCTAGACTTGGTGTTCCTTTCTCATTGGTATCTAGCACAAATGCTATCCAAAAGAAATCCAATGCTATCCCATGATAAACTATTTCCTATCCAACATCCAAAAATACCAAAAAAATACAAAAATCCCAAAAACAATCCCACAACATCATCACAATCACCCAAATCATCCAACACACCATCTTCCAACATCATCACATCTATCCTTAATCATCCCACATCATCATCACAAATCAGAACTACATATCATCACCACTCGCATCTTGATGTGCCTTGATCCTGTGGATATAGGGTATGTGGGCAGTCTGGAATACGAAGGAAGTTTCTAGTACTCAGGTACATAAGATGTGCCCATCCAATCTGCTTGGATGGTCCCTATCCCCTGAGATTAGACTAGATCTAAACACAATATCCCAAGAATTACATCACTTATCAAAGCATCATCCCTTAACAAAAGTCATCAACTATCAAATCAACATCAACCACAACTTGTAACCATCATATCTTGCGCCAATCTTACAACATCATCCATTGATTCCTGCCTTAATGGATATAGCATTCCTACAATAGGCAGAATCCATCATCAGATCATCATCCATCTTGGCAAGAGATACAATGGCTATTTGTTTGGTTTGTTGGTCTTTTGATTATTGATTTTTTATCTTTTGTCCTGTTGGGACAGGAAAATTTAAAATTTTCCCGTATTCCTACCCACTCATGTCCAACCAGATTAGAAAACATTATGCCCAAAATCATAATAATAACTAATATATTCCATAAATATCACATGACTTCCATCACGAATGGATATCTCACCCCTCAAAATGAAATACAATGAAGGGCATCCATTCCTTAATATCACCATGACCTCATTTTAGTCATACCGATCCATACTCTATATGAGAAATGAGATGAAATGAGTATCGACATGAACGTAATGATTGGGGAGAAGATTTCACTACTGATGGGGAAAGTAGCACCGATGACCCTTCGTCAGAAGGAAAATTGCTAGTCATGTTGATCAGTATAAGACAACACTATCGGGGAATACTCCACAAATTCCCCCAACAATATAAATCATACCGATGGGGGAATTCGGTAGGACTCTCACCGAGCATCCTGTAGAATGGAAGGAACTAGTGGTCATTGGTAGGAGATAAGAGAACAGAGTGAAAATTTGAGGAGACCTCGACATTCTAATGTCTCAGCGACTAATGAAATTGTTTCAGCATAAGTCAAGCCGATATGTATGGAAGATAAGAACCATCGGCAAAAGTGAATGAGTCAGAACAAAGCTTGCAAGTCTGGACGAAACAATACTCACAATGATGTCAGTGACATGTTGTGAAGGTCTCTCCAATGAAGAGTGTAAAAGAAGATATCAGGGAAACAACCACGATCGGGTAACTTGAAATATGTTATCCTAATGACATATCTTATCCCGATGACAATGATGACCATGTTCATCAACGAGACTCTCACCGATAGTCATATTGGAGACATTTAAGAGATAGGAGAAGAATGTTATTCACACAGCAATAAAGAAAGTCAGCCCGATGATGACCATGCCCACTTCTACATCGGGTAAACCTTTAAAATATCTTGCCGATACAAACTCACATATGAAATATGACATCGAGGAGATAAATGAAGGGTTACAACGATTGATCCATGAGAAAACATTTGCACCATAAGAGGATATTAAAGTCACCCTGACATTGCAAAAATCATATTGATGAGAGAAGTTATGACGATGTGACATTTCACAATGATCAAGAAAATTGAAATGCTAGAACAATTAATTACATACGATGAAGAAATCTTCTGAGACGCCATTCAAAACTATTGCAATTAAGTTTGAAAGAATTATCTGAAGTGAGAAAAAAGCAGAGACTTGGAGGAGAAAACAGGGGAATTCGATCACTGCTTCAAACAGCAGGTACATAAATACAAACTTCTGTGCAATAGCCTATAGTTTGAATTTACTGTCCAAGATTGTGATGGAAACTCTAGTGAAAGAAAAGGGTAAAAAACTATAGGGTGAAACTAGTAAATCTAAAAAACAAAAACGTGACAAAACTCCTAAGGAGAAAACAAAAGAGAGGAAATTAAACTAGGACTTGATTGACCAATTGCCTAGATCAACTCCCAAAGCCCGAAGGTCTGCACAACTTAGGGCGGAAGTGAAGAAAATTGAAGACAAATGTAAATATCTTGGAAATGTTTGGACTCCAATTAGGGGTTATGAATTGTTTAAATTCCAGTACAATAGAAGAGTCAGGAATTTCCTAGTGTCAAACCCATGGCACTTGAATTTGGATAAATTGGTCATTCCTGATGTGTTTTTGAATGTTGAACTCCTCCAACTTCTGGCTAGGCATTATAATCCAAGCCTCAAGGCCATATGCAACCCACAAGGGGAGCCTATTATAAATTTATCTAAGAATGCCATTTTTGAGGTTTTTGACTTGGATGATTTATGTACTATCCCTATAGTTTATGAGGATTTGGATAAACAGTACTGGAGAATGGATACTACATATAATTGATGGAGATTGCCTATTCACAGGCCTAGGGTAGAGGGAGAAATGGTGCCTCTTAATGAGAATGATGGACCTCCATTTCATGTGTCTTTATTCAAACCATACATACAATACACTTATTACTATGTGGGCCAATTCCTAGGATCAGAGGTCCCTGATTTCATGACAATTCCTCTAATGGTGATAGTCACAGACGTCCAGTGCCACAATGCCAGGTAGTTTGATTGTGCTACCTATGTTTTTGGTAGAATTGATTCTGGTCTAACAACAATAAAGAACAATGCCCCATCAGTTTCCTTTGAACATTACTCACTCCTCATGCACATGGTGCTTTATTATGGCCAAGAAGTGGGATTGTGGCCAACTGAATTCAAAGTTGTTCCATTAGACCAGAGGGGGCAAAAGTCACCCTTGCAGATGTGGACCAGAATATGGGATAGTAGGTATGCCCATTCTATCTATGTTCAGTTTGAAGAATACTATGTGAAAGTGTTATAAAGATATTTTAGTCATCCTTGTGAGTATTCATTATCAAATGAAATAAAGAGGTTTGTTAGGCCAAAAGATTTTGGTGGTCCTCCTACTGTTACTCACAACTAGGGAGAGTGGTATTGTTTTGAGGATGCTACTATGGTCAGAGTTTATGGTTTTGAGGACACTCCTTTTATCTTGCCTAAGACTATTCCTAACATAATTGCCTACTTTGAAATAGTTAGGAAAATGAATTGTTCTAACGTGATGCACTTGAACTCCCATGACAAACAATCTTTTATGCCTAGTACTCTGTGCTTTGGAGATTTTACTGTGGTGTCCAAGGAGGGTTATGGTCTCATTATGGATACATCAACCTTGCTGGGAGAAAATAGAACCTCAGTGGATACACACATGTCCCATATCCACACAATGATATCATCAGGAATTTGGAAGAGACTGAAGTTGAATTGTTGGTTGAGAAATATAATAGGGACTTAGATGAGAAGAGAAGGTAGCTTGCAAAAATAGAATTGTTGTCCTCTGGTGATGAAGGACCTACAGAGAAAGAAGAACCACATCAACAAGCAGCTATGATATCTAAAAGAAGAATGCAATCCTATCAGTCTCATGGTGTAGAACATGATGAGGAGGGGTCTACTAATGAGGATCCCAGACAAGTAGCATATGATTCTTTTATTTTTGATGATAAATTTATTCATTCTAAAGAATTCAAATCATTTTTATATAAATGCAAGGGGAAAGAAATTAGGGAGTCAGTTGATGATATCTCTACCAATAATGAAAGATAGTTACTTGATATGTTGAAAACAATAGTGGATAGTGAATTGTAATATATGACCCCTAGTAAGGGTAGACAATTGCTCAAAGAAGCAGGGGTGATGATCTTTCGTGGTCTTGATTTGAATTCTGCTCTAGTATTTGATAGTTTTCTACATAACATAGATGATAAATACAAGCTTACTCCAAAAGATGTCATAGAAGTATATATGGGCACCAAATATAATAACGACAAAAATTCATTAATGATATGGGCCCTATATCCTCCCCATAAGAAGACAGCCATTATAGACACTGAGAAGACTTTTGGCCATGTCATGACTTTGAAGGCAGGGGAGACTGACCCCTTGATCACTGCAGACATTGGCATTAAAATTGCAAAGTTGAATAAAGCATAGGCTTAGATGTTAATCAAAGAACAAGATGCATATAAACTGAGCTGTGAGAGATTCAAAAAAGAAAATGATTATTTGAAAGATGTTGTTACGAGCACCTTCAGGGGGTCAGTAAAAGGATTAACTCAGGGAGAAAGCTCACAAAGTACCCAATCACCGTTTATTGACCAGATTGCTCAAGTTTAGATAGAAACACTTGCAATGGTGCTCCAAAACAGGCATGCCAACATGATGCATTGGATGAACCAATTTTGGAATAATTATTCTCAAAACTATAAAGTGATCCAAGAGCATGAGAGGCTTGACAAAAGGCTAGAGGAGAAACTCAATGAGACACAAAGTAAAGATACTTCTGACATTATAGGTACCTCCAGTGCAAAAGATTTGATTGAGCAGCATCAGAAGTATTATGACCAACTTAAGAATGATGCCAAAGAATGTGTTGAAGCCTCAAAAGCAGGAGTGCCCACATTGTTCAAGAGCGATAAAGAATTAAAGAGAAAAGAGGAATGGATCAAAGACTATCAAGTGATATTGCATGAGGCCTTAGGAGCTCTCAAGGACAAAGACTCTACATCTGGGGAAGCATGCAAGCATTTGGAGAAGATGGTTACGATGGATGTGATCACAAGAAACGCTATTGAATTTACTGATACACATTGCAACCAGGAGTACTTGGATCACACTGCTCAACTATACCTGTGGTTGAATAGAGCTTAAGCATTGTTTTTATGGTTGTTATGTTAATCTTGTTAATTCTTAAAAAGACATTTTGAAGAGTTATGTCTCTTCATAAGCATTTCTATATAAGTTCAAACATATGATGTTAAATTATCATCAGCAGTAGGATATAATACATGAAGTTTACAATGTTTCAAAAGACCATGTTGCAAGTATATTATTGAAGAAGTAAATTGAGGTTCTCTGATTCTGTGGTTTATTCTGGCATCAATTGTTTGTTAAAGTTACTAAATTGTATGGTTGTCTCCAATTCAGTATTTCCTTGTTATTCAAATTAATATATCAAGTATATATTTAATTTGTCAGTGCACATTTGTTGTAGTTGTGTGATTGGATTAATTGGTTTCCATTAGAGGAATTAAAATCATTCTGATCAATCACAGTAACTTGGAAGTGTTAGTTTGGATTACTAAGAAGAACCATATAATTAGAATTGTCATTCTATGTCCAAATTGATATTATCCATTCTTCTTGCATATTTCAATCAATTGGTTCCTTCAAGAAAGGATTAAATTTCCTTCTGGTGAATAAAAAGAAATCTGATTATATTGGTTGGATTATTAAGAAGAGTTTGTTAGTCATTTACCTGTATGTTTATACAAGTTATAAACTAAAATATTGTGCCAAACAATTAGAGTTACTGCCCACCGTAAGCCACTAGTCTTAGTCTTCCATTTGACTCTATTTACCCAACAAGGCACTGGTCTTATTTCAACTCATCATTTAAAACCCCTTTATTTGTTAAGCACAGTCATAAAATTCACCTTGATATTGCTTATACAATTTATACCAACCATTCATCAGATATTAGATATAGAATTAGTTAGCAAGCTTTTTATCTATTCTACACCATTTTCCACTGTAGGTAGATCCATTTACTTAGTCAAAATATTTACATTCAATCTGCTTTAATTCCCAAGGTTCACCTACCTAGGTGTAGCAGGACCTAAAGTGCAGAGAGTCATCAAACCCTAAAGATTGATTATGTCGAGTTAGTTCAAAAACATTGCGAATCTAAGCATAGAGCCTGGCATCCTCTTAGGATTAGCAACTTGCATTTTTGAGACCTAACATGTGCTATTCAAAGATCACATCAAAACTACATTGATCTCACTATATCATGGTATGTGGTCAAAACATCTAGAATGGGGCATAGTCTTTCTTTTGTATGTTGTGCTTATGGGTTGGTTTCATTACTCCAAGCTAGTATTTATATCTTGTGGATTGTACGGTTGGTTCTAGCATATTGATATCCTTTTGTATCTAAGGTTCTCCATACCTTTTGTGTATTAAGGGCTTATGCTATGAGTCCCCTTCCCTTGTCTAGGCAAGGTTGTACTGTCTTGGGCATGGATGGGACCACCCTCTTGTTTGTGTGTCTAGTCTATGTAAATGTTGGATAAACATCATCACCCTGGTCTTCTATACCTTGGTTAAAATATCTACTTTTCTATAACAAACCTAGGATTTCTCTAAATCATTTTTAGCACAATAATCATCCATCAACCAATCTATCCAAAATCATCAATCTTTCATGTCACCCCTTATTCTCCAACCACCTTCAACCAATCCATTCCATCTATTTTGAGAGCACACCCGTGTTCTTACAACCCACCTATCCTCTCGAGGGGGCATTACCTTTACCAATCATCCATAAACCTAATCCTATTCTTCTAAGCCAAAACCTTTTTCTATCCAATTCAACTCTATATTTTAAACTTCTTTGAAATAATGTTACTTAGCCGCAACACCATTTCAAAGAGGGGCAAATGTAGACACCTAAAATTGACTTGGTCCGTAAACCAATTTCCCGTATCTCTACACCACGAATTATCCCTCCTATTAATTAAATAAATTCATTTTATTTAATTAATTTATCCCTAATCATCTACCCTTAACCATTTATCCATCATTTGTGATGAATTAATTTACTTTATCACTATACCTTACAACACTACCCTCATTGATTAAATAAGTATTCTCAATATTTATTTAGTTAATTTGTCCATCTCCCTAATCCTTATTAATTAAATAATCCATACTATAATTTAATTAATCTACCCTACTGATGAACCTAAACCGAGCCTAGTTGATTAAATAGCAATTATTTAATTAGCTACCCTAGCCTATCTATCCCCTAGACCTAAATTAATTAAGATAAACACTTAAATAAACCTTTCGTAACCCCTTCTCCCACACACTTTGAATAAAAATCAATTTTTTATTCAAAGGGTCACATCTTCCTCTTACACATGTAAGTGTACATGTGTCATTGACCTTCCCACTTGTCTTAGTCTCCATTAATGGAAACTCTTCCCCGTGAATGGAGCTCTTCTCCATGAAGGGAACTCTTCCCCATGTGTGAATTAAAAATTCACATCTAACTTGTCATATCCAACTCTTCCCCTAAAGTGAATTTTTAATTCATTTTAATTCTCATCACCCTTCCCCATGTGAATTTAAAATTCACAAATAATGAGAGCCATCCAATCTCATTGACCTAATCTTAACCCTTGATCTCTCTTACCCAACCCTCTTGTGACACTTGTCACAAGACTACAACTCCAATCCAAACCCTAATCCTCAAGAATTCCTAGCCATTGATCTAAACTTTCAATCCTCACCCTCCATCCTTTTATGAAAAATCTATAAATAGAACTCTCACCCAAGACATTTTCATAACTTCTTCATCCTATCATCACTATGCCAAAATTTCTCCCATCTTCTCTCATCATACCCTTACCATGCCAAAATCATCTCTCATCTTATAGCCATATCATCTCATTTCAATATCCATCTAAATCCTCTATCAAATCCATCACTATCCTCATCACATTGTGTTGAATGTCAAAGAGCAATCCATATACACTATCATCCTCTTGGGTAAAGCTAAGGAGTTTGGGTGCAACTCCTTCCACCTTATCAAGGAGTAAGAAGATCTCGAGGTATATTTTGTGTGTTTTCATGCATTTTATTTGTGTTTCTAACCTCTAAGATTTCTCTTGTCTTCCGTGCCATTCTGGAGGATGCCACCAATCTAGCCTCATTTAGCACCAATCAGCTTCTTGATGGTGCCCAACCCTAAAAAAACTATTTTCCCAAAGCAATAAATGTGGTAAACAAAAAAATGACAAAGCTAGGGTTTTGGCCTACCTGCTCACTAGGCTCTATTGATCTCTCGTGAGAAAGAACACACTCATACAAGTTCTGAAATCATGGGAACATTGGGTTAGGGTTCACCATTGTCTTCTCAATAAGTGCAAATGTGGCACTTTAGGGCCCACTTTTTCTATTTATAGAAAGTCGTGTCATCCTCCAACACACTTTTTCCTCTCCAGGGTGCAGATCATAACCTTTTTCGCTCGTTTTCCTTCCCGTCAACCTATTTTTCCATCCTCTATCCATTTTTCACCTCCATTTCTTCCTTTCGAGAGCTCACCCAAAGTTTTTGTTTTCACCCAACCTCTCAAGGGTGCATCCCTCACCCATTTCATCCCTTCCTAGCAACTGGGGCATGTTTTTCTTTGACTTGACGCCATAACCCTGCTAGGTCACGATGCCACGTCAAAGAGGGGCAAATGTAGACACCTAAAAATGTCTTCACCACTTAACATCACCAATTATCCTTCCAATTAATTAATTAAATTTTTATTTAATTAATAATTCGTCCCAATAGATCATTCACCATTTTCCCCTTTCAATTGAGTTAATTTAATTAATTCAATAGTTTCCCTTTACTAACATTAGCCCAATTAATTAAATAAATGCAAAAATATTTATTTGATTAATTCACCCCTTTCATTAAACTTGATTAATTAAATAAATTATGTTTATTAATTAATTCAACTTACTAATCAGTGTATCCCTCCCCTAGTTGATTAAATACCTATTATTTAATTAGCTAGTCTAACCTACATGACCCTAGACATAGGATTAATTAAATTAAACACTATTTAGTTAATCCTAACCCTTAGTTAGCCCATCCACTAATTTACTATAGCCATTTTAATTAGGCTAATCACCTCAATTAAAATGGTCAAACCTTGATTAACACTTCTCCCCACATCCCACAAAGAAAAAATTGATATATATGCCACATAAATCAATTTTTATACACACATGTCATAAACCTCGTTAATAGCCTCTTACACCCCTTACACATGTCATAACTCATTTATTTCCATTCTTCCCAAAATGAATTTTTAAGTCATTTCTAATCCTCCTCTCTTCCCAATGTGAATTTTTAATTTGCATCTAATCCATCTCACCCAACCTCATTTAATTCACCCCTTTTCCAAGATGAATTTAAAATTCATCTTTATTCACAACCCTCCATTTTTGAAGATGAAATCTAAGGCCTCCACCTCATTTGCATCCTCAACCATTGATCTCCAAATTTAATCTCCACCCTTGGATCAAATCCTCTCCTAAAAGCCTATAAATAGAGCCTCTCCCAAGCCATTTCATCATCCAAGTTTCATGCATTGTTATCATGCCAAAATTTCCCTAATATTGAGCTGTATTAATAGGTGAATTGCATTAAGTTGAGATCATTTCAAATTTGTCCATCATAGTCTTGGGTAAAGCTAGAGTGTTTGGGTGCAACACTCTCCACCTTAACTAGGGATTTTGGATCTCATTGTTAAGGTATTGCTTGCATTTTTATGGTATTTGCTTTGTGTTTTACTTTCATTTTGTTTTCCTAATCTTTAGTAAGAAAGAGTGATCTTTTCATTTCTTAGGGTCTCTATCAGGTTGCGGCCAAAAGTAATTAATCAAGAGTAAAGTTGTTGTCCATTGCCAAAGATTGATATGTATTAAACGTCGAATAGTACACACTTGTCCATGTAAAGGGAATTTTATGCAATTGTGAATAGTTAAGGGGACAACATTCATAGTTCTTAACCATGGGTGTCCTAGTTTTACACATAAGAGGTTAGATAAAGGGATAACCTCAAATACTTGATCCACAGCTTTATCAGAAACCTTAACGAATAAAGTTATCTTCCCAAAGGTACACATTAAAGCTTTGTTATGTGTCTTAATCCTTATATCTGAAGGTTCATAGGAATCTTGTGTCAAATTATGTGCAAGAAGAAACTCTTCCATTACCACATTAGTCATGCAATTAGGATCTATAAGTGTACCATGCACCAGGATCTCCATTATTTTCACGGTAATGTAAAGAGGCCCTTCATTGTCTACAAATGTTTTGTCATGAGGTGTAAATGTAATTTCAGGTTCAGGGCTCCTTCTTTTCAAATAGGGTCTAGGAGGAACCTTATCATTATTGTTGCAATTATAAGACATGTGCATATGTAATCAAATGTATGCAAAATCATATTTTAAAAGATTTACAATGCTTATGCAAAGAACAAGTGCAAAACTATGTGTGATTATGACCTAAAATGCTTGATTTTTCACTTTTTTCAATGCAAATGCTGAAAATCAAAGGTATTGTGAGAAAATTAAAGAGGGTCAAAAAATAATAAGCTCAATATCAATCCAATAATGCAGAAATATCCTTCACAACACACCTATAATGCAATTCTAAAGAGATGACAAAGCAAATTCTAGTGAAAATGCAAGATTTTCAAACCCTAGACATGAATTTATGCAAAAATACACTATGATGAAACACTAAAATTAGAAATAAGTCCTAAAATGAGTGTTTAAAAGTGTAGTAAAATATGAAACAAGATTTTAACTACAAACCCTAGCCAATGCAAAACTAGGTTTTTACAAAAAATGTACAATTTCAAGCAATTTTTAACAAATTAAGCATGAAAATGCAATTCAAGTGATTAAAGTAATGATGAATTTCTGTAATTTAAATCAGATCTAATGAAAATAACAAAAATTAAGTGGAATTAAATTAAATTAATTCAAATTATGCCAAAATGTAAGCCTAAGATGCCAAGTTTTTTCAAAAATTTTAATTTTTTCAAATGTTTTGTAAATTTTCAACTGAAATAAGATGAATGAATGTAAATATAGAGTACAACACTCAGTAAGGTTAAAAATTCAAATAAACATGGGTTCACCAAAATGTTTTATATGAAAAGTGGGACAACGGGGTTGAATGGCTAGATCCCCCTTTCACTACAAACATTCAAGGACATATCAACTAAGTTGAATCACAATTTTACAAGAGGAATCACCTACAGGTTAGGATGTCACTTGGAACAATGTGGAAATTTAGAGATTGTTAATTAATGTAGTAATTTAATGCTCAAATACCCTTGAAACTAGGTAATTATGCAAAATTAGAAGCAAACAGATAAATTACGACAAATGCTAGTAGACTAAGATAGTAGGCAAAAATTAATAACTGATTGTTTTTCAAAGTTCAAGCTACAAAATACTTGTGAACACTACAACTCATGCCTCTATCCAAGGTGGTGTTTTCTTTAGGGAATCCTGATCTCCTTCTGACACTGATGATTGTTGTACTTTTTATTTCTATCCCGGGAGATGCGAAGGACCCTAGTACTAATGCTCGAGTCTAAGGTAGGGTGTTCTTCTTGATGTCAGAGCCTCTTCAGATGTTGATTGTCACTGTCACAATGATTTCTAGGTTTACAACCTCAGAGGACACTGACACTAGCGCTAGAGTCCAAGTAGTGCTTTTCTTCAGAGATCTGGAATCTGCACACTATGTTACTATTCCCTGCAACTCCACTCCATCAAATATGACACTTGCAATCTGCAATCACAAGGAGTGTGGTTGGGGGTTGTTTTTTTTAGAGGCTTTCCTCAGTCAAGCCTCAGAAGGACATTCAAGTCTTCTGAACACCATTTTTAGATAAAAGAGTGTGTATCCCTATGGTATAGAGGCAAAAACAAATTGATAAATGATTCAAACACAAATAGATATCACCTCAGAGGTGTAGCTCACGTGTAGATGAAAATCCTTCAACACATGAGAAGATGAAGCTAAATCTGCAATCACAAACACAACAACAATATTCTGCTCTGCAACAATGAATATCTTGAATGCTCTACAATCATAAGTTTACCAAAAGTTCATAATTATCTTCTAGTTTACAAATGAAACCCTAAACATGCTTATATATGCAACAACACACATTTCCGCTAAGAATTTCTTAATTCAAACTTAAGATGTCAGCATGGGACCTAATTAATGGTCACATAACTAACATTCAAATTTGGGACCTACTTGGGGAGTGAGTGCCCATGTCCACAAGTCCTATTTCAGGGCAGGGTTAAGTGCAACAGTGTCCCTCATGCCCCATGTGACATGGGTTTTAGGCCATTTTCTGCTGGGAGTCAAAATGAATATATAAGATGAAAAAAAAGGATCTAGGAGGTAAACATAGGAGGGAAAAAATCAAGGGAGGCATTTTCTGACATAACAAATTCATGTTTGGATGAAACATGTAATAGTTATGGTGGTTTGTAATGTTTGAGAAATTGTGTACACATGGAGAATACATATGTAATTATAAATGAACTAATACTTTTTGAGAAATATAATTTAGTGGCATAAATTTTAAAAGATGGTAAAGATGCAAAAAAGTGTGAATTGGTGAATGAAAAAATACTAGTATCTACATTTATGCCTATTTTTTGAGAAAAGATAGTGTATGAGTATGCAAGACATACACATATCTAGAGCTCAATGGTTGGATTTGCAATTAAAAATTATGTAAGGACACATTTCCTCTTCATACGATCATGTCAATTGTAGAATTTGTAGAGAATTATACACTGCAACCATAGACTGGGGTTCAATCACAATACTAGAACTATACTCAAGTTGTTATATTTATGCATATAGAATTCATTCATGCACTTAATATTACAAAGGAAGATACACAGGTCTTAAGGGAGTATCATTTTATATTAGTTATGATTGTACACATTCTATAGAGTTTGTGTAAGGTTTCTTTCAAATGTTATATGGTAATTTGAGTAGCAAGAACATCATGTTTGATCAACATATCATTTATTGTCAGATAATTATACTTCACAATTTAAGAATTCATGGATATTCTATTGGTTGAGTAGGATGTATATGATGAGTGGTTTTTAGCCTATATAGAATTTCTTTGAGTTTGAGCATGGAAAAGGGGAGCATGTATTACAAGAGCCTTAGCACATGAATAGTTGAAGTACAAAGATAGTGTGAAGTTGCAATATGCAAAATTCATCATCGAATGGTGTAACTCTACAATGGGTCCAAGTAATGAAGGTAAGTCTACAGTTCGTATAGTTTTTTAGTTGATAGAAGAAGCCAACTTAAAAAATGTGAGGGATTTTGTATAGTGATAGGATCAAGTGAGTTCCACTCTTTTAGAATCTTAAATGTAGCTTCATGGACTATTCATACAAGGTGAATGGCATGCTTTTATTCATCATGTACATTTTTTTCTTAGAATGAGTGTGATTCAAAAGAGTGGGTTGATCAATGGTGTGCTAGAACTTTAAGCCCACTTGAGACGTATCAACTTCTAGGAGCACTACAGCTCATGCAGATGAAATCATTAGTTGAATTTGACCATATTTTAGATCTAGTTGAACTTGGTATTCTATAGATGTGTTAATAAAAATTAATATATTTTAGATTATGATGTAATTTTTGTATCATTTATTGAGTTAATATTTTTGTGCAATTTAATGCATGGCATATTTATGAGTTTTTTTTGGATGAAGATAATAATGAAGGAATATATTATTTATTTTGTTTTGTTGAGACAAAAAAGAAATTGACAACCCTTTTCATAGATGGAAAAAATATTGAGTATCCTATGGGATCAGTGGTTGTTATTGGAAGATGGCTTAGAAGGTACCTAATGAAGAAGTTTGATTCATGGTTGTTCGAGGACTTTAACACACATAAGAAACTTATTCATTACTCTATCCTTATTGTGGCATCGAATGTTCAATTGATCAAATATGGGGATAGACCGTTGATTAAGAACTTGTGGAAAGTTTGAGTCTGACCATGAAGCAATACTTGACATCATAAAGAGTACAATAAGTCCATGCATAGTTCATTGGATTAAATTGGTGGAATGACACAACAATATGTTATGTACACTTCTTATGTTTTGTGATTTGAGTATATTTTTCATTTTTTTTTTTTTATATTTGTAGTAGTGTTCTTAATGTAGGTTAGTGGTGCCAAACAAGCTTTCCACCTTCTCATGGTTGGTATTGTTAGCAAATAATTTTATATTCTTGAAGTGAAGAGAAGCTTTAAAAACTAACAATAAATTAGTATACCCTTATTTCACCTTCTATAAGTTTGAAGTTATTGCTTACCTTCATTTCACCTTATATATGTTTGACATTATATCTTTAGAGAGAGAGAGAGAGAGAGTTTCTTGGCATGATTTACATATCCTCATTTCACTTTTTATATGGTTTCCATGCTTTGCATATCCTCATTTTACCTTCTATACATAATTTACCATGCTTTTCTTATTCTCATTTTTCATCACTTGTCTACTAGTTATATGTTGAAAAACCTCTTGTTGTCACTAAGTCATCATTTTAACTTGAGATTATATTGACTTGTCACATTCTAAGTGTCCCTGCATATAAATATATCTTCAAACATAGATATTTTCTTTCCACCACATTTTCCTCCATTTTTTCACATCCTATGCACATTCATTTTGAATCCTCTAGTTTGTCTTCCTTCTCATTCATACAACTTACCTTTCCATACCTTGCCTTCCCATAAAAAAGCCAAACACAATCGCTTATGCTATGAGCTTGGTTGATAATGTTAGTGTAGGTTTTTTATTCCTTATCATAAGTTTTTTTCTACATGTTTACTTAAGCTTTCTTAGGTTAATAAAGTGGGTTAATTAGATGAGTGGATTATGAGGTGTCGCAATACTACAAGGGAGCAACCATTATCTATCTTGGAAGATACTTTTCTATCTTTAGACCGATAGATGGTTGCTTCCTATTGGTTGATGTTGCCACCTCTACCCTCTCTCCTTTCTATATAAACTCACTAACTAGCTTGTATTTTTTTGATATTGGAGATAGTTAGCTAATGTTATTTTAGCGTTTGAGAATTTCACATTAGTCTCTTGGTATTGTTGTTATGTTGTTTTAATTGATTTTGCATTCATAGTACTTGTTTCTAACTCTTTCAATTGATTCTGGGTTATAATCTAATTTACGGATTCTAACATAGTATCAGAGTTAGTTTTGTAAGGTTAGATTCTTTGTAGAGATCTTGCAAAATCTCATATGCTCTTCTCTTGTGTTTTTGAATGATCTAGATAATTAGAAAGGATTTATGAACATCCAGTAATATTGTTTTTGCATGTATGAGATTTAGGTGATTGCAGCATCTTCAGGTAGTTTGGCAAAATTCTTGATTGTTCCATTACATCCGAGAGGCTCTTAAAAGTTATTTTTGGCTTTCGTTTCACTCATTTTGAAGATCATTGGCCATACTTGCAAACAAGGGTTTTGAAGCTCAAATCTGACAATCAGCTTTCATATTTTATCTTTTAATCAATCCCGCAGGTTGCAACATGCCTTTGCTTGTCTTAGGTGGCCGATTCAACCTTTACATGCCACTTTTTTGTTGCTGGGGTCATTTTTTGTTGCTAAAGGTGTTTTTTTACATTAGATTCACATCTTTACATCAGAAAGAAAAACACCTTCTGGGTTTGTTTACAACATCAAAAACCCATCTAGGTATCTGATTGTTTTGCATACAACTTATATATTTTGTAAAAAGTAAATCAAAAAGTTTTAGTAGACCTCCTCTCCATTGATAGTTGCAGATTTGAAGGCAGTTTTCAAATGCTCCGTTCTAACTCATACTGGCTCCATTTCTCAAGAATTGTTTTTTTTATTTAGGCTATTTTTTCATGCTTTTTACACTAGTGTAGATGTGTTTTGATTTTGATGCATAGAACTTCTAGAAATTGTAGATTCTTACTCATGACATTACACAATTCTCATTTTGCGAACTTTGAAGAAGCATAACTTTTGCATACAACCTTGGATCGAGGTGATTCTTTTTTTGAAAATGCATGTATTTTCATGTACTTTGTAGTGGTTCTATGTATTTCACTTGGTATTGTGCCAAAGTTATATTTTTAGCATATGCTCTTTTTGAAGATTTGTAATAGCATTGAGATCAAGTCGACTTAGTATTTCTTGTTGGTGGAAATTATAATTGCACTAAATATAAAGTGCCAAATCATATTTTCTTGAGGGATTCTTTGATTGAGTGAAAAGGGGGGTGTCTTGTGTGTTATTTCTTTCCTATACAATAAAAACAACAATCTATTTCTACAATTAAGATGGATCAATTAGCAATGCATGTTCTAACACCCTACAACTACTATGAGTGGAAGTCCAAGATGACTATCCAACTTAAGAAGTTACGACTATTTAGAGTAACTATGGGTTTAGAAACTAAACCAACCTTAATTGCAGAAAGGCCTAAATTTCATAATAGGATAGATGAAGCTTTTGAAACTCTATGCATGTCTGTATCTCATGATCTTCTTTTTCATGTTGAATCTGCTACAACACCAAATGATGTATGGACTACTTTGGAAAATCTCTTTGGTAAACAAGATGAATTAAGGGGACATTAATTGGAGAATGAGCTAATAGGGTTAAATCCATGTAATTTTGATACAATACAAGACTTTTTCACAAAGCTAAAGGCCATTATATTGTAGTTAAAACAACTATGTGGGATTAATAAGAAAGACACAATTGATCTTAAGTATTCTTTCTAAGCTTTGTCCTAACTACTCAATGTTTGTTTCTACATTTTATGTCAGTAAAAGTGCTCTTGGGGCTACCTACAAAATGCATTCTTTAGATTTATTTTCTACTAAACTCACTAAAGAATAGGATAAATTGGTTCACATGGGCACTATTAAGCCTTCTAAGTCTCATGCCTTGGTTGCAAATCAAGGCACTAAAGATTAGAAAGGCAATGGCAAGAAAAATAAGAAACAAAAGGATCAAGGAGAGAATAAACAAGGTCCAAAACAAGTTGCAACCAATGCAGCTCTTGAATCTTCCTCTAAAGACAACAAGTCTAAAAAGGAGAAGACAAAGTGTACCTTTTGTAATAAACCTAGTCACAATGAGCATAAGTGTTTAAAAAAACAAATAGCTCATCTTACTTATCTTCTTGAGAAGAATAATATCAAAGTGCTAGATTTAGCTAAGAAAGATTCTTTAGAATCTTCAAAGGACATGAAAAATAATAAGCGGAAGGGAAAGGCCCTTGTTACAGTTGCTTTACCACCAGATAGTTGGGTAATTGATTCAAGTTCTTCTCACCACATGACCAATACAAAGGAAAGTTTCTCATCCTTGGAGTCATGTTCTGTGTCTGATATTCTTATGGGTAACGATACATGAGAAGAAGTTCTTGGGAGAGAGTTTGTTAATGTTGGTGATGGGACATTCCATGATGTTATTTGTGTGCCTTCTTTGTCAAATAATCTCCTATCTATCTACTAGATCACCCATACAAGTTCTAAAAAGAGAGTCAAATTCACACTAGATACAGTGGTCATAAGTGATCTACACAATGGGTCTACAGTTGTTGTAGGAAAGGTTGATAACCATTCACGACTCTATCACTTTCTTATTTTGTTCCTAATTCTCCTTCACTTGCATTACTCACTCACTTAGATGAGTTGAGTCATTTGTGGCATCAATGGTTTGGCCACTTGAACTATCACTACTTATAGTAGCTTAGTTAGCATGGCTTGGTTATAGGGTTGCCTTCTATTCAATTTTCTGATGGAGTTTGTCAAGGATGCATTCTTGGCAAGCATCCTTAAGAAAATTTTAATAAAGGCAAAGCATGGAGAGCCACACAGTGATTTGGCTGGTCCATTTCAACATCCTTCATTCAGAAGAGCTAGATATGCATTGACCTTCATTGATGATCTTTCCTGATACACTTTTGTATACTTTCTCAAACAAAAATTTGAAGTCTTTGAGTCTTTTTAGGACTTCAAAGCTTTTGTAGAGAAATAATCTAGGAAGGTTGTCAATATTTTGTGCACTGATAATGGCGAGGAATATGTCAACTAGAGGTTTAAGCAGTTTTGTGCCTCATAGGGCATTGATCTTCAATACATAGTTCCCTATAGTCCACAGGAAAATGGAGTTGCAAAACAAAAGAAGCAGTCATTGAAGGAAATGACCAATTGCATGAATCACTCCAAATAATTGGCACCTCAGTATTGAGTAGAAGCCATCAACTATGCGTGTTATATCCAAAACTGGGTTCCTCACTAAGATGTGAAGGGGCTAAATCCTTTCCAAGCTTGGACTAGTTGGAAACCCACAGTCAAGCACCATCGAGTGTTTGGGTCTCCCGCATGGGCCCACATTCTGATAGAGAAAAGCAAGGCTATGGATCCACAAAGTATGCCTTGCATATTTGTTGGGTATCCAGATGGTGTCAAAGGCTACATGCTACTCCACCCTACCACACATGAGCTCTTCATTGAGAGGAGTATTTGTTTTGAGGATACTTCTACCACTTCTCTATCCTTCATTCCCATGGAGACACTACGACTACATGATGATAGTTCTTCTGAAGATCTTAATCCTCCTAATCCCAATGTACAGTCTTCTTCCTCCACTTCAGATGTCGATGATGAGGATTCATATTCCTCCTCTCTTAGTCATCATTCAGAGGATGTTGATTCTGCTCTAGATTCTCCTAATTCTCCTACCATTGGGCCTCTTTGGGCTTGTCAGACTTTGGAGTCAGTAGGTGATTGGGTTGGTGATCCTTCATATGAGAGAAGAACAAGGTCATAGTTTGATAAGGCTCCTCATCTCTTCTTTGCTTCATCTTTTGATCCATAGTCTTTCAGAGAAGCTTCTGGGGTCCCCGAGTGGGATATTGCTATGCAGGAAGAGTTTAGTTCCTTGGAAGGGAACCACATACGGGATTTAGTCCCACTTCATAAGGAAAGAAAACTTGTATGATGCAAGTGGATCTATCAGAAAAAATTTGTTGTAGATGGGTTGGTTGATAAACACAAGCCTTACGTGGTTACAAAAGGATTCTCCCATGTTCCTGGGATTGACTACTCTGAGACTTTTGTACTAGTTTCTAAGATGACTTCAATCTGACTTGTCCTTGCCATTGTTGTAGCCCATCACTAGGAAGTTCATTAGATGGATGTGAAGAGTGATTTTTTTCATGGTAACCTTCAAGAGGAGATATATATGGAGTAGCCACAGGGGTTCGTCCAAGATCCTTCACTTGTCTACCAACTTTAGAAGTCTCTTTATGGCCTTAAACAAGCCCATCAAGCTTGGTATGCCAAGATGGACTCGTTCCTTCTATCAGTTGGGTTCACTTGGTGCCATTCTGATCTAGACATCTACATTTTGAAGCAAGATGATACTCTCACTTTCCTTGTTCTCTATGTTGATGACTTGTTGACCATGGGGAGTCACTCATCTCACATCAAGGTAGTCAAAACTACCCTTCATGATCATTTTTAGATGTCATACTTAGGACTACTACACTACTTCTTAGGGTTTGAGATCACTCAGTCACCTTCTGGTATCTTCATTGGACAACCCAAGTATGCACTTGATATGCTCTCCTGATTTCGGATGGATGATTGTAAGCCTGCACTGACTCCATTTTTGTCAGGGGTCAAACTTGAGGCTTCTTGTTCTTCACCTTTGGTGGATGTTAACTTGTATCACCAATTGGTTAGGAGTCTTATATATTTGACTCACATGAGGCCTGATATTTCATATGTCATGGGCCTAGTCTCTAGGTTCATGCAGGAGCCACATGAGCTACTATTAAGTGTGAAAAAGATGAATGATGAAGACTAGCATGCACACTAGATCAAACCCTCTTTCACATTAACATTCAAGGACAAAACTAAGCCAAATCATTACCATATGGAGGTGGACTTAGCTATAGATTTTGTACTCAAGAGTGCTATGGAAAGATCTGATTTAATCAAGCCTTTTATCAAACCCTAGGTCAACTAATGCACAAAACCATAGATTTTCAAAGATTTGATTATAATAGGAGATGTACAATAGATATTTAGAAACTAATTTCACAAGAATGATCAGAGATATTAGAAGCTATATCCTAGAAGCGAGAAAGTCAAAGGACTATTTCAAAGACACCCATGTCCTCAATTGTGGAATTTCTAGAAACTGTAAACTAGAGAAATGATGTACAGACTACCTTGATTCTAGATCTGGAATGATCTAATGTAGAAAGATAGTTTCAAAAGTGCCCAAGTCTTATGTAGAGGAATATTCTAAAAATGCTTTCAGATCTTGAAACCCTTTTCATTACTCAGTCTTCCTATGTCTTCACTTTTTTGGATCCCACACCTATAACCTACACACAAAAAGAAAAAGGGTTTCTGGGTTATTGTATTTAGGGGCTTGCCTTAGTCAAATCCTGAGATAGCATTCAAGCTTCCCAACACTATTGTTTGATAGAGAGTGGATGCCCTAGTAGGGGAGATGCTAAACATAAACCAATATGATGAAATCAAATGATGATGAACACAAATGATATCACCTATGTGATGAAACCCTTAGGAGGATGAATGGCCTTCAACTCATAAGGAGAGATAGATGATAACTTCCAAAAACCTGTAACAACACACAATAACAATACAAACATGCTCTAGAATCACAATGAGTGCTTTGAAATGCTCTTCACCCCAATGATTTAAGTTAGTTATCTCTATCTAGGTTACAAATGAATTCAAAAACACAATTATATGCTTTCCCTCTAACATTCATAAAATTAACCAAAAGAGCCAACAAGAAGAAACCCTTTTAAAGGTCTTATGCCGACATGCATTTAAATTTTCCCTAACCAATCAGGGAGGATGCCCAAGTCCCAAGGCACTTTTTTGGTCTAGGGTAAGGTAAAGTATCTTTCCCTAGTTCCCAATTTGCATTGGTTTTGGGGGATTTTGTACCTGGATGAATATTTAGAATGTACAATGTAATCACTGGGACCTAGAAGCTAAACATGGAGGTAAAAAGGCATGTGTCCACTTTTTATTGCATAACACTTAGCCCCCACTTTAATGTGTGTATGATATTAAGATCAGCACATGCATTAAAGTACAGTTGATGCATATCAAACACATCAAAAACTAGAGTGAAGACACACCCTAAGTTTGAAGGATGATTTCTAGCCCCCAAGCATAGGCAAACATAAGAAGGCTCTTGACAGCCATGCAAAACATAAAAAATATAGTAAGGAAGCTCACAATATGCAGAGAAGATAGTGAAGCACACAATACAGGGAGAAGACATGAATACAGTCACACAATACATAGAGAAGACATGATTAAACAATTATATATAACCCTAACTAGGAAATGGGGGAAGCTCATCACTATGTGCCACCATAAAAGGCACACAAAACACATAGCATGGGGGGAGCTCAACACTATGCACCTTTAAACCACTAAAAACACACAAGATACACAAGGAAGATATGGAAAACACACATACTACACAAGCATCATATAGTATGTCATTGACACACTATACATCTTATACATAAAAAACATGGGCGATAGGGAGGAGCTCATCACTACACTCCACTATCTAAGACACACCAAACACACTTGTCAATTGACTTATGTTATGACAACCACCAAAGACATGCTTAAGGGTGAATAACTCAAGACCCAACCCTGCCTCTATAAAGGACTTTCAAAAGGATGTGCAACCACTCAAGGGAGGACATAATCCTACCTTCCATAGAAGGGCTTTCAAAATGCAACCCCACCACCATCCATAGATGCCTTATGGTGAAAATGAAGTATGTACAAAGTATACAACCCCACATGCATCACACAAACACCTTACAGTGAAAAGGATGTATATGCAAAACAAAACAAAGTACAAAACCCCACTTGCATCCGTAAATGCCTTACAATGAAAAGGAAGCATACAAAAAATGCTTTATCAATATTATCTAAAAGTATCAAGCATTTACCACAATATATGCCCCCATCGTAAAGTGGTTGATCTTGCTTGCTGGTATCAAGCACATTTAAGGTAAAGTTGAAAAACACACAAGGGAACAAGAGCTTTCGCAAAGCCCATGCCCCAAAGTGACATGTGCTAACAATCACCAAATGTTCCCAACAATCACACATGTTAGTATCAAATTCTAATCATCAACAATATTCATGCATAGAAATAAGGTAACATACCACATAAACAAACCAAGGCTACACTTACGGGTTCAGAACTGAGTATAACCATTAGGTTATACTTTAGGTATCTCAAAATAGAGAGTAGCAACAAGGTGAGATACAAAACAATCTAAAATGCATAGAAGCATATTTAGAGTATTGCAAAGGTTTGTTACAATAAATATCACAACACGAGGTGATTCTACTAGTCAAGCATCAATAACATATCAACCCCATCTTCATACATGAACTAGGCCCATTTTATTCTTGTTGTAGGGACACATGGTCCTTATTAGTATTTATTTGGTTCAGTCATCCATCAACTAGTAGAGAAAACATGAAAAATGAGAGAGGAGGCAAAAGTGACTTAGGTTCACAATGTGGGAAAATGCCCGAAGGATATCTTTCACAATGTTATGCCCCCAAGGCACCACACACAACAATTAAAATAAGAGAGAGAAGAGTAGAAGAATAGAGAAACACATAGAAGAAGTGTCACAATGGAGGTAGTCTCCTTGTATCCTTAACCTTACAACAATATCGATGGTCATCTATGTAGACCTAAACAACATTTAACACAACATGGGGGAAACACAACACAACAATGTATACATATATAAATATCTATTTAGAGGGGGCCAAAATTGCGAGAATCTTAGAGAGGTGCTCCATCAAGTGTGGTAAAATGTGTGAGGAACTCATACCTATTTGATGTTTATTTCCAAAATGGTCACACAGTGCTTATTTCTCAAGACCTTGTATGTCTAAAATCTTTTGATGCTTACGGGGAGGGAATCATTACCTTTTTCCATGGATGATTCACGCCTTTCTTGTTTCCTTTCTTATTCTTCTTTTCTTGATGAATGGGCCTTTCATGATGAAATGGGATGCTTTTCATCGTCACAACTTTCTCCTGCTTCAATTGATTACATATAGGCTATTCCATTTGTGTATCTTGTGCATTTTGGTTATCTCTCGATCCATAAAGGGATAACAGAGGAGGAACCTCAGCATAGATATATATTTTTGTTATGGGTGAGGTAGATCTTCATTTACCGTCTTATCTACTTCTATCATGCCAATTAGCTCATCATAGTCGAGATAGTCATCTTCAATCTCTATTGTATTTGTTCTACCATGTTATTATGTTTAGGAAAAGGATCTATGAATATTTGTAGATTTTGATTCAAAGGAGATACCAACTTATTTCCATTATCATTTACACTGGTAACCTGTATCACGTTAGAATCGATGAGGTCTTGAATTTTATGTTTAAGATGCCTACATCTTTCGGTATCATGTCCCACTGAGCAGTGATAGTGACAATAGGCATTTTCATCAAAAGAAGGTCCTTCCATCTTACTATTATCTAATGGATGAGAAGGAGGAAGCTTCAAAATATTGTTGTTCATTACTTGAGTCATTATCAAGTGAAGAGAATTTGATAATGGAGTGAATTTTCTCTGTTGCTGCTTGAAATGAAATGGTGTTTGATTAGGCTTTGTAATAGAGGACACTTGTGATTGAAAATTGTTTGAATGTTGCCCATTGATCTTAATGAAATTCTTGTCTTAAATGAATTTTGAGATGTTCCAACTGTGGATTGACCAACAGGGGCCGATGAGATATGATTCTCATAGTGACTAGCTGAAAGTTGGTAATCTCAGAGAGTTGTGCATAGATGTTGGAAAGAACTATACTTCAAAAATATCTTGTCACATATGTTTGGTTGTAGATTCATAATGAATACTTTTTGAACATCCTCATCTATAATTAGATATTGTATTTACACAAATAGAGCTTGATATCAACAAATGAATTCTGTTAATTTCTCTTTCAGACCTTGTTTATAATGCACCCAATCAATCAATGAGATAGTAGGTCCAATGTTTGATTGGAAGTGTTGCAAGAATTGATCAACTATTTGTGAGAAGAAATTTATTGAATTAGGAGGTCGAGAGAAAAACTATTCCAAAGCCATATCTTTGAGAAATCGGGGAAAGAGTTTTGCTAACAATGCCTCATGAAAGAAGAAATCACTACACATCACTATGAATGTTACCACATGAGTATTAGGATCACCTTTACGACTGTACTTTTCAAAGCGAGGAGTCTCAAATTTATTAGGCATTTGAGCTCTTAGGATTGTATAAGTTATTGACAAGGTAGGTTGAGAGAAAGCATTAGTCAAATTTGTCACTTTTTGCTGCAAGGATGACATACTATGCAAAATCTAGTTTAGAAGAACATCATTAGATGATGTATCTTGTAGTTTGAGACAAGTGCATTTGATGCTACAGTCGTAAAATTGAAAGGTGGTTGGTAATACGTGGAGGTGATGGGTGGTTGAGAATATTTATTAATGGGTATGGATCATACAGGAGGTACCAAGTTTTGATAATTGAATAGAACAACTTTGTAATTGTTTCTAGTAGATGTTCTAATGAAGGGGGTAAATCATAAAACACACAACAACAAAAATGGAACACAGAAAATAGAATATTTATTTATTGATCTGGGAAACTCATTACATTACAGAAGCTCAATTACAATCAGAGGAATCAATCCTCCATAGGCTACAACACATTACAACTACACATCACCAGGCTCTAGAATCTTCTGCCTTTTGTAACCCCAAATCAGCTAGGGTTTCTATTTTCCCACCTATTCTTGACTCTACACTTTCCCCCTTATCTCTACTAATGCCCAGGGTTCCCACAATAGTCATAAATAGCACTTTTTGGCACCCTCTTGCTAAATTTTGAAATTTGCAACTCCCTCCAAAAGTAGGTCAACTTCTGGGAAGCATAACTTTTGATCCGGGTGTTTGATTGACGAACTGTTTTAAGCGCCGAAAAGATCGCAATGTGAACTATCATGCAAAAAATTTGTAAATGGATTTCCATCAACATTTCAAGATGTTATGGGATGTTTTAGTACCTCATATCTCATTTCAAAGATTTTCAGGGGTTTTTTAGAAAACAAAAACTTTAATATTTTTCAGCTCACAAATTATCTTTACTTGATTCCTTCGCCAAAGGTTTTATATTTCAGTTATGAATATTTTTGTAAGTTTTCACTACAATCCATGCCCAAATGTAAACTTTCCTAAAATGACAATTAAACTTTCCAAAACTAGCAGTTTGCTATTTTTAGCAGTTTGGAAAAAACTGAAAGTCCTACATCATTATTCAGAAGATTATGGAACTAGAAACACTAATTATGGATAGAAATGAAAACAAATGCAATTATTTTGAATCAACTTCTTTTTGGGTGATGCAAGATTGCCCTTACACCACTAGATGCTCCTACATCAGACACCCAGGGTAATTTGAGAAGTGACCCTGTCACATCTTAGGTGTTTGTTTGAGGAAAACCCAAACGGTCAACCTCTGCCTTAGACAACCAAGAAGAATCTTCAATAGGCCTTCCTTTCCATATCACCAGATATTCTTCATATTGCCTGTTCTGAGTACTTCTTCCCACACGGCTACCCAAGATCTCTTCTATTTCCTCTGTTGAAGTAGATGCTAGAATATTCAACTATTCTTCTGTTGGTGCGTCCTCTGTGCCACCTTCATGATATTCTATTAAATCAGCAATGTTGAACACAGGGGAAATATTGATCCCACTCGACATCTCTACCTCATATGCATTTCTTGAATCATGCTTCTTCAGGATTCTGCATAGTCCAAATTTCTTCATTTTCAACTTATAGTATGTTCTAATTGGGAACCTTTCTTTTCTCAAGTGAACCATGACTTCATCTCCTACCTAGAACTCCTTATATCTCCTCTTCTTATCTGCCTTAGCCTTATATTAAATATTCATCTTATTAATGTGCTTTCTCACCTCTTCATGTAAATTCTTCAAATGTTCTACAAAGTCTTCAGCTTCAACACTTGTCTTTTCACCTTTGTCCAGCTTCCTTAAATCAGAAACATTTCTTTGGCTATTGCCATATACAATCTAGAATGGTGATTTACCAGTACTCCTATTGATAGAATTGTTGTAAGCAAATTCTGCCTATGGTAAAATCAAATCACATCCCTTGGGCTTATCTCCTACTAAGCATCATAGAAGGTTACCCAAACTCCTATTCACAACTTCCATCTGTCCATCAGTCTGTGGATGGTGTGCAGAACTAAACTTCAAATCTATTTTCAACTTCTTCCATAATGTCCTCCAGAAATAACCAACAAACTTGGTATCTCAATCTGAAACTATGCTCTTTGGTAGACCATGTAATCTTAGCACCTCTCTGAAAAATAACTCTACAACATGAACATCATCATTAGTCTTCTTGCAAGGAATATAATGTGCCATCTTCGAGAATCTGTCCACCACCACAAAAATGAAATCATGTCCTCGCTATGTCCTTGCTAAACCAAGAACAAAATCCATACTAATATGATCCCATGGCTTCTCAGATATAGGTAATGGCTGATACAACCCTATATTTTGACTTGTTCCTTTTGCCTTCTAACACACTCTGCAACTCTGCACAAATTTCCTCACATCCTGCTGCAACTGTGGCCAATAATAATTTTCACCAACAATAGCAATGGTCTTATCTCAACCAAAGTGTCCATCCAATCCTCCACTATGCTTCTCCTTAATCAGGTTCTCTCTCATGGAACTCCTCAGAATGCACAACTGGCTTCCTCTAAACAACATGCCATCTTAGATTATGAAATCCAACCATTTTGTCCTATCCAAAGTAACAGGCTCCAAACAAGCTTTCCAAGCCTCTGTAAAATTTGGATCTTCAGGACACAAACTCTTGAGCTCATCGAACCTAACAACCTCTATCTTCATTTTCGTCAACAAATTTTGCCTTCTGCTCAAGGCATATGCAACTCGGTTGGACTTCCCACTCTTGTGCTTCAAAATAAAAGTATAACTCTACAAAAACTCAACCCATTTTAAGTGCCTCTGGTTCAACTTTCCTTGACTATTAAGATATTGTAAAGCCTGATGATTAGTATATAAAACAAACTCTTTTGGTAACAAATAATGTCTCCATTTCTTCAAAGCTTGAACTATAGCATAAAATTCCTAATCATAAACAAAATACTTTTTCTTGGCATCATTAAGCTTCTCACTAAAATAGGCATTGGTCTTACCTTCTTGACTCAAAATAGCTCCTATAGTACTACCACTAGCATCACAATCTACCTGAAATACCTTATTGAAATCCAGAAGTGCCAAAACAAGTTGCTCTGTGACTTTCTTCTTCAATGTATCAAAGCTTTTGTTTGCTCCTTTAGTCCATCTAAACTCTTTTCTATCCCCTCTCATTGTCTCAATCAAGGGTGCACAAATGCTACTAAAATTTCTGATAAACTTTCTATAAAAACTTGCCAAACCATGAAAATATCATGCCTCTATAGCACTCGTTGGTGTAGGCCATTCAATGATAGCCCTTACTTTTTCTAGTTCCATCGTAAGACCTTCCTCTAAAACAACAAATCCCAGGTATGCCAATTCCTTCTTTGTAAAACTACATTTCTTCAAATTAATCAACAACTTTTCCTCCCTCAGCTTCTCTAAAACTCTTCTAATATGCATCAGATGCTCATCCCAAGTCTTACTAAAAATCAAAATATCATCCAAATAAACAATAACAAAACTTCCCAAAAATTATTTCAGTACCTCGTTCATGAGCTGCATGAATGTGCTTGGTGCATTGGTTAGCCCAAATGGCATGACTAACCATTCATACAAACCCTCCTTTGTTTTGAAGGCTGTATTCCATACATCTCCTTATCTGATTCGGATTTGGTGATACCCACTCTTCAAGTCAATCTTCATGAAGTACTTGGCTCCACTCAAACAATCCATTATGTCATCCATTCTTGGCAATGGAAACCTGTACTTGATTGTGATCTTATTTATGGCTCGAGAATCTTTACACATTGTCCACTCTCCATCTTTCTTTAGTACTAGTATTGTAGGTACCGTACATGGACTCAAGCCCTCCCTTATTAGTCCCTTAACAACTCATGAACTTGTATGTTCAACTCTTCATTCTCTGCTAGAGTCATTCTATGGGCTGCCTTATTTGGCAAACTAGCTCCTGGTATCAAATCCATTTGATGACTTATCTTCCTCACTAGTGGTAAAACTTCTGGTACATTATCAGAGATAATGTCCTAAAATTCTTCCAACATATCTGAAACTACTACTGGTACATCTTCACATTTTTCTTGACTAATCTTAGGAATCAATGTAAAGCAATGACGCTCATGCTTCATAACCTCCAAAAATTTCCTATCATCTACCAAGCAAATTTTGGCAGTACTACATACCTTTTCTTCCACCTCCTTCAAGGGCTTCAACTTATGATGAACTCCATCCTTTGTTAGGGAATATGTGTTTGCACGGCCATCATGGACACCACTCCTATCATACTACCACGGCCTCCCCAACAACCTATGACATGCATCCATTGGTATGATATCACACAACACCTCATCATGGTAGTCCCCAATCTTGAACTTCACTAGACACTGCTCATTGATCAAAGCTCTGTGGTCCTTATGCAACCATGTAATCTGATATGGATGTGGATGCTTTCTTCTTGTCAACTTCAACTTCTCAACCATCTCCTCTAAAACAAGATTGTCAGTGTTTCCACTGTCAATAATAACATCACAACACTTACCTTCACATTTGCACCTTGTGTGGAATAAACTCTTCCTCTGATTGGGTTCTTTCTTCTCATTCAACAAAGTTCTTCTGACAAATCAAGTTTCTCCCCTTTCAGCATCTTTAGAATGCTCAGATTGTGCATCTTCATCTACATGTGTAACTCGTGCATTACTTTCAGGTCTTCTATTTGTCCTTCTTTGATGTTGTGGACACTCGTATGCTCAATGCCCTTCTTCTCCACATTGGAAACAGGTTCCTTTAAAGCTTCCTCTTCCAAGAACTTACCCAAGTCTACCTCTTCCTCTTCATCTTTTCTCACCATTATTTTGGTCACAAGGGTAGTAGGTATTATCTCCTCTCTGAACTGACTAGTGCCAGATTCTTCACCTTTTTTTTGATCTTCATTATGGCATCCATAGGGTCTTCCACTAGTCCTTCCACCTTGACATCTTCCCCTTTGCTTTTTGTCGAATCTTTTATTCAGCTTCTCTTCCACCTTCAGGGAAAACTGGTACGCATCTTCTATGGTGGTCATTCTGACCAGGCTCAGCTCCTATTGAATACTTGGCCTCAACCCATTAATGTAATGGGCTACCTTCTCCTTGTTGGCCTCTGCATGACCTATCCTAATAGTAATTTTATAAAACTCTTTTGTATACTCCTTAACAAACTTGTTACCTTGCTTCAATCCTTGCAGCTTCTTCAGCAACTCTATCTCATAGTCCACAGGAATGAACTACTTCTTCAGTTTCTCCACCATCTGATCCCATCTAGTGATATTTTATTTTCCTCTTCTATTCTTCTCTAATTGGAACTCCTTCCACCAAATATTGGCGTGGCCCTTCAACTTTGTTTTTGCAAACTTAACCTAATCTGGGTCCTCCACATCTTCAAACTCGAAATACTCCTCCATGTCATTGATCCAATCAATAAGTTGTTATGGATTCAAATCTCTAGAATATGTAGAAACTTCAATCCTAGGCCTCTTTCCAATCTTTGAAATGGCCCTCAACAACCTAACTTCTATAGGATCTCTTGCAGCTTCTTGTTCTTCCTCAGATAGCTTTTCTTTAGCTTCATCTTCACTTTCTTCTCTTGTTCTTGGATCAAACCCTCTTCATAGCTCCTCTTGTAATGTAATGATTTGCCTTTGCAGGGCTCTAAAACCCTCTTCTATCAAAGCATTCCTCCCAATATGATTTATTCATGGAGGCATCTTGATTTCTGCAGCAAACCCACAACCTTAGGTCTTGGTGCAAACTGCCTCTCGGTTGGCGATCTATCTACGCACTCAAGAAACCTAGCTCTGATACCACTTGATGAAGGGGGTAAATCATAAAACACACAACAATAGAAATGGAACATAGAAAATAGAATATTTTTTTATTGATCTGGGCAACTCATTACATTACAGAAGCTCAATTACAATTAGAGGAATCAATCCTCCATAGGTTACAACACATTATAGCTACACATCACCAGGCTCTGGAATCTTTTGCCTTCTGTAACCGCAAATCAGCTAGGGTTTCTATTTTTCCCAACTATTCTTGACTCTAAACTTTCTCCATTATCTCTACTATTTCCCAGGGTTCCCAAAATAGTCTAAAATAGTACTTTTTGGTAGCCTCTAGCTAAATTTCAAAATTTGCAACTCCCTCCAAAAGTAGGTCAACTTTCAGGAAGCATAACTTTTGATCCGGGTATCCGATTAACAAACCGTTTTAAGTGCTAGAAAGATCATGATGTGAAATATCACATCAAAAATTTGTAATTGAATTTCCATCAATGTTTAAAGATGTTATGGCATGTTTTAGTGCCTCATATCTCGTTTCAAAAATTTTCAAGGGTTTTTCATAAAACAAAAAATTTAATATTGTTCAGTTCACAAATTATCTTTGTCTGATTCCTTTGGCAAAGGTTTTATATTTCAATTATGAATCTTTCTGCAAGTTTTCACTTCAATCCATTCACAAATTCAAACTTTCCTAAACTGACAATTAAACTTTCTGAAACTGGAAGTTTGCTATTTCTAGCAGTTTGGAAAAAACTAAAAGTCCTACATCATTATTCAAGAGATTATGGAACCAGAAACACTAATTATGGAAAGAAATGAAAACAACTGCAATTATTTTGAATCAACTTCTTTTTGGGTGATGCAATATTGTCCTTACACCACTAGATGCTCCTGCATCATGTTCTCATAATAGTGGTAGAATTACTACAAGCTTATGCATTAGTAGTGATAATTGATAGTGCAAAAGTTGATATTCCAGTAGTCGATATGGGTGTACCAATACTTGTGAGCTTATATACTTTGGTGGTGGCAAATTTTCTATGTTATTCATGTGGCTAGCCATTAGCATAACGTTATGATCCACTATGTGGGCTATTCCATTGATCATGTCAACACCTTCTTGTGCTTCTTGTAACAATCCTCTTATACCATCAACAACAGGTATCACTTCTTGAGCTAGATGTGTGCGTTCTATAATTTGTTGAAAATTAGCTAGTTGTTTTTCCAATTTCTTGATTTGTTCTTTAGGCACATGTGAAACTATATCAATCGCATCTTCAAAATCATGAAATGTTTGTTCTTCCATCATGTTGGTGTTTATGATATCTTGCAAAGATGTTGATTCACCCTTCATAAAGTAGTTGTGTAATGGATTTTCTAATGTTTGCATATCATTGCTATTCAAAGCACTAAAATCCATTAATCTACGACTTCTCCTTACAAATGTGTTTGTATTAGGGATGCAAATGCTTGGTGCTATGGGTTCACCAAAATGTTAAGTGAAAAAGATGAATGATGAAGACTAGCATGCACACTAGTTCAAACCCTCTTCCATAATAACATTCAAGGAAAAAACTAAGCCAAATCACTACCAGATGGAGGTGGACTTAGCTATAGATTTTGTACTCAATAGTGCTATGAAAATATCTAATTTAATAAAACCTTGTATCAAACCCTAGGTCAATAAATGCACAAAACCCTAAATTTGCAAAGATTTGATTATAATAGGAGATGTACAATAGATATTCAGAAACCAATTTCACAAGAATGGTTAGAGAGATATCAGAACATGTATCCCAGAAGCTGAAAAGTTGGAGGACTCTTTCACAGATGCCTATGTCCTCAACTATAGAATTTCTAGAAATTGTAAACTGGATAAATGATGTACAGACTGCCCTGATTCTAGATCTAGAATTATCTAATGCATACTTAGATAGTTTCAAAAGTACCCAAGTCTTTGTTGGCAAGAGACACTATATGGATTCATGGTTGTTGTCATTGATGGCAACAAAGGTCATCCCACATATCCGCAAGTTATGGAGTGTCTCTACCGGAAGTCAGAATGAAGATTGTTGTGGTCCGGTGAACAAGAACAGAGCATGTGGCAAGGTCTGACAGATTGGTCTGGATCTCTCAGAGGAAGTGTCTTGGTGTAGTGCAGATTTGGGGAAGTCAAGAGGACTACCTTGAGTAGTATATTCCAAGGATTTAGCCTCCGGTGATGAACAAAGAAAAAGATATGAATAGTTGAGTACCGGATTCCTGAGAGACAGTGAGAACAGAGGAAGAACTGACTGACAGAGTATCAGACTATTTTCCGGATGTGTTACTGTTGATGGTAAAGGTTGTGAAGGCATGAATCATGTTTGACCGACATGATTAATGATATCTACAAGTATATGCTTGATCCACATTGCTTGGTGAGCAAGGATTCAGCCGACAGAACAGAGTTTGTAAGAAACTAGACTGTTCCGGATGCCGACTAGAAAGGTGATGAAATTACTTGTGCGGATATATATAGAGGATGGATTTAGTTGTGAAGGGTGTAATTGTGTGATGGTGTATGCGAATAAGTGCAGAACAGAGCAGAAGTAGTAAGAAAGATCCGGTATGTGAAAGGATAGCAGAATAAAGAATAGAGGAAAGATGAAGTGTAGCAGATCAGTGTACTGAGCCTAACCGGAACTGAACTCCAGCATATATAGATGCTTCCAATCAGTTCAAGATTGTGATTCTTATCACTTTGTAGACAGTGTGTCTCCTTGTAGGCAGTGGGCCTCTTTGTGAGCAGTGTGCTCGGGCAGTGAGCCCTAATTGGCAAGTGCCATTTTGTAATTCCTTATTCTTCTAACAGAGAATAATCTTTGGGTTAATCACCCTGTGGTTTTCTCCCTTAATAGGGTTTCCACGTCAAAAAAATTGTGTCATGTGTTTTTCATTTGATGGTAATGTTTGTTTGTTTGATTCAATGCTGCATTGATTAATAAGAAAGTTCAAAAGAAGAAATAATTAGGATAACTGATTCACCCCCCCCTCTCAGTTATCAACAATTGATATCAGAGCAAGGTTCCTCCTAATAGAGCCTAACATCTTGAGGAAGATCTGGGAGTTCAAATGGATGCATATGGTTTAAGGGAGCAACTAAAGACTGCCCTTGAGGATCTTGAACAGTCAAATTCTGAAGTCAATGAATTAAAGGAAAGACTCAAACAGGCTGATGAATTCATGAGAGAATTAAAGGAGAAATTAAGTCTCTCTATGAAAAAGAGAAAGGAGCTGCTCCAACAATTGGCAAGACAAAGTGAAGAAAGCAATACAGATGAAGAATTGATTGAGAAAACCAAGTTATGTGAAAAGTTATCAAAAGAAGTCATTATGTTGAGACATGAAATGGAATCAGGAACTATAAAGTTTACTCAAGAGATTGAAGAAAAAAGAAAAGCTGAAGACAATCTAAGACAATCTCTTAAAGAGAAATCAGAAGAATGCCACCAGATGGACAGGATTATCAGACATCTTGAATCTGATCTTGAAGATGCCAAAGATAATGAAGAAAAACTTGAGGATCAAATTGTCTCTCTCAAAAGAGATCTTCAAACAGCAAATGAATATAAAGAAAAATTCAAGATAAGTTCTGCCCAACTTGAAGTACTTCTTGGAAGTCAAAAGAGGATAGATGACAAGTATGGTTTGGGATATGAGAAAGGAGAAAGCTCCGGATCCGGTCAAAAGAATTTTGGATCAGAAAATCCAAGGAATAGGCCTAGAAGACCTTCGGTAAGACAGCCCAATGCTCAAAGATATCCATCTTTCAATGGATACTGCCACAGCTGCAATCACTTTGGTCATAAAGCTAATCAGTGCAGAAAAAGGATGAATCAAACTAGTCCATCCTTCTCCGGACAGTGCTTTAACTGCAAAAGGTATGGACACAAGTCTCATGAATGCAGAAATATGCAAGTAAACAAATCATTCAATGGTAGATGTTTTACATGCAATAGAGTAGGTCATATGGCTAATCAATGCAGATCAAGAGGTTATCAGTCAAATATGCAAAGAAATGTTATTTGCCAAATCTGTAATAGGTCCGGTCATAGTGCAAAAGTCTGCAGAAGCAAGAATCAGGACAAAAGAGGTCTGGTATACAATCAGAATCAAGACAAGGGTAAACAAAAGATGAATGTGGATGAAGTTAGGAATTAGATGAACAAGATTTGGGTGAAGAAAAGTTCAGAGAATGTAGAGGTTGGATCCGCACCAGACTCTGGTGCTGATATTTCTTCCGGAAATTAAAAAGTGAGCTCTGGCTCAGGGGGAGACTTAAAGAAAATCCTATTCCCCCAGCCAATCAAGTGGTGCTGGATGTGACACAAGATGTAGAGTAAAGGGTTTGAAGATACCAGTCCTGAGATGATCCAGACAAGATTTTAGAGGTCCGCATGAAGATATAAAGAAGTTGTGATCGATCAAGTAAAGACCTATTCCGGGAGATGCTCCGGAATGACAGAGGACTACAAAAGGGTCTAGAGAGATCTTGAAGTACATTATTTTACTCTGCGGACTGGACAGAATGTTTGGGATGTTCTTGTAATGTGTCATCTCGATTTATCCATGATTGAAAGATCTGCATGATGTTCATAGATCAGGACTAATCCAGGATACTCCAAGCTATCCGGACAAGGCAAACCAGAATAATATAAGTGAAGCATTTATTGCAAACAGATATTAGGGTTTACGAAATGATATAAGGGATTTCTCATAAATCATTTGCTCATTATGCACTCAAGAAGAAGTGAAAAGTGGAGCTCTGCAACAAGACTCATCAAGCACACCGAAGATCTCCTGCCGAAGTCATTACATACAGAAATCAATCCAGCTACTCCGTGCAACCGAAGATGCAAAACGTATTTTTCACTTTCGATATCTTGCTACAAATCTTTTGAAGAAATGGCTACTCCAAATATAGTAAAAATCTCAGATAGGCCCCGACCTGAATTTAAGAAACATCCATACAAGTCATTGGAAGTAGATCCCTTAGGAGCATTTTCCAGTGTTCCTCATGGAGTTTTACACACAGAAGACATTAGGGTTTACATACATGCAATCATTGAGGAATTTGGGGAATTCAAATTGAGAGATCTCTATCACAAACAACTGATAGACAATGCTTTTGAGCTTAAACCAGAGTATAAGGGTATCCAGAAGAAACAATTTGATCAATTCATTCATTTCCCCTGCTTTGAAGAAGATGAATGGGTCCGGTATGTACTGAGCAGGATGCATGACAACTTCCTATGGCTGGATAGACCCTGCAAGATCACAAAAGAGACAATTAGAGCAGTAACTGGTCTATACTCTTTCGGAGGGATACCTATCCTCAAATCTGTCAAAAATAACATTGTAACTGAGGCCACCGGATCAAAATTTGATAAGAGGGCAATGACCATTGAAGATATTTCTGATCCGGATATCAAGTATGCGTCCATGATAATAGGATACAAGATCTATCACTCCAGCAGGGAGAATTCTGTATCTGGAACTGTAGTATATACTGCCTATGAAATGCTAAGGAAGAATGCAGAATATGATCTCTGCGAACTGCTCTTAAGCTAATTAATGGAAAATATATAGAAAATCAAGAAGGACAAGAAGAATTCCTTTAAGTATGGTACTGTTATATTATGTCTATTCTTCTACTTCATGAATGAGCTGCCCGGATCAAGTGGATGGGCATGGCAGAATGACAAACCTGTTGCAGTCCAAATAAGAGACTATCTACATGGGCTTGGGGACGCCAAAGCAAGAAATACAGCCCTATGGGGATACTTCAAAAACTTCCAAAGCATGATGCAAGCAAGAGAAAGAATTCCCCAGTCTCTTGTTGAAAAATACAAAGACTCAGTGTGCTTTATGGTGGACACTGATCAGTGCCTAATGGAGGCAGTGGAGCCAAGGACTGTCTGGTTCATGCCCATGGGGTATGAAGTGGATGAACAGATAGTGGAGCTGCATGTTCAACACATGCTAAGTCAGCCCAAAGATCCAAAGGCAAAAAGGTTTGGAACCTTTGAGGAGCTGAGTGTAAAGATCCATGTAGAACTCAGGGAACCTGAGATAAAGAGGAAGGTGAGAAAAGAAGTAGAGCACATTGCTCAAGGCCTAGGCATCTCAAAAGAGGCACTTGATGCCAGCCGGGAAAAGAGAAGAAAATCTGAGGAAGAAAAGAAAGAGGCAGAAAAGAAAAGTAAAGAAAGTGTTCCGGTTGAAACTTCCACCCGGACCAGATCATCAAAAAGATCTGCACCTCCCACAACCAAAAGTTCAAAACCAGAAGTCCAGGCATCTGGTAAAAGATCTAAGACAAAAGCCACAAGGGCTTATGAAAGCCAAAAGGATGAAGAGGAAACTAAGTCAGATGAGGGAGTAAAAGAAATAAAGAAGCAGAAGAAGAAAGGATCTGGGAAACCCTCCATAGGCCAAGACAAGGAAGAAATGGTAGAAGAATTTGCTGAAAAGCCCACTCTATCCCTAGACAGTGTAGTCAAATCAGTCACTGTGGATGGGAACCTTCAACCGGTGGCTAAATTTTATGATGACTACAACGAGGCAGATCAAAAGATCCCACAAGAAGCTATAATAAGGTACTTGAACATCTACAATAAAGCTTTTATTGAGATTATCTCTGAAATCCCTAAAAGCCTAGAAAAGGAATTAGAAATAAGAAAGAATAATGCTCAGGCAAAAGATCTTGAGATCTGGGAGCAGATAGCTATTCAGCTATATCCTCAAATTGATCCCAAGACAATGAACATAATATTCAAAGACTACAAAGATGAGTTCAGAAGTAAAGCTAGGATGAATCAACTCATGCTTGGTGAGACTGACAAGGTGGCCAAAGAGATAGAAGAGATCCTCCGGAAGGCCTTCAAAAGGTTCAATCTTCCTGTTGTAGAGGACTTAGGTGTAGAAACAGCTGTGGACTTGGAACCCTCTACTCTAGAAGAAGTGGCCTATGAATAGGCTAGCATCTCTCCTCCGGTTTCCCCTACAGTCTCTGGATCCAAAGAAGAAGAGAAATTACAGGAGAAGGAAGTAGTGGTGAAAGATAAAGAGGTTGACAGTACCAAGGGTGCAGAGAAAGAGAAGACTCCATCAGAGAAGACCATGACTAATAGTGGTAAGAATGTGGAAGGAGAGAAAATCCCAAAGGACAGTTCCAAGACTGCAGAAGAAAAGAAACATCTGTCTCCGGCAAGAGACACTGCACAAACTGTTCAACAATTTTTGAGCAAAGAAACAATAGAGATCAATGAACCGGAGCTACTACAAGGCCCATTCAACTTTGATTCCCTCTCTCTGGTGCAGACAATGAAGATAGCCTCATTTACAAATGCTAAGGCAAATGAAAAGCTCCTAAAGTCTCATATGGAAGACTGTGAGTTGATAGAGGCTGCTTCCGGAGTGCTTGAGAAGATTATGCCATCGGTCCAGATAGATCCGGCAGCCTCCTCTTCCGGTAATCTCAAAACCTTAGTCAGCAGTGTTAATACACATTTTGAATCTTTAGAAAAATCAACTGAAGAAAAGGTCCGGAAGGAGTTTTTGGATAAAAGGTTCTCCGAGGTTCAGGGTTTGATCATTAATGATAGGAGAAACATGAACATTGGGATAAAGAGCTTAGAAAATGCTCTTAAGGATGGCGGTGAAATATACAAATTTTTGTATCTCCTGGTCCAAGGTAACAGTGGACATTGAGAAGAAAATAAAAGCGCAAGAGGACACACTACTAAGCTTGTCTCAAAGTTTTGATCCTCTTTCTTCCTCTATAACAAATCAAGAATGTCAGAGTATTGCAGTCTTGAGTGAAATCAAGAAATTGGAGAAGGAAAGGAAAAATAGAATAAGCAGGTTGAGTGAGCTCAGGGGGTTAATTGTCCCTAAGCTAGAGGCCATGCATGAGGCCATAGCAGAAGCTCAAATCACAGCCTAGACAAGTGATCCGAAAGATCTAAAAAGGGCAGATGCATTTGCATTTTTTTTGAGTGGTCACATTTCAATTTTGGATAGAATGAAGCAAAGTTGGGCTACAGAACTGATCCAACTGAAGACATCTTTTGCATACATTCTTCAGTATATGTGAGTATGTAAATATGCGGCTATGTATAGAAAATTTTTGAAAATTTTGGTGTGCGGACCCTACCCTTTGCCATTGATGTCAAAGGGGGAGTGAGGAGTAGTGAAAAATGAGGAATCCAACTAAGGGGGAGTTCCAGAAATTGTATATAGAGCATCAGCCAAGGGGGAGCGTAGTATAAACACTTAGTCATTTTTCACTAAGTGTTGCCATCAATGCCAAAGGGGGAGATTGTTGGCAAGAGACACTATATGGATTCATGGTTGTTGTCATTGATGGCAACAAAGGTCATCCCACATATCCGCAAGTTATGGAGTGTCTCTACCGGAAGTCAGAATGAAGATTGTTGTGGTCCGGTGAACAAGAACAGAGCATGTGGCAAGGTCCGACAGATTGGTCTGGATCTCTCAGAGGAAGTGTCTTGGTGCAGTGCGGATTTGGGGAAGTCAAGAGGACTACCTTGAGTAGTATATTCCAAGGATTTAGCCTCCGGTGATGAACAAAGAAAAAGATATGAATAGTTGAGTACCGGATTCCTGAGAGACAGTGAGAACAGAGGAAGAACTGACTGACAGAGTATCAGACTATTTTCCGGATGTGTTACTGTTGATGGTAAAGGTTGTGAAGGCATGAATCATGTTTGGCTGACATGATTAATGATATCTACAAGTATATGCTTGATCCGCATTGCTTGGTGAGCAAGGATTCAGCTGACAGAATAGAGTTTGTAAGAAACTAGACTGTTCCGGATGCCGACTAGAAAGGTGATGAAATTACTTGTGCGGATATATATAGAGGATGGATTTAGTTGTGAAGGGTGTAATTGTGTGATGGTGTATGCGAATAAGTGCAGAACAGAGCAGAAGTAGTAAGAAAGATTCAGTATGTGAAAGGATAGCAGAATAAAGAACAGAGGAAAGATGAAGTGCAGCAGATCAGTGTACTGAGCCTAACCGGAACTGAACTCCAGCATATATAGATGCTTCCAATCAGTTCAAGACTGTGATTCTTATCACTTTGTAGACAGTGTGTCTCCTTGTAGGCAGTGGGCCTCTTTGTGAGCAGTGTGCTCGGGCAGTGAGCCCTAATTGGCAAGTGCCATTTTGTAATTCCTTATTCTTCTAACAGAGAATAATCTTTGGGTTAATCACCCCGTGGTTTTCTCCCTTAACAGGGTTTCCACGTCAAAAAAACTGTATCATGTGTTTTTCATTTCATGGTAATGTTTGTTTGTTTGATTCAATGCTGCATTGATTAATAAGAAAGTTCAAAAGAAGAAATAATTAGGATAACTGATTCACCCCCCCCCTCTCAGTTATCAACAGTCTTCCACAAAGGAATATTTTGAAAATGATTTCAAATCCTAAAACCCTTTTTGTTACTCAGTCTTCCTATGAATTCACTTTTCTAGATCTTGCACTTGTAACCTGCACATAAGAAGAAAAGGGGTTTGGGGGTTATGGTGTTTAGGGACTTGCCTTAGTCAAATCCCAGGATAGAATTCAAGTTTCTGAACACCGTTATTTGATAGAGAGTGCATGCCCTAGTAGGGAAAAGGCTAAACATAAACCAATATGATGAAATTAAATGATGATGAACACAAATGATATCACCTATGTGATGAAACCCTTAGAAGGATGAATGGTCTTCAAATCATAAGGAGAGATAGATGATAACTTTCAAAAACCTACAACACATAATAACAATACAAATTTTCTCTAGAATCATAATGAATGCTTTGTAATGCTCTTTACTCCAATGCTTTAAGTTATCTATCTCTATCTAGGTTATAAATGAATTAAAAAACACACTTATATATGCTTTCCTGCTAACATTCTTGAAATTAACCAAAAGAGCTGACAAGGAGAAACCCTTTTAAAGGTCTTATGCTAAAATGCATTTAAATTTCCCTGACTAATCAAGAAGGACTTGGGTGCAGGAACCCAAGTCCCAAGGTACCTTTTCGGTCTGGGGTAAGGTAAAGTATGGGCCCCTAGTTCCCAATTTGCATTGATTTCAGGGGATTTTGCACCAGGATGAATATTTATAATGTATAATGTAATCATGGGGACCTAGGAGCTAAACAAGGAGGTAAAAAGGCATGTGCCCACTTTTTACTCCATAACTACTACACTAGAAAGAAGCTAAGTAGGTTCTTCACTATGTACAGGGCACTCGTAGTTATGGGATTCATTATGTAGCAGGTGTGGATATTGACTTGGTGGGATACATAGATTCAGATTAGGTAGGTGATTCTTAGGATCGCAAGTCTACTTAAGGGTATTGCTTCTCTCTTGGTTGTAGTCTAATTTCTTGGATGAGCAAGAAGCAGTCTGCTATTGCTCTTTCATCTACAGAGGCTGAGTATCAAGGAGCAATTAATGCTACTACTGAGACCATTTGGCTTCAACACATTCTCACTAAGTTTGGCATTTCCTTTAGGAAGCCTACAATCATATTTTGTGACAACTAGAGTGCTATTCATATTTCTCACAATCTAATCCATCATCAATAGATCAAACATATTTAGAAATGTTGCAAGTATGTGCTAATCGGTGTTGTCATTGATGTCAACACGTTTGTGTTGTCATTGGTGTCAACACGTTTGTGTTGTCATTGGTGTCAACACGTTTGTGTTGTCATTGGTGTCAACTGTATCTTCTAATGTTTCTATTGTTGATTGATTGAGTTATTGTGTTAAGGTGATTTAAATGGCATGCAGAAGTACTGATGATGTTAGTATATTGTTCTTGTTTCTAGGTTTCCAAGTGATTTTGAGAAAATTTGATAAATACTCAAAATAATGCTATGAAGAAGTATTCTGGCTTACAGGATACTGTTTGAGTTTGTGCTATGCATTTCTTCTATGTTGAAGACCAAAGTATGAGGTTTGGAAATGTTTTAGAAAAATGATTAAAGATATTAGATCTAGAACTTTGTGCTCCAAAACTCTATGGTTTGAGAGTTATGTTCACCAGTTTGAAGATTGTATCTGGCAGTGTTTGTAGTGTAACTGGGAGAAAGTATTTTGCTCCACATTTCTTTGCTATTTGGTTTTGGGTCTTGGATTTCTTGATGAGTGCTCATAAGGTCCATATCTATGTTTTATTCAAAGGACTTGTGCTTTGGTGCTTCAAAATGTAGTTTTCTTGAGTAGAAGAGCTTGGCAGTGTTGTTTGTGAGCAGTCTGTAAACTATCTTCAAGTGAGATTTGTTGTAGCTAGATTTGTTGGCTCCCAAGTGGTTTTATGTTATTCGTGGATGTTTTTAGATTGTGTTAATGTCTCATGCTTGGTCTGCAAGTTATGGTTGTGTTCTTGGATGCATGGGCTTAAGTGTTCTTGGTGTTTACACAAGTTTAGCTGACTTGGGTGTTAACACTAGTTGTAGATGTGTTTCATGGGTTGAGGAAGTGTGTTGAAGTGTGTGAAGATGTTTTTATGCCTGAGATAAGCTGTGAAGTGGTCTACCTTCATTTCTTTGCCCCACAAGAATGTTTAGGTCTAGACCTAATTTGAATTCTATATGTTTGCCGACCTTGGAGATGGTTTCAAAGGTTGTAAAGTGTGTTTATGACCTCGGTGAATGTTTCAAGGTTGATGACTGGTATAAATAAGTGTAAAGGATTTGTGTGTTCATTAGCGTGTGCAAGGATGATGATGTTTGTGTTGTGAATTTGAATTAGAGGCAGCAAAGGACTTTAATGTGGTAGAAGACCTAATGTAGTGAGCAAAAGTCATCTACAATTTTTAGAGAGGTTGTGAAGGTGATATTTGTTGTACTTAATTGGAACTAAACTTAAGCATGTTGTAGATGCTATCATATCAGTTCATGGAACTGAGCCTTCTTTTCTTTTCTTCTTTATTCTTTAGTCAGCAATGAGTTCACTTGGATAGTGAGCCCATTGGTAGTGAGCCTTTCTCTCTTTTGTAACATAGTGAGCCTTCGACAGTGAGTCTCTTTGTAATTTGGTATTAATACTACTTTATATTATGAGCTAATCCTCACTTTGGTTTTTCCCTTTAATGGTTTTCCACGTAAAAATCTAGTGTTCCCTCGTGCATGGTGTTGATGTGATTAATTTTTTGTTATCTATTTTTCATGTTTTATCTTCATAATAGAATAAGGGTTTAAGTGAACTAATGTGGATGTGATTATGTTTGTGAGGGTTTAAAATGTTTGATACAACTGATTCACCCCCCTCTCAGTTGTCTTGTGCATTCAACAATTGGTATCAGAGCAAGGTTCCATTGAAGAAAGCTTAATAGCTTGAGGTAGATCTAGGATGGTGCACAAGAAGGATACTCCCTTGTTTGATGGATCAGATTATGCACTCTAGAAGATAAGGATGGAAGACTTTCTAGTTTCTGTTGGTTATGGAATATGGAAATGTGTCAAGTCAAATTACACTGTACCTACGGGTGGTGTAAATACTGAAGATGAAATCAAAGATGTAGAAATAGATGGTAAGGAAAAAAAATGCTCTCTTAAGTGGACTTACTTATTCTAAACTTGTGAAAGTTGCAGATTTAAAAACTACTAATGAGATTTGGAAAAGGTTGGAAAGTGTTTATGAAGGAGATGAGAAGGTCAAAAGGGCTAAAATATAGAATTTAAAGCTCACTTATGACACCATGGGCATGTCTGAAGATGAAAACATTGCAAGCTACCTACAAAGGATTGATGAAGTTGTCAATGGCATCAAGGGACTTGGTGAAACAATAGATGATCAAGAAGTACTTAGAACTATTCCAAATCCTACAGTCATAAGGTGTCTGCTATTGAAGAATTATAAAATTTGAATCAGTTTACTAAAGAATAGTTGCTTGGCACCCTAACTACTTTTGAAATAAGAGAGTTTGGCATAAGTAGTTGAACTGTGAAAGATGAGACTACTTTTAAAGATGGAAAAATAGAGAAGATTGTTGAATCAGATCTGGAAGATTTTGATGAAGTAGAGGCTAAATTTGTAAGAAGGATGAAAAAGGGTACCGGTAAGTTCAATGGTAAGTTACCCTTTAAATGTTTTAGTTGTGTAAAAATAGGTCATTATGCTTCAAGGTGTCTAGATAGAGCTCTGAGAATCAAGAATAAGGAAAAAGGTAAATCAGCTAGGAAAAATTACTATGCAAGTATTTCTGATGATGATTCTAATTTTGAGGATGATAAGGATAATGAATGCTTATTTATTGCTATAAGAGATGAAACTAGTTCTACTAATCATGGAATTTGTGTGGAGGAAAAAGGTTTGGAAGCATGTACTAACCCTAAGGACACTATTATATCTACCTTTCATGCTAGGAGTGGAAAGGATGATTGGGTCATTGACAGTGGATGCTCAAATCATATGACAGGTGATAAGAGTAAGTTTATTAGACTTGAAAGGTTTGATGGTGGAGTAGTAAGGTTTGGTGGTGAAGAGGCTACTGAGATTTATGGAAAAGGTTCAATTAGTTTTGATAGAAAGCATAACATTGATGTTGTCCTTTATGTCAAAGGTTTAAAGTATAATCTCTTGACTGTTGGATAGATGTGTAGCAAGGGTTATAATCTTGTATTCCAGGATAATGGGTGTGAGATCAGAAAAATCTCTGGAATAGTGATTTTTGCTAGAAAGAATGTTGCAAGTATGTGCTAACTAGTGTTGTCATTGATGTCAACATGTTTGTGTTGTCATTGGTGCCAACTGTATCTTCTGATATTATTGTTTGTTGATTGATTGAAGAACACTGTCTAAGTATTTTGCTCTGCATTTTCTCTATATTGAAGATCAGAGTATGAGCTTTGGATATGATTTAAAGGAGTGTTTGAAGATGCTAAATCTGGAATTTGGTGGTCCATATCACTGTGTAGAAAAAGTTCCATTCACTAGTTTGAAGATCGTGCCTGGCAATATGTGCAGAGTGATAGGGAGAAAGTGTTTTGGTCCGCATTTCTCTATAGATTGGATTTTGGATTTACAGTTCTGGACTTAAGATTATAAGGTCCTTAGCTATCTTCATTCCAAAAGATTTGTCATTTTGTGCTTTGGAAAGCAAGTAATTGTCTAGCAGAGATTGATAGTGTCTATTAAGAAGCAGTTTGTGATGTGTTCTCAAGTGATATTTGTTGTTTTCAAGTGAGATATGTTGCGTTTGGATTTGTCAACTCCCAAGTGATACTATGTTGTTCATATATGTCTCCAAAATGTGTTGAGGGCATGGGCTTGATCTGTAAGTTACAATGAATATCTTAAAAGCATGTTTCCAAGTGTTCTTGATATGTGCATAAGTTCTAGCTAACCTGGTTTGTCACACTTATTTTGAAGGTGATTTGAAGATTGTGGAAGTGTGTGCAAGCGTGTGAAGATGTATTTGGGTCCAAGCTAAGCCATGATATTTTTATCCTTCATTCATTTTCTCTGTAAGTTTGTTTAGGTCTAGTCCTAATTTGATTTGTGTATGTATGCCAACCTCAGAGATAGTTTCAATGGTTGTAGAATGTAATGTCGGCCTTGATGTACATTCCAAGGTTGATGATAGGTATAAATGTATGTAATGAACTCATGATTGGATGAGAGTGAGTGAAGATTTGAAGTTGAAGTGTAAGTTGTAAAAGTAGAGCAAAATAGAGGAGTTACATTGTGCTTCAATGGAACTAAACTCATGCATGGTGTAGATGCTAATATATCAGTTCAAGCCCTGGCAATGAGCCAACCCCACCAGTGAGCCAACCCTTGGTAGTGAGCCACCCTTTGGTAGTGAGCCCTAGGCAATGAGCCCTTTGGCAATGAGCCTCTTTTGATATTCAGTATTGTTACTACATTATATTGTGAGATAACACTCACCATGGTTTTTCCCTGTTTAGGGTTTTCCACGTAAAAATCTAGCATTGATGTGTTGATGTGTTTATGGTTTGATATTTCTTTTCATGTTTAATACCCATAACAAAATAAGGAGTTAAATTAAGTGCATGTGAAATTGATAGTGTGTAGAGAAGTTTAAGTTTTGATACAATTGATTTACTTCCCTCTTAGTTGTCTTGTACCTTTCAACAAAGAAGACAGGTGGGAATGTCTATTATCTTAAAGGTGGTGTTAGTTACTGTCTTATGACTCAAATAAGTGAGATTTGGCTATGGTATAGGAGATTGTGTAACATCAACTTTGATAGCCTAGTAAGGATATGTTTAGTTCAAGTTGTGAGAGATCTGCCAAAGTTAACAAAGCCTGTTATTACTGTATGCAAGGAATGCCAGTTTGGAAAGTTTACAAGAAGAAGCTTCAAAAGCAAGGATTGGTCATCTATCAGATTGTTGGAGTTGGTTCATACAGACCTTTGTGGTCCTACAAGAGTAAGGAGTTTCCATGGTGATAGGTGTTTTATGTTATTCATTGATGATTACTCTAGAATGACTTAGGTTACTTTTCTTAAAGAAAAATTAGAAGCCCTAGATAGGTTTAAAGTATTTAATGCAATGGTCGAAAATGAAATGTATATGAAGATCAAATGTTTGAGGTCTGACAGAGGAGGATAGTTTACTTCTAACGAGTTTAATGTGTTTTGTGAGAATAATGGGATAAACAAATAGTTATCTGCTCCTAGAACTCCACAATAGAATGAAGTGGTTGAAAGGAAGAACATGACTATTCAAGAAGCTGCAAGGACACTGATAAAGGAAGAAAATCTACCAGAAGTTTATTGGAAAGAAGCAATTCATATTGTTGTCTACATATAGAACAAAGTACATGTGAGAGAAAATGATGCAAAGACTCCCTATGAGATATGGTATGGAAGGATTCCCACTGCTAAATACTTCAACATTTTTGGAAGCAAATGTTATATCATAAGAGATGAAGAACTAGGAAAGTTTGATGCAAGGTGTGATGAAGGTATCTTTCTTGGATACTCTAGAAAAAGAAAAGCTTACCGGTGCTACAATAAGAGGATAAGAAAGATTGTTGAATGTGCTAATGTCAAGGTTAATGAAGCTATGCAAAAATTATCAAAGATCAATGGATATGAATCAGATGAGTCCTCTTTTGGAGAAGAGGAAAAGACCAATGAGAAGAAAGTGCAGATTGAAATTCAAGAAACACATGAAGTACAAGTGTTTAAGGTTTAATTTAGATTTGTTTAGTTTAATGTTTAAATCCTCCTTTTGCCTAACACATTCAAGGACCTTCGAATCAAGTGGTAGAGCACTAATAGGTCCTTGGTTACTTACAAATTCAGGGAAGCTTGGATTAGGGTGTTTAATTATCAATTTTCATTCTCCTATGTTTAATTAACCATTAAAACCCTAATTTTGCAAATACGATAGCAAACAGATGAACTACAGAAAAAGGTCTTGCAGAGGGAAGTAAAATGACAAATCACAGGGTACCTATTTTTAGGGTTTCAAGGCAGAAAAGTTGGGGACACAGGAGTGGGCACCCAAGTCCAAGGCCTATGTTTTTGTCTGGATCTGAGAACTCAGTCTGCAGCTCTTTCCTATTGTTTCAAAGATTTTCCCATCACGAAAATTGGAGGACTAATGAGCAGGCACCCAAGTCCAGGGGGGAGATTTTCCTTCTATTCTACAATTTCAACACTCCAAGATGTATTCCTGCAACTTCACTTTGTCTAGCTCCTCAACCTGTAACCTGCGACCATGAAAACTTTGTATCATTTAAGTCTCTGAACACCATTGTCAGATAGAGAGTGTGTGCCTAGGGATCTAGAGGCAAAAACCAAATGAAATAATGATCATAAACATAATATAATGTCACCTTGTAGTGAAGATCTCATGGGAGGAAGATGCTCTTCATTCCATGATGAAATGGATGCTCAAATCTGCAAACACAAACACATAAACCACACAAATCTACTCTTACAACACAATGAAAGCCTTGAATCACCTTTAGGATGCCAAAATCACATGAACATAATCTTGTCTACCAATGAATGCCTAAACATGCTTTTATATGCAACTACAAACACTCTTGCCAAGATTTTCGTAATTCAAACTTACCGTGTCGGAATAGGACCCAAATAATGGTCACAAGCTGACACCCAAAAATTGGGACTGCCCCAAAATAGGCTAGGACTAGGGTACGAGCACCCAAGTCCTCCCCCCTATTTTGGGTAGGGTTAAGCTCAAGGGGTCCTCCTAGGTCTCATTTGTCATGTTACCTAGAGATCATTCCATCAGGATGCCAAATTATGATGTAAAATGTCCTAAATACACACTACAGACCTGGAAGCTAAATCTTATGAGGGAAAATCCCCCAAGGGGACATTTTCCAACGTTACAACAAGTTAAAGAACAAGAAGCTTCAGAAAGAGCTCCTAAAACTCCTAAGTATGTACAGAGACATCACACTGAAGATTAGATCATTGGTGATAAGAGCAAAGGTGTATTGACAAGAAGCAAAGCTATTGAAGAACAGGTAAATCTGTGTTTGCGTTCCAAAGTTGAACCTAAAATAGTGGTTGAGGCATGCAAGGATGAGTACTAGGTTAAGGCTATGGAAAAAGAATTGATGCAGATTAAGAAGAATCATACTTGGGAACTTGTCCAAAGACCAGAGAACAAGAATGTGATTGGAACTAAGTGGGTGTTTAGGAACAAATTGAGTCATAATGGAGAAGTGGTAAGGAACAAAGCAAGACTTGTATGTAAATGCTACTCAAAAGTGGAAGGAATAGACTATGAGGAAAATTTTGCTCTGGTGGCAAGACTGCAGGCCATTAGATTGTTTCTAGCTTATGCAACACACAAGGATTCTAAGGTATATCAAATGGATGTGAAGTCATCTTTTCTGAATGGTTAGTTGGAAGAGGAAGTATACATAGAGAAACCAGATGGATTTCAGTTATCAGATAAGCTAGATATGGTATGCAAATTGAAGAAGGTATTGTATGGAATGAAGTAATCTCCTAGACCTTGGTATGATAGGTTAGACAGGTATCTGACGCAATAGGGATTTAGTAAAGGGTCTACAGATAGTAATTTGTACATCAAGGTAAGAAAAGATCAAATCCTGATTATTGAGGTCTATGTGGATGATATAATCTTTGGTGGAAATGAAGGTATGTGTAATAACTTTGCAGATGAGACGGAAAAAGAATTTGAGATGTCAATGTGTGGTGAGATGAAATTCTTCCTTGGGCTGCAAATTAATTAGACATATAAAGGCATTTTCATTTCACAATCAAAGTATCTCAAGGAATTGTTGAAGAAGTTTGGAATGGATGATTCTAAACTAGTTTGTACCCCCATTAGAACTGGTTGCAAGCTGATCAAGAATGATGAATCTCCTAAGGCTGATCAAAGCAAATATAGGTCAATGATTGGAGGATTGCTATATCTAACTGCTACCAGACTGGATATCATGCATGTAGTCTATCTTGTGGCAAGATTTCAAGAAGATCCTAGAGAGTCACTTGTCATGGAAGTGAAGAGGATATTCAGGTATTTGAAAGGTACTTCAGATCATGTTTTGTGGTATCCTAAGAACAATGACTTCACCCTAAGTGCCTACATAGATACAAATTGGGCTGGATGTGTAGATGATAGGAAAAGTACAAGTGGTGGTGCGTTCTTTCTTGGAGATAAAATTATGTCATGGTTAAGCAAGAAGCAAGATTTAGTATCCTTATCTATTGCAGAAGTAGAATACATTGCAACAACATCATGTTTCACATAGGTGTTATGTATGAGACAAACCTTAAAAGATATCGAAGTTGAGTATGATGATTTGATTCCTATTTTCTGTGATAATACCAATGCCATTAACATTTCAAAGAATTCAATGATGCATTCAAGGATTAAGCATATTTCTATCAGGTATCACTTTCTAAAAGAGAAGGTTGTAGAGAAAGAAGTAAAGCTTTAGTATGTGCCTACAAAGAATTAGGTTGCTGACATATCCACCAAGGCTCTTCCTAAGGATACATTTGAGTATCTCTAGGAGAATTTAGGGGTTATTTCCCCTCCTTCTTTGAACTAGGTGCATAAGGAAGTGCATCAGTCCAGTGTGATTCAAGATTCATTCTTGTTTTGGACTAATGATGGAGGCTACCTCTCAAGGGGAGTAGGTAGTGGCATTGAAGAATGTTACAGTCAGGGGGAGAAAAATTTGGTACATGATTGATGAGTACTTCTAAGAGGGAGGTATTCAAAGTAGTTGAGATCAATACAAGTATGTGCAATATCATACTCATGCAAAGAAAGCTTGAAAATAGTGTGTCACCCTTTGCCATTAATGTCAAAGGGGGAGAGAATTTGTGTGAAAAACATAGGGAGAGTAAGATGTATAAAAGAAAGGGGAGAATGAGATTACTATAGAATCTTGTCATGATGGTTTTTCACATCATATGTTGCCATCAATGAAAAAGGGAGAGATTGTTGCAAGTATGTGCTAATCGGTGTTGTCATTGATGCCAACATGTTTGTATTGTCATTGGTGTCAACTATATCTTCTAATGTTTTTTTTGTTAGTTGATTGAGTTATTGTATTAAAGCAATTTAAATGGCTTGAAAAAGTACTGATGATGTTAGTATATTGTACTTGTTGCTGGGTTTCCAAGTGCTTTTGAGAAAATTTGATAAATACCGAAGACAGTGCTATGAAGAAGTATTCTAGCTTACATGATACTGTCTGAGTTTGTGCTCCACATTTCTTCTATGTTGAAGACTGGAGTATGAGGTTTGGATATGTTTTATAAAAGTGATTGAAGATATTATATCTAGAATTTGGTGCTCTAGAATGCTATGGTTTGAGAGTTATGTTCACCAATTTGAAGACTGTGTCTGACAGTGTTTGCAATGTGAGTAGGAGAAAGTATTTTGCTTCGCATTTCTCTGCTATTTGGTTTTTGGTCTTGTGGTTCTAGATGAGTGTTCATAAGGTCTATATCTATGTTCTATCCAAAGGAATTATGATTTTGTGCTTTGGAATGTAGTTTTATTGAGTAGCAGATCTTGGCAGTGTTGGTTGTGAGCAGTCTATAAACTGTCTTCAGGTGAGATTTGTTGTAGCTAGATTTGTTGGCTCCTAGGTGATTTTATGTTGTTTGTGGATGTTTCCAAATCATGTTAAATACTTGTGCTTGGTCTAAAAGTTATGGTTGTGTTCTTCAATGCATGTGCCTAAGTGTTCTTGGTGTTTACACAAGTTTAGCTAACTTGGGTGTTAACACTAGTTACTGATGTGTTTTGTGGATTAAGGAAGCGTGTTGAAGTAGGTGAAGATGTTTTTAGGTCCAAGCTAAGATTTGAAGTGGTATACCTTCATTCATTTTCACTGTGGGAATGTTGAAGTCCAGACCTAATTTGAATTCTATATATTTGCTGACCTTGGAGAATGTTTCAAAGGTTGTAGATTGTGTTGCTGACCTTGGTGAATGTTTCAAGGTTGATGATTGATATAAATAAGTGTAAAGGATTTGTGTGTTCATGGGCATGCGAGAGGATGATGATGTTTGTGTTGTGAATTTGAATTAGAGGTAGAAAAGGACTTTAATGTGGTAGAAGACCTAATGCAGTGAGCAGAAGTCATCTACAATTTTTAGAGAGGCTATGAAGGTGATGTTTGTTGCTCTTCATTGGAAATAAACTTAGGTATGTGGTAGATACTATCATATCAGTTCATGGAAGTGAGCCTTCTCTTCTTTTCTTCTTTATTATTTAGTGAGCAGTGAGTTCACTTGGATAGTGAGTCCACCAATAGTGAGCCTTTCTCTCTTTTGTAAGGTAGTGACCCACTTTGTAATTTAGTATTGATACTGCTTTATATTGTGAGCTAATCCTCTCTGTGGTTTTACCCTTTTAGGGTTTTCCATGTAAAAAATTGGTGTTCCTTTATGCATGGTGTTGATGTGATTAAGTTTTTGTTATCTATTTTTCATGTTTTATCTTCAAGGGTTTATGTGAACTGATGTGGATGTGATTATGTTTGTGAGGGTTTAAAATTTTTGATACACCTAATTCACCCCCCCTCTCAATTATCTTTTGCATTCAACAAAGATTCACATGCACTACATTCGGGAGCTGATTCATGAGAAGGTCCTTGATCTTTAGTACTATTCGACATTAGATTAGACTGAAGACATCTTCACCAAACCCTTCACTGAGAGAAAGTTCATTCATTTGAGATCTTGTCTTGGGGTGTGACAAGTGTCCTCTTTTGAGGGGGCTTCTTAGCTCCTTCTTTCCTTCTCTCTCTATTCTAGGTGGTTGTTCTTTCTACGTTGTTCTAGGGGGCTTCTTCTATTTGGGGGGAATTCATTGTACATGGGTACCTCATTAGGCTTGATTTATCGGGACCCATCTTTTTCACCCACCTAAGTTGCACTTAAGCGGGGTGTTAGTGTAGGTTTTTATTCCTTATCATAAGGTTTTTCGTACACATTTATTTAATCTTGCTTAGGTTAATACAGTGGGTAAATTAGGTGAGTGGATTATGAGGTGTCGCAATACTACAAGGGAGCAACCATTAGCTATCTTTGGAAGATAATTTTCAATCTTTAGACCGATAGATGGTTGCTTACTATTGGTCTGTGTTGCCACCCCCACTCTCTCTCCTTTCTATATAAACGCACTACCTAGCTTGTATTTTTTTTATATTGGAGATAGTTATCTGATGCTATTTTTCCATTTGAGCATTTTACATCAGTCTCTTGGTATCATTGTTGTGCTATTTCAATTGCTTTTGCATTTACAATATTTGTTTCTAACTCTTTCAATTGATTCTAGGTTATAATCTGATTTACAGATTCTAATAGCTAATGCATGTGTGTGTAATGTATTGCTTGTAATGTGTAGTCTATACCTTCATATAATGAAGAATAATTTATCAATGGTTTTGTCTCACCATAGACAAATGGTCTACAACACCTTCAATTGAACATGTAATGGTTTAGTATTCATCTACCCTAATTTCTCCCACTCAAATATGCAAAGAGGTAAAATCCTATTATTAAAATACTATACCCTTATCTATAGAAAGTTGTAGTGTAAGCCTTTAGAGAAGGACTCACGTGCAGATAACAAGATATAAATCTAGTATGGCATAGGCCACCTACTATGTGTTGAACATATAAGATTAAATAATACTAATTTACTTATGGGGTAACATCAATAAATAACTACCTCCATAAGAATTTAGATTTCCATCTGATGTTTTCACATCCCTTGAAACTAAGTGTCAATACATACCTATGCTAAAAGTCTTTGATTGGTGTTTAGTAATGGAAATTTCACACTCTAAAATTCTTTTTATTATGTCTCACAATATGAAGCTTTGTTTAAATTACCTACCTTTAGTTATGTACAATATATCACTCTATAAATATACACTTCTTAAGGTATGTTTCGACCTTTAGTTATTTTCACTTTGTATATCCCCCATTGTATGTTTGTATTACTATATTTTAATCATGGATTCATATTAAACCTTGCCTTTGGCTTCTATTCATGAATGTATTGAGGATTTCAATGTGTTCATACACACTATTAAATCTAATCCTTTGATCATTTATCACATTATTTCCTTCTACCAAATAAAAGTTGGAAGATGCTCTACATGGAGAAATTATTTTGTTGAGTGTATGCAAGTTTTTATCCTTCATGAGGTATGTTTCCTTCCATCTTAGATGTATTCAATTCACTTGTCCATGAGCTTCACATTGATTGCACATTTCTTCTACAACTAGTGGTATTGATTTTCATGAGCCAAATGATGGTCATACTCTTTATAATTAGTGGTGATGGTTTCCTAATGATTAGGTACATTATGTTTGTCTTAGTGATGTCCATTACTTGTTTTCTCCATAGATGATGTTACTTTGCCTTAGGATGATGATATTTACCAAGAATCTCATTATGATCCCCTTGATGTTATTGATTCTTTGAACATTATTTGGTAATATTATAGTTCATGTTTCTAATCCATATGTATATTATTGGTAAGCCAATACTACATATACATCTATTACATCTTAGCCCTAACTTTGTTGATACATCTAGGCTTTATGAATCATGTGATGAGATTATTACACTTAATGAGTACAATGCTTATTCCTTGTATCTTAATGATTTATCTATTGAAGATAATAATGATGCATTATTTCTTGATGAATATGATTTAAAATCATTGTCATGTCATGTTTATCTGGATAAAAATTATCTATATTCTTAGCAAAAACTCATTATAGTGATACAAATGTTGCAAATGATTTGAAATATCTGATGATATTTTATAGCCTACTCTTTATAGTGCATATATCATTAGGTATTCAATGGTTAATGGCTTTAGGAGATCTAGATACAAGTGCATAATTACATGTTAAATTCTTCACTTTCCTATTTAATGTGGTCACATACATGATGATTGCATTTAGAGAATCTTTAATTAGTGAGGATTTACTATAGTTTGTTGTGTCTCATTTTTCTTACAGTGCATTCATTAATCTTTCTTATCCCTATTTCACCTTCTATATGTTTGAAATTATATGGTTAGTTAGGGAGAGGGAGAGAGAGGAAATGAGGAAGAGAGGATGAGAGAGACTTAGGGAGAGAGAGACTCAATGAGAGAGTAAGATAGAGACATAGTTAGAGAGAGACACATTTGGCATGATTTACATATCTTCATTTCACCTTCTATATGGTTTTCATGTTTTAGATATCCTAATTTTACCTTCTATACATTTACCATGATATTCTTATTCTCATTTCACCTTCTATATGTTTTCTAGGAGTGAAATTTTACATTCCATGCCTCTTGAGACTGAACCAATAGTACCAACCCATTGGTGTGGGTGGGTGAATAATAGTTGAGGTGTCCTTTTACAAGCCAAGTGTCCCAATCCTTTCAGGTTACATTGGACCAAGTTAGTCCCTTAGGAGCCCTAGGACCAAAAAGGTGCCAAACTTTGGACTGACTTTTTTCTTAAATTGTGGCACCTGGGAATGTTCTATTTGCATGTATAGGTGGATGTCAGATCCATCTACAAATACCTACCTCAATTTTTTGTAACTTGATTTTTTTGCCTATAGTGGCGAGGAACATAATGTTCCAAAATGCTATGAGTGAAATTTTGCATTCTACACCTCTTGGGACTGAATCAATAATGCCAACACATCAAGGTGGGTGGGTGAATGGTACTGAAGGTGTATTTTTAGTGGCCAAGCATCCTGATCCTTCTAAGCTACATTGGACCGAGACAATCTCTTAAGGGCCCTAAGACCAAAAGGTGCCAAACTTTGGACAAAATGTTCTCTCAAATTGTGGCACCTTAAGAATGTCTTGTATACATGTATAGGTGGACTCTAGGCCCACCTCCAAATACCCACCTCAATTTGTGATAACTTTAATTCATTTTCTTTTAGTGGTGAGGAATATAATGTGTTCCAAAATGCTTCAGTTTCATCTTGTAAAATGGTCTAGGAGTGAAATTTGCATTTCACACCTCTTGGGACCAAACTGATAGCTGTAACACATTGGGTTGGGTAGGTGAATGCTAGTGGAGGTGTCTTTTTAGTAGCCAAGTATCCCAATCCTTGTAGGCTACATTAGATTAAGGCAATCTCTTAAGAGCCCTAAGAAAAAAAAGGTACCAAACTTTGGACTGTCTATTCTCTCATATCGTGAAACCTACGAATGTCTTGTTTCCACATACAAGTAGATGTTAAGGCCACCTACTAAAACCTAACTTAGTTTTTTCTAACTTAAATTCATTTTCCTATTGTGGCGAGAAACATAATGTTCTAAAATGCTTCATTTGCATGTAACATCATGTTTCCAAGAGCTATATTTTATATTCTCCACATAGTGGGAATGAAATAACTATGCCAACACATTGGGGTGGGTGGGTGAATAGTATAGGAGGTCTCATTTCATTCATCAAGTGTCCCAATGTTTTTGGGCTACATAATTTTGTTAACGTCTCTTAAGTGACATAAGAGCCAAAAACTGCCTAACTTTGACGAAGTGGTTATCAGAGTCTATAGAACCTATGAATGATCCATTTACACCTATAGTTGGATCTTCATTTCCACCATAATAACCTCTCTTAGTTTTTTTGACTCAAAATTGTTTGACCATGCCAACAACGAATGCATTCTTGTAAATTGCCTCTTTTGCATTCAACATAATGTTGCCAAGAGCCATATTTTACATTCTTCGCCTCATGGAGTTGAATCAACTATGAAAACATATTGGGGTGGGTAGGTGAATTATATAGGATCCCCCATTTAATTCCCTAAGTGTCCCAATCTTTTTGAACTACATGTTTTCAACAAATTCTCTTAAGAGACCTAAGAGCCAAAAACTACCAAACATTGATGGAGTGGTTCTTAGAGCCCATGACACATAGGAATGATCCTTTGGACCTACAAATGTATGTTGGGTCTCACCACAATAACCTCTCTCAGTTTTAATCAACTTAAAACTATTTTACCATGCCAATAATGAATGCATTCTTAAAAGTTACCTCATTTGCATTCAACATAATGTTGCCAAGAGCCATATTTCACATTCTTCACCTCATGGGGCCGAACTGACTACACCAACATGTTGGGCTGGGTGGTTGAATGATAAAGGAAGCCTTGTTTCATTCCCCAAGTGTCCCAATCATCTTGGACTACACAAGTTTGGAAAAGTCTCTTAAAATACATGAGAGCCAAAACTTCCAATCTTTGACATAGTGGTTCTCAAAATCTTTGGCACCTAGGAATGTTTTATTTTTACCTATATCTATATGTCAAGTACCTCCACAATAAATGACAAGGGTAGTTGTACCTTACATTTAATTAGAATGATTATCTAAGTTGTCAAATCTAGAGTAGTGTCCATGGCTGTCTACAGTAGAAACTGCTAATCAACAATCCTAAATCTACTTCCTAGAAACCAAAACTTACTAATCTAATTATGATCATGCATTTAGATACTTTCTTGAAAGAAATCTGATCTAAGAATCTGAAAGTTTACAATTGCTGAAAAAAACCTACTTATTAGAAATATGAGAAAATAGTAAATAGAATCAAACAATAAATTCATCAAAAAAATTACGAAAGCAGGAACTTAACTAAGCAATTTAAGAATTTAACAAAGTAGGAAAACTAATTCCTAAATACCAATCTCTTCTCCTTTGGTGGGAGTGGGCCCTTTCACCACACCTCTGGAGATAAGACCTAATTATTGCTTCAGACCACAAATATAGAAATGTCTACTTTTTATTTCCGATCTTTCAAAAATAGAATTTAATTAACAAAACAAATTATCTTTTATCTTGTCTAAAATCAATCTATATCCTATTCTATATCTGCCATCCATATATTTCTTTGATAAAAATATCTCTGGAGTTATTCTTCTACTTCTAGTTCTATATCGGATACAAAATGATTATTCAATGTATTTAACATGCAACTGTCACTTCTAAAAAGAATCATGCAAAACTAAAAGAAATAAGTAAAGTGACATTGAAGGTGGAATTTTAAATAAGAGTTCAAATTTGAGTTCAAACAGGATATGGAGGTTGCTAATAAAAAGGAAATAACTTAAACAATAGTTTAATAAATATTCTGTAATTCTAGTGTAGTCACGGTTACGAGGGTCCACAAAATGACTAGTCCAAGCCATGTAACAAGAGTAAACACAATGGAAGAAACTCAATTATAGATTGAAAATGCATATTCAATCATTCAGTATATCATAGATTCAAAATTCAAACATGCCAACAACATGTGGGCTTACAAATTAGGGCTCACAAGCCTGATTCTCAAGTTACAATATATGCGCAAGATATAGCTTTGAAGCACTTGATACAAAAGAATTTGAACTATCTAACTATCTCTAATCATGAACTACTTTCCTATACATCTATTACATGAATTTATATCATCTATGGATCACAAGATTCCTCTGCATTGGCCAAATAGATTGAAAACTCTAATGAAAGAGATGTAATGTGTATACATGGATAGGTCAGACCTAAACATATGGGAATCATCTACAAATGAATGAATCCATGTATAGTTCTCAAGGAAGGTCGACCACATCCCAAAGTTCCTTGAATGTTGTGTCTTTTAGCTCTACAAGTCATGGAAGTGCTCCGCAAGTCTTCTCCTTTAGCTGATTGTCTGAGCCTGTCTGAATGCTCTGCTCTGAGAAAACAATCAATCTTCTAATAGCGATATCTTTTTGGAAACCAATCCAAATGATCTAAATTTTGCATATGATATGCATGAAGATGTCTAGATTCTAAGTCTAGGTCGACAAGGTCTAAAATGAAATTGTGATAGAAAGTGGACCAAAATACAGAAACTACTATTGACTAAACTGACTATACCAAACTGGGAAAATGAAAGAAAAAATGAAATGCAAATGTTTTTGGTTGATGCAAGATTTCTCTTGAACCAGGGATGCTCTTGCATTAAAAACTTGAGGTTGCTAAAAAAATGAGTCCCTCACTTTGCTGGGGCTGGAGGAAAACCAAGACAGTCCACCTCAGCCTAAGAAATCCAAGATGCATCATCTTTTGGTGTACCTTTCCACTTTACCAAATATTCCTTGTATTGCTTTAATTCTCTGGTTCTGCATCCAATTCTTCTATCCAAGATGTCTTCCATCTGCTTTGATGCTTATTGTGGTAATTGGCCTTCAAGTCTTCTTCAATACTATCACTGGTTTCTACTTCATGATACTAATATAGGTCTGCAATGTTGAAAATATATGATATGCCCAATGTCTCTGGTAGCTCCACTTCATATGCATTTCTTAAATCAAACTTTTTGAGTATCCTACATGGTTGAAGCTTCTTCATCTTCAACTTGTTATAAGTCCCTACTAGAAATCTTTCTTTTCTCATATATACCATCACTTCATCTCCAACTAAAAATTCTTGGTGTCTTCTCTTCTCATCTGCTTTCTCCTTATTCTTACTTATTCATCTCCTCCAAATGCTTCTTAACTTGATTATGTACTATCTCCATGTGTCCTGCAAATTCTTGTGCTTCTGTACTTCTCTTATCCTCCATGCTAATATCTCTCAATTTTGCTACTCCTCTAGGATTAGTTCCTGTCACAATCTTAAATGGTGTTTTTCCTATGCTCCTATTCACTAAATTATTATATGCAAACTCTACTTGTGATAGAACACTAGTAAAAAACAACAATAAATGACTAAAAAAACTACTAAAAATTTCATATATGTGACTAAGCTTGGTCACGTGACCATTAGTAGTTTATTGCCAAACATTTATAACGCAACCAAATTCATGACTAAACCATTTTTAGTCATTTATTGGTTGTTTTGATTGATCAATTTGGTAGTATATTTAGTCATTAATTTAGTCATTGATTGTTGTTAACTGGTCATTTATTTGCTCATGGTGGTCATTTATTTTAGTCATGGTATTCATTTATTTAGTCTTTGTAGTCATTTATTTAGTCATGGTTTAGTCATTTATTTTGGTGAATCAGTGATTCAAATTACAAATCAAATCTAACATAATTAATGCTCAAAAATTTATGCATATAAACTTCAAGTATCATAGATATTCAAATGTTGAGAGAAGCACCATGAAATGAAGACTAATATTCTTGAACAAATATGATTGATTAGACACAAATAGATCACAAATCAAGAGGAGCCACAACACAGTATTTATGAGTGGAAAACCCCATACAGGGAGAAAAAACCACTCTAAAAATTTACTTCATTAAGCCTCACTGGCAAATCAAAACCTCACTGGGTACATTCAATATCTTAGTGACAACTGCCTTATTGGCAAAGCAAAACCTCACTGGTTACAACCTCACTGGCTAAACAAAAATCTCACTAATTTAAGCCTCACTAGCAAGTCAAAACATATAAATGATGTGCCTCATTGGCAACTTGTCTCACTGACTATTTTACATCATTTAGTGAAGAATTGAAGAATTCAAAAAGTCATAAAAAACAAAGAATCAATCTATATCAATGAATTTTTTTTCTTGATAGTTTCATTTGGATTTGAAAATTAAGAACCTTTACTTTTGCACCTGCAACACAATGAATACTATAAAATGTGTTTCTCCCTATTCAAAAAAACATCCATTTCATCTCATGCATTGTTAAATAGTGAATTTGTATTAGATTGCTCTTTCTTCTTACCATTGTACGTCAACAACCTGGAACCCCACAAGAAGTCCATGTGTGGGATGACGGGATCTTAATCTAGACATATTGATCCAAAAAACTAAAATATTCAAGTTAATATGATTCAAAGATCTCTACCATCTAATCACAGCTTGCAGCTAACAATATGCTAAAAGAAAAGTCAAGTTAAATGAGAACTCTGATTATCACATTAAGAACATATACATATACATATTTACTATTGTAAAGGAAAAATATATTTTTCTAATGCTAATCTATGCTAATTAAATAAAAGCACCCAAAGCAAGCATGAATTAACATGAATTAACCTAGATAAGTTAAAATAACTTGGGAATTGATAATTGATAATTGAAATGATATTTGCAAATTTAAATACAAAATGATATACTTAGATGTAGGAACTACAATGATCAAATAATTCTGATGTTGTGTATATTCTAGTCACTGAAGGTACATGAATTGATGCATCATGGTCAGAGGAATATATTGGGGCTGTAACAGATCTAGAACTCTGACTAGGTTGAATCTACACCATGCAGGATTGATCCTATGCTCACCAGTACTGATCCAAGGCTACAAACTCATTGATTGAGTTGTTCAAATTCATACATAAATTGTACAACCTTGCATCATTAACCGATACACAAAATTTACTAGATTAATGTACCTTGCCCTAAGTTCTAATTATTTCAGAGAACCTTGACAAAGTAATACAACCTTCAGAAATTTATACAAACAAGCAAGCAAAGTCAAAGATACTTGGGGTTAAGGTGATTTATTGAAATTTTAACAAGAAAAAAATAGACATCAAATATGTAACTCATAATTGAGCCATGAGCAAGGAAAATCAATGGGGTGCATGTTCCAATTAGCAGGCAACTGACAGAGCTACAAATGATTTCACCCATGAGACTTTATTGCACAACAGAACACAGTTCAATCCACCTACAAAATAAGCATCTCACTTGTCATATTAATACCTAGAAATAATTCTAGCAAATGAATGGCAACATACTTCAACCTAGATTCATAAAGCTCATAAGAAGGAAGGCTAATCCAAAACCCTAGAACCTACACACGGATATGATGCCCAATAGAACATGGAGCCCAAGCATGATTCAATGTCATATGGTTTGGCTGATCTCCAAGACATAAATGTTTTAGCCCTCTTGCTTCACACTCTTGACATAGGTCACGTCCAGCTTGGTTCCCTTTGTAGCTGTTCTAAAAGCCACCTTCCCACCCATGAGATCCATAATATTGACAAACCTAGTGTTGTCGGGTGCATTGCCTGTGGTCTGGTAGAGCATCACTATGAGCATTGTGTTGTTGTTGATTTCGTGCAGCTTCGTCAGTTGAAGAAGTCGAGCAACACCTGGAGGCTCAGGGCACACTTTATGGTGGCTAGGGGCATGAGGTTAGAGATGCCATTATGGCATTGCTCAGTGCAAGGACTGTGATGATCTCCCTGCTGTTGATCTCATCTGCTAGCTTCATCTTCGAGAGGTAGCTGTTGAATTCATTATACTCAATCGATCTAGTGGATGGATGGACTGGAAGAAGTACCAGATGGAGAACCGACCTCTTGTAATCAAGAGCTAAATGCCCCTCGTGTTTGTGATCCCATCTATCCATTGTGCCTACTACCATATATTCATTTGACTGACGAGCAACTCCATGTCTAACTCCGGATCGAGCTCGAAACAAAATAGGTTAGGGTTTACCTTTAGGATTTCAACGAGAAGCAACACATGAGCGCCAATAGTGAAATGGAGGCTTTAATAATATGGGCACCAAAAGTGAAAGGTGAAATCAAATACATGTATATTGTAGCCCATGCATAATTTTGATGCCCATATTATTATATATATTATAATATAATATTATAATATTTATAATATGATATAATATAAATATATATATGTATATATCATATTATATTATAATACAACCCACTCCCTCAATTCGAAATATTTTTTTTAATTATCCACTTTAGTATCATATTGTCTAATTTTTATTTGTGTGACTAATTATTTAGTTGTGTTTTTTACCCGACAATCAAATTAGTCACTTATGATGATTAAATTAGTCATTTATTTAGTCATTTATAGTTGTGTTGCAAAAAATGAGTAGAATTTAGTCATCTTTAGTTATTGTGACCAAAAGTTTTAGTCACGTAGTGTTGCCCCCTTTTTCTTCGAAAAATGTACCCATACCCCTACATTGTTTTTCCTTCATTATTTGTTGGTCTTTCCCTTTGTTTTTCCCTTGGGCCAAAGTTTACTTAGTCATTTCTAGAGTTGTCAATAGGTTCACAAGTTCTTGAACCACCTGTGTAATGCCCCACCATGAAACACTAGAGAACAACACAATTACACTAAACAAATCGGAGTATTTTTTTTTTTATACAAGAAATAACAAGGTAACATTTAACTTAGCTATACTAACTAACATTCTCTCAGGGTTCCATGGCTGCGTTACTGACAAAACCTACTATCATGTTTTCTCGCACATCACACATTAATTCGACAACAATGAATCATTCTAAATTTATTACATTAGTAGAATAACCTTAAACATTCCCATGACATCAAATAAATAATCATCCAAAATAAATACAACTCCAGTTTTTCATACATATGAGGATACAACATAATATTGTCTACATCACCAACTTTCGATTACAAAGAATTACAAACATTAATAATAACCTGATACACAGGATGGTACATGAGCATGAATAACTATCTTCATAAACTGGTACATGATTTGAACCTGCTACAGGAGTTACAACCTTCTTGCACACGAATAATGGCAAGGAAAAACCAATGGAGATAAAGCACAACCACCCGACCATGTGGAACCCTGAGGTCCACCCCCCGTGCTAGGAGATAACATAAGGTCCCACAACATCATACAGTTAGGTAGACAAGTGCCTAACAGGAACAAGGACTAAACATAACTCCATCACAACACATGACAACATCACAAACAACTCAATATCACTTCCAGAGGCAACACACGACAAATGGGGAGAATATAACTAGGGAATGCTAGGCTGCAGTAGGGAGAGTCTCATCGCACGGTCCTAACATGGGTTATCCTGACAGCCTCTCACTAGGCGTCGGCCCCCATCTATGGTTATCCTGACAGCCTCTCACTAGGCGCCGGCCCCATAGGGTGACTCATGTGGTATCAACCTTCCTTTCGTGAGGACAAGGAAGTTGATCTTACCGACCAGGCCTTCTCTACCCATCCTTAGTCTAAACGAGCACTACAGGCATGGGAGAGGAATCCAATTATCTTGTTAATATGTATTTTACCCTTTCCCCCCCCAGTTTATTTTTAGGTTTTCACTTAATTAACAACTTTCAATGGGTTATCCTGACAGCCACTTTGGGCGCCAGCCCCACATTGAAAGCCACTCCCCTACCTGCATCTAGAAACCCGAACCATCAAGCAAGACAATCACTTTCATACTGATAAGTATACATAAACAATGCAAGGCATTTCCCTTCTTGCATACAAAACATGGTCTCGAAAACCAACCTTAGAATCATTGTCCAAAAACTTTCAGTCATCAATCGCAATAATCATAACACATATCTAGAGAAAGGTATGGGTCATCTTGCTCCTCCAATCACAGATATGAACCAAAATAGTTTCTCATTACAATTACAAGATCTCCCCATTTCCATACTAATCACAAGCTTGATATCAACACATACATGAAGGAAATTTAAACCCAATGAAATAAATTCCTGACACAATAAACACATCATCTTACATTAATGTTTACCAAGACCCACATACACAGACAAGGGACATCATGTTCTTACAACATCTTCATTTCAAGACAACTACGAATAGAATACATACGAACAAATCCTATTACCTTGTGCCTCTGGAATCTAAACTTGACAATTTACACATAGACCCACTTTCATGAAAATTTTGCTTGCAATAACAGATTTCAACTAATCAACTCACTGACAACATAAATTTTTATTACAAAAGCAATTCAATCTCTAGTCATTCAGTTACCTATAGGTTTCACTCAACTCCAAGCTTTCAACCCAACTTCAACTTAACAAAAAAACCTTATGAAATGATCTTTACCAAACCAATCAACCTAGATTAAATTTCATCCACACTAATTATTTAATCATATCATTTAATCATATTAACACCCAAATACAAGTAATATCTCCACAAAATTTCATATATCTTTCGATCTAATTTAATAACCAATAATTCTATCTGATATAATAAATCAGTCATCAATTACATATAAGCATAACTTTCAAGCTAAACAAATGCATAGGTAATATTAGTTACCAAATTCTTATAAATCAAATACTTCTTACCATGATTATACCTCTAATTCCAACCTACCAATCCAATTCCCATTCTTAACAAATCATTATCAAGAAATCATAATAAATTCAATAACAATTTAAATTAAATTACCAACTGAATAATACATGCATCAAACATAATTTATCTATCTTGAGCATATGCATATAACTTAATAAATTATTCCAATATAATAAAACAATCATTATATAGCTCTTTAATTGGAAAGATCATGATATCAGCCCTAAACTGATGGGACACAAGGTTTTGGCATACCAACATGCATGCAGAACTAATTTCCCATAGAGTGACACTGAACTTGGTGCACAGGTTTGAACTATAAGACATATGAATGATTTAGTAGAAAAATCAACTATAGAAATGTGCTAGAAGACGCTAACGATCATCAATGACGTCTCTTCAGCAACCTTCTTCTCTTCCTCACGTTCCACAATATAACCTAAGGCAATTTTCGTTCTTCCTAATGAATTAAATACGCACATTACGTAATAGACTTCAGATCCACAATGTAACCATATGGCTATGCCTTGAAGTCAAATCACCAATGACTTTAATACAATCATAAAAAAAAGAATATTAAACTTATATACATCAAACTGATCTAAATCTAGATATAGATTAAAGAATTACTCATGCCAAACTCGATATATTTAGACTAACATGTTGAGATAAATTAATCAGACAAGGGGTTATAGTTTCTGGCATCTCAGGGTATAATACTTATCAACGGCAACCAGAAATTAATATAAATATGATAGACACAAACATTTAGTTATGAGAATAACTAATGCCGATTTATGGCTGACAAAACTTAGGTTTTGATAATAAATATCGCCATTATGTGGCATGCATTAGCTCAAGGATAGGAATATCTATCGCCAAAATATGGCAAACATAAACGTTAAGATATACGTATACCTGTTGCTAATATAAGACAGACATAAAAATATATGCAGATCTAATTCTAATTTATGGGAAGATGCAACCCTAAATTTTAATGAAGGCCAATCACCAACTTGGCCTGCCCTAGGCGTCCTTTATGGCAGACTTACAAATATCTAAGCACCCGGAAACTATGCTGAGGAAAGAAAAAGATTTTGAAAGCTTTTGAAATGGCCAAGGCGAATCACATTCCCTGCCCTATGCCTGCGTCCATTCCACATGCTGTCAAAATGGGAGCTTTGGGAGGTCGTATGGACATCCACCGAGGGGTAAAGGAAGATGGTTTACAGACAAAAAGAGCTGGACATTCACATGAGCGTCCCTTTTGCACTACAGCTCTAACCGATTCATATGGATACATGGAGATGTTTTAGTATAGCAAGATAAGCCGTGTGAAAATTGTTAGAACAGCTTGCAACGTGAGATACTTCAATACAAACCCACTCTATCTCTCGTATAAGCAAATCTTCTAACTGACTACACATCTCTTCTTTACACCTCTGCCAACTAACCATAAATATCACCTGACAAGTTTATACATTTGCTCAAAATGTGCAAAAGAGAACATAAACAATAAACATAACATATACTGTATGATGAAATACTTCTTGACACACCTGGCATCTGCCAGTCTTTCAAATCAGATGACCTTACCACTTGGTAAGCTCCTTGTTTATCTTTTGCTCCACTCAGTTCCACATTTCCTTGAAAATTTGAGTGAGAATAGGGGATACTAACAAGCAATACCACCACAAAACAAGTGCTTCAAACCCAAGATGTTTTCGTGGGGATGATAAAACAAGCGGAGGAATCGAGAAGAAACTGAAAAAGGCTAAAAGCCTAAAACAGATGAGTGCGGCAAAACTAGTAGTCATTCCCAAAACCACAAAGGCTGACACAATGGACCAATTCTGTCCTAATACCTTATGCAACAGTATATAAAATCATCTCCAATGTTATTGCAAGAAGACTCAAACAACTTCCACCAAAACTCATATTATAGACACAATCTACAGATCAGATTTTCATTCAACAGTCATGTACATCTTGCTTAGCTGCTTGTTTATGTTTGGGTGTTATATTTTCCTCCCCAACTCGTAAATTTAGAGCTTACAGTGTTTTCTGCAAACTAGCCCAACTTCTTTCTACAAATGATCTTTTTAATGTTGCTCATTCAAAGAGCACCCCTCTAAAACCCAATCCGAGTTCCAAACCCACTATATTACTATGTTTTAGGTGGAAAACTCAGTAACAGTGCTTCATAGCATTTCCCAAGCATACCAACACCAGTGGCTAATGGCTCTATTTTTTAACTCTCCTAACCTAGAGACTCTCCCACATGCTCCTTGACAGGTCACTCCCATAGTTATACAAGAAGCCACCTGAAACTCAGACAAAAATAATACTCAAGGGGCAAATCTGAACTCTACATTGACTATTATAATTGAAAGCATCCTACAGGTGGCTCAGAAACTAGACTCTGAGTGTATTGACAATTAATTTCAGGATAAAAGAATATGGATGCTTGTGAAATGTATGCAGCAACAAATTGATTGCATCACCAGCTGCAACTTGGGCAAGAAAAGCTCTACCTCGCATACAACCACAAAATGAAAAGACTCCAAAGCTCTACTGCAGCAATTGAAAAAAATCCTAACCAATGAAAAGCAAAAGTGCCAACTGGCAGAGGTGATGCACCAGAATGCTCAGAGCACCAAATTCCAGGTCACTTACCCACAGGCTACAGGAATGGATCTTCAAACTATTTCCTAGACCTGCAGCAATACATTGGCAAACCATTGAAAAAGAGGACACAAATTTGAAGAAGCAAAACCCTGGAATTTGGTAGTTTTCCTACGATTTACTATGAGCTTGGTCTAGGAGGTTCAAAACTGATTCTTGGTTATTCCACATTGTGGTATTGCCAAAGTGGTATTGATAAGTAAAAGAATATATATCGAAAGGGAGTCATATGGCCATTTTGCACTAGCTAGAATATTCAGATAACTTATTAGTCTTCCTCAGTTGAAAGGGCAGCGAATTTCTATGCAAGGAAGACCCGCAAAATATGGCGGGTGGAGCCACAGCTAAAACACCGCCATTTGTATCCAATGCTAATTTAGTCATTCCTTTATTTCAAATCGAAGTGGCCCCTGTCTTGCAGAATATCGAATCATATCCCGAATAAGGCTAAAGCGAAGGCCATAGCAATGATCCTCTGCGAATCTAAAACTACACGAAATGGGCCTTCGATTTTTTTTTTTTCAAAAGACTCTTTTCACCAGCCGAAAGATGAAAAAAAATGCTCTCTTCCGCAAAAGATCTTCCTCACATCCCGACTGACCCAGGTTTTAACGAACCAAGCGATTTACTCTGTTAAACAAAATTAAAATAAATTTTCTTTCCTACAATAACAGATTTAAATAAACTATTTTCTGAACTAAACCCTTCGACTCTTTATCAAAAATTTCCATTATAACTATTCCATCTTGACCTACGAATCCAATAACTAGGTTGCGCACACACAGATACATAACGAAAACCCCGCGCCCTTGCCCTTATCGAATTCTATGTAAATAAATCTTCAAAATCTTGGGGACACGGGCGATCAAATCATACTTTAATTGCACGGTTGCAATTTCAAGGGCTCTAAAGACAGTTATCACAAACCAAAACAAGAGCAAAATCGAGAGCAAATAAATATAAATCTGTATTCTACTACAATAAATAATCAGAACGCATACCTGGTTTGGTATTATTCCTCTTCCTGCGATTGCCCAAACCCTCTGGATTTGATGCCGAAACCTCTCCGGCTGCAACCTAAACCAATCTCCCCTGCTTGTTGTTCCTTCTCCTCCATTCCTCTCCCCAGAGCGAGGGAGAGAGATCTCCCCTAATTTCCAGATTTTTCCCACCTTTGTAGAAGGCTTGGCACATGATCCAACGCCAACTATTAATTAAATTTATCTCCTTACAGCTCATAGTTTAATTTTCAACTAACACTATAATGTTTTATTTTAGTACTATACTATATATATATATATTTATCATTTATGTTATTATTATTTATACCTTATTTAATATTAATAATGATAATTGATGTAATCCTGTTAAGTATTATAGTGGATCAAGTAATAGCACGACTATGTAACGCAATCAAAGCATACAACCTAACCCACTAAGTAGAACAGCCGTAAAAAAAAAATGAATCAAACATGTTCACAAGTCAGGCCAAAACACATTTTACCAAACAAGCTCCATCAAATATACCTCAATTGCAAGACCCGACATACTGACAGAACTGACAATTGAACTAGACATGTCATGCATCCTGATTGAGGATGATGACTTGGGATGTGGGACCTTAAGTTATCTCCGGTATAACTTATCCATTGGGTTCAAGGCACGCTCAGACCTATTATTTCAGGTGGAGTCGATGCCAGATACCTGCATCCTGCGGCAAATGACACAGTTAAGCATATATATAAATGCACAAAAGTTATCACTAGGTGAAAAAGGAATCGCAATATCGCAGGGCACTCGCAAGCAAGTGATGTGACATCGTCCTCTCCACATCATATCAATCTAGATTAGATAACACGTAATCATAACCAACTGAATCTACCTCATTATCTGACAGAACTATACACTGAACATATAGGTGCATGAAATTGAATAAGTCCCAGAAGCATTATCATAACAAATAAATCTAATAGAATCAGTCCATGAGATCCATAACAATTGTAGTAAGATCGACATCTTGATCATTGGAATGCAAAAATAATGTCAAAGCCTGCATTATCGGTGTCGCAATAGAGATTATCAATAACACACATTAACTATCATATGAAACCTCACATGGATAAAACATCTATCTATATTGTACAATATCAATTGTATACCTTACCATATTTATTCTTGTTATTTTACCTTCATCCTCATGCGCCTTGATCAGTTCACCTATACATCCAAGGTGAGAACGGAGGGGCACTACATCCTCCCCCCCTAAAACTTGACTTACTGCTGGAAGTCACAGACTAGGGTGGAAACATAACACATTAGTATTACAATTTTCTCTTGCCAACATATGCATTCACATTAAGCAATTGTTCCCAAGCCAATCACAATCGTTCAATATAGGCATAAAAGACATGAATTCCTTACCTTTAAGGTGTACCATGTGATCTACTTACATCCATTCACACGTATTTTGAGAATTTCAATCGATTCAAGGATCTGTGTTAACATATTATCAAGGAAAAAAATTACATCTCATTTCTTATTTCCACCATGGTTCTGACTAATTACCTGCATTCAAGTACAATTCTCCGCAGAATCCTCCCTTGTACACACTATCAGAGGTTCGATATGAACATGATAGAAACAACACTTGACACAGTACAGGGCTAACAAACAAACATTCGGAATAGTCACCATCAAAATTTTAAAGGAGATAAAAGCCCAAGTGGGAAAATAACCAAATCAAATCTTAAATCACAAAATGCCGGCAATTTCCAACAATAACTCAAGTATAGAGAAAAGCGTTTTAGTGACCATTCCTGACATAAGAAATTTCAAAGAAAATAAATTCACTGATAGCCCCTAACAACACATGAAACAACCATCAGAATTCTCAAATTACCCAAATTGCAAACAAACCCACATCACAAAGTGGCTAATTTTGGCCACATAAAGGGAGTATCTGTTACACAACACCCAAGGACATAGGGTCCAGAATGCGTTAGAGAATGTACAACAACACAGATAATTAGGTTATCTACATCCTCATACCTAAACAACTTTTATACAAGGATTTAAGGAATACAATTCATTATTTATTTACAATAATTTCTACCTTAAATGTAATACAATTTTTATTTTTTTTTATGTGAGAAAGAATAGATAATATTGCACACATGAACATACTTAATCAAGGCTACGTTTTACTTTAAGTATCACATTTATATGAGATGGGTCTAACACAAGCTCCAATTTGATCTCCTGCATTTGGTTTTTACATACTTATACAATGATAACCTTCATAATCACAAAAGAAATTCCACATGAAGTCATGGCCACTAAAATAAAATAGAAGTCGAACTACGACTATACCACTTAACCACATATCTTGTAATGCATGATGCCTCCAAATCATTCCAATACTTACACAAATAATGTCATTAACATAAATATACTATGGTGCTTCTGCAATACTTCACTAATGGGGGTAAATTCCACTCTCTTGATTCCATGCACTAAAAGTAACCGTGCTTCTAGCTTCTAAAGCACCAAGGACCACAAAAGGAACTGGAGGCCTCAACAATTGACAAGCACTAGTGTTCAGGGAATACATATTGTTAGATATGTCATCACATTTTCGCATAACAGACACACAAGTAGAACAAAGCATAAAGGATTTATTTCTTCTACAGTCAACCACAAATCTGTAAGCTTATCATCTTTCTAATACCATACTAAGGCTCTTAGGTGAGAGGTACTATTACTAACTCACCATAAGGAGGAAAATGTCTAACTTAGAACAATGACAAGAATCCAGAGATCCCAGTGTTGCAAACCTGGCTCTGATACCAGATGTAACGCCCCACCATGAAACACTAGAGAACAACACAATTACACTAAACAAATCGAACTATTTTTTTTTATACAAGAAATAACAAGGTAACATTTAACTTAGCTATACTAACTAACATTCTCTCAGGGTTCCATGGCTGCGTTACTGACAAAACCTATTATCATGTTTTCTCACACATCACACATTAATTCGAAAACAATGAATCATTCTAAATTTATTACATTAGTAGAATAACCTTAAACATTCCCATGACATCAAATAAATAATCATCCAAAATAAATACAACTCCATTTTTTCATACATATGAGGATACAACATAATAGTGTCTACATCACCAACTTTCGATTACAAAGAATTACAAACATTAATAATAACCTGATACACAGGATGGTACATGAGCATGAATAACTATCTTCATAAACTAGTACATGATTTGAACCTGCTACAGGAGTTACAACCTTCTTGCACACGAATAATGGCAAGGAAAAACCAATGGAGATAAAGCACAACCACCCGACCATGTGGAACCCTGAGGTCCACCCCCTGTGCTAGGAGATAACATAAGGTCCCACAACATCATACAGTTAGGTAGACAAGTGCCTAACAGGAACAAGGACTAAACATAACTCCATCACAACACATGACAACATCACAAACAACTCAATATCACTTCCAGAGGCAACACACGACAAATGGGGAGAGTATAACTAGGGAATGCTAGGCTGCAGTTCTGAGAGTGTCATCGCACGGTCCTAACATGGGTTATCCTGACAGCCTCTCACTAGGCGCCGGCCCCCATCTATGGTTATCCTGACAGCCTCTCACTAGGCGCTGGCCCCATAGGGTGACTCATGCGGTATCAACCTTCCTTTCGTGAGGACAAGGAAGTTGATCTTGCCGACCAGGCCTTCTCTACCCATCCTTAGTCTAAACGAGCACTACAGGCATGTGAGAGGAATCCAATTATCTTGTTAATATGTATTTTACCCTTTTTCCCCCCCTAGTTTATTTTTAGGTTTTCACTTAATTAACAACTTTCAATGGGTTATCCTGACAGCCACTTTGGGCGCCGGCCCCACATTGAAAGCCACTCCCCTACCTGCATCTAGAAACCTGAACCATCAAGCAAGACAATCACTTTCATACTGATAAGTATACATAAACAATGCAAGGCATTTCCCTTCTTGCATACAAAACATGGTCTCGAAAACCAACCTTAGAATCATTGTCCAAAAACTTTCAGTCATCAATCGCAATAATCATAACACATATCCAGAGCAAGGTATGGGTCATCTTGCTCCTCCAATCACAGATATGAACCAAAATAGTTTCTCATTACAATTACAAGATCTCCCCATTTCCATACTAATCACAAGCTTGATATCAACACATACATGAAGGAAATTTAAACCCAATGAAATAAATTCCTGACACAATAAACACATCATCTTACATTAATGTTTACCAAGACCCACATACACAGACAAGGGACATCATGTTCTTACAACATCTTCATTTCAAGACAACTACGAATAGAATACATATGAACAAATCCTATTACCTTGTGCCTCTGGAATCTAAACTTGACAATTTACACATAGACCCACTTTCATGAAAATTTTGCTTGCAATAACAGATTTCAACTAATCAACTCACTGACAACATAAATTTTTATTACAAAAGCAATTCAATCTCTATTCATTCAGTTACCTATAGGTTTCACTCAACTCCAAGCTTTCAACCCAACTTCAACTTAACAAAAAAACCTTATGAAATGATCTTTACCAAACCAATCAACCTAGATTAAATTTCATCCACACTAATTATTTAATCATATCATTTAATCATATTAACACCCAAATACAAGTAATATCTCCACAAAATTTCATATATCTTTCGATCTAATTTAATAACCAATAATTCTATCTGATATAATAAATCAGTCATCAATTACATATAAGCATAACTTTCAAGCTAAACAAATGCATAGGTAATATTAGTTACCAAATTCTTATAAATTAAATACTTCTTACCATGATTATACCTCTAATTCCAACCTACCAATCCAATTCCCATTCTTAACAAATCATTATCAAGAAATCATAATAAATTCAATAACAATTTAAATTAAATTACCAACTGAATAATACATGCATCAAACATAATTTATCTATCTTGAGCATATGCATATAACTTAATAAATTATTCCAATATAATAAAACACTCATTATATAGCTCTTTAATTGGAAAGATCATGATATCAGCCCTAAACTGATGGGACACAAGGTTTTGGCATACCAACATGCATGCAGAACTAATTTCCCACAGAGTGACACTGAACTTGGTGCACAGGTTTGAACTGTAAGACATATGAATGATTTAGTAGAAAAATCGACTATAGAAATGTGCTAGAAGACGCTAACGATCATCAATGACGTCTCTTCAGCAACCTTCTTCTCTTCCTCACGTTTCACAGTATAACCTAAGGCAATTTTCGTTCTTCCTAATGAATTAAATACGCACATTACGTAATAGACTTCAAATCCACAATGTAACCATATGGCTATGCCTTGAAGTCAAATCACCAATGACTTTAATACAATCATAAAAAAAAGAATATTAAACTTATATACATCAAACTGATCTAAATCTAGATATAGATTAAAGAATTACTCATGCCAAACTCGATATATTCAGACTAACATGTTGAGATAAATTAATCAGACAAGGGGTTATAGTTTCTGGCATCTCAGGGTATAATACTTATCAACGGCAACCAAAAATTAATATAAATATGATAGACACAAACATTCAGTTATGAGAATAACTAATGCCGATTTATGGCTGACAAAACTTAGGGTTTGATAATAAATATCGCCATTATGTGGCATGCATTAGCTCAAGGATAGGAATATCTATCGCCAAAATATGGCAAACATAAACGTTAAGATATACGTATACCTGTTGCTAATATAAGACAGACATAAAAATATATGCAGATCTAATTCTAATTTATGGGAAGATGCAACCCTAAATTTTAATGAAGGCCAATCACCAACTTGGCCTGCCCTAGGCGTCCTTTATGGCAGACTTACAAATATCTAAGCACCCAGAAACTATGCTGAGGAAAGAAAAAGATTTTGAAAGCTTTTGAAATGGCCAAGGCGAATCACATTCCCTGCCCTATGCCTGCGTCCATTCCACATGCTGTCAAAATGGGAGCTTTGGGAGGTCGTATGGACATCCACCGAGGGGTAAAGGAAGATGGTTTACAGACAAAAAGAGCTAGACATTCACATGAGCGTCCCTTTTGCACTACAGCTCTAACCGATTCATATGGATACATGGAGATGTTTTAGTATAGCAAGATAAGCCGTGTGAAAATTGTTAGAACAGCTTGCAACGTGAGATACTTCAATACAAACCCACTCTATCTCTCATCTAAGCAAATCTTCTAACTGACTACACATCTCTTCTTTACACCTCTGCCAACTAACCATAAATATCACCTGACAAGTTTATACATTTGCTCAAAATGTGCAAAAGAGAACATAAACAATAAACATAACATATACTGTATGATGAAATACTTCTTGACACACCTGGCATCTGCCAGTCTTTCAAATCAGATGACCTTACCACTTGGTAAGCTCCCTGTTTATCTTTTGCTCCACTCAGTTCCACATTTCCTTGAAAATTTGAGTGAGAATAGGGGATACTAACAAGCAATACCACCACAAAACAAGTGCTTCAAACCCAAGATGTTTTCGTGGGGATGATAAAACAAGCGGAGGAATCGAGAAGAAACTGAAAAAGGCTAAAAGCCTAAAACAGATGAGTGCGGCAAAACTAGTAGTCATTCCCAAAACCACAAAGGCTGACACAATGGACCAATTCTGTCCTAATACCTTATGCAACAGTATATAAAATCATCTCCAACATTATTGCAAGAAGACTCAAACAACTTCCACCAAAACTCATATTATAGACACAATCTACAGATCAGATTTTCATTCAACAGTCATGTACATCTTGCTCAGCTACTTGTTTATGTTTGGGTGTTATATTTTCCTCCCCAACTCGTAAATTTAGAGCTTACAGTGTTTTCTGCAAACTAGCCCAACTTCTTTCTACAAATGATCTTTTTAATGTTGCTCATTCAAAGAGCACCCCTCTAAAACCCAATCCGAGTTCCAAACCCACTATATTCCTATGTTTTAGGTGGAAAACTCAGTAACAGTGCTTCATAGCATTTCCCAAGCATACCAACACCAGTGGCTAATGGCTCTATTTTTTAACTCTCCTAACCTAGAGACTCTCCCACATGCTCCTTGACAGGTCACTCCCATAGTTATACAAGAAGCCACCTGAAACTCAGAAAAAAATAATACTCAAGGGGCAAATCTGAACTCTACATTGACTATTATAATTGAAAGCATCCTACAGGTGGCTCAGAAACTAGACTCTGAGTGTATTGACAATTAATTTCAGGATAAAAGAATATGGATGCTTGTGAAATGTATGCAGCAACAAATTGATTGCATCACCAGCTGCAACTTGGGCAAGAAAAGCTCTACCTCGCATACAACCACAAAATGAAAAGACTCCAAAGCTCTACTGCAGCAATTGAAAAAAATCCTAACCAATGAAAAGCAAAAGTGCCAACTGGTAGAGGTGATGCACCAAAATGCTCAGAGCACCAAATTCCAGGTCACTTACCCACAGGCTACAGGAATGGATCTTCAAACTATTTCCTAGACATGCAGCAATACATTGGCAAACCATTGAAAAAGAGGACACAAATTTGAAGAAGCAAAACCCTGGAATTTGGTAGTTTTCCTACGATTTACTATGAGCTTGGTCTAGGAGGTTCAAAACTGATTCTTGGTTATTCCACATTGTGGTATTGCCAAAGTGGTATTGATAAGTAAAAGAATATATATCAAAAGGGAGTCATATGGCCATTTTGCACTAGCTAGAAGATTCAGATAACTTATTAGTCTTCCTCAGTTGAAAGGGCAGCGAATTTCTATGCAAGGAAGACCCGCAAAATATGGCGGGTGGAGCCACAGCTAAAACACCGCCATTTGTATCCAATGCTAATTTAGTCATTCCTTTATTTCAAATCGAAGTGGCCCCTGTCTTGCAGAATATCAAATCATATCCCGAATAAGGCTAAAGCGAAGGCCATAGCAATGATCCTCCGCGAATCTAAAACTACACGAAATGGGCCTTCGATTTTTTTTTTTTTCAAAAGACTCTTTTCACCAGCTGAAAGATGAAAAAAAATGCTCTCTTCCGCAAAAGATCTTCCTCACATCCCGACTGACCCAGGTTTTAACGAACCAAGCGATTTACTCTGTTAAACAAAATTAAAATAAATTTTCTTTCCTACAATAACAGATTTAAATAAACTATTTTCTGAACTAAACCCTCCGACTCTTTATCAAAAATTTCCATTATAACTATTCCATCTTGACCTACGAATCCAATAACTAGGTTGCGCACACACAGATACATAACGAAAACCTCGCACCCTTGCCCTTATCAAATTCTATGTAAATAAATCTTCAAAATCTTGGGGACACGGGCGATCAAATCATACTTTAATCGCACGGTTGCAATGTCAAGGGCTCTAAAGACAGTTATCACAAACCAAAACAAGAGCAAAATCAGGAGCAAATAAATATAAATCTGTATTCTACTGCAATAAATAATCAGAACGCATACCTGGTTTGGTATTATTCCTCTTCCTGCGATTGCCCAAACCCTCTGGATTTGACGCCGAAACCTCTCCGGCTGCAACCTAAACCAATCTCCCCTGCTTGTTGTTCCTTCTCCTCCATTCCTCTCCCCAGAGCGAGGGAGAGAGATCTCCCCTAATTTCCAGATTTTTCCCACCTTTGTAGAAGGCTTGGCACATGATCCAACGCCAACTATTAATTAAATTTATCTCCTTACAGCTCATAGTTTAATTTTCAACTAACACTATAATGTTTTATTTTAGTACTATACTATATATATATATATATATATTTATCATTTATGTTATTATTATTTATACCTTATTTAATATTAATAATGATAATTGATGTAATCCTGTTAAGTATTATAGTGGATCAAGTAATAGCACGACTATGTAACGCAATCAAAGCATACAACCTAACCCACTAAGTAGAACAGCCGTAAAAAAAAAACGAATCAAACATGTTCACAAGTCAGGCCAAAACACATTTTACCAAACAAGCTCCATCAAATATACCTTAATTGCAGGACCCGACATACTGACAGAACTGACAATTGAACTAGACATGTCATGCATCCTGATTGAGGATGATGACTTGGGATGTGGGACCTTAAGTTATCTCCGGTACAACTTATCCATTGGGTTCAAGGCACGCTCAGACCTGTTATTTCAGGTGGAGTCGATGCCAGATACCTGCATCCTGCGGCAAATGACACAGTTAAGCATATATATAAATGCACAAAAGTTATCACTAGGTGAAAAAGGAATCGCAATATCGCAGGGCACTCGCAAGCAAGTGATGCGACATCGTCCTCTCCACATCATATCAATCTAGATTAGATAACACGTAATCATAACCAACTGAATCTACCTCATTATCTGACAGAACTATACACTGAACATATAGGTGCATGAAATTGAATAAGTCCCAGAAGCATTATCATAACAAATAAATCTAATAGAATTAGTCCATGAGATCCATAACAATTGTAGTAAGATCGACATCTTGATCATTGGAATGCAAAAATAATGTCAAAGCCTGCATTATCGGTGTCGCAATACAGATTATCAATAACACACATTAACTATCATATGAAACCTCGCATGGATAAAACATCTATCTATATTGTACAATATCAATTGTATACCTTACCATATTTATTCTTGTTATTTTACCTTCATCCTCATGCGCCTTGATCAGTTCACCTGTACATCCAAGGTGAGAACGGAGGGGCACTACAACCTGACTCGCTGACTTGCCTTAAGATTGCACACCTATAGTGTTTCTTTGTGCCTTAATGTTTAAGCTTTCCTTTGTTGTTGGGAGGTCAGGAGTTCTTTGACGTTCTGAACCTCCGACTTCTAGTTCAAAAGTTCAACTTCCACCTGACTTGTCGACTTTGAACAACACACTCTTCCAGATGGTGTTTCTTTCTACATTGGCATACAATATGAAAGAATGACACTTGTCACTTTGCATTCAATTAGAAATACGTGAAGACACATTGGAAAATTTTTTGGAGGGAAACTCGAGGCATGCATTTATGAGTTATAAATATAAATTCATCGCCAACAATTAATATATTCTCTTAGTGAATTTATGAGAAATGATATTTATAAGTTCTTAAGCTTGTCTAAGGTGATATTGTTTCATAAGGAAATGTGTTGTAGAAAGCTAAACGGCTAGTTGCTACGTGCAAGGTATCAGCTCAGTTCCATTTTCATAGGTCAACATAATTAGTAGTTCTCTCTCTTTATTAGGGCATAACATTTTCTTTGGGGAGTTAGAAATTTTCATTCCAATGTATCTGTGCAAGGAGATTCCTATTGGTGTCTTGTCTCATCCTATGTTTTCTGCATACATTTCCAAGTCTCTGGCTTTTGGTTTCTTGAGTACATGAAAATGAAGTTCAAATTCCAAGGGACTCCCATGGCCTCTATAGTGGAGAATAGTTTGTCTGAAGTAACGGATACTAATTTAGGCCACATTGATTTTGATGACTTTTGGGGGAGAATGCACTCTAAAAATTGAACTCTCTTAGCTGAGAATATTACCAGCGGTGGTATGGATAGAGCTAGTGGTTTTCCACTTGGTGTACATTGTCCCAAGTTGATGGTTGCATGCACCAATGGGTATTTTCTAGATTCCCAAGAAATATGGACCTCCAATGGTGTTGTGGTTGTGGTGAGAATTGATTCTGAATCTGTTGCTTTGGCCCTAAATTTAGAAGAGTATGAGGACAATGCTGATGTTATCGTATCTTTAGCCTAGAATTATTACAATGAAAGGAAAGATTGTTGTCATACCTATGTTGCTAAGCATTGGTTAGAAATTGAGAAGACTGGTAAGTCTCAGCTTCCTGCCAATTTGAAAAGGAGTCATTTCAAAGAAGAAATCTTAGATATGATAACTTTGATGAACAAAGTGGTTGTGAGCCCTGAGTCGAATGCTTTTGAATTTTGGATGTGCCAATTTATCCTATTGATTTGTGGAGACCACCACATTGATTGCCCAAAGATTATCAGTGAATGCTTGCATGAACAACTAACCAATTTTGCAAGAAATGTGAGCTTCCACATGTGCTCCCTGCTAGTCTATATATTGGCTTGAATAGAGGCTGCTTGGCCTAGTTTGAGGATTTAAGGGAGTCCTATGGTAAGTACGACTGTGCATCAGATTTTCCCCCAATTACAGAAGAATGAAGGTATGAAAGACTTTAGGCATGTTAATGATGCTTTTTCTATGATGTTAGCTAAGAAAATTGATGGCTCAATGGAGAAAAGGTTTTTAGTTGAAGCATCTTCCCTGGTAATGAAGTTTGGAAGTTTTTATATACAATTTGGCCACTTCTCCTATTTGAGAATCAGGGGTTTTGAAAATGCCCCTTTAAAATTGCCTTGATACCCTTCTGACTATTTGGTGTTGCTAGAGTTATGCCACCAAATGGTAGTTATGAATGTTAAATACTAGGCTATGAAAAAGAAAGGGTATTCTTTTCCTGTGTCTTTGTCTTTTAATCCTATAAATGTAATGATGGTGCTTGGAATGTTAACAAGTTATTGTCTGAGTTCAGTCTTCATCGTTTGTTCCCTTGCATGTCCTTTGATAGTAAGAATTTTATAAAGGAAAACATGCACGGAGGTGGTTCTTATTCACACCAATGTCAACTCGAGATTTTTGGGAGGATTGTGTTGATGAGAGGGAAGTTTAGAGAAGAAAGTGGATGATACTAACTATAGATCAAGTTCATGCCTTCAAGCTAAACATCCAAGCCCCTGATATAACTGATGAATTTTCAGGTATATTAGATGAGGGCTACGATGTGGTGTCAAGGGAACCCATGCTTCCTGTAAGATGGTCTGAGAAAGAAGTCATTGATATTATGTTTCTTTATTTGCATGTATTGAGAAGAATAAAAAGGTGGTTGAAAGGAAAGGTCAAGGAGTGTGCTGACTCCACGACACCGAGAGACTCATCCTCTCATAATCAAGCCATATCTCAGATTGCCCACTCATATAGGGAATCATCTATTTAGACCCAACTCTCTAGAGAGTCAGCTCAAAATCAAATGGTGACGATGAAAGGCCACCTGAAGAAACTGGGAGGGTGAAGACCACTTGTGAGCAGGATGTCCAAATAGTGAAAAGAAATACCAGATTGACTACTTCATCATCTAAAGTAGACCATGTGCCCCCACCTAACAATCATGTAATTGATTTTGATTCTTTTATTTTATCTCAAATTGGAGAGGATAATTTGTTGCACTCTTTACTTAGCCTGCCAAACTCCCCACAACAAAGAGAAGTACTGAAACAAAATTCCCACCCTCTGCTTGTAGTTGATACTTCCAATGCTACCAATGTGTCAGTCCCATCTCCAAACTGGTTGAAAAAGGTAGTTCAGAAGAAGAGATACACCTTTCTTACTGATGAGGGTGTCGATACGGTGGCCAATTTATTGCAAATGGTTTCCAAACCCAAGCATGCAAAGAGAATGTCAAGGATAGTGATTGATGCCACCTCAAGAAACTAGTTTATGGAGATTGCAGACCCATTGGTAGATAAGAATGAAGATGAAGTGACAGAAGCTAACTTTAGAGTAAGTCAAGTGGATCTAAGACCGTCAACGACTGAGGGTGATTTGTATCATGTCCAATATTCAATTGATAATATCTCTAAAAGGGTGAAGGGATTGCCAGAAGAAAATTCAAAACTGCTGGCACATATAAGTTCCTTGTCCTCTATTGCTGATTCAATTGCTAAAATAATAACACCCTCAACTAAGGCCTCCTCATATGTCAAGCTCCATACCCTTGATTCTAATTTGCTTCAACAAGTTTAAACTTCTCTGTCTCTAAGGAAGGCTATGGATCAATGGGTTGAAAAGATTATTTTTGATGGTCTCATTTTTATTGAGGAGGTACTAAAATTATTTGATTCTATACATGCTAAGAGGGATGTTTTGATAGTAGAATTTGAGAAAGCCCGAAGTGATCATCATAGTCTGAATATAGCCTCTAAGGAAATACAAGAGATAGCCAACATGGATCCTGGTATCTTGATGGGTAGAGAAGTTATAGCTAATCCTAGAGAGCTAGATCCCATTGTGTGGGCTGATGCAGTAGAATGGAAACTTTGTATCATAGCTATAGCAGAAGAGGAGATTGGGAGAGCCATTATAGTCTTTTACAAGGAGATGATGAGAATCAAAAAGGATTTCGCTGCTCTGGGGGTAGAGGCTAACGGGTCCGATGATGAGCAACTCTTGGATGTCAAAGTAATTAAACAAAATTTCAAGAGGGTAGTCATGGAGGAAGTAGTGAATTATGATATCGTAATAGGGGATTCATTGGGTAAACTCTCTAAATTGGTGGCCTATATTAATAGTTGCAAAAGTGGTATCGATGAAATGCATCGTAAGGTGACATACTCCGATAGAGCAGTCATGAAGAAGTGTCGCATCAGTATGACATGATCTCCACCAGGCATGTAATTAACACCAATCATCAACAAGAACAGAGCATATAAAGCTAGGTTACGAGCACAAGTACCTCAAGAAACACAAAGTGTCACTGGAGAAGGAAAGCAGTTGAAGGAAGAGGAAGAGATGGATGAGGTGGACGATGGCAATGGGGATTTACAACTCTTCAATTGATTTTAAATTTCATGTTTTAAGTCATTTCATATTTGCTCTAAACTATTGGCTTTGGAGGGTCATTTTATTATAATTATTGTTTAAACATCTTTTAATTAGCTATTTTAAGAAGTTGTTATGTTTTTAAAGATAGTTATAATTTGGCTTAGCTATAAATTCTGGATAGCTAGTCAAATTCTAGATCTTTTGGATAAACTTTGTTTTGCAAGGGTGATAGTTAATTTTGTTTTTAGCTACTTTGATATATGCAATATAAGTTAATGCAGTGGAGATTTGTGTGATCATAGACTTTGTGTTGTGGTTAGTTGAATTCATATTCTTCTTAAGTTGGATGTGTTGATGCTGTTGTTAATGATATTCATGGGTTCAGGTGGTTGGATATTCATAAATCTTGTTCAGTGCTGAGAATTGTTTATCTATTGATATATCGTTTGAGGTGGTGAAAATTATATACATATATGTGGTATGTTGTCAATGTATGTTATGTGGCTAGAATTCTTTGAACTCCTTGTTTTTGAGTTATAAATTTGCCTTCATTGCTTTTTGGTTAAAAGCTCTTCCTTTGTTTTGCTTTCTAGTTAAAAGCAATCTTGAGTTCTTTATTCATTAGAAAATCTATCGAAGTTAGCTGTGCCTTGTTAAAAAAGTAGAGAGCCTATGTAAAATACCAATAAATTAGGCTCAATTGTTGATTGCATTTGTCACTTGTCCAAGTGTGAGTATATAGAGTTAGGTGATAAATCTATTAAGCAACGGATTTTTGGTGACTCTACTGGGGAATATATTGTTATATCAACTTCTTGTGATTTGCTTGGTCAAACTTTATGGTTGTTCATGGAAGACCTGCACCAGTCTTGCAGCCTAACATTGATTGGTTGATAGGAGATTAGGAAGATATTATTACTGGCCTTAGACTTGTTTCCTCGTAGACTAGAAGAACTAATCAGTAGTATCACCAAGTTGACAAGGTGTTAGAAGAAGAAGAAGAGCTTGGTGAAATTATAGCAGAAAACACATGTCATTTTGCTGACGCTTAGGAGATAATTTTTGTTGAAGGAATCATTCTTATGCCAAGGAGAGAATGGCCTTTGTGGATCCAAGTAGTTCTTGACAATAGGCCAAGAAACTTAATTGCCAGACCAAGGAATCAGAATCTTGCAAGACCAACTCTGCCCCATAATAACTAGTAAGTGGTTTGGTGACTCTACTTAATTACTTTGTTGATATACTTGTAGAAGTGGGCTATAAAGATATACACAAGGGGATAGACAAAGTTGTATAGTTGATATTGACTTTGATTTACTTCAATATTTAAATTTCACTCCTTTTCCTCTAACTAGAAGAGTCAAATCTTTGGGTAGACCATCCTCTTCTCCACCTACAAGAGGTGCCACTAGTTCATCTTGTCAAAGATTGACCCTACATGGTACTGTCTTACCATTACAAGTAAATTTCCCTCCTTTTAATATGTTTCACCCACAACCTCCACCCATTCTGTGGGGTGATGCTATTGAGCTACTCAAGCTTGGTACTAACCTACATGATCTGCCCAGAGGATCAGGTAAAATCATACCTAAGTTTAGGGGTGATGGAAAGGTTACTCTTGAAGAACACCTCAATGCTTTCTTTGCTGCATGTTCTATCCTTGGAGTCCAACATGAAGATGTGTCCATCAAGCTATTTGTTGAGTCACTTATTGATACAGATGCTGAATGGTTTTATCACCTTCCAAATGACTCTATTAGAGATTGGGCTTCCATGAGGCAACAATTTGAAGATAGATTCAAAACTACTGATAATGAACACACATTGGCAGCCCAACTCTCTTCTATGAAGAAAGAGATTCATGAGCAGATGAGGGAGTATGTAGCCAAGTTTAACAGACTTACAAATAGAATTCCTATGAATGTCAGACCCAAAGATGGATTAATGATGTGTTTCTTTATCAATTCATTGCCACCTGATCACAGTTATGCTATTAAAAGACAAGGAGTTCCTAACCTAGTCGACACCCAATCATTGGCTATTACTATGGAATATGATCTGATTACTGCAAGAAAATGGAAAAGAGAGTTACAAATTGGCAAACCCTCAGTAGCTAGTTCCATTGACCCTATCATTTAGAGGTTGGCAAATGACATTATTACCTTGAAACATCAGATGCCTAAAGGTCTTCAACAATCTCCTCAAGGGGGTTATAATAGAACATTGCAATTACTCAGTGCTACTCAACGATTATCTATTGAAGGAGAACCCTTGGTTAGAAAAAAAAATCATATGGTATGCAACTTCCATTATACTTCTGACCATGATGGGACATCCTGCCTTGAGATGATGAGATTCATGCAAATTCTTTCCATGAACGATCATGCAGAAGAGCCTCTGGTGGAAGAACCCCCTACACCTAGTGACGCTGGTGTAAATTTCTTTGAATATGAATTAGATGAAGGAAGTGGAGAAGATGTATATACTGAAGTCAACAACTCTAATTGTGTGGTGTTTACTAGGGGTTAGCAAGCACAAAGAGGGAAGAATTCCTAGAGCCAACCCTGTAATCGATCCTCTTCTCCCAAATATATCTTGACCAGGCAGAACCATACCAAGAAAATAGAGAACGTGACACCCAAAGTTGTAGCTACTTAGGTACCCTCTACTTCATCTTCTCAAAATCTTGTTGCAAGTTCATTTGATATTGTAGAATCATGTAAAAATACAAAGATTGAGATTTCCCAAGCTGAATATTTGAAACTTAATCCATTTGAACTTGATAGACTAGTTAAATATGTCAGACAGGAACCATCTCCTTCAAATTGTAATGCCCTAGTGTCCAGTGATGATGAAGTACTTGCTAAGAGTCAAAACTATTCAAATACCTACTCTCAAGATCTTGATCCTCATAATCCTTTTAATAAACCAAAACCTTTTTTATGTCTTCTTGTACATTACCGGTTATAATCTTAGTAATTGCATCATTGATTCTGGAGCTTCAGATAATGTAATGCCTACTCAAGTTGCTAAAGCTCTAGGCTTATCCTATACACCCTCCCATGGCAAATGCTTCTCAATAGATGGTTCTCCAATACCTATCTTGGGTTAGATTAAAGATGCTCAAACTGCTTTAGCCATCTTCCCAAAGAAAAGATTGAATCTAATTATTCGTGTGGCGGATATACTTGCCAGTTATGGGATGCTCTTGAGTCGTAGTTTTTGCAAAGACCTGGGTGGCAAACTTCAAATGGATTGGTCACATGCCTTAATACCTGTAGATGGGAAGAATGTTTGCCTTAATCCTAAACCCAAGGCCAAATTTACTATTTTTAAATCTAGAGACCCTAGAGCAGACATTCTATTTGTAGAAACAGGACCGGGAACCTACAAGTGCACATCAATAGAGAATGAAGATGTGAATCTAATCAGTCCTGATCTAGTTGATGAACTGTGGACTCTAGAATTTGATGGGAGCTATTATACTACATAGTCTAGGGCAGGGGTTGTTCTAATTTCACTTGATGGTTATGCCTTTCCTTTTGCTTTTAAAATTGAGTTTGAAAATACAAATAACACCATAGAATATGAGGCCATGTTTTTAGGTCTGGAACTAGCCAGGGAAAAAGGTGTGAAATAGTTAAAAGTTAAAGGAGATGTTGAGTTAATTGTTAAACAAGTGAGAAAATTGTTCACAGTTAAAAATGGTAGATTGAGGCATTACCAGAATAGGGTGTGGGACTTCTTTGAAGACTTTGATACTTTTTCTATAAAGATCATACCCAGAGAATAGAATACTAGGGCTGATTCCTTACCTATTTCGACATCCCTCCTCTTACCACATCTAGATTTCAAGGATAAGTCATACATGATTGAGGTAGTATATAGGCCTAGTGTTCCTGACAATGTTAGTCAAGTTGGCAAGTTTTTAATTCTGATCAACAAATTATTTCATTTCTTGAAAAGGCTGAATCTTTTGCCAGTATATTCTTTGAGGGTAGTAGTGATGAAAGCAATGATGTTTTGGAAGGAGAAATAAAGTGTTTTGATGACTCAAGATCAGGGATTGTATAGTTAAAAGGAAATAAAATTCCTAAAGGGCTAGTTTCTCTTGAAGATCTTTTCAATCAACATGACCAATACCTTAAGAAGAAAAATAAAGTTTCCATTATAACTTTAGCTGATTATGATAGAGTGAATATTGGCACTGAAGCTGATCCAAAAATTGTGTGTATTGGTAAATGTTATTCTAAGGGAGAAAAAGAATGTTTAATTTCTTTGCTTATTAGATATAAGGAAGTTTTTACATTGTGTTATGTTGATCTAAAAAAATTAGGAATGGAGAAATGTAGCATCATATTCCATTGAAGCCTGACACCATACCCTTTAGGCAAAAGCAAAGAACCTATAATCTAAAAATAGTTGAAGCCATCTTCAATGAAATTGACAGAATTCTTAAAGCCAAAATCATTTACCCTATTCACCATCCTACTTGGGTGGCAAATATTGTACCTGTTAGGAAGAAGAATTGGGAAACTCAAATTTCTGTTGATTTTAGGAATTTAAATCAAGCCTCTCTGAAGGATAATTATCCCTTATCAGTAATGGATCACATTTTACAAACTGTGTCCAGTTCAGAGATGATGTCTATGCTTGATGAATTTTTAGGTTACAACTAGATTGAGGTGGCTCAAGAGGAGCAGCACAAAACAACCTTTACCACTCCAATTGGTGTCTTTGCATATAATAGAATGCCTTTCAATTTGATTAACACTGGGGCCACATTTTAGAGGGCAATGGATCTTGTTGAAAATAGGGCAGACAACTAAGAGGGGGGTTGAATCAGTTGTCACAAAAACTTTTATCCTTTTTTGCAACTTAAACTTTTTTACCACTTATTAAAAGATGAATGATATAACCATGAAAATATGAATCAATAACACATGAGCAGAAACAAATCAACACACATAACACCAAGATTTTTACATGGAAACTTAGTTAAGGGAAAAACCATGGTGGGGGTTAACCCACAAGATTTATTCTCTGTTAAAAGAATAGAAAAATAGGGAAGGCACTTGCCTTCAGGGTGCACTACCCATAGCTCATTGCCTACAGAAATATTTAAAGTTTATTATAGAAAGATTGAACTAGAAAACAACATATTCTTCATGCCAAGGTCAGCTCCATTGATATGCATAACATTTCTTCTCTATCCCTCAAACACTTCTGGTGCAATCATGGTAGGAGGGTTCACGGAGTGAACTATTCAGACCGTGCAGTAAGAGTAAACACAATGGAAACAACTCAAAGAAATAGAACAAATGTAGATTCAGTCATTCATTATATCATAGAATTCAAATAGAGATCAACCAGCAACATGCGGGCTTACAATTAGGGCTCAAAGGCTTGATTACATACATGTGCAAGATAAAGCTTTGAAGCTCCTTCGTACAAAATCTAAACTATCAAATATTACTATGTGAACTACTACTTTCCTAAGGATCTATTACATCAATATATATCAAATCTAGATCAATAGATTCCTCCACGTCGGCCAAGGAAGATCATAAATTCCAAAGAAGAGATGTAATGTGTGTACACAGATAGGTTAGACCTAAATGCATATAACACTTCTGAAAAATGAATGGAATGATATGCATATCTCTTGGGAAGGTCGACCACAAACCAAAGGTCATTGAATGATGTGTCATTAGGCTCCAGAGATCGGGAAAAGCTTCCGCAAGTTTCTCCTTCAGCTAATTGTCTATGATTATCCAGATGCTCTATTCTGAGAACCATCAAACTTCTGATAGTGATATTTTTCTAGTATTGAAGTATAGATCTCTAAATTCTGGATATGATGTAGATGAATGAATGTAAGTGCTAAATCCAGTTCCACAAAGTCTAAAAATGCTACTGGACTAAAATACTGAATCTACTTCTGACTGAACTGCATGAACTAAACTAGAAAATGAAAAGAAACAAATTGAATTTCAAACAAAATGAAATGTAAATGTTTTTGGTTGATGCAAGATTGGTCTTGAACTAGGGATGCTCCTACATCAGACATCTAAGGTTATTGAAAAAGTGTGTCCCTCACTTTGTTGGGGCTAGGGGAGAACCAAGACGGTCCACCTCAACCTAAGAAATCCATGATGAATCTTCTTCTGGTCTACCTTTCCACTTCACAAGGTATTATTTGTATTGTCTTCCTCTAGTGTTGCGTCCAACTCTACTATCCAAAATGTCTTCAATCTTCTCTAGTGCTTGTTGTGGTAACTACTTCTTCAAGTCTTCTTTCATGTTGTCACTGAACTCTGCTTCATGGTACTAATAAAGGTCTACAATGTTGAAAATAGGTGAAATACCCAATGTCTCAAGTAATTCCACTTCATATGCATTTCTTGAATCAAATTTTCTGAGTATCTTACAAGGTTGACAAGATAAGGGAAAAGGGCTTCTATAGGACAAGTGAGACTTTTAGCCATCTCAGGATAATGTCAGGTGACCAATGATATTAGTACAAAAAGCTTCCAGTGGTCTAAATACTAAAAGCAGAGAAAGTGGATGTCACCAGACAAGTGGAGGATTCAGGGATCACTGGACATGTGGAGGATTTGGGGTTCACCAGACATGTCCAATGAAGTGAAAAATCTATGCAAAAGGCTCTTCGGTAGTCTTACGGGGAAAATGAAGGTTTCTAGATATAGCCGGCAAGGACTGAAATTAGTACAAATCTGACAGGAAGTGAAATCAACACGGATCCAATACCATGCAAAAGACCCGCATTGCTACAACTTCTCCTATAGACACCCAAAATTGACATACTTATCATTAGTAACAAATATCGCATTATTTATCATCTGCATTTGTCTAACACACTTGAGCAATTTCTTTTCACTTATTTCTTCTATTAATTAAATAAATTTATATTTATTTAATTAATTCATTATCTATTTCTTCTAATCTATAATTAAATAATCTTTAATTGTTTAATTATCTTTATTTCTATCTATTTTAATTAAAAAATCCATAATAATTGAACTCATACCATTTAACTAAAAGGAAGAACTCTACAATATTAACATTTAATAAATTTATTATTATGATTATTTAAAAATATTTCTAATTGAAATCATAATGATGCTTCAAAGATGCCTAGGAAAAAGAGAAATTTGCTCTTTCTAGAAGATCCAAACGGTCATCTAAGCATTCTGTATCTAGTTCACCTTCACCATCATGACCGCCCAAATCATCTCATGGTTACACCCAACCTTCTTGGTTATCTTCCAAACCATCTACTTCCAAGCATCGTCCTCGCCATTCACCCTCTGTTTCCCTTGGTAGAAGCATTGATACTCTCTGTGCTAAAGTGGACAGATGTAATGAATCTGTTGATATCTTGGCTCGGCAATGTGCTCTGCAACAAAAAGCCTTGGATAAACTCATTTTTGCAGTGGGGGAAATTTGAGAACTTCTAACAAAAGCATAATGAAAACATAATGAAAACATGATAAATTCTTTACGTATCTTTCTTTACTTAACAAGATGAACTAAAATAACAACAAAACAAAGAGAATAATTATAAAACTGATTTGATTCTTAAAGAGTGAGGATTTAGTTTCTAAGAAAAGAACATTTCTATTATAGTGCCACTTGTCATTAAGAAATATTAAAGATAAAATAAATAATTTAAAACCTTCTATCTAAATTATAATTGAAAACAAGGATCTTTTAAGTAATACAATTCTCTATACAAAGTTTCATTATTGTATATTTCTTATTTCATAATTAACTTTATTTTCTAAAATCCAACAATGATACTACAACATTTAATGGAAGAATTTTATAGTAATGTTATCATTTCTTATTAAACTCAAGATTCTTAGAATAGATATAAAACATCAGTCAACAACACTATTCTAACAATTGTAATTTACCAGGCATTACAATACAGACACTTATAAGTTCAAGCCTTCTATTAACATCATTCACATAATTTCTAAGTATATTAATTTAAGATCATGAAAATATTCTTATTCAAGACATTTACTTTCTAATTCATTTTCAGACTCATATTAGTAAACAAATCTTCTAAACTAATTTCCAAATTTCAATATTAGTAACTTTGAACATTGAGAAGATATCAATTATTCATGCTAACAAACATATTTATTTGATTCAATAAGTTAAATAAATAGATATAATTACTAATAAGGTTAATATTTTGATGCAGAAGCATCGAGGACAATGGCAATCCTCATCAACCAAAAAAATAAAATATTTTAATTTCCTATAGTTTGGTAATTTGGAAGTTGGAAAATAAATGCAATATTAGGCCTAAATAATATATTAAATAAATTGGAATTATTACAATATTGCAAAAATAATAATGTTGCAAAAATCTAGGAGTGGGAGATAGTTTAGGAGACAATTTTGGAGTGTAAAATCAATAAAGGCAATCTTGGGAGTGGATTTTTAGGGAGTTGTAAGTGGAGACAACTCATTAAATTCCCTCAACTATAGCATGGCTAATTTGGATGCCCAAGTTGTGTGGCTTTTGTCTTTTTCTAAGTTTGGAGCTATTTTCTAGGAATGGAAATTTGAGTCGTCACTTATTTTTAGCAAATTGTGGGAGTGGATTTTATTGAGAAATTAATATTTTTTTTTATGATTTAAAAAAAAATGATTCTCCCAATTTGGGTGTGGGAGTTGGAGGAGAGAGAAAATGGTAGTTGTGGAGTCATTATAAAAAAGGATTTATGGTAAATTTTGAAGGGGGATTTCTTGCAGATTTTTGGAGGAAGGAAAAAGGGGTTTTAAGAATAAGAAATATGTGGATGAGAAGGATGGAAAAAATAAATGAAAAGTTGAGAGCATAAGAAAAGAGAGAAGCCATGGAAGGCCAAATGTAATAAGTTTTTTTTTTTTGTAATGTTGCAGATTTATGTAAGTTTTTACAAGTTTGAATTCAATAAAATGAGCATTTATGTTTGTTACATATTTTGCATTTGAGTTCTTGAGTTGTGCTTCATCATATTTCTTCATCCATTATATAAGTTCTAACCAAATTATTTAACCAAGAAAATTTAAATTAATCTAAGGCTTGATTCTCATCCATTTTAATTAATACTCAAGCTAACATATCATTTACATTATCTTCTAAGTTACTTTCTAAATCATAGTTTAGCTGTTAAAAAACATATACATTATTCCTTTAATATATATTTACTTTCCCTCCATATGATAATATTCTAGTTTCTAATTTCTCTCAAACTGCAACTCAAGATTAAGAAAGATACTAAATCAAAGAAGGCCGCATTGCAGCATAGTTCCTGCCAAATGCTGGCAAGGCAATTTTGTCCTTTTTTGTAGTTCATTTAGGGTCTTATTTGAAGTCAGTTAATTTCCCCAAACATAAATAGTTAGAATTTGTAGCTATAAATCGAAAGAGCAAATTTCTCTTTTTTGGAGTATGCGATGGACAATGGGATTAGGGGTGTTTTAGACACTAGACTTGAGCTCATTATTGGATGGAGAAGGTGAGGTGATAGATAGAGGCTGTTGCTTTCCTAAAAAAGATTATTCATGGATGAAGATGGATAGACCAATAGGATATGTTGGATTTGAAATGGGGTCAATAGTGGATAATGAAGGATCATTAGGATCTTGATTATCCTTATGCTCATTAAGACCCAAGCTATTGGTTTGATCATTTATGTTTACTTGGGAGCCAAGTGTCTCATCAAGGGAGGTGGATGTTTGTTCATCATGGATAGGGCTAGATGGAGGATGGATAGAAGCAATTTAGATATCTTGTTCATGGATGGGTATGGGATTATGGATAGATGGAGTGATAAGCTCTTGACCATGAAATGCATAAAGTTGGCTAGGAGGATCATCATAGTTTTCTTAATCATAGAGGGGATCTTGATCATAGATAGGAGCTTGATCATAAATGGGATTACGTGTGCTATGGATGGGTTCAATAATGGAATGGATTTGATCTTGATTGGAGTAAGGGATTGATGTTTCCACATGCTTAGGATTAGGATATTGAGATAACTCTTGTGGTTTGATGGGAGTGTAAGAATCTTGGAGAGGCTTGATAAGTTCTTGACAATCACCAACATGAGGGTATGGTGGATCATGACTTGGACACATGGGAGAAGACTTTTTAGTAGGCTCAATGGGTGTGGACTACATGATGGGGTTGAAGGACTAGACATGGTGTTGGAAAAAGAGAAATGCATAGTCATAATCTAGATTTGTTGGTGGAAGCAGATGTCGTGGAAGAGGCCTGAAAGCAATTGCCAAGTCATCATCTCGTTGATTGAAGGTATATATGATTTTGGTTACTTCATCAGGAGAAGCAAAATCTATTTCAGTTCTTGCAGCAATTAAAGCAGGGAGCAAGGCAACTTCCATATCTTCCACCTGGGCCTGTGGGAACCAATTATGAGGTAAAGGATAATATTCAATTCTTGGTAATGCATAATTGAATCTATTTTGTAAATACCCTGATGGTCCACTCATTCCTTCTTCAACAGCCCAACAGAAATTTCCTTGCAGATAGTCAAAAAACTCTTTCATATCATCCTGTATAATCCTATCATTATACCCAAGAAATAAATCTGCATAGTCTTCAAATTCTGTCTGCAAAAGAGTAATGCTGTTAAACAAACCAAATTTTGCACACTTAAGAAAATTCCTCTTGATCTTTATGGGCCAATTCATAGGCAATAAAGATGTAATGCAATCATCAAATGTAATGCTATTTCTTAGTGCAAAATAAATAGCAGCATTTTGAAGACCAAAGTGTGATAGAAATTCTGTTTGCTGGGGACCTGTAAGAATTCCTTTATCATAATTTTCTCTGATCTGGTTCCTTAATTCTTGAAGCCATTTATTCAAGAAATGTGTGTGGAGTATGGGAGTAATAATCTCTGGAGGTAGCTGAGGTATCCACAAATCATTACCTTCTTCATCTTTACTGAGGAATATCTCTGTTCCATCATTTCTTACCAAGGTATCACCTATTTCAATCATCATACACATTGACTCTGCAAGATTAGCCATTTCTCTCGTAAGAGAATCTGCTAATGGATTATTATCACCTTTAATCCATTCTATTTCAAAATCATAGTTGGTAAAATCAAGATACCAATGTGCAATTCAGCCATGAGCGAGATCCTTATTTGGCTTCTTGCTGAGAAAAGATCTCATTGGCTGACTGTCAGTTTTAACAATGAAATGAACAGGTTTAAGAAAAATCTTAAACTTCTCTATACCCTTTTTTACAACCAAAATTTCCTTTTCATATATGGTGTACCTGCATTCTGTATCAGTGAAAGTTCCTGATCTGTAACCACACACTTGGGCTCCTTTTGATGGAATATCCTGTATGAGAACAGCACCCCAAACATCATCAGATGCATCAGTGAATAACATTAAAGGATATCCATTTGTAGGTAAATGAAGAGTGGGCAAATACTGGCATTTTTGTTTTATCTTTTGAACAATTTCTGTTAACTCTCCATTCCAAGGACCTGCTCCTTCTTTCAGCTGAGCTTGAAGTTTCTTTCTATCTTTAGCTAATCCATTATAGAATGGACTGACATAATTGAGACATCCTAAAAATCTTTGTATTTGCTTTGTTCCAACCAAGACATCAAGAAATTCTGAAATATGCTTAAGAATATGAGGCTGGAGTTTTACCTTGCCATGTGACAGAACCAGACCCAAGAAATCTATTTCTTGTTTGCCAATTACCATTTTCTTAGCTGATAAGCATATCCCATTATCTCTGATTGCATTATATAAAGCTTCTAAATGCTTCAAGTGTTGGGAGTCATTCTCAGAATAAACAATTATGTCATCAATATATACAGAACAAAATTCTTTCAAACTTCTTAAAGCTTTATCCATTCTGCACTGAAAATAGGCAGGAGCAGTCTTGAGACCAAAAGGCATCACATTCCACTCATACAAACCTTGTGGTACTAAGAAAGCTGTTTTGAATTTGTCTTCCTCTTTTACTTTCATTTGCCAGAAACCTGACTTGCAATCAAATTTAGAAAACACATTCTTTGAAGCTGCTCTCATTATCAAATCTGTACTGAATGGAATAGGATAGTTAAATGGCAGAATGATGTCATTCAGAGGCTTGTAGTTGATACAAAATCTTTTCTTACCTCTCAGTTGTTCTGCCCTTTTATTAACCAGGAAAGCTGGGCAACTGAATGGGCTTTTGCTTTCTCTGATAAACTTTCCTTCAATGAGCTCATTCAAATGCTCATCCATTTCTTTTACTTCTGTGGGGCTCATGAGATAGGCTGGTTCAAATGGTATAACAATTTTACACTCAGGTTTCAACCTAATCTCACATTCTTCATGCTCCTTAGACCAAAATTGTAAAGGATTCATACTACAATAATCTTATTCAAATTTTGCCTTAACTGGTTCTAAGAGCAGAGGTAATTGTGGTCCTTGGGACTTTAAAGGCTCTTTCTTCTATTTGGCTTTATCAGACAGCTTATGGTTGACTAGTTTTAAGGAGGGAATCTTGACAGGGCCATCTGTGTGCTTAAGAGATATTTCATGGGTGCGTAAAACAAATGGCTGATATTTGGTTAGGAAAGTATAACCAAGCAAAATATCTTCCCTTAAACTATCAAGTTTAATTAGATCAACAACAAACTGCTTACCTTGAATTTCAATTCTAACATCTTGAACAAATCTCCCCATTTTGATTTCTTCTCCGTTTATGGCATAGCCGACTGGTAAATCATTCTTTGTTTTCCAAAACTCAGAAGGAATAGCATTAGTTTTGGAAAAACTACGAGAAGAACCAGAATCTACAAATGCATCCATTAGAATGGGTTTATATCCAGAAAAATAGAGATTTACACGGATATATGTACAATTTTCTACCATGTATAGAGCATTTGCTGGTTCAAACAAAGTGTCTGGAGAATCATCATCAGAGGAATCATCTGCTTTTGTTAGAAGTTCTTAAATTTCCCCCACTGCAGAAATGAGTTTATCCAAGGCTTTTTGTTGCAGAGCACATTGCCGAGCCAAGATATCAACAGATTCATTACATCTGTCCACTTTAGCACAGAGAGTATCAATGCTTCTACCAAGGGAAACAGAGGGTGAATGGCGAGGACGATGCTTGGAAGTAGATGGTTTGGAAGATAACCAAGAAGGTTGGGTGTAACCATGAGATGATTTGGGCAGTGGTGATGGTGAAGGTGAACTAGATACAGAATGCTTAGATGACCGTTTGGATCTTCTAGAAAGAGCAAATTTCTCTTTTTCCCAGGCATCTTTAAAGCATCATTATGATTTAAATTAGAAATATTTTTAAATAATCATAATAATAAATTTATTAAATGTTAATATTGTAGAGTTCTTCCTTTTAGTTAAATGGTATGAGTTCAATTATTATGGATTTTTTTTTATGTTTCATAATATTTGTAAGATGGGGATGATATGAAATGTAGGAGTGTTTCTAAAATGGGAGGTTTCTTTTTTAAGGATGACAAGGGACAAATAAAAATTAGTAAAAGTTTATAATATAAAGGAAATTTAAATTATTTAGCTTATAAGTTATTTGTTATATAACTATATTACATAATATTAGAGTTGAATTGAGAATCCAGTGATAGTTGATATATAAATTAAAAAAATGCTTCATCTCCTTCGCAAAATGTTATACAAAAACATGGAATTTTTTAGTTCAATATTATTTAATGATATTTTGTTTTGTGGCAATAGTTTTTTCTTATAAAATAAAATATAGGAAATGCTAATGTTATAGAGATCTTCTTTTTAGTTGAATGGGATGAACCCAATCATTGTGGATTTCTCTATGTTCCATGGTGGGGGTTAACCCACAAGATTTATTCTCTGTTAAAAGAATAGAAAAATAGGGAAGGCACTTGCCTTCAGGGTGCACTACCCATAGCTCATTGCCTACAGAAATATTTAAAGTTTATTATAGAAAGATTGAACTAGAAAACAACATATTCTTCATGCCAAGGTCAGCTCCATTGATATGCATAACATTTCTTCTCTATCCCTCAAACACTTCTGGTGCAATCATGGTAGGAGGGTTCACGGAGTGAACTATTCAGACCGTGCAGTAAGAGTAAACACAATGGAAACAACTCAAAGAAATAGAACAAATGTAGATTCAGTCATTCATTATATCATAGAATTCAAATAGAGATCAACCAGCAACATGTGGGCTTACAATTAGGGCTCAAAGGCTTGATTACATACATGTGCAAGATAAAGCTTTGAAGCTCCTTCGTACAAAATCTAAACTATCAAATATTACTATGTGAACTACTACTTTCCTAAGGATCTATTACATCAATATATATCAAATCTGGATCAATAGATTCCTCCACGTCGGCCAAGGAAGATCATAAATTCCAAAGAAGAGATGTAATGTGTGTACACAGATAGGTTAGACCTAAATGCATATAACACTTCTGAAAAATGAATGGAATGATATGCATATCTCTTGGGAAGGTCGACCACAAACCAAAGGTCATTGAATGATGTGTCATTAGGCTCCAGAGATCGGGAAAAGCTTCCGCAAGTTTCTCCTTCAGCTGATTGTCTATGATTATCTAGATGCTCTATTCTGAGAACCATCAAACTTCTGATAGTGATATTTTTCTAGTATTGAAGTACAGATCTCTAAATTCTAGATATGATGTAGATGAATGAATGTAAGTGCTAAATCTAGTTCCACAAAGTCTGAAAATGCTACTGGACTAAAATACTGAATCTACTTTTGACTGAACTGCATGAACTAAACTAGAAAATGAAAAGAAACAAATTGAATTTCAAACAAAATGAAATGTAAATGTTTTTGGTTGATGCAAGATTGGTCTTGAACTAGGGATGCTCCTACATCAGACATCTAAGGTTATTGAAAAAGTGTGTCCCTCACTTTGTTGGGGCTAGGGGAGAACCAAGACGGTCCACCTCAACCTAAGAAATCCATGATGAATCTTCTTCTGGTCTACCTTTCCACTTCACAAGGTATTATTTGTATTGTCTTCCTCTAGTGTTGCATCCAACTCTACTATCGAAAATGTCTTCAATCTTCTCTAGTGCTTGTTGTGGTAACTACTTCTTCAAGTCTTCTTTCATGTTGTCACTGAACTCTGCTTCATGGTACTAATAAAGGTCTACAATGTTGAAAATAGGTGAAATACCCAATGTCTCAAGTAATTCCACTTCATATGCATTTCTTGAATCAAATTTTCTGAGTATCTTACAAGGTCCAAACTTCTTCATCTTCAACTTGTTATATGTCACAACTAGAAATCTTTCTTTTCTCAAGTACACTATTTATTCATCTCCAACTTCAAATTCCTTATGTCTTCTCTTCTCATCAGCCTTCTCTTTGTACTTACTGTTCATATTCTCCAAATGCTTCTTAACCTAATCATGCACTGTCTTCATGTGATTAGCAAAGTCTTCTGCTTCTGCACTCCTTTTTTTGTCCATGCTGATATCTCTTAATTCTACATCTCCTCTAGGGTTTAGTCCAGTAACAATCTCAAAAGGTGTCCTTTTGGTACTTCTGTTTACTAAATTATTGTATGCAAACTTTTCTTCTAAAAGAATCAACTCCCAACTTCCTTTCTTGTCTCCAACCAAATATCTCAACAAGTTTCCCAAACTCCTATTCACAACCTCTGTCTATCCATCAGTCTGTGGATGAAAAGGTAAACTAACCTTCAAATCTGTCTTCATCTTCTTCCAAAGTGTCCTCCAAAAATATCCAACAAACTTTGTGTCTCTATCTGAAACTATACTCTTAGGTAATCCATGCAATCTCACAATCTCCTTGAAAAATAGGTTAGCTACATGCACTGCATCAGTTGTCTTGTTACAAGGTATGAAATGAGCCATCTTTGAAAATATGTCCACCACTACAACTATTGAATCATGTCCTCTCTGTGTCTTAGGTAATCCCATCACAAAATCCATGCTTATGTCTTCCCAAGGTCTCTCCAATACTGTGAAAGGTTTATGCAATCCAATGTTCTGACTACTCCCTTTTGCAACTTGACAAACTCTACAACTCTGCATAAAGTTTTGAACATCCTTATGTATCTGAAGCCAAAAGTAGTTTTCACTCACCAAAGCCACTATCTTATCAATGCCAAAATGTCCTGCCAATCCACCACTATGCTTCTCCTTGATCAAATTATCGCTCATTGAACTTCTAGGTATGCACAACTGACTTCCTTTGAACAACATATCTTCTTGAATGAAATAGTCCAACCACTTACTTCTATCCGTCACAACAGGTTCCTTACATGCTTTCTAATGTTCTGCAAAATCAGTGTCTCCCTCATATATGTTCTTCAATTCATCAAAACCCAACACCACAATTCTCATTTTTGTCAACAAGTTTCTTCATCTACTCAATGCATCAGCAACTTTGTTTGATTTACCATTCCTATGCTTCAACACGAAAGTATAACTCTGCATGAACTCTACCCATCTCCTATGTCTCTAATTCAACATACCTTAATTGTTCAAATATTTCAAAGCTTGATGATCTATATACAACACAAACTCCTTAGGCAACAAATAATGTCTCCACTTCTTCAAGCCTTGAATTATGGCATAGAACTCTTGATCATAGACTGAATATCATCTCCTTGCATCATTCAACTCCTCGCTAAAATATACTATAGGTCTACCTTCTTGACTTAATACTGCTCCAATTGCACTTCCACTAGCATCACAATCAACTTGAAATACCTTATTAAAATCCAGTATTGCTAAAATAGGTTGCTCTATCACTTTTTGCTTCAACAACTCAAAACTTTTTTCTACTCTAGATGTCCACTTGAAATCTTTTCTGTCACCTCTCATTGTCTCTGTCATAGGGTTACAAACTAAACTAAAAATTTTGATGAACTTCTAGTAGAAACTAGCTAATCCATGAAATGATCTAACTTCTCCAATGTTCTCTAGTGTAAGGCATTCAACAATTGCTTTCACTTTCTCAGGGTCCATCTTCAATCCTTCCACAGACATCACAAATCCCAAATATACTAACTCTTCCTTCATGAAACTACACTTCTTGATGTTTATCAGCAATTTCTCTTCTCTTAGCCTCTGCAAAACTTGTCTAATATGCCACAAATGTTCCTCTTTTGTCTTGCTAAAAATTAGAATATCATCCAAGTACACAATAACAAAATTACCCAAGAATTTCTTCAAGACTTCATTCATCAATCTCATGAAAGTACTCGGTGCATTTTTCAATCCAAAGGGCATCACCAACCACTCATAGAGTCCTTCATTTGTCTTAAAAGTAGTCTTCCATTCATCTCCTTCTCTAATTCTGATATGATGGTATCCACTTTTGAAATCTATCTTTGTGAAATATCTTGCTCCACTCAAACAATCCATGATATCATCCATCCTAGGTAAAGGAAATCTATACTTAACTATGATCTTGTTTATTGCTCTAGAATTAGTACACATTCTCCATTCTACATCCTTCTTCAGTGCTAACACTACAGGTACTGCACAAGGACTCAAACTTTCTCTGATCAAACCTTTCCTCAACAACTCTTATATCTATCTATTCAATTCTTTATTCTCTACCAGTGTCATTTGGTGTGCTGCTTTATTAGGCAAACTTTCTCCCTATATAAGATCCATGTGATGACTGATACTACTTATAGGTGGCAATCTTTTAGGTACATTATCTGATATGATGTCTTCATACTCTATCAACAACTCTCTTATCTCCTCCGGTTGTGATTCTTTAGTTTCTTTCTTTAATGCTTCAAGCTTCTTAGGAATCAAGGGATAACACATATTCTCATGTCTCAAACCATCAGAAATTTTCTTCCATCTACCAAACAGATTCTAGCATTCCCACATACCACATCTTTACGATCATCTTCCAAAGGAATCAAGGTTATTCTCTTTCCATTTACTGTTATAGTGTATGTATTCTTTCTCCCATCATGTATAGCTTTTCTATCATACTACCAAGGTCTACCCAACAAGATATGACAAACATCCATAGGCATAATATCACACAAGACTTCATCATGATAATATCCAATATGAAATTTCACCAAACATTGTTCACTCACCAGTACCTTATGATCATCCTGAATCCATGCTATCTGATATAGATTAGTGTGTTTTAGTCTTTCCAACTTCATCTTAGTCACCATCTCCTCTAAAACTAGGTTATCTGAACTACCACTATGAATTACAACTTTACAACACTTACCTCCTGATTTGCATCTAGTTTTGAACAAATGTTTCCTCTATAGTGGTTCCTCATTTACCTCTATTTTAAATAGTTCTCTCCTCATCACCAATGATTCTCCTTTCTCTGGTTTACCAACATAACAGGGATCATCCAGTTCAACAGGTTCTTCTTCAACATATGTTGTTATTCCATTATTTTCTATCCTCTTACTTGTACTACCCTGATTAGATTCAAATGCTCTATGTCCTTCACCTCCACACTTGAAACAAGTACCTTTGAATGTTCTCTTATCAAATCCTCTTCCCTCTCTTTTGTATCCTTCATTCCGGTATTCACTAGGGTTTCCTCTCTGGTATACACAATTATCTCTGTCATCCTTCTTAAATGGGCTATCAAACTTGTTCTTCTCTGGATATGATCTGTCTCCTCTAGAATAAGTCCTACCTCTCTAAAAGTTACCTCTTCTTCCTTGTTGCCTCTAATCATGTCTTTTATTCAACTTCTCTTCAACTTTCAAGGCAAATTGATATGCTTCTTCCAAAGATGTCATTCTTACCAAGCTTAGTTCCTCTTGAATGTTCAATCTCAACCCATTGATGTATCTAGCCACTTTCTCCTTGCTTGCTTCACACTGTCCTATTCTTATGATCATCTTATGAAATTCTTCAGTGTACTCCACATATTTCTCCTTTTGTCTCAGGTTTTGCAATCTTTTCAATAGTTCCAACTCATAGTCAACAGGGATAAACTAATTCTTCAATTTTGTCACCATCCAGTCTGACTTTGTAATCTTTTCTTTCCCTCTTCTATTTCTTTCCAACTGAACTTCTTTCCATCATATAGAAGCATGTCCTTTCAACTTTGTCTTTACAAATTTCACCTTCTCTAGATCTTCAATTTCCTCATATTCAAAGTATTCTTCCATGTCATTTGTCCAGTCAATCAATTCTTCAAGGTTCAAATTACTAGTATAGTTCAGTACATCAACTCTAGATCTCTTTCCAATCTTTGAAATAGATCACAACATCTTTACTTGATCTGATTCTTCTTCTTCATCACCTTCTAGAGTTTTTACAGTTTGTTCAATAGATTGAAATTCCTCTTCATCATTGCTTTCAACATTAGGTCTCAGTCAATCCTCTTCGCCTATCTTCTTCAACAACATCAAAATAAATTTGCATTTTTTTCATTATCTCCATCATCTCATCTATTCTATGAGCCATTGTTCCAATAGTAGTAACTCTCTGTGGTGGCATTCTTCCTAGGATAAAGTGTAAACTACCTCAGGTTTGGCGATCGAGCTACAAGGTGACAACTGCCTCACAATCAGTGATTAGTTGCAACACAAGTAACCTACCTCAATTTAGCGATCTATCCACAAAAAGATCTTACAGAATTCCCTCACCAACTTCACTCAATTTTCTCCTAAAGATTTGAACTATTGCTCTGATACCACTTGGTGCAGTCACGGTAGGAGGGTTCACAGAATGAACTATCTGGACCATGCAACAAGAGTAAACATAATGTAAATAACTCAAAGAAATATAACAAATACATATTCAATGATTCAGTATATCATAGAATTCAACTAGAGATCGGTCGGCAACATGCAGGCTTACAATTAGGGCTCACAGGCTTGATTACATACATGCATAAGATAAAGCTTTAAAGTTCCTTTGCACAAAATATAAACTATCAAATATTACTATGTGAACTACTACTTTCCTAAGGATCTATTACATCAATATATATCAAATCTGGATCAATAGATTCCTCTGCGTCGGCCAAGTAAGATCAAAAATTCCAAAGAAGAGATGTAACGTGTGTACATAGATAGGTTAGACCTAAATGCATAGAACACTTTTGGAAAATGAATGGAATGATATGCAGATCTACTGGGAAGGTCAGCCATGAACCAAAGATAATTGAATGATGTGTCATTAGGCTCCATAGATCAGGAAATGCTTCCACAAGTTTCTCCTTTAGCTAATTATCTGTGATTATCTGGATGCTCTGTTATGAGAATAGTCAAGCTTCTAATAGCAATATCTTTCTGGTATTGAAGTGTGGATCTCTAAATTCAAGATATGATGTAGATGAATGAATGCAAGTGCTAAATCTAGCTCCACAAAGTCTAAAAATGCTACTGGACCAAAATACAGAATCTACTTCTAACTAAACTGCCTGAACTGAACTGGAAAATGAAAAGAAACAAACTAAACTGCAAACAAAATGAAATGCAAATGTTTTTGGTTGATACAAGATTGCTCTTGAACTAGGGATGCTCCTACATCAACTTCTTCACTATCTCCTCATCCTTTACTACTCTTCCTCTTTTGCTCTTCCACTTCTCTGCTCTGCCTTTCTTCCTTTCTTATGATCTTGCCATTTTCACATAAGGATACATTTCTACAACTTAATCACACATATGTATATGCTTCATGAACCTTGGAATAAACATCAAGGTTGGCACTACAAACATATGAATTGATGTGAATAACTATGCTATCAGCTAAACATAGCTGGGACCCAAATCTTCCTCGAACAACATGCCACAATTCATAGAATCTCTCTTAGACCATCTACAACATGCACAAAGCATCTGATCGGCCAAGACTAGAAAGAACAACAATTCCCAAGGACAAATCTTCAATCATGAGCTCAAACCTCAATATAGACCATCAACATAATAGGAATTGAATCTAGAGACCACCACAAGCACAATAAAATCAACAAGAATAACTGCACCACCTCAGATCACCAGAAACACTTGCACCTTTATCTGGGAACTCAAAAACACCAACTGTCATGACTGTCACACTAGAAAGATTGCTTGCAAACCTCTAAACCATGAACCAGTTGAGTTGAGGACACACACCAACATCCCAAACATACCTCTAGATCCGCAACTCATAATATTTCAATGTGGATCAATCCAGACCAGATTTATGTCACTCTGTCACCTTTGAACCATTGCAAAACCTAGTTCTATTCAGATGGCCATAACTTTGCCAATTCTCCATGTGGACCTCTCAAATCTTGACTGGAGTAACTTCAGACAATCCTCTACAAACCCTTTAATCTGTAGACTCTGATCTTCATCCTACTGGGAACATGAAGCAATCTACTTCACTGTCTTTGACTTGTTTCTTCCAGAGAGGCTAATTTTATCAATATCCTCAACATACAAGTATTCTAGAATGAGATATAGTTGACACTAATGACAACAAGGATATGTTGACATCAATGACAACACCGATTAGGCACATATTTGCAACAATCTCCCCATTTGTCATTGATGGCAACATATGATGTGAAAAACTATTTCAACCATCAAGACAAGAACTTCTCCCCCTTTCTCTTATCACACCTACAACCATTTTCTTTACTGCTCCCCCTTTCATCAACAATTACTCACTTCCAAGGTTTTTACATGATTTCTCTCCCCCTTTGACATTAATGGGAAAGGGCACATATTTGCAATCATCTCTTCCTCTTTTTGTTTCTTAATCCATAATCAGCATACTGACTACTCCCCCTAAGTAGAAACTCCTTAACACCAATTCAAATCACAAGATATGACTATGAATTCCACCGAACTGATGCACATTAGTGCACCTTAGTTTTGAATAGGAGGGGTAATAACCCCTAGCATCACTCTGAGATACTCAAAAGTATCCTTAGGTAGAGGCTTGGTGAAAATATCTACAATCTAATGTTTTGATGAAACAAACTCCAATCTGACTTCATTCTCATTTGCCTTCTCTCTTAAAAAGTGAAACTTGATGGATATGTGCTTTGTCTTTGAATGCAACACTGGATTCTTTGAAATGTTTATTACACTTGAATTATCACAGAAGATTGTAACAGGTTTTTCAAACATAACTCTGATATCCTTCAACATTTGCTTCATCCACAAAACTTGAGTATAATTATTTGTTGTTGCTATGTACTCTACCTCTGTAGTAGATAGAGATTGCCTCCTACTTTTTTCTTAACCAAGAAACCAATCTCTTTCCCAAGAAAAATGCACCTCCACTAGTACTCTTCCTACCATCCACATCTCTTGCCCAGTCAGCATCTGTATATACATGAAGAGTGAAATCATCACCCTTAGGATACCATAAATCATAGTCAGATGTTCCCTTCAGATATCTAAAATTTTTTTTGACTGCTACAACATGAGATTCTCTAGGATTATCTTGAAATCCAGCAACAAGGCCAACTACATTCATAATATTAGGTCTGGTATGTGTCAGATAAAGCAGTCCTCCAATCATTGATCTATACCTCTTCTGATCTGCCTTAGGGGAATCATTATCTTTATGTTGGCAAGAGACACTGCTTAGAACTATTAGGTGTTGTCATTGATGGCAACTAAGATTGTTCCACTCATCCGCAGTGCAGTATCTAATCATACTAGAAGTCAGAATGATAATCTATCTAAGTTTGGGAACCTGAAATAGAGCATATAGCAGAGTCTAGTTTTTGGTTAGTGGATCTCTCCAGATAATTATTATGTGTTGTGGATATGAAGGAGTATAGAGGGACACCAGGACAATCTAAATCCATTTTTTTAGCTTCCGGTGATAATGGGATCAAAAGTTATGAGCATCTGAATACCAAGTCCTATTATGACAGAACAGTTCAGTGAGGAACATGCAAACTTATGTTAAATTTTGTGCAGACCTAATAGAAATGTTTTGTTAAGCTAGGTATGAGATATAATGCTAGTGGCTGACATGTATGATGATCTACATGTGTTATTTTTGATACCTGGTGTATGGATCTATCCGACAAAGTAGAACATTATTAAAAGGTTCTAAGTGTTGTTGAATGTTGCCAACTGGCAAGTGATTGCAATTCATGATAAGGATATATATAGCTAATGATTGTGGATATTGTGTGTATGTATTTCGACGATTATGAAAGTGTAAAAGGAACATAAATCTAATATCCAGATGAAGGTAAAATAGAGAGAAGAGGAGAATAAAGATGAAGTGTACAAAGTCAGTATTTGCACTTAACGGAAGATGATGTCTAGCATTGGTAGATGCATCTTACCAGTTCAAAGTCTCTGTAAATCTCTTGTAAACTTTTTTGTAGGCAATGAGCCTCCAAACTTAAGTAGTGAGCTTGGGGTAGTGAGCCCGAATGGATGTGCATTCCCACTTGTAAAATACTTTTAACAGAGTATTAATTTTGTGGGTTAACCCCCACTATGGTTTTTCCCTTAACTAGGTTTCCACATCAAAATCTTGGTGTCAAATGTGCTATTTATGTTTCTACTTATGTGATGCTGAAATATTTATTTCATTAATTTGTTTATAAGTTGTTTAAAGAAGGAAAAAGGTTAAATAAGTAACAACTGATTCACCCCCCCTCTCAGTTGTCTAGACCTAATCCAACAATTGGTATCAGAGCAAGGTTCCTTAAAGAAGCCTAACAGCTTAAGGAAAAGATCTTGGAAAAAGTTTCAAATGGGTTCATTAAGAGATCTTCAGTCAGCCCTAGAAGAGCTTGCTTAATCTAGAACAAAAATTAGTAATCTAAGAGGCGAACTTAAAGATGCTGATGACACCATTGAAATGTTAAAAGATAAATTAATGAGATCTCTGCAAAATAAAAAGGAGCTACTTCTGCAGCTATCCAGTTTACCTAAATAAAATGGCTTGAATGAAGCTTTGAAAGAAAAAAATAAAAGAATGTGAGAAGCTCTCAAAAGAAGTCGCTATTCTAAAAATTGAAATGGAATCTGGGGTGATGAGGCAAACCAAAGAAAGTGAAGATCAAGAGAAAATTGAAGAAGATCTGAAACAAAAACTAAAAGAAAGATCTGAAGAATGTTGTAAATTGGATGGAATAGCTAGCCATCTAGAGTCTGATCTACAAGAAAGTAGAGACAATGAAAGATAACTTGAAAGGAAAATAGTCATTCTCAAACATGACCTAGATATTGCAAATGAATACAAGGAGAAATTCAAGATAAGTTTAGCAAAACTTGAAGCACTACTTGAAGGACAGAAAAGGGCTGATGACAAGCATGGTCTTGGATATGAGAAAGGTGAAAGCTCCAGATCTAGATAGAGAAACTTTCAACCTAAGAATGGGAGAAACCTATCTAGGAAATCTCTTGTAAGATAGCCAAATGCTCAAAGATATCCATCATTCAATGGAAATTGTTTCAACTACAACAAATTTGATCATAGAGCTACTCAGTGTAGAAACAGAGTAAATCAAAATGGTCCATCCTTCTTAGGTCAATGTTTCAAGTGTAACATGTATGGTCATAGATCAAATGAATGCAGAAGTATGACAATGAATAATCCCAATAATAGAAGAATTAGCAATTCTTTCAATGGTTACTTCTTTGTTTGCAATGGGTTTGGACATATGGCTAATCAGTGTAGATCAAGAGAAAATTAGAAAAGAAATGTTGTATGCTTTAACTGCAATAAATTTGGTCATATTGCAAGATTCTACAAAAGTAAAGACAATGGAAGAAGAGGTCCGGTAAACAGAAAATCGGATGAACAAAGGCAAGACAAAGGCAAAGAAAAAATTGATATGAATGAAACTTAGGATGAATCAAACAAGATATGGGTCAGGAAAACCATTATGAACATCAGTAATGGATCCGCACTGCCATCCAGTGCTGATAATTGCTTCAGGAATTAAGTTGGAAGTCTTGGCTCGTGGGGAGCAACATTACAAATTGAATTCCCCAACTAGTAACTAAGTGCTTAGATCTGACATAGTAAGAAAAGAGATCTTGGATTTTTTTAGACCATGTGGAAGGATTTCTAAAAGAAAAGAGATGGATATAGCCAATTATAGAGCAATACATGAAAGCCCACTCAAAAATAGAGCAACCAGATGCACTAGGGCATGGCATTTATTACAAAGGAAAATTAGGTAATGCGAAGCTTAAAAGGGTCATTCACTCCTCATTTTAAACACTTTGCATCAAAATAAATCAAGAAGAAAGAAGTGGACAAGCTTAGGGCTAAGAATTCTCAAGAGTTGGAAGCGAGAAAATGATTTCCAAGCAAAAACCCTAATCTGCGTAGCAAGGTATTTTTTGTTTTCTACAAAATCTTTTGAGTTCTCAATTTTTGTAAATGGCTACACCTCTAGTGGTAGATGTTACTGAAAGGCCTCGTCCCAAGTTCAAAAAGCATCCATTCAAATCTGTAGAGGTTCAGCTGCTAGGTGCATTTTCTAGAGTACCATACGAGGTTTTACATGTCGAAGATATTAGGGCTTACATTCACTACAATATAGAGGAATTTAAAAATCTGAAACTATTGGATCTATTTGAAAACCTCTTGAAGAATGACAATCACCAATTAAAAATGGAATATAAAACCCTAGAGAACAAACACTTCATACAAGTTATTGAATTTCCATCTTTTGATGAAAGTGAATGGGATAGGTATGTACTCAGTCAGATATGTGGTGAGTTTATGTGGTTATTGAAGCTGTTCAAAATCACAAAAGATGTAATCCAAATTATGACTAGACTGAATGCAACCGGTGTGCAACCCATGCTTAAGGATGTGAAAAATCAAACAGTAACTGATACAACTAGAGCAAAATTTGATAGAAAAGCTATGACTATCAATCACATCACTGATCCAGATGTCAAGTTTTCTTCGATGGTAGTTGGGTATAAGATTTACCACTCTAGCAGGGAGAACTCAATTTCTAGAATAGCTATTTATGCCGCATATTAGATGATAAAGGAGAATGTGGACTATGACTTGTGTGAGCTACTACAAAGCCAACTAATAGAAAACCTGAACAAAATAAAAAAGGACAAGAAAAAATTCCTTCAAGTATCGTTCCTTGGTGATATGCATATTCTTATACTTCATGAATGAAGTGCCAGGAGTTCCAGGTATACAATGGACATCAGACAGGTGAATGGCATGGCAAATTAGGGATCATCTACATAGTCTTGGTGATACCCAGACACAAAAGACTGCTCTCTGGGGTCACTTCAAAAACTTCTAGAACTTGATGCGTGCAAGGGAAAGAATCCCTAGTTCAATTGTTGAAAAGTATGAAAATGAAATATGTTTTATGGTAGACACAGATGAATGTTTGATGGAAGCTGTAGAACCAAGGATAGTGTGGATATGCCAATGGGCTATGAAGTGGATGAGGAAATTCTGGACATGTATGTTCAACATCTCCTGAGCAAACCTAAAGACACCTCTATTGAAAGGTTTGGAACATACAAGGAACTAAGCTTAATGTTGCATGTGGAACTTAGACAGCCAGAAACAAAAAGAAAGGTACATAAGCAAGTGGAGATGTATGTAGAAAGTATTGGGATTACAAAAGAAGCAGTGAAAGAAAACAGACAAAGGATTGAAAAGATAAAGAAGAGCACTAAGTAGGCAAAAAGTGAGCCTATAGTCCCCCTGGAAGCCCCATGCAAGACAAGGAGTTTTGCAACTCTTGCTGAGCCTCTCAAGTCCTCTTCCACTAAGAAGCCAAAAGCCACTCCATCTGGTGAAGGAGGGAAAAGAAAGAAAACCAAGGCAACAAGAACCAATAAGAGCACACAAGATGATGAGGAGACAAAAATAGATGAAGAAGCAAAAGAAATAAGATCAAAGAAGGTTAAAACATCAAAGACTTCTAAAGATCAACCATTTGGAAGCATGAGGGCTAGTAAAAAGCAAGTATCTGGTAAGGTTGCCATGACTATTGATGAAATTGTAAAAACAGTCACTGTTCATGGAAATTTAAGATCTATCAGAGTTTACTATGATAACCTTGATTGAGCAAATAAGAAAATTTTAGAAGATGCCATTATCATATATCTGAATAAATTCAATAGAGCCTTGTTGGAAATCTTACAAGAACTTCCTAAAAGTCTAAGGAAAGTAATAGAAATGAGGAAAGAAGCAGCCAAGGAAAAAGATATAGAACTCAGAGAGTATGTTCTCTCCTCTTTGTGCCCTGTAATGACCAGAAAAGAAGCATCTTAAATCCTTAGAGAAGTCAAAGATAAATTCAGAAGCAAAGTCCAGATGAAAAAGCTAATGCTTTGTGAGATTGAAGAAATTGCAAAGGAAACAAAGGAAATTCTAAGAAAGGCTTTAGACAAAAATAAATACTACATTGTTTTGGAAAAACAAGTTGAAGAAGACAATCTTTCTGCTCCGGAACAAAAATCTCCAGAAGAAGAAACTGATAAGAGAATTAATGACCAAAGTATTACTCTAGGCCCTCTGGAACTTGATTCATCAAATCTAAATATTGCAGAAGTTCAGGAAGAGGAACAAGTCAATCAAGAAGACATAGAAATGATAAATAGAATAATTGATGCAGTGATAACCCCTCCACCTGATCACCCTGGGAAGGAAAAGAATATTGCTACCACTCAAAGTCCTCTAGATCAAGTAGCAAGTGGTGAGCACACATAAATGAGTCCCTCAGAAGAGAACATAGAGAAGAGTAATACAAAGAAAAAGGAGGAAAAAGGAAAGAAAGACAAAGCAGAAGAAGATGGTGCAAATGTTGAAGCATCTACAGCAAATGTAGAAAAATTTTATGATCAAAAAGATGGTTTAGAAATGTAACAAGAGACACTGCAGATGCAATAAAATTCCCTCTTGAAAAGGAAGTGATTGAGCATGATGAGCCTAAACTACTCCAAGGACTAATCAATCTGGATGTACTCTCTCCATTTCAATTGATGAAAATAGCATCTTTCATCCAAGTAAAAGCTAAAGAAAAGATGATAAAATCCCACTTAGAGGACAATGAGCTGCTAAAGCTAGCAACCAAAGTTTTAGAGAAATTAATGCCAAATTATCAGAAGAATCAAAATGATTTCCCCTCCAGCCATTTGAAAAATCTTGTAAGTTCAGTAAACTCACATTTTGAGTCTTTTAAAAAGTTCGCAGAGGCAAAGGTTCAGAAAGAATTATTGAATAAGAAATTTAGTCAAGTTAAAAATCTGATAAGGAGTGATAGATTGATACTAGGCATTAGCATAAAGAGCATTCATAATGCTCTATGTGATGGAAGAGATATATATAAGTTTTGACTATCATGGACTAAAGTCAATAAGGATGTTGAGCAAAAGATAAAGGAACAAGAACAGAAAATATCAGTTCTATCTCAAAATTTTGATCCTCTAAATACCTCTCCTATAAGCTAGGAATGTCAAGTCATTAGCTTGATAGATGAAATAAATGGACTTAAAAAAGAGAAAATCAATACTATGAAGAGGATGTGTGAACTCCAGGGATTGATTTCCCCCAAGTTGGAATCCATGCATAATGCCTTATCCGAAGCCCAAAATGCACTTCAGACAAGTGATCCTCTAGATCTATCAAAGGCAGAAGCATATACACTTCTACTGAGTGAGCACATCTCACTCTTAGATGGAATGAAGAATACTTGGGCCTCTGAACTTGTGCAATTAAAAACTAGTTTTGCAGACATTCTCAAGTTAGTGTAAGTAGAATTTGATGATTTATTGTACATATGCGGAAGTATTAACAAAACCTTTTTTTTGAGAATTTTGGCTTGCAAATCCCACCCTTTGCCATTGATGTCAAAGGGGGAGTGAAGGATAGTGAAAAATGAAGTATTCAGCAAAGAGGGAGCACCAGATTAAGTGAAGAGCATGAATGTATAGACTAAGGGGGAGTCTCTCTAAGACACTTAGTCATTTTTCACTAAGTGTTGCCATCAATGCCAAAGGGGGAGATTGTTGGCAAGAGACACTGCTTAGAACTATTAGGTGTTGTCATTGATGGCAACTAAGATTGTTCCAATCATTTGCAGTGCAGTATCTGATCATGCCAGAAGTCAAAATGATAATCTATCTAAGTCTGAGAACCTAAACTAGAGCATATAGCAGAGTCCAATATTTTGGTCAACGGATCTCTCCAAATAATTATTATGTGTTGCAAATCTAAAGGAGTATAGAGGGGCACCAGGACAATCTAAATCCAAGTTTTTAGCTTCTAGTGATAATGGATTCAAAAGTTATGAGCTTTTGAATACCAGGTCCTATTATGATAGAACAGTTCAGTGAAGAATAGGCAAACTTATGTTAATCTTTGTGCGGACCCAATAGAAGTGTTTTGTTAAGTTGTGTATGAGATATAATGCTAGTGGCTGACATGTATGATGATCTACATGTGTTATTTTTGATACACATCAATACTATTGTATGGATCTATCCGACAGAGCAGAACATTCTTAAAAGGTTCTAAGTGTTGTTGAATGTTGTTGACTAGCAAGTGATTGCATTTCATGATAAGGATATATAGCTGATGATTGTGGATATTGTGTGTGTATGTATTGCAATGATTATGAAAGTGTAAAAGGAGTAGAAATCTAATATATGAGTGAAGGTAGAATAGAGAGAAGAGCAGAATAAAGATGAAGTGTACAAAGTCAATATTTGCACTTAACTGGAACTGATCTCTAGCATTGGCAAATGCATCTTACCAGTTCAAAATCTTTGTAAATCTCTTGTAAACTTTTCTGTAGGTAGTGAGCCTCCAAACTTGAGCAGTGAGCTTGGGGCAGTGAGCCTGAATGCATGCGCATTCCCACTTGTAAAATACTTTTAATAGAGTATTAATTTTGTGGGTTAACTCCCACCGTGGTTTTTCCCTTAACTAATTTTCCACATCAAAATCATGGTGTTAAGTGTGCTATTTATGTTTCTACCTATGTGATGCTGAAATATTTATTTCATTAATTTGTTTATAAGTTATTTAAAGAAGGAAAAAGGTTAAATAAGTAACAACTAATTCACCCCCCCTCTCAGTTGTCTAGACCTAATCCAACACTTTACTCAACTTGCACCCAGTTACCATAGGAGTACTCAGTGGTTTTGAATCCTCCATTCCAAACATTTTCAACAACTCTTTCACATACTTAGATTGGGATATGAAGATGCCTTTTTCTGACTAAATGGTTTGCAGACCTAAGAAGAAATTCATTTCACCAAGCATGCACATCTGAAATTCACTTTACATCTGGTTAGCAAAATTTTTACACATACTCTCATTTCCACCAAAGATGATGTCATCAACAAATACTTCAACAATCAAGATGTATTCATGATCAGTTTTGAAATAAAGATTACTGTCAATAGTGCCTTTGCTAAAGCTTAACTTTAGCAGATACTTATCTAATCTTGCATACTAGGCTCTTGGGACTTGTTTAAGTCCATACAATGCTTTCTTCAATCTGTAGACCTTATCTTCTTGATCAGACAACTGGAATCCTTCTGGTAGCTCAATGTAGACTTCTTCTTCCAACTCTCCATTTAGAAATGTTGACTTGACATCCATCTAGTAGACTTTGAAATCTTTGTAAGCAACAAAGGCAAGAAATAATTTGACTGCTTCAATTCTTTCCACTAGAGCAAAAGTTTCTTCAAAATTAATTCCCTCTTCCTGAGAGTAACCTTTGCACACCAATCTTGCTTTGTTTCTCACAACTTCACCATCTTCATTTAATTTATTCTAGAAGACCCATTTAGTTCCTGTGAAGGGTGAAATGTGGATTAATCAAAATGAATAACAAACCCAATACATCAATGAAATATGAAGGAAAAGGAGATTTAAAACAATAATAAGATACTTACAACCTTTACCTTATGTCTTTCATTGTTCACCTATCTATTCTTGATCTTGATAATGATGAAGCCCTCAAAAGCGTATGCTTCCTTGCTTGTTGAAGATGACAAGAATAGAATGGCTATGATACTTGCTTGTATTTGAAGATGAACTTCAAACACAAATGTGAGTGGATGGTATGAAGTACTATGGAGATGAAGGGTGCCAAAGGCACACTAGATTTCCTGCAGCATAAGTTTACTCAAACGATGGATATATGAAAGACAGAAGAAGAGGATTGTATTTATAGAGAAGGGTGAGGGAAGATCAATGGTTGAGAAGAAAAGAGAAGATCAACAGAGGAGGATGGTTGAGGAACATGCAATGAATAGAAGAAGGACACGTGTCGTTCAAAAAGAAGTTACGTTGAGTTAACTACTTTCTTGATGAGGATGAGTTTTTATTTTCTTTAAATTAGAATATATTTTTCTAATTTAAGAGCAAAGTTGCTTTAAAGTTGTTTTAACTCAGCTTTTGTTTTTGCATGACAAGAAGAATTTATTTTTAGAAGATATTGAAGATAAGAAAGCAAATTAAATAAATAAATTTATTTAATTTATTTTTAGAAGATTTGGAAGATAAGAAAGCAAATTAAATTAATAATTTTATTTAATTTATTTTTAGAAGATTTGAAAGATAAGAAAGCAAATTACATAAATAAATTTATTTAATTTACTTGCACATGATTTTGGAAGAATAAATAAAATATTTTATTATATTTTATTTTTGAAGAGTGAGAGGATTTAAATAAATTTAAATGATTTATTTAAATATGGAGGAATAGACTTTGACTTAATTAAATAATTTAGAATTATTTAATTGCTTGGAAGAATTTAATTAAATAAAGGATTTTATTTAATTTTGACTTTAGAAGAGATAATTAAATATTTTGATACTTAATTAACTTAGAGGAAATATGAATCGAATAAATAAATTTATTTATTTATTTATTGATAGAGGAATTTAGATGGAATAAATATTAAGAATATTTATTTAGACAGAGTCGTGTCATTTTTAGGTGTATACATTTTGCCCCTCTTTGATGCAATGTGTTTTATCACATTGTTTCAAAGAATAAGATTGTCTAAAAATGATACATGCCCCAGTTTACCCCTGGTACAATTTTAACGACAGGATACCCCCTCGGGAGATTGGATGGGGAGAAGGTAGAAGGCGTGAGACGGACAATCTCATGAAGAAGATAGGTTGACAGAAGAAGAAATGGTTGGATGTAGAAGAAAGAGGTGAATGAGATGCGATAAGAGATGAAATGATAACGCGCACAAGCAAGTATGCAAGTATGCACAAATGATACAAGAATAGGCAAGGTATTGCCTTGGTCAAGTGGTAAACCAACGATATAGATCGATGATGTCTGGTGTCAGGAATGAAACATGTCATATAAGATTCCGGGTCTAGTTTGGACAATGCAACATCCCGTCTAAGACATTGGATATGATAACAATATACAACAGTGTTGTCATGGTGGGGAACGATATATCCCTAGAGCAACATGATAGGCATGGGAAAGATAAACCCCACTGATAGTGATGATTTATTGATATGGTTTACAACAAGATTAGGATCAAGACCACTGATTGTGAGTGGATCATTTGACAAGATTGACTAACATGATTGGTATGGATTAAGGATAGACTTGCATTTGGATCATTGTTCAGATTGACTGGACAAGGATGAAAGATATGATGATAGATAGAAATTTGATTGATAGAAGAATGACTCGACAGAAGAAATCACAAGCTTTTCTTTGTAAACATTGATATGCTGCATAGAATTTTATTGCATGGGATATGGATATGGATTTGGATATGGATATGGATATGGATATTTATCATCATTAGAGTGCAAGTACTTTACTTTCATCATTGGGCACTTATTATGTTGTAAAAAAATACAAGCATTTAGGTATAATTAGACTGAGATGAATTGAGTATTGCTTACATGGATTTTGATATAGCAAGTTGATACAAGCATCTAGTCAAACTTGAATCTAGATGACCTAAGTACTTCTTGCATTTCAATAGACAAGGATTGCCCCTTTTCATGTTTAGACCTCTAAAGTCCTTGATGATCTTTTGTCGATCATGTCGTTAGACAAAAGTCGTCACATTACTAAAGTTTGATCCACAAGCAGCAGACAAAGAAAAAGATTATGCCCCCATCATAGCATCTCTAGCTTTTGGCATCATTGAGTAGCATAGGAAGACATAATGACAAAAATCCAAGACTTTGTAAGTTAACCTGTTCACAAAACATTCTTGCATTAGATGTGTCTTTTGCCGTAATTGATATAGAACTAGTTTGAGTGTTTTAGTATGGTGTTCTTCTTTTCTTTGGATAGGTTGATGTTCTGCATCAAGACTTTTGTTTTGGGTAGCTGGTTGCTATGCTTGCTTGTCTAGCGAAATGTATCACCATCCTTTATTGGTATCCTCTTGGAAAATGGGGCATTCAAGAATCCAAATCTGTAACTAGGTCGAGGAGTTGCCCCTAGTTTAGACAAGGATAGACTTATTATGGGTGAGATGACAATAGACATGGAGATATGGACCCTAAGGGACACACCTAGTGCCTTAGGGGCTCATTGCTAAATGGCCTTACCTACGTGACGACGTAGAGGCAATCTAGTTCGGGGTAAACCCTAATGGACCTAAGATATGGATCAGATGAGACACGATATGGAATAGCTATGGATCAAATAAGACATGATATGGAATAGCTATGGATTAGATAAGACGCAATATGGAATAGATAAGACATGATATGGAATAGATATGGATCAGATAAGACACGATATGGAACAGATAATACTAATGATAGAGACTATGCTAGGCTAACACCGTGGACAAGATACTTGGAGAAGAATTTTGGATAGCCTTAATGGTAGATACTGATGACAAGGGAAACACCACAGATAGGGAGATGGATGGGCGATAGGGGATCAATGGTAGGGTAGGTAGAAAGAAACAAGGATGTGATCTCCAAGGACTATGTCACATAGGAAAAACATGCCCCATTGTAGATAGAATACGTAGGATTTTTCATGACAATGCTTAAGACGAAGGAGGAGGATGAGAGGATAATGAAGGATTTGTGTGGTTTGGAGGGATAAAGTATGTCAAGAGACATCTAAAACATTTGTCAACATTGTGCCCCCAATCTTTGTCAAGATCAAAAATAGAGGAAAGGAAGATTAGGATGGACGGACTGGATAGTATAGGTATGTAATGGATAGAGGAATAGGATAGGAAATGGTACGGAAGGAAACTGATAGGAGAAGAGTGATATACTGATGAGACAAGGTGCCCCCAAGTGTAGGTGATGTAGAAGATGAACTTACACACAACACTTGTTTGCCAAGTTTTCATCATGGTACTTATCCAAGGTGCCTGTTTGCTAGATTTTCACCATTGGATGAAGGGTTTTTTATTTACTCTTTTTTTTTTTTTGAATATTTAGATAGGAGAAGGTGGATATGGATAAGGAGAGATTCAAGTATCTAGTTCCTTGAAAGGTGATAGTCCCACTAGAAATGTTGATGCATGGACTGTGTCAAGTGTTCTCATAGATGTTGGTAGGGGATTACATGAAAATGAGATGGAGTAGGTAGATAGTAGATTATGGAAGGTACGATAGTGGATGATGATGTAGAATATACGACTTATGTAAATATGGAAGGAAGGTTTATGCAAAAGCATGGACCATAGGATGAGGAAGATATGTAGGATAGGAGTGGAAGGGAAGGGAGATGGAGTTATATGGAAGTGTTTTGGAATGGAAGGGAAGCATGACCAATGGCTGCACATACTGTGATAAACATTGAAGTTGCTGATAGGAGTGTGGTGTAGGAAGCAATGGATATTTTTGTCTGGTGGATGAGTGATGTAGGCCTTTAGGGACCCACATAGACTTAGTATTTTTCTAATTTTTGCTTGTCTTGTGGGATGGAGGAATTGGATACTTTTGGATGGAATGGGAGAAAGTGAATGGTTAGAATTCTTGAGAGGTGGATGCCTCATGTAACTTTAGGGCTTTTTTCTTAGGTTCCCAAACCATTTTGATTTTAGATTTTACCTATGAAGGTATGGGCTTGGGTATATGTAACTTTTGTATAGCTTCTAAGATAATTATTTGTTGTTTGGGGATCCACACCTTTTTCAGTTTGGCATTGAGTTGTGTGGGTGTATGTAGCTTTTGAGATGGATGTTTCTTTGATTCTTGGCTTTTATATCCTAGGTCATGATGACTCTTAGGATTTTTGACTTTATAGGTAGAGGCATCCAAATTTGTGCTTTTGAATCCCTTGGGGATGGCAGAAGTGAGGTTGGTGAAGCTCATTGTTTAGACAACATGTGCACTTGTTGGCCATGATTGGGATTTTTAGAGGATTATGAATAAGGTGTTGGAAGAAGTGGTGGTAGGATGCATGGAGGGCTATTAGGAGTTGGAAGTAGCAGAGGTAGATTGGATGATGGAAGGTGTATGGTCACATGCTTTTGGGATGTGTAGGATAATGGAGGTGGAATGGCAACATATGTTTTGGGGATATGATAGGGTTTGTGGTGGAAAGTGGTGGACTTAGGAGGAGTGGAGGAAGTGCCAACATCTTGAGATTGTTCACCTTGGGGTGTGTATCCAAGGCCATAAGAGGGAGGAGGGACACTAACATGGATAGGCTCCAAAGTTCCTTGTTCATGAAGGCCTAAGCCTTTACCTTGATAGTTCATATGTTGGAGTATGTGGTGGACAGTGGGATTATGTATAGGTGGAACACTAGACACAAGTTCCTTATTGGATGGAGAAGGTGAAGAGGTAGATAATGGTTACTGTTCTCCTAAGGAAGAACATTCATGCATGAAGGTAGTGAGACCAATGATATATAGTGGGGAAATTGTAGCTTGGTCAATAATGGATGGTGAAGGATCACTAGAATCTTGATCATCATTATGCTCTTTAGGATCTAAGTTATTGGGTTGATCATTCATGTGCACTTGGGAGGCAAGTGTCTCATCAAAGGATGTAAAAGTTGTTGGATCATGGATGGGATTAGATGGAAGAGGTATAGAAGTAACAGAGGTTTCTTTCTCATAGACAGGTATGGGATCAAGTTGTTTAAGGACATCTTCTTCATAGGGAATATCTTGATCATAGAATAGATAAAGGTTATGGATGGGTTGGAGTTGGATTTTCTTCTCATGTATAGGATCAAGTTGCTCATGGAGAGCTTCTTCATCAAAGATAGTATCTTGATCATAGAAAAGATAAAGGTTATGCATGGGTTGGAATTGGATCTCTTGCTCATGTATAGTTGTTGGGAGATGGATAGGATCAAGTGGCTCATGGAGAGGTTCATTAATATGGATATCATCTTGATCATGGAAAAGATACATGTTGTGGATAGGTTGCATGAAAGTGATTTGATCATGACTTAGACTAGGGCTTAATGTTTCCACATGCTCTAAAGTGTGCTCTTGACATAACTCTTGAGGTGCTTGAATTGGAGTGGAGGTAGAAGACTTTTGGATAGGACCTTGGTCAACAACATGAAGGTGTGATGGACCTTGACTTCAGTTCATGATAGGAAGCTCTTTGATAAGCTCAAGGGGTTGAGGATCACGTGAAGGATTTTTGGTAAGGTTAAGGACTGGAATTTGGGGACATGGTTGACTCTCTATTATTAGCCCTTGGATCACATACTTTGCAGGTGTAGGAGTACATGGATGAGGTGATGGATGAGTGGATTTTGGAATTCTCCATATCTTTTCTTGTGTTGCATATCTTTCCCAAAAATTATCCAAATTTTTTTTTTGTCAGTTTATACGGTGGGGAACTTGAGGTCGGTGTTGGTGTAGAACTGGTATGTTTTGGACTATGTGTCTTAGAAGATGGTGAAGGAGGTCTAGTAGATAGAGTGGTATACGATTTCCAACTGGAGATGGTGCTTGCCATGTCATGAGCATCATTACGATGGGAAAAGAATGTATGACTTTGGGGTGAGGTGTAGCTGATATTGGCATGTTCAGCTTGCAAGATTGCCATTTCTTGTTGTAAGACTTGGATTTGTTGAGCAATTGCTATAAAATCTTGGGGCGAGGGACCTAAGTTTATTTGTAATTGCAGATATTGGAGTTTTTGAGCAATATATTCTAATTGGTTTGCCATTGACACAAGACCGGAGAAGCTTACTGGTTTAGATGCGTAGCAGTAAATGCACCAGAATAGAGTGCAGAAGCACCACAAGTTGGATCAAATGCACAAATCTAGTAATGGTTTAAATGTGCTGAAACATATAGAAAATACACTGAAAGTCTATGCAAATGCCCTGCAAGTCGGGGCAAAAATGTAATTCTAGTTTTTTCAGTTCAACTTTGCAAAAATTTTGGAACATTTTTCAAGATTTTTCTATTTTTGGTTTCAAACTTGCTGTTTTGAGAAATTATTTTCAATTATGGCAAAGACACAACAAACACACAAAAGTTTTCATGATTTTTATCTTTTGTTTTTTTTTTGTATTTTTGGACTATTCTGACTCAAAAAAACAAGTACACCCTAGGCTAGATAGGATAATATTTGTTGAATCCTCTAGCTATGCATACTCAAAGTGTGTAGCTCTAGGATCTAGTAGCACCGGTTCCCCTCCATGGCACTCACTTCTCACGCATACCAGATCCAAGTTTCCTTAGGCTCATACCCCCACCAAACCTTAGGATTGTCCCTGCTACCTCTACTAAGAGTCACATGAATCAAGGCCGCTTCAAAGGCTCCACCCTTTGCATCAATAAATAGGGGTTTTTGGTATACTAAACAATTGGTTTGTAGTCAGGGAAACCATTCAAGTGGTTACATATGCAGCGACACTACTCTTCATTATGGAGTCTCCCAACCTCTAAGGGTTATGCCTTAGAGGGTTTTGGGGGAGGTTGATCATCAGTGTAACACAGCAACACTCGTTGCAGGAGGTTTTCACATCAAACACAATTTATTTAAACTAGATCAATAGGGCTTGGTTTTAGCCTATTTCCACTCAGGGTCATTCCCACTTGGACAGGTGGGCATCCAAGGGTAGGCCCCCCTAAAGGTTAAACAGATGGAATAACAAGTCTGGCATTCTGGTCACCCAGTTAAGGGGAGAGCATAAGCCTATTGTCATTCGATAAGCACAGAATACACTGATTAATCCAAACCTAGTTAAAAGTAGAAAAACTAAATGGGCTATTCTACTTGTGCACTCGCGCGGTTGTTAACTTTGAAGTGTTTAAGACATAGCAATGTTCATTCTCATTTGTTGAGATAACAATGATCTAATCTAGGAAAGAAATCAACAATGCAAAGATAGTAGTGGTTCAATTACTTTCCACCCTAGTTAGAGACTATGTGGAATTTGCATGCATACATTTTTTTTTATTACTTTTTCCCCTAATTAAATCTAAATGAACTAATCAATGTAGATAAATGATCTAATCCTGCAAGACAAATGTTAGTCCAAACATAAAATTAGATGAAACCCTAAAACCACAGTGCAGAACAGAAGCACCGCTTTATAGTCTGAATGTGTAGAAACATAATTTGTAAGGCATTTTACAAAAGCACTGAGATAGGTGTCAAAAGTGCTATAAGAAGAGACAAATGTGTCATTTTAATAAATGCATCATTATATGGTGTGAAAGCATCATAAATAAAGGTATATGCACCATAGTTACAAAGGAGCCAGAACAAGACTCGTATGCACCGTCTCAGAGTATGGATGCGTCAAGAAATCGTAGGCACCGGAATAGAAGACAGAAGCATCAGTTTAGAGAGTGTTTGCGCTGAACTTTTGTATGCATCAAAATAGAGAGTAGAAGCACTGCAAGATTGTTCAGATGCACTTGATTAACCTGTCAGGAGCTTGTACGACACCTGTACAGAACCTGTCTACAAGAAAACTTAGGTTTTGATTAGACAAAGGGGCAAGGGCCCCACAGTGGGTGCCAAAATGTGAAGGGTGAAATGTGGATTAATCAAAATGAATAACAAACCCAATACATCAATGAAATATGAAGGAAAAGGAGATTTAAAACAATAATAAGATACTTACAACCTTTACCTTACGCCTTCCATTGTTTGCCTATCTGTTCTCAATCTTGATAATGATGAAGCCCTCAGAAGCATATGCTTCCTTGCTTGTTGAAGATGACAATAATAGAATGGCTATGATACTTGCTTGTATTTGAAGATGAACTTCAAACACAAATGTGAGTGGATGGTATGAAGTGCTATGGAGATGAAGGGTGCCAAAGGCACGCTATATTTCCTACAACATAAGTTTACTCAAACAATGGATATATGAAAGATAGAAGAAGAGGATTGTATTTATAGAGAAGGGTGAGGGAAGATCAATGGTTGAGAAGAAAAGAGAAGATCAACGGAGGAGGATGGTTGAGGAATGTGCAACGAATAGAAGGACACGTGTCATTCAAAAAGAAGTTATGTTGAGTTAACTGCTTTCTTGATGAGGATGAGTTTTTATTTTCTTTAAATTAGAATATATTTTTCTAATTTAAGAGCAAAGTTACTTTAAAGTTGTTTTAACTCAGCTTTTATTTTTGCATGACAAGAAGAATTTATTTTTAGAAGATATTGAAGATAAGAAAGCAAATTAAATAAATAAATTTATTTAATTTAGTTTTAGAAGATTTGGAAGATAAGAAAGCAAATTAAATAAATAAATTTATTTAATTTACTTGCACATGATTTTGGAAGAATAAATAAAATATTTAATTATATTTTATTTTTGAAGAGTGAGAGGATTTAAATAAATTTAAATGATTTATTTAAATTTGGAGGAATAGACTTTGACTTAATTAAATAATTTAGAATTATTTAATTGCTTGGAAGAATTTAATTAAATAAAGGATATTATTTAATTTTGACTTTAGAAGAGATAATTAAATATTTTGATATTTAATTAACTTAGAGGAAATATGAATCAAATAAATAAATTTATTTATTTATTTATTGATAGAGGAATTTAGATGGAATAACTATTAAGAATATTTATTTAGACAGAGTCGTGTCATTTTTAGGTGTATACAGTTCCAATTACGTTTTTGTTTTCAGGTCTAGGAACAATATCCCAAGTATGATTCTTTGGTTCAATCTTTGAAATCAGACAATACTCCTCTTGTTCTTCAACAATTCTTCTTCTAGTTTGAACACCTTTATTTTTATCTCCTATGATCTGATTTTTAGAATGATTTAATCTTATATACTTGGGAGTTTTGAGATTTTCTTCAACTTTTGATTCTTGAACTTGTTCCTCAATATTTGCATTAACTTCTTGATTCACTAGATTCTCCGGAGTAAACTGAACTTACTTTCCTTCATTTGGACTTTCATTTTGATCATTTGATTCATATCCACAAAACCTTGAAGGTTTCTCCTTTCTTTCATCAACCTTTACATTAGCACTTTCAACCGTCTTTTTCAATCTCTTGTTAAAGCATCAGTATGCCTTGCATTGATTAGAATAACCCAAAAATATCTCTTCATCACATCTTGCATCAAACTTGCCTAGATCTTCATCTCTTTTGATATAGCATTTACTTCAAAAAACTCTAAATTATTTCATAGAAGGAGCATTACCAAACCATAGTTCATAAGGTGTTTTACCAGAATTACCTTTGATCTGCACCCGATTAAGAGTGTAGACAATAGTACTCATAGCCTCTCTCTAATAGACATGTGGAACATTTCCTTCCATCATCATGGTTCTAGAAGCCTCTTGAATAGTCTGGTTCTTCCTTTCCACAACTCCATTCTGCTGAGGAGTCCTAGGAGCAGATAACTGTCTTCTTATTCCATGCTTTTCACAAAATGTATTGAATGCACTAGAGGTAAACTCTCCACCTCTGTCAGATCTCACACTTTATCTTCACACCAATCTCATTCTCTACCCTAGCCTTAAACACTTTGAATTTGTCAAGAGCCTCTGATTTTTCTCTCAAGAAAGTGACCACATCATCCGAGAGTGATCATCAATCAGCAACATAAAGTATTTGCCTCCTTGCAAACTCCTAACCCTGGCAGGACCACACAAATAAGTGTGTACAAGTTCCAACAATCCGCTTGAAGATTGTTCATTACTCTTGAATGCAGTTCTCCTCTGTTTGCCCAGCTGACATTCCTTACACATGCTATTGGTAGGTTTTACAAGATTTGGAAGATATCTTACAGCCTGAGTAGCACTTATCTTGACAATGTTGTCAAAGTTCACATGACACATTCTCCTATGCTATAGCCAATTCTAATCAATCTGAGCAATTAAACAACTTTTACTAGCACCACTTAAATGAAAGATGTTACCTCTAGTTTGAGTACCTGATGTAATCTTAGTTCTGGAGCTTTCCAAAATTCTGCATTTTCCATCCTTGAATCAGAGATCATATCCCTTATCAAGCAACTGTCCAACACTGAGAAGATTATGCTTCAACCCTTCTACATACAAAACATCATTAGTGTTATTTTTACCATCAAGAGAGATGGATCCTCTGCCATGGATTCTACGAGCTAAATTGTCTCCAAACTTCACAATACTACCTTCATACCTTTCCATACTTACAAACTTACTCTTATCACATGTCATATGATGAAAGCATCCACTATCAATTACCCATTCATCCTTTTCTTCAACCTAAGAAGCCAAGGCTCTTTCCACATTCACATAGCTAGCAGATTCAATAGGCACCGGATCTTCTTCTTTGATGGCAATGAACACCCATTCATTTCCTAAGGTACTTCCCTTATCAGATTCATCATCAGTGACTCCTTCTTCAGCAGCTTCTTGGACATAGTAGCATTTCTTCTGAACCCTAGGTCTGTTAGGGTTTGGCTTTGAAACCCTCTTCGGACATCTTGAAGCAAAATGACCAATCTTATTAGAAGCAAAACATTTGAAGGGCAATTTTCCTTCATACTTACCAGATCCTCTTGGTAATCTTTTGGCAAACAAGGCTTCAAGTTCTTCAAACTCTGATTCATCTTCTTCAAGTTCCATCCTTGCCTTCTCAAATCTGGTTAGTCTTCTTGAAGAGATTTCACCAAGATCAAATTTTTTCTTTCCATAAACACTAGCCTTAAATGCAGATTCAGATTTAGGAAGAGAATCACCAAACTCACTCATTTCAAATGTTGAAAGCTTACCAACCAACTGATCTCTTGTAACAGTTGTCATAGTCCTGATCTCCTCGATAGTAGCAACTCTATGTTTGTATGAAGTAGGTAAGGATCTAAGCACTTTGCCAACAATCTCTGATTCTTCTAGTTTTCCACCAGCACACCGGATACCACACACAAGTTCATTCACCTTCTGCATGTAGGAAGTAATTTTTTCATCTTCACATATCCTCAAATTTTCATATCTACTCTTCAGACTCTACAACTTAGCACATTTGACATGTTCGTCACCTTCGTATAGAGTTTCCAACTTCTTCTAGATTTCATGAGCACTTTTTAATTCCTAGACATCTGTCATTTTTATATCAGTCAGGACACTCAACAAAGCTCCTTTAGCTTGAATATTATTTTCAGCATCTTTGAGTTCATCTAGAGTTCAAGGACCTTTCTCTAGGGGCTCATACTTATCCTTTGTCATCAACCAATAGGCATCACCCGTGCATTGCAAATGGTACTCCATGCAACTCTTCCAAAGAGAGTAATTTGTTCCATCAAATCTCAGACTGTCCTTCTGTTGGCAAGAGACACTATATGGATTCATGGTTGTTGTCATTGATGGCAACAAAGGTCATCCCACATATCCGCAAGTCATGATGTATCTCTACCGGAAGTCAGAATAAAGAATGTTGTGGTCCGGTGAACAAGAACAGAGCATGTGGCAAGGTCCAACAGATTGGTCCGGATCTCTCAGAGGAAGTGTCTTGGGGCAGTGCAGATTTGGGGAAGTCAAGAGGACTACCTTGAGTGGTATATTCCAAGGATTTAGCCTCCGGTGATGGACAAGGAAAAAGATATGAATAGTTGAGTACCGGATTCCTGAGAGACAGTGAAAACAGAGGAAGAACTGACTGACAGAGTATCAGACTACTTTCCAGATGTGTTACTATTGATGATAGAGGTTGTGAAGGCATGAATCATGTTTGGCCGACATGATTAATGATATCTACAAGTATATGCTTGATCCGCATTGCTTGGTGAGGAAGGATTCAGCCGACAGAACAAGAGTTTGTAAGAAACTAGACTGTTCCGGATGCCGACTAGAAAGGTGATGAAATTACTTGTGCGGATATATATAGAGGATGGATTTAGTTGTGAAGGGCATGATGGTGTGAAGATATATGCGAATAAGTCCAGAACAGAGTAGAAGTAGCAAAAAGGATCCGGTATGTGAAAGATAGCAGAATAAAGAACAGAGGAAAGATGAAGTGCAGCAGATCAGTATACTGAGCCTAACCGGAACTGAACTCCAGCATATGCAGATGCTTCCAATCAGTTCAAAACTGTGATTCTTATCACTTTGTAGACAGTGTGTCTTCTTGTAGGCAGTGGGCCTCTTGTGAGCAGTGTGCTCGGGCAGTGAGCCCTAATTGGCAAGTGCCATTTTTTTGTAATCTCCTATTCTTCTAACAGAGAATAATTTTGGGTTAATCACCCCGTGGTTTTCTCCCTTAACAGGGTTTCCACGTCAAAAATACTGTGTTATGTGTTTCTTATTTCATGTTAATGTTTTAGTGTTTGATTCAATGCTGCATCAATTAATAAGAAAGTTCAATAAGGGAAATAATTAGGATAACTGATTCACCCCCCCTCTCAGTTATCAACAATTGGTATCAGAGCTAAGTTCCTCCTAATAGAGCCTAACAGCTTGAGGAAGATCTGGGATTTCAAATGGATGCATATGGTTTAAGGGAGCAACTCAAGACTGCTCTTGAGGATCTTGAACAGTCAAATTCTAAAGTCAGTGAATTAAAGGAAAGACTCAAACAGGCTGATGAATTCATGAGAGAATTAAAAGACAAATTAAGTCTCTCTATGAAAAAGAGAAAGGAGCTACTCCAACAGTTGGCAAGACAAAGTGAAGAAAGCAATACAAATGAAGAATTGACTGAGCAAACCAAGTTATGCGAAAAGTTATCAAAAGAAGTCATTATGTTAAGACATGAAATGGAATCAGGAACTATAAAGTTTACTCAAGAGATTGAAGAAAAAAGAAAGGCTGAAGACAATCTAAGACAATCTCTTAAAGAAAAATCAGAAGAATGCCACCAGATGGACAGGATTATCAGACATCTTGAATCTGATCTTGAAGATGCCAAAGATAATGAAGAAAAACTTGAGGATCAAATTGCCTCTCTCAAAAGAGACCTTCAAACAACAAATGAATATAAAGAGAAATTCAAGATAAGTTCTGCTCAACTTGAAGTTCTTCTTGGAAGTCAAAAAAGGACAGATGACAAGTATGGTTTGGGATATGAGAAAGGAGAAAGCTCCGGATCCAGTCAGAAGAATCTTGGATCAGAAAATCCAAGGAGCAGGCCTAGAAGACCTCCGGTAAGACAGCCAAATGCTCAAAGATATCCATCCTTCAATGGATACTGTCACAGCTGCAACCACTTTGGTCACAAAGCTAATCAGTGCAGAATGAGAATGAATCAGATTAATTCATCCTTCTCCGGACAGTGCTTCAACTGCAAAAGGTATGGACACAAATCCCATGAATACAGAATTATGCAAGTAAACAAATCATTCAAAGGTAGATGCTTTACATGCAATAGAGTAGTTCATATGGCTAATCAATGCAGATCAAGAGGATATCAGTCAAATATGCAAAGAAATGTTATTTGCCAAATCTGCAATAGGTCCGGTCATAATGCTAAAGTCTGCAGAAACAAGTATCAGGACAAAAGAGGTCCGATGTATAATCAGAATCAAGACAAGGGTAAACAAAAGATGAATGCGGATGAAGTTAGGAATCAGATGAGCAAGATTTGGGTGAAGAAAAGTTCAGAGAATGTAGAGGTTGGATCCGCACCAGACTCTGGTGCTGATATTTCTTCCGGAAATTAAAAAGTGAGCTCAGGCTCAGGGGGAGACTCAAAGAAAATCCTGTTCCCCCAGCCAAACAAGTGGTGCCGGATGTGGCACAAGATGCGGATTAAAGGGTTTGTAGATATGAGTCTTGAGATGCTTCAGTCAAGATTTCATAGGTCCGCATGGAGTTATGAAGAAGCTGTGATCGATCAAATAAGACATGTTCAGGGAGATGCTCCGGTATGATAAAGGATTACAAAAAGGTCCGGAGAGATCCGGAAGTGCACTATCTTGTTCTGCGGATTGGACAGAGTGTTTGGGATGTTCTTGTAATATGTTACCTCGATTTATTCATGATTGAAAGATCCAGATGATATCCACAGATCAGGACTAATCCAGGATACTCCAAGCTATCCAGACAAGGCAAACTAGAATGATGTAGGTGAAGCATTTATTGCAGACAGATATTAGGGTTCGCGGAGCAATTTAAGGGATTTCTCAAAAGTCATTTGCTCATTCTGCACTCAAGAAGAAGCGGAAAGTGGAGCTCTGCAACAAGGTTCATCAAGCACACCAAGGATCTCCTGCCGAAGTTATTGCATAAAGAAATCAATCCAACCACTCCATGCAAACCGAAGGCGCATAAGGTATTCCCCGTTTTTCATTATCTCACTACAAATCTTTGAAGAATGGCTACTCCAAATATAGTTAAGATCTCTGATAGACCTCACCCCACATTCAAGAAACATCCTTACAAATCATTGGAGGTAGATCCACTAGGAGCCTTCTCTAGTGTTCCTCACGGAGTTTTACATACTGAAGACATTAGGGTTTACATACATGCAAACATTGAGGAATTTGGGGAATTCAAATTAAGAGACCTCTATCACAAGCAACTGATAGACAATGCTTTTGAGCTTAAACCAGAGTATAAGGATATCCAGAAGAAACAATTTGAGCAATTTATTCATTTCCCCTACTTCAAAGAAGATGAATGGGTCCGGTATGTACTGAGCAGGATGCATGACAACTTTCTATGGCTGGATAGACCCTGCAAGATCACAAAAGAGGCAATTAGAGCAGTAACTGGTCTATACTCTTCCGGAGGGATACCTATCCTCAAATCTGTCAAGAACAACATTGTAACTGAGGCCACCGGATCAAAATTTGATAAGAGGGCAATGACCATTGAAGATATTTCGGATCCGGATATCAAATATGCATCCATGATAATAGGATACAAGATCTATCACTCCAGCAGGGAGAATTCTGTATCCGGAACTGCAGTATACATTGCCTATGAAATGCTAAGAAAGAATGCAGAATATGATCTCTGCGAACTACTGCTAAGCCAATTAATGGAAAATATACAGAAAATCAAGAAGGATAAGAAGAATTCCTTTAAGTATGGTACTCTTATTGTATGTCTATTCTTCTACTTCATGAATGAGCTACCCGGATCAAGTGGATGGGTATGGCAGAATGACAAACCTGTTGCAGTCCAGATAAGAGACTATTTGCATGGACTTGGGGATGCAAAAGCAAGAAATACAGCTCTATGGGGATACTTCAAAAACTTTCAGAGCATGATGCAAGCAAGAGAGAGAATTCCCCAGTCTCTTGTTGAAAAATACAAAGACTCAGTGTGCTTTATGGTTGACACTGATCAATGCCTAATGGAGGCAGTGGAGCCAAGGACTGTCTGGATCATGCCCATGGGGTATGAAGTGGATGAACAGATAGTGGAGCTGCATGTTCAACACATGCTAAGTCAGCCCAAAGATCCTAAGGCAGAAAGATTTGGAACCTTTGAGGAGCTGAGTGTAAAAATACATGTAGAACTCAGGGAACCTGATATTAAAAGAAAGGTGAGAAAAGAAGTAGAGCACATTGCTCAAGGCCTAGGCATCTCAAAAGAGGCACTTGATGCCAGCTGGGAAAAGAGGAGGAAGGCTAAGGAAGAAGAGAAAAGTAAAGAAAGTGCTCCGGTTGAAGCTCCCACCCGGACCAGATCATCAAAGAGATCTGCACCTCCCTCAACCAAAAGTTCAAAACCGGAAGTCCAGGCATCCGGTAAGAGATCCAAGACAAAAGCCACAAGGGCTTATGGAAGCCAAAAGGATGAAGAGGAAACAGAGTCAGATGAGGGAGTAAAAGAAATAAAGAAACAGAAGAAGAAAGGATCCGGTAAACCCTCCACAGGCCAAGACAAGGATGAAATGGTGGAGGTATCTGTTGAAAAGCCCACTCTGTCTCTAGAGAATGTAATCAAGTCGGTCACGGTGGATGGAAACCTTCAACCAATGACTGAATCTTATGATGACTTCAGTGAGGCTGACCAAAAGACTCTTCAGGAAGCCACAGTCAAATATCTGAACATATACAATAAGGCTTTCATTGAGATCATATCTCTCATTCCTAAAAGCCTAGAAAAGGAATTAGAAGTAAGAAAGAACAATGCTCATGCCAAAGATCTTGAGATCCGGGAGCAGATAGCTATTCAGCTATATCCTCAAATTGATCCCAAGACACTGAACATAATCTTCAAGGACTGCAAAGATGAGTTTAGAAGTAAAGCCAGGATGAATCAACTCATGCTTGGTGAGACTGACAAAGTGGCCCAAGAAACAGAAGAGATCCTCCGGAAGGCCTTCAAAAGGTTCAATCTTCCTGTTGTAGAGGACTTAGGTACAGAAACAGCTGAGGACTTGGAACCCTCTGTTCCGGAAGAAGTGGGCCCTGAACATACAAGCATCTCTCCTCCGGTTTCCCCTACAGTCTCCGGATCCAAAGAAGAAGAGCAATTACAGGAGAAGGAAGCAGTGGTGAAAGACAAAGAGGTTGACAGTTCCAAGACTGCAGAAGAAAAGAAACATTTGTCTCTGGCAAGAGACACTGCACAAACTGTTCAACAATTTTTGAGCAAAGAAACTTTAGAGATTGATGAACCGGAGCTTCTAAAAGGCCCATTCGACTTTGACTCTCTCTCTCCGGTACAAACAATGAAGATAGCTTCATTTGCAAATGCCAAGGCAAATGAAAAACTCCTGAAGTCTCATATGGAAGACTGTGAGTTGATAGAGGTTGCTTCCGGAGTACTTGTAAAGATTATGCCATCAATCCAGATAGATCCGACAGCCTCCTCTTCCGGTAATCTAAAAACCTTAGTCAGCAGTGTTGATACACATTTTGATTCTCTAGAAAAATCAGCTGAAGAAAAGGTCCGGAAGGAATTTTTGGATAAAAGATTTTCAGAAATATTAGAATTAATCTCTAAGGATAGGAAGATTGTGAGCATTGGAATAAAGAGCTTAGAGAATGCTCTTAAGGATGGCGGTGACATCTACAAATTTTGTATATCCTGGTCAAAGGCAACAGCAGCATTTGACAAGAAAATAAAAGAGGAACAGGATAAGCTACAAAGCTTATCTCAAAGTTTTGATCCTCTCTCTTCCTCCATAATAAATCAAGAATGTCAGACTATTGCAGTCTTGAATGAAATAAAGAATCGTGAGAAGGAAAGGAAGAATATCACTAACCGGATGGGAGAACTTAGAAGGATTATAATCCCTAAGTTGGAAACTATGCATGAGGCCATCAGTGATGCTTAGACCACCGCCCAAACAAAAGATCCGACAGATCTCAAGTGGGCAGAAGCTTTTGCATTTTTGTTGAGTGGTCACATTTCAATTTTGGATAGAATGAAGCAAAGTTGGGCTACAGAAATGATCCAATTACATACATCCTTTGCAGACATTCTTCAGTATATGTGAGTATGTAAATATGCGGCTATGTATAGAAAATTTTTGAAATTTTTGGTGTACGGACCCTACCCTTTGCCATTGATGTCAAAGGGGGAGTGAGGAGCAGTGAAAAATGAGGAATCCAACTAAGGGGGAGTTCCGGAAATTGTATATAAAGACAGAGCATCAGCAAAGGGGGAGCATAGTGAAAACACTTAGTCATTTTTCACTAAGTGTTGCCATCAATGCCAAAGGGGGAGATTGTTGGCAAGAGACACTATATGGATTCATGGTTGTTGTCATTGATGGCAACAAAGGTCATCCCACATATCCGCAAGTCATGATGTATCTCTACCGGAAGTCAGAATAAAGAATGTTGTGGTCCGGTGAACAAGAACAGAGCATGTGGCAAGGTCCGACAGATTGGTCCGGATCTCTCAGAGGAAGTGTCTTGGGGCAGTGCGGATTTGGGGAAGTCAAGAGGACTACCTTGAGTGGTATATTCCAAGGATTTTGCCTCCGGTGATGGACAAGGAAAAGGATATGAATAGTTGAGTACCAGATTCCTGAGAGACAGTGAAAACAGAGGAAGAACTGACTGACAGAGTATCAGACTACTTTCCGGATGTGTTACTATTGATGATAGAGGTTGTGAAGGCATGAATCATGTTTGGCCAACATGATTAATGATATCTACAAGTATATGCTTGATCCGCATTGCTTGGTGAGGAAGGATTCAGCCGACAGAACAAGAGTTTGTAAGAAACTAGACTGTTCCGGATGCCGACTAGAAAGGTGATGAAATTACTTGTGCGGATATATATAGAGGATGGATTTAGTTGTGAAGGGCGTGATGGTGTGAAGATATATGCGAATAAGTCCAGAACAGAGCAGAAGTAGCAAAAAGGATCCGGTATGTGAAAGATAGCAGAATAAAGAACAGAGGAAAGATGAAGTGCAGCAGATCAGTATACTGAGCCTAACCGGAACTGAACTCCAGCATATGCAGATGCTTCCAATCAGTTCAAAACTGTGATTCTTATCACTTTGTAGATAGTGTGTCTTCTTGTAGGCAGTGGGCCTCTTGTGAGCAGTGTGCTCGGGCAGTGAGCCCTAATTGGCAAGTGCCATTTTTTTGTAATCTCCTATTCTTCTAACAGAGAATAATTTTGGGTTAATCACCCCGTGGTTTTCTCCCTTAACAGGGTTTCCACGTCAAAAATACTGTGTTATGTGTTTCTTATTTCATGTTAATGTTTTAGTGTTTGATTCAATGCTGCATCAATTAATAAGAAAGTTCAATAAGGGAAATAATTAGGATAACTGATTCACCCCCCCCCCCTCTCAGTTATCAACACCTTCTTCTAAGTCGACATCCTGGATCTCCTCAAGTGGTTAAGATTCTTTTAGAGGAACCAGCTCTAATACTAATTGTTGAAAATAGGGAAAACAACTAAGAGGGGGGGTGAATCATTTGTCACAAAAAAATTTATCCTTCACTACAACTTAAACTTCTTTACCACTTATTAATAGACGAATGATATAACCATGAAAGCATGAATCAACAACACATGAGCAGAAACAAATCAACACATATAACACCAATATTTTTACGTGGAAACCTGGTTAAGGGAAAAATCATGGTGGGGGTTAACCCACAAGATTTATTCTCTGTTAAAAGTATAGAAAAATGGGGAAGGCACTTGCCTTCAAGGTCCACTACCCAGAGCTCACTACTCAAAGAGGCTCACTACCTACAAAAATATTTATAAGTTTATTGCAGAAAGATTGAACTAGAAAACAACATCTTCTTCATGCCAAGGTCAGTTCCATTGATGTGCATAACATTTTTTCTTTGTCCCTCAAACATTTCTTTGTTATCTCCTCATCCTTTACTACTCTTCCTCTTCTTCTCTTCCACTTCTCTGCTCTGCCTTTCTTCCTTTCTTATGATCTTGTCATTTTCACACAAGGATACATTTCCACAACTCAACCACACATATTTATATACTTCATCAACCTTGGAATAAATGTCAAGGTCAGCACTACAAACATCTAAATTGATGCAAATCACTATGTTGTAGGATAAACATAGCTGGGACCCAAATCTTCCTCAAACAACATGCCACACTTTATAGAATCTTTCTTAGATCATCTACAACATGCACAAAGCATCCAGTCGGCCAAGACTGGAAAGAACAACTCCCAACGATAAATCTTCAATCACAAGCTCAAACCTCAATGCGGACCATCAACACAACAGGAACTCGATCAATAGACCACCACAAGCACAATGAAATCAATAGGAACAACTGCACCACCTCAAATCACCAGAAACACTTGCACCTTCATCTGGGAACTCAAGAACACCAACTTCATGATTGTCACACTAGAAAGATTGCTTGTAGATCTCTAAACCATGAACCACTTGAGTTGAGGAGACACACCAACATCCCAAACATACCTCCAGATCCGCAGATTATAATATTTCAATGTGGATCAATCTAGACCAGATTTCTATCACTCTATCACCTCTAAACCACTGCAAAACTTGGTTCTATTTAGATGGCCATAACTTCACCAATTCTCCATGAGGACCTCTCAAATCTTGACTAGAGCAACTTCAGACAATCCTCTATAAACCCTTTTATCCACAGACTCTGATCTTCATCCTACTAGGAATGCAAGGTAATCTACTTCACTGAACTGCACTGTCTTCACTGTCTTTGACTTGTTTCTTTCAGAGAGGCTAATTTTCTCAATATCCTCAACATACAAGTCTTCTCGAATGAGATACAGTTGACACTAATGAAAACAAGGATATGTTGACATCAATGACAACACCTATTAGGCACATATTTGCAACATATCTGACTTTTGGTGACTTGAAGAACAAAATCATAGTAGTTTACCTTGATGACTTAATAGTTTTCTCCAAGAAAAGGGTGAATCACTTGCATGAATTAGAAGTAGTCCTGCAACGCTGTAGAGAAAATGGCATCTCTTTGAATCCCAACAAATTAATCTTTGTAGTTACTAAAGGAAAGATGTTAGGGCATATCATTTCAAAGGATGGAATAAAAATTGATCCAGAAAGGGTTAGGGTGATTCAACAGCTAAGTTTACCCATGACCAAGAACAACATGAGATCCTTGTTCGGTCATGTGAATTTTCTCAGAAGGTTTGTCCTTGACTTTGCTGAGTTGACTAAACATATTGTAGAAATGATGAAGAACCATCATGTCTTCAAGTGGAGTGCTGAAGGGAAGAAAGCATTCAAAGATATTAAAAGAGCCATTGCTTATGCACCTACACTTGTGCATCTTGATTTTCAAAAGGACTAAATTCTCTATTGCTATGCCTCTGAACATACTCTATCAGCTATCTTGTTGCAGAAGAACAAACAAGGAATAGAATCTACCATTGCTTTCATGAGCATGTCATTAAAGAAATATGAGCTTAAATACTCTACTTTGGAGAAACATGCATATGCAGTGGTGAATGTTTTAAAGAGATTTAGATTTTTTATCTTGCATTCACATGTTGTTGTTCATGTCCTATAATTGGCTATAAAAAGTATTCTCACTCAGCAGGAGATTGGATGCAAAAATAGAGGAGCTTGGATAGCTAAAGTTCAAGAGTATGATATCAAGATCAAACCCACCAATCTAGTTAGAGGTAAGGATTATACAAAATGAATGTTGAAAGTGAGGTCGAAGGAAATGAAGAATTACCCTTGGTTCTTTTCACTAGTAATACTGATGACTGGTTCTCTGATGTTTCTTATTTCTTAACTTATGGAGATTGTCCATCTCACCTCTCAGCTAAGGAAAAGAGAAACCTAAGGCTTAAAGTACATAAATACATTATATGGGGAGGTAATCTATATAAAAGAGGAGTAGATGGAACTTTTCTAAGATGCATAGATAAGGATCAACAAAAAAGTTGCTAGAAGCTTTCCATAACAAAGCCTGTGGGGGACACTTCTCAACATCAATGACGGCTTTCAAGATATTGAGGTAATGCTTTTACTGGCTTGTTATGTTCAAGGATGCCTATGATTGGGTATCAAAATGTGAGAAATGTTCAAAGTTCATAGGTAGACCTTAGTTAGCTACCTTACCTTTGAGATCGGTGGTTATAGATGAACCATTTCAGCAATGGGGTTTAGACATCATTGGACTGTTTAATCTAAATTCTAGTGCTAGACATACCAACATTCTAACAACTACAGATTATTTTACGAAGTGGGTAGAAGCTATCCCGGTGATAAGTACTACTTCTGAGGTGATTTGCACCTTTCTCAAAGAAAACATTTTGGTCAGGTTTGGTGTGCCTACGAAGCTTGTGACTAATAATGCTTCAAGATTTTCCTCTACTGAAATTACTCTATTTTGTTATGATTTTGGTATAAGCCTTGCCCATTCATTTGATTATTACCCATAAGGCAATGGGCAAGCAGAATCAAGTAACAAAAACCTCATCTCTATTGTTAAGAAATTGGTGGAAGAAAATCAAAGGGGATGGCATAAGATTCTGTATGATGCTCTTTGGGCTGATAGGATAATGTATAAAAGGGAAATTGGTATGTCTCCTTTCAAGTTGGTTTATGGTATTGATAGTGTGATCCCTATTCCCCTGGAACTGTCTGCATTGAATTTACAGAAAGCAATTGAAGACGAACAGTTTCAATCAACGTTGGAGAAGAGGATATTGTACTTGAGCCATTTAGAAGAGCAGAGGGAGGTCACCATAGATAGAATTGCCAAACATCAACAGACTATTAAGAAGATTTTTGATAAAAGGGTTAAACCGAGGAGCTTTGTTGTGAGAGATTCTGTGCTTCTATGGAATAGGAGGAGAGAACCAAAGGGTGCCCATAAGAAATTTGATTCTTTGTGGAAAGGACCCTTCAAGATCAAGAGAAGTTATGGGAGAGAATGCATTTTTGTTAGCTTATCCTGATGGAACGACATTACCTCTTGCCTACAATGGGAAAAATCTAAAATTATACAATTGGTAAAGTCTCCGAGTCCTGCTCTATACCATAGTTTCTTTCCTTCTTTTTCTATTGTTGTGTTGTCCCATTTTCGGTGTGACTCTATTGCCCATGGAATAAGGCTTGTTCACCATATAGTTTGTCTGGGTTCTCTGGATCCTCCTAAGTCTATGTCCCCAATTAGAGCCAGTTGTTGCCCCCTTTTTCTTCAAAAAATGTGCCCATGCATGTTCATTATTTTTCCTTCATTATTTGTTGGTCTTTCCCTTTGTTGTTCACTCGAGCCAAAGTTTACTTAGTCATTTCTAGAGTTGTCGGTGATCTTTCATATTCTTGAACTAAAGTTAGCGGGTTCATAAGTTCTTGAACCGCACAACTCACTGACTTGCCCTAAGGTCCTGTGCCTATAGTGTTTCTTTGTACCTTGATGTTGAAGCTTTCCTTTGTTGTCGAGAGGTTGGGAGTTCTTTGAAGTTTCAAACCTTTGACTTCTAGTTCAAAAGTTCAACTTCTACCTGACTTGCTGACTTTGAACAACACACTCTTCCAGACGGTGTTTCTTGCTACACTGGCATACAGTATGAAAGAATGACACTTGTCACTTTGCATTCGGTTAGAAATATGTGAAGACACAGTGGAAAATTTTTTGAAGGGAAAATTGAGGCATGCATTAATGAGTTATAAAGATAAATTTACCGCCAACATTTAATATCTTCCCTTAGCGAATTTATTGGAAATGACATTGAGTTCTTAAGCTTGTCTAAGGTGATATTTTTCATAAGGAAATGTGTTACAGAAAGCTAAATGGCTGGTTGCTACATGCGAGGTATCAACTCAGTTCCATTTTCACAGGTCAGCATAATTAGTAGTTCTCTCTCTTTATAAGAGCATAACATTTTCTCTGGGGAGTTAGAAATTTTCATTCCCATGTATCTATACAAGGAGATTCCTGTTGGTGTCTTGTCTCATCCTGTGTTTTCTGCATACATTTATGAGTCTCTAGCTTTTTGGTTTCATGAGTACATGAAAATGAAGTTCAAATTCCAAGGGAGTCCCATGGCCTCTATAGTGGAGAATAGTTTGTCTGAAGTAAGGGATACTAATTTAGGCCACATTGATTTGGATGACTTCTGGAGGAGAATGCACTCCAAAAATTGAACTCCCTTGGCTAAGAAGATTACCAGTAGTGGTTTGGATAGAGCTGGTGGTTTTCCACTTGTTGTACATTGTCTTGAGTTGATGGTTGCATGTGCCAATGGGTATTTTCCAGATTCCCAAGAAATAAGGACCTCTAGTGGTGTGGTGGCGGCAAAAATTGACTCTGAATCTATTGCTTCGGCCCTAAATTTAGAAGAGTATGAGGACAATGTTGATGTTATGGTATCTTGAGGCTAGAATTATTACAATGAAAAGAAAGATTGGCATCATACCTGTGTTACTAACCATTGGTTAGAAATTGAGAAGACTAGTAAGTCTCAGTTTCTCGCCAATTTGAAAAGGAGCCATTTCAAAGAAGAAATTTTTGATATAACAACTCTGTTGAACAGAGTGGTTGGGAGCCCTGAGTTGAATTCTTTTGAATTTTGGATGTGTTGATTTATCCTATTGATTTGTGGAGACCACCGTATCGACTAGCCGAAGATTATTAGTGAATGCTTGCATGAATAGCTAACCCATTTTACAAGAAATCCGAGCTTCCACATGTGCTCCCAGCTAACCTATACATTGGCTTGAAAAGAGGCTTCTTGGCCTAGTTTGAGGAATCAAGGGAGTCCTATGGCAAGTATGACTCTGTATCAGATTTTCCCCCAATTGCAGAAGAATGAAGGTATGAAAGACTTTAGGCATGTTAATTATGTTTTTTCTATGATGTTAGCTAAGAAAATTGATGGCTCAATGGAGAAAAGGTTTTCAGTTGAAGCATCTACCCTAGTAATGAAGTTTGGAAGGTTTTATATATAATTTGACCACTTCTCCTATTTGAGAATAGGGGGTTTTGAAGATGCCCCTTTAAAATTGCCTCGATACCCTTCTGACTATTTGGTGTTGCTAGAGTTATGCCGCCAAATGGCAGCGATGAATGTTAAATACCAAGCTATGAAAAAGAAAGGGTATTCTTTTCCTATGTCTTCATCTTTTTATCCCTATAAATGTAATGATGGCGCATGGAATGTCGACAAGTTATTGTCTGAGTTCAATCTTCATAGTTTGTTCCCTTGTTGTCCATTGATAGTAAGAATTTTATAAAGGAAAATATGCATGGAAGTGGTTCTTATTCACACCAACCTCAACTCAAGGATTTTTGGGAGGATTGTGTTGATGAGAGAGAAGTTTAGAGAAGAAAGTGGATAAGACTAACTGTAGATCAAGTCCGTGCCTTCAAGTTGAACATCCAAGTCCCTGATATGACCGATAAATTTTTAGATATGTTATATGAGGAATATGATGTAGTGCCAAGGGAACCCATGCTTCCTGTAAGATGGTTTGAAAAAGAAGTCACTGATATTATGTTGCTATCTTTGCATGTATTAAGAAGAACAGAAAAGTGGTTGAAAGGAAAGGTCAAGGAGTGTGTTGGCTCCACAACACCGAGAGACTCAGCCTCTCAGAATCAAGCCAGATCTCAGACTACCCATTCATATAAGAAATCATCTAGTTTGGACCCAACTCTCCAGAGAGTCAGCTCAAAATCAAATGGTGACGATGAAAGGCCACCTGAAGAAACTAAGAGGGCGAAGACCACTTGTGAGCAGGATTTCCAAATAGTGAAAAGAAATACCAGATTGGCTGCTTCATCATCTAAAGAAGGCCATGTGCCCCCACCTAACAATCATGTAAGTGATTCTAATTATTTTATTTTCTCTCAAATAGGAGATGATAATTTCTTCCACTCTTTACTTAGCTCGCCAAACTCCCCACAACAAAGAGAACTACTGGAACAAAATTCCCACCCTCTACCTGTTGTTGATACTTCCAATGCTGCCAATGTGTCAGCCCCATCTCCAAACTAGTTGAAAAAGGTAGTTTAGAAGAAGAAGAAGAGATACACTCTTCCTACTGATGAGGGTGTCAATACTCTAGCCATTTTATTGTAAATTTTTCCCAAACCCAAATGTGCAAAGAGAATGTGAAGGATAGTGACTGACGCCACCTCAGGAAACTAGTTTCTAGAGATTGTAGACCCACTGGTAGATAAGAATGCAAATGAATGGATAGAATCTAACTTCAAAGTAAGTCCAGTGGATCTAGAACTATCAATGACTAAGGGTGATTTGTATCATGTCCAATATTCAGTTGATAATATCTCTAAATGGGTGAAGAGATTGCAAGAAGAAAATTCAAAACTACTGGCACATATAAGTTCCTTGTCCTCTTTTGCTAATTCAATTGCTGAAATAATAACACCCTCAACTGAGGCCTCCTCAGATGTCAAGCTCCATACCCTTGATTCTAATTTGCTTCAACAAGTTTAAACTTATGTATCTTTAAGGAAGGCTATGGATCAATGGGTTGAAAAGATTGTTTTTGATGGTCTCATTTTTATTGAGGAGGCAATAAAATTGTTTCATTCTATACATGCTAAGAGGGAGGTTTTGATAGTAGAATTTGAGAAAGCCTGAAGTGATCACCATAGTTTGAATATAGCCTCTAAGGAAATACAAGAGATATCCAACATGGATCCTGGTATCTTGATGGCTAAAGAAGTTATACCTAATCCTGGAGAGCTAGATACCACTGTGTGGGCTGATGTAGTAGAATGGAAACTTTGTATCGTAGCTACAACAGAAGAGGAGATCAAGAAAGCCATTGCAGTCTTTTACAAGGAGATGATGAGAATCAAAAAGGATTTCTCTACTCTGGGGGTAGAGGCTAACAAGTCTGACGATGAGAAATTCTTGAATGTCAAAGTAATTAAACATAATTTCAAGAGGGCGGTGACGGAGGAAGTAGTGAATTATGATATAGTCACAATAGGATTCATTGGGAAACTCTCTAAATTGGTGGCCTATATTAATAGTTACAGAAGTGGCATTGATGAAATGCATCATAAGGTGACACACTCTGATAGGGCAGTCATGAAGAAGAAGCGTCGCATCAGTATGATAGGATCTCCATCAAGCATGTCATTAACACCAATCATCAACAAGTACAGAGCATATAAAGCTAGGTTGCGAGCATAGGTACCTCAAGCGGTGCAAAGTGTCACTAGAGAAGGAATCAATTGAAGGAAGATGAAGAGATGGACGAGGTGGATGATGGCGATGGGGATTTACAAATCCTCAATTGATTTTAAATTTCATGTTTTTAGTCATTTCATATTTGCTCTAAACTATTGGCTTTGGAGGGCCGTTTTATTATAATTATTGTTTAAACATCTTTTAATTAGCTATTTCAAGAAGTCATTATGTTTTTAAAGAAAATTATAATTTTGCTTAGCTATAAATTCTAGATAGGTAGTCAAATTCTAGATCCTTTGGACAAACTTTGTTTTGCAAGGGTGATAGTTAATTTTTCTTTCAACTACTTTGATATATGCAATATAAGTTAATGCAATGGAGATTTGGATGATCATAGACTTTGTGTTGTGGTTATTTGAATTCATATTCTTCTTAATTTGGATGTGTTGATGATGTTGTTAATGATATTCATGTGTCCAAGTGGTTGGATATTCATAAATCTTGCTCACTGCTAAGAATTGTTTATCTGTTGATATATCATTTGAGGTGGTGAAAATTATATACATATATGTGGTATGTTGTCGATGTATGTTATGTGGCTAGAAGTCTTTAAACTCCTAGTTTTTGAGTTATAAATTTGCCTTCATTGCTTTCTGGTTAAAAGCTCTACCTTTGTTTTTCTTTCTGGTTAAAAGCAATCTTGAGTTCTTTATTCATTAGAAAATTTGTCAAAGGTAGTTGTGCCTTGTTAAATAAGTAGAGAGCCTGTGTAAAGTACCAATATATTGTGCTCAACTGTTGATTGCATTTGTCACTTGTCTGGGTGTGAGTATATAGAGTTAGGTGAAAAATCTATTAACCAACACGTAGTTATTTATTTGCCAAAATTTTACTAGTGGAATCAAATCCCAATTTCTTACCCTCTCTCCAATCAAAAATCTCAACAAGTTACCCAAACTCCTCTTCACTACTGTTGGTTATGATGTTAGTCACAAACACACATAGATAAAGAATTGCAAATCAACCTTTATCATCTTGAAAGATATGATGAATTCAAAGAATTCATGATCCCAAGTCTCCTTGAACTAGTTCATAATCTACTATCGTTGCTCATTGGTTTGATGTACCTTGCCATTTTCCATTCAAGGGGCCTTACATTTCTAATTATGAGAACTAATGTTTGAATATTAGGTCCTTCACCTGCTTTCTATAAATCTTTCAATAGACAAGGTTAATCCTATTATATCTAACAAATGATGAGGATATTTTCTAATTTTGATCAATTCTTCCGATCATCAACTGCTATGACTAAATTTAACCTCTGCATTGTAAATTCACTTGAATGATGTGCTTATAGGAAGATATTTACATGATTGTTATCATTATTTGTATTTATTTACATGATATTCTCAATTATACATGCTATTCAACTCAAATATGCTATGATTGTTTAGTTATCTACGGGATATCAACATATTTCACTGTATTTGCTTTATATTTTCTACGAATTTGAAGTTATGATAATGGATTTAAATGAAATTAAACAAATTGTAATGAATACTTTCTAAACTTTACTAAAATGGTTGAATCTTTAGCTATTGTTCCACATACATTCTAGATACCATCATGAACAAAAGGAAATCAAACCATAGGGTCAACAAGATGTTCCACAACTAGGTATGGTTGATGCTAACTTCAATGGAAAAGGAATGAAAACAACATGCACAACATGAATTGCACTCCAAGGGACACAACAACTCAAAGTACAAGTCAAGAATTCATTCACAGATTACTCAAAGTTTATGATTGTGTGTAATCTAGATCTTCTTCATTAAGTATGCAAAAGACATGTACATTTAGAATCATCCTTGAGAATTAGTCTTGATGCTTCAACAATCTAATCTCAATTCAGTTTTGAATGAATGAAAAAATGCACTCCATCCCCCATTTATAGGACAACAGGAGGAGGTGGTTACAAAATGATCCTAGGATCAAGATTTGTCATTTAAGATCTACGGTACACATTGCTCCTTGACTAAGTCAATAGTACACGTGGCATAGGTTGCGAGTTGCCAACCATCTGTTATCATACTATGCACATGATCATGTGCATCATACCTATTCTTAATCTTCCTCATCAGTGGATAAGTTCTCTTCATCTCAAGGCACACTTACCTATCCCCTGATGGGCTCATATACTTGCACTGTCCTTTCTATTTCCCCTCCATTCTAGAACTTGGCCTTCTTGACCGCATGTTCCTATGATTTTAATTGTGCTTGTAATGTAGACCATTTATTCTTTCTGCTATTCAACATATCATTATACTTCTCCACTTTTGCCTTCATTCTCATGGCTTTATTAATTGTATCCTTTAATAGATGATTTAGGGGTTCATCTGCAATAAGTTTGAAATTGTCCTCAAATGCTTTGATTGCAAAGTCTTCATCTTGATTTTCAATCTTCCCTTCCACCTTCTCTTCGAGAGCTTCTAAGATTTTTGCCTCATTAGACAAGAGTTTGTACAATTTGACATTGATATCTCTTAGCTTTGCATTGCACTTCTTAAGTATATCACTCTCAAATTTGGTATCTTCATACCACATGTTTAACAGCTTGGATGTCTGGTTGTTAAGTATTTTGTTGGAAACAAATACATTGGCATTTATGCGCTTCATTTCTGATAGGGCAATCAGATGTATGTCAAATTTGATTGATCTCTACCCAACCTCCTTTTGCAATTTGCCTCCTTACTCTTCAATGTGCTAAGTAGTTTCCAATTATTCAGAGAGGTTTTTATCACCTTCTCTGCCTCTGCAGTGAATTGGATGAGCCAATTGTCCATCATATGTGCTTTATGTTTTATGATATCCAATCTAGTCACCTCATCCTATGATATAATGGTCAGTGGGGTAGAAGTGCAGACTGGCATATTACTAGGATCTATCAACCCCTTTATGAATGTGTGCAGTTGAACAATGTGCTCCTTGTGCACCTTATTTTTGTTCTTTTCTCTTTCTACAATCTTTAATAAATAATCAACTATGTATTTGGCCTCTTGTCTCTCTTGTTCATTTGTAGCAAAGCCCAAATCAATAGTGGTCATCTGAAACTCACTAAGACTTATCTCTCCTTTCAATTTGTCTACCACAGGTATATCTATTTCAACTGTCCTCCTACCTGTTGCTGAGTCTCTCTTTATGGCTGAAGTGGCCCTAGCCATTATCCTTGGTTTAACTGTATTAGCTATAAATAATGAAGTAATATCAAATTCTAGTGCAACATTAGGTGGATGTGCATGTACCTCTTGTTACAACTAATATGGCACTTCATCAGTGGACGCTTGCTGATCTGAATGTCCAATTTGAACATTCTTTGATTCCATGTTTTGCTCTACCTTTGGTAATGATTGCTCCTCCTCTTGTTCACTGGGTATTTCCTCTTCATGCTCTTCCTCATGAGCAAGGACTTCTTGTGTACCTTTTTCAACATTATCATGTTCTTCTTGTAATGGTGGTGGATTTGCGTGAGCATCAAGATTGCTATGTTCTACCGCATCTTCATGATCTTTGTGACTTTATTCATCCACATCTTCTTTATTTTCTTGGTCACCACCTACCTAAGAGCTTTGTTCCCCATCCTTTGATACATTTGCCTTCTTGGGATTTTGGGGTTCATCTATTTCCATTTTGTTTGGCTCCCTCTTAGGTATTTGCTCATTATCTTGACCATCATTCTGGTCAATTGCCTCTTCATCCTCCATTTGTACATTAACTTCTAATTTATTTTGTTCTAGAGGCATGTCCTTGTCCTGATTTTGGTCATCCTCACCCTTATATGCTAAGCTATTGTAGCTGGGTTGGTAACATGATCCACAAATCTTGCCATACCAATTTGTTGTGCTATCATCTCAGGATTACCCTCTATTGCCTCCTCTTCTTGTACCTTCTTTTCTACCATTGGAGTACCATGAGGGGTTATTTTGGTGTTCTTTACTAGTGTCTCCAATGGACTAGATGATACTTCATTCACAATATCATCATCTGATAAATCCACTATTTCATCCAATGGAAAAGGCACATTATCCTTCCTACTCTGTCGTTCTATTCTCTACTCTTCTACCATTTCTGTCTTGAAATGCACTATATCAGGAATAGGAACCTCATGTTGTAGGGTTCTCTTGATACCTTCACCTCCAAATCCTTTTAGTATGATGGTGGGATTCTTTTTTACTTCTCCCCTCATTGCAGATGCTTGTTTTTGAGGTGTCGCCTACATTTTCTTCTTTTTCCTGCTTATCAAGAGATCATCATCATCAGTGCTTTCTCCTTCCTCTATAATAGTAGGAGCATGCTTTGGAGTAGGTTCTTGCTTCTTTGTAGGTGCCTAGGAGCTGGTTGCAGTAGAAGATGAGGCTATATCTTCCTTGGGTTGGGGATGACAGATGATTGTCACCCCACCAACTTGGTTTTCTTTCTTGGATTTACTTTGCTACCTCTCTCCCTAGGATGCTCTCTTTTCCTTGAGGAAGTCATCGTGCTCCTCATCTATCAATTCTTTTCTTTTCCTTTTATTGTCAACAGTGAGAGCCATCCCCTTCTTCTTTAACTTGGTAACCTCTACCTCCACCCAACCTTTGGTCAATTGTATGACCTTCTGTGTTATCTATTCCAATAAGGTTTCTTCTGGCTGATTCCAGTTAGGGGAGGATATTGTTTCATTGTATATTTTCTTGGTCTCATATTCCTAGCACATTATGTTCCCATCATCTTCATGTAGTGACACAAGCATATATAAGCAATCCAATGTATGAATCTGTTTCAAATTAAGCCTTTGGTAACCCCTCTTTCTCACTTCACCTTCATCATCACAATCAACCGAATAATCTTCAATAGGCATCTGATGCATGGGCTTTTTATTCAGTGCTTGCATCCTACCATATGGGTCATATGGCCTGGATAGTGAGAAAGGCTACAAAGACATCAATTTCAACCATCCAATAACATCCTTAACACTTTCTTTGTCGGGGGACATGTACCATCCAATCATGATTGGGAATAAAACATTAGGTATCTTACCCTTCTCCATATAGCCCTCAAATGCTGGCAATATCTATCTAGCCATCTCCATCAAGATAACCTTGTCAGTCGGATATCTTGGCAACATGAGAGGTTTCCCAGTAAAACCCTCTATCCTTATATATGTGAATGTGGGGAATTAGATAAACCAAGCCCCATGCTTGTATATCATGGCTTGAGCTTCCATGCTTAGCCTCTTAGCTCTGTCCTCTTCCATGGTCCTTACTAAATGCATGGAAAATGAGTCATTTACTATTCGGTAGTGTTGGAGAGACTCTCTCTGTTTCAGCTGTGGGTAGTGGTTCCATATGTTTAAATCTCTGGGGTTACCTCCAACCCTACCTATTGTTTGTAAAGTATTGAATGTGCCTCTGAATGCACAAGCATAACCAACATAAGAAGTCATATGGAACATGTTGACCTTTCCTCCGAACCTTCTCATCCCTTCATCCAAACTATCACTTATGATCCTAGCCCATTTGGTTTTTTCATCAATATATTCCACCATTCTCATGAGGCCATACATCTAATTTTCAAAGGTTCCAACATTTGGTCTTCCAGTCATGCGGCTAAGCATCACCATCATATATTGAAATTTAGGTGCAAAATTGAACTTATATAGATGCACAGGTAGCTTTGCAGTAGCCTTATATGTACTGTCATTGGCTCTCCATTAGTACATGATTTTTCTGCAATCCTTCTCAACTTTATTGTATTTCTTTTCTAATTTCTCTAGATTTATTACACTTACTTGAGGTTCTTTGGGCAAATTGAAAACTACAATAATGCCTTCAAATGAAAAGTCTGCATATACCTGACCATGCTTCTCTACCTTTCTAGTGTTAGTATTATAGTTATGTGCACATTTCACTACTAGCTCAGTAGCCTCTATTGCCTAAGGAAACCCTCTTGCATGCCACATGCCTGAGCTATAATTGTTAATAAGCAAGGGTTCTCTACTTTCTTGTTCTAACCTTTCCATCCATACATCTAGATCAGTATTCCCCAGATGAGTGTCATTTATCTGACCATATCTGAATGCAATTCCTTCCGGTTGTATGCACATGGGTTTTAGGAATTCTACATCTGACTGATTTTTGTGGAGCACCATTGAATCCTGTGATAAAGCATATGCATTTCTTACCCTAACATGTCATATGAACATACAATTTAACGATAATATGAATATCCTATTGTTTTGATCCTCATTCAATATGTTGCATACATCATTACATTATTTTACTGTAGTAAAAACAATTTTACCTATTTATTTTATCCATAAATGACAAAAGAGGGTTTTTTAGTTACATACCTAATATCTACTACCCTTTTTAATGTTCAATTGATATCCGGATGCACGCGTTTACTCTACAGATACTCTCCTCCATTTGTCATTCAAATCTGCACCTGTTCTGTTGCTTTTACAAGTTGTAGTAATATAACCTTAATCGCACATTAACTCAGTAATTTCCCTTGAATACTTGATAAATTAAAAATGAGCTTAAATCCTTGCTTTTAATCAAAAGTAATGGTGAATTAGGGTGTGATTAATGTCAATCTATTGGTATTCATTGATTGACACCTAAGTGTTGGAGATGTTAACAGGTGGCGGGTAATTATTGAAAATTTTGAAAGGTTCAACCACCATTGGACTAGCATTTAATGTGAGGCTGCATATATGCAAATATCAGGGATATTAAGAAATATGACTGATATCTGGGAATATGAGGATGACATCATCATGAAGATGACCAATGGTTGACTGACGACTAAAATCAAGTCATCATACCCCTACTTAACAATCGTGATAATATAAAGTGTTGACGTGGTCAAGTCAATGTGCCATGTGGCAGCTTCCTATTGGTTTTCAAGGGTCCATGTGTTACATGCCTTAACTGCATATATGAGGATATCAAGAAATATTAGGGATCTTAGTTTCGTAAAACATCCTCCACATTCAAAGATTAGGATGACATCATCGTTAATATTTCAAATCCACTTGGGATATGACGTCATTGTCATATTGACAAAGATCAAGCATGCTAGCTAATATGTGGGATATTGAGAATTAGATGACCCTCCTGGTGTCAGGCATATTGATGATGTCATCGTCATATTAGGTTTTCCTTATATCTAGTTAGGATGATGTCATCATCATACTAAGGAAAATCAGGGATCTTAAATAATATGACGGATATTAAGGACTATGCCGATGTTAAGTGTTTACATTATATCCAAAGGTGATCTGCATAGTAACAAATATTAGGGATATTAAGAAATTTGACCCTCCAGGAATGTGCACAGGTACTTGATGGGTAGATGACCCCTCATGTTTAAATTTGACGTCTGCATATTAGCAAATATGTGGATATTAGGTTTCTCTTCATTAAAACATATATCAGGGATATTCATGAATATCAGGGATATTAGGGAATGTGATGACTCTTCGGGAATATCTAGTTTGACCGAACATAACTCCCTACTGTTAAAGAATTTTAGGGTGATCCAAAAGGCAAGCTTGCTCAAAATTTTGTGCCCTTTCACATTATGGGGTTCATGATGATAGAATTTGACTTCGACATTTAACCCTCCTTTATGAGGCCTATGCATACTTGGGGGTGATATCTGTTTGCATTTGATACATGACTTTTACCATATTGTCCAAAGCAAGAAAAGTAAGGGAAAGGCCAAAAAAAGGTTGGGTCCTTGTTTTCCTAAGGCAAAATGGGGCATGTTGTGTAACTACACAACAACTTGCCACAAAAGAAAACAATGAAATTCTAATAATTCAAGAGGTGAGGATAAGTTAGAACATTATGCTCCATCTCTTTTTAAGCACAAGCATCATGATCTTCTAGATGGTAACATATTCATCTATGGAACAATGTATTGCAAGGGATCAAGTGTGTGCATGTGATTCATATCCCTCATCTTGAATATGAGTTGAAAACACCTCTGACGAGGTTAAGCTACATGATTTGGTTTATCCCTCATAGACAACCTAGATATAGCGTTGCTGCCAGCAGGCATCCATAGCCCTGACAAGGTTATCTTTACAATTCCCCTATGTAGAGCCCCACTGCTAGTCAGGCATCCATAGCCTCGGTAGAGTTTCTTAGATGGCCTAATTTTCTCTTTATATTTTCAATATATTTCTTCTCTTTTTTTATTCATAGGATGTCATCATGTAAGCACATTTTGCAAGGGTGTAGTCACTTGTTGATTTAGGTTGGGAATTGCAATGGTAGCAAGGGTAACCTTTTGATTTTTCACTTAACCCCACACTGGTATGTTCAACAAACCCAAGGCTATTAGGTGTGTCATGTGAAGATCTACTTGAGAAAGAAAAGAAATACTGATGAAGAGGATATCACAGACCTAATCAGGGATACTTGTTAACATGGGATATAGTCTATGTTAAAACTTATGTCTAATTCTTGAATTCTAACAATTTCAATGGTGTTCTATAGTGAAAAGGTGCATCATTTTGCCTAATCAAAGCAAAGACTCAACACCAACAAGCAAAAATAAACACACAAAGCAAGCTATACAAACAACTATACAAAATGCATATTATAGTACAGCATCATAACATGACCCTATCTAAGCTTGGAAATAATGTTTGAGGAACTATCCATTAACTGGCAATGGAACATCCTCACCTATTAGGGTGTTGATTCTATAAGTACTATCTCCTAGGATCTCTGAAATTTGGAAAGTACCTATCCAAAGTTTATCAAACTTTCCATGATCACCTTTCTTTTCATGTGCTTTGTCCCAGGCTAAGACAGTCTAAAATTCTAATTTTTTTTATCCTGGCTCTTTTATCAAACCAACATTTGATGAATTGATCAATCACCCTATCTCTCTTTTCTTCTAGGTGCATGAGTTGTAGCAACCTAGCTTCTTGCTTATTATTTATGCCCAAATATTCTTGTGGAAACTACAATGTGGGGATTTTGAGATTAACAGGGAGGATGGGATCCACCCCATATACTATGTGGTAAGGAGAATTTCCTAAAGCAACTTTCACTTTGGTTTGATCCACCCATAAGGCATACTTAAGCAGGGTATTCCATTCCCTACGGTTCTTTTCTATTAGTTTCTTTATGATACTCAATAAATTTTTAATTGTCGACTCTACTAAGCCATTTCCATGGGGATAATAATTTGAAGAGAATTTCAAGATGATTCCATAATCAAAATCCCAACTAGACAATCTCAATGATACAAAAGATGGTCTATTACCACATACAAGGGCATATGGAACTCCATACCTAGTTATTATGTTGTTCTCTAAGAACTTGATCACATCCTCTACAATGCATGTCTTGTTGCTGACTGCTTTAGTCCACCTGCTGTAGTAATCAATGATTGTCAAAACATACTTGTGGCCTGAAGATGATGGAGGATTAATAGGACCTATAAAATCCATGCCCCATTGGGCAAATGGGTGCATCTCCATAACTGGCTACAGGGGTTGACTAGTATATCTCTCCCTGTTGGCGGCAATTTGACAAGTGTGGCAACATTTGATGTGCTCAGCAGTGTCCTTAAAAATTGTTGGCCAGTAATATCCTGCTCTTAGGATAGCATGTGCAGTGGATAAATGGGAGCCATGTGTTATTCCAAACTTCTCATGTAACTCTGCAAGAACATTGTCTACTTTTGGTTTGTCCAGACATCTAAGGTATATTCATTCATAATTCTTCTTGAAAAGGACTACTCCTTTAATAATGTATTTTTGTGATCTTATCTTCAGAGCTCTCCTTTGAGAAGCTTGCATCTTCAATGGGCATCTCCCAGTGATCAGGATATGTTTGATATCAGAATACCATTCTTTGTTTTCTTTATCATTCACAATATATTGTTGACTCACTATGTTAGGGTCAAACTTAGAAATCATCTGGATCAGGGCCTGTCCTCTGACCAATTTGATTGGTGTTATGTCCATGTCATATTCTTGGAGAACTGTTATCCACTTGGCTCTTTTCTCTCTAGGTTCACTCTGCATCAGGAGCATTTTTATTGTTGCATCAGGTACCATGGCAATTACCTTACTTCTCAAGATGTAATGTCTAAATTTCTTTACTCCTCTAACTAAATCAAGAGCTTGTCTTCAAAATCCATATATCTTAGTTCTACATCTGTAAATGGAGAACTCATGAAAGCTATGGGTTTTTCTTCCTTGGATTCATTCCTCTATGTAAGGATTGCTGCACATGTATGTTCTGAAGAAAATGAATAATTATAAAACTCTCTCCTGTAGTCTGGGCTGATCAGGATAGGTGTATCTGATATGGCTTTCTTGATGTCCTCAAAAGTAGTCTTTGCTTTAGGTGTCCATTTGATCTTGGCATCTTTTTTAAGCATTGCATTGAGTGGTCTAACAATATCTACAAATTATGTGATGAACTTTCTTACAAAGTTTATCTTACCAAAATAAGATTTAAGTTCTTTCTTACTTCCAGGAAATTGTAACTTCATGATGGATTCTACCCTAGCAGGGTCAATGGTGATCCCATTTTCTGATATTAGGTTACCAAGTAACTTACCTGTGGTTACCCCAAATATGCATTTCATTGGATTGAGTGAGATGCCATATTGCTTGCACTTCTTGAATACCTTTCTGAGGTCTTCTATGTGATCACCTCTCTTCTTTGAAAAGATTGTTAGGTCATCCATATATATAACTATACATTTGCCAACTAGGCCTCTAAATGCTATGTCCATTGCATGTTGGAATGTGGCCCCAACATTGATCAAGCCAAAAGGCATGCGTCTATAAGCAAATATCCCCCACTTGGTGGTGAATGTTATTTTTAACCTATCTATTTTGTCAACCATTACCTGGTTGTATCTTGAGAAACAATCCAGGAAAGACGTCATTTGAGCTCCATTCACTATTTACAAAACTTCATCCAATGAGGGCAAAGAATAGTTATCATTCTCTGAAGCTCTGTGTAGATTTCTGAAATCTACACATAGCCATATATCACCATTTTTCTTTCTTACTGGAACTAAATTGGATACCCATGTTGAGTCCCTGATAGGAAATATGATCATGGCATTTAGCAATTTCTTAACTTCTTCCAAGATGATAGGTTCTAGAAGTGCATTGACCAGTCTCTTTTTCTACCTGAAAGGTTTGGCATCCGGTTTCAGTGGAATAGTATGGGTGATAATTGATGTGTCATATGTCTAGTTGATAACATGAATATAATCCTTCAATGTTTGGGTTATCCCTGCCTTTTCTTCTTCAGTACAAACCTTACCAATTAAGACATTCCTTACATCTTCATTTTGTCTTATGTTGACTAGTGAATATTCTCCTCCATCTATCTTGGGGAGATCCTTTTGTTTTATCATACTATGCAGATCAAATGCCTTTTCTAGTTCTATCATACCTTTAGGAATCTTATTGCTTGGTAAGTCCATAAATTCTTCCTCTTCCCATGTATGATCTTCTAAGTTCTTTTCATCCAAGATTTGTGCATCAAATACATCTCAATTAGCTATGAAATCTAGGATATGTTGATCATCATCAAATACTTGAAGATTAGTGACATTGTCTGGTATGGAGGATATTGATATTAGTTCAACTAAAAATCTCTTTAATACAGAAATGGACAAAGGGTCCAATGTACTAGTAGCCTGTGCCAACACATCTACTCTATGATTTTGTTCTCTAGGGACATGTGTGATATTAAATGCATCAAATTCTTCAATTAGGTCCCAAACCCTATGTCTATAGTTGGACAACTTCTTGTAATTGGAAGCATAGATACTTCTTACTTGTTTTACCACCAATTCTGAGTCTCCATAGACATGCAGAATCTTAATTTTCTTCTTAAGAGAAAACAACAACCCAGGGATTAAAGCTTCATACTCTGTTACATTATTGGTACATGGGAATTGCAATTTGTATGTTGCCAAAAAGGACTTTCATGTTGGATCAATAAGGTCTATGCCTACCCCAGCTCCTTGTTTAGACTTGGATCCATCAAACCTAAGGATCCATTGCTTATCTTCTATTAGTGGCTTATCAGGACCTTCTCTTTTCTTTTTAGTTCTAGTAGCTACACTACCTGATATCCACTTCAGCTTTTGGGATTCACCTTTTGTACTTTTTGGTGAGTGATGTGAAAATGATACCTCTCTTCTTTTCATTTCTATAGTGTCATCTCTATCACTATCTTGATGTACTTTAATCTCTTCCTTCTTCTCTTTTGACATGTCTCTGCTATCAGATAATTGATTCCTTAAGCAAAGTTATTCTTGCTTATTCAGTATATGCAAGTATAAGGCGCATGTGGTTTCTGAATGTGGTGCCTCATGGAGTCTGCACCAACCTTTATTAAAGCATGATGTGGAGAAAACTTTTGCAATGTAATTCTTTGAATTTTCTTAGATAGAAACTTCTCAAACTTTGTCAGATTACTTCCCTTATCTTCATCTGACAATTCATAATCTAACTCAATTAAGAAGCTAGTCCCAAGGGTGACACTATTTGCATTTTTGTGCGTATTTCCATCATACATCAAGATCTCATCCGGATTATGCACGTAATCCTCATCTTGATGTGTAATTTCTTCAGATTCTCCTATGTCTGCAGATGACAAACAAGAGTTTGTATCATCATAACTAGATATTGTACTTACCTCTGTTGAAGACGATCCCTTCTCAATATAATCACTTTCCAATTGCACCATATCCAGGCATGCATCAAAACTTTTATCTAAATGTGCTTCGTTGTGTAACCTGCACCAACCTTCAATTAAGATATCCTCATTGGATATGCCTAGTATCTGGCAACGTTGCATCTCTCTAGATAAGTACAACTCAAAATCTTGAAAATGATCTATTTCATCATTATCAACTAAACTGCAATCAGACTCTATGATCAGCTTATTATCTTGATGAACATTTTTATGCATGTTTGTGTTGTACATTAGAACTTCCTCTATTCTAACTGTTTGAGGTTTGATAGTATAAACTCCTAGTTCAACATCCACATATAATATCTCACTAGTATTGTTATACTCAGTGATCATATGTTTCATCCTAGGTTTAGCCTCTATCCTTAATTGATTAGGAATCCCCTTCCAGGGTAACTACGTGTTGCTAAAGTTAGTGGACATGTAACTGTTGAGTGTTTTTAACCAATCCCTACTGAACAACATACCATAGGTATCAGGGATATCCACCACTTAGATGTCAATGTAATATTGAACTCTAGGATCAGATGCTAATTGCATGTGGATATGTGTTAATTCTCCTACCACACTTACTTTAGTTTTATCTAGTTGTGTTACTTTCTTAAGGGATTTGGCTGGATGTAATCCTAAGGCATTGTAAATGGATAGTGGCATCACATTTGTTGATGCACCCAAATCCACTAAACAATTATGCAAGTTCTTTCCAAATATTCTTAGTGTAAGTAGGAATGGGGGTGATTCAATTTTGTCTCTGTATAGAGTCATATGTGAGGTCTTAGCAGCCTGCACTTTATGTTTGACATTATTTTCTTTAGACATTAGATCTTTAGTCAAGATCTGACTTGGATTATGACCTTGATTATCATCCCTTGGTGTGGACTCATCTAAGGATTTTAGAAAAGCCTGCTTGATGACTAGGGTTTTAAGCAATTCTGGTAGAGATAAGATGATTTTAATCTTTTTCATTTCTTTAGCCAGATATGTGACTAGTTTGTCAAATTTAGGAAGTTGATTGATGGCCTTTGACACTGTATTTTGGGGTATAAAATACTAAGTACTAACCTTGGGAAGACCAAGGTTATTACTAGCTTTGGGATCAGGTGGGTGTTGAAATTGTTGGGAGGGACAGATGTGGTTAAGGGAGCAGATGGTCTATTAGTATTACTCCTGAGATTGTAATTTTGTCTACCCTGATATTGCTATTGGTAGGCATGAACTTCTTCATGTTCTAGTTCTAGTTCATTTTCATCCTCAAAGGGGAACACATAATTTGTCTTGAATGCTAAGGCAGATTCCTCACATGCTAGCATGTAGTTCTCATGAAAGGAAGTCCTTTGATGATGCTGATGTTGATGACTAGTGGAGATTTCTAACATCAAGGCAGACTCATATCCTAAAGGAACAATCTCATTCCTTCAAGATGAGGAGGATCTCCTACAGTATTGGACACTTCAGTTTGGAAAATACTAGCTGCTATTTTAAACTAAGGATAGTCTAACTCTGCATGTGCATTGGTATTATACATCCTACACCAATTAGTGAGGGCAACTTCTACTAGATTTACCTTAGTTGTTTGTTTAGGTTCATTAGGAGGTTGATTGTCTAATGGTGATGGTTATGAACCATTATTTGGCCTAGTGTTCCATGTTCTAGGTGGTCTAGGAATAGTATTATTGTTATTGTTGTTGAAATTCCTTTCATTGTTGTATCCTTTGTCAGGATATCTAGATCTATCATTACTATTTCCATATCCTCTATTCTGATTTGGTTGAGAGTAGAAATTTTAATTTCTCATGTGTGTAATCTCAGTGGTCAACTTCCTTAATTGTGTAGATATTTCTTTAATATCATTGTTCTCCTCCTAAATCTTGGCTACTACATTCTCTTGTTGAGATTTGAAGAAGAAACTCTCACCATTGTTTTGTCCTGCATTCTGAGGTATCTGTCTAGGATGAGGTATCATCTGGCCATTCCCACTTGGAGAAGGCATAATGCTAAGTGGAGGTACTTGTAGAGGACTAGGCATGATGGTCAGAAGTATCATGACTCCATTGCCTTGAGGTGGTATAGGATATGTAAGGTATCTAGTATTAGGTACAAAGCCTAGGGTTAACTGTTGATTGACTTTAATAGCCTCTTAAAATGCACCTGCTAGTGAAGTGATAGGTGGATACATTCTTCTGATGAACATAGAGGTCAAAGGATCTAAGGCTGAATAGTATATGGATCTGGTTGCCTCATCACCTATATTGTATGGAGCAACTAACTTGGGATACATCTTTTGAAACCTAGCATTGAAGTTGGAAATCATTTCTCCCACAGTTCTTTTAATTGTAGCAAACATGTCGTAAGTAATGGCTAGATCTAATAGTATTTTGAATCTCCCTAAGAAAGCTTTCTCTAAAGCATCCCAGGTACAAATGGTTGATTTAGTAAGACTGATGTACTAGCTATAGGCTTCTTCTCCTAAGGAGTAAGGGAACAATCTGCACACAACATCCTAATGTTATATTCTTTCTCTAAAGCAGACTTCTTTATATGTCTTGATATGATCTTTTGCATCTTCATATATATGGTACTTTGGACATATTTTATCAAAAATTTTAGGCAAAGGATGATATGAAGCAAACACAAGTGGTGATTGAGTTTCAAAGAAAGACATTGTGACTGGTGCTTGATACACTTGAGGTATAACCAGAGATCCTGGAGGTCTTTGAGATATAGCTAGAGACACTAGAGGTGTTACTGTATGTCTAGATGAGGATGGTGATGCACTAGAAGTAGGGCTATGATGAATGTTAGTTGTACATGGTCTAAGTCCATGACTAGGTAATTCTTTAAGAAGTCCAATGGATCTAGACCTGGTATTAGGCCTGTGAGCCAGGATTCTAACAATTTAAGAGAGAATGTGGGTATTTTGACTCAATCTTTGCAAAGATAAGAGGATATGATCCTCAAGGGTGGATATTTATGACCAAGACTCTATAATAACCAGATTTTTGCACAAAATGTGAGTATGAGTAGAGATTTAAACTTCTGATCATAAATATCAGGTTATCTGGTCATGCAGATAGGATACTACATGATATTTGCAAGAAAACTTGAACAATGACTCAATATTTGAAAACTTTAAGCAATTGACTGCAAAGATCAAAGTATTCACGCACAATACCAAGATATTTATGATCAAAACTCTTAAACCAACCTAAAACAAGTAAATCCTTGCACAAATGCCTGAAATATGACTAATTATTACAAATTTTGATAAGATCACCTTGTGTAAACATAGGGATGATGTGGAAGCAACCAATTCAAGAAGCATAAGAGTATGCCCTCCTTCTAGCACTAATTTATGTTGGTCATGATGTTACTCACAAATAGACATATATAAAGAATTGCAAATCAAACCTTTATCATCTTGAAAGGTATGATGAATTCAAAGAATTCATGATCCGAAGTCTCCATGGATTAGTTCATTATCTTCTGTCATTGCTCATTAGTTTGATGTGCCTTGCTATTTTCCATTCAAGGGGCCTTACATTTTTTTATTCTAAGAACTAGTGTCTGAATATCTGGTCCTTCACCTGCTTCTATAAATCTTTCAACAGACAAGGTTAATCCTATTATATCTAACAGATGATGAGGATATTTTCTAATTTTGATCAATTATTTTGATCATCAACTATTATGACTGAATTTAAACTCTGCATTGTAAATTCACTTGAATGATGTGCTTATAGGCAAATATTTGCATTATTTTTATGTATGTGTTTACATGATATTCTCAATTATACATGTTATTCAACTTAAATATGCTATAAATGTTTAGTTATCTATGGGATATCAGCATATTTCACTATATTTTCTTTATATTTTCTGTGAATTTACAATTATGATGATGGATTTAAATGAAGTTAAACAAATTGTAATGAATATTTTCTAAACTTTACTAAAATGGTTGAATCTTTAGCTATTATTCCACATACATTCCAAATATTGTCATGAAGAGAAGGAAATCAAACCATAGGGTCACTAGAATGTTCCACAACTAGGTATGGTTGATGCTAACTTCGATGGAAAAGGAATGAAAACAACATGCACAACATTAATTGCACTCCAAGGGACACAGTAAATCAAAGTACAAGTCAAGAATTCATTCACAGATTACTCAAAGTTTACAATTGTGTGTAATCTAGATCTTCTTCTTCATTAAGTATGCAAAAGACATGTACATTTACAATCAACCTTGAGAATTAGTCCTGATGCTTCAGCAATCTAATCTCAATTAAGTTTCAAATTAATGAAAAAATGTACTCCATCCCCCATTTATAAGACAAGGGGAGGAGGCGGTTACAAATTGATCCTAGGATTAGGATTTGTCATTTAAGATCTATGATACACATTACTCCTTGACTGAGTCAATGGTACACGTGGCACAGGTTGCCAGCTAGCAACCATCTAGTATCATACTATGCACATGATCATGTGCATCATGCCTATTCTTCATCTTCCTCATTAGTGGATAAGTTCTCTTCCTCTACAGACACACTTATCTATCCCCTGATGGGCTCATATACTTGCACTGTTCTTTCTATTTCCCCTCCATCCTAGACCTTGGCCTTCTTGACTACATTTTCTTATGATTTTAACTGTGCTCAGAATGTAGACCATTTAATCTTTTTGCTATTTAACATCTCATTATACTTCTCAACATTTGCCTTCATCCTCATGGCTTTATTAATTGTATCCTTTGATAGATGATTTAGGGGGTCATATGTTGCAAGTTTGAAATTGTCCTGGAATGCTTTGATTGCAAAGTCTTCATCTTGATTTTTAATCTTCCATTCCACCTTCTCTTCGAGAGCTTCTAAGATTTATGCCTCATCAGACAAGAATTTGTGCAATCTGACACTGATATCTCTTAGCTTTGCATTGCACTTCTTAAGTATATCATTCTCAAATTTTGTATCTTCATACCATATGTTTAACAACTTGGATGTCTGGTTGTTCAGTATTTTGTTGGAAACTAGGACATTGTCATTTATGTGCTTCAATTTTGATAGGGCAATCAGATGTTTCTCAGTTTTGATTGATCTCTACCCAACCACCTTTTACAATTTGTCCCCTTGCTCTTCAATGTACTGAGTAGGTTCCAAATATTGAGAAAGGTCATTATCACCTTCTCTACCTCTACAATGAATTGGATGAACCAATTGTCCATCATATGTGCTTTATGTTTTATGATATCCAGTCCAGTCACCTCATCCTATGATATAATGGTCAGTGGGGCAGAAGTGCTAACTGGCATATTATCAAGATCAATCAACCCCTTTATGAATGTGTACAATTGAGCAATGTACTCCTTGTGCACCTTATTTTTGTTCTTTTCTCTTTCTACACTCTTCAATAAAGAATCAATTATATCTTTGGCCTCTTGGACCTCTTGTTCCTTTGTAGCAAAGCCCAAATCAATAGTGGTCATCTAAAACTCATTAACACTTATCTCTCCTTTGGCTTTGTCTACCACAAGTATAGCTATTTTAGTTGTCCTCCTACCTGTTGCTGAGTCTCTCTTTATGGCTGAAGTGGCCCTAGCCCTTCTCCTTGGTTTAACTGTATTATCTTTAAATAATGAAGTAATATCAAATTCTAGTGCAACATTAGGTGGATGTGCATGTACCTCTTGTTGCAGCCAATATGGCACTTCATCAGTGGACACTTATTGATCTGAATGTCTAATTTGAACATTCTATGATTCTATGTTCTGCTCTACCCTTGGTAATGATTGCTCCTCCTTTTCACTAGGTACTTACTCTTCATGCTCTTCCTCATGAGCAGGGACTTCTTTTGTACCCTTTTCAACATTATCACGTTCTTCTTGTAATGGTGGTGGATCTGCATGAGCATCAGGATTGCTCTGTTCTACCATATCTTCATGATCGTTGTGACATTTTTCATCCACATCTTCTTTCTTTTCTTGGTCACCACCTGCCTGAGAGATTTATTCCCCATCCTTTGATACATTTTCCTTTTTTAAGATTTTGGGGTTTATCTATCTCCATTTTCTTTGTCTCCCTCTTAGGTATTTCCTCATTATCCTGACCATCATTTTGGTTAGCTACCTCTTTATCCTCCATTTGTACATTGACTTCTAATTTCTTTTGTTCCAAAGGCATGTCCTTGTCCTAATTTTAGTCATCCTCACCCTAATATTCTAAGTCTATTGCAGCTAGGCTGGTAACCTGATCAACCAATCCTGCTAGACCAATTTGTTGTGCTATTGCTCCCCTCATTGCAGATGCTTGTTTTTGAGCTGTCTCCTAATTTTTCTTCTTTTTCCTACTTATCAAGAGATCATCATCATCAATGCTTTCTCCTTCCTCTAAAATAGTAGGAGCATGCTTTGGGATAGGTTCTCGCTTCTTTGTAGGTGCTTGGGAGGTGGTTACAATAGAAGTTGAGGCTATATCTTCCTTGGGTTGGGGATGATGAGTAATTGTCACCCCACCAGCTTGATTTTATTTCTTGGATTTACTTTTCTACCTCTCTCCCTTGGATGTTCTCTTTTCCTTGAGGAAGTCATCATACTCCTCATCTATCAATTGTTTTCTTTTCCTTTTATTGTCAACAGTGAGAGCATCCCCTTCTTTAACTTGGTAACCTCTACCTCCACCCAGTCTTTGGTCAATTGTATGACCTTCTATGTTATCTATTCTAATGAGGTTTCTTCTAGTTGATTCTAGTCAAGGGAGGATATTGTTTCATTGTACATTTTCTTAGTCTCATATTCTTGGGACATGATGTACCCATCATCTTCATGTAGTTGCACATGCATAGATAAACAATCCAATGTATGAATCTGTTTCAAAGTAAGCCTTGGGTAACACATCCTTCTCACTTCCACTTCATCATCACAATCAACCCAATAATCTTCAATATGCATCTGATTCATGGGCTTTTATTTAGTGCTTGCATCCTACCATATGGGTCATATGACCTAGATAGTGAGAAAGATTGCAAAGGCATCAATTTCAACCCCCCCATAGCATCCTTAACACTTTCTTTGTCAAGGCACATGTACCATCCAATCATGATTGGGAATAAAATATTAGGTATCTTACCCTTCTCTATATAGGCCTCAAATCAAGGAAGTACCTACCTGGCCATCTCCATTAGGATAACCTTATCAGTTGGATATCTTGGCAAAGTAAAACCCTCTATCCTTATATATGTGAATGTGGGAAATTGGATAAACCAAGCCCCATGCTTGTATGTCATGGCTTGAGCTTCCATGCTCAGCCTCTTAGCTCTGTCCTCTTCCATGGTCCTTACTAAATGCATGAAAAATGAGTCATTTACTCTCTAGTAGTGTTGGAGAGACTCTCTTTGTTTCCATTGTGCGTAGTGGTTCCATATGTTTAGATCTTCGGCGTTGCTTCCAACCCTGCCTACTATTTGTAAACCATTGAATGTGCCTCTGAATGCACAAGCATAAACAACATAAGAAGTCATATAGAACATGTTGACCTTTCCTCCCAACCTTCTCATCCCTCATCCACACTATCACTTATGATCCTGGCCCACTGGGGTTTTTCATCAGTATTTGCCACCATTCTCATGAGGCCATACATCCAATTTTCAAAGGTTCCAACATTTGGTCTTCCTATCATGTGGCTAAGCATCACCATCATATATTGAAATTTAGGTGCAAAATCAAACTTACATAGATGCACAGGTAGCTTTGTAGTAGCCTTATATGTACTGTCATTGGCTCTCCGTGAGTACATGATTTTTCTGTAATCCTTCTTAGCTTTATTGTATTTCTTTTCTAATTTCTCCATATTCATTCCACTTACTTGAGGTCCTTTGGGAAAATTGAAAGCTGCAGTAATGCCTTCGAATGAAAAGTCTACATATACCTCACCATGCTTCTCTACCTTTTTTGTGTTAGTATTATAGTTATGTGCACATTCCACTACCAGCTCAGTAGTCTCCATTATATAAGGAAACCCTCCTGCATGCCACAAGCCTGAGCTATAAATGTTAATAAGCAAGAGTTCTCCACTTCCCTGTTCTGACCTTGCCATCCATACATCTAGATCAGTATTCCCTAGATGAGTGTCATTTACCTAACAATATCTGAATGCAATTTCTTTCAGTTGTATGCACACGGGTTTTAGGAATTCTACGTCTGACCTATTTTTGAGGGGCGCCATTGAATCCTGTGATAAAGCATATGCATTTCTTACCCTAACATGTCATATGATCATACAATTTAATGATAATATTGTTGATAACTGAGAGGGGGGGGGGGTGAATCAGTTATCCTAATTATTTCTTCTTTTGAACTTTCTTATTAATCAATGCAGCATTGAATCAAACAAACAAACATTACCATGAAATGAAAAACACATGACACAGTTTTTTTTGACGTGGAAACCCTGTTAAGGGAGAAAACCACGGGGTGATTAACCCAAAGATTATTCTCTGTTAGAAGAATAAGGAATTACAAAATGGCACTTGCCAATTAGGGCTCACTGCCCGAGCACACTGCTCACAAAGAGGCCCACTGCCTATAAGGAGACACACTGTCTACAAAGTGATAAGAATCACAGTCTTGAACTGATTGGAAGCATCTAAATATGCTGGAGTTCAGTTCCGATTAGGCTTAGTATACTGATCTGCTGCACTTCGTCTTTCCTCTGTTCTTTATTCTGCTATCCTTTCACATACCAGATCTTTCTTACTACTTCTGCTCTGTTCTGCACTTATTCGCATACACCATCACACGGTTACACCCTTCACAACTAAATCCATCCTCTATATATATCTACACAAGTAATTTCATCACCTTTCTAGTCGGCATCCGGAACAGTCTAGTTTCTTACAAACTCTGTTCTGTCAGCTGAATCCTTGCTCACCAAGCAATGCGGATCAAGCATATACTTGTAGATATCATTAATCATGTTGGCCAAACATGATTCATGCCTTCACAACCTTTACCATCAATAGTAACACATCCGGAAAATAGTCTGATACTCTGTCAGTCAGTTCTTCCTCTACTCTCACTATCTCTCAGGAATCTGGTACTCAACTATTCATATCTTTTTCTTTGTTCATCACCGAAGGCTAAATCCTTGGAATATACTACTCAAGGTAGTCCTCTTGACTTCCCCAAATCCGCACTACACCAAGACACTTCCTCTGAGAGATCCAGACCAATCTGTCGGACCTTGCCACATGCTCTGTTCTTATTCACCGGACCACAACAATCTTCATTCTTACTTCCGGTAGAGACACACCATAACTTGTGGATATGTGGGATGACCTTTGTTGCCATCAATGACAACAACCATGAATCCATATAGTGTCTCTTGCCAACAATCTCCCCCTTTGGCATTGATGGCAACACTTAGTGAAAAATGACTAAGTGTTTATACTATGCTCCCCCTTGGCTGATGCTCTATATACAATTTCCGGAACTCCCCCTTAGTTGGATTCCTCATTTTTCACTGCTCCTCACTCCCCCTTTGACATCAATGGCAAAGGGTAGGGTCCGCACACCAAATTTTTCAAAAATTTTCTATACATAGCCGCATATTTACATACTCACATATACTGAAGAATGTCTGCAAAAGATGTCTTCAGTTGGATCAGTTCTGTAGCCCAACTTTGCTTCATTCTATCCAAAATTGAAATGTGACCACTCAACAAAAATGCAAATGCATCTGCCCTTTTTAGATCTTTCGGATCACTTGTCTGGGCTGTGATTTGAGCTTCTGCTATGGCCTCATGCATGGCCTCTAGCTTAGGGACAATTAACCCCCTGAGCTCACTCAACCTGCTTATTCTATTTTTCCTTTCCTTCTCCAATTTCTTGATTTCACTCAAGACTACAATACTCTGACATTCTTGATTTGTTATAGAGGAAGAAAGAGGATCAAAACTTTGAGACAAGCTTAGTAGTGTGTCCTCTTGCGCTTTTATTTTCTTCTCAATGTCCACTGTTACCTTGGACCAGGAGATACAAAATTTGTATATTTCACCGCCATCCTTAAGAACATTTTCTAAGCTCTTTATCCCAATGTTCATGTTTCTCCTATCATTAATGATCAAACCCTGAACCTCGGAGAACCTTTTATCCAAAAACTCCTTCCGGACCTTTTCTTCAGCTGATTTTTCTAAAGATTCAAAATCTGTATTAACACTGCTGACTAAGGTTTTGAGATTACCGGAAGAGGAGGCTGCCGGATCTATCTGGACCGATGGCATAATCTTCTCAAGCACTCTGGAAGCAGCCTCTATCAACTCACAGTCTTCCATATGAGACTTTAGGAGCTTTTCATTTGCCTTAGCATTTGCAAATGAGGCTATCTTCATTGTCTGCACCGGAGAGAGGGAATCAAAGTTGAATGGGCCTTGTAGTAGCTCCGGTTCATAGATCTCTATTGTTTCTTTGCTCAAAAATTGTTGAATAGTTTGTGCAGTGTCTCTTGCCGGAGACAGATGTTTCTTTTCTTCTGCAGTCTTGGAACTGTCCTTTGGGATTTTCTCTCCTTCCACATTCTTACCACTATCAGTCATGGTCTTCTTTGATGGAGTCTTCTCTTTCTCTGCACCCTTGGTACTGTCAACCTCTTTCTCTTTCACCACTGCTTCCTTCTCCTGTAATTTCTCTTCTTCTTTGGATCCAGAGACTGTAGGGGAAACCGGAGGAGAGATGCTAGCCTGTTCATAGGCCACTTCTTCTGGAGCAGAGGGTTCCAAGTCCACAGCTGTTTCTGCACCTAAGTCCTCTACAACAGGAAGATTGAACCTTTTGAAGGCCTTCCGAAGGATCTCTTCTGTCTCTTTGGCCACCTTGTCAGTCTCACCAAGCATGAGTTGATTCATCCTGGCTTTACTTCTGAACTCATCTTTGCAGTCTTTGAATATTATGTTCATTGTCTTGGGATCAATTTGAGGATATAGCTGAATAGCTATCTGCTCCCGGATCTCAAGATCTTTTGCCTGAGCATTATTCTTCCTTAATTCTAATTCCTTTTCTAGGCTTTTAGGGATTTCAGAGATAATCTCAATAAAAGCTTTATTGTAGATGTTCAAGTACCTTATTATAGCTTCTTGCAGGATCTTTTGATCTACCTCGTTGTAGTCATCATAAAATTCAGCCACCGGTTGAAGGTTCCCATCCACAGTGACTGATTTGACTACACTGTCTAGGGATAGAGTGGGATTTTCAGCAAATTCTTCTGCCATTTCTTCCTTATCTTGGCCTGTGGAGGGTTTCCTGGATCCTTTCTTCTTCTGCTTCTTTATTTCTTTTACTCCCTCATCTGACTCAGTTTCCTCTTCATCCTTTTGGCTTTCATAAGCCCTTGTGGCTTTTGTCTTAGATCTTTTACCGGATGCCTGGACTTCCAGTTTTGAACTTTTGGTTGTGGGAGGTGCAGATCTTTTTGATGATCTGGTCCGGGTGGAAGTTTCAACCGGAACACTTTCTTTACTTTTCTTTTCTGCCTCTTTCTTTTCTTCCTCAGATTTTCTTCTCTTTTCTCAGCTGGCATCAAGTGCCTCTTTTGAGATGCCTAGGCCTTGAGCAATGTGCTCTACTTCTTTTCTCACCTTCCTCTTTATCTCAGGTTCCCTGAGTTCTATATGGATCTTTACACTCAGCTCCTCAAAGGTTCCAAACCTTTCTGCCTTTGGATCTTTGGGCTGACTTAGCATGTGTTGAACATGCAGCTCCACTATCTATTCATCCACTTCATACCCCATGGGCATGATCCAGACAGTCCTTGGCTCCACTGCCTCCATTAGGCACTGATCAGTGTCCACCATAAAGCACACTGAGTCTTTGTATTTTTCAACAAGAGACTGGGGAATTCTTTCTCTTGCTTGCATCATGCTTTGGAAGTTTTTGAAGTATCCCCATAGGGCTGTATTTCTTGCTTTGGCATCCCCAAGCCCATGTAGATAGTCTCTTATTTGGACTGCAACAGGTTTGTCATTCTGCCATGCCCATCCACTTGATCCGGGCAGCTCATTCATGAAGTAGAAGAATAGACATAATATAAGAGTACCATACTTAAAGGAATTTTTCTTGTCCTTCTTGATTTTCTGTATATTTTCCATTAATTGGCTTAAGAGCAGTTCGCAGAGATCATATTCTGCATTCTTCCTTAGCATTTCATAGGCAGTATATACTGCAGTTCCAGATACAAAATTCTCCCTGCTGGAGTGATAGATCTTGTATCCTATTATCATGGACGCATACTTGATATCCGGATCAGAAATATCTTCAATGGTCATTACCCTCTTATCAAATTTTGATCCGGTGGCCTCAGTTACAATGTTATTTTTGACAGATTTGAGGATAGGTATCCCTCCAGAAGAGTATAGACCAGTTACTGCTCTAATTGTCTCTTTTGTGATCTTGCAGGGTCTATCCAGCCATAGGAAGTTGTCATGCATCCTGCTCAGTACATACCGGACCCATTCATCTTCTTCAAAGCAGGGGAAATGAATGAATTGATCAAATTGTTTCTTCTGGATACCCTTATACTCTAGTTTAAGCTCAAAAGCATTGTCTATCAGTTGTTTGTGATAGAGATCTCTCAATTTGAATTCCCCAAATTCCTCAATGCTTGCATGTATGTAAGCCCTAATGTCTTCTGTGTGTAAAACTCTGTGAGGAACACTGGAAAATGCTCCTAAGGGATCTACTTCCAATGACTTGTATGGATGTTTCTTAAATTCAAGTCGGGGCCTATCTGAGATTTTTACTATATTTGGAGTAGCCATTTCTTCAAAAGATTTGTAGCAAGATATCGAAAGTGGAAAATACCTTTTGCGTCTTCGGTTGCATGGAGTAGCTGGATTGATTTCTGTATGTAATGACTTCGACAGGAGATCTTCGGTGTGCTTGATGAGTCTTATTGCAGAGCTCCACTTTTCGGTTCTTCTTGAGTGCATAATGAGCAAATGATTTATGAGAAATCCCTTATATCATTTCGCAAACCCTAATATCTGTTTGCAATAAATGCTTCACCTATATTATTCTGGTTTGCCTTGTCCGGATAGCTTGGAGTATCCCGGATTAGTCCTGATCTATGAACATCATGCAGACCTTTCAATCATGGATAAATCGAGATGACACATTACAAGAACATCCCAAACATTATGTCCAGTCCACAGAGTAAAATAATGTACTGCCGGATCTCTCTGGACCCTTTTTTAGTCCTCTATCATTCCGGAGCATCTCCCGGAACAGGTCTTTACTTGATCGATCACAACTTCTTTATATCTTCATGCGGACCTCTGAAATCTTGTCTGGATCATCTCAGGACTGGTATCTTCAAACCCTTTACTCCACATCTTGTGTCACATTCAGTACCACTTGATTGGCTGGGGGAACAGGATTTTCTTTGAGTCTCCCCCTGAGCCAGAGCTCACTTTTTAATTTCTGGAAGAAATATCAGCACCAGAGTCTGGTGCGGATCCAACCTCTACATTCTCTGAACTTTTCTTCACCCAAATCTTGTTCATCTGGTTCCTAACTTCATCCACATTCATCTTTTGTTTACCCTTGTCTTGATTCTGATTGTATACCGGACCTCTTTTGTCCTGATTCTTGCTTCTGCAGACTTTTGCACTATGACCGGACCTATTACAGATTTGGCAAATAACATTTCTTTGCATATTTGACTGATAACCTCTTGATCTGCATTGATTAGCCATATGACCTACTCTATCGCATGTAAAACATCTGCCATTGAATGATTTATTTACTTGCATATTTCTGCATTCATGAGACTTGTGTCCATACCTTTTGCAGTTAAAGCACTATCCAGAGAAGGATGGACTAGTTTGATTCATCCTTTTTCTACACTGATTAGCTTTGTGACCAAAGTGATTGCAGCTGTGGCAGTATCCATTGAAAGATGGATATCTTTGAGCATTGGGCTGTCTTACCGGAGGTCTTCTAGGCCTATTCCTTGGATTTTCTGATCTAAAATTCTTTTGACCGGATCCAGAGCTTTCTCCTTTCTCATATCCCAAACCATACTTATCATCTGTCCTCTTTTGACTTCCAAGAAGTACTTCAAGTTGGGCAGAACTTATCTTGAATTTTTCTTTATATTCATTTGCTGTTTGAAGATCTCTTTTGAGAGAGACAATTTGATCCTCAAGTTTTTCTTCATTATCTTTGGCATCTTCAAGATCAGAATCAAGATGTCTGATAATCCTGTCCATCTGGTGGCATTCTTCTGATTTCTCTTTAAGAGATTGTCTTAGATTGTCTTCAGCTTTTCTTTTTTCTTCAATCTCTTGAGTAAACTTTATAGTTCCTGATTCCATTTCATGTCTTAACATAATGACTACTTTCGATAACTTTTCACATAACTTGGTTTTCTCAGTCAATTCTTCATCTGTATTGCTTTCTTCACTTTGTCTTGCCAATTGTTGGAGCAGCTCCTTTCTCTTTTTCATAGAGCGACTTAATTTGTCCTTTAATTCTCTCATGAATTCATCAGCCTGTTTGAGTCTTTCCTTTAATTCATTGACTTCAGAATTTGACTGTTCAAGATCCTCAAGGGCAGTCTTGAGTTGCTCCCTTAAACCATATGCATCCATTTGAACTCCCAGATCTTCCTCAAGCTGTTAGGCTCTATTAGGAGGAACCTTTCTCTGATACCAATTGTTGATAACTGAGAGGGGGGGTGAATCAGTTATCCTAATTATTTCTTCTTTTGAACTTTCTTATTAATCAATGCAGCATTGAATCAAACAAACAAACATTACCATGAAATGAAAAACACATGACACAGTTTTTTTTGACGTGGAAACCCTGTTAAGGGAGAAAACCATGGGGTGATTAACCCAAAGATTATTCTCTGTTAGAAGAATAAGGAATTACAAAATGGCACTTGCCAATTAGGGCTCACTGCCCGAGCACACTGCTCACAAAGAGGCCCACTGCCTACAAGGAGACACACTATCTACAAAGTGATAAGAATCACAGTCTTGAACTGATTGGAAGCATCTAAATATGCTGGAGTTCAATTCCGGTTAGGCTCAGTATACTAATCTGCTGCACTTCATCTTTCCTCTGTTCTTTATTCTGCTATCCTTTCACATACCGGATCTTTCTTACTACTTCTGCTCTGTTCTGCACTTATTCTCGTACACCATCACACGATTACACCCTTCACAACTAAATCCATCCTCTATATATATCCGCACAAGTAATTTCATCACCTTTCTAGTCGGCATCTGGAATAGTCTAGTTTCTTACAAACTCTGTTCTGTCGGCTGAATCCTTGCTCACCAAGCAATGCGGATCAAGCATATACTTGTAGATATCATTAATCATGTCATCCAAACATGATTCATGCCTTCACAACCTTTACCATCAACAGTAACACATCCAGAAAATAGTCTGATACTCTGTCAGTCAGTTCTTCCTCTGCTCTCACTGTCTCTCAGGAATCCGGTACTCAACTATTCATATCTTTTTCTTTGTTCATCACCGGAGGCTAAATCCTTGGAATATACTACTCAAGGTAGTCCTCTTGACTTCCCCAAATCCACACTGCACCAAGACACTTCCTCTGAGAGATCCGGACCAATCTGTCGGACCTTGCCACATGCTCTGTTCTTGTTCACCGGACCACAACAATCTTCATTCTTACTTCCGGTAGAGACACACCATAACTTGTGGATATGTGGGATGACCTTTGTTACCATCAATGACAACAACCATGAATCCATATAGTGTCTCTTGCCAACAAATATGAATATCCTGTTGTTTTGGTCCTCATTCAATACATTGCATACATCATTACATCGATTTACTGCAGTTGAAACAATTTTACCTATTTATTTTATCCATAAATGACAAAAGAGGGCTTTGTCATTACATACATGATATCCACTACCCTTTTTACTATTTAATTGATATCTGAATGCACGTGTTTACCCTGCAGATACTCTCCTCTATTTGCCATGTGAATCTGCACCCATTCCATTGCTTTTACAAGTTGCAGTAATATAACCTTAATCATACAGTAACTCTATAATTTCACTTGAATACTTGATAAATTCAAAAATGAGTTTAAATCCTTACTTTTGATTAAAAGCAATAGTGAATTAGGGTGTGATTAATGTCATTCTATTGGTATCTGTTGATCAACACCTAAGTGCTGGAGATGTTAATAGGTGGCGGGTAATTATTTGAAAATTTGAAAGGTTCAACGACTGTTAGATTGGCATTTAATGTAGCGCTGCATATTCACTGATATCAGGGATATTAAGAAATATGACTGATATCTGGGAATATGAGGATGATGTAATTGTGAAGATAACAAATGGTTGACTAATGACTAAAATTGGGTCATCATACCCCTACTTAACAATCGTGATAATATAAAGTGCTAACGTGGTCAAGTCAGCGTGCCATGTGGCAACTTCCTATTGGTTTTCAAGGGTCCATGTGTTATGTGCCTTAAGTACAGATATGAGGATATTAAGAAATATCAAGGATCTTAGTTTCGTAAAACATCCTCCATATTCAAAGATTAGGATGACGTCATAGTCATTGTTAATATTTCAAATCTGCTTGGGATATGATGTCATCATCATATTGATGAAAATCGGGCATGCTAGCTAATGTGCAGGATATTGGGAAATAGATGACCCTCCTGGTGTTAGGCATATTGATGACGTCATCATCATATCAGGTTTTCTTTAAATCTAGTTAGGATGATGTCATCATCATACTAAGGGAAATTAGGGATCTTAACTAATATGATGGATATTAAGGACTATACCGATGTTAAGTGTTTACATTATATCTGAAGGTGATCCACATATTAATGAATACCAGGGATATTAAGAAATATGACCCTCCAGGAATGTGCACGGGTACTTAACGGGTAGATGACCCCTCATATTTAAATTCAACATCTGCATATTAGAAAATATGCAGATATCGAGTTTCTCTTCATTAAAATATATATCAGGGATATTCGTGAATATTAGGGATATTAGGGAATGTGACAAATCTTTGGGAATATGTAGTTTGACTGAAATTTGACCGAACATAACTCCCTACTATTAAGGAATTTTAGGGTGATCCAAAAGGCAAACTTGCTCAGAATTTTGTGCCCTTTCACATTATGGGGTTCCTGATGATAGAATTTGACTTTGACATTTAACCCTCCTTTATGAGGCCTATGCATACCCGAGGGTGATATCTCTTTGCATCTGATACTTGACTTTTACCATACCGCCCAAAGCAAGAAAAGCAAGGGAAAGCCCAAAAAAGGTTGGGTCCTTGTTTTGCTAAGGCAAAATGGGGCATGTTGTGTAACTACACAACAACTACCTCCCTCTGTCCATTTGTCTGTGGATGAAATGTTGAACTGATCTTCAAGTCTATCTTCATCTTCTTCCAAAGTGTCCTCCAAAAGTATCCAATGAATCTTGTATCTTGTCTGAAATTATGCTCTTAGGTAATCCATGCAATCTCAAAATCTCTTTGAAAAATAGGTCAGCCACATGCACTACATCAGTTGTCTTCTTACAAGGTACGAAATGTGCCATTTTTGAAAATCTAACTACCACTATAAATATAGAATCATGTCCTCTCTGTGTCTTCGACAATCCCAATATAAAATCCATCCTTATGTCTTCCCAATGTCTCTCCAGTACTATCAAAGATTTGTACAATCCAGTATTCTGACTACTTCCCTTTACAACTTGACATACTCTACAACTCTACACAAACTTCCTAACATCCTTATATATCTGAGGCCAAAAGTAATTTTCACTCACCAAAGCCACTGTCTTATCAATTCCAAAATGTCCTACCAATCCACCATTTTGCTTCTCTTTTATCCAATTATCTCTCATTAAACTCCTAGGTATGCATAAATGATTTCTTTTGAACAAGATATGTTCCTAAATGAAATAATCCAAACACTTACTTCTATCTATCACAACATGTTCCTTACATGCTTTCCAAGGTTCTACAAAATTAATGTCTTCTTTATACATGTTCTTCAACTCCTCAAATCCTAACACTTCAGCTCTCATCTCTGTTAGCAAGTTCCTTCTTCTACTCAATGTATCTACAACTTTGTTTGATTTTCTACTTCTATGCTTCAGTAATTGAGTTGGTGGAGGGGCTTGAGGGGCTTGTGCTTTGACCTCTTCATTTTTGTTTGTCCTTTTGAAAGTGTACTTTATCATATTTCTAGCAGGGGGCCAGTATGATGGTCTTTCTTCCATGGGGACCTAAGCAAGATCACAATCTTGTATGTCAACCAATTCATCAATATGAGACAAAATCCTTTTGATTTTGTTGATGGGGTCATCAACCTTTGAGAAAAGTCCTTTAGAAGATGGATTCTTCCTCTTTATTCTTTCTTCATATCTTGTATACAATGTCCACTTTGCTCTTTTTAATTTTACTTCATCATCAGAAAGAGAATTCCTAATAACATCTTCAGGATAGTAAACCTAATGGGGAACATAAGCCCTGTTGATATTCCTTCTTATGTTATTTATAAACCCCTCAAGATTAGAGAATCTAGGTTTTTCATGTGCCATTTTGAAAGGCAACAATTTTACATTCAGCTTAGGGAATCCTTCTTTATTTAGTTTGAAATCAGAAAACACTGTTAAGAAGGGAAAGAAAGATCCTTTCCTTTGCCCTTTTAGGTGAGCATTCTCTATCTCAGTCAATTGCCAAATGATTTCTAAGAAACCTAGCCTCAATGGTACATGCTTGGGCAAATAATGCTGACCAACAGGGGTGCCGTAGATTCTAAAAATTGTACCATCTTCATGGGGGATGAAATGTCCAGAGGGAGGACCCTTATTGCAGGTCTGAGGAAATTAATCAATGGTTTTGGAAACCTAGGTATGTCTAGCTGGAAGTATCTTAATACTGTAACAAAAAAATAGTCCCTAAAGAACCTGTAATTGGAATGGGTGTCATGTCTATCCCAAATGTGAGTCCAACATTGGACATGCAATTCATTTCCCCTATTGTCAACAGGGTTGACCATTAGTTTAGGGTACCATACCCTTTGAGTTCTCCCATGATACAAGAACATATGGCAGAGCAATGAGAACCATCTAAATTTGACTAAATCCTTGTTGTTTCTAATGTCTACCAATCCCTGATGGATATGTTGTGCCAAATAAGAAGCAAAATCAAATTAAACATTTTGAGATGGGTGCTGGATGTCTGCAGCCATATAAGTAAGATCAATAGGGATGTGTTCCCTTTTATCTTCTCCCAGTACTTGACAGAGAGCATAGTAAGTTTTAGCAAAATAATCTTTAAAAGTAATTAGCTTGAAGGGTTCCTGCTCACTGTAGGGGATTTTTAATGATTTACCATTTAGCCCCTTTTCCCTAAACCTAGGCAAATATATGGTTTTTGTAGTTTCTCCTGTCCTTTGCATACAGGGCTTTAAATCTATCTCTATCAATCTTTGTTGAGGCAGTGAAGTTTAATCCAAAAATTGTAGCAATGGTTTCTTTGTTAATTTCTACTAGAATTCCTCCCTTCATGCTTCTGATTGCTTTGGATGTTTCATCATAGTGAGCCGCCATGGCCTGGAGCAACTCAATATCTTTAAATACATTAGTAACAACCAATTTTCCTAGGCCACTATCCCACACATATGACAATGATGCTTGAGCATTCCTCTTGCCCCACCAGTGGCAAAAAAGGGACCAACAATGGATAGGGATTTCAGCATCCCTATAATCGATATATTTATCAACTAACCCCTCATTACCTTCTAGGATAGTCACCCTTACCCTTTGTGAACTAGAGCCTTAGAGTTGCTTCACTAGGTCTTCATGTAAGGCTCATTTTTGGGTACCAAAGGGAACCTGGGTTTTAGGTGGGGCCATTATCAAGATGGAGGACTTGAGATGAGGATTTCTCTATTCTAGTTTTCAGGGGTCGACTCAATTCTTATCACAGAATGTAATTCCTTCAATCAGAGGGAAATGGAAAACCCTAACAAAAAAGTAAAATGCAAATGAGAGGAACAAATGACTCATCACGCTTGTTTCATGTAGCTTATCTCGAACCAGATTACAGAGGTGCTCCAGCAACCTTTAGCTTCAATTCTTTAGCACTTTGGTGCTTTTTGACATAGCAAGTATTTGAAGGAATTGAGATATGCCTTATATTAATAACACGTCCAGAACTGGAAGTAGTCACATCTGTCTTCACTTCATTTTAGATGAACTAGATCATGCAAGATTATGCACTTTGGGCTATTTGAATACCGACCGTCAGATTTTATGATTTTGACAGCTACCCAATGGCCATGATCAATCCCTAAGATTTTATGGTAAGGACATGTCTGGAGACATTTATTGAAACTTTTAATAGAATTCCCCCCTTTCATAATTTTTTATTATATTCTGAAATGGGCAATCCATCAATATTATGCCATCTCCACCATGTGGCAGCTTTCTATGATTTTGCCATTCGGCAAGGCACACTAATCAACAACCCAGCAAAATGTCAGAGGACCAAAAATTCATGATGTCAGCACATGCCTCTCTCTAGTTGGATGTCTTCTTTCATATGTAGCAAGTAAATGTCATACTTCTACCTTTATGTGGATGCTGGCTGGGGCCCTTAAGTGAGGTTTGGCAGAATGGCAGAAACACCTAGAAGTTGCCTTTATTTGGGGGGGAGGAGCCCACCATTCATAGCACACAACACTTCTTAAGGAGCTAGCAGTTATTCCACAATTCCGCAATCGTCTTGGTTGATCAATATTGAATGTTAACGGATCGATGAAAAAGCACATACTGATGTAACCTACCAAAAGGGGTTAGTGATACTCGACACCTAGCACGAAATTAGTTCTCAAAGATGGCTTATGTCTTACTAGGACTAGATATGGAGATGGAATCACTTGGTTATCAAAATATAGTTTTTTAGTTATGGGAAAACATGGTGACTGTACAATAGGAAGTATAATAAAAGGGTTCTAGGGTTTTCCCTGAGGATTTTAGCTTGGATTTGCATTGTTTTACAAGAATCCTAAATCACAGACCCAATACATAGTTGCAAATGACCAAAGCCATGGGAAAATTTAACATCATACCACCACCCACAAACATAATTTCCTACAAGAAGAGAGGTTAGAAATCTTTCTCTAAGATAATTACCACATCACATGATAAAGCAATCCATGAAAGTAATCACATCAAGAGACAAGGTCATACTATGGATTCAAAAACTGAGTATAACCATGGGGCAATACTATATAGATCTTAGAACTAAGTGTAACCAAGATGAGGCCCAAGATAAACAAAGTGCATGGAGAAACTATATTGTTATGGTTTGTTAGAAAATATAAGACATCATCAAAATATCATAGGGAGTGATTCTACTAGCCAAGTGTTGGATAATATATATCATGTCTACTATATATCAACCCCATTGTCATGTATGGACTAGGTCCATTTTTTCTTACTCACCAAAGGGAAACATGGTGTGTATCAGTATTTATTTGTTTTTTGTCATCCGTCGGCTAGATAGAACCACTAGAAGAAGGTAAACTATAAGTCAAGAGAGGAGAACAAGTGCCTTGAGTCGTCACATAGGAAGGTGCCCCTAGGTCACCAACTGCAATGCTATGCCCCTAAGACATAACACACAACAATGAAAATAGAGTAGAAACAAGATAGAAGAATGATGATACAAATAGAAGAATGGTCACAATAGAGGTGGTCTCCCAGTATCCTTGACCTTACAAGAGTAAGGGTCATCCAAGAAGACCTAAAAAACACATAACACATCACAGGGGAAACACAACACAAGAGGGTCAGTCACATAAACAAGAAAATAATGCTACGACATAGGTGACCACTAGGGTTAGAAATACTTACCTGTAGGAACAACTAAACTAGTAGCTGACGTCAAGCAAATCATCATCTTCCCAATCTCGAATGTTAGAAGAAAGAGGTACATAAGGTACCATAGCCCAACTTTTGTTCTTGTCTTTAAATTGTTCATTGTTAAGCTCTTCTTGGTTTGATTCAACATTAGGTGGAAGTTTTCTTGTTGAGGTGCATTTCATTGGGAAAAAGCTTGTCTTTTATTCCTTTCTCGTGCTTGTCAATTTCTTCTTGTCCTATTGCTTATATCTTCAAAAGTATTGTCATGTTTTTCTATTGGTTTTTTCGTGTTAGAGGAGGAAGCTTTTTCAAATCACACTTGTCTTGATGAAGTGCCATGTTCTTGATGAATACCTCCCAATCCTTGTAAGGATGATGGAGGAGGAACCTCAACATAAGGTCCTTTTCCTTTTTCTCTAGGAAGTTCTTCTAATGTGGGTTGTTCTTCTCTTATTGTTGGCATAGGAGGCCTGACCACTCTAGATAGAGGTTTTTCTTTGTATCATCTATATTGTAGAAAAGAGTAATCTCTTCATAGCTCAGGGTCTCTCTCAGGTTGTGGCCAAAAGTAATCAAGAGTAAAGTTCTTTTACATAGCCATAGGTTTCCATGCATTACGTTGGATAGTACACACTTGTCCATGTAAATGGAATTTTATGCATTTGTGAATAGTTGAGGGGACAACATTCATAGCTTTCAACCATGGGTGTCCAAGTTGTACATGGAAAAGTTCACATAAAAGAATGACAGCTTCCCAAAGGTAGGCATGAAAGCTCCAGTATGCGTCTTAATCCTTAAATCCAAAGGTTCATAAGAATCTTGTGTTAAATTATGTGAGAGAAGGAACTCTTAGGTTACCACATTAGTCATGCAATTAGGATCTATAAGTGTACCATGCACTGGAATCTCCATTATACTCATGGTGATGTAAAGAGGCCCTTCATTATCTACAAATGTTTTATCATGAGCTATAAATGTAATTTCAGGTTCATGGTTCCTTCTTTTCAAATAAGGCCTAGGAGAGAGCCTAATTATAATCCATGTGTATATGTCTTGAAATGAATGCAAGATCAGATTTTAAAATATTTCAAATACTTATGCAAGGAACAAGTGCAAAACTATGTAGGCTTAAATGTTTGATTTTTTCAATTTCTTCAATGCAAATGCCTAAAAAGGAGGTGTTGTAAGGAAATTGATGAGGGGAAGCAAATAATAAGCTTAATATGAATCTAATAATGCAACAATATACTTCACAACACACCTATAATGCAAACCTAGATAGATGATGTAAAGGGTGATTTTTGGATGCTTAGTTTTTGGTATTTTTTGGTGTATATCCTCCTTTCACCCTTACATTCAAGGACCTAGGGTCAAGTTCCATTGTACTATCATACCCTAGGTCACTATTGAGATGTAGGGAAACTTGGATTTTTATGATTAGATTGACAATTTTCTTCTCTTATGCTCAATTGTACCTTAAAACCCTAATTATGCAAATACGACAATAAACAGATGAATTATGGAAAATGCTTCTGTAGAAAAATGTAAAATAACAAATAATTGTGTACATATTTTCAGGGTTTCAAGACAGAAAAGTTGGGGACTAAAGAGTGGGCACCCAAGTCTAGTTCCCTACTTTATGTCGAGATCTAGAAACTCAGTATGCAACCTGTATCTGTTGTATCAAAGGTTTTTTCATTGAGAAAGTTTGAGGACTAATGAGCGAGCGCCCAAGTACAGCTAGTTGTTTCTTTCATTGATCTACAATCTTGACACTCTATTGTACCCTCCTGCAACTTCACTTTGTCTATAACTCCAACCTATAACCTGCAATCATGAAAAGTTTGGGGGGGTGTTGTGGTGTTTAGAGGCTTTCCTTAGTCAAGCCCTGGAGAGACATTCAAGCCTTCTAAACACTGTTGTCAGATAGAGAATGCGTGCCTTGGGAGGAAAAGACAAAAACTAAATGATAAATGCTCAATAATCACAATAGATGTCACCTTGTAGTGAAGATCTCATGGGAGGAAGAAGCTCTTCATTCCATGAGGAGATGGATGCTCAAATCTGCAAACACAAACACATAGACAACACAAATATGCTCTTGCAACATACTGAAAGCCTTGAATCACCTTTAGGATGCATAAAGTTCACAATGACAATCTCTAGTTTACAAATGAATGCCTAAACATGCTTTTATATGCAACTACAAACATTCCAGCCAAGATTTTGTAAATTCAAACTTACCGTGTCAGCCTAGGGACCAAATAATGGTCATAAACAGACACTAGAAATTTGGGCCTGACCCAAAATAGGGCAGGACCCCCTATTTTTGGCAGGGTTAGGTTCAAGGGGTACCCCTAGGTCCCATTTGTCATGATACCTAGGGTTCATTCCATTGGGATCTATTGAATTATGATGTAAGATGTCCGAAGAGACCCGAGAGCTAAACCTTTTGAGGGAAAAGGCCCCAAGGGGACATTTTTTGACATTAGATTTAGCCGCCACTTTAATGTATGTATAAACATGAGGCCAATACATGCATTAAAGTACAGTCATCAAGAACAACAAACACATCAAGCACGGAGAAGACACTCTAAGCACATTGAAGACAATGACAGGCATGCAAAACACGGAGAAGATAGTTACAGTCACACAAAACATGGAGAAGACAACAAATACATAGAAGACACATTAATGCATGGAAGACAGAAATGATTTCTTTTCTTTTCTTTTTCTCATATATATGAAATGCAAATGCAAGTACTGTAAAGTAAACAAACCTCCCATAATATAGGATGCACTCATTGCGTAATTCTTTAAACTACATATATGGGCCAACACATAGGCAAGACATACAAAACCTCCCAAAATGTAGGATGCACTCATCGCGCAGGTCTTTAAACTGCATATGGGGCAACAAACACACTAAACAAAGTAAACACACCAAAAACACACACTTTGAAGACAAAGAAGACATGGTAAACAAGCGATGGAGTGTCCCTATTTCTAGGTTCAACACCATCTCAGGCACATTATAGGCACACACCGACAATTGGCCTTCGCCACAACAATCATGAAAGACATGCTTAAGGGATGAGTTAGTCACAAAACCACTCCATGCCTCCGTAGAGGACTTTTGAAAATGACAGGATGATGTAATCTGCTCTGAGAAATACACCATTGCCGCCTCTGCAAAGGGCTTAAGAAAAAGTATATGCTCGATAGCCCACCTCTTTAGAGGGCTTATAGGATTGATTGATTGTAAACAAACTAAGGATGTAGGATGCACTCATCATGTAGGTCTTTAAACTACACTTGAGGACAAACAATTTGCTAACATCTACAACAGACAACTTACCTTATATATGCCCCCACCTTAAGGTGGTTGATATCATGCATCGATATCAAACACGTTAAGGTAGGAAGAAAACACACAAGGGAACAAAGACTTTTGCAAAGTCCATGCCCCCTGGAGGTGACATGTACTTTAAATATGATCACCAAATGTTCCCACAAACACATCCCTGCAAGAAACATGTTAATGTCAATAATCATGATAAACAACATCAATGCATATGAAATATGAGGCATGCAAGATTCAAGATAGACAAAGTGCACGGAGTAGCAGTATTGTTATGATTTGTAAATGAAATAGAACACCATCAAAATCATTGCACGAAAAGCATGAGTACTTCCACTAGCCGAGTGTCGGATAAGATAGACAACCCCATCGTCATATTAGGAACTAAGTCCAATTTTTTATTTCTCATGAAAGGGACTCTAGGTCCACATCAGTATAAATGTTTTTTGTCATCCGCCCACTAGATGGAAACACCAGAGGAAGGGAAATAATAAATAAGAGAGGAGAAACAAGTGTCTTAGGGACAGTCACATAGGAGGGTGCCCCCAGGTCACCAACCGCGACGCTATGTCCGTAAGACACAACACACAACAATGAAACTAGAGAGAGGCAATATAGAAGAATGATGATACAAATAGAAGAAGGTCACAACAGAGGTAGTCTCTAGGCATCCTAGACCTTACGAGAGAATCAAGGGTCATTCCAAGAGGCCTAAACAACACATAACACATCACGGGGGAAGCACATCACGAGAGAGATAAAGGGTTAGAGCTTTGTAATTAGTGCCATTAGATACTCCAATACCAGTGGTAGCATTACTACTAGCATTCACATCTATTGTTAAGATTGTTGATATAAAATTGGATATTCCCGTAGTTAGTATAGGTTCTGATACTTGTGTATGAGATGGTGACAAAGTGTTATTTATCACTTGTACACATTCGGTCACTAGCATGATATTAGTTTGTACAATATGTGCTAAACCACAGATTGCATTAACACCATCTTGTCCTTCTTTTATCAATTCTCTTACATGGTGAATCACAGGTACAGCCTCTTCATCTTGTTGAAAACAAGGCAGATAACTAAGAGGGGGGTGAATCAGTTATCTCAAAATTTCCTTAATTTTCTTTTCTTTCATTATTTCAACATTCAGTGTTATATCAAAACATGAAAGCATATGTAATCATGAGAATAGAAATAAAATTAACACACATAACACAAGGATTTTTATGTAGAAACCCTATTAAGAGAAAAACTATAGGGTGACTAACCCAAGATTGTATTCTCTGTTAAAAGAATAAAGGAGTACAAAATGGCACTTGCCAATTAGGCCTCACTACTCATAAGAGGCACACTGCCTACAAGAGACTCACTGTCTATAGAACTTACAGAAGATAATCAAGTGTTTGAACTAATGAGGAGCAGCTACAAATGCAAGATTCCAGTTCTGATTAGTCACAATATACTGATCTGATGCACTTCATTCTTCCTCTGTTGAATGTTGTTATTCAGTCACATACCAAACTAGAATTGCTATTCTCACACTTATCCCTACTTTTCTTCACACCTTATTTCTTACACACCATTACATGTTGGAATCCATCTGGTATATATATCTGCATCAAGGATTTTCATCAAGTTTCTAGTCGGCAACAAGAACACTCAAGATATTTGCAAGTTATTGATCTATCGGCTGAATCCATGCTTGATTTGTGATGCATATCAAAAACATAGGCATAGAAATCATAAATCATTTTGGCTAACAATGTATAATATCACAGATTTCTTGATCAGGACCTTTTACACATCTAGATTGAAGTCTGATACTTTGCTGGTCAGTTCTTCCTCTGTTTGCTCTGCCTAATTGGAACCCAACACTCAGATGCTCATATCTTTTCCTTACTTTATCATTGGAGGCTAAATCTTTGGAATATAGTAGTCACGATACCCCTCTTGACTTCTCCAAGTCCACAACTTACTGAGTTACACCATCTGAGAGATCTGGACCTGATTGTCAGATCTTGTTACATACTCTATTCTTGTTCACCGGACCAAAACAATCTTCAATCTAACTTCTGGTATAGGCATACTATGTACTGTGGATGTGTGGGATAGACTTTGTTGCCATCAATGACAACATTTATGAAGCTACATAGTGTCTCTTGCCAACAATCTCCTCCTTTGGCATTGATGGCAACACTTAGTGAAAAATGGCTAAGTGTCGCAGTAACTCCCCCTTGGCTGATGCTCTGTCTTTTGCACTATTTTACCAGAGCTCCCCCTTAGCTAGACTCCACATTTTTCACTACTCTTCACTCCCCCTTTGACATCAATGGCAAAGGGTTGAATCTGCATACAAAAATTTTGCAAAAATTATTCTATACATGGCTGCATAAGTATATATAAATCATATGTTATACTTACATATACTTAAGTATATCTGCAAAAGTAGTCTTTAGCTGTACAAACTCTGTGGCCCAGCTCTTCTTCATCCTATCCAAAATGGAGATGTGACCACTCAACAAAGATGCATATGCTTCTGTCCTTCTTAAATCTGCTGGATCACTGGTCCGGGCTGTGGTCTAAGCATCTGTCAAGGCCTCATGCGTTGCCTCTAGCTTAGGGATAATTATCCCTCTAAGTTCACCCATTCTATTCATTATGCTCTTCTTTTCTTTGTCCAGCCTCTTTATTTCATTTATGATAACAATAGCCTAGCATTCTTGATTCATTAGAGAGGAAGAAAAGGGGTCAAAATTTTGAACTAGGCTTGAAAGTTTTTCTTCTTGTTCTTTTACTTTCTCCTCAATGTCTTTTGTCACTTTAGGCCAAGTCAGACAAAATTTGAATAGGTCCCCACCATCTTTAAGAGCATTTTCAAGGCTTTTTATTCCAATATATAGAATCCTCCTATCATTTGCAATAAGTCCTTGCACCTCAGTGAATCTTTTTCCTAGAAACTCCTTCCAGACCTTTGCTTTTGCTGATTTCTCAAGAGATTCAAAATGAGTGTTAACATAATTTACTAAATTTTTTAAGTTATTAGATGGTGAGTCCAAAGGATCCTTTTGATAGGATGGCATGATCTTCTCCAGCATCCCGGATGCAATCTCCAACAATTCATAGTCCTCCATGTGAGATTTCAAGAGTTTCTCTTTAGCCTTGGCTTGGGCAAATGATGTTATCTTCATCATCTGTATTGGAGAGAGAGTGTCTAGATTTAGAGGCCCTTGAAACAACTCCGGTTCATCTAGCTCCATAACCTCTTTGTTCAGAAAATTCTACACTATCTCTATAGTGTCTCTTGCTGATGAATCAGATTTCTTTCCTTCAAAGATATTAGGGCTGTCTGGTTTGGATGTGTCATTGCAAATGGTTTCTACTTGTTCTTCTTCTTTTTCTTTGTCCTCCTTTTCTTGCATCTCCTTTCCTTCTCTTCTTCCTTCCTCTTTTTCTCCAGTGCCTAGAAGATTTGTCTTGCCATCTATGGGATCCGGAGGAGTGATATTACCAGTGTCTACTACTTTATGAACTTCCTCTACCAAAATAGAGGAGTCTAAGTCTTCAGACTTCTCTTCATCTATTTTCTTTAATCCTTCGACATCCTTGTCAGAAAGTTCTTCATTGATTACATTTAATCCTTCAACGTCCATGGTAGAAGGTTCTTCATCCGTTTCCTCTACAATAGGAAGATTGAATCTCTTCAAGGCATTCTGGAGGAAATCTTTTGTCTCTCTTGATACTTAGTCAGTTTCTCCAAGCATGAGTTTGTTCATTCTTGCCTTGCTCCGGAACTCATTCCTACACTCCTTGAAAATCATGTCCATTTGTTTTGGAGTGATGGAAGGATAAAGCTAAATTGCTATCTGCTCCTAAATCTCTAGGTCTTTTGCCATTGTATTCTCTTTTGTCAGCTCAAGTATCTTTTCTAGGCTCTTAGGAATTAATGATATAATTTCAATGAAAGCTTTATTGTAAATGTTGAAGTACCTAACAGTAGCCTCTTCTAGAATTCTCTTGTCAACATCATTGTATGCATCATAGAACTTAGTCACCGGCTACAGGTTCCCATCCACCATAATTGCCTTGATGATGTTATCAATGGAAAGAGTGGGCTTTTCAACAAATTCCTCTACCTTCTCTTCCTCATCTTTGCTAGCAGAGAATTTCCCGAATGTTTTCTTCTTCCTCATTTTCTTGATTTCTTCATCTGATTCTATTTCTTCATCATCCTTATGGGTTGTATATGTTCTTGAGGCTTTGGTCTTCATTCTCTTTTCACTTTTGCTGGATGGCTTGACTTCCAGTTTGGTAGCCTTTGAGCTTTTAGGAGTGACAGGTGCAGAGCTCTTGGAAGATCTAGTCCGGGAGGAGGCTTGCACCGGAACGTTTCCTTTCTTTGCTTCTTGTCTCTCTTTCTCTACCTTCTCCATTTTCTCTCTATTTGCATCTACTACCTCTTTTGATAAGCCAAATCATTTGGCAATTTCTTCAACTTCCTTTCTTACTTTCCTCTTCATCTCCAACTGTCTTAACTCAACATGTATTTTTATACTTAGCTCTTCAAATGTGCCAAACCTTTCTTCTTCAGTGTCCTTACGTTGGCTCAACAGGTGTTGAATATGTAGCTCCAAGATTTTTTCATCAACCTCATATCCCATAGGCATTATCCATACAGTTCTTGGCTCAACTGCGTCCATTAGACATTGATCAGTGTCAACCATAAAGCAAACTGTGTCCTTGTATTTCTCAACTATGGACTGTGGTATTCTCTCTTTGGCTTGCATCATGCTCTAGAAGTTCGTGAAGTAACCCCAGAGAGCTATGTTTTGGGCTTGAGCATCACCAAGTCCATACATGTAATCTCTGATTTGAATTGCAATGGGTTTGTCATTTTGCCAGACCCAACCATTTGATCCAGGTAGCTCATTCATATAATAGAAGAACAAACACAGTATTTTTTTTTAAGATAATGCACCTGGTAAACTTTTTAACGTGACCGGCGACGCTGGTGTGACACGCCCTCCGGCTCCACGTGAATGCTTTTGCCTGGACCAATGAACCGGTGAGGCGACAAATGTGGGACCTCATCCCCTAGGAAGAACACTTCAAACCCACGAGCTCATTGGCCCAGCGAAGGCATAAAGCCTTGCAAGCTCGTTGGCCCAGTGGGGGTTTGAAGTCTAGTGGCCTCCACTACAACCGAGTGACTTAACCACTGAACCATGCCATCATCGGCAAAGAACAAATATAGTATTAGACTACCATATTAAAGGAATTTTTCTTATCCTTTTTGATCTTCTGCAAGTTCTCCAATAGCTGATTTAGAAGAAGCTCACATAGATCATAATCTGCATCTTCCCTCAACATCTGATATGCGGCATAGAATGTTGTACCAGACACATAATTCTCCCTACTCGAATGATAGATTTTGTAGCCGATTATCATTGAGGCAAACTTGACATCCGGATCTGTGATGTCATCTATGGTCATTTTTCTTTTGTCAAATTTAGATCCAGTGGCTTCAGTTACTGTTTGGTTCCTCACAAATTTGAGTGCGAGTAACCCACTGGATGAATGCAGTCTAGTCACTGCCCTAATGGCATCTTTAGTCATTAGCCACATAAAATTATCATGCATCCTACTTAGAACATACCGGACCCAATCATCTTCTGCAAAACATGGAAAATGTATGCAATGTCCGAAGTGTTTGTCCTAGAGGGCCTTGAATTCAGGTTTGAGTTCAAAGTTCTAATCTATTAGCTATTTGTGATAAATGTCCATCAATTTTGAGTCTGCAAATTCTTCAATGTTTGCATGGATATAAACCCTAACATCTACATGCAATACTCCATATAGAATGCTAGAAAACGCGCCCAAGGGATCAACTTCTAGAGATTTGTAAGGGTGTTTCTTGAATTTAGGTCTCAGCCTATTAGAAATATTGACAACCATTGGACTAGCCATTTTACAAGAGATTAAGAGAGAGTTTTTCATAATGGAAGTACCTTTTCACACTTTAGGGTTTGAAGCAGGAGCCGAAACAAATCACTGATTGAATTTAATTTTTAGTTGATCTTGAGTGAATTGTAGAATATTCTTTGTAGAGCTCTTCTTTTCTTCTTCATGAGTGCAAGTGTGTAAATAATGAGTGAAAGAACCCTTTTATCCTTGCGCAAACCCTAATTTCCTTTTGTAATAAATGCACAACTTAAGTTATCTGGTTGCCCTGTTTTGAGAGAGATTTTCTTGAGTCATTGCGTAGAACTTAGAATCATTGTCAATGAGGATTGACAACGTATCTTCTTTTCTTTAATCATGTCATGGGTCCATAGATCAAAGCATTTCAATTTTGAATCATACCGGATCTGTCTGTGAAATTCTACTTTACTGGATAGCTGTCGAAACCAGATTAAATTGAGCAGTTATAAATCTTGCAAAACTTCATGTAGATCTTTCACATTTTGACTGAAGGTTATTTGGAGGTTTTTTAGAGAACCCTTTAATCCACAGCGTCAGATGTTTACTCAATGTACCAAATTTACGCACTAGCTGACTGGCTGGGGGAAATTATTTTTCTCTGTGACTCCCCCTAAGCTAGAGCTCACCCTTTTTAGTTTCTGGAAGGAATATCAGCACTGAATTCTGGTACGGATCCATCCCCAATATTCATTGTACTCCTTTTTACCCAAATCTTTCTCATCTCCTTTTGAACTTCATCCACATTTATTTTACCTTTGCCTTTATCTTGTTTCTGATCATGTTCCACTGGACCTTTTCTATCCTGATTTCTGCTTCTGCAAAATTTGGCAATATGACCGGATCTATTGCAATTGTAACATACAACATTTCTTTGCTTATTTGATTGATATCCTCTTGATCTACATTGATTAGCCATATGTCCCATTCTATTGCATGCAAAGCATCTACCATTGAATGAATTATTTATTTGCATATTTCTGCATTCATGAGGTTTGTGACCATACCTTTTGCAATTAAAACATTGTCCGGAGAAGGATGGATTATTCTAATTCATTCTCCTCCTACACTGAGTTGCTTTATGACTGAAATTATTGTAATTGAAGTTGTATCCATTGAAGGATGGATATCTTTAGGCATTTGGTTGCCTTACTGGAGGTCTTCTAGGCCTGTTTCTTTGATTTCCTGATCCAAAGTTCTTCTGATCAAATCCAGATCTTTCACCTTTCTCATATCCCAAGCCACGCTTATCATCTACCCTCTTTTGGATTTCAAGAAGAACTTTAAGTTGGGCTGAGCTTATCTTAAATTTTTCTTTGTATTCATTTATAGTTTGAAGATCTTGTTTAAGAGTGTCTATCTGATTCTCAAGTTGTTATTCATTGTCTCTAGCTTCTTCAAGATCAGATTCAAGATGCCTAATTATTCTGTACATTTTGTGGTAGTCCTCTATTTTCTCCCTGAGGGATTGTTTTAGATTATCTTCAATCTTTCTTTTTTCTTCAATTTCTTGGGTGAATCTCATAACCCCTGATTCCATTTCATGCCTTACCATAATGACTTCTTTTGACAGCTTCTCACATAGCTTATTTTTCTCATTCAGATCTTCATTAGTATCATTGACTTCACTTTGATTAGCTAATTTTTGAAGTAGTTCCTTTCTCTTTTTCACAAAGATACTAAGTTTTTATTTTAGCTCATTTATGAATTCATCAGCTTATTTGAGTCTTTCTCTCAAATTATTGACTTCAGAGTGGGATTGTTCAAGATCATCTAGGGCAGATTGAAGTTGTTCCTTCATACCATATGCATCCATTGAGATTCCCAGATCTTCCTCAAGTTGTTAGGCTTTGTTCAGAGGAATCTTTCTCTCATACCAATTGTTGAAAACAAGGCAGATAATTGAGAGGGTGGGGTGAATCAGTTATCTCAAAATTTCCTTAATTTTCTTTTCTTTCGTTATCTCAACATTTAGTGTTATATCAAAACATGAAAGCATATGTAATCATGAGAGCAGAAATAAAATTAACACACATAACACAAGGATTTTTACGTGGAAACCCTGTTAAGGGAAAAACCATAGGGTGACTAACCCAAAATTCTATTCTCTATTAAAAGAATAAAGGAGTACAAAATGGCACTTGCCAATTAGGGCTTATTACCCGAACACACTGCTCACAAGAGGCACACTGCCTACAAGGGACTCACTGTCTACAGAACTTATAGAAGATAATCAAGTGTTTGAACTGATGAGAAGCATCTACAAATGCAAGAGTTTAGTTCTGGTTAGGCACAATATACTGATCTGATGCACTTCATTCTTCCTCTGTTTAATATTGTTATTTAGTCACATACCGGACTTGAATTGTTGTTCTCACACTTATCCCTTCTTTTCTTCGCACCTTATTTCTTCACATCTTCAACACACACACCATCTTCACATCTTAAGGTAGTCATGATACCCCTCTTGACTTGTCCAAGTCCGCAACTTACTAAGTTACACCATCTGAGAGATCCGGACCTAATTGTCAGATCTTGTTACATACTATGTTCTTGTTCACTAGACCAAAACAATCTTCAATCTGACTTCCGGTATAGGCATACTATGTACTGTGGATGTGTGGGATAGACTTTATTGCCATCAATGACAACACTTATGAAGCCACACAATGTCTTTTGCCAACACATCTATTCTCTCAGTTTGCACATAGTCTTGGAATTTAGGTAGGTCTTTGTCAAGTTTATTTATTTTCTCATCAGATACATATCATGTCATCTCAATAGTATCATCAACATCATGAAAAGTTTTCTCTTCCATTGTACTTGTGATAGGTGTAATGTCTTGTAACATTTGTGTCTCTAATTTTGTAAGGAAAGTGTACAATGTGCCAACTTCTTCAAGAGCACTAGATCCCATTTGTCTTATGCTTCTTCTTAAAGTAATTTTTCTCTTAGGGTGGTGATTTATTAAACTCATGCAAATCTAGGATGATGACAAGTCAAAATATAGTGAAAATACACTAAAACGTGTGATTTTTCACCAAATCTCAATGCAAAAGAGGATGAAAAAGGGTGTTCTAAGGAAAATAATGATGGATAGAAAATTATATCAGTAATAACAGCCTCTTAATTCCAAAATATCCATCACAACATGCTTGTAGTGTCACTCAAGGTCAACCCCTATTGAAAATGTAGCAAAATAGGCAATTTTTCATAGTTTTTCAATTCCAAGACCTAGCAAAAGGGGTATTGTAAAGAATTTTAGGAGGTGAAAAAAATAATACTAATGGTTTTAGTCACCTCAATCCATAAAATTTGTCACAGCACACTTGGAGTGCAAACTAGGCCAAACCCTAGGGCAAAAATAGCAAAAATGTGTAGTTTTTTCACCAAATTTTCAATACAAGAGCCCGATAAAAAGGTGTTGTTAAGATTTTTTGAAGGGGAATAAAATTATTACCCTAGTAAAAACCAATTAATGCAAAAATATCTTTCACAACATGCCTATGGTTCAAATTTAGAGAGTCCATAAGGCCAAATCTAGTGAAAATCAATGTTTTTGAAGCCCTAGGTTTGAGATCTTGACACAAAATGATGTATGAATATTTTGCAAGCTGATTTATGATGAAAATGAAATGCACTTAGATCTGAAAATGATTTCCAAGCTCTGACATGCAAAATGCTAATGCAAATCTACTAAAAAATCAATGAAAATGCTAGTTTTTGTTGACTTTTTCTATGCAAAAATGCAAATTTTTAAAATCTAAATGCAAATTTGTTTTGAAATGAAAGACTACAGCCAAATGCAAATCTAAATGAGTCTAAAATCAGTATAAAAATCTGAAACAAGATTTTACCTACAAACCCTAGATTTTGGAATTACTAGGTTATATGCAAAATTTACAATTTTCAACAAAACCCTAGCAATTTTATGATATAAATGCAATGCAAATTACTGATTTTTTGTAATTTTATATAATTTAAATCAGATCTAATGCAAAAATTAGAAATTTGATGAAATTCAAATTAATTCATGCAACATGCAAAACCCTAGCATGCAATTTTTTCCAATTTTTTTAAATTTTAAATTTTTTTGTAATTTTTCCTATGCAATAAGATGAATGATACTATGAATGAATGAAAATCAATGCAAATCTGAAGTAAAACACTCATCAAGGTGCAAACAAGTCCAATAACATGGGTTCACCAAAATGTAAAAGGTGATTTTTGGATGTTTAGTTTTTGGTAGTTTTTTGGTGCATATCCTCCTTTCACCCTTACATTCAAGGACCTAGGGTCATGTTGCAATGTACTATCATACCCTAGGTCACTATTGAGATGTATGGAAACTTGGATTTTTATGATTAGATTGACAATTTCCTTCTCTTATGCTCAATTATACCTTAAAACCCTAATTATGCAAATATAACAGTAAACAGATGAATTATGGAAAATGCTTCTGCAGAAAGATATAAAATAACAAATAATTGTGCACCTATTTTCAGGGTTTCGAGGTAGAAAAGTTAGGGACTAAAGAGTAGGTGTCCAAGTCCAGTGCCCTACTTTTTATTGAGATCTAGAAACTTAGTCTACAACCTGTATCTGTTGTATCAGAGGTTTTTCTGTTTCAAAATTTTGAGGACTAATGAGCAGGCACCAAAGTCCAGGTAGTTGTTTCTTTCACTAATCTACAATCCCAACACTCTATTGTACCCTCCTAAAACTTCACTTCGTCTACAACTCCAACCTGTAACCTACAATCATGAAAACTGTGGGAGGGAGGTTTGGTGTTTAGAGTCTTGCCTCAGTCAAGCCCTAGAGAGACATTCAAGCCTTCTGAACATCATTGTTAGATAGAAAGAGTGTGCCTTGGGAGGTAGAGGCAAAAACCAAATGATAAATGCTCAATAATCACAATAGATGTCACCTTGTAGTGAAGATCTCATGGAAGGAAGAAGCTCTTCATTCCATGAGGAGATGGATGCTCAAATCTGCAAACACAAACACATAGACAACACAAATCTACTCTTGCAACACAATGAAAGCCTTGAATCACCTTTAGAATGTATAAAGTTCACAATGACAATCTCTAGTTTACAAATGAATGCCTAAACATGCTTTTATATGCAACTACAAACATTCCCACCAAGATTTCATAAATTCAAACTTACCGTGTCAGCCTAGGGACCAAATAACAGTCATAAATTGACACTAGAAATTTGGGCATGACCCAAAATAGGGTAGGACTAGGGTGTGGGTGCCCAAGTCCTCCCCCCTATTTTGGGCAGGGTTAGGTTCAAGGGGTCCCCCTAGGTCCCATTTGTCATGATACCTAGGGTTCATTCCATTGGGATGTTGAATTATGATGTAAGATGTCCTAAATGTAGCTAAGAGACTCAGGAGCTAAACCTTTTGAGGGAAAAGTCCCCAAGGGGACATTTTCTGACATTACAGATGACAAGGCAAAATCTAGTGAAAATGCAAGGTTTTCAAATCCTAGTTGTGAAATTAAGGCATGAATTTTTACAAAAAGACACTATGATGAAACAATATAATTATAAATAAGTCCTAAAAGAGTGTTTAAAAGAGTAGTAAAATCTGAAACAAGATTTTAACTACAAACCCTAGCTAATGCAAAGACTAGGTTTTAACAAAAATGCACAATTTCAAGAAAAATCTAACAAATTAAGCATGAAAATGCAATAAAAATCATTAATTAATGATGTAATCCTATAATTTATATAAGATCTAATGAAAATATCAGAAATTAAATGAAATTAATGTAAATTATGCCAAAATGCAAGCCTAGGATGCCAATTTTTTCAACTTTTTCAAAATTTTTAATTTTTTTTATAAATTTTCAAATGCAATAAGATGAAAATTCAATGAATGAATGTAAATATGAAGTACAACACTTAGCAAGGTGCAAAATTCAAATAAAACATGGGTTCACCAAAATGTTTTATAGGAAAAGGGGGAAAGATGAGATTGATGGTTAGATCCTCCTTTCACTACACATTCAATGACATTTCAACCGAGTTGAATCACACATTTTGCAAGAGGATTCACCTACAAGTTGGGGTGTCACTTGTAATGATGTGGAAATTTAGAAATTATCAATTAATGTACTAATTTAATATCAAATATGCTCAAAACCGTATTTATGCAAAATCGTAAGCAAACGAATAAATTATGACAAATGCTCGCAGACCAAGATAGCAGACAGAGATTAGCTATTGACCATTTTTTAAAGTTCATGGTACATAATGTATGAGGACTTCATGGCTCACACCCTAGTCCAATGTAGTGCCTACTTGAGGGGGTTCTGGACTCCTTACGTCACTAATGATCACTGTTTTGTCTGTTTCTATTACGAAAGATACGTAGGACATTAGAGCTTGCACCATAGTCCAAGGCAGGATATTCCTTAGGATGTCAAGACTTCTTCTAATGCTAATTATCACTGTCTAATAGAACTTTCTCTACAAACATATGGTCTGATACCAATCTGATGGCACACTCCCTCACAGCGTGCACAATACCCAATTCAACCCTAGAGTGAGAATCAAGTCTCAGACTTCGTAAAAAGATTCTACCAATATTCTAACATTACAATGACAAGATATATAAAGACTTTGTTCAAAATAAGCAAATAAATTGATAGGAACATTAGGACTTCATCCACAATATAAAAATGACAAGAGAGCAAAAATACAAACAAGAGAATAAACTTCACAAGCTTCTATTGACACCAAAAATCTTGAAATTACATTCATCTATTCAGCCTATACAGATGGCCATACAAATGCAGAACAAAAGATAATCTATTCTTCTATTCTATTATCACTTAGCCCTCTCCACTTTATTGACTCCAAACTATCACCTCCTGCAAATATATTCGACCTCTCTAACAATTGTCTCTCTAACTTTCTCCTAATCGGCATGTCCTCGACCTCTTCCCCCAATGCTATTCATCTTCATTTCCTCTACTTCCAATTGATCTTTATTTCATTCTCTAGGCTACTATCTCTCTTTCTTTTTCTTTCCTCTATTCCCTTCAACCTCCTCCTCTATGCATTTATTGTCCCTCCTTAAATAAAGCTCCCACGACCTTTCTTCCATCTGCCCCCAAAAGTCTGCATCAAATAATTAGATTTATAACTATTGCTGCCATAATAAGATAATGTATATGCCAGTAGGGATACCCACAATGCCCATCACCTTCCTTCATTGAATCTACAACCAAACATAAAGAAGTTATGTCTGTCGCTATCATAATGATGTCATTGCCAACCAAGTAACTGCCAAAGCAAATTAAAACTGTCACTGCAAGGAGGAAATCGTTGCGGCCAAAGAAATCATCATTTGCCAGAGAAAATATAGATCATGACAAGTAGAGGCCCATGAAAAATAGAGTTGTCGATGCAAGTCTACTCAGAAATGTGTGGCCTTACAGTTTTATTGTTGTTTCTAAAAATAGTCAATCCACCAAATAAGAAGGAAAATCAGAATGAGATCATTTAATTTCCTTTTCTAGCTGGTCCACCCACACTTTGTGGTCTTTTAAACTCAAAGCTGAAGATAACTGTCAGCCTCGACCTCAACAGAAATTAAATTGCCAAATAATGGATGACAGAGATAAAAATTATAATAGCTAATCAAGTTGCTGTCAAGAAGTCGACAGGAGGTTCAAGATAAAGTGACAGGAGCTTCAAACACACACAAGACTGCAATAAAAATTCCTACTTATTCACCAATAAAACCAAAACAAATAAACCCAAAATTGAAAGAGGTAAGATGCCCCTGCATCATTGTCATGGATATTTCTCTATCTACAATCTTGGAGAACTTTTCCCATAGTGCCCTAGTCCCAAAAATGCACCAGGCTACTTCTTTCCACCGAATCCGGAATCCTTATCTTCTACAACCTTCCTCTACAACTCCACTTCACAAAATCTAATACTTATAACCTACAATCACAAGGAGTTTGGTTGAGGATTGTGGTGATTAGAAGCTTACATCAGTCAAAACCCGAAAGGATATTCAAGTCTTCCAAACACCATTGTCAAATAAAGAGTATGTATCCCTACGGGATAGAGGAAAAAACAAATTGATAAATGATTCAAACACAAATAGATATCACCTCAAAGGTGTAGCTTGCATGTTGATGAAAATCCTTTAACACATGAGAAGATGAAGCTATATCTACAATCACAAACACAACAACAATATTCTGCTCTGCAACAATGAATATCTTGAATGCTTTAAAATCATAAGTTTGCCAAAAGTTCATAATCATCTTCTAGTTTATAAATGAGACCCTAAACATGCTTATATATGTATTCCCACTTTAAATTTCATAATTCAAACTTAAGATGTCAGCAACGGAACCTTCTAATGGTCACATAATCGACATTCAAATTTGGGACCTACCTAAAATATGGCAGGACTAGGGCGTGAGTACCCAAGTCCTCAAGTCCTATTTTAGGGTAGTGTCAAATGTCACAATGTCCTTCAAGCCCCATTTGACATGCATTTCAAGCCATTTTCATCCAGGAGTTAAAATGAACATGCAAGATACAAAACAAGGGACCCAGGAGCTAAACTTAGGAGGTAAAAGTCCTAGGGGGACATTTTATGACATAACAACTAGTATTTTCACATAATATGGGAATGGGTTCATTATACACCACCTTTATATCCTTGAAAGTCTACTTCATCCAAAGAACTTGGGTGCAACAAGATGCTACAGTAATACACTCAGCTTCTATTGTGGATAAGTACACTGAGTCCTGCTTCTTACTAAACTAGGAGACAAATCTCTCTCCTAGGAAAAATACACTTCCACTAGTGCTTCTCTAGTCATCCACACATCATACCCAATTAGCATCAGTATAGGCACTCAAAGGAAATTTATCATCCTTCTTATACCACAAACCATAATCTAGAGTTCCCTTAAAATATTTGAATATTCTTTCTATTGCCTTCTCATGAGTTTGTTTAGGATTAGCTAGAGATTTGGAAACCAAACATACTGCATGCATAATATCAGGTCTGGATGCAATCAAGTACAATAATACTCCAATCATAGATCTATAAAGGGTTTGATCAACCTCAAGTGACTCATCAGCCTTTCTCATGTGACAACTAGTAACCATAGGAGTATTTACTAGTTTGGAATCTTCCATGCCAAATTTCTTCAACATCTATCTAACATACTTAGCTTGAGAAATAAAGATACCATCATCTAGTTGAGCAATTTGAAGCCCAAGGAAGAAAGACAAATCACCAATCATAGACATCTCAAAATCTTTCGACATCTCTTCTGCAAACCTCTTACACATATTATCATCTCCACCAAAGATGATGTCATCAACATATACAACAACTATCAAAATCTTGTCTTCCTCTACCTTAATATAAAGATTACTATCTGTAGTACCTTTCTTGAATCTTGGCTTAAGTAAGTACTTATCCAACCAAGCATACCAAGCTCTAGGAGCTTGCTTGAGTCCATACAAAGCTTTCTTGAGTCTGCAAACCATGTCTGAATCTTTTGATAGCTAGAAACCATCTAGTTGTTGAATGTAGACATCTTCCTTGAAATCACCATTCAAGAAGGCTAACTTGACATCCAACTGATAGACCTTAAAGTTCTTGTGAGCAGCAAAGGTAAGAAACATCCTGATTGCCTCCATCCTAGCTACCAAAGCAAAAGTCTCCTCAAAATCAATACCTTCAACTTGTGAATAAATATTACACACCAATCTTGCTTTGTTCCTTACAACTTCACCATCTTCATTCAGGTTGTTCTAGAACACCCACTTTGTTCCTATAACATTCTTATCAACTGGTCTGTAAACCAGTTGCCATGTCTATTTCTTTTCTATCTGATTCAATTCTTCTTCCATTGCCTTTAGCCATCCTTCATCTTTGATAGTATTAGCAAAGGTTTTTGGCTCTACCTTTGACACTAAGCACAAATTCACTTGCTCACTTGATTTTGCAAGCCTTCTCCTCTTTTGCATACCTTTGATCTTATCCCCAATGATCTGATGAGCTAAATGGTTCCTCTAGACATACTTTTCTAGTCTTAGGGGTCTTTTTTAATTCGTGTTCCTTCTCTTCTTTCTCATCTTCTTCTTCAATGTAGGAAGGTATATCGAATCCACAAACCTCTCGTTCTTGTGAGATCTGACACAAATCTTCATCTACCTTAATGTTTGTGCTTTCAATCATCTTTCCCAATCTTTTGTTGTAGCATCTATAGGTCTTCCATACCCTATCTCATAAGGGGTCTTAGTGCTATTGACCCTCAATTGTACTTTGTTAAGTAGGTAGACAACAGTGTGAACTGCTTCCTTCCAATACATGTTAGGTAAATTTGCATCTTTCAACATTGCCCTAGCCATGTCTTGCACAATCCTATTCTTCATCTCCACTACCCCATTCTATTGAGGGGTCCTAGGAGTAGATAGATGTCTCCTAATACCATGATCTTCACAAACTTTTTCAAATTAATTTTAAGTAAATTCACCTCCTCTATCAAATCTTAAGTATTTGATCTTAGCATCCATTTCATTCTTAGCTTTTTCTTTGAAAATATTTAACTTATCAAAGTATTCTAATGTTTTATGCAGGAGCATCCAGTGGTGTAAGGGCAATCTTGCATCACCCAAAAATGATTTTCTTTTCTATTGTTTTCAAATTTAGGATTTTTGGATACCCATTTTCATGAATAATGATTCAAAACCTTCAAACTTCACAAAAAGGCTAAATATGCTAAGACTTAATATTTTTAGTAACCCTATATCATAGAAGTGGTTGAGCTTGAAAATTTCCCAAAGCTTTGAAATAGTTAAATAAGCATTCATGGTAAATTTCAGTCCAGGAGCATACATAGATTTCAAGATATTAAAGATTTCATCCAAAGAAGTTTCAAACTCAAAATTGAGGGCCTTAGAAGCCCTAGAAAGGCCTAAAAGTTGCGGATCATAGAAATTTGACAAAAGCATGGTGTAGATCTCTTTGCAAGCTTTCCAACGGTATATAATAATTGAAAATCCAACAATCAGATCTAAAGTTATGGCTCTTGGAAGTTGCGCTATCCATTTTTCCAATTTTAAAATTCAAAAAATCTTCTTGGGTGGGAATAAGGATAGTGGGGCTCATTTTAGTGCTCAAAGTTGACAATGGGGAAATTGTGTATTTATAGTCTATTGTTTAGCTCTGGAAGGTAAAGTGAAAAAAGTGGTGAGTCATGAAAAGGAGGGAAAAATAGAAACCCTAGCAGATTGGAAGCTACAGAAAGCATAAGGTTCTAGAATCCTCAGGAAGGAAGTTGTAATGTGTTGTAGCCTGTTGGGAATTCATCTTATAATGTAATTGTGATCTATGTGATGTAATTTGTTTTCCATTTTAATGAAAGAACATCCTATTTTCTTTGAGCAGTCTATGTTGTTGTATGTTGTGTGATTTACTTCCCTCATCAAGTGGTATCAAAGTAAGTGTTCCTGAGTGTGTAGACATATCGTTGACCATGAGGCAGTTTGCACCAAGAGCTAAGGTTTTGGGTTTGTTGTAGAGATTAAAATACCTCCATGAAGAAACCATGGTGGGAGAAATGCTTTGACAGAAGAGGGTTTTAGAGCCCCATAGAGCCAGATCGATGCATTGCAAGAGGAGCTACCAAGAGGATTTGAGCCAAGAATAAGAGAAGAAAGTGAAGATGAAGCTAAAGAAGAAGAGTTCTCTGAGGAAGAACATGATAATGTAGGAGATCCTATGGAAGTTAGGTTATTGAGGGCCATTTCAAAGATTGGAAAGAGGCCTAGGATCAAATTTTCTACCTGTTCTGGAGATCTGAATCCGAAAGATCTTATTGATTGGATAAATGATATGGAGGAATATTTTGAATATAAAGATGTTGAGGATTTAGAATGGGTCAAGTTTACAAAGATGAAGTTGAAGGTGTTGGAATTAGGTCAGAGAACTGAGAGGGGGGATGAATCAATTGTCCACAACTTTAACCTTTTCTTCTTTTAATCTTCTTTCACAACTTACAAATAGATTAATGATGTAAACATTAAAGCATGAATTAACAACACATGAGCAGAAACAAATGAACACACATAACACCAAAAATTTTATGTGGAAACTTGGTAAAGGGAAAACCATTGTGGGTGTTAACCCACAAGATTCATACCCTATTAAAAGTACTTAAAAGAAATGGGAAGGCACTTGCCTTCGGGTACACTGCCTAGAGGTCACTACTTAAAGAGGCTCACTACCTACAATATTTTATGTTTAATACAGAAAGAATGAACTAAGAAATATCATCTTCTTCATTCCTAATTCAGTCTCATTGAAGCGCTTAACTCCTCTACTCTGCTTCCACACTTTGCTCTACTCTATGACATCTTCACTCACCTCATACACTTTGATGGCCTCACTTCACTTATTTATATATGACATCGACTTTGGAAAGATCATAAAAGTCAGCTTTAGAAATATCTTATTACAATTGTTCTTCAAGGTCAGCCTAACAAACTGTTACAATTACAAGACTTGATTTGATACAAAGTGTTACATGCGAATCCTTATAGTGTTGGCTAAACATTTTCTGGGACTTGAATCTTCTTTGATCAACACACTGTGCTCAAGAGAATTGCTCTTAGATCATCCATAATATGCTTGAAACATCTAGTCTGCCAAGACTGGGAAGAACAACAATACCAAGGAAGGAATCTTCAACAATGAGCTCAATCAATAATGCAGACCTCCAAAATAGCAGGCACATGATCCAGAGACCTCCACAAGCACGTTAAATTCAACAATAACATCTGCACTACTCCAAATCATCAGAATCACTTGCATCTTCATCTGGTACCTCAAGAGCATCGTCTGTCATGACTGTCACACTAGAAAGATTGCTTGCGGACCTCCAAACCATGAACCATTTGAGTTGAGGATACACATTGACTTCCAAAAAATGCCTCTAGATCTGCAAATCATAAGTTTTCATTGTGGAGCAATCTGGACCAATTTCCTGTCACTTTGTCTCTTCTAAACACTATAAAACCCAGTTCTACTTAGATGGCCATAGCTTCTTCAAATCTTCATGCGGACCTCTCAAATCTTAACTAGAGCTACTTCAGATAATCCTCTACACAGCCATATGGTCCACGTAGTTTGATCTTCATTCCTCTAGAAATGTAGAGCAATCTACTTCACTAATCTGCACTATTTCCCCTATTTCTTACAAAGGGATATGTTGACATCAATGACTACACATTATAGGCACATATTTGTAACAATCTCCCCCTTTGTCATTAATGGCAACATATGATTTGAAAAACTAATTCAACCATCAAGACAAGGATTTCTCCCCCTTTCTTTTATCACTTCTATAACCACTTTCTTCACTGCTTCGCCTTTCATCAGTAACTAGTTTTTCACATGACTTCTCTCCCCCTTTGACATCAATGGCAAAGGCCACATAATTGTAATCTTTTCTCCCCCTTTCTATTTCAGATTGATCTCCAAAATTTGCATATTGACTACTCCCCCTGAGTAGTTCTTCTTAACATCAATCTAGATCACAAGATATCACTATGAATTCCACCGGACTGATGCACACTAGTGCATCTTAGTTCTAAGCAGGAGTAGTAACCCCTAGCTTCCCTATGAGATACTCAAAAGTATCCTTAGGCAAAGGCTTGGTGAATATATCTGTAATCTGATCCTTTGAAGAAACAAACTCCAATTTGACTTCATTCTCACTTACCTTCTCTCTCAAGAAGTGAAACTTGATGGATATGTGCTTTGTCTTTGAATGCAACCCTAGATTCTTTCAAATGTTTATTGCACTTGAATTATCATAGAAGATTTTAATAGGCTCTTCAAACACAATTCTGATATCCTTCAACATTTGCTTCATCCACAAGACTTGAGTACAATTTCTTGCTACTGCTATATACTCTGCTTTTGTAGTAGAGAGAGATATTGCCTCCTACTTTTTTCTCAACCAAGAAACCAATCTCCTTCCTAAGAAGAATGCACCACCACTAGTACTTTTCCTGTCATCCACATCTCCTGCCCAATCAGCACCTATATATGCATGAAGAGTGAAGTCATTATCCTTTGGATACCATAAGCCATAATCAGATGTTCCATTTAGATATCTAAAAATTCTTTTGACTGCTACAACATGGGATTCCCTAGGATCAGCTTGAAATCTAGCAACAAGTCCAACTACATTCATAATGTCAGGTCTAGTCTGAGTCAAATAAAGCAATCCTCCAATCATTGATCTATACCTTTTCTGATCTTCCTTAGGTGAATCATCATCTTTACTCAACTTGCATCCAGTTACCATAGGAGTACTTACTGGTTTTGAGTCCTCCATTCCAAACTTTTTCAACAATTCTCTCACATACTTAGACTGAGATATGAAGATACCTTTATCTGACTGAGTGATTTGCAGACCTAAGAAGAAATTTATTTCACTAAACATGGACATCTCAAATTCACTTTGCATATGATGATAAAATTTCTTACACATGCTTCCATTTCCACCAAAAATGATATCATCAACAAATACCTTGATAATTAAGATGTGCTCATGATCAATCTTGAAATAAAGATTAATGCCAGTTGTGCCTTTGGTAAATCCTAGCTTTAGTAGATACTTATCTAATCTTGCATACCAGGCTCTTGGGGCTTGTTTAAGTCCATACAAAGCTTTCCTCAATCTGTAGACCATATCTTCTTGATCAGACAAATGGAATCCTTCTAGTTGCTCAATGTAGATTTCTTCCTCTAACTCTCTATTCAAGAATGTTGACTTGACATCCATCTGGTAAACTTTGAAATCTTTGAAAGCAAAAAATGCAAGAAATAATCTAACTGCTTCAATTCTTGCCACTAGAGCAAATGTTTCTTTAAAATCAATTCCATCTACTTGAGAATATCCATTGCATACCAATCTTGCTTTGTTTCTCACAACTTCACCATCTTCATTCAATTTATTCTAGAAGACCCATTTGATTCCAATTACATTTTTGTTTTCAGGTCTAGGAACAACATCCCAAGTATGATTATTTTCAATTTGGATTAATTCTTCTTCCATTGCTTCTACCCAATTTTCATCATTACAAGCTTCACTCACTATTTTTGGTTCAATCTTTGAAATCAAACAATACTCTACTTGATCTTCAGCAATTCTTCTTCTAGTTTGAACACCTTTATTCTTCTCTCCTATGATTTTATCTTCAGAATGATTCAACCTTACATACCTGGGGGTTTTTGGTGTTTCTTAAACTTCTGATTCTTGAGCTCGTTCCTCAACATTTGCACTAACTTCTTGAGTCACTAGATTTTTCGGATCAATCTAGATCTAAGTCTAGGTTTGAATTTTCTTTCCTTGACTTTGACTTTCATCTTGATCATATCAATCATATCCACAAGGCTTGGAAGGTCTTTCTTTGCTCTCATCAACCTTGACATTAGCACTTTTAACAATCTTTTTCAATCTCTTGTTGAAGCACTAGTATTCCTTGCTTTGAGTAGAGTAACCTAGAAATATTCCTTCATCACTTTTTGCATCAAACTTGCCTAGATCCTCATCTCTTTTGATATAGCATTTACTAGCAAAAATTCTAAAATATTTCATAGTAGGAGGATGAACAAACCATAGTTCATACAGTGTCTTACAAGAATTGCCTTTGATTTGCACCCAGTTAAGAGTGTAGACAACAATACTCAAAGCTTCTCTCCAATAGACTTGTTGAATATTTGCTTCCATCATCATGGTCCTAGTTGCTTCTTGAATGGTCCAGTTCTTTCTTTCCACAAACTCCATTCTGCTGAGGAGTCCTAGGAGCAGATAATTGTCTTTTTATTCCATGCTTTTCATAGAATGTATCAAACTCACCAGAGGTAAACTCTCCACCTCTGTTGAATCTCATACACTTTATCTTCACACCACTCTCATTCTCCACCATAACCTTGAACACCTTGAATTTGTCAAGAGCTTTTAATTTTTCTTTCAAGAAAGTTACCCACATCATCTGGGAGTAATCATCAATCAGCAACATAAAATATTTTTCTCCTTGCATACTTCTAATTCTAGTAGGACCACATAGATCAGTATGCAAAAGTTCCAACAGTCCACTTGAAAATTGTTCTTTAATCTTGAATGAAGTTCTATTCTATTTACCCAATTGACATTCTCTACACCTGCTATCAGTAGGTTTCACAAGTTTTGGAAGATCTCTCACAACCTGAGTAGAACTTATTTTGACAATATTATCAAAATTCACATGACACATTCTCCTATGCCATAACAACTCTGATCAATCTAAGCAATCAAACAACTTTTTCCAGTACCACTTAAATGAAAGACCTTTAGTTTGTGTACCTGATGCAATCATAGATTTAGAGCTCGCTAAGATTTTTCATTTTCCATCCTTGAATCAGAGATCATACCCTTTGTCAACCAACTGTCCAACACTGAGAAGATTATGCTTCAATCCTTCTACATACAGAACATCATTAGTGCTATTCTTACCATCAAAAGAGATGGATCCTCTGCCACAAATTCTACCAACTAAATTGTCTCCAAACTTCACAATTACACCTTTATATCTTTCCAAACTTATGAACTTAATTTTAGCACCAGTCATATGATGACAACATCCACTGTCAATCACCCATTCATGATTTTCTTCAATATGAGCAGCTAAGGCACTTTCCACATTCACATAGCTAGTAGATTCAGTAGACATCGGATCTTCTTCTTTGATGGCAATGAACACCCATTCATTTCTTGAGTTACTTCCCATATCAGATTCATCATCAGTGACACCTTCTTCATCTTCTTGGACATAGTAACATTTCTTCTAAGCTCTTGATCTGTTAGGGTTTGGTTTTGAAACCCTCTCCGAACACCTTGAGGCAAAATGACCAAATTTATTACAGGAAAAAACATTTGAAAGACAACTTTCCTTCATACTTACCAAATCCTCTTGGCAATATTTTAGCAATAAGAGATTCAAATTCTGCAGCCTTAATTTCATCATATTCAAGATCCTTCCTTGCCTTTTCAAATCTATTTGATCTTCTTGAAGATCTTTCACCTGGATCATATCTTTGTTTTCAATGAACATTGGCCTTAAATGCAGATTCAGACTTAGGAAGAGAATCACCAAACTCACTCATTTCAAATGTTGAAAGCTTACCAACCAACTGATCCCTTGTAACAGTTGTCACAGTCCCCATCTCTTTAATGGAAGCAACTTTATGCTTGTAAGCCACAGGTAAGGATCTGAGTGTTGATAACTGAGAGGGGGGGTGAATCAGTTATCTTAATTATCTAACTTTCTTTTCTTCTTTAACAATTAGTGCAATATCAAATTATATAAGCATTCATAACCATGGAAGCATAAATAAACTCAACACACATGACACAATATTTTTGACGTGAAAAACCTTATTAAGGAAAAAACCATGGGGTGATTAACCCAAGATTGTATTCTCTATTAAAAGAATAAGGTAGTACAAATGGAACTTGCCAATTAAGGTTCACTACCCAAGCACACTGTTCACAGGAGTCTCACTGCCTACAATAGTTTATAGAAGGAAACTAGGTGCTTGAACTGATGAGTAGCATCCACATATGCTGAGGTTCAGTTCCAGTTAAGCTTAATATACTGATCTACTGCACTTCATTCTTCCTCTGCCTTAGTGCTGCTGTTCTGTCACATACCGAACATGTATTTCTATTTCCACACTTCTTTCTTCTTTTCTTCGTACTTCACAACACACCACACATGCCTTCTCATCAGAATCCATCTAGTATATATATCCACACCAAGGATTTCAACATCTTTCTAGTTGGCATCTAGAATACTCAATATTTTCTCAATCTATGGTCTGTCGGCTGAATCCTTGCTTACCAAGTGATGCGTATCAAAGAGATACTTATAAAAGTCATCAATTATGTTAGCCAATCATGAATGATCTCTTAAGAAGCTTGATCACCATCAATAGCTCATCCGGATTAAGGTTTGATGCTCTGCCAGTCAGTTCTTCATCAGTCTAGTCTACCAAATAGGAACCCAACACTTAGGTGTTCATATCTTTTCACTCTTTCATCACCAGAGGCTCAATCTCTGGAATGTATTAGTCATGGTACTCCTCTTGACTTCCCCAAGTCTGTACTTTACTGAGATACTTCCTCTGAGAGATCCGGACCTGATTGTCAAACCTTGATGCATGCTCTGTTCTTGCTCACCGGACCAAAATACTCTTCAATCTAACTTTCGGTATAGACATACCATGTCCTGTAGATGTGTGGGATAGACTTTTTTGCCATCAATGACAACACTCATGAGGTCACATAGTGTCTCTTTCCAACAATCTCCCCCTTTGGCATTGATGGCAACACTTAGCAAAAAATGACTAAGTGTCATACTATACTCCTCCTTAGGTGATGCTCTGTTCTAATGTACACTTTTTTGGAGCTCCCCCTTAGCTGGATTCCACATTTTTCACTACTCTTCACTCCCCCTTTGAAATTAATGGCAAAGGGTAGAATCCGCACACCAAAATTTCCAAAAATTAGCCTATACATATCCGCATAAGTATATACACAAGTTATACTTACATATACTTAAGTATATCTACAAAGGTATTTTTTGACTGTACAACTTCTATCGCCCAACTCTACTTCATCTTGTCCAAAATTGAGATGTGACCACTCAATAGGAATGTAAAATCTTCTGCCCTCTTTAGATCTGTCAGATCACTGGTCCGGGCTGTGGTTTGAGCATCAGTTAAGGCCTCATGCATGGCCTCTAACTTAGGGATAATTATCCCTCTAAGTTCACCCATCCTACTTATTATATTCTTCCTTTCCTTTTCAAGTTTCTTTAGTTCATTTAGAAAGGCAATAGTCTGGCATTCTTGGTTTATTATGGTTGTGGTGAGAGGATCAAAATTCTGAGATATACTTGAAAGTTTTCCCTCTTGTTCTTTCACTTTCTTCTCAATATCCATTGTCACTTTAGACCAGGATAAACAAAATTTATATATTTCTCTGCCATCTTTAAGAGCATTTTATAAGCTGTTTATCCTAATACCCATATTTTTCCTATCATTTGTTATTAGCCCTTATACTTCAGAGAATCTCTTTCCCAAAAACTCCTTCCAGACTTTTTCTTTTGCTAACTTCTCTAAGGAATCAAAATGTGTGCTAACAGTATTAACAAGAGATTTGAGATTACCGAATGAAGAGGCCGAAAGATCGTTTTGGAAGGATGGCATGATCTTCTCCAATACACTGGATGCAATCTCTATCAGTTCATAGTCTTCCATGTGAGACTTCAGAAGTTTTTCTTTTGCCTTTGCTTGGACAAAGGATGCTATCTTCATTGTTTGAACAGGGGAGAGGGAATCAAAATTAAATGGTCCTTGAAGTAGTTCTGATTCATCGATCTCCATCATTTCTTTGATCAATAAATCTTTAACAGTTTCTGCAGTGTCTCTAACCAAAGATAGAGTCTTCTTTCCTTCTGTAGTCTCAGAACCGTCTCCTGGGGTCTTCTCTGTTTGATCTTGTTCTCTTCCCTTTACTTCTTCTTGATTAATTTTCTCCTCTATTCTTTCTTCTCCTTTAGATCCGGAGTCTGCTGGGGAATCTGGATGAGAGATATTTACTTCTTCATGGACTTCCTCTTCTAGAACAGAGGAATCCAGGTCCTTGGTCTTCTCCTCACCTATCTCCTTTGATTCTTCTATAATTTTCTCTATAGGATCTTCCTTTGATATGCTTAGTCCTTCGACATCAGAAGGTTCATCACTTATGTCCTTTATAATAGGAATATTGAATCTTTTGTATGCATTCCAGAGGTTGTCTTCAGCTTCATTTTCCACCTAATCAGTCTCTCTGAACATAAGCTTGTTCATTCTGGCTTTGCTCTAGAACTCATCCTTGCGATCCTTGAATATCATGTTCAGTTGTTTAGGAGTGATGGAAGGATAGAGCTGAATGGCTATCTGTTCTTAGATTTCTAGGTCTTTTGCCTTACCATTGATCTTTCTTATTTCAAGTTCCTTCTCTAAGCTTTTGGGAATTAGAGATATGATCTCAATGAATGCTTTATTATAAATGTTAAGATACCTGACTATGGCATCTTGCAAGATCTTCTGGTTAGCTTCATTATATTCATCATAAAATTCAGTCATTGGTTTCAGGTTGCCATCCACAATGACTAATTTGATGATATCATCAATGTAGAGAGTAGGCTTTTCAACAAATTCTTCTGCCTTTTCTTCCTTGCCTTGACTGGTAGAGGATTCGCCATATATTTTCTTCTTCTTCTTCATTTTCTTGACCTCCTCATCTGATTCTGTCTCTTCATCATCCTTCTGACTGATGTAAGACCTTGTGGCCTTTGTCTTAGTTCTCTTCTCTCCCTTTTCAGATGTCCTACTTCCAGTTTTGAGGCTTTTTGACTCTTAGAGGAGGCTGGTGCAGAGCTTTTGGAGGATCTAGTTCAGGAGGGGGCTTGCACCGGAGCACTTTCTTTTTCTGTTTCTTGTCTTTCTTTCTCTACCCTTTCTAACTTCTCTCTATTGGCATCAACTGCCTCCTTTGATATTCCATATCTCTTGGTGATTTCTTCTACTTCCCTTCTCACTTTCCTCTTGATCTCAGGCTGTCTAAGTTCAACATGAACTTTTACAGTCAACTCTTGGAAGGTTCCAAACCTTTCTGCCTTAGGGTCCTTAGACTGACTTAGTAGGTGTTGGATATGCAATTCTAGAATTTTATCATCCACCTCATACCCCATTGGCATAATCCAGACTGTCCTTGGCTCTACTACTTCCATTAGACATTGATCAGTGTCTACCATAAAGCACACTGTATCCTTGTACTTCTCAACCAATGATTGGGGGATTCTTTCTCTCGTTTGCATCATACTTTGGAAGTTCTTGAAGTATCCCCAGAGAGATGTATTTTGAGCCTTGGCATCACCAAGCCCATGCATGTAATCTTTGATTTGAATGGCAACAGGTCTGTCATTTTGCCATACCCAACCACTGGATCCGGGTAGCTCATTCATAAAGTAAAAGAACAAACACAGTATTAGCCCACCATACTTGAATGAGTTCTTCTTATCCTTCTTGATCTTTTGTAGGTTTTCCAATAGTTGGCTTACAAGAAGTTCACAAAGATCATAATCTGCATTCCTCCTTAACATCTGATAAACATCATAGATTACAGTTCTGGATACAGAATTCTCCCTGCTGGAGTGATATATCTTCTAGCCAATTATCATAGATGCAAACTTGATATTTGGATCAGTGATATCTTCTATAGTCATTGCTCTCTTGTCAAATTTTGATCCGGTAGCTTGACTTACAATTTGATTTTTGACTAATTTGAGAGCAAGCAGCCCACCAGATGAGTGTAATCCAGTTACCGACCTAATTGCATCCTTGGTTATCTTGAATAGCCTCATCAACCACATAAAGTTGTCAAGCATTCTTCTCAGAACATACCGGACCCAATCATCTTCAGAAAAATTGGGGAAACGAATGCAATGTCCAAAATGCTTATCCCGAATGGCCTTGTACAGAGGTTTGAGTTCAAATGATTCATCTATCAGTTCCTTGTGGTAGATATCCATCAGCTTGGATTCCTCAAATTCTTCAATGTTTGCATGTATGTAAACCCTAACATCTTCTACATGTAGAACTCCATACGGAATGCTAGAAAATACGCCTAGGTGATCAACTTCTAGGGATTTATACAGATGTTTTTTGAATTTAGGGTGTGGCCTATCAGTGATCTTCACAACATTCAGAGTAGCCATCTTTCAAAGATTCAGAGAGAGATATTCAAAAGTGGAAAATACCTTTTACATTTATAGGGTTCACGATATGAGCCGGATCGGATTGCTAGATGAATCGACTTCTGTGGTTGATCTTTGAGAGGTTTGAGGCAATTTTGTTGCAGAGCTTCTTCTCTCTTCTTCTTGAATGTAAATGAGCAAATGTTCAATGGGAGAACCCTTATATCTATGCGCAAACCCTATTTCCACATTGCAATAAATGCACAACTTAAGTCAATCTGGTTGTCTTGTTCTCCTTGTTCTGAGAAAGATCTTTTCTGAATCACTGAGATGCACTTAGAGTTATTCTTGGTGATTATTAACAATCTATCTTCCTTTCTCCAATCATTTCATCTATCCACAGCTCAAGATTCCTCAATTTTAATCATATCGGATCTAACTGTGAGAATCCCTCTTCTTACCGGATGACTGTTAAACTAGATTAATCTTGGAAGATTAACCTCTTCTAGACTTCTTGCGGATCTTCCATATCTTTACCAAGGCTTATTTAGATGTTTCTCTGAGAACCCTTTAATCTGTAACTTTCCATGTGCCAATTTCAAGCACCAATTAACTGGATGGGGAAATTTATTTTTCTTTTTGACTCCCCCTAAGCCAGAGCTCATCTTATTTAGTTTCTAGAAGGAATATTAGCACCAGATTCTGGTGCGGATCCATCCCCAACATTTTCTATACTTCTCTTTACCCAAATCTTGTTCATATCCCTTTGAATTTCATTCACATTCACTTTTCCTTTTCCTTTGTCTTGATTTTGATTATGATGCATCGGACCTCTTTTATCCTGATTCTTACTTCTGCAGAATTTGGCAATATGACCTGATTTATTGCAATTGAGCAAACAACATTTCTTTGTAGATTTGATTGATATCCTCTTGATCTGCATTGATTAGCCATATGTCCCATTCTATTGCATGCAAAGCATCTACCATTGAATGAATTGTTCATTTGCATATTTCTACATTCTTGACATTTGTGCCCATACCTTTTGTAGTTAAAACACTATCTGGAGAAGGATGAATTAGTTTGATTCATTCTTCTTCTACATTGATTTGCTTTATGACCAAAGTTATTGCAATTGTGGCAGTATCCATTAAAGGATGGATATCTTTGAGCATTTAGTTGCCTTACCAGAGGTCTTCTAGGCCTGTTCCTTGGATTTCCTAATCTAGAGTTCTTCTGACCAGATCCAGAGATTTCCCCTTTCTCATACCCCAAGCCTTGCTTGTCATCTACCCTCTTTTGGCTTTCAAGAAGAACTTCAAGTTGAGTAGATCTTATCTTGAATTTCTCTTTGTATTCATTTGTTGTTTGAAGATCCCTTTTAAGAGTGTCTATCTTATTCTCATGTTGTTCTTCATTGTCTCTAACTTCTTCAAGATCAGATTCCAGATGCCTGATTATTCTATCCATTTTATGGTAGTCTTCTAACTTCTCCTTGAGAGATTGTTTTAGATTATCTTCACTTTTTCTTTTCTCTTCAATTTCTTGGGTGAATTTCATAACTCCTAATTCCATTTCATGTCTTACCATAATGACCTATTTTGATAACTTCTCACATAACTTGGTTTTCTCATTCAAATCTTCATTAATATCATTGGCTTCATTTTGGCTTGCTAATTGTTGAAGAAGTTCCTTTCTTTTCTTCATTGAGATACTTAGTTTTTCTTTGAGTTCATTTATGAAATCATCAACTTGTTTGAATCTTTCCCTTAGGTCATTGACTTCAGAGTGAGATTGATCAAGATCATCTAGAGCAGACTGAAGTTGCTCCCTCATACCATACATATCCATTGAAATTCTGAGATCTTCCTCAAGTTGTTAGGCTCTGTCTAGAGGAACCTAAATCTGATACCAATTGTTGATAACTGAGAGGACGGGGGGGTGAATCAGTTATCTTAATTATCTGACTTTCTTTTCTTCTTTAACAATTAGTGTAATATCAAATTATATAAGCATTCATAACCATGGAAGAAAAAATAAACTCAACACACATGACACAATATTTTTGACGTGGAAAACCCTGTTAAGGAAAAAACCATGGGGTGATTAACCCAAGATTGTATTCTCTATTAAAAGAATAAGTTAGTATAAATGGCACTTACCAATTAGGGCTCACTGCCCGAGCACACTTCTCATAGGAGGCTCACTACCTAGAATAGTTTATAGAAGGAAACTAGGTGCTTGAACTGATGAGTAGCATCCACATATGCTAAGGTTTAGTTCCGATTAAGCTTAATATATTGATCTACTGCACTTCATTCTTCCTCTGCCTTAGTGCTGTTGTTCTGTCACATACCAGACCTGTATTTCTATTTCCACACTTCTCTCTTCTTTTCTTCGCACTTCACAACACACCACACACCCCTTCTCATCAGAATCCATTTGGTATATATATCTGCACCAAGGATTTCAACATCTTTCTAGTTGGCATCCAGAATACTCAATATTTTCTCAATCTATGGTCTATCAGCTGAATCCTTGCTTACCATGTGATGCGTATCAAAGAGATACTTATAGAAGTCATCAATTATGTCAGCCAATCATGAATGATCTCTTAAGAAGCTTGATCACCATCAATATCTCATCCAGATTAAGGTCTGATGCTTTGCCGGTGAGTTCTTCCTTAGTCTACTCTACCAAATAGGAACTCAACACTTAGGTGTTCATATCTTTTCACTCTTTCATCACCAGAGGCTTAATCTCTGGAATGTATCATTCATGGTACTCCTCTTGACTTCCCCAAGTCCATACTTCACTAAGATACTTCCTCTGAGAGATCTGGACCTGATTGTCAGACCTTGATGCATGCTCTGTTCTTGCTCACCGGACCAAAATACTCTTCAATCTTACTTCCGGTATAGACATACCATGTCCTGTGGATGTGTGGGATGGACTTTGTTGCCATCAATGACAACACTCATGAGGTCACATAGTGTCTCTTGCCAACACTGAGCACTTTGGCAACAATCTTTGATTCTTCCAATATTCCACCAACACTCCTCATACCGGTCACTAGTTCATTCACCTTCTGCATGTAGGAAGTAATGTTTTCATCTTCACTCATTATCAACCTTTCGTATTTACCCTCTAGCCTCTGTATCCTAGCACATTTGACATATTTATCACCTTCATACAAAGTTTCCAACTTTTTCCAGATTTCATGAGTAGTTTTCAATTCTAGGACATTTGTCATTTCTGTATCAGTCAGGGCACTCAACAATGCTTCTTTAGCTTGAATATTGTATTCATCTTCCTTTAGTTTGTCTATAGTTGAAGGGCCATTCTTTGGAATCTTATATTCATCCTTAGTTATCAACCAAAAGGCATCACCCATACATTATAGATGACACTGTATGCAATCCTTCCAAAGGGAGTAATTTGTTCCATCAAATCTTGAACTTTCCTTCTTGTAAGTTGACATCTTTGATCTCCTCAAGCAATCAAGCTTCTTTTAGAGGAATCAGCTCTGATACCAATTGTTGGAATCAGGTCAAACAACTAAGAGGGGGGGTGAATCAGTTGTCCACAACATTAACCTTTTCTGTTTTTAATCTTCTTTCACAACTTACAAATAGATTAATGATGTAAACATTAAAGCATGAATTAACAACACATGAGTAGTAAAAAATGAACACATAACACCAAAAGTTTTACGTGGAAACCCGGTTAAGGGAAAACCATGGTGGGTGTTAACCCACAAGATTCGTACCATGTTAAAAGTACTTAAAAGAAATGGGAAGGCACTTGCCTTCGGGTGCACTGCCTAGAGCTCACTACTCAAAGAGGCTCACTGCCTACAAGAGGCTCACTACTTACAAGATTTTATGTTTAATATAGAAAGAATGAACTGAGAAATAACATCTTCTTCATGCTTGGTTCAGTCCCATTGAAGCACTTAACTCCTCTACTCTACTCCCACACTCTGCTCTGCTCTACCACATCTTCACTCACCTCATACCCTTTGATGGTGTCACTTCACTTATTTATAAATGACATTGATTTTGGAAAGATCATCAAAGTTGGCTTTACAAACATCTTATTACAATTGTTCTTCAAGGTTGGCCTAACAAACTGTTACAATTACAAGACTTGATTTGATACAAACTATTACATGCAAATCCTTATAGTGTTGGCCAAACATTTTTTGAGACTTGAATCATCTTTGATCAACACACTATGCTCTAGCAAATTGCTCTTAGATCATCTGCAACATGCTTGAAACATCCGATTGGCCAAGACTGGGAAGAACAGTAATACCAAGGAAGAAATTTTTAGCAACAAGCTTAGTCTTTAATGCGGAGCTCCAACATAGTAGGAACACAATCTAGAGACCTCCACAAGCACATTGAATTCAACAATAACATCCGCACTACTCCAAATCATCAGAATCAATTGCATCTTCATCCGGTACCTCAAGAACACTGTTTGTCATGACTGTCACACTAGAAAGATTGCTTGTGGACCTCCAAACCATGAACCATTTGAGTTGAGTATACAAACTGACTTCCCAAACATGCCTCTAGATCTGCAAATCATAAGTTTTCATTGTGGAGCAATCCAAACCAATTTCCTATCACTCTGTCTCTTTTGAACACTACAAAACCTGGTTCTACTCAGATGGCCATAACTTCTTCAAATCTTCATGAGAACCTCTCAAATCTTAATTGGAGCCACTTCAAGCAATCCTCTACACAACCATATGGTCCGTGTACTTTGATCTTCATTCCTCTGGAAATGCAGAGCAATCTACTTCACTGATCTACACTATTTCCCTTATTTCTGACAAAGGGATATGTTGGCATCAATGACAACACATCATAGGCACATATTTGCAATACAAGGGCCATGTCAGTATTTTGTGGAGGGAGGTCCAGTTGGAGAGAAATAGAAGAGGAAAAGGAAATATTACAAAATTGGATCAGATGGTGGATAAACTGAAGAAGTAGTTCATTCCTATGGACTATGAGTTCAAGTTATTGCAGAAGCTGCAAGGATTGAAGCAAGGTAACAAGTCTGTCAAGGAGTATACAGAAGAGTTTCATAAGATTACTATTAGGATAGGCCATGCAGAGGCCAACAAGGAGAAGGTAGCTTGTTACATTAATGGGTTGAGGCCAAGTATTCAAGAGGAGATAATCCTAGTCAGAATGACCACCATAGAGGATGCATACTAGTTTTCCTTGAAGGTGGAAGAGAAGTTGAATAAAAGATTCAAAAGAAGAAAAAGAGGAAGAGGTCAAGGTGGAAGGACTGGTGGAAGATCCTATGGAGATAGAAATGAAGATCAAAAGAAAAGTGAAGAAGCTGGTACTAGTCAAAATCAAAGAGGAGATAATGGCTACTGCCCTCGTGACCAAAATAGTGTTGAGAAAAGAGGGAGAGGAAGAGGCAAACCTAGGTAAGGACCTGGAAGAGGAGGTTTTAGAGGAACCTATTTCCAATGTGGAGAAGAAGGACATTGAGCATACAAGTGTCTGGAACATCAAGGAAGAACAAATAGAAGACCTAAAGGTAGTGCATAAGTTACACATGTAGATGAAGATGCACAATCTGAGCATTCTGAAGATACTGAAAGGGGAGAAATCCAGTTGTTAGAAGAACCTTGTTGAATGAGGAGAAATAACTAGATAAGAGGAAGAGTTTATTCCACACAAGGTGCAAGTGTGAAGGCAAGTCTTGTGATATTATTATTGATAGTGGGAGTACTGACAATCTTATTTTAGAGGAGATGGTTAACAAGTTGAAGCTGACAACAAGGCATCCACATCCATATCAGATTGCATGGTTGAAGCACCATAGAGCTTTGGTCAATGAGTAGTGTTTAGTAAAGTTCAAGATTGGAGACTACCATGATGAGGTGCTTTGTGACATTATACCAATGGATGCATGTCATATGCTATTGGGAAGGCCATGGTAGTATGATAGGTGTGTTGTCCATGATGGCCGTGCAAACAACTATTCCCTAACAAAGAATGGATTTCATCATAAGTTGAAGTCCTTAAAGGAGGTGGAAGAAAAGGTATGTAGTACTACCAGAATTTGCTTGGTTTATGGTAGGAAATTTTTCAAATGGTATGAAGCACGAGCATCATTTCTTTGCATTGATTCCCAAGATCAACCAAGAGAAGTGTGAAGATGTACTAGCAAAAGTTGTAGATCTGTTGGAAGAATTTCAGGACATTATCTCTGATAATGTACCAGATGATTTACCACTGGTCAAGAAGATAAGTCACCAGATGGATTTGATACCAGGAACTAGTTTGCCAAATAAGGCTTCCCATAGAATGACTCCTATAGAGAATTAAGAGATGAACAAACAAGTTCACGAGTTGTTAAGGACTGATAAGAGAGAGCCTAAATCTATATGTAGCACCTGTAGTACTGGCACCAAAGAAATATGGGGAGTGGAGAATGTGTACAAATTCTCAAGACATCAACAAAATTACAGTCAAGTACATATTTCCTTTGTCAAGGATGGATGATACTATGGATTACTTGAGTGGAGCCAAGTACTTCACAAAGATTGATCTAAAGAGTGGATATCACCAAATCTGAATTAGAAAATGAGATGAATGGAAGACAATCTTCAAGACTAAGGAGGGAATATACAAATGGTTAGTCATGTCATTTGGGCTAACCAATGCACTGAGTACATTTATGCGGCTCATGAATGAGGTGCTAAAATTTTTTTGGGTAGATTTGTCATTGTTTAATTATATCATATTTTGATTTTTAGTAAGACTTTGGAGTAGTACCTAATGCATGTTCAAAAAGGTTTTGAGAAGCTGAGGGGAGAAAATTTGTTGATTAATATGAAGAAATGTAGTTTTGTGAAGGAGTCGGTGTGCCTAGGATTTGTTATCTCAGCTGATGGTCTTAAAATGGAGCCAGAGAAGGTGAGGGCTATCATTGAATGGCCTCCTCCAAGGAGAACTATAGAGGTACAATCTTTACATGGTTTGGCAAATTTTTATAGAAAATTTATTAGAAATTTCAGTAGCAATTGTGCACCCCTAATGAAAACAATGAGAGGGGATAGAAAAGAGTTTAAATGGACTATAGGAGAAGCCAAGAGTTTTGGTACATTGAAGTAGAAAGTCACAGAGTAATCTATTTTGGCACTTCTAGATTTCAACAAGGTATTTTAGGTAGATTGTTATGCTACTAATAGTGCTATAGGAGTTGTTTTGAGTCAAGAAGGTAAGCCCATTGCCTATTTCAGTGAGAAGCTTAATGATGTAATGAAAAATTATTATGTTTATGATAAAGAGTTTTATGCCATAGTTCAAGCTTTGAATAAATGGAGAAATTATTTTTGTTGAAAGAGTTTGTTTTATATACTGATCATTAGGTTTTGTAGTATCTTAATAGTCAAGGAAAGTTAAATCAAAGGCACTTAAAATGGGTTGAGTTTTTGCAGAGTTATATTTTTTTTAAGCAAAGGAGTATGAAATCCAATAGAGTTGTAGATGCCTTGAGAAGAAGGCAAACTTTGTTGACATAGATGAAGATAGAGGTTGTTGGATTCAATGAACTCAAGAATTTGTACCTTGAAGATCTACACTTTGCAGAGGCTTAGAAGGCATGTTTGGAGCCTGTTACCCTAGATAGGAACAGATGGTTGGATTACATAATCTAAGATAATATGTTGTTCAGAGGAAGCCAATTGTGCATTCTGAGGAGGTCCATGAGAGAGAATCTAATTAAGGAGATGCATAGTGGAGGGTTGGTAGGATACTTTAGTTGAGATAAGACCATTGCTCTTGTTAGTGAGAATTATTATTAGCCATAGTTGCACCAATTTGTGAGTAAATTTGTGCAAAGTTGTAGAGTATGCAAGATCACCAAAGGAGTGACTCAAAATATTGGGCTATATCAGCCATTACCTATACCAGAGGGACCATGGGAGGATATCAGCATGGACTTTGTTCTTGGTTTACCAAGGACACAGAGAGGACAAGATTCAATATTTGTGGTGGTTGATAGATTTTCAAAGATGGTGCATTTTATTCCATGTCAGTAAACTAGTGATGTTGTTCACATTGCAAACTTGTTTTTTAGAGAGGTGGTTAGACTACATGGTCTACCAAGGAGTATAGTTTCAGATAGAGATACCAAGTTTGTTGGGTATTTCTGGAGCTCCTTATGGAAGAAGTTGAAGACTGAGTTGAAGTTCAGTTCTGCACATCATCCGCAAACTGATGGATAGACAGAGTTAGTAAATCAAAGTTTGGGCAACCTACTGATATGCTTAGTGGGAGATAAGCCCAAGGGATGGGATTTGATTCTACCACCAACAAAATTTTCTTACAATAATTATGTCAATAGGAGTAATGGTAAATCCCCATTCTAAATTGTATATAGAAGTAGTCAAAGAAATGCTTCTGAGTTGAGAAAGATAGATAGATCAGAGAAGAGTAGTGTTGAGGCTGAAGACTTTGCAAAACACCTGAAGAGCTTGCATGAAGTGGTGTGACAACAAATTGATAAAATGAATTCTCAGTACAAGGCTAAGGCAGATTAGAAACAAAGTTTTAAGGAATTCAACATTGGAGAAGAAGTTATGGTTTACCTGAGGAAAGAAAGATTTTCTGTTGGTACATATAATAAGTTGAAGATGAAGCAATTTGGACCTTGCAGGATCCTGAAGAAGCAAGATTCAAGAAATGCATATGAGGTAGAGCTACTGAGTGGAATCAACATTTCCCATGTGTTCAACATTGTTGATTTAATATAGTATCATGAAGGTGGCATAGAGGATGGACCAACAGAAGAACAATGGAATATCTTAGCACCTACTTCAAAGGAGAAGATAGAAGAAATCCTAGATAGTCATGTGGGAAGAAGTACAGGAACAAGCAATATAAATAATATCTAGTTAAGTGGAGAGGAAGGCCTATTGAAGATTCTTCCTAGTTGTCTAAGACAAAGGTTGACTGTTTGGGTTTGTCCCAAACACCTGAGATGTGACAAGGTCACCTCTCAAACTACCCTAGGTGTCTGATGCAAGATCATCCAGTGGTGTAAGGGAAATCTTGCATCACTCAAAAAAAATATTTTCTTTTCTATTTCTTTCAAATTTGGGATTTTTGGATACCATTTTCTTGAATAATGATTCAAAACCTTCAAAGTTCTCAAAAAGGCTAAAGATACCAGGACATACTATTTTTAGTAACCCTATATTAGAGAAGTAGTTGAACCTAAAATTTTTCCCAAAGCTTCAAAATAGTCAAATAAGTATTCATGATAAATTTCAGCTCAGGAGCATGCACAGATTTCAAGATATTAAAGATTTCATCTAATTAAGTTTCAAACTCAAAATTAGGGCCTTAGAAGCCCTGAAAAGGGTTAAAAGTTGTGGATCTTATAGATCTAACAAAAGCATGGTGTAGATCTCTTCACAAGCTTTCCAATGGTATATAATAATTAAAAATCCAACAATCGGCTATAAAGTTATGGCTCCCAGAAGTTGTGTTATATAGTTTTCCAATTTTAAAATTTGAAAATTCTTCTTGGGCAGGAACAAGGATAGTGGGGCTCATTTTGGCACTCAAAGCCGACACTAGGGAGAATGTGTATTTATATCCTATCTTTTAGCTCTGGAAGGTAGTGGATGTAAAGTGAGAAAAGTGGTGAGTCATGAAAAGGAGGGAAAAATAGAAACCCTAGCAGATTGGAAGCTACAAAAAGCATAAGATTCTAGAATCCTAAGGAAGGAAGATGTAATGTGTTGCAACCTATTGGGAATTCATCTTATAATTTAATTCTAATCTATGTGATGTAATTTGTTTTCTAGGATAATGAAATAATATCCTATTTTCTGTGAGCAGTCTGTGTTGATGTGTGTTGTGTGATTTACTTCCCTCGTCAATTTTTCTCTTAAAAATGTAACCCAAATCATTCAAGAGTAATCATCAATAAGAAACATGAAATACCTTTCACCTTGTTGACTCTTTGTCCTTGTTGGTCTACATAGGTTAGTTGAATCAGCTCTAATGACATTGTAGAAAAACACTCCTTGGTATTGAAACTTTGTCTTTGTATTCTTTCCCATTTGACATTCCTTGCATAATGTGTTTGTGGGCTTGGTTATCTTAGGCATATCTCTCACCACATCAGTAGAGATGATCTTCACCATATTACCAAAGTTGATGTGTCCCATCTACTTGTGCCACAACCAACACTCACTAGATTGATCTAATAAATAGGTTATTCCATTTACCTGCTTTAGGTGATAGATATCTCCATATATCCTAGTACCTTCTGTAACTAATCTTCTAGACCATGCCTTCCTGATCTCAAAAAATTTGGCATGAAATGTAAGATTGTATCCTTTGCTGCACATTTGACTAACACTGAGGAGATTGTGCTTCAGCCCTTTGACATAGAGGACATCCTTAGTCTTCTTCTTTCCATAAATAGTTATAAGACCCTTTCCACAAATTCGTGCTAACTTAGATGCACCACCAAACCTGACAGCTCCACCATTCCGCTTCTTAAGGTTGATGAACTTCCCCTTGTCACCAATCATGTGGTTAAAGAAACAACTATCAATAACCCAAGCATTTGCTTCTTCTCTTGAATGAAAAAAAGTACACACAACCATAGACTTTTAATTATTTTTGTCAGCCAGCAAGGTACCAAACATCTTACATTTTCCAATATCACTCTCTTTGTCACCAACTTTAAAGGCCATGAAAAGTGTTTTATCATCCTCATCTTCTGAAGAATAGTTCTTCTCCATGGAATAAAGACTTCTTTTGAACTTCACTCTTTTGTTTCTATCCCTTAATTCTTTAAAAGGACATTTAGAGACAAAATGACCAATTCTCCCACAATTGAAGCACTTGAAAGGTAACTTACCTCTGTATTTTCCAATGCCCTTCTTCAATTTTCCCACAAAATTTTCCTCTACCTCATCAAGGTCATCATCTTGATCATCTATTTCATCTTCTATCTTATTGACTTTGAATGATGCTTCTTTCATTGAAGCATCTTTGTCAAACTTTCTCATTTCAAGGGTTGTGAAAGCACCAAACAATTCATCTACTAAATAGTTATCTATGTCCTTAGATTCCTCAATAACATATACCTTATGATTGTAAAATTTAGGGAGAGATCTCAGAACCTTCATCACAATCTCATCTTCTTTCACTTCTCCACTGAGACCTCTAATGTCATTAAATACTTCATCCACCAAGAGCATATAACTAGCAATGTCTTCTATTAAAAAGCACAAGACAACTGAGAGGGGGGGTGAATCAGTTGTAACCAAAACTTCAAAACCATTAACACATCAACCACTTAATCACTGTTATTGTATTTTAACCATAAAAAAGCATGAAATCAGAAACCTAAACACATTCACACATGAGACACATGAGACACCATATTTTTACATGGAAAACCCAATAAGGGAAAAACCACAGTGAGTGTTAGCTCACAATATAATATGTAATAACAATAACAAAAATTATAGGCTTACTTCCTAGAATGCTCACTACGAAAGAAGAGGCTCACTGCCAATGGGGTGGCTCACTGTCATTGGGTGGCTCACTACCAGACTTGGTGAACTGAGATAGTAGCATTTACACTATGCTAAGGTTCAGTTCCATTGAATCACAATGAATATCCTCTGCTCTGCTCTACTATTTGACTTCACAATTATATTTTCATTTTTGCATCCATCACACTAATTCATGACTTCATTTCATGTTTTTATACAATTCATCAACCTTGGAATTAGCATCAAGATTGGCATTACAAACATCAACCATTGGAGCAATCTCCAAGGTCGGTAAACATACATACATTAGAATAGGTTTGGACCTAAACAAATTTATGAAGGAAAAGAATGAATGCAGACCAAGACATGCCTTAGCTAGGACTCGAATGCAATCTTCCATGCAACAACATGCTATCACAAACTCCAAAGCATAATCGCAAGTAGTGAAAACAACCAAGTTGGCTAAAACTGGTGTTAACACTAAGACCTTTAAGAACAAGCTTCATGCATGATCTGGATTACACTTTATAGACCAATCAAAAGGCAAGAACATGATCTAGAGACATCCACAAGCACATTAAAATCACCAAGAACATCTGCACAACCTTTAAACACTTTATCCATAAGATTCTTCAAACCAAAGCACTTAAACATTACTATCGACCACTGTCATAGAGGAAAGATCGCTTGTGGAACACCAAATCATGAACCATTTGAACTGAAGGCACATATCATCATTACAAACCCAATTCCAAAACCATAGACTATAAAACTTAAATATGGATAAATGCGGAGCAAAATACATTCTCCCTGTCACCACTAAATGCACAAAAATAGTTTTTACTCTGATGAACAAAACTCACTCAAATCTTCACACCAGAGGCTCAAACTTGAAACATAGCATCTACAGACATTTATTAACATAACTTCCAATCTACAGACAAAGATATTCAGTATACAAAATATGCAAAACAAAACACTACATTGTACTTCTGCAAGCCAGGAAACTCTGCAACACACTATTTCCACTAGGAGAGCAAATTTTCTCAAAAGCACCTGGAAACTCAGTATCAAGAACACTTTCTCATTATCTTCAACACTTATGTAAGCCAATACAAAGAAAATAACTTAATACAAGTAAGCATTAAAACAAGAGCACAGTTGGCACTAATGACAACACAGATATGTTGACATCAATGACAACACCGGTAAGCACATACTTGCAACAATCTCCCCCCTTGTCATTGATGGAAACATTGATGTGAAAAACTGTAAGAACCATCAAGACAAGATTTTACATTGATTACTTTCTCCCCCTTTCTCTTTACACATTTGATCTCTTTCTCCCCCTAATTTTTTCACATGATTTCTCTCCCCCTTTAACATCAATGGCAAAGAGCATCACTTCTCTTCCTCTACACATACTTGCAAACTACTGCTCTGATCAAACTAGATTTACTCTATTAGCAATATTGTAATACTTCCTTCTCTTTATTAGGAACTCATATCAGCAACATCTACCTGCTCCCCCTAAGAGGCAGTCTTTAAAACATCAATCCATATCAAAGAATAAGACTTTGGGTACCACTGGACTGATGCACTTCCTATGCAACTTTGTTTAGAGTAGGAGGGGTAATAACCCCTAACTTTTCTCTGAGATACTCAAAAGTATCCTTAGGCAGAGGCTTGGTGAAAATATCTACAATATGATCCTTGGTAGATACATATTCTATCTTCACTTCGTTCTCTATTACATTTTGTCTCAAAAAGTGGTACCTTATTGATATATGCTTTGTTCTTGAGTGCATCACTGGGTTCTTTGAAATATTTATAGCACTTGTATTGTCACAGAAGATTCAAATTGGTTCTCCATACACAACTCTTATGTCCTTCAATGTTTGCTTCATCCAAAGCACTTGAGTGCAACAACATGTTGTAGCAATATATTCTACTTTTGTAGTAGACAAAGAAATTGATTCTTGCTTCTTGCTCAGCCATGAAACCAATCTATTACCCAAGAGGAAAGCACCTCCACTTGTACTCTTTCTTTCATCAACATCTCCAGCCCAATCTACATCTGTATAATCACTAAGAGTGAAATTAGTATCTTTGGGATACTACAATCCATAGTCTAAAGTGCCTTTTAAAATACCTCATGATCCTCTTGAATGCCATCATGTGTGACTCTTTGGGATCTTCTTGAAATCTTACCACAAGATAGACTGCATGCATTATGTCAGGTCTAGTATGGGTTAGATAAAGTAGTCCTCCAATCATAGATCTATACTTTTTCTGATTAGTCTTAGGTGATTCATCATTCTTGCTTAGCTTACAACTAGTTACCATAGGAGTACATATTGGCTTAGAATCCTCCATTTCAAACTTTTTAAAAAATTCTTTTTTCTGGTTGAGTAATCTATAGTCCTAAGAAGAAATTCATTTCAACAAACATAGACATCTCAAACTCCTTTTATGTTTCCTCTACAAATTTATTACACATACCTTCTAGTGGTACCTCTTTAGGTTTTAGGGTTTTAAGTCTAAAATATTCAAATGTATACCTTAATAAAATCCTTTTACCCTATTTTTTTTCTAGGTCATGTGGTCCTTTTCACTTTATGTTATATTCCCTCGTTGACTGCTTGTCCTAGCTATCTGGTCACTTAAGTTGTATCTTAAGGCCTTTTAAATCATTCGAGGATCGACCCCCTTTGGCTAGTGTTACTACTCAGCCTGTTGTAGCATAAAAGTTTAAGTCTTAAGTCTTTATGGGGCCTGGGAGTGCCATGCAGCCACTTATCGTAGTGTCGCGGCACTTTTATGATGACATCATTGTCCCCCTGCGCAACCGCGATAAGGCGCTAGTTGTCAAATAGATGTTGCTTACAACCATTTAATCGAGCATCTCAAAAAGATGAATCATATGCTGCTAGGTGTCAAAATAAAAGGAGATATGCAAGAAGGCCTAAATCCAACGATTGTGCGAGCACGCGAGAGGATCCTGTCAAAGAGAATATCCATTGCGCGACTAAGATAGGGTGACACGTGGCCTGATCTTGACTAAGGAAGTGTAGAGAAAGTGAAGAGAGGACACATGGAGGGATTAGTGCAAGCATGTAGAGGTTAAGTTTGTGGGCCATCTCTGGCTACGATGTTGCAAAATGGTGCCACATGTCCAAGTCAGAAGGAAGGAAAAGGCAGAGGAGGGAGACTGTCTTGTTAGCACAATTTCATTGGTGGAAGACTTTTCAATGATGCTGATGTGGATTCTTAGGGCTGACAGTCATTTCAAAGAGTCGATCTAGTGAAGGACAAGCCTAAATCGATGACTAAGTTTAAAATTTGGAGCAGTTGTTTGTCAACATAATTCCTACTCTCCTCCATACTGAAGTAAATAGGGCCTACTACACAACTATGAAGGAAACATCAAATCTTCTCATCTAATTGAGGTAAAGGCTACATAACTAGTAGATTTTCAGGGATCTTAGCAAGAATAGGAGTGTTCCAACTACAAAATTTATTAAGGATCTGATTGTATCATGAAAAATCTGTAAGCATGTGATCTTTTCATTTAGGAAACCTGTCAGAAGGTAGAGGGCCAGTAGCTTGTTTGCTCCTTTAAAAAGAAATCCATGGCCATTCTACAGGGCATTGTAAGATTGTCAGGTCTTTTCTTTTTGACCTTGAATACAAGGTGTTCATGTCTTGGAGGGCATTTTCTTGTTGCAGGATTAGTTTTTTGTCTAGGTGTAGAGGTATTCTTTGTTTTGTGAATGATAAATTCCTATATGATAATCTTCTATTCAGATTGAGTTAAATGACAAACACTTCATGTGTGTGTTGTTTATGACTGTCTCCTTCGATGTTATTATTTTTCTTTCGAAGAAGGTTATCAAGGATTTTTGAGTTCTTCAATGTGCATGTGCTACATTGTATGTCTAGTTTCTTGCATCTACTCAAGGAGTAGATTAATTTTGCTCCAGATTAGATATAGTGAAAGTGGGTAATGTTAAAGGCTTTGTAAAGTATGGTCATAGATAATACTTTTTCTTGGACATATTGTTGTTAGGAAGTAGTATTTTGTATTGAGTCCTCTAGATATGAAGCTTTGTTGTTATAAGGAAACATTTACGTTTATAGGTTTGGCTCTGTTGCACTGGTGAAGCACTAGTCTAGGGATTTTCTTGTCTAAGGGGTCTAGGAAAGTCCCACAACTTCAATCATAAATCATTTCAAATTTTCAAATTTTATATTTTAGGAGTAGGGTTAGGACCTTGCATGCTCTCAATCTTAACCAGTGTAAAGAGCCAAAGAACATTGCCAATTTGGGTTTATCTTACAAATCTTGGTGCATACATGAGAGCATTCTACCTGATATTGAAAAGCTAAATCTTTTTGTTGTGGATGAGGGATATCCCTAGGTGCAGCAGAACCTGAAGTGTAGGGGAGGCACGTGTAAATAACCTCCTGTCTTTGTTGGCCAAATATGTCATTGAACTTGAGCATAGGAAGTGGCAAACCCTTAGAGTTTGATGTAGGTTTATTTTGGAACCAACAGAACTGGTGACTCTGCTGGGGATGATTGTCAAATTTTATTGTGGAGTCTCTAAATACTAGTGCTGGCCTATGTCATGGGTGTGTAAAGTTAGCATATGAATATTGTTTTATTATTCCTATTGGAGGGTGGTGACTCTGCTTACTATTATTGTGGCATAATCAAAGAAAAGCTATGTGGTGCTCTATTGGTGTGGTGAATCCAGAAAGTGAAGGTGCCTTCTTGATGGTTTGTCCTCTTTGAAGGAGGCTTCTTTGTTAATTGAACCTATTTGAACCAACAACATATTTCCAAGTACTCCATCTTTTCATTCAAAATGATTAAAATAGAACAACAATCCTGATCTTGCTCTAAAAAAAGGCCATTTTTTATTGAAAAATATAAAGCCATGAATTTCAATGGAATTAGTGGTTACCCAAATTCTATCCCCCATAAAATTAGGAAGTGTTTGCCAAAGTATAGTGGACAAAATTCTGAATCAGCAAACAAACATCTGCAAAATTTTTGTGATTTAATAGAAGATTATGAGATTGAGGCTGAAGATATGGTAATAAAACTCTTTGTTTAGTCTTTAAAGGATGATGCTAGGGTCTAGTTTTCAGACTTACCTAAGTGTTCATTTTCTTCATGGTTAGATTTAGAAGGTGCATTCCTAGAACAGTTTGGTGAAAGAACTAATGTGGCTTCATTTATCATACAATTCATGAATATTCGAAAGGAGGATGATGAACTGGTTCTAGCCTTTAATTTAAGGTTTGCTAAGTTGCTCAATTACATTCCTGAGTATATGAGACCTAATGATGCATTATGCTTGATAATTTATCTAGCCACCTTTGATGAAGAAATGAGTTATCTGTTAAGAGATAAGGAACCTGCCACACTTCACCAGGCTTATAAATTTTCTATGGATATTGAAAATAATCAAAAATATGGAATGCCAGTAAGGTTCATGATTGTAAGTTTTAAAAAGGATACATTTCAAGGTACTGAGTGTGGTCATGATTTGATGCATGAAGAAGCTCCTGTAAAAAATATGGGCACATCCTGCAATGATGGGGAAAAAGATTCCATTCAACCTCTGAAAGAGAAATATGCAGACGCAGAATGCCTTTCAGATGATGAAATAAAAGATGTATATGAGGATGCATCCTACAACAATAGGCATATCTCAGCTAATCATGAATATCTATATGAGGTGGATATGCAAAGCTTCACTCTGAATACAAAGGATAATCACTTAAGGAGTGGAAAGGAGTGTGAATATTTAGATCCATGCTTTTCAAATGATGAAATATATCTAAAGGTTGAATATGAGTGCATCCTTGAGGATGATGCCCTCCTCTACAATGCAGAGGTTGAAATGTTTGATTGTCAATGCATTGGAGAAGAGGGAAAATAGGATCATTATTTAGATGTGAACGAACTACTTGCAGATGTTCATGTTTGTGGGGATAGTATTGGTTGTATGGGTAACTATGAAGCTATTGATGGTAGGATATATTCTAAGTTCTTTGTACCTTCTCTTGAATCATTCCAGGTGGATTTTGATGATAATATGGCTGAGCACGATGATGATGGATACTTGAGATTATTTGAGTATGAAATGTTGCTTGTGCCTGAATATTGCTTGTTTAGCATAGAGGAGCTCTCATTGTTTGAAAAGAGGCAAAATTTAGATGAGGATTCAGTTGTTTCATATGAGCATGTCACTTTTCCAAATAAAACTAATGACTCATATAATGAAGATAGTCTACAGCTGTGGGTAGCAAAACCAAATTAGTTCTACTATAGATTTGTTGAAGGAAAAAAGGATAGCAACACAATCAGTAGTAAGGCATAATGTTGCAAGCAACTCAGAGTTTTCAAGCTTCACTTAAAGAAATTAGAAGAAAGTAGGGTATTTGATAGGGAAGTATTGGTTCTTCTATTTTGGTGGCCCTGGGCCACCAAGTAAATTTGAAAATGTAGTTTATGTTGCAGATTGGTGTGGTAACTCTATTGCCCAATGGATAAGGCACCTGGTCTACATCCCAAAAGTCTGAAGTTCTCACCATGCCTACAAGAGGCATGCGTCCCCAACTAGAGCCACTGGTGGTACCCCTTTAGGGTTTAGGGTTTTAAGTCTAAAATATTCAAATGTATGCCCTAATAAAATCCTTTTACCCTATTTTTTCCTAGGTCATGCGGTCATTTTCACTTTATGTTATATTCCCTTGTTGACCACTTGTCCTAGGTATCTGGTCACTTAAGTTGTGTCTTAAGGCCTTTTAAATCATTTGATGACTAGCCCCCTTTACCTAGGGTTACCGCTCATAGCCCATCACAGTGTAAAAGTTTAAGTCTTAAGTCTTTATGGGGCCCGAGAGTTCCATGTGGTTGCTTATCGCAGTGTCATGGTGCTTTTATGATGATGTCATTGTCCCCCTGTACAACAACGATAAGGCACCAGCTGTCAAATAGATGTGGCTTACATCCATTTAATCGAGGATCTCAAAATGATGAATCATATGCTTCCAGGTGTTAAAATAAAGTGAGATCTATAGGAAGGCCTAAATCCAATGGTCACACGAGTGCACGAGAGGATCCTATCAGAGAGAATATCTACTGCATGGCTATGACAGGGTGACACATGGCCTGATCTTGACTAAGGAAGTGTAGAGCAAGTGAAGAGAGGATTTTTTGAGGGTTTAGCACAAGCGTGTAGAGCCTAAAGGTTGTGGGCCATCTCTGGTTGCGATGCTATGAGATGGCACCATGTGTCTAAGTTGGAAGGAAGGAAGGAAAAGTCAGAGGAGGGAGACTGTCCTATTAGCGCAATTTCATTGGTGGAAGATTTTTCAATGATGTCAATGTGGATTCTCAAGGCTGATGGTCATTTTAAAGCATTAATCTAGTGAAGGAGATGCCCAAATCAATGGTTGAGTTTAAAATTTGGAGTGGCTATCTATCAGCGTAATTCTCGCTCTCCTCCATGTTGAAGTAAATAGGGCCTACTACACGGCTATGAAGGAAACATCAAATATTCTCATCTAATCGATGTAAAGGCTACATAACTAGTGGATTTTCAAGGATTTCAGCAAGAATATGACTGTTCCAACTACAAAATTTATTATGGATCTGATTGTATCATGAAAAATCTGTAAGGATGTGATCTTTTCATTTAGGAAACTTGTCAAAAGGTAGATGGCCGGTAGCTTGTTTTCTCCTTTAAAAGGAATCCATGGCCATTCTATAGGGCATTGTAAGTTTGTCAGGTCTTTTCTTTTTGACCCTGAATACAAGGTGTTCACATCTTGGAGGGTATTTTCTTGTTGCAGGCTCGGTCTTTTGTCTAGGTACAGAGGTATTCTCTATTTTCTGAATGATAAATTCTTGTATGAAAATCTTCTATTCAAATTGAGTTAAATGAGAAACACTTCATGTGTGTGTTGTTTATGACTATCTCCTTCCATGTTATTATTTTTCTTTTAAACAAGGTTATCAAGGATTTTTGGGTTCTTCAATGTGCATGTGCTACATTGTATGTCTAGTTTCTTGCATCTACTCAAGGAGTAGATTAAATTTTCTCTAGATCAGATATAGGGAAAAGTGTGTAATGTCAAAGGATTTGTAAAGTATGGTAATAGATAATACTTTTTCTTGGACATATTACTATTAGGCAGTAGTATTTTGTATTGAGTCCTTTGGATATGAAGCTTTGTTGTCATAAGGAAACATTTACATTTATAGATTTCACTCTATGGTGAAGCATTGGTCTGGGGATTTGCTTGTCTAAGGGGTCTATAAAAGTCCCACAAATTCAATCATAAATCATTTCAAATTTTCAAACTTTTAGATTTTAGGAGTTGGTTTAGGACCTTGCATGCTCTCAAGCTTAACTAATGTAAAGAGCCCAAGAACATTCACAATCCGGGTTTATCTTACAAATCTTGGTGCATACATGAGAGAATTTTACCTGATATTGAAAAGATAAATATTTTTGTTATGGATGAGGGATACCCCCTAGGTACAGCAGAACCTGAAGTGCAGGGGAGGCACGTGTAAACAACCTCTCATCTTTGTTGGCTGAATCTATCACTAATCTTGAGCATAGGAAGTGGTAAACCCTTAGAGTTTAATGACTACTGATTTGGGACCCAACAACTTCATTGCCTCCAAAGATAATATCATCAACAAAGACCACAACAATCAGAATTTGATCATTATTAATTTTGAGGTAAAGATTACTGTCTACAATACCTTTACTGAATCCTAATTGCAGTAAATACTTGTCCATCCTATCATACCAGGCTCTAGGAGCCTTCTTGAGTTCATACAGGGCCTCCAATCTGAATACCATGTCACCTTGGTCTGATGACTAAAATGTTGGATTTAAGGCATACAACTGAGAGGGGGGGTGAATCAGTTGTATAAAACTTATTGTTCTTTCAAACACTTGATTCTTCGTTGTTAGTTAATAGCATATCAATTAATCATCCATGAAAGCATAATACATAAACACAAGAGCAGATAAACATCAACACATTGAACACCAAGATTTTGACGTGGAAAACCTGGTTAAGGGAAAAACCATGGGGTGATTAACCCAAGGATTATTCTCTATTAGAAGAATAAAAAAAAGAATGGCACTTGCCAATTAGGGCTCACTGCCCGAGCACACTGCTCACAAGAGGCCCACTGCCTACTAAGAGACACACTGTCTACAAAGTGATAAGAATCACAATCTTGAACTGGAGAATGACATCTCTACTATGTCCGGATCAGTTCCTTTTAAGCCCAAAAACTTTTGCTCTGGCTTTCGCACTTCTCTTCCCTATGCCACACTCATCCACACAATCCACACTCTGAAATGAACTCACAAACCATTATTTATACAAGACATCGACTTAGGAATAAACATCTAAGTCGGCAAACAACCATAAGATTATCCGCAAGATGAATAACACATCCGGTTGGCCACCACAAGAACATTCGCAGGATGAACAACTCATCCGGTCGGCTAAACAGAGCAAGAACTTCATCCGGAAGAATAACTTCAATTCCGGGCTCTACTATCAATGCGGATCAACAACACAACCTCAACATGATCCAGAAAACTTCACAAGCTTGCCTGAATGACCGGATACATCCGCACGTCCTTTACTTGCTGGAATCTCTTGTCTTCCTCATCCGGAACTTCAAGAACGCAGTCTGTCGCCACTGTAGAAGGTACTTCCGGACCTTCAAATCATACATTATCAATGCAGATCAACAACACAACCTCAACATGATCCAAGAGCCTTCACAAGCCTGCCTGAATGACCAGGTACGTCCGCATTTCCTTTACTTACTGAAATCTCTTATCCTCCTTATCTGGAACTTCAAGAACACAGTCTGTCGCCACTGTCATAATGTAAGAGGTACTTCCGGACCTCCAAATCATACACAGCTCAAGATGGCACATCACAAGGACATCCCAAACACTCTTTCCAATCCACAGATTAGGATTGTACAATTCCAGACCTCACCGGACCTTTCTGTGATCCTCTGTCACCTCTAAGCATTTGTCGGAACCGGTTCCACACAGACATCCATAACTTCTTCAGGTCTTCATGCGGACCTCTGAAAACTTGACTGAAGCATCTCAAGACTCATATCTGCAAACCCTTTAATCCGCATCCTCCGGTTCTCAACCTATCCAATATATTTGCCTTCTTCTCATCACTATTCTTCACTGATCCTGACTGAGGCTAATTTTCTCAATATCCTCAACACACAGCTCATCCAATCCTTCTTGTCAATGTAATATGAGTATGTTGACATCAATGACAACACTGGTTCACCTCATACTTGCAACAATCTCCCCCTTTGTCATTGATGGCAACATATGATGTGAAAAACCATCAAGACAAGAACTTCTCCTTTCTGTCACAGCTCCCCCTATCAACAACAACTTTTCACATGTCTTCTCTTCCTTTACTGCTCCCCCTTTGATCATTAACCACTTGTTTTTCACATGTCTTCTCTCCCCCTTTGACATCAATGGCAAAGGGCTCATACTTGCAATTCTAATACATCAGAATCATACCAGCTGCTCCCCCTTAGTAGCAGCTCCCCATCATCAATCCGGATCACAAGATATGACTGTGATATCCACCGGACTGATGCACATCAGTGCATCCTAGTTCATCACCGGAGGGGCCATGACCCCTAACTTCTCCCGGAGATATTCAAAAGAGTCCTTGGGAAGAGGTTTTGTAAAGATATCTGCAATCTGATCCTTGGAGGGAACATACTCCAATCTGACTTCTTCCTTGTTTACTTGTTCTCTCAAAAAGTGAAACTTGATAGATATGTGCTTAGTCTTAGAATGCAATACCGGATTCTTAGAAATATTAATTGCACTTGAATTATCACAGAAAATTGTGATAGGCTCCTCATATTCAACTTTAATGTCTCTTAGCATCTGCTTCATCCATAAAATTTGAGTGCAACTACCTGCTGCTGCAATGTATTCTGCTTCAGTTGTAGACAGAGATATTGCATCTTATTTCTTGCTTAACCAAGAAACCAATCTCTTCCCCAAAAAGAATGCTCCACCACTAGTGCTCTTCCGGTCATCCACATCTCCTGCCCAATCTACATCTGTGTAAGCATGAAGAGAGAAATCCGGATCTCTAGGGTACCATAGACCATACTCAACTGTTCCTTTCAAGTACCTAAAAATTCTTTTGATTGCCATAACATGAGATTCTCTAGGATCAGCCTGGAATCTTGCCACAAGACCAACAGCCTGCATTATATCTGGTCTAGTTTGAGTGAGATACAACAATCCACCAATCATTGATCTATACTTTGTCTGATCTGCCTTTGGAGAATCATCATCTTTGCTTAACTTACATCTGGTTGCCATAGGAGTGTTCATAGGCTTTGAGTCTTCCATACCAAATTTCCTTAACAATTCTTTCACATATTTGGTCTGAGAAATGAAGATCCCTTCTTTTGTTTAAGTAATTTGTAGACCCAAGAAGAAATTCATTTCACCAAGCATAGACATTTCAAACTCACTTTTCATCTGATTTGCAAAAGTTTTGCACATACTATCTCTTCCTCCAAAAATGATATCATCCACAAACACTTCAACAATCAAAATGTTTTCATGATCAATTTTGAAATATAAGTTACTGTCAGCAGTACCTTTGTTGAATCCAATCTGCACAAGATGCTTATCCAACCTTTCATACCAAGCTCTTGGGGCTTGCTTCAATCCATACAAAGCTTTCTTCAACTTGCAGACCATATCATCATTATCAGACAATTGAAATCCATCCGGTTGTTCAATGTAGACTTCTTCTTCCAGATCACCATTTAGGAAGGCAGACTTGACATCCATCTGATATACCTTGAAGTCTTTGAAGGCAGCATATGCAAGAAGTAATCTAACTGCTTCAATTCTTGCCACCGGAGCAAAAGTCTCTTCAAAGTCAATTCCTTCTATTTGAGAGTACCCTTTGCAGACCAATATAGCTTTGTTTCTGATTACTTCACCAGCTTCATTTAGTTTGTTCTGAAAGACCCACTTGGTTCCAATTACATTCCTGTCTCTAGGTCTGGGAACAAGATCCCAAGTATGATTTTTCTCAATTTGCATCAATTCATCTTCCATTGCTTTGGTCCAGTTTTCATCATTGCAGGCTTCATTTATTGTTTTAGGTTCAATCTTTGAAATCAGACAACATTCATCCTGATTTTGAGCAACATTCCTTCTAGTTTGTACACCTTTGCTTCTGTCACCTATGATCTGATCTTCAGAGTGGTTCAGTCTTACATACCTTGGAATTTTGGGAGTATCCTGCACTGCTGCTTCTTGATCAGGCTCATTCAAACCTATCTCTTCTTCCTGATTTACCGGATCAGGCTGACTCTGTCTCACCGGAGAGGATTGAGTTCCTTGAACACTGTCTTGGTCATCTTCATCAAACTCATAAAATCTTGAAGGCTTCTCAATTCCTTCATCAACTTTTACATTGGTGCTTTCTATCATCTTCCTCAATCTCTTATTGTAACACCGGTATGCTTTGCTTTGAGTGGAGTAACCCAAGAAAATTCCTTCATCACTTCTAGCATCAAACTTTCCTAGATCTTCATCTCTTTTAATATAACACTTGCTACCAAATACTCTGAAATATTTCACAGTAGGAGTGATCCCAAACTAGAGTTCATAGGGGGTCTTACCGGTGTTGTTTATAATTTGAACTCGATTGAGAGTGTAGACTTCAGTGCTGATAGCTTCTTTCCAAAACATCTGAGGAACATTTGCTTGCAACATCATTGTCCTGGTGGCTTCCTGGATGGTCCGGTTCTTTCTTTCAACTACTCCATTCTGCTGTGGAGTCCTAGGAGCTGACAACTGTCTCCTTATACCCTACTTCTCACAAAAGTCAATGAACTCACCAAATGTAAATTCACCACCTCTATCAGACCTTAGACACTTTAGTTTTAATCCAGTTTGATTCTCTACCATAGCTTTGAAGATTTTGAACTTCTCAAATGCTTCTGATTTTTCTTTTAGAAAGGTAACCCACATCATCCGGGAATGATCATCAATTAACAACATGAAATATCTATCACCTTGCAGACTCTTGATTCTTGTCAGACCACAGAGATCAGTATGTACTAATTCCAACAATCCGATAGAAGACTGATCTTTGCTTTTGTAAGAGACTCTGCTTTGTTTACCTAACTGACATTCTTTGCACACACTATTTGTAGGTTTCATCAATTTTGGAAGATCTCTTACAGCCTGAGTATTGCTTATCTTGATGATGTTATCAAAATTTACATGACACATTCTTCTATGCCATAACCAAATCTGATCAATTTGAACAAACAAACAACTTTTATTTGAACCAACCAGATGAAAGATATTACCTTTTGTCTGAGTACCGGATGCAATTTCAGTTCCGAAACTTGTAAAGATTCTGCATTTTCCATTCTTGAACTGGAGATCATAGCCTTTGTCCACTAACTGACCAACACTGAGAAGATTGTGCTTCAATCCTTCAACATATAGTACATTACCTCTTTTGCTCTTTCCATCAAAGGAAATAGTTCCCCTGCCTCTGATTCTACCAGCAGAATTGTCATCAAACTTTACCATTCCTCCTTCATACCTTTCCAAATTCAAGAACTTATTCTTGTCACCAGTCATATGGTGAGAACATCCACTGTCAATAACCCAATCATCCTTTTCTTCCACTTGAGCAGCCAAAGCTTTTTCAACAACTTTGTGATTGACAGATTCAGAGAGTATTGAATCTTCTTCCTTGATGGCAATAAACACCCACTCATTTCCGGATTTGCTTCCTAGTTCTGATTCATCATCTGTTACTCCTTCATTGTCATCTTCTTCATGAACATAATAGCAATTCTTTTGAAACCTTTGTCTGTTAGTATTAGACCTTGCAGATCTTTCCGGACATCTTGAAGCAAAATGACCAATCTTATTGCAGTTGAAACACTTAAATGGTAGTTTTCCTTCATACTTACCGGATCCTCTTGGCAGTCTCTTTGCAATGAGGGCTTCAAGTTGAGCTGTTTCTGCTTCTTCTTCTTCCATGTCTCTTCTTGCTTGATCATACCATGACATTTTCCTTGATGAGTTTTCTCCCGGATCAAATCTCTGTTTGCCTTTCACATAGGCACTGGCTTTGAACGCAGATTCAGTTTTGGGAGGATCATCTCCAAACTCGGTCATTTCAAATGCAGCTAGTTTGCCAGCCAGTTGTTCTCTTGTGACAGTTGTGTGGGCTCTGAATTCATCAATGGCAGCAACCTTGATTTTGTAGGCAGCAGGAAGGGATCTTAGGATTTTGCAGACAATCTCATTTTCATCTAGAGTTCCACCAGCATTTCTAATTCCACATACCAGCTCATTCACTCTTGGCATAAAGGTAGTGATGTTTTCATCATCTCTCATTTTCAATCTTTCAAATTTCCCTTTCAGACTTTGCAACCTTGCACTTTTGACAAACTCATCTCCTTCATACAGAAGTTCCAGTTTAGTCAGGATCTCATATGCAGTTGGTAGGTCAATAACATTCGAGAGATCTGAGTCATTCAATGCGCTTAGAAGAGCTTCCTTGGTCCGCAGATTGTTTTCAGCTTCTGTGATTTCATTCAGAGTTGTCGGACCACCTTGTGGAGGTACATAAGGTTTTGAAACCATAGCCAAGTATGCTTTTCCCATACATTCCAAGTGACACTTCATGCGACCTTTCCAGAGAGTGAAGTTGGTTCCATCGAACTTCGGACTATCCTTTTTGTATGACGACATCCTGGATCTCCTCAAGCGGTTAAGCTCCTTTCAGAGGAACTTAGCTCTGATACCAATTGTTGGATTTAAGGAATACAACTGAGAGGGGGGGTCAATCAGTTGTATAAAACTTATTGTTCTTTCAAACACTTGATTCTTCGTTGTTAGTTAACAGCATATCAATTAATCATCCATGAAAGCATAATACATAAACACAAGAGCAGATAAACATCAACACATTGAACACCAAGATTTTGACGTGGAAAACTCGGTTAAGGGAAAAACCACGGGGTGATTAACCCAAGGATTATTCTCTGTTAGAAGAATAAAAAAAAGAATGGCACTTGCCAATTAGGGCTCACTGCCCGAGCACACTGCTCACAAGAGGCCCACTGCCTACTAAGAGACACACTGTCTACAAAGTGATAAGAATCACAATCTTGAACTGGAGAATGACATCTCTACTATGTCCAGATCAGTTCCTTTTAAGCCCAAAAACTTCTGCTCTGCCTTTCACACTTCTCTTCCCTATGCCACACTCATCCACACAATCCACACTCTGAAATGAACTCACAAACCGTTATTTATACAAGACATCGACTTAGGAACAAACATCTAAGTCGGCAAACAACCATAAGATTATCCGCAAGATGAATAACACATCCGGTCGGCCACCACAAGAACATTCGCAGGATGAACAACTCATCCGGTCGGCTAAACATAGCAAGAACTTCATCCGGAAGAATAACTTCAATTCCGGGCTCTACTATCAATGCGGATCAACAACACAACCTCAACACGATCCAGAAAACTTCACAAGCCTGCCTGAATGACCGGATACATCCGCACATCCTTTACTTGCTGGAATCTCTTGTCTTCCTCATCCGAAACTTCAAGAACGCAGTCTGTCGCCACTGTAGAAGGTACTTCTGGACCTTCAAATCATACATTATCAATGCGGACCAACAACACAACCTCAACATGATCTAAGAGCCTTCACAAGCCTGTCTGAATGACCAGGTACATCCACATTTCCTTTACTTACTGAAATCTCTTATCCTCCTTATCCGGAACTTCGAGAACACAGTCTGTCGCCACTGTCATAATGCAAGAGGTACTTCCGGACCTCCAAATCATACACAGCTTGAGATGGCACATCACAAGGACATCCCAAACACTCTTTCCAATCCGCAGATTAGGATTGTACAATTCCGGACCTCACCGGACCTTTCTGTGATCCTCTGTCACCTCTAAGCATTTGCCGGAACTGGTTCCACACAGACAGCCATAACTTCTTCAGGTCTTCATGCGGACCTCTGAAAACTTGACTGAAGCATCTCAAGACTCATATCTGCAAACCCTTTAATCCGCATCCTCCGGTTCTCAACCTATCCAATATATTTGCCTTCTTCTCATCACTGTTCTTCACTGATCCTGACTGAGGCTAATTTTCTCAATATCCTCAACACACAGCTCATCCAATCCTTCTTGTCAATGTAATATGAGTATGTTGACATCAATGACAACACTGGTTCACCTCATACTTGCAACATAAAATCCTTCCAGTTGTTCAATATAGACCTATTCTTCCAGCTCTCCATTCAATAATGCAGACTTCACATCCATTTGATACACCTTAAAATCTTTGTGAGCTGCAAATGCCACAAAAATTCTTATTGCCTCAATCCTTGCCACAGGAGCAAAAGTCTCTTCAAAGTCCATACCTTCAACGTGTGAGGCCGATTATTTTACCTTCCATATTTTGATCATTATGCTATTTAGTAGATGACATTATCAGACCTTAGTGATTATGTTTCATTATGTAGACTTGATTTTTATCCACTGTTTATGTTAGGACATTGATTTGACATATGTGATTCGATTTGATCATAGTGATGTTGATTGTGTGATTCAACTTATGAGTTCATATTTGATGATGTGTTGTGATGAGATTCTAGTGATTATGTGATATGGACTAATTGACATATGTTTGGATAGTGCAGTTAATTTGGATTTATGTATTGATGGATATTGTTGTATTTGTTTGCATGAATTTAATTTCCAGTTGCTTCAGCTATGACTTTTCCTGACAGGACTAACACTTGATCGAGATGTGCAAGTTTTACATTCCCTAGCCAGGGGAAATCGGAGGTAGGATTCACACTATGTTATCCCCTGTAAAACTAATCCATTCCCAAGAGGGATAAGGATCACGTTTGAATTTGAATGATGAATTATTGTGCTTGATTTAATTTTATTTATTTTAGCCTTAGTACCCTTTTTTATTTAAAATTGATTAATAATAAGTGTTGTACAATTTTATTTGATTTATGCCACTTGGTATTTATATACATATTTTTAGGCCATTTAAATGTGGATTTTCAACACCTTCATGAACCCTAGGGTCCCAAAAGTTACCCTAGGTGGTCAACCATGAGTCTAGGGTCAACTTGGACTACCTAACCCTAGTTTTGACTCACCTTAGGTCACCCTAAACCATGGTTGAGTAAAAGTGACGAATTTAGAAAAGAGGGAAGATGGGGGATGGGCCTTGCCTTGGGAAGGACTCATCTCCCATCCCAAAGTTTTGGGAATCATTCCCAAGGAAGACTTGGGAGGTCTCCAAGAGTCCTCCCAAAATCCCAAGTGAGTGGGAGCACCACTCAAGACTCTTGTCTTCTTGGAGGTGTGAGTGGGAATTCAACTCACCCTTTGTCCCCCTCCCACTTGTGTGGAAGCACAAGTGGAGGAGGTGGAGATGGGGGTGGAATGAGAGGATGACACTTGTCATCCTCATACCCTCTCACTCTTGCAAGTGGCTTTGGAGGAGGGAGGAGATGGTGACAAATGTCACCTTCTCATTCCCTCAAGGCCAAGTTGATGGCCTATAATAGCTCCTCTTGTAGAGGAGTGGGGGTTCTTATTCTTCTTTTGGTTCTTCTCTTTTCTAGTTCTATTCCTTGCAATTTTTGGGAGTTCTTGCAAATTTCAGTTTCTTTTCTAGTTTGGAGGAGTTTGGAGAAATTCTAGAAGTTGGAAGGCTTGGGAAGGCTTGGAGATCTTCACCAAACTACTTCGATTAAAGGGGCTTGTAAGGTAGGCCTCTTAACTTGTTATCTCAACTTTGCTTGTATAATGTGTTGTGGTTTAGTTTGTGGATGTTTTGTTGTTTTGCATTGTGATGTTGGGATGGGTGTTATGGTGAGAGCACCTCCAATGGAGGTAATGCTCAACTTGTATGGGTAGGGGAAAGGAACATCCTTGAGGGCACTCCCACAGTTGTATTTGTGCCTTGAGGGCTTTTATTTGTGGAGGAGAATGTTGAATGGCAAGAGTGCCATGGAGATTTTATGTGATATTTGTGGAGGTTGGTGTTATGGACATTTTTGGCTTGAGGGCATGGGTTGTGATTTATTGGATGGCAAGAGTGCCATGGAGTATTTGTGATTTGGAGGATGGTGGTGTTTTGGTGATTTTGGCTTGAGGCCATGTGTTGAGATTTTTATCATTTGGGAGCCCTTTTAAGTTGAGGGGTCTATTCCCTACCCTCACCAAACTCATTTTTTTATGAGTTAAGTTATGTGTAAAACCTATGGGGATGTTTTGTTTTTGTGTTATTGTGATTGTTTTTGTTGTGGAATGAAACCATATGTGAAATCCCTACCTCCCTAGCTCGAGGGTGACCCACTTGCGGGTCTATGGTAGGGAGGAGAGCTTTTCCTTTCGTAGTGGCTAGTCTTGTTGTTCTTGTTGATGTGTTTGTTGCAGGTTGTTAAGAAAAGAGATGAAGCTTGTATAGGAGCTCAAGTTGGTGTTCATATAGTCTCTTGTGTTGGCTGTTTTGATGCCATGGCTACTTTGGCCTTATTGTAAAATCTGTTATTATCCCTGCCTTGGGAGTTGGTTGTTGCAAATGTTGCTATGAGAACCTCTCTTTCAGTTTATCATAAAGTTGTTAAATTCCTCATTGTGAAGGAGTCCTTGTGTTGAGAAATGCATGTGTAAATAAATGTAATTAAGCTTTTGACATTGTTCTTTCAAAAAAAAATATATGCATGGGTGGATTTATTCTCTGTCATTTGTTTGTTTGTAAAAGAAATTTATATGTGGAAATATTGCTGAATAGAAGTTTGTTTCATACCATGAAAGATAGAGCAATGTATGCTACATTTCTGTAATTAATCCTTGCAAAAGAAACATAAACATGTGAAAGTTATAGAGGAAATTTTAGTGAATGCAAGAAAAAAAAAAGGAAGAGAGAACCTAGATTTATTATTGTTCGTGTTTGAAAGTTTTCCTTTGCATTAGCTGTTGTTGGAAGAAAAAGAAACTAGGAAAGTGTTTTTTTTTCCTTTAAATGGTCTGTAATTATTTTATTTAAAAGTGTATTTATATATCTGAGTAAATACATAAAACATACATGATTAAACTTGATAGAGAAATGTTATTTTCTTTTAGTTATTCCTCTGTTTTCAGATTGATGAAAAAGGGTTGTGATATATATATATATATATATATGCAAATATACAAGTACATATATATATCATAGGTCTGAGTTTTCTTAATTTTTATACAAAAAAAATACACAAATATATATATATATAGTGTTGTGGGTGGCGGCGTCGCCCATAGCAGCGCTATGCAAACAAGGGTGTGGGGGAGGAGGCTTAGCCTCCACCCACACTCGTGGGTGTGGATGGAAGCTAAGCCTCCTCCCCCACCCCCATGACCCCCTTACCCCGCAGTCTGATCCCCCCTGTAACCCCTTCTACCTATGCGCAACACCACCTCCGAACTTCCACCACCTCTCCGACCCCCTCCCCAATTCCCGACCACCGCTCACCTCCTCCCCCCTACGCCTGTGAATTTCCCCAACCACTTTAGCCGTTAAACCCCACCACCCTCCTCACGGCCTCCACTCCTCTACCCCCCTACGCGGCCAGTACCACCGCACACTTCTCCCTTCGCCATTGCCCCTCCTCACCACCGACTGCGTCGTCCACACCTCCGCCCCACCTCAACATCTCACCTCACCACCACCACCACCGCTCTTTCTCTCCCTCTTTGACCCCTATTCTCCAACACCAGCAACAACAAAAAAAGGGGTAAATACTGTGTGATTCTAAGTGCATACACAAAAAAAAAGGGGGGGGGGGGGGGATGAAGTCTCCCTTGTGCTCACCTCCGTGAGTCCTCCAATGGTTGCCTCCAAACCGTAGCCTGCAAAAGAAAGAGACAAACTAATTTAGAAAATAAAAATGAGAGAAGAAGTAGGAAAGAAAACAAGAATTAGGGCATAAGAGGATAATAAAAGAAAATAGGTTTAGGGCAACTTATCTTCGAGAACTATTTTGTTAATGTGATTAATTTTTTTTTTAGTTTTAAATTTTATAATTTACTTGAGAAGGATAGGTGAGGATGAGGGTTTTAAACTTAAATTTTATTCTATTGTTTTTCTTCCTCTTGTTTCAATTTATCACTTGGGGAGCTTTATTCTTTTTATTTTATTATTAATTTTAATACCAATGTATGCATGGGATTAAATGCTACTATCTGATTTTGTTAATTTGTGTTTTAAAATTATTAGAGGAGAGAAATTTAGGGCAACCTTGTATTTTGAAGACAATATTAAAATTATTAGGGCTTTCCTCATTTGTTTGTGAGGATATTTTTATTTGAGAGGTTTTATTTTCCCTTTTATTTTAAATTTTGCCATTTTACCTTATTTTCATTTCACCTTAGGAATTTTTCTTTAATTAACCTTGTTTTAATGTTCAATAGGGTTTACATTTTAATTATTGCCTTGGGAATTTATTTGAATTTGGGAATTATTTATTTCATTGGGGAGGAATTTTCTTTTTACCATTTAGAATATTGAGCTATTTATCATTAATTTTTACGTCATTAATTATAATCGAATCTATTAATATTATTTTTATGGGGAGGGTTATTTGAACCCTCCTTCCTCATCCATTAATTTCGAGTGAGATATTAAATATAATGCCAAATTATATTTAATAACGAACTCAGTTTTCGGTTGGAGATAACCGACGTCTGGTCGATTTAGGTTAATTTTATCATTTTATTTTATATCGTTGATATCATTCTAAGTTTATTTAATATTTATTTAATCATTTATTTTATTAGTTTTTTTTTTATTGGTGATTTATTTAAAATTGTTCTTAGGTTTTATTTAAATTTTACTTATAAAGTTTATTTTCTTATTGATGAATTATTTTAAAATTTTATTATTGGCATTTATCGAAAACGTGATATGCTGCCAAAATTTTCCTAGAATTTTAGGGTTGAATTTACGCTAATTCATTATGTTATTTTCCATCTTTTCACCTTCAACCGTGCGCCATCATGACATCATATAACTTCACCTTTCGATCTGAGTAGTTAGGGATCGATGCCGGCAAATTCATCTTCACCTAGGAAACTTAGGTGTACAAATGGAATCAACCTAACCCTAGAAGTGACACACTTCATGTCACTTACCACTAGACGGCCTTCACCAACACGGTTACGTCAACATGTCTACACCGTTGCATATAGCCACCAAGCACGCAAATGTGTGCGAGGGGGTTTTTAGGGTTAGGGAGAAAAAAATTTCACAGCCCGTGTCGTGACCACATGGCGAATGTGGTCGTGACATGGGCGTTTGTGCGTCGCATCCGTGTGGGAGATGCGGGTGTGACACAATGTGAGAATATCCTTTACACACTAGTCTTGGTTTGTTTCTTATAACTTCTACATTTTCATTAATCTTATTTTTGAAAACCCATTTAGTTCCAATCACATTCTTATCAACAAGTCTAGGAACTAGTTCCCAAGTTTGATTCTTCTCTATTTGCATCATCTCTTCTTCCATGGCTTTTACCCAACTTTCATCTTGACAAGCTTCATTCACAGTTTTAGGTTCAATCTGTGAAAGCAAACAGTAGTTCACTTGCTCCTTTGTAGCTCTTTTCCTTCTCAATACCCCTTTGCTTTTATCACCAATTATCTGATCTTCTGGATGATTAATCCTTACCTACCTAGGAGTCTTAACAACACTTTTTGGAGCTTTTTCTTCTTCAACCTGACTGTCCTTTTGTTCCACCTTTTCTTCATTGACTATAATAGCAGGTTCATCTGATTCATTGTCACTCAGATATGATGTTATTTCCATGTCTTCATCAACTCTCACATTAGCACTCTCAATAACCTTTCTCAATCTCTTAGTGTAGCACTGGTAGGCCTTACTTTTAGTAGACTATCCAAGGAAATTTCCTTCATCACACCTAGCATCAAACTTGCCTAACTCTTCATCTCTTCTGATATAACATTTGCTTCTAAAAACTTTGAAATATTTCACTTTAGGAGCTCTTCCATACCACAATTCATAAGGATTTTTAGTACCATTACCTTTGACTTAGACTCTATTTTGAATGTAGACAGCAGTATGTATAGCTTCTCTCTAATACACTTCCAGTAGGTTAGCCTCCATCTTCATTGACCTAGCAACCTCTTGAACTATCCTATTCTTTCTTTCAACAACTTTGTTCTGTTGGGGAGTTCTAGGAGCAGACAACTACCTTTTTATCCCTTATTCTTCATAGAAGATATTGAATTAAATTGATGTAAACTCACCTCCTCTATCAAACCTTAAACATTTGATCCTCAATTCTAACTCATTTTCAACCATTTCCTTGAAAACTTTGAACTTGTCTAGGGCTTCTAATTTATCCCTTAGAAAAGTGACCCATGTCATTCTAGAATAATCATCAATAAGCAACATAAAGTATCTATCTCCTTGCAGACTTCTTGTTCTTGTAGGACCACACAAATTAGTATGCACTGTTGATAACTGAGAGGGGGGGGTGAATCAGTTATCCTAATTATTTCTTCTTTTGAACTTTCTTATTAATCAATGCAGCATTGAATCAAACAAACAAACATTACCATGAAATGAAAAACACATGACACAGTTTTTTTGACGTGGAAACCCTGTTAAGGGAGAAAACCACGGGGTGATTAACCCAAAGATTATTCTCTGTTAGAAGAATAAGGAATTACAAAATGGCACTTGCCAATTAGGGCTCACTGCCCGAGCACACTGCTTACAAAGAGGCCCACTGCCTACAAGGAGACACACTGTCTACAAAGTGATAAGAATCATAGTCTTGAATTGATTGGAAGCATCTATATATGCTGGAGTTCAGTTCCGATTAGGCTCAGTATACTGATCTGTTGCACTTCATCTTTCCTCTGTTCTTTATTCTGCTATCCTTTCACATACCGGATCTTTCTTACTACTTCTGCTCTGTTCTGCACTTATTCGCATACACCATCACACGATTACACACTTCTCAACTAAATCCATCCTCTATATATATCCGCACAAGTAATTTCATCACCTTTCTAGTCGGCATCCGGAACAGTCTAGTTTCTTACAAACTCTGTTCTGTCAGCTGAATCCTTGCTCACCAAGCAATGCGGATCAAGCATATACTTGTAGATATCATTAATCATGTCGGCCAAACATGATTCATGCCTTCACAACCTTTACCATCAACAGTAACACATCCGGGAAATAGTCTGATACTCTGTCAGTCAGTTCTTCCTTTGCTCTCACTGTCTCTCAGGAATCCGGTACTCAACTATTCATATCTTTTTCTTTGTTCATCACCGGAGGCGAAATCCTTGGAATATACTACTCAAGGTAGTCCTCTTGACTTCCCCAAATCCGCACTACACCAAGACACTTCCTCTGAGAGATCTGGACCAATCTGTCAGACCTTGCCACATGCTCTGTTCTTGTTCACCGGACCACAACAATCTTCATTCTTACTTCCGGTAGAGACACACCATAACTTGCGGATATGTGGGATGACCTTTGTTGCCATCAATGACAACAACCATGAATCCATATAGTGTCTCTTGCCAACAATCTCCCCCTTTGGCATTGATGGCAACACTTAGTGAAAAATGACTAAGTGTTTATACTACGCTCCCCCTTGGTTGATGCTCTATATACAATTTCTGGAACTCCCCCTTAGTTGGATTCCTCATTTTTCACTGCTCCTCACTCCCCCTTTGACATCAATGGCAAAGAGTAGGGTCCGTACACCAAAATTTCAAAAATTTTCTATACATAGCCACATATTTACATACTCACATATACTGAAGAATGTCTGCAAAAGATGTCTTCAGTTGGATCAGTTCTGTAGCCCAACTTTGCTTCATTCTATCCAAAATTGAAATGTGACCACTCAACAAAAATGCAAATGCATCTGCCCTTTTTAGATCTTTCGGATCACTTGTCTGGGCTGTGATTTGAGCTTCTGCTATGGCCTCATGCATGGCCTCTAGCTTAGGGACAATTAACCCCGTGAGCTCACTCAACCTGCTTATTCTATTTTTCCTTTCCTTCTCCAATTTCTTGATTTCACTCAAGACTGCAATAGTCTGACATTCTTGATTTGTTATAGAGGAAGAAAGAGGATCAAAACTTTGAGACAAGCTTAGTAGTGTGTCCTCTTGCGCTTTTATTTTCTTCTCAATGTCCACTATTACCTTGGACCAGGAGATACAAAATTTGTATATTTCACCGCCATCCTTAAGAGCATTTTCTAAGCTCTTTATCCCAATGTTCATGTTTCTCCTATCATTAATGATCAAACCCTGAACCTCGGAGAACCTTTTATCCAAAAACTCCTTCCGGACCTTTTCTTCAGCTGATTTTTCTAAAGATTCAAAATGTGTATTAACACTGCTGACTAAGGTTTTGAGATTATCGGAAGAGGAGGCTGCCAGATCTATCTGGACCGATGGCATAATCTTCTCAAGCACTCCGGAAGCAGCCTCTATCAACTCACAGTCTTCCATATGAGACTTTAGGAGCTTTTCATTTGCCTTGGCATTTGCAAATGAGGCTATCTTCATTATCTGCACTGGAGAGAGGGAATCAAAGTTGAATGGGCCTTGTAGTAGCTCTGGTTCATCGATCTCTATTGTTTCTTTGCTCAAAAATTGTTGAATAGTTTGTGCAGTGTCTCTTGCCGGAGACAGATGTTTCTTTTCTTCTGCAGTCTTGGAACTATCCTTTGGGATTTTCTCTCCTTCCACATTCTTACCACTATCAGTCATGGTCTTCTCTGATGGAGTCTTCTCTTTCTCTGCACCCTTGGTACTGTCAACCTCTTTCTCTTTCACCACTGCTTCCTTCTCCTGTAATTTCTCTTCTTCTTTGGATCCAGAGACTGTAGGGGAAACCGGAGGAGAGATGCTAGCCTGTTCATAGGCCACTTCTTCTGGAGCAGAGGGTTCCAAGTCCACAGCTGTTTCTGCACCTAAGTCCTCTACAACAGGAAGATTGAACCTTTTGAAGGCCTTCCGGAGGATCTCTTCTGTCTCTTTGGCCACCTTGTCAGTCTCACCAAGCATGAGTTGATTCATCCTGGCTTTACTTCTGAACTCATCTTTGCAGTCTTTGAATATTATGTTCATTGTCTTGGGATCAATTTGAGGATATAGCTGAATAGCTATCTGCTCCCGGATCTCAAGATCTTTTGCCTGAGCATTATTCTTCCTTAATTCTAATTCCTTTTCTAGGCTTTTAGGGATTTCAGAGATAATCTCAATAAAAGCTTTATTGTAGATGTTCAAGTACCTTATTATAGCTTCTTGCAGGATCTTTTGATCTGCCTCGTTGTAGTCATCATAAAATTCAGCCACCGGTTGAAGGTTCCCATCCACAGTGACTGATTTGACTACACTGTCTAGGGATAGAGTGGGCTTTTCAGCAAATTCTTCTGCCATTTCTTCCTTATCTTGGCCTGTGGAGGGTTTCCCGGATCCTTTCTTCTTCTGCTTCTTTATTTCTTTTACTCCCTCATCTGACTCAGTTTCCTCTTCATCCTTTTGGCTTTCATAAGCCCTTGTGGCTTTTGTCTTAGATCTTTTACCGGATGCCTGGACTTCTAGTTTTGAACTTTTGGTTGTGGGAGGTGCAGATCTTTTTGATGATCTGGTCCGGGTGGAAGTTTCAACCGGAACACTTTCTTTTCTTTTCTTTTCTGCCTCTTTCTTTTCTTCCTCAGATTTTCTTCTCTTTTCTTGACTGGCATCAAGTGCCTCTTTTGAGATGCCTAGGCCTTGAGCAATGTGCTCTACTTCTTTTCTCACCTTCCTCTTTATCTCAGGTTCCCTGAGTTCTATATGGATCTTTACACTCAGCTCCTCAAAGGTTCCAAACCTTTCTGCCTTTGGATCTTTGGGCTGACTTAGCATGTGTTGAACATGCAGCTCCACTATCTGTTCATCCACTTCATACCCCATGGGCATGATCTAGACAGTCCTTGGCTCCACTGCCTCCATTAGGCACTGATCAGTGTCCACCATAAAGCACACTGAGTCTTTGTATTTTTCAACAAGAGACTGGGGAATTCTTTCTCTTGCTTGCATCATGCTTTGGAAGTTTTTGAAGTATCCCCATAGGGCTGTATTTCTTGCTTTGGCATCCCCAAGCCCATGTAGATAGTCTCTTATTTGGACTGCAACAGGTTTGTCATTCTGCCATGCCCATCCACTTGATCCGGGCAGCTCATTCATGAAGTAGAAGAATAGACATAATATAAGAGTACCATACTTAAAGGAATTTTTCTTGTCCTTCTTGATTTTCTGTATATTTTCCATTAATTAGCTTAAGAGCAGTTCGCAGAGATCATATTCTGCATTCTTCCTTAGCATTTCATAGGCAGTATATACTGCAGTTCTAGATATAGAATTCTCCCTGCTGGAGTGATAGATCTTGTATCCTATTATCATGGACGCATACTTGATATCTGGATCAGAAATATCTTCAATGGTCATTGCCCTCTTATCAAATTTTGATCTAGTGGCCTCAGTTACAATGTTATTTTTGACAGATTTGAGGATAGGTATCCCTCCGGAAGAGTATAGACCAGTTACTGCTCTAATTGTCTCTTTTGTGATCTTGTAGGGTCTATCCAGCCATAGGAAGTTGTCATGCATCCTGCTCAGTACATACCGGACCCATTCATCTTCTTCAAAGCAGGGGAAATGAATGAATTGATCAAATTGTTTCTTCTGGATACCCTTATACTCTGGTTTAAGCTCAAAAGCATTGTCTATCAGTTGTTTGTGATAGAGATCTCTCAATTTGAATTCCCCAAATTCCTCAATGCTTGCATGTATGTAAACCCTAATGTCTTCTGTGTGTAAGACTCCGTGAGGAACACTGGAAAATGCTCCTAAGGGATCTACTTCCAATGACTTGTATGGATGTTTCTTAAATTCAGGTCGGGGCATATCTGAGATTTTTACTATATTTGGAGTAGCCATTTCTTCAAAAGATTTGTAGCAAGATATCGAAAGTGGAAAATACCTTTTGCATCTTCGGTTGCACGGAGTAGCTGGATTGATTTCTGTATGTAATGACTTCAGCAGGAGATCTTCGGTGTGCTTGATGAGTCTTATTGCAGAGCTCCACTTTTCGCTTCTTCTTGAGTGCATAATGAGCAAATGATTTATGAGAAATCCCTTATATCATTTCGCAAACCCTAATATCTATTTGCAATAAATGCTTCACCTATATTATTCTGATTTGCCTTGTCGGGATAGCTTGGAGTATCCCGGATTAGTCCTGATCTATGAACATCATGCAGATCTTTCAATCATGGATAAATCGAGATGACACATTACAAGAACATCCCAAACATTCTGTCCAGTCCGCAAAGTAAAATAATGTACTTCCAGATCTCTCTGGACCCTTTTGTAGTCCTATGTCATTCCGGAGCATCTCCCAGAACAGGTCTTTACTTGATTGATCACAACTTCTTTATATCTTCATGCGGACCTCTGAAATCTTGTCTGGATCATCTCAGGACTGGTATCTTCAAACCCTTTACTCCGCATCTTGTGTCACATTCAGCACCACTTGATTGGCTGGGGGAACAGGATTTTCTTTGAGTCTCCCCCTGAGCCAGAGCTCACTTTTTAATTTCTGGAAGAAATATCAGCACCAGAGTCTGGTGCGGATCCAACCTCTACATTCTCTGAACTTTTCTTCACCCAAATCTTGTTCATCTGGTTCCTAACTTCATCCACATTCATCTTTTGTTTACCCTTGTCTTAATTCTGATTGTATACCGGACCTCTTTTGTCCTGATTCTTGCTTCTACAGACTTTTGCACTATGACCGGACCTATTACAGATTTGGCAAATAACATTTCTTTGCATATTTGACTGATAAGCTCTTGATCTGCATTGATTAGCCATATGACCTACTCTATTGCATGTAAAACATCTACCATTGAATGATTTATTTACTTGCATATTTCTGCATTCATGAGACTTGTGTCCATACCTTTTGCAGTTAAAGCACTGTCCGGAGAAGGATGGACTAGTTTGATTCATCCTTTTTCTGCACTGATTAGCTTTGTGACCAAAGTGATTGTAGCTGTGGCAGTATCCATTGGAAGATTGATATCTTTGAGCATTGGGCTGTCTTACCGGAGGTCTTCTAGGCCTATTCCTTGGATTTTCTGATCCAAAATTCTTTTGACCGGATCCGGAGCTTTCTCCTTTCTCATATCCCAAACCATACTTGTCATCTGTCCTCTTTTGACTTCTAAGAAGTACTTCAAGTTGGGCAGAACTTATCTTGAATTTTTCTTTATATTCATTTGCTGTTTGAAGGTCTCTTTTGAGAGAGACAATTTGATCCTCAAGTTTTTCTTCATTATCTTTGGCATCTTCAAGATCAGATTCAAGATGTCTGATAATCCTATCCATCTGGTGGCATTCTTCTGATTTCTCTTTAAGAGATTGTCTTAGATTGTCTTCAGGTTTTCTTTTTTCTTCAATCTCTTGAGTAAACTTTATAGTTCCTGATTCCATTTCATGTCTTAACATAATGACTTCTTTTGATAACTTTTCACATAACTTGGTTTTCTCAGTCAATTCTTCATCTGTATTGCTTTCTTCACTTTGTCTTGCCAATTGTTGGAGCAGCTCCTTTCTCTTTTTCATAGAGAGACTTAATTTGTCCTTTAATTCTCTCATGAATTCATTAGCCTGTTTGAGTCTTTCCTTTAATTCATTGACTTCAGAATTTGACTGTTCAAGATCCTCAAGGGCAGTCTTGAGTTGCTCCCTTAAACCATATGCATCCATTTGAACTCCCAGATCTTCCTCAAGCTGTTAGGCTCTATTAGGAGGAACCTTGCTCTGATACCAATTGTTGATAACTGAGAGGGGGGGGGGTGAATCAGTTATCCTAATTATTTCTTCTTTTGAACTTTCTTATTAATCAATGCAGCATTGAATCAAACAAACAAACATTACCATGAAATGAAAAACACATGACACAGTTTTTTTGACGTGGAAACCCTGTTAAGGGAGAAAACCACGGGGTGATTAACCCAAAGATTATTCTCTGTTAGAAGAATAAGGAATTACAAAATGGCACTTGCCAATTAGGGCTCACTGCCCGAGCACACTGCTCACAAAGAGGCCCACTGCCTACAAGGAGACACACTGTCTACAAAGTGATAAGAATCATAGTCTTGAACTAATTGGAAGCATCTATATATGCTGGAGTTCAGTTCCGGTTAGGCTCAGTATACTGATCTGTTGCACTTCATCTTTCCTCTGTTCTTTATTCTGCTATCCTTTCACATACCGGATCTTTCTTACTACTTCTGCTCTGTTCTGCACTTATTTGCATACACCATCACACGATTACACACTTCTCAACTAAATCCATCCTCTATATATATCCGCACAAGTAATTTCATCACCTTTCTAGTCGGCATCCGGAACAGTCTAGTTTCTTACAAACTCTGTTCTGTCAGCTGAATCCTTGCTCACCAAGCAATGCGGATCAAGCATATACTTGTAGATATCATTAATCATGTCGGCCAAACATGATTCATGCCTTCACAACCTTTACCATCAACAGTAACACATCCAGAAATAGTTTGATACTCTGTCAGTCAGTTCTTCCTCTGCTCTCACTGTCTCTCAGGAATCCAGTACTCAACTATTCATATCTTTTTCTTTGTTCATCACCGGAGGCTAAATCCTTGGAATATACTACTCAAGGTAGTCCTCTTGACTTCCCCAAATCTGGACTGCACCAAGACACTTCCTCTGAGAGATCCGGACCAATCTGTCGGACCTTGCCACATGCTCTGTTCTTGTTCACCGAACCACAACAATCTTCATTCTTACTTCCAGTAGAGACACACCATAACTTGCGGATATGTGGGATGACCTTTGTTGCCATCAATGACAACAACCATGAATCCATATAGTGTCTCTTGCCAACATGCACCAGCTCAAGCAGTCCAACAAAAAATTGTTCCTTACTGTTGAATTTGTCCTTGTCTATTTTCCCATTTGACATTCCTTGCAAATAGTATTAGTAGGCTTCACAAGTCTAGGCAGATCTCTCATAGCTTGTACTAAACTTATCTTCACCAAGTTGTCAAAATTGATATGACACATCCTTCTATGCCACAACCAACCTTTATCTATCTGAGCCAACAAACAACAATTATCAGTTCCCCTCAAGTGATAAACATTACCTTTAGTCTTCTTACCAATTGCAATCACTATTTCAAAGATTTCCATGATCTTGCATCCATTATCCTTGAATCTCAGATCACATCCTTTGTCACACATCTAACCCACACTTAAAAGATTATGCTTTAAACCCTTCACCTATAGAATATCACCTGTATTGTGCTTTCCATTAAAAGAAATAGATCCTCTTCCACAAATCTTACCAGCTGCATCATCTCCAAACCTAACTAGTCCTCCATCATACTTGTCCAAACATACAAACTTACTTTTGTCACCATTCATGTGATGTGAACATCCACTGTCTATTCATCCTTATCTTTCTCAACCTGGACAGACAAATCACTCTCTTCCACTAGTTTTTCTTCCTTCACACAACTAGCAGGATTAGTAGACATAGGTTCTTCTTTAATAGCAATAAACAAGCATTCATTTGCACTAGTTCTAGTATCATCTGACTCATCATCTGTTACACCATCATCATCAAGATCTCTAACATAATAGCATTTCTTTATGATTCTAGGTCTACTTTCAAATTTCTTCTTACCTCTCTCAATTCTTTCTGGACACCTGGAGGCATAGTGGCCAATCTTACCACAAGAAAAGCATTTGAATGGTAACTTGCATTTGAACTTACTGGTACCTCTTTGCATTTTATCTATGAAGTTGGCTTCAATCTCATCAAGGTCATCATCGAATTCCACAACATATTTTTGAGATCTTGAAGTCTTTTCTGAAGTGTTGTCTTTGAAATAAGTCTTAGTCTCTGTAGGGCATCACCAAACTCTCTCATTTCAAAAGTTGTAAGCTTCCCGAGCAACTAATCCTTTGAAATATTTTTCACACTCATAATCTCTTCAATTGTTGCCACCTTGTGACTATAGGATTTAGGTAATGACCTAAGAATCTTCAGCACAACCTCATCCTCATTAATAGTTCCTCCAAGACCTTTGATTCCATTGACAATTTCATCAACTTTTTGCATGTAGATTGTTATGTTCTCATCTTCACTCATCTTAAGGGCTTCATACCTCATCTTTAGGTTTTGTAATTTGGCACTCCTTACAGAATCATCTCCTTCATATAAATTTTTTAACTTATCCCAGATCTCATGAGAAGTATCCCAATCCATAACTTTCACCAACTCAATGTTAGATAAGGCATTTAACAAAGAATCTCTAGCTTTTCCATTTAATTCATACTTTTTGACTTCATCTTCATTTGATCGACCATTTGGAAGAAGAGTGTACTTGGCTTCTTCCATTTTCCAAACACCATAACCAAGAGAAATGAGATGACTTTTCATTCATACCTTCCATAGAGCATAATCCATTCCATCAAACTATGGTGACTCCTTCTTGTGTGCTATCTCATATCTACCTCAAGTTGTTAGGCTCTTTGCGAAGGAACCCTCACTCTGATACCAATTGTTGAAAAATACAAGACAACTGAGAGGGGGGTGAATCGGTTGTAACCAAAACTTTAAAACCATTAACACATCAACCACTTAATCACTGTTATTGTATTTTAACCATGAAAAGCACGAAATCAAAAAATTAAACACATTCACACATTCAACACATGAGATACCAAATTTTTATGTGGAAAACACAATAAGGGAAAAACCACAGTGAGTGTTAGCTCACAATAAAATATGTAATAACAATACTAAAAATTAGAGGTTCACTGCCCAGAATGCTCACTGCAAAAGAAGAGGCTCACTGCCAATGGGGTGGCTCACTGCCAGGGTTGGTGAACTAAGATAGTAGCATCTACACTATGCCAAGGTTCATTTCCATTCAAGCACAATGAATATCCTTTGCTCTACTCTATTTTTTCACTTCACAATTATCTTTTCATTTTTGCATCCATCACACTAATTCATGACCTAATTTCATGTTTTTATACATTTCATCAAGCTTGGAATGAGCATCAAGGTTGGCATTACATACATCAACCATTGGAGAAATCTCTAAGGTCGGAAAACATACATACATTAGAATAGGTTTAGATCTAAACAGAATTATGAAGGAAAATAATGAATGTGGACCAAGCCATGCCTTAGTTGGGACTCAAATGCAATCTTCCACGCAACAACATGCTATCGTAAACTCTAAAGCATAAGTGCAAGTAGTGAAAACAACCAAGTCAGCTAAAATTGATGTTAACACTAAGACCTTTAAGAACACGCTTCATGCACGATCTGGATTACACTTTACGGACCAATCAAAAGGTAGGAACATGATCTAGAGATGTCCACAAGCACGTTACAATCACCAAGAACATCCGCACAACCTTTAAACACTTTGTCAATAAGATTCTTCAAACCGGAGCACTTGAACATCACTGTCGACCACTGTCATAAAGGAAAGATCACTTGTGTAGCACCAAATCACAAACCATTTGAACTAAAGGCACATATCATCATTACAAACTCAATTCCAAAACCGCAGACTGTAAAACTTAAATGCAGAGAAATGTGGAGCAGAATACATAATTCTCCATGTCACCACTAAATGCACAGAAAAATAGTTTTTACTCTAGTGAATAGAACTCGCTCAAATCTTCACACCGGAGGCTCAAACTTAAAACATAGCATCTATAGAAATTTCTTAACATAACTTCCAATCCGTAGACAAAGATATTCAATATACAAAATATGTGGAGCAAAACACTACATGGTACTTCTGTAAGCCAAGAAACTCTGCAACACACTGTTTCCACTAGGAGAACAAATTTTCTCAAAAGCACTTGGAAACTCAGTATCAGGAACACATTCTCATTATCTTCAACACTTATGTAATCCAATACAAAGAAACTAACTCAATACAAGTAAGCATCAAAACAAGAGCACAGTTGGCACCAATGACAACATAGATATGTTGACATTAATTCCAACACCGGTAAGCACATACTTGCAACATCTTCATCCTCTTCCATCCTCAGGGTATCAAATTTTCTCTTGAAGATTTGTATCTTGGCTTGCTTTACTTTATTATCTCCATAAATGTTGCTAAGTTTTTCCTATAAATCCTTAGCAGAATTGTAATTCATTATCTTCAGAAGTTTTGAGTCACTTAGCCCACTCATGAGAGCATTCTTTTCCTTGGTATTATTTTCATTCAACATAAACTTAGATGCATTTGTAGGAGTATCAACAGGTGCAATGTAACCATCCTTGATAGATTGCCAAACATCAATCCCTAGAGAGGATAGATAGCCTTCCATCCTTAGCTTCTAAAAGGTGTAATTTGTTCCATCAAACTTAGGGTCCTTGTAAGATCCATCATGTTCCATCTTGAACCTTCCTCAAGAGGTTAAGCTTCTTTTGACTCTAATACCAATTATTGAACACACCTAGATATTGAGAGGAAGGTGAATCAGTGGCTTCAAAACTTAAACTTTCAACACAATGCAAATTTAGTCTTTTAATAAGATCAATAATCCTTAAATAGATCAGCAACAATGGAAGATAAATAAATGAACACACATGCACAAGATAACACTAGATATATGTGGAAAACCTAAGAAGGGAAAAACTACAATGATAAAAGCTACTAGGAGCTATTGTCTTGATCTAGCATCATAAAAGAATCATAGTTACAACTTTGTTTTAGGGCTACAACCCAAGGAATTTACTACTCCCTGCAGAAAGCTTTTAGGTCACTCCCAAGGAAGCTACAACTCCCTACATACATTTTTTTAGAGCTTCAACCCAAGAAAGAAACTACTCCATGAACTAAGAACAAACTCAGAAAAGATTACAGCATGACAATCCTTCTAATATCTGAATCTGACAATGAAGCTCAATCCTTTTGATGATTGCAATTTTGCTTTGATAACTTCCGCAACTTTTTCAAATGTCTTCTCTACAGCTTACTAACTCACTACTTTTAGTCTTCAAGAAGTTTTACCTTTGGCTTACTACCTCTAGCAATCAGTTAGCCACACTTTTCACTTCCCTTCTATGTCAAAAATATCTTCAAGATGAATTTGGACAAGATCTATTACTTTTGCTCTTTCTCTTTCAGTCACACATCATATTGCATTACACATCCACATTCAACTTCTCACACTCACACTCACAATCACACCTCACCTAGATCAACTTGGTTTACAATATATATATATGATATTATATTTATTACTTTACATGTTAGCCAAAGACAACAAGAATAATACAATTACAAGTCAGCCAAAGGTCAAACAACATGAAATGTGTAGAGGGAAAGCCCTAAAATGAACTACATGCAACACCAAGAAGAGGAACATGCCTTTTGGATTACAACACACACTTAAATTGGTCCTAAACATCCTTCATAGTATCAGCCTTCAAAGAATAACATCTGCATGCTTTGTATATTTGAAATAGGTCAGCCTTAAGCAAGAAAATATGAAGCTTGTAGCATGTCGGCCATTACAACTTAGCGGTACCCATGGAAGATTAATCATTACCTGTGCTTCTCCCAAATGAGTTGGCATGACCCATACAACATCTTGAAACACTCCTTGAACTATGCACAACAAAGACTTTATGGCACACACCTTCAACATACCTCAGTCAGACAGGTTAAAGCATAACCCAACAAGACTTTCATTCTAGGCCATAGCCTATTCTGGAGAAACCAAAAAACACCTTATGAAGCAATAGCAAACATCACAAGATCCTCAGGATCATTCTCCACTAGTCAATTCACCACTTCATGTAGCAACGAGTTGGCACAAGCCAACAGACACTGAAACTAGCCACCGAACAATACAGTCCTACACCCTATCACTTACAACTTTCCCTATAGAGGGACACATGATATGAAACTTTGAATGTAGCACCTTCACAAAACACTAAACTTAACTTCTGAACCACATGACCGTATATTCAAATTTGGAGGAATCCAGAGCATTCTCCTAATTAGTCTTCAAGGCAACTTCATGCAGCAAAAACCTTCACCAACATCCAGAGACTAGAGCCTCCTTGTAGCAACACATACTTTGTTAGGAACAATACGAGAGAGCATACAACATGATATAGACCATCAGCAACATCTCCCCAACATCAACATTAATTCTTATTCTCATCTTAATACTTTGAATCCTCATCTTAATCCTTCTAATTCTCATCTTAATATATAATCATGATATCATCTCTGCTGACAACAAACATACTTAATACAACTTTAAATGACATTAAACAAGGAATGACATCCAACCATCAACATTAGCAACATCATTCTTAGCACACCATCATAGTATACCATTAACATAAGCATCAAATGATGGCCCAAACTAAGTGTTGACATCAATGACAACCACATCAATGACAACCTTAGGTAACATATGTGCAACAATCTCGCCCTTTGATATTGATGACAACACACACCTGCTCATTCTCCCCCTCTGAAATCAAGGAAAAAGGGAAAATGTTTTCATTTAAATCATCAGCACATTCTCAACAACTACACTTCTCCTTCAAACAATTATACATGCTCCCCCTATCAGCAATAATCAACCAACTACCTACTCCCCCTATGAGGTAGCTCACATCAATCTAGGAGAAAAGGATGACATGAATTTCTCCCCCTAGATAGATACACTATGCATCTAGTTAGAAGGAGGAGGAGAAATAACCCCTAGCTTCTACTGGAGGTACTCAAAAGTATCCTTTGGAAGTGCCTTAGTGAAGATATCTGCAATCTAACTTCTTGCTTTGCAACCTTCTCTCTTAGAAAGTGATACCAGATAGAAATATGTTTGGTCCTTGAATGCATCACCAAATTCTTGGAAATGTTTATTTCACTAATATTATTAAATAATATGGGAATGGGTTCATCATACACCACCTTTATATCCTTCAAAGTCTACTTCATCCAAAGCACTTGGGTGCAAAAAGATGCTACAACAATATACTCATCTTCTATTGTGGATAAGGACACTAATTCCTACTTCTTACTAAACCAAGAGACCAATCTATATCCTAAGAAAAATACACTTCCACTGGTGCTTCTCCGATCATCAACACATCCTGCCCAATTAACATTAGTATAGACACTCAAAGAAAAGTTATCATCCTTCTTATACCACAAACCATAATCTAGAGTTCCCTTCAAATATCTGAATATTCTTTTTACTGCCTTCTCATGAGTTTGCCTAGGATTAGCTTGATATCTGGCAACCAAATATACTGCATGAATAATATCAGGTCTAGATGTAGTCAAGTACAATAATCCTCCAATCATAGATCTATAAAGGGTCTGATCAACCTCAGGTGACTCATTAGCCTTGCTCAAGTGACAACCAGTAACCATAGGAGTACTTAATCATTTGGAATCTTCCATGCCAAATTTCTTCAGCATCTCTCTAACATGCTTAGCCTGAGAAATAAAGATACCATCATCTAGTTGAGCAATTTGAAGCCCAAGGAAGAAAGATAACTCACCAATCACAGACATATCAAACTCTTTCTACATCTCTTCTGCAAACCTCTTGCACATATTATCATCTCCACCAAAGATGGTGCCATTAACATATAAAAAAATTATCAAAATCTTGTCTTCTTCTACCCTAATGTAAAGATTACTATCTGCAGTACCTTTCTTAAGTAAGTACTTATCCAGTTGAGCATACCAAGCTATAGAATCTTGCTTGAGTCCATACAAAACTTTCTTGAGTCTGCACACCATGTCTAGATCTTCTGATGGCTGGAAAACATTCATTTGCTCAATGTAGACCTCTTCCTCAAAATCACCATTCAAAAAGGTTGACTTGACATCCATTTGATAGACCTTGAAGTTCTTGTGAGCAACAACTTGGCAAGAAACATCCTGATTGCCTCTATCTTGGCTACTGGAGAAAAAGTCTCCTTAAAAGCAATACCTTCAACTTGTGAATAACCCTTACACACCAATCTTTCTTTGTTCCTTACAACTTCACCATCTTCATTCAACTTATTTTGGAACACCCACTTTGTTCTTATAACATTCTTATCAACTGGTCTGGGAACCAGTTCCCATGTCTGATTCTTTTCTATCTGATTCAATTCTTCTTCCATTGCCTTCAACCATCCTTCATCTTTACTAGCATCAGCAAAGGTTGTGGGCTCTACCTTTGATAGTAAGAACAAATTTACTTGTTCACTTTCTTTTGTAAGCCTTCTCTTGGTCTGCACACCTTAATTCTTATCCTCAATGATTTTATCTACTAATTGGTTCCTCTAAACATACTTTGTTCGAGTCTTAGGGGTCTTTTATGATTCTTGTTCCTTTTGTTCTTTCTCCTCTTCTTCTTCTTCTTTAATACATGAAGGTATATCAAATCTACAAACCTTTGGTTCTTGTGAGATCTAACACAAATCTTCATCTACCTTAAAGTTTGTGCTCTCAATCATCTTTCCCAATCTCTTGTTGTAGCATCTATAAGCCTTACATCTGGTTGAGTAACCAAGAAGGATCCCTTCATCACACCTTGAATAAAACTTTCCAAAGTCTTATTCATCTCTCCTAATGTAGTATTTGTTGTCAAAGATTCTAAAGTATCTGACAATGGGAGGACTTTCATACCATAGCTCATAAGGGGTCTTAGTTCTATTGACCCTCAATTGTACTTTGTTAAGCAGGTAGACAGTAGTGTGAATTGCTTCCTTCCAATACATATCAGGCAAATCTGCATCTTTCAACATTACCCTAGCCATCTCTTGCATAGTCCTATTCTTCATCTCCATTACCTCATTCTGCTGAGGGGTCCTAGGAGCAGACATATGTCTCTTAATACCATGATCTTCACAAAACATTTCAAATTCATTTATATAAATTCACCTCCTCTACCAGATCTTAAGCATTTGATCTTAGCATCCATTTCATTCTCAACTTTTGCTTTGAAAATATTAAACTCATCAAAGGCTTCTTATTTTTCTCTTAAAAATGTAACCCAAGTCATTCGAGAGTAATCATGAATAAGCAACATGAAATACATTTCACCTTGTTGACTCTTTGTCCTTGTAGGTTCGCATAGGTCAGTCTGAATTAGCTTCAATGGCATTTTAGAAGAACACTCCTTGCTCTTGATATTTGTCTTTGTCTACTTTCCCATTTGACATTCCTTGCATAATGTGTTTGTAGGCTTGGTTATCTTAGGCATATCTCTCACCACATGAGTAGAGTTGATCTTCACCATATTATCAAAGTTAATGTGTCCCATCTGCTTGTGTCATAGTCAACACTCACCAAATTGAGCCAATAAATAGGCTCTTCCATTTACCTCCTTTATATGATAGATATCTCCATATGTCCTAGTACCTTTTGCAACTAATCTTTCAAACTTTGCCTTCCTCATCTCACAACCTTTGGCATGACATTTAAGATTGTATCCTTTACTACACATCTAACTAACACTAAGGAGATTGTGCTTGAGCCCTTTGACATAGAGGACATCCTCAGTCTTGTTCTTTCCATCAATATTTATAGCACCCTTTCCACAAATTTGTGTTGACTCATCAGCACCAAACTTGACAGCTCCAACATTCCAATGCTTAAGGCTGATGAATTTCCCCTTGTCACCAGTCATGTGGTTAGAGAAACCACTATCAATAACCCAAGCATTTGCTTCTTCTCTTGCATGAAAAGAAGTCCACACAACCATAGACTTTTCATTATTTTTGTCAGCCAACAAGGTACCAGACTTCTTACATTTTCCAATATCCCTCTCTTTTTCACCAACTTTCAAGGCCATGAAAAGTGTTTCATCATTTGAATCTTCATGATCTTCATCTTCTGAAGAACAACTATTCTCCATGGAATAAAGACTTCTTTTGAACTTCTCTCTTTTGTTACTATCCCTTGATTCTTTAAAAGGACATTTAGAGGCAAAATGACCAATTCTCCCACAATTTAAGCACTTGAATGGTAACTTACCTCTGTATTTTCTAGTGCCCTTCTTCTATCTTCTCACAAAATTTGCATGTACCTCATCAAGTTCATCATCTTGATCAGTTGTTTCATCTTTTGTCTTCTTACTAACTTTGAATGTTTCTTCCTTCTTTGAAGCATCATTGTCAAACTCTCTCATTTCAAAGGTTGTGAGAGCACCAAAAAATTATTCTACTGAATAGTTATCCAAGTCCTTAGATTCGTCAATAGCAGATATCTTATGACTATAAGATTTAGGGAGAGATCTTATAACCTTCATCACAATCTCATCTTCTTTCACTTCTCCACCAAGATCTCTAATGCCATTAACTACTTCATCAACCCGGAGCATATAACTAGCAATGTCTTCATCCTCTGCCATCCTCAGGGTCTCAAATTTTCTCTTGAATATTTGCATCTTGGATTGCTTTAATTTATTAGCTCCTTCATAAATGTGGCTAAGTTTTTCCCAGACATCCTTAGCAGAACTACAATTCATTATCTTTAGAAGTTCTGAATCACTAGCCCACTCATGATAGCATTATTTTCCTTTGAATTATTGTCATATAACCTAATCTCAGCTAGATTTGTAGGAGTGTCAGCAGGTGCAGTATAACCATCCTTGATAGATTGCCAAACATCAAACCCTAGAGAGGATAGATAGCTTTCCATCCTTAGCTTCCAAAAGGTGTAATTTGTTCCAACAAACATAGGTGCCTTGTAAGATCCATCATGTGCCATCCTAGACCTTCCTCAAGTGGTTAAGATCCTTTTGAGGAACTTTTCTCTAATACCAATTTTTGAACACACCCAAATACTGAGAGGGGGAGTGAATCAATATCTTCAAAACTTAAACTTTTAGCTCAATGCAAATTCAATCTTCTAACAAGATTAGTAATTCTTAAACAAATAAGTAATAATGGAAGATAAAGAAATGAACACACATGTACAAGATAACACTAGATATACATGGAAACCCTAAGAAAGGAAAAACCACGATACAAAAATCTACTAGGAGCTACTATCCTAATCCAGCCTCACAAAAGAATCACAGTTATAACTTTGTTTTAGGGCTACAACCAAAGGAAGGTAGTACTCCTTGTAGAAAGGTTTTAGGGTCACTCCAAAGGAAGCTACAACTTCCTGCAGACTTTGTTTTAGGGCTTCAAACTAAGGAAGAAACTACTCCATGAACTAAAAATAAGCTTAGAAAAGATTACAACATCACAATTGTAGTGCCCCTCCATAATTACTGTGGGTGTGTCAGGTAATTTGGATTTAGATCATAATTATGTTTTGAAGTTATGATGTCATCATTCTTATGGATAGCTTTAGAAACTCATCTGTGTTTTAGTTTGTGTTTGAAAGGAAATTTTGGTGTACCATCATGATAATGACTCTTATGCTCTGCATAGGTCGTGACTCAATCCATACTTACTATATATATATATATATATATATATATATATATATATATATATATATATATATATATATATATATATATATATATATATATATATATATATCTGTAGTTATGCACATAAAAGTTGTGGAAGATTATAGATTTACCGCTATGAAATAATTATGCATTTGTATACTGTGGAATAAACGAATATGAATGATGATTTACATCTATAATATTATGTGTAAATAATGGTGCTAACATAGCCTATGAAATGCATTGTCTTTCTGATCAGTTAATCCTCCTTTAAGGGTAATTATGTCTATTCTCTATCTATTCTCACATGCATTGTATTACATAGCATCTCCAAAGTTTGTATTTTTTATGCTTATTGAACGGTGGCAGAGTTTGTTTCCTACGATTGTTTATATACTCAATAGTATGTACAAATTGTATATTAAGATTTATGAATAGAGAATGGAAGTAGATTATAATTTTCTTAGGACGAAAGTCTTGTTAAAAACAATAGAGAGATCTTACAGATAATATGTAAGTGTTTAAAATTACTTGTTGCTGTCATTTGGCAATATAAGCTCCTGATATTTTCTCAAGTGGTGGTGCTTGCTCAAGATTGTTAGCTAGTTTGGCAGTTTTCCTTGCAGCCTACTATCTTTGGCTTTCATGGGCCCACCTGCACAGAGAAAATTGGAGCAATAGTACCTTAAGGGTTTTCTTGGAGCACAGCTTTCCTCATATTTGGTTAAGGTCGACGTTATGGTATGACAGTCTTGAACAGACTATATTTAACAATACATTACGAATCTATTATGAATAATAATCCTCTGACAAATATAATTATCCTCACAGCACTCTTAATTCATTAGTAACGTTTGAGTTTATATTTGGCAATTTTTAAGTGGAGTTGACAGTAACGTTTCAAGAGCAGCATCTCCACCATTAAAGTACAGCCTCATTTATCTTCCATGACCGGCTCATTAACGGGGATCCCTCGTTACTCTAGAGGGGGGGAATACAGAACTGATGCAGGGCTGCAACGGGGGTACGACTCAAAAAGATGGAAACAACCAAACCATGGTTTTAGCACATCTTCTCGGCAGGGTGAGAAGACTCTTCATTGCAAGTTGAGGAGGTCTCATGTCCCATCTCCTAATGTGAAGGTATATTCTCATTAGAGAAAGGAGGGCATGATGATAATGAGAAGGAGATCATCTTTAGCATTTGCACCCTCCAAAGTTTTTCCAGCCGATGGCAATCTATTGTGCCTTTTACAATCTGAGATCAAATTTGAAATTGACAACGATCTGCCCGGCCATGTTGATTGCGACGACATTCCCTTCAGTGTTAATGATAAGCTGGGAGAGCAACGGATGGTATTGCAAAGGAAATATGGCAAAGAAGACATAAAATTAGAAGCTACAATGTTGATTTGGGTAAATCTACAGCTGAAACTTACGGGGAAGGAGTTGGGGAAGATGATGCCTCATGTACGATTACTTTAGCTATAACAATATCTAAGGGTGAGGGAGCTCCAGTTATGGTGATCAGATGTTCTGTGTATCCTGACGAGATAGTCGTTGATTCTATCTGTGTGGCAAAAGATGAATCTTCTGATCCACCACTTTATCAATCTCCAGATTTTAGTGCAGGGTATCTTACACCATTGTAGCAATGTAGCAGAAAAGGAATCAGGAAGAAAAAAGGAGGGAGGATAGGATGGTTTATGAAATTCTATTTCAGCACTCTGTCTTGGCATGGGAGCACATGAGAATCCATCTTCAAATTGGTGATGGCTAGAAAGAATGGAATATCTCTGATTTCTGCATATACATCACATTAAGTAGCAGCCTTGGACCGTAATGAGGTTTAGGAATGAAATTTTCTACGCATATCCAGGTATGAACTTCAAAATATCCATAGAAGGCAGTCTCTTGTTAATTATAGAGAACAATTTCTTGATTATGAGTTAAATGCGTATTGTTCTGGTATTAAGTATTACTCCTGCCATTTCCTTTGTCAGATGTCTCTTATCCGGTCCCAATTTCTTCTTGCATGCTAGCTTATGTATTTTCCTTCACTTGGAGAGGAGAAATTTTAGCCAGGATAGAGGACTTATACATAAACACTCTCCATTAGCTATGCTCAAAGATTCATAGGGTTTTTATCTAAATCTATACTCAAGAAATCCTTCGTTATTGATGGGAGATTTGGTACCGCTATGCATAAAATAATAAGCGCAAGATTATATGTAGATTCTTCTCTTGGTATCACCAATATACCTGCATCGTATGCCATTCAAGTTGAATTCTCTAATCTACAGGAGTCTCTGGATCTTGTGTCAATGCGTATAATCTGTAGACAATCAGTTTTATTCTGCATCTCTTATCCTACATCATTACATTTCATCACATGACATTCCATTGAGATACTTTGATAAGTAAACATTTTTATCAAGGGTAAGATAAGTCCATATATAGTTGCTTGAGTAGATCCCTGGTTGAAGAAATCCACTAAAACTCCACGAAGTTTTGGAATGTGCCCTGTTTGGAATGACACCATTTTACTCCCTCCACCGAACCAGTCGCTTAATAACCCCAATGCAGCCCTTATCTTCAGCTTCCCTCGTAAACCTGTCGACTGCTACCATATAGCGCATCACAATCAATTGAAGCACCCAAAATGATGAAATCTCTTGAGGCATACTTTAAACAGCTCCTTGCATAGTGTCTGTGGGTCTCTTTTACATATTCCCAGCGTATTCTTCTACATTTATCTCTCTTCCCAACCAATTAAATAGGTACATCAAACTTATATATTACTCTTTATGCTAGATGGTTATCCATACCGTTCAAAAACATCATTCTGATGCATGTAGGGAGGGGTGCAATGATCCCATTTATTTTGCTTCATTGGAATAAGCATTTTGGTCTTCAAGTGAAATTATTATTGTAGGCCATATTATATATATGTTGGACGGGAATTAAATCAATTATTGCCTAAGTTTCCTCCCTTATGGCATGACCTCTCTAAGTGATTATTAATTCCATTCTATCTTAGTGGGATTACAAGTAGTTAGGAATAGAAGGCAAGGGGGAAACTAAAAGTCTTTTCTTTAAAAAGAAACCGTACCTCTAGTTTTTTTTTAAGAACTTATCTAAAAAGGGAAACTCCCCTCTTTAATACTTAATTTAATGAGGACTTCTTCCTCTTTAATATTTAATTTAATAAGATTTTGTTTCATATGTTTTGAAATGAGAGAAATAGAGTAATTATAGAATGATTTTTGTTTATAGAAAGGATATTAAGATAGAATTTATTTTAGATGGAATTTTGTGAATAATAAAATTAGAATCTTATCAAGCTCATAAAATAAGCATTTATTGGTGCATTTAATGAAACTAGAAGTGGTCATGTATAGAAAGAAATTTTGGATAATTCACCATGTCTCATTCAGAAAGAATTCTATTATTTTTAAAATTAAAAAAAAAATATATATATATATAAGTCTTAAATGGAACTATCTTGGAAAAATCATTGATTGTGTTGTGGGATCTATTGAGGAAATTTTGTCTAAAGGTTAGTTATATGAGCACATTAGTAATATGATACATATGTAGATAAGGTAAAAGTGGAATAGTTTTATCCTAGTAATTTAATATCATTGAATTCTCTCTGCTAACAATTTTGTTGAGTCTGCTAACTCGTAGGTGTGACAACATGGTGAAGTTTAGTGTTTATAGTTTGAATGTATAAGGCTCCTAGTCTTTACTTAATCTATTGTTACAATTCTCATGTATGTCCTAGACGAGAGTTTTAAAGTAGTGTCTATGTTAGATTAGTATTATTACCTAAGTACTCTTAATGGGTTCCCTTATAGAAACATTCCTTTTATCGATTTACTATACCTTGTGGACTTGGTTAGAACCCTCAATAGATGTATTTTATTCCTTTTCCCCTAGTTAATATGTATGTTGACAATACATTTGAGAATAGATTTTAAAAGAAAGGAAAGTATAGTTCAATAATGATTGTTATGTCTAACTTTTGCATGAACAAAGGATTATCAATAGATGATATGAGTATTAGATAATGAATGGAACTCTGTTTGGTTGATTAGAGCATCTTTGAAACTTACATGCAAGTTAGTCCATCTATATGTCTGTTGATGACTTATGCATGTAATTGTGATAAATGTTCTTGATAAATGAATGCTTTTGAATAAATATGTCTTATTGAAAATGCATATCACACTTTTAGTTAGTACTTATTCTAGGTTTGTTTTATGACCAAGTTAAAGTTGATAATGTTTAGCCGAGATTATTTATGAAAGTTACTATTGCATACTTCAATGTCATAAGAAAATAGAATTATAAGTTGATAGTGATGTGGGACGTTTTGTATATTAGAAAGGAGGATGGTTAGATTATTTCCCTTTTGTTATGAATGAGAAAGGTAAACCTTGATCTTCTTTTGTCCTCAAGTTTGGATTGAAATGCGAGCGTGTATCTAAAATTTAGAACATGTTGACATCATCTTAGTGGTTTAGAATTGTTCGATATCATCATGTGGTTGTAAGTTCTTGGTTCTGAACTACGAAGTCTCTGCGCTACGCGTACGTAGGAAAGGCCATCTTGGATGAGCCCCCGAGACATTAGGTCGGCCCCTTAGGGCCTTAGGCTAGTCGTTTCATCAAATTGATATTTGTATTTCTGTGGGACTAATATTTTGTCAGATGTGCAGTTGCGATATATAGTCATGCAAGAATTCTGGAGCTAAGGAGGTACCCTTTCATTTGGTTAACTGATGACTATTTGGTAGTATTGGTAAAGTTGTATAGATGTACAAATTTGTTGATACATTTATACTTCATTTTGATGAATGTGGTTACACTCTGATTATTGAATTGAGTTCTACTAAGATAAATTCTGTAAATTGATATCTTTTCATTCTATTGAGTTCATTATTGCTAATTGCTGGGTAGGCATTACCAATGGTGTGTGTGTGTGTGTGTGGATTCATTTGGTATTTTTAAAAAACCATGTCTGTCAGTTAAATCATGTTAATAACCAGTAAAGTAGTCATGTAAGTATATATATAATTTGAAAGAGTTTTGTAAGTTGTCGAAAATTGCTAGTTACTATAATGCAACCATGTTATCCCTAGAGATGTTTGTTAACTTGTTGTATCAGACTACGTTATATTTTGTTATCATTATCTCTATTTTAAAACAAAGAAAAAAAAAATTTCTGCCTTGTTTTCACTTAAGTTGACTTATCTCTAGGGTTGCATGACGGGGCATTACAACAATCCTTCTACTATCTGAAGCTGACAATGAAGCTCAGTCCTTTTGATGATTGTAATTCTAATTTGATAACTTTTGCAACTTCTTCAAATGTCTTCTCTGTAGCTTACTGACTCACTATTTTTAGCCTTCAATAAATTTTGCCTTTGGCTCACTGCCTCCAGCAATCAGTTAGGCACACTCTTCACTTCCCTTTTGTCTCAAAAATATCTTCAAGATGAATCCAGATAGGAGCTATTACTTCTGCTCTTTCTCTTTCAGTCGCACATCATAATGTATTACACATCCACATTTGAATTCTCACACTCACAATCACACCTCACCTAGATCAACTAGGTTTACTATATTTACATGATATTATATTGATTACATGTCAGCCAAAGACAACAAGAATATTCCAATTACAAGTCAGCCAAAGATCAAACAACATGAAATGTGTAGAGGGCAAGCCCTAAAATGAACTACACGTAACACCGGGAAGAGGAACACACCTTGTGGATTCCAACACATGCTTAACCTAGTCCTAAACACCCTTCATCATATTAGCCTTCAAAGTATAACATCTGCATGCTTTGCACATTTGAAATAGGCCAGCCTTAAGCAAGAAAATGTGAAGCTTATAACATGTCATCCATTACAACTTGGCGGTACTCATGGAAGATTAATCATAACTTGCACTTCTCCTAAATGAGTCAACATGAACCATACAACATCTCCAAACACTCTTTGAACTTTGTACAATAGAGACATTATGGCACACACCTTCAACATACCTCAATTGGCCAAGCAAAAGTATAACCTAACAACACCTTCATTTCAAACCATAGCTTGTTCTGGAGAAACTAGAAAACACCTTATGGAGCAATAGGAAACATCACAAGATCCTTGGGATCATTCTCCATCAACCAATTCACTACTTCATACAACAGAAAGTTGGTGCAAGCCAACATACACTAAAACTAGCCACCGAACAATACAATCTTGCACTGTGTCACTTACAACTTTCTCTATGGAGGGACACTTGTGATATGAAACTTTGAATGTAGCACCCTCACAACATACTGAACTTAACTTCTGAACTGCATGACCATATCTTCAAGTCAGTGGAATGCAAAGCATTCTCCCAATCAATCTTCAAGGCAACTTCTTGTAGTAGAAACCTTCACCAACATCCGAAGACCAGAGCCTCCTTGTAGCAACACATACTTTTTTAGGAACAATAGGAGAGAGTATACAACATGCTATAGACCATCAACAACATCTCCCCAACATCATCATTACTCTAATCCCCATCTTAATACTTCTAATCCTCATCTTAATGCAACTAATTCTCATCTTAATATATCATCATGATATCATCTCTACTAACAACAAACATACTCAATACAACTTTAATTGGCATTAAACAAGGCATGACATCCAACCATGAACATCAGAAACATCACTGTTAGCACACCATCATAGTATACCATCAACATAAGCATCAATGGCGAACCAAACTAAGTTTTGAGATCAATGACAACCACATCAGTGACAACCTTAGGTAACATATGTGCAACACGCCATTCTCCTTCACTTTCCCAAGGTATAAAGTTCTTGGGGGCTTTGCCTGAATGACAAAATTTCAACTTCCAAGAGGTGTGTCTTTCAATTCACCCCTGATCTTTATACTCCATCAAAATGCTAGAGTTGAGGTCATCCCCTTGATGATGAGATCCAAGGCAAGCCCCCTAAACAGAAATTTGGGAAGATGATACGTGTTTCTAATCCTCAAGATTACCCAAAAGCATAAGAGGAGAGCGTATGCAAGATATCACTTCAAGATTAAAATATAGTGGTAAATTGATTAAACCAAATTGAAATGTGAGAGTGAATTTTAACACCAATTTCAATAGTTATATAGAACACAAAAAAGACAAGGCAAACAAAAATCGCAAAGTGTCTATAATGAAGTCTTCTTGAAATCATCCTACAAAACCATAGATTAGTAATTTGAAATTTTGTCCTTTGACTTGCGAAAGATACTATTTTTAAGATTTTATTATTTGGCCAACGAGGGCCACTTCATTTAGAGGATTAACAAAAAAGATTGAAAACATGATTTTTAGTGTTAAATTTGAAAATATTTGCTATCTCACAGTGAAGAACATCCAATTAGCTTTCCAATTCCTGTAAGAACTTGAGAATTTGATAAAATATGCAAAAGTTATAGCATTTACAAAAAAAATGCTTATTTTAGTGCAAACTAAACAAGCACAAAAATTAGAGACTAAACAGGGGCAAAAAATAGAAGACAAAATAGGTGCAAATATTATTATACTAAAAGGTGTAAAATTGCAATACTAAATAGGTACAAATATTCATTTTTTGCATTAACCCTTCTATTTTTTGATTTAAAACCCAAAAAAATCATGATTTTTTCGTCAAACCTGCATAAGCATAGTATAGAAAGGATGTTGTAGTATATCTCGTATGGTACAGATTCTGTATGTATGTGTGGATTTGTATTATGATAAAATTCAAAGGTACCCAAAAAATACAAAAAAAAAAACCTAAAATATCGAATTATATGTTTTTCTTCATTTCTTGATCCTTCTGGATGCAATCGTGAGGTTTGTTTTATACCAGGAGGCTCCTATAAAAACTTGATTTTTAAAACCACCTAACAAAAGAAGGAACTTGAAAGATTAAAACATCAAAACCTCACAAGAACTAAAATTAAATGAAGGATTAGTATGCTCACATTAGGTTCACCAAAATGCAAGCTGATAGAAATTTGAAACATAAAAATAAGGTAAAAAAACAAGACTAAATCCTAGTTTCAAACTTTGTTGAATGCACAAGACAACTGAGAGGGGGGGGTGAATCAGTTGTAACAAAACTTCAAACCCTTACAAACATCCAGATCCACATTAACCTTTAAACATGTAATAATGATTAAGCATGAAAAGCAAATAACTAAAACTAAATCATAACAACACCACACACAAGAGAACACCAGATTTTATGTAGAAAACCCTAAAAGGGAAAAACCACAGTGAGGATTAGCTCACAATATAATGTAGTAGCAATACCGAATTACAAAGGCTCACTACCAAAGGGCTCACTTCCCAAAAGAGAGAATGCTCATTGTAGGTGGACTCACTATCCAAGTGGACTCATTGCCCACTGAGAAAGAAAGAAAGAAGAGAAGAGTTGTTCACTACCAGGCTTTGAACTAATATAATTGCATCTAACCTATGCATGGAGTTTAGTTCCAATGAAGCTCAATATCCATCACCACACAAACAACATCTTTGCAGCATCACTGAAAATAGTAGACACCTTCTACTCACTACATCCAATAGCCTAACACATGAAATCTCTCACTACACTAATCAAATTTGCATCATAAACATCAGATCCCTCGTGCACACTCATTCATGAATTACATTAATTTATACCATCATCATCCTTGAAAACATTCTCCAAGGTCGGAAACACAACTTAACCCATAAAATTCAAATTAGGTCTGGACCTAAACATTCCCATGGAGGAAGGGAACAAATCCATACCACATCACACCTTAGTATAGACCTAAATCCACTCTTACACACTTCATCACGCTTTCACTTTCACCAAAGCACAACCATAAATAGTGTAAACAACCAAGTCAACCATCCTTGTGTTAACACCATGAACTTTTAAATGCACACTTCCTCAGATTCACATGATGACATGCAGACCACGCACCAAGATTGAACATGATCTAGAAACATCCACAAGTGCCTAAAAAACAACAACTTCCTTTACAACATCTTTCACCTAAAAAAACTTCACACCGACCTACTTAACCAGCTATATCATGCTCTGTCATCATCTGCAACTTAATAAATGTACTTGCGGAGCACCAAACCATTAACCACTTTAGCTAAAGGAAATATAGACTTTATAAGCACACATCTAGAACAGCAACACCTGAAACCATTCTACGGAGAAATGTGGAGCAAAATACTTTTTCCCAGGCACACTACAAACACTATTAAACATTGTTTTCAAACTGGTGAACACAACTTCCACTGCACAATGATCCTGAGCACCAAATTATAGATTTAGCATCTTCAAACACTTCTAAACAATATATCCAAACCACATACTTAGTTCTCCAACACAAAATAAATGTGGAGCAGAAACTCGAACATCACTCTGTAAGCCAGAAGACTTATTCAACACATTGTTTCGATAATTAATCAAATTTTCTCAATAGCACTTGGACACCCAACAACAAAAGCATATCCTCAACATCTTCAGTACCTCTACAAAGAAACCAAATCACTTTTAGAAAGACAACTTAATCAAACAACAACAACCTCATCAAAAGACACGGTTGACACCAATGACAACACAAGCTTATTGACATCAATGACAACACCGATTAGCACATGCTTGCAACAAACTCCACCACAAACCTTAGATTAAGCGTATTGAAGCAATGTGCTCAAGATATCGATAGCATGTGGATGCTCAACTCAACAACATAAAAGCACAAGACTAACTCTTAGTTTCAAACTCCACCGAAAAACTCAGATTGAGCGTATTACAGTGACGTGCTCAAGATTTCAATAGCATGTGGATTCTCAACTCAATAGCTTAACATTAATAGTTTTGAGTAATAGAAGCGACAAAGTTATTTTACATTAAAATTTGTGATGATTATGGCTTCTAGGATGTTCAATTTATAGAATTTTTATTGTGGATGGATAAGGATAAAATTTAATGTGGATAAAGATATGATTTTTGGAGAAAAGCAAGATAAGGATGATGATCCTTAATTTATTTCCATTTAACTAGTTGCACATAAGTTAAGAAATTGAAAGAAATTGAAAGAGATAAGATGAGGATGTGAGAAGATAATTAGAAGATTTAATTATTAATTTTCATAATTGAGTTCACATGAGTTGGAAATAGAAACAAATTGAAATAGATAAGATAGGGTAATTTGAAGATATTAATTAATTTATTTAATTAGATACACATGAGTTAAAAATAGAAAAAATCAAAAGGGATATGATTGAGATTAATTAATTAAATTAATATTTGATTTTTTAATTAATGTTGAAATATGATTTAATTATATAAATTATTTAATTAACATTACATAAATGAATTAATTAATTGATTGTAAATTATTTTGTTAATGTTAGGAAGTGGAAAGTGGGATAAATTAGAAGATATTAAGAAAGCTAGGTGATGGTAGGATAGTTAAATGTAGGTGTCTATTGAAATGATAAATAATTTAAGATTGGTTGTGATTAATTTTATTATATAAAAGTTGAAATATATATATATATATATTGGGGGGGGGGGGGGCGGGGGGGGGGGGGGGGGGGGGGGGGGTTATAAAAGAAATTAGCATTTAATGATTTGGATTTGGAAGTATTTGGAGGTAATAATTTCATCTTGGGTGATCTAGATAAGGCAAGCCCAAGCCCTTATAACTTTAAAGTGGACAACTTGAAAAGGTCCCACTCTCTAATACAACATTTAAATAAAAAATCAAACCTAGAGTAGATGACCAACCACATATTTGGAGACACCCATATCACTCAAGCTACTCTAGAAACTTTATTTATTACATTTAATTTTAAAATGTTTATTTATTTAATATGTGATGATATTAATTTTTATATTATAGATATTAAATATTTTACTGATTGATATTTCATTTGTTTTAATATTTAATTAAATTGTTTTGATTAATCAATATTTTATTTTAATATATAATATTTTGTATTTATATTTATATTTAGTTTATTTATTTTTATTCATTTGTATGTCACTTTGATATAAAAAAATTTATTGGCCTTCAATTAAGTTGTCCTAATTAATATGTATTTTTTTTTAGTAAAACCTAGTTTAGGTCCAAGAACCATACAAATGGGCTCTAACCCAATATCCCATGGATTGATTAGTGCCAATAGCCAAAAATACATCAACAGTACCCATACAGATACAACATTCAACCAAAACTCTTCCTGCCCAAAAATATGCAATCCTCCTACTAATTCTAACCTACTTTACTAGTAACCTCAGCAAATAATCTTAAATTAACTTTTTCAATGCTATTCCTCCATAAATTCTAATTTTCCTTTTTTTTTAGATCTAAGTGCAATTTGATGCTTGAGCTTTGTAGGGGACCATTTCTTTCTTTTTACCTCTATCCATTCTTGATCAATCTTCGGAGGGGGATCTAATTCTAAGATTTTTCCTTTTGGATTGAACACAGCACAATCCTCATCACATTTTTTGATGTCAGAAATTGAGTTGTCCATACTTAACTTCCCTTGATTTTCTTCTATCATTGATGCCCCCGACACCACCATAGATGAGGAATTCAATGAATCAAGAGGAGTAGGGTTGGGCTTGTTGGCAAGAGACACATTGGAGCTTCTTGATTATTGTCATTGATGGAAACAAAGGTTATCCCACACATCTGCAATGCATGATAAGTCCTCATCAGAAGTCAGATTGAAGAAGCGTTGAGGTCCGGTAAGCAAGAACAGAGCAGTCAGTAAGGTCCGACAGACAGGTCCGGATCTCTCAGTAGAAGTATCTCAGTGAAGTGCGGATTTGGGGAAGTCAAGAGGAGCATCTTGACTGATAGATTCCAAGGTTTGAGCCTCCGATGTGAAAAGGATAAAGACATGTGAATGCTTGAGTGTCGGGTTCCCAAGTGACAGTGTGAATAGAGGAAGAACTGACTGGCAGAACATCAGACATTATTCCAGATGTGTTACTGATGTTGGTAAAGGTTATGAAGGCATAAATTATGTTTGGCCGACATGATTGATGATTTTCACAAGTATATCCTTGATTTGCATTACTTGGTATGCAAGAATTCAGCTGACAGATTAGAGTTTAGGTAAAATATTGACTATTCCAGGTGCTGACTAGAAAGGTGATGAAATCACTTGTGCGGATATATATACAAGATAGATTTAGTTATGAGACGTGTTGTGGTTGTAAGTAATGTGCGAAGAACAGTAGTAGAATCGAATAAAAGCAGAAAGGAAGATCCAGTATGTGAAAGAAGAGCAGCATAAAAGAAGAAGAAAGATGAAGTGCAGCAGATCAGTATACAGAGCCCAACCGAAACTGAACTCTAGCATATGTTGATGATCCTTATCAGTTCAAGTATTGTATTACACTCTTTATAAATTGTAGACAGTGTGTCTCTTGTAGGCAGTGTGCCTCTTGTGAGCAGTGTGCTCAAGTAGTGAGCCCTAATTGGTAAGTGCCATCTTGTACTTCCATTCTTCTAACAAAGAATACAATTTTGGGTTAATCACCCCGTGGTTTAATATTGTGTCATGTGTATTTCTATTTCATGGTTATGTTTGCTTCTTTGAATTGATGCTGCACTAATCACTAAGAAAGTTCAGAAAGCTGAAATAATTAAGATAACTGATTCACCGCCCCTCTCAATTATCAACAGGGCTATTGCACCTCTGTATCTTGATTACAAGCATGAGAAACTCTCTCTTCTTGACTCCCTAGAGAAATGTTGAAATGGTGAAGTTCAGCACCCACCCACCATGTGGGCTTATTTACGTCTTTGCATTTGTGCTTAAAATTTAGGACACTGAGGAGAGGAATGATCTATGGAAAAGTATTTTTGACATCTGAAAGGAATCTTTTCATAATCTAAAGGTTGCCTCCAACATTGATTACCCACCTTTAGGGAGATTTTAGCCGGAAGACCCTTGGTCAGATCCATTTCAAGACACAGCCTTGCAAAGGTTGTGTTGGTGTAATTACTAGTTTCTAGAGCAGCCATATGAAAATTTCCAAAACCATTTGCAATAGCTTCTAGACATTCTATTTTCTAGAATTGTAGGGGAAGGTAGGTGTTACATCCCTAATTTTTGCTTTGCTGTACTTTTTACTTTTACTTGGACATAAGTAAATTTATTATGATGATTAGATTAATGACAAGGAAAGATATGGCTTATATTGAATGTCATTTATGAAATTATAGAAAAGATTATGTTATTATCAATTTAATAATTGCATTATGAGATTTGATTTATTATTTGAATTATTTGAATAATGATGCACTGATCATATATTGCTTGGTTACAAGTTGAAACAGGAATACAGATTCTTAGATGACTCTAAGAGAAGAGAGAGAGAGAGAGAGAGAGAGAGAGAGAGAGAGAGAGAGAGAGAGAGAGAGAGAGAGAGAGAGAGAGAGTATCTTTTGAGGAGAGACATATAGACCTTAGGTTACGAGTGGTTTATTTGCCAAATTGAGTATAAGTGTTTAACAAAAATGTGAACCAATGTGTTGTTTGAGGTAAGTCTTGCCTTGTTAGTTTTCTTTTGAACATAATCGACAGGTAGTAAATATTATTTACAAATCTTTCTAAGTCATAGTAAGTCATATTAAGTCATGAGTAACATTAACGATGTCATTTGTACATGAATCGAGACCGTTTACGTCTAACATAAAAATTACGACATAATTATCGTAATGGGTGGTGTTTTTATTTTTGGGTCACTTAGTGTTTATTTGTTGATCCTTGAATGTCAAAGTGAATTCCATCAAGTGGATTGACGTGTTTTTAGCGAAGGAATGTGATGGGGAGGTAAACTCAACCCATTCACAAAATCTGTAAATTGTTATTTTATTGTTATTATTCTTATTGATTAAATCATAACCATCGAATGAGATCAATGTTACATAAGCCTTATTTGATATAAGCAAATAGATATATTTATAAACCAAATGACAATAATACCTTATGCTATTTAATAAAACTTATCCATCGAATGGCCTTGGGTATATTAATTATAACACCCACATTAATTCGTGTGATGGGATTTGGATCACTTAAGTGATCAATAAAAATGAACATCGACAGTTATTATTGTGTAGACCTCTTTTAAAAGGGAATGTGGTATTATCGTTATGCTTGATGAACTTTTCCACATTCTGTGCCTTAACAAAAACATGTGTTAGTCTCTGCTGATTAATTGGGATTGGTTGTAAACTGAATAAGGGTGGTAGAAACCAATTCATTATGAGCATTGAAGAGTCATTAAACGCCACGACTCATTATGGGGAAAGCATATAGGAATTGGGGTATGGGAGAGGAAAAGGGATGGAGATCATTGTGAGAAGATAGCAAGAGATCGTTGCCAAAACACAGAGAGGAAGGTGACATCATAAGGCCGACTGGTCAATAAACTCTGCAACAAATAACTCATTGAGCTGTCGCTAGGTAACACTTATATATGTGTAATGATAACAACATAATTGTCTTGTTCTTATCGTTCCTTGTAGACTCATATACGAGAACCGATATTATCTTTAGTTTTCCTATGATGATTGATTCATAGCTGTGAACTGTATAATGATTATTTTTCAATATGTGTTAAACTTTTCTAAGTAATTGTTATCACCATTATAGTTGGCTGGCCGATGCTTATAAAGGATATATAGTTTGAGTCAAATGTATTAGCATTGAGTTGAAGTTTGATAGCTAAATGATTTAGCTGTTGAGATGAATCATTGATCATTGTATTCCTTTATACCGTAGAGGGTCTCTTTTCAAAGTTATCGGTTTAAAAAAAAATATAGTCAATATAATGAGAAGGTATGATATTGAGATAGGCTGAGAATTTAGTTATAAGATATTTAAACCACTCTTGCATACATATTAGTGTCACGAAGAACTATGATAGGTTTCAACGTAGATGAGTAGGAAAGGAAAACCCTTGAGGTAGGATATTGGTAATATAAAACCATTTCTTGATAAATTTATAAATGTCTATTATGGTTTCATTTCTAAGGGAACTTAGAAAATCTCTCTAAGCTTAGGAAGCCACCTTTTATAAATCAAGTGATAATTCAATGGAAATATTGTGATAGAGACATTCAAGTCCATAGGACTATCCTTATTATGTATTCTGTAAATGAGAATAACTTTGTAGTAAACCATTATGATGTGATTAAATTAAGTTTAATTAGATGAGATCTTGATTGGATTCATATTCGAGTTCATATATGTGTTGTGACGATTGATGTCATCACGTATGGGTAAGTCGAGAATATTCATACTTTTTGTATGAGGAGTAATACCTATTATAGAACGATAGTATGCTTAAATTTTGTTATAGACAAACTATGGGTTGTTTATTAACCTAGTCTCATAGATATGAGCTTCGGATAATCTGAAATGCCATTTTATTCATGGGTTATCATGTAAAACTTAGAGTCAAATTGAAATCAAATGATTAGATAAGACATATAGATTTGTCTAAAGTCTAGAAAAACTATTATCATGTTAAAATGATTTAACTATTGTATAAACATAGTTGATAAGGATAAACTGTAGAATACGACAGTATCCAAGTCGAGTAGGGATCGGTGAAAACAATGGCGACGTTCATTATGAATGATATTGAAAATAAAAACTTTGGCCAAAGTAATGCATTTGTTTTCTGCATGCATTGTCGGTTCACTATATCCGGATTGCTCATCCTATCGGAAATCATACTTAGCTAGAGGGTATCTAGGGTTGTAGGGTTGATAGAGTTGAGTAGGATACAACACTATGTACTCGGGATAGGCAAATTACCACCGGTCACCTTTGGTCTATATCCCTCGTGAAGGGTAGGGCCACTTCCTATGTGGAAGAAGTGTGGGAGACCGCCAGTCTATGGATGGAGGTAAATCAGTGGAAAGATACTCTCTCTCTCCAAGCAGAAGATATGCAAGGACTTGTGATAAAGATGTCAGATATTCAACAGCAATATTTATTCCAATTTGTCTATGTAATTGATTTACATTGTAAACTATGTCTTTGAGAAAGACTTCATGATATATTGTTCTTTGTAAAGGAAAATTCTTATAATTATTGATATTGGTTTATGAGTTAAATAAAAAGAAAAAATTTCTCTCTCATTTTTATCTTGTTAAATTACTCTATGGTAAATTTTTCTGGGTTTACTATGTTTTAAGAACATGAATGTTACATATGGTATCAAAGCTACCAAGTTCAGCACTAGGGTTTTCCTTGTTTGCAATCGAATCCAATTCCAACCCCTGACATAGGGGTAAAGGAGTATATCACAACCCAGGCCATCCTTCCATTCGCATGAAATATAGGCATGTAAATCACAAAGTTTTGGCCAAATCTTCAGAAATTTACAAATTAGGGCATGTTCCCAAAGGTGCATCTCTCTTTCACTAGTGAGTCCATCCAAGCAAATCTCAAGCACCTGGTCAGAAAGCACAAAGGAGATAGAGTTGCTTTGATCCCCATACCCACCCAAAGGCACCAAATTGGAGGAAGCAGGTCATTTTTGTGCACCTCCCAAACCAATGCCAACCTTCACTGCATCCTTAAAACTACTTTATGTGCCCAGGATGAGGGGAATACCCACACTGCTTGCCATTTCCTAATCTCCGCTGCCATTATTATAGCCTCCCAGTAGTCCCTCTGTGCAATCTTGTGAACCTGCAAATAGGGAAACCTATTTTTTTCAGCATCACGCCTAAAAATTTCGAGAATTTCTCTAAATTAGAATAATTAATAGGTATATTAATGTTACATAAAATGTTTTATATTTATATTTGATTAAACTATCTTAATATTATCTCTACACGCGAGTATGCAATATTTTCACTTAATTCTTTATAAATAAAAATTTATATCTTGATAGATAAGTTTTTAATACATTATTTATAAACATAATAAAATAATATTTTTATGGCGTTATGAAAATAAGTTTTATCATACATATTTATTCATCAATTATACATTTCTTGGTCAATTCTGTTATTATAATGTTTCAAAAAAAATACAAACTATTAAAGACATCAGGTATTGTACATTCATACTTCTAGATTAAACTGTGAGAATTTTTAGCATTAAATGTTTCGGATCACACTCTATAATCCATAATAAATCATAGAGTGTGATCTGAATGTACAAGTACTACCAACCAATCACTACATGACACAAACATGAATTGAAATTTAAGATAAACTACTTTGTGAAAAAAGAATCTACCACATTGGGCCCACGAGAATTGTGCGCCCATAGAATTCCACTTAATGTCTTTATGATTGACCCTTCCTGTCGTAAATAACAGCTGGGCCGCAATGTGTCTTCGACGTAATGACAAACTCCTTAAGGAAGATCGTGAAGCCCGTACGATAGCATCATCGATTGGCTCCCAAACAGAGTGAGATGGATGTACACCATTGGCTCCCATAAAAACATATCCGTTTGAAAGTGATTTTTTAACAAGAATATCTATATATTCAAATGAACATACAAAAGCCCAACCCGTTACGGAATCAGGCTGCAAAATTATTATTATTTCATAAAAAAATTGTATAGAATTCCACTTATTTCCCAACTCCGTACGTGCAGTGTGACTTGTTTCCTCACAACCTACACGCCCACAAATGTACAGTTTACAGGGGAGAAAGTCGGTCCCGTACATCAGAAATTTGAGTACCTTTGTGGAATGAATATATATAAATAATTGTAATGGAAAAAAATTATTTTTAATGTAATTTTTTATTTAGTTTGGAGTAATTCTTTATATATTTACATAGTTATAAATGATGTATTTTTGTGTATAGTTGGGTTGGTGTATCTAGTCTTGTTGCTTTGTTTCCACCTAGTCCTATGTTGTGTGTGTGTGTGAGAGAGAGATATGTACAGCCTTGTTACATTGTTTATATAAAATTCTAATCCATAATCCAAGCTTAATCCATAATCCAGTTCTTTTAGATATTGGTCTAGCTTGGTTGTCTACCCCAAGTCGTGTCTATAGTTATGAGGTCAACCTTATAGTCAGGGTCTTGATCCTTATAAATACATAATCAAAATCAAACATTTTAGTTGATTGGTTTCCATTTTCACATTTTGGTACCAAGTTGGTTATGCGCAAACATTCATAATTTGGTATTTGTTCATATAGAGGACATCGATTTGCATTCATTACACACATAGGAGAAGACACAAGACATGAAACCCAAGAATCTCTCAATACAAGGACATTCAAAATTAGTCATGTCCATACTTGCATATAGCATATTTGAACACACACTCATCCTAGCGTGTGTGAATCGTCTAGCAATTATTTTAGAATTCATGTACATGTTTGAACCATGTTGACTATCAAGGTATTTTTAAATACCGCTAGCTTGACAAAAGAAACCTAAGAATGTGAAAGAGGGTATTATTGTCTAGTAGTCTACTATCTAAGAGTTCACATGGCCAAATCCAGAGATCATCAGAGATCGAGTTCATAGGTGTGAACTAGATCTAGAACATTGAAGTTGACCCTACAAAGAGCATAGGAGAATAGTATGATTCTAATCTACATATATTTTTGTCTAGGACATATCTAAATTCCAAGGCACATAGATCTCATTGTCTTCATCAATCAACATACATTCTTCGGTCACAAATTTAATTGATCTATCTCTTCATTTATTACTATTTATTGCACGATTATACTTTATGTCTAATATTATCTAATCCAACCTACTCCACTCTAGCAAATCATTGAATCTAGGTTGATTTATATTTAATTGATTTATTAAATTTAATAATCTAGATTACACCTTAAGGAACCTTATTTTTCCTTTTCATTTTGGTGAACCTAACAGACCTACCCAACCTACTTGTTGCATCTAGGGTTTTAGATCTCATATAGCACTATATTTTCCATTTTTATCATAGATCTTGATCTTGGTTGTCATTTCATCTCATGTTTAGGGTTAGGGTTGTATTGTAAAACCTATTTTTCCTACCCAAAGTTTACACTGCATCATGTCAACTCCTAGGGTTCCTTCTTTGGTTAGTTTGCATGCATTCATTTCATATTTTGATATGTTCCTTTCATTTGTTTCACATGATACCTATGTCCTTGATTCATTCATACAATTATATGCTTAAGATGTGGATGTCATCTCTATGAAGTTTTTTTTTATCATTGTCTTACGTTTCTTCTCCTTCATTGAGCTAGTGAGTGCAAATTATATGCTATTGGAGAACTTTAGTTCTTTTCTTCACACTTTTCATGATGATCCCCTATCTTAGAACATTGTTGATCATTCTTCTGTAAGGATCTATCATGTGCCATATCTATCCATGACACTATCATGCCTTGTAATAACCTATCCTTACTATGTCATGAAAACCTAGATCTATGTATTTTTTATGAGTTACCTTCATTGATACCTCATGATGAGCCTCATGATGATACTTCTATTATTCCTCATGTTTGACATGATTATTTATGCATTCATGATGATATATTAGTTGACAATTTTCGATGTGTTGATACTTCATTGCCTTTACACAATGATATTATAGATTTTTGTGAAGATGAATTACATGATGATTATGATGGTTCTATAGATTCTTCTTTGCATGTGAAAACATTATTTCTTGCTAAATATATGCACATAGATAATGACATCTTATTGTTTGGAAAGTTTATATTGCACTTATGTGGTACTAGAGATTATAAATGGTTTGATTCATTTTGTTTGCTCTATACTCCATTTTCTAATTTCACTTATGCTTTCATTGACTATTTCTCTAGATCTAGTTCGCATAAGAGTAGCATGGCCCTGGCACTAATCTATTATTTATTTACCTTTTCATCCTTGTACTACATAAACTTCTTATCATACATATGGATATCCTAAGCATAGAGGCATTGTATTCCAAAATAAAATTCAATAATTTATAGACAAAGAAAAGATACACATTAAGGTCACACATAACATAAAAGAGAAACTACTTGATATGAGAGATGAATTCATTATCTAGATTTCAATCTTACTTTTCCTTCATTTATCATTTGTCTTTTGTATCGATCACTTTTAACATCTACTTTATCTTTTGGGATCCCTTTAGTGTGTAAGCTTTTTCACCCCACTTGGGGGAATGTGTGTTTTGTTTCATATTTATTTTTACTTCATATCCCTTTACCCCACTTAGTGAGTACATTTGATTTCTTCTATCACTTGGTTGTGTCATGATTTTTCTTTGTATTTTACATTTTTGATCTTTTGTTTTTACATTGTCTTATCTTATCTAGTGACTCTTACTTGTCCATCTCTTTTTTTATGATCCTCTGTCTCTTATAATTTGATCCTTGGTTCTTATCTTATGATCATAATGACTATTTGCTTCAAATATATATATTCCTACACTATTTTATCTAGCTTCTTAGAGCATTGTCTTAGGTTACTATATTGATTGATCTATCTTGTTATAGCATTGTAATATATATAGTCACATTAAGGGACATATCTTCTTAGAGCATTTTCTTATGTTCATACATTAAGTGATCTAGCTATCAAGAACATTGTTTTATTTCCTTAAAGTGATCCATTATTATATCTAGATGTATTAAACATTGGGTCCATGATCTCTTATTGTTATATCTAATTACTGAAAGCATGTTATTAATTATTGTTCATCTATACTTTATCACTATCTTATCTTTTCATTGAGAACATGTTTACAATCCATTATTGTCAAATCTTTCTACTTTAGAGTGTGTCTTACATTATCAATTTTTGATCCTATATTTTATATATTACTCTCATATCAATATGTGATTACATCAAATGATCTCATAGTGATCTATTATTATATCTAGTTGTATTAAACATTGGGTCCACAATCTCTTATTTTTATATATCTAATTACTTAAAACATGTTATTAACTATTGTTCATCTATAATTTATCACTATCTTATCTTTTCATTGAGAACATTTTGTTTATAGTCAATTATTGTTAGATCTTTCTACTTTAGAGCATGTCTTACATTATCAATATCTGATCCTAGGTACATTTTACATCTTACTCTCATATTAATATGTCTTACATCTGAATGATGCAATATGGATATGTCTTATGTCTACTATCTTACATGATCTTATCACTATAATTTGCTTCATAGAGTGTACATATATTGATGTTACATTGCCATATATATTAATTTCATTATCCTTACATATGCTTGTACACTAAGGGACACCATGCTATTCCCCGTTCTCTATTGATCTTGCATTATCATATCTTATGAGAGATCCTATTTGCATTGAGATTAAATTGTTATATTACATATCTTTATCCTATCATTTATTGTGCCCACATTTCTATATCACTTCGATCCTATCTTTTATTACATATTTATCACATTGATCCTACATTAAGGGCATCATGTTTTCACCCTTTCACATAGTGGGATTTATTGTCATACTTGATTATTTAGATCTATATCAACTATCTTACAATCATACTTACTACATTTGGGGACTTACGCCAGTGCCAAGCCTTGTGTTATTGATCTTAGCTATCCTATCAATCCTATTGATCCTATCAGACTTCATGCCACTATCGAGCCTTATGACATTATCTCAAGGCATCCCACATCCTACCTAATGTGTGCTTATTCTTATGGATGCCACATTGGGTTATTTGTTGTACTTTTATATGTGTTTTTGGCCATAGAGTGTTGCATTACCATTATCTTCCCCATTTTACCTAGGCATTATCATTATTGTCTAACCCTGCCTAATGTGTGTTCATGCTCATCAATGCCACATTAGGTCTTTTGTTGTACTTTTGTGGGTGCTTTTTAACTATTAAGGGTTTCATCACCATTATTTTGCCCATTTTGGGGTAGTAATCCTATCTTTGACCCTATCTCTAGTCCATTTTCGTGCTTCTAATGATGTATTTTTCTAGCTATGATTGTTATATTTTAATGCTATGATGATTATGTGTGCTTATATGCTTATCATTCATTATTCATTTTCTAGATGACTATGATTATGATTATCTCACAACATATTCTATTGTTAATCTATTTTTATATGCCCATATTTATTATTGATATATCTAATAAGATATTCCTTCAATCAAGTGCAACCTATGGGGGCAATCACTTAAAGGCTCGGGCATAATGATCACTAACATTCTCATTTTATGTATTTAATTTATCTTGAAAGTTAGAATCTACTAATGGAATCTCATTTTTTCCTTGTCTTGCAAGAATTCAAGGGAGAACATATGTGAAATAAAGAACACATGCAAGGAGAATCTTCTTCCTTCATGGACCCGATGTTCATCTATCTATTGCATTTATTTTATGCATGTTTGAGATGATACATGTATTTAAAGATGCATGATTCATACTTAGAGATTCACATGCATCTCAAAGTGGGAGCAAAATGTAATGGTGAAAAAAGAATCTTTGATGCATTCCCCATTTAATTTTGTGCCTAGTTTGTGTCAATGTCAAGTGATACATTTATATAGCTACAAAAAGCACATTTTTGTACATAGTTGGACTCCTGTATCTATCCCTCTACACATCATCTATCCCTCTACTAATATGCACACAATGCTGGTCCAACTAGTTTGTTTGTTTGGTTCTAACCATTAATCCAATTCTAATCCATAATCTAACCTAGCTATCCAACTTAGGTCATGTAAATAGTTGCAAGGTCATCTTCACAACCACGATCTTAATCCTTATAAATACAAAATAAAAATCAAACATTTCAATTGAGTGACTCTTTTTTCACACTCCAAGATGGCTATGCACAAACATTTGAATAACTTGTTATTTTTATGTATAAAAGACATCAATTTATATTCATTACACACATATAAAGAGGAGAACATGTGCACCACATGAAATCCAAGAATCTCTCAATATGAGGACATTTAAGAACAATTGTTCACACTTGCATCTCTACCATATCTAATTACACACTCATCCTAGTGTATGTGAATCACCTAGTAATCATTCTAGAAATCACATGTGCATGCTTGAATCATGTTGTACATGTCAATGTATTTTTAAATATTGCCAAGTTGACAAAAAACCCTAAGAGTGTGAAAGGGGATATCATTATCTAGTACTATATATTTTGTAAGAGTTCACAAGGTAGAATTTAGAGATCATTAGAGATCAAGTTTGTAGATATGGATTAATTTCATAGGCACAAACTAGATCCAAAATAATGATGTTGAGCAACACAAAGTAGAGGAGAATATTTTGATTCTGATCCACATGCATGACAATCTAGGGCATCTCTAGATTCTTAGGTGCATATATATACTATTTTCATCAATTGACACAGATTCTTTAGCCACAAAGCTAAGCAATCTCTCTCTTCATTTACTACTATTTATGGAATAATTATACTTTTTGTCCAATATTGCCTAATACGGTCCACTCCACTCTAACAACTTATTGAATCTAGGTTGATTTGTGTTTATTTTCTTTGTTTTATTAATTAACCTCAATTACACCTTAAGAAAACCTTATTTTACCTTTCCATTTTTTTTTGTGTGTAAGTGATTAATATATTTTTGATCCACCATTGATTATGTTGAACATTTATGTATGTGATTACATGTGTTATTATATCCACTAGATTCACAACCTAAATTTGATAATTGTATGGTCTTATTTATACATTTTCCATAAAATATAATCAATTTTTTTGGGAAGACTATCACACGAAAGAGGAATTTTTGGGAAGCCTATCATGAATCTAATGGTGAATAATGATCTATCATGAATATAATGGTGAATAATGATTTATCTTTTGGTTTGTATTGATTGAGATATTATTTACTAGCTCTTTGTATTTATCTTTTGATTTGTATTGATTGGGACATCAAAAAAAAAACATTAGGGTTTAGTTTCTTTTCCCGCCATAGGTAACTGCTCACACCTAATTCATTTCATTCAACATTCATGAACCAATCATATTTTAACACTTTCCACTTTGCCGTCTATCTGACTGTGCGGGTGACGTATGATCAATCAAATCTGACCACGTCATCTTTCGTCGTCACATGGTGGTTTGAAGAAAACGCCCCCGCTATATATTTATGTATTACAACTCAACGCCTTGTCCCAAATCGATTATTAAATTACAAGTTGTATAAATTTCTTTTAATTTCCAGTTGAATGAAATGTCTGGGACTGTTTATCCCTGTGCTGCTTGTAAGATTCAACGAAGAAAATGTGGAGATAAATGCGCGCTTGCTCCTTATTTTCCACCAAACGATCCTAACAAGTTTTTACTACTACACAAATTTTTCGGAACAAGCAACATTGTCAAAATCCTTCAGGTATGTTTTTTAAGATTTTTTTTTAGAAGACTAGCTTTAACAGCCGGCTTAGTAAAAGAATTGCAAGACGAACTTTATCTTATTCCTTTTTCTGCAGGAAATTCCGGAGGAGAAGAGAGAAGATGCTGTAACAAGCCTGGTATATGAAGCACGGGCGAGAGTGAACGATCCGATCTATGGTTGCGTTGGTGTAATTTGTGGACTGCAGAAGGAAGTTTTACACCTCCAATCTCAACTGGCAACCACTCAAGCTCAGCTCCTCAACACACAAGCTAATCTTGAGTCTTTCGTCACCGGCTTTTGTAATGCCGGTGAAAGAGGAACTACATTGGATGTAGTACATCAAAATGATCCACATAAGGATGACCTAATAGTTTTGCAAGACGATGAGGACCCGTTTGGATTATGGGAGCCACTCTGAACCTAGTTAGGGTTATCTGATGCCATGCCTAGTCTAAGGTGAAGTCGTTGTATATTCCATGTTATATAGCTTTACAATCATTCCTTAATCTGGGATCATGTATTTTTAAGGATATTCATAGGTCTACTGACTCTCGTCAGTGGTTGAAATCGACTCTAGATTTTAGTTTCTTTAACTTTCTCGTGCATGATTAAATTTATTTTTACATGAATTTTAATTATGATTATTTTTCTATTGCTTTGGATAATAATTGTATTTATTTTAAATCAATTGTTTTTGTGATGGAATCTACAAATTTTCAAATAGTTTCAATTGTTTAAGCATTCCCCATCCTTTAGAAAAATGTAGTTAGCGATCAATTAAATAATATATATATTTTAATTTAAATTCTATTATCTAAATACTTGTGTAAGCACAAAATTATCTTTTAAGATGAACACTGGTTCTAGTTTGAAATAAATCTTTCTGATTATTGTGTCAAATCTATCAAATCTCTTATCTTTTGTCCAAAGCAAGCTTTATATATTAAAGAAACTTCTCAATTTGAATAGTTTCAACTATAATGCAAGAGTGATAGTTAGAATATTTAAATAGTAAAAAAAATGGAACTCTTAATGAATGAATAAATTAAGATTAAGTTAAGAGTGTTGTTTATATTTGTGTAATAATGTCCATACAGATTGGATTCACATATTAAGTTTGCATATGATATACATGTAGCAGTGAATTTATAGAGAAGGACATTGGTAAGACAGAGAACTAAATATATAGAAAGATACGAGTTGGGTAGTGCTTAAAATTCCATGAAGCAACTCTTGTATTATATTTGAGAATGTAATATAGAACTTGGGGTGCATTTTTTAGCTCCTCCTACTCAGCTATAACAAGCTATAGACATCTTGCATCCTTGTCTTGTTTGCTTTCAATAATATGAATAATAACAAGGAGTTTGAGTAAGGGATTTAAAGAAGTCTGAAACTTTAATCTTTACATCCGGGACTCTTTAAGGTGTTATTTAACACTACATTATGTGTAATAAGATACCAAGTGAAGACAAACTAATTTTTTTAAACCTTCATAATAAAAGACAAGATTACACAAAGGAATGTAATTATAGTAGTTAGATAGAATTGAGGCATAAAAACCATAATGTAATGTGTCATAACAATTTAAAATCTAATAGTCAAACCACCTTTTTAATAATAGAAATACATAAAAATAACTAAACCATCTATTTTATTTATTTTTCATATACATTTTCATATACTATAATAAATCTTTGTATTTATCTAAATTTAATTTGTATTAATTGAAATATTATTTACTAACTGCTTATATTTATCTTTTTGATTTGTATCGATTGAGATATTATTTACTAGATTAGGTGTAGGGACTTTAAAAAATAGATGGAGTACCATGCTCTCTCTCCCAGAACAAGCTTCATGGTGCCATTTCTTTCTTTATATGGTGCCATTCCTTTCTTTATATGGGACTTGCCCAAACTCCAACAATTGTACGTGTGGGGGAATAACCTCACTGGTGGGATTCTGCAGCAGCTTGGAAGGAATAGTAAATTTTTGGTTATAGATTTTTCTTTTAACGAACTTACTTGTTTAATTCTGGCGGATCTATGTGCTGGTGGGAGGTTGCAGACACTAAGACTTGATTCCAAGTTTTTGTTTGGCCCCATTCCTGGAGCGCTGGGCAGCTGCATGTCTCTTATTGTAGTAAGTATGAGGTACAATTACCTAATGGCTTACTAAACCTTCCCAAATTGCAGAAGATTGATCTTCGGGCTAACCATCTGAGTGGCAGCAGGACCATCTGAGTGGACACTGGTCGAGGAGTTCAACCTCTAGCTGTCCCACTGTTTACTTGCCAGCCTGATGCCATTTTGCTTCTTGTTATCTGCTATGGACTCTTTCTATAGACTATGTATATTGTTAACTAATTAGCTCTACTTTTGATGATTGTTTAGAGATACAGGCTAACCTCTATTAGGGATGAGAAAGGGGGTTAATTGCAATGGAATTAATTAGGTTAGTTTCATTAATTATTTGTAACACTAAATTAGTCACATTAATTAATTATCGGAAATGGGATTAAATGGCAGAAAATACTTGATTTAGAAATAATTTCAGGAAATTGATGGGGTGAATTTAGGGTGTCTACATATCTTTATTAGCTACCTAGGTGAGGAAAAATAAAATATCCTATCATCCTAAGTAAACTTAATAAAGAAATGTAATATTACATCTAGGATATAGTAAGTTATCCTAGGTGAAGTATAATATAACATCAACACTTCAAGGTTTAACATAGAATACATACTACTAATAGCTATAATGAGATTATCCCATGAATTAGCTAATGAGTAAATTAAAGTAATATGTACTTATCCCTTTCTTCTATCTCTACATCTATGGAAGCTAGTTGACTCACTACAACATTAAATTTATTTAGATGATTAATTGTAGAGTCTTTTTCATTAATGTATGCCTTAGAAACAGCGTATTTACAAGATAATTATTTTAGTACAATGCATCAATCTTATCCCATAAAGATTTAGTAGTATTTTCACTTAATACCTTTATCAAGATTGAATTGGGAATATAAACTAATTCTACCCCTTGCTTTTTTGTCAAGTTTTTCCCATGTATCTTGTTCCACTCTAGTTAGCAAAGTACCTAGTGTAGTAGTTATTCTAACCCACTAATCTCTCTCAACCAAGAGATCCTCCATCTTCAATTTTCACATCTTGAAACACATTGCCTTTTAAATTTCTCAATCTCCAATCTCGAGGTGTTAGCAATGACTACTAATTTTTAAATTTGATTTCAAAACTCATGCAAATACTCCCATTGAAAATAATGTCTCGTCCTTTGGAAGGTAAAGCCAAACAAATATTAGATACCAAATGGTTTTGCAATGCTTATTCCATAAACAAGAGCAAGCTAGATTAATGAAGATTGATGATCTAAAACCAAAGTATGCCATAATGAGACTTAAAACAAGATACAATTTAGAAGATGGATGATATAAAGAAGAGCACATAACACAACATATATGTAGGAAAACTCTTTCTAGTAAAAAAATCACCACCAGAACCAAACTATAGTATATTACTTAAAAATAAAGCCTACAATATAATGAGACCCACTACTAATGATGTAGCCTAGGTGTCAACACTTCTACAACATTTTTATACTTAGCTTCAAACTCAAAACTTGCTAGAGCCTAGGATATGATAGAACCTATATCAATCTACTATTATAAGGAAATCATATATAGAGTTTGTCCATTGGGATAAATTCAAACACCCCTCATGAGTAGTCAACAATATAGAAATAAAATGTAATTCCCAATGTGTAAGAGTACACCTCTAAATTTTTAGATTTGGGCTCTCCAATTTGGACCCATTAAAAGATGTTCTTTTGTAGCATAAAGGCATAAAAGTGTAACCTCTCATTTGACTAGACAACTATTCAAACCTATCAATCTAACTTGGAAATGTAAATTCCTTTCTAAGATGTTCATATGCACTACCCAAAATAGGCAATAGAATATGCTCTTACAAGTCTATTTTATAACCCCCTAAGTTATTTTGTCTTACATCGTCATTACCACTTGGGCAAGTGTTAGAGTATGCCATACGTGGAATTTTCTAGATTCCCTATGTGAGACATCGTATTTGAGAAGGGTTCAACATTAAAACATGTACAATATTAAATTATTACAATTATTCCTAGGACTTTGCATAGTGGTAAAACACCTAATCATAATAATGAACCTTAAACCCTAAAAAGAAAATATATATCAACGAGATAACAATAAAAGGTACACAAACCCTAGTGATATCTAAAGTATGATGATGCAATCAAAAATCCTAGGATCTAAAACCCTAAATTGTAATGAAGAACTATATCCCTAAGGCCAAACCCTAAGGGTGTTGAAAAAAGACCAATACACTGAGAGGGGGGCTTGAATCAGTGTATGTTAATTTTTAACAATATTAAACCAAGAGCCAAGAATCAAGAGCACACATAAATCACATAACACCAGATGTACGTGGAAAACCCTAAAAGGGAAAAACCACAATGAGAATGTTGCCTGAGTCTGTTTCTCAAATCTAACCCCACAAAAAAAGTTTTTTTACAAATGTTTTATAAGCATTGACTTACATGTACATTGACACTCAAGACAATGTTTTGAGTCACCGACCTTCAGGTACACCGTACACCTAAGATAATGTTTTGAGGCACCAATCTACAGGTACATCATACACCTTGATGAGAACCAACTCAATACAATGAGGCACCAATCCCAATGAGGTACCAATCCCTAAATTATGGTATGCAAACAATGGTTCTTCACTAACCTAAAATGCACCTTTTCAATTCATATACTATGCTCTCCTTTTCTGCCTTGTGTTTTCATGAACACAATCTTCTCCTCTTTCTCAACTCACCTTGCAATCTATGTTCTCATTAACACAGTCTCCATTTTACTCAATACTCTCTGCACATGCCTTTGAACATTTGTATGTTTGTGTAAACCCTTCACACTCTACCTGTGAAAAACAAGTTCAGTTAAGTATCTTTTCTGCAATAGAATTCATTGTGTATAACAACAACTACCTACTGAATTGAAAAATCCAAGAGAATAACTATTTCCATAGTTACAATTAAATCTAATTGCTTTGCATTCCATCAAAACTATTGCTTGCATCATTTTTTAAAAATGCAGTCGAATCTGCTTCCTCTCTATAACTGTCCATCAATTTTTAGCTTTAGGAAATGGTCATTTACCAACTTTAAATATCGACTGTCAATCTATCCTTTAGAGCCATCATTCATTAGACACATGTCATCATCACGCACCTTCGTAGTCGATGATTAAGAAAAATATATGTCTATGCACTGTTGCAGTAGCCATCTGATCTCCTGCTTCATCCCACACCATTGATTGAAGTTGCCTTTACATACTGGCCCTTTGAAAAGTCTTCATCTAATAATAAGTTTCCATGCTATTCATAATGCCACCTCAAACATGGTCAACAAGTCTTCGTCTTCATATTTATTGCTTGCATCCAGAGCTTGCCACTTATCGGCATTGCACACGTGCGCAAAGTTACCATTCTACGATCTCCATGACCTTGTGGGGATGTGCAGACCTGACACATGGTGTGATTCTGCACTCATGCATCGACATAGACCCTTTACTTTTCTTCCTTGCATACATGCACTAGCCATCCAATCAAAATTATCTCTTCGTACCATTGGATTATATTAGACATCATGTATGCACCACTTGAGTCAGTAATTACTAGGAAGTAGGGTTGATCAAAGCACGATACTTGATGGCTTGTAGTGTCACTTGAGTGAATTCTCACTGGAGATAGCAGGTCAATATCAAAATATAACACCTAAGGAAATAAACCTACCATAGGGTTTTAATAGAGTCTGATAAAAACCTAACTTGCAAACTAGAGAGTTCTTGGTCATCAACTTACAGAGCTTGACCTGTGTTTCAGGATTATGATCTGTGTGCACTTTCTGCTTCCAATCATGCTTCAATTTCATAGAGACATTAACCCTTGAAATCAATGACTTTTACAGAGACATACAAAGACATCATCCCTTGACATCAATGACAATAATGCCAACAATCTCCCCCTTTGTCATTGATGGAAACACATGAATATGCATCCCCTTGTCATCTAGAACTCCATTATCATCTCCAACATCTCCCCATCTTTCTCCATCAACACTATTCTCCTTACTGCATTAGCGCCAGCTACAATATTCTCCCCCTTTAACATCAATTACAAAGGAATTCATAGAAAATGCCTTATCTATGATGATAGTGCTTACGTGCTCCCCCTGAGGACAATCATCCTATAAAGAAGCTGTGGTACCAAGGATAAAGGAATACGCTAAAATACTTCCCTTGGATGAATACATTATGTATTCAAAGAGAGATAGGAGAAGGGGCAACTCCTAATTTCTCCCTGAGTTGTTCAAATGCCTCCTTTTGAAGGGGTTTTGCAAATATATCTGCCAGTTGGTCTTTTGTAGCAACACATTCCAACTATACTTCCTGTAAAACAACATTTTCTCTAAGAAAATGATACTTAATGGATATGTGCTTGGTCCTTGAATGTATAACTAAATTCTTTGGGATGTTTATTGCACTAGTATTATCAAAAAGAATGTTGACTGGCCTATCAAAATCCACCTTAGTATCTTGTAGTGTTTGCTTCATCCATAACAACTAAGTACAACAAGATATAACATCAATATATTTAGCTTTAGCTGTTGACAAAGAAATCGAGTCTTGTTTCTTACTCAACCATGCTACCAATCTATCTCCTAGAAAGAATGAATTGCCACTAGTGCTCTTTCTATCATCCACACAACTAGCCCAATCTACATCTGTGTATGTAGTCAAAGTGAATTCATCACCAACAGGATACCATAGACCATAATCTAATGTACTCTTCAAGTATCTAAATATCCTCTTCACAACTTTGACATGTGTCTCCTTAGGAGCATCTTGAAATCTAGCGACCATGCAGACAACTTGCATGATATCAGGCCTTGTTGCTGTAAGATATAAGAGACTTCCAATCATGGATCTATACAAAGTTTTATTTGCTAAAACAGTATCATCATATTTGTTTAGCTTACATCCAGTGACCATAGGTGTACTGACTTGCTTGCAATCTTCAATCTTGAATTTCGTCAGAATTTCCTTCACATACTTAGTCTGAGAAATGAAAATCCTTGTATCAAACTAACTAACTTGTAAACCAAGGAAAAATGTTAATTCTCCTAGCATTGACATCTCAAATTCTTTCTTGGTGCAGGAGCACCTACCTGACAGCTGGCCTCCATGAGGCAGTTAGTTTGTTTTGAGTCTTGTTAATGTTTCCAAGAAGGTCTGATAAGACCAAATGCATGTAATAAGGTCATGCTGACCATGTTTTACTATTTTTAGATAGTTTGTTAGACAGCTGTTATGCTGTAGGTCCGGTTGGATCTCCCAGCCGCCTGGAGAGATTTCCCAGCCACTTGGAGTTGGGTCAGTAGTACTCGCAGGAGATCCTATATATGCATGAGGATCGGTTGGTTTTAGAGGATCGAACTAGGTTGCACAGAGTGAGACAGAGAGAGAGACTGATCATTGTAATTGCATCTGTTGAAGTCAATAAAGATCCTGTTTGTGTTCATTTTCTGTTTGATCTCCACTGTGTGATCGCTTTGGTGGTTTCATGGATTCACTGATCCATTCCACCGATTGATTAGTCGAATCGGTGGAATGGCCATGTATAGTAGGGTAGGATTTAGTCTGCGTTTTGTGTTTGTTTGCATGCAGGTGTGCAGGATCGCCATCGAGAGATGTTGAGAACCCTAGCATGGGTATGTGCTAGGTCGAGCTGATAGATTAGAGTTTGGAAGATCACCCTGAGAGTAGATCGGGTCATCCCAGGAGGTTCGGCGGATTAAAATTCGCTAAGGTTGGAAGTTCGTTAAAACGACATCATCAGGATATTTCTGCGTATATCCTGCAGTCGCTTTGGGCATCGTCATCCGGGTAGATGGAGATGAGCATGATGCTATCGATTGCATGAAGTGAATGAATGTCGGGGTGATCATCATCAGGTGTTGCCGAGGAGGAGCGTATCGCCATAAGGTAGAAGATCGGGTTGATCGCGGGATGAAAACGTTAAGTTTGGCCAACAACAGGATATTGAGGAGTTGCATATGATGTCATCGTCATCAGGATATACGTCATCAGGATATCGGGGCAGCAGGATATTGAGAAACTGCATCTGACGTCATCGTCATCAGGATAATCGTCATCAGGATATCGAGGTGACGTAAGCATCGAAGGAAGGGTGCATAAGGTTTGTCATCATCAGGATATATGGGAGGAACCAGATGTTCTATATCCTACTGATTAACATGATGTTGAACATCATGATGCTGAAGATAGTGAAGTTAGAGGTTGTCGGTAAGGTGAACAGTGAACGTCAGGAGGATGTTTGCGCTTGTCAGATATGATGATGCTGCTGACATGCGAAAGGGTGAGGGCTTGTCTGCAGGAGGATATCGGTCGGCAGGGGAAATATGATGATGTTGACAATGTTAACAAAAATATGATGATGATGAAGGGTTGCGGACATCCATGCTGTATGTTAGGGTTTTAGTGTGGATGCCTCTGCATCATTTCTGCATTGCATTAGCAAAGGATTTACACATCTTATCACTATTACTACCAAAGATTATATCATCAACATAAACAATAACAATCAGCATATGTTCACCTTCACATTTGAAATATAGATTATCGTCAACGATACCTTTTCTATAGCCTTGTTGTTGAAGATATTTGTTCAGCCTAGAGTACCACACCCTAGGAGCTTGTTTTAGACCATACAATGCCTTTATCAATCTGTACACATAGTCTTTGTTTTCAATCACCTTGAATCCTTTAGGTTTCTCTATATAAACTTCCTCTTCTAGATAGCCATTGAGAAACATAGACTTTACATCCATTTGGTACACCTTGAAGTTTTTATAAACTAAATATGCAAGAAACATTCTAATGGCTTCAAGCCTAGCCTCAAGTGCAAATGTCTCCTCAAAATCTATGCCCTCAACCGAAGCATATCCCTTGTAGATTAATCTACCTTTGTCTCTAGTTATCTACCCATCTTCATTGAGTTTATTTTTAAACACCCATTTTGTTCCTATGACATTCTTATCAGCAGGCCTTGGAACAAGTTCCCAAGTATGATTTTTCTCTATTTGACTAAGTTCTTCCTTCATGGCTTCAATCCAAATCTCATCCTTATTGGCTTCTTCATAAGATTTAGGTTCTATTTTAGTTAGTAAAGAATAATTTACTTGCTCTTGTTGTGCAAGCTTTTTCTTGTCATGACATCATCAGTTTTCGGAAGCAACCACCCATGAACAACCAAAAGTTGAAATTGATTGTCAGAAGCAAATTTGTCCATCCCTTTATAGCCATGACTGCTGGGAATTCAAAAAATCATTACCTATCTGTTAGTAAATCTTACTAACCCTGCAAATAAATCTCCAAATGCCAAAATGTCACTTTATATCATGCTCTAAGAGGGTTTGGGCATCCAATTCAATAAATCCTCATATGGACTTGTCATCTTACTTGGATGGACTTAACATCTCACATCGAAAAGTACCTTGGATCCCTTTATAAAGCTTGAATTTTACATCCACTTGATCACCTTGGGTGACTAATGTGACCACCAAACTATCAACCATCAGAGCAAATTGTTCCACTTGTAAATTGTTCCACCATTTGTTGAACAAATGATGAATGGTTGTAGTTCAATTCTGGAAGGTAGATCTGCAATGCTACACATTGCTAACAAAATCCTTCGGAATTAACTAGGAGCTATTAGATATTATTAGATCAACAATTGAGATATATATAAAATATATAATATATTTATATTGATTATTGTATACTATATTGTATATAATATGAATTATTTAATATAAAATAAAGTCAAGGTGGTGGCAAAGCGCAAGCCCTCAACTGTGAAGATGGGCCCACCTTTTAATTTTGTAATGTACATGAAAGATCACGATGCAATCATGATGAGCCACATGGCATACAACACAGTCCACTTGTCTCTATTCTAGAGACTTTATGTAGAAATTTGGGCGTGTTAGTACTTTGGCCCAAAATAGAACTTATGTCGTTGATCTGCGATCATTTGACAATAAAAAATATTAGAATATTATAAGTACATCGATGTAAATTGTAAGCATACATTCATCAAATTTTGAGGTGCCAATTTTCCATTTATTGACATGCATGGCGGAAGTGACATCTATCCTTTCGTAATAAATAAGGAATGTCATGAGAAGCGGAATTGCACATTTTTTGAAAGGGAATTTATGCAACTCATTTATGAATCGTACAATAGTACACACTGCCAAAAGAAATGAAATTTATGTAAACATTTTATTAGGTATGCAACCCTCACAAATACCTTATTTTGCATTTTCACTGGCATGTTTTGGAGGAGCTCTGGACTATGTCTTCTATAGGTGTTGAACATGGGCTTTTGTAACTAGGTTAGTTAATTGGTGCTCTTTCTTTCCCATTTATTATAGTGATAAATTTGAATTCTTTAAGTCAACTGGGTGGGAACAACAATTATTTTTCATGAGTCTGAACTATTTGTTTACCACAAATGTTCTGGAGATTTATTTGGCACCCTTAGCAGTTATAGAAGCTTTTGTTTACTGGTTTCTCAAAAAAGTAAAGATGAAGCACAAATATCAGGGTTCACATGTGGCTTCAATTATTGAAAATGGTTTAGCTAAGGTGAAGGATACTGAGCTAAGACATATAGATTTGAAGGATTTATGGGCTCAATTAGAGCAAAACCCCAAGTCACCTATAGCCGAGAAAATCCTAATGAGAAGGTTAGCTCGTGTTGGGTGTTTCCCACCTATTGTGCAATGTCCAGACCTAGTTGTTGCATGTCCAAAGAACTATTATCCTAATATTAAGGTCCTGTCATCCTTTTTTTGGAGAAGAATGAGAGGTGTCTTAAGGGGAAATTTTGAGAGCATGTTGGTTCTTCTTCTGTGCATAAAGAATCAAGAACAAGACACCAAGGAACCTCCCAGGCCTTCAGAACTTAGAAAACTTCAACTAGTGTGGAGACAACTCATCATAGAGTTGGTTCAAAATCTGGTGGGGATGGAGAGCAACCTGGGGATAATTGGAAACTAAAAGGTGTATGTGAATAGGATGGTTAACCTGCATTCGTGAAACTATGAGTAGAGAAGAAGTTAGATGCTTTAGAACAATTGTAGGCAAATCACATGACTTCTCCTTTGTTTCCTTCACCTGGTAATGATTCTTCCATTTTTCAACAAATTGTTGATGAAAGTACTTTGTGTTCCTTGTTTGAGATTCCAACCTCCCCCGTATCAAATGAAATTCCTATACAAGATACTCCTAATCAGCCAGAAAGAGTTTTCTTGGGTGTAAGTGAGAGTGGTATAATTTTGTCTTCCCCTTTCTGGCTAAAGAAAGTTGTTGAGAAAAAGAGAAGATATGTCCCAATGGCAGACATAAATGTTGACATTGTAGCTAAATTGTTGCAGACTACACCTAAGCCTAAGAAGGCTAAGAGGATGTCTCGAATGGTAACAAATTCTTCCTTAGGGCATAGAATTTTGGAGATTGCAAACCTCATCGGGGATAAAAATGAAAATGAAGTCATAGAAGTGGATTTTAATATGAGCAAGATTGACATGTGTCCTCCTACCATGGAAGGTGATATATATCATGTAAAATTCTCTATAGGCATGCTAACAAAGAGAGTTAATGTTGAGCAACAAGAGAATGCAAAGCTGAAAGCCCAAGTTGATTCTCTGAGATCTTTCATTCAATCTATTTTGAATATTACTTCTCAATCCTCTGATGCAACTTCAAGTGTTTCTATTGATGGAGTGGGTCCTAGCATGTTGCAACAAATCAAGAGATATCAAACTAAAGATAAGGCCATTGAGAAATGGGTAGAGCAAGTCACCATTGATGGTTTGTTGTACATCAAGGAGGTCATGAAACTATATACCCTCACTTCTAATAAAATGAAAGGGTTAGATGCAGAGTCAAGAAATGTAAAGAGGGAAGACAGTAATCTGCTCACGGTGTCTACAGAGATAAAAGATATGATGGAAAATGATACAAATATTCTTGTAGAGCTGAGAAAATTTTTAATGATCCAAATGAGAATGATTATGTGTCCTATCTAGATGCACTAGAGTGGAAGAGGTCTGTGCTAGGGGATTTTAGTGGAGAAATAAGAAGAATTTTGACTCAATATTACACTGGTATGGTTGATCTTAAAAATAATTGTACCATCTTAGATGTAGAGATTTCAGATGAAAGTAGAGAGAACTTCCTTGATGTCAAGGAAGTAAGCAAAATTTTAAGAAGATGCTTACTGAAGAGCTTGTTGGTACTGAAACAGTTAATGGTGAATCACTATGGAAGCTTGGACATATAGCAATGTATCTTGGAACTTTTAGGTGTGAAATTGATGATGTCTATAAGAGATGAACAGATGCGGATAGAATGATAAATAAGTGGAAACTTCAAGCAAACATTACTAGTAGACCAAGTGTCAAGATTTTAACTTCCATCATTACTAGGTACAGGAGTTACAAGTTGAAATTTTTTAGCATAGGTGAACTCAACTGCTATTGGTGAACAAGACAAGGAAAGCGAAGCGACTAGGGAGGAAGGCCAAACTACTTCCATGTGATGGCATTGTTGAATGCACAAGACAACTGAGAGGGGAGGTGAAACAAATGTAACAAAACTTTAAACCCTTACAAACATTTAAATCCACATTAACCTTCAAACATGTTATGATGATTAAGCATGAAGAGAAAATAACTAAAACTGAATCATAACAACACCACACACAAGAGAACACCAGATTTTACATGGAAAACCCTAAAAGGAAAAAACCACAGTGAGGGTTATCTCACAATATAATATAGTATCAATACTGAATTACAAAGGCTCACTGCCTAAAAGAGAGAATTCTCACTGTAGGTGGACTCACTACCCACTAGGAAAGAAATAAAGAAGAGAAGAGTGGCTCACTATTAGGCTTTGAACTAATATAATTGCATCTAACCTATGCATGGAGTTCAGTTCCAATGAAGCTCAATATCCATCACAACACAAACAACATCTTTGCAGCAACACTAAAAATAGTAGACACCTTCTGCTCACTGCATCTAGTAGCCTAATACATGAAATCTCTCACTACACTAATCAAATCTACATCATAAACATTATATCCCCCACACATGCATATAACCATGACTCCTTGACACTTATTTATACCATCATAAATCATGAAAACATTCTCCAAGGTCGGCAACACGACTTAACCCATAAAATTCAAATTAGGTTTGAACTTAAACATTCCCACAGAGGAAAGGAATGAATGTAGACCACATCATGCTTTAGCACATACCTAAATCCACTCTAACACAATTCAACACGCTTTCACAATCAACGAAGCACAACCACAATTAGTGTAAACAACCAAGTCAGTCAAACTTGTGTTAACACTATGAACTTTTTAGTGCATGCTTCCTCAAGACCAAAAGATGACATGCGGACCACACACCAAGCTCGAACATAATCTAGAAACATCCACAAGCACCTGAAAACCAACAAGTTCCTTTGCAACATCTTTCACCTAAAGAAACTTCACACTAGAGTACTTAACCAGCTATATCATGCTATGTCATCATCTCGAACTTAAGAAATACATACTTGCAGAGGACCAAAACACAAACCACTTGAGCTCAAGTAAAATATAGAATTTATAAGCACACATCTAGAACTGCAACACCTAAAACCATTTTGCAAAGAAATGCTAAGAAAAATACTTTCTTCCAGACACACTGCAAACACTGTCAAACACTGTTCTCAAACTAGTGAACACAACTCCCACTACACAATGATTTGGAGCACCAAATTCTAGATTTAGCATCTTCAAACAGTTCTAAACAACATATCCAAACCACATACTCAGATCTCCAACACAAAAGAAATACAGAGCAATAACTCAAACAACACTCTGTAAGCCAGAAGACTTCTTCAACACACTATTTCCATAATTAGTCAAATTTTCTCAAAAGCACTTGGAAACCCAACAACAGAAGCATATCCTCAACATCTTCAACACCTCTACAAAGCAACCAAATCACTTTTAGCAAGAGAACTTAATCAAACAACAACAACCTCATCAAAAGACACAGTTGACACGAACGACAAAACAATCTTGTTGACATCAATGACAACACCGATTAGCACATACTTGCAACAATCTCCCACTTTGTCATTAATGGCAACAAATGATGTGAAAAACCATCAAGACACAATTCTACACCAATATTCTTTACTTGCTTACTCTCCCCATTCCTGTTACACATTTACTCTCTCTCTGATCACTGATCCTTTTATTTTTCACATTGCTCTCTCTTCCCCTTTATTTTTCACATGAACTCTCTCCCCCTTTGACATCAATGGCAAAGGGTGACACAACTTTCCCTTTTCATGATATTGGACATACTTGCACTATTCACTATTATTCTACAACATCTTTTTCTTTTACTACTCTGAATACTCCTCCTGACTGCAACAATCATCATGACCACTACTTGCTCCCCCTGAGAGGTAGCCTCTAACATCAGTCCAGAAAAGAATGAACATTTAAATCCACTGGACAAATGCATCTCCTTATGCATCTAGTTCAAGGAAAGAGGGGTGATAACCCCTAACTTCTCCCAGAGATACTCAAATGTGTCCTTAAGAAGAGCCTTAGTAAATATGTCTGCAACCTGATCCTTTGTAGGTACACACTCAAACTTCACTTCATTCTCTATAACCTTCTCTCTCAGAAAGTGATACCTAATTGAAATATGCTTTGTCCTTGAATGCATCACCAGATTCTTTGAAATGTTAATAGCACTTGTATGATCATAGAAAATAGAAATTGGCTCATCATACACAACTTTGATATCCTTCAAGGTTTGTTTCATCCACAACACCTATGTGTAGCAAGATGCTGCTGCAATGTATTTTGCCTCTGCAATAGATAGAGATACTGAATCCTACTTTTTACTTAACCATGACACAGCTCTACCACCAAGAAAGAATGCTCCACCACTTGTACTTTTCTTGTCATCTACAGAACCAACCTAATATGCATCTGTATAAGCACTTAGAGTAAAGTTAGTGTCTTTTGGATACCAGAAGCCATGATCAAAAGTGCCCTTTAAATATCTAAAAATCATCTTCACTGCCATAACATGTGACTCTCTAGGATCTGCTTGAAATCTAGCCACAAGACAAACTGCATGCATAGTATCTAGTCTAGTAGCTTTGATTAGCCTTAGAAGATTCATCATTCTTGCTCAACTTACAACTAGCAACCATAGGAGTACAAACTATTTTAAAATCTTCCATTCCAAACTTCTTTAACAATGCTTTAACATACTTTGACAGAGAAATGAAAATACCCTTATATGTCTGATTGATCTGTAAGCCAAGGAAGAAATTTATTTCCCCACACATTGACATTTCAAACTCTTTCTGCATTTCATCTGCAAAACTATTACACAGACCTTCATTTCTACCAAAAATTATGTCATCTACATACACTTCCACAATCAAAATTTGATCTCCACTTAGTTTGATGTATAAATTGCTATCTACGAAACCTTTATTGCATCCTTGTTGTAATAAGTACATGTCTAACCTTAAATACCAAGCTCTAGGAGCTTTCTTCAATCCATATAGAGCCTTCAATCTGCAGACCATATTAGGTTTATCTGATAACCAAAATCCATCTAGTTGTTCTATGTACACCTCCTCTTCCAACTCACCATTCAGAAACATATAATTCACATCCATTCACTTCTGAGTTCATCTGTAGATCCTTAAATACCTCCAATCACATGAAAATTGCTCTGTATAGGAAACAATTGTGTTCTGATCAAATTGTCTTACACAACAGACTTCTTGTGGAGGATAAGATCCTCTTGAAATATTACCAACCAAGTTAATCTACACAACTCTACCTTTATCCTTTATAATCACAGTCTCTATCTTGACTTAAACCTTTTTTTCTAATTCTTAACCTTATCCCTTCATGCTGAGACATCAACACCGTTTCTTTGGTAGGGGAGAAATGATTTTAAATAAAGCTCCCCCTGAGCCAAAGCACTAATATTAGTTCCTAGAGGAAACATCTACATCGGATGCCAGTATAAGATCATCCTTAACCTCTATTGCATCCTTCTTAATCCAAATCTTACTCATCTCTGCTGGATCAACCTTTTGTACTAGTTCATTCTTCTTTACCTAATTATCCTTCTTCATCCTTCTGCTTCTATAGAACTTAAAGATATGTCCAGGTCTATTGCAATTGTTGCACACAACATTTCTTTGACTAGTATTCCTTCCATTCATTCTAGATCTCCATTGGTTAGCTTTATGCCCAAATTTCTTGCATGTGTGACAATAGCCACTGAAAGATTTAACTATTTTATCCTTTCCATAGCCATTTCTCATTTGACTTCTACACTCATTAGCTTTATGTCCCATCTTATTGCATGTGAAACAACTAATAGAGTTTTGACTCACTTTACTTCTACATACAACAACTCTATGACTTGAAAGGAAGCTAGGTGTGCAGAAATCGCTTCCTACACTAATCTAATGAGGAGAGGGCTATGCAAATTCAAATTAATCCTTACAACTATAGCAACATAGAACATCTAAATGAGATATTGCAGCAATACACATGGACTAGAAAGAAGACTAAAGAAGAGAGACAAAGATTTACAATGGGGAAAACCCTTATCGAGTGAAAAACTTGACACTCAGAAACCTGCACAATGTATTAACAAATTTGGAAGTTGTTTACAATACACTTGTAATGCAAGCTTCAATGGTCTTTGACACTCATGTCTAGAGTCAATTCGATAGCATAATAGTACTATAAACCTGTGATACGACTCCCTCTCCAAGCACCTGTTTATATAGAATATACAAGGCAATATTGGACCTATCTTGGGATGGGTGTCCAACTTGGCCTCATGGCCCAAAACCCACACCTAAGGACACTTAGTCAACATTGTATAATGTTCCTGACACTTGTCCACATCTCCCATCCCAAAGAGGTCACCTATTTCCAAAATGGGCTATGACAGATGCTCTTACGACACTTACGACTGTCATAGAACCCGTCATAGTAGTTACAACTTACAGCTATAAGAGAATATATCATACACAGGCTATAAATAGCATATTCTCTTACAACATGTCATAGTCCACCTTGGGGCACCCAAATATGCCTTATTCAAAGATGCATCATGACACGTCTTCACCTGTCTTGCATGCTTCTATTTCTGACTCTTACACGTCATAAATCCGTCATAGGAATCTGTCATAACCGTTTCGGTCAAACATTCTCTTACACAACATGAAAGATGCCGACACATGGCAAAATGCTCCAACCACAAAGTGGGATGCCTATCTCCTCATGTGAGGACAAAATTACAAGTTGTCATATTCCATGTAGGATTGACACATCACCATGCCACATCCCACAATATGACAATATGGAATTTACAAATATTTACAACATAGGAAATTAAATAATAAATACAAACATTAATAATGTAAGGAATTACCAAGGTTGAGACACCTTAATTCCCAACATTCTCCCACTTGTCGAACACCTTGTAAGAGCCAATAGAATAACATGATTTAACTGCTATAGGCTGAGAGGCCCATAGACTCTAAACACCATCTAAACTTCTCTATGCCCACTTGCTTCATCAATGCATCTGCAACATTCTTAAAAGTATCTACCTTCTCCAAATTTACCTTTCCATCCTCAACCATGTCTCGCATGAAGTGAAACTGAACATCAATGTGCTTTGTTTTAGCATGGAAAGTTGGATTCTTCGTAAGGTAAATTGCATTCTGACTGTCACAACTTATCGTGATCTGACCTGCATCAATACCAATATCTAAACACAATCTCTTAAGCCAAATGGCTTCCATACAAGCATGAGTTCTACCATATACTCAGCTTTTGTCATGGACAAAGCAACAATAGGTTGTCGCTTACTCATCCAACTAATAGTACCACCAAATAGTGTAAACACATAAGCACTTGTGGATCTCCTACTGTCAATGTCACCTACCCAATCTGAATCCACAAATCCATGAATATCAACAGAATGCGGAGGTCCTGTAACATTACCATGATAGCATATGGAATACTCAAAAGTACCCCTCAAATATCTGAACATTTGCTTAACTACATCCCAATGAACCCATCCAGGATTAGCCATAAATTGACTAAGGACTCCCACTGCTTGGGCAATGTCTAGTCTTGTGCAGACCATAGCATACATCAAACTACCAATAGCACTAGCATAAGGTACTTTGCTCATGTCCTCCACCTCACTAGGAGATTTTGGACAATCCTCAATAGACAACTTTGTCCTCAAAGAAATGGGAACACACAATGGTCTACAATCTGCCATGCTGAACCTATCCAGCATGGTCTTCACATACTTACTTTGGCTTAACCAAAGTTTTCTATTGGTTCTATCTCTTCTGATTTCCATTCCTAGAATGTACCTGGCTGCCCCTAAATCTTTCATTTCAAATTGTGCTGACAACTAAGATTTAAAATCAGAAATCATATTCTTACCCTTCCCAATGAGCAACATATCATCAACATACAGTGCAACAATGAGAATACGATCACCATCAAACTTATAATACACACAGTGATTTGATTTCGATCTCACAAATCCAATTGACAACACAAAGGCATCAAACTTCAAGTACCATCTCCTAGGGGATTGCTTCAAACCATACAAAGACTTCTTAAGTTTGCAAATCAAATTTTCTTTACCTTTCACCATGTAATACTCTGGCTGTGACATGTAGATTTCTTCCTCCAAATCACTATGAAGGAAAGTTGTCTTCACATCCATCTGTTCTACCTCTAAGTCATAAGCTGCTGCAAGAGACAACAAGAATCAAATGGATGTCAGCTTTGTAATGGGAGAGAAGATCTCACCATAATCTATACCCTCCACTTGTGAATATCCCTTCACAACCAATCTGGCCTTATGCTTGTCAACACTGCCATCTGCACCAAATTTCTTCTTGAACACCCATTTGCATCCAACAGGTTTCCGTCTAGGAGGCAAAGGCACCAAGTCCCAAGTTTGATTATTTTCCAAAGAAGCCATTTCATCCTCCATGGCCTACTTCCAGGAACCTGCATCTTTCATGTCCATAGCCTCTGATATAGTTCTAGGCTCATCACTGTTAGTAAGCAAAACAAAAGCACAACTAGAATCAAGCAATGTAAAACCAAACCTTTCAGGTTGCATTCTTATCCATGTAGACCTTCTCAAGAGCTGAGGTTGAGGTTTAGCTTCTTCATCTGAGATGCAAGAGCTCTCCTCATCATCAAGTCCAACATTGTCTTTCTGTTCAGTCTTCTCAAGGGTAGCAAGAAACTGAACAACATCTTCTTTCTTTTTTTTTCTTCTGGTTGTAAAACAATGGAAGAAGGTGTAAGCTCTTTGAAGATGACACTTCTGCTATACAACACTTTTTTAGCCACAGGGTCCCAAAGCTTGTATCCCTTCACACCGACACCATAGCCAATGAAGATACACTTAACAATGTTGTTCTCTAATTTTGACCACTTCTCCCTAGGCACATGTGCATATGTCTCACAACCAAAAACACGAAGATGCCTTATTGAAGGCTTTCTACTAGACCACACCTCCATGGGTGTATTTCCAACAAGAGCTGATGTAGAAGATCTATAAACAAGATAGCAAGCAGTGGCAACAACTTCAACCCAAAACTTTTGTTCTAGGCCAACTCCACTAAGCATACTCCTAGCCTTCTCCATCAGTGTCCTGTTCATCCTTTCTGCAACTCTATTTTGTTGCGGGGTATATGGATTTGTCTTATGTCTTTCAATCCCAAGTTCCTTGCAATATTTATCAAATTCTGTAGAACAGAACTCACCACCATTGTCAGTTCTCAAACACTTAATCTTTTTACAAGTCTGATTTTGAGCAAAGGCCTTAAACTCCTTAAACTTACTATAGACTTCAGATTTGCTTCTGAGAAAATAAATCCATGTCCTTCTACTATAGTCATCTATGAAAGATACAAAATATACATATTTTGATAATGAAGGAACATTAATAAGACAAAATACATCAGAATGAACAAGGTCCAACACATCAGAAGACTTGTGAGAACTCGAATAAAACTAAACATGGTTTTGTTTCCCATATATACAATGTTCGCAAAAGTTGAACTCAAGATTACAATCATCTAAACCCTCAACGAGGTTTTTATTTTTGATGGTATGCAGACCCTTCTCACCAATGTGGCCAAATCTCTTATGCCATAACATTGTCTTTTCAGCAGGAAGTTTAACTTCTAAAGCATGTTTACAAACATCAGAACTAGAAACAACAGATCTCTTAACTGCTCATTCAGATGGTGAGGATGAAGTGATTTCTGCCCTCTTCTTTGAATCAGAAGAACTATTGCATTGTGAAATGCATGCCTCTAGCTAAAACATAGTACCTTTCCTAGTACCCTTAGCAAGCACCATAGCTCCTCTAGTCATCTTGCATCCTTCTTTCGAAAAGACAACCTGTACACTTGCATCATTCAAACTACTTATAGAAAGTAGGTTTTGTGCTAAGCCTAGGATATGCATAACCCCAGAGATCCCCTTCACTCTACCATTAGGGAATTAGATAGAGACTCTTCCATGACCAACAATCTTCATATGAGAGTCATCACCCAAGTACACCTTTCCACCATCGAACTCCTCATACTTAGTGAACTAGTCTCGATGTGAGGTCATGTGGAATGATGCACCAGAGTCAATTAGCCACACATCATCATATGCATGGGTTGCTAAGGCTACAATGAAAGCATCACCATTATCTTGTGATTTGTCAGGATCTGAATCAGGAGCTTTCTTCTTTCTTTTCTTCTCCTCTTTGCATTCCTTTTAGAAATGCCTAGTTTTACCATAGCTCCAACAAAAAGCCTTGGATTTTCTAGGAGATTTGGATCTCCCATGGGATTTGGATCTACCCTTTTCACCTTTCTTGTCCTTCTTCTTCCCTTTCGTTTTGGGTCTTCCACGAACTGCAAGAGCCTCTTTGGCTACCTCAGAAGATTTTCTCTGCATCTCTTTAGATAACAATGAAGATACCACATCTTCTATCTTGAAGGTGGTAGTGGTGCTTCTGATAGCCGGGACAAGATGATCCCACAAATCTGGCAAAGAACAAAGTAGGGTCATGCATCGATCCTCCTCCATTTTCACACCAACAGATGTTAATTGTACAACCAGCATGTTAAAAGCATTCATATGTTCGGCAATGGATCCTTCGTCCTCCATTCAAAGAGAATATAACTTCTTTCTTAGAAAAAGTTTATTAACTAGGGATTTGGCTTGATACACATCTCCCAACTTCTTCTAAAGCAGGGTTACAGTTTTCTCCTCATGGACATTTAACAACACAGAATCAACAAGACTAAGTCTTATGAGACCCTTAGTCTTCTGATCCTTGAGATCCCAATAAGCTTGTTGCATTGTAGCTGGTTTAGTTCTAGTAACACTTTCCCAAAGGTCTCAGTCAACAAGCATGTCTTCCATCTTAAGCTTCCACAGCTCAAAATTAGTGCCATTGAATTTCTCCACTTCCATTCTTCTAGATGTGCTTGCCATCTCCTTGCTACAATAGAAATCAGAATACTCTACATAGACTCCCACTCAACTTAAGATCAGCTCAAAAAATCCCTACCCAATAGCTAAGACCAAAACTGGCTAGGCTCTTATACCAACTGAACGGAAGCTAGGTGTGCAGTAATCGCTTCCTACACTAATCTAATGAGGAGAGGGCTATGCAAATTCAAATTAATCCTTACAACTACAGCAACATAGAACATCTAAACGAGATATTGCAGCAATACACATGGACTAGAAAGAAGATAGACGAAGAGAGACAAAGATTTACGGTGGGGAAAACCCTTATCGGGTGAAAAACCCCACACTCAAAAACCTGCACAATGTATTAACAAATCTGAAAGTTGTTTACAATACACTTGCAATGCAAGCTTCAATGGTTTTCAACACTCATGTCTGGAGTCAATCCGACAGCATAACAATACCTATAAACCTATGATACAACTCCCTCTCCAAGCACCTATTTATATAGAATATACAAGGCAATATTTGACCTATCTTGGGATGGGCATCCAACTTAGCCTCATGGCCCCAAACCCATGCCTAAGGACACTTGGTCAACATTGTAGAATGTGCCTGACACTTGTCCACAACTCCCATCCCAAAGAGGTCACCTATTTCCAAAATGGGCTATGACAGATGCTCTTACGACACTTACAACCGTCAGAATCTGTCATAGCGGTTACAACTTACAGTTGTAAGAGAATCTGTCATACATAGGCTATAAATAGCATATTCTCTTACAACATGTCATAGTCCACCTTGAGGCATCCAAATATGCCTTATTCAAAGATGCGTCATGACACATGTCTTCAAAGTCTTGCATGCTTCTATTTCTGACTCTTACATGTCATAAATCCGTCATAGGAATCTGTCATAACCATTTCAATCAAACATTCCCTTACACAACATGAAAGATGCCGACACATGGTAAAATGATCCTACCACAAAGTGGGATGCTTATCTCCTCATGTGAGGATAAAATTACAAGTTTTCATATTCCATGTAGGATTGACACATCATTGTGCCACATCCCACAATATGACAATATGGAATTTACAAATATTTACAACATAGGCAATTAAATAATAAATACAAACATTAATAATGTAAGGAATTACCAAAGTTGAGACACCTTAATTCCCAACATGACCAACTTTATTGCATGTGAAGCATTGACCAGAGAAGGATGGAACATTTTGAGTCTTTCTATTTCTACATTATATTGCTTTGTGTCCATACTTATTGCATAAATGACAAAAACCATTGAAAGATGGATACCTTTGAGCATTTGGTTGTCTGACTAGAGATCTTCTAGCTTTAGTCTTTTGAGTCCAAATCAACTTACTATTGTTCATCTAATTTGAAGTCTGATCTGATTTTAAACTTTCACCTTTTTCAAATCCTAAACCCTCTTTATCATTGGAGCTTTTCTGACTTGCAATCATCTCATCAAGCCTAGCGGAACTTATCTTGAACTTTTCTTCATAAGTCTTTGCCTTCTCCAGATCTAATTTTAGACTCACAACTTCTTGTTCAATCCTTATACATTCTTCAGATTTACCTTTCACCATTAAGTTTAGATATTCCTCAATACTTGCCTTTTCTTCAACTTGCACTTTCAGACCATTCTTAGATTCAGTTACTAGCCTCAATTATTCACTAGTGTCCTTGTTTTTTCATTGAATTTCTTGACTTGATCTCTTAATTTTCTGATACATTCATCTACTTCTTTAACATTCTCCTTCAGATCTTTGATTTCTTCTTCAATCTTCTCTAGGTCTTCAAGAGTGACCTTGAGTTCATCACTATTAATAGACAAGCATTCATCTTTAGAAGATCCAAGAAATAGGGGAACATCCTTCTTGTGCACCATCCCAGATCTACATCAAGCTCTTAAGATTTCTTCAAAGGAACCAAGTCTAATACCAATTATTGAATGCATAAGACAAATGAGAAGGGGGGTAAATAACTTGTAACAAAACTTCAAACCCTTACAAATATTTAGATCCATTAACCTTTAAACATGTTATGATGATTAAGCATGAAGAGAAAATAACTGAAACTAAATCATAACAACACCACACATAAGAGAACACTAGATTTTATGTGGAAAACCCTAAAAGGAGAAAACCACAATGAGGATTAGCTCATAATATAATGTAGTATCAATACCGAATTACAAAGGCTCACTACCCAAAAGGGAGAATGCTCACTACAGGTGGACTCACTATCCAAGTGGACTCACTATCCACTGAGAAAGAAAGAAAGAAGAGAAGAGTGGCTCACTACTAGGCTTTGAACTAATATAATTGCATCTAACCTATGCATAGAGTTTAGTTCCAATGAAGCTCAATATCCATCACAACACAAATGACATATTCACAGCAACACTAAAAATAGTAGACACCTTCTACTCACTACATCCATTAGCCTAACACATGAAAGAACTCAATGCACTGATCATATTCACATCATAAACATCATATCCGTCACACATGCATATATCCATGACTCTTTGACACTTATTTATACCATCATCAATTATTAACACATTCTCCAAGGTCGACAACATGACTTAACCCATAAAATTCAAATTAGGTCTGGACCTAAACATTCTTGTGGAGGAAAGGAATGAATGTAGACCACATCATTCCTTAGCACAGACCTAAATCCACTCTAACATGCTTCAACACACTTTCACAATCAACGAAGCACAACCACAATTAGTTTAAACAACCAAGTCGGCCAAACTTATGTTAACACTAGAACTTTTAAGTGCACACTTCCTCAAGACCAAAAGATGACATGCAGACCATGCACCAAGCTCAAACATAATCTAGAAACATCCACAAGCACTTGGAAACCAACAAGTTCCTTTGCAACATCTTTCACCTGAAGAAACTTCACACTAGAGTACTTAACCAACTATATCATGCTCTATCATCATTTGCAACTTGAGAAATGTACTTGTGAAGCACCAAACCATGAACCACTTGAGCTAAAGGAAAGTATAGACTTTATAAGAACACATCCAGAACCGCAACACCTAAAACCATTCTATAGAGAAATGCTCAGCAAAATACTTTCTCCTAGACGTATTGCAAACACTTTCAAACACTGTTCTCAAACTGGTGAACACAACTTCCACTGTGTAATGAGCCAGAACACCAGATTCTAGATTTATCATCTTCAAACACTTCTAAACAACATATCCAAAGCACATACTTAGATCTCCAACACAAAAGAAATGCGGAGCAAGAACTTGAATAGCACTCTGTAAGCCAAAAGACTTCTTCAACACATTGTTTCCATAATTAATCAAATTTTCTCAGAAGCACTTGGAAACCCAACAATAGAAGCATATCCTCAACATCTTCAACACATCTACAAAGCAACCAAATCACTTTTAGGAAGACAACTTAATCAAACAACAAAAACCTCATCAAAAGGCACAGTTGACTTCAATGACAACACTGACTAACACATAATTGCAACAATAATTTCTTATTTTTATGTTATTTCTTTAAACATGCTCTGGATACTCTTGTGGCAAATGACTTATTATTATTTTATGTTTTAAATTGGTTGTCCCCAAGAAGCTGTTATTATTTCAAAGACAATTATTTTATGACAAGGCTATATATACTAATCCTATCGATGCATTTAGGATCTTTTGGAAAACTTTGTGTTGTTGATAGGTCAATTTTGTGTTACTCTATATATTAATTAGTTTGAATATATGACTAAAAGCTTGAGGAGTTGATTTATGAAGTCATAAACTTTGTGTTATGGTGGATGAATCTATATTCTTCTTATGTATCCTTTTGAATTTTCTTTTATTAAATTATTATTTAATTTTCATTAATATGAATCATTCTTTAGTTGACACTTGTTTCTATTCTAGAGACATTATGGAGAAAGATGGGTGTGTCTGAATTGCAGCCCAGAATAGAACTAATGTTGTTGATCCCTGATACTGAATATCCATCGATCTAAATGTAAAGATTTTTTTAAGCTATAAATTCGCCAAGTAAATTAGTCATTATAATTTAGCATTTGATATTTCTGCTAGCCACATTATGATTTTTCAAAAAATTGCCAGCACATTCGCCAAATAATTTATTTTACATTTTTAAATATCTATGTAATTTCCCACCTAAATTATTTTATTTTTTGGAATTCAACTATAATTCACCAAGGATATTAATTTTTTTCCAAAAATCTATATACATTTCACTAGCAAAAACAACAATGTCGAGAAATTTGAAAAAAAATGCCAATGAATTTTTTTTTTTCAAAAATAGGCATAGATTTGCCAACATTTTTTGGCCTCAGGCTAGGATTCACGAGGATTTAATAGGTTTTTTAGGGGAAGTTCCTTAAAGTTATCCTTGAGGGTGTGGTATTTGGGAATCTATCAAGACTTGTTACAAAGTCCTGGTACTATTCCTACAGATGCATATGAAGTTAAGAAGAATGATAACAAAGCCAAGGCAAAGTTTTCTATCATGAGTGGGTTAGCTGATTCAGAACTTTCAAAGGTAACAAGTTGTAGTTTTGCTAAAGAAGTTTGTGATAAACTTGAAACCATTTATGAAGGAGATAAGGAAGTAAAGCAAGCCAAGATGTAGATCTTCAAGAGTAGATTTGAGAACCTAAAAATGTCAAAGGATGAAGACATTGTTGGATATATGCTCTGGGTGAATGAAGTGGTCAATGACATCATGGGTCTTGGTGGAGAAGTGAAAGAAGATGAGATTGTGAAAAAGGTTCTGAGATCTCTTCCCAAAACTAATAGTCATAAGGTATCTTCCATTGAGGAGAATGCAGACTTGGATACATAAACTGTAGAAAAACTATTTGGTTCCCTTACTGCCTTTGAAATGAGAGAATTTGGTAGTGATGCTCCAAAGAAAGAAGCTGATTTCAAAGCCAATGTGATGACAAAGGGAGAGGTTGTTGATGAAGATGAAATCTCTGATGAAGTTAAAGCAAATTTTGTGAGAAGACTTAAGAAAGCCACTGGGAAATACAAATGTAAGTTACGCTTCAAATGTTTCAATTGTGGAAAGATTGGTCACTTTGCTTCTAAATGTCATTTTAAGGAATCAAGAGGTAGTTACAAGACATACAAGTTCAAAAGAAGTATGTATTCCATAAAGAGAAATTATTCTTCAAAAGATGAGGATCATGATGATTCAAATGATGAAATAATTTTCATGGCTTTGAGTGTTGGTGACAAAAAGGATGATGTTGAAAATTGTGAGAAGACGGATGCCTTGTAAATAGACCAGAACATTGAAAGATCAATGGTTGTATGGACTACATTTCATGCAAAAGAAGAAGCCAAGGCTTGGGTAATTGGTAGTAGATGCTCAAATCATATAAATGATGATAAGGAGAAGTTTATCAGCATTAAAAAAGTGGGATGGTGGTTCTATCAAGTTTGGTGATGATGAGTCAGCACATATCTGTGGAAAAGGTGCTATAACTATTGATGGGAAGAACAAGACTGAGGATGTTCTCTATGTCAAAGGGCTAAAACACAATCTTCTTAGTATCAGTCAAATGTGTAGAAAGGGGTATAATCTCACCTTTCATGCCAAAGTTCTGAAATCAGGAAGGCAAGGTTTGGAAAACTAGTTGTAGAAGGTATCAAGACATATGGTAACATCTATCATCTGAAGGAGGTAAATGGAAGAATATGTTTGTTGCCCCAATCCAGTGAATGTTGGTTGTGGCATAAGTGAATGGGTCACAACAATTTTGATAATATGGTAAAGATCAATTCTACTCATGTAGCAAGAGATATTCCAAAGATAATCAAGCCTATAAATGCAGTATGTAGGGAATGTCAAATGGGAAAGAAGAAAAAGACAAACTTCAAAAGTAAGGAGTATTCTTCTTCAAAGACATTGGAGTTGATTCACACTGATCTATGTGACACTACAAGATTAAAGAGTCAATAAGGTGAGAGGTATTTCATGTTATTTATTGATGTTTATTCTAGAATGACTTGGGTTACTTTCTTAAGAGAAAAATCAAATTCCCTTGATAAATTTAAAGTGTTGAAAGCTATGGTTGAGAATGAAGTAGATGTCAAGATCAAATGCTTGAGGTCTAATAGAGGAGGAGAGTTTACTTCAAATGAATTTTAAAAGTTTTGTGAAGATAATGGTATTAGGAGAAATTTGTTAGCCCCTAGGATCCCTCAACAAAATGGGGTAGTGGAAAGAAAGAATAGGACTATGCAAGAGATGTCTAGGGCAATGTTGAAAGATGCAGATCTACCTAATATGTACTGGAAGGATGCAATTCATACTGTTGTCTATCTAATTAACATAGTGCAACTGAGGGTCAATAGCACAAAGACCCCTTATGAGCTATGTTATGGAAGACCTCCCATAGTCAGATACTTTAGGATCTTTGGTAGAAAATGCTATATCAAAAGAGATGAAGAAGACCTAGGAACATTTGATTCAAGAAGTGATGTAGGAATCTTTCTTGGCTACTCAACTAGAAGCAAGGCTTATAGATGCTACAAAAGGAGGTTGGGAAAGATGACTAAAAGAACAAATGTCAAAGTAGATGAAGACCTATAACAAATCTCACATGAATTAGAGGACTCTGAATCTTATATCTTTCCATTCATTGTAGATGAAGAAGTGAAAGAAGAAGAGGAACAAGAACCAGAGCATATGCCTAAGACTCTAGCAAAGTATGTTCAGAAGAACCACTTAGCAGATTAGATCATTGGAGATAAGGATGAAGGTATATAGACAAGGAGAAGGCTTGCTAAGACACATGAGCAAGTAAACTTGTGTTTGATATCAAAAGTGGAACCCAAAAACTTTTCTTATGCTAGCAAAGATGATGGATGGATAAAATCCATGGACAAAGAATTGGATCAGATTGAGAAGAATCAGACATGGGAATCGGTCCCTAGACCAGCAAATAATAATGTTATAGGAAACAAAATGGGTGTTCTGGAACAAATTGAATGAAGAAGGTGAAGTTGTAAGGAACAAGGTAAGACTATATGGAAAGGATACACACAAGTTGAAGGTATTGATTTTGAGGAGACTTTTGTTTTGGTAGCAAGGATGGAGGCAATCAGAATGTTCCTTGCTATTGCTACTCATAAGAACTTCAAGGTACATCAAATGGATGTTAAGTCAACATTTTTGAATGTTGATCTAGAGGAAGAGTTTTATATTGAACAACCAGATGGTTTCCAAATATCAAAAGATCCGGACATGGTGTGCAGACTCAAGAAGGCTCTGTATGGTCTTAAGCAAGCACCTAGAGCTTGGTATACTAGGTTAGACAAGTACTTACTTCAGTAGGGCTTCAAGAAAGGTACTACAGATAGAAATCTTTATATCAAGGAAGGAGACATGATATTGATAATTGTAGTATACGTTGATGACATCATCTTTCGTGGAGATGATGATATGTGTAAGAGGTTTGCAGAGGAGATGTTAAAAGAGTTTGAGATGTCTATGATTGGTGAAATGTCTTTCTTCCTTGGACTTCAAATTGTAAGAGTCAATGTGACTCAGCAAGCCAAGGTCTCGGCTACTAGGCCATGTTAGGTACCCATGTACAACAAATCTCAAGTGGAGAAAAGGAGAAAACCTCATGGGACAAAATTGCTCTCTAAAAGTGAGAATGCAGAAAACAAATGACAGATGTGATGGAAGGAGTACTCAAGACCCCCCAAGGACAACATCTAACACATATGTATAATCAATTACCCCCCCATAGGAGAGCAAGTGTGAGACTATAAGTCCCCCCCACAATGAAGTAGCTCGAGTGCCGATGGTGAATGCCTAAAGAAGAATGCTAAAGAGAATCCAAAGCCTGCAAACAACATTCTTCCCCTTAGGAAGAAACAAGCCCAAAGGTTGATGTCAAAGAAACTCTATCTCAAGGTATGAGGGAAAAAGCCTCATGATGTATGATGTCTCTAAAAATTGCTCAAGTGTCCACATGTCATAACCAAAAGATGTCACATAATCAAGTGCTGCATGCCTAATCAAAGAAGGTGACAATCCAAGACAAGATGAAGAGGAGTAGAAGGTGGTGTCTCATCCGAAGTAGAAGAATCAACTCCTTCAAAGAGGAGATGAATATCATCAATTATGTCCTCCAAGTCATCAAGATAGGACTCACGAAACAAGTCTGAAATACTTGTCAAGTACTCATCCCACAAACCTGTATCTGGAAGACAAACAATATCCTACTCAACTGAAGTGGATGAAACTATGTCAATTACAATCTCTAAAGAAACAGGAGGAGGAAGCTCAAAACTAGTCTTAGGAACTGAAGTAGATGCAAGAGCACCAAGGTTCAAGTGACCAAACGTCTCCTTAGAAACATGGTTCACACTTGATGCATGAGTGTGAATATCAATCAATGGATCTACATCATCATCAGAAATAAAATGGGAGAAAGTATACAAGAGAGATGCATGATTAGCCATCCCAATAGCAATGATATCTCTACTCTCCAAGTCCCGTATGATCACAGAATTAGGAGTGAACTCAACTGTCTTCCCTGCACCACAATGAGTAATCTGGTAGATGGAAAGGAGATTGGTTGTCAAGGAAGGTACACACAACACATTGTTGAATGTATTCTGACCAACATCAATAGTTCCTTTTCCAGTTGCATGCATGTATGTATTGTTACCCATCAAAATAGGTGGTGAAGTACATGACTGAAATGAAGAGAACATCCCCTGTGAAGATGCCATATGATGAGAAGCTCCAGAATCAAGAAGCCATCTCTCTGACTGTAGACTTGTCAAAGCAAAGAGTTCCTGTCCTTTTCCTTTGTATGACCCATTAGCAAAGCCTGTTGTCCCTGTAGATGATGATGATGATGAAGAATAAGAGTTGGGTAAAACTGTTGTTGATGGAGAATACTCAATGTTATGTTTTTGAAGAAGTTGTGACATCTCTTCAAACTTTTTCTCATAACATTTACTCTCATCATGACCCAATTTCTTACAATAAGAACACATTGGCTTCTTCTTATTATTGGACTCCTCTTTGGAAGAAGAGTTGGAGGTTTTCTTTGATTCTTTCTCTTGCTCATTAGACTTTGAATCCTTTTGTTTATGTCCCTTAGTATGTGAAGCCTTAGGATCTTTTGTGCTTTGTGTTGCAACTAGAGCCTATTTTCTAGGAGACTTCAATGTACCCATGTGTAGTAGCTTGGCTTGTTCTTGTGTGAGTTGTACAGAAAACTCCTCAAGTGAAGGCATTTTAAACTCACTACCAAAGGCATCCATTGTAGTATAAAAGGTGGAAACATAAACTAAATATGCAGGACCCAATTTTTCAAGAATGGAGAGAATCAATTGTTCATCTTCTTTCTCAAGACCACACTATTTGAGCTGCAACCTGAGAGACTTAAACTTGGTGAAGAAGTCTTCAATTTGATCAAAATCTTGAGGATTAAGTGCAATTAGCTCATTCTCCAATTTGAACCTTCTTATCTTATCTTGTTTGCCAAAGAGATTGTCTAGTGTTGTCCACATCTCATTTGGTGTAGTACAAGACTCAACATGAAATCTCAGATCAGGAGAAATAGTAAGATAAAGTGTACCAAAAGCCTCATCTCTTCTATCTAACCATTTTCTTCTCGTAGTAGCACCTGTGGGTTCAGGATTTGTGCCTAAAGTTATTCTATGTAACTTTTGTTTATACAACACAAACTCCATGTTTTTCTTCCATTCAATATAATTATATGGAGTTAAAAGTGGAAATTGAGGCACATCCATGATGAAAAACAGAGACAACAAGACAACAACACCCCTTTACTATGTAAGAGAGCCCCCCCAATTTGTTGTGGCACTTTATACTTAGTGTGATTTACAATTGTCCTCAAGGGATCAAAATGGGGAAAACAATCAAAATCTCTTAAAAATGAGATCTGAGTGAGATTACAATCACTCACAATGATATATTGCAAACAAATCCTCTCAAAACAAATTTCACCCTCTCAAGTTTCAGAATGTCCAAGTTATCACTCAAATTCCAAAAAACTAACAAATGAAATTAAATGAACTTGGAGAAAAAATGAGAAAATTGCATGGATGGTTGTGTAGATCTTTTGAATACCTTTCTGATGCCACTTGAATCATGAAAATAGAGATTGTGGTAAAAAGTTATGAGCTAGGGAGCCAAAAAAGAAGATTTGTCTTTGACCTACAAAAAATGCTATCAAACAACAAAATTTCTGAAAATGACTAATACCACTACGAAGTGCTCTCTGTCAGCTTTCCGTTGATATCTTGTTTTCCTAATTTCGACACCGTGGGAAAAAGTTGTGCAAAAAAGAAAAAAAGCCCTACTTTAGGGCTTTGAGGGGCAAAATAGGCCCCCTTTCGACAGAATATTCCCTTCTGGGCTAGAATATTCTCTGGATGTCGGAAAACCACCAGTTAGGAAAAAAATAGTGTCTAAGGAAAAAAATGCCTGTGGTTTTTGGAAACTGCCTGTGATGAGCAAAAAACTGCCTGCAGAGAAAAAAACACCTAGTGTGCACAAAACCACTGATCTTGGTCAAAAACTGCTAGTCGGAGGTATAAAACTAGCCACTAAGAGTTCACTGAAACCGTGGGTTTGACCGTTGTAAAACTGCTAATGAAGAAGTTTTTTTTTTAAAGAGTCAATGTGACTCAGCAAGCCAGGATCACCTGCAATCAACACAACCTTCCACACAAAGATAACAGAGAAGATGCTAAAACAATGGAGCAAAGAATCTATACAAAGATCATATGAAGCTGTATGAAATACAATGAGTGAGCCTTGCATATAAAGGCAAGGTGAGAGCTACAAAGGTGGAGTGAAAGGTGGAGTGGAAAGTGGAGATATTCCTACAACATGTGTCAATTAGAGGATGATAACTAATTGCACATGTGGAGGATAAGACAACTCACTCCAACTATCAACAACTCAACACACAACTAGACTCAACTAGACATCTAGAAGACTCACTAAGTCAACTTAACATGTGTGAATTATGTGTTCACACCAACACAAATTACTCAGCTAAATGGTGGTATCTTTATTTCTCAAGCTAACTATTTCAAAGAGTTGTTGAAGAAGTTTGGTATGGAGGATTCAAAACCAGTGAGTACTCCCATGGTCATTGGATGTCACTTGAGAAAAGATGATGAGTCTCCAAAGGTGGATCAGACTACCTATAGATCTATGATTGGAGGACTGCTATACTTGACTACTTCTAGACCTGATATTATGCATGCAGTATGTGTGGTCACCATATATCAAGCCAATCCCAAGAAAACACATGAGAAAGTAGTGAAAAGGATATTTAGATACTTGAAAGGAACTCCAAACTAGGGCATATGGTATCCAAGAGGTAATGACTTTGATTTGAGTGCTTACACTAATGTTTACTAGGCTGGTTGTGTTGATGATAGATGAAGTATAAGTGGTAATGCTTTGTTTTTAGGAAGGAAATTGGTTTCATGGTAGAGCAAGAAGCAAGATTTAGTTTCCTTATCTACTGTAGAGGCAGAGTACATTGCAACAGTGTTGTGGATGAAGAAAATCCTGAAGGATATCAAAGTATTATATGATGAGCCTATTCCTATCTTATGTGACAATACAAGTCCTATCAATATTTCCAAGAATCGAGTTATACTTTCTAGAACCAAGCATATAGCAATCAAGTATCACTTTTTGAGAGAGAAGGTTACAGATAAGGAAGTGAAGTTGGAATATGTTCCAACAAAGAATTAGATAGCAGATATTTTCATAAAGGCTCTTACAAAGGATACTTTTGAGGATCTCCAATAGAGGTTTGCCCCTCCTTCTTCTTGGTAGATGTATAGTGGCACATCTGTCCAGGGGGAGTTCATGTTATATCTTGTTCCTGGACTGATGGTGGCTACCTCTCATGGGGAGCAAGTAGTGGTTTCTAGTGATAGGGGGAGTTTGTTTACTGCAAGAAAAAGTCATGCCCTAAGAAAGAATGTACAAGTATGTAGTCTCTGATGAGAAGGTAGTGGTTGCCCTTTGTCCTTGATGTCAAAGGGGAGAGACGAAAAAGATGTGTTGCCATCAATGCCAAAGTGGGAGATTGTTACACATATGGTTCTTAGGGTTTTCATTGATGTCAACATTGTCACTAGGTTGTCATTGATGTCAACACTATCATGGTGGTGTGATGGTGTCCATGGTTGGATGTCATGTCCCATCCAACAACAAAAAAAGATATAGTTCGTGGTTGGATGTCATGTCCCATCTAACAAGAGAAGAACATACAATTCATGGTTGGATGTCATGTCCCATCCAACAAGAGAAGAAGATACAGTTCATGGTTGGATGTCATGTCCCATCCAACAAGAGAAGGGAGAAGATATAGTTCATATTAATATGGGAATTATAAACAAAAATATCATCAAATGTATTGTTGATGTTACTAATGGCTTGAAGCATGTATGTTCCAATCTCTATGGTGAATTAGTATTCTGTATAACTTCTCTTTCACACATTTGTTAATCCATTTACCACATTCAATAACTTGAAAGAAAAACAAACATAAGAACAACAACCATAAAGACATAACACATAGACACCAAGATTTTTACGTGGAAAACCCAAAAAGGGAAAAACTACAGTGAGTGTTAGCTCATAATATATTATGATAACAATACCAAATTACATGAAGGCTCACTGCCTTAGGGATCACTACCCAAGGACTCACCATCCAAAGAAGTGCTCACCGCAATAGGCTCACTGCCAAGAAAAATAGAAGAGAAGATAGAAGAAGGATTGGCTCACTACCAAGAGATGACTGCTGCAAATGCATCTACAGAATGCTGAAGTATAGTTCCATTAACAACTTAGTAAGCAAAATCAAATGTCTTCATAATGTCTACCCTGCTATTCCATTATGTTTCACATATGCTCTGCCCTTCTACTTTTACTATCTTTTCCTAATCACAAAACTGCCTTAGATCGTACACACATATAATTCACACTATATTCACACATATCCATCCGTCCAACACTAAAATCCATCAAGCATATATATCCACAACAAGATTTATCTCACAATTAGGTCAGCAAGCCAAACATGAAACATGTATACAAATGTTATACCTTGTCGGCTTGATCTTGTGCACAAACAACAATGTGGACCCAAACAAACATACAATAGTCTTTATATAGGTCAGAAGCAATCATTCAACCACGTATATTGATTGTTCAAACAATATATCTTCACTACATATAGATCTAACATACATGTCGGCTTATCCCTTAAGTACACACTTGACCAGTTCAACTGTCACATCATAACTTCCAATGCAAACCATATGAGACTCTGAAAATCATATCCAATATCCATTATAGATCTCTTGTCATACCTTTAGAACCGCAGAACATAGTATTCAACTACAGACAAATGTGGATCTTTGAACTATCACTCAGTCACTGTTAAACATTGTCAGACTGTAAGCTGATAAAGAACAACTTGTAAAAAGTGATCAAAGGAACTTCAGAAGCTATAACTCTAGATTTATGTGGTCATAAAAAGTATCTTTGTTGCCTCAAAACCACAAGACAAAATATGTAATAGCGGTGGAATGCAGACCCTTTTACTTTGGTACTGTGCATTGATCATGTCTTAACTCTTTTCATCCGGACTTAGACATTTCACCATATGACTTCTAGAGGAAGTCAGAACTTGAACACTAGAACATGTGATCATGAAATAGCTATGAACAACATACTTGAACTGCATATAATGATTTTCAACTGCAGAGGCATACTGACACAATCTCTATCACTCTGTAGCTTGCCCATACTTAGCCACTTTGACTAAGTTAGTCTTCCAAACCTTTACCAAACCTTGGTGCCATAACTAAAAACCCTTTTACTATGCTTTGTTTCCATCAATGACAACATACAACTTTCCATCAAAGAAATGTCTTTTGACTATGTTGCCAACAATCTCCCCCTTTGGCATTGATGGCAACACTTAGTGAAAAATGCTTATATTCTCCCCCTTTCTATATACACTCTATTTTTCTTCTCCCCCTTAGGTGTTTGCCCATTTTTCACTTATTTTCTTCTCCCCCCTTGATATCAATGGCAAAGGTGTATATACAGAAGTCAAAATTGTATCAAGACAACAAAAACTACAAAAATTGTCATATTCTACCACATATGTACAAGTACAATCTTCAACTTAATTTGTTGTGGGTTGTAGGAAGTCATTGAAAATAATCTTGATTTGAGCCAGCTCTCCATCCCAATTCTTCTTTGCATTTTCTAAAATTTGAATATGGCCATTTATTAGGAAGACTAATTTCTCCGCCTTTTGTACATCAGAGGGTGTGTCAATTAGTGCACTTACCTACAGTGCTTCTGCTGCAAGATTTGGCATTGAGTCTAGCTTAGGATTTATTAGTCCTCTCAACTGACACATTTTATTTTTATTTTGATCCCTCTTATTCATTAGATTACTTAAGTCATTATGAATATTGATAACTTGTATCTCTTTGCTACTTATTGACTCAACTGCCGGATCAAATGACTTGAGATATTTGTTGGTTGCAGTTCCAGATCCTTGATCTTTTCTTCTAACTCCTTTGTGGCATCTGGCCATAATAAAAAAAATTTGTACAAATCACAAGCTTCTTTAATGGCACTCTGTATACCTTTTATTCCATTATATATTTGATTAGGCCTTTGATTTGATCCATTGGTGGGCGTGATGTGTCTTTTTGGTATGTAGACATCAGCTTTTCAAGGATGTTAGATGCTTCAACAATGAGTTCACTATCCTACATGTGTGACTTTAGCATTTCTTCTTGAGCCTTTGCTTGAACAATTGACACTAGTTTGAATTTTTGCATAGGAGACATTGAGGCCAAACTGATTGGTCCTTGTAGAAGCTCAAATTCATCCAGTTCCTTGACAGAATCAATTGGGGCAGTAGTAGTGTCTCTTGTCATTTCTTCAGACACTACATTTTCTTTTCTCTGTTCTGGAGATTCTAGGTTCATATTTTCTTGTTGATCAATATTTTGTTCCGGTGTAGGGCTCTTCTCACTTTGACCAACTTTGATCTGTTCATCAATCTTCTCCTTGTTTGTTTGATCATTAGTTTGTTAATCTAGAGGAGGACTTGTCCTTGATGAATCCTTGTCCATTCTGTCTTGTTCATCACCAGTAGGGGCTTGATCAAATATAGGGGATTGACCTTCTTTCTTAGTTTTATCAAGACTTTTCTCTACCTCTTGTTCATTCATTTCTTTGACTTTACTAGGGCTTATTGAAGGATTTGCTTAAGTTTTATCTATACTATCTTAGGAACAAAGGTGTCAACATCAATATTTATATGCTCTTTGTCTAAAATAGTTGGGATATTAAGATCCTTTAGGATCTCAAGAATTATTTGTTCTATATTTTTCACAAATTCCTCAGTGTTCCCTACCATTAGAGTGTTGACTCTTCTTTTTATCTCAATTTTGTCTCCAAGTAACTTGAAGACTTTTTCTCTTTCCTCAGGGGTCACATCCGAACAAAATTTGAGAAATGAGCTTTCTCTTACCTCCCAATCCTTAGTCATTGCTTCCTCCTTTTTAGTAGTCATTATGCTTACCAAGTTGTCAGGAAGGTTAGAGACTACCTCAATGAGGTCTCTATTATAAATCTCAAGATACCTAATGATAGCAGCCTCTATGATATCTTTGTCTGCATAATCATAGTCATCATATAGTTGTGCTATAGGTTTCAGATTTCATCAATTGTAATGGCTTTTAGGACATCTTCAAGATTTATTGTGGCCTTTGTTTCTTTAGGCTCTGCCTTCTTCTCCTTCTTTCTTCTTTTTCTGCCAAAGGGTTTGTTTGACTTGATACCGAAGGCTTCAGTTGTCTTTACTTTCATTTTCTTGATTTCCTTATCTGATTATGTTACCTCCTCATCAACTCCTATGCTGACATGCATTCTTTTGTCTTTTGTTTTCTTTCTCTTATGTCCTCTTGCATGGGCTTCCATACTTCTAGAAGGTGTGGGACTGGTAGAAGCAGTTGTCATCTTGGTAGAGGTAGGAGCTCCAGTTCTCCTTTTTGTTACTGTGGGATTCTCTGGCTTCTTCTTGGGTTCATCCAGAGCCTTAACTGGTTTGCTTTTCTTGTTTTCTCTTGCTTCCCTTTTTGCTTGTGCCTTTGCTTTAGATTTTGTTATTTGTTCTTTTGTAAAGCCCTTGCTTTGAGCATATTCTTCTGCTCTTTTCCTTGCCTTCTTCTGGATCTTTGGCATTCTCAAGTCAACATGAACTTTTACCAACAATTCCTCATAGGTTCCAAATCTTTTCTCAGAGGGGTCATTAGGTTTTCTCAGCATGAACACTACATATCCATCTAGCACATCTGCTACAACTTCATATCCCATTGGCATAATCCACATTGTCCTAGGCTCAACTGCTTCCATCATGCATTGATCTTTATTTACAATAAAACAAATGTCATTTTTATATTTTTCAACAATTGTCTTAGGGATTCTTTCCCTAGATTACATTACCCTTTGGAAGTTCTTGAAATAGCCCCATAGGGCTATAGTTTGTGCATCATAACTTCCAATACTATTTAAATCATATCAAATTTGTACTGCAACAGGTCTATTACTTGTCCAAATCAATCTCTTTATCATTGGTAGCTCTTACATAAAATAGAAGAATAGGAAAAGAATTAGAGTACCAAATTTGAATGGATATTTTTTCTCCTTTGTCTTCTTAAGGTTCTCCATCAGCTGTTGTTGAAGCAACTCACAGAGATCATAGTCTGTATTTTCCTTAATCATCTAATAAGCAGTGTATATAGCAATACTAGAGACAGAGTTCTCCCAGTTGGTGAAATAGATTTTGTAGCCTAACACCATGGATGCAAACCTTATAACATGGTCTTCAATATCATTGATTGTCAAGCCCTTTTGTTAAATTTGGCTCCTGTGGCCACTATCACTATTTCATTCTTCATAGATTTTAATACTGGTACTATATCGGTGGAGCTTAATCTAGTCACAACTCTTATTGCCTCCTTTGTGATCATGAATGGTCTCTCTCACCACATGAATTTGTCATGGATCTTGCTCAGAACATACCAGGCCCATTTGTCCTCTGCGAATGTTGGGAAGTCTATATACTGAATGAATTTCTTCACTTCCAATGTCTTATATTTTTCCTCCAAATCAAAAATTTCACCACTCAAGTGCTTCTCATATAAATCAAAAAATGTACTATCACCAAACTCTTCTAGGGAAACATGAATGTAAGCCCTAACATCTTTCACATGCAGCACTCCAAACGATATTTCTAAAAACACATCATTTGGGTTGACCTCTGTTGACTTGAAAGGGTGTTTCTTGAATTTCAATCTCGGTCTCTTAGTTATATCAACCACTTGTGGTGTTCCCATTTTCACAAATACTTAAACAAATTTATAGTAGGATTTCAATTGGAAGTACCTTTTTCTGCCGAGCTAGGGTTTTCCTTACTTGAATCACTCTATGTTGCTTTGAACCTTTGGAGATCATTGAAATCGCTTGGAATTCACCTTCAGTTTCTCTTAGACACTCGATAGCTTGAATGTAAAGTGAATTCTATGTCGAATGAACTCCTTTTTAACCCTTGATATGAAAACCTAAGTCATCATAAATGCTTGTTCACAAAAAGTTGTCAAAGTCTTTTCTGTAGAATATAGTTGATTAGGATTGCTTCACAATGTTCTGCACTTGAACCTTTTTTACTATAATTTGTTTCAAAAGATCTTTCATATGTAATTTTTTATTATACCTTCGTGTTGGATCCCAACACTGACTATCTGGCTAGGGGATTAGGATTTTCAATACAACTCCCCCTTATCTAGAGGTCCCAATTTACTTCCTAGATGAAGTATCTGCACCATAAGTTGGTGCAGATCCATCCCTGACCTCATTAACATCCTTCTTGATCCACACCTTGCTCATTTCCTTCTTGATTTCCACTAAATCAATCTTATTTTTACCCTTATCTTCTCTATGCTATGTTTTCCTCTTCTTTGTAGGATAACTAACTCATTCTTAGTTCTGTAGAATCTTGCAATATGTCCAAACTTATTGCAGTTGTAGCATATCACATTTCTTTGTCCCTAATTCCTTATATTGATTGGATTCGTTCTTGTTCTACATTGGTTAGTCATACGCCCAAATCTATTGCATGCAAAGCACATTCCATTGAACGATTGAGTATTCCTTGTATTGTTAAAACCATTCCTTACCAGACTTTTGCATTCATTTGATCTGTGACCAATTTTCTTGCAATTGAAACATTGACCAGAGAATGATGGAACATTCTGATTCATTCTACTCCTACACTGAGTAGCCTTATGACCAAACTTATTGTAGTTAAAACAATGACCATTGAAAGATGGGTACCTTTAAGCATTTGGCTACTTGACTGGAGGTCTTCTAAGTCTTCTTCTGTGATTCTAGAACTGATTGCCTTTATTTTTCCTCATCTCATTGTTTTCTTGACCTGATTTCAAACTTTCTCCTTTCTCAAATCCCAAGCCTTGCTTGTCATCTGAACTCTTCTGACTTTCAATCAACTCCTCAAGATTTGTAGAGCTTATTTTGATTTTTTCTTTATAGCTATTAGCTGCTTGCAGATCATATTTCAGAAATAACACATCTTTTTCCAATTTTTCACATTTCTCAGACTTATCTTTCAACATTTGATTCAAATGTACCTCAGCCTTTTCTTTCTCTTCAACCAACCTTTATAAATTATTTAGAGTTTCATTTGCTTCAAACAACTATTCACTTAGCTCTTTATTCCTATCCTTTGATCTATTAACTTGCTCTCTTAGATTCATGATGCATTCATTTGCTTCTTTGATATTTTCCTTCAAATCCTAGATTTCTGCTTCATACTTATCAAGACCTTCATGAGCTTCTTTTAATTCTTGATCAATTGTGACACTGCCTAGAGCAGGATACCTTTTGGCTACCATGAGTATTCTTTCCCAAATCTTCCTCAAGATGTTAAACTTCTTCAAGGAACCTTTCTTTGATACCAATTGTTGATCACAAAGAATGCTGAGAGGGGGGTTGAATAATTATTCTGTAAAACTTCTCTTTCACACATTTGTTAATCTATTTTCCACATTTAATAACTTGAAACAAAAACAAACATAAGAATAGCAACCATAAAGACATAACACATAGACACTAGGATTTTTATGTGGAAACCCCTATAAGGGAAAAAATACGGTGAGTGTTAGCTCACAATATATTATGATAACAATACCAAATTACATGAAGGTTCACTGCCTTAGGGCTCACTACCCAAGGACTCACTGTCCAAAGAAGTGTTCACTGTAATAGGTTCACTGCCAAGAAAAATAGAAGAGAAGATAGAAGAAGGATTGGCTCACTGCCAAGAGATGACTGCTACAAATGCATCTACAGAATGTTGAAGTGTAGTTCCATTAACAACTCAGCATACAGAATCATTTATGTCTTCATAATGTCTTCCCTGCTTTTCTGCTATGCTTCACATATGCTCTGCCCTTCTACTTTTACTATCTTTTTCTAATCACAAAACTGCCTTAGATCTCACACACATTTAATTCACACTATATTAGAACATATCCATCTGTCCAACACTTAAATCCATTGAGCATATATATCTGCAACAAGATTTATCTCACAAGTAGGTTGGCAAGCCAAACATGAAACATGTATACAAATGTTATACCTTGTCGGCTTGATCTTGTGCAAAAACAACAATGTGAACCCAAACAAACATACAATAGTCTTTATATAGGTTGGGATGAATCATTCAAACCACTTAGATTGATTGTTCAAACAATATATCTTCACTGCATATAGATCTAACATGCATGTCAGCTTATCCCTTAAGTACACACTTGACCAGTTCAACTATCACATCATAACTCCCAATGTGGACCATATGAGACTCTGAAAATCATATCTAATATCCATTATATCTCTCTTGTCATACCTTTAGAACCGTAGAACATGTATTCAACTATATACAAATCTGGATCTCCCAACTATCACTCAGTCAATGTGAAACATTGTCAGACTATAAGCCAATAAAGAACAACTTGTAGAAAGTGATCAAAGGAACTTCAGAAGCTATAAATCTAGATTTAGGTGGTCATAATAAGTATCTTTGTTTGTTCAGAATCATAAGACAAAATATGTAATAGTGAATGAATGCGGACCCTTTCACTTTGCTACTGTGTACTTTCCTATCTTAACTCTGTTCATTCGGACTTAGACATTTCACCATATGACTTTTGGAGGAAGTTAGAACTTGAATAGTGGAACATGTGATCACCAAATAGCTATGAATAATATACTTGAACTGCATATAATGATCTTCAACTGCGAAGGCATACTGACCCAATCTCTATCACTCTGTAGCTTGCCCATACTTAGCCACTTTGACTAAGTTAGTCTTCTAGGCCTTTACCAAACCTTGGTGCCATAACTGAAAACCCTTTACTATGCTTTGTTGCCATCAATGACAACATACAACTTTCCATCAGAGCAGTGTCTCTTAACTATGTTGCTAACAATCTCTGTGAAGGTGTTTTGTGTATGACAATGGAATGCTCTACATTCCTCTGCATTTGTAGATATGGTCATGTGGTTCTGGAATTGTGTTCAGGGTGCAGTGAAGGTGATAATTCCAAGTTTTTAGATCATTTGTCCTTTCACTATGAGATTTATGCATGATAGAGTATCGACATGTGTTCTGACAGAGTAAGCTAGTGTTGAAGGCCTATTAGAATGCTCTGCATTCCTCTAGAAATGAATGATTTCCCTTAAAGTTTTGAAGACATTTTTATGGATGTGTTTTACATGCTTCCTTGCAGTTTCAAGCTTCTTAGTGGTCCGCAGCTTAGTTTTTCAAATGACAACATGTTACAGTGTGTTCTAGATGACAGATTGTTCTCAAAGTTCATGATAGAACATGTGTGGTGCAAATTCCTTGATGTGTGGAGATAAAGGAGTGTTTGGGGATTTTGTATGAGTCTTGTAGACTTGTCTACAAAAGTTTCATGAAGATCTTTATTGTTTCTAGTTTAGCACAATGTTTTCAAGTTGATGTGGCTATTATGCTTTAGGGTTCATGTGTTTTTGCTTAAAGTTGTCTTATTTTCAAATGAGCGGAGTGTACATATGTAATTCCTTGGTGTTTGAAGATATGAAGAATGTTTTGGACCTGGTTATAGGATGTTTTAGATGAAGTTAAGAAAGTTTTGGTGTCCACAAGTTATGGGTCTTCTGCTGGTTTAACATGTGGTTTTACTTAGGACCTATCTTCACACATTTCATGTTGGGTGTTTTTTGGCTGACTTGTAAATGCATTTTTCATGTTGTATCTGGCCAACAAGCAATGTAATCAATGTAATATCTTGTATAAATTGTAAATCAAATTGAGTAAGGTGAAGTGTGATTGCAAGTTGTTTGAAAAAGTTTGCAAGCAGATAAGGAGAAGAATGAATGCATTTTTTATGTGCGACTGAAGGAGAAAGAGAAGAAGTTATAGATGTTGTCCTAATTCATCTTGAAGACATATTTATGATAGTGATCAAGTGTAGAGTGTGCCTGATTGATCTGATCATCAGAAGAAAGTGTGAAGAGGTAGAATTGCAATCATCAAAGGTGTGAATCTCAATGTCAGTTTTTAGATAGTAGGAGTGTCATATTGTAATCTTTTGTAAGTGTGTTCTCAATTCAAGGAGTAGTTACTTCCTTGGGTGTAAACCTAAAAAAACATCTTTAGGGGGTAGTATCTTCCTTGGGAGTGACCCTAAATCAAATTTTTCATGGAGTAGTACTTTCCTTGAATTATAGCCCTAAAACAAAGTTGGTATTTGAGCTTCATATATTGTGAGTTAATCCTCACCGTGGTTTTTCCCTTCTTGGGATTTCCATGTATATTTGGTGTTATGTGTTGATGTGCATTGTGTTAATCTTTCATGCTTATGTTAATGTTGTGATGCTTAAGTTTTAGTTTGCTCTAGATAAGTTGAAGTTGTTAAAATTGAAGATTGTTTAGATATTGATTCACCCCCCCTCTCAGTATCTTGGTGTGTTCAAAAAATCTATTGTGGAAACATACCACCACATGAATCTATCTTTGAATAATCTTCTTATGTCTTACCAAATGTATTTGATCCTATACAAACTAGACTGCATCATGTTTGATGCCCTAGAACACTGTAGAGACACTTGCAGTCAAGAAATTGGTTCAATGACCAACCCCCTTTACATCTTACAAACATGTATATATAGAATTACATTTAGCCTTTTTGTTCTAGTTTGATTACAAGAATAGTCAACAAATTTGTAGGTCACCCATGCCTATTACATCATCTTTGCGTGGTCATGCACTAGAAACCATGCCCTTTGCATCACTAACTATATGTGTTTATACACAAATCATGTCTTTGAGGGACACACTAGTGTTGGAAAGAGACACTATATGGCTTCATGAGTATTGTCATTGATGGCAACAAAGTTTATCCCACCCATCCACAAAACATGGTGTGCCTATACTGGAAGTTAGATTGAAGAAGTGTTGTGGTCTGGTAAGTAAGAACATAGCATGCAACAAGGTCCGAGTACAGATAGAGGAAGAACTGACCGACAGAGTATCAGACCTTAATCTGGATGAGTTGTTGATAGTGATCAAGATTCTTAAGGTATCATTCATGATTGGCCAACATAATTGATGACTTCTATAAGCATCTCCTTGATATGCATCACTTGATAAGAAAGGATTCAGCCGACAGATCAGAGTTTGGATAAATATTGACTATTCTGGATGCTGACTAGAAAGAGGATGAAATCCATTGTGCGGATATATATACCAGATGGATTTGGATATGAAGGGGTATGTTGTGTGTTGTGGTATGCGAAGAAAAGTAGAAGTACAGTGTAAAAGCAGTAAGACAGGTCTGGTATGTGACAGGTTAACAACACCAAAGAAGAGGAAGGATGAAGTGTAGCAAATTAGTGTATTGAGCCTAACCGGAACTGAACCTCAGCATATGTGGATGCTTCTCATCAGTTCAAGGATCTTGTTATTCTTCTTACAACTTGTAGATAGTGAGTCTCTTGTAGGCAATGAGCCTCTTGTGAGTAGTGTGCTCAGGTAGTGAGCCCTAATTAGCAAGTGCCATTTTGTATTTCTATTCTTCTAACAGAGAATGCATTCTTGGGTTAATCACCCTATGGTTTTCTCCCTTAATAGGGTTTCCACATCGAAAATGATGTGTCATGTGTATTGATGTTATTTCCATTTCATAGTTATGTTTTCTTATTTGATTTGATGCTACATTAATTGTTAAGAAATTTTAGAAAGCTAAAATAATTAAGATAACTAATTCACCCCCCCTCTCAGTTATCAATTGGTATCAAAGCCAAGTTCCTCCAAAAAGAGCCTAACAGCTTGAGGAAGATCTGGGAACTCAAATGGATGTGTATGGTATGAGGGAACAACTTCAGTCTTCCCTTGATGATCTTGAGCAATCAAACTCTGAAGTCAATGAATTGAAGGAAAGACACAAACAAGCTGATGATTTCATAAATGAACTAAAAGGGAAACTGAGTATCTCTATAAAAAAAAGAAAAGACCTACTTCAGCAATTGGCAAGTCAAAGTGAAGACAATGGTACAAATGAAGATCTGAAGGAAAAAACCAAGTTATGTGAAAAGTTATCAAAAGAGGTCATTATGATAAGACATGAAATGGAATCAGGAGTTATGAATTCACTCAAGAAATTGAAGAGAAAAGAAAAACTGAAGATGATCTAAGACAATCTCTCAAGGAGAAGTTAGAAGACTACCACAAAATGGATAGAATAATCAGACATTTAGAATCTGATCTTGAAGATGCTAGAGATAATGAAGAAAAACTTGAAGATCAAATTTGCACTCTTAAAAAGGATCTTCAAACAACAAATGAATACAAAGAGAAATTCAAGATAAGTTCTGCTTAACTTGAAGTTCTTCTTGAAAGCCAAAAGAGGGTAGATGACAAGCGTGGCTTGGGCTATGAGAAAGGTGAAAGCTTCAGATCCAGTCAGAAGAATTTTGAATCAAGAAACAGACCTAGAAGACCTCCGATAAGACAACCTAATGCTCAAAGATATCCATCCTTCAATTGATACTACCACAACTGCAATAACTTTGGTCATAAAGCTAATTAGTGCAGAAAGAGAATAAATCAGACTAACACATCCTTCTTCGGATAGTGTTTCAACTACAAAAGGTATGGTCACAAATCTCATGAATGAAGAAATATGCAAATGAACAATTCATTCAATAGTAGATGCTTTGCACGTAATAGAATGGGACATATGGCTAATCAATGCAGATCAAGAGGATATCATTCAAATATGCAAAGAAATGTTGTTTGCCACAATTGCAAGATCCAGTCATATTGCCAAATTCTGTAGAAGCAAGAATAAGGACAAAAGGGGTCCGGTGCATCATAATCAGAATCTAGACAAAGGAAAAGGAAAAGTAAATGTGGATGAAGTTAAAAGTGAGATCAACAAGATTTGGGTGAAGAGAAGTACAGAAAATGTAGGGGATGGATCCGTACTAGAATCTGGTGTTGATATTCATTCTAAAAATTAAAAAGTGAGCTCCGGCTCAGGGGGAGACACAAGGAAAAACATTTTTCCCCCAGCCAGTTAATTGGTGCCAGAATTGGCACAAGGAGAGTTGCGGATTAAAGGGTTCTTAGAGAAACATCTAAATAAACTGTGGTTAAGATATGGAAGATCTGTAAGATGTTTAGAACAAGATTGTTTTGGTTCATCAAGTCATCCGAATAAGGAAAACAAGGCTAACTAGAATGACTTAAGTTGAGCATTTATTGCAACTTGGTATTAGGGTTTACGGAGCAATATAAGGGTTTTTCTTATTAAACATTTGTACATTTGCATTTAAGAAGAAGAGAAAAGAAGCTCTTCAACAAATTATCTCAGATTCTCAAAAGATCAACCATTGAAGTTGATTCATCAGGCAAATTAATTCAGCTCATTCAGCGAACCCTAGAAGCATAAAAGGTATTTTTTGTTGTTGAAAATCTCTCTGTAAATATTTTGAAGATGGCTACTCCAAATGTTGTAAAGATTTATGATAGGCCGCGTCCTAAATTCAAGAAACATTCATATAAATCCCTAGAAGTTGATCCCCTAGGAACCTTTTCAAGCATTCCGCATGGGGTTCTGCATGTAGAAGATGTTAGGGCATATATTCATGAGAATATTGAAGAATTTGGGGAATCTAAGCTGGTCGATATCTATCACAAGCATTTGATAGATGACTCATTCAAACTCAAAACCCAGTATAAAGCTATCCAGGACAAACATTTTGCACAATGCATTCATTTCCCCTATTTTTTGGAAGATGAACGGGTCCGGTATATCTTGAGTAGAATGCATGACAACTTCATGTGGTTGAGCAGGCCATTTAAGATAAGTAAGGATTCCATTAGGGTAGTAACCGGATTACACTCAATCGGTGGAATGCCTACACTCAAATCTGTCAAAAACCAAATTGTAAGTGAGGCTACCGGATCAAAGTTTGATAAAAGAGCAATGAATATTGAGGATATCACAGATCCAGATATCAAGTTTGCATCAATGATAATTGGATATAAGATATATCACTCCAACAGGGAGAATTCAGTATCTGGAACTACTATATATACTGCTTATGAAATGTTGAGAAAGAATGCAGACTATGATATTTGTGAGCTCCTTCTGAACCAACTCTTGGAGAATCTGCAGAAGATAAAGAAGGATAAGAAGAACTCTTTCAAATACGGTGGTTTGATACTCTGCCTATTCTTTTATTACATGAATGAGCTTCCTAGATCCAGTGGCTGGGTATGGCAGAATGATAGACTAGTAGCCATTCAAATCAGAGATTATATACATGGGCTTGGTGATGCCAAGGCACAGAATATAGCTCTTTGGGGCTATTTCAAGAATTTTCAGAGCATGATGCAAGCAAGAGAGAGAATCCCCCAATCTTTAGTTAAAAAATATAAAGATACAATATGCTTTATAGTAGAAACTAATCAGTGCCTAATGGAGGCAGTAGAACCAAGAATAGTGTGGATCATGCCTATGGGGTATGAAGTGGATAAAAAAATTGTAGAGCTACATGTTCGGCACATGCTAAGTCAGCCCAAGGATCCCAAGGCAGAAAGGTTTGGAACCTTTGAAGAATTAAGTGTGAAGATCCATTTGGAGCTAAGACAACTAGAAATAAAAAAGAAAAGTGAGGAGGGAAGTAGAAGAGTTTACCAAGAGGCATGGAAATTTAAAAGAAGCACTTGATGCAAATAGAGAGAAGACAGAAAAGGTAGAGAAAGAAAAATAAAAAGCAAAAAAAGAAGGTACTCCGGTGGAAGTCCGCTCCCGGACCAGATCCTCTAAGACCTCTACACCCACCACTGCAAAGAGCTCAAAGGCATCAAAACTGGAAGCAAAATCATCCAGAAAAGGAGAGGAGAACCAAGAAAAAGGCGACAAGGTCTTACACAAGCCAAAAGGATGAAGAAGAGACAGAATCAGATGAGGAAGTAAATAAACTAAAGAAGAAAAGGAAAACATCCGGTGAACCCTCTACTGAAGAAGTAATAGAAGAATTTGTTGAAAGGCCCACTCTGTCCTTAGATGATGTAGTTAAAGCAGTTACTATGGATGGGAACCTGCAACCAATAACAGAATTCTATGATGCATACAATGATGCAGATAGAAAGATCTTGTAGGAAGCCATAGTTAAGTACTTGAACATATACAATAAGGCTTTTATTGAAATCATATCTCTCATTCCCAAAAGCCTAGAGAAGGAATTAGAGATAAGAAAAAATAATGCTAGGGCAAAGGATCTTGAGATCCGAGAACAGATAGCCATTCAACTCTTTCCTTCAATCACTCAGAAGCAAATGAATATGATCTTCAAAGATTGCAAGGATGAGTTCTAGAGTAAGGCTAGAATGAATCAGCTCATGCTTGGAGAGACTTATAAAGTGGCAAAAGAAACAGAAGAAATCCTCCGGAAAGCCTATAAAAGATTCAATATTCCTATTGTAAAGGATTTAAGTGATGATCCTTCAGGAATGGATAACAAAGAAGAATCTACTAAGACAGTGGTAGAAGAGGTAAAGGAGACAGGTGAACAAAAAGGTAAGGACTTAGATTCGTCTACTCCAGAAGAAGAGGTCCATGATCAAGCAAACATCTCTCCTTCAGTTTCCCCTACAGACTCCAGATTCAAAGAAAAAGAAAGAGTATAAGAGAAGATCAGTCAAGAAGCAAAAGAGAAAGAAGATGACAGTAGCAAGGCTGTAGAAGGAGAGAAAACTCCAACAGAGAAGGCCACAGATGATAGTGGTAAGGCTGCAGAAGGGGAGAAAATTCTGTCTCCGGGAAGAGACATAGCAGAAGTAGTCAAAGAGTTCTTGACCAAAGAAATGATGGAATTTGATGAACTAGAATTGCTTCAAGGTCCATTCAATTTTGATTCCCTCTCTCCGGTCCAAACCATGAAACTAGATTCCTTCACTCAAGCTAAGGCAAAAGAAAAAAAGTTGAAGTCTCACATGGAAGACTGTGAGCTCATAGAAACTACATCCGGTGTACTGGAAAAGATCATGCCATCCTTCCAAAAGGATCCTACAGTATCCACATCTGGTAATCTAAAGTCTCTTGTAAATTCTATTAATACACATTTTGATTCTTTAGAGAAAGCAGCAGAAGAGAAAGTCAAGAAATAATTTTTGGATAAGAGATTCTCTAAAGTACAGGGTCTAATCTCAAATGACAGGAGAGTTATGGATATTGGGATAAAAAGTTTAGAAAATGCTCTCAAAGATGGTGGAAATATTTATAAATTTTGTTTATCCTGGTCCAAAGTGACCAAAGATGTTGATAAGAAACTAAAAGAGCAAGAAGATAAACTACTAAGTTTGTCTCAAAGTTTTTATCCTCTCTCATCTCCCGTAATCAATCAAGAATGTCAAACTATTGTAGTCTTGAAGGAAATTAAGAAAATTGAGAAGGAAAAGAAAAATAGAATAAGTAGGTTGAGTGAACTTAGAGGGATCATTATCCCTAGGTTAGAGGCCATGCATGAGGCCCTAAGTGATGCTCAGACTATAGCCCAGAGTAGTGATCCGATAGATCTAGAAAGGGCAGAAGCTTTTGCATTCTTGTTGAGTGGTCACATCTCAATTTTGGATAGGATGAAGAATAGTTGGGCGACAGAAGTGGTACAGCTAAAGACAACTTTTTTAGATATATTTCAGTATATGTAGGGAAAACATGTATATATATGTGGCTAAGTATAGATTGTTTTTGGAAATTTTGGTGTGTGGATCCCACCCTTTGCCATTGATGTCAAAGGGGGAGTGAGGAGCAGTGAAAAATGAGGAGTCCAGCTAAGGGGGAGCTCCAGAAAATGTAATAAGAATAGAGCATTAGCCAAGGGGGAGTATAGTGTGACACTTAGTCATTTTTCACTAAGTGTTGCCATCAATGCCAAAGGGGGAGATTGTTGGCAAGAGACACTATATGGCTTCATGAGTATTGTCATTGATGGCAACAAAGTTCATCCCACCCATCCGTAGAACATGGTGTGCCTATACCGGAAGTCATATTGAAGAAGTGTTGTGGTCGGGTAAGCAAGAACAGAGCATGCAGCAAGGTTCGACAGTCAGGTCTGGATCTCTTAGAGAAAGTATCTTTGTAAAGTATGGACTTGGGGAGGTCAAGAGGAATATATTAACTGATAGATTCCAGGGATTGAGCCTCCGGTGATGTAAGAGTGAAGAGATATGAGCATCTAACTATTGGGGTCTAGTTTGGCAGAGTTGACAGAGGAAGAACTGACCGATAGAGTATTAGACCTTAATCCAGATGAGTTGTTGATAGTGATCAAGATTCTTAAGGTATCATTCATGATTGGCTGACATAATTGATGACTTCTATAAGCATCTCCTTGATACGCATCACTTGATAAGAAAGGATTCAGCCGACAGATCAGAGTTTGGATAAATATTGACTGTTCTGGATGCTGACTAGAAAGAGGATGAAATCTGTTGTGCGGATATATATACCAGATGGATTTGGATATGAAGGGGTATGTTGTGTGTTGTGGTGTGTGAAGAAAAGGAAAAGTACAATGTAAAAGCAGTAAGACAGGTCTGGTATGTGACAGGTTAACAACACCAAAGAAGAGGAAGGATGAAGTACAACAGATCAGTGTATTGAGCCTAACAGGAACTGAACCTTAGCATATGTTGATGCTTCTCATCAATTCAAGGATCTTGTTATTCTTCTTACAACTTGTAGATAGTGAGTCTTTTGTAGGCAATGAGCCTCTTGTGAGCAGTGTGCTCAGGCAGTGAGCCCTAATTGGCAAGTGCCATTTTGTATTTCTATTCTTCTAATAGAGAATACATTCTTGGGTTAATCACCCTATGGTTTTCTCTCTTAACAGGGTTTCCACGACAAAAATATTGTGTCATGTGTATTGATGTTATTTCCATTTCATAGCTATGTTTGCTTGTTTGATTTGATGCTGCATTAATTGTTAAGAAATTTTAGAAAGCTGAAATAATTAAGATAACTGATTCACCCCCCCTCTTAGTTATCAACAACTAGTACCTAGAGGAGGAGTATGTGAGTCCTCAACCTCTTATTCACATCCATACAAGGCTATTAATAACATTTTGGGTCATGTAGCGGGTAGGAAAAGTCATTTGTTCAAATGGTAGAGTTTTGTGATATTACATGTCAAAATGGGAAGAAGGTAAAAAATAATCTAAAATTTCATAGGGTAGGTGGGTAGACAAAAGTTCAAACCCTTGAAGTTTTACTATATTTGTAGGAGTTCAAGGAAAAGGCATGCTGGTATGAAGGTATGAGAAACTCTGAAATCTCAAAATTTTATGAAAGGGGGGAAATGGAACAAGATGGAAATGGGAGATGGGGAGATGGAAGGGAAGGAATTCCATGAAGGAAAAACTCCAAAAAGGTATGAATATAGACAAAAGTCTGAACCCATGAAATTTTAGTGTATTTGTAGGAGTCCAGGGAAAAGACATGCTGGTATGAAGGTATGATAAACTTTGAAATCCCAAAATTTGAAGGAAGGGGGGAAATGCACCAAGGTGGAAATGGTAGATTTGGAGATGGAAGGGAAGACATTCCATTTTTGTTGGTGCTTAAACATGTAGGTCCATAAATCCTAAAGACTTAACACCAAAACCTAAGGCTAAGGATAGTCATGCTTAGGCAATGATTAAAGGTTATAACAAGAGGTGGCATGAATGGACCAATTACTGTAAGTGAGTAAACTCACCTTCATCTTTTGGGTCTACAAGACCAAGAGGGGTGTTCCATGAGGTCCCAATAATAGAAAATAACTTAAGCACTAGGTCCTTAAGTAGTTATACCCAATGAGTTTTGAACCCCTATGATTGTCACTAGGCTCATGTCATCACTAACTCTATATAGACCTCTTAGACCTTTGATAAATAGATAAAATCCCACTCTTACCTTGAACCAAAAGATGATAGAAATATTGTATTTCCCTAGCAGATGAATCCACTAAACATTTCATCCATAGGGGTAAGAGGAAAGAGACACACTAGCATGATTCACTAATGATATTCAATTTAAATTATGTATAAGCTATGACAAAGTTTACAATACAAAATCATGCCAGCATGGTGGAACCAAAACTTACTCCTACAACTAACCAAAGAGAGAGGTTAATAATTTTAAACGATGTTAGTGTGAGGCTGATTATTTTTCCTTATTTTGATCGTTATGCATTTCAGTTGATGGCATTATCAAACTTTTAGAGACTATGGTTTCATTTTTGCAGACTTGATTATACCTCCTAATTTTGATATGAAATTGATTAGACATATGGTGATTCGATTCGATCATATTTTGATGCTATTTTGTGATCCGACATACGAGATATATTAGATGATGTTTTGTGATGTGATTTCTAGTTATTTATGTGATGATGACTATTTGACATGTGATAGAAAAATGCAATTTAATTCAGAATTATGTTATAGATGATTATTGTTGTATTCAATGACATGAATTTTAATTCTAGTTGCTTCGGCTATGATTATTCACGATATGATTGACACTTGATCAAGATGTCCAGGATTACATTCCCAGGCCACAGGAAATTGTAGGTAGAATTCACACATATGTTATTCCTTGTGAAACTGATCCATTCCCAAGAGGGATGAGTATCACGTTTGAAATTGAGTGTGATTTAAGTGCTTGTTTAATTTTATCATTTGGCCTAGTACCCCTTGGTTTAATTTAATTATATCATGTGTTGTTTAATTTTTATTGATTTATACCACTTGGTATTATTTTTATTTTTGAGGCCATTTAAAGTGGATTTATGACCCCCTAGGTGAACCTTAGTGTCCCAAAATTTACCCTAGGTGGTTACCCATGGGTCTAGGGTCAATTTTGACTAACTAAACCTTGGGTTAACTCACTTTTCGTCACTTTAAATTAAGGTTTAGTCAAAGTGACGAAATTTGAATTAGATAAGGGTGGGAGATGAGTCATGCTTTGGGAAAGACTCATCTCTCTTCCTAATGATTGGGAATCCCTTCCCTAGGAGGACTTAGGAGGTCTCCAAGACTCCCAAGTGTGTGGGATCTTCCTCCAAGACTCTCACACACGTGTGAGAGCATCTTGGAGGGAGATGGATCTCTTAGAGAATAAGAGGATGCCATATGGCATCCCTTATTATCACATCTTGGAGGGAGATGGATCTCTTAGAGAATAAGAGGATGTCATATGGCATCCCTTATCCTCATGGAGGTTTGAATGGGAATGCCACCTCACCACTTGTTCTCTCACACATGTGTGAGAACACAAGTGGATAAGGTGAGGATTGAGATGGAATTGGAGGATGACACTTGTGACCCTCACACTTCCTCTCCCTTGCAAGTGGCATAAGAGGAGGAAGGAGAAGGTGACAAGTGTCACCTTCTCATTCCTAAAGGCCAATTTAGAAGGCCTATATTACCTCCTCTTGTTGAGGAGTGTGGGGTTCTTACATTTTGGAATTTTTTCTTTCTATTTTGAGAAAATTTTGGGAGAGTTAGAGGGATTCTTAGACATTGGAAGGTTTGGAGAGGCTTGGAGCTCATCACCAAACATGCTTCCATTATTAGGGCTTTTGAAGGTAAGCTCTATGTCTTATTCTTTACCCTTGCTTATTGATTATTGATGTGGTTGTGGATTTCATTGTTTGTTATTTCTTTTTTTTGGTGGGATGGGAGTTTGGTGAGAGCACCTCCATTTGGAGGTAAGGCTCAACTTGTTTGGGGTAGGGGAAAGGAACCTCCTTGAGGTCACTCCCATTTTTGGTGCTATTTATGGCCTTGAGGGCTTTTTACTTGTTGTGGACATTATTTGAATGGCAAGAGTGCCATGGAAGTTCATTTTGAGATATTTGGAGAGTTGTGGTTTTGGAGGTTTTGGCTTGAGGCCATGAGACTTGGTATTTTGGTATTTTGGTGTGGCCTTTGAAGTAGAGGGGTCCATTCCCTACCCCTATCAAACTTATTTTCATGAGTTGTGTTATGTGTTTATCCTTGGGGTTTATTTTATGTTTTTGTTGCTTGATGCTTGTTGTTGTGTGTTGTAACCGTGTGAATCCCTACCTCCCTATCTCAGGGATGACCCTCTTACAGGTCTACGGTAGGGAGGAGGGCATTTCGAAGTGGCTGGGTTTTCCCTTGTTGTTGTGTTTTATTGTAGGTGCTTAAATGATGAAATGGAGCTTGATGAGAAGTCTATTTTTGTGTTGCTTTAGCCATTTGTTGTTGGTTGTTTGAGCCATGGCCTTTGTGGCCTTGTTGTAATTTATTTTGCTAAGTTATTCTACCCTTGGTGTTGGCTGTAAAAATTATTGAAATGTAAACATTCTTTTTATTTTATTTAAAGGCTATCTATTCTCTATGTTGTGGAGTTGTGGTTTTGAGTAATGCATCAGAATTATCTTGTTGCTGTCTTATTTTCCTTACAAAAAATATGTATATATGAGTGTTGTTAAATAAATTTTATTGCATACAAAAAAAAAGGGAAAGTTTAAATTAGTTTTTTGTTGTTGCATTGAAAGTTCATATTACTTGTTGTTAGGAAATGAAGCTGTTGGAAAAATGTAGATTAAAACACATATTCTACCTTAAATGAAATCTTTCAAAAAAAATTGCATAGAGTTACCCATGTATATTTAGGCTTTGAAAAAAAAAGAGAGGAATGCTACTGTTTTATTTTATGTTCCAAATCTGCAAGTTAGTATTCTGTTTTTAAAATATTGTTTGAGAAAATGAGTGCAATATATATATATATATACACTAGGTTGTTTTATTATTTTATGAGTCTAGCTTGCTGTTCTTTCTTTTTATAATGATTACTGTGTATATGCTAAGATTAAAAGAAAATATAGAAGTTATTTATTTGATGTATATATTATAATATATATACACACATATATATATATACATAAATATTTGTATATATATGTGTGTGTGTGTATATATATATGTATATATATAAACCAAAATTTAAATAAAAAAAGAAAACTGTTGTGAAGAAACCCTAAGTGCGGACTGTGTTTTTGTTGTAGTAAATTGTTGCATAAATAAATAAATAAATGTTTGGGGTGGGGTTGTGGTGGGCAGTGCCCACCACAGATCCCACCGCTGCCTTAGTTTATGTATACAGTGTGGGGAGGGGGTTGGAACCCCCACCCACACCCCTCCCCATCGTTAACTGTTTAAACCTAACAGTGCTCCCTTCGGCCGATTTCAGCACCATAGCCTCCACCGCCTTTGACCCGGGCTCCTCAAAATCTCTGTCGTGGCTAAAGCCCCACTCCACTTCTGCGATCCCTGCGGCCCCTTCCACCCTGAACTCTCCTGCATTTTTCCTCTCCGCCGAACTCTCTCAATGCCACCACAACTCCTACTCTGGTCTCAAACCCTGTAGCAAGAGATTCATTTAAAACACTTACTGTATATGTGTTTAATGATATATGTATATATATATATATATCACTCTGTGATTTTTTAAAAAAATATGGTAATAACCTTGCTGAGTATACCTCTATGAGAGGTAGCAGCAAGCTTCATTCTTGGCCTCCATCCCTTTTCAAACCCTAGCCTGCATAAACAAAGAGGCAAAAATAAAAAGAAAAATAATGAATGAGATAGACGATTAGGGCAACAAAAGGAAAGAAAACAATAAAATACAATTAGGGCTTCTTATTTAGAAAACTAAGTTTAAAATGGAGTTGGGGCTTTTTATTTTGGAGACAATATTTTTTTTAATTGTGAGGAGAATGTGAGGAAGTTGTTTTATTTCTTAATTTTAAATTCTTCATTTTTGCCCTTGTTCTTTTAATCCTTGTGTTTCATTTAATTTATTTCTAATTTAAATGGGGTTGCATTTTTATTTTATTTCCTTGCGAGTTATATTTTATATTTTAAAAGGGAGGGATTAATTTTGTTTAATTTGGGAAGAGTTGTCGCTTTTGTATTTAATTCATTTTAGTTGGGATATTTATTTTATTTTTCCCTAGCATGATTTGATCATTTTATTTGTTTATCAATTTTACTATTATTTTATGGGAATGAGTATTTTAATCTCTTCCCTTCTCTATTTTTTGAGTTCGTTAATAAATGTAATGCCAAAATTATATTTATTAACAGACTAAATTTTGAAATTCAATTTTGGCGTCATGTTATTGACTTATTATTTTATTTCAAATTTTTAATCTTTTTATGCAAGGTTGATTTACTTGACCTTGGCAGGATATTTATTCTGTTATTTTAAATTGTTTTAAATTTGTTCTTAAGTTTAAATTTTTGTTTAATTTCATATTGGTGTTTTATTTTAAAATTTTAATGTGATTATTAAAAATGTGTTATGCTGTCAAATTTTTCCTATATTTCTAGGGTTTTGATTTTATGATATTTTATTTACTTTTATTTCACCATTCCACTTTAATCATGCGTCCATCTTACCATTATTTCTTAATCATTATTTTATTTTCATTTTGACCTGAGTTAGGGTTAGGTTTCAAATCTGGCGAAATCATCTTCACACCTAGGAAACTTAGGGTTTAGATTTAAAATCATTCTAACCCTAAAAGTGACACACTTCATGTCACATACCCCCTAGACAGTTATCATCACACAAGGGACTGCGTGGGATAACGCACCTTCCTGAATTATGTTGACATGTTTACGCCTTATGCGTATTCCCACCAAGCACGTAGACGCGTACGAGGGGGTTCCTAGGGATAGGTAGAAAAGTTTTTTATAATTCGTGTCATGAACACATGACAAATGTGGACATGACATGTGTGTTGTGTGTTGGAACCACATGGGAAATGTGGGCATGACAGTTAGCCCCTCACCAATTAGATCGATGACTACTCCATTAAGCAACAAAGTCATAGATTGCAAGAGGGAAAGAAATGTAGTTGTAGAACATAAATGGAATCTTACATGTATCATCATACAATGCATATATCTCATCTCATGTAATGGACATTCTTAGTAATCTAGATAGAACTATAAAAAACCACATGGAAATGAAACAAAGAGCATCACAAAGACTTTGTAATTTGACTTAAAATATTGTCAGGTACTTCTCTAACCAATATTATATTCATACCAACAAATGTGGCAAGGGAGGATGAGCAACTCGGTTCAAAAACCCTCCTTAATAATTACAATCTGTCATGGAGACATACCACCACATGCATCCATATTTGAATAACCTTCCTGTGGAATAGGAAAAAATAGGTTAACAAGATCAAGCTTTACAATAAAAATCCCAATCCTACCACCTTCAAGAAATCTATCTAAAGGACACCAAATGAAATAAAATCAAGGAACAATGTCACCTAGATTGTGTTGATTCCTTGGTTGAATGTGGATTGCTTTTCAATAGTGAACAACCATAGTTACCAAAGCTGCCATGATGATAGATGATATGCTCAATGAATGTGATATGCATAAGATGATAATCTGGATGCTAAAGAGAGTGGGATTAGATGTTTGGAATGAAATGAGAGGGTGTATATATAGCTCTCAACTAAAATTGATCAACGGTGGAGAAAAGGTGGTGGAATGGACTGTTGAGATAATTCAAGAGGCATGGATAAATGTGCACAAGACATGTGTCCATAGAAAAGCTTTTATTAAATGATTTAGTTGGTTTTGTTGATGAAAATAAGATTGATTTTCTTAAAATAGGATGCTTTTCTATTTTACAAGTTGGATGACAAGGATAATTGATTTTTAAACCAATTAAATCATTTTTGTATTTAATTTTGACATACTATGGACAAGGCCAACTTATACACATAGAAGAAAGTGAAAAGAGGAAAATGATAAGATAAAAATAAATTTATTTAATTTATTTTTCAAATATTGGAGAAAAAAACTAAATTTAGAAAATTAGAAGAATAAATATAAATTAAATAAATAAATTTATTTAAATTATATGCATGATGAGAAGAGAAATAAATAAAATATTAATTTTATTTATTTAAAGAGGTCAAATTAAATAAATTTAGAAAATTTATTTAATTTTAGAAGAAAAATGGGATAATTAAATAATTAAAGATTATTTAATTATAGATAGAAAATAGAAGAATAAAGATAATGAAAATAGATAAAATTAATTAAATAAATATATTAATTTAATTAATGATAGAAGTAGATGATTTAGAAGAAAATAGATAATTGATACAAGCATGCTAGACAAAATTGACATATGCAGTGGTGAATAATGTGACAAATCGATAAATGATATGAAGGGTCAATTTTGAGTGTCTACATTTTGTCCCTCTTTAGGGCATTGTACTTTAGGACATTGTTTCAAAGATGATATGACTGATACATGAGGTAAACAACCTAGGCCCTAGTGAAATTGGGGGGTGATGCCCCCTCGAGAGGAAAACCAGGCTACCAAGAAAACACTGGGTTGACTCGTGATTAGATGACAAAATTGGTGGCAAAAATGTCAAGAGACACTGCTTTGATGGAAAGTTGTATGTTATCATTGATGGCAACAAAGCATAGTAAAGTAGTTTTCAGTTATGGCACCAAGGTTTGGTAAAGGTTCGGAAGACTAACTTAGTCAAAATGGCTAAGTATAGGCAAGCTACAGAGTGACAGAGATTGGGTCAGTATGCCTCCGCAGTTGAAGATCATTATATGTGGTTCAGGTATGTTGTTCATAGCTATTTGATAATCACATGTTCTAGTGTTCAAGTTCTGACTTCCCCCAGAAGTCATATGGTGAAATGTCTAAGTCTAGGTGAATATAGTTAAGATAGGAATAGTGCACAGTACCAAACTAAAAGGGTCCGCATTCCTCCACTGTTACATATTTTATCTTGTAGTTCTAAGGAAACAAAGATACTTATTATGACTACCTAAATCCAGAGTTATAGCTTCTGAAGTTTGTTTGATCACTTTCTACAAGTTGTTCTTATCGGCTTACAATCTGACAATGTTTCACAGTGACTGAGTGACAGTTCGAAGATCTTCATTTGTCTGTAGTTGAATACTATGTTCTGCGGTTCTAAAGGTATGACAAGAGAGCTATAATAGATATTGGATATGATTTTCAGAGTCTCATATGGTCCACTTTGGAAGTTATGATGTGATAGTTGAACTGGTCAAGTGTGTACTTAAGGGATAAGTCGATAGACATGTTAGATCTATATGCGGTGAAGATATATTGTTTGAACAATTAGTCTAATTGGTTGAATGATTGGTCCCGACCTACATGAAGACTATTGTATGTTTGTTTAGGTCCGCATTATTGTTTCTGCACAAGATCAAGCTGACAAGGTATAATACTTGTATACACGTTTCATGTTTGGCTTGCTAACCTGATTGTGTGATGAATCTTCTTGTGGATATATATACTCAATGTATTTTGATGTTGGAGGAATTAATGAAAGTGTGAATTAAATTTTTGTGTGATCTAAGGTAGTTTTGTGATCAGAAAAAGATAGTAAAAGCAGAAGGGTAGAGCATATGTGAAGCGGAGCAGAAAAGTAGGGCAAACATTATGAAGACATTTGAGTCTATATACTGAGCTATTAATGGAACTGCACTTTAGCATTCTGTAGATGTATTTGTAGCAGTCATCCCTTGGCAGTGAGCCTGTTTCTGTGAGCACTTCTTTGGATAGTGAGTCCTTGGGCAGTGAGCCCTAAGGTAGTGAGCCTTCATGTAATTCTGTATTATTATCATAATATATTGTGAGCTAACACTCACCATGGTTTTTCACTTTTTAGGTTTTCCACATAAAAAACCTAGTGTCTATGTGTTATGTCTTTATGGTTGTTGTTCTTATGTTTGTTTTTCTTTCAAGTTATTGAATGTGGTAAATGGATTAATGTTGAGACATGGACCAGCTAGGACTCGAACCTAGGACCTTCCATTCGCTACTGGAGTGCTCTACCACTGAGCTACTGGCCCCTCTTGGACTAGTCCATCGTCGGTCCGGGTGTGGCTTATTTCCAACACCAACATCCCCCTTAAGCCACACCTCTCGTGTGCTTGGGGCTCCTAGCCTGGGCCTGGCTCTGATACCATGTTGAGACATGGACTAGCTAGGACTCGAACCTAGGACCTTCCATTTGCTGCTCTACCACTGAGCTACTGGCCCCTCTTGGACCATTCCATCATCGGTCCGGATGTGGCTTATTTCCAACACCAACAATTAATAAATGTGTGAAAGAGAAGTTTTACAGAATACTAATTCACCCCCCCTCCCCCTCTCAGTATTCTTTTTGATCAACAATTGGTATCAGAGCAAGGTTTCTTGGAAGAAGTTTAATAGCTTGAGGAAGATCTAGGAAAGAATACTCATGGCAGCCAAAAGGTGTCCTCCTCTAGGCAGTATCACAATTGATCTAGAATTAAAAGTAGCTCCTGAAGATCTTGATAAGAATGAAGCAGAAATCAAGGATTTGAAGGAAAATGTCAAAGAAATAGATGAATGTACCATGAAGCTAAGAGAGCTAGTTAATAGATCAAAGGATAGGAATAGAGAGCTAAGTGAACAGTTGATTGAAGCAAATGAAACTCTAAGTAATTTATCAACATTGGTCGAAGAGAAAGAAAAAGCTGAGGAACATTGGAATCAAATATTGAAAGATAAGTCTGAGGAATGTGAAAAATTTGGAAAAGATGTGTTACTTCTAAAATATGATCTGGAAGTAGCCAATAGCTATAAAGAAAAATTCAAAATAAGCTCTGCAAAGCTTGAGGAGTTGATTGAAAGTCAAAAGAGTTCAGATGACAAGAAAGGCTTGGGATTTGAGGAAGGATAAAGTTCAAAATTAGGTCAAGAAAACATTGAGATGAAGAAAAACAAAGGCAAATAGTTCTGAAATCAAAGAAGAAGACCTAGAAGACCTTTAGTCAAGTAGGCAAATGCTCAAAGGTGCCCATCTTTCAATGGCTATTGTTTTAATTGCAATAAGTTTGGTCACAAGGCTACTTAGTGTAGGAGTAGAATGAATCAGAATGTTCCATCATTCTTTGGTCAATGTTTCAATTGCAAGAAAATTGGTCATAGATCAAACAAATGCAGAAGTCTGGTAAGGAATGGCTTTAACAATGCAAGGAATACTCAATCCTTCAATGGAAAGTGTTTTGCATGTAATAGATTTAGGCATATGGCTAACCAATGTAGAACAAGAATGAATCCAATCAATAGAAGGAATCAGGGACAGAGAAATGTGGTATGCTACAATTGCAATAAGTTTGGACATGTTGCAAGATTCTATAGATCCAAGAATGAGAAAAGAGACTATCCTACAGAGAAGAGGAAAACAAAGCAAAGAGAAGATAAAGGTGAGAACAAGATTGATCCAGTAGAAATCAAGAAGGAAATGAGCATGGTCTAGATTAAGAAGGATGTTAATGATGTCAAGGATGGATCCGCACCAGTCTCTGGTGCAGATACTTCCTCCAAGAAGTAAATTGGGAGCTCTGGCTCAGGGGGAGCTGTATTGAAAATCCAAATCCCCTAGACAGATAGTTAGTGCTGGGATCTGGCATGAAAACATGATGAAAAGCCTTATATGACAGATCTTTTGGAAGAAATTCTGGTAGAAAAGGTTCAAGTGCAGAACATTGTGAAGCAATCTTGATCAACTGTATTTAAAAATGAAGTGTTTGATAGCTTTTTTAAAGATAACATTTATGGAAATTAGGTTTTGGAAAATGAGGATTAAAAGGGTTGTATCCAAGGGGAAAATCACTTTGCATTCAAGTTATCAAGTGTCCAAGGAGAGATGAAGACTAAATTCAAAGTGACTATAGAGATTACCAAAGCAAATCAAAGAAAACCCTATTTCAGCAAAAGAGGTATTTTTTAGTTTGAAACCCTACATCAAATTTGTTTAATTGTTGCAATGGCTACTCCACAAGTTGTTGATATCACTGAGAGAGCATGGCCAAAATTCAAGAAACACCCCTTGAAATTAATGGAAGTCGATCCAATGGGTGCATTTTTGGGTCTACCACACGGAGTGATGCATGCAGAGGATGTTAGGGCTTACATTCATGTTGCCCTAGAAGAATTTGGTGACAGTAGGTTTGATGATCTTTATCTGAAAAATCTAAGCCATGACAATTTTGATCTGAAGGAATAACATAAGCCATTAAGTGAGAAGAAATTCATTCAATATGTAGAATTCCCAACATTTGTAGAAGATGAATGCGTTCGGTACATCTTGAGTAGGATATATGATGAATTCATGTGGTTGGAAAGACCATTTATGATCACAAAGGATGCGATTAGGGCTATAACTAGATTGAATTCCAGTGGAACAATACCTATGTTAAAATCTATGAAGAATGACATCGTGATGATAGCCACCAGAGCCAAATTTGACACAAAGAGCCTTAATAGTTAACGACATTGAAGACCATGCAGTAAGGTTTGCATCTATGGTAATCGACTACAAAATCTATTTCACCAATCAAGAGAACTCTATGTCCGGTACTGCTATATACACTGTTTATCAGATGATTAAGGAGAATGCAAACTATGATCTCTATGAGTTGCTTCAACAACAGCTGATGGATAACCTTAAGAAGAGAAAGGACCAAAAATATCAATTCAAATTTGGTACATTAATTCTTTGCCTATTCTTTTATTTTATGCAAGAGCTACCAGGGATTAAGAATTTGTTATGGACTAGTGATAAACCAGTTGGAATACATATTAGAAATCATTTGAGTAGCATAGGAAGTCATGATGCACATACTATAGCCCTATGGGGATATTTCAAGAACTTCCAAAGGGTAATGCAATCTAGGGAAAGAATCCCTAAGATAATTGCACATGTAAAAATATAAAAATGACATATGCTTCATTGTCAACAAGGATTAGTGCATGATGGAGCCTGTTGAGCCTAGAATAGTCTAGATTATGCCAATGGGCTATTAATTAGCTGATGTGTTAGATGGATATGCCTAACACATGTTAATCAAACCTAGGGATACCTCAGAGGAAAGGTTTGGGACATATGAAGAGCTGTTTGTAAAAGTTCATGTTGAACTAAGGAAGCCTGAAATCCAGAAAAAAGGTCATTATAATGGTAGAAGAATATGTACAAAGCAAAGGATTCACCAAAGAAGAAATATGAACCACAAGAGCTATAGCTAAGGTAGAAAGAGAAGTTAAAGAAAAGGAGGAGCAAGAAAAGGAAGCTAATAAAGCTCTAAAAGTTCAAGAGGTACAACAAGAGGCACCTGCTGCACCAAAAAGAAGAACAAGAGGTGCAAGTTCCTCTGGAATAGCATCTAAATCCTTTGGTATTCCCTCCATAACAACCACAGAAGTGTAAATAGGCAAGAGGAAGAAGACCAAAGGCATGTAGGATAGTGAACTCATTGATAAAGCATCCATCATCCTAGAAAAGTTGATGTCTGCATACCAAAAAGGTACATCATTATCATCAACTGATCAACTTAAAGGTATGATAAAATCAATCAGCACTCATTTTGAATCTTTTGAAAAGTCTGTAGAAACAAAATTAAGGAAAGAGTTTGATGAGAAGAGATTAACTGAGTTGAAGACCATGTTGATCAATGATAAAACTTTATTAGATAATGGAATAAAAGGTATATAGAGTGCAATTAAAGAAGCTTGTGATTTGTACAAATTTTGTTTAATATGGCCGGATGCCACAAAGGAGTTAGAATAAAAGATCAAGGATCTGGAACTACAGCTGACAAATATCTCTAAGTCATTTGATCTGGCAGTTGAGTTAGTAAGTAGCAAAGAGATACAAGTTATCAATAGTCATAATGACTTAAGTAATCTAATGAATAAGAGGGATCAATTGAAAAATAGAATGTGTGAGTTGAGAGGACTAATAAGTCCTAAGTTAGACTTAATGTCAAATCTTGTAGCAGAAGCACTATAAGTAAGTGCACTGATTGACACACCCTCTGATATACAAAAGGCAGAGAAATTAGTCTTCCTAATAAATGGCCATATTCAAATTTTGGACAATACAAAGAAGAGTTGGGATGGAGAGCTAGCTTAAATCAAGATCATTTTCAATGACATCCTGCAACCCACAATAAATTAAGCTGAAGATTGTACTTGTACATATGCGGTAGAATATAACAGTTTTTGTAGTTGTTGTTGTCTTGACACAATTTTGACTCTTGTACATACACCTTTGCCATTGATGTCAAAGGGGGAGAAGAAAACCAATGAAAAATGGGCAAACACCTAAGGGGGAGAAGAAAAATAGAGTGTATATAGAAAGGGGGAGCAGATAAGCATTTTTCACTAAGTGTTGCCATCAATGCCAAAGGGGGACATTGTTGGCAACAAAGTCAAGAGACACTGCTTTGATGGAAAGTTGTATGTTGTCATTGATGGCAACAAAGCATAGTAAAGGGGTTTTTAGTTATGGCACCAGGGTTTGGTAAAGGTCAAGAAGACTAACTTAGTCAAAATGGCTAAGTATGGGCAAGCTACAGAGTGACAAAGATTGGGTCAGTATGCCTCCACAGTTGAAGATCATTATATACAGTTCAGGTATGTTGTTCATATCTATTTGGTGATCACATGTTCTAGTTATTAGGTTCTAACTTCCTCTGGAAGTCATATGGTGAAATGTCTAAGTCTGGGTGAACAGTGTTAAGAAAGGAACAATGCACAGTACCAAAGTAAAAGGGTCTGTATTCCTCCATTGTTACATATTTTATCTTGTGGTTATGAGGCAACAAAGATACTTATTATGACTACCTAAATCTAGAGTTACAGCTTCTGAAGTTCCTTTGATCACTTTCTACAAGTTGTTCCTTATTGGCTTATAGTCTGACAATGATTCATAGTGACTGAGTGACAGTTCAGAGATCCGTATTTGTCTGTAGTTGAATACTATGTTCTGTAGTTCTAAAGGTATGAAAAAAGAGCTATAATGGATATCAGATATGATTTTCAAAATCTCATATGGTCCTCTTTGGAAGTTATGATGTGACAGTTGAATTGGTCAAGTGTGTACTTAAGGGATAAGCCAACAGGCATGTTAGATCTATATGCAATGAAGATATATTGTTTGAACAATCAGTCTAAGTGGTTGAATGATTGGTCCTAACCTATATGAAGACTATTGTATGTTTGTTTGGGTCTACATTGTTGTTTGTGCACAAGATCAAGACGACAATGTATAATATTTGTATACACATTTCATATTTGGCTTGCCGACTTGATTGTGAGATGAATCTTGTTGCATATATATATATATATACTTGATGGATTTCGATGTTGGGGGAATTAATGAAAGTGTGAAAAGTGTGAATTAAATGTGTGTATGATCTAAGGCAATTTTGTGATCAGAAAAAGATAGTAAAAGTAGAAGGGCAGAGCATATGTGAAGCAGAGAAGAAAAGCAGGGCAGACATTATGAAGACATTTGAGTCTGTATACTAAGCTATTAATGGAAGTGCACTTCAACATTCTACATATGCATTTGTATCAGTCATCCCTTGGCAGTGAGCTAACTCTTCTTCTATCTTCTCTTCTATTTTCTAGGCAGTGAGTCTGTTGCAGTGAGCACTTCTTTGGACATTGAGTTCTTGGGCAGTGAGCCCTAAAGTAGTGAGCCTTCAAGTAATTTGATATTTTTATCATAATATATTGTGAGCTAACATTCACCATGGTTTTTCCCTTTTTAGATTTTGCACATAAAAATCCTCATGTCTATTTGTTATGTCTTTATGGTTGTTGTTCTTATGTTTGTTTTGCTTTCAATTTATTGAATGTGGTAAATGGATTAATAAATGCGTAAAAAATAAGTTTTACATAATACTGATTCACCCCCCATCTTAGTATTCTTTGTGATCAAAAAAAATAAGGATAGACTAGACTAACATGAAGAATGTGGGGATTCGGTGGAATAAGTTAGGGATGGAAGAGAAGAATTAGGGTTTGGCTTAGAAGAAAATAGGGTTTGTCTTAGAAGAAAATAGGGTTTTGGCTCTATAAATAGAGGGCTAAGAGTCCATTGCCATTCATTTGCATCATTTGTGAGTATAATTCTAGAGCTCTTGTGATTTTAGAGTGCTTCAGAGCTTTCCAGAGCATCAGGATGGTGATTCAACGAGTAGATCATCAAGTGGAGTAGGTGAGGACATATGGGCAACCAGTAGGAGCTCCTGCACTGATATGTAGCTAAAACTTTCTCTATAGGCATCATTAATAGGTCCATAGGTCCATAGGCATCATTAATAGGTCCATAGGCATTAAGTTGCTAGGCTTGTAGGGTTGCTTAGGGCATATGGTAAAAAAAGTCATTTATGATGGATAGAAATGTGCACTTGGTGTTTTGAGTTGCATATGAGTGACAGATAGTCGCCTATGAGTTTTGAAATCACATATGGCTGGCAAATAGTCCCCTATGGAAAATAAGGTTGCTTTTGGCTAAACATAGGCAAAACTTAGGATTATAGTAAAGTAAGCTCAAGTTAATAAGTAATGCTCAATTCAATTGATGATTGTAGGTTGTATTACCAGCATTATTGTTGAGGGAGATACACCTAGAGCATCTGGCATTATCAGTTGATTTAGATGTAGAGGCAAACCTATTTTTAGAGGTTGTTGGTCTATGGTATGCAACATGGATCACACCTATATGAGCACATACTACCTTGATGATAGCATTGGTAGAGCGTTGGTATAGTGAGCACAATTCATTCTTGCTACTGACTAGAGAGGTAACCATCACATTAGAGGATGTGTGGCATATACTAAGGATACTTATTCATGGTGAGTGAGTGGATTATGATCTAGAGCAAGGCCTTGATGCATTTAGGAGATTGTTCAAAACTCTTGACATAGGGGTGGAGGATCATGAGATTGGGATGCAGAGGATGAGGCTTTGTACCTGATTACAGAGGTTAGTGCTGACGGTGATTTGATTCCTAGTTCCTGATAGAAGGTTCCCTGTAGGATGGGGTATATTAATGGAGGGTTTATTTTCATATGGCATCAGATATGTGTGGGGTCTTTGTGTGATGGGACAACTTTACCATTATCTTCATGACTGTGCCTACATGTTCGGCTCGAGTATGTCTGCTGGGGTTACACTTCTGCATGTGTGGGCTTATGAGCATATTGCAGTGATTAGGTCAGTGGCGACATGATAGAGGGAGGTACGAGAGCCATTTCTACATATGTATAGTGGAGATGTGACCTATAGACAAGTCAATGCACCTATGTATTGGAGGACACTAGATGAGCTTGACATTTTCATTTGGAGACCCTGGCATGATTGTGAGAGCTGGGAGGGTGATGCAGAGTAGTTGGTGTATGCTCACCAGCCTAGATATCTTTTTAGCAGAGGGATCCACATTATAGAATGCTATCTACCTAAGGGAGTGCTTTGATAGTTTGGTTTGCCCCATCCTGAGCTAGTAAGAGATGCTATCTTTGGGAGGAAACAACAAGATATCCCTTCTTGGCGTCCAGAGATCTTGGTGGAGACAACATTCATAGAGGTACAGGGATTACAACTAGTGGTTTGGGATTAGATACTTGGGCCAATAGATGCAGGCACTACTCCAGAATATGATTCATACTAGATACTGCACCGACTGACTAGGTTGACTATATTAGGGGAGGTGGGAGAGGTAGCAGTACAGAGGTGAGTTCCTGTGAGGGAGAGGAGGTAGAGGTGAGCCCCTTAGGTTCAGGTACAGTAGCAGCCTTAGGGAAAACCTTAGGTATAGGCTCATGTACCCCATCACCAACAACTTGTGATTGGATGTGGATAGGCAGGGGGACAACAACTAAAGAATGAGGAGGCTCATCTATGGCGATAACTATAGGATGAGATGGGAAGGAGGATCCATCTAGAGGATAGATTCAGATAGATGCAACAGGATAGGGATAGAGCCCTAGTCAAGATGAGACGGGCTCAAGCCTAGGTTTAGGAATCACAGACATAGCCAACATAGGCACAGGCTATGCTAGATGATGGAACAATGGCTTGACTGACTGCTCAGAGAAATGCAATAGTTCAGAGGTTGCAGAGTGTTATGATTGAGTAGGATGTAGCCAGTACAACCTTGGGTACAGAACAAAAAGAGGTCTTTTTGGGGAGAGAGCTCACTCGTGTACAGGGTGAGTTGGGGACGGCACAAGCTAAGGCTGAGTACTACAAGGGTCTATACTTTGGAGCAGTGCCTATGGACCAGTGATAGTCAAGTTTTAGGAGTAGATCTGGGGCATTAGCCTCGAGGAGGACTGGGAGGTCAGCAAGATTTGACCCTTCAATTATGGGACCACCCCTATAGCCAGGTGGAGGAGGATCTTAGAGGTCAAAGGAGATCAGGGAGAGGCTTCATCAGGGAGTGTCACCCACCCAAGACACTAGTGATAGTTTGGTTGTTGTACAATGTATCATTTTATATTATGTATATCTTTTGAGGCCTGTGAGCCGATGTATGTATTTTGATGGCTCTTTGATAACCACTTTGTATATATCGATTCATTTTGTACATGGTGAGACACTTATGTATTGACCTAGATGCATATGTCATGCCCACATTTCCCATGTGGTCACGACACGCAACGCACGTGTCATGTCCACATTTGTCATGTGGTCATGACACGAAAAATTAAAAACTTTTCCACACGACCCTAAAACCCCCTCACATGCAACATGCATGCTCGGTGGCATATGCACAAAGGTGCAAAACGTCAATCAAATGTTAGCGTAATGCGAACACCTTTCGCAACCCCTGTAAAATGTAAGGCTACTAAGGGGGTTGTGTGACACGAGGAGTGTCGCTAAGAGGGTAGATTCCAAAATCGGAACTAACCCTAGGTTTCCTAGATGAGGTGATGTGATTTCAATAAGTATCAAAATCCAACCCTAATAAATTATAACATAATTAAGATTAATTAATTCCATCTAAAACTTAATCAAATTACTCGCTAATAATTAATGCGATAAAGAAAAGACATGAAATAAAATACTTAGTTTGCCCTTTCACTAATCTAGGGAAAATCCGGTAGCATAACACCACCTCATTAATAATGGGAAATTAATTTAAAAAAAATACAATCCCCACTAAAAGCCTTTTCAAAAAATATAAATTAAAACTACATACACCCATTAAATTAAATTACTTCTCCATTTCCTCATTTTGCACAAGTCAATAAAATAAATTAACACACTAACTAGAGAAAACATTTAATTAAACTCTACACTAAAGTCATGCACAAATAAAATAAATTTGAAAGGGGTTTAATTAAATTAATCTCCAAAAAGACAATTAATATTCCTCACCCAAATCCCCATTAAAATATTAATCCCATGCTCCCACAAGTGGGTTCACTAAAAAAAGAGCTAAGTTTAAGGAAAAATTTAAATTCACTAATCCCTCCCTTATTTCCCACAAAAGCCTAAACTAATCTAATAAGGCACAAAAAATGATTAAAACAAAACTCACAAAGCATTTGCTTTTTCCATTTGTTTAGGTTAACAAGGAGAGAAAAAGAGAAGAGGAAAAGTCACATTCATAAAAGGAGGCTATTTTATTTCTATTCTATTTTCTATTTGCTCTCCTACAATGCATTATATTCCTCAAACCCTATTTCATTCTTTTCTAACCCTATTTCTTTTCTTTTCTTTTCATCTCTATTTTTCCTTGTGCAGGTTATTCTATGGTTCCCATGGAGGCTCTCTCTCAGGTTTTATTTTTCTATAGAGGACAATGGCTCACGGATTTTATTTGCAAAATGCATTTGTGAAGGATTATAATCTTTTTTTTTCTTTTTTTTTACAGCTATATATATATATATATATATATATATATATATATATATATATATATATATATATATATATATATATATATATATATATATATATATATATATATGGTTATTTTACATACAGGAAAGGATTTATACACATGAATGAAACATGCATTTATATTTATTTATTTTTCCTTTTTTAAAAAATAAAATCACTCTGTGAAAATATCCACAATATATATATATATATATATATATAAATATACTTATTTGTTGTTGTGTATACTACAAGGAATATATATATATATATATATGAATGTTGTAGGTTCAACTGAATCAGAGGGACGGATTTACAGACATAAGGCAGAGATAGGATTAGGCAGTGTTTGAAATGGCCTCCGACGCCAAACACAAGGAGGCCAAAATGGGGGGAGGGACGGCCTCCCCCCCCCTTCCCTTCTCCATTAACAAGAACCCAGCAACAGCCATGGCTGCCGCCCAGCAAGCTTCTATGATATTTTTTTAAAAGAATATAGTCTTTAACATTGTAAACCCTAGCCGCTTCACTATGATTTGCAATATAAATTATTAAAATTGCAACATAAATTATAAATGGTGTATAATTATATATGTGTGTGTGTGTGTGTGTGTATCTGCTGGTTTAATTATTTTCTTTTTAGCACAGTATATCTTATAAGAAAACAAAGTGAACTCTATAACATAAAAGGGTATATATATATATATATATATAAACATATGTATATATATATATAAAAAGAAGTGATATTATTCTTGTTGTGTTATAAATGAGGTATATATATATATATATATATATATATATATATATATATATATATATATATATATATATATATATATATATATATATATATATATATATATATATATATATATAATGAACAACAAATGAACTAATGACAACATAATTTCCCTTACAATATGAATTGAGTTGCATCTATTTATTTATTTTTTCCTTCCATAAGTAGATTGTAATAAAACATATGTCTCCTTTTCTTTTCAACAAGCAATATTTTCCCTTAAATGGTATCATTTCAAGATAGTGAAAGAGATAAGAGAAAATACATTTTTATCATGCACAAATATTTTTCTAAAAAAAAACATTAAAGGAAACAACCAACCAATCTTTTATTTGAAGTAAAATAGATTACATGTATATTTTTTTTGTTACAAATAGATACACAAAGATATTCACATCTTGGAACTTCAAAAAGCTTTTACAATGCCACAAAGGCCATATATTAAACAACTCAAAACTCCTTCCAAAGCTCCAATACTTCAAGAACACCAAACCTACAAAACTCACAAAGAAGTTTCCAAATGCCCATGGGAGCTCACCTCCCAACCATAGACTTGGAACAAGTCACCCCCGAGCTTAGAGGTCACCCATATAACTAGGTTCAGACCACAACAAAGATATATATACCCTCCCAAGGTTGCACATAATTAATCCATTTACTTAAATTTTTGGGGGTAGGAGAGTGGACTACCCTCAACTCAAGAGGGAGACACAAATCACCAAAAACATAATAATACCCAAAAATCTCAAGGCACTCTTGCCTTCACCAAAGTCTCAAAATGTCACAAATTCACAAGGCACTCTTGCCTTCACCAAAATCTCATAATCTTACAAAAAAACCCCAAGGCACTCTTGCCTTCATCAAAATCTCCAATACTTCAAAACACACTCTCATGGCCAACAACATCTCCAAATATAGTGAGGTTTCCCCCGAGGAGGTTCATTCTTCTCCCACCCCAAAACAAGATGAGCACTTCTCAATGTAGAGCATCATCAAACACCCAAAAAGAAACCCACACAACAATTACACCAAAACTAAAAAAAATACACAAGCATTCTTCAAATACATTGAAATGTAAAAACATAAGGAAGACATATAGCCTTGGGTGCTTACCTTATAAGCCCAAATTTGGAAAGAGTTTGGTGAAGAGCTCCCAAGTCTCCTTCCAATCTCCTTTCCTCCCAAAAAATCTTCCAACTCTAGCTATCTCCCCAAATCAATATTGAAAATTTAAGGCAAAAATGAAGAACCCTCTCCCTCTCTCAAAGAGGGAGTTTGATAGGCTAAACCAAAGAGCCTTGAGGAATGGGAAGGTGACACATGTCACCTTCTTCCTCCTCACAATCTAGTCATCCAACCCTAAGGGATGAGGAGGTGACATGTCACACTCCAATCCCACAAAGCCTCACTCTCTCCCACAAATTCTCTCACACATGTGAGAGCATAGTGGAGAGGGGATCCCACATGGAAGACTCCATAAGGATAAGGATAAGACACATGTCATTCTCTTATCCAACAAGGCAAACCCATTCCCTCATAGATGCTCTCACACATGTGTGAGAGCATAGGAGTGAAATCTCTCACACTTGAAGGCCTTGGAAGCTTCCCAAGCCTTCAAGATAAGGGAGACCTTATCCTAGGGAAGTGGAGTTGGTCATGGTGGACTCTTGACTTATCCACCACCTCACCCAACTTCAAATTTTGTCACTTAATTTTAGGATCAAGTTAAGGTGACCCAAATAATGTTAAACTAAGGTTTCACATGTCCAAATTGGTCCTAGACCCTAGGGGTATGACCTAGGGTCATTATATGACCAAAATAAACACCAAGGGGTCCATAAATTCACATAAAAAGGCCCAATAAATAAATAGCACCAAAATAGTGCAACTCAAACATTACAACTTACAACACAACAATAAATCAATTAAAAGGGTAAACCCTAATCGAAATAAACATCAATTATAGACATTACAAATCATCATGCTCCATCACAAATGACCTTGGTCCCTCTTAGGACTAGGTCGGCTAAACATGGATATCACACAGGGTTATTGGAATGACCTCTAATTTTCCATGGGCATGGAAAATTACCTGCACACTTCCACAAATGGATCAATAGCACATGTTTATAATAGCCGAAGCGAAAGGAAATGCACACACACACACACACACAGAGTCGCATAATCACCTATATCCTCAATTATACACATGCTATTATTTACATGATTCATAATTCATTTGCATTTCTAAACATCAAATTAGGATTAAAACGTCATAATATTTCATTTATTTACTCATCAGGTAACATTCCAATTGCATCAATTTAACCTCGCATTACACATCCTAGAATCAACTGTGATCTCACATACATAGCTATAACATCATTATATCATAATCCATAATTCGAATCAAGGTATAAGGTAAGTCCATGAATGTCTGAATCTATGGGTTCAACAACCCCTAAAATGTCCACATGACAAGGATACTCTGAATAATAAGTCTCATAAATAAAACAAGAAGTACAACACATCGTAGCCTCGCATTACAACATTAAAAGTTCCAGTTTAAACACAACAAGTGATAATCCAAACAATCCTAGCTAGGGTGTGCATCACATACACCTACCCAAACTAACACAACCACCTTATAAAATAAATGTCCACAACAACACTAGATAGCCTCGAAGATAGGGTCACACCCCCCATAAATCAAAACCTTAGCTTGGCGAAGCAAAACAACATGGTCTAAAAGTGCAACTAATCCAGTCGCGCAAGGGTGGGCCTCACAACATATATATATATATATATATATATATATATATATGATGGATTTTGATGGTGATATATGATATCATGATTATGGTAGATAAGTAAATGATAAATGGATATGATTATGTTTTGATGATCCAATTCTTATGATGGATGCATGCTTATGTTAATGGATAAATGATGGTTGTATGCAAATGAAGTGTATAATGATCTATGTTATGCAATTATATTGATATGATGATATATGATAATGATATAGGGTGATGTATGTCTAACACACTTGTTTTACATGATGAAGATAATGAAGAGAAAGATGATGATGAGCAGAAGAAAGTAGGTGAAATTCAATTGATCAATCCTTGTGAGAGCTACAAATTTTATTGCGGGATAAATAGATGGATGATGGATAATAGATATAGCTTCTTTGCAACGGTTGCACACAAATTTAGAGATTGCAATCCTTATGTTTGATATAGCATATGGATATTATGCACTAAGGTATAAAGACCAGGGTGATGATGTATCCAATGCATTCAACATAATACAATCTTGTTTATCATATGAGGTCAAGAGGTTGATCCAACCTACACAAGATATGAATATTAGTTGTTCTGAGATGGACTTTGACTCTACAAGAAAATAGTTTGAACTTATTTCCACTAAACATAATGAAACCTTGTTGGTTATATGTATGGGAAATAGTCTTAGCATGGAATAGTCTTAATGCATAAAAGGCTTTTTAGGTCCTTAGATGCAAAAGGTATTGATATGCCAAATGCTAATCCCAACATGTGTAAGATACCATTAGGCATAGTACGAGAATAGGATCATCCACAAACACAGTATACGAAAGCAAATGACAATGCCCCCATCCATACTTCATCGTAACATACCAAGATATAAGAAATAAAGGTAGTTACGACCAGGGATTAGAAAGAGACAAAAGATAAATCAAAAGAAAACAATGACACAACCATCATGTTTTCTTTCCAAAAGAGGGTGCCAATGGATAGATTGGATAGCGCCTTGTTGTGAGGAAAGATATATCTTGTTGAAGGCTAAGATGTTGGATTGATATAGTAAATGTTGGCTAAAGGTAGGCAGACAAATGTCTTTGTTTGCCTCTGATTTGATGAGTACTTGAGCTATCGGGACATGTGTAGTTTGTTTTCTACTTGAGTTAGTCAAATTAAAATAGAAAATGGAAGAGACAAAGTGAAAAATAGAAGAATGAATCATCTATTCTTGCGTACTAGATATTTCCATCGTATTCCAGACTACCTACATACCCTATATCCATGGGATCAAAGCACAGTATGATGATGATGAAAGTGATGATATGTAGTTCTAGGTGTGTATTAATGATGTGGGAGATAGATGATTGAAAAATATGAGATGGATGAAGATGATGATTGGTGAAGGTTGAATGAAGGTGTAGACACCTAAAAATGTCTTCTATCATCAAACTGACTTCCGACAACCCTAAACACACCAATTTCCCTTCTAACCAATTAATTAATTTTTTATTTAATTAATTACCCCTTTCATTTTCTAAATTCACACCATTTTATCCCCAAAATTGAATTAATTTCATTAATTCAATAGTCCAAACCTTAGCCAATTAATTTAATAAATATGCAATATTTATTAAATCAATTTCCCCTTTTTCACTAAATCTAATTAATTAGTTAAAACCCTGTTAACTAATTAATTCAGCCTATAATTAACCTATCCCTACCCTAGACAATTAAATAGCTATTATTTAATTGCCTACCCTAGCCTACCTCATCATAGCCCTAGGATTAATTAAATAAAACCTCTGTTTAATTAATCTTAACCCCTTCATTTGGGTGGTCAAACCTTGTTTAAGACCCTTCCCCACATCCTCCAAATAAAAAATTGAATTAAATCCACATAATTCAATTTTTTATTTAAAAACATCCCACATCACATTTATTTCTCCTTACAAATCCATACTCATTTATTTCCTCTCTTCCCCAAATAAATTTTTAATTCATTTGCATTCCCCCATATGAATCTTTAATTCCAAAATAATCCTTCACCCCCATGCTTATTAAATAACCCCTTTTCCCAAAATGAATAAAAGAATCACTTTTATTCCTAGCCCTCCATTCATTCAAGATTGAATCTAGGCCCTCCACATCACTTTTATCCTCCACCCTTGAATCAAAATCCCTTCCAAAAGTCTATAAATACAACATCTCTCAAGCCATTTTCATCATCCAAGTTTATGCAAAGTTACCATGCCAAAATCACTCTTGAGCTAGAATAGTGAGTTGCAAACTAGAGTAGCATTTCACATTTGAATCCATTGTCTAGGGATTATCTTTGTCTAGGAGCTTGTTTTGGGTCCAAAAGTTCCTTCCTCCCTTAATGGGATTGGATTTACATGTGAGGTATAGCTTTTGTTGTTTTCATGCATATTAGTTGTGTTTCTACTTTAAATGTTTATCTAATCTACATTGGCACGCCCGGTGGGACCCACAAGGTCCAAATCTAACTTGTGTTGTGAGTTTTTGGTATAAGATACTTGCTTTTACAAGTTTGATGCCATCATACCTGCGCAGCAACGCCATCACTGGCTCCTTTTAGCACTATTTCCTGTTTTGGCGCTATTTTGCATAGCATATTCTTCTTCCAAAATTCCTTCACATTCCATCTTCTCCCAAATGATCTTCCTGCTATTTTTATGACTTGATTGCTCTCTATTTTTACAGGAATATCGATTGAACAAGGGGAGGTTATGCCAAAAATTTTACACAAAATCTAACATGCATCATAGTGTTTGTTTTGGTTTTTTTTTTGTTTGCTAATGACTAACAAGACTAACCAAGACTTCCACTTTGCTGTCTGACCCTTTGTGTTCATCAAAAAGAACCACTTTTTGCAAGTCGGACATGTTCAGTGCTATATCAGCGCTATCACCTAGATCGGCGCTATCCGTAGGATAAATAGACTCTATGGAAAGTTGCACAGTGGCGCTTTCACATACCTATATCAGCTCTATCATCCATTCTTTCACTTTCCACACGATGTATTAGCGCTAAAATATTTATTAGCGCTTTTATTGCAATAGTGTAGCACTATCATCTATTTTGTCACTTTCATAGTCTTTTATTAGCGCTATATTATTAATTAGCGCCATTTGTGTAAGTTGGGTTGTTCTGCCTGTAGTGGCGCTATTATATATCTGTTTTAGCGCGATTTTGAAAACTGACTTTTCTATCTGCATAGATATTGACAAGTGTGTTGCAGGTCATATTACGGATACTAACAAGCTTTTTACAGGATGGTTTGATTTCTAGTTAGCAAAACACTTCAATTTGCAACTTAAAATGAACCCTTTGCATGTTAGTTAGTCAAACACTTTGATCTGGTGCAATTAAAATTAAACAAACAAGTAATTAAACAAACTTTTGTGTGTGTGTGCCCAAACATTTAAATTTGGTGTCCTAAAATTTACATTGTGTGCCAACAACAACAATCCAAACACTTCAATTTGGGCTTTAAAAAGAACCACAACTTGCGTAAATCTAAAGCATTTTGGTTAAAAAGAACAACAACTTGCATCTTTCATGCACATAATCAAGAAGATCATTTTTAATTGTGTGAAGTGTCTTGTGCTCTTTTTGCTTGTGGTGTGAAAAAGCGTATGCTCTTCCCTCGCACCATTTTGCTCTTCCCTTGCAACATTTTGGTGACCTTGGGAATCAAAAGCTTCTCACGAAACTCACATTAATCACACCCCATTTAATCCAAAGATCTAAAAATGAACCATGTTTAGTGTGATGTAATCATAGAAGATACGTATGCTCTCCCCTCGCATCTTTGAAGGAACTTGGGGATCAAAAGTGTTTTCATGATTGTATTGCTTTTGTAAACCTTAGAGGGCCTGCCACCCCACTTTGAAAGGTGGGAACAACCCAAGTGACATCAAGCTAAAGCCAAGCTCTTCCAAGCCACTATATAAAATAAGACATTTAGGATGAAAGTCTCAAGCGACATGTGTTGTTGTGTTATACTGATAGCTAACCTCCCTCAAAACCCTCCAAGGCATAACCCTTAGAGGCTAGGAGACTCCATAACAGAGAGTAGCACTGCCGCATGTATAACCACCTGAACGGATGCCCTTACTACGAACCATTGTTTAGCAAGCCAAAATCTTTCTATTTGTTGACGCAGAAGGGAAACCTTTGAAGTGGTCCCGATTCATGCGGTTCTTAGTCGAGGTAGCAGGGATAATCTAAAGGTTTGGTGAGGGACAAGCCTTATAAGAAACCCAGATTTTGGTATGCATGAGAAGTGTGTACAATTGTAAGGAGGAGCTGGTGCTACCAAGATTCTGGAGCTACCCGCTTTGAATAGGTGCAGCTAGGGGATTCAACAAATATTGTCACATCCTCACCTTAGGTTGTTCAAAGTGCTTGTTAAATAAAATCACACATCTTTTTTACAAAACAAAGCAAAATCTTGATTATTGTGTGATTATTGTGCTTGAATTGTTTACAACAACATTGCCAAGAGACAAACCAAATCATTTGATTACATTCCAAACAAAGAAAATCCAAAATTGCTATCAAAAATCTATCTTTTTAGGACCTCGACAAACACTGTCTTGTTTTAGCGCCATATCTGTCTGATTTTGGCATCATTTCACCTATGGATTGGTGCTATTCTCAGATTGACTTGCCTAAAATAGAGACCTATCTAGTTGTGATCTTCACCATCTCCTCTGCCATACTCCATATTCACATCCCAAAAATGTGATAACAGTACATCCATTTTCTTCAAAATTTTCCAAAATCACACCTTCTCTTTGACCTTAGAGGATTAATCACCACCATTGTTGGACCCCTTTGCTACATCAACCCTACCTCATTTTCATATCCACCTCATCTTTATTCGCATACCTTTTGGACCAAACCAAAATCCTTGTCATAAGAAAATCATTCCAAAAAAATCCCCAAAAATCTCCCAAATCAAAATATCATCAAAATCTGTCATCTTTTTGAGCTAAAGTTAGATCTAGATTTTATCCTTCACACCATATCTTGCTTGGAATGTCATTAGTATACCTTCCAGGTAAAATCATTATCCCTCTTTGCATAAGGTCATTAGTCTACCCCAAACAAAGAAAAACATCCATTTGTGCAATCACAAATCTAGGTACTACCTAAGCTCAACTTGTTGACTATCAAAATCATCCATATCAAACATCAAAATCAAACATCAACAAAATCTCTTCAAAACAAAACATCATGCATCACCTATCTTTTTGGTCCAAAATTTGTGCAAAAAAAATCAATATCACCCATTCATATCACCCTTAGGTTAAAACCTTTAAAAAGACATATCGATCTTCTGCCACATCCTCTCCTCTACTCCATCTCACTACCACATCCATCTTTGGGTCCAACACAATCAATCAGATTCTCTAAGGTCTCCATCCCCATCTCACTCTACATCTAGAAATCAACCCCATATGCGTGCATGCCCACCACAAGATCACAACACAAAAAGAATCAAAAAATGGCCAAACATTGACTGTTTGGCATGCCTAACACCAATAGCAGCAACATACCCATCTATCAAACATACAACCCACCTACATACTCTTACATCCCCCCATATGGTCCCAATGAAAATCCCTTCAATTACTTACAAATACAAACAACACCACCACCACCACCACCACAAAATGTCCCCACCATCTCCCAAGATGACCTAGATGTCTTGAGTTTTACGCAAGACTCTGACAACATGGACCTACTTGATAAAATCCTAAGGTTGGACCCAAGTAGATATCTTGATCATCTGCTCAAAATTGGTGCTCAACTCCCCCCATCATGACATCATCACAACCATCCACTTCTGACATCATCCCTACCCCATCAAATACGCAAGCATCTACATCACATACCCAACCCACCATCTCTCAAACATCAACACCTACCATCTCTACCACCTCCACAAGCTCAACCGCTACCACACCTACAATTCCCACATGTACCACCATCCCTACTATCTCCTAACCCATCATCACCTCTACTACCACAACTACCATAAACCCTTCCGCTTCACAAATCACCATGGGCATACATGGCAACATCACGCAAGCAAGTACCTCCACGAGTGTACCTCCACCCAACCCTCAAACCATTGCATACCTAGGACAATTATTCTCACAACCACCTCAGAACACATCTAACCCATCCAACATCCACATACCCAACGTCAATCCATCCAATGTCACGTACCCACATAATCCAATACATCAACATAATCCCAATCCCCAAATACCACCACATGTTCTCCAACAACTCTACGCGCATCAACAACATCAGGCACCAATCAACCAAAACACCAACACACAATACCAACACCTCAATCAAACAAATCCCCAACATCAAATCCCACCCCATCTCCAACATCTCTCCTACCAATAGGCATACATACAACAACCACATCAACCATAGGATCTCACAACTATCGTACAGTCCTTGATCCAAAAAGTTGATGACCTACAAACTGGGGGCAAGAGAAATCACTATTCCTTTGAGGACATTTGCCCCTATCCATTCGATTGGACATTGTACATGCCCCCTTTCCCCAAGAACTTCGAGAAACCTAAATTCGACAAATACAAGGGAAAGGGAGACCCTAGGGACCACCTTAGGGAGTTTTATATCACTTTCTTAGAAGTCTCCAATAACGACACCTATCTAATGAGACTGTTCCCAAGAAGCCTCGGTGGTCAAGCCGTTGAATGGTTCACACATCTTCCCCCAAGCATTAGGACTTTCCCTGAGCTTGCGGAGAAATTTGTAAACCACTTCTCCTACAATTTTGAGCACAAAATGTCTATGACAGACCTTTGCAACACCAAACAAAAGAGCGGAGAAGCCTTTGCTTCCTTCTTACAAAGGTGGAGAGGCTTAGCAAGCAAACTCCCATGGCCCATTCCTGAAAAACAACTCATCACCATGTTCGTGGCCGACCTCAATTAGGAATGAGGATTTCATCTACAAATCCTTTGTGCATCTACCTTTGAAGAGGTCATCGACAAAGGCACCACCATCGAATGAGCCCTCATTGCCAAGGGCTCCATCAAACTGTACAACCAAAAATCCAACAACAACTACTACAACAAATCCAATAACAACACCCCCAATACAAACAACAATGCCAACACACAATCAAATGACAAATCACGCTATTGGGGGAAGAACAAAAACAATCTGAATGATGGCGTCACGGATGTGAAAGCCATCCAACATATACAAAACCAAACACCTACGCATACATATGCAACAAATGTAGATAACCAGAGGGGCCCAACTAAAGCACGCAAACCTCATAGACAATTCACACCCTTAGGGGAACCCGTCGAGGACATCCTTGACAAATGTCTCAAGCAAAATTTGATCATGCTCCTACCCATTAGACCATGTCAAGAGAATGAACTAAAAGCTGCATGGTACAATGAGAATGACTACTATGAATACCATCATGTTTTATGTCACAAAACAGCTGACTGCATGTAACTAAAACATTGCATCCAAGACCTTATAGAACAAAATCTAGTCAGCCTCGATCACAGTGCCCAACCATCACCAAATGCCAACCTCGGAGCTTACAAGGATCCCCTACCTAATCATAATAAAGCCTCTTCATCCAACCAAGCGTACAATGTCACCCCACCACCCACATCCTATGACTCTATTGTAGGACAGATAGAACCATCATCCCATCATGTCAACACAATCACCATTCAGGCACAAGCACTCGATTGCGCTATTACAACCTGTTGTGGCCGTGTATCTATCCGTACAGCCCCTCCCACTGACCAAATGCTTGCATCCACATTAGATCCCCTACCTCCTCATCCAACCACACGTCCATCACCTACCCAACAGTATAACCTCCTAGAACACCTAGGAAAGACACCCGCACAAATCTCCATCCTCAAGTTGCTTTGCACATCACCACTTCACAAGGACATTCTTGACAAAGCGCTCTTGCAAACACAAGTCCCTGCCAACTTGAATGTAACTCAATTCCAAGCCATGGTAGCACACATCGCTCCACCCCACCACCACACCTTCTTAGAAAAGGACCTACCCGCCTCCGAACACATACATAACGATGCCCTACACATCGAAGTCTGCATCCACAAGCACACCATTAAAAGAGTCTTAATAGATGGTGGCTCCGACCTCAACATATGCACTCTAAAACTGCTAAAACACTTGGGGTACTCTGATGTGGTTGTTGACACCAACGAGTGCATCACGATCAAAGGCTGTGATGACATTGAACAACTCTCTGAAGGCACTATCAAGCTTCCCATATAAGTGGGATGAAAAATATTGGAAACTAAATGTCAGGTGCTTGATCTCGACCTCCCCTACAACATCCTTCTCAACAGACCATGGATTCATGCCATACAAGCCATCCCATCCACCTTCCATCAATGCATCAAATTCCCTCACAATGGCATAGAAGTCATAGTCTATGCCAACCCTTGCCCCTTCCAATACTGCAATTTTTTGGAAGGCCACAACCAAACATTCTGCCCATATAATAAAGCCACCACTGAAGCAAATCCAACAACATCAAACTCATATGTCGACCCCGCAAACATTGCCTCCACTTCATCCCAAGCAACTCCACCACCCGAGGTCTAGATCAAGCTATCCGACATGGGATGTGGGGAATATGACCTACATGGCACCTTTTGTGTGGGCACATTACCCAATCCTAAGATGTTCGGCATCCCAAACATAGAAGCAGCCAACACAGTCATCATCAAGTGCAAACCCTGACCCATCTTCGAGAAGAAGCACCTCCTGGATCAAGATGTACTCGAAGATATCTCATCTTGGCTTTACAAGGATGAAGAGCCTGAGTAAGAAGCCCCCCTAATCCCAACAGAAATCTACGGCAAAGGTTCTGAAATTGTCAAAAGCATGGGCTATAAAGGACAAGGAAGAATTGGCCTTCATGAACAGGCGATTGTAGAACTGCTGCAAGCAACAAGAAACCCCTATACTCAAGAGTTAGGGTATGGACAACTACAATGCATCCTCACTACTGGTGAGTGTATCTTAGCCGAGGTCGCTATAGTCTCCTTAGACGTCGATAATGTTAACGAAATGGACCTTCAAGACTCCTTTAGTCACTTTGTTGAGTTCCTCAACTCATCCATTTGTACCATCTATTTAGTCACCACTCTCGTTTCACCCTCCAATGACTTACCACTAGTTTACCCTGACCTCATTGATTGGGACCAACAGGGACCTCTTGTCTTCAACATCGCACCTAATGATGAGGCCATCGCCAAAATGATGGGGGTAAGAGATCACTTCCCTTTGGGAGATCATCGAGCATGATACATAATGGAACTCAATCCGGATGCCTATTTCAAGGAGACAACCCTTGCTTCTAGTCACAAAAACACAAAAATAAAACATGGATTTGATGGTGAAAACCGTTGTACGGCAGTATCAGATCCCAAAATAGTAAAAAAAAGACGTATCTCCTGGTGAAAACCTCCAAGATGTGCCAGGAGATGGAAGCATGGGCCTCCTTGAGGTAGACAAAGTCTATCCAGATAGATCACCCATCTTGGTAGAACCAGCTCAGGAAATGAATCTTGGGACAGAGGAAGAGCCAAAAATCACATACAGAGTAGAATCTCTCAGTATACCAGAACAGTACTTCTTGTCCTTCTTCACACGTAGAAATTGCAATTTTGCATGGACCTATGTGAACATGCCAGGCTAGATCCCGCTTTGGTGGTTCATCACCTTGTAGTACGCCCTGATGCGAAACCAGTCAAACAGAAGCTCAGAAAAATGAATCCTCAGGTGGCTCTCCTCATCAAAACAAAGCTAAAGAAATTACTAGATGTTGGGTTCATTCACCCAATCAATTATCCTGAATGGATTTCAAACCTAGTACCAGTTGCTAAACCGGATGGCCGAATCCACTGTTGCACCAATTTCAGGGATCTCAACAAGGCCTGCCCGAAAGATGACTTCCCACTACCAAACATTGACATGATAGTGGATCTCACGGCAGGACATGAAATGTTATCCCTCATGGATGGTTTCTCAGGATATAACCAAATAAAAATCGTCGAAGAGGATCAGCACAAAACATCTTTCATATGCCCATGGGGAACATACTGCTGGCTGGTGATGCCATTTGGCCTAAAAAATGCAGGAGCTACCTATCAAAGAGCTATGACCATCATCTTCCATGACCTCTTCCACCACATCATGGAGGACTATGTGGATGATTTGCTAGGGAAATCAAAGACCAGAGAAGAACACTTAGATGTGTTGGCCAAGATCTTCAATAGGTTAGAGCAATACAATGTTTGTTTAAATCCAAAGAAGTGCATCTTCGGCGTCACCTCAGGCAAACTCCTAGGATACATAGTCTCAAGAAGAGGAATCGAAGTTGATCCCGCAAAGGTCAAGGCCATCACCGAGATGCCACCTCCAAAAACACTAAAACAACTGAGAAGCCTACAGGGAAAACTCCAGTCTATCCAACGATTCATTGTCCAACTTGGTAATAAATGCCAACCATTCTAGCATCTGCTCTAAAAAAACATAGCTTTCGTCTGGAATACTCAGTGTCAGGATGCCTTTGACCAACTAAAAGAATACCTAGCTAATCCTCCTGTGCTAACTCCACCAAGGCAATGTGAACCCCTCCCCACAACAAAGACAGCTATCAGAGCCTTGCTAGCACAACTTGATGAGCAAGGGAAAGAAAGGGCCATCTACTACATCAGCCACACCTTGATCTCATATGAGCTTAACTATACTCAAATTGAATGAGCATGTCTAGCCCTTGTCTTTACGTCACAAAAGTTGAGACACTATATGCTCAATCACAAGACCAAGCTCATCGCCAAGATCGACCCACTGAAGTACCTGCTAAACAGAGCTTCTCTTATAGAGAGAATGGCTAAATGGGTCATGATTCTCACGGAGTTTGATATAGAATACACTGAGAGAAAGGCCATCAAAGGGCGAGTTATAGTAGATCAGCTAGTTGAAGCACCTATTCCAGTAGAACATCCTACAATAGCAGAGTTTCCTGACGAAGCTATCTTGACAATCGCACCAGCCACAGATACATGGAAGATGTATTTTGATGGATCATACACTCACAGAGGCTCGGGGGCAGGCGTCCTGTTTGTTACCCCTCAAGGCAACACAATCCCTAAATCCTTCAAGATCACATTTCCATGTACCAACAACGTAGTAGAGTATGAGGCCCTTATCACAGGTCTGCAAATGGCCATCCAATGGAAAATTGAAAAACTAATTGTGTATGGCGACTCTCAACTGGTCATCAGGCAGGTCGATAATGAATACAAAACCAAGGATGACAAGCTCCTTCCCTATAAGATGGTCGATGATTTCAAAGACTACCTTGAAGACATCCACTTTGAGCAAATCCCAAGACTCAACAACAAAGCAGCAGATGCCATGGCAACTATCGGATCTCTAGTAGACATGAAGAAGGATAGCAAGAAATGTGAGTTCCTGATCGAAGAACTCCCCATCCTAGCATATGATGTTCCTCAATCTGAAGTAGTGTGCAAAGTCATTGGTCCCTTATCACCATGGTATCAAGAAACATGCTTATACCTCCACAACAACATCCTCCCCCCTAATCTATCCACTTCACAAAGAAAATCGTTCATCCGTCGAGCATCCCGTTTCATCCTTGTAGGCAACACCCTGTACAAAAGGAGTCTTGATGGCACGCTTCTACAATGTTTAGACTCTAGGGAAGCCAAAGTAGCCTTGGAAGAGGTACACGCAGGCATCTATGGGGCACATTCAAGTGGACCCACTCTTTCTAAAAAGATCCTCAGGACTAGATATTATTGGCCAACAATGGACAAAGATTCCTACAAGTTTATCAAGAAATGCCTCCCATGTCAACAGCATGGCGATCTCATCCATGCACCAGCATAGGAGTTGCAACCGATCACAATGTCATGGCCTTTCTCACAATGGGGCCTCGACCTCGTAGGGAAAATACATCCTCCATCCTCCAATGCCATAAGTTCATTATCATTGCTACTGAATACTTCACAAAGTGGGTGGAAGCAATACTACTCACCTTCACCACAGGCATCCAAATCTCAAAATTCATCCTCCACTATATCATCTTCCAATAGGGTATCCCCCATTCCATCATCACTGACAATGGAAAGCCCTTCAAGAACCAAGAAGTTCGCACCTTGTGTGAAAAATTTGACATCAAACACCATTTCTCCACACTGTATTACCCTCAAGGAAATGGTCAAGCAAAGGCTTCTAATAAAACCATCGTTCACATTCTCAAAAATATAGTCAATGAAGTTGGCCATGACTGGCACCTCCAACTCAACCACGACCTTTGGGCCTACCGCACAAGCATTCGGACTCCAACAAGAGCCACTCCATTCTCACTAGTATTCGGATCTGAAGCCATTTTACCTATAGAGGTCGAGCTCCCATCTCTCTGAGTGTCCTTGCAAAACATTATCTTTGATGAGGAATACCGAGTCACAAGATTGCATCAACTAGAACTACTGGATGAGAAATGCTTGAATGCATTGAATCACCTACAGGCATATCAAACCACCTCAGAAGAAGCTACAACAAAAAGATCAGAAACCAAAAATTTGAGGTAGGTGACCTTGTCCTAATGGAAAATTAGAAGAACCTGCAAGAGCATCCTAAGTAAGGAAAGTTTGAACCCAATTGGCTAGGACCATATGTCATCACAACTGACTATGGGTCAGGAGCATATCAGCTTGCAACACCTGAGGGGCAGCCTCTATATGAGCCAATGAACATCCTGCATCTCAAGGAATTCTATGCATAACCCATCCGGTACCCCAAGTCAAAAAATCAAAAAAATAAAAAAATCGCAAAATCAAAAACACCAAAAAAATAAAAAATCACAATATCAAAAACACCAAAAATTTAGAAAATCAAGAAAAATCAGAGTGCAATAAAAACTTCCAATGGTGAAAATCATTTTGGTGACACCTTGGATAAGTACCATGGTGAAAACCTGTTTCAAGCGCCATGCGTAGTGGCCGATTCTACCATCTAATAAGTCCTCTTTCTGTCACATCACTCCATATCGCACACATCCCATGGCTTGGAATTTTGAAACACTAAGTCATGTCACCCATCCCACAATATCCCATCCCAAGGCCATCTCATGGAACGAGGATCCTTGTAAGCTCCCTTTGTACATACAAAAATCCAAAAAATAGTAGAAAAACATAGAAAATCCAAAACAATCACCCCATACATAGATCTCGCTACAAATCACAATCATCAACACATACATCAAATCCCCACCCAGCACCAAACATCCCAAATCATTCCCACATCATCAAGTCATGCCAGAACTACATATTCATTTCACCCGCATCTTAAAAGTAGCTTGATCCTGTGGACACAGGGTATGTAGGTAGTCTGGAATACAAAGGATGTTTCCAGTACTCAGGTATCTAAGATGCACCCATCCAACCCATTTGGATGGTCCCCATTCACTGAGCTTTTTGGATCTAATAAATGATACACACGCTATGTATACACTTGAAACATGCTCCCTAGCGCAAAAATTGTCAATCAACATACCAACTATAATCCTACATATGGCCAGACTGTTCTTTTGCCCATCTTCCAAAAATTTTCCAATCAAACACCAATTGATCTGCGTCCTAGGATATATCTTTCCTCCAATGGACAAAAATCTATCATTCTATCATCACGTCTCTTGGCAAGAGCACACAAAGGCTATCTGTATCTTTTCGTTGGTCTTTTTGATTATTGATTTTTATCTTTTCTGTCTCACTCTAAGTCATCTCCAAAGCAACCTTGATCTCATTATATCATGGTAAGTAGCGGATAGCACCTGGAGTAGACATAGTCATTGTTTCTATATGCTGTGCTTGTGGGTTGGTTTCATTACTCCAAGAATAGTATTCATATCTTGAAGTCCAGGTCAGTTCTAGCATGATGTGTCTTATTTGCATATACAGGCATCAAAACCTTATATGCATTAGTTGCACTCATTGCTATAAGTCCCCTTCCTTGGCTAGACAATATTTCACTACCTTGGGCATGCATGAAATCAACCTATTGTTTGTGGGTCTAGTCCATGCAATCGTAGGATATACATCATCACCTAGGTCATTTCATACCTTTGTGAACTGTATCCTACATTGCTACAATAAACTAAGAAATGCTCTCAATTCATCTTTTACAACTACTATTACTAGCTCAAAATCCTCATCCTAATCACTCATTCAATCATCACATCTCAGCCTAGATTTGATAATCACTTTCCCTCCACTCCCCACTAATCTAATCCCCTCACTAATCCCATTCCCCCACCATACTTCTGCTCAACAAATCATGAACTGAAGAAAATCCCCCCTCAATGACATGGTGTCTTATGACCTAAACAATTCTCTCGTCCTTCCACCACCAACCTAATCCCCTCTCCCACAGCCTCACCACTTAGGGTCAAACAAGGAACATCATGTGTATCAGGACCTGATCATCCCACCTATCACCTAGCATGCATCCCGCGTATTGCCTCACTACATATCATAATCAATTAATCTCATTTAGATTCATTATAAATCACTTTGCATATCAATTAGATTCCTTTAGACCATTTTAATTGCATATCAATTAGATTCCTCTAGACCATTTAAAATTGCATGTCATTTAGATTCATTTATCCATTTAAATTGCATGTCACTTAGGTCCACTTTAATCCATTTTAAATGCATATCAATTAGATTCATTTAGACCATTTAAAATTGCATGTCATTTAGATTCATTTATCCATTTAAATTGCATATCACTTAGGTCCACTTTAATCCATTTTAATTGCATATCAATTAGATTCATTTAAATTGCATGACATTTAGATTCATTTAATTTGCATATCAATTACGTCCATTTTAATCCATTTAAGTTTACATAATAATTAAGTTCATTCTAGAATCATTTAGTTGCACATTATACATCACATTTCATATCATCTCATAAACCACTTAGTCAAATTACATCATCATATAAATGCATTTAATAAACATCTAGCTGCATATACATATTTTCGTACATAAACATACATTTCCATAATAAATGTTTCTGAAACATTCACTTACATTAGATATCATATATCCATCATCAATGCATCCATAAAATCAAAAACATCATCACATAAACACAACACATCCATCACATATAAACCCATAATGAAATACTGCTCTATCACATAGGCATCATCATAATAGAGCATCATAATCATTGCATCATAAACCATCAAAAAGCATCGCATCATAAATAATCACCGCAAAAAAATATACATCGCTCATATATCCATCAAAAAATATAGTGTCCTGATATAATGCCTCTAAGGGCTAACATGATATAACTATCACATGGAGGATCCCCTCTCTGATGGAGTGGGAGACTCTGACCCTGGTCAAGCCTATGACCCTGTTGGTGGTTGTGGCTATGGTTGTGCCTGCACCTGTGGAACCTATGGGGGCACATACGCGGGCAGAGGCATAGTCTGCTAAACTGACTACACTGATCTCGATCTATGAGACCTAGAGGCCCCCAATCTACTGACCTGGCTGTAGCACAGGGCACGCTGCACTGCTGGCACGACCGCATAATACAGGCCCCGATAGTACTCCACCTGTGCTCTAGCCTCTATCTAATCCCCCTGTGCCTGACTCAACTATGCCTAAAACTGATAGGTCTGTGTCTGCGCCTAAGCCAACTAAGCCTGCATCCCTCTCAAAACTGGGGCAAGTCCACCACCTGAAGCCTGTAGACTACCTAATGCATTCTCTACCTGCTATGCCCTGCCAAGTGCTATATCCTGCTCTCTGGTCAACACCTCTACCTCACCCTGAGCCTAGGCTAGTTGTGCCTATAACACCGCCACTTGTCCATCTGCCCCATCTAATAAGGCCAGTGCCCCCCACAACTGCACTAACTCTGCATCCCGGCCCTCTAGTGCCTCCTATAGGCTCGCCACCTATGCTCTCAGGGTCTTCGTCTCCTCCTCCTCATCCTGTCGCCTCTGATGAGGTATTAGCCTCTCATCCTCAGCCTCTGTAGCTATCCCTGAGGGACTTGCCTACTGCCTGCTACCCTCCCCCAACCGCCTACTGCTGTACTACCTGTGGTGGGGGTAAATCACCCCTATCCGCCCTCGGTTGTCCCCCATGCCGCTGAGGTAGCCTAGGCTGCCGCCCTAACCCAACCTGCACCTGCTCAACAGGAACTTGCTGCACAGGTACCTGCCACCCCACCTGCCCCTATCTTGTTACCACTGCCACCAGCACATCTATCGGCTAGCCATCCCTGCCAACCAACCTCTCCTCTCCATCATCCCCAATCTCCATGAGGACATCCTCAATAATCTCCTCTCCCTCCTCCAAATGGTCATCCCCATCAGAGTCGTCTCCATCATCCCCAAAATCATCCCCCCTGAACCCGCCGCCTCCTCTACTGGATCTGTCAACTGAGTACGCCAATGCATATGCCACCATATATCATACGCAGCCGTAGTCCCTACATCTCTAACAGTGCTCCTCCAATCCCACCACACTAGCTGTAAAGCAGCAAAATTAGCTAGGGTGACATGTGGTTGTATAGCTGTAGGCCAATAGGTCGCATCTCGAGGTGTCCGCACAAATATTGTCATCTGTTGTGGAGTGTCCTATACCAAACCAAACTGTCACATGACCCGCGAAGGTAGATACATATCTATAGTATGGCCTCCTTGACCCATAAGGTACCACCACTAAAACGTAAAAGGGAGATGAATGTCATCATCTGGCCATGGCTCTACACCGATATATGGTCACTAGGTCACACTAATCACATCATCTAGCATCCTCCTCCAATGCCACACCTGCCCAGTATATGTGTACTCGGCATCTTCATATAAAAACACAAAAGCATTAAATGACTGCCGATAATACCCACATGTCGGCCTAGTAACTGGGATGTGCTCCCAAATCCATACGTGAAGCAGAGTCACTCTAGCTGATAATGCTCTATCATGCAAGTAGGTAACTGTGTGCATCTCATGGTATAACTGTCCCAGCATCCTTGGTCCCCAAGCATAGATGGTACCATGACTCACCATCCCCTCTATCATCCCTCCCCAGCCAACTGGAAAACCCTAGCCTCGCCTGTCTGGCATCACAACCCCTCCAATCAATGCACACAAAAATGAGGCAAAGGGATCTGCACCCGCAGCCAATGTCCCCTCATAGTCCATCTCTCTCCCATCCGTAGAGAGAACTAGGTGGTCTGCTCTGAACACTCTGACCAGGGCATTCCGCCCCATCCTCGTGTCATATCGAACCCGCTAACTTTGAATAGGTAGCTTGAGGATGTGATAAACATCCTCAAGTGTAATGGTCAGCTCACCAGTCGGCAATAGAAAGCTATAGGTCTCAGAGTGATACCGCTCCACAGTCATTGTAATCAGAGCTCTATGAGCTCGCAGAACTGGCATCGAAGACACCATCAGAAGCCCCAATCTTGCCAACCACGCACACGTAGCATCATTAAAACCATCGAATAGTGCCATCACGGATGGAACTTGTCGCTTGCATGACTGCAATATAAATCACTCTGTATCCTGCATACGCAACATTATGGTTAGATATCAACCTATCTATTTTTTAAACCAACCTTTTTTCTTCTAAATGTCTAAAAAGCCCGCATCATGTGGCATGAAAACAGACAACTTCTAGTGCCATTTTTTGGCGCTAAAATTTCCTCTAAATTGTGCTAATACAGAAAATAGTGCCACCGCGCATAACTCTTTGCACCAATCCAAAAAATAGTGTTACTATACGCTATTGATGGTGCCATTTTTCAAAATGGCGTCACTATACCTTTTGGCATTAATTAGCCCAATAGCGCTAATTTATCTAATTGCGCTAATCCAGTCAATAGTGATAATCCTCCAAATAGCACGAAAATTTAAAATCATGCTATTACTAAGGATGGCGCTCTTCCTGATAATAGCACCACTTTAACCCCCATTTGGCACCAAAATGCCAAGATCCTATTTCTGCTACAAATCATACTAATCCGAACGATAGCACTAGAACACCCACCAAATGGTGACAAACTACCCTACTCTACCTTGCCGGATAGCGCCAATCCAGAGGATGGTGCTACGCACCCCAACCCCAAATCTTGGACCCCAAAAATGCATGAAAAATGAAAAAATTACAAAGACAAGGTTAGGCCCTACCGGGGGTCTAGCGTTTGGTGCCCGGCCAAACTCTCGGAACTACTCGAAGATGTGTCGAAGTCGCGGGAATTGGGGATTGTGGTCAGCCATCTCTCTTTCATCCTTTCTTCTCCAAAGTCAAAAGTGTGCAAATGTGGCACTCTAAGGGCCCACTTTGCCTAATATAGTGGGCCATGTCATACTTCCACCCCCTCCTTTTTCCTCCAGGGTGCAGATCTCAACCTTTTTTCTTTGTTTTTCTTCCTGTCATCCTCTTTTCCCATCACCTATTCCACTTTCATGCCCGTCGCATCCTTTTCGAGAACTCGCCTGGAAAATTTTTATTTTCCTGTCGACCTCTCGAGGGGGCATCCCTTATCCATCTCATACCTGCCTAGTAGCTGGGGCATATTTTTCATCAACTTGATGCCACTTCCCTCCTAGGTCTAGATGCCATGTCAAAGAGGGGCAAATGTAGACACCTAAAAATGTCTTCTATCATCAAACTGACTCCCAACAACCCTAAACACACCAATTTCCATTCTAACCAATTAATTAAATTTTTATTTAATTAATTACCCCTTTTGTTTTCCAAATTCACACCATTTTATCCCCAAAATTGAATTAATTTCATTAATTCAATAGTCCAAACCTTAGCCAATTAATTTAATAAATATGCAATATTTATTAAATCAATTTCCCCTTTTTCACTAAATCCAATTAATTAGTTAAAACCCTGTTAACTAATTAATTCAGCCTATAATTAGCCTATCCCTATACCCTAGACAATTAAATAGCTATTATTTAATTACCTACCCTAGCCTACCTCATCATAGCCCTAGGATTAATTAAATAAAACCTCTATTTAATTAATCCTAACCCCTTCATTTGGGTGGTCAAACCTTGTTTAACACCCTTCCCCACATCCTCCAAATAAAAAATTGAATTAAATCCACATAAGTTAATTTTTTTATTTAAAAACATCCCACATCACATTTATTTCTCCTTACAAACCCATACTCATTTATTTCCTCTCTTCCCTAAATAAGTTTTTAATTCATTTACATTCCCCCATATGAATCTTTAATTCCAAAATAATCCTTCACCCCCATGCTCATTAAATAACCCCTTTTCCCAAAATGAATAAAAGAATCACTTTTATTCCTAGCCCTCCATTCATTCAAGATTGAATCTAGGCCCCCCACATCACTTTTATCCTCCACCATTGATCTTCCAAATCAATCTCCACCCTTGGATCAAAATCCCTTCCAAAAGTCTATAAATACAACATCTCTCAAGCCATTTTCATCATCCAAGTTTATGCAAAGTTACCATGCCAAAATCACTCTTGAGCTAGAATAGTGAGTTGCAAACTAGAGTAGCATTTCACATTTGAATCCATTGTCTAGGGATTATCTTTGTCTAGGAGCTTGTTTTGGGTGCAAAGGTTCCTTCCTCCCTTGATGGGATTGGATTTACATGTGAGGTATAGATTTTGATGTTTTCATGCATATTAGTTGTGTTTCTACTTTAAATGTTTATATAATCTACCTTAAAGGTGAGATTGGATATATAAACCTTGCTTGAAGTAATTTTTCTAGTTCAGTTTTGACAATGTCCTTTAAAGTAGGATTCAATCTTCTCTGGGGTTGTCTAACAGGTTTAATATCCTCAGTGTATATATGATGGGTACATATCTCAGGAGGTATGCCCTTCATATCTTGGTATTCCCAAGCAAAAGCTATTGAATGGGAAATCAGAACTTGGATAAGTTTTTCTTCTGAATTTGTTATTAACTGAGTATTGATATTAAGTGTTTTCCTTGGTAAAATCATGACCTATTTCGTGATTTGATCCATAGATGTAGTTAATCCATACATTGGAGTCATGGTATTGAGAGGACAAGAATGTGGAAGAAACATGTGGAAAGTGGCTAAGTCTCTGTAAAAGGTTTCCCCACAAGGAATGATGTTGGTGAGAGTATAATGAGAAGAAGTTAGAAGTTCTCTCCTAGAATCTTGGCCGAGCTCCATCGCATCCTTATTGATTAGGATGTGAGTAATGTCTTCTGTTGTATCATAGTATATTTCTTCCTCTAACTCTCCCAGATGTTCCTTGATGGTTACCATAGCTACTGAAGCACTATTGTCATTGTTCTCTGGTTCATCCACCCATACTCTTCCTATATAATGTATTGATGGTTTAGCTGGAGGATACAAAGATATTTTCTTCAAATCCATCCCATTAGAAATGACCATATCTCTAGTTTGACAATCAATAGATGTTGCTGCTGTAGCTAGCCATGGTCTTCCTAAAATTAGTGGATGAGCATTTCTCTAGTTTCTAGGTTCTAATATCAGGAAGTCCACTGGAAATTCCCATGAATCTATCACAATTGGTACATCAGTAATTACTCCTTTTGGAATAGCTACTAACTGGTTAGCCAGTTGAAAAATTGTAGTTGTGGATTGGATACCTGACAGAGCTAATTTGTTCATTGTGTGAACTGTCATCACATTAATTGCTACTCCCAAATCAACTAGAACATTTGAAATTTCTACCCCTGAGATGAAAATAGTTATGACAGGATTTCCAGGGTCTCCATATTTTGGGAGGAGAATTTCTCTCATCAATAGATCTACTACTTTTCCTTCCACCTGTATTGTGGAAGGAAATTTTTTCTTCCTACCCTACGTTTTGATACAATATTGTTTAATGAATTGATTTAGTTCTGGTACATCTCTGATTGCTTGGAGAAGAGGAATTTCAATGTTTAGTTGCTTGATTTCTTGTAAAAGTTCTAATTCCAGGTTGGTTTGGACTTGTTTTTGGAAGATCTTTTTCTAGGGAACTTACTATTTAAGTCGTTCTGGGTATGGTGCTAGTTTTTCCATCTCTGGAGCATCTCCGGAGCTGTTGTTAGAACTGTGTTTAGGAATGTTCTCCAGAGTCGGTCTTTTAGGAGCAACTTTGAAGTTATCCAAGGATGATTCTTTTAGCACTTTTTCATTAGTAATCTCCTCCGGGAGTTGAGTGGATGAATTTTTAGGTTCCTCATCATTGGTTACTTCAACTATAGTTGGAGGAGATGGTCTTGGGAATGCTTTCCCAGAACGCAACTAGAGATTTTTTGAATCTATAGCATTAATTCCAGCCAAATTTTTTTGCTCTATCATGTAAATAGTTGTTCCCTATTTATTTTGTGGATTTGGTATAGGCTGAGCTGGTAAAGGTGGTTGGCTAACTGGTTCATTTTGTGCTTGACCTTGTGTGTTGGAGGGTCCAGTTAGTACAGCTTGTTGTTGAGGTTGGAAACATCTAGGTTGTCCCTGGTATTGTTGATTATATCCCTACTAAGAACCCCACTGAGGTTGCATGTTTTGTGATCCAAACTATGGTGGCCACTGTTGATTTCTCCAAGGCTGATTTTGCCAATTTTGGTTTTGCCAATTTTGGTTTTTCCAATGTTGACTTGGCCAATCCTGCTGTCCCCAAGGAGGATTATTTTGAGGCCCATGCCAAGTTGGATTCCACTGATTATTTGCCCAATTAGAAGGACCCCTGTAAGAAGGTTGGTTTGGATACTGATTATAAGGGAAATTCCCAGCTTGTTTTTGTCCCACATAGTTCAATTCCTCTTCTATTACAGCATTCTTCTTACTCAACCTTTTCAAGGCTAGAAGTTGACTACATTGATTGGTAGGATGTTCCCTATCATAGATTTGACAAATCTCTGATTTGTCCAAAGGGCATTCTCTCAACAGATGCTTGTTTCTACACCTAGGACAATAGATGGAGAGCGGTTCAGTTGTTCTATTTTGATCAGTTGTTCTAGTTTTTTCTTGAATCCCATCCAATGTGGTATTTAATTGGACCAAAATGTCTATTTTTAGATTTGTAATCTCTTCCATTAACTATCCTATTTCATTTTTCCCCTTAAAAGTTTTGGATGACCTCACTCCATTTTGGGTTGTAGAATAGTTCATGTAGAATTCTTCTATAGCAGGTATATCCATTTTATTGATATTTCCTTTTCCCATTAGATCCAGTGCCTATTTTGATTCTTAATCCAATCCTTTTACAAGCAGGGTTCTGGCCAATGAGTGATCTATTAGGTTGCCATACCTTCTCAAGGAGAAACTAAACCTATCCACATAGTCCTCTAAGGTCTCTTCCTCCCCCTGCCTAATTTTAAACAATTCTTCATTTTTATTACTGGATCTACAATAATCTTGATACTTTCCCAAAAATTATGTTTCCATCTGATCGCAAGAATGGATAGAATTCTAGGGTAAACCCATAAACCATCTCATCACAGAATCTTTCAAAGTTGAAGGGAACAGTTTGAGTTTTTGGTTATCTAATCCATAATCATAAGTTTGGTAGACTACTTTGAATTCAAACAAAAACTGATCTAGATCCTTAGAAGAAAGTCCTCTAAAATTTGGCAAATGTGCTAGTGAGATATTCTTCATAGGAGCATTGTCTCCAGCAACCAAAACAATACAATATGAGAAGGTTCTTAGAGCCTGATTTTCCTGTTCTTCATGATTATCATTATCCATGTTTAGTATTGGTTCTTCTCCTTGAGGTTCTAGGAAATTAGGTTCTATCAAAGGATCTGCTTGAAACTTTTGTTGTAATTCTTGGATATAATCGGCAAGTGGAAGATTTTGAGGATCTAAGGCATTATTGATTTGAGGTACAGCTTCCAAAGTAGGTTCTAGGTTTCTCTCTTCAACAAGATCTTGTGCCACCCCACTGCTTTCCCCTATGGCTTGTTGATGGGGTGTCTGTTTTATATATCTTCCTTTTGAATCTCTAGCTCTAACCATATAGATCTATCCTAAAAATTGTTTTAGCTAAGTTTCTCTAACTAACACAATACATCCCTGGCAACGACACCAAAAATGACAAGGTCTCATTGTACCTCATCATTTAATTATATTTCAGATGTCAAAATCCAGGGGCTGTGTCCTCGGTTGTCTGCAATTAGGGATTCTATAGTTACTAGTTTTCCTAGCTAACCTTAATAACTTCTACCAATTTGAAGAAATTAATCAGTCTACTTACTGAATGAATTTAAGGAATGTTGAAAATAGAATTAAACAGGAAGTTACTTAAAGCAATCTTAAAAACAGTAACATGCATCTATCTATCAAAATTAGTAAATACTTTTCACAGCAAAATCTGAAGTAACAAAATAGTGGTACTAGCCTTCTGCCTTGGTGGTGAGAGTGGGCCCTTGCTCCACACCCTTGGGGCTGAAGGCTACAATAGAGAATCAACACAAGAGAAGAAGATCACAACTAAATCTGGTCCAATTCCATTCACTTTGCATTCATAAAAAATATTGATATCAGAGAAAAACTGAGATTACCGAGAATCAGAATAATCCAATCATTGTATATCTTTTCTCTGTTGTTTCTATCAGTCTATATAAAATGAGTGATGACATATCACTTATCTTATCTACTAGTTCTTCTATGAGATGACATCCATCTCTTTATTACACTAGCTGTCTAACTATGGAAAAATAATCATGTAATAAAAGTAGACTGAGTGGAACAGAAGTCCACTCAGAATTCTAAGTTTGAATTTTAATACATTTGGGCAGCGAGGCCCTGAAAATATGGATATTGAATCAGTTCTATCCATAACTCATGCAAAAACTTTAAAAAGATAAAAACTACAGCAGTTAACTAAAGATGACCCTTCACCACTCAGGTGATGATTTGAGTGAAATGAGGGGTATTACGATCACTGCTGAGAGTGCCTAATCAGCAGCTTATGCTAGAAATATGCCCTGCTCTTAGGAGGCACCGGACATATCTATCCCTGTCTGCAACTCCAGAGATATGTCTGTAGCTCCGGAGATATGTTTGTAGTTTCGGAGATATCATTGTGACCTTTTTGTTCATCTCCAGAGATGATCCAGACTCCCGCCTAGCTCCAGAGAGGCTTTTCTCTTTACTTCAAAACTTCTGGTGTCATGGTACTCTAGTATTGTCTTTAGAGATCATTGAAGACTACCTTTGGAGATGCACAAAATTACCGTTCTAAGCATCTACACCTATTGATTCAAAAAGAGAGAAGTTTTTTGCATTTTTCCATCAATCCCATCCACATTAGTCCTTTAATCAGAAATTATGATCTTAAGTAATTTATCTCAATTAATCATTAACTAGAATGATCTTGCTAGCCTATTTGGGTGCAGACATTAGGAAAGATGGAATTAGGAAGGAGAAAAAGAGAGGTAAAAAGATGTATTTCATGGGTGCAACTTGGTACTCATCAACACTACTGGAGACACTAGGACATCTGGAACATTGTGGACCAATGATGCATGCAAAGATGAATGCATCACTTTGGCCAAAGTTTTCATACAAATACGTTACACCATGAACATCGTCATATGTCCACCACCCTAACTCAACTTATGAGTTGACATGCCCTACAATCATTATTATCGACCCAATAACTTAGGTCTTGGATAAGTGGGATCAATTCGAATCATTATCCATACTTGGACATTAGATTCCCTCCATAGGTTGGTTATAAGTTATCAATGACTCCTCGTCACATGGTTTGTTCATTTCACATTAGTTGACCATTTGACCCCTAGGTCCATCATGGTTGACATTTTTAGAAAATGGTCATTTTCTATGACGAAAAAGTACACATATACTCAAGGCATGCCTTGCCCTTGAATGAGTAAAAGTATACTTATTAATAACTTATATCATTAACAAGAGGTCTTTCAAGTAGACTCATGATGATTGTATAAGCATTCTAAATAAATTCATTTCAATGGTTTCATAAAAGGACCATATTCACAATGGTTCTACTTCCTCTATACCGGAGGATACAAGCATAAAATTTGATAAACAAGATAACATAGATAGTGTTCCACAATTGGCTTCTCATATAAGCTCGATTGGTGTCAATTTAGGAGTTATCAACACTCTATTATGCAATACATATAACTCGATTGTCATCATAGTTGGGTGTCCATAGTATTATTTAATAATGCCTACGCGGTAGAATCCACAGTCATAAAAGTGATGTATTATTTTAAGTTATAATCGATTTGGAGCTCTTACCTGCTCCACTCGAGAGCTTATACTCTATTCAATTCAGTAATTGATGAGATAACATTTCTTTACCAATCCAGCTAATACGACTCAGGCTTTGGTTAATTTTACATAGTTTATAATGTAACAAAGTTATAGTCAGGTTGTGCGGCCCTAACACCAACTTAGAAAGAGTTTCATATCGAAGAGTCGGCCAAATGGCCTTGAGCGTAAATCATAGTCGCTCCAAATGTCTTGGCCACACGGCCTTGAGCAATAATACAGTCTTGTTAAAATAAATTGGCCTCGTGGCCTTGAATACAAACATAATCATTTTAAAAAGACTCGGCCTTTCAGCCTAGAGCACAAGACAGTCTTTTAAATGAGACTCGGCCTTTTGGCCTAGAGCACAAGAAAATCTTTTAAATGATAGCTTTTGCAGCTCGACTTCTAGCCTCAAGATTTTCTTTCATTAGTAAAAAGACATGATAAAGTTTCAGACTTATGGCCTTGTATACAATCTTAACAAGAGTTTAATGGTATATTTTCAGCCATGTATAGTCTGTAAACTATACAGAGATTTAAAAGATTCAAATCCTAGCATAACAACCGATGATATACTAGTAGAAATAGCTCAGCCGATAGGGCTATGAGCTCTAATATGTTATAATGATAATAAGTAAACTCAGTCATATGTCTTAGAGCCACTGGTTAATTCAATTAGAAAACAATATGCTCGGCTATAGCAGCCTCAAGCTCCCTCCAAAAGAGATTTTTAAACAATATTCAACTCAGTTCTTTGTTAAAATGTTTAAATCGATAACAGAGAATAGTTTACATCCATGAGATACCTGTGCATGATACTGCAGAGTCATTGCAATAGTTCCACATGGCTATAATGTGCTCAACTCTATATCAGTCTCCACTCTTTCTTTGTTGTTCTCTTCTTTCCCGAAAGCCCAAAAACTCCACACAACAAAACCACCAACTCTGCCTCCTTCGATAGCACTTTTCTTAGTTGGTTTTTCCCACCTCCATCAAATTCATGCATGCCAAAAAGAAAGGTAACCACCTTTCCTTACCCAATCAGTTCCTCAAAAGGTGGCTATCATCAGGCAACATGGTCAAAGGTGGATGAGCTAAAAGCTCTCCATCCTCTACTAAGCCGACCAACTGATTAAAAGCATTTTGACTTAAAATCAAACAAAATAACATACAAGATAATAATATGATTATTATCATGGCAATTTGTCCTACCAAAGGGTTTGAAATCCTTACTATTAGGATTTAAATGGAAATAAGGAAGCACACAAGAACACATCTAGCTATCAAATGTCATCGAGAGATTCGTCTCCAAATTCAACTATCATCCTTAGTCAAGAGGCTTAATAATACTATCTTAGAGAACCAAAAGGTTACGAGAGACTTCCATCTCTCTCTACAAGATTGTCCCCTCAACATGAGATGATGCTTCTAGAACATCGACTGGTCTCCATGACTAGTCTTAATGGCATTAAGGACACAATAATTCTTAGAGAATAACAGAACTAAGGAAAGAAGTATGGCACAAGTCAACTTACACATAGAGAGGAAGAAGGACATAATTGTCGACACTCAGATGGCTTTTTGACCCTTTGTTTTCACAACATGTAACCTTCCCTCTAGGATGATAGTCTCCTTCTTCAAAGGACGTTCAATTTCCTATTCACACTCACGACCACAAGATCATGATCAATGTAACATCATCATTATATTTCATAGCTCAATATAACCAATTTATAAAGCAGGTCATCAATAATAACTTTTCATAATCAAAAGTTAAATCAGATATTTCCACAATATCAAATCAATTAACTATGTCTAATCCTTATGATTACCATACTAATTTAATGATGAAGTCTGGTTGTGGGTTGTGGATGTAACAAGGTGTTGAGAGAGTATAAGCTCTAGATCTATAGACTATTGTGATCACAAAAGATCCTACCCAATTTTGTTTGAATTTACCCTTCTTTTCATGATCCTGTTGATTTCTTTGATTCTCTTTGAGGACAAGGTCTCCTACCTGGAACCTTCTTTCCTTGATCTTTTTGTTATAACTACGGAAAATATGGTTTTGATATACTTGAAGGTGATTGAGTGCAGTGAGGCATCTTTCGTCTAGTAGCTCTAGATCATTCAATCTGGATATTCTGTACTCTTCATCAAAAATGATATGTTGTTATGAAACTCTTAGTGATGGGATCTCGACCGCAATAGGTAAGAGAACTTCAGTACCATACACAAGAGCATAGGGTGTAGCACTAGTAGGAGTTTTGACTCTTGTTTGATAGGCCCACAAGGTGGGATTAAGTTGTAGATGCCAATCATGACCAGCTTCATTGATTGTCTTCTTAAGAATTTTGATGATGGTTTTGTTAGAAGCCTTGGCTTGGCCATTACTTTGGGGATAATAAGGTGTGGAAAACCCATGTTGGATATGAAATTTATTGCATAAAGCATGGACTTCTTGATTCTTCAAAGGGCATCCATTATCGGTAAGGATGGCTTTTGGAACTCCATATCGACAAATGATGAAATGGAGGATGAATTTGGATATTTACTTTTCAGTGATATAGGTCATCGGTATAGCTTCAACCCACTTTGTAAAGTACTCAGTGGCCGTAATGATGAATATATGGCCATTGTATGAGGATGGATGAATATTTCCTATGAGGTTGAGTCCCCACTACAAGAAAGGTCAAGGAGTAGTGATGGGTTGTAGCTCATGTGTTGGAGCATGTATCAAATCCCCATGTTGCTAACATTGTAGACATCTCTTAGCAAATTGTTGTGCATCTTGTTCCATGGTTGGCTAGTTGTATCTAGCTCTCAATAGTTTCTTAGTATGGCTAGGGCCGACGGAATGTGAACCATAGACACCTTTGTGTACCTCGTGTAAGACAACTTTAGCTTCTTTCGAGTCAAGGCATCTAAGAAGGATACCATCAAGACTCTTACGGTACAAGGTTTCTCTAATGATGGTATAATGAGAGGTTCAGTGGATAAAGGTTTTGCATTGTGTGTTGGATAATTGAAATGGAAAAGTATTGTTGCAGAGATACTTGTATATATCCTCATACCAAGGAGAATTGGGACCAATAATTTCACATACAAGCTCAGATTGTGAGACTTCAAAAGTTGGAACCAAAAGTTGTTTGTCCAGAAACTCACATCTCTATGCGTTAGTGGGCATATCTAAAGGAGAACCGATTGTAGCCATAGCATCTACTACTTTGTTGTTTATCCTAGGGATTTGCTCAAATGTGATTTTGGAAAAGTATTTCTTGAAATAATCTACCATCAACTTGTAAGGGAGGAGATTTTCATCTTTTGTTTGATATTCATCCAAGACTTGTTCGATTACTAGCTGAGAATTTTGAAAAACTTGTAACTGTCTGATATCCCATTGTATAGCCATGTATAATTTGATAATCAAGGCTTCATATTCAGCAATGTTTTTTGTACAAGGGAAGGCAATCCTGTATGATTTAGGTATACAATCACCTTGAGGGGTAATGATATTCTAGCTCTAAATCCTTGTTGTGTATATGAACCGTCAAAGTACAACTGCCAAAATACTGAAGGATATAGATTAAATAACTCTTCATCAAGAAACTCAGGATGAATAGGATGAATATCTATCATTGGTATTTCTGCTAGTTGATCAACTATCACTTGTCCCTTTATGGCTTATCCATTTTGCTAATCTACCTATGAGTACTTCTTTAGACAGAAGATACTTGAGTAGATCTAGTTTAGATATGAGCTTCATTCTCTGGTTCAATATATAGTGCCACAACTTTTGGGAAGCAAACACTATAGCTAAACATTCTTTTTCCATGGATGAATAGTTAAGCTCATAGCCGATGAGAGTTCTATTGATATAGTAGATAGCCTATTCTTTCCCTGAGTCATCATGTTGAGCTAGAAGGGCACCTAGAGCTATTGTTGTTGAAGAAATGTATAGTAGCAATGGTCGATCAGGCACAAGAGGTACCAATACAGGAGGTGTAGCTAAATATTTCTTTATTTGATCAAAAGCTTGTTGGCACTTATCATCCCATTTAAAAGGTTCTCCCTTCCAAAGTAGGTGTTGAAAAGGATGACATTTATCTTCTAGTTGTGAAAAGAACCCGCGGATAGATTGTAATATGCCTTGAAGACTGCGAAGCTGTTTCAAATTTGATGGTGGAGGCATGTTAACTATAGATTTTACCTTATCTAGATCAAATTCTATGCCTCTTTGAGACACTATATAACCCAATAGCTTTCCAAAAGTTACCCCGAATACACATTTCTTAGGATTTAATCTCACTTGGTACTTTTCCAGTCTGTCAAATATATGTTCTAGTACTTTTAGATGACCTTCTCTAGTTTTTTATTTGCCCAAGATATCATCAAGATAATCTTCCATTATGGTGTGAAAAAGATCATGGAAGATAACAGTCATGGCTCGTTGATATGTAGCTCCTGCATTCTTAAGACTAAAAGGCATTACTTGCCAATAGTAAGTACCCCATGGACATATGAAAGTTGTTTTATGTTGATCTTAGGGAGTGATGAGAATTAAATTGTAGCCAAAAAATTTGTCCATTAGTGATAACATTTCATGTCCTAATGTAAGATCAATAATGATATCTATGCTTAGAACTAGAAAATCATCTTTAGGATAGGCTTTGATGAGATCTCAAAAATTTGAACAACAACAGATGCTCCTAGTAGCTTTGGATACTAGTACTAGATTCAAAACCCATTCAAGATAATCAATAGGCCATATGAACTTAGCATCTAACAGTTTCTGAATTTCTACTTTGACCAACAGTGCTATTTGGGGATGCATTTTTCGTAGCTTTTGTCTGACAAGTTTGGCATTTGGAAATACTGCTAGATGATGTACAACAAGTGAGGGATCCAACCCTGACATATCTATATAAGTCCATGTAAAGTTGATTGATCTTTTCATGAAGAAGGCAGTGAAATTCATTCTTTCCTGATCTGATAGTGATGCCACTAGAAATGTGATCTTGGGATTCTATGTTGTACCTAGATTGATCTCTTGAGATTTCTCCACCAATAAGGGTGACCATTCTTGATATTTAGTGATCAAAGGAAGGTCAAATCCTCCATCCTCAGGCACCTCAAGGAGGTTTTCACCCTCATATATGTCCTTTATTTTTACTTTTTCACGGTCAAGAGGCACCTTTCGGTTTTCACCTAGTGACCTTTCTTTTTTTATTTTATTTATTTCACTTTTATGACTAAAGGATTTGGCACCTCCACTAAAGTATGCTAACTAAGGTAGGTCCATCATGAAGCCTACTTTGTGATCTCCCAATGGTATGCCTTTTCTTAAGCCCATGAACTCTGCTATGGCTTCATCATTCTGAAATGTGTCCAGCATAGGTGCCCCATGTTGGTCCCAATCGATGAGGTCAGGATATATGAGTTGAAGGTCAGGTAATTGAGATTGAGAGGTAAAGGAGGCAGATGCTAACATAAATATGGATAGGCCTTGGAAGAGTTTGGTTATGTGGAAAGAGGAATCGTCGATGGTATCCTAATTATTCTATAGGAAAAGCTTTAGCAACCTTATCGAGAATACATTCAATGTTTGAGGAAGGCATAACCTCCTTACCGTACCCTAAACCTTGCTTATTAAACTTCTTCAAGACAATGATAGGTTCAACAAGTCCTTGTCCGTGCGGTCCTCGACCTCCTTGTCCTTTGTAACCCATGTTCTTGATGATCTGAAATCCATTGTTATAGGGACAATGATAGCAGCTTTGGATACTGATGGTTGACCATAGGATTTAGGTGATAAGGGCAAGGCTCCTACATAGAAAGATACTTTACCAAATGTATTCAATCTCCATGCAAACTAGACTACATCATTTGATGCCCTATAACACTATTGAGATACTTACAATCAAGGAAATGGTTCAATGATCAACCCCCTTTACATATTACAAACATGTATATAGAACATTACATTCAGTCTTGTTGTTCTGGAGGGATTATAAGAATGGTCAACAAATGTATAGGTCACCCATGTCTATTGCATCATCTTCACATGGTCATGCCCTTGAAAGCATGCCATTAACATTAGAAACCATATGCCTTTGTACACAAACCATGTCTTTGATGGTATTATTGGTACTTGGAGGAGTATGCAAGTCCTCATCCTCTTAGTCACGTCCACTCGAGGCCATTTATGGTATCCTGGGTCATGCATGTGGGTAGGTAGAGTCATTTGTTCAAATCACAAAGTTTCATGATATTGCATGCCAAAATCATAAGAAGGTAAAAAAACACTCTAAAAATTTGTAGGGTAGGCAGGTGGATAAAAGTTTGAACTCTCATAATTTTACTATATTTGTAGGAGTTTAGGAAAAAGGCATGTTGGTATGAAGGTATGAGAAAATCTTAAATCTGAAAATTTGAAGGGGTGAAATGGAATAAGATGGAAATGGCATATGGAGAGATGGAAGGGAAGGTGTCATGAAGGAAAAATCCAAAAACGTATGAAGCAAGACAAAATTTTAAACCCTCAAAATTTTAGTGTATTTGTAGGAGTTTAGGGAAATATCATGCTAGTATGAAGGTATGAGAAACTCTAAAATCCTAAAGTCTGAAGGAAGAGGGGAAATGGACCAAGGTGGAAATGGGAGATGGGGAAATGGAATGGAAGGCATGCCATGAAGGCAAAACTCTAATAAGTTATTAAGGAAAAAAAGTGTTTGAACCCCCAAACTTTTAGTGTATTTGTAGGAGTTTAGGGAAATAGCATGCCGGTATGAAGGTATGAGAAACTCTGAAATCTCGAAATTGAACCAGGCCCTACAAATTAAAGTGAAGACCTCATACACTTAGAAATTTTGGATTTTAGATATGGAAACACATGATGAAGACATGCAAGAAGTAAAATACCACCTCAACACAAAATTTGACCAAGTATAACCCATTTGAGATCTCACAAATCAATTATCAATTATGGGTAAAGAAAATTTCAAGAGAACAACGAGGCACAAAACAAAGGATTTTTTACAAATTTTAGGCATGTGCCAACATTGGCTCTCATTGGGGACATGCATCTCTTGTAGGTGCATTGAGGATCCAGATATCTCTGGGGATAGACCAAAATACCAAAAGGGACAATGAGGTGTTAGTGTAGGTTTTTATTTTCCTAGTTGGTGATTTAATTTCCTATTCCTAGGTTTTTCCTACACATATATTTAGGCTTGCTTAGGGTTAATTAAGTGAGTATTAGTGTGAGTGGGTGCAAGGTGTTAGCATCTTCCATGGGAGTTACACTTGGCTATTTTAGGATATTGTGTTGGGCTATTCCCATTGGTCATATTTGCCACCTCTCCCCTCTCTCACATTCTATATATACTCACCTAGCTAGTCTTCGGTACATTGTATTATGCAAATTTTGATTTTGCATCCTCTTAATGCTATTTTTCTTTATGAGCATTTTCATTTCTTTTGGAGACTAACTCTATGTTGTTATTTTGATTTCATATCATTTGCTTCATAGTTTATTAATCTATTTGTTGCACTAGTTTTTTGGGTTATTCATCTTTGCATATTCTAACATGGTATTAGAGCTATTTAAGTGTAGAATAGATTTTAGTTTCCTTATTCCAGAGATTTGGGTGGGAGGGTAATAAGTTTGTATGTAAATTTTATGAAAACCCAGTATGCTCTTCTCTTGAACCTTCGAATGATCTAGAGAATCAAAAAAGTTTGAAAGAAAAATATTAACCTTTAGGGTTTTGCACTTGCATCTTTTGAAATCTGGGTGTTTACAACATTCTAGTAATCCAGGGAGCTTTTACAACAATTTTATAGTGTCTAGAAGGCTAAAGAAAGTCAGATCAATCTTTCATTTCACCAAAATCAGAGATCAAAAACTCAAGTTACAAATAGGGGTTTAAAGAGTGGTTCCAGCATACTGCTCAAATTTGGGGCATTTTAAGGCTAAAAGGACCTTTCCATTGTGTCCAAAAGGCCCAAAAAACCCCATCTTCATATAAATTTTGTGCAAATCAGACATCAGGAGCTTCAAAGGATTTTTTTCCTTTTATGGCAATTGTACGACCATGAACAATGTTGTGAACAGTGTTTCAGGCCATGAACAACGTTTTAAGGTCACGAATAGTGTTTCAAGTTGTGAATAATGTTTTCAAGTTGTGAGCAGTATTTTGAGCCCATGAACAGTGCTTTCAGGTTGTGAACAATGTTTCCAACCTTTACCCCTCACCATTAGAGTTTTCATTTGTGAACCCAAACATCAGAAGGCTCGTTCTAAGCCATACGGAGGCCTTTTTTGGCACATTATTTTGGGGTAGAATTTCATGCTTTATAATGTGGTAAAGTTGGTTTTCTGATTTGACACTCTAGTTTTTCAAAAATTGTAGATTCTTACAAATTTTATTGTGCAATCCTTGTTTCAAGACATTCTATGAGCCATAACTTGTGCAAATGAACTCCTTTTTGGGTGCCATTTTTTTAGAGTTTATATTTTCCTATGTAATCCACATTGGTACTCTTAAATTGAACTCATATTGTAATTGATCTATAGTTTTAGAGTTTTGACCATTTTTGGGTCTTGTAAAAGTTTGAAAACCTGATATTTGCATTATAAATCACACTAAAATTATAGAGTGCCAACATTGTAATTTTTGAGGGCGGTCATTTCAAAAACTAGTGAAAAGGGGGGTTGTACTTGAGTTCTCTTCTTTTTAACACTTCATTTCAACATTCTCTATATCACGAATCAAACAACAGTACCCATTTGAACTCCTTACAACTACTTTGAGTAGAAATCATGCATGACAATCTACTTAAGGAAGGTTTGCATAGAATAACAATGGGACTAGAAAGTAAACTTGCTAAAGATGAAGATAAGCTTGAGTGGTTAAACAAATGTGATGAAGCCTATGGAACACTATGTTTTTATGTTTCTCCTTATTTTCTCTTTCATATTGAATCTTTGAATTCACAAAATGAAATATGGACAAAGTGAGAAACACTATCTAGCACACAAGATTCAATGAGGGATCATATGTTGGAAAATGAACTAACTAGTTTAAGTCTAGGCAACTTCAACACAATCTAGGATTTCTTCACAAAATTGAAGTCATTAAGGTTGCAATTAAAATAGTTTGGAATTGAAAATAAAGATGAACAATTAATTCTTAGTATTCTCTCTAAGCTAAGTTCTAAATATTTAGTGTTTGTTTCTACCTTCTATGCTAGTAAGGGTATACTTGGGAAATAGTTCACTATGCTATCTTTGGATGATTTTGCTACCTCTCTCACATGGGAGCAAGATAAGCTAATCTAGATGGGTACTCTAAAATCCTCTAAGTCACATACCCTAGTTGCAAACCAAGGCACAAAAGAATAGAAAGGACAAAGTAGTAATAACAAGGGTAAGAAACAAAATAATAGCAAGGAGAAGGATCATAAACAAGCTGCCCCAAAAGTAGCTAATGAGACCCAATCTTCTAATGGAAACAAGCCTAAGAAATAAAAGGTCAAATGTGTCTATTGTAAAAGACCTGGTCATGATGAACATAAATGTTTGAAGAAACAAATTGATCACTTGAAACACATTCTTGCGAATAATAATATCAATGTTCCTGAATCTATAAAACAAAGTTCTCATAAGGGGTCTAACAAGGCAAAGGATACCATCAAGGGGCAAGGAAAGGGCAAGGCCCTTGTAGAAATTTCTTCACAACCATCCACTTTGGTTCTTGATTCGGGTGCTTCACACCACATGGATTCATCTAAGGAAGAACTTGCATCTTTGGAGCTGTGTACAATGACTTCTATTTTTATGGGTGATGATACTCCTATTGAGGTATGTGGGAGAGGGTCTATTGATGTGGGGGATGGAACATTCCATGATGTTCTTTGTGTTCCCTCATTATCAACTAATCTCCTATCAGTTGATCAAATCACTCACATGGGTTCAAGCAAGTGGGTTGAGTTCACTCTTGATTTAGTGGTGCTTCGTGTGTTGCATAGCAGTTCTACAGTTGCAGTTGGGAGAGCATATCATCAATCACAACTTTATTTATTTTCTCACTTTATTCCTGATCCTGTTTCATTTATTTTTCTCACTCATTCAGATGATGTGAGTAAATTATGGCATGAGTGGTTTGGCCATCTTAACTTCCGCTACTTGCAGTAGCTCAACCAGTAGAGCATGGTCACAAGGTTGCCTTCAATCCAGTTTTTAGGTAGTGTTTGCCAAGGTTACATTCTTGGTAAGCATCCTAAGGAAACTTTTGATAGAGGTAAGGCATGGAGAGCTTCACAGATACTAGAGTTAGTTCACAGTGATTTGGTTGGTCCATTTCCATGTCCATCCTTCAACAAGGCTAGATTTGTTCTAACTTTCATTGATGAATTTTCTCGATATACTTGGGTGTACTTTCTCAAACATAAGTTTGAGGTATTTGATCACTTTCAAGAATTCAAAACTTTTGTATAGAATCAATCTAGGAAAGCCATCATAGTTTTGGGCACTAACAATGGTGGTGAATATGTCGACCATCATTTTGAGAGGTTTTGCACTTCAAAGGGGATTGATTTCTAGCATTCAGTTCCATACACTCCCCCAATAGAATGGTGTGGCAGAATGAAAGAATAGGTCCTTGAAGAAAATGGTGAACTACATGATTCACTCTAGATCTCTTACACCATAGTATTGGGAAGTGGCCATTAATTGTGCTTTTTATATCCATAATCATGTTCCTCACCGAGCATTGAAGGGATGATGGAGATTTATTGGCATTGATGTCAAAAAGGTGTTGAGTTGATGATGCAGGTACATCACAGTGAAAGTTAGATCATACATGAAGTTGATGTTTGTCTTCATATGACAGGATGTTTCAGGAGTTCATCATGATCTTCATGGTAAAAGTGAATTTAGGGTGATGACAATGTGACATGTGATGTCAATGGTCAGGTAATGTCATCAATTCATATGAAGGATGTGAAGAAGGTTTCATTTCTCATTTCAGGACTTGTTTGTATTTGTCATCTCTATGGTTTAATAATGTTGGATTTGATAAGATATGATCATGTTGGCAGGTTGTATTCATGCTTGTTTCATGATAGTCTCATAATGGTGTTTTGGTGGTGTGAGTTTATCTTCATATTTCAAGACTTTATTCATATTCACAAGTTAAGATCTTCCAAGAAGAATGAGTTTTTTTCCCAAGAAGAAGATCATACAGAGTCTACTTTCTTAGAGTGAAGAACAAGATTGATCAGAGGTTTTGTTGTGTGTATTATCTTATATATGGTTACTTTCAAGAGTATGATCACCCTCAAGAGCATTAGGTTCTATCAAGAGTTTAACTTGGTTAGTTATTTTAGATGGTGTTCATTTAGGGGATTAATCTTCAGTTCTAATCTTCATAATGTTTTCACAATAAACTCTTGGTAAAACAACAATATCATGGTGACAAATTTTCAGTAAGACTTCATAAAGTAAGGGTTTATTATGTTTCATCTTGAAGGGGATGAGATCCTAAATAATGTGCTTTGAAAACCTTACTTAACCATTTTAAAAGTAATGCACTTTTCTTTTATTTCTTTGTTGAATTGTTACCACAAATCATAGTCACTTAAGTGACCGATTAGAAGGGTTTTATAAGCATGAACACCAAGAAAAAGAAAATTCAAAGATTACATTTGAAGATAAGGTTTTATAAGATTATTATTAGTCTTTTTAAAAGGAGATTTTTTAGGAGATTTTGTGGCAGATTTAGTTGAGCTTTTTAAGGAGATTTTATTATAAAGATTTTTTCAATTTTTTAAAAAACAAGTGGGCCTCTCTATCTCTCACTTGCAAGGAGTAAAAAGATAAAAAGAAAGATATTTTTTGGAAGGAATTTGAAGTGGTTTTTTGAAGTTTTTATATGATGGATTTTATTCATGTTTTAAAGCTATTTTTTAGCCTTCCATAAAAGCATCGTTTTAAGGGATTTGGAAACATATATTTTTTAATGGAGATTTAATCTCATTTGAGAAAGGATTTTTTATATTTTTATATGAGGGATTCAGAGAGGAGAAGAATGTGAATAGATTTTGTTTGAAAATGTTTTATGCAGGGAAGATAAATTGGATTGAAGATTTTTGAGATGATTTTTTTATGAAAGGGAATATGAACAGATTGAAGGCTCCAAAAATATGAAAGTCATTTGTGTGAAGATTTATTTGAGAGATATGATTTTAGTTTTCCAAATTCTTCATGAATAGAAATGGGCTTACAGAGAAGTAAAATGATTTAATGATGAAGATGAATATGCAGGGAGGGATTGGTCTTGAAAAGATTGATTTTATTTTTCTTGTAGGATGGAAATATTTATACAGAAGAAGAATATGAATGGTCATTTCATATATATTGGTTTTGTAGGTGCATTGTATGAGTGTGATGTTGTGTGAATCAAAATGCAATGGTGAAGACATTTTTTGTGAAGATATTGTTGAAGAGAAAATATAGATAAAACATTATGTTTTGTATGTGATGAGTAAAACACAGGTTGATGATATTATGCAATGAACTTACAGATTGAATCATGCCAAGTATGAAGACACAAGTAATTTGATTGTGCAGAGATCATGAGATTGATATTTAGATTGGGTTGAGTGTGACTGAAAAGAGATGCAAATTCAGAGAAGACGGGTTATGTAATGGTGCAAATCAGATTGAGTTGAAATCGTTTCTTGCACACCTTGCAGTATGTTTTGATGGTGGTTGAATTTGCCAGTTAGGTTTTAAGTGCCAGTGAGGCTTGTATGGTCAGTGAGACCTCTTTATGTGCCAGTGAGGCATTTTGTAAAGCTAGTGAAGCTTCCTTGGTCAGTGAGACCTATTTGTAACCAGTGATTTTTTTAATAATGTTTTTCTACCCTAGGAGGGTTTTCCTCTCATATAATCTTTTGTGTCTTGGTCCCATATCTTATGTTAATTCATACTTTTGTATATGTGTTTATCAGATTATTGATGTCTTCTTTTCTTTGTGTCTTGTAAGTTAATAGGTGTAAAAAGATTTTGAAAATTATACAACACTTATTCACCCCCCCTCTGAGTGTTGTCCTAGACTCCAACAAGTGGTATCAGAGCCAAGTTCCCTTGTCTAAAGTCTAATAGGCTCGGGTAGGTCCTGTTAGTGGAGTACCATGGGTAAGTGCAAAAGAAATAAAGAAAAGAAAAATGTAAAATCTCAGACTTGTCAAAAGACTTCATCTTTATCAAATTCAAATATTGATATAAAACCTGTTGATAGAAATGTTTTGCAAGTTGAATCTTGTATTGAATTAGAGGAAAAGGTTTTAGGAGCTCCTTTCTTTGATGGTTCAGATTTCTCAGTTTGGTGTATTAGAATGCAAGTTTATTTATCCTCTTTAGGATATGGTGTATGGATATCTGTTGAGAATGGGTATTTTGCTTCTTCTGAATCACGTATTACTCTAAATAACAAATAAACTTTTAAATGCAATCATTTAGTAAAGAAAGTTATTCTATCAGGATTATTTAATAAAATTTCATGTAAAGTTATGCATTGTGATAGAGCTTAGGATATGTGGAAGGAATTAAAAATAATTTATCAATATGATGCACTTAAAGAAGAGGATAGCCTGGTGTGTGAAGAAAGTGGCAATGAAAGGAGACTTTCAAATGAAGGAGATGGGACTCAATAAGAAGAAGAAGAAGAAGAAGATCACATTATAAGTGATGATGAACAAGAGTTTGAAGTTGATATAGAAGGAGAGCTCATATGTGCTCTGAGTGAAGTCAAGAAATATAAAAAGGAGAACCGGAAATTAGAATTGTAGCTACAACAAGAAAGAGAATGAAAAGACAAAGCATTTTTAGACCTTGAAAGAGTATCTTCAAATCTTGAAGAGGCAAGAAGTTAGATTGTGTTTAAGGACACAAATTAATGAATCAAACAATTTAATTATCAGTTTGAAGATAGAGGTTGAGGAAGCTAAGAGGATAGATGATATATCAAAATCTAACCTTGAGGTTAAAAGAATTTAAAATCTGAAATTAGAGAGTGAAATTATTAATGTAAGAAAAAATTATGAAAGTCTGAAAGTTTTATCCAAGAAGTATCAAGAGTTTGAAGAGAGCACAATCAAGTTACATAAGATGTTGGTAAACAGAAACATAATAAGAACACAACCAGTTTAGGATATGAAGAAGGAGAGTGTTCCAAGACAAGAGAAACTCCAAGGAGAAAAATTGATTTAAATCATCATGTTGCTGCCCCTTAAGGTAAAAAGAAGAGTGAAGATGAGGAGAATAGAAAAGATGAGTTTGTAATGCATAATCAAAGAAGAAATTTCAAGAGATCTGCTCCAGTAAGACAAGCATACATGTACAGGTATAATTATTCATTTAATGGTTATTGTTATACATGTAATCATTTTGGACACAAAGTAGTTAATTGCATAAGAAGTCAATTTGCTTCAATAAGGAATACTAATCTTATATGTTACAAGTGCAATAATGTTGGTCACATACAAAGAAACTATAAAATGCATAGGAGTAGACACCTAAAAATGTCTTTTATCACCAAACTGACTCTTGACATCCCTAAACATACCAACTTCCCTTTTAATCAATTAATTAATTATCCCTTCATTACCCAACTTTTCATCATTTTATCCCCAACAATTGAATTAATTCCATTAATTCAATAGTCCAAACTTTAGCCAATTGATTTAATAAATATGCAATATTTATTTGGTCAATTTCTTCCTCCTCACTAAACCCAATTAATTAGCTAAATCATGTTTAACTAATTAATTCAGCCTATTAATTGACCTATCCCTACCCTAGGTAATTAAATAGCTATTATTTAATTGCCTACCCTAGCCTACCTCATCCTAGCCTTAGGATTAATTAAATACAACCTTATTTAATTAATCTTAAACCTCCCATTAAGATGGTCAAATCCAGATTAACACCCTTCCCCACATCCTCCAAATAAAAAATTGGAATATATCCACATAAGTCATTTTTTTATTTAAATAAGTCCCACATCACATTTAAATCTCTTACAACCCCTTACCTATGTCATGCCTCATTTATCACCACTTATCCCCAAATGAATTTTTAATTCATTTACCCTTCCCCATGTGAATTTTTAATTCACATATATTCCATCTCACCCATACTCATTTAATTCACCCTTTTCCCAAAATGAATAAAAGATTCATATTTAGTCCTAGCCCTCCATTTCTCCAAGATGAAATCTGGGCCCTCCACATCACCTTCATCCTCCACCATTGATCTCCCAAATCAATCTCAACCTTTGGATCAAAACCTCTCCCAAAATGCCTATAAATACAAAATCCTCCAACCCATTTTGGGATCCAATATTCAAGTAATGTTATCATGCCAAAATGTCCATTGAGCTAGTCTTTGTGAGTTGCATTTTGAATAGAAGCATTTCACATTTGTATTCATCAATTAGGGTATATCTTATCTTGGAGCTCTTGGGTACAAAGCTTCTTTCCCTTTGATGAGATTGGGTCTTCTTATCTAGGTATAACTTCTTGTTTGCATGCATTTAGTTTATGTTTTACCTTTGATTTGATTTTCTTAATCACATTGGCATGCCTGGTGAGACCCACAAGGTCCATATCTAATCTTTTCTTGTGATTTTTTGTTTTGGAGACATGTTTTTGTAGGTGTGGCGCTATATATCTTGCGCAGTGGCGCTATCTTTGGCGCATTTTAGCGCTATTTACTGTTTTAGCGCTATCTGACAAAGTACATCCTCTTAAATCTTACTCACATATTCATCTAACTCATCTTCTTTCGGGTGTCTTTCTAGTCTGTCTGCTCTCTATTTCTGTAGGTATCTTGAATGAAGAAGGGGAGGTCATGCCAAAATTTTCCTAAAGACCTAACATGCATTTCAACTTTTTATTCTGTCTTGCTTTCCATTTGTTAGACTAGAAAGACTAACAGGACCTCTTCTATTTGCAGTCTGACCCTCTATTTTTGTTAAGAAGACCTCTATTTTGTAGGACGGACACGTTCAGCCTCGTATTGGCACTATCGGCACCCAGAGCGATGCTATTTTCAATTGTGACTAGACCCTTTAAACACACACAGTGGCACTTTGTCATATCCATATTAGTGCTATTTAGTGTTCTGGCACCTGATGTGTATTGTATTAGCGCTGTCTTGTCTCCTGGCACATTCTCTACTCTATTCTAGTGCCATTTTGTAAATCAGCACTATCTGTATGAACGTCAGGAGCGCTATCAGTCTAGGGTGTCAGGTTTTCTATTAGTATTGCCATTGCAGTCTGCAGTGGCACCATTTGGTCTCTATTTTAGTGACATCTTTACAGGATGACTTTGCATTCTATACAGGGACTGATAAGTTGTTTGCAGGTCATCACCATCATTTTGTGGCCACTAACAAGTTTTTGCACAGTGTTTATCTTTAGTTTAAAACAAAGACTTCAATTTGGACTTAAAAAGAACCCTTGCATGTTATCTTAAACAACATTTCAATTTGGTACAATAAAATTGATCAACAACCAACGCACAATCTTTGTGTGCCCTAGCTTAAACAACATTTAAATTTGGTGCTCTAAAAATTAACCAAGTGTTTGCCAACAATCCACAAACATTTCGATTTTGGGCTTTAAAAAGAACCACAAAGTGCATCAATGAACTCATTAGATTAAAAAGAACAACAATCTGCATTCTTCACTCATCTAAGAAAGCAAACAAATTAAATTTGTGTGAAGTGTTTTCGTGATTATGTTTGTAGTGTGAAAAGTGTATGCTCTTCCCTTGCACCATTGGTGATCTTGGGAATCAAAAGCTTCTCACAACACTTGCATAAATCACCCCAAACATAATCCAAAGAACTAAAATGAACCTTGTTTAGCGTGATACAAGCACAAAATATATGTATGCTCTGCCCTCGCATCCTTGTATGAACTTGGGGATCAAAAGTATTTTTTGTGGTTGTGTTGCTTTTGTTAACTCTTAGAGGCCCTACCACCTTGCTTTGAAAGGTGGGAATGACCCAAGCGGCAACAAGCTAAAGCCAAGCTCTTTCAAGCCGCTATATAAAATAATGTGTTTGTGATGAAAGCCACAAGCAATAGGTGTTGTTGTGTCATACTGACAGCCAACCTCCCCCAAAACCCTCCAAGACGTAACCCTTGGAGGCTGGGAGACTCCATAATGGAAAGTAGCACTGCCGCACATATGGCCACCTGAATGAATGTACTTACTACAAACCTTTGTTTTAGCAAGCAAAAAACCTTCTATTTGTTGACGTAGAAGGGAAACCTTTGAAGCAGCCCCAATTCATGTGGTTCTTAGCCGAGGTAGCAGGGACAATCCTAAGGTTTGGTGAGGGACAAGCCTCTGTGGAAACCTAGATCTTGGTATATGTGAGAAATGTGTGCAATTGTAAGGAGGAGCCAGTGCTACCAAGATCCTAGAGCTACCCACTTTGAATAGGCACGGCTAGGGGATTCAATAAATACTGTCATATCTTCGCTTTAGGTTGTTGAAAGTGCTTGTTTAAGAAAATCACACGTCTTTTCACAAAAAAAATCTTGGTTATTGTGTGTTATTTTGCTTGAAGTGCTTTTAAGAAACTTGCCAACAGACAATAAAAATCATTTAACCAAACTTCATATCAAAACAAATCCAAAATTGACATCAAAATTCACCTTTTTCAGAGCCTTGACCAACACTGCCCTATTTCAACGCCATCTCTATCTGCTTTTGGCACAATTTCACCTATGGATTGGCGCTATTTGCAGACTGACTTGCTTGAAACTAAGACCAATTCCATTGTGATCTTTAGGACTTGCTCTACCATAATCCATAATCACTTTCCAAAAAATTATCATTATCCCACTCATTTTATCTTAATTTTCCAATCATACCTTCATTTTGACCTTAGAGAATCAAATCATTATCATTATTGGACCCCTCACCATACCATAATCTGCTCAAATTCATATCCATCAATCCTCATTAATCTTTGCATACCTTTTGGACCAAACAAACATCCTTGTTACAAGAAATCATTCCCAAATCATCTTGCTTCTTTCATCAAAAAAATATCCAAAATCTTTAAAAAACCCAAACACCCATCAAAAAACCATCAATCAACATCCATAACTTGTCATCCTTGAGCTAAGGCTAGATCTAGATTTCATTCTTTACATCATATTTTGCTTGAAAAGTCATTAGTCAACTTTCAGGTAAAAATCATCCTTCTTTGTGTAAGGTCATTAGTCTACCCCAAACAAAGAGAAACATCCATTTGTGCAACACAAAACTAGATCTTACTAAAGCTCATTAGTTGGCCATCAAATCCTTTTCAAAAACATCATCCTAATCTCTCATACCAAACATCTAGTTCATCCAAAAAATTTACCATCCAAATCAAACATCAAAATCCCTTTCGTCAAATCACCCTCAAGCAAACTTCATCTCTCATCTACCATTTTGGTCCAAAACGTTGTAAACATCAATATCACCCACTCATATCATCCCTAGATTGACACTTTTTTGGAGAATCATCTTAGAAGTGACAAATCTATCCTTTATCATGCTACAAACACCCTTTCATCTTCCATTCCACTACCACATCCTCTTTTAGATCCAACAAATCAATCTGGATTCTCTAAGGTCTCCATCCTCGTTTCATCCACCTCAAAATCAAATCCATACACTTGCATGCCCATAACTAGATCAGAACACAAGAAGAATCAAGCAATGGCAGATTTTGGACAAAACATGGGCATAAGAATGCCTAATACCAACAACAACAACCTACCAACCAACCAAACACACAATCTACCTACGGTCTTTCAAATCCTGACATATAATCCAAATGAAAATCCCTTCCATTTCTTGCAACCAACACCACCACCACCACCACCACCACCACCACAAAACCTCCCCGCCATGTCTCAAGATGATCTAGATGTCTTGAGCTTTACACAAGATGCTGATAGCATGGACTTACTTGACAAAATCGTAAGGTCAGATCCAAATAGATATCTTGATTACCTCCTCAAAATTGGTGCCCAACCATCCACCTCTAACATCAATCTTACCACATCCTCCCAACCATCTACATCAAACACCCAACCTATCGTCTCACCAACCTCAACTCCCACCGTATCTACCACCACCACAAGATCTAATGCACCACATCTACAATCCCTACAATTGTCTCCAATCCTACCACCTCCCAACCCGTCATCACATCCACTTCCACAACTACTGTAAACTCTTCCATTCCACAAATCACCTTGGGCATACAAGGGAACCTCACGCATGCAAGTGCTTCCACAAGTGTGCCTCCACTTAACCCTCAAACCATAGTATACATGTGACAGTTCTTTTTGCAACCACCTTTAAACATGACCAACCCATCCAACATCAATCTATCTCATGTCAACCCATCTAACGTCAACCCATCCAATGTCAATCCTTCTCATCTCACATATCTACCAAACCCTGTAGCATCATCAACACATCATAATCCCAACCCTCAAATACCTCCCCATATTCTCCAACAAATCCACGCTGACCAACAACACCTCACAGAAACCAACCAACACACCACCCCGCAGTACCAAAACACAATCTCCCAAAACCTCCAACATCAAACACCACCTAATCTCCAACACCTCATCCATCAACAAATGCACACACCTCAACTGCCACCAACCCCAGATCTCACAACTATTGTACAGGCCTTGATTCAAAAGGTAGATGATATGCGAACTAGGGGCAAATGCAAGCATTACTCTTTCGAGGATATTTGCCCCTATCCATTTAATTAGACATTGTACATGCCCCCTTTCCCCAAGAATTTTGAAATGCCAATATTTGACAAATACAAGGGAAAGGGAGACCCTAGGGATCATCTTAGGGAGTTTTACCTTGCTTTCTTAGAAGTCTCAAACAATGATACATACCTAATGAGACTATTTCCAAGAAGCCTCAGTGGTCAAGACGTTGAGTGGTTCTCACATCTTCCCCTGGGCATTAGGTCTTTCCTTGAGCTCACAAAAAAATTTGTGAATCATTTCTCCCATAACTTCAAGCATAAAATATCTATGATAGACCTTTGAAACACACAAAAAAAAGCGGAGAATCCTTCGCTTCCTTCTTGCAGAGGTGGAGAAGCTTAGCAAGCAAACTCCCTTGGCCAATTCCTAAAAAACAACTCGTCACCATGTTTGTGACTAATCTCAATTAGGAAATAGGGTTCCATTTACAAATCCTTTGTGCATCTACCTTTGAAGAAGTCATCGACAAAGGTACAACCATAGAATGGGCCCTCATCGCCAAGGGCTCGATCAAACTATATGACTACAAGTCTAACAACAACAACAGTAACAACAACAACAGTAACAACAACAACAACAACACCAAACTCAACATCAACGTCCCCAATACAAATAACAAAAACAACGCACAATCAAACAAAAATCCACGTTATTGGGGAAAGAACAAAAACACCTTGAATGACGGCATCACTGATGTGAAGGCCGTCCAACATGTACAGAATCAACCATCCTCCAATACAAATACTCAAAGGGCACAATTTAAACAAAACAAGCCTCGAAGACAATTCACACCTTTAGGGGAACCAATTGCGGACATCCTCGACAGGTGTCTAAAGAAAGGTTTGATCACTCTCCCACCTATTAAACCCCACCAAGAGAGTGAGCTCAAAGTGGCATGGTACAACGAGAATGATTATTGCAATTACCACCACATTGTGGGACATAAGACTGCTGATTGCATGAAGTTAAAGCATTGTGTGAAAGACCTCATTGATTAGAACAAAGTCAATCTTGAGCAAAGCACCCAACCATCCCCTAATGCTAATCTAGGAGCTTACAAGGATCCATTGCCCAATCATAACAAAGCCTCCTCATCCAATCAAACCTATAACGTCACCCCACCTACCGCATCCTATGACTATCGTAGGGCGGATAGAACCATCCTCTAACCATATCAACACAATCACCATTCAAGCTCAAACACTTGATTGCACCATCACAACTCATTGTGGCCGCGTATCCATCCGTACAGCCCCTACCACTGATCAAACCCCCGCATCCATGTCATATTCTCTATCCAATCGTCCATCGTCTACCAATCTGTACAATCTCCTAGAACATCTAGGAAAGACCCCTGCACAGATCTGCATACTTGAGCTACTTCGCACATCACCTCTCCATAAAGACATCCTTGATAAAGCACTCTTGGAGACCCAAGTTCCTGCCAATCTCAATGTGAATCAATTCCAAGCCATGGTGGGTCATATCGCCATGCCTCATCATCTCACCTTCTCAAAAAAAGATGTCCTTGCATCCGATAACTCACATAATGATACCTTACACATCGAAGTCTGTATCCACAAGCATATCATCAAGAGAGTCTTAATAGATGGTGGCTCTTTGTACTCTTAAATTACTAAACCAATTGGGATACTCGGATGTGGTTGTAAACACCAGTGAGTGCATAGCAATCAAAGGGTATGATAACGCTGAATGACTATCTGAGGGTACTATCAAGCTCCCTATTCAAGTGGGACAAAAGATAATGGAAACAAAATGTTAGGTCCTTGATCTTGATCTCCCCTACAACATTCTTCTCGGCCTCCCATGGATCCATGCCATGCAAGCGGTCCCCTCTACATTCCATCAATGTCTCAAGTTCCCTCACAATGGCACGGAAGTAACTATCTATGCCAATCCCCGCCCCTTCCAATACTACAGTTTCTTGGAAGGCCATGACCACACCTTCTGTCCCTATAACAAAGCCATCACAAAATCCAACCCCACAACATCCACTTCATACATCGACCCTGCCAACATTACAACCACTTCATCCCAAACACCTCCACCACCTGAGATCAAGATCAATCTCAGTGACATGGGATGTGGGGAGTATGACCTACATGGTACCTTTTGTGTGGGCACGTTACCCAATCCTAAAATGTTTGGTACCCCAAAGAATCAAGTGCAAACCATCACCTACCTTCGAGAGGAAACATCTCTTGGATCAAGATGTGCTTGAAGAAATATCATCCTGGCTATATAAAGATGAGGAAACCACCCAACAAACTCCCCCAATACCAACAAAGATCTATGGTAAAGGGTCAGAAATTGTCAAAAACATGGGCTATAAAGGACAAGGTGGTATTGACCTTCATGAACAAGGGATCATGGAACCAGTCCAAGTGATAAGAAATCCTTATACCCAAGGGTTAGGATATGGTAAACAACAACGTATCCTCACCACTGGTGAATGTATCTTAGCCGAAGTCGCTACGGTCTCCCCTGAAGTCGATAATGTCAACGAAGTGGGCCATCAAGATTCCTTTAGTGACTTTGCTAATTTTTCAACTCATCCATATGCACCCTATACACGGTCACCACCCTAGCCTCTTCATCCAATGACTTACCCCTTGTATACCTGAACCTCATAAATTCAGACCAATGGGGACCTCCTATCTTCGATGTAGCACCAAATGATGAGGCCATCATTGAAATGATGGGGGTTAGAGATCACTTCCCCCTAGGAGATCATAGAGTAGGATACATCATGGAACTTGATATGGCTGCCTACTTTGGGGAGACAACCCCTACTTCCAGTCTTAAAAATATAAAAAATCAAACAAGGATCTGATGGTGAAAACTATTCTGTGGCAGTGTTAGATCCCAAAAAGTAAAAATAAGAGATGTATCTCCTGGTGAAAACCTCCATGAGGCACTAGGAGATGGAAGCATGGGCCTTCCCAAGATAGACAAGGTATATCCTGATAGATCACCCGTCCTAGTAGAGCCAGCTCAAGAGATGAATCTTGGGATGGAAGAAGAGCTGAAAATCACCTTCAGGGTAGAATCTCTCAGCACACAAGAGCAGAAAAACTTCTTGGCCTTCTTCAAATGTAGAAATTGCAATTTTACATGGACTTATGTAGACGTGCCAGGGATAGATCCCACTTTGGTTGTCCATCACCTTGCAATACGGCCTGATGCAAAACCAGTAAAATAGAAGCTCAGAAAAATGAACCCTCAGGTGGCCCTCCTAGTCAAAGTAGAATTAAAGAAACTACTAGAAATTGGCTTCATTTGACCAATTAATTATCCTAAATGGGTTTCCAACCTAGTACCAGTAGCCAAACCAGATGGCCGAATCAGCTACTGCACCAACTTCTGGGACCTTAATAAAGCCTGCCCGAAGGATGACTTCCCACTACCCAACATTGACATGATAGTGGATCTTACGGTAGGACATGAGATGTTATCCCTCATGGATGGTTTCTCAGGGTATAATCAAATCAGAATCACCAAAGAGGATCAACATAAGACAGCCTTTATATGTCCATGGGGGACGTACTGCTAGGTGGTAATGTCATTTGGCCTAAAGAATGCCGGAGCTACATATCAAAGAGCCATGACTGTCATCTTCCATGATCTTTTCCACCACATCATGGAAGATTATGTGGACAACTTGCTAGGTAAATCAAAGACATGGGAGGAACATCTGGATGTATTAGCGAAGATCTTCAACCGACTGGAACAATATAATGTTCACTTGAATCCAAAGAAATGTGTCTTTGGGGTCACCTCCAGAAAACTTTTGGGATACATTGTCTCCAGAAGAGGAATCGAGGTAGATCTCACAAAAGTCAAAGCCATCATTGAAATGCCTCCTCTGAAAACCCTAAAATAGTTGAGAAGTCTGCAAGGGAAACTCTAGTCCATTCGACGATTTATTGCTCAACTTGTCGATAAATGTCAACCATTCCAACATCTACTCAGAAAGGATACAACTTTTGTATGGAATACTCAATGTCAGGCTGCCTTTGACCAGCTAAAAGATTATCTAGCTAATCCCCCTAGTCTAACTCCACTGAGGCAAGGAGAACCCCTCTTGTTATACATCTCAGCAACAGAGACAGCTATCAGAGCCTTATTAGCACAGCATGATGAACAAGGGAAGGAAAGTGCCATCTATTACATCAGTCGCACCCTGATCTCATATGAGCTAAACTATACAACAATTGAACGAGCATGTCTGGCCCTGGTCTTTACTTCACAAAAACTAAGATACTACATGCTCAATCACAAGACCAAGCTCATCGCCAAGATTGATCCACTGAAATATCTGCTAAACAGAGCTACCCTTATTGGGAGAATGGAAAAATGGGTCATGATCCTCACTGAATTTGACATCGAATATACTAAGAGAAAAGCCATCAAAGGATAGGTTATCACTGATCAGCTAGCTAAAGCACCCATTCCTATTGAATATCCTACACTGGCAGAATTCCCTGATGAGGCCATCTTGACACTGACACCGGCAATAGAAACATGGAAAATGTACTTTGATGGATCATACACATATAGAGGCTCAAGGGCAAGCATCTTGTTTGTTACTCCTCAAGGTGACACCATCCCTAAGTCCTTCAAAATCACATTCCCATGTACCAACAACATGGCAGAATATGAGGCCCTTATCACAGGTCTCCGAATGGCAATCAAATGGCGAATTAAGAAGCTGACGGTGTATGGAGACTCTCAGCTGGTCATCTGACAGGTAAACAATGAGTACAAGACCAAGGATGATAAACTCCTAATTATAAAAAGATGGTCGATGACTTCAAAGACTATTTTGATGACATCCACTTCGAGCAAATCCCAAGGGTAAATAACAAAGCTACAGATGCCATGGCCACTATCAGGTCCCTGGTCGACATGAAGAAAGATAGCAAGAAGTGTGAGTTCCTGATAGAAGAACTCTCGATTCCAGCATATGATCCCCAATCAGAGTTAGTGTGTGAAGTCATTGGTCCCCTATCCCTGTGGTATCAAGAAGCCTACCTATACCTCCATGATAATATCATCCCCCCTAACCTATCCACCTCACAACAAAAATCTTTCATCCGTCCAGCCTCCTGCTTCATCCTTGTAGGAGATACCCTATACAAAAGGAGTCTTGATGGCACGCTTTTACGATGTTTAGACTCTAGGGAAGCTGAAGTGGCCTTGCAAGAGGTACATGCGGGCATCTGTGGAGCACATTCAAGTGGACCCGCTCTTTCTAAAAAGATCCTGAGGACTAGATACTATTGGCCAACCATGGAACAAGATGCCTACTGGTTTATCAAAAAATGCCTACCGTGTCAACAGCATGGAGATCTCATTCACGCACTAGCACAGGAATTGCAACCAATCATGACGCCATGGCCTTTCTCATAGTGGGGACTCGACCTTGTAGGCAAAATACATCCCCCATCCTCCAATGGCCATAAGTTCATAATCACTTCTACCGAGTACCTCACCAAGTGGGTGGAAGCAATACCACTCACCTTCACCACCGGAACCTAGATATCCAAATTCATCCTCCATTATATTATCTGTCACTATGGTATCCCTCATTCCATCATCACTAACAATGGAAAACCATTCAAGAACCAGGAAGTTTGCACTTTGTGTGAAAAATTCCAAATCCAACACCATTTCTCAACTCCATATTACCCTCAAGGAAACAGTCAAGCCAAAGATTCAAATAAAACCATCCACTGCATTCTAAAGAAGACAGTTAATGAAGCTGGCCATGATAGGCAGCTCTGACTCAACCCCACCCTATGGGCCTATCGCACAAGCATCCGCACCCCCACAGAAGCCACTCCATTTTCCCTAGTATTTAGATCCGAAGCCATTTTACCTATTGAGGTCGAGTTCCCATCCCTAAGAGTATCCCTGCAAAACATAATCAATGATGAGGAATACCAAGTCACACAGTTGCATCAGCTAGAATTACTAGATGAGAAATGCCTGAATGCATTGAACCACCTGTAGGCATATCAAAATCACCTCAGAAGAAGCTACAAAAAGAGGATCATAAACCAAAAATTTGAAGTAGGTGACCTTGTCCTTATGGAAAATTAGAAGAACTTGTAGGAGTGTCCTAAGAAAGGAAAATTTGAGCCCAATTGGCTAGGGCCTTATGTCATCACAACCACCTATGGATCATAAGCATACCAACTGGCAACACTTGAGGGGTAGCCTCTGGATGAGCCTATGAACATCCTACATTTGAAGAAATTCTACGCATAACCCATCGAGTACCCCAATCAAAAAATAAAATAGAAAAATCAAAAAATTAAAAAATTAAAAAAATAAAGAAAAAACTTGAGTGTAATAAAGACTTCCAATGGTGAAAATCACTTCGGTGACACCTTGGATTGGTACCATGGTGAAAACCTGTTTCAGGCGCCATGTGTAGTGGCCGATTCTACCATTTAATAATTCCTCTTTCCATCACAACACTTCATATCGCACACATCCCATGGCTTGGAATTCTGAAACATCAGCTCCTATCACCCACCCCCACAATATCCCAACAAAGGCTAACCCATGGAATGAGGATCCTTGTAAGCTTCCTTCTATACAGCAGAAAATCACAAAATCCAAAAACAATACAAAATCCAAAAATCCAAAAACAACACAATTCACCGCAAATCACCCCACTCATCAATCTCGCTATAACTCGCAACCATCTACATCTATCAATCCTCATCATCACACCCATCCCAAACCATTCCCACATCATCAAGTCATGCCAGAACTACATATTTATCTCGCCTACATCTTGAAAGTACCTTGATCCCATGGACACAGGGTATGTAGGTAGTCTAGAATACGAAGGAAGTTTCCAATACTCAGGTACCTAAGATGCACCCATCCACCCCATTTGGATGGTCCCCATTCACTGAGCTAAAAGTACGCTTGAAGCATGTCCCCTAACACAAAAATCATCAATTAACAGACCAACTATAATCTCACATATAGCCTGACTGTCCTTTTGCCCACCTTTGAAAAATTATCCAACAAAATCCAACTGATTCACATCCTAGGATATATCGTTCCTACAATGGACAAGAATTTGTCATCCTATCAACATGTATCTTGGCAAGAATACACAAAGGCTATTTGTATCTTTTTCTTGGTCTTTTTGATTATTGATTTTTATCTTTTGTCTCACTCTAGGTCATCTCCAAAGCTACCTTGATCTCATTATATCATGGTAAGTGGCGAACAACACCTAGAGTAGACATGGTCATTGTTTATGTATGCTGTGCTTGTGGGTTGGTTTCATTACTCCAAGAATAGTATTCATATCTTGAAGCCTGGGTCAGTTCTAGCATAATGTGTCTCATTTGCATATACAAGCATCAAAACCTTATATGTACTATTCATACTCATCACTATGAGTCCCCTTCCTAGGCTAGGCAAGGTTATATTACCTTGGGCACACATGAAATCAACCTATTGTTTGCGGGTCTAGTCCATGCAATTGTGGGATATATATCATCACCTGGGTCATTTCATACCTTTGTGAATTGTATCCTACATTACTATAATAAACCAAGAAATACTCTCAATTAATGTTATGCAACTACTACTACTAGCTCAAATCATCCTACTACTCATTTATTCAACTATACCATCTGGGCCTAGATTTTGTAATCATCTAGCCTTTTCCCCCCCACCTTCCCAAATCCCCTCACTAATCCCACTCCTCCAACTTACTCTCAATAAACACATCCTGAACCAAACCAAATCCCCCCTCAATGACGTGGTGTCTTATGACCTAACAATTCCCTCACACACCCCCCCTCCCCCAATCTAGTCGCTCCCAATCCTATCCATACTCAATCCATTCACCCTTACAACCACCCCCCCTATTCCCCTGCTGCACAGCCTCACCACCCAGGGTCCAACAAAGAACATCATGTGTATCAAGACTTAATCATCTCACCTATCACCTAGTCTGCATCTCACCTACCAACTAGTTTGCATCTCACCTATCACCTAGTTTGCATCTCACAAATCATTTAATTTCAATATTTCATTTAACGTGCATTTTTAGAATCATTTAAGTTGCATTTCATTAAGTGCATTTTAGAATCCTTTAGTTGTATTTCATTAAGTGCATTTAGAATCATGTAGTTACACATCATAATCAATTAGTGGCATCTTATATCATTTAATTTGCATAATCACTAGGTTCATTTTATAATCCTTTTGTTGCATCTTACATATCATTTAGTTTCCATATATAATTTAACTTACATTTCATTAGGTTCATTTTAGAATCTTTTAGTTTCATATCATCTCATTAGGTTCATTTTAGAATCTTTTAGTTGCATATCATTTCATTAGGTTCATTTTAGAATCCTTTAGTTTGCATATCATCTCATTTAAATTGCATAATCATTTAGGTTAATTTTCATTTAAGTGCATTTTAAAAAAAAATCATTTAGTGAACTTTTATAATCATTACATTCCATTCCATAATCATTACATTCCATTCCATAATAATTACATTCCATCCACATATCATTGCATAATCATTTAGTTACATTTAATTACATTGCATAATCATAATCAATAAACATTCAGCTGCATATCCATATTTCCATACATAACATGTGTTTATTAAGATAAAGATACACTTCCATTACGTTTTGCATCTATAATAAATAGTCCATAGATCACAAACATGCATATATCAAAATAAGTAAACCATCATCACATCCATAACATCAACATAGTACATTACATAAACACAACACATCCATAGCATATAATCCATAAAGCATACTGCATCCATCAAGATAAGCATCATCATAATCATATAAGAGCATCATCATAATAAATAAAAGAGTAGGCTATCAAAAAAGCATCATCTCATATATCATTATCGCCAAAAAATGCATTGCTCATATATACACATCAAAAATATATATATATAATGTCTTGATACAATGCCTCCAAGGGCCAAAATGATACAACTATCACATAGATGACCCTCTCTCTGATGCAGTGGGGGATCTTGATCCTGGTGGTGGCTATGGTCCTGCTTGTGGCTATGGCGGCAGCGACGGCTACAGCTGTACCTATACCTATGGAACCTATTGGGGCACATGAGATGGGGGACCCATCACCTGCTGAACTGACTGAACTGATCTAGATCTGTGTGATCTAGATGCCCAGGATCCACTGACCTGACTATAGCTCGGTGCATGCTGCTCTGCAAGTACTGCCACGTGATATAGGGCCCGATAATAGTCTATCCATCCTCTGGCCTCCAACAACTATCCCTGTGCCTGAGATAACTGTCCCTATAGCTGATACGACTGTGTCTGTGCTTGGGACAACTGTGTCTACATCAATGTCAAAACTAGGGCCATACCAGCACCTAAAGCCTATAAACTACCCACCATAGCCTCTGCCTACTGTGCCCTGGCAAGTGCCGCATCCCACTCTCTAGTCAAAACCACTATATCACCATGAGCTTGGGCTAACTGTGACCACAATGCTACCACCTGCCATCTATGCCATCCAATAAGGCCACTGTCCCCTGCAACTGAACCATCTCTACCTCATGGCTCTCCAAAGCCTCCTGCAGGCTAGCTACCTGTGCCCCTAGGGTCTCCACCTCCTCCTCCTCACTCTGAGGTCACTGACAGGATGTCAACTCTCGAACCTCTACCTCTCCACCTACCCCTAAGGGGCATGCCTCTACCTGCTGCCCTGCTACAATAGCCTGTTGCTACTACAAAACCTGTGGGGGGAGCATGGTACCCCTGTCCACCCTCAACTATCCCCCACAACGTCAAGGTCCTCCCTACCATCATACCATCCCAATTTGAACCTACTCAACAGGCACTTGCTATACATGTGCCTGTTGTCTCACCTACTACTGGGGCACCTGTCCAGCTGCCACTGTTGCCAGCACATCCATCAGCTGCCCATCCCTCCCAATCACCCTCTCCTCTCCATCCCCTCCAACCTCCACAATGTAGTCTGTAATGATCTCCTCACCCTCCTCCAGGAAATCATCTCCATCAAAATCATCATCCTCATCATCCTCTGAATCCTCATCCCCTGATCCTGCCGTCTCCTCCATAGGGACTACCTCCTCAGCTGGATTAGTGAACCAAGTCGGTCGCCACATCTGCCACCATATCTCATATGCAGGAGTAGTACCTACATCCTTGACAATACTTTACCAATCCCACTGCAATAACTACAAATCCACAAAGTCGTCTAGAGTAACTTGGGCTTGTATGGCTACCGGCCAATAACAGACATCCCGACGGGTCCATGTAAAGATGGCCATCTACTGTGGAGTATCTTGCTACAACCCAAACTGTCACATAACCCATGATGGTAGATACATGTCGATCATGTGGTCTCCACGACCCATCAAATAGCGCCACTGAAAAGTAAAAGGCAGGTGAACATCATCATCTGGCCATGGCTCCACTCTGAGTCGACAGGTCACCTGAATAACATCATCCAGCACCCGCCTCCAATACCAAACCTAACCAGTGTATGTGTACTCTACATTCTAATAAAAGAACACAAAGGCCTCAAATGGATGGTGATAGTACCCAAATCATAGGCAAGTGACTACGATATGCTCCCAAATCCCACATGCAGTAGAGTAACCCCGGTTGATAACACTAAATCATAAAGATAGACAACTATATGCATCTCATGATATAGCTGCCCCAACATCGCTAGTCCCCAAGCATACACGGTCTCATACTAGACCATCCCCTTGATCACCTCTCCCCATCCAACTAGAAATCCCGTGCCCCTCCTATCGGGCATCACCACACCACCAATCAATGCGCATAGGAATAAAGTAAAGGGATCTCCACCCGCCACCAGAGTTCCCTCATAACTCATCTCCCTCCTATCTACCAATAAAACAATGTGATCAGTGCCAAATACTCTGATCAAGGCCCGTCGTCCCCTCCTCGTGTTGTATGTCACCTGACAGCCACGAATAGGTAGCTTGAGGATGCGATAAACATCCTCAAGAGTGATAGTAATCTCCCCAGTAGTTAGCAAAAAAGTGCAAGTCTCTGACCGATACCGCTCTACAACCATGGTCATCAGAACTCTATGAGCTCACAGCACTGGCATCGACGCAACCATCAAGAGCCCTAACCTCACCAGTCAGGCCTAGGTGGCATCATCAAACTAATCAAATAGTGCCATCACAGATGGCATGCGTCGCTCCCATGAGTACACTATAAATGAACTCGGATCCTGCATCCACAACTTTCTGGTCATAAATCTACCTATCTTCTTCCAAACCCCTCCTTTTCTTCTAATGTTGAAAGCCAAAAACACTTTGGCGCCACAATATATCATCTTTCATGTCAATTTTACATATGGGGCTACCAAACTTCCCCATGGCACTAATTCAGATTATAGTGCCACTGTACAAAACACTTTGCGCCATTTTCAAACATGGCGCCACTGCGCAAACTACTTTGCACCATTTTCACAAATGGTGCCACTCTGCCACTTGGCGCTAATCTAAAGAATAGCGCTAGTTATCCCAAAAGTGTACATATCAAATATGGCACTAATCCTCTACATGGAGCTAAACATAAGTATAGTGCCACTACCTAAACTAGCGCTAGTCTAGAACATAGCACTACCCTAACAGCCATTCGGCACTAAAACGCCAAAACCCTACCTCTTTCACACATGACACTACTACAAAAGATAGAGCCAAAATGATAAAAATATGGCAACAATCTGCCTCTATTCTACCCTAGCGAATAGTGCCAATCCAGAGGATTGCGCTAATCCACTTACTTTTTGCGCTGTGTGACCTTGCGATAGCACCACATTCCCCAAACCTAATTCCCGAACCCAAAAAATGTGACAAAATTTAAAAATCACAACTCAAGGGTTAGGCCCTACCTGGGGTCTAGCCTTCGGTGCCCAGCCAAACGATCAGGAACGCTCAGAAATGTGCTGAAGTCGCGAGAATTGGGGGTTACACTCTGCCATCTCTCCTTCACTCCTTCTCAAGAGTTCAATGTGTGCAAATGTGGCACTCTTAGGGCCCACTTGTCTTAATATAGCATGCCATGTCATCCTTCCGCCCACTCTTTTTCCCCTCAAGGGTACAGATCCCAACCTTTTTCCTCCATTTTTCTTCCTGTCATCTTCTTTTCCCATCCTCTATCCAAACTTCTCTCCCGTCACGTCCTTTCGAGAGCTCACCAGAAAATTTTTTATTTTTCGGCGACCTCTCGAGGGGGCATCCCTCACCCATCTTATTCTTTCTCGGCAGCTGGGGCATATTTTTTCTTTGACCTGATGTCATTTTCCTCCTAGGTTCTGACACCACGTCAAAGAGGGACAAATGTAGACACCTAGAAATGTCCTTTATCACCAAACCGACTCCCGACATTCCTAAACATACCAAATTCCCTTCTAATCAATTAATTAAATTTTTATTTAATTAATTATCCCTTTATTACCCAATTTTTCTTCATTTTATCCCCAACAATTGAATTAATTCCATTAATTCAACAGTCTAAACTTTAGCCAATTGATTTAATAAATATGCAATATTTATTTTGTTAATTTCTCCCTCCTCACTAAACCCAATTAATTAGCTAAATCATGTTTAACTAATTAATTCAACCTATTAATTGACCTATCCCTACCCTAGGTAATTAAATAGCTATTATTTAATTGCCTACCCTAGCCTACCTCATCCTAGCCTTAGGATTAATTAAATACAACCTTATTTAATTAATCTTAAACCTCCCATTAAGATGGTCAAATCTAGCTTAACACCCTTCCCCACATCCTCTAAATAAAAAATTGGAATATGTCCACATAAGTCAATTTTTTATTTAAATAAGTCCCACATCACATTTAAATCTCTTACAACCCCTTACCTATGCCATGCCTCACTTATCACCACTTATCCCCAAATGAATTTTTAATTCATTTACCCTTCCCCATGTGAATTTTTAATTCACATATATTCCATCTCACCCATACTCATTTAATTCACCCTTTTCCCAAAATGAATAAAAGATTCATATTTAGTCCTAGCCCTCCATTTCTCCAAGATGAAATATGGGCCCTCCACCATTGATCTCCCAAATCAATCTCAACCCTTGGATCAAAACCTCTCCCAAAATGCCTATAAATATAACATCCTCCAACCCATTTTGGGATCCAATCTTCAAGTAATGTTATCATGCCAAAATATCCATTGAGCTAGTCTTTGTGAGTTGCATTTTGAATAGAAGCATTTCACATTTGTATTTATGGGTATATCTTGTCTATGAGCTCTTGGGTGCAAAGCTTCTTTCCCTTTGATGAGATTGGGTCTTCTTATCTAGGTATAACTTCTTGTTTGCATGCATTTAGTTTATGTTTTACCTTTGATTTGATTTTCCTAATCACAGAAGGTATGATCCTGCTCAAGGGATGTTAAAAAGGTATTATCAATAATTTGTTTATCATCACAACATAACTTGTTATAATTGCAACTCTCTTGGACACAAAGCACATAGTTGCAGAAAATCATCACCTGATTTGATAGGATGGAAATGGAAAAAGGCTGAAAAAGTTTGGAGGAAGAAAGAACCTATAAAAGTTTGGAGGCAGAAATAAGGTCAAGAGAAGAAAAATTGTAAACTTGTGCATCTTCCACAAGTTATATCATTAGTGGCATAACATATTGCATGAAGTTAGGGGGATTTGTTCATGATCTATCAATTTTCTACAAATAAATTTTAGGAGGAGATCATTTGATGTTTGTCAATATGGTGATTTTGTTTTTATTATCATGCTTTTGGATTCTTGCCTGATAATGTTTGAAATGAAGTTCATAATGGTGTTGATAACTATATTGCTCTTCAGTGTATGTCAGTGATGTAGTTAAGGAACAAGAGGATGGTCTTCATTCTTTATCATGTCAAGATGTGTGTGCAGAAGTAAATTGGTTGCAGATTGTTGCAAGTCTTGGCAAGGTTATCACTTGAGTGGTTATCTTGAGTTGTTAATTGTGTGATGAGTAGTTTTCATGTTGGTGTTTATGGATGTTGATGTGTTTATGACATCTTTGCATAGATTTCAAGTTCATATGTGTCATATCAAAGGAGTTGGTAGTTGTTTGCAGAGATATGTCAGGTTTTCATCTTCATATTGGTATTATGTCAAGAAGTGAGATTGACATACATGTTTCATTCTATTAGGATAGTACTCTTTTGTGTAGACTTTATGGTGTAACATATCTCATTTTATGTATGCAGAATATGGTACAGTCTATGGACAGTTTATCATAGTGGTTTGATGCTTTTTTTGTTGTGCCTCATATAATGTTGCTCTCGGGTTTTGTGCTTTAGGATGTATGTCTTTAGATATGTGTTGCCCTCAAGTTAAAGAGTTTCTTTCAAGGGGAGATATTAGCCTTTGTCATCAGATGTCAAAAAGGGGGAGAGAGAAAAAAATTGCATCATGAAGTTTTTCCATCAATGACAAAGGGGGAGATTGATGGAGATTGATTGTCATTGATGTCAAAAAGTTGTTAAGTTAATGATGCAGGTACATCATAGTGAAAGTTAGATCATACATGAAGTTGATGTTTGTCTTCATTTGGCAGGATGTTTTAGGAGTTCATCATGATATTCATGGTTAAAGTGAATTTATGGTGATGACAATGTGACATGTGATGTCAATGGTCGGGTAATGTCATTAGTTCATATGAAGGATGTGAAGAAGGTTTGATTTCTCATTTCAGGAGTTGTTTGTATTTGTCATCTCTCTAGTTTAATAATGTTGGATTTGGTAAGATATGATCATGTTGGCAAGTTGTATTCATGCTTGTTTCAAGATGGTCTCATAATGGTGTTTTGGTGGTGTGAGTTTATCTTAATATTTCAAGACTTTGTTCATATTCACAAGTTAAGATCTTTCAAGAAGAATGTGTTTTTTTTCCATGAAGAAGATCATATAGAGTCTACTTGCTTAGAGTGCAGAACAAGATTGATCAGAGGTTTTGTTGTGTGTATTATCTTATATATGGTTACTTTCAAGAGTATGATCACCCTCAAGAGCATTAGGTTCTATTAGGAGTTTAACGTGGTTAGTTATTTTAGATGGTGTTCATTCAGGGGATTAATCTTCAGTTCTGATCTTCTTATTATTTTCACAATAAAATCTTGGTAACACAACAATCTCATGGTGACAGATTTTTAGTAACACTTCATAAAGTAAGGGATTAATATGTTTCATCTTGAGGGGGATGAGATCCTAAATAATGTGCTTTGAAAACCTTACTTAACCATTTTAAAAGTATTGCACTTTTCTTTTATTTCTTTGTTGACTTGTTATCACAAGTCATCGTCACTTAAGTGACCGATTAGAAGGGTTTTATAAGCATGAACACCAAGAAAAAGGAAATTCAAAGATTACATTTGAAGATAAGTTTTTATAATATTATTATTAGTCTTTTTAAAAGGAGATATTTTAGGAGATTTTGTGGCAGATTTAGTTGAGCTTTTTAAGGAGATTTTCTTATAAAGATTTTCTCTATTTTTAAAAAGACAAGTGGGCCTCTCTATCTCTCACTTGCAAGGAGTAAAAAGATAAAAAGAAAGATATTTTTGGGAAGGAATTTGAAGTTGTTTTTTGAAGTTTTTATATGATGGATTTTATTCATGTTTTTTAAGCTATTTTTTAGCCTTCCATAAAGGCAGCTTTTTAAGGGATTTGGAAACATATATTTTTTAATGGAGATTTAATTCCATTTGAGAAAGGATTTTTTATATTTTTATATGTGGGATTCAGAGAGGAGAAGAATGTGAATGGATTTTATTTGAAAATGTTTTATGCAGGGAAGATAAATTGGATTGAAGATTTTTGAGATGAAAGTTTTTTGAAAGGGAATATGAACAGATTGAAGGCTCCAAAAATATGAAAGTCATTTGTGTGAAGATTTGTTTGAGAGATGATTTTATTTTTCCAAATTCTTCATGAATGGAAATGGGCATACATAGAAGTAAAATGATTTAATGATGAAGATGAATATGTAGAGAGGGATTGGTCTTGAAAAGATTGATTTTCTTTTTCTTGTAGGATAAAAATATTTATGTAGAAGAAGAATATGAATGGTCATTTCATATATATTGGTTTTGCAGGTGCATTGTATGAGTGTGATGTTTTGTGAATCAAAATGCAATGGTGAAGACATTTTCTGTCAAGATATTATTGAAGAGAAAATACAGATAAAACATTATGTTTTGTATGTGATGAGTAAAACACAAGTTGATGATATTATGTAATGAACTTATAGATTGAATCATGCCGAGTATGAAGACACAAGTAATTTGATTGTGCAGAGATCATGAGATTGATATTCAGATTAGGTTGAGTGTGACTGAAAAGAGATATGCAAATTCAAAGAAGACAAGTTATGTAATGGTGCAAATCAGATTGAGTTGCAATCATTTCTTACACACCTTGTGGTATGTTTTGATGGTGGTTGAATTTGCCAGTCAGGTTTTATGTACCAAGGAGGCTTATATGGTCAGTGAGACCTCTTTATGTGCCAGTGAGGTATTTTGTAAAGCTAGTGAAGCTTCCTTGGTCAGTGAGACCTATTTGTAACCAATGAGGTTTTTAATAAGCCAATGAGGCAACTTTGAGAGGTTTTTCTACCCTAGGAGGGTTTTCCTCTCGTACAATATTTTGTGTCTTGGTCTCATATCTTGTGTTAATTCATACCTTTGCATATGTTTTTATCATATTATTGATGTCTTCCTTTCTTTATGTCTTGTAAGTTAAAAGGTATAAAAAGATTTTGAAAATTATACAACACTGATTCACCCCCCCTCTTAGTGTTGTCCTGGACTCCAACAAGGGTGTCACTACTTTTGAATCTTGGAGGGATTAGAAACCATCAATTAAGCACTTTCAAGTATTTGGTTCTCCTACATGGGCCCACATTCCTATAGAGAAACGTAAGGCCTTGGATCCACAAAGACGGCCTTGCATATTTGTAGGCTATTTTGATGGTTTTAAGGGTTATCATTTGCCCCACCCTACTACACATGAGTTGTTCATTGAGAGGAGTGTTTAGTTTGAGGAGGGCTTTTTGATCTCAACTCCTATCACTTCTCCACCTCCTTCTACTTTGACATTGGAGTCACTTGGGCTACATGAAAGATATTCTGATGAGTCAGATTCACTTGAGAAGATTCTTGATGATGATGAGTCTTATACCTCTACTTCCAATGCTGATAATGATTTAGAGGATTCACCTCCTTCCTCTCCTATTCATCATTTAGAGGGTGATGATTCTCCTCTAGATTCTCTAACTTTTGGTCCACTTTGGGCTAGATAGACCTTGCAGTCTATAGCCGATTGGGTTGGGGATCCATCAAACACCAGGTGGACTCATTCACAATTCTAGGATGCTCCATATATCTTCATTGCTACTACGTCTAATCCACAATCCTTTCGAGAGGCTTCTAGTATTTCTAAGTGGGATACAACTATGCAAGAGGAGTATAGTTCCTTGATGAGGAACCACACTTGGGATCTTGTCCCTCTTCCTAGGGGAAGAAAACTTGTTCGATGTAAGGGGATATATCAAACAAAGTTTGAAGTATATAGGTTGGTTGATAAGCATAAGGCTCACCTAGTGGCCAAAGGATTCTCCCAAGTTCCTAGGATTTACTACTATGAGACTTTTGTGCTAGTTGCCAGAATAAATTCCATTTGACTTGTTCTTGCCATTGATGTAGCCAATCATTGGGAAGTACACCAAATGGATGTGAAGAGTGCTTTTCTTCATAGTGACCTTTAGGAGGAGATCCACATGGATAAGCCATAGAGTTTCATTTAGGATTCTTCACTTTTGTGCCCTTTTAAAAGTCTCTCTATGGCCTCAAACAGGCTACTCGGGCTTGTAAAATGATTCACTCCTATTTCTAGTCCTGTATGTTGATGGCTTTTTGATCATAGGGAGTTCTTCATTTGTCATTAGGTAGTCAAAACTGCCCTCCACGATAGGTTTTTGATGACTAAATGGAGCTTGTTGCATTACTTTCTCAAGATTGAGATCTTCCAGTCTTCTTCCAGGATCACACTCACATAGTCCAAGTATTCTCTAGATTTTCTCTCGAGGTTTCATATGGTTGACTGTAAGCCTACTCTAACTCTTTTCCTTTCTAGAGTCAAACTTGAGGTTTAGTGTTCTCTACCATTTGTTGATGGCACTTTGTATCGATAACTTGTTGGGAGTCTCATTTATCTAACTCATATGAGACCTGACATTTCATATATTATAGGCATGGTTTCTTCATTCATGTAGGATCCCCATGAGCTACACTAGAAAGCAGCCAAGTAGATACTTCACTACATTCAGGGTACACAATTTTTTCATTCACTACACTGCGAGCATTGATCTTGACTTGGTGGGCTACATAGATTTAGATTGGTCAAGTGATTTTTAGGATTGCAAGTCTACTTCAGGTTACAGTTTCTTACCTTGGCTCATGTCCTATTTTTTGGTTGAGAAAGAAGTAGTTTGCTATTGTTCTATCTTCTACTGAGGTCAAGTATCAAGGGGTTGTGAATGATGTGACTGAGGCAATCTAAATTTAGAATCTTCTCACTGAGTTTGATATCCAGATTAGATGACCATCAATCATATTTTTTGACAACTAGAGTGCCATTCAGACCTCACAGAATCTGACCCATCATTAATAGACCAAACACATTCAGGTTCACATGCACTACATTCAGGAGCTCATCCATGGCTAGGTCATCAACATTTTCTACAATCGAAATTTCAAGTAGGTTGTCAATATCTTCACCAAACCCTTTACAGAAAGAAAGTATCTTCATCTACAAGCTTTTCTAGGGGCAAGAGGCTTCATCTTTTGGGGGGCTTCTTAGTCCTCTCACTCAGAGTCCTAACTCTCTACTCTGGGGGGTCTCTTCTCTCTCTTTTTGGGGGGCTATTCTCTTTTTTATAGGGGGGCTTCTTCTCATTGGGGGAATTTTTCTGTACATGGGTACCTCATTAGGATTCATTTGCAGAGATCCATCTTTTCACCCACCTGAGCTACACTTAAGGAGGTGTTAGTGTAGGTTTTTATTTTCCTAGTTGGTGATTTAATTTCATATTCCTAGGTTTTTCCTACACATATAATTAATCTTTCTTAGGGTTAATTAAGTGAGTATTAGTGTGAGTGGGTGCAAGGTGTCGGCATCTTCCATGGGAGTTACACTTGCCTATTTTATGCTATTATTTTGGACTCTTCTCATTGGTCGTATTTGCCACCTCTCCCCTCTCTCATATTCTATATATACTCACCTCCTAGCTAGTCTTGGGTACATTGTATTATGCTGATTTTACTTTTCCATCCTCTTAATGTTATTTTTCTTTATGATTATTTGCATTTCTCTTGGAGACTAACTCTATGTTTTTATTTTGATTTCATATCATTTACTTCATAGTTTATTAATCTATTTGTTGAACTAGTTTTTTGGGTTCTCATCTTTGTAGATTCTAACATGAGGGAGGGGAAACAAAATAGACTAACTAGTATGAGCAAGGAAAAACATGAAAATGAGAATATGTACTAGAATAACACATACAACTACTAACATGCAGGCACAAGGAAATGGAGATATGGCTGTAACAAAATTAAGATCATTTGCAATTCAAACCCTGCAAAAGAGATCCATGGCACATGGCCATGGATGAACTACCATAAGTCACTTTTCTCTATCAAAGATGAGTTTGAAAAATGAGCTGAGGATCATTAAATTGAAACTGCATCCTTCACTGAGTTACAATCATTGTTGTTTCATCCAAACATGTACATGCAAACTGTAATATTAAGATCATCATGTTGGAAAAAGAGGTGATTGTCATAAAGACAGGAACATCACAAATAGTAGGAGCTACCATCATGTTGACCGACATGGAAATATTCACTTTCAAGCTTCATGGTAGCATGATGGATATATAGACCCACATCCTCTTAAACACCAAGCTGAATTGGATACAATTCAAATGTAACCTCAAGCTAGGCTATGTCATCGGATTATTCAAGTTTTTGCAACCCAAATACACCATAAATGTTGATGTATTCTTCCATGATTGAATCAAAGAATTGATTCAAATCCTTTTCTACATTATCAAGATATGAATCAAAAATTTGTGTCATTTCAAGTGAAGACTCATCATCTCCAAATTGCCTCTTTGTTGCATATCTTTTATTGTAACCTACTATAAAATACTATTGTTAGTAAATTGATCTATGATCTGGTCTTCCTCTTCACCCTTGTGTAAAGAAGCATCTTGATTCTCTTGAGAACACACAAACCCTACATCAAAATGCTCAACCAGTGAGCTAAAAAATGTCTTCTCAATGTAATCTATATCAGCATATGACATTTTCTCCAAACCAAGTTCTAAAATTTCACCAAGGTTTAAAACTCCTTGGCCTAGAAAAATAGTATAATCATGCACACCTTCACATTCTTCATTCTCATTGGTAACAAGGAAGTATGAGAATCATCCTCAAATTTAATAAAGCAAGGAAACACATCAATTAAGTAACAAAGTTGTTGTAATTCATCTCCCTTACTTGCATCCACAAATACAACACCATTGTCCATGGCAAGGCCCCCAAAGTGAACACCAATGTCTACACCAATACTTGTCTTAGATTAGTAATTACTAAGTGCATGTATATCATTGCTATCTTTGACCTCTGGTTGGGAGTTAATTGAAAAAGAATCATCATCACCATTCCCAAGGGATGATACATCAAATTAAAAATAGGTGGACACACTATCTTCACTTTGTACACAATTGTCATATGATGCCACATAACACAACTTGACCCTTTTGACTACACACTCAACCTGATCCTGTGTTGCATCAATACCATCATCTATATGATTTGACCCACTATTTTCAGCAATAAGAGCTACAAGCATTTCCCCTTTAGCATTAGGAGGTGGGACAACAATGTCAAGTGCTGACTAGGTAGCACTAGCCCACTCAAAAGACACCTTTATACTTCTTGTTTTATAGTCCAATGAAAGTTGTCTTGCACTAGGATAGAAGGTATCACAATACAAGCCTATGCATATACTTTCATTAGGTTATAATTTATCTAGAAGGTCATTGATTACAGCAGCAAAGCTATAATGAAAGTCTAAAACTTATTCACCATCCTGCTTCCTAAGGCTTTCCAAATGTTGGGCATGGGAGTTAGGGTCATAGACATGTGCATCTAACTCATTGAAATCAGAAATAAAATCATCTTGTTCATCATTAAACATTGTTGTTGTAACCTCTTGTGCACTTACAAATGTAGAGTGACTATGAGGCTACTTGGTGCCTAAGTCAAGCATGTTTATGTGACTCACCAAGTCAATAAGATCTTATTCAAATGGTTTAGGGGAATGTACAACTGGTGTATCATTTTGGATTTCAAATACATAATCATTTGTGCACTTGGATGAGGTATCATTATAATAATCATGATCATATTCATGAGAATAACATGTTGAGCCTCTAATCTAGTATGAGTTAAGTGAATGCTTAGATTTTGACTCTTCTTTAAACCAATGATCCATGATTATAAAACTACATCATCCTGAAATAGGACTATATACTCTTCCCAAAATATCTCATTGCATAAAACTCTTGTTTTAGGAGAAGAAAGAAGAAGCAATTATGTACCTTGATCTGCTACTACAACAATGTGGAGTAGGATTTGTTGCACCACTAGTAGGCATGCATCATCAATGAAAACTTTGAATCATAAAAATAGAGTTGCCATGCCATAGAATGAGAAAATCCTTGCAGTAGATAGAACAACCAAGGTTAAAATATTTCTAGGTCCAATCACCAATAGAATCTTCAAATTCTTTAGAACCCATAATTAGTCCTTGGAAATTACACCAGTTTTGTTGGTGCTAAAACATGCAAGTCCACAAATTCTAAAGACTTAAGACCAGAACCTAAGGCAAGGGATATGGCATGCTTTGGAAATGAGTAAAGCTTATAATTAGATAGTAGCATGAATGGACCGATTATTGTTAGTGGGTAAACTCACCTTCATATTTTGACTCTACAAATCCAAGCGAGGTGTTCCCTAAGGTCTCAACAATAGAAAAACAACTTAAGCACTAGGTTCTTAAGTAGATATACCCAATGTGCTATGAACCCCTATAATTGTCACTAGGCTCATGTCACCACTAACTACATATAGACCTCTTATACCTCTGATAAACAAATAAAATCCCACTTTTACCCTGCACCCAAAGATGGAAGCTATACTATACTCCCCAGTAGATGAATCCAATTTACATTGCATACACATAGGTAAGAGGAAAGAGACACACCAACATGATTCACTAATGATATTCAATTTAAATTTTGCATAAGATATGACTAAGTTTAGAATACAAAATCATGCAAACATGGTGGAACCAAAACCTACTCCTACAACTAACCAAAGAGAGGCTAATAATTTTAATGGATGTTATCCCCTCACCAATTAGACCAATGCCTACTCCATTGGGCAACAGAGTCATAGATTGCAAGAGGGAAAGAAATGCATCTGTAGAACATAAATGGAATCTTACGTGCATCATCATACATTTCATATATTTCATCTCATGTAATGTACATTCTTAGTAATCAAGACAAAACTATAAAAACCCACATGGAATAGAAAGAAAGAGCATTACAAAGGCTTTGTAATGAATTAAAGTATTGTCACTTACTTCTCTAACCTCTATTACATACCAACAAATATGGAAAGAGAGGATAATAAACTAGATTCAAACACCCTCCTAAATAATTACAATCTACTATGGAGACATACCACCACATGCATCTATCATTGAATAACCGTCCTATGCTTTTCCAAATGTATTTCATCCCCTTACAAACTAGACTGCATCATTCGATGCCCTAGAACATTATTGAGACACTTGTAGTCAAGAAATTGGTTCAATGACCAACCCCCTTTACATCTTAAAAACATGTATATTTAGCATAACATTCAGTCTTGTTCTTGTGGGATTACAAGAATGGTCAACAAATTTTTAGGTCACGCATGCCTATTGCATCATATTCACATGGTCATGAACTTTAAACCATATGCCTTTGTACACAAACCATGTCTTTGAGGGGCCCACTAGTACTTGGATGAGTATTGGAGTCCTCATCCTCTTAGTCAACTCCATCCAAGGCCATTAGTGGCATCCTGGGTCATGTAGGGAGGTAGGTAGATTCATTTATTCAAATGGTGGACTTTCATGATATTGCATGCCCAAATGGGAAGAAGGTAAAAGACAATTTGAAACTCTATAGGGTAGGTGGGCAAAAAAAGTCTGAACCATTGAATTTTTACTATATTTGTAGGAGTTCAAGGAAAAGGCATGCTAGTAAGAAGGTATGATAAACTCCAAAATCCAAAAATTTGAAAGAAGGGGGGAAATGGACCAAGTTGGAAATGAGATATGGGGAGATGTAAGGGAAGACATGCCATGAAGAAAAAAATACAAAAAAGTATGAAGGTGGATGAAAGTGTGAACCCTCAAAATTTTAGTGTATTTGTAGGAGTTCTAGGAAATGACATGTCGGTATGAAGGTATGAGAAACTCTAAAATCTTGGAATTTGAAGAAAGGGGTAAAATGGGCCAAGGTGGAAATAAGAGATAGGGAGTTGAAAGGGAAGGCATTCCATGAAGGAAAACCTCCAAAGATGTATGAAGGAAAACAAAAGTCCAAACCCCTAAAATTTTAGTGTATTTATAGGAGTTCAAGGAAATGGCATGCCGGTATGAAGGTATGAGAATATCTAAAATCCTCAAATTGAACCAAGCCCTAGAAATTTAAGTGAAGACCCCCCACACTTAGAAATTTTGGAGTTTTGACATGGAAACACATGATGAAGACATGGAAGAAGTAAAAACCACCTCAACAAAAAATTTGACCAAGGTATAACCCATTGGAGATCTCTTAGATCGGTTATCAATGATGGGTAAAGAAAACTTTAAGACAACAACGAGGCACAAAACAAATGATTTTTTGTAAATTTTAGGTATGTGCCAACATACCTCTTTCCCTTCATCACTTCCCTTAGTTCTAGGGTTAGGGTTCCTCTAGTGGTCCTGCTCTAATACATATATCTAGTTTTGCATAGCTTTCAACATCTCATACATTTCCATTCAACCTTCAACATTGATAATACCTTTCCCTATCTTTGGTAGCATATTTATGAGAAATATGAAAGGAAGCAAGGTATAGGGAACACACTTCCTACACCAATATAATGAGGGGAATGGAGTACAAATTCATTTAAATCCTTACAATTGCAGCAACAGTAAACAAATAACATAAAGATTACAGCAGTAACACAACACAAAAGGAAGGTGAAACAAGATATACTGTGGGGAAAACCTTTTCAGGTAAAAAACCCCACACTCTAAACTCACACAATGTATTATCAAAACAGCAATAGTTTACAATACACTTGCAATGTAAGTCTTCCAAGAGTCTACGAATGTCAATTCTGGAGTTAATCTGGCAACATAACAGTACCTGTAAAAACACTATGCAACAACTCCAAACTATGCATTTTATAGAGATTACAAGGCATATCTTGAGAACATCTTGGGATAGGCGTCCACCTTGGCCACATGGCCATTTTCACCATCAAAGGACACTTTTCCTTGCTGCCCATACATCCCTTACATTTGTCATACATGGCAGATTTGACTTTCCCAATGTAGAGTGCTCCAAGCTAAAAATAGACTATGACAGATGCTCTTATGCATCTTACAACTATCATAAAATCTGCCCACAATAACAATCTTAAATGTTGTAAGAGAATCCTTCATACGATGCTAAATATAGCATATTCCACTTACAACATGTCATAGTCCAACTTGGGCACCCAAATATGCCTTTCTCTCATGCAAAGATGCCAACCGACACTTGTCATCACTTGTCATAGGAATCTCCAAACTTGGCCCTTATGCGTCATAGATTCTGTCATATGGAATATTGCCTTCCACATACCAATGATGTCAACACATGGAAAATTAATTCCACCTCAATATGGAACACCCAAATCCATGTAGGATTGACTTGACCATCCAAGTCACATTCCAAGTAAGTTGACATGTCACCATGCCACCTCAACTATGTAACCAAACTGAATGTGAAAGTAATTACAATATTAGGCAATAATTAAATATACAATTAAATTACCAATGCTAGGAAATTGTAAAAGTTGAGACACCTTAATTCCCAACAAAATAGGTTGGTGATCTATCAATAATTACCCCTTGTAAACTACCTCACATCCACACCCACATCCACACCCATACTCCAATAATATTACCATGATCCAACTTCTACTTTGATACCAAATGATGCAGTCACGATAGGAAGGTCTAATGAAGGACTATCTAGCTATGTAACCAATAATAATAACAAACACACAAAATCACCACAAACCATAGAATTTCACTTAAATCACCACAATATACTCATTAACATAAGCTTGTGCAATTACTACTATGTTTACAAGAACATAACTTGCTACAGTGGGCCCTCTTAAACATGCTAGGTCATAGTCATTTGTTTACAACAAGAGTACACAAATGGATAATCACATCATAGGCTCCCTACATACATATAATCACTAAAATATGGAAACACCACATCCATAAATTACCACAAGATGTGTAATGATAACAAGTAAAATATAATTTCAAAATTCTACCACTACCCTACTGTAATGACATCCACGTAACCCCCTTATATGTTTCCTTAGACTAAATTCCACATCATACTCCTTGTACCATTAACCTCTTAAACCTCATCCCTCATTGCCAAAAATCACACTCAAACCTTCTACCATACCATGTCTTCCTCACTTACCTTCTAACAAATTTCAACCAACTATATATAGCATCCTCAAGTTGCCCAAATGATCCATGTTAGTGACAAGATGACACAAATCTTGAAACCACAAGAAATGTGTCATTGACCTATTATGACAAACTTACAAATTCCAATGGATAAATGGTGGATAATCTTCATGTGGTGCCCCACATACATTCACAAATTATTGATGCAAGCATCTAAAAGATTCATCCTTTGGCACAAACTCAAAACAATCCTCCACAAATAGAAATAGTCCCACTAAACACAACTATCAAACTATAGATGCTCTCAAGCCAAATTACCAACTTATACTCATAGAATCATCTTCAAATTTAAATAACAAATACAATAATAATAAAAAGAAACTACTATTAAAACCATAGAACCCAATTCTTCAATGCAATGAAATGTGCTAACTTTCTTCATAACAAACTATCAAACACATAGACTACTACACTTACCATAATTTACACTTCTCTAGACATAACACAAGATTTCCATGATGCCCAAGGATACACCTACATCATGATCTATTTTACAGTCTAATGAATCAATCAAGTTTTAAACTATTAATAGTGAACATAAAACAACTTATTAATAGAAATCAAGTTGATGGATATTCAAAGGAAATGTAAGCATGATGTGATAGATTAGTTTCACTTGATTTTGGAAGGATCTAGACATGTGGTCAAAAGGGTTGATAGAGGACTCTGTGATGAAGGGTTTTTGAACTCTGTGTATTTGTACCTATAGATTTGGCCTAGGAAACCATACAAAACCTAATGTGTATTATTTTGACATAAAATAATGAATTTAAGTACTTATACCTAATAAATGTGTTATTTTTAAGAATGAACTACTAGGAAATTGACAAAGGAAGGCTTGATACTAATTTTATGAGATTTTGAGCTGCAATGGGCCTATTTTGTGCAACTGATAGCTAGCAAGGTGGTCAATAGGGTGATCAAGGAGGAAGTGGCAGCCAACAAGATTGCTAAGATGGAGACTTTGTAGACTATGGATGGATAGTGACTTGTAGCACTTGAGATGGATTTACAGATCTAGAAACATCTCTATAGTTTGGTGACGTTGAGATGATTGTAGTGATGGAATTCTACACCTATCCTGAGAGATAACCTACAAAATGATGTCTTAATGATAGGGTGAACCTACAAAAACAAGGGCTAGAAGGGGGAGTCTACCTTAGTCAACCCCCTTGTGGGTGTTCAAACATGGATCCAAATGATCAATAGGCATGATTATGATAATATAAATAAAAAACTAAATATAAAACACTTTTTAAACTATTAAACCTTCAAACCCTATCTAGGGTTCTTGGAACCATGTAAACAATTGACGGTGGGAGAAAGGGTTTAGACAAAAAATTGATTGTTTATGCAAAATGATATTAGTGGTTATTAAAGGACTAGTATGGGGTGTGGAAATACAAATTTGAAGTACCTTTAATGGAGATTATATTAGGGTTTGAATTGGATCTGTGACAAGGTGGTAAATATGGAGTTTACTCAAAAAGGGGCAACAAGTAGCATAGCTAAATGGAAACATGGATGCTTGGTGATTGAAGAGAGATTGAAGGGGATGGTGTGATGGACATTTTTTCTAAATAACTAGGGTTGAAAGTGATTTTTGGATGGAAATCCCTTAGATCTAATATTACAAACCTAAAAAGGATCCAAACTAGCCTACGGGAGATGATTTAGAGTCAAAAAACTAATCTAAATGAGGTGAAAATGAATGGGTAAGAGTATGTGTTGTGACACCTTACAAGACAGCCCTAATTTGCACCAAATTGGAGACCCTTCCTTTTTCAAGTCTTGTTGAGTTCAATTGTGTTCCTAGCACCCCTCCTAGTCATGTGTAACTAGTTGCCTTGATATTCATGCTTTAGTTAGATAAGTGAAATTTTGCCACATTTTTTTCTCATGATCACACTTTACTCACTACATTGCATTTTGTTATGTTTTGTCACATATTGTCACATTTTTTACATTCATGATGATGTCATTGTTTTCTTTGTTTGCAAATGCATTTTATGTGTTTTCATAGGTCTAATTTCAATTGTCACACTTTATGTCACAATAGAATTTAAATCTTGAATACTAAAAGGTTTTAATGTAATTACTTAAAATTTAGACTTTTGATCATTTTTTATGAATTTTTAAAGTTTGAATTTAAAAAAAATCAATTTAATACTAAAAAGTTGAATTTTAAGTTGTTTCAAATCTTTATAATTAAATATTTAAATTTTCATTTTTTTATCCATAATAGAGAGTTTTTATATTGATTTCAAAAAGGAAATGTATCTTCTGCTATGCAGATTCAAAATACAGATGTTACTACTCAGACCCCACCTAAACAGACTAGCAAAACAAACCCTTAAGTCTACCAAATACATCCATATGACATGCAGGGCCAACCATTATAGAGTCCTCAGATACTAAACAACTTTCTTAGACAAAATGAAAGCCCTGTCAAATGCTATACACCAGATAAACCATACTAACAAAGCATATAGATAACAGAAACCAAAGCTTAAGCTTCATCGTAATCATACAGAAATTGATTAAAATCTACTACCCACTGAAATCCCTCCCATACCTCCAACCTTAACATCTTCTTGATGAAGCTTACGGTGACTCTAGCCTAGTCCTTAAGATGAAGCAACTCCAAACACTTGATGTCCAACAAGAATGGGTAATATTTGACAACTTCCCCTAGTTCCTACAAAAATGCCATATCCTTCGGCCTTGGGGCTCCTACCCCTAGGGTTGCCACAGCCATTATGTCCTCTAATCCGCTCAATATCTCAGGGATAAACATTCCTTGAGTTATGGCTTCCACCTCTAGTTTAGGGGTATTTAGTTGAAGTAATGTTGTCAGAAACTTGGACGGAATTTCAGAATCAACTCGATACCTTTCATCATATGCTACATGAGTTTTGCCAAGCACCATCCTCATTGCACCGACCATTAGAGCATCATGAATCCAAAGGATTCTATGCATGCTCTATTCTGTGATTCAACCAAGAAAATCCATTTGCCTTTTGTCTTTGATCAACCGAATGGGAGTATCCATACCTCCACAATGAATGCAATTGGTCGAGAAGAGAACCGTGAACTTGGAAGACTCTGGCACTTGGCTAAAATTTGAACTACTAAAAGCCTATCAGAAAGGAAACACATATAAGTTGTATTGCTTCTCGAGGGGTGCCGAAGAATAATGAAGTGTATCTTGTCACTACCCAAATCACTAACAGTCTCGCCTAGCATCATGGCTTAGAAGCCTCTAGAATGCCTTCAAATATTAATTCACCTTACGTGACAATCATCTCTGGATGATCCCTTTGAAACAATATCTTAATATCATCATTGCTTATTGAGGTGAAATCAATTGAGGATTAGGGAGGCTAGAACCTTCTGATCGCGATATTAAATTTTTAATTTTAATATTTAAGTGATTTAAAATTAAATTTTCACCAAATCAAAATCAAAATTTAGTGTTAAACCTTTAATTTCAATATTTAAATTTAAATTTAAATGTTCAAATATTTCAATATGTCAATCATGTTTCATGCAAGTTGCAAATTGAATGGCATTTTCCAATGCAAAGTGATATCTGACTCTAAAATGCAAGGTTGCAAGTTTTTCCCATATCCTAAACGTTGTAAGATGTGAAAGTTTTTTGAACCCGAGAATATGACAAAGTGCAAATTGTAAAAACTTTTCAATTTCCATATTGTAAAATGCAATAATTTTTTGAATCCTAAAATATTGCAAAATATGAAGAGGACTTTAACCTTAAAATGCATAAAGAACTTGTAAAGTGCTTCCCATCCCCAAAGCCCAAAGCACATAGTTTTTGACATCATAGAAAGTGGAATAGAAGGTGTCAATCAAGCAAGCCACATGAATTGTAGGACATAATGTCTCAAAGGTATTGTGGAAGCATTGACTAGGCACGTAGAGGCAACAACTAGTACGTATGTAATCTATTTGATAAAATGAAAAAGAGAATTAAGGGGCATGGCTAGCTATAGACTTGGCATATCAACCTTTTGATAAAATGAAATACTTTCCAAAGAAACCAAGCTTGTGGCTTAGTTCTAGAAGAAACCAAATCTAGAACACTTTTTAAACTATTAAACCTTCAAACCTTATCTAGGGTTCTTGGGAACCGTGTAAACAATTGATGGTGGGAGAAAGCGTTTAGACAAAAAATTGATTGTTTATGCAAAATGATTTTAGTGGTTATTAAAGGACTAGTATGGGGTGTGGAAATATAAATTTGAAGTACCTTTAATGGAGATTAGATTAGGGTTTGAATTGGACCTGTGACAAGGTGGTAAATATGGTGTTTACTCATAAAGAGGCAACAAGTAGCATAGCTAAATGGGAACATGGACGCTTGGTGATTGAAGAGAAATTGAAGGGGATGGTGTGATGGATATTTTTTCTAAATAACTAGGGTTGAAAGTGATTTTTTGATGGAAATCCCTTAGATCTAAGATTACAAACCTAAAAGGATCCAAACTAGCCTAGGGGAGATGATTTAGAGTGGAAAAACTAATCTAAATGAGGCAAAAATGAATGGGTAAGATTGTGTGTTGTGACACCTAACAATACACCCCTAGTTTGTACCAAATTGGTGACCCTTCCTTTTTCAAGTATTGTTGAGTTCAATTGTGTTCTTGACACCCCTCCTAATCATGTGTGACTAGTTGCCTTGATATTCATGCTTTAGTTAGATAAGTGAAATTTTACCACATTTTTTCTCTTGATCACACTTTACTCACTACTTTACATTTTGTCGTGTTTTGTCACATATTGTCACATTTTTTACATTACAATGATGTCATAGTTTTCTTTGTTTGCAAAAGCATTTTATGTGTTTTCATAGGTCTAATTTCAATTTTCACACTTTATGTCACAAAAGAATTTAAATCTTGAATACTAAAAGGTTTTAATGTAATTACTTAAAATTTAGACTTTTGATAATTTTTTATGAATTTTTAAAATTTGAATTTAAAAACATTTCAACTTAATACTTAAATTTTGAATTTTAAGTTGTTTCAAATCTTTATAATTAAATATTTAAATTTTCAATTTTAATATTTAAGTGATTTAAAATTAAATTTTCACCAAATCAAAATCAAAATTTAGTGTTAAACCTTTAATTTCAATATTTAAATTTAAATTTAAATGTTCAAATATTTCAATGCTTCAATCATGTTTTTTGCAAGTTGCAAATTGAATGGCGTTTGCCAATGCGAAGTGATATATGACTCAAAATTCAAGGTTGCAAGTTTTTCCCAAATCCTAAAAGTTGTAAGCTATGAAAATCTTTTGAACCCAAGAATATGACAAAGTGCAAATTGTGAAAACTTTTTGATTCCCAGATTGCAAAATGCAAGAATTTTTTAAATCCTAAAATATTGCAAAATATGAAGAGGATTTAACCTTAAAATGCATAAAGAACTTTTAAAGTGCTTCCCATCCCCAAATCCCAAAGCACATAGTTTTTGACATCACAAAAAGTGGAATAGAAGGTGTCAATCAAGCAAGGCACATGAATTGTAGGACATAATGTCTCAAAGGTATTGTGGAAGCATTGACTAGGCATGTAGAGGCAACAACTAGTAAGTATGTAATCTATTTGATAAAATGAAAAAGAGAATTAAGGGGAATGGCTAGCTATAGACTTGGCATATCAACCATTTGATAAAATGAAATGCTTTCCAAAGAAACCAAGGTTGTGGCTTAATTCTAGAAGATATCAATGACCTTGGAGGGTTATGTGAAGACAATCATGATTTTTTCTACAATGCAAGTGACCTTCAATTGGAAAGTTGTGTTGGAGAGGATATGAACAAATTAGTTACCTTCAATTGAAAAGTTGTGTTGGAGAGGACATGAACAAGTTAGTTATCATCACAACTTTGGGGTCTTCTATTCACTAATTTTGGAGGGAACCAAACTACCTTACTTGATTTTGCATTTCCAAATAACTTGAGGCTACATGAGAGAAACAAAGAGACCCCAAAAGCAATGAAATAACTTTCCACACTCCATCAAAACAAAGTGAATGTGCAGATGCCTCAGGACAAAGCCCTTAGATTGTCAACTGGAAGAAACAATGGAAAATGTAAAATCATATTTCAAAACCAAATGAAGCCTTTGACATAAAGGAATCCGCGTAGCTATGAGTTGAAGTCTAGGCATAAGTACTATGAATGAAAGTTGCAAGATCATAAAAAATGTCACAGCATTGATAAGACACGTGAAATGTTGGATAAAGAGCCTTAATAATCCATGCAAGTGCATATGGAATGCCATACAAAGTGCACCAACTATTGGACAAAATGTTGTCAAAGAAAAATGTGTAGACACAATATGCTACTTCTTAATAGAGATATGGTAGGATTGGATTTTGTTCTTATAGCTACATGTGCATGAAGTATAGGCCATAACCTCACTCAAGGAAACTGTTTGGCAATATGTTTGACAGAGATGTGAGTTCCAGAGTAGCACAGAGGATGTGACTGCCCATGTATATACCACATAAACTATTTAACATAATGCCTTGGGTAAATGTGACTAGTTGTGAAATGTTGTGACTACAAGATTAAAAAGGAGAACATGTGAAAATTCTATTGCAGCTACTGATTATTAATTTCCTATCTTATACAAATTATTTGACTACCAAAAAATTAATTCACAGCAAATATTAAAAATTAATACAACGGCTACTTCACAAATAATCACAGAGATAGAAAAACAAAATATGCAACACAATATTTTTGGAAAATTGTCCCTGGAAAAACTCTAAAGAGAAAACCAGTCAGCACATAAGAATTGTATTCAGCTGCAGAAAATTAAGAGATACAAAATTGCTTGCCTCTTACTAGCAAAGCTCTGGCAATTTTCTTTCTGGAAATTTTGCTTCCCTCAATTGCTCCTGCTGAAATTGCTCTGGCAATATTTTATTATCCAGAAATATTTTCCTTCTCCAGAAATAATTTTCTTCTTCGGCAATTCCACTGCTGCTCTCCAACGCTATCACTGCGCCCTTGCTCTCACTGCAAATCAATTTGCTATTACTGCAAATTTATTTATTTGCTATCGCTGCAAATGTTTTTCAGATATGTGTTCTCCAAATGCCCATTGATCCTCTTTTATAATCCTCTCATTGCAAATCAATGGCCATGATTTAATCTCAATCAATGGCTAAGATTAATTAGACTCCAACAAACCCTAATGTCTACAAGTCTCTCGAGAAATCAATTTTCTAGGTATGGAGATAATTATTCCAGTTGTGTTTCTAGCCTTGTAATCACCACTCAAGACTAGAACACATGCCTGAGCTGCATTAAAATTAACACTCCCTCTTAGCGAGGAAGGTGTTCTGCATAACACCCAACTTATCTCTGAAGAAGATGAATTTTGCCTTCTCCAATGCCTTTGTCAAAATGTCTACTACCTGCTAATCTGTAGGTATATACTGTAGCTAAACAATCCTCCACTGTACACAATCCCTAATGAAATGATACCTAATGTCTATATGCTTAGACCTATCATGAAACACTAGATTCTCAGATAATCGGATGCAACTTTGATTATCACAGTGTATCACCATAGTCTCAACCCTCTGACCAAACAAGGCTACCAGCAACTTTCGAAGCCATATAGCCTCACACATTGCCATGCTAGCTGCTATGTATTCTGCTTCTGCAGAACTCAGAGCCACGGACTTTTACTTCCTGCTGTACCAAGAGACAACTCCTAATCCCAAACTAAAGCAGTACCCTGAAGTGCTTTTCCTGTCCACTGTACTACCTACCCAATCTGCATCAGTATAGCTTATCAACCTGATACCATCACCTCGAGCATATCTAATCCCATACTTGATTGTACCATGCAAATACTGCAACACATGCTTTGTCGTTGTCCAATGCACTCTCTTCGGCTCAACCATGAACTAACTAAGAGAGTTTACTGCAAAGGATATATTTGGCCGAGTGTTGACCAAATACATGAGAGATCCAATCAACTACCTATATAAGGTGGGGTCTACATCCTTTTCCTTGGATGAGTCTACCTTCTTCCAATTCGTGATCATAGGTGTAGACATGGCTCTGCAATCTTGCATTTCAAACCTCTTCAAGATTTCAATGCAGTATTTCCCTTGTCCAAGGAAAATTTTTCCATCTATCTGCCACACTTCCGTGCCTAGAATGTAGTGCATAAGCCCCAAATCCTTCATCTCAAACTCTGCTGCAAGGTCCCTCTTATACTCCTCTATGAGCCCCAATGAACTTGTTAAAAACAAGTCATCCACATAAAGAACAAGAATGAGAACTTCACCCCCAACCACCAAGTAGTAGAGGTTAGCATCTGCCTCACTCTTCACAAAGCCTATTCCCTACAAGTATCTATCAATGCGCTCATACCACGCTCTGGGAACTTGCTTGAGTCCATACTAAGCTCTCTTTAATCTGCACACGTTGGTTTCACTATTTTGTGCTACAAAGCCCTCTGGTTGTTCTATGTATACCTCCTCTACCAATTCACCATTAAGAAATGTCATCTTGACATCCATTTGATGGATTTGCCATCCCATATGTACTGCAAGTGAGATTACGGCTCGTATAGAAGTATACCTGGCCACTGGAGCGAATGTCTCCTCGTAGTCTATTTCCTCCTTCTGAGAGAACCCCTTGGCCATGAACCTTGCCTTGTATTTCTCGATGCTACCATCTACACCATGCTTAATCTTATAGATCCAGCGTGATCCAACCACTACCCTATCTGTCGGTCTAGGTACAACCTCCCACACATCATTCTACACTATTGAGGTATATTCCTCAACCATCACATCTTGCCACACCTATTACTGTGCAGCCTCCTGATAGCTGGAAGGCTCGCTATCTACCAACTGACTAACCAATGCCACATAGTCATTATATCTAGCTAGTTGTTTCTGTTGTCTACTACTCATTCTAGGAGCTCCCACAAACTCTTGAGTATCCCTATGTATCTGTTGAACCTCACGGTTCCTCCTGTCAATTATAGAGGATGAAATATCAAACTCCATATCTTCTTGATGCATCTCTTGGATTTGCTGTATCTGTTGCTCCATACTCTGTGAACTCTGAACACCTGAGCCTATGCTTGTACTAGTAACTGTACTCATGCTTCGATGCCCCTGTTCTAGTTGAACAATCCTTGGAGTTTCTGTTGGCTCCTCATTCTGATCATCTGCTGGCAAATCTCTGGACCTCCTAAATGCATTGTCCTCCATGAATTTGACATCATGCCTAACTATAATCCTTCTGGTCCCTAGAAAAAATATCTGATATGCCTTTAAGGTCTCGTTGTACCCCACAAAGTACCCTCTCTTTGTAGTCTAATCTAACTTGGAACATGTAGGCCCTGGAATGTGACAAAATGCCAAACTCCCAAATATCCTGAAGTGACTAACATTTGGCTTCTTCCCTGAGAATGCCTCCTCTAGTGTCATCTTGCATAATACCTTATGTGGAACCCTATTCTGTATGTATATTATTGTACTGCATGCGTCTGCCCATAAGTAACGTGGCATATCTTGGTCACACAACATAGCCCTTGCTGCCTGTGATATAGAATGATTCTTCCTCTTAGCAACCCCATTCTGCTACGGGTTGTAAGGAACGGACCACTCTCTCTTGATTCCTTCCCTAGTACAGAACTCCTGGAACTCTTTCCCTTTGTACTCACCTCCATCGTCTGACCGAAGAACCTTTACCTTCCTGCCAGTCAAATTCTCCACAAGAGCTTTAAACTCCTGGAAGTGACTAAAGACCTCATCCTTGGTCTTCAAGAAGTATATCCAAGTCTTCCTAGAGAAATCATCAATAAAAGTAACAAAGTACTTGTATCCTCTGAGAGATTTCATTGACATTGGTCCACATATATCTGAATATAATAGATCAAGAACCCCCTTGGATCTGGTCTCACTCCTTGGAAAAGTTGCTTTCACAAACTTCCCCAACACACATCCCTTACATACATCATCATGCTCTGTGCTCACCTTTGGAACACTTATCACTGTCTCACGAAGCAATTTAAGTGATCCATGATGTATATGGCCCATCCTCCTATGCCATAGCTCTCCTTGATCCCTAGGATTATTGTTGCTCACTAGTGCCTTAGGAGTATCAAAATGCAACCTATAAAGTCGGCCGCTCCTAACTCCAATAGCTATGGGTGATTTCTAATCCTTATGCTTGATTAAAACATGTGCCCCTCTAAAGAGTACATTGTAAGCTTTATCCGGAAGGACAGATACAGAAATTAGATTCATGCCCAAGCCTGGCACATGCAACACATCATGAATGGAAATAGCCTTGCCATTCTCCCTCTGAAATAGAATAGTCCCTTTCCCAACTAGATTGCACTTGGACTTGTTCCCCATTTGAATCTAGAATTTGATGTCCTCCTCCTTGTAGCTGGAGAAGTACTCCCTAACTCCTGTCATATGAAATGACACCCCACTGTCTATATACCAAACACCCTATGAGGTTGAGCTAGTTAGGCAAGCTATGAGTGCAAACTCATCCTCCATTCTATTAGAAAGCTCGTCTACACTTGTTGAAGCTACCGTCTGCTTCTTGCCTTTCTTTTCATTTTTCTTCCTTTGTGGGCAATCGCTGACATAGTGGCCGAACTCGTGACAGCCATAGCATTTGATCTTAGACAAGTCCTTCTTCTTCTTCTCACTTTTTGGATTTGATCCTTTGCCAGACCCCTTCTTCGCTTTCCCTTTTCTTGCTAGGGCAACATTTTCATGTTCCACCTCACTTTTCTAACTATTACTGCTGGTTCCACTGACAAGACTTAGTCTAAGCTCCTCCTGAGTGAAGTCACTCCATAGTCAATCCCAACTTGGTAAGGTGTCTCGTCCATTAATAACTTGAACAAAGACATCCAACTACTTAGTAAACCCATTCAGGGCTATTCATACTAGCTCGTCATCATTTGGTTTGTCTCCAATAGCTGCCAACTCATCCTTAACAAGTCTAAGCCTGGTGAGGTAACTTGTAACATCTTCTCCCTTGTTCACCTAGGTATTCCTCAACTTTTCTCTAAGAATCAGCTTTCGGTTAGTGGTAGCATTCTAGTAAAGATTCAGAATGGCCTCCCACATCCTCTTCACTATATCTAACTCTGCAATATGTGGAACAATATGATCCTTAACACTATCAAGAATCAACCTCCTCGCCTTGGCATCTTCCTTCTTATATGCTAAGAGTTGTGTTGCATCTATAGGTACAGGTACAATAGTGGTCACATATTCCTTGATACCATTCTCTTTGAGCAATAAAGAAATTCTGGCTTTCCAGACACCAAAATTTGAGGCTCCATCCAATCTGTCCTGATCTCTTAAACTTGCTGAGGCCATCTCAAAAGAAAAATAATAATAATTTTGAAGAGGTCAAACTGGGTTTTATAAACCCTAGATTTATTTATTTATTATTTTTTTTCTTTCTTCCTGTGGCTGTACTGAGCCTTTTCTACCCTCAGATCTACTCTGATACCATGTGAAAATTCTATTGTAGCTACTGATTATTAATTTCCTATCTTATACAGATTATTTGACTGCCAAAAAATTAATTCTCAGCAAATATTAAAAAATAATATAGCTACAACTTCACAAATAATCACAAAGATAGAAAAACAAAATATGCAACACAATATTTTTGGACAAATTGTCCCTAGAAAAACTCTGAAGGGAAAACCAGTCGGCACATAAGAATTTTATTCAGCTGTAGAAAATTAAGAGATACAAAATTGCTTGCCTCTTACTAGCAGAGCTCCGGCAATTTTCTTTCCGAAAATTTTCCTTCCCTCAATTGCTCCTGCTGAAATTGCTCCGGCAATATTTTATTATCCAGAAATATTTTCCTTCTCCGGAAATAATTTTCTTCTCTAGCAATTCCACTACTGCTCTCCAATGCTATCACTGTGCCCTTGCTCTCACTGCAAATCAATTTTCTATTACTACAAATTTATTTATTTTCTATCGCTGCAAATGTTTTTCAGATCTGTGTTCTCCAAATGCCCATTGATCCTCTTTTATAATCCTCTCATTGGAAACCAAGGCCATGATTTAATCTCAATCAATGGCTAAGATTAATTAGACTCCAACAAACCCTAATGTCTAGAAGTCTCTCGAGAAATCAATTTTCTAGGTATGGAGATAATTATTCCAGTTGTGTTTCTAGCCTCGTAATCACCACCTGAGACCAGAACACCTGTCTGAGCTACATTAAAATTAACAGAACAAAATGAGGCTAACGTCAAATAGAAGCAGTAGTGAAGGACTTTAACCTTGTGCCTTTAATATGAGAAGAGGTGAGAGACTGATTATATTCACCAGGATCTTTTTCCCAAATGCTCCTTGAGAAGTAATCAATATAAACATTCACATGTACTTTATCAGCTAGAAGCTGACATTTGGATGATGCTAAGGGGCTTGAAAAAATTATAAACTTGTGGAATAACTATAATGATAAGATTTATAAGAAATCTATGGAAATTCTAGAAATCTATTAGTTAGAAGACGATGACAAACAAAACATAGCCCCTATTGGTAGTAATGTATCGAAGGATGTTTTCTAATGGTGATTCTATGAGCCCAACAAAATGAGCTTGCCTTGGGAGTTCATTTATAATGTGATATGTTTATGCCCATTATTAGAGGACCAAGCGGATCCAACAACTATTGTTTGAGGAGATGTGCTACCAGGACAACAGAGAATTGCCAAGAGATGGTTCACTAAAAATTGATGATGACATATTTCATGTTGATTTGGTTATGCATGTTGGTTCTCATTGTGATAAAGAAAGAATGTGTAATCATGGATGGCTTTTACATTATCAAATTCATCTTCTAGCATAAGCTTCATGTATTTTTGATTTAAAATCCTATGAAGAATGCAAAGAAGGCAATCATGTCAAAGCAGTCATGGTAGGGGGATAGTGAAATGAAAAGGACTCAAAAATTGGAGAAGCAACTTGAAGATGTCAATTGTTTTGAAAATGAAAATTATTTTGAAACAAATAATAGAGAAGGAGGGAGTAGAATGCGAAAATAAAGACCAATGGCTCTTCACCTCCTAGAGTTTTTTTGGTCATTTTGTGACATTTTGGAGGGAAGGACTATTTGCCTTCCCATTCAAATTTCCTATATATTCTTGCTTGCTCCTTATTGTTGACATTGGAAAACCCGTTGCGGTTTGGAAACATCGAATTTCAATGAAATGCTTCATTTTACACCATTTCTCTTGCAAATTTTTCATTCAATGAAGTTTTCCAAACTCTATATCTGCCTTCTTTCTACTTCATCTTATGTTCTTAATTCCATGAATGTTGATGAAACCTTGACCCTGTGTTTATACCAATGATGCCCCGCTGATGGTAAGGTGTTCTGTGTGGTCAATTGAACACATTTGTGCACACTCTAATTAGCCATTACTCATGCACACAATTTTTCCTCAAAGATTGCACCATCTTGACTTGGGATTGCAGCAACAGGTCTAGTATAGATTGGCTTTTATTGAGTTTGTCCATTTACCAAATGGCATGTAGGAAGGGTTGAATGTAGGTTTAGATTTTGTTTTTTGTTTTTCCTTACCCTTTCTTCCTCCTATTTTTGTATTTTTACATCGGATGGTAAATTAGTTTTAATTTTAGTTTTTAATGATGAATTTCATTTCTATAAGGAAAAAAATTGAGCTAATTTTTTTGACTTCCATATGGTTAAATTTTTCATATCTTAATCTCATTCCTTACTGTCCTAAAAATCATAATTAAATTATGCTAAAATGAACAAATTATAATGCACAAACCATTCAAATTCCATGTTTAAAATTCTTATTTTTAATCGGTAGATTGTTGTTTTAAAGTTCTTAAACATTTTCAAAGTAATTTTAACAATAAAAATTAATTATGGGAAGTCAAACAAACCAAATCACAAATCAATTTGAAGTGAAATTGAATTTTGTGTAGCTAATAGTGATATATCTCACCAAGTGAACCTCTATTGTAAATGAATGATTCCCAATTACTCACTGTAGCCCTTTGAATAAACCAACCAAAGCTCTCTTTAGCTAAGAGATTCTTGAAAACGTCTTTATAAATTCATGAAAGACTCTTGAGGCTAGCCACCTTCTGAGTAGACGAACCTTTATTGTCCCCCCTACATGCTTCACAATGTGCAGGTAAGTTGGTGTGTCAAAAACCACATCAACAATATTGAAAAGTGGTAGGATGGATGGAGAGGGAATTCCTACAAGTAATAAAAAATATATATAGGTATTTTTCATGCAAAACCCTTCTGATAAATATTGACTACTATAGAAAATTATGAAAATTTAAGACCTACTTGCAAAAAACCTTTGTGGGCAAATTATCTAAGCATGATCAATATTGATATTCTAATCACTCTAGACTAAATTTGACTCACACACAAAGTTTTTGAAATGATTTGGAACTATTGTACTCTTTCTAAAAATGGAAATCCTTAACAACCTTCACCAAAAATTGCTTTTTCTATGTTAAAATGAGGTAAGGGTTGGGCCTATTTATTAATTTTGGGGAGAATAAATAGTAGAGGCTCATTTTTTATGGGTAGGTATGGAATTAATTAATATTCCTCTTGAAGGATTCCTTGAGATCTCAAAAAATCATGGGCGCCAACTTAGGAGTAATAATAGAGGCGGTGTTGTCCAATAGGGTTCAAGCCCAATTTTTCATAGAACCTCAAGAAGACAAGTGTATACTTGGAACCAATTTTTTTAATGGAAAATGTGATCTTATAATAATGGTTTGGAAATGGAAAAGGTGGGGTTCACTTGGGAATTTTGGCTAGGAATGGCAAACTAAGGGGAAACATGGGGAAAAGGGTCAGCAACCTAGGAAACACATAGGGAACTTAGGTTAGGAGATGGGGTGGGACTAATAATTAAATCAAATCTATGAATTAGGACACATAACAATGGGTAAGGAAACATGGGAAAGGGTAGATGAATGCAAGATCATGATCGGCCAAATCGTGGCAATGGAAAAAAAAACTTGTTGGATGAAGAAGTGCAAACATTTAGACTTATATTTAAATTTGGATGGAAAGAGTGTTGATATTTCTAACTCAAACATGAATTCCATCAAAACATTCCTTGGGATTACCCTAGATTTAGGTAAGTGGAATTCCTAAAACTTGCCAAAGAAACTTGCAAAACCACCCATTTAGTGTTATGCTAATTTTTTTTATCACTTCATCGTTGAAGGTGACAGACTTTTTGTAACTAAATTTAATAAAATAAAAATGGTTTGTAGAGTAAACTATCAAGATTATAAAAATATAATATATACCTCATTATAGTTTTAATAGGTAATTATTATTAATTTTCTACATACACACTGTCTGATTTCCTGATAGATATCCATATTGAAAAGCATTCATAACTTTCAAACGATTTATCTTTTTTAAATCCAAAAGATGGATCACATTATGGGCTTTACTGGCTATAGTTTTTTTAAAATTAAATTTCACATTTTTTTTGAACCTTTTAATTTGGTTAGAATATTATTTTTAAATATTTTTAAAAGTCCCACTCAAAAATTCATAAATAATTATTTATTTATTAAAAAGAATTTTAAAAATATGCTTCACATCTGCTCATGTATCTTTTACTTAAATCCAATTTTTGGAGAGAAAATCTTTTATTTTGCTCATACTTAGGTTGGTTAGAATGACACCTACTTTTTACTTTTTTTGAAAATTTTAGTAGTGTCTCATTGAAATATCCAATTTTCATGAAACTAATTTTAATTTTTTAAAAGTAGTAACCCATAAATTACTACTTTAAAAAAGTACTTTTATTACTACCTTATTTTCAAATTATGTAGATAGTTCATTCAATTTTTGACGTGAAATTACTTAACTCTATTTTTTAGCATCTTCATTTCCACTTAAAGGTGTTGTTTGGTCTAATCATGATCCTGAACTCACCCAGGTAAAAACATGGCTAGGATTTAATGTTGGCTAGTGAAAAGATATAAAAATGTGATAAAATGCGCACAAGGGCTAATGGGGGTAAAATGGTGGCAAATGTGTGATAAGGTATGCAAATATTATTATAAAAAACCTATCCTCAAAAACTAAACCAATTGTATTTATAACAACACCAATAAGGTTACAATATAAATCTAGGCCCAAGACTTCATAAGAGTGTTATGTCATAAAATGTCCCCCTAGCACTTTTACCTCCTAAGTTTAGCTCTCAGGTCCCTTGTTTTGCATCTTGCATGTTCATTTTAACTCCCAAAAGAAAATGGCCTAAAACCCATGTCAAATGGGGTTTGAGGGACATTGTGGCATTTAACCTTGCCTTGAAATAGGACCTGAGGACTTGGGTACTCACGCCCTAGTCCTACCCTATTTTAGGCAGGTCCCAAATTTGAATGTCGGTTATGTGACCATTACAAGTTTTCGTTGCCGACACCTTAAGTTTGAATTATGAAATTTAAAGTGAGAATGCATATATAAGCATGTTTAGGGTTTCATTTGTAAACTAGAAGATGATTATGAACTTTTGGCGAACTTATAATTTTAGAGCATTCAAGATATTCATTATTGCAGAGTATAATATTGTTACTGTGTTTGTGATTTCATATTTAGCTTCATCTTCTCATGTGTTGAAGGATTTTCATCTACATGCGAGCTACACCTCTGAGGTGATATCTATTTGTGTTTGAATCATTTATCAATTTATTTTTGCCTCTATCCTATAGGGATACACACTATTTATCTGATAGTGGTGTTTGGAAGACTTGAATGTCCTTCTGGGGCTTGACTGAGGCAAGCTCCTAGACACCACAACCCCCAACCACACTCATTGTGATTGCAGGTTATAGGTATCATATTTCTTAGAGTGGAGTTGGAGAGGAAGGTTGTAGAAGGTATAGATTCTAGATCCGGCGGAAAGAAGCAGCCTAGTGCACTTTCAAGACTAGGGTGCTAGGGGCAAAGTCCTTCGAGGTTGCAGACATAGAAATCTCCATGACAGTGATAATTAGCATCAGAAGAAGTCCTGACATACTAAGGAATATCTTGCCTTGGACTACGGTGCGAGCCCCAGTGTCCTCCACATCTACAGAGCCAGAAACAGACAGAACAGTGATCATCAGTGTCATAAGGAGTCTAGAATCCTCTAAAGAAAACACTACATTGGACTAGGGTGTGAGCCACGGAGTCCCCGAATATTTTGTATAACGAACTTCAAAAAATGGTCAGTAACTAATCTTTGTCTATTGTCTTGGTCTGCGAGCATTTGTCGTAATTAATCAGTTTGCTTACAATTTTGCATAATTAGGGTTTTGAGCACATTTGAGAATTAAATTAATACATTAATTGATAATTTATGAATTTCCACATTGTTAGAAGTGACACCCCAACCTGTAGGAGAATCCTCTTGCCAATCAATTCATCTTCCCCCTTTTTCTATAAAACAAAGAGATTACACCAACATATAAATCTAGAGAGATTTTGACATAATAGAAATACCCTATAATATAATTATGAAACTTGTTGAACACACCAGGATACTGAGAGGGGGGTGAATCAGTATCTAAACAACTTCAAGTCCTTCGAAGCAGATTAAAACATAAGGATTAAATCATTAATATAAATATGAAAGATCACAGATCAACACATGACACCAGATATACATGGAAAACGTAAGAAGGGAAAAACCACGCTAAGGATTAACTCACAATATATGAAGCTCAAAATTACAACTTTGTTTTAGGGCTACAACTCAAGGAAGCTACTACTCCCTACTAACTTTGTTTTAGGGCTACAACCCAAGGAATCTACTACTCCCTAAAGACTTTATTATAGGGTCACTCCCAAGGAAGCTACAACTCCCTGCAAACTTTGTTTTAGGGCTACAACCCAAGGAAGCAACTACTCCCTGAACTGAGAATGAAATCAGTGATGATTATAGTATGACAGTCCTTCTACTATCTAAAAAAATGACATTGAAGCACACACCTTTGATGATTGCAATTCTTCTTCTTTTCATGATTGGATCAATTAGGCACACTCTTCACTTCCCTCCTATCACAAAAACATCTTCAAGATGAATCAAGACAACCTCTAATACTTCTACTCTTTCTCCTTTAGTCGCACATCACAATGCATATATGATATTCATACTCTACTCTTCACTCTGTCAAATTTTCATCTTCGCAATCATGGTTTACCTAGACCAACTAGGTTTACAATATATACATGACATTACACTGATTTTCATTACAAGTTGACCAATGCAACAAGAATATTAAATTTTACAAGCTGGCTAGAGATCACAACATGAAACATGCATAGGACAAGTCCTGTTATGAACAATACACTACTCCAAAAGGGGTGATCCCACAATACTGGGTTACACTTTTTGGCCAAACTTGGCATTGAAATGAAAATTTTGAACTAAATCTTCACTTTGAAACACCTATAGCTGCTAAACCGTGAGGAATTTGAAGATGATGCAAACTAGTGATTTGTGACATTTTGTCTATAGATTCTAAATATATATTTTTTAAAAATTTTGGAATCAAATTACATTTATTTTTCCATCTCCTTCAATAACTAGTTTTTAACAGTAAATGTCATTTTTAAAGAGTGATGTGTACTATAAACCACATAACTTTTTTTCTATGAAGGATAAAATTCTTTTTTTTTTTTAATTTAGATTTGTAACTACAATATCTAGAGGATGCATTTGGCTTCATAATGTTTTATTGAATATTTTTTAATTAAGTTTTTAAGTCATACCAATTACAATTTAGACATAGATGTACTATAAAGAGCATAACTTTTTTTGTATGTATCGGAATTTTTTTTTGTTGGAATAAGGACATCAATACCTAGAGGACATGTATTTTTTAGAATTTTTTTTCTATATTTTCCTATTTTTTCGTATGTATGAAACAAAGACCTTGATGTTCATTGAAAAACCTACATTCACAAGAAATAAAAAAAGAATATAATAATCAAATTAAATATATTTAAAATTATACTATTTGGGAAGCTTATAATAAGGACTACATACATAAATTTTAAATGAATTCATTTGATCTCCCAAAAGGTAAATCAAAAGTGGTTTTTTATCAGCATTTTGATATGTGTAGACGAGACTCCATTATAGGTATGGTTTAAAACTAGTGAGGTTCTATCCAAGGGGGTTTGATCAAACCCTCTTCAATTAAAATCCTTTAAATGGAACCTTTCAAGGCTTAAATCATTATATTTTCTAAAAATATGTGATTTCAGCAAAAATCAGGATGTCCCAAAAAGTGTAACTCGTTATTGTGGTAGCATCCAATTTAGAAAACACACGCCCTATGAGTCCCAATACATCCTTAGTCCACTCCTAAGCATTCTTCATAGCATTTTTCTTCAAGGAATCACCTCCGCACACATCACTCCTTTGAAATAGGATGACCTTAAGAAGGAAGACATGAAATTTGAAGTATAACAGTCACCACCACTTGAGAAAATTTTGTGGTACTAGAAACACAAAAGATATTCATGAAACTCCTCTAGATAAGTCTTCATGACTCATACAACACCTTCAAATACACCTCTAACTCCACACAACAAATGTATTGTGTCGCATACCTTAAAATATGCACATTGTGATCAAATAGCCATCCGAAACACACTGTAGCACACTGTCATTAAGAAACTAACCTTGCAGAGCACCAAAACACCTAAAACTACAAGGATGCATGTAATACCCATCCCTAAACATGTCCACCAAACCACATATGCAATTCTTCTCTTCTAGAGGAATGCGGAACATTTCAACAAGCCTTCAACGTTACTTTTCTCAGACACAATACAGACCGGAACTCCACCACTTATAACTTTCACTGCTAATGGTGTAGAGACCTGAACCTTTGGAAATAGCACTGCCATCAAATACTAAACTTAACTTCTGAAGTGTAAGATGTTATATTCAAACATGGAGAAACGCGGAGCTAAACATTGCAGTACTGTGAATACCTTCTTTAGGAGCAACACAATCTTCAAACTCTCAAATGCAAAACACTCTTCTAGTAGTCCAAACAATATGAAACTTGGAACATACATGCTTTGACACTATATGAGGCTATCTTTCACTCTACATAAATACAACATCAAAAGCATGAAAATGTGGAGCAATCTCCTAGATGGTCTTCAAAATAGTCTTTTTGTAGCAGAAACTTTCACCAACATCCAGAGGCCAAAACTTCTTTGTATCAACACATACATTCTTAGGAACAACAGGAGAGAGCATACAATATGCTTCAGACCATCAGTAACATCTCCCCAACATTAGCAACACATCTTATCATCTTAGTGCTTCTAATTCCCATATTAATGTCTTATTTGCTGTCAACAAACATACTTAATGAATACAGTCTCTGCTAACTAAGAACTTTAGGAACATGACATCCAACCATGAACTTCTAATTCTCATCTTAATATGTCTTCTCTACAGTCATCAGACAGGACATGACATCAAACCATGAACTATATCTTCTTTGCTGGATAGGACATGACATCGAACCATGAACTTCTAATTCCCATCTTAATGTATCTTCTTTGTTGTCACTGGATAAGACATGATATCCAACCATGAACACCATTACACATCCATGATAGTGTGGACATCAATGACAATGTTAGGAACCATATGTGTAACAATCTCCCCCTTTGGCATTGATGGCAACACACTACTACACACACCTACTCATTCATCCCCTTTGACATCAAGGACAAAGGGAAACTTCTTCTCCCTTAGGGCATAACTTCTTCTTGCAAAAAACAAACTCCCCCTATCATCAGCAACTACTAGTTGCTTCCCCTGAGACGTAGCCACCATCAGTCTAGGAAAAAGATATAGCATGAACCACCCCCTAGACAGATGCACCACTATGCATCTAGCAGGAAGGAGGGGTAATTACCCCTAACCTCTATCGGAGATCCTCAAAAGTGTCCTTTGTAAGAGCCTTTGTGAAAATATATGCAATCCGATGCTTTGTTGGAACATATTCCAACCTTGCTTCCTTATATGCAACCTTCTCTCTCAAAAAGTGGTACTTAATTGCTATATGCTTAGTTCTAGAATGCATCACTAGATTCTTGGAAATATTGATAGCACTTGTATTGTCACACAAAATATGAATAGGCTCATCATGCAATACCTTGATATCCTTCACAGGTTTGTTTCATCCACAATACTTGTGTACAACATGATGTTGCTACAATATTTTCTACCTCTACAGTTGATAATGATATCGAATCTTGCTTCTTGCTCTACCATGAAACCAATCTGCTTCCTAAAAATAAAGCACCACCACTTGTACTACTTCTATCATCAATACAACCAACGAAATCAGCATCAGTGTAGGCACTTAGATCAAAGTCATTACCACTTGGATACCATAAGCCATAATCTAGAGTTCCCTTCAAGTATATGAATATTCTTTTTACTACCTTCTTATGTGTTTTCTTGGGATTAGCTTGATATCTGGCAACCACACATACTGCATGGATGATATCAGGTCTAGAAGTAGTCAAGTACAACAATCCTCCAATCATAGATCTATAGGAAGTCTGATCAACCTTTGAAGACTCATCATCCTTGCTCAAGTGACATCTAGTGACCATGGGAGTACTCGCTGGTTTAGAGTCCTCCATACCAAATTTCTTCAACATCTCTTTGACATACATAGCCTGAGAAATGAAGATACTAGCATCTAGCTGAGCAATTTGAAGTCCAAGGAATAAAGACATCTCACCAATCATAGACATATCAAACTCTTTTTCCATCTCCTTTGTAAGCCTTTTACACATATCATCATCTCCACCAAAGATGATGTCATCAACATATACTGCAAATATCAATATCATATTTCCTTCTTCCTTGATGTAAAGATTGCTATATGTAGTACCTTTCTTGAATCCATGCTGAAGTAAGTACTTATCCCACCTAGCATACCATGCTCTAGGTGCCTTCTTGAGACCATACAAATCTTTCTTGAGTTTGTACGCCATGTCCAGATCTTCTGATATCTAAAAACCATCTGGTTGCTCAATGTAGACTTCCTCCTCTAGATCACGATTCAAAAATGTTGACTTGACATCCATCTGATAAACCTTAAAGTTCTTGTGAACATCTAGAGCAAGAAATATCCTGATTGCCTCCATCCTAGCTACTGGAGCATAGGTCTCCTCAAAGTCAATGCCTTCAACTTGTGAATATCCTTTACACACCAATCTTTCTAAGTTCCTCACAACTTCACCTTCTTCATTCAGCTTGTTCTAGAACACCCACTTTGTTCCTATAACATTCTTGTTGGCTGGTCTGGGAACCAATTCCCATGTCTGATTCTTCTCAATTTGATTCAATTTTTCTTCCATTGCCTTTATCCATCCATCATGTCTTTGCTAGAATTAGCAAAGGTTTTGGGTTCTACCTTTGATAATAAACACAAGTTTACTTGCTCATATGCTTTTGCAAGACTTCTCCTGGTCAACACACCTTTTTCCATGTCTCTAATGATCTAATATGTTGAATGATTCTTTTGAATGTACTTTGTTGGAGTCTTCAGTATCTGCACTGGTTCTTGCTCATTTTCTTCTTTCTCTTCTTCTTCTTCAATGTGTGGAAAAATATCAGATCTGGAGTCCTCTAGTTCTTGTGAGATTTGATACAAATATTCATGTACTTTGACATTTGTGCTTTCAATCATCTTCCCCAATCTCTTTTTGTAGCATATATAGGCCTTGCTTCTGGTTGAGTAACCAAGAAAGATCCCTTCATCACTTTTTGATTCAAACTTTCCTAGGTCTTCTTCATCTCTTCTGATATAGCATTTGATCCAAAGATCCTGAAGTATCTGATAGTAGGAGGTCTTCCATACCATTGCTCATAAGGGTTCTTATTGTTATTAACCCTCAACTATACTCTGTTAGTCAGATAGATAATAGTGTGAACTACTTCCTTCTAGTACATGTCAAGCATATCTACATCCTTCAACATTGCCCTAGCCATCTCTTGCATAGTCCTATTCTTCCTTTCCACTACCCCATTTTGCTGAGGGGTCCTAGGAGTTGACAGATGTCTCCTAATACCATGATCTTCACAAAACTTATCAAATTCATTTGAAGTAAAGTCACCTCCTCTATCAAACCTCAAGCACTTGATCTTAGCATCCATTTCATTCTCAACTATATCTTTGAAAATCTTGAACTTGTCAAAGGCTTCCGATTTTTCTCTTAAGAAAGTAACCTAGGTCATTTTAGAATAATCATCAATAAGCAACATGAAATACCTTTCACCTTGTTGACTCTTTACTCTTGTAGGACCACATAGGTCAGTATGAATCAGCTCCAATGGCATTGAGGAAGAGTACTCCTTTCTCTTGAAACTTGTCTCTATATGCTTTCCCATTTGACATTCCTTGCACAATGTGTTTGCAGGCTTGGTTAACTTGGGCATATCTCTCACCGCATGAATAGAGTTGATCTTTACCATATTATCAAAGTTGATGTGTCCCATTCTCTTGTGCCACAGCCAACACTCACTGGATTGAGCCAATAAGCATGTTCTTCCATTTACCTATTTTAGATGATAGATGTCACCATATGACTTGATGCCTTCAGCAACTAGTTTTTCAGACCTTGCCTTCCTGATTTCACAACCTTTGGCATGAAAGGTAAGGTTCTATCCTTTACTACACATCTGACTGACACTGAGAAGATTGTGCTTTAGCCCTTTGACATAGAGGACATCCTCAGTCCTATTCTTCCCATCAACAGTTATAGCACCCTTTCAACAGATTTTTGCTGACTCATCACTACCAAACTTAACAGCTCCACCATTCCACTTTTCAAGGCTGATAAACTTCTCCTTGTCACCAATCATATGATTGAAGTAGCCACTATCAATTACCCAAGCCTTGGCTTCATCTTTTACATGAAAGGCAGTCCATACAACCATTGATCTATCATTGTTTAGGTCATCTTGCAAGGTATCAGTCTTTACACATTTTTCAATATCATCCCTTTTATTACCAATATTCAAGGCCATGAAAAGTGTTTCATCATTTGAATTATCATGATCCTCATCTTCTGAAGAACAACTGCTCTCTATGGAATACAAGCTTCTTTTGAACTTGTCTTTCTTGTTAGCACCCCTTGATTTTTTGAGAGGACATTTAGAAGCAAAATGACCAATCTTTCCACAATTGAAACATTTGATAGGTAACTCACCTCTGTATTCACATGTGCCTTTCTTTAGGGTTCTTACAAAGTTCACTTCTACTTCATCAATGTCATCATCTTGATCATCTGCTTCATCTCCTATCTTCCTACTTGCTTTGAATGTAGTCTCCTTCTTTGGATCACCTTTGTCAAATTCTCTCATTTCACAGGCTGTGAGAGAGCCAAACAATTGATCTACTGTATATGTATCCAAATCCTACGTCTCCTTAATAGCAGATACCTTATGACTGTAAGATTTGGGAAGAGTTATCAATACCTTCTTCACAATTTCATCTTCTTTCACTTCACCACCAAGACCTATGATGCCATTAACTATTTCATCCACTTGGAGCATATAACTGGCAATGTCTTCATCTTCTATCATTCTCAAAGTCTCAAATTTGCTCTTGAAGATTTGCATCTTGGCTTGCTTCATTTTGTTATCTCCTTCATAAATGCTTTCAAGTTTTACTCAGACATCCTTAGCAGATTTGCACCTCATTACCTTTATAAGTTCTATATCTGCTAGTCCACTCATGATAGTGTTCTTTTCCTTGGCATTATTATCATACAACCTAATCTCATCAGCATCTGTAGGCTCAAAACCAAGAGTAATGTAACCCTTTACAACAACTTGCCATACACCAAACCCTAGAAAAGATAGATAGTTTTCCATCCTTAGCTTCTAAAAGGAATAATTTGTTCCAGGGTGAAAGTTTAGAACAGTGTCCCACTTTTATAAGGGAACGGCCAACACAAACATATTTTTCCAACTTAAACGTAAAAAAGGTCATATGTATGTTTTAAATTTTAAAATGACATAAACTATTGAAATGTAGAATTTTTATTGTAGTTTATGCTTATAATTTTTTTTAAAAAATAAAAAATAGTTGGATATTTTTTTTATAAATTTAATTGATGAATTTTAAATGCTGATATTTTTTGAAAAAAGTGACATCGATGGGACGTCAAGAAAAATATAGAATTTTTTTTTCATTAAATTTTTTTCCTAATTAGCCAACTCACATAACTAGTGCATGGGAAAAAAAAATTAATTTTTGATAAATATTGTTTTTTTATAATTTTTTAAAGTCAATTTTAATCAAAACAAAGTAGTTTCCATGGGACGTCAACTTTTTTACAATATATAATTTTTTTATAAAAAAAAACCCCTTTTAGAGAGGATTCTCTCCCCTAGTGAACCATATATTTTTCAAATTTTTTGAATATGTTTTTCCTATTTACTTTTAATTTCTAATCAGTTGCATGTTTGATTATAATAACCTAATTGCAATAAATTTAAAAATAATCCTAATAAAACTTATCAAAATATATAAAAATATATATTTCTAAGATCTAGACTCTAATACCTACCAAATGGTATTTTTAGATTTTCATGAAAATACCCTTTGGTTGGAAAAATTTACAGTTGAACTTGAAGTTTTGTTCAATTTGTTGTAAAAGGGGGGGGTTGGCTACCACATGGGATGCCACATAGATAGTTTCAAACAGAACAGTTCCGGACAGAATAGTTATGGGTGAAACCCTTCTATGTGGAACCTTCAATGTAAATTTGATTTAAATTTTAAAAAATGTGTTTATTTGCATTGAAGGTTCCACCCGAAAGGGTTTCGCCTAGAAACTATCTGCTTGGAACTATTTAATTGGCTGAAAGTGGGACACGGCTCTAAATTTCCACCCTCCATGAAACATAGGTACCTTGTGAGATCCATTAGGAGCCACCCAGACCTTCCTCAAGCAGTTAAACTTCTTCTGAGTAACTTGTCTCTGATACCAATTGTTCAACACACCAGGATACTGAGAGGGGGGTGAATCAATATCTAAACATCTTCAAGTCCTCCAAAGTAGATTAAAACTTAAGTATTACAACATTAATATAAATATGAAAGATCACATCAACACATGACACCAGATATACGTGGAAAAAACAAGAAGGGAAAAACCACAGTGAGGATTAACTCACAATATATGAAGCTCAAAATTACAACTTTATTTTAGGGCTACAACCCAAGGAAGCTCCTACTCCCCACTGACTTTGTTTTAGGGATACAACCTATTATCCTCAAATTTAGCTGTGCTCAATTTGTAGGATGACCCCTGTGAAACTTGTCTATTTTGTTAGCTTAAAGTAGTGTAATTTTGTTTCAATAAACTGTAAGAAGGGAGCCTCCCCTTGCTGAGAGGAGAGATTTATCTCATCACACTATGGTTGATATAACCATTTTGATGTTAGTGAGTTGACAACAAAATATTCAACCAATAGTTTTTGGCAACTCTACTGGGGATCGAATGCGCAATCAAGAGCCTCTCACCTTTGGTTGAAGCATACCGGTCTCATCTTTTGTAATATATTTTTGTTATATCTTCTCTAAAGTTTTATCAAGGAGTATGGCTGCCCCACATCCATGGAGAAATGCTTTTGGTCCTTTAAATTTGACTCAACCTCTACATGAACTACCTTGGGGTTCGTGTAAGAACTTTCCTAAGTTCTACAAGGATGGTAAACAACATTCGAATGAGCACATTGTAACATTCTACATTGCATGCAGTGTTCTTGGAGTTGAATATGAAGATGTTTCTATGAGACTATTTGTAGAAACACTCCAAGGTGTTGCAGCTGATTGGTTCTATCACCTTGCACCTGGAGTTATCACTGGATGGAATACACTTCAAACCCAATTCGAAGCCAGATTCAAGCCAGCAGAAGATGCTTATGCCTTGTTGGCCCAACTTACTCAAATGAAAAAGGAACCGCATGAGCCCATGCATGAGTTCGTGGCAAAGTTCAATAAGCTAAACAACAGGATCCCAACTATTGCTCAACCTACAGCTAAGAACCTAAAATGCTTCTTCATCAATTCACAGTTGCCAGAAGTAAGTTTTCTTTTACGAAGAGTAGCTTCAGCTGATCTTGCAATTGCTCAAAGTTTGGCAGTTGAAGTGGAGGATGATTTGATCTTGGTGGGAAAGTTGAAGAAGGATTCTATTAGGCCTAGTGGGTAGCCCCTTTTGGTTTTACCTTCTATCAGCACCATGGATCCTATGGTGCAAGAGTTGGCCAATGAGTTGTTAGCTCTGAAACAATAGTTGTCACAAAGTTTTTCCATTCCCCTCTACAAGGACATTCCAAGGAAGACATTCCCAAATGATCAGAATCAAAACAGGTTTCCTCCATAACAAGGAATACTTTCTTTGGAAGCACCACCTATGAATGTAGCAGTCTTCTATTATGAATCAGAGAAAGACAATATTCTTCAATTAGATTATGATCAAGGAGAAGATGATGCTAATCTTTTTACGGAAGTTGAAGAGCAATTAGCTGGTGACTCTACCATCAGGTTCTTGAACTTGGAAGATGAGATGGGGCAAGAAGAAGTTACTTTTGGTGAATCCTATGTTGTTCTCACATGGTCACAGAATCAATCAAATCATAAAGATGTGGCTGGTGACAAACAAGTAAGTACATCAGATACTCTTACTTCATCCTCTATTGCTAAGGCCAATACCCCCAATGTAAAACCTCAAGATGAGAGTTCTCCATCTCCTGTAGCTAGTCCATATCAACTTTTTGATATCATAGATCAAGTGGAGGAGACAAGGATTCAAGTGTCGGAGGTAAGAATACATGTTAAGGGTATTATGTAGAAACTTCATCCTGAAAGGGAGGCCAAGTACATAGTGACAAAATCTAAGTGTTAAAAAGCTCAGATACTTTTTGAGTCTTCTAAAATGGGTACTTATTCCTTGGCCACTAATGAAGATCCTAAGTCATTGGATAATGCTTCGAATGAGGGTCAAGACAGAGATGAATCATCCTCTTCAAGTGAAGAGAATTTGTAGATGAAAGGAAATAGGATTTCCATAGGATTAGTTTCTCCGGAGAAACTTTTTGATAAGCATGATCGCTTTGTCAAACGACGATGACAATTAGAACCAAATTCATCAGCAAAAGTGGGGCAATTCAATCTGGATGCAAAAGAAGATCCCATAATGGTAAATACTAGGAAATGTTACTCTTTCAATAGTAAAAAAAAACAAAACAAAACAAAAAGAAGGATGGAACACCTTTTTTGCTGCCCTACAGTGGACAACATCTGAAGCTTTTATCACAATGAAGCGACAGATAAGTCTGTAAATATTTTTATAGTTTTGAGTTTTTTTCTTTTGTCTTTTTGTTGTGTCGCCTGACTCTATAGCCCAATGGATGGATGAAGGCACTTAGAGATTGGAGTTCTTGTCCCTTTGGTCATTTCAAAGGATGATCAAAGGAAGCTCCCCAGTTAGAGCCAACTGTTATCCTCAAATTTAGCTGCGCTCAATTTGTAGGATGACCCCTATGAAACTTATCTATTTTGTAGCCTACAACCCTAAACATGCAAAATGAGGTGAATCGTATTTGCCCTTGTGCATGGTCTCCTAGTCTGGGAATGTTTTTTGGGAGTTAGTATTTTTTTTGTATATGCAGTGGCAAGGTTTTTTACCTCCCGTGCATATTTATATGCAGTGGCGGGGATTTTTGCTGCTTGTGCATATTTACATGCAGTGGCTGGGATTTTTGCCACTTGTGCATATTTACATGCAGTGGCAGGGATTTTTCTGCGCATGCATGTTGGTCCCTTTGTCACATGCAAGGGTAGCATTTTTTGCCACCCGTGAATGGGTTTCTTGAATTTTGCAAAATAAGTCTAAATTGTAAATTTCACTTTTTGGGAGTTAGTAAATTTTTTGTATATGCAGTGGTAGGGATTTTTTCCGCCCATGCATATTTACACATAGTGGCAGGGATTTTTGCCGCCCATGCATGTTAGTATCTTTGTTACATGCAGTGGCGGGGATTTTTGCTGCCTGTGCATAGTTACATGCAGTGGCGGTGATTTTTGCCGCTTGTGCATGTTGGTCCTTTTGTAACATGCAAGGGTGGCAATTTTTGCCACTGGTGTACAAATGCATTTCCCTTTACATGTAGGGGTAGTAATTTTTGCCACCCGTGCATTATCCTTCAAAAATTCTCTAACTCTGGGGAATTTTTTGCATTTCTTAACCATTTCCCACTTCCAGTCCATTTCTCTCTTTCATCACACTTTAACCCCTCAAAGCCCATGCAGCTACTCAGTTCTCCCTCGCTACTGTAATTTCTAGTCAAAGAGACCAAAAGTTTCTTTCCACAAATGAAATGATACAGGCATTCAATAACATGATCCAAAGGAGTTTGAAGATCAAGCTTTCTCAGTGGCTTCTATAGATAAGTTGTCGAAAATACAGTTGACCTTAGACATTCTCAAGGCAGTTTTGGATAAACATGAGAAGGCTACTACCTCTATGAAAGATTCAGTAGCAAGGACTCATGTCATTTCCAAGAACACTTCTGGACTGGATAACCTTGAGATGCAAATAGTTTTGACAATGTTTGAGGATTTTTTGAAGAACGATGGGAACAAGAGTTGATGAAAGTGATCATGCCTTAGTTTATTTTTCATAGTTTTTGCATATACATAATTTGTAATTAGTTCCAGACATATCCATATGTATTTTTCCAAAATTTAATTACATGTGGAACAAAAGAAGCCCTAAGTCAAATAGGACTCTTTTGTTGAATAAGTCAAAGTAGTTGTAGATTTCCTATTTTTTTCTCTAGGCTCCTCCCTATAAATAAAGAAGGCCTCTATTGTAATTTCTATCTTTAATCTTATGCAACAAAGTGCTACCTAAATTGAGACTCAACTTTGAGACTTTGAGTTCAAATTGTATGATCAATTCCAATCAATAAAGAAGTGGTGTTTGGTTGTCACGATTAGATGACATTCAAGATAAGTTATATAAACTTTGTGTTATATTATTTCCTTGAATATATGTGTGTTGAAAGCGTTTCTCAGTGGACGATTATAAAGACTTTGAGCTTGTAGTTGTTCACTTTGTATATGAATTGTGTTGAGAATTTGTAGACTTTGTGCTATGATTTTCAATCACATTCGTATGTATCAGTGGTATTGTTAGTTGACATACTTTGTACTCAAGCTGGTCATACGGTTACTTTAAAATCTTTCTAGGGATAATTTGCAGACTTTGTACTTGAGATTATTCACTTAGTTCATGAATCTTTTTGTGAAGTAAGTTGAAAGACTTTGTGCTTCAACTTACATCATTGGTTATTATAAAACTCTGATTAAAGGCAGCGAAAAGACTTTGTGCTTGTGCATGTCTTCCAGTCTCTTATCACATATGTATATTGGTACTCTTTGATTATTCACATGTTAATCAAGAATATTGGTGATTACTGTTGAGGTTAATATTAGAAGTGTAGAAGCATTATTGAATACTGTGAAACATTGTAAGCATCTTTTCTGAAAGAAGAGAAAAGGATGAATGTAACACACCCCCTATATGGTTAGAGCTAGTGTAAATATTGTTAGCTTAAAGTAGTGTAATTTTTTTTCAATAAATTGTAAGAAGGGAGCCCCCCCTTGCTGAGAGGAGATATTTGTCTCATCACACTGTGGTTGATATAACCATTTTGTTGTCAGTGAGTTGATGACAAAATATTCACCCAACACAACCCAAGGAAGATACTGCTCCCTAAAGACTTTGTTTTAGGCTCACTCCTAAGGAAGCTACAACTCCCTGCAAACTTTGTTTTAGGGCTACAACCCAAGGAAGCAACTACTTAATGAACTGAGAATGAACTCAAAGATGATTACAGTATGACAGTCCTACTATCTGAAAAATTGACATTAAAGCACACACCTTTGATGATTGCAATTCTGCTTCTTCTAATGATTAGATCAATTAGGCACACTCTTCACTTCCCTCCTATCACAAAAATGTCTTCAAGAAGAATCAAGACAACCTCTAATACTTTTGCCCTTTCTCCTTCAACTGCACATCACAATGCATATGATATTCATACTCTACTCTTCACTCTGTCATATTTTCATCTTCACAATTATGCTTTACCTAGACCAACTAGGTTTACAATATATACATGACATTACATTTATTTTCATTACAAGTAAGCCAATACAACTAGAATATTACATTTTACAAGTCAACCAGAGATCACAATATGAAACATGCATAGGGCAAGCCCTATTATGAACAACACGCTACTCCAAAAGAAAACACATGCCTTGTAGATCCCAATACATGCTTAGTCCACTCCTAAGCATTCTTCACAACATTGTTCTTTAAGGAATCACCTCTGCACACATCACTCCTTTGAAATAGGATGGCCTTAAGAAGGAAGACATGAAATTTGAAGTATAATGGTCACCACCACTTGAAAACCTTGTGCGGTACTGGAAACCTGAAAGATCTTCATGAAATTCTTCCAAATGAGTTTTCATGACTCATACAACACCTTCAGATACATCTCTAACTCCACACAACAAATACATTATGCTGCATACCTTAAAATATGCACACTAAGATCAAACAGCCATCCAAAACACAATGTAACACATTGTCATTGAGAAACTGACCTTGCGGAGCACCAAAACACCTAAAACTGTAAGGATGCATGTAATACACATCCCTGAACATGTCCACCAAACTGCATAGGCAATTCTTCTCTTTCGTAGGAATGCGAAACATTTCAATAAGCCTTCAACATTACTTTTCTCAGACAGAATACAGACCAGAACTCCACCACTTATAAATTTCACTATTGAGGGTGTAGAAACCTGAACCTTTGGAAATAGCACCTCCATTAGATACTAAACTTAACTTCTAAACCACAAGACCTTATCTTCAAATACGGTGAAATACGGAGCCAAACATTGCAGTACTTTGAATACCTTCTTTAGGAACAACACTCTCTCCAAACTGTCAACTTCAAAACACTCTTTTGGTAGTCCAAACAATATGAAGCTTGGAACATACATGCTTTGACACTATATGAGGCTATCTTCCACTCCACAGAGATACAACATCAAAAGCATGAAAATGTGGAGCAATCTCCCAGACAGTCTTCAAAATAGTCTTTCTGTAGAAGAAACTTTCACCAACATCCGGAGGCCCAAACTTCTTTGTATCAACACATACATTCTTAGGAACAATAGGAGAGAGCATACAATATCCTTTAGACCATTAGTAACATCTCCCCAACATTAGCAACACATCTAATCATCTTAGTGCTTCTAATTCCCATATTAATATGTCTTCTTTGTTGTCAACAAACATACTTAATGAATACAGTCTCTACTGACTAAGAACTTGAAAAACATGACATCTAAACATGAACTTCTAATTCACATCATAATATGTCTTCTCTACAGTCACCGGACAGGACATGACATCCAACCATGAACTGTATCTTCTCTACTGGATAGGACATGACATCCAACCATAAACTTCTAATTACCATCTTAATATATCTTCTCTACATTCACTAGATAAGACATGACATCCAACCATGAACACCATCACACATCCATTACAAAGTTGACATTAATGACAACCTTGTGACAGTGTTGACATCAATGACAACCTTAGGAACCATATGTGTAACAAAACCTCCATCTCGAGTACCCAATAAATATAAGGAGAACAAACCACAAACCATTTGTGGTTTACAAAAACCATGAGCCTTGATCCCATGACCCACAATGGTGCCCAAACCAAGGGCTCAACTTCTATTCTAAAGGAGTCTACAGTCTATTTTTAGAAGATCCTCTTACACTATCGTAATCTATCATAACTCTATCATAATCCACTCCTTAAGTTGGGTGCTCTATTTTGGCTCCATTAACTCAATTCAAGATTCTCTGACATATCATAACACGTGTCATAATTTGGTCAACAAGACAAGTCAATAATCTGACTCCCATATTACATGCTCTTACACATCATAGAATCTTCATAAAATCCCTTATGCATCTTACAATGTCATAAGATTCTCATTACACATCTATATAATATTAGATGCTCTTACAACTTCTTGTACATACATCATACATTATGTTTACATGGCAATATTGATCAATTCAAAGTGAGACTCCCCTTTTTCCATGTGAGCGACAATAACAAATACATGTACAAACAATAATTAAATAATATAAACATTAGGATGCAAGGTTTATGAGATCTTTCCCAACATTTACATGATTAGATTACATGTACATGTCATGCATTACTTTCCATCTCCTTGTATCTTATAGATGCAACCAATTAAAGGGGGCATATTATGTCACTAATTCTCTCATGTTGAGTTTCCAAACAATTACATGTGCTTATATAAAGACTCATCCATTGTATCCACACAGATCAATACCACATGACACACCAAAACCCCATGCACCTTGTCATCACATGACTAGCAAGAATGGTGGGGCATTACCACTTTTTGTACATGCAATGTTCTCTAACCCTATTTCCTCCTTTCTATTCTACTGCTTATGATTGTTAGTAGAAGATTCAAATTGTAATTATTATTTATAATTATGTGATAGAATCTAGTCATGGCACATTTTTCTTAGTTTTTAAGGTTCCCATGGAGATTTCATGGCAAAGGATACACACTAAAATTTAGCAAGGTCCATTACTTTATATGGACCCCTAAGATATCCCTTCATGTTTGAATATTTACTTTACATGTATGTTTGTGAGTGCTACATACTTTGAGATACATGATTATTTTAGGATTCACATGCACCTCAAACTTGAAATGAAATTTGCAATAATATAACCATTTCCACATAACCCTAATGAGAGAAAAAACATGCACAAAATATGTATTCAAAAACCACCATGAAAAAGAATAATAAAGAATACCATCATGAACACTAGATATACCATAGGAACACCATCTTAAAGGAAAAAACTAGCCTCCAAAAGCACTCACACACTCAATGTATTCTCTCATTAACAAAGATTACAATACACTTGCAACTTAGTCTCCATGCAAGGCCTTTGAGGCATCAATCACTCTGGTTTAATTCCTCCATCTGAATAAGTAAATGAGAACCATGTAGCCACACATCCCAATCCATGCTTCCATATGTGCAACCTACAAGAGATTATCAATCCAACCATCACCAACAAGCCAAAGGTTACACAAGCCAACCTCAACAACTACTCATGTGCTTGATTTTATAAAGAAAAACTTGTACAAAACCAATAAGTGGTATTACATAAACCACATGAGCTTACAAAACCATGTCCCCCTTATTTACTTTTTGGTACCAAGTTTTCCCTTTTGGTACTATGTTTCCCATTTGATACTAAGTTTTCCCAATATTAAATATTTTCCCAATGTGCAATCCACATTAAATATTCATCCCAATGTTATATACAACTTACAAAGTGTCCCCAAGAATTTCTAACCTATGTGACACATGCATCCCTAGATTTCCCAGATGCACCACAATTAAATATTATATTTTATATTATAAGTATTATGCAAGGTGTACAACACACCTTTCCCAATATTCTCCCACTTGTTGTATAAATTACATAAGGGCTCAAAAGTAAACTCAATCATGAAGGGAACAATCCCTATAGTCAACATACACCATCAAAAAATCTAAGTGCTCCATGTGCTCCATCAAGATACTTACAACAATAACCAAGGTGACCACGATCTCAAACAAGAATCCTCTCATCCTCCATCATGCCAATGCACAAAAGATACTTGATCCAATCCAAAGAGATTCCACACTAACTATCACATAGAAGCATGGATCCTACTTCAAGTCGACATCCAAAGATAAACACCAAATCATATGGTAACAAATAGGCCTAAGTATATGCCAAGAATTAATCACCATTATTGGAATAGCAACCACAATTAGTTGCTAACACATCCAACTAACCATCCCTCAAAACCAAGATGTATTCATCATAACAGGTGCACCTTATCCCATCATAAAAACTAAGAGTATTAACCCTGGTCTACGAGGAAGAATACCCTAGTGTAAATAGGAAAAAGAGGGTGGTGGTCTACACCTCAAGTTTGCCAATGAATAGACAAAGCAATGTATTTAAAACCAACAAATAACAATATTTCTTGTAAATGAAACAATGTTACCATGTTGTTCAACAATGGAGGAGGTTACAATCTCCTTGAGGGTCAAATATGTGTCTGAACAACTCCAAACCATTGGAAGAGAGCCTCCACTATGCACAATATGCTAGTAGAAACTTTACAAGGTTGAGGGGGAAGATGCAACAACTTGAGAGAGCATCAATACCTTCCAGGACTTCTGTGTGTTGCGCTCACGTCCTCAGAATATTCACCAATATTCAGCACACGTGTGTTCTCAAAAAACTAGGAGAAATAAATATGTGAAACGATTTCTAGCAAACCTTGGTGAAAGGTAAATTAGGGCAATGTTAGGCTCAAGTGGCCCTAGAAATATGCTACGGGAGTAGACACCAAAGCGAGTCAAAACACAACGTGAAATTGCAAGGGTATGCAATTTTCTACATTATGTACATAAAATGTTTTTTATTTATATTTGATTAAACTATCTTAATATTATCTCTACATGTCGGTATGCAATATTTGTAACACTTAATTCTTTATAAATAACTTTTTTATCTTGATAGATAAATTTTGAATACTTTATAAACATAATAAAATAGCATTTTTATGAGGCTATAAAAATAAGTTTTATTATACAAATTTATCAATTAATTATACGCCTCATAAAAATAATTTATATTATTATACCAATTTATTAATCAATTAGACATTTCTTGTTTAATTCTATTATATAATATTCCAAAAATAAGTACTAACCACTCCGTGACACTTGTTGAAATTCGAGGTAAACTACATTGTGAAAAGAGAATCTTCCACATTAGGGCCCATGAAAATTGTGCGCCCATGGAATTCCACTTAAAGTCTTATATGATTGACCCTTCCTGTCGTAAACAACAGCTGGGGGAAATTAAAAAATGAGTGAGCTTGGACATAACGACAAACTCCAAAAGGAAGATCGTGAAGCCCCTATCAATAAGTCGTCGACGGTAGCAGTATTGATTGGCTCCAAAACAAAGAGATAAATGTACACCATTGGGTCCCATAAAAAAAAAAGTCCGTCCATTTGATATTGAAAGTGATTTTTTAACAAAAACAAATTATCTATATATTAAAATCAACATTAAAAAGCCCAACAGCGCTCCAAAATTATTATTATTTTAAAAATAATAATTATTGAATTCCACTTATTTCCTAACTCCGTATGTGCAATGTGACTTGTTTCCTTACACCCTACACGCCTACAAATGTACAGTTTAGAGGCGTGCACTAAAGTCGGTCCGTACAGGAGAAATTTGAGCCCCTATGTGGAATGAATATATATATATATATATATATATATATATATATATATATATATATATATATATATATATATATATATATATATATATATATATAATTGTAATGGTTAAAAATGTACTTTTAATATAATTTTCCATTTAGTTTTGTATTTAGTTTGGGTAATTTTTGATATATTTATATAGTTATAAATAATGTACATTTTGTGAATAGTTGGGTTCATGTATCTAGCCTTGTTTATACCTGTTTTTATGCTCATTGTTTATCTTTATGTTTAAGTGCACGAAATCTCATATTAATTGATGAGTGTGTGTAGTATTCTTGTGTATAGTTGAGTCCATGTATCTAGCCTTGTTTCTACCTAGACCTATGCTCATTGTTTATCTCTATGTTTACATGCATGAAATCCCCCCTCCCCCACACAAAATCATTATCTTGATCCTTATAAATGCATAATCAAAATCAAACTATTTCCAATTTCACACTTTGGTACCAAGTTGGTTGTGCATCATAAATTGGTATTTGTTCATATAGAAAAAGACATCAATTTTCATTCATTACACGCATAGGAGAAGACACAAGACATGAAATCCAAGAATCTCTCAATACAAGGACATTAAAAAATAGTCATGTCCATACTTGCATGTAACATATTTGAACACAATCTCATCCTAACGCATGTGAATCACCTAGCAATTATTTTAGAATTCATGTGCATGTTTGAAGTGTGTTCTCTGTCAAGGTATTTTTAAATACTGCCAGCTTGATAAAAAAAAATCCCAAGAATATCAAAGAGGGTATTATTGTCTAGTAGTCTATTATCTAAGCATTCACATGGAAAAATCCAAAGATCATTAGAGATCAAGTTCATAGGTGCGAACGAGATCTAGAACATTGAACTTGTCCCTACATAGAGCATAGAAGAATATTATGATTTTGCTCTACATAAATTGTTGTCTAGGGCATCTCTAAATTCCAAGGCACACAAAACTCATTGTCCCCATCAATCAACACACATTCTTTGGTCACAAAGTTAAGCAATCTATCTCTTCATTTATTACTATTTATGGCACGATTATACTTTATGTATGTTATGGCCTAATCCAATCCACTCCACTCTAGCAAATCATTAAATCTAGGTTGTTTTGTATTTAATTTCTTTATTAAATTAATTAACCCAGATTACACCTTAAGGAAATCTTGTTTTTTCTTTTCATTTTGGCGAACTTGACAAACCCGCCCTACCTACTTATTGTATCCAAGGTTTTAGATATGATATAGCACTTATTTATCCATTTTTATCATAGATCTTGATCTTGGTTGTCCTTTCATTTCATGTTTAGGGTTCGGGTTATATTGTAAAACCCAGTTTTCCCACCCTACCTCCCCAACTGTACAGTGAATCACATCAACTCCTAGGGTTTCTCCTTTGGTTGGTTCGCATGCATTCATTTGATATTTTTATATGTTCCTTTCATTTATTTCACATGATACCTATGTCCTTGATTCATTTATGCAATTATGTGCTTTGGAAATAGATGTCATCTCTATGAAGGTTTTGTTTTATCATGTCCTACCTTTCTCCTGCTTCATGGAGTTAGTGAATGCAAATTATATGCTATTAGAGAACCTTAGTTCTTTTGTTCATGCTTTTCATGATGATTCCCTACCTCATAACATCATTGATCATTCTTTTAGTAAGGATACATGTCATGTGCCCTACCTATCCGTGAGACTATCATGCCTTGTAATTACATATCCTTCCTATGTCATGAGAACCTAGATATGTGTAATTTTGATGAGTTACCTTCGTTTATACATGATGATACTTCTATTACTCATGTTTCACATGATTATTTATGCATTCATGATGATACATTAGTTGACCATGTTCGATGTGTTGATAATTCGTTGCACTTACATAATGATATTATAGATTTTTGTGAAGATGAATTACATGATGATTATAATGGTTCTATAGATTCTTCTTTGCATGTGAAAACATTATTCCTTTCTAATTATATACACATAGATAATGACATCTTATTGATTGGCAAGTTTACATTGCACTTATGTGGTACTAGAAATTTTTGATTCATCTTGTTTTCTCTACACTTCATTTTCTAATTTCACTTATGCTTTCATTTATCATTTCTCTAGATGTAGTTCACATAAAAGTAGCATGGAACTGGCACTGATCTATTATTTATTTACCTTTCAATCCTTGTACTACATAAACTTATTATGCTACATGTGGATATCGTAAGTATAGAAGCATTGTATTCCAACACAAAATTCAAGAATTTATAGACAAAGGGAAGATACACATTAAGGTGATGTCCACATAACATAAAAGAGAAACTAATTGATATGAGAGATGGATTCATTATCTGGATTTCACTCTTACTTTTCCTTCATTTATCATTTGTCTTTTGTATTGATCACTTTTCACATCTACTTTATCTTTTGGGATCCCTTTAGCTTATATATTTCTTTTCCCCCCACTTGGGGGAATGCGTGCTTTGTTTCATATTTATGTTTACTTCATATCTCGTTACCCCACTTAGGGAACATGTTTGATTTCTTCTATTTCTTGATTGTGCCATGATTGTTCTTTGTCTTTTACTTTTTTGATATCTTTTTCTTACATTATCTTATCTTATCTAGTAACTCTTACTTGTCCATCTCCTTTTTTAATGATCCTTTCTCTTATACTTTGATCCTTGGTTCTTATCTTATGATCCTCATGACTATTTGCTTCACATATATATGTTCCTACACTATTTGATATAGATTCTCAGAGAATTGTCTTAGGTTCCTATATTGATTGATCTAGCTTGTTATAGTATTGTAATAGATATACTTACATTAAGGGACATAACTTCTTAGAGAATTGTCTTATGTTCATACATTAAGAGATTAGATATAGCTTTTTAGAGCATTGTTTTATTTCCCTAAAGTGATCTATTATTATTACTGCATTAAACATTGGGTCCATGATCTCTTATTTTTATATCTAATTACTAAAAGAATGTTATTCATTATTGTTTATCTATGATTTATCACTATCTTATCTTGCCATTGAGAACATGTTGTTTACAATCCATTATTTTCATACCTTTCTACTTTAGAGTGTGTCTTACATTATCAATATTTGATCCTACATTTTACATCTTACTCTCATATCAATATGTCTTACATCAAATGATCTCATATGGATATATCTTATTTCTACTATCTTACATGATCTTATTGCTACATTTTGCTTCATAGAGTGTACATGCCTTGATGTTACATTGTCATATAGATTAATTTGAGCATTTATCATTATCTTTATATATGCTTGTACACTAGGGGATACCATGCTATTCCTCCTTCTCTATTGAGCTTGCATTGTCATATCTTACGAAAGATCCTATTTGCATTGAGATTATATTATTATATTGCATATCTTGAGCCCACATTGCTATATCACTTTGATCCTATCTTTTATTATGCATTTATCCTATTGATCTTACATTAAGGGCATCATTTTTTTCACCCTTTCACATAGTGTTGTCATACTTGATTATTTAGATCTATATCACCTATCTTATAATCATACTTGCTACATTTAAGGACTTTCCCCAATGTTGGGCCTTGTGCAATTGATATTATCTATCCTGTCAATCCTATCGATCCTATCAATCTTCATGCCACTATTGAGCCTTGTGCCATTATCTCAAGGCATGCCACTAATCCTACCCAATGTGTGCTTGTGCTCATGGATGCTACATTGGATCATTTGTTGTACTTTTATAGGTGTTTCTGGCTATAGAGGGCTACATTACCATTATCATTCCCATGTTGGGAATAATATCTTAATTATCTAATCCTACCCAATGTTTGTTCATGCTCATCAATGCCACATTAGGCCTAAGTTTGTTGTACTTTCATAGGTGTTTTTTAACCATTAAGGATTGCATCACCATTATTTTTCCCATTTTGTGGGTAGTGATCCTATCTTTGACCCTATCTCTAGTTTATTTCCATGCTTCTAATTATGTATTTTTCTATATATGATTGTTATATTTTAATGCTATGATGATTATGTACATGCTTACATGCTTATCATTCATTATTGATTTTCCACATGGCTATGATTATGATTATGTCACAACATATTCTATTGTCAATCTATTTTTATATGCCCACATTTATTATTGATATATCTAATAAGATATTTCTTCAATAAAGTGCACCCTATGGGAGAAATCAATTAAAGGGGGCATACATGATTACTAACATTCTCATTTTTCGTATTTAATTTATCTTGGAAAATAGAATCTACTCATGGAATCATATTGATGCAGAGGAAAGTGATAAACACATAATTTCTACCAAATTTCAAAGCTTGTCTTCTTGATTGATCTCACAAAACCACATAAGGAACTTCATTGAACAAGTTTTAATGCATTGCAATGATCCAGACCTTCACCAGGGTACAAGAGACTTCCAACAAGGTTAAATCCACTAACCAAACACATTCAAATTACTCCAAGAGTTAGGAGACTCCATCAATGCCCTTTTCACATATAGGCTGCTCCATTCCTAGTAGCCCTGTTTCTAGGACTGTCAGAGCATAACTCCTTCCACATGATACTATTCAAGACTATCAAGGCACTTTCAAATACCCATTATCCTTATCACCAACCTACCAAAAGATCAACATGTGTTGCTTTGGAAAAAACTACTCAAAACAAGACTGTCGCTGAACAAAGTAGGCCTAATAGGCTTGCATACACAAGGTCTTATTGCTTCTATCACCTCCAACTTCAAACTCTCCCAACAAACACTTGTAATACATAAAAATAGGTCTGTTAAAGCTTAAACATCTATCAAAAGTCCATTCCCATCAGTATTTTTAACCACCCTACACCTATACCTCTTAACTGTCCTTCAAACTCTATTTTCTCTAAACTATCACACAGAAAATAGTCATAAACTTTGATTTTTCCTTCTTAAACCTTAGTTATTTGATTCAAAACCTCTCAAATATGAAATCAATTGCTACTATAGTCATTTTCCACTGGAGGTGAGCAACATGCAATGCACAAAACAGGAGAAACACAGTCTTTCTTGCCACTATTTACCCTAATAGAGGGTTTGGGCAGTTTCTACCAAAAATGTAATATCTTTCACAAAATGAAACCAAAATGCATGCAACCAAATGAGGAGGGAAGGTGATTGAAATACCTTTCATACAAAATCACTTAGAAATGATTCCCTTCCCGTACAGGGCCGTACAATGCAAGAAGACAATAATTTTCTGAAAAAACATAGAAAAGCATTGCTTTTTTACTATTCCATTTGAAATTTCCAATCACCTCCAGTATTTTGATGTTACAAGGCCTTAAAAAAGGCATTTCAACATGTCTCTCCAGTTTCCACTACCTTCCAACGACCCAAGACACAAAATGACCTTTCAAATTCCCAAAACTGTCATTTTAGTAACTTGACAGTTTTTTTTTCAATTTTACAAATTAGATGACAACTTTTACATTTCTTCCAAATTTGACACAAAACATTAAATATTGTCCTCCTAATGACCTAGACACATGAATAAATAATCAATATAACCTTGATACAATGTTGAAGTATTTCAATTTAATCAAAATCAAAGATTTGTCTAGGACAACTTTGATTTGCCAAGGTGCTCCTGCACCATACTCCTCAACATGAAGAAAACTCTTGTCCCAAGAGTTGTGTGGTCTGCTTCAAACAACTTTTGCCTCTTTATGTCTTCAACCCTGACTTGATGCCTCCTCTGCTTCCTCTTTACTTGCCAACTATGACTCCTATTAATGGAGTTTGACTGGCTACCTCCAAGATGCATCTCTATTATCAGAAGTCCACTCCTTCCTGCTACAACAACACTCCTATCCCTCACCTAGGAGTCCTCTCTTGCCTCTCTCCCCAAGACTTTTGGCGACAACCAATGGACCATCTCCTCTATCCCTCTTGACAGACCTTCTTGTCTACCTACTACAGTGAGTGAACTTGCACCTGTAACCATAAAACTTCACAACAAGAATCAGGTAGCAAAAACCAATGCTTACCCCAAAATCCTGGTGTAGATTGCCTCCTTCAACGCTCTATCTACACACTCAAAATCTTCTGAGCTCTGATACCAATCTGATGCAGAGGAAAGTGATAAACACATAACTTCTACCAAATTTCAAAGCTTGTCTTCTAGATTGATCTCACAAAACCACATAAGGAACTTCATTGAACAAGTTGTAATGCATTGCAATGATCCAGACCTTCACCAAGGTACAAGAGACTTCCAACAAGGTTAAATCCACTAACCAAACACATTCAAATTACTCCAAGAGTCAGGAGACTCCATCAATGCCCTTTCCACATATAGGCTACTCCATTCCTAGTAGCCCTATTTCTAGGACTGTTAGAGCATAACTCCTTCCATAGGATACTATTCAAGACTGTCAAGGCACCTTCAAATACCCATTATCCTTATCACCAACCTACCAAAAGATCAACATGTGTTGCTTTGGGAAAAACTACTCAAAACAAGACTGTCGTTGAACAAAGTAGGCCTAATAGGCTTGCATGCACAAGGGCTTATTGCTTCTATCACCTCCGACTTCAAACTCTCCCAACCAACACTTGGAATACATCAAAATAGGTCTGTTAAAGCCTAAACATCTATCAAAAGTCCATTCCCATCAGTATTTTTAGCCACCCTACACCTATACCTCTTAACTGTCCTTCAAACTCTATTTTCTCTGGACTATCACATAGAAAACAGTCATAAACTTTGATTTTTCCTTCTTAAACCTTAGTTATTTGATTCAAAACCTCTCAAATATGAAAGAAATTGCTACTATAGTCATTTTCCACTAGAGGTGAGCAACATGCAATGCACAAAATGGGAGAAACATAGTCTTTCTTGCCACTGTTTACCCTAACAGAGGGTTTGGGCAGTTTCTACCAAAAATGTAATATCTTTCACAAAATGAAACCAAAATGCATGAAATCAAATGGGGAGGGAAGGTGATTGAAATACCTTTCATGCAAAATCACTTAGAAATGATTCCCTTCTCGTACAAGGCCGTACAATGCAAGAAGACAACAATTTTCTGAAAAAACACAAAAAAGCATTGCTTTTTTACTATTCCATTTGAAATTTCCAATCACCTCCAGTATTTTGATGTTACAATGCCTTAAAAAAGGCATTTCAACATGTCTCTCTAGTTTCCACTACCTTCCAACGACCCAAGACACAAAATGACCTTTCAAATTCCCAAAACTATCATTTTAGTAACTTGACAGTTTTTTTCCAATTTTACAAATTAGATGACAACTTTTACATTTCTTCCAAATTTGACACAAAACATTAAATATTGTCCTCCTAATGACCTAGACACATGAATAAATAATCAATATAACCTTGATACAATGTTGAAGTATTTCAATTTAATCAAAATCAAAGATTTGTCTAGGACAACTTTGATTTGCCAAGGTGCTCTTGCACCACATATTTATTCCTTGTCTTACAAGAATTCATGGGATCTAACATATGTGAAATAAAAGAACATGCAAGGAGAATCTTCTTCCTTCATGGACCACAAGTTCATCTATCTATTGCATTTACTTTATGCATGTTTGAGATGCTACATACTTAAATATGCATGATTCATACTTAAATATTCACATGCACCTCAAAGTTGGAGAAAATGTAATGGTGAAAAAATAATCCTTGATGCATTCCCCATTTAATTTTGTGTCTAGTTTGGGTCAATGTATTGATACATTTATATAACTACAAATAGCATATTTTTGTGCATATTTGGACTCATGTATATATACATTTACGCGTCACCTATCCCTCTACTAATATGCACATAATCCTAGTCCACTTGACTTGTTTGTTTGGTTCTAACCATTAATCCAATCCTAATCCATAATCTAACCTGGCTATCCAACTTAGGTCATGTCAATAGCTGCAAGGTCATCTTCACAGCCATGATCTTGATCATTATAAATACAAAATCAAAATCAAATATTCTAGTTTATTGGCCCCCTTTTCACACTTTGGTCCTAAGCTAGCTATATACAAACATTCATAACTTGTTATTTTTATGTATGAAAGACATTGATTTACATTCATTACACACATAGAAAGAGGAGAACATGTGTAACAATCTCTCAATATGAGGACATTTAAGGATAATTGTTCACACTTGCATCTACCATATCTAATCGCACACTCTTCCTAGTGTATGTGAATCACCTAGTAATCATTCTAGAATTCATATGTGCATTCTTGAAGCATGTTGTACATGCCAGTGTATTTTTAAGTATTACCAACTTTCAAGACAAAAACCCTAAGAATGTGAAGGGGGGTATCATTGTCTTCTAGTACTATTTATTTTGTAAGAGTTCACAAGGTAGAGTTTAAATATCATTAGAGATCATGTTTGTAGATATAGATTAATTTCATAGTTACAAACTAGATCCATAACAAAGATGTTGAATCAACACAAAGTAGAGGAGAACATTTTGAATCCGATCCACATACATGACAATCTAAAGCATCTCCAGATTCATAGGTACATAGATATCACTATTTCATCAATTGACACACATTCTTCATCCACAACGCTAAGAAATCTCTCTCTCAATTTACTATTATTTATGGAATGATTATACTTTTTGTCTAGTATTACCTAATATGGTCCACTTCACTTTAACAACTCATTGAATCTAGGTGGATTTGTGTTTATTTTCTTTGTTTTATTATTTAACCTAGAGTACACCTTAAGAAAATCTTATTTTCCCTTTTCAATTGTGTGTGGGGATGTGTATGCATGCACGTGTGTGGCTACACATGTGTGTGTGTACACACACATATGTATGTATTTGTGTGTATATGTATAGTTAATATATTTTTGATCCACTATTGATTATGTTGACCATATATACATATGTGACTGCATGTGTTATTGTGTCCCCTAGATTCACAACTTAAATTTGATAATTGTATGGCCATATTTATGGATTTTCCATAAAATACAATCAATTTTTTTGGAAGACTATCACACAAAAGGGGAACTTTTGAGAAGATTATAAAAAATTCTAGACAATTATATTTGTATGGTATCTAGTTTATGATGTTTCCTTCTTTCTCCATTATACATGGCTTAACATTTTAAGGGAAAATTTAAATGGATAATTGTTGTAGATAATTTAATTGACATGTAGCCCATCAACTGTCAAAATTAGCCCCTACTTGGATCCAATTGCACATACGATTTCATCTTGCTTTTTGAATTTTGAAATTTACTATTTCTAGAGCAAATAATTTTGAAATCTGACTGTTGCAAATCACTTTGCACACTAATTGTTTTGGATTGAGCATCCAAGGTTGTGTATTTAAAGACAAACCCTAGGTCATCAATGCCATATAGAGAGATACATGGTTTAAGTGGTATTCAAAAGAAAAAGGAACCATTATTACTTGCTTGCATTTTCTCTACATGAGTAAATATTACAATGACACCTCATTCTAGTCATCTTGCATCCTTGTCTTGTTTGCTTTCAATATTATGAAAAATAATAAGGAATTTGATGAAGGGAAAAAGAAGTTCGAAACTTTGATCTTTGCATACTTAAATTTTAACGATGTTTGCCAACACTACATTATGTGTAATAAGTTACCAGGGGAAGATGTGCTAACTTATTAGAGTCTCGAGTATAGAGAACAAGATTCTACAAAAATATGTAATTGCAGTAATTAGTCAAAATTGAGTTATAAAAAATCATAATTCAATCTTTCATAACAATTTAAAATCTAATATTCCAACCACTTCTTTAATAATGAAAATACATAAAAATAACTAAACTAACTTTTATACTCTTCTTTCATTAACATTTTATATAATATACTAAATCTCTTTATTTATCAAAATTTAATTTGTATTTCAAATTTGTATTGATTGAAATATTATTTACTAGCCCTTTGTATTTATCTTTTGATTTGTACTGATTGAGATATTATTTACTAGCTCTTTGTATTTATCTTTTGATTTGTATTGATTGGGACTTTGAAAAAACATTAGGGTTAGTTTATTTTCCCCTAAGTCATTTCATGCAACATTCATATATTTTAACACTATGTCGTATATCTGACCCCGGGGGTGACGTAAGATGAATCAAATCTAACCACGTCATCTTTCGTCGTCACATGGTAACGTCCCCGCAATGCTTTACACTAGAAGCTATATATTTCTGTATTACTCAACGCTTTGTATAAATTTCTTTTACAGCTGAATGAGATGTCTCGGACTGTTAATCCGTGTGCCGCTTGCAAGATTCAACGAAGAAAATGTGGAGATAAATGCGCGCTTGCTCCTTATTTTCCACCAAACGATCCTCACAAGTTTTTACTACTACACAAATTTTTCGGAACAAGCAATATTGTCAAAATCCTTCAGGTATGGGTTAAATGCTTTTTTAGACTCAACTCTGCATGCGGACATTATTTCAAGATTATTTCAACCCAAATCGAAATTACAAGATGGAGTTTATCTTATTCCTTTTTCTGCAGGAAATTCCGGAGGAGAAGAGAGCAGATGCTGTAACAAGCCTGGTATATGAAGCAGGTGCGAGAGTGAATGATCCGATCTATGGTTGTGTTGGCACAATTTGTGGACTGCAGAAGGAAGTTTTACACCTCCAATCTCAACTGGCAACCACTCAAGCAAAGCTCCTCAACACACAGGCTAAGCTTGCGCCTCTTGTCACAGGAACTACATTGGATGTAGTTTTGCAAGACGATGAGGACCCATTTGGATTATGGGAGCCACTGTGAACCTAGTTTGGATTACCTGAAGCCATGCCTAGTGTCAGGTGAACTGGTTCTATATTCCATGTAATATAGCTTTTACAAGCATTCCTTAATCTGGGATCATGTATTTTAAATGATATTTATAGGTCTAGTGACTGTCGTCACTGGTGGGGCCACACAATCAGGAGTAGGCCATGCAATGAAGTGGTGGTGGATACATTCACTTTTGTACCAACTGCTGATATATTCTACAAACTGAACCATAGTGTGCCTCTATCGGCTCACCTATGTCATCTACATGTTAAAAAATGGTTAAATTGTTTTAAGAGTTAGATAATAGTAATACTGGCAATTGGACCTATAGGTCTAATGGGCACACCTATAGTTTTCTGATCAAGAGAACTTTTGTTGAAAACAGATATCACAATTAACAATAAAGCATGTATCTATTTTAATTCAGGAATTAGTTATATCCATATTTATCATTTTCTCTTTTTATTGTGCAGTTTCAAACACATTGAAAATATTTTTATTGTTTACATTAGATGATGATTAAGTTTTAGATAATTTAGCTAAACAATTCTAATTGTAGTCATTCTGATGCTTAACCATGTTGAACTCCATGTGAGAGTCCATTCAACTATTGGGACATTCAAACACATCCAAATCCAAAGGGACACTCTAGCCTTAATTGTTGCAAGGTGTGCACCCTTGGTCTCCTTGTGTTGTGCAGCGCAACACTTGGGTTCGTGACAAGGCTTAATCGCCTCTTGTTGATTCATTAACTCTGGTAGTTGTATCGAGCATTAATAGGTCGATCTTTTGGTGCAACGGCAACCCTCTTGCTAACAAATGGTATCAGAGCGATATGTCAAGGTTTTGAAACTCTCTCAGCTCACGCTGAGGGGGATATTGTTTGACATTGGGTTCAGTGCTCCCCGCGAGTTTCGCAACATGGTCTAACCGCCTCTCGAGATCCTAACTCTGGTGATTATGGCAGAAATTAATGCCTCAAGGTTTTGGTTCAATGGCGACTATCTTTCCAACAATTGGTATCAGAGCCTGGGTCACGGGTTCGAACCCCTTGCTTGCGCTGGGGGATTGTTGCAAGGTGTGTGCCCTTAGTCTCCTTGTGTCGTGCAGTGTAACACTTGGGTTCGTGACAAGGCTTAACTACATCTCGTAGATTCATTAACTTTAGCAGTTGTATCAGGCATTAATAGGTCAATCTTTTGGTGCAACGGCAACCATCTTGCTAACATTAATATCATTGGAAGCACATATAGAGTAGAATCCCAAGGTGTGTTCATTCAAAAAATTGTAAACCATGCACAATAGTGATAGGGGTCTTCACCTTTAACAAGGACATGCTTAGCAATATAAAGTACAAGAACTTAAGCTATGATTTTGTTCAAGTAAAATTGAATTTTTCTTAAGATTTTTTTGGGTAAAGTGTTTCGTTTAACGAAAGGACCATTTTTTTTTGTCTTCATAAGGTAATGAATAGGCTCGATTGTCATCTTATACATGGAATGAGTTGAAGGACATCCTTACTCAATAGGTCACTAAGTTTGGAAGGTTTGTGACAACACTCCATTAATATCTACCTATGTTTAAAGCATCTTTAAACAAAATCCTAACTATTCTTATAAATGTCTCCTAGCTCATTAGTGTAATAAGATTGTATGGAATACGTATACCCTCCAAAAATCTTGTTTTGGTTTCAAGAAACATTTTAAGAAGAATGTTATTTAGCCTAAATGTCCAAAAGCTTGTAGGACACATCCAATGTCATAGGTCTTTAGCTGTCAATCTTTTTCTTGTCCTCTTAGTTTGAAATATGTTTAATTATGCATTTATTGATAATAATTCTAGAAGTACTTACATGAATTTTCCTTCTGTAGGATCATCTACAATCTAGTCTTTGTTAACCTTGATAAAATTTCACACGAGACTTCATCATTCCTTGATGATTTATTATCCTTCATATTCTCAATTGCATACACAATTTAATCTTTTGTATAAAAATAAAGGTGTTGTTTTAGATCATTTCCAAACAAGAGATTTGTTTCCATTTACCCAATATTATTCAATGAGTTGTAATCATCCATTTAAATCTAACAAACTTCAACACCATAAAAAAATTCCAACTACAAAGGTTTATATAACCATTGGTATTGGTGGAGGATGCTCAACTTATTCAAACATCCCATCTACCTTAATTTATTTAATTAGGTATATAACCCTCCCATTTACCTTATACATTAGTCAATGAGATGTGTTACCTACCCCTAAATTGAAAATAATAATCTCTACTACAGAATACATTCACATTAACTATTAAGGTAGTTCAAACTAGATAAGACCCTAGTCTAAGTTTCTTAGGGTTCATTTTTTCACCATTCTTTCTATTTTTCTTCCCCATGGTTGAAATAGACTCTAGATTTTAATTTCTTTAACTTTCTCTTGAATGATTAATTATTTTTACATGAATTCTAATTATAATTTTTTTCTATTGCTTTGGATAAGAATTGCATTTATTTTAAATCAATTTGTAGGATGGAATCTACAAATTTTCAAATAGTTCCAATTGTTTAAGCATTCAAAAACTCCAGTTCACAATCAATTAAATAATATTTTTAATTTAAGCTCCATTATCTAAATATTTGTGTAAGCACAAATTTATCTTTTGAGATAAGAAATGGTTATAGTTTGAAGTAAATCTTCCTAATTATTGCACCCAATCTATCAAATTCCTTATGTTTTCTTCAAAGCAAGCTTTATATTTTAATGAAACTTCTCAATTTGAAAAGTTTCAACTATGATGCAAGGGTGATAGTTAGAAGATTTAAATAGTAGAAAAAAAAAGATAACTCTTAACGAATAAATTGAGATTAAATTAAGAGTGTTGTTTATATTTGTGCAATAATGTCCATGTAGATTGGATTCACATACAAATTTTATAATATTGTGCATGATATGTGTAGAATTGAATTTATAGAGAAGGACATCGGTAAGACAAAGAGAACTAAATATATGGAAAGATACAAGTTGGGTAGTACTTAAAATTCCATGAAACAACTCTTATATTATATTTAAGAATGTAACATAGAACTTGGGGTATGTTTTTTAACTCCTCCTACTCAGCTATAACAATCTATAGTTTGATATGAGCTCAAGTGACATAAAAGAGAATGACCATGTTCAAAACCAATAATACAAAATAAACTATTAGATGGCCATGTTTAGTTCCTATTATACATAATATGGGAGACCATCCACCAACTTCAAGGATTCCAACCAAACTATTAAATTAAAAATAAATAGGGTTAGAAATTAAATAAGGAATAGTATCAAGTTTGTGCCCAAAAAGAGAAGAAGAAATAAAATTGTTATTTAATGAAAAAATAGAAAAATAAGTAGTTTGCACAACAAATTCTCACAAGCCTAAACATTATCCACACCATCAAATGAATACTCTAAGTGACATTCCAAAGACCATTATGTAAAATTCTAGAATTATTAACAAAGACATGTTATCTAGAATGTTGAATTCTAGAGCTTTCAATTATCCATATGGTTAAACCATTAAAGCCCGAGAGATGGCTTTATTGGTTTTCATGTCCTAAAATAGAGAAGCGAGCCACCATAAGGAGCATCACTATTGTGCATAATATATTTCCAAAATAGTTTGTTCTATTTTTACTGCTTAATGTATATACAGGGAATTTGTGTCTATACCCTATTAGCAATATGGATAGGCTATTAGTAATTAGGATAGACTGTTAGAAAAGTGGATAGATTGTTATACAAGGATTTAGTCTATACCCTGATACTGTTGTAGCTCATGCATATAGGTTGGGCAGTTATTGTTAAAAACTCTATTTAATTTTGGTTATAATATAATAGAAAGGGAGCAGTCCCCATGATTGTAGTTTGCGAATCAAAATAATAATAATTTTAAACTTTTATGAATAACTCCTTCGAGCCTAATCATGGCTATAACTTAACAGTTTAAACAAACATTTTTAGAAAAGAATAACATACTGAGTCTAAAGGAATAACTTCACAATTATAGAGATTCCCCTTTAGTGCCCCCTCTTCCTTCTCATTGTTTTCTCTGCCTCTTCTTCTCTCTACCTCCTTACATTTTATTCAAGCACCCAAAACTAACAAAAATCCCCCAAATTTTACTAGATTCCTACCTCTAATCTCTCTACCACTACACCCCTCTTCTCCACTCAAAACTAAAGTGAGTTGGACATTGAAGAGGATGTGATGGGGGTGTCCTCCCACTCCCATCTATAGTCCACTCACACCAAAAATGCATTCAATGTAGATTAAAGGCTCTTTAAATCCACTTCATGGAGTGAGCTCCTAAGATTTGAAAATTCAAATCTTTAAAACAATAAAATTAAACACTATTGTTTTATTAAGTAATTACATCTTTATAACCATACTTATAAATATATTGTTATGTATGAAAAGTGGGAAGATGGTGGATAGTGTTGAGATCTATCAAATCAAACCCTCCTTTCACACTAACACTCAAGGACAACAACCGAGCCAAATCACTACAGATGAATGAGGACTCAACTACAGGTTGGTGTACTTAGGAATGATATGGAAAGATTGATTAGATTGAGAGATTTGTCAAACCCTAATTCAAATAAGCTTCAAACCCTAATTATACTGAAATCAGGTACAGATGAACAAAGTGCTACAGATCACTAAATAGGAAGACACACAGGAAGGATTAGAAACATACCAGAAGTTGGATTTCCAGAGGTGGAGACTTTACGGACTATGGGGTGAGCACCCAAGTCTGACAGGGCAATTTTTTCTGCAGATCTGGAGCAGTGAGTAGTGTCAGACTGTAACCTATTCCTAAGTTCAGGGAAAATTCTATCAGGAGGATATGGGGCTGGCGCCCTAGTCCAGTAGGATAAAATATCAACAAGTTTTCTCTAGATCCTAAATCCTTATCCTTTGATTTTCTTCTTTGCGCCTACGCTTCACCAAATCTTGTACATGTATCCTGCAAACATAAAGAGAGAGGTTTTGGGGTTGTGGTGTTTAGGATCTTTCCTTGGTCAAGCCTCGAAATGACATTCAAGTCTTCCAACATCGTTGTTAGATAGAGTGCATGCCCAAGGAGGGCATAGGCCAAATCCAATGATAAAATAGAATGATTGAAATTCAAATAGATGTCACCTTAGAGGTGAAGCCTTCATGGAGATGAAGATCCTTCAAATCATGAGGAGAAGGATTGATGAAGCCAAATATGCAACAAACAAACACAATAACAACATAATTCTGCTCTGCAACACAATAAATGCCTTGAAATCCTTTATCTCAATATCACCAGTTTGCATTATCCTTCTAGGTTTAAAATGAAGACATAAACTCACTTCTATAAACATTCCCACTAACTTTTGTAATTCAAATTGCAAAGGCTGATAAAGGGGAACCTTTTTAAAGGTCCTATGTCGACACATTTAAATTTGGATCCTGACAAATTAGCCTGGACTTGGGCGCAAGTGCCCAATTCCCAAGGCCCTCTTTTGGTCTTGATTAACATTTAGAATGGGCCCCCAAGTCCCATTTTTCATGGGTTTTAGGGGAAATTTCTCGGGGATAAGTATTAATCTTGTAAAGTGTAAACACGGGGACCTAGGAGCTAAACTAGAAGGTGAAAAGGCATAGGGATACCTTTTACTCCATAACATTTAGCCCCCACTTTAATGTATGTATGATCTTATGATTCCATACATGCATTAAAGTACGGTCAAAGCATATCAAACACATCAAACATGCCAAGCACATAGAGCTAAGGCATACCCAAAGGTTGGAGGACTATTTCTAGTCCCCAATCTTAGGTAAGCACTAGAAAACACATGGAAGACATGCAAGACACAATGAAAATAGTAAGAAGCATGCAAAACATGGAGAATACAGTGGAAGCACACAATACACGAAGAAGAGCTGAGAGTAGTTATGCAATACACAAAGAATACATTGATTTAATTAACTAAAACAAAATCCTAAACTAGGGGGCGGAGGGAGCTCATCACTACGTGCCTTTAGACTGCCAAAAACACACAAAACAAAACCCAAAATGTGGAGGGAGCTCATCACTACACACCTTTAGACCATACTAGGGGGAAGACATGCTAAACAAAGACCCAAGTAAGGAGGGAGCTCATTGCTACATGCCTTTAGACCACACTCAGGGGAAGACACAACAAACACATAAGGAAAAGACATCGAATACATGAGTGTCACATAGTATGACATAGACACACTATACGTCTTATACACGATAAACACAAGCAATGGGAAGAAGCTTATTGCTAAGTCCCACCATCTAAAACATGCCAAACATACCTGATGATTGAGCTATACTACCACAACCACCAAAGACATGCTTAAGGGTGGATGACTCAAGATCCAGCCCCACCTCCGCAGAGGACTTTGTATAAAAGGATGTGCACTAGCTCAAGAGATAAACCATCTTGCCTTCTATAGAAGGGATTTATATAAAAGGATACACACTAGCTTAAGAGATACGTAATCCCACCTCACGATGAGGGCTTTTTTCTTACTTTTAAAAAGGATGTGCACTAGCTCAAGAGATATACCATCCCACCTCACAATGAGGGATTTCAAACATGCTTTGTCAGTGTCAAAAGATAATTAGATAGATACCATTATATACGCCCCCACCTTAAGGTGGTTGATACCACATGCTGGTATCAAGCACATTAAGGTATAGTGGAAACACGCAAGGGAACAAGAGCTTTCGCAAAGCCCATGGCCCTAAAGGTGACATGTGCCACGATCACTGAATGTTCCCACAAACACATTGATATGAATTGCTAAGATAATCAACAAGAGATAAGGTTAGAACATCTTACTCTAAGATAATAACCAAATCAAATCATGAAGGCTATGCATAAATCATATATTATATCACATCAACGACTAAGGCTACACTTGCGGTTGAGAACCGAGTATAGCCATTGGGCTTATATATATACACACATCTTCATATATGACTAGGTCCATTTTTTCTTACTTGCTGAAGAGACACACGGTCCTTATCAGTACTTGTTTATTTTTGTCATCTGCCGGCTAGGTCGAATCACTAAAGAATGTAAACAATAAAATAAGAGAGGAGAACCAAGTGCCTTAGGAACACCACATAGGAGGATGCCCCCAAGATATTGTCCACAAAGCTATGCCCCCAAGCCACAACACACAACAATAAAAAGAGGAGAGGAAAGATAGAAAAATGTAGAAACACATAGAAGAATGGTCACAACATGGGTAGTCTCCCGGTATCCTTGACCTTACAAGAGTATCAAGGGTCATCGTAGGAGACCTAAACAACATGTTGTCCTCAAAATCAGCTGTGCTCTTTTTGTAGGACGACCCCTACGAAACTTGTCCATTTCGTGGCCTACACTCTAAGTTCACAAATCGAGACAAGTTTTCTTGGTCTCATGCGGAGTCATTTGACATCTTCGAACAACTTATGACATTCCCCTTGGTTGATTGTTTGAAGTCCATGAAATTGAATAGGTCGTAAGTTTGTTAGATTACCAATCCTGACCTTTTAAGGTGTTAGTCATTTTTCCAGGTATACATTCACTGGCAGCCATTTCCGCCACTTGTGGATATGTCCTATTTTTTGAACATGCACTGGTGGTCATTTTCACTGCTAGTGTATATGTTTGTATCATTTTTGTCTAACATGTAGGGGTGGCTAAAGTCTCTGCCCATGCATGTTGTCCATGTTAGATGCGAGAGCGGTGGAAACAACCACTCGAGCATATCTCGAGCGTATCAAGTTATCTACAAGTGCATTAATGTTACTTGTGCCGATTTTAAATGCAGTCTTTTAAAACCATTTTAAAGCATTTTTTGTTTTTGTTTTCATTTACCTTTGTTTTAAACATCTTGAGATAAACTATCTAACCCTCCATGAAGTCGATCGAATCACACAAACTACGGATTGAGTGGATTTTGTTCTTGTGATCTCGCCTAGGGTTTCGATTGTTTCTTGCAGGTATTTTTTCATTTTTGTTTTTGTTTTTATTTATTCTAGAGTTTTGCTTGCAATGAAAATATTTGGTTGTGATCTATTTAAATGTTTTTGTTTTGTTAAAGTCACCTTTTTGTATGTTATGCATGTTTGTGATTATCTAATAAACCCTAGTAGAGTGTTTTGTGTTTTTCACCATTTCTAGAAGATGTATTTGTGGTTTTCTCTATTCTTACCCTACCCTAGTTTTAGCATGAGTGGTGGGTTTTATTTTTGTTGTGTTTGAAAAACTTGGGTTTCTTGCCTTTGATTTGCCACATGTATTGGCAGTCGATTTTGTCGCCAATACATGTTTCTATTCTGACATTCTATTTGCTGAGAAGATGTATCAGAGGTGAAAAATGCCACCGATACATGTGTCTTGCCTTCAAGTGTTTCCTGACATGCATGGGTAGGCGGATTCGCCACCATGACATATACTATCTAGAGTTTCTATGTAAGAGCGGCTATTTTGGCTACCCTTACACAGATCGCCAAGATAAACTCACATGCAAAAGCGGTGAAAAAAGTTGCTATTACACAGGGGATTTTTGAGTTTGATGTGAGAGCGGTCATTTTGACAAAATTTGCACCTTGCAACTTGCAATTTTCCCACAAACCTCAATTTTCCCTTACATGCAGAGGAGGTCATTTTGACCGACCTTGCACACTCATGCAATCTATTCCACATGCAGGAGTGGACATTTTGGTCACCCATGCATGTTTTCCTAAAAAATTTCATAACACTGGGAATTTTTGCCTTTTGATACCTTTGGCCTGCTTTCACCTATTTTCTTGACTTGCGTGCTCTCTATCCCTCTCAAGCATGATCCCATGTTCATGATCATCAATTCGCAGTAACCCTAATTTGCCTATTTTTCCCCTAACTGCGAGATCATGAACTTTTGTAGTTTCATCAAGCATTCGTGATCTTTATCATTTCTAGTTCTTTTCTCTAAGCAGACGTCAAATCCATCTCCTTCGAAGACCAAGATCATGAAGTATAAGTACCAAAGGGTTTTTCTTGTTACTTCATTATAATCCAATGTGGATGAGATCAGAGACACAGAGATAGGGCATGTAGACATGGCTGAGTTCATGGAAAGGACAAAACAGTTTAATCCTCATCGCTACATGCAGAAGATTGTTGAGAGCACTATACACCTAGTAGCATCTTTTCCTGTCGCTGCTCATAACCCAGAATTTGTTCAAGTGGCAAGCCACTATAATAGGGATACCAGGACCGTGTTTGATTCTCAATGGAATGTAATCATGAGATTAGATGTAGAGTTTCTTGACAAGATTTTCATGTGTCCACCTATAGTAATTGTTGGGGAAATAAATTTTGCTCAAGGGCAAAAAGATTTTAATGCAAATGTAGAATCAAAAAAGAAGCATATCAATAGTAAGTGGCTGAAGACTCCTAGGAATAATTTGTCCAGATGGCCTAAGGAGCTCCCAAGAAGTGATTTTGTGTAAGAGGTGAGTGATTTGATCACATTGCTGGGTAGAATCAGAGGCCTTCCTTCTTCATCCAAATTTCATGAATGGATGTATACATATATCAGGGTGATTCTTAAGGGACAACCTAAGATCTTCTGGGGAGAACAATTCAGCAATGCTCTACATGATCAATTGGTCAAAGTCAATACAACTTTTAAGTTTTATATGACTTCATATCTGGTATATCCTGCTGCAAGCATGAGGAGTTTTCCAGGTCTGACTCAAGATGGTGATCGAAGGTTAGTTCCAGTGTTTCAGTTCTATCCTCAAATAAATCTCAAAGGGTCAATTCATCATTTTCGTAGGGTGAATGATGCCTTCTTTTTAGTGTTTATGTGCCTATGGAACAGTGAGCTTGAATAGAAGAGAGTATCAGATGAGGCTTGGGAAGTGGTCAATTCTTTTGGTTGTTTGTTTCTGCAATTTCCAACTTTCACTTATTTAAGAGTTGGATATTATCTTGGATATCCATACATGCTTCCATGATATCCCAATGATGAGGCTATTCTAATGGAGTTATGTAGACAATTGATTGTTGTGCATAATAAACAGATGGAATTGAAGAAGTCAAGAATTAAGTTTCTAGTGGAAATTGGTAGGTACTCAGTGCAATTAGCTACTAACTCTAAGGCCGTTGAATCATAAATATAGTTGGTGATGATGAAAGAGTTCAAGAAAAGAGATCACTTTGATTTCCAAAGGGTACAAGATAAGATCAAAAGAAAGCCAGTGTTTCATGTTCCTATGGAGGAGGATATTTGGGCTGATCTAAGAACCCAAAATGAGATAAGGAAACTAGATTACTATAGGTTACACTGAAGTCAAATAGAGGGGTTGGGATTGGCTAATGTTCTAGAGGGTATGGAAGATGAAGGTGATGTCCTAGTTCCCAAGTATAACATTAACAATATTGAAGCTTCAGCTTTGCCAGAAATCAAATGGTCTGTGAAAGAAGAGACTTTTATTAGGAAGAGATTCCAGCCTATATTGGCTAATACTAATATATGGTTGTAGAGCAAGGGTTTCAGTTTAAAAGAGTTCCTCATAGGGTTAGAGACAAAGATTCAGGAACAGACCAGAAAGAAAGTTGAAAATAGAACTAAGAACAAAAGCGATGTTCCTTCTTCTTCTAAGGTGTCCAAACAGAAGATCAAGTTTATCTCTAAGGGAGGTAAGAAAAAGGAGATTACAGGAAGTTCTAATGTAGCAGATTCAGGTGCTAATGAAATAAATGTTGATAATATGGAGGTTGAAAATACTGACATAGAACAACAAAATGCTGAAGAACTTGATTCTAATTAGGTAAAAATAAGTAATAAACTAGGTGAAGAAAGTAATAAGGAACAAGAAGTAGAAAAGAATGTAGAATAGGAACATCTTAGTGGTACATCAAAGTCCCCTCAAAAAGATATTTCTCTAGGGCCACAAGTTTCTATAGCCTTGTCTCATGTTTTTGTTTCTGACACTTGTCTAGTGGTTTCTAATGCTCATATTTCTCCTATTGTCATTGTATCTTCTTATAACACTCCTTCTGTGAGAACTAGTTTTGGGACTATTTTTTATTCTTCTATCTCTATTCCTAGTTTATCTTCTCCTTCTTTTGATATTGGAGAACAAACTATTCTAGATCACTTTCTTGATGGTTCAGAGAAAAATGTTGAAACAAGTGTAGTTTTCACCAACACCTCTCCAATTGTTGCCATAACAGGTATTTTCATGAGTTTCGCTAAGTAGGTAGTTGATTCATCTCCAAATGTTAGTACTCCAACACTACCCCCACGGTTGTCTACTTATACCCCCAAAAGGAAAAAGCAGGCTATCTCACCAAATGACATTGACACTAAGAAATTGTTGCCTGCTAAACCAAAAGCCCAGAAGAACAAGCCTAAGATTGTTTCTAGGCTAATTGATGAAAAGGGAATCAAGTATGCAGAGATTGCTAGGCCACCTGTAGATGCCAACACAGATACCTTTGATGTGAACGACTATATTGTTTCCCGAATTGAGTTCGGTAAGCTAACTCGTGAAGGTCTCAAGTCAGATTTTTAGGCTACAACAAGCTCATTGCTTGTAAAATTTGATGAAGAGAAAAAATAAAAGGAACAATACAAAGAAAAGGCCAAGCAACTTGTTGTTGTCCTTCAGAAGATAGTAAAATCATCAAAGATTGTGGAACCGATGGCAGTTACTGTAGAAGACCCTTTGATTCAAAAGGTTGAAAAGGTTCAAGCTAGAGGAAGAGTGGTTGGTGATATTCTGGAATGGTTGTTGGCACAAGGCAAAGTTCTCTTGAAGACCACAGTAGAAAGAAAGGAAAAAATGGCAAAGGTAAAATCTGAGTTAGATAATATTGTTGATACACTATCTCAAGAACTTCAAGATCAAGAAGACAATTTAGGGGAATGGATTGAGATGAAGAAAATGAAGATTAAGAATTTGATTACAATTGGTGTCGTATCAAATTGAGAGTGTTATCTCAAGACCAAGGAATCTCTAACTCATCGCATCAATGTGATACGAGGCTTGCCTGATGATTTGTGCCAAGTACGAGAAAATAGTGAAGATAGTGATGTCTCACTCTTGCACAGGTTAGAGGAACTACCATGCACTCTAACAGGTGAAGATCATAAATTTCTCTCTGTAGATGAGATGATTGATGCTTTCGAGAGAATGGTTCAGCAGAAGTTTGAAGATGAGGTGATGACAGTGGCATCAATGGATAATCTTTATGGTTATCATTCAACCTTTGAAAATTTGAAGGATAACCTCAAAAAGCATGAGAAGGTGATAAAGGCGGTCAAGGATGCAGTTCTCAGGGCTCATACCATTTCAGGCAATATAGCTGGACTTGATGTATATGAGATGGCCACAGTACAGACAATATATCAATTTTTTTTGAAGAAGAATGATCGTGGCAGCTAAAATTCTTCTTCGTACCTTAGTTTATTTTCATTTCTATATATGTAATTTGTATTTTGTTTTGGACATATTCACATGTATTTTCCCAAAATGTAATTACATGTGAGACAAAAGAAGTCACAAGTCAAATAGGAGTCTTTTGTTGAATAAGTCAAAGTACTTAGATTTTTCCTATCTTTGCTCTAGGCTCCTCCCTATAAATAAAGAGGGCCTCTATTACAATTTTTATCTTTTGACTATTGAAGTGAAGCGCTGCCATTTTGAAGAGTAATTTGAACTTATTTTGTAAATCAGTTTTCAAGCAATATTAAGAAGCAAGTTGGTATCCAATCTTTGTCTTGGAGCGAGTTTGTTAATGTTATAGAATTGTTCTTATATCCTTTCTATCACGTTGATCTTATATGAATGTTTGAATTGTGAGCGTGAATATTAAGTGTTTGGGAGGTGACTCAAATTGGAATTTATAGATTGTGTGCTGCTATTTCATATTTGAGATTAGAGTTTAAATTTGTGAATGAAAAGTAATTTGAAGACTTTGGTCTACAAATTATTGTTTGTGATCGTGTCATTTTACCTCAGCATATAGTGAAGACTTTGAGCTGCACTCTATTATGAAATCTTTCATTTTCAATTGGCATAAGAAGCAACGAGAAACTTTGTGTTCTCATGGGTTTCTTGGTTATCAACACAAGTAGGTACTTTTCAGATAATAAATTTGTTTTGAGTTTTGTATTGAGCATTGTAAACATCATTTCTGAAAAAAGAGAAATGGATGATATGAAATATTGTAAATAAGTTTGAAATAGTTAGAAAAGGGAACCCCTCTTGCTGAGAGGAGAGAAATTTCTCATCATATTTGTGGCTGATATAACCATTTTTTCGTTAGTTAGTTAACAAGAAAATATTCACCCAACAGTTTTTTGGCTACTCTACTAGGGAAGAATGTGCAACTCGGAGCCTCACGCTTTGAGTTGAAGCATTTCATCCTCGTTCATTGTTTTAAGTTGTTTTTAAATCTTTGTTAAGTACATTGCATTATGGAAGACTCAAGGTATACAAGCAGTAAGAGAGATCAAGGAATTATTGATCCTATGTTTGAGTTAATGCAGCAAAATAATTTTGGTCTTTTGCCACCAAAATCTCAACTTCAGCGAACAAGGTGTTTTCCTCCTACCAATGCTAGGTCTCCTATACCAAGTGAAGTTTCTAGCTCATACTAATAGAATTTTATCTGTTCGAGTTCCATGAAGGTTCGTTATCCTGCCTTTCAATCAGCACACAATGGCAACTCAAGGCCCATGGGGTAATTCTTTTGGACCTTTGAATTTAACACCACCACTACATGAACTACCCTGTAGTTCAAGGAAGAATTTTTCAAAATTCTATGGTGATGGGAAAGTCCATCCTGATGAACACATTGCAGATTTTTGTATAGCTTGTGGTGTATTAGGGGTGGAGCACGAAGATGTGTCTATAAGACTTTTTGTAGAAACACTTCAAGGTACTGCTGCAAACTGGTTTTATCATCTCCAAGCCCAAACCATAAATAGTTGGAATACTCTTAAAACTAAGTTTGAAGCTAGGTTTAAGCCTGCAGAAGACACACATGCTTTGTTAGCTCAGCTAAAATAGATGAAGAAAGAACTACATGAGCCCATGTGGGATTTCATTGCTAAGTTCAATAAATTGACAATTAGGATTCCAGCAACTGCCCAACCAACGGTGGAGAATCTGGAATGTTTCTTCATCAACACTTAGCTTCCTAAGGTAAGCTTTCTATTAAGGTGGGCTAATCTTGCTAATCTTCCTTTAGCACAAAGTTTGGCTATGGAGGTTGAAGATGATCTTATCCTTGTGGGTAAGATAAGAAGGGATTCAAACAGAAATAGAGGGCAGTACTCTTCTGATTTATCATCCACAAGCACCACGGATCCTATGGTGCAGAAGTTAGCCAATGAGTTGCTGGCTTTGAAAAAGAAAATGTCCCAGAATATGTCTGCTCCTTATAGGGACATACCAAGAAGGACATTCCCTAATAATTCATATCAAGGCAATGTTGTGAGAAAACAAGGACAGAATAAGCTTCCGCCAACATAGGGGAAGCTTGCCATTAAAGCACCGCTAGTCAACTCAGCAGTTAGCTACTATGAAGCTGAATAGGATAATTCTTTACAACCTGACTTAGATAAAGAAAACACTATCAACCTCTTTATGGAAGGAGGAGAGGAATTGGCTAGCGACTCTACTATTGGGTTCCTGAACAATCAAGATGAAGTAGAAAGAGAAGATGTATATGTTGGAGCGTATGCTATTTTCACCAGGTCTCAAAATCAATCAAATCAACAAGTGGTTGATAAAGGAAAGTCAAGAGAAGAGCCTCAACCTGTGATTTCAATTTCCAAATGAGGAACTCCATTGCCTTTTCAATCAAGGGACACGGCTGTCAATAAACAAGTAAGTTCTTCTAACAATCCTACTTCTTCTACTGCTATTCCTCAGACCAGTACTACCCTGATTAAACCCCAAAATGAAGGAATTCCTACCTCTGTGTCTAATTCATTTTAGTTCTTTGACATAATTGACCATGCTAGGAAAACTAAAATCCAGATGTCTAAGGTAGAATATTTACAAGCTAACCCTAACCAATTTGAGAGGTTAGCCAAATTTGTTAAAAATAAGGCTGCCCCTACAAGGCAAGATTCTCCCAAAGATACTCATGACTCCTCAAAGAATAGGTCTTCCCAGAACAACCTAGTTACCACTCCTCTTGTTGCCCCAAGAAAAAATGAACCCTTCTATGTTTCTCTGTTAGTCAATGGCCACAAACTAAGCAATTGTATCATAGACTCGGGAGCTTCCAACAATGTCATGCTTGCCAAGGTGGCAGATGCTCTCGGACTCACTTTGACCAAGACCTTTGGGAGATGCTTTTCAATGGAAAATAAGCAAGTGCCTTTGTTAGGCCAAATTAAGGATGCACAATTTGCATTCGCAGCTTTTCCAGAGAAAAGAATAAAGATGATTGTCCTAGTTGCTAATGTTCCAGCTTCTTATGGTATTTTGCTTGGACACAATTTTTGTAAGGATGTGGGAGGAGAACTAAATATGGATTTGTCTGAGGCAAGGATACCTATCAAAGGTGTCATACAAAAATTGCTTCCTGAAAGGGAAGCAAAATATATTGTTACTCAAACTAAAGATCCGAAAGCTCAAATTTTATTTGAGTCTTCAGGGATGGGTAATTATTTCTTGACCACTAAAAACACTTCTAGTTCATCAGATGAAAATTTAGATAATTCAAATGAAGACTCAGAAAAAAAATTTAGATGAAAGTGTAGACAAGAGTATGGTGATACCAGATTCTTCCTCCTCCGACGAAGAGTCTACTAGTCATAGAAATATCAAAGTGGGAAATTCAAATGATGTTTGGATTTTAGAATTTGATGGTAGATGTTCTTCCACTAGATCTGGGGCTAGAATAGTTTTAATATCTCCTCAAGATGATATTTTTCTTTTCTCCTATAAGCTATAATTTGACAATACTAATAACACCGTTGAGTATGAGTCATTGTTACTTGGAATGGAGGCTGCTCGTGTTAAATGTATTAAAAATATTCATGCACAAGGTGATGCAGAGCTTGTTGTTTGTTAGGTGAGAAATCTTTACCAAACCAAGAATGAAAGGCTAAGATATTACCGCAATCATGTTTGGGATTGCATCGAAGGTTTTGATGCTTTCAACATCTCCGCGGTACCAAGAGAGTTTATTGATCGTGTTGATTCATTAGCCATCTTTGCCACCCTTGTGGTCTCGCACAAGGATTTTAAAGGTGATAAGTACACAATTGAGTTGGTTTTCTTACCAAGTGTACCTGATAATGCTGGCCATTGGCAAGTCTTCAATGGTGATAATCAAATCATAGCTTTCTTAGACAAGACAGATAGCTTTGATGAACTCTATTTTGAAAGTAGTGATTGTCCACCTCAGGAATATGTTTCCGAAGTAGATTCATAGACTAGTGAGGAGATTCTTCAATTAAAAGGGAATAAAATTTCGAAAGGTTTGGTTTCTCTGGAAAAGTTATTTGAAAAACATGATAGATATATCAAACAACAACAGCAACTTGATTCAAATTCATAATGGAATTTGAACAAGTGAACCTGAGTTCTCAAGCAGATCCCAAGATGGTTAACATTGGGAAATGTTGCATTGCTGATGAGAAATTCAAGTTCATTACACTTCTTTGCCACTACATTGATGTGCTGGCGTATTCATATGAGATTTGAAGTCTTTTAGACCCAAGGAGATCCAAAACGAGATTCCTCTCAAGGTAGGATCGTTGCCTCACAAACAAAAGCAATGGCAGTATAATCCCAAGATATCAGGTACTATTCTTGCTAAAATCCAAAAAATGTTGAATGCTGGGATAATCTTTCCTATTCACCATTCTACTTGGATCACCAATATTGTTCCTGTAAGGAAGAAGAACAGAGAAATCCGTATTTGTGTAGATTTAAGAAATCTTAATCAATCTTCTTTAAAAGATAACTGCCCTCTGCCTATTATGGATCAAGTGTTACAAACTGTAACTGGTTCAGAGATACTGTCTATGTTAGACAGTTTTTTAGGCTGTAATCAAGTAGAAGTCAGTGAAGCGGATCAATACAAGACTGCTTTCATGACACCATGGGGCACATTTGCATACTGCAGGATGCCATTTGGTTTGATTAATGCTGGCGCTACTATCCAAAGAGCAATGGACCTCACTTTTAGAGATGAAATGGGTAAGTTCATTGTGGTGTACCTCGATGATTTGACTATTTTCTCTAAGAAATGTCAAGATCATGCCTACCATTTGTGACAAGTCTTGGAATGGTGTCATCAAAATGGTATTTCTCTTAATCCTAAGAAGTCATTTTTTGGGGTTACAGAAGGTAAGCTTCTTGGTCACATTGTGTCCAAAGAAGGTACTAAAATTAACTCAGAAAGAGTCAAATCTATCCAAAGTCTTACTTTACCTACTAGTAAGATAGCTATTCATTCTTTCTTTGGGAAGGTGAATTTCTTGCGAAGGTTCATTCTGGAATTTGTAGAGAAAATTTGTCATATTGTTAATATGATGAAAGGTAAGACCATTTTTCATTGGAGCATGGAAGGTAAAGCAACTTTTGAGGATATTAAAAGAGCCATAGCCCATGCTTCTATTTTGGTTTGTCCTGACTACACTAAAGGTTTCATAATGTATAGTTATGCTTCAGAGCATACACTTTCATCGATTCTGGTTCAGCAAAATGAGGAGGGTGTGGAATCTCTGATTTCGTTCATGAGTTGTCCTCTGAAGTCTAATGAGATTAAGTACTCAAATATGGAGAAACATGCTTATGCTGTAGTCAAAGAGGTGAAGCATTTCAAGTTTTACATTCTGAATTCACATACTATTTTTTTGGTACCAGATACAACAGTGAAATCTATCCTGACACATCAAGAATTTGGGACTAAAAGAGGCAATTGGATTTCTAAAATTCAAGAATTTGATCTTGATATCAAACCCACCAAGCTTTTGTGTGGGAGAGGTTTGTGTCAGTTGATTGCTGATAATGTCCCAAAAGAAATAGGTGATGAAGAGGTAGAGGTTGAAGAGGTTCCAATTGTTCTCTTTGTTACTACAACAAATGAGTGGTATTCTAATATCGGTTATTTTCTTACATATGGTGAGTGCCCTTCTCATTTATCTTATAAAGAGAAGCAAACTATCAAGCTAAAGGCTGCAAAATATGTCTTATGGGATAATGGTTTGTATAAAAGAAGTCTTGATGGAGTTTTTCTCTGTTGTGTGGATAAAGCACAACAAGCAAACTTTTGGAGTCTTTTCACAATTTGGCATGTGGAGGACATTTTTATGTGCCTGTAACAACTCATAAAATTTTGTGGGCTAGGTACTATTGGCCTACATTATTTCAATATGTGTACAACTGGGTACATAGATGTGAACTCTGTGAGCAGTTTGTCATGAAGCCTAAGTTAGTCGCATTACCACTAAAACCAATTGTAATTGAAGAACCATTTTAGAAATGGGGCATTGACTTCATTGGTGTTGTGAATCCACCATCAAGTGCGGGACACAATTTTGTTCTTACTGCAACAGATTACTTCACCAAGTGGGTGGAGGCCATTCCAGTTAAGCATGCTACTTCTGAGGTAGTGTGCAAGTTTCTCAAGGAGAATATCATTTCTCGATTTGGAGTTCCAAACAAAATTGTAGCAGATAATGCTACATGTTTTTATTCAAATGAAATCACTAGTTTTTGCTTTGAATATGGGATTATTCTTTCACATTCATTTGACTATTATCTGCAAGGGAATGGTCAACCAGAATCTAGCAATAAGAATTTGGTTACAATTATCGGGAAACTAGTAGAAGACAATCAGAGAACGTGGCATAAAGCTTTGTTTGATACTTTATGGGCCAACAGAATTACCCCTAAAAGGGCAATTGGTATGTCACCATTCTAGCTTCTATATGATTTGAATGTAGAGATCCCAATTACTTTGGAATTGTTGGCTTTGAAGTTGGTAAAAGCAATGGAAGATAGAACTTTTGAGAGTTCTATTGACAAAAGAATAATGTACCTTTCTGAACTTGAAGAGTAGTGGGTTATGGTAGTAGACCATATTGCTGAGCATCAAAGTTAGGTTAAGAAACTTTTTGACAAGAAGGTGAAGGCCAGAGAATTTCAAGTTGGGGATCAAGTCTTCGTATGGGACAAGAGGAGGGAGCCAAAAGGAATGCATGGAAAGTTTGATTCCCTATGAAGAGGCCTATTTGTCATTCACCGACTTTGTGGTGAGAATAGTTTCTTGCTGGAGTATCAAAATGGGACACCATTCTTGCTACCCCACAATGGACAACATCTGAAGCATTTCAATCCATGAAGCGTTAGATAAGTTCACTTGTACATTTGTATAGTTTGTGTTTTTCTTTTTCATTTTTGTTTAGTCCTTTTGTGTCTTTTTGTTTTGGTAGCTTGAATCTATAGCCCAATGGCATGGATGAAGGCACTTAGAGACTAGATTCTTCTCCCTTTGATCATTTCAAAGAACGATCAAAGGAAGTGCCCTCGTTAGAGCCAACTGTTGTCCTCAAAATTAGCTGTGCTTATTTTGTAGGATGACCCCTATGAAACTTGTCCATTTCGTAACCTACACTCTAAGTTCGCAAATCGAGGCAAGTTTTCTTGGCCTCATGAGAAGTCATTTGATGTCTTGGAACAACTTATGACATTCCCCTTCGTTGATTTTTTGAAGTCCGTGAAATTGACTAGGTTTTAAGTTTGTTAGATTACCAATTTTGATCTTTTAAGGTGTTAGTCATTTTTCAAGGTATACATGCACTGGCGGTCATTTTTGTTGCTTGTGCATATGTCCTTTTTTTTGAACATGCACTGGCGGTCACTTCCACTTCTCATGCATATGTTTATATCATTTTTATCTAACATGTAGGGGCGACTAAAATTTCCGCCCGTGCATGTTGTCCATGTTAGATGGGAGAGCGGTGGAAATAAATGCTCGAGCATATCTCGGGCATATCAAGTTATCTACGAGTGCATTAATGTCACTCATGCCAATTTTTAATGCAGTCTTTTAAAACCATTTTAAAGCATTTTTTTGTTTTTATTTTCATTTACCTTTGTGTTAAACCTCTTGAGATAAACTATCTAACCCTCCGTGAAGTCGATTGGATCACGCAAACTGCAGATTGAGCAGATTTTGTTCTTATGATCTCGCCTAGGGTTTTGATCATTTCTTGCAGGTAGGTTTTCATTTTTATTTTTGTTTTTATTTCTTCTAGGGTTTCACTTGTAATGAAAATACTTGGTTGTGATCTATTTAAATGTTTTTGTTTTGTTAAAGTCACCTTTTTGTATATTATGCATGTTTGTGATTATCTAATAAACCCTAGTACAGTGTTTTGTGTTTTTTTCCATTTCTAGAAAATGTATCTGTGATTTCTGCCATTTTTACCTTACCCTAGTTTTAGCATGAGCGACGGGTTTTCTTTTTGTTGTGTTTGAAAAACTTGGGTTTCTTGCCTTTGTTTTGCCATATGTATTGGCGGTCGATTTCACTGCCAATACATGTTTCTATTCTCACATTCTATTTGCTGAGAAGATGTATCGGTGGTGAAAAATGCCACTGATACATGTGTCTTGCCTTCGAGTGTTTCCTAACATGCATGGGCAGGCGAATTCACTGCCATGACATATACTATCTAGAGTTTCTATGTAAGAGTGGCTATTTTGGCCGCCCTTACACAGATCACCAAGATAAACTCACATGCAGAAGTGGTGAAAAAAGCTGCTATTACACAAGGCATTTTTGAGTTTGATGTGAGAGCAGTCATTTTGACTGACTTTGCACTTTGCAACTTGCAATTTTCACACAAACCTTAATTTGCCCTTACATGTAGAGGTGGTCATTTTGACCGACCCTGCACACTCATGCAATCTATCCCACATGCAAGAGTGGTCATTTTGGCCGCCCATGCATGTATTCCTGAAAATTTTCCTAACACTGGGAATTTTTGCCTTTTGATACCTTTGGCCCACTTTCGCCTATTTTCTTCACTTGCACACTCTCTAGCCCTTTCAAGCATGATCCCATGTTCATGATCATCAGTTTGTAGTAATCGTAATTTGCCTATTTTTCCCCTGATTATGAGATCACGAACTTTTGTAGTTTCATCAAGCATTCATGATCTTCATCATTTATAGTTCTCTTCTTGAAGCTGATGTCAGATCTATCTCCTTCGAAGACCAAGATCATGAAGTATAAGTACCAAGGGGTTTTTCCCATTACTTCATTATAATTCAATGTGGATGAGATCAGAGACACAAAGATAGGGCATGTAGACATGGCTAAGTTCCTGGAAAGGACAAAACAGTCTAATCCTCCTTGCTACATGCAGAAGATTGTTGAGAGCAATATACACCTGGTAGCATCTTTTCCTGTCGCTGCTCATAACCCAGAATTTGTTCTTCAAGTGGCAAGCCACTATAATAGGAATACCAGGACCATGTCTAATTCTCAAGGGAATGTAATCATGAGATTAGATGTAGAGTGCCTTGACAAGATTTTCATGTGTCCACCTATAGTAAATGTTGGGGAAATAGATTTTGCTCAAGGGCAAAAATATTTTGATGCAGATGTAGAATCCACAAAGAAGCATATCAATAGTAAGTGGCTAGAGAATCCTAGGAGTAATTTGTCCAGATGGCCTAAGGAGCTCGTAGGAAGTTATTTTGTGGAAGAGGTGAGTGATTTGATCACATTGCTGAGTAGAATCAGAGGCCTTCCTTCTTCATCCAAATTTCATGAATAGATGTATACATATATCATGGTGATTCTTAAGGGACAATAGAAGATCTTCTAGGGAGAACAACTCAGCAATGCTCTACATGATCAATTGGTCAAAGTCAATACAACTTTTAAGTTTTATATGACTTCATATCTGGTATATGTTGCTGCAAGTATGAGGAGTTTTCCAGGTCTGACTCAAGATGGTGATTGAAGATTAGTTCCAGTGTTTTAGTACTATCCCCAAATAACTCTCAAAGGGTCAATTCATCATTTCCGCAGGGTGAATGATGCCTTCTTTTTAGTGTTTATGTGCCTATGGAACAATGAGCTTAAACAAAAGAGAGTATCAGATGAGGCTTAGGAAGTGGTCAATTCTTTTGGTTGTTTGTTTCTGCAATTTCCAACTTTCACTTGTTTAAGAGTTGGATATTATCTTGGATATCCATACATGCTTCCATGATATCCTAGTGATAAGGTTATTCTGATGGAGTTATGTAGACAATTGATTGTTGTGCATAATAAAGAGATGGAATTGAAGAAGTCAATAATTAAGTTTCTGGTGGAAATTGGCAGGTACTCAGTGCAATCAGCTACTAAGGCTAATGCCGTTGAATCAGAAATGTAGTTGGTGATGATGAAAGAGTTCAAGAAAAGAGATCACTTTGATTTCCAAAGGGTACAAGATAAGATCAAAAGAAAGCCAGTGTTTCATGTTCCTATGGTGGAGGATATTTGGGCTAATCTGAGAACACAGAATGAGATAAGGAAACTAGATTACTACAGGTTACACTGAAGTCAAATACAGGGGCTGGGATTGGCTAATGTTCCAGAGGGTATGGAAAATGAGGGTGATGTCCTAGTTCCCAAGTATAACATTAACAATATTGAAGCTTCAGCTTTGCCAGAAATCAAATGGTCTGTGAAAGAAGAGACTTCTATTAGGAAGAGATTCCAGCCTATATTGGCTAATACTAATATATGGTTGCATAGCAAGGGTCTCAATTTAAAAGAGTTCCTCACATGGTCAGCGACAGAGATTCAGGAACAGACCAGAAAGAAAGTTGAAAATAGAACTAAGAACAAAAGAGATGTTCCTTCTTCTTCTAAGGTGTCCAAACCAAAGATCAAGTTTGTCTCTAAGGGAGGTAAGAAAAAGGAGATTGTGGGAAGTTCTAATGTAGCAGATTTAGGTGCTAAGGAAACAAATGTTGATAATATGGAGGTTGAAAATACTGAGATAGAACAGCAAAATGTTGAGGAACCTGATTCTGATCAGGTAGAAATAAGTAATAAACTAGGTGATGAAAGTAATAAGGAACAAGAAGTAGAAAAGAATGTAGAATAGGAACAACTTGGTGGTCCATCAAAGTCCCCTCAAAAAGATATTTCTCTAGAGCCACAAGTTTCTATAGCCTTGTCTCATGTTTCTATTTTCGACACTTTTCCAGTGCTTTCTAATGGTTATATTTCTCCTATTGTCATTGTATCTTTTGATAACCCTCCTCCTTCTGTGAGAACTAGTTTTGGGAATATTTTTTATTCTTCTAGCTCTATTCCTAGTTTATCTTCTCCTTCTTTTGATATTGGAGAACAAATTGTTCTAGATCACTTTCTTGATGGTTTAGAGAAAAATGTTGAAACAAGTGTTACACCAACACCTCTCCAATTGTCACCATAATAGGTATAGGCATGATTTCCACTAAGTAGGCAGTTGTTTCATCTCCAAATGTTAGTACTCTAACACTACACCCATTGTTGTCTTCTTATACCCCTAAAAGGAAAAAGTAGGCTATCTCGCCAGATGACATTGACATTGAGAAATTGCTTCCCGTTAAACCAAAAGCCTAGAAGAAGAAGCCTAAGACTATTTCTAAGCTAATTGATGAAAAAGGAATTAGGTATGTAGAGATTGCTAGGCCACCTCCAGATGCCACCACGAATACCTTTAATGTGAATGACTATATTGTTTCCAGAGTTAAGTTAGGTAACCTGACTCATGAAGGTCTCAAGTCATATTTTCAGGCTACAACAAGCTCATTGCTTGTAAAATTTGATGAAGAGAAAAAGGAAAAGGAATATTACAAAGCAAAGGCTGAGCAGCTTGCTGTTGTCCTTCAAAAGATAATAAAATCATCAGAGATTGTGGAACTGATGGCAGTTACTCTAGAAGACCCTTTGATTCAAAAGGTTGAAAAGGTTCAAGGTAGATGAAGAGTGGTTGGTGATATTCTAGAACAGTTGTTGGCACAAGGCAGAGTTCTCTTGAAGACCGCAGTAGAAAGAAAGGAAAAAATGGCAAAGGCAAAAGTTGAGTTAGATAATATTGTTGATACACTATCTCAGAAACTTCAAGATCAAGAAGATAATTTAAAGGAATGGATTGAGATGAAGAAAATGAAGATTAAGAATTTGATTATGATTGGTGTTGTATCAAATCGAGAGTGTTATCTCAAGACCAAGGAATCTCTGACTCATCGCATCAATGTGATAAAAGGCTTGCTTGGTGATTTTCTGCCAAGTATGAGAAAATAGTGAAGATAGTGATGTCTCACTCTTACACAGGTTAGAGGAACTACCATGCACTCTAATAGGTGAAAATCATAAGTTTCTCTCTACAGATGAGATGATTGATGCTTTCGAGAGAATGGTTCAGCAGAAGTTTGAAGATGAGGTGATGACAATGGCTTCAATGTATAATCTTTATTATTATCGTTCAACCTTTGAAAATCTAAAGGATAACCTCGAAAAGCATGAGAAGGTGATAAAGGCGGTCAAGGATGCAGTTCTTAGGGCTCATACCATTTCAGGGAATACAACTGGACCTGATGTATATGAGATGGCTACAATATAGACCATATATCAAATTTTTTTAAAGAAGAATGATGGTGGTAGCTGAAATTCTTCTTCATACCTTAGTTTATTTTCATTTTTGTATATGCAATTTGTATTGTGTTTTGGACATATTCACATGTATTTTCCCAAAATGTAATTACATTTGAGACAAAAGAAGTCACAAGTCAAATAGGACTGTTTTGTTGAATAAGTCAAAGTAGTTAGATTTTTCCTATTTTCTCTCTAGGCTCCTCCTTATAAATAAAGAGGGCCTCTATTGTAATTTTTATCTTTTGACTATTGAAGTGAAATGCTGCCATTTTGAAGAGCAATTTGAGAGTTTGAGCTTATTTTGTGAATCAATTTTTAAGCAATATTAAGAAGCAAGTTGACATCCAATCTTTGTCTTGGAGCAAGTTTGTGAATGTTATAGAATTGTTCTTATATCCTTTCTATCACATGATCTTATATGAATGTTTGAATTGTGAGCATGAATATCAAGTGTTTGGTAGGTGATTCAAATTGGAATTTGTAGACTATGTGCCACTATTTCATATTTGAGATTAGAGTTTAAATTTGTGAATGAAAAGTAATTTGAAGACTTTGGGCTGCAAATTATTGTTCGTGATCGTGTCATTTTACCTCAACATATAGTGAAGACTTTGAGCTACACTCTATTATGAAATCTTTCATTTTCAATTGGCATAAGAAGCAACGAGAAACTTTGTGTTTTCGTGGGTTTCTTGGTTATCAACACAAGTAGGTACTTTTCAGATAATAAATTTGGTTTGAGTTTTGTATTGAGCATTGTAAACATCATTTATGAAAAAAGAGAAATGGATGATATGAAATCATCCCAAAGTTAGTTTTATTATAAATAAGTTCTAAATAGTTAGAAAAGGGAACCTCCCCTTACTGAGAGGAGAGAAATTTCTCATCATAGTTGTGGCTAATATAACCATTTTGTTGTTAGTTAGTTAACCACAAAATATTCACCCAACACAACACATAACACATCACGGGGGAAGCCAACACATAAGAGGAGGCCACGCAAGCGAGCAAAGATATGCTATTACAAAGGTGGCTAAAAGTGTTAGAAATACTTACCTATTTACACAATCGAACTAGCAGTTCTTGTCGAGAAAGTCATCTTCCTCCCAATCTCAAATGCAAGAGGAAGAGGTACATAACGTACAATTGCCCAACTTTTATCATTGTCCTTAATCTCTTCAATCTTAAGCTCTTCCTTGTTTGTTTCAATATCCGTTGGTGGAATGTTTTCTTATTGAGGTGTATTTTGTCAAGCTAAGGCTTGTCTCCTCTTCCTTTCTCTTGCTTGTATGTTCCTTAATGTTTTATTTGTGATGTTTGCAAAAGTATTATCATTATTTTCCATAGTCTTCGACATCTCAAAGGAGGAAGCTTGTGCTAAATTGACTTTCTGTGATGAAATGTTTTTTTTTTATGAGTATCTCCTGATCCTTGTAAGGATGATGGAGGAGGTACCTCGGCAAATACTCCCTTACCTCTCGATCTAGGGGGTTCTCTTAATTCAAGTTGCTCTTTAATTAAGATCTATTCTATAGGAGGTCCAACCACATTTTTTTTAACAATTTTGCTTTGTATCATTGATATCCCAAGAATGTTTGATCTTGTTGTGGTTCAGGAGGTTCAGTAGGTCGTGGCAAAAAGTAATCAAGATTGAAGTTTTTATAAGTAACCATGGGTTGCCATTAACTATGGTGAATAGTATGCATGCTTCCTCGGTGAGGAAATTTTAGGCATTTATGAATTGTGGAAGGGACAACCTTCATGGCCTTGAGCCATGGATGGCCTAACTTTATATGGAAGAGGTCAAATGTAGGAATGATGTTGAATGATTGTTCCAAAACTTCGTCAAATACTGTGATCAATAAAGTAATCTTCCTTATGGCTGGGAGGAAAGCTCCAGTATGTGTTTTAATTATCATGTTTGTGGGCTCATAAGATTCTTGCATCAAATTATGTGAATAGGGAAACTCTTCGGTAACCAGATTAGTCATGCAATTAGGGTCAATAAGGGCTCCCCTTGCAGGATTCCCCATTATATGTATAATGATGTAAAGAGGTCCCTCGAAGCTTTGAATTATTTTATCATGTGGTGTAAAGACTAATTCAGTTTTAGGAGTCTTCCTTTTCATATAAACTCTAGGAGGGACCATAGTATTTTTGTTGTGATGAGAAGCCACGCATGTGAGACTATTTCACACCAAATCACTTGTTTGAGCAAATCAGGTTTTTAAAGAGCAAAACACATAAATTTCACAACAAACAAATTTGAGTAAGATGCAAATAGTATTACACAACAAGGAAAAATGAATGATTTGAAAGTTTGCTTAAAGAAGTTTGAAGAAACTGTATAAAACCCTTAGTCTTGAAATACACAATGTGTAATTGTAAAAGGTGAAAGTTTCAAAGCTAGGATGCAAAATTATGCACTATGATAAACACTACTCTTCAAAATCAAATTTGAATGAATGTTGAAAAGGAGTAGCAAAATCTGAAAATGAAATTTTGACTACAAACCCTAGTTTTCACGAAGACTAGGTTATATAAAAAATGCAACTTTTTAAGAAAAACCCTAGAAAATGTAACTTTTAAATGCAAAATTTTACATTAAGCAATGATGAATTATTATAATAAATATCAGATTTGATGAAAATATCAGAAAATTAAATCTTTTTATGATATGCAAATCAAAATATGCAAGATTATGCCTTAATGCAAGCCTAGAATGCTTATTGTTTTTCATTTTTTTTCAAATGTATGTAATTTTTTCCAATGCAAGATGAATAATATGATATGAATGAATGCAAGGATTGATTTCAACACTCAGCAAGATGCAAGTTTAGTAAAAACATGGGTTCAACAAAATGTTATGTATGAAAAGTGGGAAGATGCTGGATAGTGTTGAGATCTATCAAATCAAACCCTCTTTTCACACTAACACTCAAGGATGACAACTGAGCCAAGTCACTAAAAATGAATGAGGACTCAACTATATGTTGGTGTACTCAAGAATGATATGGAAAGATTGATTAGATTGAGATATTTGTCAAACCCTAATTCGAATAAGCCTCAGACCCTAATTATAATGAAATTAGGTACAGACGAGCAAAGTGCTATAGATCACTAGATAGGAATACACACAGGAAGGATCAGAAACATACCAGAAGTTAGATTTCTAGAGGTGAAGACTTTGTAAACTATGGGGCAGGTGCCCAAGTCTGAATGGGCAATATTTTTGCAAATCTAGAGTAGTGAACAATGTAAGACTGTAACCTATTCTTGAGTTCAAGGAAAATCTTGTTAGGAGGACTACAGGGCAGGCGTCCTAGTCCAATAGGGTAAAATATCAACAAGTTTTCTCTAGATCATGAATCCTTATCCTCTGATTTGTTTCTCTGCACCTGCACTTTGCCAAATCCCACACTTGTAACCTACAATCACAAAGAGAGGGGTTTGGGGGTTGTGGTGTTTAGTATCTTGCCTCGGTCAAACCCTAGAATGACATTCAAGTCTTCCAACACTGTTGTTAGATAGAGTGTGTGTCTAAGGAGGGCAGTGGCCAAATCCAATGATGAAATAGAATGATTTAAATACAAATAGATGTCACCTTAGAGGTGAAACCCTTATGGAGATGAAGATCCTTCAAATCATGAGGAGATGGATTGATGAAGCCAAATCTGCAACAAACAAACACAATAACAACACAGTTCTGCTTTGTAACACAATGAATGCCTTGAAATCTCTTAGCTCAATATCGCAAGTTTAAATTATCCATCTAGGTGTAAAATGAAGACATAAACTCACTTATATATGCATTACCGCTAACTTTCATAATTCAAATTGCAAAGGCCGATAGAGGGAAACCTTTTTAAAGGTCCTACGCCAACACATTTAAATTTGGATCCCTACAAATTAGCCTGGACTTGGGCGCAGGTGCCCAAGTCCCAAGGCCATTTTTTGGTCTTAACTAACATTTAGAATGGGCCCCTAAGTCGCATTTGTCATGGGTTTCAAGGGAAATTACTTTGGGATAAGTATTAAGCTTGTAAAATGTAAACACAGGAACCTAAGAGCTAAACTAGGAGGTAAAAAGGCATTGGGATTCTTTTTACTCCATAATACATACATACATATATATGTATGTATGTATGTATGTATGTATTTAGATCAGCTATGACAACATTCACTCTAACCCTAATCAAGAAACTAACTACATTATCAAACCATGACAATGTTACTAAGAAAGATATTGATTAACTCATGACACTAAAAAGGTATCCAAACACATAGAAACGACATGTTAATTTTGTGTGTGTGAGTTCTCAAGGCATGTCATCCTATTGATTTACTTGGTCCAATTCGCTAAAGATAATTCTGTTTGTTTCTAAACTGACAGATTAGGGAACCCACATTAGTAATACCCTACATGAGTGGCTAATAGATGTTTTGGAATCAAATAGGGATACCAAACTAATTTTCTATGTTTAAAGAAGGTTGGCACACTCCAACTGGGAGAAATAAAAGTGTTTGACCACTACCCCTAGCTAGAACTAAAGGAGAGAAGAATTATTGTATTATGAATGATGCCTTTGTGTATGGAATTACCAGATGCAACATACTGTCCAACCAATACAAAATAAACATGCAACATACTTCTATTATATCTCAAAAATAACACAATTTTAAACTTTTCAGATGAACAAAAAATTTGCTTATCATAACATAAAGATACTAACATTTCATCTTTGTAAATATCACCATGGTGATACAATTCTATAAATGAAATAATAATAAGTTACAATACAAGATTAGGACTGCCGTCACCATAATCCACCAATATACATAAATTATACAAAATTGATCATTCATTACAATAAATTTAATCTCCAGTCATAGTCTTCTCATCTGAGTGCAAGCAATCTGGTTGTCAAACTATAGGAGGGAAAGCACCATCCGAGCACTTTACCCCCAACCACAAATTAGTGGTCTCTCGCACACCTACCATTCGGAAGTGGCCCTACCCTTTGTTGAGGATGGTAAATGGCAATGTCTATAGTAGAACCAATCTAAGAACCAAGTGTAAAAATATGATGCACATACTTATCACATGCAGCCTATCATGAACTTCTAGACCCCTTTCTAGCTAAAATCAGTGGTCTCTCACTCACAGGCTTGATTATAGAATATCTGAATATGCACAAGATATAGCTTTGAAACTCTTTCGCAAGAATTAAAACTATCAACTACCTCTAATGATCATAACTACTTTCCTAGGCATCTATTACAACATTTTATATCATCTCTAGAACCTAAGATTCCTCCATGTCGGTCAAGGAAGATCACAAATTTCAATGAAGAGCTGTAACATGTGTACACAAATAGGTTGGTCCTAAATTAATGAAACTCCTCTGCAAATGAATGGGATGATGTACAGATCTCAAGGAAGGTTGACCATGAACCAAACAACATTGAATGATGTGTCTTTGAACTTCCCAAGTCATGAAATGCTCTATAAGTCTTCTCCTTTAGCTGATTATCTGAGACTGTCAGGATGCTCTACTCTGAGAAAATAGTTGATCTTCTGATAACGATATATTTTTGGTACTTGATCCAAATGCTCTAAGTTTTGGATATGATGTGCATGAATGAATCTAGATGCTAATTCCAGCTCCACAAGGTCTGAAATACAACTGCAGCAGAATGTAGACCAAAATACAGAAATTACTATTGACTGAACTTCTTGAACTGAACTAGAAAATGAAAAGAAATAAATTGAAATGCAAACAAACTGGAATGTAAATGTTTTTGGTTGATGCAATATTTCTCTTGAACTAGGGATACTCCTGCATTAGACATCGAGGTTTATTGAAAAAGTTAGTCCCTCACTTTGTTGGGGCTAGAGGAAAACCAAGACGGTCCACCTCAGCCTGAGAAATCCATGATGAATCTTCTTCTGGTCTATCTTTCCACTTGACAATGTATTCTTTGTATTGTCTTCCTCTAGTGCTTCATCCAACTTTTCTATCCAAAATGTCTTCAATCTGCTCCGGTGCTTGTTGTGGTAATTGCTTCTTCAAGTCCTCTTCAATTATTTCACTAGACTCTGCTTCATGATACTGATATAGGTTTGCAATGTTGAAAATAGGTGATATACCCAATGTCTCTGGTAATTCCACTTCATATGCATTTCCTAAATTAAACTTTCTAATTATCCTACAAGGTCCAAACTTCTTCATCTTCAACTTGTTATATGCCCCAACTGGAAATCTTTCTTTTCTCAAGTACACCATCACTTCATCTCCAACTACAAATTCTTTGTATCTTCTTTTCTCATCTTCTTGTTCTTTATATTTGTTGTTCATTTCTTCCAAATGCTTCTTTACCTAATTATGCATTGTCTCCATATGTTCTGCAAAGTTTTCTACTTCTGCACTTCTCTTATCTGCCATACTGATATCTCTCAACTCTGTAACTCCTCTATGTTTTACTTCAGTAACAATCTCAAAATGTGTTCTTCCGGTACTCCTATTTACTAAATTATTGTATGCAAACTTTGCTTGTGAAAGAAATAAATCCCAACTTCGTGTCTTCTCTCCAACCAAACATCTCAACAAGTTTCCCAAACTCCTATTAACTACCTTTGTCTGTCCATTAGTCTGTGCATGAAATGCTAAACTGAACTTCAAAGCTGTCTTCATCTTCTTCCAAAGTGTCTTCCAAAAGTATCCAAGAAATCTTGTGTCTCTGTCTGAAATTATGCTCTTAGGTAATTCATGCAATCTCACAATCTCCTTGAAAAATAGGTCAGCTACATGCACTGCATCAGTTATCTTCTTACAAGGTATGAAATGTACCATCTTTGAAAATTTGTCTACCACCACAAATATTGAATCATGTCCTCTTTGTGTCTTAGGCAATCCCATTACAAAATCCATACTTATGTCTTCCCAAGGTCTCTCTAGTACTATCAAAGGTTTATACAATCTAGTATTCTAAACTACTTTCTTTTGAAACTTGACAAACTCTACAACTCTGCACAAATTTCCTAACATCCTTATGTATCTGAGGCCAAAAGTAATTTTCAATGACCAAAGCCATTGTTTTATCAATGCCAAAATGTCCTACCAATACACCATTGTGTTTCTCCTTGATCAAATTATATCTCATGGAACTTCTAGGTATGCACAACTAATTTCCTTTGAACAACATATCTTCCTAAATGAAATAATCCAACCACTTACTCCTATCTGTCACAACAGGTTCCTTGCATGCTTTCCAAGGTTCTATAAAATCAAGATCTTCTACATACATGTTCTTCAACTCATCAAATCCCAACACTTCAACTCTCATCTCTATCAACAAGTTCCTTATCCTACTCAAGGCATCTGCAACTTTGTTTGATTTTCCACTCCTATGCTTCAACACAAATGTATAACTATGCATGAACTCTACCCATCTCATGTGTCTGTGATTCAACTTTCCTTGATTGTTCAAATATTGCAAAGCTTGATGATCTGTATACAACACAAACTCCTTAGGCAACAAGTAATGTATCCACTTCTTCAAGGCTTGAATTATGGCATAGAACTCTTGATCATAAACTGAATATCTTCTCCTTTCATTATTCAACTTCTCACTAAAATATGCTACAGGTCTACCTTCTGAACTTAACACTACTCCAATTACATTCCCACTTGCATCACAATCTACCTGAAATACCTTATTGAAATCCAGTAATGCTAAAACAGGTTGCTCTGTCACTTTCTGCTTCAAAAATTCAAAACTTTTATCTGCTCTTGATGTTCACTTGAAATCTTTTCTGTTAGCTCTCATTATCTCTGTCATAGGGTTACACACTGAACTGAAATTTTTTATGAACTTCCGGTAGAAACTAGCTAATCCATGAAATGATCTAACCTCTCCAATGCTCTTTGGTGTAGGCCATTCAACAATTGCTCTCACTTTCTCAGGGTCCATCTTCAATCCTTCCACAGAAATCACAAATCCTAAATATACCAATTCTTCCTTCATGAAACTACACTTCTTAATTTTTATCAACAATTTCTCTTCTCTCAGTCTCTGCAATACTTGTCTCAGGTGCTGCAAATGTTCTTCTTTTGTCTTATTGAAAATCAGAATGTCATCCAAATATACAATAACAAACTTACCCAGGAATTTCTTCAAAACTTCATTCATCAATCTCATGAAAGTCCTTGGTGCATTTGTCAATCCAAAAGGCATCACTAACCACTCATACAATCCCTCAATTGTCTTAAAAGTAGTCTTCCATTCATCTCCTTCTCTGATTCTGATTTGATGGTATCCACACTTCAAGTCTATCTCTATGAAATATTTTGCTCCACTCAAACAAACCATGATATCATCTATCCTAGGAAAAGGAAATCTATACTTAACTGTGATCTTGTTTATTGCTCTAGAGTCTATACACATTCTCCATTCTCCATCTTTCTTAGGTGCTAACACTGTAGGTACTGCACAAGGACTCAAACTTTTTCTAATCAAACCCTTCCTCAACAACTCTTGTATCTACCTATTGAATTCTTCATTCTCTGCCAGTGTCATTTTGTGTGTTGTTTTGTTAGGCAAACTAGCTCCTGGTATAAGATCCATGCGATGACTGATACTCCTAATTGGTTGCAATCACTTAAGTACATTATCTGATATGATGTCTTCATACTTTGTCAGCAACTCAGTAACCTCCTTCGGTTGTGATTCTTCTATCTCCTTCTTCAATGTTTTAGGCTTCTTAGGAATCAAGGCATAACACATATTCTCATGTCTCAAACCATCCAGAAATTTTCTTCCATCTACCAAAAAAATTCTAGCACACCCACATACTTCATTCTTAGGATCATCTTCCAAAGGAATAAAAGTAATTCTCTTTCCATTTGATGTTATAGTGTATGTATTCTTTCTCCCATCATGTATATTTTTTCTATCATACTGCCAAGGTCTACCCAACAAGATATGACATACATCCATAGGCATAATATCACACAATACTTCATCATGATAAGATCTAATATGAAATTTCACCAAACATTGTTCACTCACCAATACATTATGATCATCCTGAATCCATGCTATCTGATAGGGTTTAGGGTGTTTCAATCTTTCCAACTTTAGCTTAGTCACCATCTCCTCTAAAACTAGGTTATTAGAACTACCACTATCAATTACAACTTTACAACATTTACCTCCTAATTTGCATTTGCTTCTGAACAAAATTTTCCTCTACAGTGGTTCCTCATTTGTTTCTGCTTGAAATAGTGCTCTCCTCATGACAAGTGATTCTCCTTTCTTAGGTTTACCAAGTGAACAGGGGTCACCTAGTTCAACAGGTTCTTCCACATAGGTTGTTCTTCCAATGTTTTATGTCCTCTTGCCTATACTCCCTTGATTACATCCAAATGCTCTATGTCCTTCACGTCCACACTTAAAACAAGTTCCTCTAAATGTTCTCCTATCAAGTCCTCTTCCTTCTCTTTTGTATCCTTCACTCTGGTATGGACTAGGATTTCCTCTGCGGTAGAAATTTTTGTCATCTCTCTGGTATGCATTGTTATCTTTGTCCTCCTTCTTGAATATGTTCTCTTGTCTGTTATGCTCTGCATAAGATCTCTCTCCTCTAGAAAATGTTCTACCTCTTTGAAATTTACCTCCTCTACCTCTCTGTCTCTAATCATGTCTCTTGTTCAGTTTCTCTTCAACTTTCAAGGCAAACTAATATGCTTCCTCCAAAGATGTCATCCTCACCAAACTCAGTTCTTCTTGAATATTCAATATCAATCCATTGATGTAATTAGCCACTTTCTCCTTGCTTGCTTCACTATGTCCTGTTCTTATGATCATCTTGTGAAATTCTTCAATATACTCCTTCACAGATTTCTCCTTTTGTTTCAAGTTTTGCAATTTCTTCAACATCTTCAATTGATAGTCAGCAGTTATAAACTGATTCTTCAATTTTGTCACCATCCTATCCCATTTTGTAATCTTTTCTTTTCCTCTTCTATTTCTATCCAACTAAACTTCTTTCCACCATATAGCAGCATGTCCTTTCAACTTTGTCTTTGCAAATTTCACCTTCTCTAGATCTTTAACTTCTTCATACTCAAAGTATTCTTCCATGTCATTTATCCAGTCAATCAACTCTTCAGCATTCAGATTGCTAGTATAATTAGGTACATCAACTCTAGGTCTTTTTTCCAATCTTTGAAATATCTCACAACATCTGGACTTGATCTGATTCTTCTTCCTCATCACCTTCTAGGGTTTCACCATTTTGATTAGCAGATTGAAATTTTTCATTATCATCACTTTCAATATCAATTCTAGGGATTAGTCCTTTTCTTCTATCTTCTTCAACAACATCCAGTCTAATTCACATGGTTTTCATCATTTCCATCATCTCATTCATTCTACCAGCCATTGTTCCAACAACATGGACTCTCCTTAGTGGCATTCTTCCTCAGATCAAGTGTAACTACCTCAATTTGGCGATCGGGCTACAAGGTGACAACTGGCTCACAATCAGAGATCGATTGCAACACAAGTAACCTACCTTGGGATTCAGTGATCTATTCACGGCAAGATCTAATGGAATTCCTTCACCAACTTTGCTCAATTCACTCCCAAAGATTCAAACTTTCGCTTTGATACCACTTGGTAAAGTCATGGTAGGAGGGTTCATAGAATGAACTATCCAGGCCATGCATCTAGAGTAAACACAACAGAAAAACTCAAAGATATAAAGCAAATGTTGATTCAGTCATTCAGGATATCATAGGATTCAAATACATATTGGCTGACAACATGTGGGCTTACAATTAGGGCTCACAAGCCTGATTACAGAATATCAAAATATGCACAAGATATAGCTTTGAAGCTCCTTCGCAAGAATTCAAACTATCAACCACCTCTAATGATCATAACTACTTTCCTAGGCATCTATTACAACATTTTATATCATCTTTGGGACCTAAGATTCCTCCGCGTCAGTCAAGTAAGATCACAAATTCCAATGAAGAATTATAACATGTGTACACAGATAGGTCAGTCCTAAATGAATGAAACTCCTTCACAAATGAATGGGATGATGTGCAGATCTCAAGGAAGGTTGGTCATGAACCAAGCAACATTGAATGATGTGTCTTTGAACTTCGCAAGTTGTGAAATTCTCCGCAAGTCTTCTCCTTTAGATGATTATCTGAGACTGTCAGAATGTTTTGCTTTGAGAAAATAGTTGATCTTCTAATAGCGATATCTTTCCGTTACTTGATCCAAATGCTCTGAGTTTTGGATATGATGTGCATGAATGAATCTAGATGCTAAGTCCAGCTCTACAAGGTCTAAAATACAACTATGGTAGAATGTAGACCAAAATATAGAAACTGCTACTAACTAAATTGCCTGAACTAAACTAGAAAATGAAAAGAAACAAATTGAAATGCAAACAAACTGGAATGCAAATGTTTTTGGTTGATACAAGATTGCTCTTGAACCAGGGATGCTCCTGCATCATATAATGATGAGGTATTGTGTGATATTATGCCAATGGATGTATGTCATATATTGTTGGGTAGACCATGGCAGTATGATAGAAAGGCTATACATGATGGGAGAAAGAATACTTATATGATAACATTTAATGGGAAGAAGTATATCTTGATACCTTTGGAAGATGAGCCTAAAAGTGAAGTATGTGGGAATGCTAGAATCTGTTTGGTTGATGGAAGGAAATTTTTGGATGGATCGAGACATGAGAATATGTGTTTTGCTTTGATTCCTAAGAGTGTGGAACCCTAAGTGCAAAGACTACTACCGAAAAAGAAGAAGAACCACCACTGGAGGAGGAGATAACTAAATTGTTGACAGAGTATGAAGATATCATATCAGATAATGTACTTGAAGGATTGCCACCGATCTGGAGTATTAGTCATCATCTGGACCTTATACCAGGAGCTAGTTTGCCTAACAAAGTAGCACGTTGAATGACACCAGTAGAGAATGCAGAGCTAAATAGACAAATATATGAACTGTTGAGGAAAGGATTGATCAGAGAATGTTTAAGCCCATGTGCGGTTCCTACTGTACTAGCACCAAAGAAAGATGGAGAATGAAGGATGTGTACATACTTTAGAGCAATCAATAAGATCACAGTTAAGTATAGATTTCCATTTCCAAGGATGGATGACATCATGGACTATTTGAGTGGAGCAAAGTATTTCACAAAGATAGACTTGAAGAGTGGATACCATCAGATAAGGATCAAAGAAGGAGATGAGTGGAAGACTGTATTTAAGACAAATGAGGGATTGTATGAGTGGTTAGTGATGCCTTTTGGATTGACCAATGCACTGATTACTTTCATGAGGTTGATGAATGAGGTTTTGAAGAAATTCTTGGGTAAGTTTGTTATTGTATACTTGGATGATATTTTGATTTTCAGTAAGATAAAAGAACATTTGTGGCATACTAGAGAAGTATTGTAGAGGTTGAGAGAAGAGAAATTGCTGATAAACATTAAGAAATGTAGTTTCATGATGGAAAAGTTGGTATACTTGGGATTTGTGATTTCTATGAAGTGATTGAAGATGGACCCTAAGAAAGTTAGAGCAATTGTTGAGTGGCCAACACCTATGAACATTGGAGAGGTCATGCCATTTCATGGATTAGCAAGTTTCTATCAGAAGTTCATCAGTAATTTTAGTACTGTATGTACACCAATGATAGAGACAATGAGAGGTGAAAGAAAGGATTTCAAGTGGACATCAGGAGAAAATAAGAGTTTTCAACTTTTGAAGCAGAAGGTGACAGAGAAACCAGTGTTAGCATTACTAGATTTTAACAAAGTATCTCAAGTTAATTGTGATGCCTGTAGAAGTGTAATAGGAGCAGTATTAAGTCAAGAAGGGAGACCGGTAGCATATTTTGGTGAGAAGTTGAATGATGCAAGTAGAAGATATTCAGTTTATGATCAAAAGTTCTATGCCATAATTAAAGCTTTGAAGAAGTGGAGACATTACTTATTGCCAAAGGAATTTGTGTTGTAGATTGATCATCAAGCTTTGTAGTATTTAAACAATCAAGGAAAGTTGAATTAGAGAAATATGTGATGGGTAGAGTTCATGCAGAGTTACACATTTGTATTGAAGCATAGGAGTGGGAAGTCAAGGAAAATTGCAGATGCATTGAGTAGAAGAAGGAATTTGCCAACAGAGATGAGGGTAGAAGTATTAGGATTTGAAGAACTGAAGCATATGTATGAAGAAGATCTTGATTTTGCAGAGGCATGGAAAGTATGTAAGGAACTTGTTGTGACAGATAGAAGTAAGTGGTTAGATTATTTCATTCAGGAAGATATGTTGTTCAAGAGAAATCAGTTGTGTATACCTAGGAGTTCAATGAGAAATAACTTGATCAAGAAGAAACATAGTGGTGGATTGGCAGGACACTTTGGGATTGACAAGACAGTAGCTTTGGTAAGTGAACATTACTTTTGGCCTCAGATATATAGGGATGTAAGGAAGTTTGTTTAGAGTTGTAGAGTATGTCAAGTTGCAAAAGGGAGTAGTAAGAATATTGGTTTCACTAGTAGAATTTAGTAAATAAATGACTACGTGACTAAAACTTTTAGTCACGACAACTAAAAATGACTAAATTCTACTAATTTTTGCAACAGAGCTATAAATGACTAAATAAATGACCAATTTGATCATCGGGTAAAAAACACAACTAAATAACTAGTCACACAAATAAAAATTAGACAATATGATAATTATGGCATCCTTTATCCTACGTAGTTAAGTATATATTAGCATAAGTAATATATAATGTAAATTTTATATAATTAAAAAATAATTAGAAATATATATTTATATTAGTTATTATTATTATATATTATATTCTCTAACAAAACTATTAAATATATATATAACATTTTTATAATTACTAATTAATAATTATTATATTCTTATTTAATACACAATATAATTAATATATTATATATTTTATATAATACAGATTAAATTATATACAATATAATTATATTTATAAATATATATTAGTATATATGTTATATTATTATTATATATTATATTCTAGAATACAAAATATTAAATATAAGTATGAAATTATTATAGTTAATAATTAATATATTTCTATATAGATCAAATTAAATTAATTTATAAAAAAATCATAGTTTAATTGATCTTTGGATAGATTAGGAAAAAGAAAACTATATGTATGTTAATATAAAATAAAATTAATAATATAATAATAGTAATAATAATATTAATATATAAACAATATCATTTTAAAAATGACCTACTGGTTGATCTCATGTACTACACAAATGTATGTAAAAAATAAACCACATTTTTTCCTAATTCACCTTCCACACCTCTTCGGTGTACCCATTGCACACCAAGGTGTGATTGCTAGTTTATTTAACATTGTCTCTCAGCAAATATATCCAATTTGACTAACATTGAGATCCATTTTAAATGGATTAAAATGGTCGCCACTAAGATTTCGTTTCAACCCTAAATGCTATTCCGGTGAGCCCCTGCTGAAGGCAAATTAGGGTGCCATAATGGGGATGAATTTAGGTTACATTTTGCCCTAATTTTTCATTTGGTTTTTCTTGATCTATGCTTATGCCTGCCTGCTAGTATGGCCACCGCCACTATGGAGGGTTTCCTTCTTAGACTCTCATCCCAAACTGATGACTAATACCCAACTTGGGAGCATAAATCAAGCACAGCAGAGAGGGAAAATTGTAGTTGACAGGTATAGGGTTTATTTCACTTTATGCATTGTGTGCCTTGGGTCGAAAATAACCAGATCTGAACTTGTTTTGATAGGGTTTTCCGTACATTTTGACCATGCATGGTTTCCTTCAGTGATACATTTTTTTTTGTATCTATTTTCTTTGTTCATCTAAATAATATGGCAACAATGGTGTACATTACAGGGCACTCACCAATGGCCTCCGTCATGCTTCCAACCTTGGCATCACACACATTGTGGCCTGCAGTCATTTGGAGCTCATAAGTGACCAAGTAGGCATAATCTCTCTTTAAATTTTACCATTTCTAACTGTAATTCGTAAGCTAAATTATGTTTGCCATTTTCTTTCATATACTTGAATGGCTTCTATGTATCTCGAAAACCTAATATGCAAAGGTATCGACGAAAGGTTCAGAAAATAGCATCCTCTTTTTAGGCGTTCAAAGAGAAGTATATCTCTGTCGATGACAACTGCTACATGTGCTCCCTCGCATAGGAATGTTTTGAGTAGCTTGCTTGCAGTTTTCCTATGTTATTTCTTCTAGAAATTTTAGGATTCACAGTAAGAATATGGCAGCATACTACCAAAATTGTCCATCTATATATGTTCAGTGATTTATTTGGTAGGATATAACTAACATTTGTCAGGTTTGTTGGTTCTCTACAAATTCAATGTTGTTAACCTTGCTTGCAAACATCTCCTTTGTTATTTTAAAATTAGACTTGAATCATTTAATAAAATACAAATGTTGTTGATCCAAAAACTGTAGAAGAAGTTTAGGCCAATTATTTTCCACTAAAATTTTGGTGTCTTGTTTTGAGAACTAGAAAAACTAATTGTTCATGCTTTTGATTTGGATTGTTCATACAGGCTACTGGAATTCCAAAGAAGCTAGCTCCCACTATAGGAATTGCAATTGATCATCATCATAGAAACCATTCTCTGGAAGGTCTTCTAACTAATGTTCAGTGATTGAAGACATATAAGGTCAAGTTGGTTGTCTTCCCTAGAAGTGCTCGCAAGTTTAAGGTAGGTTTCATTTCTTTGGATGTTATTTTGATTGATAAAAGTGATTTCATGCTATGTACAGATGGAATGAGTTTTGTAAATTAATGTGCAGGTTGGTGATTCTAGTCCTGAGGAATTGGCCATTGCAACCCAAGTATAGGGTACATACTCATCAATCCATCAGGAAAAACCATCTGTTAAACTTGTAAAGGTTACTGATGAGATGAAATCCTTCAAAGCATATTCCAAGCTTTGAGTGGAAGGGATGAACAGATGATTGGCCAGAACTCATTTGAAGAGGGTTGCCGAGGTAGAGAAGGATGAGAAGAAATGATTTAATTAAGTTTTGTATTTCAGTAGTTTATTTTCATGGTTGGAAATGTCATGTATTGGGTTGAAGAGAAAATTATTAGTGAAGTGCATGTTCTATTTATTTGTTGGCAAATCATACGTTGGAATTGGGTTATATTGAATTTTGTTGTATTTTGATATACTTTGTTTTTGAATATTTATGTTTTGCATCTTAAAAAATAATGCTTTCTACATGTTTCAAGCCCATGATCAATTTTTGGGAATATCTTATATGGTTTCACTTAAATTATATAGAAATGGTTCTCAAGGTTTTAGGGTACTCATGAAATTGATATTGTGGTTGTTTAAGAGTATCATTATCTTTTTGAGTTATAAAAGAATTTACTTTTATATTTATTCCAAAATGACTTTGGTATCTCAAAAATTGAGAAGTCAGAAAAATCAACAGAGGTTATTGGTTTAATTTAAAGATTAAACTGGGGGAAAATAATAAATAGAAATTGAAATATGAAGATAGATAAATAGATTCACTTAAACTGGATGTGTAGAGCAGTGAATAAATATGACTAAATCTATGACCAGTTGACGGAAAAATAATGATTAAAATGACTAAATATACTACCAATGGACAAAAATCAGTTAATACAAATGACGAAATATACTACCGATGGATGGAAATTAGTGAATAAAAATGACTAAATATACTACCAATTGACGGCAATTAATGATTACAATGACTAAATAAATGACTACCATGACTAAATTAATGACTAAAAACACTACCAAATTGATCGATCAAAACAACCAATAAATGACTAAAAATGGTTTAGTCATAAATTTGGTCGAGTTATAAATGATTGGAAATAAACTACTAATGGTCACGTGACCAAGCTTAGTCATTTATATGTAATTTTTAGTAGTTTTTTGTCATTTATTGTTGTTTTTCTACTAGTGTTTCTATAAATCTTTGACAGTACCGGAGAGACCTTGGGAAGACGTAAGCATGGATTTCATATTGGGTTTTCCAAGAACACAGAGGGGATATGATTCTATATTCGTAGTAGTTGACAGATTTTCAAAGATGTCACATTTCATTCCTTGTAAGAAGACAAATGATTCAGTGCATGTTATTGACCTATTTTTCAAGGAGATTGTGAGATTGCATGGATTACCTAAGAGTATAGTTTTAGATAGGGGTACAAGATTCATTGGATATTTTTGGAGGACATTGTGGAAGAAGATGAAGACATGCCTAAAGTTTGGTTCAGCATTTCACCCATAGATAGATGGGAAAACAAAAGTGGTAAATAGGAGTTTGAGTAACTTATTTAGATGTTTAGTAAGAGACAAAGTAGGGAATTGGAATCTAATTCTACCGCAAGAAGAGTTTGCATGCAATAATTCAGTGAACAGGAGCACAGGGAAGACACCATTTGAGATTGTGACAAGAGATAAACTTAAAAGAGTTGTAAAGTTAAGAGATATCAATATGGAGAATAAGAGAAGTGCAGAGGCAAAAGAATTTGTAGGATACATGGAGAAACTACATAATCAAGTCAGGAAGCATTTGGAGGAGATGAATAGTATGTATAGGGAGCAAGGAGATGAGAAGAGGAGACAAGGAATTTTTAGTGGGAGATGAAGTAATGGGATATCTGAGAAAAGAGAGATTTCCAGTGGGGACATACAACAAGCTGAAGATGAAGAAGTTTGGACCATGTAAGATTATTAAGAAGATTGATTCAGGAAATGCATATGAAGTGGAGTTACCGAAGACATTGGGTATATCACCTATATTCAACATTGTAGACCTATATCATATCAAGAAGAAGAGTCAAGTGACATTGGAGAAGGATTGAAGGATCAGTTACCACAATAATTACTGGAGCAGATAGAGGACATCTTGGATAGTAGAGTTGGATGCAGTACTAGAGGCAAGTAGTATAAAGAATATTTGGTAAAGTGGAAAGGAAGACTGGAAGAAGATTCATCATGGATTTCTCAGGTTGATCTAGACTGCCTTGGTTTTCCTCTAGCCTTAGAAAAATGAGGGACTCTCTTTTCAACAACCCTAGGTGTCTAATGCAGGAGCATCCTAGGTTGTAGAGTAATCTTGCATCAACCAAAAAAAAAATTGGATTATTTGGTTTTCTTTCATGTCCAGTTCAGTCATTTATAGTTTCAGCATTTTCTACCAAATTTTTTGTCATGCCCACATTCTCCATGTGTTCACAACACGCGTCACACGTGTCATAGCCACATCTGTCATGTGGTTATGACATGAACTATCAAAAATTTTCTCGCGCTTCCCTAGAAACCCCCTCGCATGCGTAAGCATGCTCGGTGGTGTACGGTCAAGGCGAAAATACTATAGTTGTCGGCGGGGTACAAGTACAATTGCGTGTAACCAAACACAAGTAGACCAACAAGGGGGTCTCCTTGATGCAGTTAACGTCGCTACAAGGTTTATATTATCGAGGTTCCTAACCCTAATTCTCGGCAGATTTTGGCAGCATAATGCCTTACGGCGTAAGTGGAAATTACTCAACACTATACTACTTACGGGGTTCCCTGATAGATTAACAACTTCCCACGATGCCTTGTTCCTACTAAACTGACTCGTGATCTCCCTATGGGGTTATTTTTCAGCAAAGCACATTTGTCTGCCTTCTTTTTCATTTCCTGAAATATACTCCTACTTCGAACTTAGCATTCTCAACAAGACAGTTTGTTTTCCCTCTCTTCCGTTTCTCTAGATCTTAATTTTGATTGTATTTCTATCGCGCTCACCTTAACTATTTCTCTAAAATTTAGTTTGTTTATATTTCGGTCTCTCTCTTTTGGTTTCTACGTTTTCTTTATGTTTATCCTATCCTTTCTTCATATTCTACGTCAATCAGAGTTATCACTGTATCTACTTTTAACTTTATTCCTAACTTCTGGATGGTCCAGATCACATAGGCTAGTTTACTACTTCGCTGGACTCAATCTCCTGTTTTTCTCCGATCTAGGATTCACCTTTACGTTTGTATTAATGAAACTTGTTCCTAAGCAAAATTAGCGGAAGGGTGCATCTACTTAGTTCTCTTATCCCATGTGGGAAATGCCGTACATTTTCTCCTCTGTGTTTTCCAATGTTAGTTTTTCTTCTTCTTTCTCTCTTTCATGTTTCCTCCATTGGACGTTTAATAACTACAGTTGAGATTTAAATGGCCACACGTGGAATGTCTGTGATGGCTTCTTAAGTTTATTTCTAGTGTTCTTTTAAACAAGGTGACGCATAATTTTCCTCTTCATTTTTCGGGTTATTAATTTGTGTTGATTATCGAAACTTCCGAGAAACTCTTCCAGGAATATTAAAGTATATTTCTTTAAGCTCTCTTTAAATTATAATTTTATTTTCTCTTGTCGTTGTAAAGAGTAAACAAATGGCCTCTCTGATAGTCTTAACAATTAATTAATATATGTATGTATATATATATATATAGGATTATATACATACATATATAATAATATATCTCCAAATATATTTATCTTATTGTTATTAATACTATTGTTTTTATTACCATTATTTTTGTTACTATTACTATTATTATTATTGTCATTACTTTATATTTTTTTTTTTATATATATTATATAGATAATATTGAGTATTCCTTATATATAAAAAAAACCCTATCAATTATCTTCATTGAAGGGCTGAAGCCCTAATATCATGTTGCATTTGAATTGTGCCCTAATTTTTTTTTGTGTTTTCGTGTGGTAGGTTGCAGACATGGCGGCGGGTATGGAGGTGGCCGAAGCCACGTTGGGGCTGCGCGAACTGAACTGTGAGGGCCACGAGAAGGCGGCAGGTAGGCAGGGATTGTGGCAGCGCTGTGGCCGCAGAGATAGTGGCGGGTGAACGGAGCAGTGGCGGCGTGCTAGCCGCAGGGGCAGTGGTGGCATGCTGACCGCGAGGTAGTGGCGGCCAGGGGTTTTCGTGGGTGGCGGGGGTGTGGGGAGGGGCGGAGCCCCCACCCACATCCCACTACGTGGGGTGTGGGTGGGGGCTCCGCCCCTCCCCACACCCAAGAGAATAAACAATGGTGGTGGGAAGGTTCGAACCCTTCCCATCACCACTCCTTCAATCTTTATATGTGCTGTGTGACAGCGCTCACAGCAAAAAAAAAATGTTTTTTTTTGTTTTTTTGTTTTTTACTATTTTCTTTTTAATCTATTTCTTGTACTGAGAATTTATTCTTTGTTAATAACATGATAATATATATATATATATATATATATATATATATATATATATATATAGATATCACACTTACTCTCTGTCATATACCCTTCACAGGGAAATAACAAAAGAAAATACAGAGAATTAGATGATTAAACTTTTTAAAAATAATTCTATTTAATAATCCTATTAATATTTTTCCTTCACAGATACTTTATAGCTAAAGAGAAATGAAGACAAATAAATCTAATTTATCTTACACTCTCATTTTCATATAATAATTAAACACTTCAATTGCAGAGAACAAATAATAATTTTTTCAAATGCGATTTACAATTACAGATTCTTTAAAAATTGAAAATTTTAAATGCAAAGAATGACTTAAAACGCTATTTATCTATCATGTTTCAATTCCAGTTCATTTAATATCAACTAATACTTAGCATTGTAAATACAAGGAATTAAACGTAAATTTCTTAAACTGCCATTTACACTTTTATTCAGATATGCATCAATGCAAATACAAGAATTAGACTTCATACACATAATGTTAAAATGGAATTTTCTTTGCTTTTCTTCTCTTAATTTCTAACTTGCTAATTTCAACTTAATGCATATTAGTTTAAACTGAAAATGGAAAGAATGATTAATATCACATTGGCTCACAACTGATTCAAATTACCATATATAAACATTAACAAAATACATAGTTTCCTCCAACCACCCCCAAACAATACCATAGTTAAACTTAAACACCCTTGTCAAGATCAACATACAATTTCACTATTCAACAACAGATACTCCAAGTATACATAACTGTCAAAACTCATGACTAACAAACACCACTGAAGGGAAGAATTTCTCTCTTTCCCCAAACAATAAATTATACAACTTCAGAGGAAGGAAATTTCTCCATAATGAACTTAAACAGGATGTAGCTCAATGAACCAAACTCTTCTTATAGCAAGGATGAAGTTCTTTCTCCCTAAATACAGTACTCCTCCAATTCCAACCATAAGCTTCAAGAAGGAACCTGCGTATCAAAGACAAACAAAGAAGAAAACACCACTCATCTAGCTCTCCTCCCTTCCGTAGACCCGCAAGAGGGTCACCCCTGAGCTAGGGAGACCATACTCACACCTGGGTAACTCAAGCAATCCAATTCACAACAGGGAACAACAACAAACCCAAAGCACACAAACACCCGTGGGTAAATTACACAACACGAAAACTCAACAACAGTGAGCTTTACAAGGGGCAGGAGAGTGGACACACTCGACTCCAGAGTGTCACCCTTACAGATATTATAACCAACACAATTTCTCTTAGCCTCAAACCAAATTTGATCACAAAATTTCCCAAGGAATCTGTATTTGACTCTCAAGTCAAAGACCCGGTCACAAATACAAGCCCTCAAGGCTTTCAACATCCCAAAAGAAGAAACTAGGTATGCACCCGAGGAGGATCACTCCTCCCCTACCCCAAACTTGATGAGCATTTCTCCCAAGTGGGAGAAGCTCTGTCAACAACCTGACAACAGATCCCACAAAAACAAATCTAAAGCACAAACAAATAAACATCTTTCACACACTTTTCATACAACATTCAGATATATGAAAGAAAGGTAAAATTAAACCAACCTTACAAAGCCCTTCAGGAATGAAACTGTTGTAGAGCTCCACTGAGATCTTCTCCAACCTAAGCCACCAACTCCCTCTTCCTTTTTCTCTCCCCCAAAGCTAACTTTCTTATTTTGGCAATAAAAATAAAACTCTCCCAAAATTCAACTAACTCCCTTCCCATCCCCAAAATGGAATTCAAATAACCCTAAACCCTTTCAATTGTGAGGAATGGGGAGGTGACACTTGTCACCTCCTCACTCTTCCCAAAACCACTATTATGTCCCAAGGGATGAGTGTTGGCTTATGTCACTCACCCATCCCTAGAGTACTCCTTATCCCTCTCCTCATGTCATTTCTCTTACGCATGGGAGAAATAAAAGGAGTTAAAGGAGGAAAAGACAGGTGACCCATGCCTCTTCTTCCTTCCTTCATTATGGATGACCCCACAACTCATGGGGAATCTCACTAATGGTGAGGGTGACTTCAAGTCAATCCTTCTATAATGGATGGGTTTGTAGTCATCTCTTACCTTGGGGATTGAAGAGGGATGGGTTGGGTGTTGGTACAACCCATCATGTCCCCCCCATACCTCCAATTTTCGCCACTTAACTGCAAGGGGAAGTTAAGATGACCTGATGGAGGTTACCCAAGGGTTACCCATGCCAAATGGGGCCCTGGACCCATGGGGTATAACCCAGGGTCAAATTTAACCTACTCAGGACACCTAGGGTCATGTTAAAATACAAGAAAAGGCCTCAAGGATTTAAATAAAAGAAAAGAAATTCAAATTCAATCTTTTGACAACACAAATCATAAGTCAGTGTTACAAGAGGGTAGACCAACCCATTCAACCTTATGAAAGACCACATTACAACACCACATCAAACATAGAGTGATCTTGGTTCCTCGTGGAACCAGATCGGCTTAACAGGGAATAACAATAACAAGGTGTGGAATGATCTCCGAAATCTGTGGTTTGATTAGTGAATTCCTGCACACTAAATTGCAAGATCAGTTTCACATATAATCATCATAGCCGAAGCAACTTAAAAACATGCATTATCATGACATAGTTCTAAATAGCATAAATGAAATCATATTACAATTTTCCATCATCACCTAATTAACTTTTCTGAAATGTAAACTTATCCAAACATCACCCAATTAGTTTTTCCGTAATCAAAATAAAGTTTAATAGTTTGACAAATCCAGGAACTACTATCCCACACATATAAAAAGTATCAATAACAGTAATGTAAATAGTCACAAGAATAGAAGTAGAAAGGTGGTCCTCACATCCTCTCCTCCTAAGACTGTACTTCCTCCTGGAAGTCGTCAAAAAGATGAGGATAAAGGGTCTTCAATCTCTCTGCATCTTCCCATGTCGCTGTGACTTTGTTGTAAAGGTCCCACTGGACCCTAACTTGGTCCAGCTCTTGACCTCGAAGGGCCAGTGTTCGACGAGCCAATATGCGAATTGGCTCCAACGCAAGCTGTCCATCTGCCTCTACCTGAAGAGCACTCCAATCCAACACGTGAGATAAGTTAGAGATATATTGACGTAATACTGAGACATGAAATACATTGTGGATACGTGACAGGCTAGGTGGCAAGGCTAGATGATAGGCTACAGGTCCTATCCGCTCCAAGATCTCAAAAGGTCCTACAAATCGAGGTGCGAGCTTAGAGCCCTTCCCGTAACGGATTGGACTTTTGTGCAGTCACGCTCTCAAAAATACTCTATCCCCCACAGAGAAGCTTCGGTCTGTCCTCTTAGCATCGGCATACTTCTTCTACCTGTCCTGTGCCTCCTGAAGTCTCTGTCTAATCTGTTTGACCTGCTGTTCCATATTTTGAACTATCTCTGGACCAATGGCCATTCTGTCCTCTATCCGATCCCAACTCAAAGGTGTTCTGCATGGTCTGCCATATAAAGCCTAGAAAGGAGGCATACCCAACGAGCTGTGATGCCCATTATTGTAGGTGAATTCAACCAGATATAGGTACTCCTCCCATCTAGACTGATGATCCATAACATACATGCGAAGCATGTCTTCTAACACCTGGTTAACTCTCTTTGTTTGTCCGTCGGTCTCCAGATGATATGTTGAACTAAAGTTGAGCTGTGTGCCCAACACTTGATGTAAGGCTCTCAAGAACAATGAAGTAAATACGGAGTCTCTGTCGGATATAATACAGCGAGGTACCCCATGAAGTCTAACAATTTGATCAAGAAACACCTTTGCCACCGATGGTGCATTGTACGTTGTTCATATCGGTGAAAAATGTGCCACTTTGGTTAGCTTGTCAACTGTCACCATAATAGCATCATGCCGACGTGATGACATAGGTAGACCAACGATGAAATCCATAGAAATGGTGTCCCATTTCCATTCAGGTATTTTGTGAGGGTACAACAGTCCAGCTGGATGCTGATGTTCGGCCTTGACCCTCTGACATTCTAGGCAACGAGCAACATAATCTGTAATGTCACGTCTCATCCCAGCCCAATGATAAAGCTGTTGTAAATTAGCATGCATCTTCTTCACTCCTGGATGTGCTGCGTAGGGTGCTCTATGAGCCTTCGATAGAATCACGGTATGAAGATTACCCACAAGGGGAACATAGATGCATTGCTGATGTCTAAGCAAACCATCAGACTCAAGGGTATATCCTATGAATTTGCCCGCAAGGGCCCTCTGATTTAGTATTGTCTGCTGCACCTCAAGAAACCACTCGTCCTTCGGCAGATGCTGTAAGATGCGATCTTTCAAGTCCACCCTCAAAGTCAGGGTCAGGATCTCGTGGTGCCTTTGACTCAAAGCATCAGCGACCACGTTCTCCTTCCCTTTGATGTAGTGGACGTCAAAGTCATATTCGCATAAGAATTCCATCCAACACCGTTGGCGGGCGTTCAAGTTTGGCTGTGTAAAGATATACTGCAAGCTATGATGATCTGAATGGAGTTCAAAGCGTCGACCTAAGGGGAAGTGTCTCAAGTGGACCAAAGCATGAATAACTGCTGCGAGCTCTAAGTCGTGAGTAGGGTAGTTTAACTCATGTGTCTTCAGTTTTCGTGATTCGTATGCGATCACTCTACCACCCTGCATAAGCACGGCTCCCAAACCTTCTAATGATGCATCAGTGCAAACTACAAACTCCTCTTTAGGATCTGGAACCGCTAAAATAGGAGCACTGGTAAGACGCTCCTTGAGGACTCCAAAGGCCTTTTCACACTATTCGGTCCATATGAAACCCTTCCCTTTTCGCTGAAGGGAAGTGATGGGATGTGCTATCCTGGAAAAGCCCTCGACAAACCGACGATAATACCCGGCTAACCCCATAAAGCTTCTGACCTCTGTCACATTGGTGGGTGCCGGCCACTCCTGAATTGCTCTGATTTTAGATGGATCTACAGAGATGCCATCGCCTGATAAAATGTGTCCCAAATACTGCACCTCTGTCCTAAAGAACGCACACTTCACCAAGTTGCCATAAAGCTGCTCCTCTCATAAGCGCTGCAAAACTTGACGCAAGTGCTCCACATGCTCTTCCTCGGTCCGCAAATAAATCAAAATGTCATCCAGAAATATGATCACGAACTGATCTAGGTAAGTACGGAACACCCCGTTCATGAGACTCATGAACACTGCAGGGGCATTCGTTAACCTGAAGGGTACCACTGTGAATTCGTAATGGCCATATCTGGTTCGAAAAGCAGTCTTATGAATATCTACCTCTGTGATGCGCAATTGGTGATACCCAGATTTTAGATCAATTTTCGAGAACACTCTGGCTCCCTGCATCTGATCAAAAAGGTCGTCAATCCTAGGCAGAGGATAACGGTTCTTCACCGTCACCTTGTTCAACTGCCTATAGTCCATGCATAATCGAAGAGACCCATCCTTCTTCTTCACGAAGATAACTGGTGCGCCCCATGGTGAAACGCTAGGTCGGATGTGCCCCTTCTCAAGTAATTCCTCTAACTGCAGCTTAAGTTCGGTGAGTTCATGTGTAGTCATCCTATAGGGTGCACGGGATATCGGTTCTGCACCCGGTACTAAGTCGATATGGAAGTCTACTTCTCTGCGTGGAGGCATACCTGGTAATTCTGACAGAAATACATTGGCAAACTCTCTAAGGACAGGGTGATCATCTAAAGTAGCCTCAGGTTCATCCTCTGCTCTATCACTGACTGTAATAGCAAACATCTGATAGCCCTTCCACATACAACGCTTAAGCTGCTGAGCGGATATCATACGTACAGCCATGGGCTTTTGAATGCCCACTATCTCAACAGGCGAACTGTGATCGTCTAAATAGCTAATCGTCCTCTGGTGACAATCTAGCTTGGCTCTATGTGCCGCAAGCCAATCCATACCCAGAACTACACCGTAGGATCCTAATGGCATAACCCTAAGGTCACATGATGTAGTGAATGATCCTAATGTGATCTCACAGTCTTTAACCAAGCTATCTACTGACATCCTGGCCCCAGAGGCCAGTTCAACCTCCCACCTAATGTCTTGCCTAGAAGCCACCAGCCTGCAATGCTCCACTAACGATGTAGACAGAAAGGAGTCAGTAGCTCCCAAGTCAAAAAGGATAGAGATGGGGAAATCCCCAATCGTACCTGCTGCCTCAATGACTGAGGCCTGGAAATCAGCCTGGCAGTTATCAACCGCTGCAAACATGTGGTGGGATCTACCCACGTCTCCTAAGGTCTGCTCAGATCCTCCTAATCGGGGCTGTCCCCCTGCTGTATATCCCTGCGGGCACTCTCTAGCCAAATGCCCTACCCCATCACACATATAACACGGTCCTCTAGCATGTAACTGCCCTGACTGTGTCCTGCCCGACTGTTGCTGCCCAGTCTATCCAGTGGACCCCTGTGAGCCTCTGTAAGACTGCTGGGACCTCGCGGGTCCTACCGATGAACCCTACGGTCTCTGATCTCTGCGTGAACCCTACTGCTACCAACCACAGTTCTGTCCTCCCTGACCCCTCTGTTGGAATTTAGATTTTTGCTGATGTTGCTGCTGCTGTGGAGGCCTAGGAGGTAATGATGAAGAGTTATATCCTCCTCTCTGTATTGTGTTTTGAGGCCTTCAAAAATTCTGCTGTTGTTGGGGATTATGATCCTGATACTGCAGGCGTGAATTCTGCCCTCGTCCCTGAATTTCCTCTGATATAAGGGCCTTTTCAACAGCCTCGCTCATGGTCTGGGGGTCTACCATACAAACTGGTCTTGCTATCGCATGATTCAGCCCTCTGATGAATTTGTGTATTAAGATTTTCTCGTCATGGAGGTATTCCGCGTAACGAGAAAGCTCAATGAATCAGCTCTTATACTGAGTAACAGTGAGTCCCCTCTGCTGTAAATCATGGAACTCATCGATCCTGCACTGTCTGTAATGTTCTGACAAATATCGCGCATTAAAGTGCTCAATGAAGATATCCCAAGTGAGTGTATCCATAGAAAGTCAGTGCTTGCACTCCTCAATGCGCGACTAGGTAGCTGCAGCATCCTTCAGAAGATGGACAGCCACTCGTGCTTTCGTGTTGCTTCCATATGGTCGCAACGCGAAACACCTGTCTAAACTAATCAGCCAAGCTTCAGCCACAGCTCCCTCTGTAGCACCTGCGAAAGTGGGTGGGTTGAGCCTAAGTAGATCTCTGATGGGGTCCCCTCTGTCTCTAAGTCCCACAACTGGCTCTTCCACACCATCCTCATACAATCCATGATGTACTTGTTCTGCCCTCTGGGTCTCATCTCGTCTCAAAGGTCTCAGAGGACTCCTACTCCATGCACGGGAGGCTGACCCTACCTCCTCTACTGTTGTGTCAGGGATCTCAACGAAAGGCTCCACACGTGGCACCTCTAGTGGATCAACACGGGGCTCCTCAAGTGGCTCAATACGTGACTCAGCACGTGGCTCCCTACGTGGCTCCTCTTGCGGATCAACACGAGGCTCAACACGTGGCTCATGAATCACTGGCGGTAACTCTCTAACATAGCCTGCAGTGCCTGTAAGATCTGTGGTCCTATATCCAATACTGGTGGTGCCTGTGGTACTAGTGGTACTTGTGGTACAGGTTGTGCAGGTGGTGCTGCTGTAACTACGGGTGCCCGTCCCTCAGCTGAGGAATCGCTGTGCACCTTCACACATGCTGTGTGGCGTGATCTCTCTCATCGAACACGTCGGGGAGGCATCCTACAAAACAAGGTAGAGACTAATTAATAAAAGTTGCGGAATAATAACGTGCCCAAATACGCCCAGTGTTTAAACTTGGCTCTAATACCAAATGTCATGCCCACATTCTCCATGTGGTCACAACACGTGTCACACGTGTCATAGCCACATCTGTCATGTGGTTATGACACAAACTATCAAAAACTTTCTCACGCTTCCCTAGAAACCCCCTCGCATGCGTAAGCATGCTCGGTGGTGTACACTCAAGGCAAAAACACTACAGTTGTCGGTGGGGTACAAGTACAATTGCGTGTAACCAGACGCAAGCAGACCAACAAGGGGGTCTCCTCGACGCAGTTAACGTCGCTACAAGGTTTATATTATTGAGGTTCCTAACCCTAATTCTTGGCAGATTTCGGCAGCATAACGCCTTACGGCGTAAGTGGGAATTACTCAACACTATACTACTTACGGGGTTCCCTGATAGATTAACAACTTCCCACGATGTCTTGTTCCTACTAAACTGACTCATGATCTCCCTATGGGGTTATTTTTCAGCAAAGCACATTTGTCTGCCTTCTTTTTCGTTTCCTGAAATATACTCCTACTTCGAACTTAGCATTCTCAACAAGACAGTTCGTTTGCCCTCTCTTCCGTTTCTCTGAATCTTAATTTTGATTGTATTTCTATCGCGCTCACCTTAACTATTTCTCTAAAATTTAGTTTGTTTATATTTCAGTTTCTCTTTTGGTTTCTACGTTTTCTTTATGTTTATCCTGTCCTTTCTTCATATTCTACGTCAATCAGAGTTATCACCGTATCTACTTTTAACTTTATTCCTAACTTCCGGATGGTCCAGATCACATAGGCTAGTTTACTACTTCGCTGGACTCAGTCTCCTGTTTTTCTCCGATCTAGGATTCACCTTTACGTTTGTATTAATGAAACTTGTTCCTAAGCAAAATTAGCAGAAGGGTGCATCTACTTAGTTCTCTTATCCCATGTGGGAAATGCCGCGCATTTTCTCCTCTGTGTTTTCCAATGTTAGTTTTTCTTCTTCTTTCTCTCTTTCATGTTTCCTCCATTGGACGTTTAATAACTACAGTTGAGATTTAAATGGCCACACGTGGAATGTCTGTGATGGCTTCTTAAGTTTATTTCTAGTGTTCTTTTAAACAAGGTGACGCGTAATTTTCCTCTTCATTTTCCGGGTTATTTATTTGTGTTGATTATCGAAACTTCCGAGAAACTCTTCCAGGAATATTAAAGTATATTTCTTTAAGCTCTCTTTAAGTTATAATTTTATTTTCTCTTGTCGTTGTAAAGAGTAAACAAATGGCCTCTCTGATTGTCTTAACAATTAATTAATATATGTATGTATATATATATATATAGGATTATATACATACATATATAAATATATATCTCCAAATATATTTATCTTATTGTTATTAATACTATTGTTTTTATTACCATTATTTTTGTTACTATTACTATTATTATTATTGTCATTACTTTATATTTTTTTTTTTATATATATTATATAGATAATATTGAGTATTCCTTATATAAAAAAAACCCTATCAATTATCTTCATTGAAGGGCTGAAGCCCTAATATCATGTTGCATTTGAATTGTGCCCTAATTTTTTTTTGTGTTTTCGTGTGGTAGGTTGCAGACATGGTGGCGGGTATGGAGGTGGCCGAAGCCACATTGGGGCCGCGTGAACTGAACTGTGAGGGCCACGAGAAGGCGGCGAGTAGGCGGGGATTGTGGCAGCGCTGTGGCCGTAGAGACAGTGACGGGTGAACGGGGTAGTGGTGGTGTGCTAGCCACGGGGGCAGTGGCGGCGTGCTGGCCGTGGGGCAGTGGTAGCTAGGGGTTTTCATGGGTGGCGGGGGTGTGGGGAGGGGCGGAGCCCCCACCCACATCCCACTACGTGGGGTGTGGGTGGGGGCTCCGCCCCTCCCCACACCCAAGAGAATAAACAATGGTGGTGGGAAGGTTCAAACCCTTCCCACCACCACTCCTTCAATCTTTATATGTGCTGTGTGACAGCGCTCACAGCAAAAAAAAAATGTTTTTTTTTTTTTTTTACTATTTTCTTTTTAATCTATTTCTTGGACTGAGAATTTATTCTTTGTTAATAACATGATAATATATATATATATATATATATATATATATATATATATATATATATATATATATATATATATATATATATATATATATATATCACACTTACTCTCTGTCATATACCCTTCACAGGGAAATAACAAAAGAAAATACAGAGAATTAGATGATTAAACTTTTTAAAAATAATTCTATTTAATAATCCTATTAATATTTTTCCTTCACAGATACTTTATAGCTAAAGAGAAATGAAGACAAATAAATCTAATTTATCTTACACTCTCATTTTCATATAATAATTAAACACTTCAATTGCAAAGAACAAATAATAATTCTTTCAAATGCGATTTACAATTACAAATTCTTTAAAAATTGAAAATTTTAAATGCAAAGAATTACTTAAAACGCTATTTATTTGTCATGTTTCAATTCCAGTTCATTTAATATCAACTAATACTTAGCATTGTAAACACAGGGAATTAAACGTAAATTTCTTAAACTTCCATTTACACTTTTATTCAGATATGCATCAATGCAAATACAAGAATTAAACTTCATACACATAATGTTAAAATGGAATTTTCTTTGCTTTTCTTCTCTTAATTTCTAACTTGCTAATTTCAACTTAACACATATTAGTTTAAACTGAAAATGGAAAGAATAATTAATATCACATTGGCTCACAACTGATTCAAATTACCATATATAAACATTAACAAAATACATAGTTTCCTCCAACCACGCCCAAACAATACCATAGTTAAACTTAAACACCCTTGTCAAGATCAACATACAATTTCACTATTCAACAACAGATACTCCAAGCATACATAACTGTCAAAACTCATGACTAACAAACACCACTGAAGGGAAGAATTTCTCTCTTTCCCCAAACAATAAATTATACAACTTCAGAGGAAGGAAATTTCTCCATAATGAACTTAAACAGGATGTAGCTCAATGAACCAAACTCTTCTTATAGCAAGGATGAAGTTCTTTCTCACTAAATACAGTACTCCTCCAATTCCAACCATAAGCTTCAAGAGGGAACCTGCGTATCAAAGACAAACAAAGAAGAAAACACCACTCATCTAGCTCTCCTCCCTTCCGTAGACCCCCGAGCTATGGAGACCATACTCGCACCTGGGTAACTCAAGCAATCCACTTCACAACAGGGAACAACAACAAACCCAAAGCACACAAACACCCGTGGGTAAATTACACAACATGAAAACTCAACAACAGTGAGCTTTACAAGGGGCAGGAGAGTGGACACAGTCGACTCTAGAGTGTCACCCTTACAGATATTATAACCAACACAATTTCTCTTGGCCTCAAACCAAGTTTGATCACAAAATTTCCTAAGGAATCTGTATTTGACTCTCAAGTCAAAGAATCGGTCACAAATACAAGCCCTCAAGGCTTTCAACATCCCAAAAGAAGAAACCAGGTATGCACCCGAGGAGGATCACTCCTCCCCTACCCCAAAGTTGATGAGCATTTCTCCCAAGTGGGAGAAGCTCTTTCAACAACCCGACAACAGATCCCACAGAAACAAATCTAAAGCACAAACAAATAAACATCTTTCACACACTTTTCATACAACATTCAGATATATGAAAGAAAGGTAAAACCAAACCAACCTTACAAAGCCCTTCAGGAATGAAACTGTTGTAGAGCTCCACTGAGATCTTCTCCAACCTAAGCCACCAACTCCCTCTTCCTTTTCCTCTCCCGCAAAGCTAACTTTCTTATTTTGGCAATAAAAATAAAACTCTCCCAAAATTCAACTAACTCCCTTCCCATCCCCAAAATGGAATTCAAATAACCCTAAACCCTTTCAGTTTTGAGGAATGGGGAGGTGACACTTGTCACCTCCTCACTCTTCCCAAAACCACTATTATGTCCCAAGGGATGAGTGTTGGCTTATGTCACTCACCCATCCCTAAAGTACTCCTTATCCCTCTCCTCATGTCATTTCTCTTACGCATGGGAGAAATAAAAGGAGTTAAAGGAGGAAAAGACAGGTGACCCATGCCTCTTCTTCCTTCCTTCATTATGGATGACCCCACAACTCATGGGGAATCTCACTAATGGTGAGGGTGACTTCAAGTCAATTCTTCTATAATGGATGGGTTTGTAGTCATCTCTTACCTTGGGGATTGAAGAGGGATGGGTTGGGTGTTGGTACAACCCATCATGTCCCCCCCATACCTCTAATTTTCGCCACTTAACTTCAGGGGGAAGTTAAGATGACCTGATGGAGGTTACCCAAGGGTTACCCATGCCAAATGGGGCCCTGGACCCATGGGGTATAACCCAGGGTCAACTTTAACCTACTCAGGACACCTAGGGTCATGTTAAAATACAAGAAAAGGCCTCAAGGATTTAAATAAAAGAAAAGAAATTCAAATTCAATCTTTTGACAACACAAATCATAAGTCAGTGTTACAAGAGGGTAGACCAACCCATTCGACCTTATGAAAGACCACATTACAACACCACATCAAACACAGAGTGATCTTGGTTCCTCGTGGAACCAGATCGGCTTAACAGGGAATAACAATAACAAGGTGCGGAATGATCTCTGAAATCTGTGGTTTGATTAGTGAATTCCTACACACTAAATTGCAAGATCAGTTTCACATATAATCATCATAGCTGAAGCAACTTAAAAACATGCATTATCATGACATAGTTCTAAATAGCATAAATGAAATCATATTACAATTTTTGATCATCACCTAATTAACTTTTCTGAAATGTAAACTTATCCAAACATCACCCAATTAGTTTTTCCATAATCAAAATAAAGTTTAATAGTTTGACAAATCCGGGAACTACTATCCCACACATATAAAAAGTATCAATAACAGTAATGTAAATAGTCACAAGAACAGAAGTAAAAAGGTGGTCCTCACATTTTTCTACATCTTCATATCAAAGCTTGCAGAGTAGGATTTACCTTCTATGCCATGTCAGCTACATCATATTTAGATTTCAAGTGATTTGGATTCATTTCTTGAAAGTTATCGCTATTAGAAGATCATCAGCTTTCACAGAGTAGAGCATTTAGGCAGTCAGTTGAAGGAGAAGCTTTGCAGAGCACTTCTGTGATTTGTAGAGCCTAATGGAACATCATACATGACACATAAGGATTAGATAGACCTTCCTTGAGATCTGCACCAAGATTCATTCATTTGCAGAGCAATACCATGGTGTTGTAGGCCAACCTGCATGTTTCTACATGTTACATCTTTCATTCGAGTTTGTAACCTCTTGTGGCCAACGCAAAGGATTATATGATCTTGAAGATGATATATATAGATCTCCTAGATGCATTAGGAAGTTAGTTAGTTGATTTCATAAGATAGATAGTGGAATTCTTTCCAAAAGGCACTTCAATGTAATATCTTGCATATCTGTTGTAACCCAAAAAGCAGGCCTATGAGCCCTTTGATTGTAGCCTGCATGTTGCTAGCATATGAGCATTGTATTTCTTTGATATACTGAATATAGAATATTCCATTGCACTCTATAATTGTGTTGTTTCCGTTGTGTTTACTCTTGTTACATGGTTTGGATAGTCCATTCTTTGAACCCTCCTACCATGAATGCACCAAATATACTTTGTATGCAATGGCCATTGTGGCATACTAGATCCCTAGGTCAGTGATATCATCCACTATAAGGGTTCTTTTGTCAATTTGTTTATGACTTTTAGAACTAGCATAGGTCCAAATGAGTATGATCCGATCACAACTTTAATGGCTTCTTTTTTGATCATATAGGGTTGATCAAGACAAAGGAATTCTTCATGAATCCGGCTCAAAACAATTTTGACTTAATTATCCTCATAGCAAAAATTGGGGAAGTTCTTCCATACATATAAGCATTTTGCTTCTACATTTGCATACTCTGGCATGAGCTGAAAATCATCACCCAAAAGATGTTTTCTTTGAATTCTTCCAACTTCAAATGATTTTATTCACTTAGATATGAGTGAATGTATATGCGGACATCCTTTATATGAAACACATTGATGGGAACACAGGAAAATGCTCCATCCTTGTCAGTTTCAGTGGATTTGTATGGATGTTTCTTGAATTTTGGCCTCGGTCTCTCCACAATATCAATAACTATAGGTGTTGCCATGATAACTCTTTCAGAAAACTAGGATTTTACCAGTGAATTTGAGAAATACCTAGAAATGTTGTCATTAGGGTTTACAGACAAGTTCTGCTGAAAATCTTCTTCTCTTCTTTGCTCTTGTACACACTTGCTTTCATTCAAATGAGATCAATTTTGATCAAGTTTGAATAAATATGCTTCATAGCTACCCTTGTTTCTCTACATTAAATGCATCCTTTGTTGGAAATATGTGTTGTCATTGATGTCAACACTTAGAGTAAGGTCAACTCTCAATTTGTGATGATGTTGATGTTCATGGTTGGATGTTATGATGCTGATGTTCATAGTTGGTTTTTGATGTTCATGGTTGGATGGCATGCCTTGATTAGTAACAGAGATGTAGTCAGATGCAATGATGATGTTGATGTTCATGGTTGGTTGTTGATGTTCACGGTTGGATGTCATGCCCTAATTAATGTCAAGATAAGGTGTATTCAACATGTCTGTGGTCAGCAAAAGATGATTTCATATTAAGATGGGAATTAGAAGCATAAAGATGAATGATGATATATTAAGATGGGAATTAGAAGCTATGTTGAGGATGACAAGATGTTGTTGATGACCTATAGCATGTTATATGATCATTCCTAATTATCCTAAGAAAGTGTAAATTGCTATAAGAAATTTCTGGCCTCCGATTGTTGGTAAAGGTTGCAGTTGCAGGAAGCTTCCTAGAAGACTATCTGGTAAGATACTCTGCATTCCTCTGCATTTGAAGATATGGTCATGCTGTTCATAATTTAAGTTTAGTATAATTTAAAGGTGCTAAATCCAAAGTTTCAGGTCATTTTCTCCTCCATAGTGAAAGATATAAGTGACAGAGTTCTGGTCCATGCTCTGACAGTATAATGTGTTGGTGAAGACTATTTGGAATGTTCTGCATTCCTCTGCAAGTGAAGGTTTTCCCATGCAGTTTTTAGGATATGTTCAGAGATGTGTATGAGTGCATCCATATGTGTTTCAAGTGGTTTGGAGGTCTGCAAGTTTAATTTTCAAATGACAGTTGTGTAATAGATAGTTCCCAATGCCTAGTTGTTCTTAGGACATATGCTGATGATGTGCACCAACTTGTTGTGGCATAAAATGGTACATTGACTGATGGAAGATGGTCCTGATGATCTTGTGATGTTTCGTGTTTCTCTGCAAGATGTTATCTTCTCTCTCTGAAACTGACTAAGGTCTAGAATGATGGTGTTGTTGGGTTATGCTCTTTCTTGGTTGACTGAGGAAGGTTGATGTTGTACGACACAAAGTTGTTGTTGTGTGGGGTTCAAGGAAGGTTTGGAGATGTTGTATAGGTCCTGCCAACTCATCTAGAAGAGGAACAAGCAATGTTTAATTATTTATGAGTACCACCTAGATTGTGAATATTGATGTGCTACATGCTTCATGTTTCCTTGCTTAAGGGTGACCTAATTCAAATTTGTGAAGCATGTAGATGTTATTCCTTGAAGAATGATGATGTGAAGAAATTTTAGGACTAGGTTAAGCATGTGTTGGGATCCACAAGGCATGTATTTCCTTCTAGAGTAGTGTGTAGTCCATGATAGGGCTTGTCCTATGCATGTTTCATGTTGTGTGATCTCTGGCCGACTTGTAAAATGTAATATTCTCATTATATTAGCCAACTTGTAATTAAATCGATGTATGTCATGTATATATTGTAAACCTAGTTGGTCTAGGTGAGGCATGATTGTGAATATGAGTGTGTGAAGAGCAAAATATGAATGTGTTATGCATTATGATGTGTGACTAAAGGAGAAAGAGTAGAAGTAATAAGGTATGTCCTGATTCATCTTGAAGACATTTTAGTGACAGAAGAAAAGTAAAGAGTGTGTTTCAATAAAGAGAAGTGAAGAGGTAGAAGTGCAATCATCAAAGGAGTGAGCTTCATTGTCAAGTTTAGGTAGTAGAAGAACTGTCATGCTGTAATCTTTCCTGAGTTCATTCTTAGTTTAGGGAGTCGTTACTTCCTTGGTTTGGAGCCCTAAAACAAAGTTTACAGGGACTTGTAGCTTCCTTGGGAGTGACCCTAAAACCTTTCTTTAGGGAGTAGTAGCTTCCTTGGGTTGTAGCCCTAAAACAAAGTTGTATTTTTGAGCTTCATATATTGTGAGTTAATCCTCACCGTGGTTTTCCCTTCTTGGGTTTTCCACGTATATCCGGTGTTATGTGTTAATGTGCATTGTGTTGATTTCTTAGTTTATGTTAATGCTATAATGTTTAAGTTTTAATCTACTCTAGAGGATTTGGAAGTTTGTTAGATACTAATTCACCCCTCCTCAGTATCTTGGTGAGTTCAACATCCTTTTTGTTCTTGATCTAATTCACTTTTTACTATATAGGTATCCATGATCACTTAGTAATCTTCCACAGAGAGTGTATTTGCTCCGAATTTTTTATCAAAAGTCATAAAATTTCTAGCCAAACATATCTATATATCACTATCGACCATTATGTTGAAGTTTTTAGCATCTTATACATTTAGGGGTTTGAAAAATATTTTCAATTGCAGCTCCCCTTGAGACAATACTTCCCTTTTAGTTACCAGAAGATCCATATGCACTAGGCAAAGGTACAGATCCTTCCTTTACTTCACCTTCTTCCTTCTTCTTCCATGTCTTGTTCATTTCCTTCTTTGGCTGACCAATATCAATCTTCTTTTGAGGAGCAGGTCTTACATTCTTTCCCTTGCAGAACCTTGCAATGTGTTCTGATTTATTGCAATTATAGCAGGTGCTATTGGATTACAGAGCATAACCACCTCTTCTCACATTAGATCTGTAATTAGCATCCTTATGAAAAAACTTGTTGTATGTGTAGTAGTAACCATAGAAGAATTGAGAAGTCATACCATTTTTCTTGTTCATGAAACCATTCCTCATCACTTTGTTTCTATATTCATTAACCTTATGACCAACTTTGTTGCAAGCATAACACTAACCATGAAATGACTAAGAGTTCACAGCATTGTACCTTGGAGGCCTAAGTGAATTTTGATTCATCTTGCTTCTACATTCAACAACCTTGTGACCAATCTTATTGCAAGCATAGCAATTACCATTGAAATCTTGAGGGTACTTGGTAGGAGCAATTTGTTTAGGAGTAGGCTTTCTGAAGTTCTTCTTGTTCCGAACTTGTGTGAAGTTATTCTTTCTATCTCCAGACTAGAATGAATCCATCTTCTTCTGCATCTCTGGAAGTATTCTTCTTAGGACCTTCAGTGCAATCTTTTTACTCCTTTGTTTTAGACTTTCCTTCGAATTTGAAGTTATCATATAAGTTTGTAGGTGCACTGGTTATAGGACTTTTTCCTTTTTCAAAACCAAGACTAGATTTTTCTTTAAATGGCTTTTGAGAGTTAATCAACTAATCAAGGATTTCAGAACCTCTTTTCAGTTTTAAACCTTTATAAATTTATTCTTTTGCTTTTTCCGGTTCTTTTCTCAAAGTAACAACTTCTTCCTCAAGTTTTGAACATTCACCAACTTTCTCATTGAGCTTTATATTTAAGCAGTCTTTAATCCTCTTGCCTTCTTCAACCATGACCTTCAAACTAGAGATCATATCTTCTACCTCCTTGAGTTTAGTGTCACATCCTTTATCTCCTCTTATTTGAGCTTTTAGTTTGCCAATTTCTTCTTTTGATTCTTTGGCTTGTGTCTTTCATTGTACAATTGTCTCCTTTGATTTTTCAAGCATGACCTCATATTTCATATTTAGTTCTCTTGCTTCATCTAGATCTTCAAGTGAAGACCGGAGTTCTCCTTCAAGGTCTACTTCATCTAGATTAAGATCCTAACCTTCAAGTTCCATTGCTTCTAGATCTAGTTCTTGATAAACACATCATTAGACATAGCTTCATATTCCATGTGTTCAAGTGTAGGATCTACCTTAGATGATAGGCTTCTCAAAGGTACTTGACTCTGATACCAATTGTTGAACACATCTGAAGACTAAGAGGGGGGGTGAATTAGTCTATTCTTAAACTTTAAATCGATTCCATTTATAGCATAACCATTAAATCATTTTTACCAAAAGATGAACAACAAAAAGTAAAAAATACAACACACAAAGACACTAGGATTTTTATGTGGAAAACCTAATGAGGGGAAAACCATGGTGAGGATTAAATCACAATATAATAAGCTCACTTCTATAAAAGATTACAACTTTGTTTTAGGGCTACAACTGAAGGAAGCTACTACTCAATGCTGACTTGTAAACTAAGGCTATAACCTTAGGACAAGATACAAAGACCTACTGAGGAGACTCACTATCTGATAGTAGGATACATGAAAATTACAATCAAAACATAAATTTGAATTGTTGTAAAGAGGGAATATGTCATATGTTGATATTGCAGTCCCTTATTTCGCATAATTACCCCATCACTCTGACTTCGCACACTTCATGCTTAACACGTTCCTCAGTCTCTCTACTTTTTCATGAATGATTTTTTATTCTATATATACCCTCCACAACAACGTAAAACATTAATTAGGTCAGCAACAAGAAGACCTTTAGATGAAACATGTGATATTGTATAGGTCAGCTTTTGAACAAATACATTATGAGTTGTGGATCACTTCACATGGCACAATGGGATCAAATACATCATAACACATCCTTCAATGTCAAATTAATTAATTAGGATCAACCACAATTGAAGGGAACTAGATTGTCGGCTTGGACAACAACAACACTGCCCACTCTTTATGTTCACACCATTGGGGAGAGACCAAAAACATCATGCGGACCAAAAAGTGAGTGATATACTTTATCAACTATACCCTTAAAATCTTCTTTTCAAGTATCTAATCATTATCTTCTACTGCAAGAAGAAAAAAATATTGAACTACTAAAAACAAAGCATCCTTGACTGATTGTGACATATCAAAACTTAGGATATTGCATTGCGGACCACGAACACATCTGAAACTCATATGGATGCACTCATACACTACTCTTAGCATATCCCCAAAACCACACAACCATATCTATCATTGTGGAGGAATGCAGAACATTCCAACAATCCTTCATTAGTGGTTTACTATGTTAGAGCATAGGTCATAACTCTCTCACTTATAACTTTTACTGCAGAAGGTTTCATGACTTGAAATCTTGGATATAACACCTTCATATGTCAATCAACTTATATTTGAACTACAAGACTAAATATTTCTCTGTGGAGGAATGCAAACCAAAACACTATGACTCTGCCTTAGGGTATGCATTGTAAATGCCTTAGCAAAACTTCTACAACTTATCTCTAAGTGCGGTACACTAAACTGGTAAGATATCAATGTAGTCATATAGGAAACATATTAGAACAAGTGCACTCACCTTTGTATCACACTTAGACATCATACTAATCACCATTATTATACTTAGACAATTTCTCTCCATCTACTAGATCTTTCAAACTGACCTACCTTAAACAAGTTAATCCCATGTCTCTAACTGAGTCAATCTATCTCTCTCAAATCTTCCACTATATCAATCATGCTGACCCTATTTCTAACCATCTCTCTCAAATCTTCTACTATCCAATAACCTATCTTCAACTTCTATAGAATCCTATCCTCAAGTTGACACATATTAAGTTAACATTAATGACAAACACACATTGCCAACATATCCCCTATCCTACACAATTTAGCGGTCAACTTTTTAAAAGCCCATGAATAGGACAAGAGCAGTTTTACTAGAAAACACGTATCCCAATATACTTCCAAACATAAAACTATAGAATAACACATGATTCCACATACCAAGAAACATCCAAAAAATTCAATTTTCCACAAAAATAAAATAAAATAATTTACTAAATGTCCAAGATCTACCATTGACAAATCTTGAAGCATCTTCCCCAAAACCCTACCCAAATTTTCACTTTTTCCAAAGACAATGAAATTTAAAATTCTAAGAATACACTCTTGATATAAAATAGCCCAACAATACAATTTTAACATCACATAAAATCCAAAACAAGGTAAAATATGAAAAATCATATAATTTTCATGTTTTTCGAGAAAAGAAAAATTTGAAAGAGTAAGCATACCCTCTTATGCCTAATTTATCCAACAAGACAATTTTCAAATAAAAATAGCATTTCCAAAACTTTTGCCATGACCTTTGTTGAAAATTCATTTATAAAAAATAATGTATTCCTACAACTTAAAAATTTAAATTTAAACTTAAACAAACAAAGGATTACCTCAGTGTATGAAGATTCTAATTTTAAACAATATCCCTTCAATCAACTTTTAATTTTGGTAATTCCAAGCATGAAAAATTCATATTCTTCAAAGAGGGTTTGAAAATGAGTTTTTGCTCCAATTTTCTCTCAATTTTCCAAATAATGCATAATGAATAAAAGAAAAGCCCTTTTCCCCTTATAAGCCTCTAATCGGGATTAGGCTTAACTAGCCACTTTCATTACCCCAAAGCTAATTTTCACTAAAACATAATAATCTAAAAATTAAATTAATTCTTTTCAAAATAGAATTTAACCTATTTCAAACCTCAAGCAATTAAAATAAAATGCCTTTCCACATGAAATATTTTCAAAACATAAAATTAAATCATTTAAAAATGCTTTTCTCAAAACCAAAATACACATCATAATTAAATTATTTCTAAAACACCATAATTCATTCCGCACATACCAAGCACAAATAAAATCCCATAAGCAATAAAATTAAATACACCCCAAAAGACGTTTTACTAGTCTAACACAAGGGGGATCCAAAATCCTAAATTTATTTGGATGAGGTTTCACTAGTTTCGACATTATGTCTAAACAACTAGGGTAAGTGACTAAGTGATATCCATGTTGACCTTCTCCACATACCAGCCATTGGTCAATATCCTGTAATTTCCTAGACACTCAATGCAAAAGTCACACACATCTGCCCAAGATATAATAATAGCTGAAGCGAATAGCAAAAATTACACAATTAAACATTAACCATCTAATATGCACATTTAAGATTAATCATGTATTCTAACAATATGATAAAAATGTGATTAATCATTTAAAATAATCACATTGAATGAAATCATAGCTACCCACCCAACATAATATTTAAATGAAAATAGTGAACCTAAAACTCTGATAATATAATCACACACACACACACACACACACACACACACACACACACACACACACACACAAGTCTCATAATTCCAATTACACACAGAGAATCTAGATCTAACATTGGTATCAACTAGAGATCACCAATCTACAATAAAAATATCACAACAAAATATTGTACATCGGTACACCAAAGGTGATGAAGAGAAAGGCACAAATGCCTATTTACATTACATCCTCCCCCACTATGGATAGGCTTACTCTCGAAAGCCTATAATGAGACAAGGACTAGTACCCACAACCACATCAACTACCTTCTCACGAAAAGAATATCACCATAAAGCTACTATGTTGGGCCTTTACCATGTCCATGCCTCAACTCAAAAGGCACTAACTTCAATGAAGAAAACTATGGATGGGAAGAAAACAAGGATGGTCACCCAACCCTAGCTGTAGACTTGAGAATCAAAGTCTAAAGATTAGCTTGACAATCTACCATAGTATACACTCGGTGAGATCTACCAACATCACCCACTGTCAGCTCTGAAGAAGCAACACCTTGACAACCCACTGACACTACACCCTAACAAGGGTCCTCCACAAAATGGCCCATCACACCACACTCAAAGCAAGGTCCTGTAGGATGGAACTATGTGGGCTAAGCCCTACTTGAATACTGATAACCTGAGATGCTGGAGTGAGCCTGACATCCACTAACATGCTACTACGGTGGTGAAACAGCTCCACCATGAGACTTCTCTTGATGCTTTCTCTAAAGATTCCTATGATGGTTCCTCTTGGAACCCTGACTTGACTTCTACAGAGGTGTAGTAGGAGGGTTGGAGGATGTCCAAGCACCACTATTAGGTGGGGGATGAGAATTTTTAACCCTCAATTTTGATTGAGAAGGAGCACAAGCCCACATTCCTGGTTTCCCTTTGAAACCCTTCATCAAATTTTCCTCCACAAGTTTAGCTAACTCAATAGCAATCTCTAAGGTTAGGGGTCTTGTCATACGCACTACTCCAACAATGCAAGCATTCAAGCCTCTCAGAAACCTATGTACTAGCATCTTCTCATCCTCAGTGAGACATCCATACCACTTTATCTTAACGAAATAGTTCTCATAATGAGCCACTGTCAATCCAAGCTACTAAAGATCTTGGAACTCATTAGCATGGCATTACCTAAAATGCTTAGAAAGGTATCAAGCACGAAACCTCTCTTTGAAGGTCTCCCAAGAGATGGTGGAGATATCATGATTCAATGTATATTCCTCTTCCTCCCACTAAGTAGAAGCATAGCCTCTAAGCTGCATGATCACGAAGCATGCCTTTGTATTGCTCTCAAAAGGATATAGGTTAAAGCATTTGCCCAAACCCAACAACCAAGCCTCTACCTTTGTTCCCTTAGGTGAACCCTCAAAAGTAGGTGGATGAAGTTGAAGAAGATCTCTCATCTGTCCAATCACAACATTGCCTCCATCACCACCCTACCTATCCTCAAGACGAGGTCCATCCTACATAAGATGCTCCCACTCCTTAAACTAGGGAAGAATCCTAGAATGCTCTCTACCTCAAAATTGACTCTCCATGTCTCTGTGAAGGCTGAGAATCCTCTACCAGTGCCTCCTCCTTCCTAGAGGGAAGCCTGGCTGACAACTCTCTAAGCAACCCTGTAATCTAAAGAATTTTAACCTCCTCATTAGGTCAGACTGACCTCAACAAGGGAGAATTCTCACTCTGAATCTCCAAAGATTCCTATTCAGGGTTATCCAAACTAGCACAATGGGTGTAATATCTCTTAGGAGGCATCCTCCTATACACATAATCACACATGTTAGCACATCAATAAGGAAAACACATCATATCATAAGCACATATAAATCCAGTCATGCCACACATGCAAAAGATCATGAACCACAAATAACTCAGAGCTCCAATGCTACAACGTGGGCTCTAATACTAGCTATAATTCCCTCACTTTTACACTAGGACATTAATGGACAAAACATGACGAACAAATGTTTCATGATGTAATTGTGACATGTGCACGTCCCAATCATACAATCATGCACTACAATCATTACAACATCCCATATTGACACTCTAGGACATGATGCATAAACAACCATAGGGACCACCCAAGGTCCAAACACACCAAAAGAATTAGTGGAAGACATACCAATCATGAGACAAGGTCATCACAATAACCCCACGAGAGAATGGAACTCACTCCATGATGATGCCCATCCACAATCTCACACTCTAACATCTACATGGAATAGGATGACAATAATGATCACTTCCAATCCATCCCAACACAACACAAAACAACCAACAGAAGAAGGGGATCTAATAAGGAGATCACAACCCTCACTGAGACCGATGACACTTAGTCGACATAGTGTAACACATGCTTCTTAAGACAAAAATGGTCATAACTCCCAAAATATATCACATCTAGTCAAGATAAAAATATGAGAAGACTCAAGGGACCATGGGGAACAACTTTTATATGCAAAGTTTCCACAAAACAAGTTGGAAAATGCTCGTTATCTGATGGTGAAAAGACCACAACATGAAATAGGACAACAACATGTTTATGGGACTCTAAAACATTTCTAGGACTCTATCACTTAGCTCTAGTGTCCCACCTAGGCACCAGTGTCCTTCCTTGGTGCTAATGTCCTCCTAGGGTGCTAGAGTACTTTTTGGGTGTTGGACTCCACCTGGGGTGCTAGAGTCCTTAAACATTGCCCAAATCGAATTTTCACAAAGGCGCAAGGTTTGAAACAACTCTCACACTTCCCCAAGGCCACTACAAACCCTAGAAACACTCAAGTAACCCTCACAAACACTCATAAGAAAAAATAATAGCTCCAAGGCCATTCAATTTTGATAAGGAACATACATGTTGAATGCGCTCTCCAACAAGAATGAAGATTGATACGTAAAACAAACACAAATGCCAAGGTATATGGGAGAATGTGAACACCAAGGACACATCTCTCTCAAAAAAAAAATCCTCCAAATGAGACAACCAATGTTGACATATGGCCAACATACCAAGCAATGTTGGCATTTGACCTACAAGTCTAACAAACGGTCAACCACAACACTTCACCAAAACAACATATCCACAAGGATACAAATCACATAGCATCCACTAAACAACCAAAAAAATATGTTATCTAATCCCAACAACATGAAATAACTCAAAAATATAAATAAAAACATGTTCCAAAATACTAATATACATGCTAGATAAGAGAAACTCCAATCAAAATGCCACACTCATTCAACACTAACATCGAATTGGACCAAAACCAAACATGGAAATCTCAATCATAATGTGGGCACAATACTATCCAATTAATAAAAATAGAATAATATAGGTGTAAAATACAAAATAGAGGACTTCAACATCCTCATTTATCCATTTGCATCACATGAGATAATGTTACAAAAAGATAATTTCCATCCAAAACATGTTTCATTTTCCAACCAAATGACATCATAAAATTACGTGATAGAGGCTACTTCCCAAACATGGAAGGATCACACTCCAATGAATGAAATATACAAATAATGAATATAAATCATAATAAAACACCTCTAAAGTGGCCCAGTAGGCACATAGTACAATTTAGTCAAAATGTCTTGAAATAAACAAGGAACCATCCAGCTCCTGCAAGATCTTCTTGAGGACCAATGGGGGAATTTTACCCACCTCCCAACCATATTACCATCATCAAGCACAATCGATGTCTATGCCACTCTAGGAAACCCCTGAGCTATGGAGAAGACAATCATGGATACACTATCATCAATTCACACTCACACAAATACCAAAGTCCCAAAACATCATCTCACATACATATGAATCATACAAAGCAAACAATACTAGAATAGGCCTCAAACAAAATGAAATCTAGGATAGCATGTTGTGAATATTCTACAAAGCATGGTCCATCACTAAACAAAATCAAATACACACAATTCGACCAATCAAGGACTAGGGGAGGGTAACTAAGACACTAGGGTGGACATCCCCTCAGTTCTCCATAACCAAGCTAGAAAGTATAATAGGCCACAAAGGTCTCAAGTAAACACTCACCTAATGAATGCTTCTCAGAGATAATGGGGATCTATTGCAAGATATACACACTTACGTAATTTAAAGGGATCGATTACAAGATATACACACATACCTAATGTAAAGGGATCTCTTGCAAGACACGCCAATGGTTACCTAAGATAAGGAGATCCATTACAAGATACACACACTTACCTAATGTAAAGGATCTTCCTACAAGACCTACCAACTTATCAAAAAAGTACACCTCATCCACAGGTATAGGGTCATTTCTCAAATAACAACACACACTTACCTAGGAGTTGGCTACCCCAAGCCTCCTACGGATATCCCCTATCCTACACAATTCAAGGGTTAATTTTTCATAAGTCCATGAATAGGATAGGAGCAGTTTTACCAGAAAACATGCATTCTAATGCACTTCCAAAACTAAAACTGTGGAATAACACATGATTCCACATACCAAGCAACATCTATAAAATTCAATTTTTAACAAAAAATATAATAAAATAATTTATTGAATGTCCAAGATCCACCACTAATGGATCTTGAAGCATCCTTCCTAAAACCCTACACAAATTTTTACTTTTTCTAAAGACAATGAAATTTAAAAATTTTAGAATACCCTCTTGATCTGAAATAGCCCAACAATACACAATTTTTAATATCACATAAAATTTTCAACCAAAATAGGTAGGGTAAAACACGAAAAATCATATAACTTTTACATTTCTTAAAAAAAACAAAATCTAAAAGAGTAAGCATACCATCTTATGCCTAATCCACCCAACAAGACACTTTTTGAATAAAAATAGCATTTCCAAAAAAAATTCCATGACCTTTGTTGAAAATTCAGTTTTAATTCCTACAATTTAAAAATAAAAATTTAAATTTAAAGTTAAACTTCGAAAAACAAAGGATTACCTCATTGTATGCAAATTTTGATTTCAAAAAATATGCATTCAATCATCTTTCAATTTCAGGCAATTCCAAGCATGCAAAATTCAAATTCTTCAAAGAGGGTTTGAAAATGAGTTTTTCTCCAATTTTCTCCCAATTTTCCAAACCATGCATAATGAATAAAAGAAAATCCTTTTTTTCCCTTATAATCCTTTTAGTTAGGATCAGACTTAACTAACCTTTTCATTGCCCCAAAGCTAATTTTCACTAAAACATAATAATCTATCTACCCACCTAGCATTTAACATTTAAATGAAAACAGTGAAGCTAAAACTCTGATAATATAATCACCCACATATATATGTCTTATAAGTCCAAATACAAACATCATGAATCCTTATTGAACATTGGTATCAACTAGCAATCACCAATCTACAATACAAAATATCACAAAAAACATCATACAACTTCGGTACACCAAAGGTGACGAAGAGAAAGGAACAAATGCTTATGGGCATCACAATTACTAGAATATATCAATACATCATATAGAAAGACAAAAACAACTTATCTAAATAATCCCTATGTAGTGCCCCTCACCTTGCCTTCTGCCAGACTAATAGTTTGCTTAGTAGGATTGGACATTATGACATTATCTTAGACTATTTGATGATGGATTCTTTGTTATTATGTTAATTAATTAAAGACCTAATTGACATGATGACAGTTGATGATATTTTATGCTTTACAGTTTGATAGACATATCAGATGTTATGGATTAATGTCATTCTGTGTTTAACATTGTTAGGATGCTTTAATGGTAATTGTTATATTAGATCATGAGGTAATTGATTGTTCTATTTTGTTGATAAGCAATCAGAAATTATGTTTAATGTAGTTATTTGTTTATATGTTTATGTGAACGGAACAGTGTCGCATTACTCGTATTCGAGTACCCTGCCACACTGTGACTTCCGTTCACTGTATGACTGCATGAGGGTATATATTGTTATGGTTGACCATGTGGTTTGCTGCAGGATGCAGGTACCAAGCATCAACTCCACCTGAATTAATAGGTCTGACCGTGCCTTCACCAATGGAATGGTTGAATGGAGTTAACATGGGGTCCCTTGTCATTGTTGTCTGTTTGTCTGTTTGTCTTCGTGGTTGTTGTCTTGTCATTTGATCTTGCTTGTCGGTCAGGTAATGTTCCACAATGAGGTTTAACTAGGACAAAATTGCCTAAGTTACGATTGGTAAATTGTTGCATTTAAACAGATTTATTAGATTAAGAATATAATTTTGATAAATGAATATAATTGTTCCAATATAAATTAAAGTTATATAGAAAATATAATTAATAAAATTAAATGAAATAATAAATAAATAAATGACTCAATTAGTTGTAAATGAATAAAATTACAATGGACATAAAATGCATAAATAAATAAATATAAATAATCATAAATTTTGTAAAAAAAATGTATAGTTATATTAAAAATGAATAAATAAATAAAAAATGTCATGATTATCATGACATTGGATCATGTGTCGGTCTCCTTCAAAGGTGGAAGGAAGAATCTGGAAGAGGGAGGGGTTTTGCCTCTAAAAAGGAGTCATTCTGAATAGGTAAGGAAGGAGGTAGGAGCAGAAGGAGATTGGAGAGCTGGAGGATTGGAGCTTGGAACAACAATCTACTCACAGCTAGCCAAACGAAAGGGAAACAAGTTCTAAGACACTCTCTCTCTCTCTCTCTCTAAAATTGCTTTATGCTTTTCAATAAATCCAGTTTGTATGTATATAAATTTGCAAATCTTAGTTTAAGGAATGAACAGCGGATGGGTTTATATCATTGTTGGAGATCTGCTACTCCACAAGAACTTTGTTCTTGTATAAAATGATGAAAATGGTTCACATCTCTTACAACGATTTCTCTTGTAACAATTCTGGAGATGTATTTTGTTGTGTGCTGAGGATACCCTAAACTTTGTTAATAAGATGATGCCAGTTAAACCTGCGGGAGTGTCTGTATGTGTTTGTTATCTGCCAGTTGCTTTTGCTCTAAAGTTTCTAAATCTCTTCCAACAAATCCGATTTGTGCATATCATGTGATCATTGTATAGCAATAGATCCATTTTGTGTAAATCCTACATTGTCGGGGAAAGCGGCTAGAGACAAACAACTCAGGCAAGCGGGTGAGATTGCAAGATTTGAGGTGAGTTGAGGGTGCGATCAGGAAATAAAAGTATCGCCTCTTTCAGTTGTAATTTATTTAAAAGTCTCTAAAGCCTTCTCAAGAAATCCATTTTGTATATATCCTGCAATGTTGCATTCCATGAGAATGCACGCCTTTGTCTTTGCAACCACATTTTACTTACAGGTCTCCCATAGTGTTTGGAACTATAATCACCTGTTGATTGCATTTGTTCTTATAGTCTTTTCAATAATGATAAAACTAGAGGAGTGTGTGATTAAAAGTCTTTGATTACCTTTTTAGCAAATTTGCATCTGCATCATTGAATTCTAAAGTATAGGTGTTTATATCAAATTGCTAGATTTGAGAGAGGGCGCGATCTGATAATAGAAAGAGTCACCTTTATTTAGGAAGTTTGCATTAGCTGTTAACAAATCCATTTTGTAAATATCCTGCAAACATTGTTTTGTATGAGCTGATTTCTCGGTCATAAAGGAAAAAAAATACGTTTAAAGCAAATAATTTAGGCAGCATCTTGAATCGCAAGTTTTAAGGTGAGATGGAAGGATCAGTAGGATCGCCACCATTTATAAGTTTCTAGAGCCTTTTTATCAAATCCATGTTGTGTGTATATATATATCCTACAAACATTGCATTCCATGAGATGAATTCATTGTTAATAAGGAAAGAGAAAATGGTTAAAAGCAAACAGCTCAGGGGATCATATCAAATCGCAAGATTGGAGGTCAGATGAAGGGAGGTGTGAACAGAAAACAAAAGAATCACTTTGTAGTAAGATTCAGGAATATGGCTACCTCTGCCGTTAATAATGCTTGATACTTTTCTAAATCCTCTCAACAATCATTTAGTAAGATCAGATCTTGGTAGTATAAAAAGATAGGAAACAAGTTTATTCTGTAGTATATGACATAATAAAGAAAATTTAATGCTCATTGTTCAAAAAAGAGATATAAAGAATTGATATTATACTTCAAGTCAGTTCGAATCAATAAAATAACAGTCTCTTCCTCACAGCATGGGTTGATGTGATGATTTCAATATGTTTCTAATCTTTTCTTTCAAATACAAATCTACCAGGGCATCTGCACCTACAACATCTGATGAATTTCTCTATCTTTTATGCTTTGATATATGTTCAAACCCCATTACAAAGCTGCCATTTTAATGGTCAAACAATCAATAGCAATTTTACACCTCATCTTCAGCAAATGTAGTAAATAATCTTAGTAAAAAGAAATTTCCTTTAAGTTAAAATAGAGTAATTAAGGAAATTAATGGAAAAGGTAGTTTATATTAAAACTGATGACAATGTGAATTGTTTTGTAATTATAAAAAGAAATTACTTTATATATATATATATAGAATGATTTAATAGAGGGAATAAAAAATAATATGAGTTTATTTTATTAATATACATATATAGAGAGAGAATTAGTTATGCATGTAATAGGGATAATGGATGTAGTAAAAGAATAATACTTTTGCCTTTATAAACAAGAGACGCATTGCGTCAGGTTCCCGCCGATTAGACATTGTTTGGAATAGGAAGAGAAGAGTGGGTGCAGTATGATAACGGTGCAGTTCATTGTTTGTTTTGTTTTCATGAATATACACACAACAATGCCAAAAACTATGATACAAAGTGAATGAAATATTACAATGAGCTCCTAGCACATGTAGGACAAGAAGGAAAAAGGAATGTAGGAGTTGACAAATAACTAACCTTGCAAATGGATGACACATGTGGGAAGTCTTGGAATAAGTGCGAGGACATACATAAGGAGTGGCTTGACTGTTGGCAGAACCCAGTGAGGCAGTGAAAGTGTGAACTGTTGAACTGATTGAGCCAATGAACCAGTTCAATGAAGCGGTTCAACGGGCTGGCTGAATGAAGTGGTTCAACGGACGGGTTCAATGAAGCGGCTCAACTGTTGGCAGGACTTAGCGAGGCGGCGGAACTGTGAACTGTTGAACCGATTAAATTTAATTTTCATGGTTTTAGGGTTAAAAATGAACTTTGTGGAAAAGATTTAATTTGTAAAGCATTTAACTTGATTAACATAATTATATAAACTAAACATGTAATTATGGTAATTAATAATTTATGAACTGGTACTTATCTATTATACATGTATTGAATAGGTTGAAAGCTTAAATATTGCTCTAATTTGCCCCTTAGTTTGAAGTATGACTAAAGATAGCAGTAATAACTTCTTGTTTGGCCTTCTGTATAGAAATGTTTGTATGCATGGTGACAAGATCACATCGCAATAAATGCTAGACTTGTTAAGAGAAGAAAACATCTAGTAAGAGCTGCAAGTTGTTGATGGGAGGCCCAATCACTATTGCAGTGATGGTCACGACGAGTCACCTTGGGATGGAGAGTCTGTTGTTGTAGACATGCTATTAATATAAATTCAAAACATTCATAATAAATTAAAGAGAATTAATTTTAAAAATTATGTTTAAATTGATTATTTTAATAATATTTAAAAGTCAAATTTAATTAATTTATTATTTAATTAATTTTTATATAAGTAAAAAATATTGTATTTATTTTCTTTTGTGTGTGAAATATTTCTAAATATCTTATAATTATTATTGACCTGATCTTTGAAAATTGTAATTTTGAAATGACTGGAAGTTATTTAAGTAAAATATTTAAAAAAATATAAACATATATTATTGTTAAATTTCTTAAAAATATTATTTAATTCACTAAAACATATACAGTTATTATTTATAATATTAAATGCTTCTACGTAAGATTTCTTTGTTTTCTTTGTAAGTAGGGGAGAACTTTTTTTATTTTCTGTTTTTAATGGGAGCAAGTGTTGGATTTCAAGTGATGATGTGAGATGAGCTCCCACTCAAATTGCTGCCTCTCACTAAAATGTACAATATATATGAAAGGAAAGCTCAACAAATCTATGCAATTCGAATAGACAATGAAAATAAAATTAAAAATGATTCCGTTAGGGCTTCCATCGCACGTAGGTTTTTAAAAATAGTGGCAACCAGCTCAAATGTCAATAACTATATGTAGATTCGGGCAGCCCGTATATTTACTGTCAAATACTATTTACGTTGAGATTTTTATGTAAACCAATATTTTACAGTGCAAAAACAATTGTGTAATTCCATAGACATGCCGACGGGCCATAGATTCCGTCAATGTTTGCTGGTCCACACGCCTGTCACAGTGCAACTTGGCACTTCAACATTCAATGTTTAAAATGTCAGATGTCATTATTTTTTGAAAAACAAGTTTGAATTTTAGCACTTACTGTTGAACCGATTGAACCAATGAACCGGTTCAACGGAGTGGTTCAATGAAGTAGTTCGACTGCTGGCAGAAGTTAGTGAAGCGACGAAACTGTGAACTGTTGAACCGATTGAACAAATGAACCGGTTCAATGAAGCGGTTCAATGGAGTGGTTCAATGGAGCGGTTTGATTGTCAGCAGAAGTTAGTGAGGCGGCGAAACTGTGAACTGTTGAACTAATGAACCAGTTCAACGGAGTGGTTCAATGAAGCGGTTTGACTGTCGGCAGAAGTTAGTGAGGTGGCGAAACTGTGAACTGTTGAACCGATTGAACCAATGAAGCGGTTCAATGAAGCGGTTCAACCGACTGGTTCCATGAAGCGGTTCGACCGTCGGCAGATTTTAGTGAGCCGGTGAAAGTGTGAACTGTTGAACCGATTGAACCAATGAACTGGTTCAACTGAGTGGTTCAATGCAGTGGTTCAACGGAGTGGTTCAATAAAGCGGTTCGACTATTGGCAGATTTTAGTGAGCCGGCGAAAGTGTGAACTGTTGAACCGATTGAACCAATGAACCGGTTCAACCGAGCGGTTCAACTAAGTGGTTCAATAAAGCAGTTCGACTATCGGCAGAAGTTAGTGAGACGGTTCAATCCAATTCTGCATGATTGTTTCTAAGTCAATCTAGCCTTGACTCATCTTTACTTGAGAGATGGAGAAAGGCGTTCGCGTTATTGGAGAGGAGTCTTTAAAGATGATGAAGAAGCCCAAACATGCTCATGCTTGTTTAAAGCAGAGAGCCATTTGGAGAGGTTCATCTCAAGGTAAATTTTAAGCCATAAGCTTTTTGCTTTGAAATGCATAAAGATTTGTGAAAGTAATAACCGCAGTTAAATTTAAGAGTTTTGTTTTCTTTTTTGGGGAACTTGCTGGATTGGAAAATGCAGAGTGAAATAAGGGATATGAAATATTCGGTCAAAAGAATACCAACTACTTGCTAAAAACTCCAGGAATAGGAGAAAACTGAGTTGAACTCAATAAATTGTGAGTTTCAAAGTGACTCAAAGTTAGTAAATTGTGAATGTCAGATACATAGATTTATGAGTGGACTGCAAATAATTTAATTTCATTTCTAGCTCATTGCAGTTGTCTTTTTCTATTAATAGTTTCCAGTATTCCCCAAATGATTTAGTTAAATGAGCATTGGGGATAAATGATGAAGTCGTTACTATATTATCTGAAGGAGGATGCAAATGGGAAAAATGCTAGTTCACGCCAAGGAACAATTTAAAACGCTCAAGATAGAGACATTAAACAGCCCATCAATGGCCTGAAACATAGGTTAGTCCTAGACTATTATTACATGAATAAAGGTGGTAGTTGTATATATATGATGACACATCTTTAAAAACTATTCTTTTCTCTCTCTGATATTTGTGAAATCCAATTCTATGTATGCAAGTGTGTAAACACTATAAAGCATTGATTCTATTTAAGTGACAGCTATTCAGTGGTGGAGAAGAATCCATTGAGGTGTCAAGTAAGGCTGTTCTAAACTGTGGAAGAGAATGAAAGAGTAGAAATATTTAATGAAAAAATCAACTGCAGAGATTATGGCCACGGAACAGGAAGAAACCAGCTTTTCTACCCACAAGTGTGCACACAAAATTGACAATGGTATATATTTTTTTGCATTTCATTTCTACTCACATTTCACTAAGTTGTCTTGCCTTTTATAGACTGTTAAATGCATGTATAGCTAATATCATATATATGGTTTATGTCGTGTGTTTTCTAGATAGAAATTTTCAATTTTTTTTGTTGGTGTGATGGTTTTTCAGATTCATGGCAAAAAGTGGAGCTCATGTTAGTTACATTTTGGGATATTCAAACCTCATTCTAGTGCCTCTAGGATTGGTCTGGGGAATTATTGGCATGGTTGTTTTAGATGCTTTCTCACTCTATGCCAATTTGCTGCTTGCAGATCTGTATATTATAGATGGCCAATGCTTTATCAGATACAGAGATTTAGGGTTGTTTTAGATGTTTTCTCACTCTATGCCAATTTGCTAGCTTGCAGATCTGTATATTATAGATGGCAAATGCTTTATCAGATACAAAGATTTGGTTGGTCATGTATTTGGTGAGTACTTAAACACTCACCCTTGTAATATAGATTATATACAGAGCTATGTGACTTGTTTCCTCTGCAATTGATTGAAAAAATTCAGATAAATTTTATAAATCGTTTGTTTAAGCACAGTCTAATGGGACTTGGTAAATTTATGATTCCAATGTAGTAGAGTATCATGTGAATTATCTATCTTAAATAATCTAAACATTTTTTCCAATAATAATAGATGCTATTTTAATTTCATAAGATGGACTTTATATTTAACCAGCTTCCTTCAATGATTTGGAACACTTACAACTGTATGCTATTTCCTGCAAAACTGGCCGTGGTGGGATTGTATATTATTTACCATGCATGGAAGAAAATGTACTATATAACCTGGGCTATATAGTTTGCACATTTCATACTCTACAATATGGGGTTCCTACTACTTTCTGGGAGAGCTCTTAAGGTACTCCATTTTGGTAGAATGATACATCACGTCATGGTAACTTGGAGTGGATCGAAGGCCTGTTCAATAAATCCTGGAGATTGCTAAATTTTACTATGATTTACTATGATCTTTTTTGCCTTGTCCATGGTTCCACATTTTGCATACATGTCTACCAAGGTATTTGCAACCACAACATATGACAAAATTGCTCTATCCTTCATGCTTTGATGGATGTCCATACCATGTTCCAAAGCTCCCCTTTTGGCATAGGCAGGGAGGATGTTGGCAAAGGTTGTTGAGTCTGGCTTTACACCTACCAATTGCATTTGCTTGAAAGTTTCTAAAGTCTTCTCTAAAAGTTCAATTTGTGCATATCCTGCAATCATTGCACTCCATGAGATCACATTTCTTTGAGGAATTTTGTCAAACAGTTCGCATGCTTTGCCTAGGTTCTCACATTTTGCATACATGTCTACCAGGGTAGTTGCCATTACAACATCTGACAAAGTTTCTCTATCCTTTATGCCTTGATAGATTTGTATACCCTGTTGCAAAGCTCCTATCATGCTATAAGAACCAATGATAACTATTCTTTTGGAACAGGAAGCTGATCATTATTGCTCTGAAACATAAATAGGGTTTTTGGTATTTACACTAACAAATTTGCAATGAATATGAGAACTTTGTGAGCTTTATATATTGGATGTCTGTTAAATAAATTGATACTGCGATGCAACGATTAACTAAGAAAAAACCTTTAAGTTTACTTTCATGTATGGACAGAAACCTAAGCATCAACAAAAAAGAGTTCAGTTATAAAGTTGACATCTTCTTTACTTTGTTGATCTCTGCCCTTTGTGTGTCTTCTATTAATTATGCTTTTTGTACCTTGACTTTTGTGCTCTGGTTGCCGTTCATGATTTAATTTAATTTTAGCTTTTGTCCATTTGTGCTCATCAAAAATATGTTCCATCAATTCTTTTTGTTGCTGTGTTGGTAAAGGAATATGTAATAGATGTGAAGACCAGACCTTATTGCTGGATGCTCCAGTATCACAACCAAATCCCAAATAAATTGTTTCCCAGATATTTGTTCTGAATAACATATCTTGCAATTTATCTTTTCTACAACATATTGTATCATTGACAGTGATAAAAATTTGAAGTAACAGGATTCTTTTTGGATTTGACTTTGATTTTTCTTGCTATTCAAATGAGTCTTTATATCTGTATTTTGATTAGTTAATACTTTAAAAGTTCAAAGATTAGCAAGGATATTGGCATACTGAATGAAAGTTGAGGTTCTTTTTCTGTTGCTAAACAAGTGCCTTGAGTTTTGCTTATTTTCACCATTTCCACCTACAATTTACGGTACAACGATTGAATGGTTAAACCTTTGAGCTTATCGAATTGTCGAAATGTTTAGACACTAAAGATAGATAGTTCGCAGAATACTCAACTGCATTGGAATCATAAATTTACCAGGGACCATTAGGCCCAGCCTAAACAAACGATTTGCAAATAATTTTGGTAGCCATTAGAATAATTAAAATATCTTTGTATTTGAAAAAGCATTGGCTATCTATAATATACAGATGTAATAGAGTGAATTATGTGCAGATACAAGAAGAGAAGGTTGCAAATTAAAAGTTAGAAATATATTTTATATTACAGAATAAGTGATTGGAATTTGTTCAATTGGCAACTTGACCCATAATGATCGTTGCGTCTTCAAATTAGAACGGTATTGCATGATAGTATTTGAGTAGATAGTATTGCTTGGCCCCAAAGTTTTAATTGTATCAATACTTTTTGACAGTAAACAGATCGTATTATATAGAACAAATTCCTACAAACTTTTGCCACCCAATTATTGAGCACACATAGTTAAATAGGGCACTATTCTTGTAATGCCCATTGCCGTATGCAATCTACGATTTTGTTAAGCCATTGGGCATCAAAAACTGTATGATCATTATTATATTGAATGAACTATTACACATGAGGAAGATAAATCTCATTGAATGCAGTGAAATGTGTTTATTGTGCTTTTGGGTTGGATGTTCATTGTTTGGTGATCTTATTTGTTTCAGCATAATACTTAGACAGAGCTAATGTTGTTCTTTTGGGTTGGATGTTAATTCTTTGGATGTTTATTTACAGTTGTTTGATCTCCATACTGATTTTGCATTTTGGTGAAGTCAATTTACAACAAAACAAAACAAAAATTTATTTACTAGCAAATTAACAATAACTGTATTGTAATAGAAAATGTGATTAATTTGTTCACACACATTCAATATTGCATGTGATTGCAGGACACTCTGCCAATGTGCAAATGGTTAAAATACCAAAGTCTAAGATTAACAGATCAGGCCAAGAGGGTTTAGCTTACACAATTGGGCTTTTGGCAATGGCAGTGAGCAATTTATCTAATAATTTGGCATAATCCATGGGTCATTAGGATTGTGTAGCTTTGGCAACCAAGATTGCCCTACGTTGCTAGAGAATTTTGGCACTTATAGATCAAACGATTTGAATGATTTCTTGAAACTGAAGAACCAGTAAGCTAATTGGAACCTATTCCCCTATTGAAGTGTCTTCTTACACAAAAGGCTAAAGATTGTGAAAGAAACAGCATTGCAGTATCATATTTAGGCTTATTGTAGGACACCCTAGCCAAGAAGCCTCAATTTGATAGGATACACATTCTTGCTAGATATGGACAGAGCTATTGGGGTTTATCGTTCACTTGGATTCCGGTCGCACTTTCCTGGTTAGCGGTGGCTGACCCGATGGTTTTAAGCGATTGGCGAACTTCTTGCTGTGAGGTATTACTATTCGTTGTGAGGTATGGTAATGAACTGTATCTCTATCATGTAAGATGTTGATGCCGATGCAATACAAAATGCATAAGCACAATTGTGGCAGACAATTTAGAATGGATAGGTATATAGACAACTCCAGAAATTGCCAGCATTGATAGTCGAATACAATGTGGTAGTGTATTGTGTTGTTTAGAAGAAATAGATGATGGAACAAATGTAGTGTTATGTTGGATTGTCAGACAAACACAATCCAATATTTGCTAAGACAAGTTGTAATGACAATGCATGTGTGTCAAATGCAGGCATCGGTTCACTGTGTGTTGTGAGTGCAAAAATTGGGCTCAGATATAATTATAGCGAACCAATACGAATATCCAGATCTTGATTTTGTCTGCAGTGGCAATTGCAGTTTCTCAGGTGGAGGTGGTCTTATTACATTACCAGTGGCCAGAATGCGATGTGGGTGTGTTTAACTTTGGGTTCATTTGAGGAGCTGTTATTTTCCATCTGGCAAATAGGCAATCCCGATCCTAACGAATCATCTAGCTAAAACGAAAACTGTATGATCATTATTATATTGAATGAACTATTACACATGAGGAAGATAAATCTCATTGAATGTAGTGAAATGTGTTTATTGTCCTTTTGGGTTGGATGTTGATTGTTTGGTCATCTTATGTGTTTTAGCATAATACTTACACAGAGCTAATGTTGTTCTTTTGGGTTGGATGTTAATTCTTTGTATGTTTATTTATAGTTGTTTGATCTCCATACTCATTTTGCATTTTGGTGAAGTCAATTTACAACAAAACAAAACAAAAATTTATTTACTAGCAAATTAACAATAACTGTATTGTAATAGAAAATGCCATTAATTTGTTCACACACATTCAATATTGCATGTAATTGCAGGACATTCTTCCAATCTGCAAATCATTAAAATACCAAAGTCTAAGATTAACAGATCAGGCAAAGAGGGTTTAGCTTACACAATTGGGCTTTTGGCAATGGCTGTGAGCAATTTATCTAATAGTTTGGCATAATCCATGGGTCATTAGGATTGTGTAGCTTTGGCAACCAAGATTGCCCTATATTGCTAGAGAATTTTGGCACTTATAGATCAAACGATTTGAATGATTTCTCCAAACTGAAGAACTAGCAAGCTAATTGGAACCTATTCCCCTGTTTAAAAAAGTGCATCATGATTGCAAATTAAAGACGAAGTTGAAGTGTCTTTTTACACAAAAGGCTAAAGATTGTGAAAGAAACAGCGTTGCAGTATCATATTTAGGCTTATTGCAGGACACCCTAGCCAAGAAGCCTCAATTTGATAGGATACACATTCTTGCTAGACATGGACAGAGCTATTGGGGTTTACCATTCACTTGGATTTCGGTTGCACTTTTCTGGTCAGTGGTGGCTATCCCGATGGTTTTAAGCGATTGGCGAGCTTCTCGCTATGAGGTATTATTGTTCGCTGTGAGTTATGGCAATGAACTGTATGTCTATCATGTAAGATGCTGATGCCAATGCAATACAAAATGCACAAGCACAATTGTGGTGGACAATTCAGAATGGATAGGTATATAGACAACTCCAGAAATTGCCAGCATTGATAGTCGAATACAATGTGGCAGTGTATTGTGTTGTTTAGAAGAAATAGATGATGGAACAAATGTAGTGTTATGTTGGATTGTCAGACAAACACAATTCAATATTTGCTAAAACAAGTTGTAATGACAATGCATATGTGTCAAATGCAGGCATCGGTTCACTGTGTGCTGTGAGTGCGAAAGCTGGACTCAGATATAATTACAGCCAACCAATATGAATTTCCAAATCTTGATTTTGTCTGCAGTGGCGATTGCAGTTTCTTAGCTGGAGGTGGTCTTATTACATTACTAGTGGCCAGAATGCAATGTGGGTGTGTTTAACTTTGGGTTCATCTGTATATGAAAAATATATGGATCAGGATTACCTATTTGCCAGATTGAAAATAACAGCTCCTCAAATGAATGATCAGATTTCTAACATTGTATACAAATACCTTTAAGCTATCTCAGATGTAATTTTTTTTGTAAGTTGTTAAGGAAACTAGAGCTCAAGGTGATAACAGCATCAATGCTGAATATAAACAGAATACATAAGATTGCACTAAATTTAACAGTATTGAAGTCAAATATAGTAATAATGAAAGTAAAATGCAGTCACAAAAGAACTTTACAGGCTGGGATTTTCTATAGTGAAGAAAAAACTATTGCAGTTAAGTCATATAAACAACAATGAGTGCGGGATAACTAGAAACCACCAAAATTTACTGAAAATGCAATAGAGATAGTTTTAATGAATCAACTAGCTGAAACGAAAAGTAGCAGAGAAATAGAAAAGAAACATGAAACTAAAAATTGCAAGAGATACAGGGAAACAAAATTTTTTCTTTAATTAAGTTTGATGTTAAGGTGCGTAATATATGTGAAGGACAAATATTGTTTTTAAATTGTTCAGAGTAGTAGTGTATTATAACAAGAAACTATAGCTGTATAGAGTTTGAGATATGGCAAAATCATTATCAAAAATTTTATGTAAGTGTAGGTGATATGTCGTTGGTTCACAAAAACTACTGTCTGGTTTTCTTATTTATCTGGTACCTGACATATGGATAGAACAGGAGTGGTTAGTATATTGTTTTTTAGTGATAAGCAAGTCTAAGTAACAATAACATGCAAATAATGTAGAAATAATTTATTAAAAAGTGTTGGAGAATAAATTATTTTTGTTTGATCTAATTATTATATTGATAACAATAATGAAGTGGAATAGGAGTGTACCTGTGCATGGAGTGTATTGATTATTCTTGAAGGGAAGTTGCATTGATGATGAGGTTGTATCGATTTAATGTGAATTTACCCTTTTTAGAGAAGTCCCGTAACATGAAGACAATTGCTGTTTTATCTGCAATATACTTGTCATATGTGAGATTGCTGAGCGTTGGAAGAAGAAGTTGGATGATAGAATTGTCACAAAAACACTGAACTGTTTGATTGTTCTCAGTGGTCACAGTAGTTTTTAGGTAAAGGGAGTATATGTATGTGACATCTTCATCACATTTGAAACAATGAACTGTTTGGTCTTCTAGGGCTCCATAGTTATGAAACTTATGGTTGCATTGTGGGCAAAATGCATGGAAAGGGGCAGAAAAAGCATTAGCTATTTTTAATGTTCCGCGGACCTGCAAGAGATGTTCAATTTTCATTGGTTCTGGGATGTATCTTTTACTATATAAATTGATTAATGAAACAAATTCAGGAATTCGGGTCTAGTTACCTCAAATGTTGAATGCAATAAACTATTCAGATGATCTAAGGTTCTTCTATTGGTTAATTTACCAATATATGTTGCTTGGCATGTTCGCAGTGTGTTCTCTTTTACATCCATTCTCTTGACAATATTTTTGAACAGCATTGCTGGGAATTCATTTTGCTTCATCTCGTCTTCGACTGCAAGGAAATTGCTAGTCAAACTTGCATGTAGCTACAACTATTTTTGTATTGGCAAAATTGTTAGTAGTCTTGATCTATCGAAAGAAATATATAGTAAAATTGAAAATGTCAATGATTTGCAATAAAGAGACGATAATAATTATTTACCTGTGCTTTGTCACATTCAGAGTCACCATCCTTGATATCAAAATCATAGTAAACTCCTGTCTTTCTCGTGCCAGTGACCAGTGCGCCAATGGTGCCAGCAACATATGCATCTGTACTTGCAAGCAATTGTTTAATAGCGGTGCTTGGTATGAAATTATACTCTTGACAAAGCTTTGGTATTATATCAACAGTGGATGCATTATTCAGCAGCAAGATGCAATCACAGTCACCTTGATCATAGTCAGTTTTTGGAGCAAGTTGAAACCCATATATGGATATTGCTGATCTTGGAATTATTTTGCTTTCATGTTGCATGATAAGATCACCAGTTATATTCAAGGTGATGGTCATTTCAGCTTTAACATCTGTGAGGTCTGCGCAGAAAACTTCACGTGTCTTGTTAGCTTTGTCTAATGTAGCTTTGTATGTCACAATGACATTGCCTTCAAAGGTGCTTCCTGCTTTATGAGCATTTAGATCCTCAATAGAAATTGGTTTTGAAGTTCCAATTTTTGACCTGCAAGAGAGAAGATAAAACTAGTTTAAGTTTAAATATTTGAATCAGCAAAATTTATGCAGAAATAAAGAATATTGGTCACCTCTTTGATGTTTGTTCATCAGTGGTTTGCACTTGTTTTTCTGCACTTTTAGTCTTGTCCATTGTATGCTGCATATTAGGAGCCATAAATCATTAGCAAAGATGAGTGAATGTATAGTTATATTATGGTAATTATCAAATGGTTTGATGGTTGAAGTTGAAAAATGAAAAGCAATATAGATTATGAATCAATATGTAAAAATGTAGATACTAGGGAATTTTAGAATCCTCTAAGAAATGAGCAGTAGAGATTTGTAAGAAATAGATGGAATTTGATGCTACTGACATCAACAAGGAAGAAATTTTTTTTTGGGTAGTAGACAATTATTATGTTTCATCATTATATTTTGTTTGGATTTAATTTTTAAAATGTGTATATGAATCTAATTTTGATATGCCTAATGACATATTGAAGTAGGTTCGGGCTTGTTAAAGGGTTCAAATTTTATGAAAGTTACAAAATGATCGCTCCAATATGCTTCTGATCTGTAAACATAAAATGTTTCTGAATGTACATTGGACCATACATGGTCAATCATTGGTTTGGATAGTGATTGGGATTCATGTAACAAAAATTGCATATTTTGGTTTTGCATATGTTGTAAAAGTTGTTTTCTTTTGTTGCACTGTGTACACATGTCAATGTTGAAATCTCCTACAATGAACATGATCTTTTGTCTATCTACACATGAAAATACTTGGTTGGTGATGGATATGATTTCTGTCAATGGAGCATTTGGTCTTGCATATAGATTACATATGTTTATCTCGTTGTCCATGAAACATATTGTTGTTGTCATGGCTTCCACATTTGTTGTTGTATGTTACATTGTTTTAGAGACAATAATGTTTGTCCAGGTTAAGAATGATATTCCATGAATATTGTATGATGAGTAACAATTGAATTGTTCAAATTTGTTGTTGGAATTGTTGAGTAGCATATGTATTTCTTGTAGACATACAATGTCAGATGCCATTATATCAATGTCACTGGTAATGTCTTCTATATGCAGAGATAGATTGCGGGTATTTAATGTACATAATAGTAGTTGTGAACTAGTAATGTGTTTGGTATGTTCATTTTCAAATATCCATTGTGCTGTTGATTTTAGGCGAGACATTTCAAGGTCTATTTTTTTTTTTAATTTTGAAGTTTTCTTTTACAAGAGGCTTTAACAAGAACAATGTATGAATTGTTTTTGTTCAAGAGAGTGCTGTATATGTTAATCCATGTTGCCTTATGCCAGTAGGATCAAATGCCAAACTGTGCATTGTGAGTCCTTGAGATCTGTGGATGGTTCTAGCACAAGCTAGTTGAATTGGAAATTGTTTCCTAATAGTTATTTTTTTGCTGCTTGATATTTTCTGAATTGGCTTAGCAACGTGAAGTATTGGTGTCCATTGTCTGTCAATATTATTGCCATAGCATTGTGCTAGCCTTGCACATTGATGGTGGCCAATCTTTGGATCATCAAAATTGATCCAAACAATGTCAAAGTCATTGTATTGGGTGTATGCTTTAAATGTGCCATCTGATCCATTGACGAGGCCGTCTTGTGTATTGTAATTCCCAGCATAGATTTCTACAAGCATATTTGGTTTTAAAAGTATTTGAGATGGTAAAGATGCTGCATGATTATAGAGACGGACCCCGTTGTAATTTTCATCATGTTCATCAATTGCATTCAATATAGTTAGCTCTCTAGTAACCATTGATAACATTTTTTGATTGTGCGCATTAACATCTTTCCTTTTGTAAAATAGGAAAGGGAATGTTGGGTCCATAGGTGGTGGGTGCAGGCAAGTTTCATTCAAATATTCTATATCATTATTTGTCTGTGAACCTATACGTATTCTATTGAGGATTGCAATAAAGTTTTCATCTTTTTGTCGCATAGTTGATTGCAATTCATAGAATTTTATGTTGTCTTTCCAAAAGTTGTATGGCATTAGTTCAGTTAAGGTTGGTGTGTTTTCAAAAACAACTAAATCGAGCATAGGCTGTGCTTGGTACAAATCACCACAAAAAATTGTGTCAAGATTTCCAAAGTATGTAGTAGGCATTTGCATTATATCTCTTAATCGTCTGTCAATGTAACGCAAAAATGATGCGCCTACCAATGAAACTTCATCTAGTAAGAGCACACGTAGTTGCTGGTAGTGCTTTGACATTGTATCAAGTGTTTCAATGCTCAATGGAACAAATTCTGACTTGTTGAAAGGTATGTGGAATGCTGAATGTAATGTTACTCCACCTCTATTGTATGCTACCTTTCCTGTGTAAGCAACTATTAGACCTTTAGGTTTGTCAGGATCAGTATTAATGGAGTTATTATATATGCGAAGAAGAGATTGAAATATTGCTTTTGCAGTAAATATTTTCCCAGTTCCTACTCCACCTGTTAGGAACAAGTGTAGTGGAGTTTTGTTGTTTTTTGTTTTTTTCAATACAATGTCTTTGACAATTGCTTGTTGTTCTTGATTTAACATTCGTCTCAACTTGAAATATTCGACATTGTCCATGATATATGGGTGTTTTGCAATTTCAATTGCATTAGCAAAATGAGTTTTTGGTTTGTTACGCTTTAGTGTTTCAAAATCTTGTTCTATGTTGTATGATTCTTTGTATGGGTTTTCATTTGGAAGGATTGACTGGTTGTGAGTGTGATTATTTTCAGAATTGATCTCATCGAGAGCTTTGTCAATATCACTCCATTTAGAATTGATCTTGTAATTGTATTTGATACGATTTGCATTAATTGTGTTTTCATGAAATGAGTAAGCATGGTGCCATGTATCAAAACCATGCTTAAGTGTCTTTTCATTTATTGTAAAGGGCACATAAAGTAGCAATTGTTCCCTACAATAATTTTCCAAGTCAAGATGTTTGCTAAAACCGATAAAACGTATGATATTTGGTTTAGCTTTTTGATGCATTGGTTTTCCATCCTTTCTATATTCTGAGACAAATTGAGTAACACAAATATGCATAATTGGTTCTGGTCGTGCTATGTAGTAGTCTATTAGAGACTTACAAGAAATATTTTCTGATTCATCTGGTTCATTGTTCAATTGTTTCACTGACTTCAGGACAAAAGTTCGATCACTATCAGTGCTTGTATCAATGAATATACATTTTCTTGAGCTATAGCTTAGTGGAAGTGATAGAACAATGTAAGCAGCTTGTTGTGAAGACATTTGCTGTAGGTTGAGTAATACATTTCCAAGTTTACTAATCATTTTAATAGCATCGATACTATTTTGTTGATGGTCCTTACGGATTCTTTTAAATGCATATGTCATTGTTTTGTCCACTTTTGTCATGTATGAGCTACAATACATTGCTGCAGCGTATGCATTAAGTACAAACTGTGCATCTGTATTTGCTTTCCATATATCAGGCATTTTTTTTGAAAAGCTATTATTCCATATCTCTGAAGGGTTCGTTGCAAGAAAATTGTAGGCCTATGGATTGTTGATTTTATAGCTATGATGTAATCATCTTCATTCATATTCATGTCTTCTAGAAACATTTGGAAGGAGAATGATTGTTCATAATTAGAATGTTCTAACACAGAGAAGATTTTTTTTGCAATTGAAATTGTAACTTCATTGGTTTCATTCAATGGTTCTAGAACCATAGTTTTTTTCATTGGTGGAAATGGGAAGTTGTGTTTACAATAATGCTGCTTTGATTTCCTACATTGCTTTGTATGGTGGTGCTTGTGCACCATAGCCATTTCTGCAGTCAAATAATTAGTATTACAACTGATGTATTTGTCAATAAATTGTTCAATATCCACGGTTTTATTTTTACCATAAATTGGTGCATCTCTAATCCATAAGAGGAAGTGGTCATATTCATTCCCACGATTCTGAAATTTAGTTATAGAGAAATAATCGATGGCTTGTCCAAAGAAAGAGCTATCTGCAAATATCAATTGTTTTAGTGAATTAATTCTATGTCTATAATAACGTACACACGTCACAGGATCTTTTTTGATGAGGTAGAAAATATTGTTCTCATGATTTGTGTCATATTGTTGTTGTGAAGATGCGTGATATGTACTATGCAAGTATTCAAGTGTGTTTGATAAGTGTTTCCAATTTTGATCAGCACTAGTAAATGTAAGGAAAAATGTAGGTGGTCCAAGTTGTCGTATCATAGCAAAAAGATTTTTTTTCAATTGATGTAAATAATCTGGAGATATTCTTATTCTTTTGAAATCAACATATCCAATGTCTGATTTGAGTATTTGCTCTAGGTTAGGTTTGCATTTGACATCTTTTGCTATTAGCTTTCTGCCTTTTAGTTGTCCTTTACGAATTCTTATCCACATTGTAGATAGTACTTGATGTATCAGTATCTTGATAGTTTTAAAAAATAGATTGGTTGTATGGTATGCGAATTGTCTATTTGAATTTTGTAGCTCCCATTGTGCAATTTTTTGATATGAGAAATTCTTGACAATGTTATCATCACGTGGGTTTCCAAAGAACAGTGTAGGGAAATTCATTTCTTCAGCATAAGTATCTTTAAAGATTCCAATAGGGTTATAGTTTTCTGCAGGGGCAACTTCTATAACTTTGTCTTGCATTTCATGTATACATTTAGATTCAGTGAATCCATGTATTAAGGTTTCACAAGGGTTTTGATGATCTATATCAGAGTCTGAGTCAGTTTCATTTATACAATGTTCATTGGCTATGTCACTTTCATTATTGATTTCAAGAGATTCTTTCCAGTTCCTATTTAATTGAACTTTTTCCATTTTGTATAGTCTTGTTTTGCTTAATTGGTTCAAAGCTTTTATTATAACAGTTGATCGAACCATTCCTTTTTGAAAAGCATTTTTGTATTCTAGTCATCTTTTAAGAGCAATTGCAATTGTCGACGTTTCATTGGTAGATCATGGCAATGCATTTTGTATAATATTCATGTTGACTGGCACATTGATAATAGATCCAGTCAATCCTATTTGAGATCTTTTGTATCCTAATTCCCAGATTTGTGCAAATGCAATCCTCAGTGAAACAAGACGTTCTTCCAATTGTGTAAGTATATTTACATATTGCAAAGGTTTATTCATCCGAATATGTTGCGGTGTTGCATACCTAGGAAGCTTGCATTGATTCAATGTTTTATGGCATATGCGACAAATAGAATTTGTCAATAAATTGTGATTTTGATTTGTTAGTTTATAATATGTTTGTTTTTCTTTGTCCTTGAAAGTCATAATGTCCTTTTTAAAATGCAAAGTCCGACAGATTGCGCATACATGTCTTGGTGTGTCTTGAATTTTTCTTTGGAATAATTCTATTGGTGATGTTAAGCATTTGTTTTTTTTGGCTGCATTTTTCTTTTTTTGATTGTTGCGTATTTGTTGTTTGATCTTTCGAAGCGATGTAGTGTTGCTATTGACTATCTTTTGTTTTTTAACAAAGTTACCAATATGAGGTTGTTGATTAGTCCTTAGGTACTGTTTTATTGTCCTAAATGAGATTTTTGATTGGGTATTACTTGCTTGTATTTGATAGGGTATGAGTGGTTCAAAATGTCCATGAAGGGGATTTGTGTCATGAAACAAGATAGAGTATGATTGCCCTTGGGACAATTGATTGAAATGTAGGTATTTTTTGCCTGATGTGATTGACCAAAGACATATTTGGATTCCTAGCCACTTGGATAACCAGCAAATACAAAAAATGTCTCCCCATAGACCAACTTCATTGTTATGTGTAGTCGGTGTTGTAGAAATACACATTCGCCAAAGATACTCTTCAACGTTTCCTACATTATGTAATTCATTTAATGTGTGACTATCCAATTCATAATTATATAAGGTAATTGCTTCTGCATCATGTTGTGCAAGGCAGCTCAAGAAATAGTCTATTGTTCCATTGCACAATTGAATTGATGTGTATTTAGAATGAAGTAGAAACTGTAATGAGTCAAATAAGCAATCACCTACATTATATTTAAATGCATGAACTCTATGCAGCCCTTCATTTTCTAGTGCGAAATTGATATTTGAAATGTGAGGTTGTATTGTTAATTTGTAATTGTCTATATCTATGATTTGTTTTTGTTTTTGGTTTATTGACAACCTTGCTTTCTTCATTTGTTCGCTCAACCGAGGACAATATTGCCGATATTCAAATACTGTAAATAGGGTGCACCTGTAATATGTTGATAATCATGTGTTAGTGAGGTCTGAACATGCAAAACCACAAAAGGCATATTAAACAATTGAACCAAGAAGTAACTTGTGACCTAAAAGCAATGCCTAGTTACAAACTTAGAATTCACTTTGTTTACATTTTTCTTATTTTAAGTTGGGAGTAGGCATTTAAAAATAGATAAGTTCAACCCTAAAGTACTAAATAGTCAACACAAAGTTTAAAAATTTCAAAAATAACTGTTATGTAAGTCTAAATAGTACAAATCATAATTGAACACTACAAAAGATAATATTCCATAATGTCACAACCTTAGGTCTCAAATAATTTGCAATTTGCATATATGAATAACATATTGAACAGTAAAATTGAAAACAAAAAAAGAAACAAACAAAGAAGACAATTAATAACAAATACTACAAACCAAAGAAAGAATCAGTAGTCATATCTGCTAACTTCACTACCACACTCATAAAACTGTTGATCCAACAACCAAACGATTAGCACGAGGATACAAGGTAGAATGAAACTGTGAACTATTTGAAAATAGAAAAAATAAATTACGAACTATAGTGTATTTGCTTTTTTTTTAATTCTGCTCAACAATTGGCTGACTGGGTTGGGAAAATTGCATCTAACTGATGCATAAGTAATCCTGCCAATGGCAGGAACTAATAATAATGACATTATTACATTGCAAAACACTTTACAAGTTAAATCTTGTAAGCTCTTTGATGGGACAAACTTCCATGACAATGAATATATACAAGCCAAGTGTGAACTCAATGAATGTGTTTGGAGAAAAAAGCAGTTTGCAATGGGGCCATTATTTGGGTATCCTTGTTTTTAATTTCCCATACACTTAAATGGGGGACCATTAATGCCAAAATAATTTAAATGAAGGCATTATCTTGTTCTACTTTTTATTTCCCATTTAAGTAAGATGCTTCTTGTATTTAGGGCATGTGTACGTTCCCAAGAACATACAAAAAAAATTGTGGTGGGTCACAAAAGAAAATATATTATATTATATTATATTATCTCTTGCATTTATAAAGTTTTTGTTCCCCTAGCCAAATGTGTTTACAAGCACATCATTCATTTAATACACAATTATTTTGCATTCATGGGCTAGAGAAAATGAGATCAACTATTTTAAAACTATGTAGCCAACTAACTTTTCCTTTTAAGAGCTAAGTAACAATTATGGCTTTTGTTGAATGGAAAGGGGTATGTGGTAAAAGCACAGAGTGGTAATCAGATTAACTATAAAAATATAAAAATATAGCAATCACACTTTAATGTGTAATGGGTAAGTTGATAATGATATGGGTTTTTATTATTGTATTTTTTTATTGTGTTAGTAGATTGATAGGTCTCATCACTATCTTTTGAAATGAAAAGTCATCGACCAGACATGCTCCAAAAATATACACCACCTAGATTAACTAACAATCCACAAAACAGACTATCGATGGCATTAAGCTTAACTGTTAACATCAACTGTATCCATTAACATTAAATTTAACCTTGCACAGATTTTGCATGATCTTAGTGGTGGTGGTAGTTGTATATATGATGACACATGATTCAACAAAAAATATTCATTTATCTCTCTAGCTTTTGCGAAACCCAATTCTGTATATGCAAATGTGTAAAGACTATAAAGCGTTGGTTTTATTTAAGTGACAGCTGTTTAGTGGTGGAGAAGAATCCATTGACGTGTCATGTAAGCCTGTTCTAAATTGTGGAAGAGAATGAAAGAGCATAAATATTTAATGAAAAAAATCAACGCCAGACATTATGGCCACGGAACAGGGAGAAAGCAACTTAAATCAACTCCAGACATTATGGCCATGGAACAGGAAGAAACCAGGTTTACTACCCACAAGTCTGCACAGACAATTAACAATGGTATACAAATTTTTCCATTTCATTTCTGCTCATACAAAATTAACAATCTTTTTGCTCTGTTTACAATGGTATTGATGATTGTTAGTATATAAATACTAATTCTTGTAATTTCAATATTTCTAGGAATTGACCCATTATTGCTTAGTACTTCCTGAGAATTCCTGTCACGGACTATATTAAGTGGGCTTCACAAGGTGAGGATTGCTTGGAGATGCAATAGATGCCAGGCGCATTTCTCAGGACATTAGGGCTCTCTGGACGAAGCAGTATGTCTTATGTTGTAGACATCAAAACACACACAAGCAAGAATAGCAGCAGCGGCAGTTGTGCACTTTGTGCATTTTTAATTTTGTTTTGGGCCATTGTCAATTTTCCACTCAGACACAGTAAATTGTTAGTTGGATAGTGATGGAGAAGCCTGGAAATCATTCCTTCCCATAGAAGCAGCACTATACTAACTGGACTGGTTGGATGCGAGAATATGAGGATAAGATTTAACAAGGAACTAATTATTTGGGCCTAATCCCTAACGTTTAAGAAGTGAAGAGGAAAATTGGAATGATCCCGTGCTTTGTAAATTATTCATTTTGGCACGGGATGGATGTCCGCTTACAGAAAAAGTCTAGTATACATGTATAGTGCTGATAGATAGAAACAGAGATTTCTAAAATCCCTAAGGATTCAAATGCCTTACAACATTTTTATCGCAGCAATAGCTCATGAGGGTTACATTCTGTCCAGCTCTTTTCAGGTTAGATCCATTTTGTGCCAAATTTGCTTGAAAATACAATACTGTGAAATACTCTCTTTTAGTCTCAATATCTATCTATCATTTTAGACATTAATTCAAAAATAGATATTGTTGCTAATGGGAAAAACACATATCTAGTAAACAGGAGGAAATTAGGACATTAGATGATAGTTGCGCAAGTTAACAGGTTACAAACCTTATTTTGCAGGCCCACAAAGAGATTCAGCAACCACTGGTTTAGGTTCCCAGCACCTTTTGCACCAGTTCTCACAGTTTCTCCATTGGTTCTCAGCTTGTCAAGTTGGTTCCGTTCTCAGGCAGTTTCTTCTAAACATCTATAATAGTGCTGTCAACATGGCCTATTAATTTGAAGATTTTGGCATAAGATTTTGGCAAAGATTTTTTACGAAAACATTCAAGAACATTCAATGTCTCGAATAAATTTCTATCACATCATGTACTTTATACATTTATAACAAATAAATACTTCATTAATGGCAATTCTAATTGTCCTCCACGAAATGATTTTTCTTTTAAATATTTTTAAAAATAATTTCTCTCCTTACTGTTTGAGGATTTGCCCAATAGGAAATAAGATAAATAGCATTTTCCAAGTTTGAAAATAGAAAAAATAAATTACAAACTATAGTGTATTTGCTTTTTTTTAAAATTTTGCTCAACAATTGGCTGACTGGGTTGGAAAAATTGCATCTAACCGATGCATAAGTAATCCTGCCAGTGGCAGGAACTAATAATGGATTATGCAGAATAGATAGTTAGGTTTATACAATCAATGTTAGAATTAATTTTAAATAAATTAGACCTGGGTTTATGGATTATTGTTGAGATATAACTAGGTCTTAGAAATAAATTTTTATTTAAGTCATGAAATATTATTGTGGAGTAAACATTGATAAATTTTTATTGTTCGAATTTTGTGAAATTTTTGTTATAATGGATTTTAGATATGCTGGGAGTTATATATATATATATATATATATATATATATATATATATATATATATATATATATATATATATATATATATATATAGAATTAATTATATATGATTATGTAAGGTTGAGTAGGTGAAATAAATTGGAAAATTAGATAGAGGGAAAAAGAAACTTGTTTTAATTACATTTTCGTAATGGTTTTTAAATAATGTTTTCTTACTATTATGTGATCAATGGGTTGATTACATTATTGTGAGTTGAATTGCCTTATGCAAGTGAAATTTGTGTAAGTGGGAACATTGGTCAAAATAGGGCTATGTTTAAATTGTCAAGTCTAGGTTTCCAGAGGCAAAGGACAATTTGATGTGATTGTATGCAGTCTCGTTATACAAAAATGTGGATGATGTATTTATTCACTGGTGGATGTATTGTTGGCCTTTTTGTTGTATTTGTCTGGTGATGAGTTATGGAATGGGGAGACATGTAAATCGTAAAAGAGTAATGATTTAGTAATGCTATGGGTAATGGATTTTAAATTGTGTCCTTATGATTATGTTTTGGTATCCAAGAGGGTTAATGTCTTGCAATGATCATGAATACTTATTGTTATGATGCTCCATTTGATGGCTAGGGTTTACTAGGTGCTGGCAGGGGAGTGGGTTTCAATGTGGGGTCGGCGCCCAAAGTGGCTGTCAAGATAACCCATTGAAAGTAGTTAATTAAGTGATAACCTAAAAAGAACTAGGGGAAAAAGGGTAGATTACACATTAAACAAGATAAATGGATTTCTTCTCCCATGCCTATAGTGCTCGTTTAGACTAAGGATGGGTTGAGAAGGCCTGGTCAGCATAATTGACTTCCTTGTCTTCACGAAAGGAAGGTTGATTCTGCATGTGTCACCCTATGGGGTCGGTGCCTAGTGAGAGGCTATCAAGATAACCATAGATGGGGGCCGGCACCTAGTGAGAGGCTGTCAGGATAACCCATGTTAGGACCATGTAATGACACTCTCCCTACTGCAGCCTAGCATTCATTGTTTGGTCTCTCCCCATTCGTTGTTTGTGATATTGTCATGTGATGTATTGGAGTCTTGAGTGTTCTTTGTCGATGTTAGTCTTTTGTCTACCTGACTGTAGTTATTTTGGGACCTTATGTTAACTCCTAGCTCAGGTGGTGAACTTTAGGGTTCTGCATGGTCAGGTGGAAGAGCTTTTATATCCATTAGTTTGTCCCTTACCGATGTTTATGTGCGAGGAAGATATATCTTATGTACCGAACATCAGATCTTGTACCAATTCAAAGAGATAATTATGTACACTTAAGTACTAGCCTTGTGTATCAATTCAGTCATAGGGTATGTATTCAAATGTAATCAGAATTGATAAAATCATGTGGAGGAAATTGTAATTTTGTACTTGATCTTGATAATTACTTATTTGATGTTACTATATGTAGATGTAAATGTTTATTAGTTTAATGCATTAGAATTAGAATGATCTATTATTGTTAGTTATTGTTGTATGTTAGATTATGTTAAATTAATGTTAAGTAATGTAACCATGAAATCTTAGAGTAACAAGTTGACAATTTAATGATGTGAAATGAATGTTTATCATTTTAAAAAAAATTAGCCTACTTTGCATAGCATAGATGTGTTGTCTCTAAGGTGTTCATGGCAAGGCATTACATCTAGTATTAGATCCAGGTTTCTAACACTAGGTACTCTAGTTTTATATGAGCCCATTAAGTTGTACTAGTTGCTTAAACTCTGAAGATTATGTCCATTCATAGTCCTCACCTAGCAACCTAAAGTTGTACTTGGGGTGGTGTTGTCCAGGAAGATGCCTAGAGGTCAAGGTCAAGGAAGAGGACAAGGTAGGGGATGCGGGAGAGGTGGTGACAATAGCCCTCCTCCTAGTTCCCCTCATGAGAGTGTTCAGGAAGGCGGGGGTGAGAATCAAGAGAATCAAGGTCAGCCAGAGGGAGCTCAACTGCAACATCTACTTGAGGAGGTCCTTGCTCATCTAGGTCCTAGGCAGGAGGTTGACCAGCCAGAGGAGAGGGAAAGAGAATGGTCTCTTAGGAGGAGAGAAACGACAGTAGAATAGGAATCTATTCTAGCAGGCCACATGAGAGACCTTATGAGAGCACATCCTCCCACTTTTGATGGTTCTGGTAGCAGTATGGAAGCAGAGACTTGGCTAATAGATCTGGACAGGTGTTTTGCCATGCATCCGTATGGTAGCAACACCAAGGCAAGATGTGCCATCATGCACCTTAGAGGTTTTACCTATACATGGTGGTGATTAGAGGAATAAAAGTTACATTTGGATATTAGCACAGTATATTGGGAATTATTTCTAGAAAGGTTTAGAGCTTGATTCTTATCATATCACTGGAGGCAGTGATGAGCTAACAAGTTTCATGGGTTGACATAGATGGCCATGACAATGGAATAGTATGAGCGCAAGTTCTATGAGCTCAAGCAGTATGCAGGCATTGAGAATGATGAGGCCATGTTGGTTCAACACTTCATTAGAGGCCTGAATGTTCACATCAGTGGAGGAGTTTGTGTCTTCGAGCCAAAGACCATGGAGGTGGAAATCGAGAAGGCACGTTTGGTAGAGGAGAACTTGACCATGGCCCTAGGGGGTCATACAGGTGTGCAGATTGGTAATGCATCTTGAGCAGGTTCTGGGTTCCAAGGTGGTCAATCTCAGACAATAGGTATCTTGAGGAGCCATCATGCACTTGCTAAGAGTGGTCCCAGATGAAACCAAAGAACTCTCAGTTTTAGCAAGGTAGTAGGTTTCAGTCTAGAAAAGATCAAAGTTGGCAGAGAGTTAGGCGTGATCGTGCCAATCAGCAGGTGCAGAGCACAAGTCTGCAGCTAGTAGGGGAAGTTTTCAGTAGCCTAATGTTCCCGTAGGTGGTGGAGAATTTGGCAGGGGAACAGGATGTTTCTCTTGCGGCCAGCAGGGCCATATTGCCAGGCAGTGTCCACAGAAGAATACTACAGGATTTGGTTAGAGGCTGGCAGCTTCAGAGCCAACCGTGGGTGATGCAAGAAGGTCACATAGGGTGTTTGCGGTGGTAGATAACCACCAAGCAGAGCATCAAGGCACCATTGTGGAGACTACAGGTGTCTTGCGAGGTATTACTATTTCTATTCTTTTCAACTCCGGTGCTTCAGATTCTTTCATTTCCCCTTCTTTAGTGGAGCGTTGTGGATTGGTGGTAGTAAAGCAAGATGTTAGGTGGTAGGTTGAATTGGCCTCTGGATCTAGGGTAACAGTAGACTTCCTCGTGTATGGTTGTGGGTTAAGGATAGGTCCTTTATCTACCATGGTGGATCTTTGCATCATACCTCTAGGATCCTATAATATAGTGTTGGGTATGGATTGGATGGATGCTCATCGAGCAGTGATAGATTATCACCACAAATCAATACGATGTTTAGATGATTCAAGCAGTGAGGTAGAAGTGGTTGGTATTCAGAGACCCGTCTCCTTGTGGATGATTTCTGCCATGCAGTTGAAATTATGTATGCATCAAAGATGCTAGTTGTTTGTTGTAACGGTTAACGACTTGGAGTTTGGGGAGAGTCGAGAGGTATCCCTTGATGATCATCTTATTCTTAAGGAGTATGTAGATGTCTTTCCTAGTGAGATCCTAGGAATGCCACCTAAGTGTGATATTGACTTCAAGATAGACCTTGTTCCCGGAGTAGAACCTATTTCACGAGCTCCATATTAGATGACTACCCAAGAGCTTAAGGAGCTTCGGCTACAGCTAGAGGAGTTGTTAGAAAAGGGGTTCATGCATCCTAGTGTCTCTCCTTGGGGAGCACCTATTATTTTTGTGAAGAAAAAGGATGGATCTCTTTAGTTGTGTATCGACTATCGATAGCTAAATAAGGTGACTGTGAAGAACAGATATCCCTTGCCACGAATTGATGACCTCTTTGATCAGATCAAGGGGGCTAAGGTGTTTTCAAAGATAGACCTAAAGTCAGGTTATCATCAGTTGTGTATCTTTGAGGTAGACATCCACAAGACACGGTTTCGTACCCGCTATGGGCATTATGAGTTTATTGTTGTGCCATTTGGGTTGACGAATGCACCATCTATTTTTATGAGTCTGATGAATGGTGTATTTCACACCTATCTTGACAGATTTGTTCTTGTATTCTTGGATGACATATTGATCTACTCAAGGACTATGGAGGAGAATGAGGAGAATTTGCGATAGGTTTTGCAATTCTTAAGAGAAAATCAACTATATGCAAACCTGGCTAAATGTGAATTCTTTCAAATAGAAGTGAAATATTTGGGGCATGTTATTTCTGATAAGGGCATTGCTATAGATCCTTCAAAGATTCAAGCCATCATGGATTGGCCTGCACCCACTAATGTATCAGAGGTTCACAGTTTCATGGGATTAGCATGCTATTATCAATGATTTGGGCAAGGATTTTTGAAGATAGCTCATCCTATAACTTCTCTTCAGAGAAAAGGGAAGAAGTTTGTTTGGTCAGAGCAGTGTCAAGTAGTTCTTGATCCTACCAAAGATTTTGTGGTGTGTACTGACGCATCCTTGGAAGGGTTAGGAGCAATTTAATGCAAGATGGTCGTGTGATAGCCTATGAGTCTCGTAAACTCAAGGATCACAAGTTAAACTATCCTACGAATGATCTAGAGTTAGCTGTCATCGTGCATGCATTAGTGAGATGGAGACATTTTCTTTTGGGGCATTAGTTTGAGCTACATAGTGATCACCGTAGTTTGCAGTATATTTTTACAAAGCCAAACCTAAATGCTAGATAGAGGCGGTGGATGGATTTTTTGTATGAGTACAATTTTGAGATAAAATATATCCAAGGTAGAAGAATGTGGTGGCAGATGCTCTTAGTCAACAAAGACATGAGCTTTCTTCAGTCACTCTTGGAGTGGATTTGAGAGGTCAGATTCTTGCAGCATTCCCTACCAATAGATGGTGTCAGGAAGTGAAGTCAAAAGTTGCTTCTAGTAGACCCTTGGAGGGTAGATTTACCGGATATTCTCTTGAGTCAGATGGTCTTTTGTGGCACTTAGGTCACATTTATGTTCCTTCTATAGAGGATCTTCGCACCCTGGTTATGTCAAAGGCACATCGAGCACCTTATTCTGCTCATTCGGGTGTCAAAAAGATGTATGCAAATCTCTGTCAATTATATTTCTGGGCCAAAATGAAGAGGGATATTTCTAATTTTGTTTCAAGATGTCTAGAATGTCAGAGGGTTAAGGTGAAACATCAGCATCCCGCAGGTCTTCTCCAGCCACATCTTATTCCAGAATGGAAATGGGACATTATTTCAGTGGACTTTATAGTCAGTTTACCCATGTCCTCTCGTCATCCTGACACCATAATGGTCACTGTGGACAGGTTCATGAAAGTAGCACACTTCTCTCCTGTCTAATCTTCATAGAATGCTTCATCTATGGCTAGAATTTTCATGGAGGACATAGTCAAATCGCATGGAATTCCTTGCAAGATCATCTCTGATAGAGATCCAGTGTTCACATCAACTCTTTGGACATCTCTACAGCATGCATTGGGGACTCAGTTGAACTTCAGTTCAGCTTATCATCCGGAGACTGATGGGCAAACCAAGAGGCTCAATCAAGTCCTCGAGGATATGCTCAAGATGTATGTCATGGATCAGCAAAACCATTGGGAAGATTACCTATACTTGGTGGAGTTTGTGTACAATAGTGGGTACCATAGTTTCATTGGTATGTCTTTGTTTCAGGCTTTGTATGGTCGTCCTTGTCGGACCCCACTAAGTTGGGATCATCTTGAGGATAGAGCTCTCCTAGGACCAGAAATACTTTGGTAGATGGAATAGCAGTTTGTTCAGATTAGAGAACATTTGGTGGCAACGCAAGATAGGTAGAAGAAATATGTAGATGCTCATAGGGTAGATCGTCAGTTCTCGATTGGTGATTAGGTGTTCTTGCGGGTGCGTCCGCAAAAGAGTCCGATCCATTATGAAAAAAGCTCTAAGCTCATATCGCGCTTTGTAAGGCCATTCAAGGTTTTGAAGAGAATTGGTCTTGTTGCGTACCAGCTTGCTTTGCTACCTAGCTTTTTGTGTATCCATGATGTATTTCATGTTTTTGTTCTTAGACCATATCATCCAGATACTTCTCATGTTCTTGATTGGAATGCTTTACAGGTAGAGGACGGGCATCTGGCTTTGGAGCCCATAGGTATTTTGTATCATAGGAGACTTGCTCTCAGGGGCAGAGTCGTAGAGCAGGTAAGGGTCCAGTGGGATCCTAATGACGAGGCTTCAGCTACCTAGGAAGATACATCCCAGATGTGAGTTATATCCATAGTTGTTTGCAGGCTTCCAAGAGTAAGCCTGATCCTAGGGGGGAGGATGTAGTGCCCCTCACCTTGCCTTCTTCCAGACTGATAGTTTGCTTAGTAGGATTGGACATTATGACATTATCTTAGACTGTTTGATGATGGATTCTTTGTTATTATGTTAATTGATTACAGACCTAATCAACATGATGACAGTTGATGATATTTTATGCTTTACAGTTTGATAGACATATTAGATATTATGGATTAATGTCATTCTATGTTTAACATGGTTAGGATGCTTTAATGGTAATTGTTATATTAGATCATGAGGTAATTGATTGTTCTATTCTGTTGATAAGCAATCAGAAATTACATTTAATGTAGTTATTTGTTTATATGTTTATGTGAACAGAACCGTGTCGCATTACTTGTATTCGAGTACCCTGCCACATTGCGACTTCCATTCACTATATGACTGCATGAGGGTATATATTGTTATGGTTGACCGTGTGGTTTTCTACAGGATGCAGGTCCCAGGCATCGACTCCACCTGAATTAACAGGTCTGAGCGTGCCATTAATGAAATGGTTGAACAGAGTTAACATGGGGTCCCTTGTCATTGTTGTCTGTTTGCTTGTTTGTCTTCATGGTTGTTGTCTTGTCGTCTGATCTTGCTTGTCGGTCAGGTAATGTTCCACAATAAGGTTTAACTAGGATAGAATTGCCTAAGTTACGATTGGTAAATTGTTGCATTTAAACAAAGTTATTAGATTAAGAATATAATTTTTATAAATGAATATAATTGTTCCAATATAAATTAAAGTTATATAGAAAATATAATTAATAAAATTATATGAAATAATAAATAAATAAATGACTCAATTAGTTGTAAATGAATAAAATTACAATGGACATAAAATGCATAAATAAATAAATATAAATAATCATAAATTTTGTAAAAAAAAATGTATAGTTATATTAAAAATGAATAAATAAATAAAAATGTCATGATTATCATGACATTGGATCATGTGTCGGTCTCCTTCAAAGGTGGAAGGAAGAATCTGGCAGAGGGAGGGGTTTTGCCTCTAAAAAGGAGTCCTTCTGAATAGGTAAGGGAGGAGGCAGAAGCAGAAGGAGATTGGAGAGCTGGAGGATTGGAGCTTGGAACGACAATCTACTCACAGCCAGCCAAACGAAAGGGAAACAGGTTCCAAGACACATTCTCTCTCTCTCTCTCTAAAATTGCTTTATGGTTTTCAATAAATCCAGTTTGTATGTATATAAATATGCAAATCTTAGTTTAAGGAATGAACATCCGATGGGTTTATATCATTGCTGGAGATCTACTACTCTACAAGAACTTTGTTCCTGTATAAAATGATGAAAATGGTTCACATCTCTTACAACAATTTCTCTTGTAACAATCCTGGAGATGTATTTTGTTGCGTGCTAACGATACCCTAAACTTTGTTAATAAGATGATGCCAATTAAACCCGTGGGAGTGTCTGTATGTGTTTGTTATCTACCGGTTGCTTTTGCTCTAAAGTTTCTAAAGCTCTTTCAACAAATCTGATTTGTGCATATCCTGTGATCATTGTATAGCAATAGATCCATTTTGTGTAAATCCTGCATCGTCAGGGACAGCGGCTGGAGACAAATGACTCAGGCAAGTGGGTGAGATTGCAAGATTTGAGGCGAGTTAAGGGTGCGATCAGGAAATAAAAGTATCGCCTCTTTCAGTTGTAATTTGCTTAAAAGTGTCTAAAGCCTTCTCAACAAATCCATTTTGTATATATCCTACAACATTGCATTCCATGAGAATGCACGCCTTTGTCTTTGCAACCACATTTTGCTTACAGGTCTCCCACAGCGTTTGGAACTACAATCACCTGCCAATTGCATTTGTTCTTATAGTCTTTTCAACAATGATAAAACCAAAGGAGTGTGTGATTAAAAGTCTCTGATCACCTTTTAGCAAATTTGCATCTGCATCATTGAATTCTAAAATATAAGCATTTATATCAAATTGCTAGATTTGAGAGAGGGCGCGATCTGATAATAGAAAGAGTCACCTTTATTTAGGAAGTTTCCATTACCTGTTAACAAATCCATTTCGTAAATATCCTGCAAACATTGTTTTGTATGAGCTGGTTTCTTGGTCATAAAGGAAAGAAAATACCGTTTAAAGCTAATAATTCAAGCAACATCTTGAATTGCAAGTTTTGAGGTGAGCTAGAAGGGGGCATGATCAGTAGGATCACCACCATTTATAAGTTTCTAAAGCCTTTTTATCAAATCCATGTTGTATATATATATCCTACAAACATTGCATTCCATAAGATGAATTCCTTGTTAATAAGGAAAGAGAAAATAGTTAAAAGCAAACAACTCAGGCAATCATATCAAATCGCAAGATTAGAGGTCAGATGAAGGGAGGTGCAAACAGAAAACAAAAGAATCACTTTGTAGTAAGATTCAAGAATATGGCTACCTCTGCCGTTAATAATGTTTGATAGTTTTCTAAATCCTCTCAACAATCATTTAGTAAGATCAGATCTTGGTAGCATAAGAAGATAGGAAACAAGTTTATTCTGTAGTATATGACATAATAAAGAAAATTTAATGCTCATTGTTCAAAAAAGAGATATAAAGAATTGATATTGTACTTCAAGTCAGTTCGAATCAATAAAATAACAGTCTCTTCCTCACAGCTTGGGTTGATTTGATGATCTCAATATGTTTCTGATCTTTTCTTTCAAATACAAATCTGCCAGGGCATCTGCACCTACAACATCTGATGAATTTCTCTATCTTTTATGCTTTGATATATGTTCAAACTGCATTACAAAGCTACCATTTTAATGGTCAAACAGTCAATAGCAATTTTACACCTCATCTTCAGCAAACGTAGTAAATAATCTTAGTAAAAATAAATTTCCTTTAATTTAAAATAGAGTAATTAAGGAAATTAATGGGAAAGGTAGTTTGTATTAACACTGATGAAAATGTGAATTGTTTTGTAATTATAAAAAGAAATTACTTTATATATATAGAGAATGATTTAATAGAGGGAATCAAAAATAATATGAGTTTATTTTATTAATATACATATATAGAGAGAGAATTAGTTATGCATGTAATAGGGATAATGGATGTAGTAAAAGAATAATATTTTTGCCCTTATAAATAATGGATTATGCCTGTATGGAATAGATAGTTAGGTTTATACAATCAATGTTAGAATTAATTTTAATTAAATTAGACCTGGGTTTATGGATTATTGTTGAGATATAACTAGGTCTTAGAAATAAATTTTTATTTAAGTCATGAAATATTATTGTGGAGTAAACATTGATAAATTTTTATTGTTCAAATTTTGTGAAATTTTCGTTATAATAGATTTTAGATAAGCTGGGAGTTTATTATATATATGTGTAATTAATTATATATGATTATAAAAGGTTGAGTAGGTGAAATAAATTGGAAAATTAGATAGAGGGAAAAAGAAACTTGTTTTAATTACATTTTCGTAATAGTTTTTAAATAATGTTTTCTTACTGTTATGTGATCAATGGGTTGATTACATTATTGTGAGTTGAATTGCCTTATGCAAGTGAAATTTGTGTAAGTGGGAACATTGGTCGAAATAGGGCTATGTTTAAATTGTCAAGTCTAGGTTTCTAGAGGCAAAGGACAATTTGATGTGATTTTATGCAATGTCGTTATACAAAAATGTGGATGATGTATTTATTCACTGGTGGATGTATTGTTGTCCTTTTTGTTGTATTTGTCTGGGGATGAGTTATGGAATGGGGAGACATAGAAATCGTAAAAGAGTAATGATTTAGTAATTCTATGGGTAATGGATTATAAATTGTGTCCTTATGATTATGTTTTGGTATGCAAGAGGGTTAATGTCTTGCAATGATCATGAATACTTATTGTTATGATGCTTTGTTTGATGGTTAGGGTTTACTAGGTGCTAGCAGGGGAGTGGCTTTCAATGTGGGGTTGGCGCCCAAAGTGGTTGTCAGGATAACCCATTGAAAGTAGTTAATTAAGTGATAACCTTAAAAGAACTAGGCGAAAAAGGGTAGATTACACATTAAACAAGATAAATGGATTTCCTCTCCCATGCCTATAGTGCTTGTTTAGACTAAGGATGGGTTGAAAAGGCCTGATCAACATAATTGACTTCCTTGTCTTCATGAAAGGAAGGTTGATTCCGCATGTATCTATTGCAAGTATGGGCCTAACTGGTGTTGTCATTGATGTCAAATACTCCTGTTGCATTGATGATAAGGATTGGATGAGCTATGTGCTGAGGATATTGAGAAAATTAGTCATATCAGGAACAGAGAAGAACAGTGAAGATGGTAAGGTAAAGATCCAAGATAAGATGACTATCAGAGGATGCGGTTCAAAGGGTTTGTAGATATGAGTCTTAAGATGATCCAGTAAATATTTTAGAGGTCCGCATGAAGATCTGAAGAAGTTATGGAAGCTCAAGTAAAACCGGTTCGGGCAGGTGTTCAGAGGTGACAGAGTGACACAGATAGGTCCGGTGGGATCTGGAAATGCAATATCCTATTCTGCAAATTTGGTGGAGTGTTTAGGAAGTTAATATGAAGTGGTAACTCAATTGGTTAGTGGTCTGAAGGTCTGAAAGCATCTATTTCATTGTGATATTGATGATAGACTATGTTCTTGAGGTTTCAAATGAAGAAAATAAGGATTTCAGTAAGCAGATGAAGTGCGGATGTTCTTAATGATTCAAGCAAGCTTGTGGAGGTCTTTGGATCGTGTCTAGTTTGTGTTGGTGGTCCACATTAGAGTTTGTGCTTGCTATTGAAGATTAACTTTCGGATGATGGTGTTCTTCCTAAGGTTGGCCGATCGGATGTATTACACATATTGCAGATGTTCTTGTAGATGTTTGCTAACTTAGATGATTATTCCTAAGTTGATGCCTTGTATAAATAAGGAGGTGTAATGTCATCTCAAAGTGTGACTTGTGGAGATAAGAGTGTGGTAGAGAAAAGAGGAGTGAAAGGCAGAGCGGAAGTATTGGGCTTAAATGGAACTGATTCAAGCATGGTGAAGATGCTATTCTCCAGTTCAAGTATGTGATACTTATTATTCTGTAGACAGTGTGTCTCTTGTAGGAAGTGAGCCTCTTGTGAGCAGTGTACTCAGGCAGTGAGCCCTAATTGGCATGTGCCATTTTGTTCTTTCTATTCTTCTAACAGAGAATAGAATCTTGGGTTAATCACCCCATGGTTTTTCCCTTAACCAGGTTTTCCATGTTAAAATCTTGGTGTCTATGTGTTGATGTCTTTCTACTCTTAATTTAATGCATTGTGTTTCCATGATTGATTAATTATTATGTTGTTGAATTACAAAGTAAACTTCAGTGTTTAAATTGGAAGAAAGTTTTAGACAACTGATTCACCCCCCCTCTCAGTTGTCTGTCTTGAATCTGACAATTGGTATCAGAGCCAAATTCCTCTAAAAGGAGCTTAACTACTTGAGGAGATCCAGGATGTCATCCTACAAGAAGGATAGTCCAAAGTTTGATGGAACCAATTTTAATCTTTGGAAAAGTCGCATGCAATGTATGGGAATGCAGTACTGGACCATGGCTACAACAAAGTATACGCCTCCTCAGAATGGCCCAAAATCTGCAAGTGAAATCACAGATACTGAAAACAATCTATGAACTAAAGAAGCCCTTTTAAGCACCTTATCTGATTCAGAGCTTACAAATGTTGTTGATCTACAAACTACTTTTGAGATTTGGGAAAAATTGGAACTTTTGCATGAAGGAGACAAGTATGCTAAATGTGCAAGGCTACAGAGTTTGAAAGGGAAATTTGAAAATCTGAAGATGATAGAAGATGAAAATATCACTACCTTTATGCCAAGAGTAAATGAGCTTGTTTGTGGCATTAAATGTGTTGGTGGAGTCTTGGATGAAGATGAGATTGTTGGCAAAGTTCTTAGATCCCTTCCTTCTTCTTATAAAATCAAGGTTGCTGCCATAGAAGAATTCAGAGCCCATTCAAGTGTCACAATAGATCAATGGGTTGGTAAATTGGCCGCATTTGAAATGACCGAGTTTGGAGATGTCCCCCCCAAGACTGAATCTGCATTCAAAGCTAGTGCTTCAGTGAAAGGAAAACAAAGGTTTGATCTGGGAGAGAACTCTTCAAGGAAACTACCATGTATGAAAAAGCAAGAAAAGACCTGGAAGAAGAAGAAGCTGAAACTACTCATCTTGAAGCCCTTATTGCAAAAATATTGCCAAGAGGATCCGGTAAGTATGAAGGGAAATTGCCCTTTAAATGTTTTAACTGCAATAAGATTGGTCATTTTGCCTCAAAGTGTCCAAAAAGATTTTCAAGACCAAATCCTAATAGATCAAGGTTCCAAAAGAATTGTTACTATGTTCATGAAGAGGATGACAATGAAGAAGTAACAGATGATGAATCTGAGACAGCAAACAAATCCTGAAGTGATTGGGTGTTTATTGCCATCAAAGAAGAAGATCTAATGCCCTCTAAATCTGTCAATCATAAAGTTGTAGAAAGAGCTCTGGCTACCCAAGTTGAAGAAAAGGATGATAGGGTCATTGACAGTGGATGCTCTCACCATATGACAGGTGACAAAAATGAGTTCTTATATTTGGAAAGGTATGAAGGAGGAGTGGTAAAGTTTGGTGATAATTCTATTGGTAGAATCAGAGGTAGAGGAACTATTTCTTTTCATGGAAAGAACAAAACCGGTAATGTACTCTATGTTGAAGGATTGAAGCACAATCTTCTCAGTGTTGGATAGTTGGTGGACAAAGGCTATGATCTCTTATTCAAGAATGGAAAATGCTAGATCTTTGAAAGTTCCAGATCATAGATTGCATCCGGTACTCAGACAAAAGGTAATATCTTCCATTTAGTTGGTACTAGTAAAAGTTGTCTATTTGTGCAAATTGATTAGAGTTGGCTATGGCATAGGAGGATGTGTCATGTGAATTTTGATAATATCATCAAGATAAGCAACACTCAGGTTGTAAGAGATCTTCCAAAACTGGTGAAACCTACAAATAGCTTGTGCAAAGAATGTCAGTTGGGGAAACAAAGCAGAGTTTCATTCAAAAGCAAGGAACAATCTTCTACCAGATTATTGGACTTAATTCATACTGATCTATGTGGTCCAGCAAGGATAAGGAGTGTGCAAGGTGATAGATACTTTATGTTATTAATTGATGACCATTCTCGAATGATGTGGGTTACCTTTCTGAAAGAAAAATCAGAAGCTTTTGAGAAATTCAAAATATTCAAGGCTATGGTAGAGAATGAAACTGGATTAAAATTAAAATGTCTGAGGTCTAATAGAGGTGGAGAATTCACATCTGATGAGTTCATAGAATTCTGTGAGAAACATGGAATAAAAAGATAGTTGTCTACTCCTAGGACTCCACAACAAAATGGAGTAGTGGAGAGAAAGAACCGGGCCATCCAAGAAGCATCTAGGACCATGATGATGGAAGCAAATGTCCCTCAGATCTATTGGAGAGAAGTTGTCAGCACTGCAGTCTATACTCTCAATCGAGTTCAAATCAAAAGTAATACCGGTAAGACTCCTTATGAAATTTGGTTTGGCATCACTCCTACTGTGAGGTATTTCAGAGTCTTTGGTAGCAAATGTTACATTAAAAGAGATGAAGATATAGGCAAGTTTGATGCTAGAAGTGATGAAGGAATATTCTTGGGTTACTCTACTCAAAGCAAAGCATACCAGCGTTTTAACAAGAGACTGAGAAAGATTATAGAAAGTACAAATGTGAAGGTTGATGAAGGAGTTGAAAAACCTTCAAGGTTTTATGAATATGATGAAGATGATCAGAATTGTGTTCTAATTCAAGGAGGCCAAGCCCCCTCTAAAATTTAGAATCAAACCGATCCGGTAAATCAGGAAGAAGAGATGAGTTATAATGAGCCTGATCAAGAATTAAAAGTGCAAGAGACTCCCAAAGTTCCCAGGTATGTAAGACTAAACCACTCTGAAGATTAGATCATAGCTGATAAAAGCAAAGGTGTACAAACAAGAAGGAGGATTGTTCAAGATTCAGATGAATATTGTTTGATTTCAAATATTGAACCTAAGACAGTGAATGAAGCTTGCAACAATGAAAACTGGACTAAAGCAATGGAGGAAGAGCTGATGCAAATTGAGAAAAATCACACTTGGGATCTTGTTCCCAGACCTAGAAACAAGAATTTGATTGGAACCAAATGGGTCTTCTGGAACAAACTGAATGAAGTTGGTGAAGTAATCAGAAATAAAGCCAGATTGGTCTGCAAGGGTTACTCTCAAATAGAAGGAGTTGATTTTGAAGAAACTTTTGCTCCGGTGGCAAAAATTGAAGCAGTCAAACTATTTCTTACTTTTGCTGCCTTCAAGGATTTCAAAGTGTATCAGATGGATGTCAAGTCTGTCTTCCTGAATGGTGACTTGGAAGAAGAAGTATACATTGAGCAATCAGATGGATTTCAATTGTCTGATCATGGTGATATGGTCTGCAAGTTGAAGAAAACACTGTATGGACTCAAGCAAGCCCCAAGAGCCTGGTATGAAAGATTGGATAGGCATATTTTGAAGATTGGTTTCAACAAAGGTATTGCTGATAGTAATTTGTAGTTCAAAATTGATCATGAAAATATCTTGATTGTTGAAGTATTTGTTGATGATATCATTTTTGGAGGAAGAGATGGTATGTGCAAAACCTTTGCAAATCAAATGAAAAGTGAATTTGAGATGTCCATGCTTGGGGAAATGAATTTCTTCTTGGGTCTACAAATCATTCAAACTAAGAAAGGAATCATCATTTCTCAGACTAAATATGTGAAAGAATTGTTGAAGAAATTTGGGATGGAAGAGTCAAAACCAATGTGTACTCCCATGGCAACCGGATGTAAATTGAACAAAGATGATGACTCTCCTAAAACTGATCAGAAAAAGTATAGGTCAATGATTGGAGGATTGTTGTATCTCACTCAAACCAAACCTGATATTATGAATGTTGTTGGTCTTGTTGCTAGATTCCAAGCTGATCCTAGAGAGTCTCATGTCATGGCAATCAAGAGGATTTTTAGGTATCTAAAAGGGATAGTTGAGTATGGTTTGTGGCATCCTAGAGATCATAATTTCTCTCTTCATGCATATACAGATGCGGATTGGGCAGGAGATGTGGATGACCAGAAGAGTACCAGTGGTGGAGCATTCTTTTTGGGGAAGAGATTGGTTTCTTGGCTAAGAAAGAAATAAGAGGCAATATCTCTGTCCACTACGGAAGCAGAATATATTGCAGCATCAGGTAGTTGTACTCAAGTTTTGTGGATGAAGCAAATGCTAAGAGACATAAGAGTGGAGTATGAAGAGCCTATCACAATCTTCTATGATAATTCAAGTGCAATAAATATTTCTAAGAAACTGGTGTTGCACTCAAAGACTAAACATAAATCCATCAAGTTTCACTTTTTGAGAGAACAAGTGAACAAGAAAGAAGTTAGATTGGAGTTTGTGCCTTCAAAGGATCAGATTGCAGACATCTTTACTAAATCTCTACCTAAGGACTCATTTGAGTATCTCAGGGAGAAGTTAGGGGTTATTTCCCCTTTGGTGAGGAACTAAGGTGCACTGATGTGCATCAGTCTGATGGATATTACAGTCATATCTTGTGGTCCGAATTGATGATGGGAGCTGCTACTCAGGGGGAGCAGTTGATATGATTCTGAAGTAGTGGAATTGCAAGTATGTGCCCTTTGCCATTGATGTCAAAGGGGGAGAGAAGACATGTGAAAAATAAGTGGTTTCTAATCAAAGGGGAGCAAGAAAGGAAGAGAAGACATGTGAATGGTTGTTACTGATAGGGGGAGTTGTGACAGTAAGGAGAAGTTCTTGTCTTGTTGGTTAAAACAGTTTTTCACATCATATGTTGCCATCAATGACAAAGGGGGAGATTTTTGCAAGTATGGGCCTAACTGGTGTTGTCATTGATGTCAACATACTCCTATTGTATTGATGATAAGGATTGGATGAGCTATGTGCTGAGGATATTGAGAAAATTAGTCATATCAGGAACAGAGAAGAATAGTGAAGACAGTAAAGTAAAGATCTAAGATAAGATGACTATCAGAGGATGCGGTTCAAAGGGTTTGTAGATATGAGTCTTAAGATGATCCAGTAAATATTTTAGATGTCCATATGAAGATCTGAAGAAGTTATGGCAGCTCAAGTAAAACTGGTTCCGGCAAGTGTTCATAGGTGACAGAGTGACACAGATAGGTCCGGTGGGATCCGGAAATGCAATATGCTATTCTATGGATTTGGTGGAGTGTTTAGGAAGTTAATGCGAAGTGGTAACTCAATTGGTTAGTGGTTTGGAGGTCCGCAAGCATCTATTTCATTGTGATAGTGATGACATACTGTGTTCTTGAGGTTCTAGATGAAGAAGATAAGGATTTCAGTAAGCAGATGAAGTGCAGATGTCCTTGGTGATTCAAGAAAGCTTGTGGAGGTCTTTGGATCATGTCTAGTTCATGTTGGTGGTCCGCATTAGAGTTTGTGCTCACTATTGAAGATTAACTTTCGAATGATGGTGTTCTTCCTAAGGTTAACCGACCGGATGTATTACACATCTTGCCGATGTTCTTGTAGATGTTTGCCAACTTAGATGATTATTCCTAAGTTGATGCCTTGTATAAATAAGGAGGTGTAAAGTAATTTCAAAGTGTGACTTGTGGAGATGAGAGTGTGGTAGAGAAAAGAGGAGCGAAAGGCAGAATAAAAGTATTGGGCTTAAATGGAACTAATTCAAGCATGGTGAAGATGCTATTCTCTAGTTCAAGTATGTGATACTTATTATTCTGTAGACAGTGTGTCTCTTGTAGGAAGTGAGCCTCTTGTGAGCAGTGTGCTCGGGCAGTGAGCCCTAATTGGCATATGCCATTTTGTTCTTTCTATTCTTCTAACAGAGAATACAATCTTGGGTTAATCACCCCGTGGATTTTCCCTTAACTGGGTTTTCCACGTCAAAATCTTGGTGTCTATGTGTTGATGTGTTTATACTCTTAATTTAATGCATTGTGTTTCCATGATTGATTAATTATTATGTTGCTGAATTACAAAGTAAACTTAAGTGTTTAAATTGGAAGAAAGTTTCAGACAACTGATTCACCTCCCCCTCTCAGTTGTCTGTCCTGAATCTAACAATATCACCCTATGGGGCCGGCGCCTAGTGAGAGGCTATCAGGATAACCCATGTTAGGACCGTGCAATGACACTCTCCCTACTGCAGCCTAGCATTCCATGTTTGGTCTCTCCCCATTCATTGTGTGTTGCCTCTAGAAGTGGTGTTGTGTTGTTTGTGATATTGTCATGTATTGTATTGGAGACTTGAGTGTTCTTTGTCCATGTTAGTCTTTTGTCTACCTGACTATAGTTGTTTTGGGACCTTAGGGTTCCACATGGTTGGGTGGAAGAGATTTTATATCCATTGGTTTTTCTCTTGCCGATGTTTATGTGCGAGGAAGATATATCTTATGTACCGAACATCAGATCTTGTACCAATTCAAAGAGATAATTATGTACACTTATGTACTAGCCTTGTGTATCAGTTCAATCATAGGGTATGTATTCAAATGTAATCAGAAATGATAAAATCATGTGGAGGAAATTGTAATTTTGTACTTGATCTTGATGATTACTTATTTGATGTTACTATATGTAGATGTACGTGTTTATTATTTTAATGCATTAGAATTAGAATGATCTATTATTGTTAGTTATTGTTGTATGTTAGATTATGTTAAATGAATGTTAAGTAATGCGACCATGAAATCTTAGAGTAACAAATTGACAATTTAATGATGTGAAATGAATGTTAAACATTGCTTTGTTATTATTATCATTTATAAAAAAAAAATTACCCTACTTTGCATAGCATAGATGTGTTGTTCTCTAAGGTGTTCATGGCGGGGCGTTACACCCTAAGGACATTTTTCATTAGGTTCATGAATGTTCTAGGAGCATTAGTTAATCCAAAGGATAGCAAACTCATAATGCCTGCACCTTGTTATGAAAGCTATTTTAGGGATATCCTCATCCTTTATTCTTAGCTAATGGTACCTTTCTCTCAAGTCAATCTTTGAAAAGATAGTCACACCATGCATTTGATCAAAAAGATCGTCAATGCAAAGTAGGGGTACTTATTTTTTACTATGGCTTTATTAAGGATCTCATAGTCAATACATAGTCATAGAGTTCCACCCTTATTTTTAACAAAAAACTACTAGCACTTTCCAAGGAGAAACACTTAGTCAGATCAGTCCTTTTGAGAGTAATTCTAAAAGTTAATCCTTTAGGTCTATCAACTCTATTGTTGTCATTTGATATGGAGCCTTAAACTTAGGCTTGAATCCTAGAATTATGTCAATTAAGAAATCAAATTATCTTCATGGAGGTAATCTTGGTAGGTCTTTAGGAAATACATCGTGGTAATCATAAAAAAGGATAGTTTTGAATGTAAGGTTCCTTAGAATGTTCTACTTGATCCATTTTTACAACATATATAACTCACATCCTTTCCTTCTTTCTTTCTTAAGCTGCAAATCTAAAATTTGTTAAGCTTGACTTCTCATTTAATTCCTTGAATCTAAACTCAATTTCCTAAGTAATCTAAACATTCCACTATTTTTTCATAATAGTCAACTTTTTCCCTATGACACCAAAGCCAATTCATTCCTAAGATTATGTCATAAGACCCCAATGGAGCTACATACCAGTTGACTTTAGTTGAGAATGTGGGCAGTTTTAACTTAGCTTAAAAAATGCATTACTCTACCCTAACACTTGCTTGATTATAATATTGTATAGTCCACGAATTGGCCATATAGCTATCTCTTCTAGAAATTTTACTAAGTACACCAAGAACTACAAAACATTCATTGGCTCTTGTGTCTATTAGAATGGAAATTAGATAGCCAAAAAAGTGTACTTGAGGTTTCAATTGGTGCAATTTGATATTAAAGCAATAATCATTACACAATTCGAAAGAAGTAGAAGAAAGAGAAAATTTTTATTAATATAGAATATGGATAACCCACGTCCTTATTTATAATAAGGTCTCAAGATACAACTTTTTCAAGCACAAGTTAGACATTTCAACCTCCTTAAGCTCTTCATCCTCTAAATCTACCTTAGCACTACTTGAGGAAGGATATACATGAAAGTACTCCTATACTACCTCCCTACTCATAAGTGGAGCATTGTGACTATAGCCAAAAGGCATTTTGCAAATGGTAGAGGGTTTCATATGTTTAATTTTGTTTGGGACTTCAAGTTTCACTTATTTTTCCTTCTCCAATTTTATGCGACCCATAGTTGTCACTAGGGTCTCAGTATTTGAGAGATAAGTCTCTTTCTTGGGAGGTGGTTGGGTAGATTTTCCATTTGTTTTGATTTGACTCAGGTTCTTCTTTCTAGATCACTTCCTTTACTTGGATCCCCCCATCTCTGTACTTAGAGAGATAAATCATTTATATTATCCCATAAATATATTAATTCAAAAGTTTTAAGTGTTCATACATAGTAGACTTATAGGCCCTAATGTATGAAACCCACTCTCATACCACATGTAACAACCAAATCCTAATGAGCAAAAGAAAATTCTAAAAGTTCTCTTAATAAATGACTAAGAATTACATAGCACTATATACTTTTTGTAGATAACATTATTAAATCCAAAATGTTAAAAAGTGTTGAAATGCCCCAGACAACTGAGAGAGGGGGTGAATCAGTTGTCTCCAAAACTTTAACCTCTTATGAACATTAACTCATCAAACACTTGATTACTGTTATTTAGATTTAACAATAAAAGCATGAATTGAAAAACTTAACACAACAATACAATCAACACATGAGACACCAAATTTTTATGTGGAAAACCCTATAAGGGAAAAACCACGGTGGGTGTTAGCCCACATAAATATATAAGTTATAACAATACCAAAAACTAGAGGCTCACTGCCTTAGGGCTCACTGCCCAATATGCTCATTGCAAATGTTTAGGCTCACTGCCAAGATCGGATCACTACCAAGGGGTGGCTCAATACCAACGTTGGTGAACTAATTTGATAGCATCTACTCCATGCCTGGGTTTAGTTCCATTGAAGTGCAGTATATCTCCTCTGCTCTGCTCTTTTACACCTTCGCACTTATCTTTTCATTTTCATACTTCAATTCCTTTTTTGCAACTACATTACATGTTTTTATACAACTCATCAACCTTTGAATGTACATCAAGGTTGGCATTACATTCATCAACCATTGGAACAAACTCCAAGGTCGACATTTACAAACATACATAGAAATAGGTCTAGACCTAATACAAATGTTAGCTAAGGAAAAGATGTAAAGGTGTATGTGGATCACACTACGTCTTAGCTAGAACTCAAATACAATCTTCCACATCACAACATGCTACTACAATCTTCAGTGCATCTACACAAATAGTGAAAGCGGCCAAGATTGGTGATTACATTAAAACTTTCAAGAACAGTCTTTATCTACGATCCAAATTTCTCTTTGTGGACCAATCTAAAGGTAGGAACACGATCAGGAGACATCCATAAGCACATTGAAATCATCAGGAACAACCGCACAAACTCTAACTACTCTGTCAAAAGCATTGTTCAAATCGGAGCTCATAAACAATATTGTTAGCTACTGTCATAAGGAAAAGATGACTTGCGGACCACCAAATCATGAACCATTAAAGTTGAAGGCACATAACATCATCTTAGACTTAGCTTTAGAACTGAAGATCAAAATACTTCAATGCAGAGGAATGCAGAGCATAATACATTCTCGCTATCACCAGTGAATACTTAGAAAAAGTAGCTTTTACTCTAGTGAACATAACTCACTCAAATCTTCATACCGAAGGCTCAAACTTGGAATATAGCATATTCAAACATGCCTATAAATAACTTCCAATCTGGAGACAAAGATATTCATTCTACAGGAAATACGGAGCAATCTGTTGGACTATTCTTCTGTAGACAAAGATGTTTTGCAACATACTGTTTCTACCAGAGGAGCAAATTTTCTCAATATCCTCAATATTAGGATTTCCAACACTTACATAGGCAAATACAAAGCATCTAACTCATTACAAGCAAGCATCAAATAAGACCATAGTTGACACCAATGACAACACTAATATGTTGACATCAATGACAACACTGGTTAGGCACATACTTGCAACAATCTCCCCCTTTGTCATTGATGGCAACATATGATGTGAAAAACTGTAAAGATCGTCAAGACAAGATTCTCCCCCTTTCTCTTTACACATCTGTACTCTTTCTTCTCTAAGTTTTTCACATGATTTCTCTCCCCCTTTGACATCAATGGCAAAGGGTACATACTTGCATTCTGCTGCTCTGATCCAACTGAACTTTCTCTGTTATCAATACTTTCTTTATCAGAAACTTATATTGGTAACATCTAGCTACTCCCCCTAAGAGGTAGCTCTCAAAACATCAATCCAGATCAAAGAATGAGACTTTGAGCACTTCTAAACTGATGCATTCCTATGCATCTTAGTTCAAACCAGGAGGGGTAATGACCCTAACTTTTCTCTAAGATACTCAAAATTATCCTTAGGCAAAGGCTTAGTGAAAATATTGGCAATTTGATCCTTTGTGGACACATATTCCAATTTTACTTCATTCTCTATCACTTTTTCTCTCAGAAAGTGATACCTTATAGATATATGCTTTGTTCTTGAGTGCATCACTGGATTCTTTGTAATGTTTATAGCACTTGTATTATCACAGAACATTGCAACTAGATCTTCATACACAACTCCTATGTCCTTCAATGCCTACTTCATCCATAACACTTGAGCACAACAACATGTTGTAATATATTATGCTTCTGTAGTGGACAAAGAGATTGAATCTTGCTTCTTGCTTAGCCATGAAACCAATCTATTACCCAAAAAGAAAGCACCTCCACTTGTACTCTTTCTGTCATCAACATCTCCATCCCAATCAACATCTGTATAAGCACTAAGAGTGAAATCATTATCCTTTGGATACCATAAGCCATGATCCAGTGTGCCTTTTAAATATCTCAAGATTCTCTTTACTTCCATCATATGTGACTCTCTTGGATCTACTTGAAATCTTGCAACAAGACAAACTACATGCATAATATTAGGTCTAGTTTGAGTTAGATAAAGCAATCCTCCAATCATGGAACTGTACTTTTTCTGATCAGTCTTGGGTGATTCAACAGTTTTTCTCAACTTGCAGCCAGTCACCATGGGAGTACATACTAGTTTAGAGTCTTCCATCCCAAACTTATTCAACAACTCGTTCGCATACTTAGACTGAGATATGAAGATTCCTTTATCTAAATGATTAATTTGTAGACCCAAAAAGAAATTCATTTCACCAAACATAGACATCTCAAACTCATTTTGCATTTCACCTGCAAACTTCATGTACATACCTTCATTGCCTCCAAAGATAATGTCATCAACAAATACTACAATAATCAGGATCTGATTATCATTGATTTTGAAATACAGATTGTTGTCAGCAGTACCTTTATTGAACCCTAATTGCAACAAATATATGTCTAACTATGCATACCAGGCTCTAGGTGCTTGTTTCAGTCCATATAAGGCCTTCTTCAATCTGCACACCATATCACCTTGTCCTGATAATTGAAATCCTTCCGGTTGCTCAATGTAGACCTCTTCTTCCAATTCACCATTCAAGAATGTAGACTTAACATCCATCTGATACACTTTGAAGTCTTTGAATACCACAAATGCCAAAAACATTCTAATTGCTTCAATTCTTGCCACAGGAGCATAGGTCTCTTCAAAATCTATTCCTTCAACTTGAGAGTACCCTTTGCATACCAATCTTGCTTTGTTTCTTACAACTTCTCCATTTTCATTCAGCTTGTTTCTGAAAACCCATTTAGTTCTAATGACATTCTTATCAGCAGGTCTAGGAACCAATTCCCAAGTTTGATTCTTCTCAATATGCATCAGTTCTTCTTCCATGGCTTTTACCCAATTTTCATCATTACAAGCTTCATTCACAATTTTTGGTTCAACTTTTGAAAGCAAATAGTAATTCACTTGTTCTTCTGCAGCCCTTTTTCTTGTCAGCACACCTTATTTTTTGTCACCTATAATCTAATCTTTAGAATGATTAATCCTTACATACCTAAGAGTCTTAACAGCATTTTCCAAAGCCTCTTATTCATCCTGATTGTTTTATTGCTCAACTTTTTCTTCATTTGCTATAATCACAAGTTTATTTGGTTCATAGCAACTCAGATCTAATATTCTTTCCTTGCCTTCATCTACCTTCACATTAGTACTCTCAGCAATCTTATTCAGTCTCTTATTGTAGCACTAGTAAGCCTTCCTCTTGGTAGAGTAACCAAAAAAAATTCCTTAATCACATCTAGCATCAAACTTTCCTAGTTGTTCATCTCTTCTGATATAACATTTGCTTCCAAAAACTTTGAAATACTTCACTGTAGGAACCCTTCCATACCATAATTCAAAAGGAGTTTTAGAACAATTACCTTTCACTTAAACTCTATTTAGGATGTACACAACACTATGTATGGCTTCTCTCCAGTATACTTCCAGTAGGTCAGCTTCCTTTAACATAGTCCTAGCAGCTTCTTGAACTATAATATTTTTTCTTTCAACAACTCCATTTTGCTGAGGAGTCCTAGGTGCAGACAATTGTCTCTTTATCCCTTGTTCTTCACAAAAAATATTGAATTCATTTGATGTGAACTCACCTCCTCTATTAGACCTTAAGCATTTGATTCTCAACTCTAACTCATTCTCAACCATTGCCTTGAAAACTTTGAACTTGTCTAGAGCTTCAAATTTTCCTTTTAGAAAAGTGACTCAAGTCATTCTAGAATAGTTATCGATAAGCAACATAAAATCCCTATCACCTTGTAGACTTCTTGTTCTTGTGGGACCACACCAGTCTGTATGTACTAGCTCCAGTAATCCAATAGAAAATTGTTCTTTTCTTTTGAAACTTGTTTTTGTTTGCTTCCCAAATTGACACTCCTTGCAAATGGTGTTGGCTAGCTTCACAAGTTTAGGCAGATCTCTTACAGCATGTATAGAACTTCAATCTTCACTAAATTGTCAATATTGATATGACACATCCTTTTATGCCACAACCAACTGTCATCTGTCTGGGCCAATAAACAATAATCCTTAGTTCCTCTTAATTGGTAAATATTACATCTAGTCTTCTTACCAGTAGCAATCACTGTTCTAGAGATTTCCATGATCTTACACCCATTATCTTTGAATCTTAGATCATAACCTTTGTCACACATTTGACCAACACTCAAAAGATTATGCTTCAAACCCTTCACATATAGGACATTATCAATATTGTGTTTTCCATCAAATGAAATAGATCCTTTTCCACAAATCTTACCAGTTGCATTGTCTCCAAACCTAACCAGTCCTCCATCATACTTTTCCAAACTCACAAACTTACTTTTGTCACCGGTCATGTGATGTGAGCATCCACTATCAATAGTCCATTCATCCTTATCTTTTTCAACCTAAACAGCCAAAGCACTTTCTTCCACTGGTTTTTCTTCCTTCACATAGCTAGCAGGATTAGTAGACACAGGTTCTTCTTTAATAGCAATAAACAAGCATTCATTTGCACTAGCACTAGCATCATCAGATTCGTCATCGGTCACACCTTCATCATCAAGATCCCTAACATAGTAGCATTTCTTTGGAGCTCTAGGCCTGTTCTCAAATCTTTTTCTATTCCTTTCAATTCTTTCAGGACATCTAGAAGCATAATGACCAACTTTACCACATGAAAAATATTTGAAAGGTAATTTTCCTTTGAACTTACCAGAACCTCTTTGCAATCTGTCAACAACGTTAGCTTCAATTTCATCAAAGTCATCAATAGGCTCCACTTTGTATTTTTTAGATTTGGAGATCTTTTCAGAAGTACTGGCTTTGAAAGCAGTCTCAACTTTTGGCAGAGCATCACCAAATTCTCTCATCTCAAAGGTTGTAAGCTTTCCAAGTAATTGATCCTTGTCAACAGTTTTTACAGTCATTAATTCTTCAATTATAGCTACCTTGTGACTATAGGACTTTGATAGTGACCTAAGAATTTTCATCACAACTTCCTTCTCACCAATAGTTCCTCCCATACCTTTTATTCCATTGACAAGTTCATCAACCTTTTGCATGAAGGTTGTAATATTTTCATCTTCATTCATCTTCAAAACCTCATATTTTGCTTTCAAACCCTGCAACTTAGCTTCTTTTACATAATCATCTCCTTCATACAGATTTTTCAACTTTTCCTAAACTTCATTTGCAGATTCTAGATCCATGACTTTTATCAACTCAGTGTCATTCAAGGCACTTAACAGGGCATCTCTAGCTTTTATATTCAACTCATATTCTTTGATTTCATCTTCAGTTGTCAAACCATTTGGAGGCATGGTATATTTTGTTTCTGCATCTTTCCACACTTTATAGCCAAGATAAAGGAGATGGCTTTTCATTCGTACCTTCCATAGAGCATAATTTGTCCCATCAAACTATGGAGCTTCCTTCTTAAAAGACATCCTAGATCTTCCTCAAGCTCGTAGGCTTTCTTCTGAGGAACTTGGCTCTGATACCAATTGTTGAAATGCACCAGACAACTGAGAGGGGGGTGAATCAGTTGCCTCCAAAACTTTAACCTCTTATGAACATTAACTCATCAAACACTTGATTATTGTTATTCAGATTTAACAATGAAAGCATGCATTGAAAAATTTAACACAACAATACAATCAACACATGAGACACCAGATTTTTACATGGAAAACCCTATAAAGGAAAAACCACAGTGGGTTTTAGCCCATAGAAATATATAAGTTATAACAATACTGAAAACCAGAGGCTCACTGCCTTAGGGCTCACTGCAAATGTTTAGGCTCACTACCAAGATCGGCTCACTGCTAAGGGGTGGCTCACTACCAAGGGTTGGCTCACTGCCAACATTGGTGAACTGATTTGATAGCATCTACTCCATGTCTGGGTTCAGTTCCATTGAAGCGCAGTATATCTCCTCTAATCTGCTCTTTTACACCTTTGCACGTATCTTTTCATTTTCATACTTTAATTTCTTTTTCACAACTACATTACATGTTTTTATACAACTCATCTATTTTGGAATGTACATCAAGGTTGGCATTACATTCATCAACCATTGGAACAAACTACAAGGTTGGCATTTACAAACATACATAGAAATAAGTCTGGACCTAATACAAAAATTAGCTCTTAAGGGAAAGATGCAAAGGTGTATGCGGATCACACTATGCCTTAGCTGGGACTCAATACAATCTTCCAAGTCACAACATGCTACTACAATCTTCAATGCATCTTCGCAAATAGTGAAAGTAGCCAAGACTAGTGGTTACATTAAGACTTTCAAGAACAGTCTTTATCTACGATCCAAATATCTCTTTAAGGACCAATCCAAAGGTAGGAACACAATCATGAGACATCCACAAGCACATTGAAATCATCAGGAATAACCGCACAACCTCTAACCACTCTATCAAAAGGATTGTTCAAACCAGAGCTCATAAACAATACTGTCAGCTACTGTCATAAGGAAAAGATCATTTGCAGACCACCAAATCACGAACCATTAAAGTTGAAGGCACATAACATCATCTCAGACTTAACTCTAGAACTGTAGATCAAAATACTTCAATGCATAGGAATGCAGAGCATAATACATTCTCCCTCTCACCAATGAATACTTAGAAAAAGTAGGTTTTACTCTGGTGAACATAACTCACTCAAATCTTCATACCAGAGGCTCAAACTTGGAATATAGCATCTTCAGACATGCCTATAAATAACTTCCAATCTGTAGACAAATACATTCAATCTATAGGAAATGCAGAGCAATCTGTTGGACTATTCTTCTGTAGACAAAGATATTCTGCAACATATTGTTTCTACCGGAGGAGCAACTTTTTTCAATATCCTCAATATCAGGATTTCCAACACTTACATAGGCAAAGACAAAGCATCTAACTCATTACAAGCAAGCATCAAAACAAGAGCATAGTTGACAACAACGAAAACACTGATATGTTGACATCAATGACAACACCAGTTAGGCACATACTTGCAACAAAAAATATCATATCATTAATTTACATTGTCTTTAAAGAATCATTACATAAAAATGAATTCAAGATGAATGATACAATTACTCATAGAGTCATCCATTGTTTACATATAAAATTTGATATAATACAATTCCCATTTTCTGGCAAAACAATATCATGATCGCATATTTCTCTAAGTTTACGCTTCATGGCATTCTATCTAGCTATGTGGAGGGAGAGCACCATATCTGGCACTTTTTTCCATCCATGAACCAATAGTCCCCTATACACCTTCCTATTGGAAGTGGCCCTACCCTTCATGAGAGTGACTAATGAAAACATCTACAATGTACCATGTCCATATAAGAACCAAGTGTATAATGTACTAACACTGTTACATGCAATTTGTCATGCAACCCTAGATACCCTCTAGCTAAGTATGATAACCAACTAACAAGCAATTATGACAATACTGTGAACTGACAATCCAATAGCTACTACACTACTTTGACCAAAGCATTAAATCATAAAAATTGTGTTCCATATTGCTGATATGTAGATTGTATGTTCACACACTAAAATCTTATCTTGAATCCATCCTAGATTAGTCCACAACAAATTTCACAATAAGAATGTAACTCAAGATTCAACAATTAAACATTTAAAGATTGTCTACTATTTAATTCAAACATGCAGGTTCATAAACTATATTAAAACAAGATTATTCAATCTTTTATCGAACTTCCCATAGAATATATACATTTCTCCCTAAAGGGCTACCACATATAAGATTCAATGGTCTTGTCAATGAAAAGTAAACAATCATTTAAGGATGCTGCTATCGTAAGTTTTCAAAAAACATAATCAGACTTATAATTTTCTACTCACTAGTTTTTTCAAGTTTCCACACTCATGCATTTTCCACATCCACAAGATAAAGTGTTGATATACAATATACAAGGATATAACTCATTATCACATACAATACCTTGCTCTTCTAATATATAAAATGGTATATTGATTTTCATAACCACATTCAACTCAAAGACTGTCGTCGTGATAACCATTTTACCCAATTAATTTCAATAATCAACATTGTTAAATACCAAAACTTATAGAATGATCTATATCTTCAGGCATGAGCATACAAGTTTATGACTCAGATAATATGACCACAAGATGCAATAGTCCTAGCTTTTCACACTTATATTCTTGTATTTAAATAGTCTATACCAAGATTTTTACTTTTTCTCTAACATGAACAACTAAGTACTTAGCTTCAATGATTAAATAATTATATTCATAGCCCATAATAATATCATCTATAGCAATAATTAAACCAGAGATACTTACAGGCATGCTTTGATAAGACTAATTTCCATCAACCAACACTTGGCTTTCTATTCCTTTCTAGAATACAAGTAAAGTAATATGTGTGATATAGTAGCCTTAAATTTCTAGTGACTCAATCATGATTCTACCAAAAAAAAATGATACACAAATAATCATGTAGGGGTTTAAAAGTCACATTCTCAACTCTTGGTTCAACTATGACAAAAAGAAATGGTCAATAGTTTTATATTATACACAAAACCACTCTATAACTTGCTATGAGACTTCTTGATACAACCAATGGTTATATATAGAAAATCCCATCTAATATAATACAAAAGGACCATATATTCTATAGAAAGGTTTAGATTAACCTTAAACCATAAAAACATTATGGTTCACTTACACTGCTATGGTTTTCTCTCTTAACCATCTCCAAAAGGTATTATTTTAATTCCACCTGAGTATCATAAGTTCATCATGGAAGATAATTAATAGGGCTCTTCCTAAGCTTCAAAGTTCAATCTCATAAAAAAAACTTTTATAGTATCACAAAGAACCGTATGTTTAAGTAGTAACCACAACCTCATAAAATTTATATGGCCTTACTTGTAATGGTATAGTTGGTCTCATAACCAATATAGTAGATATATCGATCCTTTATAGTAAAAACATATATTAGCAACATTGTGAGTCATTTTTATGTATTGGCTTGAGTATAATATTGGCCCTTTATAGTATACATAGATAATAATTAGTGTTGTCTATGCTTTCTATGCATTGGCTTGAGTAAAATATTAGCCCTTTACAATATACAAAGATATTAATTAGTGTTGTGAGTAATTTTTATGAATTGGCCTGAGTATAATATTGGCCCTATGTAATAGACTAAATAACATTTTAAACTATATATATATATATATATATATATATATCAGTTACCCATTAAATATTATTATTTTCTCTCAAAATTAGGTCAAGTATAAATAGTTAAGCAATTCCAAAAGAAATAATAAAGCATATACTCGGTGTAGGTTAGGGTTAGTATACCCTATCATAAAGAATTCTCTATTTGAGATTTTAACATTGGGGAGTAAAAACAAGCTTGAAAAATTTTACTCAAAAGAATGTATACAAATTTTGAGGCCATAAGAATCCAAACCAAATTTACTTTGCGCATTGAAGGTAGAAAAGAAGATTGTATGAATAGGGCATACCTATGTGTAACTTTTGATTCTAAATGCCTAGCCTCCTTGAATCCCTTGTCTCTCATCTTGCTTCCACATTTTTTCCCCCATCCCCTTTTTCCATGCTCCAAGCATAAAACCCACACAACCTTCCCCAAGTTTGGGCAACCATTTAGCCCCAATTTTTCCTCCATTAGTGCTAGCATAGAGATTCTATCAATGCATCACTCCCTCCACTACTCATTTCATTGGAAGAGAGAATAACTTTCACTTGAGGAATGAGGTAGAGGGTGAACTATTAAAGCCAACAAACTCCTCTTTATTCCTCCATGCCCATGAAATTACACCTCTTTTATTTCTTAAACTCCAATATGATAAATAAGAGACAACCAATTGGTTTCCTAATATCTTTTTTTCTAAACAAACAATTCACATAAGTTCAAAATATTCAAGTCCAACAAACAATGTATCCTACCAATTCCTTAGCATGCCTACACAAGGACAATTTAGACTAATCATCATTTAATGCCAATAAATGTAAAAGTGACGTTAGACTACCTTGCCTAATGCAAGTGAAACATTGATGAAAGAAATAAACTACAATGATTAGTGCAATTGTGACACTAAATTGGATGATTAAACAGTGACACAATCAATATCTGACATAATGACATCAATTAATTCTTGTAGTACAATGGAGTGTGTGAGTCGATTCTTGATGTCATGGTACAACTTGTCGCATTATCTCAATTTGTTGTCCTCTCCTAGATGATACTCTCCCTCTTCAAATGAGAGGGAGAAAAATTATTCCTATATACACATCATGACCACAGAAATAGTAGTTAGTCTGAAATCATTAACCGAATCCATAATTTTAATGTAATAATTCATTGCAATATAAATTAATCATAGAATCAATTGATTTCATCATAATAATTAATTTTCATTCCAAAAAAGGAAATCACGAATTAAGTAATTGTAACTAATGGTTATCTAATAGCAATGGAATTATGAAAACATGTGAATATTAAATCAAAATATCACCATGTGAAATACTTCACATCTAGGCATTCATAACCACATACTAAAATTAACAAAATCAAAGAAGTTAAACTTGTCTGACTACATAGTACAAAAACGGGGTGTGACAATCTTTATGGTGACTTGTATTTGCATACGCATGGAGTCAACTTGTTGATGAAGGAGATGGTCACTGACATAATTGATGGAAAGAACACAATGCTCATACTATTTGTGGAGAATGGTGAAGGAAGCTGACTTATTGAGATACTGACTCTCTTTTAGACATTTAATTAGTTTCATATATTAATGGAATTAGGTCTCAACTAGAGCATAATGTGTGTAGACTTTGGGTTTTTACATTTATACAAAGGATCTAACCTAAAGGAGTGTCCTAGAGTGCAAGTGGAATGAGTATTAATTAAATGTGGGACCTCTAGGCATTGAAAGTCTAATGTCATGTTTGATTGAGTATGCGACATGGTATATGATGGATTTAATTCCTAGGTCCAATAGTGCAGAATGGAACTAGTTTTTTGGGAAATCTTATTGCAACAAATTTAATGAAATGAATGTATACTTGGAGTATGATGTGAGCATTAGAAGCCTTGTGTAGGGAGATAAGAGCATATCTTTTTAGAACCTAGAATTAAATAGGCATTAGTAGTGTATAAGATCTTTCCATAATTGTTAGTTATAAATATAAGTTCTCTCTATGGAAATATTTTGATCTTTAGGAAAAATTTGTATAGGGTGTCCTCTAATTCATATGATTTCTAGTGCCAAATGTTGTAGTTCATGTCTTAAGCATTGTGTAATTCATTGTTTGCAAGTTTGGAGAAGGTTTTTATAAAAAACTATATCCTCTCAATGTAAGAATGTCTCCCTATTTAAATATAAATTTTTAGGGGGTGTTAGAATTATCTCTAAGGCTATATTATATCTAATTATTATTCTATCATAGTAGTTGCAAAAACAATCAATAATAACATATGGGATTTTTTGCTCACTCATGGATGGTCAAAGAATGTTCTATCATGTGAAGTTCCTTGATTCTTAGAATTGTATTTAAGTGAAATTACAACTAGACTTTTGGGAACTTGTATGTAATTCTGGTTTTCTACTCTTAAATGATTCATATATAGCCAAGTTAGGCTCAAATTTGTAGATATGTTTACCCTTTCTTTAGGTCTTGACTCTATCACCAATAGATTAAGGCATCGGTCCTCTTTTGGTAATTGATCATGATTTACATTAAATGCATTCTATGTTCTTTGTAAAATTTGTTATTTATGTTCTACCAACCTAAATAAACTCATTGATATTTACGTTTGTCACATATTTCAAGAGCATGCATTTATTTTTCTATCTTCAGAAAGTTATACATGTTCTAGGTTTTTAAAGTTAAATATGAAGTAAGAAATCATAAGTGATTTAAGATTTGGGATATTAATTTGGTTTTGCATCTTTAGTTTCACTATAACCTAATAATAATTTGTTGTTAAGAGATATTTGGTCACAAGGCCAATAAAGTAGTATAAAGTGTGTTTAGTGACAAAAGTTTGTAGTATCCAAGTATGCATGGGGTGTGGCTAAACCATCTGACCATCTTAATTTTTATTTTTCTTTAATTGTTATGTAAGATCTCTGGGAATACCCTCCTTGGCCTACTAGAGCTAGAAGTCTAGAGGATTTTCCTACTCTTGTAAATTGGACCAAATCACTTGCAACTTGATCATGATCCTCACCTATTTATTTGAACCAACGTTGTTCCTTGGGTTTAGTTTCTGAGGTGTGTCTCCTAGAACTATAGGGCATAATTTGGAACACAAACAATCCATTCATGAGAAAGAAGTGTATTATTCATAAAGAATTGAGTGCTTGAATCTTTTTAGGGCCCATCATCACACACAAGTTGAAATATGATGGGACATCGGTCAAAAAAGATGATATGTATGTATGTACTTTCACCGATCACTCACTATTTGAAAGAAAGAGGGACACATTTTACTCAAATATCATGATGCGATCTAGTTGTTTGAGGACCTTGCTAGAACCTACCTAGAGATAATTAGACCACATAAAGCAAGGGTCCAATGATCATAGTCCATGGTCAAAACATTGGGTCTAACAAACAATAATAGCTTTTAAAATAATACCAATCTTTACACTTGTCAATGCACAAATGCATCAAAAAAGCTACTTCTTTGTCCTCCACCATATTAAAGTCACTACAAATGAGCAAATTAGAAAAGGATAGGTTTTTAGCCAACCATCTCCACAATTTCATTCTTTTGGGGCCATCATTAGGCATAAAAGCATTAATATTAATGCCAATATATTAGCCATCAATGTCAAGAGTAATCCACATGACATGATGGTCTGGCTCCTCCCCCAAAGAAATAATGGAGGAAATTAAATGCAAGTAAAGAAAAATGCACATGTTGTGATAATCCTCAAGCAAGGTGGTGAATAGTGAAGCATGGTACCATATTGTTTATAGAGCTATATGAAGCAAAAAACCATTAACCTTAATTTCTTGTAAATAAATAACATAAATTGGTCCAAGTTTTTGGCATGCATGTTGAATAGAAAACTTGTGAGAAGTTTATGTAGTCCACAAGATTTTTATATGGAGGGATTTGGCTAGTCATACTCATTCATTAAAATCACAAACTTACTACCCAAAACTGTACGTTGGTTTGGTAAAGATAATCTTAAACTAAGATAGAGTAGTGTTTTCCCTCATTATCTCCCTATGGCGAAATGTCATTACTTATTAATAGGTTATGAAATTTCTTAGATAGTTGACAACTCGCATCAAAAGCCCCAACCTATAGTTAACACCCTTGAGCTGGTTGATTTTGAGGGATATGGATAGAACCAAACTCCTTGGTAGGAGAAATTGGGTCATTTTTACAAACATATTGTTAGATTTTGGCCAGCTAACTCACTAGGCTTCATGGGTTTTGAAGTAGAGGGTTTCTTCCCTTCTAAAGTGTCGTGGCATGTTTCCTTAACTGGTTTTAAGGTTTTAGTTGAAGGCTTAGGAATTGAACTTGGTATAAGAGGATAGTCCTTGATTTTATAATTGGAAAATTGGCATCTAAAGAAGGTGTTTAAGAGATAAGGTATAGCATCATCTTGGAAAAGCAAAGGGTATTAACTTGAATCTCTAGATATTATTTGAGATTATAGATGAGGTCTACCTTAATACAAACTTGGTAATGGGGTTGACCAAAATATAACATTTTCAACTCATGACAAATAAATAAGAGATTAATGTATAGCATCATCTTGGAAAAGCAAAGGGTATTAACTTGAATCTCTAGATATTATTTGAGATTATAGATGAGGTCTACCTTAATACAAACTTGGTAATGGGGTTGACCAAAATATAACATTTTCAACTCATGACAAATAAATAAGAGATTAATGTATAGCATCATCTTGGAAAAGCAAAGGGTATTAACTTGAATCTCTAGATATTATTTGAGATTATAGATGAGGTTTACCTTAATACAAACTTGGTAATGGGGTTGACCAAAATATAACATTTTCAACTGATGACAAATAAACTATCCTAGAGGCTAGATGATTTGCTCTAAGAAAGCCCTAAGAGAGCTATTGGGAGACTAGAAAGCTCAATCGAGATGAGGACATCGAGCAAAGCTTGCTCAAAGAATTTAAAATCACGGGCCCATTGAGACAACACCAAAAAGAGTATTTTGCATGAACCAACAACTAGAGTAGTTTAGAAGCATATATATTTACTGGGAGTCTTTGGAAGGAAATATAGTTTAAGGCCTGATAAAATTCCAAACCCCAATGAACTTATCCAAGCCAAAAAAGATACAACCCACATTATAAACAATAAAACTATAGTTCTCACATACAAAATTAACATCATCTTTTAAAAAACATTTAAAGTACTAATACTAGCAATCGCACTTAATGTGCAATGGGTACGCCGATAGCTAGATGGAATGAATGCAATTTTTAATTGATTAGAAAATCGCAACGAAGCTTACCCATTATTTTTTTAGCAATAGAAGCCATTGAACATAGTGTGTAGTGTGGGGGGAGTACATTGTTAATTAAATTGTCTATTAATCTAGGATTGAAATTGTGTGTAGACAATCCTCACCCTTCATTCTGAGGGAGATATATGCACTATCTTTTATTTAGGCACATCACTTGTAGCTGAAGCTTAGGGAGGTATGTAGATATGCTTAACACCACACCTGCAACATTCTAGTGACTATGACACCCTAATGATCAATATATCCAATGTAAAATTATGTTCTTTTGAGTGTTAGACCTTGGGAGTTATTAAAAAAATTGCTAAAATCCTTCTCTTAAGAGTTAGAAAAAATGATTGCATGAATGTATTGTTGTGCATTTTTTAATCAAAATGGCACACTTGAAAATTGAAGATTTTTCGTTATTTTAGAAGCTACAAAATTTTGGGGACTTTGAAGGTTGCATCCCAACTCCATTAATGGAGGCTTGGAGATTTTTATAGTTTTGACATCTTTGAATAAAAATAGAAACCTCAAATGAATGAATTACTTTGTGAAATGATTGTCTCCTTAATATTTTAGAATTTTGCATCTTTTAGCAATGTGTCATAAATTTTTGCATTGATTTGTGTGCTGTGGGCAGTACTTTTATGTAGTGTATTGTAATTAAAAACAACATAAATTTAAAGAAAACACAATTCTTTTATTCTTTTTGAGTGCAATGCACTATACAAAAGGCATAGAACAAGGAGTTGAGAAGCATTGTTGGCATTAAGTTCCTATAGATTGCTTTAAAGAACCAGTGAAATTTGTTCTAGAGCGACACGTGTTTGATGTGAACTCTTTTGGACCTTAATACTTGATCTCTCCATTGGTTGTGAAACTTCTCACCAAGATCCTTCAAAATAAAATTCTACGCCCATGGGCACCTCTAGACATCAAACAAACGTTCCTCCACGAACTTGAGACTGTTAGTGAACCATGACATGTATAGGCGGTCAATTCCGCCAAAAAACATACAAGACATCACCAGATAAAAAAAATCCTAATAAACTTTAATAATGAATAGTGAACAAAGAGAAAATGCACGTGGTAATGACAACTTAAGCATTTTCCATGTTTGCTATTTTCCCAAACCTTTTTACTCTCTGTTGCAAGCATTCTCCATTGCAAGCATATAAAGCTTTATAAATGATGTCTGAACCCTTAGAGCTAACAATATTTACAAGTATATATCAAATGGAAAACAAATGATACCCACAATGAAGAGAAACATACAATATCATGCATGCAAATCTATAGATGTCTTCAACATATACCCAAATGAGTGGAAGGATATTAATACTTTATACTATATGAAAAACAATTAATATTTGCACACATTTATATTCAGTTACAAATGCACATGAAATTACATCCATCCAACCATATATTTCAAAAATAAACGATCAAATGCACATGAAATTACATCCATCCAACTATATGTTTCACAGACAAAGGATCTCATTTAATAACATCCCTAAATGGGAGAAAGAGAAAATAAATCCATAGATCATCTAATATAATTAAGTAATATTCATTGCCACAAATTGCATACACGGAAAAATCTAGATCGAACATTAAAAGCCCACAATATGAATATTAGGTTGTTCATTCTAAAACTTTGTTGAATAGAGCATAGCATGTGGAAAAACCCAATATGAAAGTAGGGCCACTCACTATTGAACACTTTTAAAACTGGAGCAAAAATAAAATGTGCACAAGGGACTCTAAATTCACTGTCCATAACCCAGAGATAAAAAAATATTTTATAGAGCTACCAGAGACAAGTTGCTATATCATGTTCAAAATTCCAACTAGTTGAGAAAGCATTAACCGTTAAGGTACGTCTCATCTCATACAAAAACAACCATTCATCCTTAAGCATTTCAGACATTAGCTAAATCTTGATCACAATTGCATTATACCATTTGGAAAATCGAGTCAGAAAGGTTAGTATTAGGGATAACGTTAGCCCTGTTTGTTAGAAGCTCCCTAGATTGAATTGTGTTCCTGCTTGTCATAAATTCCCTAGCTTCAAGTGTATCAGCTCTGAAATAAGCAGTAGTAACATCATCTTTCATCAAAGACAAATCTCTTTCTCTTCCACCAATGGGAAGATAACCCCTAACTTCAAGTGTATCAGCACTGAAATAAGCAGTAGTAACATCATCTTTCATCACAGACACATCTCTTTGGCTTCCACCCATGGGAAGATAACCACTTGACATTCTAGGAATGAAATTGGTAGCAAACTGACCTTGCGTTCCTTTGCTGGAGGCAGGAGAAGCAAATGGAGAGGAAAGAGCTGAGCTTGGCAGGAGAGAAAGAGGTGAGTTGTTTAAGAGCTGTTGTATTCCCATATGACGAGGAGAAGCCGTAGTTTAACAGTCACCGCCTCTCACATCGATATTATCTGTAATCATTCTAGGAATTGAGCAATTGAAGACTCCCATACTACCCCCTCCAAAGCTGCTTGAGGGTGTCAACGAAGTTTTCACAACTGCACTCTGCCGCATTGGAGAAATGTTGTGATTACCTGAAGCCTGGGGCATTCCCTAAATAAAAAAGGTGAATCAAATTTAGTGTCATATATATCACATGCAAAAAAATCTATTAGTTCACACACCATATAAAACATAAAATTTCCAACTATAACGTGAATCATAACAGTACTCATCCTGCCCTGCACACAACTTAGGACCCTTGCGACATACTCCTGTGTGTGCATTTAGAGCAAATTAATAATTTATTCATCTAATAAGCATTAAGTAAAGAACCCGCCATTCAAGTATAGAATCATAAATGCCAAAACCATTCTAATTCTTTAGTAAGCATGGAATACAATAACGCATATTTATTGGGCATTCCAACTAAAGATCCAATCATATGTCCTCAAGACAAACTCTGGAGGCACCCCATTCTAAGGCGCAAATAAAGAGACAAATCTCTAGATCAGCTTCATCAATAACAAATAAACTACAAATCCTTTTAAAGCCCCATTCAAAAGAAGCGTTAAAATTTGCCAAACAGGATCAAAATTTAATACCAGAGATAAAGCTTAACCACAAACTTGAGCAAGCCCGAACATTTATTTCTTTCCAAAATAGAAGCAACAAAATCACTTGTCTCTGACTAGAAACCAAAAAATTACCATTTACCTACTCGTTCACTGTAAAAACAAATAGCTCACATCTCACACCATAAATAAAAATTAAAGAATGTATCAGTCAAAGAGGAACAATGTGTCTCCAAAGACAAGTGAAAACCATGCATTCATTTCTCCATTGATATAGGTAAACAATCTACTTCAAAGCCTTCAGAATCTGAATGTAAACAAAAGAGACAATAAATCTCCTCGTGTGTAAACAACAGTCAAGCACTCAAACATAAAAGCACATGCCACATTGAGTCGCAACATCAAAAGACCAAAACCTTCCAGTCACTCAGTGCTGATCTTAACAAAAACAATGAGCATATGTGAATCAACACTATTAGTGAGTTAAATCTAATCCAAGCAAAACCTTTTCACAAAATTGATTTAAACTTCAGTATTTCGGCCGTAAAATGCATACATACATCTAATCCCCAAACATATACAAGAAACGAGGTTTCTTAAGCTCTCAGGACATATACCACTGCAGAAAAGCTAGTTATGGGTTGTGGAAACTAAAAACCTACAACTTTTCTGATCAAGTCAAAGATTACAAATTAATTCATACATTTATTCTATACACATGACAATCAGAACATCCATTTGTTCAATCCATGGCAGTACACCAAGACTGCTTATTGTCCGCAAACTTACAAATCATAGTAAAACCATCCAGTTACTGGCTCCATGACCCTACCCCACTGAATCTGTCTTCTTCCTGACTATATAAATTATGTTCAAGCCATTTGTGACATCCTTCTCTAACCATAAAATAATAAATTTCCAGAACACATAAGCCTGAGTCAAAACTTCTACTAATTCTATGACAGTACACCCAAAAACCTAGAACTTCTATTAACTCCTGATTCAGAGTCATCTATTTATACTACATTCAAAATGTTTATTGATGTCAATAAATGCGCACACATCTAATAACACATTCTACAACTACAAACCAAATTAACCCAAAGCATTGATTCATCCATGCTGTAACCATGACCCTACAACATTGAAGTTAAAAACATGCTTTACATCCATCCCTCAACTGTAAAGCCATTAATTTACAATATCTAAATAAAAGGAAAACTACGCATTCAATAATTACATAACCAGTTACTCGGATCCTAAACTTGAATCAAGCCAAATCATTCATTCATCCATGCTAGAACCATATACTCACAATCCAACTTATACAAATAATAGCCAAAATAATATGTTCACTCACTCAGCTTCATTCATTCTAAAACCATAAACTTGGAACCCAGGTTACCCAAATCATAACATGCATTGCACATCCAACTCTAAGACAATGCCTTTCATACTACAACCAGAAACCCATAAGCCACATTTGCTAAAATCACAATTAAGGCTATTCGGTTATATTGCACAGAAACCATACTCTGAAACTCTTTAACTGGAATCAAAGATGAAGTAGGTAGAAGACTAACATTTATTATATATGAAGCAAGCTTTTTTGTTGGGTATTTCTCTAGCCGGGGAAGATGCAGACAGATAGGTGAACCTGCAAACCAACAAACACAATTGTTAGCTAACCCCATACCCACGGTTGTGGCCTCTTCTCCTGCCATGGCCAAAGATCTTCTTAAAACCCACGATTTGATCTTCGCCAACAGGCCAGCTATGTCGGTGGGCAAGTACATAGCTTACGAGTGCAAAAACGTGGGAGCAGCCCCCTACGGAGAGTACTGACGGCCAACAGAACGGAGTCATTCAGATGGGTGAGGTGTCCTTCACACTCAACATTGTGGGTAGAATGTTTGCAGGCAGACGTTACTCCGACTATGAACTGAGCCGAGGGCAGGGGTTTCACAGATGGTGGGTAAGATTATGCATCTCATTCCCTCTCTTGCTGAGATATAAGTCTCTCGATCTACAGCAACTTCGGCTGTTCTTAAATATCATCCACTTCAACAGTCAAAAGTTAATTTTGACCAATAAAAATAGGACAAATATTTACCACTTTTTGTGTTGAATAAGGTGTAAAATTGCTATTGAATGTTTGACCATTGAAGTAGATGATATTTAAGTAGAGTGCAGCAACTTCTGCAGGGTCAATCCAACGCAATTTGCAATAGCAGACTTGCACACCAAGGTAATTGTTCACTGATTTGACATGAACGGTAGAGATCAATTCGATGGTCGTCCATGTTGTTGATTAAACAGAAGCAGAACAATGAAAGAAAAACAGAAATAACAGAATGAGAAACTAAAGAGATTTCACAGACAAGATAACACAGGTTTTTATAATGGTTCATCCAAAAAAGGCTACGTCCACATTCACAGGTATAGTCACAGACAAGATAACACAGGTTTTTATAATGGTTCATCCAAAAAAGGCTACGTCCACATTCACAGGGATAATCTCTTTAGTTTCTCATTCTGTTATTTCTGTTTTTCTTTCATTGTTCTGCTTCTGTTTAATCAACAATTGGTACCCGTGCTAGCCCACAGACCATTGATGATGAGGCTGTTCTTAAATATCATCCACTTCAACAGTCAAAGGTGAATTTTGGTCAATAAAAATAGGACAAATATTTAACACTTTTTATTGTGAATGAGGTGTAAAATTGCTATTGATTGTTTGACCATTGAAGTGGATGATATTTAAGTAGAGTGGTTGATGATACCCTGCAACTGCACGGAGCTCAACTCGCTTCGCAAGTAAACGCCTATCGATCATAAAGGTAATAACGAAATTGTTGAAACTTGTAATATTAGGTCATATAGGTAATTCCCATCGTAAATAACTGTAAATGACCTATTTTTACATTCATCCCTCAACTGTAAATTCCATATTGGTTTGCCAATAACTGTTATATTTCGTTTTGGAAAAATCTTGTTATCGTTCCATAATAACAGAAGCTTTCAGCATTTTCCTCAACATCAACTTAAAACTTTCGGCTGCTTTCAGAGAAAAATTCATTTTAACTGCATTTTTTCCAATTCCACAGGACTGCCTATAAAAAAAAAGAGCCCAAATCTCTTCCACGAGGAGGCTGAAAAGGCTAAAGAAGCTGAAATAAAGAGCACTGATTTCAGGATAAAGGCAAAAGAGAAAGAAAGTAAAGAAAGAAATGGCATACCTAGAATGAGCAAGGCGTGGGGAAAAGCTCCAAGAATAGGCAAAAGCAGGCCTCCGACAATAGTTCGCTTCCATCGGTCATAAATTTGGCCGCCAAATACATGAGATAACCATACACCAGCAGCAGAAACAAAATTCCCAAAAGCAGTCGTGCACATGAAACCATAACCTGAGCTAAAAACTTGCTACACAAGCAACATCCTTATCATTATTGCGATTTGATGTTAACACTGTTCCTGCTATTGACATGTGCGGCTAAGATCCCTCTGATGGTCGTCCTGTACCCATGCTTACAAGGAGACCGTCGATCCCACTTACAACGTTGTACTGAGCTCGACTCCTTTCGGAGTTAATCATGACCTCGTCATAAACTTTGGCCCTAAAATCTTTGGACTCTACTTATACCATCTCCATCACCTTTTACAATAGAATTTGCCAAAGACAAGACGATTTTTTTTTTTAAATTGAGAAACACACATATTATTATGCACAAACAATCTATTGAAAAATGAGAAGGGCCAAACGGTGTGCATTTCTTTGTTACTTAAGAGTAAATGCTGAAATATATGTAATTTCAGGTATAACAAACTTAATTTTGTCACATGTCATGTTTGAAACACTGACATGGTAAATGACGTATTTAAAAAGGCACGTTCACAGATTTTGCTTTTAGGTTAGAATTTACCAAGGTACAATATTTTGGACAGCAAATTCGCATGTAGAAGATAAAAAGGGGCAACATGCTCGGGATGTTGAGTGTTTAGTACAAGATATTCTTGCATTGGCCATGGCCGTCATGGAGTGGATTGTCATTTTCTGTCAACTGTCACAACACTAGGTAGTATAGATATTTTAAATATGACCAATGAGCGTGTTTGTTGAAGGTTTCATAAATGGGGTAGTAAGTTAAGTGGATTTGATCTTGGGAAAACTCTATGGTTAAGTGTGCTTGAGTGAGAGTGGTCCTCGGATGGTAATGTCCCTGGAAGGTTTGATGCTCCACTCACCTAGATGCAATGAGTGCTAAGTGGACAGTTCACTCTCATGAGAGTTGGGTTCATGTGAACCACTACTTATGAAATATGGGTCAATAAGGTTGACTAAAAAAACTACATAGTTGAATCTTGATATTAATATCATAATGTCAAATATCAATGTAGAGAATTATATGTTTTGTTATATATATATATATATTAAATTTAAATTTTATAATTATTTGCTTTGTAAAATATATATCAACTATATTTAAATGGAAGCACCTTAGGATGAAAAAGGTATCTTGATCGAAGACATTAAAGGTTCCCCCGGAGGGAAACTAGCAGTCGCACAGTTTTTGTGTGCAACGGATTTGCCGATAGGTTATTTGTAGAGGAAGAAATGTTGTGTATGAGGATTATATTTTTATTTATCTTTTATCACCAAAATAGTTTATTATATAAAATATGATTTTTATTTTTTAATAATCAATTTTTTAAAGCTTGCCACCTCAAAAAGAAATTAGGGTTTATAGAATTCTATTTGTTAAATCCACAGATATGACAAAATACATTCCATCAAAAACCGACTAAATTCCTAAATACATGCCAGAGACTAATATTCTGGACCTAATAAACTTCTTAAATGATAGGTCGTGATGATGCAGATAAACTTCTAAAACACAAGTTAACCTATGAAAAAAAATATCATCTTCCAAAGACAATAATCATTATAGATTCCAAGTCCAACTGAATTAAGAGAATTTTCATAACATATAGCTTTAAAATTACCAAAACTTAGTCAAATAGCCATTTCTTCGAATTATCTAAATCTATAGCTAGACTTTATAAAAGCACATTTATCTAACCCCTCTTTTTGCCTGTGAACTTCTAAGGGTTTTGGAAATTGGGGGTTTTTGGTTTATAGAAGTACCCAATGATTTTAGGGGTTTTCTGCTTTTATAGATGGTAAGTAGCGGCCATTGGTTCCTAGTCGTTGTTGCTCTTAAAAATAACATTAAGTAAATCATTAGTGTAAGAAGGCAAAGATGACTGATTATTTCTGTGGCAACAATGAGAGAGAAGCATATTACAGTTATATAGACCATACAAAAATTTTGTTGTCATTTTTTTTCCTATTATTTCTAAAATCTCGGTATATTGGTTCTAATGCTTTGTGGAGATGATTTATCAGGCAAAGAGTCAAAACTGGTCTCAATGGTTGTGAATGTGAATATGGCTATTGTGCGTATGGAAGAATCTAATAGCATTTCATCCCCTTTAATTAAAAATCTAAGAGCACTGCCAACATTTTTAAGGCATGTACATAAGCTACATGTTCTTCTACAAATTTGTACCTGTGTTCTACCACTTGTTTTATAAGCTGCCTCCTCTCCTTGCAACTTAAGATGACATCCTCATTGTCAAGATTGGATGTTTAACAACCCAATAAATGCACGAATCTCAAGCCATTCTCATAAAAATAAAATAAAAAATTTCTCTGGCTAGGAAGAAAGCAAATTTAAAGAACTTTTGCTTGAGGTACAAATAATCAACTATAACTACAAATTTACTCCGTTTAACTATAACTACACCCTTACTCCTTTATAAAATTATGAGTAGTTGTAGAGAAAATTAGAACAAACTCCCCCAAAATGACTTCATTAAACATTCCTATTGATCATATTTGGAAAAATAATGCACAGAAACAAAGCATGCTCATTAGCTCTGTCCTACATTTAGATTTGTTAAGTGATGAGATGAATAAAATTATTTACGATGATTTTACAAGTTCTTCATAGATAATTTTTTCCAGAACTAATTCAAGAAGGTCCCTGTCTATAAGTAATTGTGGAAATTTTAAAATAAATCCAAAAAATCACTTGATACAATGTTTCTGGGGTTCATAATTTGAAAGAGAAGATAAGGAGACAACACATGGAGTTTCATACAATGGAAATCAATTAATGGAATCGAACATAAGGACAAGAGACGCAATGGCAAGAGTTGCAGAGCCACCACCAGTAATAATGGGGTTTCAATTTTTCTGTGCATAATGAAATTGCAACAAACACTGGCTAGGACATTTAAAAGACATGAGACTTTTTCTGACATGATTTTTTTACCAGTGTGAGAACAACTGACAAGTTTAGAAATTTTTCTGGCATGAGATTTTTCATGGCAAAAAAAATCAAAACAACCGAATGGAGACACCTGGTGATTGAAAAATAAAAATAGCGTGAGACAAATTTCAATGGTTTCCAACCATACTAAATTGGTTGCGGGAACAATTCAGTAGTATCAACAAATAAATGGAGCAAAATCTCCCATAGTAAAGCCTATCGGCTAATAAAACATAGAAAATATATTTTCTAGGGAAAACATTTTCCAAGGTAAGGTCAATCTCATATCACTTAAAAATGAATACCTTTATAGAATTGGCTTTTTGTTTAGTGAAATAGTCTCACAAGTCCTCCTTATTTTAAAGAAGTATTATAAATAATTACTATTTTGTTTTTGATATAGATAAGCTGCTAGCACGGGAGCAGAACCGGACAACAAAGCCAAACGACATCAGAACAGGCCCAAGGCCACCAACAGCTGACTAACAACCGATTAACAGTTCATACAAAAACATAAACAAAATATTAAACGAGTCTATAAACAAGTCTTTTAAAACATAAAGCAAGGACCACCTAGCTAAGAAGAGATTTCCTGTCATTAGATATCATATTGATTAAATTTTCCTGAACCTCCAGCAGAGAATCCATGGTCTTCTTTTGGTTCACCTACAGAATAGAAAAGGCTTCAACAGCCTTGTGGGATGACCTCAGAACTAGCTTAACTAGCTTCTTGACTTTGTTCTCCATCACAGAAGGTGAGATTTAATTTCAGCAAGCTCGACTTACAACTTCTTGTTATCAACATCCCTTCTTGCACTCATAACTTTCTTGTCAGGGGTTTCCTGCACCTCCATTTCTTCCTCATTAGTATCATAGAAAGAGTTATTCATATAAGCAAAGTGGCTCGCGTCCTCTTATTCCTACATAGGGGTGGTTTTGGTTCCCTTCAAATCAACATCTTGCACAGTGTCTTCTCTATCAGAAGCAGTGGAATAATCCACAATCTTAATTCCTCAGGGCGTACCTCCCACCAATCTAGAAGATCTCTTCAAACTCGATCTTTTGGCAGAGCCTTCCTTACCCAAAGCAATTTCTTTAACAATCATAACCTCCTCCTTCCCTAGAATCCCCTTCTTTTTACTAGATTCTTCAACTCCTTTCCTCTCACCTCCCTCACTACATCTCTTCTTTACAGTTTTGTTCTATGTAGGACTCCCTCCCTTACGTTTTTTGTTATCCTGCATAGGGTTTTTGCTTTTCAGATTACACAAGCCCTCAACAGCAACATCATGAGATTTGTTCTAAGAGGTCTCAAGGGTTTGACTTGGGAATCAGCTACCAGAGAAAGCTTTCGAAAAGGAGGTGGTCTTTGACACAGGCAGGCTAAACAAGGGACTCTAAGGACCACTCATAGGATGGTTAGAAGGGGAGGCAGGTTGAGAGGCCTTCGGAGTGTTTGGCTTCGCAAGTCTCACACTTAGGGGAATTTTATCTTTGGATTCTTCATTGGAGCTATCCTCAACAAGATGAGTAGCAAGAGGTTTAGTTAGACTCAAAGCCAAATGGTAATGATACAACTGAAAAATTAGGCCTTGGTGTAAGGGCACAAAAATCACCTCAGGGTCCTCTTCGTGGGCTTTTTTGGAATGCATAACAGAGGCTTCAAGGCTAGATAGTAGGAAGGAGGGGAAATTCACCAGAGCCTTATGACGAAAATGATTCAAAAAGGCAAAATGATAGTGATAAAACACACTGTATCTACTCTCAAGAATAAAATATATCATTATCAGAAAGCATACCCAGTTCCACGGCGCGACCTGACTCTCACGTTCAAAGCCACCTTATAGCCAAATTTGTTTCTCCCCTTCTTTATAAAATAGTTTCATACCCTCCAAATTTGGGACACGAGTTTGCTTCTTGAGTCTATTTCCTGAACACGGTAAACCAGTCGCAGCAGTAATGGAGTCCTCCAAAACAATGAATTGGACCCCTCCAACTTTCACCATTCGCCTCCCATCCCATGATTCAGCAAATACTATTATATTATAAATATTTATAAATTAGAATTTTTGGTAAATTATTTAAGATGATTTTGTAATGATGAAATTTATACATTTATGTTAGTTTTTATTTAGTTTTATGTTTATTTTGAGAGATTGACTTAATGTAATTATATGTTGACAAATCGTATAATCTTGTGTAGAGTTGAATTCATCTTCCTATTGTAGCATCGTAAATTGTGCTCACTCACAATTTCATGCTCTATTTGCTACTCACTCTAGTGCTCACTCCCTTTGTGTGGTTTCCAAATGCTTCTTTGACCCTTTCTACTTATCCTACCTAGAAACAGTAAAAAGTGCCTTAACCTCGGCAGTGTCCTGAGTAATCTAGACATTTTTAAAATTGAAGTTGCATGGACCAAAGTGCTAAACACAAATGTCTGTGCCATGCGTTGGTGTCCCAGTAGTGTTTTCTAGTTTGTCAACAATTTTTAGCAGGTGTGTTTTTTCTTGTGTGGCAATATGAGATTTTCCTAATGCCTATACGTGCCCAAATGACTCATTTCCCAACTTTTTTGATATCTCGCCTCTTTTCTAAAACCTTTTAGCTCAACCATTCAAGGGATCAAAAAATCTTTCTATAGCAAAGCTCTGCTAAAATCATTACTAAACTATCATCTTGCTTGTATTTTTGTTATTACATCCTCCTTTTTCATTGTAGGTCATTGACAACAGTTTATTGATGTGATTTAGTTGTACACTTTGTGCCATTCAAGAAATCCTCATCTAAGATTACTATCCTCTAGAACAAAAGCTTATCTTGTTCCCTTATGCAATAGTCTTCCAGCGAGACTCTTGTAATCTCTTTCCAAACTCTTTATCTATCTTATTTAGATTAATATTCATATTATTATTGAAAATTGTTTCTTTATTACAATATCATTTTCCACTACTCACCATAATTCTAGACACACATAGAATTCAAAGCACACACATTCTTTTATCAACATTTCAACATCTAGTTGTCGTTGAGGTGGAAACACCAAAAATGGGGTTTGGCTGAGGCAAACCTCTATACAGCCCAACCATTTCTTTCTATTTATGATTGCAAGTTGTGTTAGAAAAGGACTTCAAATGCATGAGTGTTTTCTTCATCTTTTCCTTTCTTTGTCAATCTTGTCATTTCATTAGTCTCATATCATTCTTATATATTTCCTTCATCTATCAATTTCTGTGCACTAATATTCATATTTTTTATCAACAGGATTCATCAAAATCTGTACAGTACCATATGTATATGAGTTTTTTCGAGTTATGATGTTGTATAGACTACAGTGCCTAGCGGAGATGTTTACATTGTGCGTTGTTGTCCTAGACAGTGAGGCTACCCACCTGGTCCCAAGTTCCTCAAAATCTGTTATTTTTGTTTCTATATTTATTTCTGTGAATTACTATCTTTATCTCTGTATTTCCTCTATTTTCTATAGTTTTAGTTAGTTTTAGTCAATAACATTTAATCATTCAATTTCAATTGCAACAAAAGGACATAGCTCGAGTAGTCTTATTCTTTCTGATTGGATAGTAGTAAGACAAAACACCTTCGGTGGTTAGTGTCCTAATGTTCAATAGGAAGTTGTTCTGATTAAGGGATAATTTAGTTAGAACCTATTTAAATCTATTAAACATTTTGGTGAACCTAATGTTGAAACACTTAAAACATCAAACAAAACCTTCTCTCTTTTCTTCTAAAACCAAAATCTTCCTCTCTAAAAACATTTTTTTCTTCTAAATCTTTAAAATTTTAGAGTACTTGTGTGTTACGGAGCTCTTAATAGTTTATAAGCTTTATGACCTAGTGCTTTGACTCAGAGTTCACCATTTGCAGAAGCATAAGATTGTTCATGGCTTCTCGTGCTCCTGGTAGGTCTAGCTCCACGCAACTAGAAACAAACATATTCAACTTCTCAATGGGAAAATCTTGAGTTCAATCACCTCTCTTTTCTCTCTCTAGCACCCTTGTAATCCCTGGACAACTATCTTTTAGAGAGACTCCTAATGCAGACATGCCTATAGCTAGGGTACCCCAGACTCAAATCCAAACATTGGACAGTCATCTGGCCAACTTTTAGGAATTTTTTAGTACGGAACACCAAGCTGCCAAGACTATCCCACTCGTGGAGAACCTTCAAGGGTTGCTAACCAGTGATCCGTATGGTGTGGATCTTCTCTGTAGCATAGCTCACATTGTGCATAACAATGTTCCTTCATTAGCTAGCTACACAAAAACTATTAATGAATCACATTCAAACATAGTGCAAGCTCAATTATCAGTGTCAATGCCGACTTCTTCTATCTCAACATTCACTTCTTCTCATCTATCTACAAATGTTGCTTAATCGGTCAATGGTAACACTAGTTCTATTGGAATAGGTTGGAATCCTATTAATCAATATGGGTTTATTCCCCTGAACTCCTCGTCATCGTTTACTTTTCCTAGAGCTAACCTAGGAGCTTCCCAACCACCAAATGACAACACCAACCCACTTTTTACCCAAACCCAATCCACACATACCACAAATCTTGTTATCACCCAACTCCTCCAGATTGTGAACTCCATACAACAGTAGATAGCTACCATGTCAACAAGTTCATCTCAACCTACCATTCCATCATATTATACAAGGAGTCAACTATCTTTAGCTATTCTTGCCTCTCCCCTTCAACAAAAGTTTGAAGCTCCTCGTTTTGAAAAGTAAAATGATAAACCAGATTCACAAAACAACATGTCAGTATTTATAGCATTGTGTAGCGACTTCATATTTTAGGACTCTTTGCTCGCAAAACTCTTCCCGTGGTCTCTATAAGATATTGCGTTGGACTAATTCTGCTCGCTTCCTAATCACTCAATTACTTCTTTTCAACAACTTGTCGACCAATTTCTCCAAAACTTCCAAGCGAATATTGGACCGCAAGTCACATTGACTGATCTCATCCATTATCACCAGGGAGCACAATAGAAAGTGACTGACTTTATTGGCTACTATGAGGTCCTTTTCTCATAAATACCTTATTCTCTCCTAGATTCTGATGTGCAACAGGTTTTCATAGGAAACCTGCAACAACAAATAAGAGATAAGATTATGTTGATGCATTATTCCTCATTCACACATCTTTGCATAGCACTTTGTGACTACAAACAGTTGGTCAGTCAGTATGAGGGCTCCTCATCACAGACTATCACTAGGAAGTCTGATGCCCCTTCTTCATTTCAAAACTACATGAAAAATAAAAACTTCATCAAAATAAATTCTTCCAACAATGTTCAACAAGTAGCAGCCATAGTACCAACCCAAAGTGCTATGACCCCCTCATCACAAAGTAAGCAAAGGACTCAATAGTTTACCCCAATCTCAGAATCTCTTTATGCCATCATGTAGTAGTTACTAAAAACCAACCTAATCTAGCTTCCACCTATTCACCTCGTTGACACAACTAAACCTTTGGCACCTTCTTTTGACCAAAAGGCCTTTTGTCAATTCCATAGAATACCAGGACATGACACTAAAAGATGTATGCATCTCAAGCACCAAGTGCAAGACCTCATCAATCAAAACATCATCCAGGTCTTTGGCATGAATGACAAATGGAATCAATCTGTCACTCCACCCAATCAAAACCTCCAAATCTATACAAACACATTACTTCACCATTTCAAAAACCTAATTGAGCTTCCCTTTGATCCTATGGCTACTATCATGCTTGCTAACGACCCTACCACCTCTCTAGCCAAGATGATTAACATGGTGGACCATCACTCTCACCCTAATCGAGCGCGATCCACTCCAAAACTGATCATCTCCTTCACTCCCATCAATGTACCCATGCACTTATACTCTAGACATCTATACATTTCTACACTTGTCAATGAAAATCATGTCAAGGGTGTACTAATTGACCCTATGTGTATGGTAGATGTAGTCGAAGAGGAATTTCTGTATGTACATGAACTGTATCAAGAGAAGTACAAGCAATAGGAAGTCTCAACATGGGTTCATGATGGATCTTCTTGTTGTACCCTAGGTTTGATCACCCTTCCTATCTGGGTAGGACCAAAACTCCTAGACTTCCCTTTCTCCATCATCCCCACTTCTGACCAATTTTGTGTGAAGGGCTTGTTGAAATGAACTAGACAATTGAGAGGGGGGTGAATCAGTTGTCTTAAATCTTTAACTAATTCTACACCTTAAAACATTAAACACTTGTCCACTGTTTGTTATGATTAAATCACGAAAGCATAAACTCAGAAACATAAACACAATTGCAAGATCATACACAAGTGACACCAAATTTTTACGTGGAAAACCCTGTTAAGGGAAAAACGACAGTGGATGTTAGTTCACAATATATATAAGTTATAACAATACCAAAAATTAGAGGCTCACTGCCCAGAAAAAGGCTCACTGCTAAGGGGTGGCTCATTGTCAAGGGTTTTGAATTGATATGTTAGCATCTACTCCATGCCTGAATTTAGTTCCATTGAAGCGCAATACTCTTCCTCTACTCTACTATGTCTTCTACACTTCTTCACTTAACTTTGCATTTTCACAAAAAGGATGCCTTTTCCATGACCAAATTACAAGTATATATATCATTCATCAACCTTGGAATGTACATCAAGGTTGGCATTACATTCATCAACCATTGGAACAATCTCCAAGGTCGGCATTACAAATATTTACAAAATAGGTCTTGACCTAATACAAAATTATAGTAAGGAAATGTAGTAAAGATGTATGCAGATCACTCTGTTCCTTAGCTAGGACTCAAACATGATCTTCCACATGACAAAATGCTTCTACAATCTTCAATATATCTCCGCAATCACTGGAATTAACCAAGTTGGCTAAGACCGGTTACACGCTACATTATCTGGGAATAAACTTCAAACATGATCACAATTCCTTAATGCGGACCAATGTAAATACAAGAACATGATTAGGAGGCATCCACAAGCATGGTGTAATCACCAGGAGCAACCGCACAAACTGTAACTACTTTATCCATGAGATTATTCACACCAGAGCACATGAGCTTCACTGTCTTCAACTATCATAAAATAAAGATAGCTTGTGGACCACCAAATCATGAACCATTGTAGTTGTAGGCACTTATCATCATCCCAGACTTCCCTCTAGAACCGTAGAGCAAAATACTTCAATGTGGAGGAATCTGAAGCAAAATACTTTCTCCCTATCACCAATGAATAATCAGAAAAAGTAGGTTTTACTTTGGTGAATGTAACTCACTCAACTCTTCATATCGGAGGCTCAAACTCAAGATTTAGCATATTCAGACATGCCTCTAAATAACTTTCAATCTGCAAACCAAGATCTTCAATCTAAAAGAAATGTGGAGCAATCTTCTAGACTGTTCTTCAGTATGCAACTCACTGTCTTCACTGTGATTCATTGTTTCCTTTCTAATTCTTCCGGAGGGGCTAATTTTCTCAATGTCCTCAACATATAAAGCTTCTAATCAATCAAAATATAGGGATATAGTTAACACCAATGACAACACAGATATGTTGACATCAATGACAACACCAATTAGGCACATACTTGCAACAATCTCCCCCTTTGTCATTGATGGCAACATATGATGTGAAAAACAACAACCATCATGACAAGATTCTCCCCCTTTCTCTTTACACATCTGCACTCTTTCTCTCTGAGTTTTTCACATGATTTCTCTCCCCCTTTGACATCAATGGCAAAGGGCACATACTTGCACTCTGTTGTTCTGATCCAACTTTCCTCTGAACTCTCTGACTACTCCCCCTAAGAAGTAACCCTCAAAGCATCAATCCAGATTTGGAGGTGGGACTCTAAGCACCACCAAAATGATGCACTCTTGTGCATCTTAGTTTAGAGCAGGAGGGGTGATAACCCCTAATGTTTCTCTGAGATACTCAAAAGTATCCTTAGGCAGAGGCTTGGTGAAAATGTTTGCAATCTGTTCTTTTGTAGATAGATATTCCAACTTGACTTCATTCACTGTCACCTTTTCTCTTAGAAAGTGATATATTATGGATATATGCTTTGTCCTTGAATGCATTACAGGATTCTTTGATATGTTTATGGCACTTGTATTGTCAGAAAAGATTGTAATTAGATCTTCATACACAACTCTAATGTCCTTCAATGTCTACTTCATCCATAACACTTGAGTGCAACTACATGCTACTGCAATGTATTTTGCTTCTACAGTAGACAGAGATATTGAGTCTTATTTCTTTCTTAACTAGGATACTAGCCTTTTTCCCAAGAAGAATGCACCTCCACTTGTACTTTTCCTGTCATCCACATCTCTGGCCCAATCTGCATCAGTGTATGCACTGAGAGTGAAATCATTGTCTTTTGGATACCACAAACCATAATCCATTGTGCCTTTCAAGTATCTCAGTATTCTCTTGAATGCCATCACATGTGACTCTTTAGCTTCTTCTTGAAATCTTGCCACAAGACAAATTGCATGCATTATGTCCAGTCTGGTTTGGGTCAGATAAAGTAATCCTTCAATCATAGATCTATACCTTTTCTGATCTTCCATTGGTGAGTCATTTTTTTTTGGTCAACTTACAACTAGTTACCATGGGAGTGCTTACCGGTTTAGAATCCTCCATCCCAAACTTCTTGAACAACTCTTTCACATACTTAGACTGAGAAATGAAGATACCTTTATCTAATTGATTAATTTGCAGACCTAAAAAGAAATTCATCTCACCAAACATGGACATTTTAAATTCATTTTACATTTCCCCAACAAAAACCATGCACATACCTTCATTGCCTCTAAAGATAATGTCATCAACAAAGATTGCAACAATTAGGATGTGTTCATAATTGATCTTGAAGTAGAGATTCCTGTCGGTAGTACCCTTATTGAACCCTAACTGTATCAGATATTTATCCAATCTTGCATACCAGGCCCTGGGGCTTGTTTTAGTCCATACAATGCTTTCTTCAATCTGCACACCATGTTACCCTGATCTGATGATAGGAATCCTTCCGGTTGTTCAATATAGACTTCTTCTTCCAATTCTCCATTCAAGAAAGTAGACTTTACATCCATTTGATATACCTTGAAATCTTTGTAGGCTGCAAATGCTAAAAACATTCTTATTGCTTCAATCCTTGCCACTGGTGCAAATGTTTCCTTAAAATCTATTCCTTCAACTTGAGAGTATCCTTTGCATACCAACCTTGCTTTGTTTCTTACCACTTCACCATTCTCATTCATCTTGTTCCTAAAGACCCATTTGGTGCCAATTACATTTGTATCCACTGGTCTGGGAACAAGATCCCAAGTCTGATTCTTCTCTATATGCATCAGTTCTTCTTCCATAGCCTTTACCCAATTTTCATCATTGCAAGCTTCATTTCCATTTTTAGGTTCCACTTGAGAAATCAAACAATAATTAACCTGTTCATCAATGGCTCTTCTTCTGGTCTGAACTCCTTTACTCTTATCTCCTATGATTTGATCTTTAGAGTGATTTAACTTCACATACCTGGGTGTCTTAGTAATGATTTCTGGAGCTTCTTCTTCTTCTTCTTCTTCCTCTGAGTTTTCTTCTTGCTGCACTATTACTTTGTTTGTAGGTACATCTAGTTCATCAGATTCATATCCACTTGATTCCTTTTCCTTGCTTTCATCCAATTTGACAATTGCACTCTCAATGATCTTCAACCTGTTATTGTAGCACTAGTAGGCCTTTCTCTTGGTAGAGTATCTAAGGAAGATACCTTCATCACATCTTTCATCAAACTTACCTAGATCTTCATCTCTTCTGATATAACACTTACTACCAAAAACTTTGAAATATTTCACAGTAGGAACTTTACCATGCCACAATTCATAAGGAGTCTTAGAATTGTTACCTTTGACTTGGACTCTCTTTAGGATGTATACAACAGTGTGAATTGCCTCTCTCCAATATACTTTTGGAAGGTCAGGCTCCTTCATCATTGTTCTAGCAGCCTCTTGAACTATCTTGTTTTTCCTTTCAACTACTCCATTTTGTTGTGGACTCCTAGGTGCAGATAATTATCTCTTTATCCCTTGCTCCTCACAGAAGAGTTAAACTCATTCGATATAAACTCTCCACCTCAAGCACTTTATCTTCAAATCTAGCTCATTCTCAACCATTGCCTTGAATGCTTTGAACTTTTCTAGGGCTTCTACTTTTTCTTTTAAGAAGGTAGCCCAAGTCATTCTAGAATAATCATCAATCAACAACATGAAATACCTGTCTCCTTATAGACTTCTTACTCTGGTAGGTCCACATAGATCTGTATGCACTAATTTCAGTAGTCCATCAATAGATTGGTCCTTGCTCTTGAAACTTATTCTTGTATGTTTTCCAAATTGGCACTCCTTGTACAAAGTATTAGCAAGCTTCACAAGCTTAGGTAAATCTCTTATAGCCTGAGTGGAACTTATCTTCACAATGTTGTCAAAATTGATACGACACAACCTTCTATGCCACAACCAACTTTCATCATTCTGAGCCAACAAACAATATTCATTAGTCCCTTTCAAAGGATAAATGTTACCTCTTGTCTTCTTACCAGTTGCAATCATTGTTCTGGAGCTTTCTAAGATCTTGCATCCATTGTCCTTGAATCTGAGATCATAACTTTTGCCACACATCTAACCAACACTCAAGAGATTATGCTTTAATCCCTTCACATATAAGACATCATCAGTGTTATGCTTGCCATCAAAAGAAATGGATCCTTTTCCACAAATCTTACCAGCTGTATCATCACCAAACCTAACCAGTCCTCCATCATATTTTTCCAAATTTATGAAATTACTTTTGTCACCAGTCATGTGATGAGAGAATCCACTATCAATAACCCATTCATGTTTGTCTTCAACAACCTAAGCAGCCAAGGCACTTTCTACTGATTTTTCTTCCCTCACACAGCTAGCAGGATTAGTAGTCACGGGTTCTTCTTTAATGGTAATAAACAAGCATTCATTACCAGAAGTACTAGCATTATCTGGTTCACCATCTGATACTCCTTCATCATCATCAAGATCTTCAACATAATAACATTTCTTTGGAATCCTAGATCTATCAGGTCTTGGCTTAGGAACTCTTGTGGGGCACCTAGAACCATAATGACCAACTTTACCACAGCTAAAACATTTGAAAGGTAATTTGCCTTTGAACTTACCAGTACCTCTGGGCAGATTGTTAAAAAAGTTGGCTTCAAGTTCTTCAAGCTCATAATCTGGTTCCACCTTGTACTTGTTAGATTTGGGGGTTCTTTCTGAAGTTCTGGCCTTGAAAGCAGTCTCCGTCTTTGGAAGTGAATCACCAAGTTCTCTCATTTCAAAGGCTGACAGCTTCCTGAGCAACTGATCTTTTGTAATCTTTGTCACTGTCATTACTTCTTCAATTGCGGCCACCTTATGACTATATGATTTAGGCAGTGATCTAAGAATTTTGCTCACAACTTCAATATCCTCAATCTTTCCTCCCACACTTCTAATGCTACTCACAAGTTCGTCAACCTTCTGCATGAAGGATGTTATGTTGTCATCTTCGCTCATCTTCAAACATTCATATTTTGCCTTCAAACTCTGCAACTTGGCACTCTTCACAGATTCATCTCCTTCATACAAATTCTTTAGCTTTTCCCAAATTTCATAAGCAATTTCTAACTCCATGATCTTAGTTACTTCAATGTCGGATAAGGTGCTTAACAAGGCATCTTTGGCTTGTATGTTCAACTCAAATTGCTTGATCTCATCTTCAGTTTGTAGAGCATTCTTCGGTATTTCATACTTATTTTCGGTTATCTTCCAAACACTATAACCCAAGCATAGGAGATGGTTTTCAATGCCGATCTTCTAGACGGAGTAGTTCGTTACATTGAACCGTGGACTTTCCTTCTTATACGACATCCTGGATCAGCCTCAAGCAGTCAAGCTTTCTTCTAAGGAACTTGGCTCTGATACCAATTGTTGAAATGAACCAGACAAATGAGAGGGGGGTGAATTAGTTGTCTCAAATCTTTAACTAATTCTACACCTTAAAACATTAAATACTTGTCCACTCTTTGTTATGATTAAATCATGAAAGCATAAACTCAGAAACATAAACACAATTGCAAGATCATACACAAGTGACACTAGATTTTTACGTGGAAAACCCTGTTAAGGGAAAAACCATGGTGAATGTTAGTCCACAAGATATATAAGTTATAACAATACCAAAAATCAGAGGCTCACTACCTAGAAAATGGCTCACTGCTAAGGGTTTTGAACTAAGATGTTAACATCTACTCCATGCCTAAATTCAATTCCATTGAAGTGCAATACTCTTCCTCTGCTCTGCTTTGTCTTCTACACTTCTTCACTTAACTTCACATTTTCACATAAGGATGTCTTTTCCACAACCAAATTACAAGTATATATATCATTCATCAACCATTGGAACAATCTCCAAGGTCAGCATTACAAACATTTACAAAATAGGTCTTGACCTAATACAAAATTATGCTAAGGAAATGTAGTAAATATGTATGCGGATCACTCCATGCCTTAGCTAAAACTCAAACATGGTCTTCCACACCACAACATGCTTCTACAATCTTCAATGTATCTCTGCAATCACTGGAATTAACCAAGTCGGCTAAGATTGGTTACACGCTACATTATCTGGGAATAAACTTCAAACACAATCTCAATTCCTTAATGCGGACCAATGTAAATGTAGGAACATGACCAAGAGGCATCCACAAGCATGTTGTAATCACTAGGAGCAACCGCACAAACTCTAACCACTTTATCCATGAGATTCTTCACACTGGAGCACATGAACTTCACTGTCTTCAACTGTCATAAAATAAAGATAGCTTGTGGACCACAAAATCATGAACCATTGTAGTTGTAGGCACTTATCATCATCCTAGACTTCCCTCTAGAACCATAGAGAAAAATACTTCAATGCGGAGGAATGCGGAGCAAAATACTTTCTCCCTGTCACCAGTGAATAATCAGAAAAAGTAGGTTTTACTCTGGTGAATGTAACTCAACTCTTCATATTGGAGGCTCAAACTTAAGATTTAGAATCTTCAGACATGCCTCTAAATAAATTCTAATCCACAGACCAAGATCTTCAATCTACAAGAAATGTGGAGCAATCTACTAGACTGTTCTTTAGTATGCAACTCACTGTCTTCACTATGATTCACTATTTCCTTTCTGATTCTTCCGGAGGGGCTAATTTTCTCAATGTCCTCAACATATAAGGCTTCTAATCAATCAAAAGATAGGGATAGAGTTGACACCAATGACAACAAAGATATGTTGACATCAATGACAACACCGATTAGGTACATACTTGCAATAGGGCCATCCATAGATTTCTTCCATGAGAGTGGTCCCCTCTGTAATCTACAACTGTCTAAAGTTTTCTCATGATGAACAAGTGCACACTATTTACCATAGTGGGTTCAAGCATCTTGCATTTAGAGGAAACTTCTCCCTAGATTAATTTTGGTCGACCCCAACTAATCCATTGCAACCTCGTAATGATTTCTTTTTTTATCGTACCAGAAATTCAAAGCTAATCGCATTGCTCAGTTGTCTGTTGGTGCCCCCTCATCAATCTAATTGACTGTTATCCCTGAGGTCCCTCGATCTCTATCAATTACTTTTATCCCTTCTCCTACCCCACAAGCAGAGAAGGGAAAGCAACCTGAATCGATCAAACTCCCCCGACCCTGAGCACCTAGCATTTATGAAGAGGTCCCAAGTCTAGTGTCTTACACAAGACCTAGAGGCACATGACCCATGCAACCTAGGCCTCCCAACCTTCAATGATTGCTCATGTTCCTCTACCTCTTCAGTGACTAGAGGAAAGTGACCCATGGTGCATGACACTTCCCCTTCGATCCCTCAAATATCAGTGGTGGCCCTTATTCCTCCAGCCCCTTTAGTGGCCAAAGGAAGGCATCCCATATTGAGAGACCCTCCTTCAGTAGTACCCCAACCTTTGGTGGCTCCTTCTATTCCTCTGCATGTTCCCACAATGGAAGAAAAGGAGCCCATGTTGGGAGACTCCCCAGTTCCTCCTTTGGATGCTCTGAGCCACTCTAGGTGTAACCAACTTGTGAGAGATCGCAAGCATCTCCATCATACTACAGCTCATGAGCATGCCACCAGGGTGGAACCCCTTCCCTCTCCTGTGCAACTAGTCCTAGACTTGGCCCCACCTCCTCAACTTTCTACACCCTCTCCGCAGTGTGATTCTCTCCCATCACCCACTCTTGCCTCTTCGTCAATTTAGCCAAACATCAGCATTGCACCTAGTACCACTGTCTCATAGCCTTTCCCACTATAGTGTACCTAACACTAGGTACTCCTTGATGTCCTGCATCCTGCAAGCATAAACATTAAAATTCCACCACTACTGCCTAAATGCGAGTGTGAGCATTATCCCACCCCACCATTTTGTAAACCCAAGCGCATGCCACCCTCGCCACCCTCGAGTTCTTTCGCTTCATCTATTTCAGTTGTGGAGACCTCTATTCCACCAGTGGCCACCAATGCTCACAATCCTACTATCAGCATTGGGAAACCACTAATTGTCATCTATTCTAAAAGTGACCCAGATCAACCTTCCCACAAGGAATATGTATTTGAGTCATTGGAAGAGATACAATCTTTGTCCTCGATCTTCATAGATTGATGGGCCTCGTCTTCGGTAAATTGCACTAGGATCCTCCACATGATGAGCTATGAGAAGTGCCCAATACTAACCTTAATGTAGTCCCTCTAGCGACCTATCCACCATCCCTATATAATGAAAAAGATTGGGAGGCGGATGACCTACTAGAGCCCAATCCTTGAGTGTAGTCTCTTCGCTCATCTATCTTTATTTTTGGTTTTCCTGTGTATTTTGTAATCCATGTATCTCAGTATGGAGTGACTGATTGTTTGTTATGGTTACATCATAAAATGTCCCCCTAGGACTTTTACCTCCTAAGTTTAGCTCCTGGGTCCCTTAGATTTAATCATGCATGTTCATTTTAACTCCTGATGCAAAATCCTCGAAAACCCATGTCAAATGGGGCTGAGGGGACATTATTGTACTTGATTTGGCCTTTAAAATGGGGCCTAGGACTTGGGTGCTTGCACCCTAGTCCTGCCCTATTTGGTTGGGACCCAAAATTTAAATGTCAGTTATGTGACCATTAAAAAGGTTTCCTGGCCGACATCTTAAGTTTGAATTACAAAATTTGTAGCGGGAATGCATATATAAGCATGTTTAGGACTTCATTTGCAAACTAGATGGATAATACAAACTTGTGATCTTATGCTAAGGATATTCAAGGTTTTCATTATGTTGCAGAGAAGAATTATGTTGTTATTGTGTTTGTTTGTTGCAGATTTAGTTTCATCAATCCATTTCCTCATGGCATGAAAGAGCTTCATCCTTCCATGAGGGGTTTACCTTCAAGGTGATAACTATTTGTGCTTTCATCAATCTATTTCATCATTTATTTTGCCTTTGTCCACCAAGGACACGTACTCGCTATCTAACAACAGTGTTGGAAGGATTGAATGCCATTTTGGGGCTTGACTGAGGCAAGCTCCTAAACACCACAACCCCCCAACCCCTCTCTTGTGATTGCAGGTTACAGGTGTTGGATCTTGCAGAGAGGAGTTGTAGGAGGGTAGTACAGAGATTAATGAATCCAGATCTGATGAAAAAGAAGCACTCTAGACTTGGGCACCCTCACCAATGTCCTCTAGTTGGCCTCCCGACAAATAAGGGTTCATAAACATCATCTGGGCACTCCCTGGAGCATTTTCTCAGTTTTGATTGTTGGTAGATTTTTACTCCAATGACAAGGGTGTGAGCACCATTGTCCTTCAACACCTTTGCTCTTGGAATCAGGTTCTCCTTTGTTCATTGATCCTAGTGCTTCTTTCAGTTTGTCCATATCTATCACGGTTTGAAAGTTCTGCCTTGTTTACCATAGAACTAGGGTTTTGCCTATTTATTGATCTAGGGTTTAACAAATAATCAACAAATTTCAAATTTACTTATCATTGGAAGTGATAGATGACCTAAGAGTTGAGTCCTCTTGCTAAAGTTGTGATTCAACTTGGTTTAATGTCCTTGAATGTATGTAGTGAAAGGAGGATTTAACCACACCTTACATTGAATTGAAAATCCCTCTTTTTCTACATTACAATTATCTCTCCCTCGATGACCCTCTTGTAGGCACATGGATATAGGAGGAACACATTTTTTTTTACATTCTTCTCTATGTTTCTAAATTTCTCTCTATGTTGTACTTAAGATTTTCCACATTTTGGGGACAATGCAAAGTGTGGGATGATTTAGCATCTTTCCATGTTGACCCAAAATTTTTATTTGTCTGAACTCATGAAATTCTTCATTTGTATTCCTAGTTCTATGTGCTTAGGAGGATTATGACAATTACAAAAATCAATTACAAATAATTAACAAAATCAATTACAAGAATTGTCCCACATAGATCAGGCTATATATTGTACTAACTCAAAAGCATGCAGATCCCTTTGTGTTTGTTATTGATGTTGCTTGTTTTATGTGACACCTTGTTGCATTGCTTGACGTCATGCCATGCTTACACAAGCCATTGTGTATATGTCCGCAACATCACCTGGGTTGTCCTTCTTGGGGGAAACCCCTTCACAATGTAGCTCTCTGGAACATATCTTCTAAACATATGCTTTCTGAAAGTTTTCGTGTCTTCTTCCCTCCTTTTACCTTAAAATTAATTACTCCTCCACAATGTAAGTAATTATTTTAAGGTGGAGGCATATGTTTTCTATCTCTCACACTTAATGGCATACCACATTGATGGTATGCTCTCTACAACACCTTTCTATAGTATCTGTGATCCTAAGAAGATACACTTGTTTAGGCTGACAACCTTTATCAGAATTACCTACCAAACAATGGATATTGCTAATCCTGTAATCGTTGATACTGCTTGACATGTAGATCACCTAGCAAAACAATGCTAGTCTATGATGATTCACTTTCTATCAGCACTTCCCATAAGCCACCTAGAAAACAACAGACTTTTCTAGCTCTAGTGACTTATGAAAGATTTTTTAGTATGATTCCTAGTAAACAACAGATTTTGCTAGTTCTAGAAACATACTCTTCCTTTCTTCCTATGTGTTTTTGGTAAGTTTCTAAGTCTCATGCATTTCCTTTCAAATATTCAAAAAATCCAAAAAAATCAAAACATTTCCAAAAACAAAATCCAAAAAAAATCAAAACATTTCCAAAAATTCAAAAAATCAAAACATTTTCAAAAATTAAAAAAAAAATCAAAACATTTCCAAAAATCTAGAAAAATCAAAACATTTTCAAAAATTAAAAAAAAATTAAAACATTTCCAAAAATCCAAAAAAATCAAACATTTCCAAAAATTCCAAAAAAATCAAATATTCCAAAAATTTCAAGCAATAAACTTTTCTTCATCCATTCCCCATTCCATAATAAACTTTTCCATTTGATCATAATAAACTTCATGTCATCAATAAAACACTTGGCATTCAAGCAGAAACACTCATACAATGCACTGTACCTTAACCAAAATCACAAGCATTAGTCTACATGATAATACAATACCCAGTCATTTGATCAATTGCCACATCATTCGATATCAAACAATCATCATCCAACCTCATCTAGGGATATATCATTCCCATCATCAAGCACCTATCCAAACATCACTTAAACTCTTTGGCAAGAGATATAATGGTTGTGTGACTTGTGTCATCATTTGGTCTTTTATTTTTAACTTTATCTTTTCTATCTCCTTCTTTTGCTTTATCAAAACCACCTAGATCCATTTATATCTTGGTGCGTTATGATTAGTAGAGAATGGGGCATAGCGTTTTGTGTGTCTATTGGATATTCTTATCACTACAACTAATATGCATATCTTGTGTCTAGACAAGGTTGTATTATGTTGGGTAAGTTAGTGCAAAGAATACAAAGTCATCCTGGTCCCTTATACTTTGGTTCATAATATCTTCTTGTTATATCAAACTAGGGCTTCTCTACACATTATACTGGCATAATTATATCCTCTTTGTTCACTATATCCATTATGACTATAAATTAATTATCTGTTTCCACATCCTATTCTAGAGAATTATTCACCTCTCAATCTATCTTTGTCCACTATCTATTTCACCTATTTTAACTTACAAATCCATCCTAACTATCCATTCCTAACCCTTATCCATCCTTTCTTTTCTGTTCATTTCCTTATCCAACCTCTTTCATCTATTTCGAGAGCATACCTGTGTTCTTCTAACCCACCTATCCTCTCGAGGGGACATCCCATCCTTACATTCATTCCTCCTTGTCACTCCTTCAAGTGGTTGGGGCATCCTTTTCCCTCCATCCATATCTTTTCTTTTTTGAAATGATGTTACTTCTCTTATTCACAACATCATCTCAAAGAGGGGCAAAATGTAGACACCTAAAATCGACCATGTCTTACGACATTACCTTTCAACATTATCTTACATCACCTTGCGACATCTTGGGACACATCTTGCTCTATGACCCTTTACATCATTCCCATTAGTTAAATAAATTATATTTATTTAGCTAATACCTTTTATCCATTTATCCTCCTCTTAGACCAAATTAAATAAATCTTATTTATTTAATCCCATTTTCCTCCATCATCTCGCATGTCCCTCATAATTTAAATAATTTTATTATTTAAATTATTTATCCCACTCACATCCCTATTTTTAACCTCCTTAAATGTGTGTCATAAGCACTTCTTCTCCAAAATCAATTTCAAAATCCCATTTCTCCCACTCCTATCCTTGTTTTAGTTACCTATCATTCTCATTAAACGAGCGTTATAACTGCTAATTTCAAATTTCAATCTTATCTGTCCACCTCATACCTCACCCTTCTAACCTTGACCATCCATTTGATTCCCTCTCCCTCTATAAATTGAAACTCTCATTGCAATTTGAACCCCCAACAATCTTTCATGTCCACGTTCCTATTATCATATTTTGCTTCCATTTTATCCAAGTTATGTTGGTTGCATGAGTAGTCCACATTGCAACATCAACAAGACAAATCCAATGGAGCTTGGGTGCACTCTATTTCATCCTATCAGAAGTCTGATTTTGTGTAAGGGTTAAGGTACATTTGCATTGTTTTATTTTGATGTTACTGTCCTTGAATGATTTTCAGGGTTTCACTTATTGTAATATTTCCTTTTCAATTAATATTAAATAAGGACATGAGGGAAAAAAATTTATAAGGAACCAAAAATGAAGGAGTAGAGTTGGGAGTGAAAGATTGGTTCGATGGCAAAATTAAGAAAAAAGCAGAATGAGGAGGCACGTGGGAGGTACGAATACCAAACTTCAAATACTCAGGGAATTGAAGGAACTGCTCCTTCGAAAACCTTTCTCCAAATCGATGTCTTAGAGGAAATCCAAAAAGAAACTGGAGTTCTAGCAGAGACTGTCCTTATTTGTCATTTCATTGGGCCAAAGCTTAGTAGAAGTCAGTTTAAGGAGTGTGCAAAAGAGATATGGCAAGTCCAATGTATTCTCAAATTCCTTCCCAAAGGTTTTTTTCTTGCTGCCTTTGTAACAACCACCAATAGGGACTTGATTCTAAGAGGGAAGAATTGGACAAGAAATGGAGTGCCATTGTACATGAGGAAATGGGTGCCAAATTTTGATCCAACAATGTGTGACCCATATGAGAAACTAAAATGGATCCAACTGTACAATTTTCCACTAGAATTTTGGATGAAGGATTGTCTATTAAAAATTGGGCGGTCTCTAGGCACAGTGTTAGCTATCAACACAGACCTATTTAACAATGATTCGTTTCTATTTTCCAGAATATTGGTGGCGGCCATTTATAAAATTCCAACTGAAATTATTTTATACACTAAGGAATACCAAAGGGTTCAAAAATTAGAGATCGAGGAGAGGCACTTCTTCTGTCTAAATTGCCATAGACATCGTCATTCTCAAGACTTATGCCCAAATATAAGGAACACTAGTGCAAATCCAGGATGGATTACTAAGGAAAAGACTGAGCCGACACCTAATACTTTCACTAACACTGACGTTTGAAGATCCTAGGGCCAAGAGGCTTGCCCACTTCAGGAAGGAGTCGCAGAAGATGGTACCTGCACTTCGGTCCTAGCAGGTGAACCAGACATGGAAGTCCCTCTCCAAACACTGAACGACAACTCTGATCAGGTCATGTCACTCCCCAATTCCCAGGCCCACATATCCAATCCAAAACCTGATAAAAATCTGGAATGCTCAGAAGACAGGTTACCGAAGAATCGACGGTGGGTCTAGGTTTGAAAAATCTGCCCATGACAATAGGGAAATTGTCAGGATCAGGAAACTAAATAGTGAACATGAAATTATCGGACTTCCTCAAGGGCACCTCAGGTGGGTGTTGAAACCATCCCTGAAGCCAAAGAGTTAAGGGGTTGTTTGCCCTGTCTTTGGCATCTTAGCACGCCAAAGGCTCTTGTAGAACTCAAATCCTCTGAGTTCTGGCTGGGCTCTATTGGTTACCAAATCTGCAGAGGGTTTGCCAGTTCCAATGCACGGATAGATTTAGCAAATAGATTATAGGAGGTTGCATGAGCTGCCTCCCCTTCACTTCTGGTTCTGCCACACCAAGGGGGGTATCCCTATAACTAAAGATATAACCATGACTAGACCAATAACTCAATGATTTAGCTTGGCAGCAATAGGCAGAATACTCTCATGTGTGGACCAAGATCTGCATGATAGGTCACAAGGTGGGCAACATTCTTAGACATATTTGTCTGGTGGGTATGAGAGTATGCAGGGGTTCCTAATCCTACTCCTACAACTAATAGATGGAAGTAATGAAATGGGTGGACATAATGTCCTGGATGCAAGACAAGGGGTTTTGGCTCATAACTACTGACCCAGAAATAGACCGGTGCCTATCCATTGGGCAAGGAGTCAACTAGACGTATACAACAGATAGTTTGCAACTTTCACTCAAGTTTCAGGGGGTTTGAATTGATGCATGCCTTACAAACATCACCCAAGAATGGGTATCTAACTGCCACTACTTACAGATATCCCTGCTGACATGCAACCTTCTCCATGCATTGACCTAAAACAGTTTAATCCACTCCTTGAATGGAAGTTAGAGATCAAACATGTGATACAGAACCCTGTACCCTAGAATCTATGAAACCCTTAGCAACCAGATTCAAAAGAAGGAGAATAACATGTAGCAAATGGAGACAAGCAGATAAACACATGCAATGAAGCATTTCTCATATAAAATCAACACTGAAACTGAAATATGTGCAAAATAGATGCATGCTACAACACATAAACTCCAAAATGGGATAAAACAGCCAAGATCATGCCCTGTTCTTCATTATTTACACAAAAATGCCTAGGCCTTCAACAACCCAAAATGGGTCACACAGTCCTCCTTAAATAACAGGAAGATGGACCTAGCAAATTAATTACATGGCTAGACCAAAAAAAAAAACCGCCAGATACAATGCACTGAAAATGGTGCTCAAGAGAGTTAATGCAGCAGAGGGACAAGGAGGAGGGAACAGGTGAGATTGGGACTCAAGCCGCTGCTCAGGGACATGCATCATCAATTCAAGTAGTTGATCCATCCACTCGACCCATACCTTTGCAACAATCTTGCAATTACTGGCACACCAACGCACGGCCTCTAAACACGCAACAGAAGCAAACTATGGAGTTCTCCCACCAAAAACGGTCGCAGACACTCGGGAAAAACCCGCGCTGTAAATTTAAAACCTGGCCGTCGATCAAAAACCTAGTCGCAGAGATCAAACGGCCCTAGAAACGCTGAATAGTCGCGAACCAACAAAAACGTGCCACGCAGACACTACAAGTTTCCATCACTGGGTCCATTCCCTCCATTTTGCCTTTGAGAAAGGGACTTGTGGTGGCTTCCACAATGTCTCTGAAACATACAAACCCATCCAAGAAACTCGAATGGAAGCTGATAGGTGTAGCTTTCCGCGCAACACTTGAGAAACATTTGAAACAATATGGAAACCTATGCGGAAGCAGCCACGTGTCGGGCTCAGCAACACCCATTAAAGCTGTGTCTTTAAGTAAAGTGGCCCCCGCAGGTGACACTTGTCGTAACCCGCAGTGTTTGAAACACACGACACAAAAAGAAACAGGGCCCACAACCCCCCGCTCACCATCGCAAAAGGAAAACAGGGCAAGCCCGCGGAAGCTGACACTTGTCAAGCTCCGCGGCCATCTCTTGAAACATTTAGAAACTTTTGAAGCTCCCGCAGAAGTCGCCACGTGGCGCCTTCCGTGGACTCTTGAAACTCAAAGAAACTTTATAGAAACTTCTCGACGGAGGCTACCACTTGGCAACATCTGCAGCAGCAACTGTTAACTGGGACCCACCTTCTCTTCACCACACTCAGAAACCAAAAGAAACAATCACGGAAGCGGACACTTGTCAGCTTCTACAACAACCTCAAGGGGCACGTGGCATCTTCTGCCCCACTCTAGAAACTCAGAGGAAACTTTTTGAAACTTCAGCGGAGGCTGACACTTGGTAGGATCCGTGAAGCATAGAAACTTTGAGGCCCCGGTTTTCAAATTATGCAGAAGCTGACACATGTCAGGTTCCACGGCACTCGAGACACTTTACTGGGACCCACCACCATCCATTACTTGCATCAAAACAAATATGAAACATTACGCGGGGGCCAACACTTGTCACGCTCCGCAGCCACCGCAACTGACACATGGTGCCTCCCGCGCGCACATAGAAACTTATTAGGAGTGTCACGGCTGACGACACATGGCGTCTTCCATGTGGAGTAGCCTGAAACATAATAGAAACATTTAAAGGGTCTTTGAAACCTCTGGCGGAGACTGTGAAACATTTAGACTCTTTCAGGTGCCTCCACATGGTGCCTCCTGTGGCACTCGAAACACGAAACCCTCGTAACCACTCTCAGAAACATTCAGACACAGAAACAGTGACCCGATATGCATTTTTTATGCATCTGATCCATTTCTTCATCATTTTTCAGGGGTCGATAGTCTCTTTTGACCCGTAGATGCATATTTTCAATTGCAGAGGCCGAAAGTGTTAGAAATTTTTTGAATTTTTGGAAGGTGCCTGTATATTTAAATGCTTAAAACTTGACTGCTTATGCAGGCACCACCAGTGGCTCTGTCTGGGGATGCATGCCTCTTGCAGGCATGGCAAGAACCTTAGATCTCTGGGATGCAGACTAGTCCCTTATCCGTTGGGCACAGAGTCAAATACTGCACTGACCTGCACCACCAAACACACTTGATAGCCTAAGGCCACCAAGAAAAGAAAAACCTATATCTCCCCTTGTCAAATATCTTGTTTTCATCTACATTCACTGGATCAAGCCTAGAGATACTATCATGACTTACCCACAAATAAACCTTGCCATTTGCATACTTAACCCTCTGATTTAGCTTGTCATTGTTACCCCTATGCAGACAACACTCAGCGTCATGTGACATGTGGGTGTTAATTTTTTCAAACAATGCATACTCAAATGGTATGTAACACTTATCATCATCTGCAGCAGCAGTATACATTGTAAAATGATCTCCTAGCTGGACTGAAAACAGAAAACATTCAAAGTCCACCACACAACTAGGAAAATCAGAGCTCATTTCATTAGCTGGCCAATCAAAAGAAAAGCTTTCAAATTCACAATTGTACACATCATGCACACAGTCATCTGGTACACCAAGTTGGAAAAGATCAGGCTCTGGCACCTCTTTACAATCAGGCACATTTTTACAATCACTTACCTGATGTATGTTGGTTTCTCTTTCATTGGGATGAGAAATAGAATCCAAGTCAAAAACAGTGCTCAAACCTTCACCATACTCAAATGGATCCTCATCACCATATGTGTCATAAATGGGTGACCCAGGTGTCTCAGTTTCATCATGGTATGCCATTTGTTCATGGACAATAGAACATGCATCTTCATCACCAATGGATTCATTTTGTAGAGGAGTATCAGCTTGTGTGTCATAAGCAAAACAGTCATCAAATAAAGAATAATCATGCTCAGTACTAGCACTTGTTTCAATCTCTAATTGCTCTTCACCATCTCCATTCGTCTAAAAAGAAGACAATGGTTCACACATGGAACTACTTCTCTGTCTGCTTACATCTTCTCTGTCTTGAGTACAATACTCACAATTATCTCCACAAATCCATTCAAAAAGTTACTCATTACTGTCCACAACCCCAACATTATTTTCATGGCCAGATGCCTCAACATTGCAATGGGAGTCCTCACTGATCCTTTCACTAGCATCTTCAACATTTACTTTTTCATCTTCATATGATGCCTTAATCATTTGGTTATTTGCAGCTTCACAACCATTATTCACATCCAAACCTGGGGACAGGGATTTCAGCAGGTGCCCATTTCTCATTTCTTCTACATTTTCTAAAAATTTGTATGCCATCTGCATACTTGTCACCTTGAAATCCCTTAGCAATGCACTAGAGCCCTCCTCAAAAGCTTCAAAGAATATGCCAACATAGGCTGAAATATCAGGTCTGAAACTTTCAGGGACTTGTGAAAGGGCTAATGCAAATCTATGACTGAAATCAATACAGGGCTCCTCATCTTGTTTTCTGATTTTCATAAATTCTGCCACAAGATTAGCCGGTTCTTTTGCAAATTCTTCTTTGAAATGGTCAGTAAGCTCATCCCAACATGCAAAGGATCTCTTTGGAAAGCTCAAATACCAATCTTTAGCTTTTGTATCAAAGGATCTAACAAAAAACCTCATCCACATATCCTAATCTGTAAAAGAATGTCTTTCCATAAAACTACAAAAATTTTGGATATGTGCACCCCCATCACACACACTGTGACCACTAAATCTAGGCATCTGACTATACATCCTAGCAGGCATACTTTCTACTTTATAGTCAACCCATGACAAATCTAATTGGTCATACAAAGGATCAAAAGGGCTAACAAGAGGTTTAGCTTTTTGACTGGCAGACACAACAAGGTTATCATGATTTAATTGGGCCTGCCTATCCTCTAAGAATATCAACCTATTTTTCATCTCTTCTATTCTTTTATCTGTTGACTGAGTATAGGTGAATACATGTTTGGATTCATAAAAATCTCACTTTTAGACATCCTATGATTGCCTAAGACCTAAGGTTTCCCCTGGCATCTAACTTATGCAGTAAACAACAAATATAAAGGGGAAGAAGTTAGGTACCTTTTCTCATCTAGATGCAAAAATATGAACATCTTTGTCACATCACATACATCTATCTTTCATGTGCATTTAGATCTTTTTTGCAGAGTCACCACCTCTCCAGAGAGGACAAAATTTTCAATAGCTGAAAGCTCAACATATATTTTTCTGAGTTCATTCCACCAGCAGAGCTAGGCAAAACTTCACCAAAGGCTATAAGATATCACTTTTTCTGTTCTTCCCCAGCAAAGTCGCTAAAATCTCTTGGTGACTTGGATGGGCCACAAATATATCACCAGAGACGATTGGATAGTACTTTGACTTCACATCCCCAGTGGAGTCGCCAAAATCTATTGGTTACCAAATCTGCAGAGGGTTTGCCAGTTCCAATGCACGGGTGGATTCGGCCAACAGATTACAGGAGGTTGCGTGAGCTGCCTCCCCTTCACTTCTGGTTCTGCCACACCAAGGGGGTATCCCTATAACTAAAGATATAACCTTGACTAGACCAATAACTCAATGATTTAGCTTGGCAGCAACAGGCAGAATACTCTCATGTGTGGACCAAGATCTACATGATAGATCACAAGGTGGGCAACATTCTTGGACATATTTGTCTGGTGGGTATGAGAGTATGCAGGGTTCCTAGTCCTACTCCTACAACTAACATATGGAAGTGATGAAATGGGTGGACATCATGTCCTGGATGCAAGACAAGGGGTTTTGGCTCATAACTACTGACCCAGAAATAGACTGTGCCTATCCATTGGGCAAGGAGTCAACTAGATGTATACAACAGATGGTTTGCAACTTTCACTTAAGTTTCAGGGGGTTTGAACTAATTCTTGCCTTACAAACATCACCCAAGAATGGGTATCTAACTGCCTCTACTTACAGATATCCCTGCTGACATGCAACCTTCTCCATGCATTGACCTAAAATAGTTTAATCCAGTCCTTGAATGGAAGTTAGAGATCAAACATGTGATACAGAACCCTGTACCCTAGAATCTATGAAACCCTTAGCAACCAGATTCAAAAGAAGGAGAATAACATGCAGCAAATGGAGACAAGCAGATAAACACATGTAATGAAGCATTTCTCATATAAAATCAACACTGAAACTGGAATATGTGCAAAATACATGCATGTTGCAACACATAAACTCCAAAATGGGATAAAACAACCAAGATCATGCCCTGTTCTTCATTATTTACACAAAAATGCCCAGGCCTTCAACAACCCAAAATGGGTCACACAGTCCTCCTTAAATAGCAGGAAGATGGACCCAGCAAATTAATTACATGGCTAGACCAGAAAAAAAACCACTAGATACAATGCACTGAAAATGGCGTTCAAAAGAGTTAATGTAGCAGAGGGACAAGGAGGAGGGAACAGGTGAGATTGGGACTCGAGCCGCCGGTCAGGGACATGCATCATCAATTCAGGTGGTTGAGCCATCCACTCGACCCATACCTCTGCAATAATCCTGCCATTACTAGCGCACCAACCCACGGCCTCTGAACACGCAACAGCAGCGAACTACGGAGTTCTCCCACCAAAAATGGTCGCAGACACTCGGGAAAAACCCCTACTATAACTTTAAAACATGTTGTTGATCAAAAACCTAGTCGCGGAGATCAAACAGCCCCAGAAACGCTGAAAAGTCGCAAACCAACAAAAACGTGCCACGCAGACACTACAAGTTTCCATCTCTGGGTCCGTTCCCTCCATTTTACCTTTGAGAAAGGGACTTGTGGCATCTTTCGCAGTGTCTCTGAAACATACAGACCCATCCAAGAAACTCAAATGGAAGCTGACAAGTGTAGCTTTCCGCGCAACACTTGAGAAACATTTGAAACAATATGGAAACCTATGCGGAAACAACCACGTGTGGGGCTCAGCAACACCCATTAAAGTTGTGTCTTTAAGTAAAGTGGCCCTCACAGGTGACACTTGTCGCAACCCACGGCATTTGAAACACGAGACACAAAAACAAATGGGGCCCACAACCCCCCGCTCGCCATCGCAAAAGGAAAACAGGGGCAAGCCCGCAGAAGCTAACACTTGTCAAGCTCCGCGGCCATCTCTTGAAACAGTTAGAAACTTTTGAAACTCCTGCGGAAGTCGCCACATGGCACCTTCTATGGACTCTTGAAACTCAAAGAAACTTTATAGAAACTTCTCGGTGGAGGCTGCCACTTGGCAACATCTGCAGTAGCAACTGTTAACTGGGACCCACCTTCTCTTCGCCACACTCTAGAAGGGGACACTTGTTGTCTTCCACAACAATCTCAAGTGGCACGTGGCATCTTCTGCCCCACTCTAGAAACTCAGAGGAAACTTTTTGAAACTTCAGCAGAGGTTGACACTTGGCAGGATCCGCGAAGCATAGAAACTTTGAGGCCCCAGTTTTAAACTTATGTGGAAGCTGACACATGTCAGCTTCTGCGGCACTCGAGACACTTTACTGGGACCCACCACCATCCATTACTTGCATTGAAACAAATATGAAACATTACGCGGGGGTTGACACTTGTCACGCTCCGCAGTGACTGCAACTGACACATGGCACCTCCCGCGTGCACATAGAAACTTATTGGGAGTGTCACGGCTGACGACACGTGGCGTCTTCCATGTGGAGTAGCCTGAAACATAATAGAAACATTTAAAGGGTCTTTGAAACCTCTGGCGGAGACTGTGAAACATTTAGACTCTTTCGGGTGCCTCCACGTGGTGCCTCCCATGGCACTCGAAACACGAAACCCTTGTAGCCACTCTCGAAAACATTCAGACACAGAAACAGTGACCTGATATGCATTTTTTATGTATCTGACCCATTTCTTCATCATTTTTCAGGGGTCGATAGTCTCTTTTGACCCGTAGATGCATATTTTTAATTGCAGAGGCTGAAAGTGTTAGAAATTTTTGGAAATTTTGGAAGCTGCCTGTATATTTAAATGCTTAAAACCTGACTACTTATGCAGGCACCACCAGTGGCTCTATCTAGGGACGCATGCCTCTTGTAGGCATGGCGAGAACCTCAGATCTTTGGGATGCAGACTAGTCCCTTATCCATTGGGCACAGAGTCAAATACTGCACTGACCTGCACCACCAAACACACTTGATGGTCTAAGGCCACCAAGAAAAGAAAAACCTGTATCTCCCTTTGTCAAATATCTTGTTTTCATCTGCATTCATTAGATGAAGCCTGGAGATACTGTCATGACTTACCCACAAATAAACCTTGCCATTTGCATACTTAACCCTCTGATTTAGCTTGTCATTGTTACCCCTATGTAGACAACACTCAGCGTCATGTGACATGTGGGTGTTAATTTTTTCAAACAATGCATACTCAAATGGTATGTAACACTTCTCATCATCTGCATCAGCAGTATGCATTGTAAAATGATCTCCTAACTGGACTGAAAACAAGAAACATTCAGAGTCCGCCACACAACTAGGAAAATCAGAGCTCATTTCATTAGCTGGCCAATCAAAAGAAAAGTTTTCAAATTCACAATTGTGCACATCATGCACACAATCATCTGGTACACCAAGCTGGGAAAGATCAGGCTCTGGCACCTCTTTACAATCAGGCACATTTTTACAATCACTTACCTAATGTATGTTGGTTTCTTTTTCATCAGGATGAGAAACAGAATCCAAGTAAAAAATAGTGCTCAAACCTTCACCATACTCAAATGGATCCTCATCACCATATGTGTCATAAATGGGTGACCCAGGTGTCTCAGTTTCATCATGGTATGCCATTTGTTCATGGACAATAGAACATGCATCTTCATCACCAATGGATTCATTTTGCGGAGGAGTATCAGCATGTGTGTCATTAGCAAAACAGTCATCAAATAAAGAACAATCATGCTCAGTACTAGCACTTGTTTCAATCTCTGATTGCTCTTCACCATCTCCATTCGTCTGAAAAGAAGACAGTGGTTCACACATGGAACTACTTCTCTATCTGCTTACATCTTCTCTGTCTTGAGTACAATACTCACAATTATCTCCACAAATCCATTCAAAAAGTTGCTCATTGCTGTCCACAACCCCAACATTATTTTCATGGCCAGATGCCTCAACATTGCAATGGGAGTCCTCACTGATCCTTTCACTGGCATCCTCAACATTTACTTTTTCATCTTCATATGATGCCTTAATCATTTGGTCATTTGCAGCTTCACAACCATTATTCACATCCAAACCTGGGGACAGGGATTTCAGCGGGTGCCCATTTCTCATTTCTTCTACATTTTCTAAAAATTTGTATGCCATCTGCATACTTGTCACCTTGAAATCCCTCAGCAATGCACTAGAGCCCTCCTCAAAAGCTTCAAAGAATATGCCAACACAGGCTAAAATATCAAGTCTAAAACTTTCAGGGACTTGTGAAAGGGCTAATGCAAATCTATGACTGAAATCAATACAGGGCTCCTCATCTTGTTTTCTGATTTTCATCAATTTTGCAACAAGATCAGCCGGTTCTTTTGCAAATTCTTCTTTGAAACAGTCAGCAAGCTCATCACAACAGGTAAAGGATCTCTTTGGAAAGCTCAAATACCAATCTCTAGCTTTTGTATCAAAGGATCTAACAAAAAACCTCATCCACATATCCTCATCTGTAAAAGAATGTCTTTCGATAAAACTATAAAATTTTTGGATATGTGCACCCCCATCACACACACTGTGACCACTAAATCTAGGCATCTGACTATACATCCTAGCAGGCATACTTTCTACTTTATAGTCAACCCATGACAAATCTAATTGGTCGTACAAAGGATCAAAAGGGCTAACAAGAGGTTTAGATTTCTGGCTAGCAGACACAACAAGGTTATCATGATTTAATTGGGCCTGCCTAGCCTCTAAGAATATCAACCTATTTTTCATCTCTTCTATTCTTTTATCCAATATTTCTCCCCCTTGTTGACTGAGTATAGGTGAATACATGTTTGGATTCATAAAAATCTCACTTTTAGACATCCTATGATTGCCTAAAACCTAAGGTTTCCCCTGGCATCTAACTTATGCAGTAAACAACAAATATAAAGGGGAAGAAGTTAGCTACCTTTTCTCATCTAGATGCAGAAATATGAACATCTTTGTCACATCACATACATCTATCTTTCATGTGCATTCAGATCTTTTTTGTAGAGTCCCCACCTCTCTAGAGAGGACAAAATTTTCAATAGCTGAAAGCTCAGCATATATTTTTCTAAGTTCATTCCACCAGCAGAGCCAGACAAAACTTCACCAGAGGCTGTAAGATATCACTTTTTCTGTTCTTTCCCAGCAGAGTCGCCAAAATCTGTTGGTGACTCGGATGGGCCACAAATATATCACCAGAGACGATTGGATAGTACTTTGACTTCACATCCCCAGTGGAGTCACCAAAATTTGTTGGTTACCAAATCTGCAGAGGGTTTGCCAGTTCCAATGCATGGGCGGATTCAGCCAACAGATTACGGGAGGTTGCGTGAGCTGCCTCCCCTTCACTTCTGGTTCTACCGCACCAAGGGGGTATCCCTATAACTAAAGATATAACCTTGACTAGACCAATAACTCAATGATTTAGCTTGGCAGCAATAGGTAGAATACTCTCATGTGTGGACCAAGATCTGCATGATAGATCACAAGGTGGACAACATTCTTGGACATATTTGTCTAGTGGGTATGAGAGTATGCAGAGGTTACTAATCCTACTCCTACAACTAAAAGATGAAAGTGATGAAATGGGTGGACATAATGTCCTGGATGCAAGACAAGGGGTTTTGGTTCATAACTTCTGACCCAGAAACAGACTGGTGCCTATCCATTGGGCAAGGAGTCAACTAGATGTATACAACAGATGGTTTGTAACTTTCACTCAAGTTTCAAGGGGTTTGAACTGATGCTTGCCTTACAAACATCACCCAAGAATGGGTATCTAACTGCCTCTACATACAGATATCCCTGCTGACATGCAACCTTCTCCATGCATTGACCTAAAATAGTTTAATCCACTCCTTGAATGGAAGTTAGAGATCAAACATGTGATACAGAACCATGTACCCTAGAATCTATGAAACCCTTAGCACCCAAATTCAAAAGAAGGAGAATAACATGCAACAAATGGAGACAAGCAGATAAACACATGCAATGAAGCTTTCTCATATAAAATTGACACTGAAACTGAAATATGTGCAAAATACATGCATGCTGCAACACATAAACTCTAAAATGGGATAAAACAGTCAAGATCATGCCTTGTTCTTCATTATTTACACAAAAATGCCCAGGCCTTCAACAACCCAAAATGGGTCACACAGTCCTCCTTAAATAACAGGAAGATGGACCCAGCAAATTAATTACATGGCTAGACCAAAAAAAAACTGCCAGATACAATGCACTGAAAATGGTGCTCAATAGAGTTAATGCAGCAGAGGGACAAGGAGGAGGGAATAGGTGAGATTGAGACTCGAGCCACCGCTCAGGGACATGCATCATCAATTCAGGTGGTTGAGCCATCCACTCGACCCATACCTCTGCAACAATCATGCCATTACTGGCGCACCAACCCACGGCCTTTGAACACGCAACAACAGCGAGCTACGGAGTTCTCCTACCAAAAAAGGTCACAGACACTTGGGAAAAATCTGCGCTGTAACTTTAAAACCTGGCCGTCGATCAAAAACCTAGTCGCGGAGATCAAACGGCCCCAGAAACGCTGAAAAGTCGCGAACCAACAAAAACGTGCCACGCAAACACTACAAGTTTCCATCACTGGGTCCATTCCCTCCATTTTGCCTTTGAGAAAGGGACTTGTGGCGGCTTCTGTAGTGTCTCTAAAACATATAGACCCATCCAAGAAACTCGAACGGAAGCTGATAGGTGTAGCTTTCCATGCAACACTTGAGAAACATTTGAAATAATATGGAAACCTATGCGGAAGTAGCCACGTGTCGAGCTCAGCAACACCCATTAAAGCTGTGTTTTTAAGTAAAGTGGCCCCCGTAGGTGACACTTGTCACATCCCGCGGCGTTTGAAACATGAGACACAAAAACAAACGGGGCCCACAACCCCCCGCTCGCCATCGCAAAAGGAAAACAGGGGCAAGCCCACGGAAGCTAACACTTGTCAAGCTCCGCGGCCATCTCTTGAAACATTTAGAAACTTTTGAAGCTTCCACGGAAGTCGCCACGTGGCACCTTCTGCGGACTCTTGAAACTTAAAGAAACTTTATAGAAACTTCCCGACAGAGGCTACCACTTGGTAACATCCGCAGTAGCAACTGTTAACTGGGACCCACCTTCTCTTCACCACACTCAGAAACAAAAAGAAACAATCACGGAAGCGGACACTTATCGGCTTCTGCAACAACCTCAAGGGGCACATGGCATCTTCCACCCCACTCTAGAAACTCAAAGGAAACTTTTTGAAACTTCAGTGGAGACTGACACTTGGCAGGATCCGCGAAGCATAGAAACTTTGAGGCCTCAGTTTTCAACTTATGCGGAAGCTGACACATGTCACATTCTGCGGCACTTGAGACACTTTACTTAAACCCACCACCATCCATTATTTGCATCGAAACAAATATGAAACATTATGTGGGGGCTGACACTTGTCACGCTCCTCAGCCACCGTAACTGACACATGGCGCCTCCTGCACGCACATAGAAACTTATTGGGAGTGTCACGGCTGACGACACATGGCGTCTTCCGCGTGGAGCAGCCTGAAACATAATAGAAACATTTAAAGGGTCTTTGAAACCTCTGGCAGAGACTGTGAAACATTTACACTCTTTTGGGTGCGTCCACGTGGTGCCTCCCGTGGCACTCGAAACACGAAACCCTCGTAGCCACTCTCGGAAACATTCAGACACAGAAACAGTGACCCGATATGCATTTTTTATGCATCTAACCCAGTTCTTCATCATTTTTCATGGGCCGATAGTCTCTTTTGACCTACAGATGCATATTTTCAATTGTAGAGGCTGAAAGTGTTAGAAATTTTTGGAATTTTTGGAAGGTGCCTGTATATTTAAATGCTTAAAACCTGACTGCTTATGCAGGCACCACCAGTGGCTCTGTCTGGGGACGCATGCCTCTTGCAGGCATGGTGAGAACCTCAGATCTCTGGGATGCAGACCAGTCCCTTATCCATTGGGCACAGAGTCAAATACTGCACTGACCTGCACCACCAAACACACTTGATGGCCTAAGGCCACCAAGAAATGAAAAACCTATATCTCCCCTTGTCAAATATCTTTTTTTCATCTGCATTCATTGGATCAAGCTTGGAGATACTGTCATGACTTACCCACAAATAAACCTTGCCATTTGCATACTTAACCCTCTAATTTAGCTTGTCATTATTACCCCTATGCAGACAACACTCAGTGTCATGTGACATGTGGGTGTTAATTTTTTCAAATAATGCATACTCAAATGGTATGTAACACTTATCATCATCTGCATCAACAGTATGCATTATAAAATGATTTCCTAGCTGGACTGAAAACAAGAAACATTCAGAGTCCACCACACAACTAGGAAAATTAGAGCTCATTTCATTAGTTGGCCAATCAAAAGAAAAGCTTTCAAATTCACAATTGTTCACATCATGCACAAAATCATCTGGTACACCAAGCTGGAAAAGATCAGGCTCTGACACCTCTTTACAATCAGGCACATTTTTACAATCACTTACCTGATGTATGTTGGTTTATCTTTCATCAAAATGAGAAACAGAATCCAAGTCAAAAATAGTGCTCAAACCTTCACCATACTCAAATGGATCCTCATCACCATATGTGTCATAAATGGGTGACCCAGGTGTCTCAGTTTCATCATGGTATGCCATTTGTTCATGGACAACAGAACATACATCTTCATCACCAATGGATTCATTTTGTGGAGGAGTATCAGCTTGTGTGTCATAAGCAAAACAATCATCAAATAAAGAACAATCATGCTCAGTACTAGCACTTGTTTCAATCTCTGATTGCTCTTCACCATCTCCATTCGTCTGAAAAGAAGACAATGGTTCACACATGGAACTACTTCTCTGTCTGCTTACATCTTCTCTGTCTTGAGTACAATACTCACAATTATCTCCACAAATCCATTCAAAAAGTTGCTCATTGCTGTCCACAACCCCAACATTATTTTCATGGCCAGATGCCTCAACATTGCAATGGGAGTCCTCACTGATCCTTTCACTGGCATCCTCAACATTTACTTTTTCATCTTCATATGATGCCTTAATCATTTGGTCATTTACAGCTTCACAACCATTATTCACATCCAAACCTGGGGACAGGGATTTCAGTGGGTGCCCATTTCTCATTTCTTCTACATTTTCTAAAAATTTGTATGTCATCTGCATACTTGTCACCTTGAAACCCCTCAGCAATGCACTAGAGCCCTCCTCAAAAGCTTCAAAGAATATGCCAACACAGGCTGAAATATTAGGTCTGAAACTTTCAGGGACTTGTGAAAGGGCTAATGCAAATCTATGACTGAAATCAATACAGGGCTCCTCATCTTGTTTTCTAATTTTCATCAATTCTGCAACAAGATCAACCAGTTCTTTTGCAAATTCTTCTTTAAAACAGTCAGCAAGCTCATCCCAACAGGCAAAGGATCTCTTTGGAAAGCTCAAATACCAATCTCTAGCTTTTGTATCAAAGGATATAACAAAAAACCTCATCCACATATCCTCATCTGTAAAAGAATGTCTTTCCATAAAATTGCAAAAATTTTGGATATGTGCACCCCCATCACACACACTGTGACCACTAAATCTAGGCATCTGACTATACATCCTAGCAGGCATACTTTCTACTTTATAGTCAACCCATGACAAATCTAATTGGTCGTACAAAGGATCAAAAGGGCTAACAAGAGGTTTAGCTTTCTAGCTGGCAGACACAACAAGGTTATCATGATTTAATTGGGCCTACCTAGCCTCTAAGAATATCAACCTATTTTTCATCTCTTCTATTCTTTTATCTAATATTTCTCCCCCTTGTTGACTGAGTATAGGTGAATACATGTTTGGATTCATAAAAATCTCACTTTTAGACATCCTATGATTGCCTAAGACCTAAGGTTTCCCCTGGCATCTAACTTATGCAGTAAACAACAAATATAAAGGGGAAGAAGTTAGGTACCTTTTCTCATCTAGATGTAGAAATATGAACATCTTTGTCACATCACATACATCTATCTTTCATGTGCATTCAGATCTTTTTTGTAGAGTCACCACCTCTCTAGAGAGGACAAAATTTTCAATAGCTGAAAGCTCAACATATATTTTTCTGAGTTCATTCCACTAGCAGAGCTAGGCAAACCTTCACCAGAGGCTGTAAGATATCACTTTTTCTGTTCTTCCCCAGTAGAGTCGCCAAAACCTGTTGGTGACTCAGATGGGCCACAAATATATCACCAGAGATGACTGGATAGTACTTTGACTTCACATCCCCAGTGGAGTCACCAAAATCTGTTAGTTACCAAATCTGTAGAGGGTTTGCCAGTTCCAATGCACGGGCAGATTCGGCCAACAAATTACGGGAGGTTCCATGAGCTGCCTCCCCTTCACTTCTGGTTCTGCCACACCAAGGGGGTATCCCTATAACTAAAGATATAACCTTGACTAGACCAATAACTCAATGATTTAGCTTGGAAGCAATAGGCAGAATGCTCTCATGTGTGGACCAAGATCTGCATGATAGATCACAAGGTGGGCAACATTCTTGGACATATTTGTCTGGTGGGTATGAGAGTATGCAGAGGTTCCTAATCCTACTCCTACAACTAACAGATGAAAGTGATGAAATGGGTGGACATAATGTCCTGGATGCAAGACAAGGGGTTTTGGTTCATAACTACTGACCCAGAAATAGACTGGTGCCTATCCATTGGGCAAGGAGTCAACTAGACGTATACAATAGATGGTTTGCAACTTTCACTCAAGTTTCAGGGGGTTTGAACTGATGCTTGCCTTACAAACATCACCCAAGAATGGGTATTTAATTGCCTCTACTTACAGATATCCCTGCTGACATGCAACCTTCTCCATGCATTGACCTAAAACAGTTTAATCCACTCCTTGAATGGAAGTTAGAGATCAAACATGTGATACAAAACCCTATACCCTAGAATCTATGAAACCCTTAGCACCCAGATTCAAAAGAAGGAGAATAACATGCAGCAAATGGAGACAAGCAGATAAACACATGCAATGAAGCTTTCTCATATAAAATCAACACTGAAACTGAAATATGTGCAAAATACATGCATGCTGCAACACATAAACTCCAAAATGGGATAAAACAGCCAAGATCATGCCCTGTTCTTCATTATTTACACAAAAATGCCTAGGCCTTCAACAATCCAAAATGGGTCACACAGTCCTCCTTAAATAACAGGAAGATGGACCCAGCAAATTAATTACATGGCTAGACCAAAAAAAAAACCACCAGATACAATGCACTGAAAATGGCGCTCAATAGAGTTAATGCAGTAGAGGGACAAGGAGGAGGGAACAGGTGAGGTTGGGACTCGAGCTACCGCTCAGGGACATGCATCATCAATTCAGGTGGTTGAGCCATCCACTCGACCCATACCTCTGGAACAATCCTGCCATTACTAGCACACCAACCTACGGCCTCTGAACACGCAACAGCAGCGAACTACGGAGTTCTCCTACCAAAAACACTCACAGACACTTGGGAAAAACCCGCGCTGTAACTTTAAAACCTGGCCGTCGATCAAAAACCTAGTCGCAGAGATCAAACAGCCCCAGAAATGCTAAAAAGTCATGAACCAACAAAAACGTGCCACGCAGACACTACAAGTTTCCATCGTTGGGTCCATTCCCTCCATTTTGCCTTTGAGAAAGGGACTTGTGGCGGCTTCCATAGTGTCTCTGAAACATACAGACCCATCCAAGAAACTCGAACGGAAGCTGACAGGTGTAGCTTTCCGTGCAACACTTGAGAAACATTTGAAACAATATGGAAACCTATGCGGAAGCAGCCACATGTCGGGCTCAACAACACCCATTAAAGCTGTGTCTTTAAGTAAAGTGGCCCCCGTAGGTGACACTTGTCGCAACCCACGGCGTTTGAAACATGAGACACAAAAAGAAACGGGGCCCACAATCCCCCGCTCACCATCGCAAAATCCCCCGCTCACCATCGCAAAAGGAAAACAGGGGCAAGCCCGCAGAAGCTGACACTTGTCAAGCTCCGTGCCCATCTCTTGAAACATTTAGAAACTTTTGAAGCTCCCGCAGAAGTCGCCACGTGGCACCTTCCGTAGACTCTTGAAACTCAAAGAAACTTTATAGAAACTTCCTGACGGAGGCTGCCACTTGGCAACATCCGCAGTAGCAATTGTTAACTGGGACCCACCTTCTCTTTGCCACAGAAACAAAAAGAAACAATCACGGAAGCGGACACTTGTCGACTTCCACAGCAACCTCAAGGGGCACGTGGCATCTTCCGCCCCACTCTAGAAACTTAGAGGAAACTCTTTGAAACTTCAGTGGAGGCTGACACTTGGCAGGATCAACGAAGCATAGAAACTTTGAAGCCCTGGTTTTCAACTTATGTGGAAGCTGACACATGTCAGGTTCCGCGGCACTCGAGACACTTTACTGGGACCCACCACCATCCATTACTTGCATCGAAACAAATATGAAACATTACGCGGGGGCCGACACTTGTCACACTCCGCAGCCACCACAACTAACACATGGCGCCTCCCACGCGCACATAGTAACTTATTGGGAGTGTCGCGACTGACGACACGTGGCGTCTTCCATGTGGAGTAGTCTGAAACATAATAGAAACATTTAAAGGGTCTTTGAAACCTCTGGTGGAGACTGTGAAACATTTAGACTCTTTCGAGTGCCTCCACGTGGTGCCTCCTGCGGCACTCGAAACACGAAACCCTCGTAGCCACTCTCGGAAACATTTAGACACAGAAACAATGACCCAATATGCATTTTTTATGCATCTGACCCATTTCTTCATCATTTTTTAGGGGCCGATAGTCTCTTTTGACCTGCAGATGCATATTTTCAATTGCAGAGGCCGAAAGTGTTAGAAATTTTTTGAATTTTTGGAAGGTGCCTATATATTTAAATGCTTAAAACCTGACTACTTATGCAGGCACCACCAGGCTCAATCCTCAATTATTCATCTGCTAGATTAGCCACATAAACTAGACTAACTCAACCGATGAAAAATCTATTTTAGAAGGATAACTTGATCCTCTTAAGATTGAGTCACATGCACCATTTGGGAGCCAAGTTTCTTAGAAATTAATCGTAACAAAAGTCAAGACGGAACTTCTGAATCCCCAGTTCTTGCCAACATGGTGGTATTCATTATGGCAGTAGGGCATGCCAAAATCTTTCATCTCCCACAAAGTGAGAGGAGACAAGTATACTGCCAGTCTTGATATAGGGAATCGAAGAGAGGACTTGTTGCGATGTTTGATCAAATAGTCTTCATTTGCAGCCAAAATGTTGCTAAGATTTCTCTAGATAACTATTTGTCCTCAACATGCACTTCCAATCCCAAAGGCAGATTCATAACCTCATAATATTATGTGCCAGAACCATCACATGGGAGTGACCATATTTTTACCTTCCTCCTTTCCATTTATTAATAATATGAGCTCTCGATTTAGCAGAGCATGCATGGAGCAATGGTGAATAGAATGAGTATTGAGTGCATGTGCAAATGTCAAACCGAGGATGGGGGAGACAAATTAGAGGAAGAAATGGACTCATAGGTTGAAGAAGAAGAAGGTGATGAGGAAGAGGAGGGTGGTGAGGAGCAATTTGAGGAGGACGCACAATCTCCAATTGATTAGATTAAATGATTATTCAAGGCTGAATCAGAGGAAGTAGTGAAAGGCATCTTTAAGGTGATTGGGTCTAAAGTTTTCACCAGAGAACATATTCATGATGAGGTTCTCTATGAAGAATTTCTAATGAATTTTGTTCTCATCCTGGGAAGGAAAAATAGTGGAAAGGTAATGGCAAATAACTATGTTATAGACCACATGTACCAGGCTACATCCACAATAATCTCCAACTTCAACAAATGACCAAAATACGGACTCATGGCTAGGGTATTCAATGTAGCGATGGTCAATAGAGAAAATAGGGTGGCAGTTCAGACACTGGCAGTCTACAGGTGAGGCATTCGTAACAACAACATGGAGACTTTTGCATACATAATCATTTAGTACAAATATCTTCTATCTCTCACCTAGTTGGAACAAGCAATGGAGCTGGCAGAAGGATTGAGGACCCTCTCGCGTAGCGACTAAATCATCCCTCTTTAATATGTAGCTACTACACAGCATGATATGCACTTATTTTCCTTTACATGTATAATATATCCGCTTTCATACTGGTAGCTTCTTATCCATAAAAGAAATTAAATAAGGACATATATTAAGTCCATTTATGAATAAAAGCAAATATTTTAGCGTCTTATCAAAAATATCGAACATGTGTTTAGAAACCTGAATTTTTCTTCACCTAAGGATGTGTATGATTTTCCATATTAAAATATAGTCCTTTCAACATCTTGAGTGTTAAATTGATTAAACCATAAATTTCTAGGTGCAAAATGGTGAGAACAAGAACCAATCCTGAAGGGAGTCAGGGAGGCTTAGGTCAAGCTAGAAATGATCCTACTACAAAGTTGAATCAAATCCTAGCAGTAATTAATGAAATCAAGGAGTGGTTAGGAGTTCTCAAACAAGAGGTGAGAGGATGAGATCATGAAGAGCAGGATCAAGAGAAAAGTGCTCGCAATGGAAATGATGAATCTAGAGGTACCCAAGGAAACCCAAAAGAGGGGAGAAGGCCAGCTCTAACAAGAGCACAACTGACAAATGAGTTAGCCAAAGACATGAAGAAGATCACTCCACCCGAATTTGATGGTATTGTGCTTGGAGATGGAGCTGAGTCATGGCTCAACAATTTGGAGAAGTATTTCAAGATCTTAAATTACTCAAAAATATCCAAGGCAGCAAGGGGAGCTTACCAACTATCAAGGGAAGAATTCATGTGGTGGATGAAAAAGAAGATAGAACTAGGACTGGGTTCTTTAAGTCTTACATGGGATCAATTCATGACCATTTTCTAACCATTTTCTGACAGAGGTGGTTACCTTAGTTATACTTTGACCGAAATTTAACTGATTTTCAAAATTACGTCAAGGTGAGATGATAGTCACGGAGTACTAGGAAAAATTTACTAGGATTTTGAAATATGTTCCCCATTACCAAAAAAATGAGTATTTTTTAATCCAAAAATTCGTTATGGGGTTGAATGCACAAATTGGAGGTGAAGTTTATGTGCATGGACCATCGGCGATGGATCAAGGTTTTGAAAAGGTTATAAAACAAGAGCAAAAATTGAAATCCTTGGTTAGTGGAATATGCTAACCAATCAAGAGTTTGGGTAGACCAATGTCTGTTTGAAGTTGTGGTTAGTTTACCTTCCTTCACAATGGAAGTAAATCTATACATAGCCCCCTTAGGGTTGTATGATGTCTTTTGGGCATGAATTAGCTTTGGCAACACAAAACTAAAGTTGATTGCTATGAAAAGATGGTTGAATGCCTAGATGATCTAGGTAATCGAGTAAGGATTCAAGGAGTCAAGCAAGAAATCAAGGTTAGGCAAATTTCTGCAATGCAGCTCAAGAGATTTAAGAGAAAAGGATGTCAAATATTTACAGTCAAAATTAATCCATTAGAAGAATCACATGAGACAAAAACTCATGATTACCCTTTCCTCTATGAATTTTTAGATGCCTTCCCTAAAGAATTTCAAGGGTTACCACCCAAAAGAGTTTTTGATTTCTCCATTGACATAAGACTTGGTTTAGAACCTGTTTCTAAGGCACATTATCTTATGACAACCACAAAGTTGGTTGAATTGAAATCTCAGCATCAAGAGATTTTATCAAAAGGGTTAATATGACCAAGTGTATCACCCTGGGGAGCACCAATAATCTTTGTGAGAAAGAAGGATGGTACCTTGCGATTGTCAATAGATTATCGTATGCTAACAAAGCAACAATAAAGAATAAGTATCCACTCCCTTGCATTGATGTTTTGTTCAATCAAATGCATGGTGCAACAGTCTTTTCAAAGATTGACTTGAGAGCAACCTACCATCAGTTAAGAGTAAAGGATGAAGACATCCATAAAATAGTTTTCAGAACAAGATATGGGCACTACGAGTTTATGGTCTTACCTTTCAGTTTGACTAACATCCCAGCTACTTTCATGAACCTGATGAATAGTATCTTTAGACATTGTTTGGACAAATTCATCCTAGTATTTTTAGATGACATTTTAATATATTCAAAGAATGAGGAAGAACACATTCAACATTTGAGAATAGTTGTACAAAGATTAAGATATCATAAGTTGTTTGACAAGTTGTCGAAGTGTACTTTCTTCCAGAAAGAAGTACAATACTTGGGACACATTATCTTTACAGAAGGAGTTGTAGTGGACCCTACAAAAATCAAGGTTATTCTAGAGTGGCCAACACCTAAGAATGTGCATGAAGTACATATCTTCATGGGATTGGGAGTTTACTACAAGAAATTTTTGCTAAATTTCTCAAAGATTGCTAACCCTATCACAAATCCTTAACAAAAAGGAAAAAGGTTTGAATGGATTGATAAATGTGAAAAAGACTATTGTATTCTCAAGGAAAATTTAACTACCACTCCAATTCTTAGAGTTTTTGATCTAGAAGGCCACTTTGTGGTAGTCACGGATGCATCAAGAGAGGGATTGGGAAGTGTACTTACGTAGGAAGGACAATTTGTGGCCTATGATTCTAGGAAGTTGTAACCATATGAGCTGAATTATGCATCACATAATTTGGAACTAGTAGCAATCATGCGTGCCTTACAAGATTGAAGGTATTATTTCATGGGTAAGCACTTTGAACTTAAGTTGGATAACTAAGGACTTAAGTACATTTTCACGCAACCTAAGCTGAATGTGTGCCAAAGGTGATGTCTAGAACTCTTGTTAGACTATGACTTCAACATAAACTTCATTAAAGGAAAAGATAATTGGGTTGCTAATGCTCTTAGTTGCAAGAGGCACATAGCAACAATGGTCTCGACCCGATCAACCTTTAGAGAACAAGTTATAGAAAACTCTTCTAGTGATGAGTTCTATGAACAAGTCAGAAAGGCACTTTTGCTAACCCTCACGATGCAAGATATGAAGGGTATCAGTTTTAGAATGATGGATTAATGAGGTATATAAAGATAGGATGTATATGCGGGATAAGAATGAGTTGAGAATTTTAGTGTTGAGAGAAGTTCATTGTGTACCTTACTCAAGACATCCATGAGCAATGAAATTGCTAGCTAATTTAAAGCCATTATATTTTTGGAAAGGAATGAAGTAGGATGCTGCAAATTTTGTACCCAAATGCTTAGAATGTGAGCAAGTCAAAGCTGAACACCAACATCCAGTAGGGCTATTGTATTGACATGATATTCCTAAGTGGAAGTGGCAAGTGATTACTATAGATTTTGTCCGAGGTCTGCCTATGCCCAAGAACTGGCATGATTCCATACTAGTGTTAGTGGACAAGCTTACCAAGATTACCCACTTCACTCCCATAAATCCGATTGATGGAGTACCTATCTTGGTGAAAAGATTTGTTCAAGAAATCTTTAGACTTCACAGGATTCCTAAAAATATTATCTCTAATAGAGATGTGTGGATGACTTCAAGATTCTGGCACACCTTGTTTTCAATGTTGGGAATTCAATTGAACATTAGTTCTTCTTACCATCTAGAAATAGATGGTCAAATAGTAAGAGTGAACCAAGTTCTAGATGATCTCTTAAGAATGTACTGCATAGATCAACAATACAAGTGGGAAGAGTACATTCCATTGGTAGAACTCACTTACAACAATTCATATCATTATGCATTGAATATGGCACCTTTCAAAGCATTATATGGTAGAAAGTGTCGAACTCCTATAAGTTGGCACAAACTAGAAGATAGGATTACTCTTGGACTAGAAATGCTTATGGAAATGGAAGATAAATTCAAGATGATTTGTAAGAGATTAGTAGAAGCAAATGATAGATAGAAAACCTATGTATATGTAAAGGGAACTCTTTGATAGTTCTCTATAGGAGACAAGGCTTTGTTAAGGGTTAAACCACAAAAGAGCCTGATTAACTTCAGCAAGTCTTCTAAATTAGCTCCTAGATACATGGTACTATTTGAATTACTTGAAGTAATCAACCCAATAGCATACTGACTAGCTCTACCACCTAATCTTGCTAGAATGCTTAATGTATTTCATGTGTCTTATCTTAAAAAGTATGTGTCTACTTTTAATCATGTACTTGATTGGAATTCTCTTCAGGTTTAGGATTTAAGAGTGGTCATGATCAAGCCTCTTAGAGAACTCAAGGTTCACAAACTCTACTTGCGTAACTGAATTATTACTTAGTGCAAGGTCCAGTGGGACCAGTATGCAGAAGACAATGCCACCTAGGAGGACTATGAAGACTTCCATAGAAGATTTCCTCATCTTTTTGATTAAGATGAAATTATGCAAACAAAAGAAACTTCTTTTTCTTTAAGTTGATATTCATTAAAACTTTGTTAAATAGTAAGAGTGAACCAAGTTCTAGAGGATCTCTTAAGAATGTATTGCATAGATCAACAATACAAGTGGAAAGAGTACCTTCCATTGGTACAATTCACTTACAACAATTCATATCATTTTGCATTGAATATGGCACCTTCCCAAGCATTGTATGGCACAAAGTGTCGAACTCCTATAAGTTGGGACAAACTAGAGGATAGGATTACCCTTGGACCAGAAATGCTTATAGAAATGGAAGATAAAGTCAAGATGATCTATAAGAGATTAGTAGAAGCAAATGATAGATAGAAAACCTATGCAGATGCAAAGGGAACTCTTTAATAGTTCTCTATAGGAGACAAGGTTTTGTTAAGGGTTAAACCACAAAAGAACCCGATTAAGTTCAGAAAGTCTTCTAAATTAGCTCCTAGATACATGGTATCATTTGAAGTAATTGAAGCAATAAACCTAGTAGAATACCAACTAGCTCTACCACCCGATCTTGCTAGAATGCATAATGTATTTCATGTGTCTTATCTTATAAAGTATGTGTCTAGTTTTAATCATGTACTTGATTAGAATTCTCTTCAGGTTTAGGATTCAAGAGTGGTCACGATCAAGCCTCTCAAAGCGCTCAAGGTTCACAAGCTCTACTTGCATAACTGAGATATTACTTAGTACAAAGTCTAGTGGGACCAATATGCAGAAGACAGTGCCACCTGGGAGGACTATGAAGACTTCCATAGAAGATTTCCTCATCTTTTTTTTAAAGATGAAATTATGCAAATAAAATAAACTTCTTTTTCTTTAAGTTGATGTTCATTAAAACTTTGTTAATCATCAGGGAGGATGAGTTTTAAGGGGGGCGAGATGTCACGCACCATTTAATGAACAATTAAAACATGCTTTTATTTTACTATGTTGTTGTTTTATGAAACAAGACTACAGAAGGAAATAAATTATTTATGTTTATCATGATTAGAATTTGAATAAATTCAGTGATGCCATGTTCTACAAACATGAGAATGCATTTTGTAATGCTAATATCTAGGTGATATTTGAATAATGATTTGTTTATGGGATTTCATGTTTTAAATGATCATTATCATTATTCTTAATTGAATAAACAATATTTAGACTAACTACATTTTATCTACTATGAGGTGAATGCAGGAGTACAATGTACCCTCCCAAAGTTGAGGGAGAGTATCACCGGGGAGAGAAATGCAGATCAGGAATAGATTCTTATGGAAGCATGACCTTATGAGAACTACACACACACATGAAATGTAGTTTATGATTTATTCTTAATGATTCTAAAAGTTTTATCATATAAGATGGATATGTCCTTATGTGTTTTCCTTGTGAGTGAAATGTTTTCAAGGTTACAAATGATAGTTTCATGGATATATTGTTTGGTCAAAAATGTATTATTTTTTAAAACTATTAATATTAATAATAATACCATCGCTATTAATATTAGAAATTGGTAATAGAGACGTTATTATTGTTAATTGATAAATGTTGATAGTAACATTTATTATTATTATTATTGTATAATAGTAAACATTAGTATCATCTATGAATGTATGTTGTGTTATTAATATTAACATTGATAATATTGATAACATATATTATTAATATCATCACTATTAATAATAATGATAATATATTCCTTTTTAATAGTAAGTAATTTCTTGATTTTTTAGGTACTTCTATGGCATTGTTAAAGAGTTAAAACCACATAGTGGATTTGCATTTAAATTTTTTACTGGTGGTGGCTCATGAATTGGAGATGGCAAATCCAACTACTGATTATGGTCAAGGGAGTAAATGTTTCATAACTCCAACTAGAGTGAAGGAGAAAAAAACTCTCGATGATGCTTTATTTTTTACTTGATCTCTGCTCCTTCGACACCTATTTTTGGGGAAATTTTGGGGCTTAACAGAAAGTATGTCTTTGGTTTGGGGAGGTCTCTGGTAGATACTTAGAAGTAGGAGGTTTTTGGGGGCAACAAGGAGCAAAGCATTGGGAGAAAAGGACTGGTTTGATGTTTGGTGGCTTTTGATTTCTACGTTTTCTTTGGGTTTTTACCTACTTAAACTATATGTTTTCTCTATGAGTTTTTTGCAAGTTGTATGGACAAGAGATTTTCTTTATTTTAGAAAAAGAGAGGGAGACTTTTGTTTCAGAAATAGGGTAATTGTAGAATGAATTTATCTAGTGAAAATGTGTTTTCTTTCATGCTATCAATATAACAATTTGTAGGCAATGCCTACATCGGTACCTTCCAAGTTATGAGGAATTTAATTTTCTCAAAGGATTTTCAAACAAGAAATTAAGATATCTTTCAGTCTATTACTATTTTACACTTCACTCAATTAGTTTTGAAAAGAATCCATGATGGGTTTGATTAAATCATTGAAGCTTATTTTTATTCATGGAAAGATATAGGGTTCTATTGAGATCAATAGGGAAATTTAGAATGCTCTGTTTAGTCAGAATGACAATCTTAGTTTTAAAACCATTAAGAAGTTTAGATATTTAAAATCTGTAGTTTATAGTACCATGGTCAAAAACATAGGGAAACCTCTATTAACCTCTTTATTTTCTAAATTGTAAACATTTACATAGTTGTACATACATAAGTATGTATGAACATACTTATGCATGTACATGTATGTGGATGAAAGCATGAGCACTGCATAAGGGCTCAAAAGTACTTAAATCCTTTGTGATGGTTATTATTAACACACCACTGTTGTTAAAACCCAAAGGGTTCTAAGGACTATTCTAGTCATTTATATCTAAACATGCTTACCTTCTATTAAAATTATGACCATTCAATCTGTGTGGTGGTTGGCATCCAAGGGGAATTGACTTGTTAAGGTCTTGATTCACCTTTCGATCATAATTTGATCTGTATTTAATTCGTGCCAAATGGGAATTGTACTATGAGCTTTGTTGGTCACTAAATTAGGATATAAGACTTTTTATGAATGATTGTTAATGAATGAGATTTGTGTTCTGATGTTAATAACAATAAAGAGTATTTGTGTGTGTATAATTATATATATACCTATAAATGTATATATGGCATATACAATTACAGATATATGTATAAATGTAGTCAAAAGATAGTGGACTTTGAATTATGAAGGGATTATATATATATATTTGATTGAAATTATCCTTATCCATATTTTAGGCCGATAGCTTGATGACTCTTATGTATTCTAGTTGGAATGTTTATTAATTAATGTTAAGTATTAAAGTTCAATAGAAACAAAGTTGTCAATGACTAGGACATTTTGTGTTAACTGGTGACTACAAATATTATGTGAAGTAGTGAATTAAATAGTCTCTTATCTTAATGGAAGTAGTGAGACATTTCTGTCAAAGAAACTTAGTGAATATAGCCTTATGATCTTGTATAATTCAGAGAACTGCATTGTAATTTCTTTATTAATTATAAAAAGTTTGAAAAAGATGAACTAGATCTGAGTTAAAAATGATATATCTTTACTTGTTTTGAAGAAATAGTTGTATTCAAATGAATGAATGATGACTTAGTAAGTCAGTATAGAAGAACTTATCAAACTCTAAAGACAAGATTGAGATAGAGGTGTTTGTGATAGATTGACACATATATCTAATATGGAATATTTTTTATATATGAATCTTTAGCCCAAGTAATGCATTAACTATGTGCATTGTCGAATCATTGTGCCTTAGATTTGCATTTCAGTCAGATTGTTATACTCAGTTAGAAGAAATCTATAACTTTGTATAACAGATTGTATGTATAAAACACATCACTAGTTCTCAGATGGCATGGTTCCATAAGGATACTCTTTATCTATTTTTCTCATGACGGGTCAGGTTCTTCTAGTTAGAGGAACACCGGGGAAGCAAAAGCTTCATGGACTCTGGTGATGCTCTCCCTCATGCAGATCAGTTGCTAAAATCTTGAACTAACAAGAGTTGAAATAGTTATATTCTATTTTTTGTTGTAATTAGATAGATATCTGATGATGAAAACAATATCAAAATTTTATGTATTAATATGTACTGAGATAGAGATTTAAGACTGAAATGATTATTCATTTATGAAATTGTAAATTTTAGAATCAGAAATGCAATTTTTACAGCATAGTAAAGTTGTTGTTCTTGTTTAATCCTTTGATTAATTCATTATTGGAGACAAAAGAAAATGTTTTAAAAGTTTAGATGAGCTATTATGCATTGCATGGTTATGGTATTTCCATTGTTATTATAATTTAATTTTTTAAAAATACTAGTTGTTTTAATGTGAAATATTTAACTGAGCCAGTGGGTTTGTTACATATGTTCTAGAGGATTGGAGAATCTATCTAAAGTGGGTATGATGTGACATAAAGCTTATAAACCATTTAGAAAAAAAATTATTGTTAGAATAATGCACCCTAATACATCAATGGAAGTATCATTATTGTATTTTAAAGATATATTAGAGGTGACACAGGAGTCTTGATGATGTGGATATTATATAAATGCTTCTTTGTCACTGTATTGAAGCCACAATTTGGGTCTACAAGAATCTCATCAATGGTATAGTATATTACTAAGGGTTATGGGCCCATGATATTCATTCATCAAGATCATAGCTAGAGAGAATGTGATAAGAGGAAGAGAGACAAAAGAAGAAGGTTGGACTTCAAGTGCACCCATAAATTCATTAGAAGAGGACAACATAGGCTATGTAGAAGGGGAAGTAAAAGTAGAGAGTATAGAAGAAGGGGAAGCAACAACAACCTCAAGAATAGAGTTCACAATTTTTTTATTAATTGTACTAAGGTGATCGGTTTCTATATATTCGTAGGTTCTAACTAGGAGATTCTATAGCTTTATTTCATATATCATTATAACTAGGTGACAACATAAAGGTGTGTCCCACTTTTGGCCTAAGTAGGATGTGCAAATCAACATTGTTAAAAAAATTCCATTTTCCCTCAATTATAGCAAGTGAACTGTAGATAATTTGAAAATAGTATAAACTAAAGATTTGTGATATTTCCCATGCAAATTCTATTTATATATTTTTTTAATTCTAAAAAATAATTTATCTCATGTTTTAAATATTTGTTAATAAAGCGTTTCTTATGCTTTATAGTATGTTTAATGAGTAATGTTTTCTCATAATGCATAACTAGAGATAGAAATAAAATATCTTCATAATTTTTTAAAAATAGATTATTAACAATAATATCTAGGGTACACATATTTTTATAATTTATTTTTTAATATTTATTTATTATTAATTTTTTAAATAAGAATAACTATTAATTTACACACATATTTTCCTATACAGCATAACTCTTTTTCTACATACCCAAATTAATTAGTTCTTTTAATTGAATTAAGAACATAACGTAAAGGACACTCTTATTTTAAAATAAAGTCACTTTTTCTATTTTTCCCGTGTGTCAAACATGGGTCTTTAATTTTTTAATAAACCTATTTTGATTAGAAAATATAAAATAAATATAATATTAAAATAAATATATTTAACATAAATATTTTGGAAAGCTTAGTTTGACAGATACATTCTTAAAAAAATTCATGTCATGATGACTTTGTTTGATCATGAAAAGGGTGATCTAAATCAGCATGTGTCTAATGAAATCCTTTCATGTGGCTCAGAGGGAAAAGTTTACCACATAGAATGTTTAAGGGACACATATACATGTCAACAATTTCATCTACAATGAACTTAATCTAATTTTCCTTGGGTCCCAAGATTGGAGCATACTATTTTGCATAAACTATTAAATCAACATGTGTCCTATAAGTGGGACAAGGCTTTATGCTTCCATCTAACCCTCAACATGTATATAATTTGAATCAATCAATCTATTGTACCTTATGATTTAAACCCATACATTATGTTTAGTGCCATGTGTAGGCAAGTAGTGATACTAGAAGATTACCTTAGAGGAATATCCTTGAGATAAAGGGATTAAAGTATCTAACAACTACACATGAGGAAGAGTAAGAAGGTTAGCTGCTAGTAATTAACTCATGGCGATTAATAGTAACTCTATAAAAGTTACAAAAAGAACTCAAGAAGCCTAGAATCATCTGCAAAACCAAAAACAACCTTCCACAAAAGAGAGTAGAAAAATAAGAAAGCTATATCACCAAAGAAAAACAATGCATACAAGAGTGCTCAATAAGCTCCATCTCAAACCAAGGCATAAGAGGCCTTTCTTATAAAGGAAAGGATGAAAACCTAGAACACATACTTGAATATGAAAATTGTCTTATTATTATGACTTGAGACAAAACAAGCGAATGCCCTAAGTAAACTTAAACAATAAAATGTGAATAGGTCTTAAAATGGAACTAGTTAGGGAATAAACCCTTTTCACATCAACACCCCCTCTTAAGTGCAACTTAGGGAGGAACAAACAAATGCAGATATAGGTCCCAATAACTAGGCTTGATGAGGTACCCATGTACAAAAGAGTCTATCACAAATGAAGAAAAAGAGAAAACCACATGGGAAGAAACTCCTCCCTAAAAGAGAGAAAAAACCTCCCTACAATACAAAGAGAAAGACAATAGGACTAAGAAGCCTCCATAAAATATATCCCAAAAAGATTGGAAACATGAAGATGAAAATGAAGAAATCCACTAAAGCATGAAGAAGCTACAAACAACAGTCAAAAAACAATTTCTATACTATTGAAACTAAAGAACCTTCACTAAAATCAAGATGAAGATCAGGATCAAAGTGTTTAGTATGAAAAGAGGGGATTGTTATGATAATGGTTGTTTTAAGAGTTTATGTGGAATCCTCCTTTCACACCAACATTCAAGGACATTCAACCGAGTAGAGAACTCTACTACATGTTTCCTATCACTTGGAACATAGGGGAAGATTGGAATTGTGTGAATTTGTTGTTCAATTAAGTCTAATTATGCTCAAAACCTTAATTTTGTGAAATAGTAAGCAAACAGACAAATTACAAAAAATGATTGCACACAGAGATATCAAATGACAACCAAATCATAGCAGATTTTGAAGTTTGGTGTGTGGAAAAGTCAGGGACTAATGAGTGGGTACCCTAGTCCAGTGTACCTGCTTTTGTCAGGATCTCTAAAGAATGTTTGTAACCTATTCCTGCTATCACAAAGATTTCACCACTTCAGAATACAGAGGACTAATGAGTAGGCGTCCAAGTCCAAGCCCTAGTTTTCTTCTTAGATCTGCAATTCTGATAGTCTGCATTGCTCTCCTACAACTCCACTTCTTTCACTTCTGCAACCTGTAACCTGCAATCACAGAAAAATGGGTTGGGGGTTGTGGTGTTTAGAGGCTTGCCTCGGTCAAGCCCCAGAGAGACATTCAAGTCTTTCGAACACCATTGTCAAATAAAGAGTGTGTATCCCTATGGGATAGAGGCAAAATCCAAATGATAAATGATAGAAAACACAATTGATATCACCTTGTCATGTAGATCTCACGAAAGGAATATGTTCTTTCATGCCATGAGGAGATGGAGTCAAATATGCAATCACAAACACAAGAACAACATAAAATATTGCTCTGCAACACAATGAATGCCTTGAATCATTTTCACAAAAGCTCATAGATCAAAAATGCCAGCTAGTTTACAAATGAATCAATAATCATGCTTCTATATGCAACTACAAACATTCTCACTAAGAATTTCATAATTCAAACTTGAGATGTTAGCATAGGACCTAATAATGGTCATAAAACTGACACCCAAAAATAGGTCCTGACCTAAAATAGGGTAGGACTAGGGCACGAGTGCCCAAGTCCTCCCCCCTATTTCAGGTAAGATTTATGCTTATCACACCCCTTAGGTCCCATTTTCCATGAAACTTCAAGGTTTTCTTATTTTGAGTCACCATTAACATGCAAGATGACCTAAATGCATTCTAAAGGACCCAGGAGCTAAACCTTAAGAGGGAAAAGTGTTACAAGTATGTGCCTAATCGGTGTTGTCATTGATGCCAACATATTCTTGTTTTCATTGGTGTCAACTATATCCTATTCCATTACTTGTTTAGAAGACTTGTATGTTGAGGATATTGAGAAAATTAGCCTCTCTAGAAGAAACAAGTAAGCCACAGAGAAGTGCAGTACAGATAGTGAGTTGTATATGCTGAAGAATAGTGTGGTAAACTTCTCTACATTTGTTTCTTCTTGAAGATCATGGTCTGTGGATTGGAAGTAAGTTAGAGGTATGTCTAAGGATGCTACATTTCAGGTCTAAGCCATTCGCATGAAGATCTGAGTGAGTTGTGTTCACTAGAGTGAAGCCTGCTTTGTCTGTAAGTTTAATTGAGACTGGAAGATAGTATTTGGCTCCACATTTCTTCACAAGAAAGTATTTTGTTATGTGGTTCTAGAGGGAAGTATGGGATGATGATAAGTGCCTATAGTTGCAATGGTTCATGGTTTGGTGGTCCACAAGCTATCCTTCTTTTATGATAGTTGAAGACAGTAAAGCTCATGTGTTTTGGTGAGAAGATTCGTATGGATAAAGTGGTTAAGGTTCATGCGGTTGCTCCTGATGATTATAGCGTACTTGTGGATGTCTCCTAATCATGTTCCTATTTGGACTTTGGTCCGCGTTAAGAAATTGAGATGGTGTGTGAAGATTGTTCCCAGATAACGTACCGTGTAACTAGTCTTGGTTGACCTAGTTGATCCCAGTGATTGCGGAGATCTCTAGAAGATTGTGGAAGTGTCCCAGCTAAGGCATGGCATGATCTACATTTCATTCCCTTTGCATGATGTTGCAATAAGTCAGGACCTATTTTGTAAATGTTTGTAATACCGACCTTGGAGATTGTTCCAATGGTTGATGCCGACCTTGATGATCATTCCAAGGTTGATGTAGTGTATAAATGCTTGTAGTTGAGTCGTGGAAAAGTTGTCCTTGAGTGAAAATGAGAATACATTAAGAAATGTCCAAAGGCAGAGCAGAGGTAGAGGAAAGAAGAGGAAGAGCAAAGCAAAGGAAGAGCAGGGCAGAGGAAGAACAGAGCTGAGGAATTATTTATTCACAATAAAGAAAGGTGTTTGATCGTGATAGTGAATCTGGCAGTAAGCCACCAGTAGGGTTTAACAACCCTTATTGTAATCTTGCTAGGTTTAGGGTTGAGGCAGTGAGTCTACTGGACCTAGTTGTTCTTCATGGCAGTAAGCCAGTATGTTTAGGCCCGTGGGGTGACCAACCCTGAACATCACTATTTCAAGATTGCAATATATATTGAGAGTTAATCTGCTCCATGTTTTTTCCCCACCTTGGGGTTTTCCACGTAAATCTGGTGTCTCTTGTGTTTGATGTTGTTAATTTTCTGATTTCATGCACTCATTGTTAAATCATAATAATTGTGGATAAGTGATGAATTTTTAATTGCAGAAAGTGTTTAAGTTTTTGTGACAACTGATTCACCCCCCCTCTTAGTTGTCTGGCGCATATCAACAATTGGTATTAGAGCCAAGTTTCTCTAAAGAAAGTTTAACAGCTTGAGGAAGATCCAAAATGTCTTACAAGAAGGAAGCGCCATATTTTGATGGAACTAATTATGTTCTCTGGAACGGTCGGATGAAAATCCATCTTCTTTCTCTTGGTATCAAAGTTTGGAAGGCTATAGAAATAGAATACACCATACCTCAAAATGGTCCGACGACTGAAGACAAAATCAAAGAATATGAGATAGATATGAAGCCAAGGGATGCTCTACCAAGCTCATTAACTGACTCAATACTGACGAAAGTGGTAGATCTTCAAACTGCAAATAAGGTATGGGAAAAGTTGAAAAATCTTTATGAAGGAGATGACTCTGTGAAGGAAGCCAAGTTACAAAGTCTGAAAGTGAAATATGAAAGCTTGAAGATGAACAATGATGAAACCATATCAGCATTTATGAAAAGATTTGATGAACTTGTTACAGGGATAAAAGCAATAGGTGGAACTCTCGATGAAAAGGAAATTGTCACGAAAATACTCAGATCTCTACCAAAGTCCTACTGTCACAAGGTGGCCACAATAGAAGAATTCATGCAAGTAAAAATAGTTAACAGGGATTAGTTGCTTGGTAAGCTTACTACTTTTGAAATGAGGGAGTTACATGATGCTCTACCAAAAGTTGAGACTGCCTTCAAAGCCAGTACTCCTGGAAGTACTTCCAGATCAGAAAAGTATAAGGTAGAATCTGATGATGAGATAGATGAAGTTGAAGCCAACTTTGTGGATAGGCTACAAAGAGGATCCAGTAAGTATAAAGGCAAATTACCTTTCAAATGTTTTTCCTGTGGTAAAGTAGGTCATTTTGCTTCCAGATGTTCTGAAAGAATTGAAAGAAATAGAAGAAGATATGAGAATAGGCCTAGGACCCAAAAGAAGTGTTATTATTGTTATCCTATTTTCCTCTGCCCAGAGTTAAATAGTTAACCTAGTAATTTTCCTTGAAAATCCTTTAGAAATGACACAAAAAATCTTAAATCCTTCAAAGTACTCATGCATGCCTTGTTAAAAATCCCAAGATCTTGCTTAAAGATTCCTTGCAAAAAAACCTAGAAAAACCCAGAAATCTTTTAGCTTCAAGTATTTTCTATCACTTGGATTTCTCATATTTTATAACTTGTATTTGTATACATACTTGTATATACATTCACCTTTGTACATACAAAGGAATATGCAAAGGTTATATACAAGTTTTTGCTTGTATATTGGCAATGTATGTCAAATATACAAAGGGGTTTGTATGTACAAGAGCAAATATACATTGGCGGGCTTGCAGAAATTTCCATCGACCTTCAAAAGAATGGAACAATTTAGTTGTATGCAGTTCTGGATGCATATCAGGCTTAGAAGATGCATATACATTGAGGGAATCTATCGCAAATTCCAAGAATATTCCATGAATGTATATCGAATTTCAAATGCATATCATGTTGTATGTTTGTAACATGCAACAGAAATATACAAGGCCAAATGTGCAAGAGGTGGGGTCCACAATATACAAGGGCATTTGTATATCGGCGACATACAAAGAAAAGATGCAAGTCAATATACAAAGGGCCACGCATACAAGAGTGCACATACAAAGGCCAATGTATGTCATGAACAGTGCATTGTATATGTGGCTTGTATATTGCGATATACAAGTCAAACATACAAAGGTGATATACAAGCTGAATTTCAAAGTCTTTCCAGTCTGCTTCATAAAGATTTGAAATCTGCAGCTTGCATGTATATGGTGCTTGTATGTGCCGATATACAATGAAAGATACAAAGTAAGGATGCAAGCCGGACTTCAAATGGATATACATTTTGGTTGAATGCAGCATTGAGTCTGCGGCTTGCATGTATGTGGGCAATTGTATATTGCGAAATACAAGTCAAAGGTACAAAGGATGTATACAAGGTGGACCTGAATCGAATATCAAATTCTGGCATATTCAGGCATCAGATCCGGCTTGTATATATAAGTGCTTTGTATATTTGCACATACAAAGAGATATACAAGGAAAGGTGATACAAGCCGGACCCGACAGAGCAATGAGATGCAACTAATGGTCATTTTGAAATCTACGGCTTGTATGTTTACAGATGCAAGAAGATACAAGAGGTGGGGTCCGCCAAGGCACAAGCGCTTTGCATGTATCTTCTGCTTGTATATTTGCAATTGTATATTGCAATATACAAGGCAAGATACCATGCGATATACAAATGGTGGGGCCCGATATACAAGCGCCATGCATATGCAAAGGAGTTGATTCAGATAGCGATATACACACATATGCAAAGCGATATATACAGGTAGTTGACTGAAGCTTTGACCACCTACATCTCCTCCGTCCTGGTGAATTTTGACATGCTATAAGAGGCAAAAGTGAATGTTTTTGCCTCCTCTTTCATTTGGCAGGGTTTTTGGGGGATTTTTTGACTTTCATTTTTTTTAGATTTGTCTTTGCATGTTTTGGCCAATTGGATGTTTCAGCAGCCATCTTGAAGTTTTGGGGGGTTTTTTTCCTCACAGTGGCTCCGATTGGTGGATTTCTGCAGGTGCATTCATGGCGTATGGGCTCTTTGCCCTGTAGGACCAATTTCCATGCGTTGGACGGTGCCCTTGGGGGTTTTTCTCCACGCCCTATCCTATCTCACGTCCTGGTAGCCATTCTCTACTATTTTTCACCCTGTCAGAGGCATGGTCCCTATCCCTTTGCCATACCTCTGCCTAGGTGCCCCTGTTCTAGCATTTATGGCCTCGGATCCATGAATCAGCGACTCCATGCTTTTCTGGCAGGAGTCTGACCTATAAATGCAATGTAAACTCTCTTGTTAGGGGGATGGTTTTATTGGGGCTGTTATGCTACTGAATTTTCTGTAGATAGATCCCTTCTGTTTCTGAACATTTTGTATTGTAATGGTTTTTGGACCTTCATGATTAATATATGTTGACTTCTCACCTCTCTTACGTCTAGATTTCTGTGCTTTATTTGAAGTTGTAGTCTGTTCTGTGGGTAAAACGTTTCCTCTATAGGTTTAACTTTCATACTGAAGCCTCAACCAGTCATAAGTCTGTGTGAATCTCCCTCAGCAGTGAAAAAATCATTGTTGTGTCCACACCATGACCACCATCGCTCACTAAATCTGGTGTATCACCCCCTTTCCCTTTCAGTTTTCTTTCCAACTCTTTTCCCCTGCAAATATTAGCACTAGGTTTAGTTGCACTGCTCTAAGTAATAGGCTTAGAGAGAGAAACCAGCCTTCTTTGGAGGTCTGATCTCAATTTGCAAGGTCCCACATTTCGAGATCATTCCCATGTTACCTCAGATTGCTAAGGTCTTACAACTGCAGCAAAGGGTGCAAATCTGGGTGATAACAATTATGTTGAAGATTTTGATGATGATGGAGTGTTAGAAAATGGTGAACTAGATAATGCTAATTCCTTTGTAAATGAATGCTTGTTCATTGCTATTAAGGAAGATCTTGTGTCTACTAATTCTTCTAGCTATATGAGGGAAGAAAAAGTAGTGGAAAGTGCTTTAGCTTCTCAGGTCATCAAGGACAAAGATGAATGGGTTATTGATAGTGGTTTCTCTCACCACATGACTGGTGACAAAAGTAAGTTCGTAAGTTTGGAAAGATATGATGGTGGACCAGTTAGGTTTGGAGATGACACAGTTGGTAGGATTTGTGGAAAAGGATCTATTTCTTTTGATGCAAGCGTAATACTAAAGATGTCTTGTATGTGAAAGGATTAAAGCACAATCTTCTAAGTGTGGGTTAGATGTGTGACAAGGGCTATGACTTAAGCTTCAAGGACAATGGATGCAAGATCAGGGAAAGCTTCGGAACAGTAATTACAACTGGTAAGAAGACCAAAGGTAATATCCATCACTTGAAAGGAATCGAGAACTATTGCTTGTTGACTCAGATTGATGAAAGTTGGTTATCGCACAGAAGGTTGTGTCACATAAATTTTAGTAATATTATGAAGATAAGTACTACACAGATTGTTAGAGATTTGCCTAAGCTCGTGAAGCCTACTAATCTAGTTTGTAAGAAGTGTCAATTTGGGAAACATACAAGAACAAGTTTCAAAAGCAAGGATCAATCAGTTGGAGGACTACTTGAGCTAGCGCATACAGATTTGTGTGGACCTACCAGGGTAAGAAGTTTGCAAGGAGATAGGTAATTCATGCTACTCATTGATGATTATTCTAGAATAACTTGGGTCACCTTTTTGAAAGAGAAAGCTGAAGCTCTAGATAAATTCAAGGAATTCAAGGCAATGGTTGAAAATGAGATGGATTTGAAAATCAAATGTTTGATATCTGATAGAGGAGGAGAGTTCACATCAAATGAGTTCAATTTCTTTTGTGAAGAGCATGGAATAAAGAGACAACTATCTGCACCCAGAACTCCACAACAAAATGGAGTTGTTGAAAGGAAAAAAAGAACAATTCAAGAAGCTGCTAGAACCATGATGAAGGAAGCTCATCTTCTGGAAGCATATTGGAGAGAGGCAATTCACACCGCAGTGTATATCCTAAATAGAGTTCAAGTAAAAGGTAACAGTTCAAAAACTCCCTATGAATTGTGGCATGGTAGAGTTCTTACTATGAAATATTTCAAAGTCTTTGGTAGCAGATGTTACATCAAGAGAGAAGAATATTTAGGCAAGTTTGATGCTAGATTTGATGAAGGAATCTTTCTTGGTTACTCCACTAAGAGTAAGGCCTACCGGTGCTATAATAAGAGGCTGAATAAAATCATTGAAAGTGTAAATGTCAAATTTGATGAGTGTAAAGAAAGGTCTTCAGAACCAAGTGGATATGAATCAAATGATCCAAATGTTTCAGAAGTGGTGCAGCATGAAGACAACATAGATGAAGAAGAACAAGCTCTGGTAAGTGCTACCAAAACTCCAAGATATGTAAGAATCAGTCATTCTAAAAATCAAATCATAGGAGATAAGAGTAAAGTGATCTTAACCAGAAGAAAAGCTGTAGAAAAACAAGTAAATTCTATCTGATCTCTAAGATTGAACCTAAAACTATGGATGAGGCATGCAAAGATGAGAATTGGATAAAGGCCATGGAAGAAGAATTGATGTAGATAGAGAATAATTAGACTTGGGATCTTGTTCCCAGACCAACAGACAAGAATGTAATTGGTACAAAGTGGGTCTTCAGAAAAAAAAATTTAATGAGAATGGTGAAGTGGTAAGAAACAAAGCAAGATTGGTATGCAAAGGATACTCTCAGGTTGAAGGAATAGACTTTGAAGAAACTTTTTCTCCAGTAGAAAAGATTGAAGCAATAAGGATGTTTCTAGCTTTTGCAGCATACAAAGATTTCAAGGTTTATCAAATGGATGTGAAGTCTGCCTTCCTAAATGGAGAGTTGGAAGAGGAAGTCTATATTGAATAATTAGAAGGATTTTAGTCATCAGAACAAGGGGACATGGTATGTTTCGACCAAGGATCAGAATGCAGACATTTTTACCAAGCCTTTGCCCAAGGATATTTTTGAGTATCTTAGAGAAAATTTAGAGGTCATCACCCCTCCTGATCTAAACTAAGATGCACAATGGTGCATCAGTTTGGAGGTGTTCAAAGGTCTAGATTGATGGTTTTTAGGGCTACTTCTAAGGGGGAGTGTTGTGTGGTTACACAACATGCCCCATTTTACATTATCAAAATAGGGACCCAACTTTGCTGGCTTGTTCCCTTGCTTTTGTGCTCTGGGCGGTAATGGTAAAACAGTATCAGTCAGTATGCATATGCCTAATCTCGGGCATATTTGTGATCTTGAAGTCTGAGCCAAATTTGAAAGTCTAAATCTATCCTCAGAAAGCTTACCATGTGAAAGAGCTTGAAATTCTAGGCAGGTTTGCCTTTTACATCACCCTAAAATTCATTCATATGAGAAAGTTATGACAAGTCAAAGGTCTGGTCAAACATGATTTTAGGAGGGTCATATTTCATAACAACGAGCATCATGATATTATAATATCACCCTACTTAGAAAATCCACCATCTACATATTTGCATGCGCATGTCAAAGTCCTATCAGAGGGTCATCATCCTGATCTTTCAAGGGAGGGTCATATTTGTTGATATTCGCTAATATGATGATGACGTCATCATATCCTCCTGATCTCCTTTTGCATGATCATGATGATCACCCTATCTTTTAAGGGGGGGTGATACTCGCGGTAGCAGGATCATATTTCAAATCCTCCTATTTTCCTTCAACATGATGATGATGATGATATCATTCTTTTCCCAATATACAGAAGCTAAACATGACGGTGACGTCATATATAATATGGAGGGTGATCGGCCTGACTTTTGCCGTCGGCCAAGTTTAAGGTAGTCTCCCCAATGGAAAAGTCCATCGGCCTAGCTTTTGCTATCGGCCACGCTTTGTATTGTCTCCCCAATGGGAGTAGTCTCGCCGATATGGTAGTTCTTCGGCATAGTTTTAACTATCGGCCGAGTCTTAGATTCTCTCCCTGATGTTGTAGTCTACCTGATGAAAGTGGCTATCGGCATAGGGTTAGCTATCGGTGAAGTTTAATTTTGTCATCCTGATCATATGTGGTCACACCGATGCAAATATGATGCTGACCCGGGATGCAAGCAGATATGCAGGCCGGACGCGAAGGGTTTGTTAAATGGGATTAAATGCTTGTATATCCGGTGCCTTGTATGAAAGGTTCGAAACATACAATACATAATATACAAGGCCGGAATTGAAATGGTTATTAAATAGCGAAAGTTCGTTGTATCTTTCGTGATTGTATGTTTAGACATACATTGCGATATACATTGAACTTATACAATGGCAGAATTGAAATCATATAAAAAGCAATTAATTCCTTGTATGTTTTGCGCTTGTATATGCAAATTTGGAACCCGATATACAAGCCGGTAATGTACAAGGAGCGGATTCGAAGGAAAGTTAAAAGCAATTAATTCCTTGTATATTTTACGATGTATCAGCAGATTTGAAGCCAGATATACAAGGAAATGGGCAGGAATGCAAAGCGATAGAAATTTAGATCACCAGAATGCATTTTTTTAGTCAACGATGGTTGACCCGAGTGTTTTTGACGCTGTTTATGCATTTAATGCATAATTTCCACTGATTTGGGGCCCGATTGCCTCTAGCTGCACATTTTGAGGCCTATTTAATAAAATGTTTTAATTCCTGTTGTTTATCAAATGATGCTAGGCTTAATGCTTGTATGTTTGTTGCAGGAAGTATCGGAGCTGTTTGAAGCTGAACATTGCAAAGTTGCACATGGAGGCAACATGAACCAGAAGTGAGGAGGATATTGTCAAATATGTTGTTTGCCAGCTGGAGACCGAATCAAATCAAAGATGCTAGAATATTCTGTGCCAGTTATACATTTGCCAACTGGTAAAGCACGTGCTATTCATCTGGACCATTGATTGTTCTGGGAGGATCCTGATCCTTGGATCATTGTAACTGTTTTCTAGCATTTGTTCTATATAAGAGCCAGAGCTTGTCGAAAGGGAGAGAGATACATTGGAACATCTGGCACAATAAGGCCAATTACTGTAGAATCAAATAGGAGATCGGATTACTAAGACTAATGAGGATTAAATTGTTGAAATGTCAAGGTTCTTTCTTCAGATCACTGTAAATGTACCTGTTCTTGAGCATACTGAATGGATATGAAGTATTAGATTACATCCTGATTGTAAATTTTATGTAATCTTCATGTTGATTTCTGGATATGTACTGGTGAATGTTGTGTTCAACTAGAAGCGCTTTCATTTCATTACATGTTGTTATCAACTTTTCCTTTGAAGATTTGCACTGGATCATGTGGATTTGTGGAATGTCCTGGTGAAGTATGATTCTAGTTTCCTTCTTTTCATTGCATGTATGGGAGCTTGTATGTGGATCAGTGATCTCAGTCAAGTAGTTTTGGGAATCTCATTCTTTAACCCTTTTCCTTTTTTTAATTTCATAAATTCATCACCATAACTACAAATCATGATAAATAACAAGCAAAACAGAGAAATATGCTGACATCTCGTAGATAATAAAAAATCCTTAGCATATTTGAGTTAAATGCATGTAGTATTGAAAATATCATGCAAAGAATCATAAATACTGGTATAAATCATGTAAATATCGGCCTATAGGCACGTTATTTGAGTGAATCCATAAGTGCAGAGGTAGAATTGTTAAAGATTTGTACAGGGCAGACATAAAGAATAGGATATTTGGAGAAATAATGATGAAATTTTACAGAAATTACTGAAGAACGTAAGGCCCCTGAATGGAAAACAGCAACACACATCAACCACTGAGTAACGTCAGTAGATTAAGACCTAATCAATGGAGACTTGGGATCATGAATTCTCTGAATTCATCGTATCTTTCAAGATGAGTAAAGGTTGTTGTGTAACTTTTATTCTATGTTTGTATATGACTAACATCATCATCAACATAAATTGGCACTAGAAGGAGGGCAGAACTGGAAAAGACACCATTGCTTCAGTCATCGTTCATTTTATGCAGGCTCCTCGCTCCTAACTCAACATAAATTGGTGTTAGAAGGAGGGCCTGAACAAGGAAATATCTAGATTTCTGTAAATATTGCATAAATATTTCGGCATTTGAGTTAAATGTCTGCAAATATCTCTTATCTGAGATGTTTTGGTTGCACCTTTGCAAAGATCTAGCTCGAAACATCAAAGATTAGTTTGATTTTCTGAACTTTCAAGTTTTATTCTGAGATATGGTAGATCTCATTAAAATTTTAAAATCCTAAAAAATTGGAAAATAGAGTCTTAGTTTGATGGATGCATATGAAAATAATTATCAAATTAACATTCCTTTATTTCAGGGAACTTTGAATAGGTAGCTTTACCCTCACAATTTGTCTAACTTTGGTTTATCTACCTATTGCAGGATACACGAGACTGCGAAACACAGTGAAATTAATTGTTTAACTTTCCTTACAAGGTTGGATTTATATTTGAAAGGACTAATATTCTTCCCAGATGTGTTCAGGGTTGAAATTTGCCAAGAAAATGAAGAAGTTCTAGAGCAGTGAAATGAGGAAATTTTGGAACAGCAGAGAGAAGCAACACCCCTAGTGATGAATTGCTTAGAAAATACAATAGCTGAATCGGTTATAAAAGGTAATGAAGAGGAAACATCTTTCCTTGATTCATTTTATGGTGGGATTGATGGGAGTTCTCTACTTCCTAATACAAGTAAGGACCAGTCAGTATGCAGGTATGAATCCTGTGAAAATTCTAGAGAAGAAATCACTCATCAAGATAATATATTTGATTCTGATCCTAATACTTTTGATAAAGAAGATGAAACATCTTTCTTGGAGTCCTTCTATGGTAAAGAGAAGTGTAAACAGATAGTAGAACAATTTAAATGCACTGCTGATGATGAAGTTCCTATGATAGTAACTCAGGGAGTCATAGAAAAGAAGATAAATGTTGATGTACTGCCTAACTGGGTTGAATTGAATGATCAAATGCAGGAATGTTGCAGGTTAATGAAACCAGGCACTTTACTAGATAGAAGATGTGAATTATTTAATGAACAATTCCTGAAAGATGAAAATGCAGAAGACTTTGGAGTTGTTGTGCATGATCAGATGTCACCCCAGAAATATTTTGAAAATGAAATAGGGAAGTGTTCTTATCAGTTGAATGCCAATTCTCCTTTACAGTCAAGTGATTTAGAAATGATAAACTTCTGTATACAGGTTATGATGATAAGGATACTTATTTAGCTGCTGATGTGCAGGAAATTGAAGAAAATATTGAGAAGTTTCCTGAACTGGAGGATAAACTGAACATCCAGAATGAAGGAACAAATATGGATAAATATGAAGAATTAACACATCAAGAGTCATACATCCTTCAATTTGAAGAGAGACCAAACACTGAGCCAAGCAGTGAAAATATAGAATTAAATGGAAGATCGGCTGTCAACAAACGAGCATGTCCAACGGAACCAGAAATACATCAGGTTGTATTTCTCCTTTCCACAGTAAATGATGTTGAATACTATTTTGATTATGGAAATTCAGGAGATAAGACATGCATATGGATTAATCATGAACATGATGAGCTTCCTCAGTTGCTGATCATCAAGAGTTATTCTGTTAAACATAATGAATTAAGAATATCAGAATATTTTTTAGAATATAAAGATAAATTTGCTAGGTTGAGAACCATAACTAATACCCTAATGCTCCTGCACAATCAAAAGAAGTATGCAAATACAGGTGTATTTGGGTCTTTTTCTAGTTTTTGTTTTTCAAGTAGTGGTTTGTATATAATTTTATAGGTTAGTTGTTTGTACAGTCTGCTTGTTTTGCTGTCTTGTTCTGTTTCTTTTGTTTCCTTTTGTAGGTTAGCCGTTTGTACAGGTTACTTTTTGCTTTGCGTTGTTGAGTCTTTGTTTTGGTTGGGCAAAACTGGTGTACCTTGTTACTTAAGAACACTGCAGAAATTGTTAGAATTCAAAAGTTGGATATAAGTTTTTACATAGGTTGTAACTCATGTCAGTATAGGTACTCTTGATCAGGTCTGTGGTATCATATTCATCAGTACTACCTTTCTTGAGTCAAGGTAATCCTCACAATGATACACCTAACAGCCTTGGGTCTGTTGAACATATCAGTGTAGGGGTTAAGTGAAAAATCTAAAGGTTGCCCTTGCTACCATTGCAATTCTCAACTTAATTTCAACAAGTGACCATTCCTTGTATCATGAGGCTACAACTGTTATATCTTAAGAAATTAAATTCAAAATATAAAATAAATAAAATAATAAAATGGATTTTTTGAAAATCCAGATTAAGTCATCTAAGTAACTCTACCGGGGCTATAGACGCCTGCTGGCAGTGGGGCTCTACTTAGGGGAATTGCAACGATAACCTTGCCGGGGCTATAGACGCCTGCTGGCAGCAAGGCTCTATCCGGTTGGCTATGAGGGATGAACCAAACTACGTAGCTTAACACCAGTCATTGATTTATTCAACTCACTTTCAAGATGAGTAAATGAATCACATGCACACAATTGATCCCTTATCAATTCATTGTTACATTGATGAGCATGATACCAGTTAGAAAGGATTAGGATGCTCATGCTTAATAGGAGTTGGAAATTTATGTTTTAATTTATCCTCACCTTTTGAATTATTCGAATTTTGTTGTTTTCTTTAGTGGCAAGTTGTTGTGTGGTTACACAACACGCCCCATTTTGCATTATCAAAACAGGGACCCAACTTTGCTGGCTTGTTCATTTGCTTTTGTGCTCTGGGCGGTAATGGTAAAACAGTATCAGTCAGTATGCATATGCCTAATCTCAGGTATATTTGTGATCTTGAAGTCTGAGCCAAATTTGAAAGTTTGAATCTATCCTCAGAAAGCTTACCATGTGAAAGAGCTTGAAATTCTAGGTAGGTTTGCCTTTTACATCACCCTAAAATTCGTTCATATGAGAAAGTTATGACAAGTCAAAGGTCTGGTCAAACATGATTTTAGGAGGGTCATATTTCATAACAACGAGCATCATGATATTATAATATCACCCTGCTTAGAAAATCCACCATCTGCATATTTGCATGCACATGTCAAAGTCCTATCGGAGGGTCATCATCCTGATCTTTCAAGGGAGGGTCATATTTGTTGATATTCGCTAATATGATGATGACGTCATCATATCCTCCTGATCTCCTTTTGCATGATCATGATGATCACCCTATATTTTAAGGGGGGGTGATACTCGCGGCAGCAGGATCATATTTCAAATTCTCCTATTTTCCTTCGACATGATGATGATGATGATATCATTCTTTTCCCAATATACAGAAGCTAAACATGACGGTGACATCATATATAATATGGAGGGTGATCGGCCTGACTTTTGCCATTGGCCAAGTTTAAGGTAGTCTCCCCGATGGAAAAGTCCATCGGCCTAGCTTTTGCTATCAACCACACTTTGTATTGTCTCCCCGATGGGAGTAGTCTCGCTAATATGGTAGTTCTTCGGTATAGTTTTAACTATCGGCCGAGTCTTAGATTTTCTCCCCGATGTTGTAGTCTGCCCGATGAAAGTGGCTATTGGCATAGGGTTAGCTATCGGTGAAGTTTAATTTTGTCATCCCGATCATATGTGGTCACACCGATGCAAATATGATGCTGACCCGGGATGCAAGCGGATATGCAGGCCGGACGCGAAGGGTTTGTTAAATGGGATTAAATGCTTGTATATCCGGTGCCTTGTATGAAAGGTTCGAAACATACAATACATAATATACAAGGCCAGAATTGAAATGGTTATTAAATAGCGAAAGTTCATTGTATCTTTCGTGATTGTATGTTTAGACATACATTGCGATATACATTGAACTTATACAACGGCGGAATTGAAATCATATAAAAAGCGATTAATTCCTTGTATGTTTTGCGCTCGTATATGCAAATTTGGAACCCGATATACAAGCCGGTAATGTACAAGGAGCGGATTCGAAGGAAAGTTAAAAGCAATTAATTCCTTGTATATTTTACGATGTATCAGCAGATTTGAAGCCTGATATACAAGGAAATGGGCGGGAATGCAAAGCGATAGAAATTTAGATCACCAGAATGCATTTTTTTAGTCAACGATGGTTGACCCAAGTGTTTTTGATGCTGTTTATGCATTTAATGCATAATTTCCACTAATTTGGGGCCCGATTGCCTCTAGCTGCACATTTTTTAGGCCTGTTTAATAAAATGTTTAAATTCCTGTTGTTTATCAAATGATGCTGGGCTTAATGCTTGTATGTTTATTGCAGGAAGTCTCAGAGTTGTTTGAAGCTGAACATTGCAAAGTTGCACATGGAGGCAACATGAACCAGAAGTGAGGAGGATATTGTCAAATATGCTGTTTGCCAGCTGGAGACCGAATCAAATCAAAGATGTTGGAATATTCTGTGCCAGTTATACATTTGCCAACTGGCAAAGCACGTGCTATTCATCCGGACCATTGATTGTTCTGGGAGGATCCTGATCCTTGGATCATTGTAACTGTTTTCTGGCATTTGTTCTATATAAGAGCCAGAGCTTGTCGAAAGGGAGAGAGATACATTGGAACATCTGGCACAATAAGGCCAATTACTGTAGAATCAAATAGATCGGATTACTGAGACTAATGAGGATTGAATTGTTGAAATGTCAAGGTTCTTTCTTCAGATCACTGTAAATGTACCTGTTCTTGAGCATACTGAATGGATATGAAGTTTCAGATTACATCCTGATTGTAAATTTTACGTAATCTTCATGTTGATTTCTGGATATGTACTGGTGAATGCTGTGTTCAACTAGAAGCGCTTTCATTTCATTACATGTTGTTATCAACTTTTCCTTTGAAGATTTGCACTGGATCATGCGGATTTGTGGAATGTCCTGGTGAAGTATGATTCTAGTTTCCTTCTTTTCATTGCATGTATGGGAGCTTGTATGTGGATCAGTGATCTCAATCAAGTAGTTTTGGGAATCTCATTCTTTAACCCTTTTCCTTTTTTTAATTTCATAAATTCATCACCATAACTGCAAATCATGATAAATAACAAGCAGAACAGAGAAATATGCTGACATCTCGTAGATAATCAAAAATCCTTAGCATATTTGAGTTAAATGCATGTAGTATTGAAAATATCATGCAAAGAATCATAAATACTGGTATAAATCATGTAAATATCAGCTTGTAGGCACGTTATTTGAGTGAATCCATAAGTGCAGAGGTAGAATTGTTAAAGATTTGTACAGGGCAGACATAAAGAACAGGATATTTGGAGAAATAATGATGAAATTTTGCAGAAATTACTGAAGAACGTAAGGCCCCTGAATGGAAAACAGCAACACACATCAACCACTGAGTAATGTCAGTAGATTAAGACCTAATCAACAGAGACTTAGGATCATGAATTCTCTGAATTCATCGTATCTTTCAAAATGAGTAAAGGTTGTTGTGTAACTTTTATTCTATGTTTGTATATGACTAACATCATCATCAACAGGGAGTAGTCAGAAAGTTCAGAGGAGAGATTAGATCAAAGTAGAAGAGTGCAAGTATGTCCCCTTTTCCATTGATGTTAAAGGGGAGAGAAGTCATATGAAAAAATTAGAGTGTAGATGTGTAAGAGAAAGGGGGAGAATTTTGGAGAAAGAAAGAGTGCAGGTGTGTAAAGAGAAAGGGGGAGAATCTTGTCTTGATGGTTGTTGCAGTTTTTCACATCATATGTTGCCATCAATGACAAAGGGGGAGATTGTTGCAAGTATGTGCCTAATTGGTGTTGTCATTAATGTCAACATATTCTTGTTGTCATTGGTGTCAACTATATCCTATTCCATTACTTGTTTAGAAGACTTGTATGTTGAGGATATTGAGAAAATTAGCCTCTTTGGAAGAAATACGTAAGCCACAGAGAAGTGCAGTACAAATAGTGAGTTATATGCTGAAGAACAGTCTGGTAAACTGCTCCGCATTTGTTCCTTCTTGAAGATCATGGTCTACGGATTGGAAGTAAGTTAGAGGTATGTTTGAGGATGCTACATTTTAGGTCTGAGCCATCTACATGAAGATTTGAGTGAGTTGTGTTCACCAGAGTGAAGCCTGCTTTGTCTGTAAGTTCAGTTGAGATAGGAAGACAGTATTTGGCTCTGCATTCCTCTGCAAGATAGTATTTTGTTATGCAGTTCTAGAGGGAAGTATGGGATGATGATAAGTGCCTATAGTTGCAATGGTTTGTGGTTTGGTGGTCTGCAAGCTATCCTTCTTTTATGATAGTTGAAGACAGTAAAGCTTATGTGTTTTGGTGAGAAGATTCCTATGGATAAAGTGGTTAAGGTTCGTGCAATTGCTCTTGATGATTATAGCATTCTTGTGGATGTCTCTTAATCATGTTCCTATCTAGACTTTGGTCCACGTTAAGAAATTGAGATGGTGTGTGAATATTGTTCCCAGATAACGTACCATGTAACTAGTCCTGGCTGACTTGGTTGATCCTAGTGATTGCAGAGATCTCTAGAAGATTGTGTTTGAGTCCCAGCTAAGGCATGGCATGATCTGCATTTCATTCCCTTTGCATGATGTTGCAATAAGTCAAGACCTATTTTGTAAATGTTTGTAATACTGACCTTAGAGATTGTTCCAATGGTTGATGCTGACCTTGATGATCATTCCAAGGCTGATGTAGTGTATAAATGCTTGTAGTTGAGTCATGGAAAAGTTGTCCTTGAGCAAAAATGAGAATACATTAAGAAAGGTCCAAAGGCAAAGCAAAGCATATGCAGAGGAAAGAAGAGGAAGAGCAAAGTAGAGGAAGAGCAGAGCTGAGGAAGAGCAGAGCTGAGGAATTGTTTATTCACAATAAAGAAAGGTGTTTGATCATGACAATGAATCTAGCAGGAAGCCACCAGTAGGATTTAACAACCCTCAGGGTTTAACAACCCTTATTATAATCTTGCTAGGTTTAGGGTTGAGGTAGTGAGTCTGCTAGACCTAGTTGTTCTTCATGGCAGTAAGCCAGTATGTTTAGGCCCATGGGGTGACCAAGCCTTAACATCACTATTTTAATATTGCAATATATATTGAGAGTTAATCCTCTCCGTGGTTTTTCCCCACCTTGGGGTTTTCCACATAAATCTGGTGTCTCTTGAATTTGATGTTGTTAAGTTTTTGATTTCATGCACTCATTGTTAAATCATAATAATTGTGGATAAGTGATGAATGTTTAATTACAAAAAGTGTTTAAGTTTTTGTGATAACTGATTCACCCCCCTCTCTCAGTTGTCCGGCGCATATCAACAAAAATCCCCCAAGGGGTCATTTTCCAACATAAGATTTAACCCCCACTTTAATGTATGTATAAACGCAAGGCCAATACATGTATTAAAGTATGGTCAACAAACACAGTAAACACACCAAGCATGGAGAAGACACACCAATCACAATGAAGACAATAACATGCATGCAAAACATGGAGAAGACAGTTACAATCATGCAAAACACGGAGAATACAACATTGAAGACACACAAAACATAGTGAATACAGTGAATGCAGTGATTATTTCTTTTTTCTTTTTCTCATATATGAAATGAAAATGCAAGTACAAGGAAAGTAAACACACAACCCAAAATGCAGAAGGGACTCATCGCCACTGGCCTTTAGACTGCATATGGGGCAACAAACATGCAAAACAAATCTCAAAGTGTAGGAGGGACTTATCACCACCGGTCTTTAGACTGCACTTGATAATAAACATGCCATACAAATCCCAAAGCATAGGAGGGACTTCTCACCACCGGTCTTTAGACTATGCTTGGGAATAAACACACCATACACACACACATGGAAGACATGGAGAAAACATGGTAGAAAAGCGATGGAAGAAACCTATTGCTAGGTTTGCAGCCATCTCAAGCACATTACAGGCACACACCGACGATTGGGCTTCACCACAACAATCACCGAAGACACGCTTAAGGGTTAAGATAGTCTCAGATCCTCTCCCTACCTATTTGGAGAACTTTTTTGAAAATGACAGGATTGTGCAATCTCCTCGAGAAATACACCATCCCCACCTCACGCGAAGGGCTCAAAACAAAAAGGATATGCATGATATCCCACCTCCACAAAGGGCTTAAGTGATTGCAATAGATTTCAAGCTTTACAAACACACTTTACTAGCATCTAAATCAGACAGCTTACCTTATATGCCCCCACCTTAAGGTGGTTGATATCATGTACTGATATCAAGCACGTTAAGGTAGGAAGAAAACACACAAGGGAACATGAGCCCTTGCAAAGCCCATACCCTCCAGAGGTGACATGTTCTTTAAGATTGCCAAATGTTCCCAAAAACACACAATTTCCTGCAAGAAAAGGTGTTAGCATCCATAGAATCATGATAAACAACCATGCATATGATCATTCATATAAAGAGACAAGGAAAGTAAGATCCAAGATAGACAATGTGCATGGAGCAACAGTATCTTTATGTTTTGTAAGTGCGATAAGACAACATCAAGGTCACATGGAGTGATTCTACTAGCCAAGAGTTGAATAATATATAACAACCCCATCGTCATGTATGGACTAGGTCCATTTTTTTATTTCTCATTGAAGGGACGTGGTCTGTATCAGTATAATTTGTTTTTCACCATCCGCCCACTAGATAGAACCACTAGAGGAAGATAAACAATAAATCAAGAGAGGAGAAACAAGTGCCTTAGGGACAGTCATGTAGGAGGGTGTCCCCAAGTCACCAACTACAACGCTATGTCCTTGAGACACAACATACAACAATGAAAATAGAGGAGAAGTAATATAGAAGAATGATGATATAAATAGAAGAAGGGTCACAACAAAGGTGGTCTCCTAGTATCCTTGTCCTTACAAGAGAATCAAGGGTCATCCTAGGAGGCCTAAATAACACATAAAACATCATAGGGGAAGCACAACACGAGAGGAGAGGTCACATACATGAGCCAATTATGCTATGACATAAGGTGACCACCAGGGTTAGAAATACGTACCTGCAGGGACAACTGAACTAGTGGTTGTCTTGGATCTTGATATTTACTTTAATGGTTAAGGCTGTTGCAAATATGTGTCTAATCGGTGTTGTCATTGATGTTAACATATCCTTGTTGTCATTGGTGTCAACTATATTCCATTCTAGAAGATTTGTATGTTGAGAATATTGAGAAAATTAGCCTCTTCAGAAAAAACAAGTGAGTTACATTTCTCTCTGTAAGAGCAGTAAAGATAGTACATTAGATTGCTCAGCATTCCCAGTGAGATGAAGATCAGAGTCTGTGGATTAAAGAGTTTGTAGAGGATTGTCTGAAGATGCTCCAGTCATGATTTGAGAAGTTTGCATGAAGTATTGATGAAGTTATGGCCATCTGAGTAGAACTAGGTTTTACAGTTGTTTAGAGGTGACAAAATGATAGTAATCTGGTCCGGATCGATCCGCATTGGAATATTATGATCTACAGATCTAGATGTTTGTTTGAGATATCAGCATGTATCCTCAACTCAAGTGGTTCATGGTTTGGAGGTCTGCCAGCAATCTTTCTAGTATGACAGTCATGACAGTTGATGTTCTTGAGTTCCCAAATGAAGGTGCAAGTGATTCTGATGATTTGAGGTGGTGTGGTTGTACCTGTTGATTTCATTGTGCTTATGGTGGTTTCTAGATCATGTACCTACTGTGTTGGTGGTCCACATTGAGGATTGAGCTCGTGATTGAAGGTTTGTCCTTGGGTGTTGTTGTTCTTTCTAGTCTTGGCTGACCGGATGCTTTATGCATGATGTGGATGATCTAAGAGAGGTGCTATGAGGCGTGACATGTTATTTGAAGAAGATTTGGGTCCTAGCTATGTTTGGCTGACAGTATAGTGATTCGCATGATTATAGTGTTGACCTTGATGTTTATTCCAAGGTTGATGAAGCATATAAATACATGTGGTTGAGTTGTGGAAAATTATCCTTGTGTGAAAATGACAAGATCATAAGAAAGCAAGAAAGTCAGAGCATAGAAGAGGAAGAGCAGAAGATAAGTAGTAGTAAAGGATGAGGAGTTAGCAAAGAAGTGTTTAGAGGGAAGAGCAAAAGTATTGTGGGCATCAATGGAACTGGCCTTTGCATGATGAAGATGTTGTTTTCTAGTTCAAATCTTTCTGTGATAAACTTAAAAAATCTTTGTAGGCAGTGAGCCTCTTGGAGTAGTGAGCTTTGGGCAATGCACCCTGAAGGCATGTGTCTTCCCCATTTTCTATTCTTTTAATAAAGAATAAATCTTGTGGGTTAACCCCCACCATGGTTTTTTCCTTAACTAAGTTTCCACATAAAAACCTTGGTGTTATGTGTGTTGATTTTGTTTCTGCTCATGTGTTGATGATTCATGCTTTCATGGTTATATCATTCATATGTTAATAAGTGGTAAAGAAGTTTAATTCCAGCAAAGGATAAAAGTTTTTGGGACAACTGATTCACCCCCCTTCTTAGTTGTCTACCCTTATTTCAATAATTGGTATCAGAGCTAGTTCCTCTAAAAGAAGCTTGACCGCTCGAGGAGATCCAAGATGTCAACTTACAAGAAGGACAGTCTGATATTTGATGGAAAAAATTAGTCTCTTGGGAAGAGTCGCATGGAGTGCCATTTGCAATGCATGGGTGATGCTTATTGGTTGATAACTAAGGATGAGTAGAAGCCTCCAGAGAAAGGTCCTTCAACTCCAGATCAACTCAAAGATGTTGAAAACAACATTCGAGCCAAAGAAGCTTTGTTGAGTGCCTTGACTGATACAGAAATGACAAATGTCCTGGAATTGAAAACTGCTCATGAAATCTGGAAGAAGTTGGAAACTCTATATGAAGGTTATGAACATGTCAAATGTGCTAAGTTGAAGAGCCTGAAGGGTAGATATGAAAATTTGAGGATGTGTGAAGATGAAAACATTACTTCCTACATGCAGAATCAAAGATTGTTGGCAAGGTGCTCAGATCCTTACCTGCTTCATACAAGTATAGAGGTGCTACTATTGAGGAAATCAGGACTGTGACAACTATTACAAGGGATCAGTTAGTTGGCAAGCTCTCAGCATTTGAAATGAATGAGTTTGGTGATTCTCTTCCTAAATCTAAATCTGCATTTAAGGCTAGTGTTCTTGGAAAGCAAAGATTTGATCTAGGTGAAAGCTCTTCAAGAAGATTAACTAGACTTGAGAAGGCAAGGAAGGATCTTGAAGAAGATGAATCAAAGTTTGAAGAGCTTGAAGCTCTTTTTGCCAAAAGACTACCAAGAGGATTCAGTAAGTATGAAGGAAAGTTACCTTTCAAATATTTTGCTTGCAACAAGATTGGTCATTTTGCCTCAAGATGTCCGAAAAGGGTTTCAAATCCAAACCCTAGTAGACCTAGGTTTCAAAAGAAATGCTACTATGTCCAAGAAGCTGTTGAAGAAGGAATCACTGATGATGAATCTAATAAGGGAAGTACCTCTTGAAATGAATGGGTGTTCATTGCTATCAAGGAAGAAGATCCGATACCTACTGAATCTGCTAGCTGTGTGAATGTGGAAAGAGCCTTGGCTGCTTAGGTTGAAGAAAAGGATGAATGGGTGATTGACAGTGGATGCTCTCATCATATGACAGGTGATAAGAGTAAATTTGTAAGTATGGAAAGGTATGAAGGTGGAATTGTAAAGTTTGGAGACAATTTAGCTAGTAGAATCTATGGTAGAGGATTCATCTCTCTTGATGGTAAGAATAACACTAATAATGTCTTGTATGTAGAAGGATTGAAGCATAATCTTCTCAGTGTTGGACAGTTGGTTGACAAGAGATATGATCTCTGATTCAAGGATGGTAAATGCAGAATTTTGGAGAGCTCTGGAACTGAGATTGCATCTAGTACACAAGCTAGAGGTAACATCTTTCATTTAAGTGGTACTGGTAAAAGTTGTTTGATTTCTCAGATTGATCAAAGTTGGCTATGGCATAGAAGAATGTGTCATGTAAACTTTGACAACTTTGTCAAGATAATTGCTACTCAGGTTGTAAGAGATCTTCCAAAGCTTGTGAAACCTACCAATAGCATGTGCAAGGAATGTCAATTGGGCAAACAGAGTAGAACTACATTCAAAAGTAAATAACAATCTTCAAGTGGATTGTTGGAACTTGTGAACACTGATTTATGTGGTCCTACCAAGGTTAGGAGTTTACAAGGAGACATATACTTTATGTTGCTGATTGATGATCACTCCCGGATGATGTGGGTCACTTTCTTGAGAGAGAAATTAGAGGCTCTTGACAAATTCAAAGTGTTCAAGGCTAGGGTGGAGAATGAGATTGGTGTGAAGATAAAATGTTTGAGATCTGACAGAGGTGGAGAATTTAACTCCAGTGAGTTTAATGCATTTTATGAATAGCATCGAATAAGAAGACAGTTGTCTGCTCCTAGGACTCCTCAGCAGAACAAAGTTGTGGAAAGGAAGAACTAGACTATTCAAGAGGCTGCTAGAACCATGATGATGGAAGGAAATGTTCCACATGTCTATTGGAGAGAGGCTGTGAGTACTGCTATCTACACTCTCAATTGGGTGCAGATCAAAGGCAATTATGGCAAAACACCTTATGAACTATGGTTTGGTAATGCTCCTTCTGTGAAATATTTTAGAGTTTTTGGTAGTAAATGCTATATCAAAAGAGATGAAGATCTAGGCAAGTTTGATGCAAGATGTGATGAAGGAATATTTCTGGGTTATTCTAATCAAAGCAAGGCATACAAGTGCTTTAACATGATACTGAAAAAGATTGTGGAAAATGCTAATGTCAAGGTTGATGAAAGTAAGGAGAGACCTTCAAGGTTTTGTGGTTATGAATCAGATGATCAAAATGAAAGCCCAAATGAAGGAAAGCAAGCTCAGTCTACTCTCGAGAATCCAATAACTTAAGAAGTTAATGCAGACATTGAGGAACAAGTTCAAGAATCAGAAGTTGAAGAAAATCCTAAAACTCTGAGGTATGTAAGATTGAATCATTCTAAAAATTAGATCATAGGAGATAAAAATAAAGGTGTTCAAACTAGAAGAAGAATTGCTAAAGAGCAAGAGGAGTATTGTTTGATTTCAAAGATTGAACCAAAATCAGTGAATGAAGCTTGTGATGATGAAAGTTGGGTAAAAGCAATGGAAGAAGAATTAATGCAAATTGAAAAGAATCAATCTTGGGATCTTGTTCCTCAACCTAAAGACAAAAATGTAATTGGAACTAAATGGGTCTTTCAGAATAAAGTGAATGAAGATGGTGAAGTTGTGAGAAATTAAGCAAGATTGGTGTGCAAAGGATATTCTTAGGTAGAGGGAATTGATTTTGAAGAAACTTTTGCTCCAGTGGTAAGAATTGAAGTAGTCAGATTATTTCTTGCCTTTGCTACTTACAAAGATTTCAAAGTTTACCAGATGGATGTCAAGTCAGCATTCCTAAATGGAGAGTTGTAAGAAGAGGTCTACATTGAGCAACTGGAAGGATTCTAGTTGTCTAATCAAGGAGATAAGGTCTGTAGACTAAAGAAAGTGTTGTATGGACTTAAACAAGCCCCAAGAGCCTGGTATGCAAGATTAGATAAGTATCTGCTGAAGTTAGGTTTTAACAAAGGAACTATTGATAGTAATCTTTATTTCAAAATTGATCATGAACACATCTTGATTGTTGAGGTATTTGTTGATGACATCATCTTTGGTGGAAATGAGAGTATGTGTAAAAGATTTGCTGATCAGATGCAAAGTGAATTTGAGATGTCCATGCTTGGTGAAATGAATTTCTTCTTAGGTCTGCAAATCATTATGTGAGAAAAGGGCATCTTCATATCTCAGTCCAAGTATGTGAAAGATTTGTTGAAAAAGTTTGGAATGGAGGATTCAAAACCAATGAGTACTCCTATGGTGACCAGATGCAAGTTGAGCAAAGATGATGATTCCCCTAAGGCAGATCAAAAGAGGTATAGATCAATAATTGGAGGACTGCTTTATTTGACTCATACCAGACCTGATATTATGAATGTAGTTGGCCTTGTTGCTAGATTCCAAGCCAATCCTAGAGAATCTCATGTTGTATCAGTCAAAAGAATTTTCAAATATCTAAAGGGAACATCTGACTATGGCTTATGGTATCCTAAGGGTGATGATTTCACTCTTCATGCATATACAGATGCTGATTAGGCAGGAAATGTGGACGACAGGAAGAGTACTAGTGGGGGTGCATTTTTCTTGGGAAAGAAATTGGTTTCTTGGTTGAGCAAAAAGTAGAAGGCAATATCTCTATCTACTGCAGAGGCAGAGTATATAGCAGCAGCAAGTAATTGCACTCAAGTTTTGTGGATGAAGCAAATATTGAAGGATATCAGAGTTGTGTTTGAAGAACCTGTTACAATCTTTTGTGATAATTCAAGTGCAATAAACATTTCAAAGAATCCAGTGTTGCATTCAAAGACAAAGCATATATCCATCAAGTTTCACTTTTTGAGAGAGAAGGTAAATGAGAATGAAGTCAGATTGGAGTTTGTCTTTTCAAAGGATCAGATTGCAGATATCTTCACTAAGCCTCTACCTAAGGATACTTTTGAGTATCTCAGAGTGATGCTAGGGGTTATTACCCCTCTTGTTCAGAACTAAGGTGCACTAAGGTGCATCAGTCCGGTGGAATTCACAGTCATATCTTGTGATCCAAATTTGTGTTAAGGAGTTGGTACTCAGGGAGAGTAGTTAGTATGCTAATTTTGGATTAAGAAACAAAAAGAGGAAGAGATGATTACAAATATGTGCCCTTTGCCATTGATGTCAAAGGGGGAGAGAAGTCATGTAAAAAACTTGGAAGTAAACAGTTGATGGTGAAAGGGGGAGCAGTAAAGAAAGTAGTTGCATGTGTGATAAGAGAAAGGAGGAGAAGTTCTTGTCTTGATGGTTGAAATAGTTTTTCACATCATATGTTGCCATCAATGACAAAGGGGGAAATTGTTGCAAATATATGCCTAATCAGTGTTGTCATTGATGTCAACATATCCTTGTTGTCATTGGTGTCAACTGTATCCTATTATAGAAGATTTGTATGTTGAGGATATTGAGAAAATTAGCCTCTTCAGAAGAAACAAGTGAGTTACATATCTCTCTGTAAGAGACAATGTAATAGATTGCTCAGCATTCCCAGTGAGATGAAGATCAGAGTCTACAGATTAAAGGATTTGTAGAGGATTATCTGAAGATACTCCAGTCATGATTTGATAAGTCCACATGAAGTATTGATGAAGTTATGGCCATCTATGTAGAACTGGGTTTTGCAGTTGTTCAGAGGTGATAGAGTGACATTAATCTGGTCTGGATCGATTTGCATTGGAATATTATGATCTATAGATCTAGAGGTGTGTTTGGGATATTAGTGTGTATCCTCAACTCAAGTGGTTCATGATTTGGAGGTCTGCAAGCAATCTTTCTAGTTTGATAGTCATGACAGTTGGTGTTCTTGAGTTCCCGGATGAAGGTGCAAGTGATTCTGATGATTTGAGGTGGTGTGGTTGTTCTTGTTGATTTCATTGTGCTTGTGGTGGTCTCTGGATCATGTACCTGTTGTGTTGGTAGTCCGCATTGAGGATTGAGCTCGTGATTGAAGATTTGTCCTTGGGTGTTGCTGTTCTTTCTAGTCTTGGCTGACCAAATGCTTTGTGCATGATGCAGATGATCTAAGAGAGGTGCTATGAGGCGTGGCGTGTTGTTCGAAGAAGATTTGGGTCCCAGCTATGTTTGGCCGATAGTATATTGATTCGCATGATTGTAGTACTAACCTTGATGTTTATTCCAAGGTTGATGAAGCATATAAATACGTGTGATTGTGTTGTGGAAAATCATCCTTGTGTGAAAATGACAAGATCATAAGAAAGGAAGAAAGGTAGAGCAGAGAAGAGAAAGAGCAGAAGAGAAGTAGTAGTAAAGGATGAGGAGTTAGAAAAGAAGTGTTTAGGGGGTAGAGCAGAAGTATTGTGCGCATCAATGGAACTGACCTTTGCATGAAGAAGATGTTGTTTTCTAGTTCAAATCTTTCTATGATAAACTTATAAAAATCTATGTAGGCAGTGAGCCTCTTGGAGCAGTGAGCTCTGGGTAGTGCGTCCTGAAGGCATGTGCCTTCCCTATTTTCTATTCTTTTAATAGAGAATAAATCTTGTGGGCTAACCCCCACTGTGGTTTTTCCCTTAACCAGGTTTCCACGTAAAAATCCTGGTGTTATGTGTGTTGATTTTGTTTCTGCTCATGAGTTTGTAAAGCTATCCTTGTAGAAATGTTGTCTATTGATGATGGTAGAGAGGGGATATTGCAATTTTCTGTGTCAATTAAATGGGGTGATGTAGGAGCTTTTATAATTCCCTTTCCAATTGATTTAGGTTGTTGAGGAACCCGAAAAGTGCCCATTTCAGTCCATATATAGGGAGTTGGAATTGTTGGAAACAAGGTAGATAACTGAGAGGGGGGGTGAATAAGTTATCTTAAATATTTTAACATTTTGTTCTTCTTTAACAATTAGTGCAACATCAAAACATATAAGCATACATAACTATGAGAGCAGAAATAAATTCAACACACATAACACAATGATTTTGACATGGAAAACCCTGTTAAGGGAAAAACCACGGGGTGACTAACCCAAGATTGTATTCTTTGTTAGAAGAATAAGAAGTATAAAATGACACTTGCCAATTAGGGCTCATTGCCCGAGCACACTACTCACAAGAGGCTCACTGCCTATAAGAGACTCACTATCTACAAGGTATATAGAAAGTAACCAGGTGTTTGAACTGGTCAGAGGCATCCACATATGCTAAGGTTCAGTTCTGGTTAGGCTCAATAAACTGATCTGCTGCACTTCATTCTTTCTCTATTTTAGTGCTGTTGTTCTATCACATACCGGACTTGTATTACTACTTCCACCTTTTTCTCTACCTTTCTTTGCACACCACACTATTCACACTCACCTTCATACTGAAATCCATCTAGTATATATATCTGCATCAAGGATCTCAATATCATTCTAGTCGGCATCTGGAATACTCAAGATTTTCCCAAAACACTGATCTGTCGACTGAATCCAAGCTTACTATGTGATACATATCAAGAATATAGATATAGAAGTTATCAATCATGTCGGCCAACCAAGAATGATCCCTCACAAAGCTTTATCACCATCAATTTCTCATCTGGATTAAGGTCTGATGTTCTGCCAGTTGGTTCTTCCTCAGTCTACTCTGCCTGTCAGGAACCCAACACTTAGATGCTCATCTCTTTTCACTTTTTCATCACTAGAGGCTCAATCTCTAGAATGTAGCAATCATGGTGCCCCTCTTGACTTCCCCAAGTCTGTACTTTTCTAAGATACATCTTTTGAGAGATCTAGACCTGATTGTCAGACCTTGCTACATGCTCTGTTCTTGTTCACTGGACCAAAACACTCTTTAATCTGACTTCTGGTATAGACATATTATGTGCTGCGGATGTGTGGGATAAAATTTGTTGCCATCAATGACAACAATCATGAAGCCACATAGTGTCTCTTGCCAACAATCTCCCCTTTTGGCATTGATGGCAACACTTAGTGAAAAATGACTAAGTGTCATAGCACACTCCCCCTTGGTTGATGCTCTGTCTTGTGTACACTTTTACCAGAGCTCCCCCTTAGCTAGATCCCACATTTTTCACTACTCCTCAATCCCCCTTTAACATCAATGGCAAAGGGTGGAATCTGCATACCAAATTTTTCAAAAAGTAACCTATACACAGCCGCATAAGTATTTATACAAGTTATACTTACATATACCTAAGTATATCCGCAAAGGTGGTCTTCAACTAGACAAATTTTGTTGCCCAACTCTGCTTCATCCCGTCCAAAATTGAGATGTGACCACTTATCAAAAATGCAAAAGATTCTGCCCTTTTCAAGTCTGCCGGATCACTAGTCCAGGCTGTGGTCTGAGCATCAGTTAGGGCCTCATGCATTGCCTCTAACTTAGGGATAATTATCCCTCTTAGTTCACTTAGCCTACTTATTCTATTCTTCTTCTCCTTTTCAAGCCTCTTTATTTCATTAATAGTGGCAATAGTCTGACATTCTTGATTTATTATGGATGAGGTGAGAGGATCAAAATTTTGAGATAAATTTGACAGTTTACTCTCTTGTTCTTCCACCTTCTTGTCAATATATGTTGTCATTGTAGACCAAGATAGACAAAAATTATATAAATCTCCGCCATCTTTAAGAGCATTTTCTAGGCTCTTTATCCTAGTATCCAGATTTCTCCTATCATTTGCTATGAGTCCCTGCAGTTCAGAGAATCTCTTTCCCAAAAACTCTTTCCAGACTTTCTCTTCTGCTGATTTCTCCAAGGAATCAAAATGTGCGCTAATAGAATTAACAAGAGATTTCAAGTTACCAAATGAGGACACTGAAGGATCCTTCTAGAAGGATGGCATGATCTTCTCCAACACATTGGATGCAATCTCTATCATCTCACAGTCTTCCATGTGAGACTTCAGAAGCTTTTCTTTTTCTTTGGCTTGAGCAAAAGATGCTACCTTCATTGTTTGGACCGGAGAGAGAGAGTCAAAATTGAGTGGTCCTTGAAATAGCTTCAGTTCATCTAATTCCATCATTTCTTTGGTCAGGAATTCCTTAACTGCTTCTATAGTGTCTCTTGTCGGAGACAGAATCTTCTTTCCTTCTGCAACCTGAGAATTGTCACCTAGGGTCTTCTTTATTTGATCTTCTTCTCTTCCTTTTACCTCTTCTTCTTGACTGATTTTCTCTTCTTTCCTTTCTTCTCCTTCAGTTCCGGAGTCAGCTAGGGATCTGGAAGAGAGATGTTTACTTCTTCATGGACTTCCTCTTCTAGAATAGAGGAATCCAAGTCCTTAGTCTTCTTCTCGCCTATCTCCTTTGACTCTTCTGTAATTTTCTCAGTAGAATCTTCCTTTGATGCACTTGATCCTTCAACATCCATGGCAAAAGGTTCATCACTTATGCCCTCTTTAATAGGAAGATTGAATCTTTTATATGCATTCTAGAGGATGTCTTCAGTCTCTTTTGCCACCTGATCAGTCTCTCCGAGCATAAGCTTGTTCATTCTGGGTTTGCTCTAGAACTCATCCTTGCAATCCTTGAAGATCATATTCATTTGTTTTGGAGTGATGGAAGGATAGAGCTAAATAGCTATCTATTCCTGGATCTCTAGATCCTTTGCCTTAGCATTGTCCTTTCTCATTTCAAGTCCCTTCTCTAGGCTTTTGGGAATTAGAGATATGATTTTAATGAATGCTTTATTATAGATGTTTAGATGTCTGACTGTAGTATCTTGCAAGATCTTCTAGTCAGCTTCACTATATTCATCATAAAATTCAGTCATTGGTTGCAGGTTCCCATCCACAGTGACTAATTTGATGACATCATCAATACAGAGAGTAGGCCTTTCAACAAATTCTTTTGCCTTTTCTTCCTTGTTTTGACCAATAGAAGATTCACCGGATGTTTTCTTCTTCTTCTTCATTTTCTTGACCTCCTCATCAGTCTATGTCTCTTCATCATCCTTTTGACTTATGTATGACCTTGTGGCCTTTGTCTTTGTTCTCTTCTCTCCCTTTTCGAATGTCTTGGCTTCTTGTTTTGAGGCTTTTTGGCTCTTAGAGGTGGCAAGTGTAGAGCTCTTGGAGGATTTGGTCCGAGAGGAGGCTTGCACCAGATCACTTTCTTTTTCTGCTTCTTGTCTCTCTTTCTCTTCTCTTTGTATTTTCTCTATGTTAGCATCAACTGCCTCCTTTGATATCCCATATCTCTTGGCAACTTCTTCTACTTCCCTTCTCACCTTTCTCTTGATCTCAGGCTATCTTAGTTCGACATGAATTTTTACACTCAACTCTTGAAAGGTTCCAAAGCTTTCCGCCTCAGGGTCCTTGGGCTGGCTTAGCAAGGGTTGGACATGCAGCTCCAGGATTTTCTCATCTACTTCATAGCCCATTGGCATAATCCACACTATTCTGGGCTCTACTGCCTCCATTAGGCATTGATTAGTGTCTACCATAAAACACACTGTATCTTTATATTTTTCAACTAATGTCTAAGGAATTCTTTCTCTAGCTTGCATCATACCTTGAAAATTCTTGAAATATCCCTAGAGAGCTATGCTTTGAGCCTTGGCATCACCAAGCCCATACATATAATCTCTGATTTGTATGGCAACAGGTCTGTCATTTTGCCATATCCAGCCACTAGTTCCGGGTAGCTCATTCATATAGTAGAAGAATAGACATAGTATCAAGCCACCGTACTTAAAATGAATTCTTCTTATCCTTCTTTATTTTCTATAAATTCTCTAACAATTGGTTCAGGAGAAGCTCACAAAGATCATAGTCAGCATTTTTCCTTAGAATTTCATATGCAGTATATATAGCAGTTCCGGATACTGAATTCTCCCTGCTGGAGTGATAGATTTTGTAACCAATTATCATAGAGGAAAATTTGATATCCAGATCTATGATGTCTTCTATTGTCATTGCCCTCTTGTCAAAATTTGATCCGGTAACCTCACTTACAGTTTGGTTTTTGACTGATTTGAGAGTAGGCAACCCATCAGATGAGTGCAATCCAGTTACCACCCTAATACCATCTTTTGTGATCTTAAATGGCCTCATCAACCACATGAAGTTGTCATGCATTCTGCTCAGAACATACCGGACCCATTCATCTTCTGCAAAATAGGGGAAATGGATGCAATGTCCAAAATGCTTATCCCAGATGGCCTTGTATTGGGGTTTAAGTTCAAATGTTTCATCTATTAATTCCTTGTGATAGATATCCATCAACTTTGATTCCCCAAATTCCTTAATGTTGGCGTGAATGTATACCCTAACATCTTCTACATGCAGAACCCCATGCGGAATGCTAGAGAATGCACCTAGGGGATCAACTTCTAGGGATTTGTAAGGATGTTTCTTGAACTTAGGGCACGGCCTATTAGTGATCTTAACAACATTTGGAGTAGCCATCTTTCAAAGATTCAGAGATAGATATTCAAAAGTGGAAATACCTTTTTACGCTTCTAGGGTTCATGATAAGAGCTGAAAAGATCGTTGGTTGAATCAGATTCTGTGGTTGATCTTTGAGAGGGTTGAAGCAATCTTGTTTGCAGAGTCTTTTCTTTCTTCTTCTCGAGTGCAAATGTGCAAATGATGAATAAAAGAATCCTTATATCTCTACACAAACCCTAATTTCTTAGTGCAATAAATGCACACCTTAAATCATTATGGTTCCCTTGTTCTGACCTTGTTCTGAGAGAGATCCTTCCTAATCACTGAGAAGCACTTAGAGTTATTCTTGGTGATAATTGACAATATATCTTCCTTTCTCCAATCATTCCATTTATCCGCAGATCCAAATATTTCAATTTTGAATCATACCAGATCTAACTGTGAGAATCCTGCTTTTGCCAGATGACTGTCAAACCGGATTACTCTTGGATGACTAACCTCTTCAAACTCCTTGCAGATCTTTCATATTTTTTACCAAGGGTTATTTGGATGTTTCACTGAGAACCTTTTAATTCGCAACTTTCCATGTGCCAATTTCAGGCACCGATTGACTGGCTGAGAAATTTATTTACCTTTGTGACTCCCCCTAAGCCAGAGCTCATCTAATTTAATTTCTAGAAGGAATATCAGCACCAGATTCTGGTGCGGATCCATCCCCAACATTTTCTATATTTCTCTTCACCCAAATCTTGTTCATCTCCCTTTGAACTTCATCCGCATTCACTTTTCCTTTACCTTTGTCTTGATTTTGATTATGACACATTGGACCCCTTTTATCCTGATTCTTACTTCTGCAGAATTTGGCAATATGACTGGATCTATTGCAATTGTAGCAAACAACATTTCTTTGCAAATTTGACTGATATCCTCTTGATCTGCATTGATTGGCCATGTGTCCCATTCTATTGCATGCAAAGCATCTACCATTGAATGAATTATTTATTTGCATATTTCTACATTCATGAGATTTGTGACCATACCTTTTACAGTTAAAACACTGTCCAGAGAAGGATGAGTTAGTCTGATTCATTCTTCTTCTGCACTGATTTGCTTTATGACCAAAGTTATTGCAATTGTAGCAGTATCCATTGAAGGATGGATATCTTTGAGCATTTGGTTGTCTTATCGGAGGTCTTCTAGGCCTGTACCTTGGATTTCATGATCCAGAGTTCTTATGACCAGATCTGAAGCTTTCACCTTTCTCATACCCCAAGCCTTGCTTGTCATCTACCCTCTTTTGGCTTTCAAGAAGAACTTCAATTTGAGTAGAGCTTATCTTGAATTTCTTTTTGTATTCATTTGATGTTTGAAGATCCCTTTTAAGAGTGTCTATCTAATTCTCAAGTTGTTCTTCATTATCTCTAGCTTCTTCAAGATCAGATTCCAGATGCCTGATTATTCTATCCATTTTGTGGCAGTCTTCTAACTTCTCCTTGAGAGATTGTTTTAGATTATCTTCAATTTTTCTCTTCTCTTCAATTTATTGGGTGAATTTCATAACCCCTGATTCCATTTCATGTCTTACCATAATGACATCTTCTGATAGCTTCTCGCATAACTTGTTCTTCTCATTCAGATCTTCATTAGTATTATTGGCTTCACTTTGACTTGCTAATTGTTGAAGTAGTTCCTTTCTCTTTTTCATCGAGATACTTAGTTTCTCTTTTAGTTCATTTATGAAATCATCAGCTTGTTTGAGTCTTTCCCTCAAGTTATTGACTTCAGAGTGAGATTACTCAAGATCATCTAGGGTAGACTGAAGTTGTTCTCTCATACCATACATATCCATTGAGATTCCCAGATCTTCCTCAAGCTATTAGGCTTTGTGAAGAGGAACTTAGCTCTAATACCAATTGTTGGAAACAAGGTAGATAACTGAGAGGGGGGGTGAATCAGTTATCTTAAATATTTTAACTTTCTATTCTTCTTTAACAATTAGTGCAACATCAAAACATATAAGCATACATAACTATGAGAGCAGAAATAAATTCAACACACATAACACAGTGATTTTGATGTGGAAAACCTTGTTAAGGGAAAAAACATGGGGTGACTAACCCAAGATTGTATTCTTTGTTAGAAGAATAAGAAGTACAAAATGGCACTTGCCAATTAGGGCTCACTTCCCGAGCACACTGCTCACAAGAGGCTCACTGCCTATAAGAGACTCACTGCCTATAAGGTATATAGAAAGTAACCAGGTGTTTGAACTGATCAGAGGCATCCACATATGCTGAGCTTTAGTTCCGGTTAGGCTAAAAAAACTGATCTACTGCACTTCATTCTTTCTCTGCTTTAGTGTTGTTGTTCTGTCACATACCGGACTTGTATGACTGCTTCCACCTTTTTCTCTACCTTTCTTCGCACACCACACTATTCACACTCACCTTCATACCATAATCCATCTGGTATATATATCCACATCAAGGATCTCAACATCTTTCTAGTCGGCATCCAGAATACTCAAGATTTTCCCAAAACATTGATCTGTCAGTTGAATCCAAGCTTACTATGTGATGCGTATCAAGAACATAGATATAGAAGTCATCAATCATGTTGGCCAACCAAGAATGATCCCTCACAAAGCTTTATCACCATCAATTTCTCAGGATTAAGGTCTGATGTTCTGCCAGTTGGTTCTTCCTTAGTCTGCTTTGCCTATCAGGAACCCAACACTTAGATGCTCATCTCTTTTCACTCGTTCATCACTGGAGGCTCAATCTCTAGAATGTAGCAGTCATGGTGCCCCTCTTGACTTCCCCAAGTCTACACTTTTCTAAGATACATCCTCTGAGAGATCCGGACCTGATTGTTGGACCTTACTGCATGCTCTGTTCTTGTTCACTCGACCAAAATACTCTTCAATCTGACTTCCAGTATAGACAAATTATGTGTTGCAAATGTGTGGGATAAACTTTATTGCCATCAATGACAACAATCATGAAGCCACACAGTGTCTCTTGCCAACAGGAATACCTTGAGTTTGAGGGATAGTTTGTTCTTCAATATTGTGTGAATTTTCATTATTTTCCAAGGTATGTGAAGGTTTAGGTAAAGATGCATGATCTATTTCTTTGTTTAAGATGTAATTAAGAAGTGCTTGAACATCAGTTGGTAAGTTTTCAATTTCAGTAAGTTGAAGCAAATGGTCACAAAGGGAATCTGCATCATCCAATGCTTCATCTTGGCCAGGGAGAGAAGGAAGGGATGGTAAAGTAGTATGAATAAATGTGTCAATTATGTCCTCTTCTTGTGCCAAAATATCCTCACTAAGTGGGGTTATGTTCGGACAAGTTTCTTTGTTTGATGGATCACCCATTGCTATATCATTCTCATAGGTTTTAGAAAGAATGTCCATTATAACATCATGAAATGACGGGAGAGAGGGAATAATGTTTTCACTACTACTTTCCCCATGGTTGTTTTTGGAAATAAAATTAGTGAGATTTTCCAAGATTGAAGGGAAAACACCCACAATAGTGAGAAAGCTTTCAAAATAAGCTATTATTTGAAGGATATCACAGGTAGTGCTTACGAACAAGTCAATACCATAGATGTATGCTATTTGATGCAACAATTGAGGATTTTTATCAGTGAATTTGCAAAAATTATCATAATTCATAATGTACTCAAATGAATCTTCCACAGATTAATGACGAGGAGAATCCGTGAATATGACCTAAAATGCTTGATTTTTCAATTTTTTTTCAATGCAAACAAGTGAAAGAAGAGTTTTTGTAATGGGGAAGCAAATAATATGTCCAATATCAATCCAATAAAGCAATAATATCCTTCACAATACACCTTTGATGCAAATCTATAGTGATGACAAGTCAAAACCTAGTGAAAATACACTAAAATATGTAATTTTTCACCAATTTTCAATGCAAAGGCCCAATAAAAAGGGTGTTGTAAAGAATTTTAGGAGGGGAAGTAGATATAAACCCTGATAACAGCCAATTAATGTAGAAAAATCCTTCACAACACACTTGTGATGCAATGCTAGAGAGACGATAAGACCAAATCTAGTGAAAATGCAAGGTTTTCAAACCCTAGGCATGAAATTTTGCAAGAAAGCCACTATGATGCAACACTACAATTAGAAATAAATCTTAATGAGTGTTTGAAAAGGGTAGTAAAATCTAAAACAAGAATTTAACTACAAACCCTAGCTAATGCAAAACTAGGTTATATGGGCAAATGCACAATTTCAAGCTTTTTTTATGAATTTAAGCATGAAAATGCAATGTAAATGAATGGTGAATGATGCATTTCTATATTTTAAATCAGATATGATGATAATAATAGAAATGTATTGAAATTAAATGAAAACTAATTCAAATTATTTGAAAACGCAAGCTAAAAATGCTAATTTTTTTCAAATTTTTCAAATTTTTTGTAATTTTTTAAATGTGATAAGATGAACAATGAAATGAATGAATAAAATGAATGTAAATATTAAGTACAACACTCAAAAAGGTGCAAAATTCATTAAAAACATGGGTTCACCAAAATGTTTGGTATGAAAAGAGGGGATTGTTATGACAATGGTTGTTTTAAGGGTTTATGTGGTATACTCCTTTCACACCAACATTCAAGGACATTCAACCTAGTAGAAAAATCTACTACAGATTTCTTGTCACTTGGAACATAGGGGAAGATTGGAATTATATGAATTTTTGTTCAATTAAGTCTAATTATGCTCAAAACCCTAATTTCGTGAAATTGTAAGCAAACAGACAAATTACAGAAAATGATTGCACATAGAGATATCAAATGACAACCAAATACATACTAGATTTCAAAGTTTAGTGTGTGGAATAGTCAGGGACTAATGAGCAGGCGCCCTAGTCTAGTGTACCTACTTTTGTCAGGATCTCTAAAGAATATCTGTAACATGTTCTTGTTGTCACAGAGATTTCACCGCTTTGAAATCTGAAGGACTAATGAGCGGGAGCCCCAGTTCAAGCCCTAGTTTTCTTCTCAAATCTGCAATTTTGACAGTTTGCACTGCTCTCCTACAACTCCACTTCTTTCGCTTCCACAACCTCTAACTTGCAATACAGAAAAATTAGTTGGGGGTTGTGGTGTTTAGAGGCTTGCCTCGGTCAAGCCCCAGAGAGACATTCAAGTCTTCCCAACACCGTTGTCAGATAAAGAGTGCATATCCCTACGGGATAGAGGAAAAATCCAAATGATAAATGATAGAAAACATAATTGATATCACCTTGTAGTGTAGATCTCATGGAAGGAAGATGCTCTTTCATGCCATGAGATGGAGTCAAATCTGCAATCACAAACACAATATCAACACAAAATACTGTTCTACAACATAATGAATGCCTTGAATCACTTTCACATAAGCTCATAGATCAAAAATGCCATCTAGTTTACAAATGAATCACTAATCGTACTTATATATGCAACTACAAACATTCTCGCTAAGAATTTGGTAATTCAAACTTGAGATGTCGGCACAAGACCTAATAACGGTCATAAAATTGACACTTAAAAATAGGTCTTGACCTAAAATAGGGTAGGACTACGGTGCAGGTGCCCAAGTCCTCCCGTATTTCAGACAAGATTTATGCTAATCACACCCCTTAGGTCCCATTTGCCATGAAACTTCAAGGATTTCTCATCGAAAGTCACCATTAATATGCAAAATGACCTAAATGCATTCTAAAGGACCCTAGAGCTAAACCTTAAGAGGGAAAAGCCCCCAAGGGGACATTTTCTGATGTAATGTTTAGCCCTCTCTTTAATGTATGTATAAATGTAAGGCCAATACATGCATTAAAGTATGGTCAACAAGCATAGTAAACATGCCAAGCACGGAGAAGACAGTAATAGGAATGCAAAACACAGAGAAGATAGTTATAGTCACGTAAAACATAGAGAATACAGCATTGAAGACATGCAAAACATAGTGAATGTAGTGATTATTTCTTTTTTTTTTCCCATATATTAAATGCAAAGGAAAGTAAACACACTACCCAAAATGTAGGAGGGACTCATCACCACTAGTCTTTAGACTGCATATGGGGCAACAAACATGCAAAACAAATCTCAGAGTACAAGAGGAACTCATCACCACCGGTCTTTAGATTGCACTTGAGAACAAGCACACCATACAAATCAAACACACCATACAAATCCCAAAGCATAGGAGGGACTCATCACCATTGGCCTTTAGACTATGCTTGGGAACAAACACACCATACACACACACATGGAAGACGAAGAAAACATAGAAGACAAGCGATGGAAGAAACCTATTGCTAGGTTCACAGCCATCTCAGGCATATTATAGGCACACACCAACAATTGCACTTCGTCACAACAATCACTAAAGACACGCTTAATGGTTAGGATAGTCTCAGATCTGCTTCCCACCTACTCAGAGGACTTTTTGAAAATGACAAGATTGTGCAATCTCCTTGAGAAATACACCATCCCCACCTCACTTAGAGGGCTTAAAATAAAAAGGATATGCATGATATCCCACCTCCGTAGAGGGCTTAAGTGATTGCAGTAGATTTCAAGCTTTACAAACACACTTTGCTAGCATCTAAATCAGATAGCTTACCTTATATGCCCCCCACCTTAAGGTGGTTGATATCATGTACTGATATCAAGCACATTAATCTAGGAAGAAAACACATAAGGGAACCCGAGCTCTCGCAAAGCCCATGCCCCCAGATGTGACATGTTCTTTATGATCACCAAATGGTCCCAAAAACACACAATTTCCTGTAAGAAAAGGTGTTAGCATCAATATAATCATGATAAACAACCATGCATATGATCATTCACATAAAGAGCCAAGGAAAGCAAGATCCAAGATAGACAAAGTGCACGGAGAAACAGTATTGTTATGTTTTGTAAGTGCAATAAGACAACATCAAGATCACATGGAATGATTCTACTAGCCAAGCATCAGATAATATATAACAACCCCATCGTCATGTATGGACTAGGTCCATTTTTTTATTTCTCGTTGAAGGGACACCTGGTCCGTATTAGTATAATTTCTTTTTCATCATCTGCCTGCTAGATAGAACCACTAGAGGAAGATAAACAATAAATCAAGAGAGGAGAAATAGGTGCCTTAGGGACAGTCACATAGGATGGTGCCCCCAAGTCACCAATCACAACATTATGTCCTTGAGACACAAGATACAACAATGAGAATAGAGCAGAAGCAATATAGAAGAATGATGATACAAATAAAAGAAGGGTCACAACAGAGGTGGTCTCCTAGTATCCTTGACCTTACAAGAGAATCAAGGGTCATCCTAGGAGGCCTAAACAAGACATAACACATCACGGGGGAAGCACAACACGAGATGGGAGGTCACATACACAAGTTGATTATGCTACGACATAAGGTGACCACTAGGGTTAGAATACTTACCTATAGGGACAACCAAACTAGCGGTTGTCTTGGATCTTGATCTTTCTTTAATGGTTAAGGCTTTGTCTCTTCTTCTCTCTTCCACATTTTCATGATTTTGTAAAGGTATCCTTGTAGGAAGGTTGTTTATTGATGATGGTAGAGAGGGGATATTGCAATTTTCTATGTTAGTTAAACTGGGTGATGTAGGAGCTTTTATAATTCCCTTTCCAGTTGATTTATGTTGTTGAGGAACCCGAGAAGTGCCCATTTCAGTCCATATATAGGGTGTTGGAATACCTTGGGTTTGAGGGATGGGTAAAAGCAAGAAGTTGGATCCACATATAGGGAAGTGTCGTGCAAAAAAAAATCCCGATAGGAACAGGTACCCATTTTAAAGAAAATGGGTACCCATTTAGGAACGGGCACCCAAGCCTAGAACAGGTACCTGTTTTGTTTTATAGAACAGGTACCCATTTTTTTTATTATTTTTAGAAATGGGTACCCGTTTTGTTTTTTATTGTTTTTTTAGAACGTGTTTTCTATTATTTTTTAGAACGAGTACCCATTTTAAAACGGGTACCCATTTCTTAAATTTTGAATTTCCTACCCACGCTTTTAGGCTCAGGAAAGGCATGAGTAGCCAACCTTGAGCCTTGGATCTGCAAGTATTTGTCTAAGTATAGAACAAGAGGAAAGAATGACTTTACCTATATGGCTGATGATATTTTTTTTAAAATTTTTTTATGAAATTAAAACCCATTACAGATGACAGTGTCTAGTTTTCAAATATGTAATTTTTTTTATTGGACTTGTTTTTTATTTATTACTTAATTTATGAGCAAACTGGACCAAAAACTTGAAATGACAGGAGTTTGTATTTTTTTAATAACTTTTAATTTTTAAATTTTTTTGAAAAAAAAATTATATGTCATCAATCTTCACATCATTTTTTACACAATGAAAAAAAATTTATTTTATGATTAGTTTTACTCAAATTATGTTGGTCCTACACGAGGGTTTTCAAAAATAGCAATTAGGGCCAATAAAAAATTATTAAAAAATATCCTCATCAAACTTCACTGTACTACACAGCTTTCCCCAAAAGGATATATAAAAATAATTTTATTTAGTTCAAATTATGTTGGTCGTACATGTGCATAGTATGGTAAAAAAAAGTGACTTTTAAACAGTGGTTTTTAGAAATGCCTATTGAAAATTAATTTGTATCATCTAGGTATTACAATAAATTACATATTTGGAAACTAGACTCTGAGTACTACATTTCATAGTACTAATTTTTTTTAAGATTCAATCTTTAAGTGCCTCAAATGTTTAGGTCAAATGTGACAAATTCTGAAAATCATGGAAAACACTTCCACTTTTTGGCCAAAAAGTGGACCCAACTTCTTGCACTGACCCAGATAGTTTGTTCTTCAATATTGTGTGAATTTTTATTTTTTTCCAAGGTATGTGAAGGTTTAGGTAAAGATGCATGATCTATTTCTTTGTTTAATATGTAATTGAGAAGTTCTTGAACATCAGTTGGTAAGTTTTCAATTTCAGTAGGTTGAAGCAAATGGTCACAAAGGGAATCTATGTCAGGAGCAAACTGGTCCAAAAACTTGAAATGACAGGAGTTTGTATTTTTTTAATAACTTTTAATTTTTAAATTTTTTTGAAAAAAAAATTATATGTCATCAATCTTCACATCATTTTTTACACAATGAAAAAAAATTTATTTTATGATTAGTTTTACTCAAATTATGTTGGTCCTACACGAGGGTTTTCAAAAATAGCAATTAGGGCCAATAAAAAATTATTAAAAAATATCCTCATCAAACTTCACTGTACTACACAGCTTTCCCCAAAAGGATATATAAAAATAATTTTATTTAGTTCAAATTATGTTGGTCGTACCTGTGCATAGTATGGTAAAAAAAGTGACTTTTAAACAGTGGTTTTTAGAAATGCCTATTGAAAATCAATTTGTATCATCTAGGTATTACAATAAATTACATATTTGGAAACTAGACTCTGAGTACTACATTTCATAGTACTAATTTTTTTTAAGATTCAATCTTTAAGTGCCTCAAATGTTCAGGTCAAATGTGACAAATTCTGAAAATCATGGAAAACACTTCCACTTTTTGGCCAAAAAGTGGACCCAACTTCTTGCACTGACCCAGATAGTTTGTTCTTCAATATTGTGTGAATTTTCATTTTTTTCCAAGGTATGTGAAGGTTCAGGTAAAGATGCATGATCTATTTCTTTGTTTAATATGTAATTGAGAAGTTCTTGAACATCAGTTGGTAAGTTTTCAATTTCAGTAGGTTGAAGCAAATGGTCACAAAGGGAATCTATGTCAGGAGCAAACTGGTCCAAAAACTTGAAATGACAGGAGTTTGTATTTTTTTAATAACTTTTAATTTTTAAATTTTTTTGAAAAAAAAATTATATGTCATCAATCTTCACATCATTTTTTACACAATGAAAAAAAATTTATTTTATGATTAGTTTTACTCAAATTATGTTGGTCCTACACGAGGGTTTTCAAAAATAGCAATTAGGGCCAATAAAAAATAATTAAAAAATATCCTCATCAAACTTCACTGTACTACACAGCTTTCCCCAAAAGGATATATAAAAATAATTTTATTTAGTTCAAATTATGTTGGTCGTACATGTGCATAGTATGGTAAAAAAAAGTGACTTTTAAACAGTGGTTTTTAGAAATGCCTATTGAAAATCAATTTGTATCATCTAGGTATTACAATAAATTACATATTTGGAAACTAGACTCTGAGTACTACATTTCATAGTACTAATTTTTTTTAAGATTCAATTTTTAAGTGCCTCAAATGTTTAGGTCAAATGTGACAAATTTTGAAAATCATGGAAAACACTTCCACTTTTTGGCCAAAAAGTGGACCCAACTTCTTGCACTGACCCAGATAGTTTGTTCTTCAATATTGTGTGATTTTTCATTTTTTTCCAAGGTATGTGAAGGTTTAGGTAAAGATGCATGATCTATTTCTTTGTTTAATATGTAATTGAGAAGTTCTTGAACATCAGTTGGTAAGTTTTCAATTTCAGTAGGTTGAAGCAAATGGTCACAAAGGGAATCTATGTCAGGAGCAAACTGGTCCAAAAACTTGAAATGACAGGAGTTTGTATTTTTTTAATAACTTTTAATTTTTAAATTTTTTTGAAAAAAAAATTATATGTCATCAATCTTCACATCATTTTTTACACAATGAAAAAAAATTTATTTTATGATTAGTTTTACTCAAATTATGTTGGTCCTACACGAGGGTTTTCAAAAATAGCAATTAGGGCCAATAAAAAATTATTAAAAAATATCCTCATCAAACTTCACTGTACTACACAGCTTTCCCCAAAAGGATATATAAAAATAATTTTATTTAGTTCAAATTATGTTGGTCGTACATGTGCATAGTATGGTAAAAAAAAGTGACTTTTAAACAGTGGTTTTTAGAAATGCCTATTGAAAATCAATTTGTATCATCTAGGTATTACAATAAATTACATATTTGGAAACTAGACTCTGAGTACTACATTTCATAGTACTAATTTTTTTTAAGATTCAATCTTTAAGTGCCTCAAATGTTTAGGTCAAATGTGACAAATTCTGAAAATCATGGAAAACACTTCCACTTTTTGGCCAAAAAGTGGACCCAACTTCTTGCACTGACCCAGATAGTTTGTTCTTCAATATTGTGTGAATTTTCATTTTTTTCCAAGGTATGTGAAGGTTCAGGTAAAGATGCATGATCTATTTCTTTGTTTAATATGTAATTGAGAAGTTCTTGAACATTAGTTGGTAAGTTTTCAATTTCAGTAGGTTGAAGCAAATGGTCACAAAGGGAATCTATGTCATCCAATGCTTCATCCTGGCCAAGGAGAGTAGGAAGGGATGGTAGAGTAGTGTGAATAAATGTGTCAATGATGTCCTCTTCTTATGCCAAAATATCCTCACTAAGTGGGGTTATGTTGGGACAAGTCTCTTTGTTTGATGAATCGCCCATTACTATATCATTCTCATAAGTTTTAAAAAGAATGTCCATTATATCGTCATGTAACAAAGGGAGAGAGGAAATAATGTTTTCACTAATACTTTCCCCATGGTTGTTTTCGGAAATGAAATTAGTGAGATTTTCCAAGATTGAAGGGAAAACACCCACGATAGTGAGAAAGCTTTCAAAATAAGCTATTGTTTGAAGTAGTGCTTACGGACAAGTCAATACCATAGATGTATTCTATGTGATGCAAGACTTGAGGATGTTTATCAATGAATTTGCAAAAATTATTGTGAGGGTAAAATATCGAATCAATCAAATGAATTAAATAAGACCCAAACATCAACAGAATAGAGAAACAAAGAAGATTCAAATGAACAAAGCAATGAACAAACACAGCAAACCTCTTCCGTTTCGAAACTTCTATTGTTCGCCTATCACGAATCGTCCTTTCGCAGATGAGATGAGCCCTCAGAGAGTGCAATCTTTTAAAGCTGTTTGAGGAAGTCGATGGTGAATGGCTATGGTGTGATGTGCAATGAAGGTGAGCTCCAATGCAACAATGGTGATCTCAAGCTTGTAGATGACAAGTGGGTGCCAAAGGCGCGCTGGTGATATTTTTGCAGAGTAACGATGTCAAAAGCCTGGATGAATAGAATGGAGGGATGAAGCTTCATTTATAGACTCGGAGGAATAGGAATCAACGGTTGAGAGGAGATATGAAGATCAACAGCTGAGGATGGTTGAGGAATGTGCAACCAGTGGAAACGTGCCAAGTGTCCTAGCTCCATCATGAAAGGTGGGATGTGACAAGACTGATTGGAGAGTTAACTCCATTGACTGGTCTGTTAACAGAATTGATTGATCAGTTAGAAGAGTGGATTGTGGAACTGACTGGATTGATTGAGGATTTGACTCAACTGAAAGGTTAGTTAACAGATTTGATTGATTGGTTAACTGACCTCTGATTGGAGAAGAAATAGGCCATGTGGGTGAGGGAAAATAAGGCAATTAAATATTAAATATATTTAATTACATGTGCAACCTGATGAGGTGGACAAGGTGAGGTGGAAAAGGTGATGTGGATTTTTGAATTTAGAACTTAGGATAGAGGAATTTAGATTAATTAAATAATTTATGATTATTTAATTGTGTAGGACATTTAGAAGAATTTTAATTAAATAAATAGAATTTATTTAATTATGGAACAGTGAATCGATTAAATAAATTTAGAATATTTATTTAATTAATAGAAGAATGGAATAAATATTTAGAATATTTATTTAGGATGATTCGTGTCATTTTTAGGTGTATACAATTATCATAATTCATAATGTACTCAAATAAATCTTCCAAAGATGAATGCGCGGAGAATCCATGAATATGACCTAAAATGCTTGATTTTTAAAAAAAATTCAATGCAAACAAGTGAAAGAAGAGGTGTTGTAAGGAAATTGATCAAGGGAAAAAAATAATATGTCCAATATCAGTCCAATAAAGCAATAATATCCTTCACAACACACCTTTGATGCAAATCTATAGTAATAACAAGTCAAAACCTAGTGAAAATACACTAAAATATGTAATTTTTCACCAATTTTCAATGCAAAGGCCCAATAAAAAGGGTGTTGTAAATAATTTTAGGAGGGGTAGTAGATAATAACCCTAATAATATCTAATTAATGCAGAAAAATCATTCACAACATGCTTGCGATGCAATTCTAGAGAGACGATAAGGCCAAATCTAGTGACGATGCAAGGTTTTCAAACCCTAGGCATGAAATTTTGCAAGAAAGCCACTATGATGCAACACTACAATTAGAAATCAGTCCTAATGAGTGTTTTAAAAGGGTAGTAAAATATGATACAATATTTTAACTACAAACCCTAGCTAATGCAAAACTAGTTTATATTGAAAAATGCACAATTTCAAACAATTTTTATCAATTTAAGCTTGAAAATGCAATGTAAATGAATGGTGAATGATGAATTTCTATATTTTAAATTAGATCTGATGATAATGATAGAAATTTATTGAAATTAAATGCAAACTAATTCAAATTATTTGAAAATGCAAGCTAAAAATGTCATTTTTTTTCAAATTTTTCAAATTTTCAATTCTTTTGTAATTTTTCAAATGCAATAAGATGAACAATGAAATGAATGAATGAAATGAATGTAAATATGAAGTACAACACTCAGCAAAGTGCAAAATTCATTAAAAATATGGGTTCACCAAAATGTTTGGTATGAAAAAAGGGGATTGTTATGACAATGGTTATTTTAAGGGTTTATGTGGAATCCTCCTTTCATACCAACATTCAAGGACATTCAACTGAGTAGAGAACTCTACTACAGATTTCCTATCACTTGGAACATAGGGGAAGATTGGAATTGTGTGAATTTGTTGTTTAATTAAGTTTAATTATGCTCAAAACCCTAATTTCATGAAATCATAAGCAAATAGACAAATTACAAAAAATGATCGCACACAGAGATATCAAATGACAACCAAATACATACCAGATTTTGAAGTTTGGTGTGCAAAAAATTTAGGGACTAATGAGTGGGCACCCTAGTCCAATGTACCTACTTTTATCAGGATCTCTAAAGAATATCTATAACCTGTTCCTATTGTCACAAAGATTTCACCGCTTCAGAATCTAGAGGACTAATAAGTGGGTGCCTAATTCCAAGCCCTAGTTTTCTTCTCAAATCTACAATTTCGACAGTTTGCACTGCTCTCCTGCAACTCCACTTCTTTCACTTCCATAACCTATAACTTGCAATCATAGAAAAATGGGTTGGGGGTTGTGGTGTTTAGAGGCTTGCCTCGGTCAAGCCCCGGAGAGACATTCAAGTCTTCTGAACATCGTTGTTAGATAAAGAGTGCATATCCCTGTAGGATAGAGAAAAAATCTAAATGATAAATGATAGAAAACACAATTGATATCACCTTGTAGTGTAGATCTCATGGAAGGAAGATGCTCTTCCATGCCCTAAGGAGATGGAGTCAAAATTGCAATCACAAACACAATAACAACACAAAATATTGCTCTGCAACACAATGAATGCCTTGAATCACTTTCACATAAGCTCATAGATCAAAAATTCTATCTAGTTTACAAATGAATCACTAATCACACTTATATATGAAACTACAAACATTCCTGCTAATAATTTTGTAATTCAAATTTGAGATGTTGGCATCGGACCTAATAACGGTCATAAGACCGACACCCAAAAATAGGTCCTGACCTAAAATAGGGTAGGACTAGGGCATGATCACCCAATTTCTCCCTCTATTTCAGGTAGGATTTATGCTAATCACACCCCGTAGGTCCCATTTGCCATGAAACTTCAAGGTTTTCTCATCAGGAGTCACCATTAACATGCAAGATGACCTAAATGCATTCTAAAGGACCCGAGAGCTAAACCTTAAGAGGGAAAAGCCCCCAAGGGGACATTTTATAATGTAACACAAAGATGCACAAATATGCATGAGTGACCCCAACAACACTACTTGAATAATGTACAGATGGAAAATAAGGCAACAATCTAATAATCAAAGATATAGATGGCACACCAAAGGGTACCGATAATCTCAAGAACATTGATCAATTTGAAGAAGAGAGAAGGTTGCCTCCAAACCAAAACCAAGGAAGCATTAGTACATGTACTAATAGTAGGATACCCCCCATAATGCTAACAAGGGAGAGGTACATGGCAAATCCACTAAAATTTTGTGTCACAAAATAATGCATGAAGGAGAAGAAGCAACATTAGAAGATGCACAAGTAAGTACTTGCAACTACTTAAGGGTGTGCAAAAATAAGGCACACTCACATGAAGGTAAATGAGGTTGTGATTGCAAAGATAAAGCCTACACAACAAACCCACCATAGCACATTATAAAGTAGTGTGCATACAATAATGACACAACATGATGTGCAAGAACTCCAAAGTACAATTACAATATGTGACACTGTATCTCAGTGCATACAATGGAAGCTTACAATGTCCAAAAAAGGACCACATGCTAAAAATATAATTATGGTATAGAAAGAGAGGAAATTAATAGCACCACAAAAAGGTACATAGAAAATCATGCACTTTAAAAAAATATTTGACTCAAAAAGGAGTCTATATGCCCAGGATATGGGCCATCAAAGTTCCCAAAATGAGAACTGCATAGAAAAATCATTGAGAAAACTAAAGTTTGGAAAAAACAAAAGTCTAAACTAAAAAATATCTACACCACTACAAAGAGCATAAAATTCTGCCCCATGTCAAAAAAAAATCTCATAAAAGGAGCACTAGATCATTGAGATATCACCTCCCAAAGTTTCCCTACAAAACTAAAAACTACATTGAAGAGGGGTTATCCCCCTAGTGGTGGCCTAGTGCATGTTGGGTGGATTAGCCAACTAAGATGGCAACTGGATGGTAGATTTTATTTTCTTTTTTATTGAAAAAAACTTATTAAAAATTTATTATTATTATATTTTTTAAAAAACTTTTAAAAAAAGATTATTTTGGGGCAAGGCCCAAGGCACTCGCCACCACCCCATATGGGTGGTGCGAGGCCCAAGGGTGCCCACCACCCCCTTATAAAGGGAGGTAGGAAAGAGGCCCCACCCTACACAAGCCTTATGGCCTTAAAAATGTTTTCAAAAAACCTTTTGTATTATATATATATTTTTTATTTTGATTCATTTTTTTAATAAAAAATTATAATTTTTTTTAAAAAATTAAATAATTTTATTAATACCTCTATACAAGGACTGCATAGGGAGGTTGTATGACATCCTTAGGAAAAAAATTATATTTTCTTCATCTGCTTCAATTTTGACAAAACGATAGTTTATCTTAGGCTTTTTGGACCTTTTGATTGTGATGGCAAGCTCTGTTTTGACACAAATTGTTTCAAAATTGCAGCTACCCTCTAGATCTAGAAAAAAAGCATCTGCTCTAAACCCTTGTAGATTTGGCCTACAGTATCAAAATTTGTTGAAACAAAAGTCAAATATGACTTTCTCAGTTGCTCTAAATTCAACTATGATGTTAGATATGAACCACAAGGCATTGTATGAAATCTCTTGATAAAAAACTCTCTAAAAAAGAGAAGGGACCTTTGCTCTAATACCATGTAAAAGTTACACAAAGAACTCAAGAATCCTATAATCATTTGCAAAACCAAAAACAACCTTCCACACAAGAGAGAGAAAGATAAGAATGCTATATTTCCAAAGAAAAATAATGCATACAAAAGTGCTCAATATGCCCCACACTTTAATCAGTGTATGATAAATATTTGGCTTGTTATTTGTGTAATTCAGCTTTGTGGAATTTCTTGGCTTCTTGCAAGTGACCTTGGCTACTCCAACAAACTCAACTGATCTAGTGAAGTAATGGTTAGTTTTTTATTTAAAAGAGATAACATTAGAAGAGGACATACCAAGAGACAAGTCAACAACATTGAAATTAGGCTTCATTCCTACCTTGGGGAAAGTGTTCTTAGAATTCTTCTTTTAAAGGGTAGTTTTAAGAAATTGGAAGGAAAAGAAGTAGTAGAAGTAGAAGTAGTAGCAAGATTAGAAGGAGAATGACAAAGGAATAAGAGGCAGAGGAAGAGGAGAAGAAGGAGGAGGAGGAGGAGGAGGAGAAGGAGGAGAGAAAGATGAAGAGGAGGAAGATAAATAAGAAGATGAAGAAGCAAAGGAGGAGGAGGAGGAGGAGGAGAAGGAATAAGAGGAAGAGGAAGAGGAGGAAGATGAAGATGAAGATGAAGACAAGAAGAAGAAGAAGCAAGAGGATGACAAATATGAGGATGAGGAGGAGGAGGAAGAGGAGGATGAAGAGGAAGAAGAAGAGGAAGAGGAGGAGGAAGAAGAGGAAGAGGAGGAGGAGGAAAAAGAATAAGAGGAGGAGGTGGTGGTGGAGGAGGAGGAAGAGGAAGGGAAAGAGGAAGGGGAAGAACAAGAAGAAGAGGAGGAGGAGGAGGAGAAGGGGGAGGAGGAAGAGGAAGAGGAAGAAGAGGAGGAACAAGAAGAAGAAGAATAGGAGGAGGAAGAAGAAGAAGAAGACAAAGATGAAGAAGAAGAAGAAGAGGAAGAAGAGGAAGACAAAGAGGAAGAGGAGGAGGAGGAGGAGGAAGAAGAAGAAGAGGAAGAGGAAGAGGAAGATAAAGATGAAGAGGAGGAAGAGGAAGAGGAGGAAGATAAAGTGTTAGGAAGATAGTTGTCGTTGCACCAAAATCTTGACCTATTAATGCCCGATACAACCACCAAAGGTAATGAATCCACGAGAGGTAGTTAAGCCTTGTCACAAACCCAAGCGCTACGCTGTACAACACAAGGTGTTACATATCTAACCTATAATTAGACCTAATCTTAACCTTGCATAGTAATCTGGAGGATTAAACATAGTTAACTGATTCGATATTGTGGAAATATCTGATTTAATCTTTGATTATGAGGTTAATGATTGATGACAGTTAGTTATGAAATTATTTGTTCATGTGAATATTTAATTAATTTGAATTGTGAAATAAATGATGATGCACTGATCATGGTTTTATGGTCCTGAGTGTGAATAGGAATGAATCATCCTTCAAAGATGGAAGGAGAATATCATCCAGGAGGAAGAGATAGATGTCAGGAAATGGGTCCAATTACCATCTAAGTGTCAAACCTTATCTCCTTATGAACCTTTGTGAGTCGGCGTAAGTTATGTCTTCGTTGATAGTTGATTTTCTTTTTGTGTCATCCTATGGTTTGAGTCATTTCGACTAAATGCATCGACTCAATCCAATGACATTCTTAAAATGTCAATTCAAGTCGAGGAATAGTCTTGCCTTGCGTCAGAGTATCTTCTTATTTGCTTAAAATATCCCCAATATGGGATTACAAATCTATTATTTTGGTATGTTATGCATTCAAGTTTTTAACAAAGAAGGGGGAGCAATGCTTAACCCATAAATCACATGTTGATCCTATCACCATGAAGGTGATGTTGTCAAAAATCACATATTGATTAATATAAGTAATTCCATACATCAAGTGGATGCATGGATTAATACTATGCTATGTTTATACAAGTCTAATATCAAATTTCCTGTTAAACTATTTTTTTACTCATTTTATATGGCTACTATCACCTATGAAAGGGGAATGATTTTATAGTTAATTAAAAATCATTGGGAGCTTTGAGCTCACCCAAGGCTTGCTAATAGCAAGTATGTGTATGATGGACCCTATGTTTTAGGTAGGTTGGCCGAGTGGGGAAAACAACCCACCACATTATGGTAGGGGTGGTAGTTTTAATATGCTTGGCATGTCGAACTTGGGACAGATAATAAGCATTGTTATCTTTTTTGGACGGGAGTTAGCTTTTGACAGGGAATTGTTATTGGAGGTGTGCTCTCTACACTCAAGAAGAGGAGTAGAGCAAGAAAGAGTAGACAGTCAAGTTGCTTAGGAAAGAAATGAAAAGCTTCATTCAGTTAGAATGAAAGTCTGTAATAATCAAACCTTTTATTGTTTGCTTACTGATATTGTAAGTATTGATTGTGTCGATTATTCTATAGCATGTTTATTGCATTGTAAGCTTATGATGCAATGGCTTGAGGTCGTTAAGGCTGAGCCTTCAAACATTGAAATATTCCTTATGCAGTGGCTCAAGGCCTATAAGGTCGAGCCTTACTATGGAAATGTTCTTACACAGTGGCTCATGGCCGAAAGGCCGAGCCTTTAACTATTTGAAGTTTTTTTAACTGTGGCTCAAGGCGAAAAGGCTGAGCGTAATACATTGAAGCCTTGTTAAAAATGTTGCTCGAGGCCACTAGGCTGAGCTTTAATAAATACATTGAAGTCTTTGTTGAAATTGTTATTTGAGGCCGATAAGGCCGAGCATGTTCCCACTGTATCATTTACATGTCAGGAATTGACATGGGCATTGATAACCATAGTACCCAAACTTGTTTAACAAGTTGAGCTGATAGTGCTCATGGCATGAGAATTGCAAAACTTTGGTATTAATAATAAAATTAATAGTACGGCTTGCATGTGGCCAAAACCAGCCACCACGAACTGTAGTGATGGATGGCAAGTCTTAACTTTGACTGTTATTAAAGCATAACCAGAGTCTTGAACCATTATGTACATATGAAACCTGATTAATGCGTAATAGGTTATTGAAATACCCAAGCAGTACTTTTTCTACCCCTCGATAAGGGAGGAGGTGTCTTATACAAAAGACCATTGTTCTAGTTTATGGCAGCATAGTGTGCTAGCTAATTCACTAGAGAGGAATCTCTTTTACTATTGATAAATATGAAAAGATGGGAAGCATGACTAGCTTAAGTTTTATATGGGTATTATTACAAGAATCAAACCCTTTTTTCCTTACATTATGTGAACTCTATGGGGATTAAAGCTCTTATGGGGAATTTGAGTTATTATTTATTTATGAAACCATTATGACTAGATAAGGTAGTGAATGCCTAGGGAACTATAATCTGATTCTAACCTATATGGTGATTCATATTGAGAATATAAACCATGGGAGACCTTGGTTGGTGAGCTTGGTTTGACTTTAATATGATTAGAAAGTGGGAAAAAGTTACGAGAAGTCACAAGTGTTGATTGTCCTGGTATGGACTATGAATCAAATTGATCCCACATATATTAGACCTAGAGAGAGGTCAAATTAAACTTATTGTAGGATGAGACAACTTCTAAGTTGAGTCAAGGTGGTGGACATACGACAACACTCATTGCATAACATACATGTATGTAAATCTTTGGCCAAAGTAATGCATCCATCTCTGCATGCATTGTCAGTCTACAGTGCTCCAAATGGCAGAATGTCTCCAGTAGTGTCATACATAGTTAGAGTGGATCTATAGTTATGTGACTGAGAGGCATTATGAAGGACACAATACCAGATACTTAGATGGCTAATCTAACAGTTTCCTAATATCTATCCCTTACGTGAAGGGTAGGGCCTCTTCCAGTTAGGAAGTTGAGCAGGGGATTGTTGGTCCATGGTTGGTGGAAAAGCACCAGGATGACGCTCTCCTTCCCAAGCATGAGACAAGCCGAGGATTATGAAGATAGATGTCATATGTTCTAGATATAGTGCTTTTCATTTTATGATTGATGATCAATTGTTATATATAATTTGATATTTGATGCCTTGAGCATAACTATTACATGCATAGTGAAAGTTATTCAGTAAGGATATGTAATTGATTATTGTAATTGTAAGCTTTGTTATTTTCTATTTAGAATAACATGCTTAGTTGTTGAAATGATAATGAATCATCACTGTTTAAATTTGATTCAAATAATCATGTTGTTAACTATTTCTTGATTAAGATGAATGTTTATGTTAATTTTTTAGCATTATGGAATTGGATGTTACATATGGTTTTAGAGCTACCAAGTTCAATACATGGACCTATGAGCTCACTACTTGATGATTACTTTTACCCAACATTAAGTATGCTAATGTTTGGATATTCTATGCCAGAATGGTAAGAACTAGGACAACACCCCGAAAGAAGGTAATGGATAAAGGGTGTTATCTTAAGTTCTGGAAGGAAAAAGCAATAGCCGCAAGAATGAAACAGATTGAATAGTCTGGTTGCCTAGTAGGAGCATGGTTAACTGATGAGGAGACCTTCACTGATGCTATGAAATGCATCAAGCAAGAGTTGAGAAAAGCAATTAGGATTGTTGTTCCTAACTCTATTGATGCATCAATAGAACCCTCTGCACCTAAAGCACCATCTATGGAAAATAATCCTAAGGATTATGATGTATCCAAGGAGATTATGAAGGAGTACCTTTGTGTACCCTCACCTCCTAAAACTGAAATGATAAATCTCAAGTTTGAGAAATGAATATGGGAAGTTATCCTAGACTGTAAATGACTTGCAGTAGTAAGGTGTAAACAAAATTTTGTAATTTTGATGGATTATATGTAATCCAATGAAAACTATAATGCAATTGAAAAATTCTAACAATATTTCCTTTCTTGTTAAAGATTACATGAATGAGAATAGATTTGTATTATGAATGAATTCAATGACATGGAAAAACTAATCCGTGATTAATCTACAAACTTCAGGAAGAAGTAGATTGCAGCAAAGGTTCAGATTAGAACCACGATGGGAGATAGCCATGATGAAGGGAAACCTTAGGGCACTCTAAAACTAAACTTGATCAGATTATTGCCTTAGTTAAAGACACAAGAGTGAGAGTAGGAACTCTTGAACAGGAAGTCAGGCATCGGCTAGGACCCAGACGAGATGCTTATGATGGGGGTGATGACGAGACACGTCATAATGATACCACCCAAACTGAGCACACAAAAAATAACTCTAAGGCTAGACAAGACATGGATAGAAGGATCCATATAGCTATGGAACTATTTTGAGACATGAAAAAGGTTATGCCTCCTAAATTTGATGGATCTGTAAGTGGAGATGCCATAGAGGCATGGCTTACGAAGATGGAAGAGTATTTCAAAATCAGGAACTATAATGATGTCACTAAAGTAGTATGGGGGGCATTCCAACTGGTTGGTGAAGTATCCACACGGTGGATGAATAATAAGATGGAACTAGGCTTGAGGTCTACTAGCCTTACTTGGGACAGGTTCATAGAATGTTTTAGGCAAAGATAGTTGCCACAGGTGTTCTGTGACCAGAAACTCATAGACTTTCAAAATCTAAAACAGACTGATATGTCTATGAATGAATATTGGGAAAAATTCACCTTTTTGCTGAAGTATGTACCGTAGTACCAATAGGATGAGAAATTCTACATTCAGAAGTTCATAATGGAGTTAAACACCTAGATTGGGGGCGAGGTTGATGTTCATGGTCCTACTAGAATGGACCAAGTCTATGAAAAGGCCATCAAACAGGAACAAAAACTGAAAGCTATGTTAGCTTATAGAGAAAGGAACTAAAAGAGATATAATTGGTCCCAATCCTCGCAATCCTCTAAGAAAAAGGGGAAGAAACAAGATTATTCTGAGAAAAATGATAAGGGGACCAAGCATAAGCAAACTGAGTCCAAGGGAGAGGAAAACGGGGAATAACTACTCCAAGAAGAATGGAGACAATTCTAGAAAACCTCAGGAGAGGCACAGACTAGTGGGAGGGTGCTTCACATGTGGCGGAGATCATTACACCAACCAATGTCCTAACAAGACATAAGGAGCACAACCGAGAGGAAGCCCTCTACCCTCTCAACAAGCAGTGTTCCAGCAACACATTCATGCATCTTTGGACAACAGGCAAGCCGAATACCAAATAACTCCCATTGAGACAACATGTATTTTATCTAGTGTTCCAATTTCAATTTTGATTGATATTGGTGCTACCGAATGTTTTTCTCCCCTAAAATTGTAAGCAGAATTCCTAGAAAGGTTGGTTTCATGGCAAACACATGGTCTATAGAATATACAAACCAAACCAAGGCTTAGGTAGAGCAATGCCTGTTTGAGGCTAGGATTGAACTTCCAAACTTCTCCACAGAAGTAAATCTTTATGTAGCCCCACTAGGCTCATATGATGTTATCCTAGAGATAAATTGGCTATGGAGACATTGAGCCAAAGTGGATTGTTATGCTAAAATAGTAGAATGTCTTGATATTTAGGAAACAAAGTCTTTCTTCAAGGGAACCCTAAGGAAGTGAAACTAAGACAAATTTATGCCCTACAAATGAAAAGAGCTCAAAGAAAAGGATGCCATCTTTTCACTGTCAAAATGGAAAAACTAAATGAGACTAAGGAAACCTATTTCCAAGATGACTTAATGTTTTATGAATCTTAGAAAATCAATGAAGCTGGGAAGAAGGAGTCCATAGGTGAGGAAAGATCAGATATGAACAAGTATCCTTAGAGATTTTGAGGACGTATTTCCAGATGAGCTACCAGGATTACCTTTTAAGAGAGCCTTTGATTTCTCCGTTGATATAATTCCTAGGTCGAAACCTATTTCTAAAGCCCCCTACAGAATGACCACTACAGAACTAATGGAACTAAAAGCTCAATTACAAGAATTATTGGACTTGAAGGATTGATTAGACACAGTGTGTCACCCTGGGGAGCACAGTCATATTTGTGAAAAGAAAAGATGGCATTTTGCGGTTGTGCATAGATTATCGCATGGTGAATAAAGAAAACATTAAAAATAAATACCCATTACCTCACATCAATGATCTTTTCAATCAAATGAGGGGTGCAACCATGTTTTCCAAGATCAATCTTTGGTCTGGATATCAACAATTGAGGTTGAGGATGAGGACATCGATAAAACAGCCTTCAGAACAAGGTATGAGCATTATAAGTTCACTGTCCTACTTTTCAGGTTAACGAATGCACTAGTGGCATTTATGAATTTAATGAATAGTGTGTTCAGGGACTGTTTGGACAAGTTTGTCCTAGTGTTTCTTGATGACATTTTAATCTATTCTAAGAATGAGGAAGAGCATCTCTAGCATTTAAGAATTGTTCTTCAAAGGCTGAGAGAGCATAAATTGTATGGTAAGCTCTCTAAGTCTACTTTCTTTCAGAAGGAAGTACAATAGTTGGGCCACATAATTTCGGCGAAGGGAATAGTTGTGGACCCAACAAAAATTAAGGCGATTTTGGAATGGCTGATACCAAGGAATGTTCATGAGGTCCAAAGTTTCACGAGCCTTGCTGGTTATTACAAGAAGTTTGTGAAAAACTTTTCTAAAATTGCATACCCTATAACTTCCTTACAAAGAAAAGGCAAGAAATTTGAGTGGTCAGAAAAGTGCCAGGAGGCCTTTGACCTACTAAAGGAAAAATTGACTTCAACACCAATTTTGAAAGTACCTGACCCAGAGGGTCAATTTGTAGTCATTATTGATGCCTCAGGGGAAGGCTTAGGTGGTGTACTAGTCCAGGATGGACTGGTCATCGCGTATGAATTGCATAAACTGAAAAACTATGAACAAAATTATGCCCCACATGATTTGGAACTGGAAGCAGTCATTCATGCACTTCAAATGTGGAGACACTACTTACTTGGAAAACCTTTTGAGTTGAAAATAGATCACCAAGGACTCAAATATCTGTTCACTCAACTACACCTTAATGCTCGGCAAAGAAGATGGTTGGAATTCATCTTGGATTATGATTTCAAGATTAAATATATTCAAGGAAAAGAAAATCAAGTGGTAGATGCTTTGAGTAGGAGAAGACACATCTCCTCAATGATCTCCATACATTCTAATTTTAGGAATCAGGTGTTATAGAAAACTGGAGATGAGTTTTACGAATAAGTAAAAAAGGCCCTTGAGGAAAACCCCCAGAATCTAAGATATGAGGGATTCAACCTTGAACTAGATGGGTTATTAAGGTTTAAAGGAAGGATGTATGTACCTAACTCTATAGAGTTAAGGAATATGGTATGGAAGGAGGTGCATTCGGCATCATATTTTGGACATCCTAGAGTAACAAAGTTACTTGCTGATGTGAAACCCCCATATTTCTGGAAGGGAATGAAGAGGGATGCTACAAATTTTGTAGCTACATGTATGGAATGCCAGAGGGTGAAGGCAGAACACCATCACCCGACAGGACTGTTATACCCTCATGAAATCCCTGAGTGGAAATGGCAAATTATAAGCATGAACTTTGTGCAAGGGCTTCCCATGTCAAGGAACAGGCACAATGCTATCTTGGTTGTGGTGGATAGACTCACCAAAGCTGCTCATTTTATACCTGGGAACTTGACGGATGGGGCACTCGTCATAGCTCGAAAGTTTGGTCAAGAGATTTTCAGACTACATGGCATTCCTGAGAAGATTATCTCAGATAGGGATGCATGAATGACATCGAGGTTTTGGCAAACCTTATTCTCTTCACTTGGAACCTAGTTGAATATAAGCTCTACATATCATCTTGAAATGGATGGCCAAACTAAGAGGGTGAACCAAGTGTTGGAGGGTTTATTGAGGATGTATTGCATGGATCAGCAATACAAGTGGGAGGATTATCTTGCTCTAGTGGAATTTTCCTACAATAATTCCTATCACTTAGCTATTAAGATGACTCCATTTTAGGCATTGTATGGATGGAAGTGTCGAACCCCTATAAGTAGGACAAGCTAGAAGATAGGGTTAGCCTTGGTCTAGAAATGTTGTCAGAGATGGAAGAGCAACTCCATCTGATTAAGAGAAGGCTAGTGGAAGCCAATGATAGACAAATGAGTTATGTAGATGCTAAGCGCATTGAAAGGCATTTCATAATGAGAGAAAAAATTCTCCTAAGGGTAAAACCTCATAAGAGTTCCAATAAATTTGGAAAGATGTCCAAACTGGCACCAAGATACGTGGGTCCTTTCAAAGTTCTCGAAGAAGTCAACCCAGTAGCATACAGAATTTCTCTACTGCCAGCCCTTGCCATGATACATAATGTGTTTCATGTTTTATATTTGAAAAAGTTTAATACTACTAATAATCAAATTCCTATGCTTGATTGGAATGCTATATAGGTGAAGGACCTAGGGGTGGTGGTGATCAAGCCCATCAAGGTGCTTGATATGCGTAAGCTACACTTATGTAACAAAGAGATAACATAGTGCAAGGTCCAGTGGGACCAATATGTAGAAGAAAACACCACCTAGGAAAACTATGATGACTTTTATGCTAGATTTCCTCATCTTTTCTGAAAAACTTATTTATTATGCTCATGAAACATTTTCTTATTATGTTGATTAACTTTTAAGACAATTAATCATCCGGGACGATGATTCTTATGGGGGGAGATATGTTACATCCCTAACTGATAATTAGAACTAATCTTAACCTTGCATGTTAATCTGGAGGATTAAACATAGTTAACTGATTCGATGTTATGGAAATATCTGATTTAATCTTTGATTATGAGGTTAATGATTGATGATAGTTATGCAATTATTTGTTCATATGAATATTTAATTAATTTGAATTGTGAAATAAATGATGATGCACTGATCATGGTTTTATGGTCCTGAGTGTGAACAGGATTGAATCATCCTTCAAAGACATAAGGAGAGTATCATCCAAGAGGAAGAGATAGATGTCAGGAAATGGGTCCAATTGCCATCTGAGTGTCAGACCTTATGTCCTTATGAACCTTTGTAAGTCAGCGTAAGTTACGTCTTCTTTGATAGTTGATTTTCTTTTTGTGTCATCTTGTGGTTTGAGTCATTTCGACCAGTTGCATCGATTCAATCCAATGACATTCTTAGAATGTCAATTTGAGTTGAGGAATAGTCTTGCCTTGTGTCAGAGTATCTTCTTATTTGCTTAAAATATCCCCGATCTGGGATTACGAAATGATTATTTTGGTATGTTATGCATTCGGGTTTTTAACGAAGAAGGGGGAGCGATGCTCAACCCCTAAATCGCATGTTGATCCTATCACCATGAAGGTGATGTTGTCGAAAATGACATGTTGATTAATATAAATAATTCCATACATGAAGTGGATGCATGGATTAATACTATGGTATGTTTATACAAGTCTAATATCAAATTTCTTGTTAAACTATTATGTTTACTCATTTGATATGGTTGCTATCACCCATGAAAGGGGAGTGATTTTATAGTTAATTAAAAACCATTGGGAGCTTTGAGCTCACCCAAGGGTTGCCGATAGCAAGTATGGGGATGATGGACCCTATGTTTCAGGTAGGTTGGCTGAGTGGGGAAAACCACCCACCATGTTATGGCAAGGGTGGTAGTTCCAATATGCTTGGCATGTCAAGCTTGGGAAAGATAATAAGCATTGTTGTCTTTTTAGGGGGGGAGTTAGCTTTTGATAGGGAATTGTTATTGGAGGTGTGCTCTCTACGCTCAGGAAGAGGAGCAGAGCAAGAAAGAGTAGATAATTGAGTTGCTTAGGAAAGTAGTGAAAAACTTCATTCAGGTAGAATGAATGTCTGTAATAACCAAACCTTTTATTGTTTGCTTATTGATATTGTAAGTATCGACTGTGTCGATTATTCTATAGCATGCTTATTGCATTGTAAGATTTTGTTTTCATTATTATGCAATGGCTCAAGGCCGTTAAGGTCGAGCCTTCAAACATTAAAATATTCCTTATGCAGTGGCTCAAGGCCTATAAGGCCAAGCCTTACCATGGGAATGTTCTTACACAGTGGATCATGGCTAAAAGGCTGAGCCTTTAACTATTTAATTTTTTTTTAGATTGTGGCTCAATGCCAAAAGGCCGAGTGTAATACATTGAAGCCTTGTTAAAAATGTTGCTCGAGGCCACTAGGATGAGCTTTAATATATACACTGAAGTCTTTGTTGAAACTATTACTTGAGGCCGATAAGGCCAAGCATGTTCTCACTGTATCATTTACATGTCAGGTATCAACGTGGGCATTGATAACCACAATGCCCAAACTTGTTTAACAAGTTGAGATGATAGTGCTCATGGCATGAGAATTGTAGAACTTTGGTATTAATAATAAAATCAATAGTATGACCTGCATGTGGCCAAAACTAGCCACCACAAACTATAGTGATGGATGGCAAGTTTTAACTTTGACTATGCTTAAAGCATAACCAGAGTCTTGAACCATTATGTATATGAAACCCAATTAATGCGTAATGGGTTATTGAAATACCCAAGTAGTACTTCTTTTACCCCTCGATAAGGGAGTAGGTGTCTTATACAAAAGACCATTATTCTAGTTTGTGGTAGCATAGTGTGCTAGCTGATTCACTAGAGAGGAATCTCTGTTACTATTAATAAATATGAAAAGATGGGAAGCATGACTAGCTTAAATTTTATATGGGTATTATTACAAGAATCAAACCCCTTTTTCCTTACTTTGTGTGAACTCTATGGGAAGAGTATTTTTCATTAAATCTCTTATGGGGAATTTGAGTTATTATTTATTTATGAAACCATTATGACTAGATAAGGCAGCGAATGCCTAGGGAACTATAATTTGATTTTAACCTATATGGTGATTCATATTGAGAATATAAACCATGGGAGACCTTGGTTGGTGAGCTTAGTTTGACTTTATTATGATTAGAAAGTGGGACAAAGTGACGACGAGTCACAAGTGTCAATTGTCCTGGTATGGACTATGAATCAAATTGATCCCACATATATTAGACCTAGAGAGAGAGGTCAAATTAAACTTACTATAGGATGAGACGGCTTCTAAGTCAAGTTAGGGTGGTGGACATACGATTATGTTCATTGTGTAACATACATGTATGTAAATCTTTGGCCAAAGTAATGCATCCATCTCTGCATGCATTGTCGGTCCACGGTGCTCCAGATGGCATAATGTCTCTAGTAGTTTCATACATAGAATGGATCTATAATTGTGTGAGCGAGAGGCATTATGAAGGACACAACACTAGATACTTAGATGGCTAATCTAATGGTTTCCTAATATCTATCCCTTCCGTGAAGGGTAGGGCCTCTTCTAGTTAAGAAGTTGAGTGGGGGACCACCGGTCCATGGTTGGTGGAAAAGGATCAGGATGATGCTCTCCTTCCCAAGCATGAGACAAGCCGAGGCTTATGAAGACAGATGTCATATGTTCTAGATACAGTGCTTTTCATTTTATGATTGATGATCAATTGTTATGTATAATTTGATATTTGATGCCTTGAGCATAACTTTTACATGCATAGTGAAAGTTATTCACTAAGGATATGTAATTGATTATTGTAATTGTAAGCTTTGTTATTTTCTATTTAGAATAACATGCTTAGTTGTTGAAATGATAATGAATCATCATTGTTTAACTTTGATTTTGATAATCATGTTGTTAACTATTTCTTGATTAAGATGAATGTTTATGTTAATTTTTGAGCATTATGGAATTGGATGTTACACAAGGTGACCAAGGGTGCACACCTTGCAACAATTCCCCCTAGCGCAAGCGAGGGGTTTGAACCTGTGAGCCAATCTCTGATACCAAAGTAGTTGAGGAACCAAGGATAGAAAAATACTTTTGATAGAAAAAGATTATCCACAATCAAAACCACATCAATATCCTTTTTCCTATAACTCTCAACATATCATGTTTTCATAATCACTAATCAATCTAATCGTAAACGATCTCTCAATGATACTACCACCTCAAAATGAGAAGTGAGAATATCACTCCCTATTAGGAACATAAATCACCATCTGTAACACTTCTTTGACTTTTATCTTTCTTCTCCCCTTTAGAGGTAGTCATATTGAAACTAGGGATTATAACTATGGTCTGGTCTATTGCAAACAAGATGATTGTTCACAAAGTTTTCTTCAATATTCTGCCTTTTGCTTGCTATAAATCTCCCATGATGACTAATCCAAGATTTTTCCTCTAATTTTCAATACCAGTCTGAATTAACTTTCATAATGACCTGCATGATAGTGTTGCCTTTGGTTCAAATCTACCCTACACCAGCTCATCACTATCCCTGCACTTGTTCACTGTCGCAATGACTTAACATGTACTTACTTTCATGATCTTTAAACCATTATTAGGCAGTTGAAACATTAAAACATGTCACTTTAGCATAGCCTCTCTATTTATGGATCCAAACATTGCTTATGGTGAAAACTTCTTCTTGATACTTTGACATGGCCTACTTGTTGGAAGAATGTCATTGATGCTATTGTTGGCAACATGAGCATGTAGGATTAGCACAAGGTATGCTACTGTGTGTTGCAGTGTTGTCATTGATGTCAACATTCTATCTTGATATGAAGACTTTGGTGTAGATCATTTTGGTTGATTCTAACATGCTTCAAGATGTGTATGGAAGAAAATTTTGCAAGATGGTTTGATCTAGTGAAGAGACTTGTGTTGAAAATTGACTAAGTGTCAAATCTGGCAATTCTATGTTACAAGGAATCTAGTTTTTGGGTCCACACTGGTTTGCAAATGAACATTTCACTCTGCAGTTCTAGTATATTTTTATTGGTTGATAGAAGCATCTAATTTCAGAATTTCATCTAGTTTTGACCTCTGGTTTGGAAGTTATGAATGACAGAAGTTTGGCCTGGCAAATTAAAGTAATTTCTTGTACAATGCATGTGAGTTAGAGAGTCTGCATTTCTCTGTGGATAGGTTTTTAACTTTGAAGTTTTAAGGGGATGTTGACAGATGTCAATAGAGTGTGAATTCTAGTTGGCATGATGTTTTGAGGTACACATGTCCAAATATGGGTATAGAGTTGAAGGATTTTTGTATTAGGTCTTATGTGGTGCCGACCTAATAGATGTGAAGATATGCAAAGGTTAAATAAGCATTGCGGAGTTATGTAGGAGCTATTATAGGTCTATGCTGACCTATTTCAAATTGTTTTAAGGATTTGATCTTGGTGTGAGGTGTGTGTGGAAGGTTTTGAGCTGACAAGTTATATATTGTATATTTTGTATGTTTTATCCAATTAGGCCAACCTAATTGATGTTATGCTTGAAGCAGATATATATGCTAGATCTTTTTTAGTGTTTTATGGAATCAAAGACATGTATGTATGTGAACTCTATGAGAGAAGTGTGAACTTACATTGTGAATGTTGAGTAGAAGATTAAACTGATGCGAATGTAGAGGAAAGCAGTTTGTTAGATCATAATTAGATAAAGTGTGTAAAGTCAATTCATTGAGCTTCATTGGAGCTGTATCTCATGTATATGTCAAATGCAATTGTAATAGTTCAATCTAGGTTGTGAGCCACAATCTTTCTTCTATATTTTTCTTAGTGGGTAGTGAGTCCACTTGGACAGTCAGTCCACTTGCAGTGAGCACTTCTGTAAATATACTATAACTGGTTATAATATATTGTGAGCTAATCCTCACTATGGTTTTTTCCATTTTGGGTTTTCCACATAAAAATCTTGGTGATCATGTGTTATGAGTTGTTGTTGAATGGTTTATGCTTTATTTCATTTACTGCAATTGAATCTACTAAATGGATTGGATGTTTAATGTTTGAATGGTTTAAATGAATGCCAATTCACCCTCCCTCTCAGTATTCTGAGTGTTCAATAATTGGTATCAGAGCCTAGCTCCTTGGAAGAAGCTTAACCACTTGGGGAAGATTTTGGAGGTTGAACACATGGCTACTAGAAGACTACCTATTCCTCTGGAAGAGATTCCTGTTGTTGAATTCACTAAAGAAGATTGCATGCTTGAAAAAGTTGGAGAACTCAAAGTTGTTCTTGAAGATCTTGAAAGAATTGAAGGTGAAAACAAAGATTTGAAAGAAAATGTCAAAGAAGTAGATGAATGCATTAGAACATTGAGAGACCGAATCAAGAAGTTTAGATAAAGACATAAGGAAGTCAATGAATAATTGAAGCAAGCAGATGAAACCATCACTGGTCTGAAGGTGCAAGTTGAAAAGAAGAGAATTGATGAATGTCTTAATGCAATGGTGAAAACAAAATCTGAAGAATGCATAAGGCTTAAACAAGTTGTGAATCTGAAATCAGATCTAGAGAAAGAAAGAAATCATGAAGACAAATTTAAGTTGAGTACTACAAAGCTTGATGAAATGATTGCAAATCAGAAAGGCTCTTAAGATAAAGAGGGTTTAGGATTCAAAAAGGGTGAAAATTCAAAACTAGATTAGACATCAAATGCTGAAGATAAGAAGAACAATGGCAAGTAGATCTGGAACCAAAGGAATGAAGCTAGAAGACCACCATTTAGACAACATAATGCACAAAGGTACCCATCTTTTAATGGTTTCTACCATTCTTCCAATAAATTTGGACACAAGGCAATAGAATGTAGAAGCAAAATGAATTAGAATGTTCCACCTTTTTCTGGCCAATGTTTTACATGCAAGAAATTTGGTCATAGAGCTAGTGAATGCAAAAGTCAAATGATGAATTGCTATAACAATGGTAGAATGGTTCAATATTTCAAAGGATATTGTTATACATGCTATGGATTTGGGCATAAAGCTAATCAATGCAAATGTAGAATGAATGGAAGGAATATTGGTCAGAAGAATGTTATATGCTACATTTGTAATAGGCCTGGACACATTTCCAAGTTTTGCAGAAGTAGAAATGTGAGGAAGGATAATCCAATAGAGAGGAATGAACGAGTACAAAAGATTGATCCTGTAGAAACAAAGAAGGAGATGGAAAAGATTTGGAGAAAGAAGGAAGAGACAGAGGTTAAGGATGAATCTGTACCTGCATCTAGTGCAAAAGTTTCCTCTATAAACTAAGTAAAGAGCTTTGGCTCAGGGGGAGCTTTAATAAAAATCTTTTCCCCTACCAAAAAAAATGGTGTTGATGCCTTAGCACAAAGATATAAAATGTAGATTGACATGCTTGATCTATTGGTGAAGATTGCAGAAGAAAACATGATAATGTGGAAGTTTGCAAAGCATTAGAAGGTGACTATGCATATAGATAAAAGGTTGCCAGCTTTGTTGTTTGAAACATTTAATACGAAATTAGGTCATATTCAAAGGGTTATAAAGTGATTTCACTTAGGCAAATACATTTACAAAAGCATTTGAGGAGGAGCAGAGTAGCAAAGGAGTGATCAAGGTGATTTGTGATTCAATGCATTCAAACCCTAGTTCGGCAAGTGAAAGAAAAGATATTTACATTCTCCAGTTTTCCCTAATTTCACAGAGAACTTTGTTTTAAAGAAATTTGAATTCATTTGCAAATGGCTACACTGAGGGTAATAGAGGTTACTAAGAAACTACAACCTAAATTCAAGAAATACCCTACAAAATCTATAGAAGATGACTCATTGGGCACATTTTCACATATTCCATATGGGGTTTTGCCAACAGAGGATATAAGGATTTACATTCATGGCAAGATGGAAGAATATGATCATAGTAAGCTTGGAGATATAAGGGTAAAAGAACTTATTAGAGACAATTTTGCCCTAAAACCAAAATACCAAAACCTAGTCACTAAGAAGCTTGATGTATGGCAGTGGTTTCTGAATTTTTTTTATCACAAATGGGTTAGAATGGCACCAAGCAGAATTCATGATAAGTTTGTTTGGACTGACATGCCTAGAATGATAACAAAAGAGGTTATTAGATAGGTTATAGGTCTTTGCTCCACCGAACTTGTTCTTGTAGTGAAATCAATAAAAAATGAGGTTGTTATGGATCTAACAGGTGCAACATTTGATAAGAGAGCTCTAACTATCAATCCCATCAGAAATCTAGCTGTGAGATATGCAATGATGATGATTGGTTATAAAATATATTTCACAAACAGAGAAAACTTTGTATCTACCACCGAAATGAATGTGGCATATGAAATGGTTGAAAAAGGGATGGACTATGATATTTGTGAATTGTTAAGACAACAATTGTCGAAGAACTTGAAGCAAACAAAGGAGAAAAAATATGCATTTAAGTATGGAACTTTGGTTGTGTGTTTACTCCTTTATTTCCTAAAGGCGCTTCCTGGAACTAACAATGTGAGGTGTTTACAAGGAAGACCTATGGTTCATCAAATTGCAGACTTTATGAGAAGTCTTGGTGATGCAAAGGCACAAGATGATTCCCTTGTTTCCTTCTTTGTAGTTTTCCAGAAGAGGATGCATGAAAGAGAGAGGATTCCTAGGAAAATGGTAGAAACATATCAAAATGACACCACTTTCCTAGTATCAACAGATGAGTGCATGATGGAAGCTGTAGAACCAATGACAGTATGGATCCCTGCATTGGGATATGAGATCAATGGACAAGAAATTATTGGTTTGGCTGACATTTTGTTGAAAAGCCCCAAAGACACCACTAAAGCAAGGTATGGTACTTTTGAAGAAAAATCTATGGAGGTGCATATGGAACAGAGCAAACCATAAATAAAGAAGAAGGTTGAGAAGATGGTTGATAAGTATGCGGAGGAAATGTGCATCTCAAAGGAGCAAGTGCAACAAGCAAGAGAAAAGGCTAAGGGAGAATCAAGTGGTGCAAAAAGTTCAAGAAGTGTAAGAAGATCTGGTAGGACAGCTACCACCCCTCCTACTATCCAGAAGTCCTCCAGGACTATACCCTTTGTCAGAGAAAAGAGGAAAACAACTGCTAGTCCTCCGATAAAGGAGAAATCCCCTCTGGTTGTATAGATTACCAAGGCTGAGGAGAAGAAAACCACTCTAGTAGCATCACCTGCAGCCCCTGGAAAGAAAAGACTAAAGTGAAAGGTAGTGAGAAACAAGGATATAAGTGTCAATGTACAAGAAGATGAAAAAGAGGAGGAAGAAGGACCACAGTCGTTCCACGGCAGGAGAAATGATGCTTCACAGGGTGAAGCAAGTGCTAAAAGGAGAAAAGTTGATTGACATTGATAGTGAAGAAGAAATGAAGGAAGAAAAGAAGAAATTTGTTGTTCACATGAAAGAGCAGAAGAAAGAAGCCACCAAGAAGGTGTCTCCAAAGAAGAAGAAAGTAGAAATAAGCTAGGAGAAGACTTTGGTCGAGAGCAAAGCACAATCAAAACCTGTAAGACCTTGCTCTCCCATGAAATTAGAAGCATTGTTCAATAACATTTTGTAGTATCATGCATTAGTGGAGATTGTTGCCCTATACAGTGAAGCAAATGAGGTGGATAAGGCCACCATTGTTGAGGCAATCATTAAATACATTATTGTTTTAGAGGTTGACATGAGAAACATTGAAAACCAGATTCTTGTGAAGCTTTGGAATGTTTTGATGAAGAGGAGAAAAGAAGCAATTGAAGAAGAAGGAAAAATAAAAGAGTATGCATTGGAGAAAGTTGGTACTTCTTTTTTTGAGGAAAATCAAGCCACATTGGCTGAGCTTTACACCACTGAATTCAGGGTAAAGCAAAGGGTAACTACCCTTATGGGTAAAGATAAGAATGAATTTGAAAAGCTACAGAAGGAAACAGTTGATAAAATTTTTGACATTGCACAGAAATATGGAATGATTTCAGAGAACTCTGCCCCAGAAGCTATTACAGAAGAAGTAGCTCAAGACATTGATGCTCAACATGAGCATGCAATAGATAAAGAACATACTCAGGATAATGTCCCTCCGGTTTTGGAAGAAATAGATAATAAAGAAGCAGAAGAGAATGTTGAAGGAGAGATAGTCACCAGTGAGGAAACAATAGAGTAAGATACATCCACTCCTCCTCCGGTACCAGATGAAAATGTTACTCCTCTAGGCAACACAGAAAAATCTACAGAGGCAGAGAATGCAAATAAGGAAGGTGATGAAGTAAAGGCTAAAGTAGAAAAGAAAGAAGAACAAGAAAATAATAAAGGGAAAGATGAAGATAAGAACAAAGATGCATCCGGAGATGCAAAAACAAAGGAAGAAATTCTAGAAAACTCTGGCAAGAATGAAGTAAAGGACTTGAAAGAAAAAGTTGTGGAGATTACAAAGTCTTCTGGTGAATCCTCTGGCTCCTATGGAGATTCCTTGAAGAATCTACTAAGTATGCAACTCAATTTCTAGCCTGTCGTGTCATCACAACTGCTTCAACTGCCAATGCAACAGGGAGATGTAGATCTAGACAAGATTTCCCCCTCCACAAGCTACAATTGGGAGATGTATTCCATGCATCTACCTGGAAGGAGATCATAGAGAGTCCTCAAATGAGTGGAGACCTGATGGAAGAAGTAGTAAAGGTGTTGCAAGAGGCCATACCTGGTGTAAACATTGACACATCACTTTCTAGTGTGGAAAATCTAAAGTTATTAATTCATTATTTTAAAGAATATGCCTCTGGTCTTAAAGGACGAATTGAGAATGAGGTTGAAAAGAGAATAAGTGATAAGAGAATGATGGAGATCACTAAGAAATGTGCTCTTGCACATAAAAAGTTTCAAGAAAATCTGAAGGATGCACAAGAATGTGTAGATGAGGCAAAGGCTCTTTATCAATTTGGCATGAAGTGGCTCGGTGCCACATAGAGCATCAAAAAGGAGATGGACTCCATTGAGTCCCAGATCAATAATGCCTCTAGTGCCTATGATCTGGCACTTGATCTTTCTGGTGATACAAGGAATACTATAGAAGATTTGCATAAGAAATTCTTTCAATTATAGGCACAAAAAGAGCATATTATTTTGCAGTTCGGAGAAATAAGGGACTTGGTGAATCCCAAATTCATGTTTATTTCAAGAGCCCTCTTGAGTGCTACCAAAGCTTCACAAATGAATCTTGTACCTAGCACTCCAGAAGAAGGAGAAGAGTTACTGATGGAGTTTGAAACTCAATATTTCTTCTATCTTTTTCTTAGTGGGTAGTGAGTCCACCTGTAGTGAGCACTTCTATAAATATACTATAACTAGTTATAATATATTGTGAGCTAATCCTCGCTGTGGTTTTTCACATTTTGGGTTTTCCACGTAAAAATCTTGGTGTTCATGTGTTATGAGTTGTTGAATATTGTGTGCTTTATTTCATTTACTACAATTGAATCTACTAAATGGATTGAATGTTTAATGTTTGAATGGTTTAAAAGAATACTAATTCACATCCCTTGTCAATATTCCAGGTGTACTGTCTTCAACCTTCTTTGATGTAGCTTTAAGTTTGGAAACAGAATAATTCACTATCAAACTCATTTCCAACTATGTCAAGGACAGCCCCTACTTCATGTCATCTTCAGATATCCATCATCAATGTGATTGGCAAATTTATAATTAAGGTCCACTTGGAATGTCTCAAAAGAAGGCATAAATAATTCAGAATGCAGCCCTTCACCGAAAGCTTCATAATTACCCCTGCAACCAGTAGTATCCCCAACTGTATGAGCACACACATCTGCAACATGTTCATTCACATCTGAATAGTGACCCTATTTTTTCTCTTCACCAGTGTACTGATAATCAAAAGCAAATTTTTCAACCTTTGCACTGTGAAGGTGGTCAGAATCTTCAAGGAAACATTCATATTCAACATCCATATATATTTCATCACCTAAAAGACTCGCATATGCATCTAAATGCTGACAATCACTAGCATATTCACTACCATCCCTTGAATCAATGTTTTCTATATTCAGATTGAAGCTCTGCATATCCACCTCATATAAATATTCTGGAATAACTGGGATTGCCTATTGCTGCAGGACGCAACTTCATGTATATCTTTCATTTCATCATTTGAAGAGCATTTTGCATCTGCAGGCTTTTCTTCTAGAGGCTGAGAACAATCTTTGTCTTCACCATTATAGGATGTGCCTACATTTTCTATAACATTTTCTTCATGTTTATGCATCACATCGTGGCTACACCCATTGTTGTGAGATATATTCCCCTTTACAGAATCATCTCTCAATGAACACACTAGGAAAGGAGAAAAACATTCACCTTGAAAACTGTTTTGAAAACTTGCAGCCATGAAACCTACTGGCATTCCATATTTCTGATTATTTTCAATATCCATAGCAAATTTGAAAGCCTAGTGAAGTGTGGTTGGTTCTTTATCTCTCAATCTATAACTTATTTTCTTATCAAATACAGCCAAAAAAATTGTTAAGCACAATGCATCATTGGGCCTCATATATTCAGGGATCTGCTTGAGCAACTTAATAAACCTAAGATTAAAGGCTGGAACCAGTTCCTCATCTTCCTTTTGGATGCTCATGAAATGTATGATCAATGAGGCTAAATCAAATTTTTTACCAAACTGCTCTAGGAATGCAATTTCTAAATCTACCCATGAAGAAACTGAACAAACATGCAGGTCTGAAAACCAAACCCTAGCATCATCCTCTAATTACTGAACAAAAAGTCTCATTATTACATCTTCAGCCTCTACCTCATAATCTTCTATCAAATTGCAAAACTTTTGCAGATGTTTGTTTGCTGACTCAGAATTTAATCCACTATATTTTGGCAAACATTTTCTAATCTTATTGGGAATAACATTTGGGTAACCACATATTCCTTTGAAATCTATGGGCTTATATCTATCAACAAAAAATGGTCTTCGTTGAGAACACAACCAGGTTTGCTGTTGTAAACTAATCATTTTTTGAATCAAAAGATGAATACCTAAAAATATGTTGCAGCTTTGATAGGTTCAATCAACAGAGTCGCCACCTCTCACAGAGAGGACATAATATCAACAAGGCACTTTTGTTTTCTGGATTCATCACACCAGCAGAGCACCACATGGTTCTTTGGTATTGCTGCAACAACTTTTCTGGAAACTAGATTTTCCAGCCCTCAGATCACTTGACTCTCCCCAGCTGAGTCACCATTTCTGTTGGTGACTCAGATGGGAAAAACTTCACCAGAGACTGCAGGATAACACTTTCAAATCACTTCCCCAGTGGAGTCACTATTTCTATTGGTGCCCGAATTAGCAGAGGGTTTGCCAGCTCCAATGCTCAGGTAGATTAGGCCAACAGATACAGGAGGTTGCGTGAGCTACCTCCCCTTTACTTCTAGTTCTACTGCACCAAGGGGGGTATCCCTATTGCTAAAGATGTAACATTGACTAGCCCAATGACAGAAAGATTTAGCTTGACAACAACAGGCAGAATACTCTCGTGTGTGGACCAAGATGTGCATGATACATCACAAGGTTGGCAACATTCTTAGACATATTTATCTGGTTGTGGATGAGAGTATGCAAGGGTCCTAATCCTACTCCTACAAACTAATAGGATGGAAGTATTGAAAAGATGGATTCTATGTTTTGGATGTAAGACAAGGGGTTTTGGATCATAACTACTAACCCAGGAGCAAACCAGTGCCTATCTCAGGGTAAGGAGTCAACTAGACATATACAAGAGAATGGATTGCATTTTGGATTCAAGTTTCAAGGGGTTAGATTGATGCTTGCCTTACAAACATCACCCAAGAATAGGTATTTAGCTACCTCTACTTACATATATCTAGGCTGACATACAACCCTCTCCATACTCCACCTAAAACAATTTAATCCACTCCTTGAATGGAAGTTAGAGATGAAGCATGTGATATAGAAATTCATACCCTAGAACCTAAGAAACCCTTAGCAGCCAGATTCAAAAGAAGAAAAAGCATGCAACACATGGAGACAAGTAGCTAAACACATGTAGAAGAGCATTTTTCATATAAAACAATAATGAAACTGAAGATAACTGCAATGCACATTCATAATGCAACTCATAAACTCCAAAATGAGATAAAACAGCAAGGAAATGCCCTATTTTTTGCTATTCACACAAAAATGCCTAGGTCTTCAACAACCAACAAATGAGTAACAACATCTGCTATATACAGCAAGGAAGGTGTACTCAGCATTAATCACATGGCAATTCAAAATTTGCCAAATACAGTGCATCATGAGAAAATGGTGCTCAACATATTGAATGCAACAGGTAGAGGAGGACACAGGGTGGTTGAGCTCGAGCCCTGTGCCGCCGCCTGGGGATTCACATCTTCAATCAGGTACTTGATTCATCCATGCCTTCGCCCATACCTTGTAACATCTGCCATTAAAGGCATACCAACCCGTGGCCTTGGGAAATGTAGTAGACGACTGTGCACTTTGAAGTTTTCCCGCTAAGAATCATGACCTGACTTTTCAAATCATGTGGGAACTAATTATCCCAAATTCACCCCGTAGTGACCTCCTCAATACTTTATAAGCTAGGTCATGAACACATATGATGTCGCGCAATTTTACCTTGCATGACCAACGAACCATCCACCAAGACCCCATTATCATGACCCGCGCCATCGGCGAACCTCTTGCATGATATCCTGATATAAAATATCACCCCGATATTTCACATCACCCTAATGCAAAATATCACCCTACAGGAAACATCACCCGACCGATCACATCACCTGATACAAAATATCACCCCAAGGGAAAAATCACCCTGATGACCAGCCTCATCGGTGCAACCTGATGCATCGAAGAAAATCCTCCTCATCATATTCATACCAAATACCTCACCGATGAACCCTCCGTACTTGCTCATGTCCTCATAGGCGATCGGCAGGACCCCCACATATTTGTTGATAATATCATGCCAAAGACCACATGATGCATCCCACCAGATCCTGATGACATCACCATCATATTGACAAAATAGGGTGATATTCGTAAGATGACTGATGTTTGGAATATCACCCCCCACAAGAAAATCAGGTCGCAAGATAGGCAGATATTGACCCTTACTTAAGATTGACATCCGCACCTCGGGGTGATCAAGCGAACATGAGGTGATAAAACAACATAGAGGTGATAAAACAACATAGGGGTGATCATAATTAAGATCACCCAACATTTGAAACATGACCCCCCTTGGTGCGGCAGAACCAGAAGTGAAGGGGAGGCAGCTCACGCAACCTCCTATATCTGTTGGCCAAATTTGCCTATGCATTGGAGCTGGCAAACCCTCTGCTGATTCGGGCACCAACAAACTAATTTTCTCTTTTCCCAAATAGGAATCAAAATCAGATCACCATACATGTTTCAATATTGTTTCTTGTTTGACTGTCTTTCAATCTTCTTGACAACTTTAAAATAATCATCTACTAGATTTAAGATTTGTCCACGCCTGCTGACACAACCTCTTTGTCTTCTCCATGGGGCTGAATGGTAAAGCAATGATCAGCTCCCCCTGAACTCATGCTGCTCTTTATGCACTTAGTGATGTCTCTTCTGCAGTTTGTACAAGATTAGGTTCTTCCTTCTCTTGCTCTTGTTTTAATCTCTAAACTTTCATAGGATCTTTCTTCTACTTGGTCAGAGTATCTATCTATTTGTTATATCTAGATTGTTCCATTAAACTAATTCTACAAAACTGTGCTCTATGCCCAAAGTTATTGCATTTATAACATATGACCAAAGAATTACGGTTTCTTGAAAATTCAAAACCGTTATTTCTTACTTGTATACTACAATCTCTTGCAATGTGACCAAGATGGTTGCATTTATGACATAAGATATTACACTTTCTATTTGACAAATCATAAGAACTCTTATCCCAGTCAACTTTCCTTGCATGCATCCAATAGTCTATTGCCCTATGACCAAATTCATGACAAGAATAACAATAACCATGAAAAGAACTTTCAAACCTGGTGATTTGATGTTGTCTTGGATGGAAAAATCTTCTAAATTTATTCTTGTTGGCTTGTGGAGGAGTTCTCTTCCTTTTTTGGAACATGATCTTCCTTCTTCTTGCTTCTTTCACTTTTGATGGGGGCTTCATTTGAGTTCTTTTGTGCCTTATTAGAATCTTCTTTATAACCAAGTCCTGTCTTATTAAAAGGTGATCTCTACTCATTTAATATCTCATCCAAACATTTAGTGCTCTTTTCAATTTGAAGGTTCTTGTTCAACTTAGTGGATGTCTTCTCGAGTTCCTTTCTCAAGGAAACAATATCTAACTCATACCTCTCACAATCTACCTCTTTTGTCTTTAACTGATTTATTACTTCACCCTCTATTTTCTTAACTTCTTCAACTTGTACCTTTAAATCTATGATCATTTTTCTTGCTTCTTAAAGAGATGAAATTGCTTTGGTCCTAGATTCCTTTTCTTCTTAAAGTTGTAACTTTAGTCTTGAGTTTTCTTTTTGAAGTTTTCCAACCACATTGTAAGCATAATAAAGTTCTTTTTCAAGATTTACTTCTGCATCATCTTCTAGATCAGATGTGGCCTCTTCTTCATATGAATGTCTCATTTCTTTGTCATTATTCTCAACCATAAGGTTGTCCTCTCTTTCAGATACATCACTTCTTATGTCAATTGATAGGGGTGTTTCATGGAACAACTCATCACTAAATTTGATTGGTGCTTATTGATCAACATTTTGCTTAGAATTTTCTTTTCTCTTATTTCCTTTTCTTCTCTCCATGTGTGCTTCCAAAATCTACCTTCAAGTTGTCAGGCTATCAGAAGGAACCTGCTCTAATACCAATTGATAAATGCACACCAAACACTGAGAGGTGGGTGAATCAGTGTTTGTATATTTTTACTTCAACAAATACAAATACCAAACTCAATCCTAAATAGAGATCACAACTTTGTTGCAACAAATCAAACTAGAAGACACACATAAAATACAAACTCACAAGAGAACACAAAATTTACGTGGAAAACCCAAATGGGAAAAACCACGGTGAGAATGTTGCTTGAGTCTATTGCTCAGATCCAACCTCACAATCAAGGTCAACTTTTACAAGGTGTTTTGTAAGCTTCAACTTACAGGGACACTTACACCTTCTTGAGCACCCACTCAAATTGCAAGGGCACCAACACTAGAGGCACCAACCTCAAATTATAAGGGCACTAACCCTAGAGGCACCAACCTCATATTACAACTATAAGGGCATCAACCCTGAATCTTTTAACAAAATATGCATATAAATGGTTCTACACAAAACCTAAATGCACCTTTAACACCTTACTATTAGTTTTCCTCTAACAGAACCTTTCTTTCTCTATACACAAATAATTACCAGTTTATGCAACGTTGACACATCTTTTCTCTACTTTGTTTCTTCAAGAACATCGTTTCCTTTTTTTATTTTGCACACCTCTGCATAATCACTTGATCATCTGAATGTGCATAGAATGTAATCGTTCTTCCTCTGCCTGTGTGTGGTGATCGTTCCTCTCAATTCAACCAAGCAACCTGACATTGTTTCCATATATCACATATATACCAACCAACATTCAGTTCTTAACAACTACCTGAAGAAGAATGGAGAAACAGTTATAAAACTGGCCTAACTGCTTTGCATTCGGCTCACATAGTCATTTCTGGCACTTTTTCGAGCTTTGGAGGACTTGCGGGCTTCTCTTTGTTTCCCTTCCGGCAGGAGTCAGACTTCTGTTATTCCTTCTTCCTTCACCTCCAAAAAATGCTTGTATATGCCTTTTATCGGTAAATATTGACTTTCCAAAACTTTTATCGGTAAATATTGATTTTCCAAAAAAAATTAAAACTAAGACTCCTTCCCTCTATCAGAAAAAAGACACTTTTCAAAACCTGAGTTACTGATTCCCTTTATCGGCAAATGTTACTTTTTCAAAACTGTGTCTTTTTCTCCTTTATAACTCATCAGAAAATGTTCATTATTCAGAGCTACCTTTTTAACATCGCTAACCACTTTATCAGCGAAAGTTCACTATTTCAAACTTTAACTTGATTTCCTTTGTTATCGATGAATGCCTAGGTTTTCTAACTTCATCAAAAAGGCTATCAACAAAAGTTCATTATCACTAACTCTTCGTTATCGACAAATGTAGCTTTTTCAAAACTCAGGCCTTTAGCACATTTTATTGCCTTTATTGGCAAATTGTAGGTTTCACGAACTTAACATAGAACTTGCTTATCAATGAAAGTTCAAGTTCCCAAACCTCATCAAAAAGCTTGGCAAATAATGCTTATCAGCAAATATGTAAAATCTTGAACTTTTCTTATTTCTCCCTTCTATCAGCGAAATCACGTAGGCTCAAACTATCACCTTATCAACGAAAGTAGAAACTTTAGAACTTGGCCAACTCATTAATTATTCTTTGTCGGTAAAAACACCATTTCACAAACTTATTAATTTATTGACAAAAAGATAAAAACTTGAACTTTCACCTTATTACCAGCTTGCCTAATTCTCTTTATCAGAGAATTGGCTAAAATGCTAACTTTATAACTAGTTAGCTTTTGAGACATTTTTCTAACAACACATGCTTAGCCAATAGTCAGTGAATCAGCTAAAACACTAACTCTCTAACTAGTTAGCTTTTATGACTTTTTCCCGACATCTGCTTCTCTTCAAAAACTTAAAGTCTTTGCCTTCACATTGAAGTGTGCCACCTTCCTAAGCCATAGTGGCTAGTCAGTAAATTGGGTAAGTGTCGAACTTTAAAACAAGTTCATTATAGAAGAATTTTGCCAATATAAGATGACTTATCTTTTATTTCAAAATGTCAATCGAAGGACTTAGCCTTTAAGTTGTAGTCAGCTAATTGGCATATCAGTTAACTGCCGAACTAGCAAAGTAGTTCAAAAACTAATCACTTCACCGATATAACTAAACTTCACTTGTTTTAATGTGACTTCTTCATATAACTTCACATTTCTTTAAAGTTGCCGATAGCTTCTCATTTCGTTCAAACTTCTCACTTCTTCCAAATTGTTGACATAGTGACTTATTCCAACTAAGAACCTTCTGTCGATAGTTCTGCAACACTACCTTTTGCCAATAGATCTGCAATATCACAATTATTAGTAAACTCTTGACAAACTATCCAACTAACTCCATACTATCCAACAATCTCCATATTGTCCAGCAATTGCCATACTTCAACACATCTTGTTGACATCAAATTGAAACCTTTGTCCGTACTTCAACACATCTTGTTGACATTAAACTGAAACCTTTGAAGAAGAAGAGGAAGAAGAAGAAGAAGAGGAAGAGGAAGAGGAAGAAGAAGAGGAAGAGGAAGAGAGGGAGGAGGAGGAGGAGGAGGAGGAATAAGAAGAAGAAGAGTAAGGAAAGGGGGAGAAGGGGGTGGAAGGGGGTGGAAGGGGGAGGAGGAGGAAGAGGAAGAAGAAGAAGAGGAAGAGGAGGGGGAGGAGGGGGGTGTAAAGAGGAGGAGGATGAGGAGGAGGAAGAAGAAGAGGAAGATGAATAGGAAGATGAAGAGGAGGAGGAGGAGGATTGGGGGAGGAGGTCATGAGGGGGAGGACGAAGAAGAAGAAGAGGTGGAGGAGGAGGGGTTATCTCTGTTACTAGAAGGTTCAACTATTTTCTTCAATGATTGCAAGTGTGAAATGATGTTATGATGCTTTTCGTACTCTGGTCTATTTGTAATATATGTCATGGTTAAAATTTTCATCAAAAGGAGGGAAGGCATTGACCTCTCTAGAAGTTGGGAAAGGATGAAGTTATGACATTGTGGGATTAAGGTGAAAGCTATGGTGAAGAGGGAGGTAACTAGGGTAAAAAACAATGAGAACCATGATGAGAAGAGAACATGAAAAACTAGGAAAATAGGGGATTGTACTATGGGTAAATGATGAGACTAATGGTGGGTGTAAAGATAAATATGATGGCTAGTGTAGAGAAGAGGAAAAGAGGGGTTGGGATTGAGGAAGGAGGTGTTGTAAGAGATGAAGGTGGTGTTGCAAGTATGAGGTGAGCCATTGTTGTCATTGATGTCAACATACTCATACTGCATTGACAAGAAGGATTTGATGAGCTTTGTGCTGAGGATATTGAGAAAATTAGCCTCAGTCAGGAACAGTGAAGAACAGTGATGAGAAGAAGGTAAATATACTGTATAGGATGAGAACCGGAGGATGCGGATTAAAGGGTTAGTAGATATGAGTCTTGAGATGCTACAGTTAAGATTTCAGAGGTCCGCATGAAGATCTGAAGGAGTTATGGCTGCCGGTATAAAACCGGGTCCGGCAAGTATCCGGAGGTGACAGAGGATCACAAAAAGGTCCGGTGAGGTCCGGAATTGTATTATCATAATCTGCGGATTGGAAGGAGTGTTTTAGATGTCCTTGTGATGTGTCATCCTGATTTGTGTGTGATTTGGAGGTCCGGAAGTACCTCCTGCATTATGACAGTGGCGACAGACTGTGTTCTTGAAGTTCCGGATTAGGAAGACAAGAGATTCCAGTAAGCAGAGGAAGTGCGGATGTATCCGGACATTCAGACAGACTTGTGAAGGCTCTTGAATCATGTTTAGGTTGTGTTGTTGGTCCGCATTGATGGTAGAGCCCGGAATTGAAGTTATTCTTCCGGATGAAGTTATTGCTCTGTTTAGCCGACCGGATGAGTTGTTCATCCTGCGAATGTTCTTGTGATAGCCGACCGGATGTGTTATTCATCTTGCGGATACTCCTATGGTTGTTTGCCGACTTAGATGCTTGTTCCTAAGTCGATGTCTTGTATAAATAATGATTTGTGAATTCATTTCAGTGATGTAGGATGTGGATGAGTATGGTGTAGCGAAGAAAGGTGCGAAAGGCAGAGCAGAGATTGTTGGGCTTAATTGGAACTGATCCGGACATGGTAGAGATGTCATTCTCCAGTTCAAGACTGTGATTTTTATCACTCTGTAGACAGTGTGTCTCCTTGTAGGCAGTGGGCCTCTTTGTGAGCAGTGTGCTCGGGCAGTGAGCCCTTATTGGCATGTGCCATTCATTTTTCCTTATTCTTCTAACAGAGAATAATTCTTGGGTTAATCACCCCGTGGTTTTTCCCTTAACCGGGTTTTCCACGTCAAAATCTTGGTGTTCAATGTGTTGATGCTTATCTGCTCTTGTGTTTATGTATTGTGCTTCCATGAATGATTATTTGATATGCTGCTAACTAACAACAGAGAATTAAGTGTTTGAAAGAGAACAAGTTCTATACAACTGATTCACCCCCCCCTCTCAGTTGTATGCCCTAGATCCAACAATTGGTATCAGAGCCAAGTTCCTCTGATAGGAGCTTAACCGCTTGAGGTGATCCAGGATGTCGTCATACAAGAAGGATAGTCCGAAGTTCGATGGAACCAACTTCACTCTCTGGAAAGGTCGCATGAAGTGTCATCTGGAATGTATGGGAAAAGCATACTTGGCTATGATTTCAAAACCATATATACCCCCACAAGGTGGTCCGACAACTCCTGATGAAACCACAGAAGCTGAAAATAATCTGCGGACCAAGGAAGCTCTTCTAAGCGCATTGAATGACTCAGATCTCTCGAATGTCATTGACCTACCAACTGCATATGAGATCCTAACTAAACTGGAACTTCTGTATGAAGGAGATGAGTTTGTCAAAAGTGCAAGGTTGCAAAGTCTGAAAGGGAAATTTGAAAGATTGAAAATGAGAGATGATGAAAATATTACTACCTTTATGCCAAGAGTAAATGAGCTGGTATGTGGAATCAGAAATGCTGGTGGAACTCTAGATGAAAATGAGATTGTCTGCAAAATCCTAAGATCCCTTCCTGCTGCCTACAAAATCAAAGTTGCTGCCATTGATGAATTCAGAGCCCACACAACAGTCACAAGAGAACAACTAGCTGGCAAACTAGCTGCATTTGAAATGACCGAGTTTGGAGATGATCCTCCCAAGACTGAATCTGCTTTCAAAGCCAGTGCCTATGTGAAAGGCAAACAGAGATTTGATCCGGGTGAAAACTCATCAAGGAAAATGTCATGGTATGATCAAGCAAGAAGAGACATGGAAGAAGAAGAAGCAGAAACAGCTCAACTTGAAGCCCTCATTGCAAAGAGACTGCCAAGAGGATCCGGTAAGTATGAAGGAAAACTACCCTTTAAGTGTTTTAACTGCAATAAGATTGGTCATTTTGCCTCAAGATGTCCGGAGAGATCTGCAAGATCTAATACTCACAGACAAAGGTTTCAAAAGAATTGCTATTATGTTCATGAAGAAGATGACAATGAAGGAGTAACAGATGATGAATCAGATCCAGGAAGCAAATCCGGAAATGAGTGGGTGTTTATAGCCATCAAGGAAGAAGATTCCTTGCTCTCTGAATCTGTCAATCACAAAGTTGTTGAAAAAGCCTTGGCTGCTCAAGTGGAAGAAAAGGATGATTGGGTTATTGACAGTGGATGCTCTCACCATATGACTGGTGACAAGAATAAGTTCTTAGACTTGGAAAGATATGAAGGAGGAATGGTAAAGTTTGGTGACAATTCTGCTGGCAGAATCAGAGGTAGGGGAACTATTTCCTTTGATGGTAAGAGCAAAACAGGTAATGTACTATATGTTGAAGGATTGAAGCACAATCTTCTCAGTGTTGGTCAGTTAGTGGACAAAGGCTATGATCTCCGGTTCAAGAATGGAAAATGCAGAATCTTTACAAGCTCCGGAACTGAAATTGCATCCGGTACTCAGACAAGAGGTAACATCTTTCATCTGGTTGGTTCAAATAAAAGTTGTTTGTTTGTTCAAATTGATCAGAGTTGGTTATGGCATAGAAGAATGTGTCATGTAAATTTTGATAACATCATCAAAATAAGCAATACTCAGGCTGTGAGAGATCTTCCAAAGTTAATAAAACCTACAAACAGTGTGTGTAAAGAATGTCAGTTAGGCAAACAAAGCAGAGTCTCTTTTAAAAGCAAAGATCAGTCTTCTACCGGATTGTTGGAATTAGTACATACTGATCTATGTGGTCCGACAAGAATCAAGAGTCTGCAAGGTGATAGATATTTCATGTTGTTAATTGATGATCATTCCCGGATGATGTGGGTTACCTTTCTAAAAGAAAAATCAGAAGCTTTTGAGAAGTTCAAAATCTTCAAAGCTATGGTGGAGAATCAAACCGGATTGAAACTAAAGTGTCTAAGGTCTGATAGAGGTGGTGAATTTACATCTGGTGAATTCATTGACTTTTGTGAGAAACAGGGTATAAGGAGACAGTTGTCTGCTCCTAAGACTCCACAGCAGAATGGAGTAGTTGAGAGAAAGAACCGGACCATCCAGGAAGCTGCTAGGACAATGATGTTGGAAGCAAATGTTCCTCAAATGTTTTGGAAAGAAGCTATCAGCACTGCAGTCTACACTCTCAATCGAGTTCAAATCAGAAACAACACCGGTAAGACCCCCTATGAACTTTGGTTTGGCATCACTCCTACTGTGAAATATTTCAGGGTATTTGGTAGCAAGTGTTATATTAAAAGAGATGAAGATCTAGGAAAGTTTGATGCTAGAAGTGATGAAGGAATTTTCTTGGGCTACTCCACTCAAAGCAAAGCATATCGGTGTTACAATAAGAGATTGAGGAAGATGATAGAAAGTACCAATGTAAAGGTTGATGAAGGAATTGAGAAACCTTCAAGATTTTATGAATTTGATGAAGATGACCAAGATAGTGTTCAAGGAACTCAATCCTCTCCGGTGAAACAGAGTCAGCCTGATCCGGTAAATCAGGAAGAAGAGTTAGGTTTAAATGAGCCTGATCAAGAAACAGTAGTACTGGATACTCCCAAAATTCCAAGGTATGTAAAACTAAATCACTCTGAAGATCAGATCATAGGTGACAGAAGCAAAGGTGTACAAACTAGAAGGAATATTGCTCAAGATCAGAATGAATGTTGTCTGATTTCAAGGATTGAACCTAAAACAATAAATGAAGCCTGCAATGATGAAAATTGGACCAAAGCAATGGAAGATGAACTGATGCAAATTGAGAAAAATCATACTTGGGATCTTGTTCCCAGACCTAGAGACAGGAATGTAATTGGAACCAAGTGGGTCTTCCGGAACAAACTAAATGAAGCTGGTGAAGTAATCAGAAACAAAGCTAGATTGGTCTGCAAAGGCTACTCTCAAATAGAAGGAATTGACTTTGAAGAGACTTTTGCTCCGGTAGCAAGAATTGAAGCAGTCAGATTACTTCTTGCATTTGCCGCCTTCAAAGATTTCAAGGTATATCAGATGGATGTCAAGTCTGCCTTCCTAAATGGTGATCTGGAAGAAGAAGTCTACATTGAACAACCGGATGGATTTCAATTGTCTGATAATAATGATATGGTCTGCAAGTTGAAGAAAGCTTTGTATGGATTGAAGCAAGCCCCAAGAGCATGGTATGAAAGGTTGGATAAGCATCTTGTGCAGATTGGATTCAACAAAGGTACTGCTGACAGCAACTTATATTTCAAAATTGATCATGAAAACATTCTGATTATTGAAGTGTTTGTGGATGATATCATTTTTGGAGGTAGAGATAGTATGTGTAAAACTTTTGCAAATCAGATGAAAAGTGAGTTTGAAATGTCTATGCTTGGTGAAATGAATTTCTTCTTGGGTCTGCAAATTACTCAAACAAAAGAAGGGATCTTCATTTCTCAGACCAAATATGTGAAAGAATTGTTAAAGAAATTTGGTATGGAAGACTCAAAGCCTATGAACACTCCTATGGCAACCGGATGTAAGTTAAGCAAAGATGATGATTCTCCAAAGGCAGATCAGACAAAGTATAGATCAATGATTGGTGGATTGTTGTATCTCACTCAAACTAGACCAGATATAATGCAAGCTGTTGGTCTTGTGGCAAGATTCCAGGCTGATCCTAGAGAATCTCATGTTATGGCAATCAAAAGAATTTTTAGATACTTGAAAGGGACAGTTGAGTATGGTCTATGGTATCCTAGAGATCCGGATTTTTCTCTTCATGCTTACACAGATGCAGATTGGGCAGGAGATGTGGATGACCGGAAGAGCACTAGTGGTGGAGCATTCTTTTTGGGGAAGAGATTGGTTTCTTGGCTAAGCAAGAAACAAGATGCAATATCTCTGTCTACAACTGAAGCAGAATACATTGCAGCAGCAGGTAGTTGCACTCAAATCTTGTGGATGAAGCAGATGCTAAGAGACATCAAAGTTGAATATGAGGAGCCTATCACAATTTTCTGTGATAATTCAAGTGCAATTAATATTTCCAAGAATCCGGTATTGCATTCTAAGACTAAGCACATATCTATCAAATTTCACTTTTTGAGAGAACAAGTAAACAAGGAAGAAGTCAGATTGGAGTATGTTCCCTCCAAGGATCAGATTGCAGATATTTTTACAAAACCTCTTCCCAAGGACTCTTTTGAATATCTCCGGGAGAAGTTAGGGGTCATGGCCCCTCCGGTGATGAACTAAGATGCACTGATGTGCATCAGTCCGGTGGCTATCACAGTCATATCTTGTGATCCGGACTAATGGGGAGCTGCAACTAAGGGGGAGCAGCTGGTATTATTCTGATGCATGAGAGTTGCAAGTATGAGCCCTTTGCCATTGATGTCAAAGGGGGAGAGAAGACATGTGAAAAACAAGTGGTTGTTGATAGGGGGAGCTGTGACAGAAAAGAGAAGTTCTTGTCTTGATGGTTTTTCACATCATATGTTGCCATCAATGACAAAGGGGGAGATTGTTGCAAGTATGAGGTGAGCCATTGTTGTCATTGATGTCAACATACTCATACTGCATTGACAAGAAGGATTTGATGAGCTTTGTGCTGAGGATATTGAGAAAATTAGCCTCAGTCAGGAACAGTGAAGAACAGTGATGAGAAGAAGGTAAATATACTGTATAGGATGAGAACCGGAGGATGCGGATTAAAGGGTTAGTAGATATGAGTCTTGAGATGCTACAGTTAAGATTTCAGAGGTCCGCATGAAGATCTGAAGGAGTTATGGCTGCCGGTATAAAACCGGGTCCGGCAAGTATCCGGAGGTGACAGAGGATCACAAAAAGGTCCGGTGAGGTCCGGAATTGTATTATCATAATCTGCGGATTGGAAGGAGTGTTTTAGATGTCCTTGTGATGTGTCATCCTGATTTGTGTGTGATTTGGAGGTCCGGAAGTACCTCCTGCATTATGACAGTGGCGACAGACTGTGTTCTTGAAGTTCCGGATTAGGAAGACAAGAGATTCCAGTAAGCAGAGGAAGTGCGGATGTATCCGGACATTCAGACAGACTTGTGAAGGCTCTTGAATCATGTTTAGGTTGTGTTGTTGGTCCGCATTGATGGTAGAGCCCGGAATTGAAGTTATTCTTCCGGATGAAGTTATTGCTCTGTTTAGCCGACCGGATGAGTTGTTCATCCTGCGAATGTTCTTGTGATAGCCGACCGGATGTGTTATTCATCTTGCGGATACTCCTATGGTTGTTTGCCGACTTAGATGCTTGTTCCTAAGTCGATGTCTTGTATAAATAATGATTTGTGAATTCATTTCAGTGATGTAGGATGTGGATGAGTATGGTGTAGCGAAGAAAGGTGCGAAAGGCAGAGCAGAGATTGTTGGGCTTAATTGGAACTGATCCGGACATGGTAGAGATGTCATTCTCCAGTTCAAGACTGTGATTTTTATCACTCTGTAGACAGTGTGTCTCCTTGTAGGCAGTGGGCCTCTTTGTGAGCAGTGTGCTCGGGCAGTGAGCCCTTATTGGCATGTGCCATTCATTTTTCCTTATTCTTCTAACAGAGAATAATTCTTGGGTTAATCACCCCGTGGTTTTTCCCTTAACCGGGTTTTCCACGTCAAAATCTTGGTGTTCAATGTGTTGATGCTTATCTGCTCTTGTGTTTATGTATTGTGCTTCCATGAATGATTATTTGATATGCTGCTAACTAACAACAGAGAATTAAGTGTTTGAAAGAGAACAAGTTCTATACAACTGATTCACCCCCCCCCCCTCTCAGTTGTATGCCCTAGATCCAACAGGTGGGGTTGTGGAGAGGGAGATGAAAAAGGAAGATATAACGGAAATGTGATGAGAGTGTTGGGACAAAGAAAGGTGTTGTTGTTAAGTGTTAAGGGTGAAGAAGTAGTAGAAAAGTTGTCAAGGTTTTGAGAGATTGTAAGGGGTTTTGTCAAGAAGAGGAGGTGTGTAGTGTTTAAGAAAAATGAAGATGCTTTTTTGCATGTTGTGTTTATTTGTTTGTATCAAGAAATTAGAAAATTTTAGGTGTAGGAATGTCAAATTCCCTAAATGAAAGGTTAAATTTAGTTCACCCTAGGTTGTCATAGTTTGTAAATGAAATAATTACTTAACTTAGGTCCTTTCTTTCAATACATTAGTTTATTTAAAATAAATCTAAAATGTACACATTTTTGTTATACAATAGAGAATATAAACAAAAACAATTTTTTTATTAAACCAATCAAATATCTAGGACATGAGCTAGTAAAGAAAGGAGATGAGATAGAAAATGTGCATCCTTAGAATATCTAAAGACTTGGTTTGATTGAAGAACTAGAAAGAAGAAGATCGAAACCTAGCACATGGTGATTTTTAGACTTCTGACATCAATAGGGATACCAAGTTTGGGCTTCGACACTCTTATAGGTCACCAAAAGCAAATTTTTTATTAAACAAATCAAATATCTAGGACATGAACTAGTAAAGAAAGGGGATGAAATAAAAAAATGTACATCCTTAGAATATCTAAAGACTTGGTTTGATTGAAGAACTAGAAAGAAGAAGATTGAAACCTAGCAAATGGTGATTTTTAGACTTTTGACATCAATAGGGATACGAGGTTTAGGCTTGGACATCATTAAAAAAGCCTATATGTAGGTTATATCTTATTATTACTAATTAAAGTGAATCAAAATATCAATCCAAAAATATTCAAAGAAAGATCATTGCAAAAATAACATTCAAATCACAAATTGTAGAAATTTAAAAACACTTAATTACTTTAATTTTGTAAAGTTTAATATTTTATTATTAAACTAAATTAAATGCAAATATAGATAATTAGCCGATAGGCTTTTATATGTGAGCATTATAGTGCTGGGAAAATCGCCTAAAAAAATTGTGGGTTGTTCCTATGGAGGTATTCCTTGAACCTCCTATGGGTGCAAGTGCTAGTATTATTATATGTCTACATCAATGAAGATTCTATACTCTAATTGTTAAAAATCTGATTTTTTTAAAATATTATTTTTGATTTTTTGATTTTGAATAAGTATCTTATATCATTTTAAAGAAAAAGATTAATAGTATACATATTTATATAGAAACAAATTGGATTGGACAAATCATACCGAAAGTTGAAACAAGACAGTGCCTTAGTGGAAAAATCTAGCGAAAAAGTCAAAAACACCACATGGGTGTGTAGTACATTGTGCAGTCATGAAATAATCGTTTACCAGTGTAATAAAAAAAATCTTAATGTCTGATTAATAAATATTACCTGCGTAAATCATTATTTAGAGCCATCAATTTAATGTTGTGAAATGCCACCTAACTATTTTTGTTTTTCTTAAATTTAGTAGTTTTTCCTTTCACTTTCAGAGGATGGTGATGAGGGACCCAGTGACGTGCTTCATTACATGTTTCAAGGCATCTTCAATAGCACATTGCAAACGTTTGCATTTATGAGTGGTGTTTTTCTTTGCTGCAATTTTCCAAATTACCACAGATAAATGGATGATACGTCATAATCAAATAACTCCTTAACTTTCACAAGATCAACGTTTAAATATATACAATTTCCAGCTCTGGAAAAAAGAAAGCAAATGGTACTCTGGCGCCTTGCTTCCTGCTTTCCTGTATTAAAGTCTAATTTTTTTGCACCTGTTGTAAATAATCAGTAAGTCATGTTCAATGTGTTAATTGTTTATGATAGGACCGTTTTTAAAATAAACAGTCCTACTTTACTTAATATGTCTACACATACTGAACTATATCTTATCTATTTGTAGATATCCTCTCACATACTGAACTATATCTTATCTATTTGTAGATATCCTTTCAGAATTTATTTTGATCGCACCTTTGTGTTTGGGCAAATATTCTCCGTATTATAGATCTTATCAGATTCTTATTCATAGTCAATCCATATCAATAGATCCAACCTCCAAATTCCAAAAATTAAAATTAAATTTTTGGTGGACTCCCACCCATTATACGTCTGCTATTAACTGACATGATATATTTTTATGTAATTATTGCTATGCAGTGGTATTCATGTGGACATTAATTCATCAATAGACTATCCTAGAATAACTGGACATCTCAGAACATTCAAGGAGTATTTATTAGAGGAACACTTTTGTTGGTGTTGGAAATAAGCCACACCCGGACCGACGATGGACTGGTCCAAGAAGAGCCAGTAGCTCAGTGGTAGAGCACTCCAGCGGCGAATGGAAGGTCCTAGGTTTGAGTCCTAACTAGTCCATGTCTCAACATGGTATCAAAGCCAGGCCCAGGCTAGGAGCCCCAAGCACACGAGAGGTGTGGCTTAAGGGGGGGTGTTGGTGTTGGAAATAAGCCACACCTGAACCGACGATGGACTGATCCAAGAGGGGCCAATGGCTTAGTGGTAGAGCACTCCAGCAGCGAATGGAAGGTCCTAGGTTTGAGTCCTAGCTGGTCCATGTCTCAACATGGTATCAGAGCCAGGCCCAGGGTAGGAGCCCCAAGCACACGAGAGGTGTGGCTTAAGGGGGGGTGTTGGTGTTGGAAATAAGCCACACCCGAGCCGACGATGCACTGGTCTGAGAGGGGCTAGTAGCTCAGTGGTAGAGCACTCCAGCAGTGAATGGAAGGTCCTAAATTCGAGTCCTAGCTGGTCCATGTCTCAACAACTTTAATTGGTGATGGTGGAATTTTTAAATACCACTAATCATTGATGACCAACAAGAAGCAGAGAATCTGACTAACCAAAGAGCAAAAGTGTACAATCAGCAAAATCAAATAAGTGGTCCATAAGACAAATTTACAGCTGTACAATCAGCAAATTTACAGCTGGTTGGGTGTCGCTAGTCTATAGCTATTTACTGTTGCTTTGTTGTTTCCTTCTTGTTGTTCCTCTTTGCTTTTTTGACCAGTTTGTTCTATTATGACATGATGGTGTACAAGGGTGGAGCCCTTTCAAAACCCTCATTCTAGTTCATAGCTCCTATTAAAAGGGTTTACCAATGTCAAAAACAATAAATTTTAGTGCCACATCAAATCTACTCACTCATATCAAATATACATTCTATTACATTAACCTAGGAAAAACTTATTTTCCTTTACAAATCTGTGGGAGCACCTGCACTAATTGGTTAAAGACAAGAAAGGCCCCTCATTATTCGTACCACATAAAAGTGCATAAATATAATAATAAAAAAACATCAATCTATTATCCTTTTTACATATGGTAAATTTAAAAAATCCAATATATTATCAGATGGATTTTTATCCTCAAGTTGGTTATTAATAAATACAAATGAATTTCAGAATTTACAGATTTCGATATCTTACATCTTTAAAATGTAGGAAGTCACTAAAGAAAGCATATCAGTGTGTATAGCGACCAAATAGAATTACAGACTTACAGCCCCAAAAACATTCTTCATGGTCTCAATTTCATGACAGTTTGGACATTTCAGAAGTTACTAAAGAAAGCATATCAGTGTGGATAGCTACCAAATAGAATCACAGACTTACAGCCCCAGAAACATGCTTCATGGTCTCAATTTCATGACAGTTTGGACATTTCAGAGGCCTAACATATAGAAACCAAATGCATTCTTCAACAGGCAGCTTATAGTGGAGCAATTTCCAAGCTGTACCCTGGGATGTGGCATCCTCTTTGGATTTAGAAGCAAGATCAAACCACCATCTTAAGAAAATTTGATTAACTCAACACCAACAGGACTTAACTATTTTCTATGGAAGCAACTCTTCATGATCAAAGTAAATTGAATCAAACCAACGTGCATAATGCTATGCAGAGAATGTCAATCAAAATTAAGGATAGCTGTGATATTCCCATCAATTAAGAGTGTAATAGTTTTTGTGATTCTGTTTTTATATTGGTTAAGTATACTTCTAAAACTTCTTAATTTGCAATGAAGCTATTTCTACTTACATGCCCTAATCTTTGTTCACCTGTTTTATATTGGTTAAGTATACTTCTAAAACTTAATTTAATTTGTAATGAAGCTGTTTCTACTTACATGCCCTAATCTGTTTCATTTCCTCTGTAACATTGATTTTTATTGAATTCTGGTCAATATAAAAGAACAAAACAGAGCATATAATATTTTTCTTCCAAGGGTCTTGTGAAAAAGTAGGTAAATTAGCTCGAGGAAATCTTATTGATTTACATTCTTTGAGCATAAGTATAACACTTACAAGCCTTATTATTGCAGAAAATTGCTTGGAAATGGTAGTGAGGTATATACAAGCATGCATACAACAATATGCTTGATATGAACAGAAGGTCATCTTATTTCACTACTAATACCAACAAATGATGATATCAAAGTGGCTCCCATAAACCGAAGGGGTCCTCAAGATCTTCTAACAGTATAAATTCCTCATAACATTCATCATTTTGTTGTGCCGCTATATTTCTCAATTCTACTGAAGTGGGAGGTTTATCCAGGAAAGAAACAAGATTATCTCGTGCATTCCGAAGCTCTGCCTGCGCCATAGCCAATTGTGATTGAATGTCTACCAATTTCTTCTCCAGTTCATACACTCTCCCTGCACACCCATACACTGGATCACATAGCCTTGCATTTGCTTCATAGACGATGCTGTTGACGGCATCTTCTCTCTTTTCCTCCGGAACATTCTGCAACAGAAAAGATTTCAGTCCTTAGTATTCGGCCTAGGTTAAACTCTACTTGATTATTTGATTACATGAGGAGAATGGAAAGAATTGGTATTTTACCTGAAGGGTTCTGCGCAGGTTCCCTGTTCCGAAGACACTGCGTGCAATTAAGAAGCGCTGAGGATTGTCTGATGGAAAATATGGAGCAAGAACACATTTGTCTCCGCATTTTTTTCTGTGGATCCTACAGGCAGCGCATGGATATGCTGCCATCTCTCTTCTTTCTTCCTCCTCTGTAGTTGAAAACCTAAAAATAAAAATCCTTCTTTTGAGCTCAAAAAGCCTTTCCTTTCAATCCAGAAAGAATTTTTTCTACGAGATAAAGAAAGTTTTTCTCCTCAACTTAAATAGGCCTAAAAATTACTTTTACAACAAAGTAATTTCTCATATCCTCAGCCACAAATTAATGAAATAACTCGAAAGCACATACAAACAATAATATGAACTGTTGAAAAATCTGATGTCTTTAATCAAAGATCTAACTTATTGGTGGTTATAGAGAAACTAAAAACAAGTGATTTTCAATAAAACAGAGAGCATTTGAGGAGAATATATGTAGTACTAGGTACTGTGGGGTCCATCAGAAAAATAGAAAACGTTGTAGAACTGGCTTTTATAACGACGACAATGAAACAAACTGCGACAAACTTGGCATTCTACGGCACGTGTGATGAGCTGGGAACGATGCAGATTCGTTCCAAGTGGCTCGGAATGAATCAACAACGTTCCGTACAGCAATAATTTGCACCAGTTAAGAATGTGTTACACTAATGGAGAGGGTCTAATGGTGGTCCACTTAATTTTATGGGTTCACATAGCAATGTTCTATAATATTAGTAAAATTACATCTTTGAGCTGTCAAGGACAATTTAAATAGTTTGTCTTGTTGTAATGACCTGACCAGTTGTTGCACATTAAGTCATATTATTTAGTGTGTAAATGTGGCATCATATGATTTGTTGTTTTCTGAGTCTAATAGATATATTTTATTCAACTATTGGATCATCTTTTACAACTACTAGTACCATACTATTTAAAATATTGGACTTCCAATATACTTGTCCTATGACAACTATTGGTACCCTCACCACTATTGAGCCCTCTCTCCTATATTACATAAGTTTTAGTCTTATTATATAATTAATTATTTTTTATATAATTTATATTATAAATATTAAATAAAATACAATAATTATTATTTAATCTTAAATTTATAAATAATAAATAAAAATTTAAAAACATAATTAAATCTATCTAATAATTGGAATCTCTCCACTATCTCTCATTCAAACAAAAATTTCATCTATTATTTAAGTGTATGTTGTACATGTATAGAGTAGAGGAGGGGGCCCAATAATGGTCCACGAACTTTATGGGTTAACATAGCAACATGTGTATAATATTGGCAAAATTATATCTTTGAGCTGCCCAAGGATGTGGACAATTTAAATATTTTGGTCCGCCCACATAGACCCCTAAAAAAGGTGTCATTAACATGTTTTTTGTTGAGGTTTCATAATATACCCCTCAAAAAGTTAAACCAATAGTTGTGCATTAAGTCATGTTATTTAGTGTGTCAATGTGGCATCATATGATTTGTTATTTTTTGAGTCTAATAAACGTATTTTATTCAACTATTGGGTCCTCTCTTACAACTACTAGTACCATACTATTTAAAATATTGGGCTTTCAATTCCTATGACAACTATGTGCCACTATTGGTCCCTCTCTCATATATTACATAAGTTTTAGTGTTATTATATAATTAAGTATTTTTTAATATAATTATTATAAATATTATTTTTTAAATAAAATACAATAATTATTATTTAATCTTAATTTTATAAAAAATAAATCAAAATTTAAAAACATAATTAAACCTATCTAATAATTGGAATCTCTTTACTATCTCTCATTCAAACAAGAATTTCATCATCTATTTGTTTGACATTTTTGGAGTCATGTTGATAGTAAAAGATAAATTTAGTGGGGATATTCATTTGAATGGCACACATATCACATGTTCAATCCACTCTTTTGTGATTCATCGTCCAATTAAAATCAAACCTAAGTATATGGTACATCAAGATATAGATTGATGCTTTTGGAATCATAACGATAATAAAAGAAGATTTTAGAAGGGAACTTCATTTTAATGACACGTGTATCACATTTGGATCCATGTTATTTTGATTCATCATCCAAGTCAAAATAAAAAAGAATGTAGGATTAAGATAGGGGGTGACATTTTTGAAGTTATGTTGATAGTAAAAGACAAATTTAGATGAGAAATTCATTTGAATGACACACATATATCACATCTTGGATCCACCCTTTTATGATTTACTATTCAAGTTGAAATCAAAAGTGAATATAGGGTACATAAAGATAGAAGGTGCTTAATTGATACGCCCACTTAATGCATGTTTGTATTGATAACAATTACCATATTTGAAGAATCTATTATATTAAATGATTGAATAGATGTATGTTGTGAATTGTAAAAAAAGTTGGGATGGCATTATATCTAAGGTCTATGATTATATTGTAATAGTAAAATTTGTAAATATTCACACCATTTTTTATTAGACCTTGTCAAAGTGAGTGATAATTGTTTTGACTTCATTTACTTTTTCTTGTAATCAATTAAAATTGATTATGTTTTCAAATATATTTTATATTTTCTAAATTTTTTTTTTCAAATTTTTATGTTTTTCTAAAGTTGATTATTTAATTTATTTCAAGTTCTTATTGCTAGTTTCAAATGAATTGAGACTATAATAATTATTTTTATAGTATTGATTGTTGTCGAAGGCACATTGCATTAACTTGTAGCAATTACATTCACAACAAATAATAACTACAAATAATTTTACACTGTCCCTAGTTAACACTAGCAATGAACACAAATGTAATAAAATCTAGCTTAGTCACTTTTCAATGTTCATGTGTCCATGATTAATTAGTTCTTTCTCATACAATGTCATGCCAATCTCTCATCTTGCTTTATTGACCAATAGGTTGAAGCATGCCATTATTTATTGGTCTTAATTAAGACCAATGGTTAATGCTTTACTTCATTTAATTATTCCTTTAACCTTTTAAAGTCGATGTATATTCAATGACCATAGTTTATTTAATCTTAAATCTATGGCAGCAAGTCATTAGAGTGGGGTAAAGGTGTAGGCCATTGACTCACCCACTAGGTTGAGACCAATGTAGTGATGACATGTAGTAGCCTAAGCAACACTATATATACCATAACATCAAGCCATCAACAGAGGCTTTAGAGACCACCAGAGAAATGCCCATGTTCATATCATCTTGTTGTCAGTCATAGGGAAGTTGTATGATTATAACCTAAAAGTGAACAATAATCAACAATGAAATATAACAAAAAGTGCATAGTCCTAACAAAACACTCACCATAATCGACTCTCCATATTAACATGTCATCATTCAATTGACCCTTTAATATTATAATGCCATGTTGGATTCATATGTCTACACTATTAATAAACCCCTCTAACATAATTGTACGTTGCTCTATTATAGTCATAGTGTCTTGTATTTTGGGTTTAAGCTTGGTCATTAAATCCTTTTGCCTTAATGGTCCAATCACATATCCGTGCTTTTGTTTTGTTGTCAAAGATTGTAATAAAAATCCTAAGAACTTTGAATTTAGGCGGAGCATTTTATGACCATTTGATATGTTTGAGTATGGCCTAGGAATAATATCAAATAAAATAGATTTGTCTAGCTTGCGTTAATATTAAGCAGGTTAGATTTTACAATTCCATCTATAGCCTATGGCTTGGGCAATGGAAGCATTTAATAAATTTCTTAAAGTTCTCTATTCTACGAGCTCACAATCAAAAGTTGTTCAAAATACATCATGGACGAGCTGCAAAATATTTTTATAAACTAAGTGCATCCATCAAATTTTACATCGCAAAGACCATTGCTTTGGTTTGGTAAGTCCGTTAAATTTCAATGACCCCACATAACACTCAAGATCCTCGATGGCTATGGTTAAACTACTCGAGATAAGATGTTTGAACTTTATTAAGGTCATTTAACCTTGTGTCAACACGCATTCCTTTGAATGACACCCCTCTCAAATAGTACCTTCAAATATAATAGAACTTGTCCCACTCACATTTGAATGTTTACATATAGGAACTCTATGTCAACTTAGTCTTTTAATTTCGTTTTGACTAACAAGACTAAAACACATGTAGGTTCCCCTTTGTTTTAATAGGTGGACGGATTAAATTAAGTTAAAAATCATGCTCATATTAATTCTATCAAATTGTAAAAATGATCTAATAGCTCAATAAAGGTGAAGTGGATCGAACATTGGAGGGATTCATTTGTTAGCACAAATGCATTATAGAGAGAACTTTCAAAACATAGGCAAGATCAACAGTTGAAAATGAGCCTTATTTAGATTAATGACATCAGCGTATTGATTGGGGCCTAGATTACCTATTAGTTTCCCCTCTAATAAGTTACGATGAGTCATACACTGCCACATGTCACATTTGTCAATCATTTACTATCAACCCATCTAGTTGATTATGTAGGGTACATCAACTTATTAGCCATGAATATTTTATTGTATAATAAAGACCATTGTTGGGTTGCAACCAACCACAAAACACTATGTATACACCATACATGCAATCCTTTCACCAATGTGCCAACATATTTCCATGGGCCCACCAATTGATACACTAGCATTCATACATATCGACCAATATTTGTCTACCATAGAATTCCATTTTAGAATTTAAACTTCCATCCCCTGTGTTGATTCATATGTGCATAGAAACCAAAATACTTGCCTATATAGAAATTCTAGGGCCATTGGATGAGAATATACTATTATCAAAATTAAGCCCCTATTAGGCCATGATAATGAAAAGCTACCACATGGGCACCACAAAGTTGCCAGTTGAATGTTGAGTGTGCTCTTCACCATAGGCTTGCACATGCATCTATGTAGCTATCCTCTAACCATTAACTAAATGACACTATACTCCTAAAAATGTGACCCAGACACAAACATAGATGAGTCAACTTCGATACAGCACACAAACCCTCCCCTTGCCTTGGGCGACCTCTAAGTCACTCTCGCTCTCATGGCAAAAGCCAGTTGAGTGGGGCGAGACTCGAGGGTGGTTCTATTCTCTTAGGAGCAAAACATCACGGAGAGTGGTTAGCCGGTCCTGGGGTCTGTTGTGGATTGCAATGTGTCGAGCCCTTTCTATGGCTATTTGATGCAGGAGCATCCAGAGGTGTAAGGGCAATCTTGCATCACCCAAAAAGAAGTTAATTCAAAACCATTGTAGTTGTTTTCATTTCTTTCCATAATTAGTGTTTTTGGTTCCATAATATCCAAAATAATGATGTAGGACTTTCAGTTTTTCCAAAACTGCTAAAAATAGCGACCTGCATATTTGGAAAGTGTACCTGCTATTTTAGGAAAGTTTGCATTTGGGCACGTAATGAAGCAAAAACTTCCAGAAAGTTACATAATGGAAATATAAGACCTTTGGCGAAGGAATCAGGCAAAGATCATTTGTGAGCTGAAAGATATTAAAGTTTTTCTTTTTCGAAAAGCCCCTGAAAATTTTTGAAACGAGATATGAGGCACTAAAACATCCCATAACGTCCCAAAAAGTTGACACAAATCTATTTATGGATTTCTAGCATGATAGTTCACATCGTGATCTTTCTGGCACTTAAAACGGTTCGTCAATCGGACACCTGGATCAAAAGTTATGCTTCTCAGAAGTTGACCTACTTTTGGAGGGAGTTGCAAATTTCGAAATTTAGCTGGAGGCTACCAAAAAGTGCTATTTATGACTATTTTGGGAACCCTAGGCAGTAGTAGAGTTAAGGGGGCAAGTGTAGATTCAAGAATAGGTGGGAAAATAAAAACCCTAGCTGATTTGGGGTTACAGAAGGCTGAAGATTATAGAGTCTTGAGGTTGGGAAAGCTGTAATGTGTTGCAGCTAGTAGAGGGTTCATCCTCTGATTGTAATTGAGCTTATGTAATGTAATGAGTTGCCCAGTTCAATAAAAGAAAGTCCTATTTGCTATGTTCAATATCTATTATTGTGTATTTTGTGATTTACCCCCTTCATCAAGTGGTATCAGAGCAAGGGTTCCTAAGTGTGTAGACAGATCGCCGACCATGAGGCAGTTTGCACTAGGACCTGAGGTTGTGGGTTTGCTGCGGAGATCAAGATGCCTCCAAGAAGAAATCGTGTTGGGAGGAATTCTTTGACGGAAGATGGTTTTAGAGCCCTGCAAAGGCAAATCGATGCATTGCAAGAGGAGCTGCAAAGAGGGTTTGATCCAAGAACAAGAGAAGAAAGTGAAGATGAAGCTGAAGAAGAGCTATCTAAGGAAGAGCAAGAAGTTGTAGGAGATCCTACAGAAGTTAGGTTGTTGAGGGCCATTTTGAAGATCAGAAAGAGGCCAAGAATTGAAGTTTCTACATATTCTGGAGATTTGAATCTGGAACAGCTTATCGATTGGATCAATGACATGGAGGAGTATTTTGAGTATGAAGATATGGAGGACCTAGATCGGGTCAAGTTTGCAAAAACAAAGTTGAAAGGCCATGCTAGTATTTGGTGGAAGGAGGTCCAATTAGAGAGGAACAGAAAAGGAAAAGGAAAGATCACCAGATGGGATCGGATGGTGGAGAAACTAAAGAAGTAGTTCATTCCTGTGGACTATGAGATGGAGTTGTTGAAGAAGCTGCAAGGACTAAAGCAAGGTAACAAGTCTGTCAAGGAGTATACATAAGAGTTTTATAAGATTACTATTAAGACAGGCCATGCAGAGCCCAATAAGGAGAAGGTAGCACATTAGATTAATGGGTTGAGGACGAGTATTCAGGAGGAGCTGAGCCTGGTCAGAATGACCACCATAGAAGATGCATACCAGTTTTCCTTGAAGCTGGAAGAGAAGTTGAATAAAAGATTTGACAGCAAGTAAAGGGGAAGAGGTCAAGGCGGAAGGATTGGTGGAAGACCCTATGGGGGCTGAAATGAAGATGCAAAGAAAAGTGAAGAAGCTGACACCAGTTTAAATAAGAGAGGAGATAATACCTACTGCCCTCGTGACCAGAATAATGGTGAGCAAAGAGGAAGAGGAAGAGACAAACCTAGGCAAGGACCTGGAAGAGGAGGTTTCAGAGGACCCTGTTTCCAATGTGGAGAAGGACATCAAGCATATGAGTGTTCGCAACATCAAGGAAGGATGAATAGAAGACCTGAAGGTAATGCATGAGTTGCACATGTAGATGAAGATGCACAGTCTGAGTGTTCTGAAGATGCTGAAAAGGGAGAAACCCTAGTTGTCAGAAGAACCTTGTTGAATGAGGAGAAAGAACCAAATCAGTGGAAGCACAAGGTGCAAATGTGAAGGTAAGTGTTGTGATATTATTATTGACAGTGGAAGCACTGATAATCTTGTTTCTGATATGGATGCAGATGCTTTCTTCTTGTCAACTTCAACTTGTCAACCATCTCCTCTGCATTTGCATCCATATTGAATTGCATCGTTGCAGAAAGACCATAGAGCTTTGGTCAATGAGCAGTGTTTAGTGAAGTTCAAGATTGGGGACTACCATGATGAGGTGCTGTGTGATATCATACCGATGGATGCATGTCATATGCTATTGGGGAGGCCGTGGCAGTATGATAGGAGCGTTGTCCATGATGGCCATGCAAACACATATTCCATAACAAAAGATGGAGTTCATCATAAATTGAAGCACTCGAAGGAGGTGGAAGAAAAGGTATGTAGTACTGCTAGAATTTGCTTGGTAGATGGTAGGAAATTTTTGGAGGGTATGAAGCATGAGCGTCATTGCTTTGCATTGACTCCTAAGATTAGTCAAGAGAAATGTGAAGATGTACCATCAGAAGTTTTAGATATGTTGGAAGAGTTCCAGGACATTATCTCTGATAATGTACCAGAAGGTTTACCACCAGTAAGGAAGATAAGTCATCAAATGGATTTGATACTAGGAGCCAGTTTGCCAAACAAGGCAGCCCACAGAATGACCCCTACAAAGAATGAAGAGCTGAATAGACAAGTTTAGGAGTTGTTGAGGAAGGGACTGATAAGAGAGAGCCTAAGTCCATGTGCGGTACCTGCAATACTAGCACCAAAAAAGGATGGAGAATAGAGGATGTGTACAGACTCTCGAGCTATCAATAAGATAACGATCAAATATAGATTTCCATTGCCAAGAATGGATGACATCATGGATTGTTTGAGTGGAGCCAAGTACTTCACGAAAATTGACTTGAAGAGTGGATATCACCAGATCCGTATCAAAGAAGGAGATGAATGGAAGAAACTTTCAAGACAAAGGAAGGCTTGTATGAATGGTTAGTCATGCCATTTGGGCTAACCAATGCACCGAGCACATTCATGTGGCTCATGAACGAGGTACTGAAAGAATTTTTGAGAAGTTTTGTTATTGTTTATTTGAATGATATTTTGATTTTTAGTAAGACTTGGGATATGCATTTGATGCATATCAGAAGAGTTCTATAGAAGCTGAGGGAGGAGAAGTTGCTGATCAATCTGAAGAAATGTAGTTTTGCAAAGAAGGAGTTAGTATACCTGGGATTTGTTGTCTCAGAGGAAGGTCTTAAGATGGACCCAGAAAAAGTAAGGGCTATCATTGAATGGCCTACGCCAAGGAGTGCAATAGAGGTAAGATCTTTTCATGGTTTGGCAAGTTTTTATAGAAAGTTTATCAGGAATTTTAGTAGCATTTGTGCACCCCTAACTGAGACAATGAGAGGGGATAGAAAAGAGTTTAGATGGACTAAAGGAGTAGACAAGAGATTTGATACATTGAAGCAGAAAGTCATAGAACAACCTGTTTTGGCACTTCCATATTTTAATAAGGTATTTCAAGTAGATTGTGATGCTAGTGGTAGTGGTATATGAGCTGTTTTGAGCCAAGAAGGTAAGCCCATTGCCTATTTTAGTGAGAAGCTTAATGATGCCAAGAAAAAGTATTTTGTTAAAGATCAAGAGTTTTATGCAATAGTTCAGGCTTTGAAGAAATGGAGACATTATTTGTTGCCAAAAGAGTTTGTTTTATATACTGATCACCAAGGTTTGCAATATCTTAATAGTCAAGGAAAGTTAAATCAAAGGCACTTAAAATGGGTTGAGTTTTTGTAGAGCTATACTTTTGTTTTAAAGCACAGGAGTGGGAAGTCCAACAGAGTTGCAGATGCCTTAAGCAAAAGGCAAAATTTGTTGACAGAAATGAAGATAGAGGTTGTTGGGTTTGATGAGATCAAAAGTTTGTATCCTGAAGATCCAGATTTTGCAGAGGCTTGGAAAGCTTGTTTGGAACCTGTTACTTTGGACAGGACAAAATAGTTGGATTTCATAATCCAAGATGGCATCTTGTTTAGAGGAAGCCACTTGTGCATTCTGAGGAGTTCCATGAGAGAGAACCTAATTAAGGAGAAGCATAGTGGGGGATTAGCTGGACACTTTGGTCGAGATAAGACCATTGCCATTGTCGGTGAAAATTATTATTGGCCACAGTTGCAATAGGATGTGAAGAAATTTGTGCAGAGTTGCAGAGTGTGTTAGATGGCAAAAGGAACAAGTCAGAATATAGGGTTGTATCAACCATTACCTGTACCGGAGAAGCCATGGGATGATATTAGTATGGATTTTGTTCTTGGTTTACCAAGGACACAGAGGGGACATGATTCTATTTTTGTGGTGGTGGATAGATTCTCAAAAATGGCACATTTTATTCCTTGTAAGAAGACTAATGATGCTGTTCATATTGCAGAATTATTTTTCAGGGAAGTGATGAGACTACATGGTCCACCAAAGAGCATAGTTTCAGACCGAGATACCAACATTATTGGTTATTTATGGAGGACATTGTGGAAGAAGTTGAAGATAGACTTGAAGTTCAGTTCTGCACACCATCCACAGATTGATGGACAGACTGAAGTGGTGAATAGGAGTTTGGGTAACCTGCTATGATGCTTAGTAGGAGATAAGCCTAAGGGATGGGATTTGATTTTACCACAGGAAAAATTTGCTTACAACAATTCTATCAATAGGAGTACTGGTAAATCACCATTCTAGATTGTATATGGCAATAGCCCAAGAAATGCTTCTGAGTTAAGGAAGCTGGACAACGGAGAAAAGACAAGTGCCAAAGCTGAAGACTTTGCAGAACATCTAAAGAATTTGCATGAAGAGGTGAGAAAGCACATTAATAAAATGAATATTCAGTACAAGGCTAAGGCAGATCAGAAGAGGAGATATAAGGAGTTCTAGGTAGGAGATGAAGTCATAGTTCACCTGAGAAAAGAAAGGTTCCCAATTGAAACATACAATAAGTTAAAAATGAAGAAATTTGGACCATGCAGAATCTTGAAGAAGCATGATTCAGGAAATACATATGAGGTAGAGCTGCCGAGTGGGATCAATATTTCCCCTATTTTTAACATTGTTGATTTATCAGAATATCATGAAGGTGGAACATAGGATGGACCAACAGAAGAATAGTGGAGTATTCTGGCATCTACTTCAACAGAGGAGATAGAAGAGATCTTGGATAGCCGTGTGGGAAGGAGCACTCAGAATAGGCAATACAAAGAATATCTAGTGAAATGGAAAGGAAGGCCTGTTGAAGATTCTTCTTGGTTGTCTAAGGCAGAGGTTGACTATTTGAGTTTTCCTCACACAAACACCTAAAATGTGATAGGGTCACTTCTCAAATTACCTTGGGTGTCTGATGCAGAAGCATCCAGAGGTGTAAGGGCAATCTTGCATCACCTAAAAAGAAGTTAATTCAAAACCATTGTATTTGTTTTCATTGCTTTCCATAATTATTGTTTTTGGTTCCATAATATCCAGAATAATGTTGTAGGACTTTCAGTTTTTCCAAAACTGCTAAAAATAGTGACCTGCCTATTTTGGAAAGTGTACCTGCTATTTTAGGAAAGTTTGCATTTGGGCACATAATGAAGTAAAAACTTCCAAAAAGTTACATAACGGAAATATAAGACCCTTGGCGAAGGAATCAGGCAAAGATCATTTGTGAGCTGAAAGATATTAAAGTTTTTGTTTTCTGAAAAGCCCGTGAAAATTTCTAGAACGAGATATGAGGCACTAAAACATCCCATAATATCCCAAAAAGTTGATAGAAATCTGTATATAGATTTTTGGCATGATAGTTCACATCATGAGCTTTCCGGCACTTAAAACGGTTCGTCAATCGAACACTTGGATTAAAAGTTATGCTTTCTGGAAGTTGACCTACTTTTGGAGGGAGTTGCAAATTTCAAAATTTAGCTAGAGGCTGCCAAAAAGTGCTATTTATGATTATTTTGGGAACCCTAGGCAGTAGAAGAGTTAAGGGGGCAAGTGTAGAGTCAAGAATAGGTGGGAAAACAAAAACCCTAGCTAATTTGGGGTTACAGAAGGCTGAAGATTCTAGAGTCTTGAGGTTGAGAAAGTTGTAATGTGTTGCAGCCAATAGAGGGTTCATCCTCTGATTGTAATTGAGCTTCTGTAATGTAATGAGTTGCCTAGTTCAATAAAAGAAAGTTTTATTTTCTGTGTTCAATATCTGTTATTGTGTGTTTTGTGATTTACCCCCTTCATCACTATTGTGGTTGAGATAATAATATGACCTGAAGGGTCACTAGTTATCAATCTCCTATTTGGGTTCCTTAGGTTCCAACACCTAGATAGATGCTGATTTTGATTGTTGATGATCATAGTGTGTTGTAACCTATCCTCAATGTCTTGAATGTGTTATTGTATTTGATCTCTTTGTTGAACTATCTTGAGAGTGTGTTCTTGCTCTTCTAACATTTGTTGTATTTGTTGTGGCCTAGGATGTATTTTGTCTATCTCCTTAAGGATGGCCCAAACCCACTCGCCTCTAACTCTTGGGCACATCAAATGCTTTAGAGAAGAACAAGTTAACTACTGTTATATGGAGCCTAATCAAACTCAGAGGTTAAATTTATCCCACTTTTATCAGCGTAGTTTTGCCCCCAATTATTTAACGGGGTCAAGGGGTAGTGCCCCTTTCGAGGGTTTGGGGGCAGTGCCCCTGGCACGCTCCCTGTCGCGATACAGGGCGGGGTCGAGGGGCAATGCCTCCGAAACCTCAAATAGTTTTTATTATTTTATAAAGGCATCAGGAATTATTTTTTCTATTGGCCGACTTTTTGTAACCGACGTAAGGCTTGATAAAAGCTACTAAGGGTTAGGGTTTTCTATTGATGTATTGTAACATTTTTGCAGCGGTATTGAGTTGCAAGGATTGCTGGTTGTAATCAGTTTTGATTTACTAGATAATAATATTGGACTCTCCATTGGTGGATGTAGCTTGAGTTTGGGTGAACCGGACATTAAAACTTGTCTCTCGCTGTTATTATTTCTGTGTATTTTCATTCCTCTATTTAATCTTTATTTGCATTTAATTGATATCTTTTGCTGGCTAACTCTAACATTAACTAGGGTTAATCAAGAGTTGACCTAGGGTTTAACTTGAGTTGACCTAGGATTTGACTTGAGTTGACTTTGTGTTTGAATTGAGTTGATTTTGATGTAAAGTCAAAGGTTTGTTTTTTATGTTGTATTGTGAATTCTACCTCGTGATCGATTTGAGGGTTTCAATTTTCTAAGTTTTCTAATGTTTTTATACTTTTGGTATGTATGCAATCTACTATGATTTTTCCTAATGCAAGCTATACTATGTTTTTGTATTTTCGAAAGTGATTTTTTTTGTTTAATCAAAGAATACTTGGAATGGAATTAATCTAGAATTACAATTTAACTATTCAAAGCAAAGCTAATCTAATCAACTTAAAATAAACCTGAAGATGGGGAAAAGCAACAAAGGAAATATAAGTAAACCAAATGCATAAAATAAGTAGTTATATGTTGAATTTCTCCTTCACTCTTTGATAAGGTGGAGAGTGTTGCACCCAAACACTCTAGCTTTACCTAATGTTGAATGTAGAATGTGGATTGCTCCTTCTTCTTCAACACAATATGAGGATTGATAGAGGATTTGATAAAGGATTTGATGGAGATCAAGATGAGATGATATGGCTATGGTATGAGGAATGATTTTGGTATTATGAGGTTAAGATGGAGGAAATGGGGAGATATTTTGACATAGTTTTGGTATGATGAAGAAGTTCTGAAAATGGCTTAGATGAAGGCTCTATTTATAGATTTTTGGTTAAATGATGGAGGGTGAGGATTAAAAGTTTAGATCAATGGCTAGGGATGCTTGAGGATTAGAGTTTGGATAGGAGTTGTAGTCTTGTGACAAGTGTCACAAGATGGCTGAATAAGAGAGATCAAAGTCTAAGATTTGATCAATAAGATTGGATGGCTCCCATTATTTGTGAATTTTAAATTCACATTGGGAAGGATGAGGAATGAATAAAAAATTTATTTCCATGGGAGAGTGTGAGGATGGGAATAAAAGTGAATTTTTAATTCACATAGGGAAGGGGTTTGCATTAATGAATATTTAGACAAGTTAGATGGAGGGGATAAAATGTGAATTTTTAATTCACATGGGGAAGAGTTCCATTAATGAAGACTAAGACAAGTTAGGTGTGTAAGAGCTCATTTAAGGGAGATTAGGACAAGTGAGAATAAAAGTTAATTTTTTTTTGTGGGGTGTGGGAATGAGTGTTAAGTGAGGTTTGACCAAGCTAATCAAGAGGATTAGCTTAATAAATATGGCTAGTGAAAACTAGTAAATGGGTTAATTGATGGTTAAAATTAATTAAATAAGGGTTTATTTAATTAATTTAGGTCTAGGGGTCATGTAGGCTAGGGTAGCTAATTAAATCATTGCTATTTAATCAACTAGGTTAGGTTTAGGCTAATTAGTAGGGTAGATTAATTAAATAAGTATGATTTATTTAATTAATTAAGGTTTAGGGAGATGGAGAAATTAATTAAATAAATATTGAGAATATTTATTTAATTAATGAGGGATAGAGTTGTAAGATTTAGTGATAAATTAGATGAATTAATTAATCACAAAAGATAGATAAATGGCTAAGAGAAGATGATTAGGGATAAATTAATTAAATAAATTAGATTTATTTAATTAATAGGAGGGATAATTGGTAGTGTAGAGATACGAGAAATTGGCTTGCAGAGCAAGTCAATTTTAGGTGTCTAAAAAACCTATCAAGGAAATTGCAACAACAAGATTACTATTTGCAAGAGCAAAGATGATTTAATTAACTATTGAAAGCATAAAGAACTTGTATCCTCTTTGGTACATGAGCCGTATCCTTAAAAATCCTTTGCGAAGCAACCTTTCCTTTCCTCTGTAGCAGTGGAGTACTCCTCTTGGAAATAGGGATTGAATGGCTATTTGATTCAAAATGATCTATGACATCTTGGATTGAGTGAGCTATGAAAGCTATGATTGAAGAACTTGGGCTTGAAAATTGGCAAGCATAACAATGTTAAATGAAGTTTTTTTGAAAATTTTGGGCAATGTAACTAAAGCAAAAGGCACCCACGTCCTGCAAAGAGCATAAGAATGCTAAGTGGAGAGCAAAACCAAAGCTAATGAATGGTTGCAATAATTAATTTGCCTCTCATATTGCTTGTGGGAGGGGGGTCTTTATAGTATTGGAAAGCACACAATGGGTGGAATTGATTGGGATGTTAAATCAATTAGATTGAGGAGTTAATAGAGTTGATTGTTCAGTGAACTCAATTGATTAGGCAGTAGACTAGGTTGATTGAATAGTGATCTAATCTTGAAAGCTTATCACTCATGGAGGAATGGGAGTTGTCATGAGTTAAGAATAGATAAATTAAGATAATTATGGTTAATTGGGAGTGATGAATGGGCTTAGAATAGACTAGGCTTAGTTAGGGTCAAATTTGGTGCAAACTAGAGCAAAAATAGAGTTATTTTGGGCTCAAACTGAAGAGGAACTCACTCATGAAAACACAATAGGGTTACCCAATTCACTAGTAGGGTCATCCAAGGGGTGACCCTAGTCAAATAGGGGTGACCCTAGGAAGGAGGACTTCTAGGTGAAATTTGAGGGCTAGAGCATGGTCTTGGGAGGTCAAAGATGCCATCTAGATTTTGAAACTGGTCAAAAGGACAAATTAAGGAGGATCCTCCAGTTCATCAGTAGGATCCCCTAGGGGGTGACCCATAAGGGATGAAAGCTAGGAAGAAACTTATTAAGTATGAAAAAGGAGAATGATGACAACTAGGATGCACACTGGATCAAACTCTTTTACATATAACATTCAAGGACAAGACCTAGCCAAATCACTACCAAATGAAGGTGGACTCAGCTACTCATATTGTACTCAAGTGTGTTATAGATGGATCATATTCAATTTAGCCTTTCTATCAAACCCTAGGTTAACAATGCATCAAACCCTAGATCTACAATGATCTACTTATAATAGAGAAGGTATAATAGATATCCAGAAACCAATTGCACAGGGATGATCAGAGAGATGATTGAACCTATCTCTTAAAAGCAGAGGTGTCGAAGGACCAAGGTGGGACCACCCATGTCCTGACTGGAAGAATCTATCAAAATTGTAAACTAGAAAGATGTTGCAAATGATGTCTTGATTCCAGATCTGATATCAAAAAGGGAAGGAAGACATGGACAGTGCCACCCAGGTCCTTGGTGAGTGAATTCTTTGAAACTATTTCTAGATCTCGAAACCCTGTTCTTCACATAGTCTTTCTATAGCTCTATATTTTCTAGATCTCACTATTATAACCTACACACAAGAAGATAAGAAGGGGTTTGGGGGTTATGGTGTTTAGGGACTTGCCTTAGTTAAATCGTAGGATAGCATTCAAGCTTCCCAACACCATTGATTGATAAAGAGTGTGTGCACTCATTGGGACTGTACACTCAAAATCACGATGTCAATTGTCTGAACTTTTCGAGTCAGATTTTAGCATGCACACGAACCCTTCCCTCCTTGCCATGGGGTGAACTACCATGTCACTCTTGCTCTTGTTGAAGTACCTAGTCAAGAGGAGACAAGACATGGGGGTGGTATGGCTTGTTGGAGAGCTAGACTTCTTAGAGAGGGGTTGACACATCCTAAGGCCTATGTTGTTGTAGTAGAAGATGGTCACTGCTTCTTATACCACTAAGAATTAGGTACACAAATAGTGAAATACTCTTCTCTAAACCCTGGGTTAAACTTTGTGAAAAATCTCTTAAAATTATCCGTTTTTGATGATTTTTTCTATTGCATTGTCTTTGTTTTGTCATTTAGAGTAGGATTGGCCTTTCATTTTCTAAAATTAGCTAAGAAACAATGTTTTTAGAATGTTTTTAGATTTGGGGATCTCCAAATAGGGTTCACCCCTTTTGCTAGGCAGGTCACCCAGGGGGAGATTTGCTGAGCAACAGGGTCACTCAGGGGGGAGATATGGCTGACAACAGGGTTGCTCAAGGGGAGATCCAGATTGATGAAAGGGGTGACCCTGACTGATCACCTTTGTTTAAAATTTGATTCTTTCTAATGTTTATTTAACTCTATTTTGATCTAATTTGACTACTACATTCACCTGTTTATTGCAATTTTGATGGTTTATATGTTTTTTTCGTATAATTTTCTGCAAGTTTTACGATTTTAAGATTTTTGTGAGTTGACGAGATCTAATCTAAAGTTCTTTTCTAATTTGCAGTATATGTAGATTCAATAGAATGCTTGCATAGAGCATTTGTGGATCTTAGAGATGTTTGCTACACTGAGTGATGATGAGCTTGCCATTTTGAGGAGTGAGCTTAGCTAGAGTTTGCCATGTGCTAGTTGTTCATCCTGTGGCATGCATCTATTGTGATATCCTGACATATTGGCATGTGCATAGGAACACCTTTAGGTTTGTACAAGTTTAAGGAGAGTAGACCATCACTCTGTTTGATGTTTATCGCATTCTAGGGGTTCCTGTGTGGTGCAGTCACGGTAGGAAGATCCATAAAGTGAACTATCTCGGTCATGTAGCTAGAGTAAACACAATAGAAACAACTCAAATATGTAACGCAATTGTAGACTTAGTCATTTGGTATATCATAGAATTCAAATACAAATTGGCCGGCAACATGTGGGCTTACACTTAGGGCTCACAGGCCTGATTTCACAGTTACAAAAATTGCACAGGATATAGCTTTGAAGCTCCTTCACAAAAAATTCAAACTATCAACTTAGAACTATCAATCACTACTTTCCTAGGCATCTATTACATCAATATACATCATCTCTGAAACATAAGATTCCTCCGCATCGGCTAAGGAAGATAACAAACTCCAATGAAGAGCTGTAACGTGTGTACATAGATAGGTCAGACCTAATTGAATAGAACTCCTCTGAAAATGAATGGAATGGTGTACGGATCTTAGGGAAGGTCGGCCATGAACCAAACAACATTGAATGATGTGTCATTTAGTTCTGCAAGTCGTGAAATACTCCACAAGTCTTCTCCTTTAGATGGTTGTCTGAGACTGTCAGGATGCTCTATTATAGGAAAACAGTCAATCTTTTGTTAGCAATATCTTACTGGTAACTGATCCAAATGTTCTGAGATTTGAATATGATATGCATGAATGTATCTAGATGCTAAGTCTAGCTCCGCAAAGTTTGAAATGCAATTGTAGTAGAATGGGACCAAAATATAGAAACTATTGTTGACTGAATTAACTGTACTAAACTGGAAAATGAAAAGAAATAAAATGAAGTGCAAATTTTTTTGGTTCATGCAAGATTGCTCTTGAACCAAGGATGCTCCTACATCAGATATCCAAGGTTGTTGAAAAATTGAGTCTCTCACTTTGCTAGGGCTAGAGGAAAACCAAGATGGTTCACCTCAGCCTGAGAAATCCATGATGAATCTTCTTCCGGTCTACCTTTCCACTTCACAAGGTATTCTTTGTATTTCCTTCCTCTAGTGTTGCATCCAACTCTGATGTCCAAGATGTCCTCAATCTACTCCGACGCTTGTTGTGGTAACTACTTCTTTAAATCCTTCTTCAATTCTGTCACTGAACTCTTCTTCATAATACTGATATAGATCTACAATGTTGAAAATAGGTGATATACCCAATGTCTCTAGTAACTTTACTTCATATGCATTTCCTAAATCAAAATTTCTGAGTATCCTACATGGTCCAAACTTCTTCATCTTCAACTTGTTATATGTGCCAAATAGAAATCTTTCTTTCTCAAATATACTATTACTTCATCTCCAACTGCAAATTCCTTATGTCTCCTCTTCTCAACTTCTTATTCTTTATACTTGTTGTTCATCTCCTCCAAATGCTTCTTCACCTGATTATGCACTATCTCCATATGTCTTGCAAATTCCTCTGCTTCTGCACTTCTCTTTTCTTCCATACTGATATCTCTCAACTCTGCTACTCCTCTAGGGTTGGTTCCTGTCACAATCTCAAATGGTGTTCTTATAGTACTCCTATTCACTAAATTATTATATGCAAACTCTTCTTGTGAAAGAATCAAATCCTAATTTCCTACCTTCTCTCCAACCAAACATCTCAATGAATTTCCCAAACTCCTATTCACTACCTTTGTTTGTCTATCAGTCTGTGGATGAAATGCTAAACTGAACTTCAAATATATCTTCATTTTCTTCCAAAGTGTCTTCCAAAAGTATCCAAGGAATCTAGTATCTCTATTTGAAATTATGCTCTTAGGCAATCCATACAATCTCACAATCTCCTTGAAAAATAGGTCAACCACATGCATTGCATCAGTTGTCTTCTTACAAGGTATGAAATGTGCCATCTTTAAAAATCTATCCACCACTACAAATATTGAATCATGTCCTCTTTGTGTCTCTGAAATTCCCTTTATGAAATCCATGCTTATGTCTTCCCAAGATCTCTCTGGTACTGTCAAAGGTTTCTACAATCTAGTATTTTGATTATTCCCTTTTGCAACTTGACATACTCTACAATTCTACACAAATTTCCTAATGTCCTTATGTATCTGAGGCCAAAAGTAATTTTCACTTACCAAAGCCACTGTCTTATCAATGCCAAAATGTCCTGTCAATCCACCACTATGTTTCTCTTTGATCAAATTGTCTCTCATTGAAATCCTGAGTATTCATAACTGGTTTCCTTTGAACAACATATCTTCCTAAATGAAATAGTCCAACCACTTACTCATATGTCATAATAGGTTCCTTACATGCTTTCCAAAGTTCTATAAAATTAGGATCTTCCTCATACATGTTCTTCAATTCATCAAATCCTAACACCTCAACTCTTATCTCTGTCAGCAAATTCCTTCTTCTACTCAATGCATCTGCAACTTTGTTTGATTTTCCACTCCTATGCTTCAACACAAAAGTATAACTCTGCATGAACTCTACCCATTTCATATGTTATTGATTCAACTTTCCATGACTATTCAAATATTGCAAAGTTTGATGATCTGTATACAACACAAACTCCTTAGGCAACAAGTAATGTCTCCACTTCTTCAAGGCTTGAATTATGGCATATAATTCTTGATCATAAATTGAATATCTTCTCCTTGCATCATTCAACTTCTCACTAAAATATGCTACAGGTCTACCTTCTTGACTTAACACTACTCCTATTGCATTCCCACTTGAATCACAATCTACTTGAAATACCTTATTGAAATCTGGTAATGCCAACATAGGTTGCTCTGTCACTTTCTGCTTCAACAAATCAAAACTTTTATCTACTCTTGATGTCCACTTAAAATATTTTTTGTCACCTCTCATTGTCTTTGTCATAGGGTTACAAACTAAACTAAAATTTCTGATGAACTTCTTTTAGAAACTAGCTAATCCATGAAATGATCTGACTTCTCCAATGCTCTCTCGTGTAGGCCATTCAATAATTGCTCTCACTTTCTTAGGGTCAATCTTCAATCCTTCTATAGAAATCACAAATCCCAAATATACCAATTCTTCCTTCATGGAACTACACTTCTTGATGTTTATCAACAATTTCTCTTCTCTTAGTCTCTGCAATACTTGTCTTAGGTCCCACAAATATTCTTCTTTTGTCTTACTAAAAATTAGAATATCATCCAAATATACAAATAACAAACTTACCCAAGAATTTCTTCAAAACTTCATTCATCAATCTCATGAAAGTACTCGATGTATTTGTCAATCCAAAAGGCATCACTAACCACTCACACAATCCTTCATTTGTCTTAAAAGTAGTCTTCCATTCATCTCCTTCTCTGATTCTGATCTGATGGTGTCCATTCTTCAAGTCTATCTTTGTAAAATATTTTTCTCCACTCAAACAATCTAGAATATCATCCATCCTAGGTAAAAGGAAATCTATACTTAACTGTGATCTTGTTGATTTCTCTAGAGTCTATACATATTCTCCATTCTCCATCCTTCTTCAGTGCTAGCACTGTAGGTACTGCATAAGGACTCAAACTTTCTCTGATCAAAGCTTTCCTCAACAAATCATGTATGTCTATTCAATTCTTCATTCTGTGTGCTACTTTGTTATGCAAACTAGCTCCAGGTATAAGGTCCATGTGATGACTAATACTCCTGATTGGTGGTCATCCTTTAGGTACATTATCGAATAGGATGTCTTCATACTCTGTCAACAACTCAGTTATCTCCTCTAGTTGTGATTCATCTATTTGCTTCTACAATATTTCAAGTTTCTTAGGAGTCAAAGCATAACACATATTTCATGTCTCAAACCATCGAGAAATTTCCTTCCATCTACTAAACAAATTCTAGCATTTCCACATACTTCACTTTTAAGATCATCTTCCAAAGGAATCAAGGTAATTCTCTTTCCATTTGATGTTATAGTGTATATATTCTTTCTCCCATCATGTATAGCTTTCCTATCATATTGCCATAGTCTACCAAACAAAATATGACATACATCCATATGAATAATGTCACATTGATGCTTCATCATGATAAGATCCAATATGAAATTTCACCAAACATTGTTCACTCACCAGTACCTTATAATCATATTGAATCCATGCTATCTAATAGGCTTAAGGTGTTTCAATCTTCCCAACTTCAGCTTAGTCACCATCTCCTCTGAAACTAAATTATCTAAACTACCACAATCAATTACAACTTTACAATATTTACCTCCTAATTTGCATTTGGTCCTAAACAAACTTTTCCTCTACGGTGGTTCCTCATTTGTCTCTGCTTGAAATAGTGCTCTCCTCGTGACAAGTGATTCTCCTTTCTCAAGTTTACCAACTAAACTAGGTGATCCAACAGGTTCTTCTTCCACATAGGCTGCTCTTCTATTGTTCTCTGTCCTCTTGCTTGTACTCCCTTGATTACATTCAAACACTCTATGTCCTTCATCTCCACACTTGAAATAGGTTCCTCTGAATGTTCTCCTATTAGGTCCTCTTCCTTCTCTTTTATATCCTTCACTTTGATATGGACTAGGGTTTCCTCTGTGGTGGAAAGTTTTGTCATCTCTCTGGTATGCATTGTTATCTCTGTCCTCCTTCTTGAATGTGTTTTCTTGTCTATTTTTCTCCACATATGATCTCTCTCCTCCAAAAAATGTTCTACCACTCTCAAATTTACCTCCTCTACCTTTCTGTCTCTGATCATGCCTCTTGTTTAACTTCTCTTCAACCTTCAGAGAAAATTGATATGCTTCTTCCAATGCTGTCATCCTTACCAAACTCAGTTCTTCTTGAATGTTCAATCTTAGTCCATTGATGTATCTAGCCACTTTCTCCTTGCTTGTTTCACTATGTCCTATCCTTATGATCATCTTATGAAATTCTTCAATATACTCCTTCACAAATTTCTCCTTTTATCTCAGGTTTTGCAATCTCTTCAATAGTTCCAACTCATAGTCAACAGGTATAAACTGATTTTTCAATTTTGTCACCATTCTATCCCACTTTGTAATCTTCTCTTTTCCTCTTCTATTTCTATCCAACTAAACTTCTTTCCACCATAGAGCAGCATGTCCTTTCAACTTTGTCTTTGCAAATTTCACCTTCTCTGGATCTTCAATTTCCTCATACTCAAAGTATTCTTTCATGTAATTTATCCAATCAATCAACTCCTCAGGAATCAAATTATCAGTATAGTTCGGTACATCAACTCTAGGTCTTTTTCCAATCTTTGAAATAGATTGCAACATCTTGAATTGATCTGATTCTTCTTCTTCTTCTTCATCTCCTAGGGTTTTTCCTATTTGATCAGTAGATTGAAGTTCCTCATAATCATCACTTTCAACATTAGGTCCAGGTGTAAGTCCTCTTCTCTGATCCTCTTCAACAACATCCAAGTGAACTCGCATGGTTTTCATATTCTCCATCATCTCATCAATTCTTCTAGCCATTGTTCCAATAGCAAGGATTTTCCTCGGCAACATTCTTCCTAGGATCAAGTGTAACTACCTCAAATTCAGTGATTGGGCTACAAGGTGACAACTTCCTCACAATCAGCAATCAGTTGTAGCATAAGTAACCTACCTCATATTTGGTGATCTGTTCATAGCAATATCTTATGGAATTCCTTCACCAACTTCACTCAATTCACTCCGAAAGATTTGAACTTTTGCTTTGATACCACTTTGTGCAATCATGGTAGGAGGGTCCACAAAGTGAACTATCATGGTTGTGCAGCTAGAGTAAACACAATGGAAACAATTCAAAGATGTAACACAATTGTAGAATCAATCATTTAGTATATCATAGAATTCAAATAGAAATTGGCTGGCAACATGTAAGCTTATACTTAGGGCTCACAGGCATGATTTCACAGTTACAAAATATGCACATGATATAGCTTTGAAGCTCCTTCATAAAGAATTCAATCTATCAACTTAGAACTATTAATAACTACTTTCCTAGGCATCTATTACATCAATATATATCATCTCTAGAACATAAGATTCCTCTATGTCAGCCAAGGAAGATCACAAACTCTAATGAAGAGCTGTAACATGTGTACACGGATAGGTCAGACCTAATTGAATAAAACTCCTCCACAAATGAATGGAATGGTGTGTGGATCTCATGGAAGGTTGGCCACAAACCAAAAAAAATTGAATTGTGTCATTTATCTCCACAAGTCATGAAATGCTCCACAAGTCTTCTCCTTCGGCTGATTGACTGAGACTGTCAAGATGCTCTATTCTAGGAAAATAGTCGATCTTTTGATAGTGATATCTTACCGATTACTGATCCAAATGATCTAAGATTTGAATATGATGTGCATGAATGTATCTAGATGCTAAGTCCATCTCTACAAAGTTTGAAATGCAACTACAGTAGAATGCGGACCAAAATACAAAAATTGTTGCTGACTAAACTGACTGTACTAAATTGTAAAATGAAAACAAACAAACTAAAATGTAAATGTTTTTGGTTGATGCAAGATCACTCTTAAACCAAGGATGCTCCTACATCACTATGAGAGGACATCCTCTTGTCCTACCTGCTAGTGAGTCCTTCGAGGACAAGGCTTCTTGGGCATAGTTCATGGGAGTGAGTCATCCTGAGGATCAAATAGGTGTTTAACTTACCTCTATGCCTTGACTTCATATTCATCATTTGGGGAAGTTCCTTATCAATTTGATTGCATCGAGGATGTCTAGAGACAATGGCTTGGCTTGCTTGAGATGGTGTTGGGCACCAATTTTATAGTTTCTTGAGCAGGGCAAAGTCTACACTTGGGGGCCAGACATTTTGGCCATGGTACATAGGGATTTATACTGTATCGCACAATGATGGGCTCTTGCCTTCATCCATTCCTCTTTGATTATGACTTGGATTTTTGAGCACATCAGACCTTATCATAAAGTTGTTCTAATTCTTGACAGACGATGACCGAGAGTAGCTAGATGGGTTCAGGTGGGCTACTTTGATACTTCTTTATGCGCTATGGCTACTCTTACTGATGCAGATATGATTTTTGATCCTTATCTAGACATGGAGGGAGCATGGTCACATGATGATGAGATCAAGGAGCACTACCATGGTGTATCAGAGGTTTCAGATCATAATGGTCTAATTAAGGCTCACCATGTTGAGCATGTCTCCTAGTAGTTTGGTGAGGACTTCTCTGAGGAGTTGCCCCCAGTGCCTACTTGCTATAGATATGTCTAAGAGATGGGTGATATTAGCTAGAGGGTAGTTACTTGGACCCCCTTGACTCCCAAAGTCTTCATTACCAAAGTTTCTAGGACTTAGAGAGGAGGATAGAGAGGAGGGAGAGGGACTCCTTCTCGAGCTTTGATTGTGATGAGGACTCTGTTCCTTATGGGGATGATTTGTCAAATGAGGGGCTAACAAAGGATGCATAGGATAATGGTTCAGATGACATTGATGATGTTGATGATGCTCTTGAGGATCCATTCATAGTTCCTAGACCTTCTCACTCTAATGATGTGATGTGGCAATTTGACCCTACTTGGTAGCTTGGTGACCCACGTAAGTCTATATTTGCTTTACCATTTTCATATTTTGTCTTTCCTTTTATTTCCTTTTTGTCAAGGACTAACATGTTTCTCATCTTTTGATTTGATTTGTAGGTAATGTTGAGGAGTGGAGGGCTTTTGTTCATGAGGTTAATGTTAGCTTGGTTGTCCCCTTCACTAGGATGACTCAGGAGACACTCTTGACTGATCCTAGTGTGCCCCCTACTGCTAGGCAACACATTGGCATTTTTTCTCCCGCTTATCATGGATGTTAGGAAGTGCTGATTTGAAGACCGAGAATCTCATCCTTAAGGGTGAGAATCAGGTGCTTCATAAGATGGCTCACCTTGGGTTTGGACAATGAGATGTTAATGTTGCAAGGACTTCACAATCATGCACTCATAGTAGGGTACGATGCTCCCATAGGTCTCATGGAGATACTAGTGGCACACATAGGAAGAGGAGTAGGAGTCTTGAGGATTCCATCAGAGGGAACCATCCTTGAGTTCACATTGGTCTTTGTGAAACTATACCCCCTTGCATGGGGAGCCTTTACTTTCCTCGAGAGCATTTTGTCTTAGCTCTTGGTACTTGTATACATGTAAATTTTGGATTTATCAATGAAAGTTTGTATTTTTATGGTTTTGGCTATCATATTTTTACTCATCTCTTGTGCACTTTGGAAGTTTAAGAACTTTTTGATTATGTTTTTGACTTTCAACTCTAACAATGCAAGTATGATAACGATGACATGTTTTTGTAATTTTTTTGACATATATAAGAAATGGAGTTTATGATATATAGATGCAAAGAACACAAGGGACGCTTGAAATGAAACTTTTACTTCTATGGAATGTCACAAGTTATGACATTGAATTTATTTCTTTGGGATTCTTTTTCTAATTTTGATATGAATGCAATGTGGAACAAACAATATGACTTCTCTTTAATATGATTTTCAATCCAGGGGATTGCAAGTTGTCCTGATATAAGAGACCTATTCAAGGTTGTGAGATAAGAATTTAGAACTCAAGTGGGGAGCGGGAATGAAATAGAGTGTTTCTGAATTTGGGCTTTGCTAAAGGCTAAACATTGATCCTTATCTAGATAAGACAATCTGACAAGCTTTCAACTTAGACAAGTAACAAATTTTATTGAAGTTTTCTAGACTTAGATCATAGATGGAAAGCAAGATAGACCTAGGGTAAAGGATAAATGGGAAGAACCAGGGTCCTTGGATAGGAAATGATCCTAAAGACTACTAGACTCTTGGTTTTGCTTAGTTAGTACATGTGTCTACTTTGTACCTTTCTTTTTTTATGTCCTCTATTAGAATGTCACCCTTGAGGCTTCGAGCTTAGACTGATCTCCAACCAAGAATACAGGCATTCAACAATCTTCTCTCTTTCACTCTTTTTTGTATCTCTTTATTTTTGTATTTTCTAGAATGCCTCACTTGGTTTTCTCATTTTTTTTGGATTTTTGACTTTTATGAAAATTAATGCTTTTGGAACTTTGGATATGCAGTAATTTGATCTCTTAATTCTCACTTTTCAACACTCTCTTTTTGATCACTCATTTTTTTATTCACTCGTATTTTAGATTGTTTCCTTCATATTTTTGATCCTCATGACATTTGTTTCTAGGAAAGATAAGGGGCTAAGCACCACCTAAAGTTTTTGTAATCGAGTTGGACTTCTCTTCTATTAGGGAAGAATTGGGAAGGTCTACTTGTAAGCTTCCTTTGAACGCTATAGGTTTGAAAACTGACTTTATTTAGACCTAATATCTTGGCTCATTAAGACTGGGATTGGTATGAAGCTAAGAGCTAGGCTTTGATTAGAATCACTAGGAATGAAAACGGATATGGTGATTGTGAAAATGGGGAATCTCTAGGACCTGAAAGGATCATGTATACCTAGGAAACCTTAGACTCCTTACTGAACTGAAAATAACATAAGAGAAAGTCATTCACTATGATCCAAGATGAACAGAATGATACTGAAATGTAAGAAACAAATTCTTTTTGACATTTTTTATTTTTAAATTTTTGGATTATTTGATTTTTTTGGTATTTTTATGTTTTTAGACAGTATTTCTTGAGGTGAAATGCATTGATGGTTTCACCAAATTCTTCCCCCTCCATCATGCACAAGAGATAGGCACCATTTCTGACGTCTTCTTTAACCATGTAAGGACCTTTCCACTCCTCTATGAATGTCCTCTTTTGTCTTCTCTCTTTTTTTCATGCCACCTCTTCTTAGGACTAGTTCTCCTATTTTGTAGGGCTTATCGTTTGATTCTACTATTTCTAGCTCAGTGGTTTCTCTTGGTAATGTGAGACGAAGTAATTCTTGGAGAGCTTGTTGATGGGAAGGGGTCCAATACAGGACTCAATCACACCTTAACAAATCCATCAGCATGTTGAATTGCTCTTGCATGTAAATTCTCACGTCTTGTCTACCTTGAATGTTTTGTAAGAACTAAAATAATTCCAAGGGAGTTTGAGGTTCCCTTTGCTCATCAGGAAGAATAGAGCTTATACTCATCCTCCCATTAGGTTTAGGCCTCAAATCCATAGAGTATCCAATATAGCTTCCTAGCAACTCAAAGATGACAAGATTATTGGTTCCAACTGACACACATTTTCTATTCTTTATGAAACATACCCCTACTCTCTTCATTTTCATCTAGGAGTCTCTCAACCATTTCGATTTGCACTAAGGGTGCTTCTGATTCACCAAGCTCATTTGATTACATTGAGGTAGAAGTGGTGGATTGCACTTTTGGTTGAGATACCATTAATATTCTTAGGAGAACTCCTATTGCATTGGTTGATTCGTTGTCAATAGAATGTACTTCCTCCATTGGTGTCAATGGTCTATATGACTCTTTTGTTGGTGTGAGAGGTTCATACGACTCACTTTCTTCTGGTGTCTCAGGGACACGTGATTCACTTAAGGGTGACAAAGGAGTATAACTATCTATCACATCTTCTTCTAGATCTGAGAATGTGTGAGGGTTTGCATATCTCAAATCTAATGTAGTTGTTTCAAACATTGAACCTTCAGTTCTATGAGGTGTTTCTTCCCTATGCAAGGGAAAAGTTTGTAGGTAGGTTGGATACTGATCATGAGGATTTCCAGAGGGAATTGAAGAGGTGCATCCTACTCTATCCATTCCATGATCTTCACTGTCATTTCTTTTGGAATAATTTCTTTTTATTTCAGGGGTACCTCATTTTCTAAATTTTTTATCTCTGTAGTGTTTATGTTCTTTTCTAGAGTTTCCATTCATTTGATGCATATTGATTGAGGCGTAGGACTAGGAACATATAGTTTGTTGGTAGGAAGTTCATAATCTATGGGGATGCCTATACGCTTATTTGATGTATTTAATTTTAGCATAATGAAAGGTTCTGGGTCGCCTTTCGTGATGTATACCTTCCCCAAATGTAGGAATTGAGCCTCTTCAAATAACATAGATGGCATGGCTTTCATCCTATGTATCTATGGTCTTGCAAGGAGAAAATTATATCCTGTGTCCTTTTTGATGACATAAAATGTGGTTGCGACAGTCTTGGGCCCTAGAGTCACAAGAAGTGTGATCTTTCCTATCGTAGTAGCCTTTAGATTATTATACCCACATAAAGTGTCTCATGAAGCAGTGATATTAGTGTGCCCATAACCCATTATCTCTAGGAGGGAGAACAGAACTATATTTACTACTACTCTGGAAATGTCCTTTTGATGCATGTATCATAGATTCATACTTGAAGTACAGTGCAGGGTCTCCTTTTTTGGTTAATTCTACCTTGGAAGGCATTTTCTTTAGGTCAAAGAAGAAGCCTGGGCCTTTGAGTTTAGAATTTGGTGGGCTTATGTCAAAATCTACATGGTTGATTTACTCACTAGGTGGAGTAATTTGGTTGAGATAATTCAACCCTATTGCTTTCAATAGTGCTAAATGATGTGAGGGGGAATTCCTAAGAAGGTCAATAAATGATATGTGGACGTACGTTTTCTTTAAGTCTTCAATGAGTTTGTAGGGACCAATAGGCATTGGTATTGGTTCAACCACCAAAACAGTGGTTTTGTGCATTGCCTCTTGTTCATTCTCAAGATCTCCTTCCTCTTCTTCACTATGTGGTATTTTTACTAATCCCATCATCCTTGTTTCTCCTTTCTTCCCTAACTGTGGTGGGATGCTAGTGTTTCTATCTTGGGCTACTTTGATTTGATTTGATGTTTATGTATCCTTATGCACAGGAAATGGGTCTTAATAGATTCTCCTGTTGGCATTCTGCGGAGCTATTGGGGCATGGGTTTGTCTTCTGTCCTTGTTATCTGACATGACTTCCTGCAAGTTAAAGACATTTATGTAAACAACTGTTATTGGTCTTCTGGTAATCTTGCTATGAATCTGTTATACTCTCTACAGGACTCCGTGCTATGCCCCCTTGTTCTATGAAAAAACAAAATCGGTCATACTTGTTGCAAATATGTGCCTACTCGGTTTTTTCATTGATGTCAACATAACCTTGTTGTCATTAGTGTCAACTATATCCCATTCTAGAAGACTTGTATGTTGAGGATATTGAGAAAATTAACCTCTCTGGAAGAAATAAGTTACATATCTCTCTATAAGAGATAGTGAAGATAGTGCAGTTCAGTGAAGTAGATTTCTCTACATTCCTAGTGAGATGAAGATTAGAGTCTGTGGACCAAAGGGGGTTGTAAAGGATTGTCTGAAGTTGCTCCAGTTAAGATTTGAGTGATCTACATGAAGAATTTGTGAAGTTATGACCATCTGAGTAGAACCAGGTTTTGCAGTTGTTCAGAGGTGACAGAGTGACAGAATTGTGGTTTGGATTGATCTGCATTAGAATATTATGATCTACAGATCTAGAGGTGTGTTTGGGATGTTAGTGTGTATCCTCAACTCAAGTGGTTCATGGTTTGGAGGTCCGCAAGCAATCTTTCTATTGTGATAGTCATGACAGTGAGAGTTCTTAAGTTCCTAGATGAAGATACAAGTGTTTCTGGTGAAGTGAGGTGGTGCAGTTGTTCTTATTGATTTCATTGTGCTTGTGGTGGTTTCTGGATCATGTGCCTACTATGTTGGTGATCCACATTGAGGTTTGAGCTCGTGGTTGAAGATTTGTCCTTGGGTGTTGCTGTTCTTTCCAGTCTTGGCCGACCAGATGCTTTGTGCATGTTGCAGATGATCTAAGAGAGGTTCTATGAAGTGTGGTGCATTGCTTGAGGAAGATTTGGGTCCAAATTATGTTTGGTCGATAGTATAGTGATTCACATTAAGTTAGATGTTTATAGTGCTGACCTTGATGTTTATTCCAAGGTTGATGAAGCATATAAATATGTGTGGTTGAGTTGTGAAAAAAGTATCCTTGTGCGAAAATGATAAGATCCTAAGAAAGGAAGAAAGGCAGAGCAGAGAAGAGGAAGAGTAAAAGAGGAAGAGTAGTAAAGGATGAGGAGATAGTGAAGAAGTGTTGTGTACTTCAATGGAACTGACCTTTCCATGAAGAAGATGCTATTTTCCAGTTCAATCTTTCTGTGATAAACTTATAAATATTTCTATAGGCAATGAGTCTCTTTTGAGTAGTGAGCTCTGGGTAGTGCGCTTGAAAGAAAGTGCCTTCCCATTTTCTATTCTTTTAACAGAGAATAAATCTTGTCAGTTAACCCCCACCGTGGTTTTTCCCTTAACTAGGTTTCCACATAAAAATCTTGGTGTTATGTGCGTTGATTTTGTTTCTGCTCATGTGTTATTGATTCATGCTTTCATGGTTATATCATTCATCTATTAATAAGTGGTAAAGAAGTTTAATTACAACAAGGGATAAAAGTTTTTGTGACAACTTATTCATCCCCCTCCTCTCAATTGTCTGCCTTAATTTCAACAATTGGTATCAGAGCCGGTTCCTCTAAAAGAAGCTTGACCGCTTGAGGAGATCCAAGATGTTGACTTACAAGAAGGATAGTCTGAGATTTGAAGAAACAAATTACTCTATTTGGAAGAGTCGCATGGAGTGCCACTTGCATGCATGGGTGATGCTTATTGGTTAATAACTAAGGATGAGTATAAGCCTTCAGAGAAAGGTCCTTCAACTCCAGATGAGCTCAAAGATGCTGAAAACAACATTCAAGCTAAAGAAGCTCTTCTGAGTGCCCTGATTAATACAGAAATGAAAAATGTCCTGGAATTGAAAATTGCTCATGAAATCTGGAAGTTGGAAACTCTATATGAAGGTGATGAATATGTCAAATGTGCTAAGTTGCAAAGCTTGAAGGGTAGGTATGAAAATTTAAGGATGAGTGAAGATGAAAACATCACTTCCTACATGCAGAAGGTGAATGAACTTGTGTACAGTATCAGGTGTGTTGGTGGTAAACTGGAAGAATCAGAGATTGTTGGAAAAGTGCTTAGATCATTACCTGCTTCATACAAACATAGAGTTGCTGCTATTGAGGAGATCGGGACTGTGACAACTGTTACAAGGGATTAGTTAGTTGGCAAGATTTCAGCATTTGAAATGAGTGAGTTTGGTGATTCTCTTCCTAAATCTGAATCTGTATTTAAGGCCAGTGTTTTTGGAAAGCAAAGATTTGATCTAGGTGAAAGCTCTTCAAGAAGACCAACCAGATTTGAGAAGGCAAGGAAGGATCTTGAAGAAGATGAATCAGAGCTTGAAGAACTTGAAGCTCTTTTTACCAAAAGACTACCAAGAGGATCTGGTAAGTATGAAGGAAAATTGCTTTTCAAATGTTTTTCTTGCACTAAGATTGGTCATTTTTCCTCAAGATGTCCGAAGAGGGTTTCAAAGCCAAACCCTAATAGACCTAGGATTTAGAAGAAATGCTACTATGTCCAGGAAGCTATTGAAGAAGGAGTCATTGGTGATGAATCTATTGGCAAGAGACACTACTACGCATGATAGGTGTTGTCATTGATGGCAACTAAGTCTACCTTGCACATCCACATTGTATAATCTATTCATACCGGAAGTTAGAGTGAAGATTTGTCTAAGTCCAGATGTCAGAAATAGAGCATGTGACAGGGTTTAGACTCTTAGTCTGGATCTCTCTAGTGGTAATTCATAGTGTGCTGTAGATTTGAATAAGTGATAAGGAGTGTTGAGGCTATCTAAATTTAGAATCTTAGCCTCTGATGATGAAGGAGTCAAAAGTTATAAGGATTTGAGTATCGGGTTCCAGTTAGTTCGTATAGTCAGAAGAAGAACAAGGCGACCTAGTATTTGATCTTAGTCCAGATTTAGAAAAGATGTTGGACAAGCAATTAGTATTAATTAGTGGTATTGGTTGACATGATTGATGATCTAGGAACATAAGTTTTTGGTCCGCATTTATATTTATGCATAGATTCAGCTGATAGAACAAAGTTCTTAATAATGTTCTAAGTTTTCTTGAAGCCGACTATAGTTGATTGAAATTCTTGATGTGGATATATATAGCTGACAGATTCAAAGTAAGGAGTGTGATGTGATGATGGAGTAAGTATGAAAAAAGGTAAAGAAAAGAGTGAAAGAGAAGAGATCTAAGGTCCAGATTATGGAAGAGAAGTAAACAGGGCAGAATAAAGATGAAGTGTGTAAGATCAATATTTTGTGCTTAACCGAAACTAAATTCTTGCATTGGTAGATGCTATTCATTAGTTCAAACAATCTGTAATCCTTTTTGTAATCACTCCTGTAGGCAGTGAGCCTCTCTTGACCAGTAAGCTTTGGGTAGTGAGCCCAATGGCATGCACCTTCCCCTTTTGTAATACTTTTAATAAAGTATAATCTTTGTGGGTTAACCCCCACCATGGTTTTTCACTTAGTTGGGTTTCCATGTCAAAAATCTTGGTGTCAAGTGTGTTATTTGTATTTCTGCTCATGTGTTATTGATTCCTACTTTTCATGGTTATATCATTAATCTGTTAAGAAGTTGTAAAGAAGAATTAACTATAGCAAGCATTAAAGTTTTAAGACAACTGATTCACCCCCCCTCTCAGTTGTCAGCCCTAATTCCAACAATTAGTATCGGAGCTAAGTTCATTGAAAGAACTTAAGGAAGATTTGGGAAGGTATCAAAATAGATTCATACAATCTTCAGGAACAACTTAAACTTGCTTTAGAAGATCTTGATCAGTCTAGAGCAGATGCCAAAGAATTGCAAGAAAACCTTAAAGCTGCTGAAGACTTCATTGAGACTTTAAAAGAGAAATTAAGCAAATCTAATGAAAAGAGGAAGGAGCTACTTCATCAACTAGGAAATCAAAATGTAAACAATGACATGGATGAGGCTCTAAAGAAGAAGACAAAGGAATGTGAGAAGTTGGCAAAAGAAGTTTCTGTTCTAAAACATGAAATGGAATCTAGGGTGATGAGGTTAACCAAAGAAATTGAGGAAAGAAAGAAGACTAAAGAAGACCTGAAACAAACTCTGAAAGAAAGAATAGAAGAATATTGCAAATTGGACGGAATTATTGGCCATCTAGAGTCTGATCTACATGAAAGTAGAGACAACGAAAAAGAACTTGAAAGGCAAATTGTCATTCTCAAACATGACCTAGAAGTTGCAAATGAATATAAAGAGAAATTCAAGATAAGCTCAGCTAAACTTGAGGTGCTTCTTGATAGTTAGAAGAAGGCAGATGATAAGCATGGTCTAGAATTTAAGAAAGGTGAAAGCTCTGGATCCGGTCAAAGAAATCCTAATGCAAGAAATCAAAGAAGGAATCCTAGAAGACATCTGGTAAGACAACCCAATGCTCAATGCTATCCATCTTTCAATGGAAATTATTTCCAGTGAAATAAATTTGGTCATAGAGCTACTTAATACAGAAGTAGAGTAAATCAAAGTAGTCCATCCTTCTCTAGTTAATGCTTCAATTGTAAGAGGTATGGTCATAGATCCAATGAATGCAGAAGTATGATGATGAATAACTCTAACAATAGAGGAAATGACAATTCCTTTAATGGATACTATTTTGCATGCAATGGATTTGGACACATGGCTAGTCAGTGCATATTAAGAGGGAATCAATTAAATAAGCAAAGAAATGTTGTGTGCTTCAATTGCAATAGATCTGGTCATATTGCAAGATTTTGTAGAAGCAGGAATAATGGAAAAGGTCCAGTAATCAGAAACCAAAACATGCAGAAACAAGACAAAGGCAAGGGTAAAATTGATGTGAATGAGGTCCAAAATGAAATGAGCAAAACATGGGTAAAGAAAGGTGAAATGAATGTTGACAATGGATTCACACCGGAATCCGGTGTTGATAATTCCTCTGGGAATTGAATTAGGAGCTTTGGCTCAGGGGGACCTGCTTTGAAAATCTAATTTCCCTAGCCAGTAAGTGAGTGCCTGAATTTGGCACAATGACTGAAGTTAAAGAAGGCTATTGCATATCTATTGAAACTAATTCTGGAAGAAAAGAAGCTAATTTGACTAATTGCAGAGCAATTGAAGATCGACTGTATGCAAAATAGTGTAACCGGATGTGTTAGGGTAGAGCATTTATTACAATGAAGAATTAGGTTTTACAAAGGATAAAAAGTCATTCATTTGAGCATTTGAATCACTTTACATTCGAAGAGAGCAAGCAAAAGAGCACCTGGGCCAAGATTTCAAGGATCTAAAGTGCAACTGAAGAATTCATCTGCTAACCCTAACTCTACGAAGAAAAAGGTATTTTCCATGAAACTTTGAACTTGTGATCTTCTACAATGGCTACACCATTGGTTGTTGATATTACTAAAAGGCCCTGACCCAAATTTAAGAAGCATCCATACAAATCAGTAGAAGTCGACCCATAGGTACATTTTCAAGTGTTCCGTATGGTGTATTACATGTCAAAGATATTAGGGCCTACGTTCATGCCAGGATAGATGAATTTGTAGACTCAAAGCTTGTAGATTTGTTTAAGAATCATCAGAGGGATGAAATTCATGGTCTTAAACCTAACTATAAGGCACTGCACGATAAACATTTCATTCAAATTTTAGGGTTTCCATGCTTCGTTGAAGATGAATGGGTCCGGTATATCTTAAACCATATGCATGATGAGTTTATGTGGATAATGAAACCTTTCAAAATCACCAAGGATGCCATCAAGGCTATTATAGGGTTAAACTCATCTAGGGGACTGCCAATGTTGAAGGCTACAAAGAATCAAACTGTGACTGATGCTACTAGTTCAAGATTTGACAAAAGGGCAATGACTATTAATGATATTATTGATCTGGATATTAAGTTTGCTTCAATGGTGATTGGATACAAGATTTATCATTCTAGCAGGGAAAATTCTGTATCTGGTACAACTATCTATGTAGCTTATCAGATGTTGAGAGAAAATGTTGACTATGACTTATGCAAGCTGTTGCAGAACCAACTGATGGAAAATTTGAATAAGGTAAAGAAGGATAATAACACATTTAAATATGGTAGACTGGTCTTATGTCTGTTCTTCTATTTCATGAATGAGTTACCTGGCAAGAAAAGCATGTGTTGGACCAGTGACAAACCTGTTGCTATTAAGATAAGAGAGCACTTGAATAGTATTGGAGATACCAATGCTCAAAGGATAGCTCTCTATGGATTTTTTAAGAATTTTTAGAACATGATGCATTCAAGGGAGAGAATTCCTTCTTCTATAGTTAAAAAATACAAGGATATAATATGTTTTATGGTAGATACATATTAGTGCTTAATGGAATCTATTGAACCAAGAATGGTATGGATTATGCCTATGGGTTATGAAGTTGATGAGAAAGTATTAGATATATATGCTCAACATCATTTGAGCAAGTCAAAGGATACCACATTTGAAAGATTTGGAACATATAAGGAGCTAAGTTTGAAATAGCATGTTGAGCTCAAAAAACTAGAAATCAAAAGGAAAGCTCAGAAGCAAGTAGAGATGTATGATGAAAGTATTGGCATAACTAAGGAAGTTGTGAGGTAGAACAGAGAAAGGATAGAAAAAGTTGAGATGGAGAAGTAGGATAAGAAACAAGGAAGTGCTCCGGAAGCCTCCTCTAGCTAGCCTAGAAAAACCAGAAGCTCTGCTACTACCCCTGTTCCCCCTAAACCTGCCAAACTTGAGAAACCGGAAGGAAAATCATTTGGAAAAGAAGAGAAATGGGTGAAAACTAAGGCCTCCCAGACATATAAAAGCATGAGGAATGATGAAGAGGAAACTGACTCTGATATTGAAGTCAAAGAGTTAAAGGCATTAGGTACAAAAGTAGCTAAAGTGTCTAAGGAGAAGCTCTCCAAAAGAAAAAGAGCAAGCAAGAGGCAAAAGACTGAAATATATGTTGAAAAGCCTACTCTCTGTGTGGATGACATCATCAAATCAGTCACTGTAGATGGTAACTTAAAGCCAATGACTGAATTCTTTGATCATTATAGTGATGCTAACAAGAGGGTTCTAGAAGAAGCAATAGTCAAATATTTGAACATCTACAATAAGGCTTTGATTGAAATAACTTCTGAAATTCCAAAAAGTCTTCCAGATATTCTAGAGTTAAGAAAAGATAATGTAAAAGGTAAAGACATGGAGATTAGGGAGCATGTGTTGATAAATTTGTGCCCTCAGATTACTCTAGATTAGATGAACATGATATTCAAAGAAGTGAAGGATGACTTCAAGAGTAAGAAGAATGAATAAACTCATGCTTGGTGAAATAGATGAGATAGTCAAAGATACTTAGGAGATTCTTCTGAATGCACTGAAAAGACATAATCTTCCTATTGTTGAAAAGGAGATTGATGATGGGATTGACTCCTCAATTCTGGATGTTGAAGAATTGAATATCAATGAACAACAAATTGAGTTAGATGACTCCTCTATTCCAGAAGAGAAAGCAATAAACAAGGAAGATGTAAAGATGATAGATGAAACTAATGATATAGGAGGTGTTCAAACTCCTACGGATCAATCTTGTAAAGAAGATACATAAATGAATGTTGAAGTAGATGATTTGTTGAAGAATAAAGAGCATGAAGTAGAAGGAGAGGACCAAGAAGAAGAAAAGGCCAAGGAGAGAAATGAAAATGAAGAAGAAATTGTAAAGGTTGATGAAGAGCCCAAGCAGGTCAATCCAGTTAATAGCACTAGTAAGGATCAAATAGATACATCATCATTTTGGGAAAGAGACACTGCAGAAGCAGTGAAGGAAATTCTAGAAAGAGATAACAGATTGAAGAAGATAAGGACATTATACAAGGTCTAATAAACTTTGATACCTTATCTCCAGTGCAAAAGATAAAGTTGGCCTCCATTGCTCAAGCTAAAGCTAGAGAAGACATCTTGAAGTCTCACATAGAAGATAGTGAGCTACTTGGCTTGGCATCAGAAATTTTAGAGAAGATCATGCCCACTTTTTAGAAGGATTATTTGGCATCTCCATCTAGCCAATTGAAAAATCTAATAAACTCGGTAAGCTCTCATTTTGAATCTCTAGAGAAGTCTGTAGAGGTCAAGGTTCAAAAGGAATTCAATAGTAAGATATTTGATGCTCTAAAAGGATTGATTGGAGTAGATAGAATGGTATTGGATGCTAGTATAAAGAGTATTTAAAATGCTCTTACAGAAGGAGGGAATGTATATAAATTTTCCCTATCTCATCCTAAAGTTATAGAGAATAATGAAGATAAAATAAAAGTGTCTAAGCAGAAACTATCTAGTGTATCCAAGTCCTTTGATCCTGTGACATCATCAGTGGCAAGCAAAGAGGGTCAGGTGATCAGCTTGATAGAAGATAAAGAAATTAACAAAAGAAAAAGAGAACATAGAGGCAAGGATGAGTGAGCTTTTCCCCAAAATAGAAGCCATGTTCAATGCTCTGACTGACGCCCAAGTTGTAGCTTAGTCAAGTGATCCCATTGATCTGTGGACAACAGAGTCACAAGCATTCATTTTCAATGGGCACATCTCAATTTTGAACACTATAAAGAAGAGTTGGGATAGTGATCTGGCACATTTGAAGAACATTTTTGCTGATGTACTTAAGCATATGTAAATAAGACTCAAAGTTTGTTTGTACATAGCTAGCATGGTATTTTTGTGTAAGTTTTGGTTTGTGGATCCCACCCTTTGCCATTGATGTCAAAGGGGGAGTGAAGAGTAGTGAAAAATGAGGAATCCAACAAAGGGGGAGCATTGGTGATCAGTGAAAAGCACAAGTGTACATAGTAAGGAGTGTTCCGACACTTAGTCATTTTTCACTAAGTGATGCCATGAATGCCAAAGGGGGAGATTGTTGGCAAGAGACACTACTACACATGACAGGTGTTGTCATTGATGGCAACTAAATCTACCTTGCACATCTGCATTGCATAATATGTTCATACCAGAAGTCAGAGTGAAGATTTGTCTAAGTCTGGATGTCAGAAACAGAGCATGTGACATGGTTCGATATCTTAGTTTGGATCTCTCTGGTGGTAATTCACAGTGTGCTATAGATTTTAAGAAGTGATAAGGAGTGTCAAGGCTATCTAAATTAAGAATATTAGACTCTAATGATGAAGGAGTCAAAAGTTATAAGGATTTGAGTATCAGGTTCTAGTTAGTCTGCACAATCAGAAGAAGAACAGGGTGACCTAGTATTTGATCTTGGTCCAGATGCAGAAAAGTTGTTGGACAAGCAATTAGTGTTAATCAGTGGTATTGGCCGACAAGATTGATGATTTGGGAACACAAGTTTTTGGTCTACATTGATATTTATGCATAGATTCAGCCGACAGAACATAGTTCTTAATAATGTTCTAAGTTTTCTTGAAGCTGACTACAGTTGATTGAAATTCTTGATGCGGATATATATAGCCGATGGATTCAAAGTAAGGAGTGTGATGTGATGATGGAGTAAGTGCGAAAAAAGGAAGAGAAAAGAGTGAAAGAGAAGAGATCTAAGGTCTAGATTATGGAAGAGTAGTAAACAAGGTAGAATAAAGATGAGGTGTGTAAGATCAGTATTCTGTGCTTAACTAGAACTCAATTCTTGCATTGGCAGATGCTATTCATCAGTTCAAACAATCTATAATCCTTTTGGTAATCATTCCTGTAGGCAGTGAGCCTCTCTTGAGCAGTGAGCTCTGGGTAGTGAGCCTGAAGGCATGTGCCTTCCCCTTTTGTAATACTTTTAATAGAGTATAATCTTTGTGGGTTAACCCCCACCATGGTTTTCCCCTTAATCAGGTTTCCACGTCAAAAACCTTGGTGTCAAGTGTGTTATTTGTATTTCTGCTCATGTGTTATTGATTCCTACTTTTCATGGTTATATCATTAATCTGTTAAGAATTTGTTAAGAAGAATTAACTACATCAAGCATTAAAGTTTTAAGACAACTGATTCACCCCCCCTCTCAGTTGTCAGCCCTAATTCCAATATAATCTAATAAGGGAAGTACCTCGAGAAATGAATGGGTGTTCATTGCCATCAAAGAAGAAGATCTGGTGCCTATTGAATCTGCTAGCTATGTGAATGTGGAAAGAGCCTTGGCTACTCAGGTTGAAGAAGTGGATGAATGGGTAATTGACAGTGGATGCTCTTATCATATGACATGTGATAAGAGTAAGTTTGTAAGTATGGAAAGGTATAAAGGTGGAATTGTGGAGTTTAGAGACAATTCAGCTGGTAGAATCCATGGCAGAGGATCCATCTCTCTTGATGGTAAGAATAACACTAATGATGTTTTGTATGTAGAAGGGTTGAAGCATAATCTTCTTAGTGTTGGATAGTTGGTTGGCAAGGGATATGATCTCTGATTCAAGGATGACAAATGCAAAATTTTGGAAAGCTCTAGAACTGAGATTGCATTTGGTACACAGACTAGAGTTAACATCTTTCATTTAAGTGGTATTGGTAAAAGTTGTTTGATTTCTCAGATTGATCAGAGTTGGCTATGGCATAGGAGAATGTGTCATGTAAACTTTGACAACATTGTCAAGATAAGTACTACTCAGGCTGTGAGAGATCTTCCAAAGCTTATAAAACCTACTAATAGCATGTGTATGGAATGTCAGTTGGGTAAACAGAGCAGAACTACATTCAAGAGTAAAGAACAATCTTCAAGTGGACTATTGGGACTTGTGCACATTGATTTGTGTGGTCCTGCCAGGGTTAGGAGTTTATAAGGAGACAAATACTTTATGTTGCTAATTGATGATCACTCTTGGATGATGTGGGTCACTTTCTTGAGAGAGAAATCAGAGGCTCTTCACAAATTCAAAGTGTTTAATGCTAGGGTGGAGAATGAGATTTGTGTGAAGATAAAGTGTCTAAGATCTGACAGAGGTGGAGAGTTTACCTCCAGTGAGTTTAATACATTTTGTGAAAAGCATGGAATAAGAAGATAGTTGTCTGCTCCTAGGACTCCTCAACAGAATGGAGTTGTGGAAAAGAAGAACCAGACTATTCAAGAGGCTACTAGAACCATGATGATGGAAGCAAATGTTCCACATGTCTAATGGAGAGAGGCTGTAAGTATTGTTGTCTACACTCTTAACCAGGTGCAGATCAAACATAATTCTGGTAAAACACCTTATGAACTGTGGTTTAGTAATGTTCCTTCTATGAAATATTTTAGAGTTTTTGGTAGTAAATGCTATATCAAAAGAGATGAAGATCTAGGCAAGTTTGATGCAAGATGTGATGAAGGAATATTTCTGGGTTATTCTAATCAAAGCAAGGCATACCAGTGCTTTAACAAGAGATTGAAAAAGATTGTTGAAAGTGCTAATGTCAAGGTTGATGAAAGCAAGGAGAGACCTTCAAGGTTTTGTGGATATGAATCAGATGAGCAAAATGAAAGTCCAAATTAAGGAAAGCAAGTTTAGTTTACTCTAGAGAATCCATTGACTCAAGATGTTAATGTAGATGTTGAGGAACAAGTTGAAGAATCAGAAGTTGAAGAAAATCCCAAAACTCCTAGGTATGTAAGATTGAATCATTCTAAAAATCAGATCATAGGAGATAAAAATAAAGGTGTTCAAACTAGAAGAAGAATTGTTGAAGAATAAGAGGAGTATTGTCTGATTTCAAAGATTGAACCAAAATCAGTGAATGAAGCTTGTAATGATGAAATTTGGGTAAAAGCAATGGAAGAAGAATTAATGCAAATTGAAAAGAATCATACTTGGGATCTTGTTCCTAGACTTGAAAACAAAAATGTAATTGGAACTAAATGGGTCTTCCAGAATAAATTGAATGAAGATGGTGAAGTTGTGAGAAACAAAGTAAGATTGGTGAGCAAAGGTTACTCTTAGGTAGAGGGAATTGATTTTGAAGAAATGTTTTCTCCACTGGCAAGAATTGAAGTAGTCAGATTATTTCTTGCCTTTGCTACTTACAAAGATTTCAAAGTCTACCAGATGGATGTCAAGTCAGCATTCCTGAATGGAGAGTTGGATGAAGAAGTCTACATTGAGCAACTGAAAGGATTCCAATTGTCTGATCAAGAAGATAAGGTCTGTAGATTGAAGAAAGCATTGTATGGACTTAAACAAGCCCTAAGAGCCTGGTATGCAAGATTAGATAACTATCTGCTAAAGTTAGGCTCTAACAAAGGCACTGCTGATAGTAATCTTTATTTCAAAATTGATCACGAACACATCTTGATTGTTGAGGTATTTGTTGATGACATCATCTTTGGTGGAAATGAGAGTATGTGTAAAAAATTTGTTGATCAGATGCAAAGTTAATTTGAGATGTCCATGCTTGGTGAAATGAATTTCTTCTTAGGTCTGCAAATCATTCAGTTAGAAAAAGTCATCTTTATATCTCAGTCTAAGTATGTGAAAGAGTTGTTGAAAAAGTTTGGAACAGAGGATTCAAAACCAGTGAGTACTCCTATGGTAACTGGATGCAAGTTGAGTAAAGATGATGATTCCCCTAAGGTAGATCAGAAAAGGTATAGATCAATGATTAGAGGAATACTTTATCTGACTCATACCAGACCTGATATTATGAATGCAGTTGGGCTTGTTGCTAGATTTCAAGCTGATCCTAGATAATCTCATGTTGTAGTAGTCAAATTTTTTTTTAGATATCTAAAGGGAACATCTGACTATGGCTTATGGTATCCTAAGGGTGATGATTTCACTCTTCATGCATATACAAAAGTTGATTGGGTAGGAGATGTGGACAACAGGAAGAGCAGTACTGGAGGTGCATTTTTCTTGGGAAAGAGATTGTTTTCTTGGTTGAGCAAAAAGTAGGAGGCAATATCTCTGTCTACTATAGAAGCAGAGTACATAGTAGCAACAAGTAATTGTACTCAAGTTTTGTGGATGAAGCAAATGTTGAAGGATATCAGAGTTGTGTTTGAAGAGCCTATTACAATCCTCTATGATAATTCAAGTGCAATAAACATTTCAAAAAAATTAGTGTTGCATTCAAAGAAAAAGCATATATCCATCAAGTTTCACTTTTTGAGAGAGAAGGTAAATGAGAATGAAGTCAGATTGGAGTTTGTCTCTTCAAAGGATCAGATTGCGTATATCTTCACTAAGCCTCTACCTAAGGATACTTTTGAGTATCGTAGAGTGATGTTAGGGGTTATTACCCCTCCTGTTTAGAACTAAGATGCACTAAGGTGTATCAGTCTGGTGGAATTCACAGTCATATCTTGTGATTTGGATTGGTGTTTAGAGGATGCTACTCAGGGGGAGTAGTCAGTATGATTCTGGATCAAGAAACAAAAAGAGGAAGAGATGATTGCAAATATGTTCCCTTTGCCATTAATGTCAAAGATGGAGAGAAGTCATGTGAAAAACTTGGAAGTAAGCAGTTGATAGTGAAAGGGGGAGAAGTAAAGAAAATGGTTTCAGGTGTGATAAGAGAAAGGGGAGAAGTTCTTGTTTTGATGGTTAAAACATTTTTTTACATCATATGTTTCCATCAATGACAAAGGGGGAGATTGTTGCAAATACGTGCCTAATCAGTGTTGTCATTGATGTTAACATGTCCTTGTTGTCATTGGTGTCAATTGTATCCCATTCTAGAAGACTTGTATATTGAGGATATTGAGAAAATTAGCCTCTCCAAAAGAAACAAGTGAGTTACATCTCTCTGTAAGAGACACTGAAGATAGTGTAGTTCAGTGAAGTAGATTTCTCTGCATTCCTAGTGAGATGAAGATCAAAGTCTGCAGACCAAAAGGGGTTATAAAGGATTTTCTAAAGTTGCTCTAGTTAGGATTTGAGGGATCCACATGAAGAATTTGTGAATTTATGGCCATTTGAGTAGAGCCAGGTTTTGCACTTGTTCAGAGGTGACAAAGTGATAGAATTGTGGTCCAGATTGATCCGCATTGGAATATTATGATCTAAGGATCTAGAGGTGTGTTTGGGATGTCAGTGTGTATCCTCAAATCAAGTGGTTCATAGTTTGGAGGTCCACAAGCAATCTTTCTAGTGTGACAGTCATGACAGTGAGAGTTCTTAAGTTATCAGATGAAGATGCAAGTGTTTTGGTGAAGTGAGGTGGTGCAGTTGTTCTTATTGATTTCATTGTGCTTGTGGTGGTCTCTTGATCATGTGCCTACTGTGTTGGTGGTCCGCATTGAGGATTGAGCTTGTGATTGAAGATTTGTCCTTGGGTGTTACTGTTCTTTCTAGTCTTGGCTGACTGAATGCTTTGTGCATGTTGCGGATGATCTAAGAGAGGTTCTATGAAGTGTGGCATGTTGCTCGAGGAAGATTTGGTTCCTAGCTATGTTTGGATGATAGTATAATGATTCACATTAAGTCAGAGGTTTGTAGTGCCAACCTTGATGTTTATTCCAAGGTTGATGAAGCATATAAATACGTGTGGCTGAGTTGTGAAAAAAGTATCCTTGTGCGAAAAATGATAAGATCCTAAGAAAGGAAGAAAGGCAGAGCAGAGAAGAGGAAGAGCAGAAGAGGAAGGGTAGTAAAGGATGAGGAGATAGTGAAGAAGTGTTTGGGGGCAGAGCAGAAGTGTTGTGTGCTTTAATGGAACTGACCTTGGCATGAAGAAGATACTATTTTCTAGTTCAATCTTTCTGTAATAAACTTATAAATATTTCTATAGATAGTGAGCCTCTTTTGAGTAGTGAGCTCTGGGCAGTGTGTCCAAAGGCAAGTGCCTTCCCATTTTCTATTCTTTTAATAGAGAATAAATCTTGTGGGCTAACTGCCACCATGGTTTTTCCCTTAACTGGGTTTCCACATAAAAATCTTGGTGTTATGTGTGATGATTTTGTTTTTGCTCATGTGTTGTTGATTCATACTTTCATGGTTATATCATTCATCTATTAATAAGTGGTAAAGAAGTTTAATTACATCAAAGGATAAAAGTTTTTGTGACAACTGATTCACCCCCCCTCTCAATTGTCTACCTTAATTTCAATAGTACTCATATGGGGGCCTTTTGTACCTTCCATTATTTCCATTTCTGTTATGATTCCAACTCTGATAGCTATCCCTAGGGTAGTATCCATTGTTTTTGGGACAACAAATCGCATTAACATTAGGAGGGTAATAGTCTCTCCCGTTATAATCGTCTCTTACTTTCTTGACAGGGGGTTGATCTATCACCCCATCTTTGGTTGCATTTCTATTGTTTCCAACAGTCTTTATGACATGAGCATTGTTTCCTATGTCCTCCCTTGATAAATTTCCATTTGACCCGTAGACCTTTCTGCCACTGTCAATAAGGGCTTGATCTATCCTTAAAGCACTTTGCAATGCTTCTTCATAGGATTTGTATGGTAATTTTTGAATGTCTTCTCTCATGTCCTTGTTCAAGATGTGTAAGAAAAGATTGTATAACTCATGATGGTCCATGTTTGCGACACTGCTTGAGGAATAGAGGACTTGTCTCCATCTGGTAACAAAGTGGGCTATAGATTCATTTAGCTCTTGTTTCATGGTCAGGAATTCTCTGATCCCTATTTTGACAAGTTTGTTCATGTCAAATGCCATCATAAAATCTCTGATTAGTTGTCTGAATGAGTGGATTAAAGCCTTTGACAAATGATAGTACCAATCCATAGCTATTCCTTCAAGGGTATTTGGAAAGATCTTTGTGGCAACCCCATCCTAAGGGAGGAGTTCTCTACCACAGTGGTATAAGCTTTGATATGGGAATTTGGATCTCCTTCTCCTTTGAACTTTGGGAGATCAGGTAATGGTCGAGGCAATTGAACACTTCTTATGTTTAAATCAAGCAGTTGTTTTAAGTACTCCAGATATGTCCCCAGAAAGGCACTTTGCGATTGGGGGGTTGATAGCAACAACCCCGTAGGAGGGTTTTGGTAACCCACCATCTAATTTGTTTGATTTCCCAACATTGCTGGATTGTTCTGAACATGAGGGTTCACATTCAGACACATGTCATTACTTTCATTTTTCAAATAATAGCTAGATAGGGGGATTCTTAGATGCACCTTGGTCTTGTTTATTTTGAATATTGTCATAGGATTTCTGTCTTCTTTCAGGAGCAACTTGTTCTACTTCCAAAGTTCTAATCCTTTGCACTAGAGTTGTAGTTAGGTCTACAAGAGTGGCAACTCTAGGTACTTCCTCATTTCTTGGGCTTTCTATTCAAGTATTTTCATGATGGTGTGCTTTTTTGTGTGCAACATTATCTTTTTGTTCTTCTTGCAAGGCAAATTTTAATGCTTCTTGAGCATCTCTTGCCTCTTGTAAGTGTCTTTCTAACCTTTTTACTTCATCAAGATGAGTACTTGAAGTACTTGTGGAAGGTTGATTAGGTTGATGTGTTTTAAACCTTACTTGAACTCTCCTAGATTTATGAGGTGCATTTGGTATGGCAAGGTTTTGTTCCCGTGTAGGGTTGTTGAAAGATAAAGAATGTCTGGGTTCTCTTTGGTCTTGTTCATAGTCAAAGTCTTCATAATCGTAGCAATTTGTGATTGGTGCATCTGGGTGAGGCAACACATACCTATTGAAAGAAGGAGTTTTTGGTTCTCTAGAGAGAACATTCCCTAAATTTAGATCAGGTTGTGTCATATTTGGGGGTGCTGTAGTCACCAGAGAATAAATGGAATGGATAATGGCAAAGGTGTTAGAGGCTATAGTGACAGAAGCGACTATGAAGAATAAAGTGAAAATACTTGACGATTATTGTTTTGAAGTGTTGAATGCTTAAGTTTTTGATGTGATCTATGCATTTGGAACATGAAAAGCATAAAAAAGGGTTTTTCTCTTCACGTCAGGTTCACCAAAATATGTATGCTCAAAATCATGATGTCAGTTGCCTGGGACTGTCGAGTCAGATTTCGGCATGCACATAGACCCTTACCTCCTTGCCACAGGGTGAATGCCACATCACTCTCACTCTTGTGGAAGTAGCCAGTTGAGAGGAGGCAAGACACAGGGGTGGTCTAGCTCACTGGAAAGATGGACTTCACCGAGAGGGGTCGACACATCCTGTGGCTTATGTTGTTGTGCATTAGTGTAGATGTGTCATTCAATGATCATTGTTGTAGAGATAACCGTATGACCTGAAGGGTCACTAGTCACTCTTCTACTATTAGGGCTTTTGATATTCATGTTATGTCAGAAAATGTCCCCCTAGGGGCCTTTCCCTCTTAAGGTTTAGATCCTAGGTCATGTTATTGCATTTAGAGCATCTTGTGTGTTATTTTTGACTCCCGATGAAAAAACCCTAAAGTCTTATGGCAAATAGGACCTAAGGGATTACATTTTGATGATTCTTGAACAAAAATGGTAGGGTGGACTTGGGTGCTAGTGCCCTAGTCCATCCCTATTTTGGATCTGCCCTAATTTCAAATATTAGTTTAGTGACCATTATTTAGGTCCTATGCCGACATCTAAAGTTTGAATTAAGAAATTCTTAGTGGGAATCTTTGTAGTTGCATATATAAGCATGATAAGGTTTCATTTGTAAACTAGGTCAAAATTTTATGAGCATTATGATTTTGTGAAAGTGATTCAAGGCATTCATTGTGTTGTAGAGCAGTACTTTGTTGTTATTGTGTTTGTATTTGCAGATTTGACATCCATCTCCTCATGGCATGAAGAGCATCTTCCTTCCATGAGATCTACACTTCAAGGTGATATCTATTGTGTTTTCAATCATTTATCATTTGGATTTTTGCCTCTATCCTGTCAGGATATGCATTCTTATCTGACAACCGTGTTTAGAAGACTTGAATGTCTCTCTAAGACTTGATCGAGGCAAGCCTCTAAACACCACAACCCCCTCCCACACTCCTTGTGATTGCAAGTTATAGGTGTCACATCTAGAAGAAGTGGAGTTGCAAGGAAGGTTAACAGACATCAAGGATTTGGGATCTAAAAAGAAGATGGACATTGGAGCTTTTCCTGGACTTGGGCGCTAGTCCACATGTCCTCCAATTTTCCTGAAGCAAAAATGGAAGTTGTAGTGTAGATTAGTGTTGGGAGAAGTTCTAGATTCCATGACAAAAAGCACACCTTGGACTTGGGCGCTAGTCCCCATGTCCCTGACTTCTCCACTTTCTGAACTTCAATAAATAGTGAGTTAAATAGCTCTATCCCTCATCTCACTCTGAAAGGATTTGTTGTGATTTGATAATTTGCTTACTATTTTGAATATTTATGCTTTTAAGTAAAATTAAGCATTAAATTGAGATATTGTTTGACACATGCAAGATTCCACTTCTTCCCAAGTGGCATCCCAACATGATAGGTGAATCCTCTTGCACAAATTAGAGTTTCAATCCGGTTAACATGCCCTTGGAATGTTTGTAGGGAAAGGAGGATTCCACATAAACCATTGAAACACCAACCCCTCTTTTTAAACCACAATTTTTTTTGGTGAACCCATGTTTTAGGACTTTCTGGCACCTTGCTGAGTGTTGTTTTATATATTTGCATACATTCATCTTATTGCATTTGAAAAATCACAAAAAAAATTGAAAATTTTGAAAAAATAGGCATCATTAGCTTGCATTTTAGTATAGTCTGAATTATTTGGCATTTAATTTCATTAAAATTCTGTCATTTCATTAGATCTGATTTAAATTATATAAATTCATCATTTAGTATTCACTTACATTGCATTTTTATGCTCAAATTGTTAAAAATTGCTTGAAATTGTGCATTTTCATAAAAACCTAGTTTTGTATTAACTAGGGTTTGTAGTCAAAATCTTGTTTCATATTTCAATACCCTATTCAAAAACTCATTAGGACTGATTTATAATAGTATTGTTGCACCATAGTGGTCTTCTTGCAAAATTTCAAGTCTAGGGTTTGAAAACCTTGCATTTTCACTAGATTTGGCCTTATCGTCTCTCTAGATTTGCATCACAAGCATGTTGTAAGGGATCTTGATACACTAATTGGCTGTTACTAGTATTATTATCTGCTACCCCTTCTCATATTCCTTAAAACACCCTTTCTATTAGGCCTTTGCATGGAAAATTGTTGAACAATTGCATATTTTAACACATTTTCACTAGGTTTTGACTTGTCATCACTCTAGGTTTTCATTAAAAGCATCTTGTGAAAGATATTGCTGCATCATTGGACTATTATTAGGCATATTATTTTCTTTCCCTCTTGAAAATTTTCACAAAACCTTTTCTCCTAGTGATTTGCATTGAAAAAAGTTGAAAAAGAAAGCATTTTAGGTCATTTTCATACATACTTTTGCACTTGTTCTTACATAAGTTTTGATATTTAAAATATGATTTGGAACTAATTTGAACACATCCACATGGATTCTCAATACAACAATAATTCTAGACTTCCTCCTAGGTCTCATTTGAAAAGAAGAGCTCCTGAATTTGAAATAACATTCACACCTCATGACAAAGAAATGGTAGATACTGAAGGGCCTCTTTATATTACAATGAACATAATGGAAATACCTATGGATGGAACACTCATAGACCCTAATTGCATGACTAATGTGGTTATGGAAGATTTCCTTCTTAAACATGATTTGGCACAAAACTATTATGACCCGTCGGATTTGAGAATTAAAACACATAATGGATCTTTGATGAAAACATTTGGATTGATAAAACTATTAGTCTTGATTTATGACAAAGCCATGGATCAGTTATTTGATGTTATCCCCTTATCCAACCTCTTCCATGTAAAAGTAGGACATCCTTGGCTTAAAGTTATGAATGTCATTCCTTCAACTATTCACAAATGTCTAAAATTCCCTTTGCATGGAGAGATTTGTACTGTCCATCCTAATACATACCAACCTCTGGCTAAGAGCAGGAATTTCATCCTTGATTACTTTTGGCCACAACTTGAAATAGAACTTGATTCACGAAGAGACCAATCCTTCCTAAATTATAGACGATACAAAGCAAAACAACTAGCTAGAGTGGGTAGTCCTCCTTTACAAACAATGAGGGAAGAACATGTGTTTGAAGATCCCCTTAGAACAAAAGGAAAACAACAAAGTGACATAAGAATTACACAAGACTACTATGAATATGATGAGGTAATTGGCATGATAGATAAGGATAAGGAAAAGTTTCATAACTCACCTCATCCATGGAGAGATGGTATATATGCTAAGGTCCCTCCCCCGTTATCCTTGCAAGGATTGGGAGGTTTTCATTGACAACAAAATATTCCACCGAGACTAATGAAATTTGAACATGGTGCTTCCTCCTCTAATGTGCAAAACACTATGGAAAAACATGACAATGCCTTTGATGAAATAAGTAGTAAAACAAGAAGGAATAGACAAGCAAAAGAAATGAGGAGGAGAAGACAATCTTTTGCCCAACAACTTGCCGCTCAACAAGAAAACATTCAACCTAACATTGAATCAAACATAGGAAACCTCAACATCGAACAATTGGAAGATAAGAACAAAAGTTGGGCTATGGTACCTTACACACCTCTTCTCTCTAGCATTCGAGATTGGGAAGAGGATGATTTTCTCAATGACAATCCTTAGTTTGGTTGCCCCTGCAGGTAAGTATTTCTAATCCTTTACCTTTGTGTTGTGTTTCCCCCATTATGTGCTATGTGTTGTTTAGGTCTCCTAGGATGACTCTTGATACTCTCGTAAGGTCAAGGATACTAGGAGACCACCTCTATTGTGACCCTTCTTATATTTGTATCATCATTCTTCTATATTGCTTCTCCTCTATTTTTATTGATGTGTGTTGTGTCTTATGGACATAGTGTTGCGGTTGGTGACTTGGGAGCACCCTCCGACATGACTATCCCTAAGGCACTTATTTCTCCTCTCTTGATTTATTTTTTTCCCTTCCTCTAGTAGTTCTATCTAGCGGGCGGATGACGAAAAACATATTATACTGATGCAGACCTAGTGTCCCTTCAGCAAGTAATCAAAAAATGGACCTAGTACATACATGATGATGGGGTTGATATATATTATCTGACATTTGGCTAGTAGAATCACTCCATGTGATCTTGATGTTTTCTTATTGCACTTACAAAACATAACAATATTACTGCTCTGTGCACTTTGTCTATCTTGAATCTTACATTCCTTAGTTCTTTATGTGAATGATCATATGCATTATTGATTATCATGATTATATGGATGCTAACACCTTTTCTTGTAGGGAATTGTGAGTTTATGGGAACATTTGGTGATTTTAAAGTACATGTCACCTTCGGGGAGCATGGGCTTTGTGAGAGCTTAGGTTCCTTTGTGTGTTTTCTTCCTACCTTAACGTGCTTGATATTGGTACATGACATCAACCACCTTAAGGTGGGGGCATATATAAGGTAAGATGTCTGTTCTAGATGCTAGCAAAGTGTGTTTGAACAATCTTGAAATCTACTTCGTATACCTCCTTTTCATCGTAAGGCATCTCCGTGATGCAGGTGGGGTTGTATACTTTTGAGCTCATACCTCCTTTCCATTGTAAGGCATCTCCATGATGCAGATGGGGTTGTATTCCATGCTTCCTTTTCACTGTAAGGTGTCTCTGTGATGCAGGTGGGGTTGCATTTTTAAAAGTTCCCCGAGTAGGCAGGGAGTGGATCTGAGACTATCCTAACCCTTAAGCATGTTTTCAGTGATTGTTGTGGTGAAGTGCAATTATTGATGTGTGCGTGTAATGTGCTTGAGATGGCTGCGAACCTAGCAATAGGTTTCTTCCATCGCTTTTCTGCCATATTTCCTATGTGTCTTCTATGTGTGTGTGTATTGCATGTTTGTTCCCAAGCATAGTCTTAAAGACTGGTGGCGATGAGTCCCTCCTATGCTTTGAAATTTGTATGGTGTATTTGATTTGTATGGCGTGTTTGTTCTCAAGTGCAGTCTTAAAGACTGGTGGTGATGAGTCCCTCCTGCACTCTAAGATTTGTTTTGCATATTTGTTCCCCCATGTGTGAAGTCTTAAAGACTAGTTGTGATGAGTCCCTCCTGCACTATGGGTTGTGTGTTTACTTTCCTTGTACTTGCATCTTGCATTTCATTTATGAGAAAAAGAAAAAGAAATAATCACTGCGTTCACTGTATTCACTATGTTTTGTGTGTCTTCAATGTTGTCTTCTCTGTGTTTTGCATGACTGTAATTGTCTTCTCCATGTTTTGCATGCCTGTTACTATCTTCATTGTGATTGGCATGTCTTCTTCATGGTTGGTGTGTTTGTTGTGTTTGTTGACCGTACTTTAATGCATGTATTGGATGTGCATTTATACATACATTAAAGTGGGGGCCAAATGTTATGTCAGAAAATGTCCCCTTGGGGCTTTTCCCTCTTAAGGTTTAACTCCTAGGTCTGGTTATGGCATTTAGAGCATCTTGTGTGTTATTTTTGACTCTCGATGAGAAAACCATAAAGTCTTATGGCAAATAGGACCCAGGGGATTACATTTTGATGAATCTTGAACAAAAATAGCAGGGTGGACTTGGGTACTAGTGCCCTAGTCCTACTCTATTTTGGGTCTATCCTAATTTCAAATATCAGTTTAGAGACCATTATTTAGGTCCTATGCTGACATCTAAAGTTTGAATTACAAAATTCTTAGCAGGAATATTTATAGTTGCATATATAAGCATGATTAGGTTTCATTTGCAAACTAGATGGAGATTTGATGAGCATTATGATTTCTTGAAAGTGATTCAAGGCATTCATTATGTTGCAGAGTAGTACTTTGTTGTTATTGTGTTTGTATTTGTAGATTTGGCATCCATCTCCTCATGGCATGGAGAGCATCTTTCTTCCATGAGATCTACGCTTCAAAGTGATATTTATTGTGTTTTCAATCATTTATCATTTGGGTTTTTTCCTCTATCCTGTCGGGATACACACTCTTATCTGACAACGATGTTCAAAAGACTTGAATGTCTCTCCAGGGCTTGACCGAGGCAAGCCTCTAAACACCACAACCCCCTCCCACACTTTTTGTGATTGCAGGTTACAAGTGTCACATATAGAAGAAGTGGAATTATAGGGAAGGTTAGCAGACATCAAGGATTTAGGATCTGAAAAGATGCTAGATATTGGATCTTTTCCTAGAATAGGGCACTAGTCCTTATGTCCTCCAATTTTCCTGAAGTACAAATGGAAGTTGTAGTACAAATTAGTGTTGAGAGAAGTTCCAGATTCTGTATCAAAAAATACACCTTGGATTTGGGTGCTAGTCCCCGTGTCCCCAACTTCTTCGCTTTCCAAACTTCAAAAAATAGTGAGTTAAATTTCTATATCCCTCGTCTTAGTCTGAAAGGATTTGTTGTGATTCAATAATTTGCTTCCTATTTTGCATATTTAGGGTTTTAAGTGAAATTAAGCATTAAATTGAGATATTTTTTGACACATCCAAGATTCCACATCTTCCCAAGTGGCAACCCAGCCTGATAGGTGAATCCTCTTGCACAAATTGGAGGTTCAACTCAATTAATATGCCCTTGGAATGTTTGTAGGTAAAGGAAGATTCCACATAAACCATTGAAACACCAATCCCTCTTTTTACCCCACAAAACAATTCCACCTTTGTGTGGATAAGCTATTGTTTTCGTTGATGACTTGTTGTCTTTCAAAGTATTGGATGAATGCTTGTTGTTGTAAGACTAGTGGGTCCTATTGTTGTTTCTGATGTATTTCCTCTATCTCATCGAGGATTGCTCTCACCCACTCACCTCTTAATCCTGGGCACATTTGTGAGCCGAGACAAGAGATAGGTAATTGTGAGCTAACCTTGACTTGACCGAAGTTTTGACTTAGGGTTTGATTTGACCTAAGGTTTTAATTATGCATTGACTTCTTTTGACCTTGTGATGGAATTAAGGGTTTTGACCAATGTTTGACTATGGTTGACCTTGTGATAGAATCAAGGGTTTGTGAATTTTCTAAGTCTCTAATGTTTTTTGTTCTTTTTTGGGTTTTTATGAATGCAAGCCTAAATGAAATGTAAAACTTCTTTTGTGTTTTTTTTTAATATTTTGGAATTAAAGATGCTTTTTCTAATCTAGGAATTGAAAGATGAATGCGAGCTATAATGATTTTACCTAATGCAATGTAAACTATGTTTTTAGGGTTTTCCAAATATTTGGAACAAATTAATCTAAGAAAAAGGAAATTACTTCTAAATGAATTAATCTATGAACTTTGAAAGCAAATTACTCTAAGAATGCAAGATCTATCTATACTATCAAGGAAAAAGCAACAAGATTATTGATCCCAAGAGAAATTTTAATTATCTAATTACTATGAATTGAAATAAAGCATAAAGGAACCTGGAGATGCGTGAGCCTCCACTACCCTCAGAAATCGTTGTGATGGCAACCTTGTATCCTCTTATAGCAATAGGGAATCCTCTTGGCGACAAGACGACAATGGAAGCAAAAGAAGCTTTGAAACTTTTTTGAAGAAAGATCAATGAGAGCTTTGATGAGCATGATGGCTTGATATGAGAAGCGTATGGACGTGTGATGAGATTTATGTGAAATCTAGATGAAGCAATGAACAAAATAAAAGGCTCCAACATCCTGTATGAGCATGAGAATACTAAATGTGGAGAGCAATAAATTGCAAGAGCTGTGTGCACAAATGAAATTGCCTCCCTTTGTACTTGAGGGAGGGGGGTATTTACAAGTTAGAAGAAGGGTTGAGAGGTGAAGAAGAAGAAGAGTTAACTCAATTTGATTGGAGAGTTAACATAGAGGATTCAAGAGTGATCTAGGCTAAATTGGAGTGATCTACCTAGTAAAAGCTTATCACTCAAGAAGAAGTGAAGGAGTGCATGTGAATGCATGAGCTATTAATTTAAGATAAAATAGAGCTAATTATATATGTGTAGGTGCATGAAATAGTTAAATCTATATTTGGCATGAAAATCCATACAAACAGAAAGAGAAATAGGTGAAAATGGAGCTTTTTTAAATTAGAAACTCAAGTTTTTCTATGGCTCAAAACACGATAGGGTTGCCTAGCGGTCACCCCTATCACCAGTCTAGTTGCCTGGGCAGCGACCCTAGGTTGTCTAGGGGGCAACCCACTAAGGAGAGCACCTGGGTTGAACTTTAGGATGGGAGATGGAAGAGGAGGAGAAAAGAAGGTGATCTGCCTCTAGAAATAGGCCAGTCATGTGTGAAAATCTAAATCTCCACTTGTAAAGTTGGATCTCCTAGCGAGAGATCTAGAAATAATAGGGGGAGATTTGGATTGGTTGAGTGAAACTAAAAATTAAAAGTAGGAGATGGCTAGGAGGACCTCTAGAAGGCTTCTAGGGGGTGGAGAAGATGAAAAACACTAAGGAGAGGTGAAAACTCACCTACAAGATGCATACAAGGCTTAGGAATAAGGTTGTAGGCACAAAAAATGCAAATCGACAAGTGTTGAAAAGTGTAAAAAATCGTCGACAACGAAGAGAGAGAGAGAGAAAATGACAAAGGGGAAACAACACAAGACAAAAGAAATGACATGTCACCAAGAGGATCACTATTGAGAGAATGTTATTTCATGCTTATGTTTCAAATATGTGTCTAATCGGTGTTGTTATTGATGTCAACATATTCTTGTTGCCATTAGTGTCAACTGTATTCCATTTTGTTACTTGTTTAGAAGACTGGAATGTTGAGGATATTGAGAAAATTAATGAAGATAAATGTAAGTGGAGCATATGGCTGTGTAGAGGATTGTCTAAAGAAGCTCCACTTAAGATTTGAGAGATCTGCATGAAGATTTGAAGAAGCTATGGCCATCTGAGTAGAACCAAGTTTTGGCAGTTATTCAAAAGAAACAAAGTGACAATAAATTGGTCCGGATTGCTCTGCATTGAAATATTATGATCTATGGATCTAGAGGCTTGTTTAGGAAGTTAGTGTGTATCATTAACTCAAGTGGTTTGTGGTTTGGAGGTCTACAAGTAATATTTCTAGTGTGACAGTCATGGCAGACAATGTTCTTGAGGTTCTAGATGAAGATGCAAGTGATTCTGGTGATTTGGAGGAGTGCAGATATTTTTATTGAATTCAATGTGCTTGTGAAGGTCTCTCGATCATGCAACTGCTATGTTGGAGTTTCATATTGAAGACTGAGCTCATTGGTAAAGATTTTCTTCTTGTTATTGTTGTTCTTCCTAGTCTTGGCCGACCGAATGTTTCAAGCATGTTGTAGATGATCTAAGAGAAATTCTTTGGAGTGTGGCATGTTGTTGGAAGAAGATTCAAGTCTCAATTATGTTTGGTCAATAGCATAGTGATTCACATGGTTGTAGTGCTGACCTTGATGTTCATTCCAAGGTTGATGAAGTGTATAAATACTTGTGAATGAATTGTGGAAAGTTGTCCTTGTACGAAAATGATAATATCTTAAGAAAGGTACAAATGTAGAGAAAAGAAGAGGAGGAGCAGAGGAACAAGAGTAGTAAGATAAGAAGAGATGGTGAAGAAGTGTTTGGGGTAGAGTAGAAGTTTTGTGAGCTTTCAAAGGAACTGAACTAGGCATAAAGAAGATGATATTTCACAGTTCATTCTTCCTATATTAAACATAAATTCTTGTAGGCAGTGAGCCTCCTTGAGCAGTGAGCTCTGGGCAGTGAGCCCTAAGGCAAGTGCCTTTTCATTTCTTTCAATTACTTTTAATAGGGTACAAATCTTGTGGGTTAACCCCCACCGTGGTTTTCCCTTAACTGGGTTTCCATGTAAAAATTTTGGTGTTATGTGTGTTCAATTTGCTTCTGCTCATGTGTTGTTAATTCATGCTTAAATGTTTACATCACTAATCTAATTAAAAGTTGATAAAGAAGAAAAAGGTTAATTTGTGGGACAACTAATTCACCCCCCCTCTTAGTTGTCTGGACTAATTCCAACAATTCGTATTAGAGCCAATTCCTCTAAAAGAAGCTTAACAACTTAAGGAGTTCCAAGTTGTCGACTTACAAGAAGGAGAGTCTGAGATTTGATAGAAAAAATTACTCCCTCTACAAGGTATGCATGCAGTGTCATTTAGAATGTGTGGGTGATGCCTTTTGGTTGATAACTAAGAATGAGTATAAGATTTTGAAGAATGGTCCTACAACTCTAGATGAACTTAGGGAAGCTGAATGCAATATTTGAGCTAAAGAAGAATTATTAAGTGCCATGACTGATATAGAATTGGGAAATGTCCTAGATATGAAAACTACACATGAAATCTGGAAAAAGTTGGAAAATCAGTATGAAGGTGACAAATATGTCAAATGTGCCAAGCTACAGAGCCTGAAGGGTAAATATGAAAGGTTGGTAGTAAGTGGAGATGAAAACAATACTTCCTACATGCAGAAAGTGAATGAACTTGTGACCGGTACCAGAAATGTTGGTGGAGTATTGGAAGAATTAGAGATTGTTGCCAAAGTGCTCAGATCCTTACTTGCAGCATACAAGCATAAAGCTGTTGCGCCCATTGACGAGATTAGGATAGTGACAACTATTACAAGGGATCAGTTAGTTGGTAAGCTCTCAGCATTTGAAATGAGTGAGTTTGGTGATTCTCTTCCTAAGTCTGAATCTGCATTTAAGGCCAGTGTATATGGAAAACAAAGATATGATCCGAGTGAAAGCTCTTTAGGAAGATCAAACAGATTTGTTAAGGCAAGGAAGGATCTTGAAGATGATGAAATGAGTTTGCAGAACTTGAAGCTCTTATTGCCAAAAGAATGCCAAGAGGATCTGGTAAGTATGAATGAAAGTTGCCATTCAAATGTTTTGCTTGTAATAAGATTGGTCATTTTACCTCAAGATGTCTGGATAAATTTTCAAAGCCAAACCCTAATAGATATAAAGGTTAGAAGAAATGTTACTATGTCTAAGAAGCTAGAGAAGGAGTCACAGATAATGAATCTGATCATGGAGGTTCCATTGAAGGTGATTGGGTGTTCATTTCTATCAAAGAAGAAGATCCGGTGTCTATTAAATCTACTAGCTATTCAAATGTGAAAAGTGTCTTGGCTGCTCAAGTTGTTGAAAAGGATGAATGAGTGATTGATAGTGGATGCTCTCATCATATGACTGGTGATAAAAGGAAGTTTTTAAGCTTTGAAAAATATGAAGGTGGAATTGTAAAATTTGGAGACAACTCAGCTAGTAGAATCCATGGTAGAGGATCCATCTCTTTTGATGGTAAGAATAACACTAATGATGTTCTCTATGTGGAAGGACTAAAGCATAATCTTCTCAGTGTTGGATAGTTGGTTGATAAGGGTTATGACCTCAAATTCAAGGATGGAAAATATAGAATCTTGGAAAGATCTGGAACTGAAATTGCATTTGGTACTCAGACTAGAGGTAACATCTTTCAGTTAAGTAATTCTTGTAAGACCCCTTATGAACTATGGTTTGGTCATCCTCCTACTGTGAAGTATTTCAGAGTTTTTGGTAGTAAGTGCTATATCAATAGAGATGAGGATCTAGGCAAGTTTGAAGCAAGAAGTGATGAAGGGATATTTTTGGGTTACTCTACTCAAAGCAAGACATACTGATGCTTTAACAAGAGATTGAAAAAGATCGTTGAAAGTATAAATGTCAGAGTTGATGTAAGCAAAAAAGGACATTCCAAGTCTTGCGGATATGAATCAGACGATCAAGATGAAAATCAAAGTCAAGGAAGGCAAGTTCAAACCCAAACTCAGATCTAGGTTGATCTAGAAAATCCAGTGACTCAAGAGGATAACTCAGGAGTTGAGGAACAAGTTCAAGAAATAGAAGTTCAAGCAAATCCCAAAACTCCCAGGTATGTAAGGATGAATCATCCTAAATATTAGATCATAGGAGATAGAAATAAAGGTGTTCAAACTAGGAGAAGAATTGTTGAAGATTGAGAAGAGATTTGTTTGATTTCAAAGATTGAACCAAAATCAGTAAGTAAAGCCTACAATGATGAAAACTGGATAAAAGCAATGGAAGAAGAATTAATGCAAATTGAAAAGAACCACACTTGGGATCTTGTTTCTAGACCAGAGGACAAAAATGTGATTGGAACTAAATGGGTCTTCCAGAATAAACTAAATGAAGATGGAGAAGTTGTAAGAAACAAAGCAAGGTTGGTATGCAAAGGATATTCTCAAATGGAAGGAATTGATTTTGAAGAAACTTTTGCTCCGGTAGCAAGAATAGAAGCAATCGGATTATTTCTTGCATTTGCTACTTTCAAAGATTTCAAGGTATACCAGATGGATGTCAAGTTAGTATTCCTAAATGGAGAGCTAGAAGAAGAAGTCTACATTGAGCAACCGAAAGGATTCTAGTTGTCTAATCAAGAAGATATGGTCTGTAGAATGAGAAAAGATTTGTATGGACTTAAACACACCCCAAGAGCTTGGTATGCAAGATTGGATAAGTATCTACTAAAGATAGGATTTGAAATGTCCGTGTTTGGTGAGATGAATTTCTTCTTAGGCCTGTAAATCACTTAGTCATATAAAGGTATCTTCATATCTCAGTCTAAATATGTGAGAGAATTGTTGAAAACGTTTGGAATGGAGGACTCAAAACCAGTAAGTACTCCTATGGTAACTAGATGCAAGTTGAGTAAAGATGATAATTCACCTAAGGTAGATCAGAAAAGGTATAGATCAATGATTGGGGGACTACTCTATCTAACTCAGACAAGACCTGATATCATGAATGCAATTGGACTTGTTGCTAGATTTCAAGTTGATCCTAGAGAATCCCAAGTAGTAGCAGTCAAGAGAATTTTTAGATATCTTAAAGGGACACTTGACTATGGCTTGTGGTATCCAAATGACAATGACTTCACTCTTCATGCATAAACTGTTGTTGATTGGGCAGGAGATGTGGATGACAAGAAAAGTACTAGTGGTGGTGTATTCTTCTTGGGAAGAAGATTGGTTTCTTGGTTGAGCAAAAAGCAAGAGGTAATATCTCTATCTACTGTAGAGGTAGAGTACATAGCAACAACAAGTAATTGCACTCAAGTTTTGTGGATGAAGCAAATGTTGAAGGATATCAGAGTGGTATTTGAGGAGCCTGTTAAAATCTTCTGTGATAATTCAAGTGCAATAAACATCTCCAAGAATCTAGTGTTGTATTCAAAGATAAAACACATATCCATCAAGTTTTATGTCTTGAGAGAAAAAATAAGTGAGAATGAAGTCAAAATGGAATTTGTTTCTTCAAGGGATCAAATTGCGAATATATTCAGCAAGCCTCTGCCTAAGGATACTTTTGAGTATCTTAGAAAGAAGTTAGGGGTTATTACCCCTCCTTAGAACTAAGATGCACTAGATTGCATCAGTCTGGTGGAATTCACAGTCATATCTTGTGATCTGGATTGGTGTTAAGGAGATACTACTCAGGAGGAGTAGTTAGTATGCAAATTTTGGAGATCAGTCGGAAACAAAAAGGGGGAGAAAAGATTGCAAATATGTGCCCTTTTCCATTGATGTCAAAGGGGGAGAGAAGTCATGTGAAAAACTAGTTACTGATGAAAGGGGAAGCAGTGAAGAAAGTAGTTGTAGAAGTGATAAGAGAAAGGGGGAGAAGTTCTTGTCTTGATGGTTGAATTAGTTTTTTCACATCATATGTTGCCATCAATGACAAAGGAGGAGATTGTTGCAAATATGTGTCTAATTGGTGTTGTCATTGATGTCAACATATTCTTGTTGCCATTAGTGTCAACTGTATTCCATTTTGTTGCTTGTTTAGAAGACTGGAATGTTGAGGATATTGAGAAAATTAATGAAGATAAATGTATGTGGACCATATGGCTATGTAGAGGATTGTATGAAGAAGTTCCACTTAAGATTTGAGAAATCTGCATGAATATTTTAACAAGCTATGGCCATCTAAGTAGAACTGAGTTTTGGCAGTTGTTTAGAAGAAAAAAAAGTGACAGTAAATTGGTCTGGATTGCTCCGCATTGAAATATTATGATTTGTGGATCTAGAGGCTTGTTTGGGAAGTCATTATGTATCATCAACTCAAGTGGTTTGTGGTTTGGAGGTCTGCAAGCAATCATTCTAGTGTGATAGTCATGGAAAATAGTGTTCTTGAGGTTCCAGATGAAGATGCAAGTGATTCTAGTGATTTGGAGGAGTGCAGATGTTTTTTGAATTTAATGTACTTGTGAAAGTATTTGGATCATGTGACTGCTATGTTGGAAGTCCGCATTGAAGATTGAGCTCATTTGTAAAGATTTTCTTCTTGGTATTGCTGTTCTTCCCAATCTTGGCCGACCAGATGTTCAAGCATGTTGCAGATGATCTAAGAGTAATTCTTTGGAGCATGGCATGTTGTTGGAAGAAGATTCAAGTCTCAATTATGTTTGGCCAACAACATAGTGATTTACATGGTTGTAGTTCCAACCTTGATGTTCATTCCAAGGTTTATGAAGCGTATAAATACTTGTGAATGAATTGTGGAAAGTTGTCCTTGTGTAAAAATGATAATATCCTAAGAAAGGTACAGAGGCAGAGAAGAGAAGAGGAGGAGTAGAGGAACAAGAGCAGTAAGATATGAAGAGATGGTGAAGAAGTGTTTGAGGTAGAGAAAAAGTTTTGTGAGCTTTCAAAGGAACTGAACTAGGCATAAAGAAGATGCTATTTCACAGTTCATTCTTCCTATATTAAACATAAATTCTTGTAGACAGTGAGCCTCCTTGAGCAGTGAGCCCTAAGGCAAGTGCATTTTCATTTCTTTCAAGTACTTTTAATAGGGTACAAATCTTGTGGGTTAACCCCCACCGTGGTTTTCCCTTAACTGGGTTTCCACGCAAAAATTCTGGTGTTATGTATGTTCAATTTGCTTCTGCTCATGTGTTGTTAATTCATGCTTAAATGTTTACATCACTAATCTAATTGAAAGTTGATAAAGAAGAAAAAGGTTAATTTGTGGGACAACTGATTCACCCTCCCTCTTAGTTGTCTGGACTAATTCCAATAGCTTACATGTACATGACAAAGATTAAAAATCATCATAGGGGTCCTCGTGGAGGTTGTGCCTTATTTTGGTGCTTATAGGGACAAAGGCTGAAAACAATGATAATGAGATGATTCAAATGATGATAAACAAACAATGTATCACATATGTGATTATCCCTTAGAATGATGAAGATCCTTCAAACCCTAAGGAGGATACATGATAGCTCCATGCTTGGAACAAACACACATTAACAATACACAAATCTGCTCTAGAACCACAATGAATGCTCTTACTTTCTCTTTACCTCCTTGTTTAGCTCTTTCCAACCTTTCTTAACCTAGTTACAAATGAATCCAAAAACACAATTATATATTCTTTCCCGCTTGAATAATCATAAAATTAAACCAAAATTGTCGACAAGGAGAAAGCTTTTGAAAGGTCCTAGGCTAAAATGCATTTAGATTAGGCTAGACCCAAAAGGGGGGACATGGGTGGTACCTCCCAAGTCCATCAACCCTTTTTAGGTCCAAGGTAAGGTAAATGAAGGGTCCCATATTCCAAATTTGCTTTGGTGTCAAGCAATTTTGTGTTGGGATAAACATTTTGAATGTATAATGTAATCATGGGGACCTAGGAGCTAAACAATGAGGTAAAAAGGCATGTGGATACTTTTTACTCCATAACATTTAGCCCCCACTTTAATGTGTGTATGATTTTACGATCAGTACATGCATTAAAGTACAGTCAAAAACACATCAAACACATCAGACACTAGAGCCAAAAACACACTCTAAGTTTGGAAGACCATCTCTAACCCCCAAGCTTAGGCAAACATAAGAAAACACATGATAAACACATAGAACATGAAAAATATAGTAAAGAAGCATGCAATACATGGGGAAGACATGTACACAGTCATGCAATACAAAAGGTATACATGGAGAGAAGACATGATTAAACAATTATACTACACTATGCTTCACCATCAAAGCACACAAAACACACAGTGTGGGGGGAGCTCATCACTACATAGCTCCATAAAACACATCATGTGGGGGGAGCTCATCACTATGCAACTCCACAAAACATGCAAAAAACATAGAAAACAAACAGAATACATGAGGACTGTAGAGTGTGTCATCAACCCACTATACATCTTATACACATAAAATACGGGTGATGGGGAGGAGCTTATCGCTACACTCCATCATCTAAGAATTTCCAAACATGCCTAATAGTCAAGCTATGCTACCACGACCACCAAAGACATGCTTAAGGTTGAGTAACTCAAGACCCAACCCTGTCTCCCATGAGAGGACTTTTTCAAAAGGGTGTGCAACCACTCAAGAGAAGACACAACCCCACCTTCTATAGAGGGGCTTTGAAAAGAATACAACCCCACCTACATCATGAAGATTCCTTATAGTGAAAAGGAAGCATGCACACAAAGTATACAACCCCACCTGCATTACATAGATGCCTTATAGTTGAAAGGAGGCATCCACAAACACACAATAGAAAGCACACAACCCCACCTACATCACGGAAATGCCTTACAATGAAAAGGTAGTATACCACATAATTTATCAATATATAAGATATCTAATCATTTACCACAATATATGCCCCCACCTTAAAGTGGTTGTTCCCACTTGCTGGTAGTAATCATGTTTAAGGTAAGGTTGAAAACACGTGAGTGAACAAGAGCTTTCGCAAAGGCCATGCCCCAAAGTGACATGTGCTTATGTAATCATTGAATTGTTCCTAATAATCATGATAGAAATAGATCAATATCATTTGCTAACACCCATTGATCAATAATAAGTTTTGATTAGAAAATATAAGCTAAGATAACAACCAAATCATTTCATGAAACAAAAATAAGGCAACATACCACTTAAACAAACCAAGGCTATACTTATGGGTTCAGAACCGAGTATAGCCATGAGGTTATACTTTAGGTATCTCAGAACTGAGTGTAGCTACAAGGTGAGACAAAATCATTCCAAACTACATAGAAGAAGATTTAGAGTATTGCAAAGGTTTGTTACAACAATTTCACAACACGATACATAGTCACATAATGACATAAAGTGATTCTACTAGTCAAACGTCAGTAACAAATTACCCCTATCTTCATTTATGGACTGGGTCTATTTTATTTTTTTGTTTAGGGATGCATGATCCTTATCAGAAGTGTATATTTGTTGTCTTCATCCACCATCTAGTAGAGCCATGAGTATAATGGAAGAATGAAATCACAAAAAATGAGAGATTTGACAAAAGTGACTTAGGGCCACAATGTGGGAAGATGCCCCTAAGAGATCCTCCACAACGTTATGCCCCCAAGGAACCACACATAACAATTGCAACAAGACAAGCATAGAATAATAGAGAAACAAATAGAAGGAATGTCATAACGGAGGCAGTCTCCTTGTAGCCTTGACCTTACAAGAGTATCAAGGGTCATCCAAGGAGGCATAAACAAACATTTAACACTACACAGGGGAACACAACACAACATATTTATGTATTTATATATCTAAGAGGAGGTGAAACTTATGAGAATCTTGGAGAGGTGCTCTATCAAGTGTGGCTGAATAGATAAGAAATTCATACCTATTTGATTTTCAAAATAGTTGTGCGGTGCTTGATACACAAATTTTTATATGTTTGAAATCTTTTGATGCTTGCGAGGAGGTGAATCATTACCTTTTTTGGTAGATTTTGATGACTCAAGCCTTGCACTTTTTATTTCTTTTGTTTTCTTGTTCTGCTTTGCTTGATGAATGAGCTTTTCACAATGAAATGGGATACTTTTCATCATAATAGGTTTCTCTTTCTTATTGTGATTGTATGTAGTCTCTTCCTTTTGTGTATATTGTGCATTTTGGTAATCTCCTGATCCTTAAAGGGATAATGGAGGAAGAACCTTGATGTAGATTCCTTTTGCTTGTGGATGAGCTGGAGCTTTGTATTTAGGCCAATATTCTTTTTCCACCTCATCTAGTTCTATCAATCCAACCATTTCATCATATTCAATAAATTCAACTTTAGGCTCCATTTCATTTTGTTGTTCCACCATATTGTTGATGTTATGGTTAGGAAAAGAATTAGTGAAAATTTATAGATTCTAATTTGGAGAAGCAGTTGACTTATTTCCTTTGTCATTCACACTATTCACCTGTATTATGTTAGAATTAATGAGGTCTTGAATTTCATGTTTAAGATGCATACATCTTTCGGTGTCATGTCCTGTGGATCGATGATACTGGCAAAAGGCATTAACATCAAAACAATGTCCTTTCATCTCATTACTGTCTATTGGATGAGCAAGAGGAAGCTTCAAAATATTGTGGGTTACCACTTGAACCATTATCAAGTGAAGAGAATCTGATAATGAAGTGAATTGTCTCTGTTGCTACCTAAATTTGAATGGAGTCTGATTTGAAATGGCTGCCACTTGTGATTGAAAGTTGTTCGACTGCTGCCTATTGATCTTGATGAAACTATTGTTATGCTTCTTGAATGATTGTTGAGATGTTCTAGCTTCAGATTTACCAACTGAAGTTGATGAGTTATGGTTCTCATACTGACTAATTGAAAGTTGGTAATCACGGAGAGTTGTGTATAAATGATGAAAAGAACTATACTTTATCAACAATATTTTTTCATGTATGTTTGGTTGTAAATTTGTAATGAATACTTTTTGAATATCCTCATTTATAATTAAATATTGTAATTGTGGAAAGAGAGCTTGATATCAACTAATGAACTTTGTTAATTTCTCTTTTGGACCTTGTTTACAATGGACCAAGTCAATCAATGAAATAGGAGGTCCAATGTTTGGTTGAAAATGTTGTAAGAATTGATCAACTAGCTATGAGAAGGAATGTATTGAATTTGGAGGTAAAGAGAAAATCATTCTAAAGTTGTATCTTTGAGAGATTGTGGAAAGAGTTTTTCTAACAATGCCTCATCAAAGAAGAAACCACTACACATTGCTGTGAATGTTGCCACATGATTATTAGGATCACCTTTGCCACTGTACTTTTCAAAGCGAGGAGTCTCAAATTTGTCAGGCATTTGAGCTCTTAAGATTGTGTAAGATAAAGGTCTGTGAGCATGATATGCTAGTATATTGGGTTGAGATGAAGCAGTGGTCATATTTGCTACTTTTTGTTTTAAGGATGTCATACTCTGCAAAAGTTGGTTAAATAGGATTACATCACTAGGTGATGTGGTTTGCGTATTGGATGCCATGCTATTTAAAGTGAGGGGTGGTTGAGAATAGTTATTCATGGGTATGGACACATGGGGTAATAAATTTTGGTAATTTTGTAGTGTACAGATTTGTAATTGTTCGCATTAGATGTTCCCATGTTAGTGGTGGCATTGTTATGTCATAAAAAGTTTCCCTAGGACTTTTTACCTCATAGTTTACTCCTAGGTCCCCTTAATTTCATCATGCATATTTAAAACTCATCCTAGAGAAATTTACCGTAAAAACCATGTCAAATAGGGCTTAGGGGTCCACATTTAATGTTAATCATGACATAAATCTTGACTTGGGACTTGGACGCCCATGCCCTAGTCTAGGTTGATTTACCAAGGCCTAAATTCAAGTTTGTTGGCATAGGACCTTTAATAAGGTTTCCCTCTGTCGATCTTTTTAATTTAAATTATGAATGTTAGCGAGAATGCATATATAAACATGTTTAGGGCTTCATTTTCCACCTAGATGGATAATGTGAACTTGTGATATTGAGCTAAGGGATTTCAAGGAATTCATTGTGTTGTAGAGCAGTATTGTGTTGTTATTGTGTTTGTTTGTTGTAGATTTAGATTCATCAATCTATCTCCTCATGGTGTGAAAGATCTTCATCCTCCATGAGGGATTCATCTCCAAGGTGACATCTATTTGCATTTTAATCAATCTATTTCATCATTTGATTTGGCCTCTATCCACCAAGGACATGAACTCTATCTAACAATGGTGTTGGAAGGCTTGAATGCCATTCTAGGGCTTGACCAACGCAAGCTCCTAAACACCACAACCCCCAAATCCCTCTCTTTGGATTTGGTAAAGTAAAGTTACATAGGATCAGAGTAGAGGATAGAGATTCTGAATCTTAGAATAAATTGTAGAAAACCAACCCTACTGGACTAGGGCACCCGCCTTGTAGTCCTCCTGACTAGCATCTTCAGAAACTCTAAAGAAGGTTGCAGTCTTACACATTCCACTGTTCCAGATCTATAGAAAAAATGGCCTGTTAGACTTGGATGCCCACCCTTTTTCCCCCAAAGTTTCCACCTTAGAAAACCTCAATGTTGATATGTTTCTAGTCTATATTTAGTGCCTTCCTGTGTGATCATTTGTCATATCTTGTTTGTTTGTATCTAATTTCATATAATTAGGGTTTAAGACTTAATTGAACTAGGGTTTGACATATCTAGAAATCTAATCTATCTTTCCATATCATTCCTAAGTGGCATCAACCTATAGATGAGTCCTCTCCATCTGTAGTGACTTGGCTCAATTGTTGTCCTTTGAATATTATTGTGAAAGGAGGGTTTGATTGAATCTACCTTAACAAAATTTCAACCAATCTCTATTTTACATATAACATTTTGGTGAACCCATGTTTTTACTAAAATTGCATCTTGATGAGTGTTGTAATCAGTCTTTACATTCATTCATATCATATTCATCATCATACATTCAAAAATCTTGCATACATTTGAAATTTTTTGAAAAAACAAGCATTCTAGGCTTGCATTAAGGCATAGTTTTGCATATTTTGTGTTGCATATTTAAAAATATTTTGGTAGTTGTAAACAAGAAAATTTGGATAAAATAAAGATAAAACAAATGACATTCAAATTACCTTTTTATCCAAACCTTTTTGAATAGCTCAGATTGATGCATGTATGTTTAGTTTGCTCGAATGATTTGGATGTTGGTTGCTTGGATCTGTAGCATAACATTGGATTGAGATTGATGGAGGAAGAATGTAAATGAGGAAAATCAAAATGTGCAAGTGGGCCTCCTTTTGTCCATAAAATAGAAAAATCAAAATGTGGGACAATTTAATAAATTAGAAAAAAATCAACTATCCTCATCACTTAAATCTCAAAATAGAAAAAACATTCTATCTTGAGAAAGAATCTTATCCTCATCAATAACCCACCTAAGATTTATAAATAAAGTACCTTTTTATGAACACATGGTGCTTGCACATTCATCCTTGATCCTCATCCATTGATTTCTTCTTTTATCCTCCACCGTTGATCATCCTCTCACCTTTGTCTATAAATATAGCCTCTCATAAGTCATTTGGTATGCATTGAGTTTAATACCCTTGCGCTATCGAAATCACATTGGAACCTTTGCATCATTCATCTTGTTCTCATCTTTCATCATCTATTTTCATCTATCTTCTTCCATCAATCTTAATCAACCGTTATGTTGCAGATCTGAGCAACCAACATCCAAATCATTCGAGCAAACTAAACATGCATGCATCAATCTGAGATATTTGAAAAGGTTTGGTTAAAAAGGTAATTTGCATGCCATTTGTTTTATATTTTTTTATCCAAATTTTCTTCCAATACCAACTACCAAGCCTATCAATGGTCTCCACAATAAGACTATCAAGCACCATTGATAGATCTAAGTCCACCTTTGCAACAAGACCTAATATCCTTTGATACTCATGATACCTTTAACAAGGGAGAAACCAATCTAGAGTATGTATCCTATGAGTCACATTCATTATCTAATCACATGCCAACATATGATCCAACTGGATCTATCCCAACACCATCATGTCTTCCCAATCCTAGTCCATTGGTCCATCAACCTTCATCCCCATGTTTGATTAACCTTTCATTAAAGGATTCCATGGAGGTACTTTTGGTAAAATTGGTCTATGAAAATTTAATTGAACTTCCACCGATAGTACCTTTTGAAGAAATCAATTTTAAACCCATTTGGTATAAAGATGATGAATATTGTGCATACCATAGGTGTAAGGGCCAGCCCATATCCACTTGTACACAATTTAAAAAATTAATCAAGAACCTAGAAGATTGTGGTAAGACTAGGTTAGATGAAACCAATCCATCTAATCCCCTTATCCTTCCATCTAGCCCAAGTCCTAGCCCATCTAATCCCATTATCCATCTCACAAGACCTAATCCAATTAGCCTTCTACCTAATCCCAATCATGAGACTTCAACTTCCATCCACCCTCCACCTACAAAGGATGTGATTCAAGGACTACTAGCAAGGAATAAACAATCCCCATGTCAGGCACCCATCGATGAGCCTACCAAAGAACCTTTGAATGCCATGTCCACTTCAACCCTATTATGTGGTCCACAACCCCTCGAGCCTATTGAAAATTTTCCTTTCATGAGTTCATTGCCATCTCATGTTGTTGACAAAGAGCCTATCCAAGAGTCATCCACTTCCATTCAAGAAAACTAGGAGGTATGTCAAGATCACAATCCTAAGCATGTGGAAACATCAATCCTTCATCTAAATCAAGATCAAGGTATCTCTAAGTTTAACTCATCCATGACAAATATATTTTCTTTGATCAAGATACTATTTATGATCATGACCCTATTCATGAGCAAATTTATCCCATTTATAGCACACCTAATCCTATTTATGCTCCCATTTGTGATGAAGGTTCCATATATGATCATGAAAACTATGATGATCCTCTTAGCCAAACTTTATGCATTTTATGATCAAAAGCTTACTATTCCACCTACCCATGATCCCCAAACATCCACTTGTCATGATGAGAAACATGCCTCCCAAGCACACATTGAAGATCAAACCAATAGCTTGGATCTACATGCACATAATCAAGATCCTAATCATCCTTCCACATCCACTATCAACCACCTTTCAAATCCACCAACATATCCACTTGGCCTGTCCACTTTCATCCATGAATGTTCTTCCCTAGGGGAGCAACCACCATTGTCTTCCATCACTTCACCTCCTCCATCAAATAAGGAACTTGTCTCTAGTGTTCCACCTTCACATAGTCCCATAGTCAATCACATCCTCTAAAACATGAATTATCAAGGCAAAGGCTTAGGCCTTCATGAACAAGGTGTTTTGGAACCCATCCATGTCAAGGTCCCAACACGCTCACATGGCCTTGGATACCCACCTCAAGGTCAACAATCTAATGATGTTGGTACTTCTTACACTCATCCAAAATCCACCACCTTCCACCATAAATCCCATCATATACCTAAATCATATGTTTCCATCCCTCCTCCATCGTCATACCATTCGCAAAAGCATGTGGTTGTACATCTCCCACCATCCACTTTGCCTCCGCTACTTCCAACTCCTAATATCCCCCCATCCACTCTACCACCATTTCTTCCAACACCTAACATTCCTATCATCCATAAATACCCTACAAATCCCAATCATGACCAACAAATGCGCATATTGTCTAAACATGAAGCTTTCTCTCCTTCCATCCACCCCATGTGATTCAAAAATAAAAATTTGGATGCCTACACTCATAAAGCCAAAAATCCTAAGAGTCCTAATGCCTTAGGACACAAAGCCAAGAATCAAAGAAACATCCATATCAAAAGATGCATACACCCACACACCTCAAAGAAAAAATGAAAAAGGTGTGGGTCCCCAAGCAACAAGCAATTACTTCAAATCCATCTCTAAAGCTGCATACACCCACCCACCTCAAAGAAAATATGAAAAAGGTGTGGGTCCCTAAGAAAAAATCCATCAAGTTAAATTAGGCATCCACTTCTCAAAAATCTCAACCATCCATTTTCTCCTCTTCCATCTATTCCACTCAAATTCCTCCACCCCACATGTAAAGAAAAAATCATAAAAATACTAAGTCTATGTGGGTCCCTAAATGCCTAAATCACCCATCTCCTAAACAAATATCTCCATTACTTCCTATGCCACCTTCCCATCAAAAGATTCAACATTTATCACAGTGTGTGTGGCTATTGGTCATGGTTCCCTTCCATCCCACAATATTTCCACATACCTACATCTCCCTACCTTTCATCCATTATCCTACATATCTTCCACAACACCTTCCTATGGTCCATTCTTTTGCATAAGCCTTTCACCCATCCTCTTGCATAAGCCCTACATAATTTACATCATAATCCACTATCGTACCTTTCATCATCCACTATCATCCGTATCCTAATCCATCTCCATCTACATCTTTCGTGAAATCCCCTACCAACATCTATGAGCACACTTGACATAGTCCATGTGATGACTACCATCTTTAATGGGACTATCACCTTTCATGGAACTAGACACTTGAGTCCCTTTCATCCATATCCACCCTATCCCATTAGAAAAGTAAAAAAATAAAATAAAATAAGAAAGAATGAAAAAAGTAAAGAGAAATCCCTTTGTCCAATGGTGAAAACCTAGCAAATAGGTCCCTTGGATAAGTACCATGATGAAAACCTGGCAAACAGGCATCATGTGTAAGTTGATCTTTGATGTCACCTACACTTGGGGGCACCTTGTCTCATCTATCTTATCATTTTCCATCCTATCGTACCCTATCTTACCATGTCCTTATCCATCCACATACATACACTTTTCCCATTACATCCATTCATCCTCCATTCCTCATCTTGATCTTGATAAAGATTGGGGGCAAAAATGTAGAAACATGCTTTGAATATCTCTTGACATACCTCATCCTTTCCATCCCATCCTATCACTAGCCTATTGTCATGAGCCTTGTCATGAAAAATCCTAAGTACTTCACCTAGAATGGGGCATGTTATTCCTATGCGACATAGTTTTTTGAGATCACATCCTTCCTCTCTTATGCATTGCATCCATCCATTCCTTTTGTCCATCTAATCGTACCTACATCCATCCTTGCACCTATACTAGGTTCTCCCCTTGTCATTGATATCTCGCACAAAAGGCTACACAAATTGTAAATCCATTGACATCTCAAAACATATCAAAAGTACAAAAAACAAAAATTATCATAAAATATCCTAAAAAAATCCAAAAAAAATCATAAAATGTCTTGAAAAAATACAAAAAAAAATCAAAACATTCCAAAAATCCAAAAAAAAATCAAAATATTCCCCAAAATTCAAAAAAATCAAATATCTGAGAAAAATACAAGCAATAAAATCAAATCAATCTCATAAATTGTTCCAACCAATCAAATAAATCCTTCTAAATCCATCACATTAATTCTTTAGTCAATTCAATCATCATTCATCAAATCACTTTCTTCTAATCAATCAAATCAATCATTTAATTCAATCATCAAATCAAACCAATCACTTCATCCAATCAATCAAATCCATTCCTCAAACTCAATCCAATCATATCATTTCAACTAAATCATCACATCCATCAAAACAAATCCAATCAAACCTATCAAATCAAAGCTAATCAGGTGGTTAGAAAATGATTTACGATCTTAGATATTAGTTCTCGGTGAAAAAGAAGGAGGAGATGATGGCAACAACATGCGTGGGAGAGAAGGCTAGGACACCCAAGCCCTAGCTTGTAGGATCAAGCTTTCTCTGTGCGTAGGGGATTTGCATGTCAGTGGGGGGTCAAGGCAACCGGGTCTACTTCATCGTTTCTTCTTTTTTTCTAGTTTTAGCTGGATGTGAGGCATCCTTCGGTGCAAGTGGTGGTGTACAGGGTTCAAGGGTTTCCAACTCTAGGTTTTCTTTTATTGTGTGCCCTCTAGTTCATGTTTTCTGCAAGTTGGGGGGTTTTTCTTCTTTTGAGGTGTTGTCTCTGGTGGTGGTGCGCCTGTTTCGAGTCATTGCTTTGGATTTGGCATGGTGTAGGGGGGCATTTTGGGCCCTCACTAGTTTGGTATAAATGGCTTCAAATGTGCCTTTGGATGTGGTGGGTCATGCTTCTTCTATGGCTGGGGAGGATGCCGGAATACCCATTCAATCTTCTTCTAGATCGGATGTGGTCTAAAATGGTTCCCTTAAATTGCCAAAGGTGAATAGATGCTTGGAGAGGGCCCAGGAGTGACCGGTTTTAGTAATACAATCAAAGTCAGTAACTAAGGATATTAATTACCGCTATACTCATGTTTTGATTTGTAAGTTCACAGGGATGAGAGTTTCTCCCCCATTTCTTGATACATGGATTCACAAGACATGGAACCCAAAAGGAGATTTTGATATTTTGAAGGCTACAAATAACTTCTTTATGGTGGATTTTTCATGTGTCTCGGATCAGAATAGGGCCTTCGAAGGGGGTCCATATTTTTATAATTAGGTGGGTCTCTTCATCAAACCATGGCATGCTGGCTTTAACTTAGTGGAGGAGTTAGCTTCTAGAATCCCAGTTTGGGTTTGTCTTCCTCAGTTGCTGCTTGAATGCTGGAGAAGTGATATATTGCAGTCGATTGTGTTGTTACTGGGAAAACCTATTGGTCCTTCTCAGCAAACTTTGAATAAAATAATTTTTTCTTATGCTAGGGTTTTCATTGAAATTGATTTGAGCTAGCCGCTTCTAGATTCTATTGATATGACTGTTCGGTCTTGCTCCTGGACTTAGCCATTAGATTATGAGACGTTACCTTTCAGGTGTCGGCTATGTCATGAATATGGTCATCTTCAGCAGAGATGTCCCCAAGCTTCTGGTGTAACTGGTTCAAGTAATGCTCCTATTATGCCTGATTTGAAAGCAAACAAGGGTAAAGCCCCCATGTAGGGAGGTGAGGCTGATAAAGAAGGTTTTATTGCGATTAAGTCTCATAATTGTGGTCGAGGCCTAAAGAGATCCCTCAAGGATAGGCAGGAAGAGGAAACCTTCAACCGATTTGAGACATTGGAGGATTTGGTCCAGGAGGAAGGTTTTCAAGAGGACTTGCAGGCAACAGTTGAATCTTTTATTGAGGTTGTTCCTGGAGATCAGCCTAATGTGATTCCTAGTTTAAATCAGCTTGGTGAGTAGAGTACTTAGATGGACACTGAATTGGCTCCTCTAGCTCCTATTTAGGGTGCATTAGATTTGGTACTAGAAGCTTCTAGTGGCTCTCTTAGTGCTGGTGGTGTTCTATCTGAAGTGCGGGGTACTCCAGACTTAGGAAAAAGTAAGGCTCCTTCCCCAGCCTTGGGTTTGAAACCAAAAACCCTAAAAAAAGGGGCTCCTGAGAAACCTTGTAAGGTTGGTAGAAAAAAAGAACTGGAAAAGGTAAATCTAGTTAGTGAGACATTGGTTGAGTCAGGTTTGGTGAGGACTATTGATGCTCACTTCTTCCAACCCCAACGATGATTGTGCTCTCTTGGAATGTGAGGGGTATGAATAGCTTCCCTAGACAAAAGGCTATTTAGGATTTGGTTCATATTCATTCACCTGATGTGGTTTTCCTTCAGGAAACTAAGTTATCAGTTGATATTATGATGAGTGTGGCTTCGAAGATTTGGAGTTGCGGTCAGTGTCAATGTGTTGGTGCACTTGGTAGCTCTGGTGGGGTTGCATGCTTATCGGCCTATTAATGGGGTCTTTAATTGGAATAATAAGAGATGTGGGGACGTTGCTATTTCTAAACACCTGGATAGATTCTTGGTGTCTAGTTTCTGGCTGGGGGATAGGTGGCTGACTAGCTCTATGATTTTGGATGGGTGGGGTTCTGATCATTGGCCGATAAAACTTACAATTGAGCTACCCCAGCATTGTGTAAAGCAGTCTTTTAAGTTTCAACTCATGTGGTTAAGAGATGACTCCCTCCATGATCTTCTTCCTAGGTGGTGGAATTTAGGGAAGCCGTCACATGGGACCTCTATGTACTCCTTCTCCAAGAGGCTCCAATATGTGAAATATAGGTTGAGACGATGGAATAGGTAACACTTTTGTAATGTTTTCCATGTAAAGCAGTCTGCTCAAACTCATTTGGACTTGATCACCAAGTAGATTCATGATCGGGGCCTCACTGAGGATCTGGGTTTGCTGGAAGCTGCTACTATGAAGGAAGTTGAGGAATAGGAATTACGTGAGGAAATTTTTTGGAAATAAAAAAGTCCCAAATCGAGTGGCTTCAGGAGGGAGACATGAGTACTTCTTTCTTCCACAATTCAGTAAAAGATAGGAGACAAGGTAATGTCATTTCTTCTCTCAGGTCTTCGAATGGGGAGACTCTCTCCTCCTCTGTTTCTATTTCTACTGAGGCTGTTTGTTTCTTTTCTATTCTACTATCTGAGGATTCCCTTCCTGCGGAGGAGGATGAAGCTGATATTTTAAATAGTATTCCATCCTTAGTCACTAGTGAAATGAATGCTTCTTTGCTTAATCCTATTTCTTTGTTAGAGCTTGAAACTATTGTGTTCCAGATGAAAAAGGGAAAAGCTCTAGGGCCTAATGGTTTCCCAATTGAGTTCTAACAGGAGTTTTGGGAAGTGATTAAGTTGGATTTGTTGGAGGTCATTCAAGAATCTTTCATGAATAAACAAATGCTGAAATCCATGAATGCTACCTTCCTTTCTCACATTCCAAATAAGGATGGGGCTAATTCTCTGGATCTTTTTAGGCCTATTGCCTTATGTAATTGGTTTACAATATTATTACTAAGTTGATTGATGAGTGGTTGAAACCCTAGCTAAGCAGATTAATTTTTGAAGAGCAAGGGGGTTTTGTGGATGGTAGGTAGATTATGGATGGTGTCATCATTGCAGCTGAGATGATTCATTCTATGGATTGTTCTAAAGAGAAAGCTATGTTTATTAAGTTGGATATGGCTAAAGCTTATGATTAGGTTAAATGGGCCTTCTTATTTAAGATTCTAGGAGCATTTGGTTTTGCTAGTGAATGGATTGAGTGGGTCAAGAGCTGTGTTACTTCTCCTTCCTTTTTAGTGTTGATTAATAGTGAGCCGATGGAGTTGTTTGGTGCTTCTAGGGGGCTTAGACAAGGGGACCCTTTATCACCCTATTTGTTCATCTTATTGGCAAAGGGTTTGGGGAGGTTTATTAGATCCCAGGTGGAGACTGGTTTGATTAAGGGCTAGATTTTTGGAAATAATATTCCCCCTCAATCACATTTGCAGTTTATTGATGACACAGCTCTGATGGGTGGAGCCAAGGTTGAGGAGGCTTCTGGTTGGCGTAGGATTTTGGATTGTTATTTGGCTGTGTCAGGTCAAAAAATTAATGAGGGGAAGTCTTTTATCTACTTCTTTCATACTCTATGGGCTATTCAGAGGGGAATTGCTGGTATCCTTTATTTCTAGATTGGCACTCTCCCTTTTGGGTATCTTGGTATTCTGCTTGCTATTCGTTCACTTCCTAAATTGTTTTAGTAGGAGATTATGGATAAGTTTAGAAGTCTGGTTAGTCATTGGACTAATAGGTGGCTCTCTTTTGTAGGTAGGGTGACTCTTCTAAAGTCAATGGTGTAGGCTCTTCCTCTGTACAAATGTTTTGTTCTCTCTACACCTTCCAGCTTTATCAAAGACTTTGAGAGTTTGTCTCAGTAGTTCCTTTCGTCTGGAAAACTCCTTCATAGGAAGTGGACTTTAGTTAAGTGGGAAGCTATTTGTAGGCCAAAGCAAGTTGGTGGTTTGGGTCTCCATAGAACTAATTTGAATGGACAAGCTTTAGTAGCTAAGCTGTATTGGCGGTGGTGTTCACAGCAACATCAATCATGGGAAAAAAATCTTACCTCAAAGTATCTAGGTGCAGTTGAGAGTGTGGATGTTGCCCACTTCAATTTGGAGGGGAAGGGTTCTATGATTTGGAGTACCCTCAAAAGGGGTGCTAAGTTGGTCAAGCAGGGGTTGTTTTGGATTTGCAATGGTGGGCAAGCTACTCTCTTTTGGCATGATTCTTGGAATGGTTATTCTCCCATTTTGTCTACTCACCCCCACCTACAAAATTTGAGTAGGCATTTTATTGATGCTGGGTGGTGCCATGTTGCTAATTTTAAAACTCTTCAGAATTTGGGAAAAGTTAGTGTGTATAGATAGAAGGGTCCACAGGAGTGGCCTCTTGGTGGGGTAGCTAGGGATTATCAGGAGCTTGCTGGGATTCTGTCAGGGCATGTCTGCACTTCTCTTCTTGGGAGAGATGTGTTGGCTTGGGGTCCTGATCCAAAAGGTAAATTTTCTATTGTCTCAGGTTATCAAGTTCTCAATAAGAAAATGTTTAGGAGCTCAAAGGTCTCATGGTGAAAATAGGTTTGGAATAAGTTTGCTTGGCCTAAGTGTACTCATGGTTAGTTGTTCAAGGGAGGTGCCTTACCTAGGAGAACCTCTAGAAACGTGGGTTTTAGGGGCCCTCTATGTGTGTTTTGTGTGGTGGGCATGAGGAGTGCATCCCCCATCTCTTCTTTCAGTGTTCCTTTGTGAAAGTTATTTGGCATTTCTGGTGGAATCTTTGGCATATACCATGTAGACATGCTTCTTCTTTAGAGGACTTTTTGAAGAATTTGGGGCCTCCCCCTGTAAAGACCTCTTTTCTCCTCATTGCTTGGATCATTGGCCCCAGTTTGATAATTTGGCATATTTGGTTGGAGCACAACCGTAGAATTTTTCTAGACAAGAAACTACTTGTTAGTCAGCTCTAGTTGAGGATTTTGGGGGGTTTGTAGGAAACTTTGGTTGCCAAAGCAAGTTGGTGGTTTGGGTCTCCATAGAACTAATTTGAATGGACAAGCTTTAGTAGCTAAGCTGTATTGGCGGTGGTGTTCACAGCAACATCAATCATGGGAAAAAAATCTTACCTCAAAGTATCTAGGTGCAGTTGAGAGTGTGGATGTTGCCCACTTCAATTTGGAGGGGAAGGGTTCTATGATTTGGAGTACCCTCAAAAGGGGTGCTAAGTTGGTCAAGCAGGGGTTGTTTTGGATTTGCAATGGTGGGCAAGCTACTCTCTTTTGGCATGATTCTTGGAATGGTTATTCTCCCATTTTGTCTACTCACCCCCACCTACAAAATTTGAGTAGGCATTTTATTGATGCTGGGTGGTGCCATGTTGCTAATTTTAAAACTCTTCAGAATTTGGGAAAAGTTAGTGTGTATAGATAGAAGGGTCCACAGGAGTGGCCTCTTGGTGGGGTAGCTAGGGATTATCAGGAGCTTGCTGGGATTCTGTCAGGGCATGTCTGCACTTCTCTTCTTGGGAGAGATGTGTTGGCTTGGGGTCCTGATCCAAAAGGTAAATTTTCTATTGTCTCAGGTTATCAAGTTCTCAATAAGAAAATGTTTAGGAGCTCAAAGGTCTCATGGTGAAAATAGGTTTGGAATAAGTTTGCTTGGCCTAAGTGTACTCATGGTTAGTTGTTCAAGGGAGGTGCCTTACCTAGGAGAACCTCTAGAAACGTGGGTGTCAGGGGCCCTCTATGTGTGTTTTGTGTGGTGGGCATGAGGAGTGCATCCCCCATCTCTTCTTTCAGTGTTCCTTTGTGAAAGTTATTTGGCATTTCTGGTGGAATCTCTGGCATATACCATGTAGACATGCTTCTTCTTTAGAGGACTTTTTGAAGAATTTGGGGCCTCCCCCTGTAAAGACCTCTTTTCTCCTCATTGCTTGGATCATTGGCCCCAGTTTGATAATTTGGCATATTTGGTTGGAGCACAACCGTAGAATTTTTCTAGACAAGAAACTACTTGTTAGTCAGCTCTAGTTGAGGATTTTGGGGGGTTTGTAGGAAACTTTGGCTGCTAAGTGTGATCTATCTATCCCTATTGTTTCTGGTTATTGTGATGTTGTTGAAGCCCTAGGTCTCTCTAGGGGTGGATAGAAAAATTTGAGGATAGTTCAGCATGGGCATGGGAGAGCGAGGGTCTGTCGTATTGGTCACTGGTGTCCCCTTGCTATGGGGGAGCTAAAAATTAATACTGATGGATCTTCTAGAGGTAATCCTGGCCATGCTAAAGTTGGTGGCGTTGGTAGGGATAGTTCGGGGGTGGTAATTTTTTTCTTCTCTATATATAGAGGTCAGCATACAAATAATCTCATGGAGGCTCTTGCTCTTCTTCTAGCATTAGAGCGTGCTTGTGCCCTTGGATGGAAGCAGATTATTTGTGAATCAAATTCTTAGGTGGTCATTGATATGTTAAATAAGAGACATTTTGAGGAGGTAAACTGGCAACTTACAGTGGTGGCCAAACAAAATGCTTCTCTGAGCAATGCTTTAGATTCTATTGCTTTTTATCATATGCCACAGGAGTGGAATAAGGTGGTAGATGGTTTGGCAAGGTGGGCATCTGAGCAAATAGAGACTTGGAATGTGGATTATTGGGGCAACTTTCTTGGTAATTTGGCCCATGTTTTTGAAGATTGGGTTATGGAGGATATGAGGAGCTTTTTGGGTGTTACTTAATTCTTGTTTTTGGTTGTGCCCCTTATGGGTGTTTCTTTCTACTTTGTAATGATTTTCTAATTCAATAAAGTTTTTACCCCCTTTTTATTAAAAAAAAGCAAATAAATCCAATCAATCAACGAAAATCAAATCAATCCATCAACGTTCATCTTCACCATCAATAAAATAAAAATTAGAACTACATCTCATCTCTATCATTAAGTGCCTTGATCCTGTGGACACGGGTATGTAGGCAGTCTAGTGTATGAAGGAAATACCTAGATTTAGGCACAAGGCAATATTCCTCTTTCTTCTCTCTCATCATCTTCTTCTATCATCTATCTTCATTAATTTTTCTAATCAATTCTTCCAATCAATCAATCAAACCACTTCTTCAAATCATCAATCCATCACTTCTTCCAATCAATCTCGTTAGCAATAAACTCAACTACAAATCAGTCTTTAAAACCATACCAATCAAGTTAATCAAGCTTGTCAAATTATCCAATCACATCCTTGGTATTGATCCTAATCTTATTGTAAACCAAATCATTAATCAACCAATGAATTAATCAATCATCCTTGTGTTGATCTAGGTGTTAAGGGTGAAATGTGGGATTAATAAATAACAATAACAAACCCAATACATCAATGAAATATGAAGGAAAAAGGTTTTTTTAAGAATAATAACAAGATACTTACAACCTTTACCTTATGCCTTCCATTCCTCGCCTTTTCTTTCTTGATCTTGATGGAGATGAATGTTGGCCCTCAGGAAGCTTGCTTCCTTGCTTCGAAATCCTCAAGATGACAAGGAGAAGTTGGCTAGGATACTTTGTGTGATTTGAAGATGAGCTTCAACACACTAATGAAATGGATGATATGAAGTGCTATGGAGATGGGTGCCAATGGCGCGCTATATTTCCTATAGCATAAGTTTACTCAAACGATGGATATAAAATGAAGAAGAAGAGAGTTGTGTTTATAGAGTTGTGTGAGAGAAGATCAATGGTTGAGAAGAAATGAGAAGATCAACGGAGGAGAATGTTTGAGAGAACGTGCGCAAATAGAAGGACATGTGTCATTCAAAAAGAAGCTTTGTTGAGTTAACTATTTTCTTGATGAGGATGAGCCTTTAATTCTTAAATTAGAATATATTTTTCTAATTTAAGAGCTTTGTTGATAGCTTTAAATCAGTTAACTCGGCTTTTGCTTTTATGTGACAAGAAGAATTTATTTTTAGAAGAAAATGATATAGATAAGAGTGGATGAAATACAAATTAAATAAATAAAATTTATTTAATTTATGTGCATCATGAATAAATAAATAAAATATTTAATTTTATTTATTTTTAGAAGAAGGATGCAATAATAAATAATTTAAAATTATTTAATCATTTGATGGAAAATAGAAGAATAAGGAAATTAATTAAATAAATAGAATATATTTAATTGATTATGGAGAGGGAAGAAGATTTGATTTAATTTTTTGCTTTAAAGAAAATAAATCCTAAAAGGATGAGAGGAATAATAGATGAAATATCTAATTAAATAAATTAATTAGATATGCATGAGTTGCAATTTTAGAAAGAAAGCAAGAAGATATTTTTAGAAGAAAGCAAATTAAATAAATAAATTTATTTAATTTATCTTGTGCAAAATAGAAGAATAAAATAAAATATTTAATTATATTTTATTTTTAGAGACTAAGAGGATTTAAATAAATTTAAATGATTTATTTAAATTTGGAATAATGCATGACTTAATTAAATAATTAGAAATTATTTAATTATTTGGAAGAAATAAATTAAATAAAGGATTTTATTTAATTTTGACTTTAGAAGAAGTAATTAAATATTTTTGATATTTAATTAACTTAGAGAAATACAAATTGAATAAATAAATTTAATTATTTATTTATTGATAGAGGAAATAAACTTAAATAAATATTAAAAATATTTATTTGGATAGAGTCGTGTCATTTTTAGGTGTATACATTTTGCCCCTCTTTGGTGCAATGTGTTTTATCACGTTGTTTCAAAGAATAAGTTTTTCTAAAAAAAATGATACATGCCCCAGTTTGCCCCTGGTACAAGTTTCATGACAGGATGCCCCCTCAGGAGATTGGACAGGGAGAAGACACAAGGCAGAAGGCGTGAGACGGACAATCTCACGATGAGTTAGGTTGACAGGAGAAGAAAGAGGTGAATGATATGTGATGCAAGATAAAATGATGACACACACAAGCAAGTAAGCAAGTATGCACAAATGATACAAGAATAAGCAAGGTATTGCTCTAGTCCAGCGGTAAACCAATGATTAATTGATATTGATAATACAAGAATGTTATCATGGCAAGGAACGATAGATCCCTAGAGCAACACGAAGGACAGTGTCTGGTTTCAGGAAATGAGACATGTCATGTAAGAAACGTGTATTGGTCTAATTTTGACAATGCTACATCCTGTATAAGAGAAATGTTTGATTATAACTGATCGAGTTGGTTTACGATTAGACAAGGATCATGATGCAAGAGCATCTAGTGGTGTAAGCGCAATCTTGCATCACCCAAAAAGAAGATAATTCAAAATCATTGTAGTTGTTTTCATTTCTTTCCATAATTAGTGTTTTTGGTTCCATAATATCTAGAATAATGATGTAGGACTTTCAGTTTTTCCAAAACTGCTAAAAATAGCAACCTGCCTGTTTTGGAAAGTGTACCTGCTATTTTTAGAAAGTTTGCATTTGGGCACAAATTGAAGCAACAACTTAGAGAAAGTTACATAATGGAAATATAAGACCTTTGGCGAAGGAATCATGCAAAGATCATTTGTGAGTTGAAAGATATTAAAGTTTTTGTTTTTTGAAAAGCCCCTAAAAATTTTTGAAACGAGATATGAGGCACTAAAATATCCCATAACATCCCAAAAAGTTGATAGAAATCTATTTATGGATTTCCAGTGTGATAGTTCACATCGCGAGCTTTTCGGCACTTAAAACGGTTCGTCAATCAGACACCCGAATCAAAAGTTATGCTTCTCGGAAGTTGACCTACTTTTGGAGGGAGTTGCAAATTTTGAAATTTAGCTGGAGGCCACCAAAAAGTGCTATTTATGACTATTTTGGGAACCCTAGGCAGTGGTAGAGTTAAGGGGGCTAGTGTAGAGTCAAGAATAGGTGGGAAAATAGAAACCCTAGCTGATTTGGGGTTATAGAAGGCTAAAGATTCTAGAGTCTTGAGGTTGGGAAAGCTGTAATGTGTTGCAGCCAGGAGAGGACTCATCCTTTGATTGTAATTAAGCTTTTGTAATGTAATGAGTTTTCTAGATAAATAAAGAAATAGTCTATTTTTTGTGTTCCATTTCTGTTGTTGTGTGTTTTATGATTTAGCCCCTTCATCAAGTGGTATCAGAGCAAGGGTTCATGAGTGTGTAGATAGATCGCCAACCATGAGGCAGTTTGCACTAGGACCTGAGGTTGTGGGTTTGCTACGGAGACCAAGATGCCTCCATGAAGAAATCATGTTGGGAGGAATGCTTTGACGAAAGAGTGTTTTAGAGCCCTACAAAGGCAAATTGATGCATTGGAAGAGGAGCTACAAAGGGTTTGAGCTGAGGACAAGAGAAGAAAGTGAAGATGAAGCTGAAGAAGAGCTATCTGAAGAAGAACAAGAAGCTGCCGGAGATCCTGTAGAAGTTAGGTTGTTGAGAGCCATTTTGAATATTAGAAAGAGGCCTAGGATTGAAGTTTCTACATATTCTAGAGATTTGAATCCAGAACAGCTTATTGATTGGATCAATGACATGGAGGAGTATTTTCAGTATGAAGATGTGGAGGACCCATATCGGGCTAAGTTTGCAAAAACAAAGTTGAAGGGCCACGCCAATATTTGGTGGAAGTAGGTCTAATTAGAGAGGAATAGAAGAGGAAAAGGAAAGATCACCAAATGGGATCAGATGGTGGAGAAACTAAAGAAGCAGTTCATTCCTGTGGACTATGAGACGGAGTTGCTGAAGAAGCTGCAAGGACTGAAGCAAGGTAACAAGTCTGTTAAGGAGTATACAGAAGAGTTTTATAAAATTACTATCAGAATAGGCCATGCAGAGCCCAACAAGGAGAAGGTAGCTTGTTACATTAATTTGTTGAGGCTAAGTATTCAATAGGAGCTGAGCCTGGTCAGAATGACCACCATAGAAGATGCTTACCAGGTTTCCCTGAAGGTGGAAGAGAAGCTGAATAAAAGATTTGACAACAAGCAAAGGGGAAGAGGTCAAGGTAGAAGGACTGGTGGAAGACCCCATGGAGGCCGAAATGAAGATGCAAAGAAAAGTGAAGAAACTGGCACCAGTCAAAATTAGAGAGGAGATAATATCTACCGTCCTTCTGACTAGAACAATGGTGAGCAAAGAGGAAGAGGAAGAGGCAGACCTAGGCAAGGACCTGGAAGAGAAGGTTTTAGAGGAACCTGTTTCCAATGTGGAGAAGAAGGGCATCGAGCATACGACTGTCTGCAACATCAAGGAAGGAAAAATAGAAGACCTGAAGGTAATGCACGAGTTGTACATGTAGATGAAGATGTACATTCTCAGCATTCTAAAGATGCTGAAAGGGGAGAAACCCTAGTTGTTAGAAGAACATTGCTGAATGAGGAGAAAGAACCAAATCAGAGGAAGAGTTTATTCCACACAAGGTGCAAATGTGAAGGTAAGTGTTGTGATATTATTATTGACAGTGGAAGCACTGACGATCTTGTTTCAGAGGAGATGGTTGACAAGTTGAAGTTGACAAGAAGAATGCATTCACATCTATATCAAATTGCATGGTTGCAGAAAGACCATAGAGCTTTGGTCAATGAGCAATGTTTAGTGAAGTTCAAGATTGGGGACTAGCATGATGAGGTGCTGTGTGATATCATACTGATGGATGCATGTCATATGTTGTTGGGGAGGCCATGACAGTATGATAGGAGCGCTGTCCATGATGGCCGTGCAAACACATATTCCTTAACAAAAGATGAAGTTCGCCATAAGTTGAAGCCCTTGAAGGAGGTGGAAGAAAAGGTATGTAGTACTGCCAGAATTTGCTTGGTAGATGGTAGAAAACTTTTGGAGGGTATGAAGCATGAGTGTCATTGCTATGCATTGATTCCAAAGATTAGTCAAGAGAAATGTGAAGATGTACCAGCAGAAGTTTTAGATATGTTGGAAGAGTTCCAGGACATTATCTCTAATAATGTACCAGAAGGTTTACCACCAGTAAGGAAGATAAGTCATCAAATGGATTTGATACCAGGAGCCAGTTTGCCAAACAAGGCAGCCCACAGAATGACCCCTGCAGAGAATGAAGAGCTGAACAGACAAGTTCAGGAGTTGTTGAAGAAGGGACTGATAAGGGAGAGCCTAAGTCCATGTATGGTACCTGTAGTACTAGTACCAAAGAAGGATGGAGAATGGAGGATGTGTACAGACTCTCGAGCCATCAATAAGATAACGGTCAAGTATAGATTTCCATTGCCAAGAATGGATGACATCATGGATTATTTGAGTGGAGCCAAGTACTTCACGAAAATTGACCTGAAGAGTGGGTATCACCAGATTCGTATCAGAGAATGAGATGAATGGAAGATATCCTTCAAGACAAAGGAAGGTTTGTATGAGTGGTTAGTCATGCCATTTGGGCTAACTAATGCACCAAGCACATTCATGCGACTCATGAACAAGGTACTGAAAGAATTTTTGGGAAGTTTTGTTATTGTCTATTTAGATAATATTTTGATTTTTAGTAAGACTTGGGATGAGCATCTGATGCATATCAAAAGACTTCTAGAGAAGCTGAGGGAGGAGAAGTTGCTGATTAATCTGAAGAAATGTAGTTTTGCAAAGGAGTTAGTATACCTGGGATTTGTTGTCTCAGAGGAAGGTCTTAAGATGAACCCAGAAAAAGTAAGGGCTATCATTGAATGGCCTACGCCAAGGAGTGCAACGGAGGTAAGATCTTTTCATGGTTTTGAAAGTTTTTACATAAAGTTTATCAGGAATTTCAGTAGCATTTCTGCACCCCTAATCGAGACAATGAGAGGGGATAGAAAAAAGTTTAGATGGACTAACGAAGCAGACAAGAGCTTTGACACATTGAAGCAGAAAGTTGTAGAACAACCTGTTTTGGAACTTCCAGATTTCAATAAGGTATTTCAGGTAGATTGTGATGCTAGTGGTAGTGGTATAGGAGCTGTTTTGAGCCAAGAAGGTAAGCCCACTACCTATTTTGTGAGAAGCTTACTGATGCCAAGAAAAAGTATTTTGTTTATGATCAGGAGTTTTATGCAATAGTTCAGGCTTTGAAGAAATGGAGACATTATTTGTTGCCAAAGGAGTTTGTTTTATATACTGATCATCAAGCTTTGCAGTATCTTAATAGTCAAGGAAAGTTGAATCAAAGACACTTAAAATGGGTTGAGTTTTTGTAGAGCTAAGCTTTTGTTTTGAAGCACAGGAGTGGGAAGTCCAATAGAGTTGTAGATGCCTTGAGCAGAAGGCAAAATTTGTTGACAAAAATGAAGATAGAGGTTGTTGGGTTCAATGAGCTCAAAATGTTATAGCCTGAGGATCTAGATTTTGCAGAGGCCTAGAAAGCTTGTCTAGAGCTTGTTACTTTGGACAAGACAAAATGGTTGGATTTCATAATCTAAGATGGCATGTTGTTTAGAGGAAGCCAATTGTGCATTCCAAGGAGTTCTATGAGAGAGAACCTGATTAAGGAGAAGCATAGTGGAGGATTGGCTGGACACTTGGGCCGAGATAAGACCATTTCTATTGTTGGTCAAAATTATTATTGGCCACAGTTGTAGCAGGATGTGAGGAAGTTTGTGCAGAGTTGCAAAGTATGTTAGATGGCAAAAGGAACAAGTCAGAATACAGGGTTGTATTAACCATTACCTATACCAAAGAAGCCATGGGATGATATTAGTATGGATTTTGTTCTTGGTTTACCAAGGACACATAGAGGGCATGATTCTATTTTTATGGTGGTGGACAGATTCTCAAAGATGGCACATTTTATTCCTTGTAAGAAGACTAATGATGCTGTTCATATTGCAGAGTTATTTTTCAGGGAAGTGGTGAGACTACATGGTCTACCAAAGAGCATAGTTTCATATCGAGATACCAAGTTTGTTAGTTATTTCTGGAGGACATTGTGGAAGAAGTTGAAGATAGATTTGAAGTTCAGTTCTGCACACCATCCAAGACTGATGGACAGACTGAAGTGGTGAATAGGAGTTTGGGTAACCTGCTACAATGCTTAGTAGGAGATAAGCCCAAGGGATGGGATTTGATTTTACCGTAGGCAAAATTTGCTTACAACAATTTTGTCAATAGGAGTACTAGTAAATCACCATTCCAAATTGTATATGAGAATAGTCCAAGAAATGCTTTAGAATTAAGGAACCTGGACAAAGGAGAAAAGACAAGTGCCGAGGCTGAGGACTTTGTAGAACACATGAAGAATTTGCATGGAGAGGTGAAAAAGCACATTAATAAGATGAATATTTAGTACAAGGCTAAGGCAGATCAGAAGAGGAATATAAGGAATTCCAGGTAGGAGATGAAGTCATGGTTCACTTGAGAAAAGAAAGGTTCCTAATTGGAACATATAATAAGTTGAAAATGAAGAAATTTGGACCATGCAAAATTTTGAAGAAACATGATTCAGGAAATGCATATGAGGTAGAGTTGCCAAGTGGGATCAATATTTCCCCTATTTTTAACATTCTTGATTTATCAGAATATCATGAAGGTGGAACAGAGGATGGACCAACAGAAGCGCAGTGGAGTATTCTGGCATCTACTTCAATGGAGGAGATAGAAGAGATCTTGGATAGTCGTGTGGGAAGTACTCGGAACAAGCAATATGAAGAATATCTGGTAAAATGGAAAGGAAGGCCTATTGAAGATTCTTCTTGTGTGTCTAAGGTAGAGGTTGACCGTTTGGGTTTTCCTCACACAAACATCTGAGACGTGACAGGGTCACTTCTCAAATTACCCTGGGTGTCTGATGCAGAAGCATTCAGTGGTGTAAGGGCAATCTTGCATCACCCAAAAAGAAGATAATTCAAAATCATTGTAGTTGTTTTCATTTCTTTCCATAATTAGTGTCTTTGGTTCCATAATATCTAGAATAATGATGTAGGACTTTCAGTTTTTCCAAAACTACTAAAAATAGCAACCTGCCTGTTTTGGAAAGTGTACCTGCTATTTTTAGAAAGTTTGCATTTGGGCATGGATTGAAGAGAAAACTTACAGAAAGTTACATAATGGAAATATAAGACCTTTGGTGAAGGAATCAGGCAAAGATCATTTGTGAGCTAAAAGATATTAAATTTTTTGTTCCCTGAAAAGCCCCTAAAAATTTCTAAAATGAGATATGAGGCACTAAAACATCCCATAATGTCCCAAAAAGTTGACAGAAATTTGTTTACATATTTTTGGTGTGATAGTTCACATCGTGATCTTTCCGGCACTTAAAACAGTTCAATTGGACACCCGGATCAAAAGTTATGCTTCTAGGAAGTTGACCTACTTTTGGAGGGAGTTGCAAATTTTGAAATTTAGCTGGAGGCTGCCAAAAAGTGCTATTTATGACTATTTTGGGAACCCTGGGTGGTGGTAGAGTTAAGGGGGCCAGTGTAGAGTCAAGAATAGGTGGGAAAACAGAAACCCTAGCTGATTTAGGGTTATAGAAGGTTGAAGATTCTAGAGTCTTGAGGTTGGGAAAGCTATAATGTGTTGCAGCCAGTAGAGGACTCATCCTTTGATTGTAATTAAGCTTCTATAATGTAATGAATTGCCCAAATCAATAAAGAAATAGTCTATTTTCTTCCATTTCTATTGTTGTGTGTTTTATGATTTAGCCCCTTCATCAGATCAAGACCATTGATTGTGATTGGATCATTTGACAATATTGACTTGACTTGATTGGTATGGAATTAAGGATAGACTTGCATTTTGATCACTGCTTAGATTGATAGCTAGAACTGTTGACGAGAGATACAATGATAGATAGAAATTGGATTGATAGAAGTGTTGACACTCTTTTTGACCAGGGGTTGATTTGTCATGATCAGGAGGTTTCTTCATTTGAAGCCTTTATCTTCTTGCCCATTTTTTCTAAGTGTTGGACCTCCTCAGCATTTTTCAACTGCAGCATCATATTTTCCTGAGGAGGAGGTCATCATCATCATGTTTGTTTCCATGAAGGTCAGCATCATCATGTTCTCCTTCGACCGGTTTCTCATCGTCATCATCATATTTCGCTGTCGGGTGATGTTTGGTTTTTATCATGATGATGCTGCCGAGCTACAGTGCGCCCTCATCTGCTTGCGAGGGTGATGTTTCAAAGTCTCCGGTGATCTTCCATTTATCACCTTGCGCGAGCATGATGATGATGTTGCTTATTCTTTGAATTGCTCGACCTAACTTGTTTTTTCCTAAGGGTCGTGTTCATCATCATCATATTTCCAGTTATCATCCTGCTGCTTGCGGAGGTCATCATATTTTCTGCCTTCATGATATTTCGCCGGGGTGATATTTTTATCATCGGGTGATCTTGGTTATGATCATCCTGATGATGTTGTTGAAGAGTTCTAAGTGCGACCCGATATTCACTAGGGTCATCATATTTTGAACGTCAGGATGATCTTAGTCAATATCATCCTGATGATGTTGTATCACTTCTTGTTCATTGTTTCTTCATCCTGATGATGCTGACGTCATCCTTATCTCAGGGTGATATCTTTTTCTCTGCCTATCTGCATCATGATATTCCGAAGGAGGGGGTGATATTTTCATATCACCCGGATATATGTTTGTTCGAACATCATGATGATGTTGATATCAAGGAGATATCCGCCTGCTGGCTTCGCGCATTATCCACTGGGGGTGATCTTTTCAAGCAGCATCATCATATTCAGTTTTCGCCCCTATCTTACAGAGGAGCTACAGTGCAACCTGATATTTTCACATCAGGAGGATATTTCCAAATATCCGGTTGTCTTCCGAATATCATGATGATGTTAATATGATGATGACGTCAGCAGGATATGATGATGACGTCATCAGGATGTTCATCGGCCAGACTTTTGGTATAGGCTCAGCAGGAGGATGTTTCTCCGATGGATCAGGTTGTGCCGATGAAGGCGATTATCATGTAGGCTATATTGCGATATGATGATGACGTCAAGGTGATATTTCAATCGACAGGATATCATGCTGCTGGAGGGTGATGATGATGAAGTCTTATACTAGTGTCGTCAGGAGCAAAAGCACCGACGTGATATATGCTCATGACCTAGTATATAAAGTATTAATGAGGTCATCGCGGGGTGCATGTGGGATATTGAGATCCTGCATATTCGAAATATCATGATGATGAATCTCGGCGGGAAATGGTTGCGATCGACTGTTTGATGTTCTTCCCAAGGCCGCGGGTTGGTGCGCCTTTAATGGCGATTGTTGCAGAGGTATGGGCGATGGCGTGGGCGGATTTGGTACCCGATTGAAGGTGTACATCAGCGGACAGTGGCGCAGGGCTCGAGATATCTTCCTGTCTCCTCCCCTACCTGCTGCATTCATGTTTGGGTGCCAATCTGGTAGTGTGTTTGAGCGCCATTTTTATGGTACTGTGTATCTGGCGGGATTTTTGGTCAACCTGGTAGTCAATGCTGAATACACCCTCCTGCTATATAATGCAGACGGTGTTATTCATTCAAGGTTGTTGAAAGTTGTAGATTTTTGGCTCTGTAATCCAAAACCAGCTGATCTGGTTGCTCTGTACAGTTTTTCTTGTGAGTTTATGTATCTCCTGTTGTAGGACTTGGCATGAATCCACTGGTTTCGTGGTTGATCTTATATGAGTAATGCTGTTTAGCATGTGTTGTGTTAATTCTGTCTCCAGTATTGCATGTATCCTTCTTCTGGATCTGGATGTTTGCTTATGTTTAGATTCTAGAGCATAGAATTCCTATGTTGAATGTCTGATCTTTTAACCTCTGCTCAAGGGGCAGATTAAACTATTTTCAGGTTGAACATTGGGAAGGGTATACTGCAGTAGGGATGCCATAAGTAGAGATAGCTCGACACTCTATATTGGGAGATATCTGTAAGGCAGATATCATGTGTATCCCCCTGAAATCCAGTTTTAGCTATTTATGCTGATCATTCACAGGTGTATGTCTACCGACTCCAAGCCCTGGATAGGCACCAGTCATGCTGTGTTCTTGTGTTATACACCATGTCCAGCTTTGCATCCAAATTCATATCAAACCATTTCACACCTCCACCTGTTAGTTGTAGGAGTAGGATTAGGAACCCCCTGCATGCTCTCATACCCAACCAGACATCATGTCCAAGAACGTTGCCAGCCTTGTGATCTATCATGCAGATCTTGGTCCATACATGAGAGTATTCTGCCTGTTGCTGTCAAGTTAGATCTTTCTATCTTTGAGCTAGTCAAGGTTACATCTTAAGTTATAGGGATACCCCCCTTGGTGCGGCAGAACCAGAAGTGAAGGGGAGGAGCTCACGCAACCTCCTGTATTCAGTTGGCCTGAATCTGCTTGTGCATTAGAAGTGGCAAACCCTAATGCTGATTCAGAAGAAATGTCAACAAATTGGCGACTCTGCTGGGGAAGGATTGATAAAATAAAGAATAATACTTGTGACCCATCCGAGTCACTAACAAAATGATGCTCTGCTAGTGGAATGAACCTGGAAAAGTAGCTTTCAGCTATTGAAAATTTTGTCCTCTCTGGAGAGGTGGCGACTCTGCAACAAAGATCCAAATGCACATGAAAGATAGATGTATGTTATTGGTTGAAAGATGTACATTTTTCTGCATCTGTATGAGAAAAGGTACCTCCTTCCTTCCCCTTTATTTGCTATTTTACTGCATAGTTTAGATGCCAGGGGAAGCCTTAGGTCTTAGACAGACAAAGGATGTCTAAGAGTAAGATTTTTATGAATCCAAGTATGAGTTATCCCACACTCAGTGGTGAAATGTTGGATAAAGGGATTGAAGAGATAAGAAATAGGTTGATATTCTTAGAGGCTGAGCAGGCCCAGTTAAGAAGCAGTAACCCTGTTGTGTCTGCCAGTCAGAAAGCTAAACCTCCTGTCAGCCCTTTTGATCCTTTGTATGACCAACTGGATTTGTCATGGGTGGATTATGAAGTAGAAACTATGCCTGCTAGGATATACTGTCAGATGCCTAGATTTAGTGGTCACAGTGTATGTGATGGGAATGCACATATCCAAAATTTTCAAAGTTTTATGGGAAAACATTCATTCAGAGATGAGGATATGTGGATGAGGTTTCTTGTTAGGTCCTTTGATGCAAAAGCAAAAGACTGGTATTTGAGCTTTCCAAAGAGATCCTTTGCCTGTTGGGATGAACTTGCTGACTGTTTCAAAGAAGAATTTGCAAAAGAACCGGCTGATCTTGTTGCAGAATTAATGAGAATCAGAAAACAAGATGAAGAGCCATGTGTTGATTTCAGTCATAGGTTTGCAGTAGCCCTTTCACATGTCCCTGAAAGTTTCAGACCTGATATTTCAGCCTGTGTTGGCATATTCTTTGAAGCTTTTGAGGAGGGCTTTAGTGCATTACTGAAGGATTTCAAGGTGACAAGTATGCAGATGGCATACAAATTTTTAGAAAATGTAGAAGAAATGAGAAATGTGCACCTGCTGAAACCCCTGTCCCCAGGCCTTGGTGTGAATAATGGTTATGAAGCTGCAAATGACCAAATGATTATGGCATCATGTGCAGATAAAAATGAAAATAAAAGCATAGAGGTTGAGATTGCTGTATTTGAACACAATGCTAACAATACTGCTCAACTGGATTGTTCACCAGTTGAGGATGCCAGTGAAAGGACTAATGAGGATTCCCATTGCAATGATGAGGCATCTGACCATGAAAACAATAACAAGGTTGTGGACAGCAATGAGCAATTTTTAGAATGGACCTGTGGAGACAACTGTGAGTATTGTACTCAAGACAGAGAAGATATAAGCAATCAGAGAAGCAGTCCTATGTGTGACCCATTGCCTATCTTTCAAACACATGGAGATCATGAAGAGCAGTCAGAAATTGAAATAAGTGCTAGTTCAGAGCATGATTGTTTTTCATTTGATGGCTGTTTTACTTATGACACACAGGCTGATACTCCTCCACAGAATGAATCCATTGATGATGAAGAGATGTGCTCTGCTGCCCATGAACAAATGGCATACTCTGATGAAACTGATGCACCTGGGTCACCCATTTATGACACATATGGTGATGAGGATCTGTCTGAGTGTGGTGAAGATCTAGACACTATTTTTGGCTTGGATTCTGTTTCTCATCCTGATGAAAGAGGAAACAACATACATCAGGTAAGTGATTGTAAAAATGTGCCTGATTGTAAAGAGGTGTCAGAGCCTGATCTTTTCCAGCCTGGTGTACCAGATGGTTGTGTACATGATGTACACAATTGTGATTTTGAAAGCTTTTCTTTTGATGAGCCAGCATATAATACAATGAGCCTTGATCTTCCTAGTTGTGTGGTGGACTCTGAGTGTTTCCTATTTGCAGTCCAGCTAGGAGATCATGTTGCAATGCATGATGATGATATAGGTGATGAGTGCTATATGCCATATGAACATGCATTGTTTGATATATTCTACACCCACATGGCACATGATGTTGAAGGTTATCTGCACAGGGGTGATAATGACAAGCCAAACCAGAGGATTGAATATGCAGATGACAAGATTTGTTTGTGGGTGGATCCTGACAGTATCTCCAAGCTTGACCCAGTGCATGCAGATGAAAACAAGATATTTGACAAAGGGAGATACATGTTTTTTCTTTTCTTGGTGGCCTTAGGCCATCAAGTGTGTTGGGTGATGCAGGTCAGTACAATATTTGACTCTGTGCCCAATGGATAAGGGACTGGTCTGCATCCCAGAGATCTGGGGTTCTCGCTGCAGGTTTTCACCTGCACGTCCCTAGACAGAGCCACTGTTGACACTCTTTTTGACCAGGGGTTGATTTGTCATGATCAGGAGGTTTCTTCATTTGAAGCCTTTATCTTCTTGCCCATTTTTTCTAAGTGTTGGACCTCCTCAGCATTTTTCAACTGCAACATCATATTTTCCTGAGGAGGAGGTCATCATCATCATGTTTGTTTCCATGAAGGTCAGCATCATCATGTTCTCCTTCGACCGGTTTCTCATCGTCATCATCATATTTCGCTGTCGGGTGATGTTTGGTTTTTATCATGATGATGCTGCCGAGCTACAGTGCGCCCTCATCTGCTTGCGAGGGTGATGTTTCAAAGTCTCCGGTGATCTTCCATTTATCACCTTGCGCGAGCATGATGATGATGTTGCTTATTCTTTGAATTGCTCGACCTAACTTGTTTTTTCCTAAGGGTCGTGTTCATCATCATCATATTTCCAGTTATCATCCTGCTGCTTGCGGAGGTCATCATATTTTCTGCCTTCATGATATTTCGCCGGGGTGATATTTTTATCATCGGGTGATCTTGGTTATGATCATCCTGATGATGTTGTTGAAGAGTTCTAAGTGCGACCCGATATTCACTAGGGTCATCATATTTTGAACGTCAGGATGATCTTAGTCAATATCATCCTGATGATGTTGTATCACTTCTTGTTCATTGTTTCTTCATCCTGATGATGCTGACGTCATCCTTTCCTCAGGGTGATATCTTTTTCTCTGCCTATCTGCATCATGATATTCCGAAGGAGGGGGTGATATTTTCATATCACCCGGATATATGTTTGTTTGAACATCATGATGATGTTGATATCAAGGAGATATCCGCCTGCTGGCTTCGCGCATTATCCACTGGGGGTGATCTTTTCAAGCAGCATCATCATATTCAGTTTTCGCCCCTATCTTACAGAGGAGCTACAGTGCAACCTGATATTTTCACATCAGGAGGATATTTCCAAATATCCGGTTGTCTTCCGAATATCATGATGATGTTAATATGATGATGATGTCAGCAGGATATGATGATGATGTCATCAGGATGTTCATCGGCCAGACTTTTGGTATAGGCTCAGCAGGAGGATGTTTCTCCGATGGATCAGGTTGTGCCGATGAAGGCGATTATCATGTAGGCTATATTGCGATATGATGATGACGTCAAGGTGATATTTCAATCGACAGGATATCATGCTGCTGGAGGGTGATGATGATGAAGTCTTATACTAGTGTCGTCAGGAGCAAAAGCACCGACGTGATATATGCTCATGACCTAGTATATAAAGTATTAATGAGGTCATCGCGGGGTGCATGTGGGATATTGAGATCCTGCATATTCGAAATATCATGATGATGAATCTCGGCGGGAAATGGTTGCAATCGACTGTTTGATGTTCTTCCCAAGGCCGCGGGTTGGTGCGCCTTTAATGGCGATTGTTGCAGAGGTATGGGCGATGGCGTGGGCGGATCTGGTACCCGATTGAAGGTGTACATCAGCGGACAGTGGCGCAGGGCTCGAGATATCTTCCTGTCTCCTCCCCTACCTGCTGCATTCATGTTTGGGCGCCAATCTGGTAGTGTGTTTGAGCGCCATTTTTATGGTACTGTGTATCTGGCGGGATTTTTGGTCAACCTGGTAGTCAATGCTGAATACACCCTCCTGCTATATAATGCAGACGGTGTTATTCATTCAAGGTTGTTGAAAGTTGTAGATTTTTGGCTCTGTAATCCAAAACCAGCTGATCTGGTTGCTCTGTACAGTTTTTCTTGTGAGTTTATGTATCTCCTGTTGTAGGACTTGGCATGAATCCACTGGTTTCGTGGTTGATCTTATATGAGTAATGTTGTTTAGCATGTGTTGTGTTAATTCTGTCTCCAGTATTGCATGTATCCTTCTTCTGGATCTGGATGTTTGCTTATGTTTAGATTCTAGAGCATAGAATTCCTATGTTGAATGTCTGATCTTTTAACCTCTGCTCAAGGGGCAGATTAAACTGTTTTCAGGTTGAACATTGGGAAGGGTATACTGCAGTAGGGATGCCATAAGTAGAGATAGCTCGACACTCTATATTGGGAGATATCTGTAAGGCAGATATCATGTGTATCCCCCTGAAATCCAGTTTTAGCTATTTATGCTGATCATTCACAGGTGTATGTCTACCGACTCCAAGCCCTGGATAGGCACCAGTCATGCTGTGTTCTTGTGTTATACACCATGTCCAGCTTTGCATCCAAATTCATATCAAACCATTTCACACCTCCACCTGTTAGTTGTAGGAGTAGGATTAGGAACCCCCTGCATGCTCTCATACCCAACCAGACATCATGTCCAAGAACGTTGCCAGCCTTGTGATCTATCATGCAGATCTTGGTCCATACATGAGAGTATTCTGCCTGTTGCTGTCAAGTTAGATCTTTCTATCTTTGAGCTAGTCAAGGTTACATCTTAAGTTATAGGGATACCCCCCTTGGTGCGGCAGAACCAGAAGTGAAGGGGAGGAGCTCACGCAACCTCCTGTATTCAGTTGGCCTGAATCTGCTTGTGCATTAGAAGTGGCAAACCCTAATGCTGATTCAGAAGAAATGTCAACAAGAAGAATGACTCGATAGAAGAAATCACAAGCTTTTATTTGTAACCATTGATACTCTGCATAGAATTTTTATTGCATGTGATATGGATATGGATATAGATATGAGATGCAATTGGATACATTATGGATATGGATATGAATATTTGTCATCTTGATATTGCAAGTATTTTGAAGTGCTTATTTCATCATTGGGCATTTATTATGTTGTAAGAAAATACAAGCAACTAGATATAATTAAACCAAGATGACTTGAGTATTACTTACATGGATTTTGATATAGCAAGTTAATACAAGCATCTAGTCAAAATTGAATCTAGGTGACCTAAGTTTTTCTTGCGTTTCAATAGACAAGGATTGCCCCTTTTCATGCCCAGACCTTCGAAAGTCCTCGATGATCTTTTTACTGATCATGTCATTAGATAAAAGTCATCATATTACTAAAGTTTGATCCACAAACAACAGACAAAGAAAATGATTATGCCCCTACATAGCATCTCTAGATTTTGACATCCTCGAGTAGCATAGAAAGACATAATAATGAAAAAATCAAGACCTTGTAAGTTAACCGATATAAAAACACAAAGCATTCTTGCATTAGATGTGTCTTCTTGCCATAATTGATATAGAGTCAGTTTGAGTGTTTCAGTATGGTGTCCTACTTTTTTTTTGGATAGGTTGATGCTCTGTGCCAAGATTTTTGTTGTTTTTAGGAATCTTGTTTTGTTGCGTGTGCTTGCATCTGGTGAAAGGTGTGGACGTCGACGAACCAGAGGATAGGAAATAAGGTAGGGAATGGATGGGTAGTGAAGCCTCGGGGGCACATTGATAATGGCCTTGCCTACGTGACCATGTAGAGGCAACGTAGTTTGGGAAGAACCCTTATGGACCTAAGATATGGATCGGATGGGACACGATATGGAATAGATATGGATCAGATATGGAACAGATATGGACCAGATGATACTGATAACAAGGAAACACCACGGATAGGTAGATGCATGGGTGATAAAGAATGGAACGGGTAGGTATGGGGATGGGCAATAGTGGATAGAAGGAATCGAGGATGTGATCTCCAAGGACTATGTCTCATAGGAATAACTCAAAGCTTACGACGAAGGATGATGAGAGGATAATGAAGGATTTGTGTGGTTTTGGAGGATAAGCTATGTCAAGAGACATCTAAAACATTTGTCAACATTGTGCCCCTAATCTTTATAAAGATCAAGAAAAATAGAGGAATGGAAGATTAGGATGGATGGACTAGATAGTATAGATATGTAATAGATAGAGGAATAGGATAGGAAATGGTATGAAAGGAAACTGGTAGGAGAAAAGTGATTTGCTGATGAGATAAGGTGCCCCCAAGTGTAGGTGATGTAGGAGATCAACTTACACATGACACCTATTTACTAGGTTTTCATCATGGTACTTATCCAAGGTGCCTGTTTGCCAAGTTTTTACCATTGGATGAAAGGATTTTTCTTTACTCTTTTTGATTTTTTGATTTTTTTGACTTTTGGATGGGATAGATGGATATGGAAAGGAGAAACTCAAGCATTTAGCTCCCTGAAAGGTGATAGTCCTGCTAGATAGATGCTGTCGAATGGACCATGTCAAGTGTGCTCATAGATGTTGGTATGGAATTGCATGAAGGTGAGATATGGAGAAGGTAGATATTGGATAATGGAATGTGTGATAGTGGATTATGATGCAGAATATGGAGGTATTATGCAAGGATGGAGGGAGGTCTTATGCAAAATCACGGACCATAGGGAAGTGATGTGGTAGATATGTAGGATAGTAGTGGAAGGGAGGGGAGATGGAGTTGTGTAAGTGTCATGGAATGGAAGGGGATCATGACCAATGGTTGCACATATTGTGATAAATATTGAAGCTAATGATGGGAAGGTGGTGTAGGAAGCAATGAAGAGTTTTGCTTGGTGGATGAGTGATTCAGGCATTTAGGGACCCACATAGACTTCAAATTTTTCTAATTTTTGCTTGTCATGTGGGATGGAAGGATTGGAGATTTTTGGATGAAATGGGATTTTTGAGAGGTGGATGCCTCATTTAACTTGATGCATTTTTGCTTAGGTACCCAAACCATTTTGCTTGTAGACTTTGCTTGTGCAGGTATGGGCTTGGGTATATGTAGCTTTTGTGTAGCTTCAGAGGTAATTACTTGATGCTTGGGGACCCACACTTTTTTCATTTTGGCATTGAGGTGTGTGGGTGTATGCAACTTTTGAGATGGGTTTTTCTTTGATTCTTGGCTTTTGTATCCTAGGTAATGATGACTCTTCGGATTTTTGACTTTATAGGTAGAGGCATCTAGATTTTTGCTGTAGAATTTCCTTGGGATGGTGGAAGTGAGCTTAGTGGAAGCTCTTTGTTTAGACAACATGTGCATCTGCTGGCCATGATTGGGATATTTAGAGGATTTATAGATGGATGGATAAGGTGTTGGAAGAAGTTAGGGTAAAATGCACGAAGGGGTATTAGGAGTTGGAAGTAGTGGAGGTAGATTGGATGGTGCAAGGTGTATGGTCACATGCTCTTGACAATTGTAGGATGATGGAGGTGGAATGGCAACATATGTTTTGGGGATATGATAGGGTTTGTGATAGAAAGTGGTGGACTTAGGAGAAGTGGAGGAAGTATCAACATCTTGAGATTGTTCGCCTTGGGGTATGTATCCAAGGCCATATGAGGAAGGAGGAATATTGACATGGACGAGCTCCAAAATACCTTGTTCATGAAGGCCTAAGCCTTTACCTTGATAGTTCATATTCTAGAGTATGCGGTGGACCATGGGATTATGTATAGGTGCACTAGTAGCGAGTTCCTCATTGGATGTAGAAGGTGAGATAGAGGATAATGGTTGTTGGTGTTCTAAGGATAAACATTCATGCATGAAGGTGGTAAGCCCAAGGATATAGGATGACGGATTTGCAGCATGGTCAATAATGGATGGTGAAGGATCATTAGGATTTTGATCATCATTATACTCTTTAGGATCCAAGTTATTGGTTTGATCATATGTGCACACTTGGGAGGAAAGTGTCTCATCAAGGAAAGTGGAAGTTGTTGGATCATGTCTAGGACTACATGGAGGATGGATAGGAGTAATGGAGGTTTCTTGCTCATGGATGTGTATGGGATCAAGTTGTTCATGAACATCTTCTTCACAGGGAATATCTTGATCATAGAAAAGATATAGATTATGTACGGGTTGGAATTGGATTTCCTTTTCATGTATAGGATCAAGTTGCTCATGGATAGCTTCTTCATAGCTATTATCTTGATCATATAAGAGATAAAGGTTATGAATGGTTTGAAATTGGATGGGGGTGTTTTATCTTGATTTAGACAAAGAGTAGATGTTTCTACATGCTCTAAGGTGTGCTCTTGACATAGCTCTTGGTCTTCTTGAATGGAGGTGGATAGCTCTTGGATAGACTTGACATGTTCTTAAGGGTTATTGACATGAAGGTACAATAGCTCTTGACTTGGGTCAATGGTAGGAGGTTCTTCAATAAGCTCAAGGGGTTGAGGATCACATGAAGGGGTTGTAGGATTTGACATGGCATTTGAAGAATCTTTGGTAAGGTCAAGGATGGAAATTTGAGGACATGGTTGACTCTCTGCTAATAGTCCTTGGATCACATCCTTCGTAGGTGTAGGAGTACATGGATGAGGTGATGGATGAGTGGATTTGGCTTTCTCCATAGCTTTTCTTTTATTGTATAAATTTGGAAAAACTCTTTTCCACAAATCATCTAAGGATTCTTTGGTTGTTGGTTTAGATGGTGGGGAACTTGAGGTCAGTGTTGGTGTAGAACTGGTATGTTTTGGGATATGTGTTCTAGGAGGTGGTGAAGAAAGACTAGTAGATGGAGTGGTATATGATTTTTGACTTGAGGTGGTGCTGTCCTTGTCAATAGTATCATTAAGACAAGAAAAGAAGGTATGATTTTGGTGCGAGGTATAGCTTGTACTGACACGTTCAACTTGCAAGATTACCATTTCTTGTTGTAAGACTTGGATTTGTTGAGCAATTGCTATACAATCTTGGGGCGAGGGACCTAAGTTTATTTGCAATTACAGATATTGGAGTGTTTGAGCAATATATTCTAATTGGTTTGCCATCTCTACAGAAATTGACACAAGATCAGAAAAGCTTACTGTGATAGATGCGCAACTACAGATGTGTGGAAATAGAAGATAAAAGCACCACAGGTCGAAGCAAATGCGCTAATCTGGCAATTTTTAAATGCATTGCAACAAATAACAAATACACAGTAAGTCTATGCAAATGCACAGTAAGTCTATGCAAATGCACTGCAGGTCAAGGCAAATGCACCATTCTAGTTTTAGCTTGGTTTTTACAGAATTTTGGAATGTTTTTCAAGATTTTTCTATTTTTGGCTTGAAAACTTGGTGTTTTTGAGAATTTTGATTTTCAATTATGGCAAAGACACAAAAAACACATAGAAGTTTTCATGATTTTTATCTTTTGTTATTTTTTTTTGTATTTTGGACTTTTTGACAAGAAAATAAGTACACCATAGGTTGGATAGGACAGTATTTGTTGAATCCTCTAGCTGTGCATATTCAAAGCGTGTAGCTCCAAGATCTGGTAGCACTGACTCCCCTCCATGGCACTCACTTCTCACTCATACTAGATTTGGGTTTCCTTAGGCTCGTACTCCCACCAAACCATAGGATTGTCCTTGCTACCTCTACTAAGAATCACATGAATCAAGGCCGCTTCAAGAGCTCCACCCTTTGTGTCAACAAATAGGGGTCTTTGGTATACTAAATAAGTGGTTCATAGTCAAGGCAACCATTTGAGTGGTTACACGTGTGGTGGCACTACTCTCCGTTATCGAGTCTCTCAACCTCAAAGGGTTGCGCCTTAGAGGGTTTTGGGGGAGGTTGGCCGTCGGTGTACCACAGTAACACTTGTTGCAGGAGGCTTTCGCCTCAAGCACAATTTATTTAAAGTGGATCGGTAGGGCTTGGATTTAGCCTATTTCTACTCAGGATTGTTCCCACTTGGGCAGGCGTGCATCCAAGGGTAGGCCCCTCTAAAGGTTAAACAAATGGAATAACAAATCTGGCATTCTGGTCACCTAGTAAAGGGGAGAGCATAAGCCTATTGTCATTCGATAAACACAGAGAATAGTGATTAATCCAACCCTAGTGAAAAGGAGAAAAACTAGATGTGCTATCTACTTGGGCACTCACACATTTGTTAACTTTGAAGTGTTTAAAAGATAGCATTGTCCATTTTCCCATTTGTAAGATAGCAATGATCTAACTAAAGAAGATAGCAATATGCAGATATAGTAGTGGTTCAGTTACTCTCTTCCTAGTTAAGGACTACGTGAAATTTCTTTTTTTTTTACTTTTTCCCTTAATTAATCTAAGTGAACTAATCAATGCAACTAAATGATCTAATCTAGCCTCTAATTCTGCAAGACAAACATTAGCTCAATCAGAAAAATTTGATAAAATCCTAAAACCACAGTGCAAAATAGAAGTGTCGTTATGCAGTCTGTATGCGCAGAAATAGAGCTTGCATGTGCTGTTGTACATATGCACTAAGACAAGTGTCAAAAGTGTAGGAATAAGGTGTGAATGTGTTAAACTAACAAATGTGTCGTTAAAGAGTGTAAAAGCACCGTGATGGAAAGTATATGCACTGTAAATGCAAAAGCGTCAGAACAGGGAGTATAAGTGTTGAAACAGAGTATGTATGCACCATCTCTGTAGAAGTGCTAGAATAGAAGGTAAGAGCACTGGTTCAGAGATTGAATGCGCTGAACTTCTTCATGCACTGGGACAGGAGGTATATGCACCACAGGATTACTCAGATGCACTGAATCAACCTGTCAAAAGTCTGTACGAAACCTGTACGGAACCTTCATCTCAAAAACTCAAATTTTTTATTAGAAATGGGGCAAGGGCCCCACAGTGGGTGCCAAAATGTGAAGGGTGAAATGTGGGATTAATCAATAACAATAACAAACCCAATACATCAATGAAATATGAAGGAAAAATATTTTTTTAAGAATAATAACAAGATACTTACAACCTTTACCTTACGCCTTCCATTGCTTGCCTTTTTTTTCTTGATCTTGATGGAGATGAATGTTGGTCCTCAGGAAGCTTGCTTCCTTGCTTCGAAATCCTCAAGATGACAAGGAGAAGTTGGCTAGGATACTTTGTGTGATTTGAAGATGAGCTTCAACACACTAATGAAATGGATGATATGAAGTGCTATGGAGATGGGTGCCAATGGTGCGCTATATTTCTTGTAGCATAAGTTTACTCAAACGATGGATATAAAATAAAGAAGAAGAGGGTTGTATTTATAGAGTTGTGTGAGAGAAGATCAATGGTTGAGAAGAAATGAGAAGATCAATGGTTGAGAAGAAATGAGAAGATCAATGGAGGAGAATGTTTGAGAGAATGTGTGCGAATAGAAGGACATGTGTCATTCAAAAAGAAGTTTTGTTGAGTTAGCTATTTTCCTGATGAGGATGAGCCTTTAATTCTTAAATTAGAATATATATTTCTAATTTAAGAGCTTTGTTGATAGCTTTAAATCAGTTAACTAGCTTTTGCTTTTGTGTGACAAGAAGAATTTATTTTTAGAAGAAAATGATATAGATAAGAGTGGATGAAACACAAATTAAATAAATAAAATTTATTTAATTTATGTGCATCATGAATAAATAAATAAAATATTTAATTTTATTTATTTTTAGAAGAAGGATGCAATAATTAAATAATTTAAAATTATTTAATCATTTGATGGAAAATAGAAGAATAAGGAAATTAATTAAATAAATAGAATTAATTTAATTGATTATGGAGAGGGAAGAAGATTTGATTTGATTTGATTTTTTGCTTTAAAAAAAATAAATCCTAAAAGGATGAGAGGAATAATAGATGAAATATCTAATTAAATAAATTAATTAGATATGCATGAGTTGCAATTTTAGAAAGAAAGCAAGAAGATATTTTTAGAAGAAAGCAAATTAAATAAATAAATTTATTTAATTTATCTTGTGTAAAATAGAATAATAAAATAAAATATTTAATTATATTTTATTTTTAGAGACTAAGAGGATTTAAATAAATTTAAATGATTTATTTAAATTTGGAAGAATGCATGACTTAATTAAATAATTAGAAATTATTTAATTATTTGGAAGAAATAAATTAAATAAAAGGTTTTATTTAATTTTGACTTTAGAAGAAGTAATTAAATATTTTGATATTTAATTAACTTAGAGAAATATGAATTGAATAAATAAATTTAATTATTTATTTATTGATAGAGGAAATAGACTTAAATAAATATTAAAAATATTTATTTGGACAGAGTTGTGTCATTTTTAGGTGTATACACTAGCAATATATCATTCCTCGCAATGACAACACTATCATCAATCAACAATCAATCATTGGTTTGCAGCTTGATAGAGGCAATACCTTGTTTGTTTTTGTATCATTTGTGCATGCTTGCTTGTGTGTGTTATCATTTTTGCATTTGTCTCAAATCCAACCCAGCTAGTATTCATGTCTTGTATCTAAACAAGGTTGTATTATGCTGGGACACGAGACACATCGTAACCTTGGTCCTTATACCTTGGTGCATAATGTCTCATGCTATATCAAACATCATGGTTGCTCACTTTCATTGTAGCATAACGCATCATCCTTTCTTCTATCCTTTCCAATCAATCTTTTTTGACCAGTCTATTTCATTTTGAGAGCCTACCCGTGTTTGTCCAACCCGCCTATCCTCTCGAGGGGGCATCCTCATCCTATCATTCCATCCACATCTTGTCTTTTTTGCCATCATCATCCTTTTTCCTCTATCCATACCTTAACTTCTTTGAAATGATATTACTCGACACAAATCTCATCATCTCGAACATCATCTCAAAGAGAGGCAAAATGAAGACACCCAAAATTGTCCCATTTCATTATTTATACATTAAACTCATATAAGCATCTTATAGCATGTTTTGCCCCAGGTACCCATATCATCACTTATATTTCATTTTCCTCTTCATATCCTTAATTAATTAAATAAATTTTATTTATTTAATTAATTTTCACTATTCTTCCATCTACCATCAAATGATTAAGTAATTTTATATTATTTAATTATTGTGTCTTTTCTTCTAATAAATAAATAAAATTATTTATTTTATTTATTTATTCACCATGCCCATAAATTAAATAAATTTTTAATTTATTTAATTTATATTATCTTATATTCTTATCTAATTCCTCCAAATGTACAAGTGGGCCCCCTTTTGTCCATAAAATAGAAAAATCAAAATGTGGGACAATTTAATAAATTAGAAAAAAATCAACTATCCTCATCACTTAAATCTCAAAATAGAAAAAACATTCTATCTTGAAAAAGAATCTTAGCCTCTTCAATAACCCACCTAAGATTTCTAAATAAAGTGCCTTTTTATGAACACAAGGCCCTTACACGTTCATCCTTGATCCTCATCCATTGATTTCTTCTTTTATCCTCCACCGTTGATCATCCTCTCACCATTGTCTATAAATATGGCCTCTCATAAGCCATTTGGTATGCATTGAGTTTAATACCCTTACGTTGTTGAAATCACATTGGAACCTTTGCATCGTTCATCTTCTTCTTATCTTTCATCATCTATTTTCATCTATCTTCCTCCATCAATCTCAATCTAACATTATGCTGCAGATCCAAGCAACCAACATCCAAATCATTCAAGCAAACTAAACATGCATGTATCAATCTGAGGTATTAAAAAAGGTTTGGGTAAAAAGGTAATTTGCATGTCATTTGTTTTATCTCTCTTTTATCCAAATTTTCTCATTTACACATATCATAAAAACATTGTAATTTTTTGCATTTACATTTGCATCATTAGCACATTTACATTGAAAAAATTGAAAAATTGAGCATTTTAGATTCATAAACAAACATAGTTTTTCATTGTTTCTTTACATAAGTGGTGTAGGGGCACCACTAATCAAATTTTGTCTATCAAAGTTGTTAAGGGCTAGGCTTTAGGAGTTTTGAGTTTTGCATAGAATAAGGTCTTGAAAAGACCATTTTTGTAATAAGCCCACTAGAGGCACTTTTGTAGTGGAGGTCATTTTAGGATTAGAGTCTTTAATATTTTTCTCAAGTTAGTACTTTCTATTTTGAGCAGTCTTAGTGGACAGTTAGATTTTTGCCTTAATTATGGATTTTCCACGATGGTGGAGTCATGGAGAATGTGGAAATGAATGTAAACCAAGTATATATGCCTCTAAAATCTCAAGGAAAGGGAGAGATGAAGTTGGGATGAGAAAAGCAATAAGAATTAACTGAGTTTTCTACAGTTTTGTTGTTCGTTTACTGTGTATGGCCCCGTACTATGTTGTCAAGAACTCTAATGTATAAAATGTTATAGTGGACCAAGTTACCTTTCATTTGCATCTGGTAGAAGGGATTTTCATTATAGTTTAAGTATTTTGTAATCAAATTTCTAAAACTAGCTTTAATACCCTAGTTTTGAGGGTTTTTAGTGAAACCATGGGTTCTTGACCCATTCCTCCTATGTCATATCAGAATAATGGGTGGAATGGAGTTGAGGAGGTCATATTTTGTTTGTGTTTCCATTCTAGGAGCAAGGGACTAGAAAAGAGCAATGTTTGCTTTCTCATGAGCCCAATATCACCATGTCTTAGGCCTTCAAGGACAACTGCATTAGTGAGTTGGAGGAAGAATGCCTTGGGTTGACCCAAGATCCATAAAAATAGTGTAATTTGTTGATTTGCAACTTGTTTAGCACCCTGGAATAGGAATTGGAAGAGTTGAGTGGAGTTTGTGAGCACTTGGTTTATAAAACTGACCTAATTAGGCCTATTTGGAAACCAGAACAGTCACTTTTTGGGTCATTTGTTACAAAGAATTCCATGTTGCATGTTTGGTATGTTGTATAAATCAATAATGGGTACTCAAAAAGCCCTTTACAATCTTGTTTGGAGATTGTCATTAAAAGATATTGTCTGACAATCCCTTTTGAGGGCTACAAGCCTTAAGGGCTAATTGCAAGCAAGTGACTAGGAATGGATGGTGTTATGAGTCTTTGTGATCTAGAGTGGTCTTAGTCCATCAAAATAAGGTGATCCAAGGTGTGTAAGTCATCTATCCACCATTTGTGCATATATCAACATTGTTAACCATGCTAGTCAAGAGGACAGTCAGCCAAGAAATCTTATGAAACCTTTTGAATCTCATTTTAGGAACCTCCCCCCCATCTCTGCATCAATAAGTCATAAATATCTTTCAAGTTAGATCTTGCATTCATCTTAGGCATATTTTCATTGCTCATTTGAAAATTTGGCATCATTTCACACTATTGCTTGAAAATTTGCATGTTTTTAATTACACATTGTGTATTTCAACACTAAAGGTTGTATACACTTTCTTCAAATTTATTTAAGCAAAATTTTAAATCAATCATCTTTCCTTGTTGTGTAGCACTATTTCCATCTTACTCACTTGGTTTGTTGTGAAATTTGTGTGTTTTCTTTTAAAAACCCAATTTCCTCAAATAAGTGCTTTAATGCGAAATAATCTCACATACATGGATTCTCATCAAAAAAATCTATGTTCCCTCCTAGGGTTTATATGAAGAAGAAAACTCCTAAACATGAAATAGTCTTTACACCACATGATAGAACAACTAGAAGCTTTGAAGGACCTCTTTACTTTGCTATGAAAGTAATGAACAATCCTACAAGAGGAACCCTTATTGATCCTAACTGTATTTCTAATGTGGCTACCAAAGAGTTCCTTTATTCACATGATTTGATATAAGAATCTTATGAACCCACCAACATGATGATTAAAACACATACTGGAGCTTTCCTCCAAGCCATAGGGAAGATTACTTTATTGATCACGATATTAGATAAATCTTTGGAACAATCACTTAATATCATACCTACATTTGACCTCTTCCATATAAAATTAGGCCATCCATGGCTCAAGGCTATGAAAGTTGTCCCCTCAACAATTCACAAATGTATAAAATTTCCTCTCATGGAAGCATGCATACTATGCATCATAGTAAGTGGCAACCTATGGTTACTCAAAAAAACTTCAATCTTGATTACTTTTGGCCATGACCTACTGAACCTCCTAAACCACAACAAGTTCAAATCTTCTTAGGATATCAATGATATAAAGCAAAGTTGATAACAAAATTGGTCGGACCTCCTCCCAAACAAATCATAAGTAAAGAGCCACCTGAATTGAAAGAACCCCCTAGATCAAAAGGTAAGGGAGTCTATGCTAAGGTTCCTCCTCCGTCATCCTTACAAGGATTAGGAGATACCCGTAAAGAACAAAACACTTTAGCAAAAATGGTTAACCTAACACAAGATTCCTCCTCTAAAATGTCGAAGACTATGGAAAATCAAAACAATACTTTTGCAGACATCACCAACAAAACAACAAGGAATAGAGAAGCAAGAGAAAGGAGGAAGATAAGACAAGCTTTATCTCAAAAACTAACACCTCAACAAGAGAACATTCCACCACTGGACATTGAACAAACTAGAGAAAAGCTTAATGTTGAAGAACTAAATGACGATTATCTAAGTTGGGAAATCATATCTTATGTATGTCTTTCCTCTTACATTTGAGATTGGGAGGAACATTATTTGCTCCATGACAACCACTAATTCAGTTGTGTATACAGGTAAGTATTTCTAACCCTATTGGCCACCTTTGTTATAGCATGTCTTTGCTCACTTACATGACCTCCTATGTGTTGTGTTCCCTCATGAGTTTTATGTTGTTTAGGTCTCCTAGGATGACCCTTGATACTTTTGTAAGGTCAAGGATACTAGGAGACCACCTCTATTGTGACCATTCTTCCATTTGCTTCATTATTCTTTATTCCTTTTAATCTCTATTTTATTGTTGTGTGTCATGCCTTAGCGGCATAGCATTGTGGTTGATGTCTTGGGGCATCCTCCTACATGGTGATCCTAAGGCACTTGTTCTCCTCTCATTTTTATTGTTTACCTTCTTCAGTGATTCTACCTAGTTGGTGGATGACAGAAACAAACAAATATTGATACAAAACTTTCATCCCTTCAATGAGTAAGCAAAAATGGACCTAGTCCCTATATGCAGATGGGGTTGATATATATTTATTGGATTGAGAATCGAGCACAAATATTATTCAAAAAATAACTAGGTATTACTTCATAGTGGCTAGAGATACCACACCAAAATTGCTACATACATCAATCTAAAACTACTTTCTTCTAGATATATACTAAAAGTTTTATAGATCAAAAACTAAAGTATATATTAGAAAGGATAATCATCTTCTATTGACTTCTCAATATCTATTAAGAATACTTGCTGTTATTAATTCTTGTCCTTGTTTTGGTCTTTAAATCCAATATGAGAGCTTCTGTTCCTCTATCTCTAAAGGTGATCACATGAGGGGACTATCCCAAATCATTGTCTCTGACATTCTCTTCCATTAAATCCTCCATTGCAGGCCTGTTTTGATCTACAACCTGTAATTCTCCTTCAACTTCCATGTATTGATAATACATGCCTTGACTGTCATCAAGTTCAGTGCCATGCCTAGAGTCTTCCATTTCAACTTATTTGAATTGCAACCTTGGGTCATCATACCACTCTCCTTCTTTGTCCCATATGTGTATCCTATTATCACTATTGTCATAAGAATTTAGACCAGGAATAGCTCCAATCTTGGGTGAGATTTTGAGCTATTCCATGTTGAGACTGTAGTTTTGTCCTGAAATCTCCAGCTGTTTATAGAGCTCACATTCTATTTTCTCCAATTCTTTCAGTTTACTATATATTTTTTGGAAATCTGTATAAGAATTGAAGAACTTCTCAACAAATTTCCTAGGGCTTCTTACATAAAAATCTGTTTCTTTGGTTTCCTCTTTGTGGAACATTGTACCTATTTCAACTAGTTCTTTAAACCTGCCAAGGGAGATCTCCATCGTTACAGTGACTTGTTTAAAGAAATTAAAAACTGTGAGATCCCAGAGAATCCCAGTGATCCCTCTTTCCTTTCCAAGAAATCTTTCTTCATTCCTTTTTTTCATAGGAACCATAGAATTTTAGAAGACATGACAAACCAAAAATAGTTATCTTTTGCATTCAAATCTTTGATTAGACCAGTAAGTATTTATTTCATAATCATATTAACTATAGGACACCACTTTTCAACATTACCCATAAAAAAAGACCAGACATACTTGGCATATAAACATTCAAAGAAAATATGGGACACTGACTCTAACTTATTACATAGAGGACAAATTACAATCTTAGTTCCTAGGTTCAGTTAATTTAGTAATAACAACCATTTGAAAGAAGCATTTTTTGGTTCTAGGACTTTAGACCACAACAATTTAAAGGTTCTAAAAAGTTCTTCATCTATAAAGGAGCCAACCCAAGAGAGGTTGATGTGATGGAGAATGTCCTATGATTTTGTCATCATTTTATAGATCAACTTTGGTTTTATTTGAGCAAAGGGAAGTTCCATCTTCCCACTTTAGTTTCCCCATTCTCTCATCCCCTATTATTTCTATTTTTTTGTTCAGCTTACTTAATAATGCTTTATAAATGATGGAGAATATTCTAAAATACTTGTTGTCTAACTGAAAGTAGTATTCTATTTGCTTCTAATCTTTCGGTAATCCTTGCTCAAACAAGTCTACTAGTTTAGATAAGCCTAAATATCATTACATTTTTTTGCCGAGAAACCTTGAAGCAAAGCCAACAACTTGTTTTTATGAACGACATTCCACCATAAGACCTTTGTACCCAAATGGCTCCTTTATTCCAACTGATACCTTCTTTGTCCAAAATCAAAGGTTTCACCATTTCCCATGCCTTCCAAATGCTACAAAACACTGCAGACCCCCTAGCTTAGAGAGAGACTCCCCTAACAGGGCATCATAAAAACCAATTCTACCCCAACCTTTCTTTTTTGAGGGAGTAGCATTATAAATATTGTGTCTGACCAGAAATTTCCAAGGTTCCCCCCAGTTAGGGAATTAGTGATCCATTTAGAGGCCAAGGCCATTCCTTCAATTTTTTAGGTTCTTGAGACCAGCCCTCCTAGCTCTTTACTGACATAGCACCAATCCCACTTTACAAGATTCTTTTTTGGTTTTCCTTTACCGTCAGACCATAAGAAATTTTTTATCAATTTATGAATAATCTCAAACTAGTAGTTGGTAAACAGTCACCTGGAAGAGTAAAAGATAGTATATGCAAAGAGGATTTTTTGACAGACTTGTTTTCTTCTAGCTAAGGATAGATGCAACCTGTTCTAGTTTTTAGTTTTTTTTCAATTTTGGTAAAAAGCCAATGCCATATTACATTAAGAGAGGGGCAAACAACAAAAGGAATACCAAGAAATCTGACTTGCATTAAAGGTCCTCCCCATTGCCATTTGTCCCTCATAAACCAATTAGGAATAGATTCATCCCAAGTCAAGAAGATGGATTCAGGGTAGGAGATTTTTGCCCCTAAGGCCAAGTAGAATATGTCAAGTCTTCTTTCTAGATTTTCTATCTCTTTTTTCTTTTCCCTTGGAAAAAGGGTTGTATCATCTGCAAACTGGACATTTAGAAGCCTATCACCAATAAGCAATAATATACCTTCAATTCTTCCTTCAAATACCTCTGTTCTCAAAATGTAATGAAGGGCCTTTGAAGCAATTACAAAAAGGGAGGGGGCAAGGGGACATCCCTATTTGATTGACCTTCCCATCTTAAATGGGGCAAAGAGTTCTCCATTCACTTCCACTTGAGTTGTAGCATCCATAAAAGCATCATAACCATTTGATAAAGATTTTAGGAAATCCAATAGCTCTGAGCATCATAAAAATAAAGGACCACTCCACTCTATCATATGCTTTTTCAAAATCCAGTAGAAGTATACCTATATTTTGTTTGGAATCCTTAGCCCATTATAGGGCTTCCCAACTTGTTATCAGGTTTTCAAGTATGTATCTTCCCTTAATAAATCCAGTTTGGGTTGGGCTAGTTATAGCTAGGAGGATATCTCTGAGTCTCAAGGCCAACACTTTTGCAATAATTTTGTATGAGACATTTAGGAGTGTTATGGGTCTCCAATTCTTCATTTTTGTCCTATCTCCTTCTTTTGGAAGAAGCTTTATAATGCCTTTATTTATATCTTCCCCTAAAGTCCCTTTCTCTATTGCTTCGGAGTAAAGTTCAAGGAGGTCATCTACTATCTAGTCAATATTTGTTTTGTAAAGTTCTACTGGTAGCCCATCATCCCCAAGAGACTTGTCATTGCTCATGGATTTGATAGCTTTTTTTAATTTCTTCCTTAGTGATTTTTTGTTCTAATTTCCTACTCATTTCTGGGGTCAATTTAGTTTTACAGATTCTGTAACATAATTCTTGGGCCTCCCTACAATCTTCCCTATTATCATTTGCCTTAAATAGAGTTTCATAAAACTTCTTAAAAGCCTCCAATATTTGCTCTTGAGAGTTTAGATTGACTCCATTTTCCATTATTACCTGAATATTTTCTTTTATGTTTTTCTGCTTCAACAAATTGAAAAAATAGTTAGTACCCTTGTCCCCATCTTGTAACTAGTTGAGTTTAGCTCTAACTCTATCTCCTTGTGCCTTCCTTATTTGAATTTTCCTTAGTTTATGTTTTATATCTCCCAATTGGATATTTATCTCATCATCCCTTGGATTGTCTTGTAATTTCTCTTCTACCTAGAGGAGCTTTTTCTGCAGCAAGAGCTCTTCTCTTTTCCTATCTAAGGCATATTTTTTCCCAACAATTTGGAAAATAGCTTTACAAGCTTTAGTGAGTCTAGACCAGTAAAATATATTTCCTTGGTCTCCATACCTAGCCATGCATATATTCCTGAGAGTTTTAATTCCTTGATTGCAGTCTTCATCTTTTAGTAACTCATAATTCAATTTAAACAAGGATCCCTTTCAAATTCTTATGCTTTGCTCTTGCTCTTTAACTGATACTATCATTTTAATAGGGTGATGGTCAGACAATGGGTTTGTGATGACTTGAATTTTGTTTGTGTTTTTCTTTTGAATGACAAAGAAGCAATCCTTATTCAAATATAATCTATCAAGTCTACAATATATTCATTTGTTTATTTTTTGACAATTTGACCAAGAGAACTAGATGCCTTTGTTGTTCTTTTTCTCCCCTTCTATTGGGTCTGCCAGGTTGAGTGATTTTTTAAATCTTAGCCAGAAGAATTTCTCATTCCCTATCCATTCTAGAGGGTTCCCCCCTTTTTTATCTTCTGAGTATTCTATCATGTTAAACTCTCCCCCAAAGATCCAGGGAACCTTGGGAAGACCTGATGTTAACCATTTCCAAAGTTCAGTTCTGTTCAAATAGTCATTGGGGGCATAGATAGAGCATAACCCAATATCCACCCCCCTAATGTTTAGAGTGATCCATACACTCCTGTTGTAGGGAGAGTGACCAAATTCTTTTAGGTATTTTTCTAGTTTTTTGCTTAACAAAATAGCATTTCCCCCTCTACCTTTCTCATGGCTCGAAGTAAACAAAATTGCTTGCCTCCATACAAATCTCAATGTTTTTTCTAAGGTGAAGCCTACTACCTTAACTTCTTGAATAAACAATACATCCATATCCTTATTCTTATTACAAAAGTCTCTCATAACATACTTCCTGTCAGGGGACTCTAGACCCCTAACATTCCAACTACAATAGTGAATGGCTTTCATTACTCTAGAGATTAAGGTGGTGGGGTTTCTCTTCAAGGCTTAGTGTTATCCACCAAATATTTTTGGATAGAGTCATCTTTTCCTTTCTTTCCAGGCTTAATGCTGCTAATGTTCCTACTCATATTCTTTCTTTTTTTACTTTCATCCTCGTCCTTAAGAATACCTTGTTTGAGGATGCTCTACTCTAAACCAAAGGGATCTGCTTCTCTCCTTTTCAAGAATTCCTTGTTGAGTTTCTCTAATTTATTCCTTTTCTCTGCAACTTCCCTTATTTTATCAAGTGCAAGTTGTTGTGCATTTTTCTTTCTCACCGAGATAAACCCATTGTCAGAGGTATATCCCAGAGGAAGACCATCCTGTTTGCTTTCAGGGTCAAATTTGGGAGGGGAGTTCTCCCTGAAGGTCTTAAGATTACCATTACATTGTAATGGAGTATTTGTAATCTATGAAACAAGAGCAGGGTCCTCTTCCATCCACCCTTCATAGGTGTTTTCCCCCAAGGAGAAACTACTAATGGTTCAATCTTGGATGCTATTTGAATCATCACCATCTAGGTGATCTTTCTCTACAGCTTCTGAGTCCAAGCCATCATCAATAGATATAGATCCATTCATGACCTCTTCTATAGATGATGTCTTGAGCTTTGAGCCACCCTTAGGTTCTGATCTTTTTTTTATTGACATTCTCATTATTTGTTGTTTGAACCACATTTTTATCCTCTTGGGGGGGGCAGATACTCCACCACCAGAGCCCATCTCTTTTCTATCAAGGTTATTTTCTGAAGCCCTCATTTTACCTTTGTTTAGGTTTCTATTGAGTGCTAGACAATTGTTTTTTTTATGCCCATCCTGTTTACACAGGAAGCATGAATTGAGCCCACCCATAACTATTAACTCACATTGAAATTATTTTCCTCCCAATTAATTTCTAGAACTTCCAGGATTTGTACCCATGTGTCAAAGGAAACCAACGTTCTTGCATCAAGATGGGGAAGGGTGGCTCTTGTTTCATCAATTTTTAATATTTTTCCAAAGGGTTCAAAGATTTGTGGCAAAAAGTTCTAGAATTGGACTGGAACATCTTTTAGAAGAATCCATCTTGGAACTGAGAAAAATCATATTTCTTTGTGTGGTGTATCTGACTTCCAAGGAAAAGCCTTGAAGAGAGTCAGCCCTATATTCCAATAATCTTTCTCAATTACCCTTTTCTACATAGAATGTAATTTTAAAAAAATTACAAAGATTCCCAGTTGTATCATGCGATAGAAAGAATAGTGAATGCCTAATTTTTTTGCCCATATTGTAATAAACCAATTGTCAAAGAATATTCTAGATGGCAGTTTTTCCAAATTGACATAGGTGAAAAAAATTGCAACATTCATTAATCTTAATTCTTCATTTTTAACTGCCTTTCCTAATTCTTCGTTATGTTTTAAAGAAACTTTCCTTGGCATTGAAAGAGGCTCACCTTGCCTTCGCTCCAAGGGTCTACTTTCTTCATTTCCCTCTTCAGTGCTTGGACCAAGTCCTCTGACACCACCCATGACTATGAAGACTACATTTTTTGGCATAGTTTGTGCATCATCTGCATTCACTATTTCTTTAAAAGACTTCAATCTTTCCTTACTTGGCTGGTCTTGTCCACCTGAATTGACCTCCATGGGCACTAAAAGCTCTTAAGTGCAAATTCAATGCCTTCCCATTCACCATACTCCCCTCATAGTCACCCATCCACCAACCCCCTAGGCTGACTCAATATGACGCAATGAGGAGGGTGGGAAAAGCCAAACCAAAGATTTAAAAATTTAGAAGTTAAAATAAGACAAAACACAATGACAAATAATTTCAATCCAAGACCATAGATATGATTGTAAATTTAACCAAGCAAAATAAGGAACATGAAAGATTTCTCAGCAAGGAGAGGAGCCCAAATAGGAGGCACATGGAGGATTTGCATACAAACCCTCATGCTAGTAGATATATCCAATGCTTGACTAGTAGAATCACTCTGTGTGATGTATCATGTTGTCTTATCTCTTCTAATAAACCTTTACAATATAGTTGCTCTGTGCACCTTGGATTGTTTTGTATCTCACCTTGTTGTTACACTCAGTCCTAAGATACTTGCAATATAAGCCCAATGGCTATACTCAAATCCAAACTCGCAAGTGTAGCTTTGGTCTTTGATGTGATCTAATATATGATTTATGCATAGCTTCTATGATTTGATTTGGTTAATATCTTAGAGTAAGATGTTCTAACGTTATCTCTTGTTGATTATCTTAGCATATCTTATCAATGTGTTTATGGGAAGATTTAGTGATTGTGGAACATGTCACCTTTGGAGGCATGGGCTTTTCGAGAGCTCTTGTTCCCTTGTCTGTTTTCACTCTACCTTAATGTGCTTGATATCAGTAAGCAAAATCAACCACCTTAAGGTGGGGGCATATATAATGATATCTATCTAATTATTTTACACTAGCAAAGTGTGTTTACGTACATTGGTATATTGTGTATACCTCCTTTTCATTGTAAGGTGTCTTTGTGATATGGGTGGGGTTGTATACTTTGAGCACATGCTTCCTTTTCACTATAAGGCATCTTCGTGACATGGGTGGTGTTGCATTTTGAAAGCCCTTCTGTGGAAGGTGGGATGGTGTATCTCTTGAGCTAGTGCACATCCTTTTATACAAAGTCCTCATCGTAAGGCAGGGTTGGATCTTGAGTTATCCTCCCTTAAGTGTGTCTTTGGTGGTTGTGGTAGCATATCTCAACCATCAGGTGTGTTTGACATATTTTAGATGGTGAGACTTAGCAATAAGCTCCTTCCATCACTCATGTTTGCTTTGTATAAGATGTATAGTATGTCTATGGCATGATGTGTGGCACTCATGTATTCTATGTGTCTTCCTTGCATGTTTGTTGTGTTTTCCTCCAAGTGTGGTCTAAAGGTACAAGGTGATGAGCACCCTCCACATTTGGGTCTTTGTTTGACTTGTCTTCCCTTGAGTGTGGTCTAAAAGCACATGGTGATGAGTCTCCTCCACATTCAGGTCTTTGTTTTGCATGTTTTTGGTGGTCTAAGGGCACATGGCAATGAGCCCTCTCCACCCCTTAGTTAGGATTTTATTTCATATATGAAATGTTATATCAATGTCTTCAGCATGTATTGTGTGACTGCTCTCATGTCTTCATTGTGTATTACGTGCTTTCATTGTATTCACCATGTTTTGCATGCTTCCTACAATATTCTCTATGTCTTGTGTGTATTCAATGTGTTTTCTAGTGCTTACCAGAGATCGGGGGCTAGAAATAGTCCTCCAATCTTTGTGTATACCTTAGTTTCATGTGCTTGGCATGTTTGATGTGTTTTCAACCATACTTTAATGCATGTATGGATTGTAAGATCATACATACATTAGAGTAGAGGTATGGATTGTAAGATCATACATACATTCAAGTGAGGGCTAAATGTTATATCGTAAAAAGTTTCCCTAGGACTTTTTACCTCCTAGTTTAGCTCCTAGGTCCCCTTAATTTCATCATGCATGTTTAAAACTCATCTCAGAGAAATTTCCCCTTAAACCCATGTCAAATGGGGCTTAGGGGTCCACATTTAATGTTAATAATGACTCAAATCTTGCCTTCAGACTTGGCCACCCATGCCTTAGTCCAGGATGATTTGTTGGGACCTAAATTTAAGTTTGTTAGCATAGGACCTTTAACAAGGTTTCCCTTTGTGGGCCTTTTTATTTTGAAATATGAATGTTAGCAGGAATGCATATATAAACATGTTTAGGGATTCATTTTACACCTAGATGGATAATGCAAACTTGTCATATTGAGTTAAGGGATTTCAAGACATTCATTGTGTTGCAGAGAAGTATTGTGTTGTTATTGTATTTGTTTGTTGCAGATTTGTCTTCATCAATCCATCTCCTCATGGTGTGAAAGATATTCATCCTCCATGAGGGATTCATATCCAAGGTGACATCTATTTGTGTTTCAATCAATCTATTTCATCATTTGATTTGGCCTCTATCCACTAAGGACATGCACTCTATCTAATAACACTATTGGAAGGATTGAATGCCATTCTGGGGCTTGATCGAGGCAAGCTCCTAAGCACCACAACCCCCAAACCCCTCTCTTTGTGATTATAGGTTATAGGTGTTGGATTTGGCAAAGTAGAGTTGCAAAGGATCAGAGCAAAGGATAGAGATTCAAGATTTAAGAAGAAATTACAAAAAACTAACCCTATTGGACTAGGGTGCCTGCCTTGTAGTCCTCCCAACTAGCATCTGTAGAAACTCTAAAGTAGGTTGCAGTCTTACACATTCTACTATTCCAAATCTATAGAAAAACTAGCCTCTTGGACTTGGGCACCCTCCTCATTGTCCCCAAAGTTTCTGTCTTTAAAAACCCAAATCCTAGTATGTTTCTAATATGTATTTAGTGCCTTCCTGTGTGATCATTTCTCGTATCTTGTTCATCTGTATCTGATTTCATATAATTAGGGTTTAAGATTTAATTGAACTAGGATTTGAGATAACTAGCAATCTAATCTATCTTTCCATATCATTCCTAAGTGACATCAACCTATAGCTGAGTCCTCTCCATCTATAGTGACTCAGCTCAATTATTGTCCTTTGAATGTTATTGTGAAAGGAGGGTTTGATTGAATCTACCTTAACAACATTTCAACCTATCTCCTTTTTACATATAACAAGCATTACCACAAGATTGTGTAGTGGTGGTGAGAATTGTTGATGTATAAGTGGATACTCCCATAGTCAGTATGGGTGCCAATACTTGTGTGCTTGTTTGATTCAGTGATGACACATTTTTTATGATATTCGCATAGTTAGCCGGTGATATAATGTTGTTATCCACTATATGGGATATTCCACAGAGTATGTCAACACCTTCTTGTCCTTCTTGTAATAATCCTCTTATACCTTCAACAATAGGTACTACTTCTTGAGCTAGATGTTCATTTCCCATAAATTCTTGAAAATCAGCTAGTTCTTTGTCTAGTTTCTCAATTTGAGCTTTAGGCACATGTGAAACTAGATGTTAATTATGTCTTCAGAGCCATGAAATGTTTGTTCTTCCATCATGTTGGTGTTGGTGATATTTTTCAAAGATGTTGATTCACCTTTTTTAAAGTAGTTGAGTAGTGGATTTTTTTATGTTTGCACATCATTACTATATAAAGCACTAGAACCCATCAATCTATAACTACTTCTTACCAAGGTGTTGTTGTTAGGGCAGTGGGTTACACAACCCATATAATGTTTTATAACACTCAATGCACTAACCAAGGATATTGTCAATATGATTAAAACTATTAAGGTAGTTATGCTTGTTGAAATACACATTGTGATGAGGGTCAAAGTAGTGTTTGTTAATGCATCATCATTTAATTTTATGAATTTGGAGGTGTCTGGAGTGATTTGTGATAACACTCTTTGGTATGGGGGGATTTGGTTGAATGGTTTGTGGATGGAACTTGGTTCGTCGATCTTATGGAAATGAAAGGTCATATATAAAATGAAAATCTATCTATTTGTTAGAAAATAAGCACACTTGCAATGAAAGAAACTATTCTAACTTGCTAGAAAATAAACACACTTGCAGTGAAGGAAACTATTCTAGCTTGCTGGAAAAGTAAATAAGAATAAACTGCCTTTACTTGTTAAGCTACAATAATGAAACACTCTGAATATGACAGTGTTGTTCAATAACAAATCTATTTTAGAACTTATAAGACAATCCTGCAGGGAAGAACTTACCTAACAATCACATAGAAGTGAAACTCACATCACATGAACACAAGTACAACGCTAACTGAATAGAAGACACAACAAAACTGAATAAACATGAAAATACAGAGATGTCCTCTGAAATGGGGAAGCAGACCCTACTTTCCTAGCTGGAGATGATCCTCTTTGCTCAACTAACTCTTTCAAAAGAATTCCCCCTTCATTTGCATTCAATCATAGTCCAAAGAATGGATGAAAGTACATGTCTGAAAACAAGGAGTTTTCCTCCTACTAGAAACACAATATGGTGAACAACTATATAAGAAAAATTAGAACTAACTTAGAGAGATGATTTTCTCCTACTTATACATTTGAGCTTTATTGGAAGGAAATAACTAACAATGATTCTAACTATAATGAACTAAACTTGAAACCAATTGCTAATTGTTGATGGTGATGTTAGTCACACACAAACACACAAATAAAAGTTACACAACAACCTTTATTTATCTTGAAAGATACAATGAATTCAAAGAATTCATGATCCCAAGTCTCCGTTGATTAGTTCATAATCTACCGACGTTACTCAGTGGTTGATGTGTGTTGTTGTTTTCCATTTTGGGGCCTTACATAAGTAATTTCTGCCTTTACACTATGAACTTTCTCAAATAATGTGCCTATAGATTGATATTTGCATGATTTCTACCATTATTTGCAAGTCTTTGCATGATATTTTCAACACTACATACATTTAGCTCAAATATGCTAATGGTATTCAGTTATCTACGGGATGTTAGCATATTTCTCTGTTCTACTTGTTATTTATCATGATTTGCAGTTATGGAAGTGATTCACTGAAATTAAAATTAGAAAAAAGGTTAGAGAATGAGATTCCCAAAATTACTCTACTGAGATGACTGATCCACATACATGCTCCCATACAGCAATGAAGAGAAGAAAACTAGAATCATATGTCGCCAGGACATTCCAAAAACCCGCATGATCCAGTGCAAATCTTCAAAGAAAAAGTTGACAACAACATGCAATAAAATGAAAGTGCTTCCAGTTGAACACATCATTCACCATTACATATCTAGAAATCAACTTGAAGATTACGTAAAGTTTACAATCAGGATGTAATTTGAAGCTTCGTCTTCATTCAGTATGCTTAAGAACAAGTACATTTACAATGATCTGAAGAAAGAACCTTGACATTTCAACAATTCAATCCTCATTAGTCTCAGTAATCCGATCTCCTACATGAAATTGTTAAAGGTCAGATTTTGAATGATTGACCTCCTTTCTTTTACAGAGTAAAGGGGCTAAATATATATCTCTGATTATCCCCAATATAGTCCCCCAAAACCCTAGTGAATCAACAGTCTGCACCCCAAGTGCAGCATTAGACGGTGGAAAACAAATCCCGCCAAAAGACCCTGAGCAGCACCCTTGTCGAGCATAAAGATGCCCTTTGGAAACCCTAACTGCCTCAAAATATCTGCTGCTGCTCATATATAATGTTTCTTTCCACCTGCACTCTTCCTCGCATTGAAAGCCTTTACTTCTTCTGTTTCCCCTTGCAATCTGATCTGATCTTTGTGACATCATTGCCATTAAAGCTCCATCTTTATATCTACCTACACGCTTGAAAATAGATAAGAATTAAGCATCATCATTTAATAAACTAGCAGGAAGATAAAAAAATACATTGAATCAGGTTGAAAGCATAAACATAGATATCGAGTCCTAAAACAGTGAACAATCACATATCCAAAAGCACATACATCGTTAAAAAATGGCCGAGTCAACCACCGTTGACCAAAAACATGCATCGGGCTCCAAAATGGATTCAAAAAATCCATCGCTTTGCTTTCCTGCCTCTTTTCCTTGTATATCGCAAAACATGCAAGCATTCCAAATATACAAAGTATTCTCTATTTTGAACTTTCAATTCAAATCCGCACATTGTATATTTGCCTTTGTATATTGGCTCATACATCATAGACATACAAGCACCAAAACATACAAAGAGTTTTCTGTATTTGATTTTCCTTTGGATCTGGCTTGCACATTTCCCCCTTGCATATCGGGTTATACATTATAGACATACAAGCATAAAAACATACAAGAACTTTTTTGTATTTGATTTTCTATTCGCGTCTGGTGCTTGTATATTGGCATGCATCTTTCGTTTTCATATTGGCAATGTATATTGGCAAAGATACATACAAAATCCCTTGTATATCTGCTTTTGGACTCCAACCTCTTCATTAACCACAGTTTACTTACCTATCAAATCCGTGACATGCATATAATGCGATGTATCTTTCAATATACATTTAGTAATGATACATCGCATTAACCGGATTTTAATCTCTTTTGAATTCTGGCGCTTGTATGTATAATGAAATGCATATCTCTGAAACATACATACAAAGCACCAAAAATACAATGACCTAACTCTGATTCATAACTTTTCAAGTCTGCAGCAATGTATATTTGCAATGCATGTCCTCAATATACAAAGCACAAAACATACATTAACTTAATCAATCTTGATAAACTTTCGGTTCCGCGCAATGTACATTTCATTGTATATTGGCTTTGTATGTAAGATACATACAAAGCGCAAAACATACAATGGTTTAATCCCACTTTATAACTTTTTAGGTCCAGCACTTGTATAAGCATAATGTACATTTCATAACATACAACGAACCCTGATGCATCAAATAAATCAGATTGAAATTCTTCCTGAAATCCACGTTGTATGCTCACAATGTATATATTGCAATGTATGTATCGAGACATACATTGCGCCAAACATACAAAGATTTAACTTTACTTCATAATGCTTTAGGTCTGCTACATGTATATAACCTTGTATGTTTCAAAATTCTTAAACATACAAACCAAAAAATGCAACCGACGGATGCGACAAACTATGCATTTCAACACTGAAAACGGTCGGGTCCACTTTGCATGTATAGATTGAATATTAGCGAAATGCATGCAAGGAAAACAATGTATATAAACCTAATATACAAAACCCTTTGTATGTGCAACATACAATGACCTAACATACAAAGACCATTGTATATGCAGCTCGATGACTCACGCGACTATTGAAAGACAACCTTGCATATACAAAAGACTTTGTATATGGAAAGCGATATACAAAGGACTTTGTATACAAGTGAACTTGTATACAAAGGGCCTTGTATATGTAACCCGATATACAAAAGACATTGTATATGCAACAGCAAACCCTTCCCTTGTACATTTTACCAAAATACTCATAACTTGCAAAATACAGGGAATTTTAAGATGGTTCAAAAAGTAACCCTAGCTCATTTTCAACAAGAAATTCACCTATACTCTGCCCTGGTACTGAAATGCATTTTTTCTCTAGTTTTAACAAAGTTTGCAATTTTCACTTTGTTTTTCCCTTTACCACCAAGCAAAACAACACACACAAGCGAAAAGCAAAAAGCCACAGCAGGGGTCCTCATTTTGCTAAGAAGTAAAATGGGGCATGTTGTGAACATCACAACACTAATTTATTACATTGATGATTCCTTTACAGTTTACTGAAGATCAAGGATTTGCATCGACCTGGTTGTTGGCAAACTTAAACGATTTCCTGAAATGGTGTGGCGTTTGGTGGCAGTGACTTCAGTTATAACTGATGCCAATTAGTAGCTACTTCAGTTAGTCACTGAAATGGAGTGACGTGGAGATTTAGATTATAACAGCTACTTTAATTGGGGTATGGGTCACGTTTACATTGCTGGGCCTTTTGGGTAGCCCTAAGATTGGCCAATAATAGTCATCGACTCAAGGGGAGGATGACTCTATTGGAGGGTAATGGCATCTGGAGCTATCTGGAGTTTAGGTTCTTCGCAGAAAGAGAGGGGCTCCAGAGGGATCTAAAGACCACTGGAAGTCTTACTAGCATAATCCTCATGCAATCACAAACCACTTGTACCACAATTCATAAGACATGCATTTTGAAAATGTAAATTCAAGTAAATAAGTTAAGAGATTTCATCAAAGGAAATGAAAACCAAACATGTGCATAATCCATCCAAAAGACAAACATAATTATAATAATATGTAAATATATGCCATAATGTTTTGTTAAAGTCTTTTAGAATAGGAAATAGAATGAAATACACGAGTCATATATTTGACTCATCACATTGTGTAATTGTAAAAGTATGAATTTTCAAATCAAGGATATGACATGATGCAAGATTTTCAAATGAATATTGATAAATATGCAATAAATCAATGCAAGGTCTGATTTGAATAATCAGTAAGATGCAAGGGGTCCACCAAAATATTAAGTATGAAAAAGGAGAATGATGACAACTAGGATGCACACTATATCAAACCCTTTTCCATATAACATTCAAGGACAAGACCGAGCCAAATCACTACCAAATGAAGGTGGACTCAGTTGATGATCTTGTACTCATGTATGTTATAGGCGTAAGTGCAAAGAGATGTGGGACCAAAAAGTCACCACATGACTTTTTGGTCCCATGAAACTTGAAACACGAGTGTGTTATAATGCACTCACATTTAGCTTAATTTAAGTAAGAAAAAAACTCCACAACAGTAAAAACCACAACCAAGAGTAATTTCTACAAGGAAAAATAGGTGCAAGAGTACAAGTGCATTGGAGGAAGGAAAAATCAAGCAAAGGAGAAGGGTAATCGATATTTTTGCCATGCCACCTCACCAATCCTACTCCTAAAGATGTCATGAAGGAAATGTAGAGGGTGCAACAACCGAAGAAGGTAGGGTTTGCTTATATTTTGTGAGTTTGAAAAGAATTTTTTACTTTTTCAATGTTTGATTGATTTTTTATATTGAATTTATAGTCAATGAGGCAGTATAAAACACAAATCCAACAGAGGAGGGTCAAAACAACCCTGAAAACCCTAAAAACCCCCAAAACCCCAAAAACCCCCAGCTTCACGTCCTCATCATGAAAGAGATACATAGGAAAACTATTTAGGGAAAATAGAAGAACATAAAAAACTTCTCCAAACCCTAATAGAAATGTTAAATAATCTAAGTGCAAGCATCGATCATAGGAGAGCACTTGCGAAGTCATTAGAGATGATTGTTTCTCACACTAAATTGGTGAAAAACCAAATCACTAAATTTCATGACTATAGGAAGAGGTGTCGGCAATACTATGCCGACAAATTGTCTTACAAACAAGTGGACCTAAAATTTCAAAATATGCATTATGTTCACACTTTATCAATCCTAAAACTAGCTAAATATTTAAAGAGACTTATAAATGCTTCCGTATTCATTGGTGTAGGAATGAAGATATATCCCAAAACTTTTGGGATAAATGGTATTGTTTAGGATAAAAAGAGGGAAAATGATGATTGATAGTTTTGTTTCAAGGGTTCATCATGATCCTCCTTTCACCACTAAACATTTAAGGACATTCAACCAAGTAGAGAACTCTACTATAGATCTACTATCACTTGGACCATAGGGGAAGATTGGAATTGTGTGAATTTGTTGTTCAATTAAGTCCAATTATGCTCAAAATCTTAATTTTGTAAAATTGTAAACAAACAGACAAATTACAAAAAATGATCGCACACAAAGATATTAAATGATAATAAAATACATACAAAATTTTGAAGTTCAGTGTATGGAAAAGTCGAGGACTAATGAGCAGGCACCCTAGTCTAGTGTACCTATTTTTGTTAGGATCTCTAAAGAATGTTTGCAACCTATTCCTGTTGTCATAAAGATTTTACTGCTTCAGAATCTAGAGGACTAATGAGCGGGCACCCAAGTCCAAGCCCTAGTTTTCTTCTCATATCTGTAATCTTGACAGTCTACACGACTCTCTTGCAACTCCACTTCTTTTGCTTCTTAAGCCTGTAACCTACAATCATAGAAAAGTGGGTTGGGGGTTGCAGTGTTTAGAGGCTTGCCTTGATCAAGCCCTGAAGAGACATTCAAGTCTTCCAAACACCGTTGTCAGATAAAGAGTGTGTATCCCTACAAGATAGAGGCAAAATCCAAATGATAAATGATAGAAAACACAATAGATATCACCTTGAAGTGTAGATCTCATGGAAGAAAGGTGCTCTACATGCCATGAGGAGATGGAATCAAATCTGCAACAAACAAGCACAATAACAACACAATACTGCTCTGCAACAGAATGAAAGCCTTGGATCACTTTAACACAATCTCATAGATCAAAAATTCTATCTAGTTTACAAATGAATGCCTAAACATGGTTATATATGCAACTACAAACATTCCCTCTAAGAAATTTGTAATTCAAACTTGAGATGTCGGCATAGGACCTAATAACGGTCATACAACCGACACACAAAAATAGGTCCTGACATAAAATAGGGCAAGACTAGGGCAGGGTCACCCAAGTCCTCCCCCCTATTTCAGGCAGGATTTATGTTAAGCTCATCCCCTAGGTCCCATTTGCCATGAAACTTTAGAGTTTTCTCATTGAGAGTCACAATTAACATGCAAGATAACCTAAATGCATTCTAAAGGACCTCAGAGCTAAACCTTAGGAGGGAAAAGCCCCCAAGGGGACATTTTTTGACATAATATTTAGCCCCCACTTTAATGTATGTATGAAGGCAAGGCCAATACATGCGTTTTAAAGTATGGTCAACAAACACAGCAAACACACCAAGCACAAAGAAGACACACCAATCATAATGAAGATAGTAACAAACATGCAAAACATGGAGAAGACAACATTTAAGACACGTAAAACACAGTGAAAACAGTGAATGCAGTAATTATTTTTCTTTTTCATTTTCTCATTTATGAAATGCAAATGCGAGTACAAGGAAAGCAAACACACAACCCAAATGCAGGAGCAACTCATTGCCACTAGTCTTGAAACTACATAAGGGGCAATAGAAATGCCAAACAAATCTCAAAGTGTAAGAGGAGCTCATCACCACTAGTCTTGAAACTACACTTGAGAACAAACACGCATTACAAATCCCAAAGCATAGGAGGAGCTCATCACCACCGGTCTTGAAACTATGCTTGGGAACAAACACGCCACACACACACACACACATGAAAGACACAGAGAAAACATGGAAAACAAGTGATGGAACAAACCTATTTCTAGGTTTGCAGCCATCTCAGGCACATTACAGGCACACACTGACGATTGAGCTTCGCCACAAGAATCATCAAAGACATGCTTAAGGGTTAGGATAGTCTCAGACCTACCTCGCTTGCTCAAAGGACTTTTTGAAAATGATAGGATGTGCAATCTCCTTGAGAAATACACCATCCCCACCTTGCATGAAGGGATTAAAATAAAAAGGATATGCACAATATCCCACCTCTGTAGAGGGCTTAAATGATTGCAATAGATTTCAAGCTTTACAAACACACTTTTCTAGCATCTAAATCAGGTAGCTTACCTTATATATGCCCCCACCTTAAGGTGGTTGATATCATGTACCGATATCAAGCACGTTAAGGTAGAGAGAAAACACACAAAGGAACATGAGCTCTCACAAAGCCCATGCCCCCCAGAGGTGACATGTACTTTACGATCACCAAATGTTCCCACAAACACACAATTTCCTGCAAGAAAAGGTGTTAGCATCTATATAATCATGATAAACATCAAGAGCTAAGGAAAGAAAGATCCAAGATAGACAAACTGCACATAGCATTAGTATTGTTCTGTTTTGTAAGTCCGATAAGACAACACCAAGATATCACATGGAGTGATTCTACTAGCCAAGCATCGGATAATATATGACAACCCCATCATCTTTTATGGACTATGTCCATTTTTTATTTCTCACTGAAGGGACACTAGGTCCGTATTAGTATAATATGTTTTTTGTCATCTGCCAGCTAGATAGAACCACTAGAAGAAGGTAAACAATAAATCAAGAGAGGAGAAACAAGTGTCTTAGAGATAGTCACGTAGGAGGGTATCCTCAAGTCACCAACCATAATGCTATGTCCATAGGACACAACACACAATAATGAAAATGGAGGAGAAGCAATATAGAAGAATGATGATACAAATAGAAGAAGGGTCACAACAGAGGTGGTCTCCCAGTATCCTTGACCTTACAAGAGTATCAAGGGTCATCCTAGGAGGCCTAAACAACACATAACACATCATGGGGGACTCACAAGACAAGAGGGGAGGTCACATAAATGAGCCAATAATGCTACGACATAGGTGACCACCAAGGTTAGAAATACTTACCTGATTCATCTCAATGTTAAGAACATACATATCTAGGAAGAGGCCACCCTTGAGAGCAATTATAATATTTGCTACAATGAGTGTGGCTTAAAGATGGAGAAATATTTACCTAATTCAAAGGGATGTTTCCCGACAGACACTTCTTGTCTATCAGCCAAGGATATCTCACATGTCATTTTGGTCTTGTTGAAATTACATTAAAATTGAGTTTAGGACAGCAAGAGGATTTCTTTTCTTTAAAAGGATTATATCCAATGCCGCTTGAGTAATGTCTTGAAGTAGATTCTATAGGTACTCGAATCTCTTGTTGATTTACACCACATCCCTTACCTACATAGTCACAGTTGTTATAAAGAATTTTAAATCCTATTTTAAATCCTCAATCGTAGAGTGATGTCATTTCTTTAGAAGATGGTGAAGCCTCATAGGTCTCGTAATTTGTAGTATAAGTAAGTGTATTATCTTTATTTTCTACCAAGGAGGCTTTACGTCTCTTAGGTGTTTCCAAAGTTTTCTTAGATGAGATCGGTGCAACTTTTGATGTGTCAGGGATATTAAGTTTATATTCCCCTAAACCACAAGGATTAAAATATAATGATCCCCAATCATCACCAAAAAGTGCATTCGATGATTGAGGGTCTTGCACAACATTATCTATGGCAAGAGGTATTGTTGAATAAACTTGTAAGTTGTTTAGACTCGTATGATTGTTAACTCATTTTTTCTTTTCAATATGTAAACAATTATCCAACTTGGGATTAACTTTTGAGGTGTAGAGCTTGTCTTGATAAATGAACTTAAGTGATCGATGAAGGGTAGATGGAACTGCCCCCATGGCATGAATCCATAGTCTACCTAGAATCATATTATATGAAAGAGAACTAGGCATAATATGAAAAAGAGTATCTAACGTCACAGGTCCAACCTTGATAGGTAATATTATGGTACCACAGATTGTTTTCCCACATTATCAAAGCCACAAATGCTAATGCTACCTAGTTTGATTAAAGAGTTATCGATCTTGCTTTTGTGTATAAAGTCCATACCACAAATATTAAGAGACGATCCATTGTCAATCATAACTCACTTTATCAATTTTGTATCTATCATGGAAAATATTATAAGTGCGTCATATTCATCTTTACTTCTCAGTATTTCATGTGGTTGAAAAAGAATATCCATTTTTGTCACATGCATACAATCTAATAGAGCTGCTACATCATTTAGCTTAGCAGTAGGTGGTACAATCACCTTTTGTAAATCTTCTTGGAGCATTCCATGGTATGTAGGCGATGTTTGTATTAAATCCCAAAGAGAGATCTTAGTTGGAGTGGCATGAAGCTACTCAACAAGATCATATTCTTGACCAAATTTTCGTGTGAAACGAGGTGCTTGAGGAAGCATGGGTTGAGAACATGGAAGAGAGATAGGCACATGAGGTGCTTGTTTACTTCTCTTGTTATTACAAGTGTTGTATGTGTGAGCAATTATGGGATGTTGCGACACATTTTGAACACCTTTATTTCTTTGAGTAATTTGTCGAGCATAGTTGAAGATGTAAGCGGAGTGTCTAGGTGGTTTTTGATCTCCTTGAACTATAATCACTTATTGTAAGAAAGAGGGTACACTAGGTGCCCCTTGCACAATCATATTAGGAATATTGCTACAAAGTCTATTAGTGAAGATTGAATTAACATTGTTTCCCTCTTGATTATACCCAACATCTATCCTTAAAGGATTTAATGTGAGACCTTTTGTCATCCACGAATGCTACATCTTGGCTAGGGAGAGTATTGGAATGAGAGGAACGTACAATGTTTTTAGGAAGGTTAGGTGTTGTAACATTAATAGAGATATCCATTGTCTTCTCATATAAGGTTTTTGGACATTTAACTATTGGAGAAGAAGGATACCTTATGGAATCATCATCATCATCATCACCATATGTTTTGGCTATTAATTCCAAAGTGTTAAGAGGAGTTTCACACTCATTATTCTCAATGTGTTTCTATGTTAAATCTTCTACTACCAAAGGGTATGTATTCATGAGAGATATGAAGTTGTCATAATTAGATACATAGTCAAGGATTTCAAATGAAGAGTATTTAAATATATCCTTGTGATACATAGGTTGAATATAAGTGAGAACATGAGGATTCATATTAAGAAATTTGTAGAAATTCTCAAAGTTTTTGATATATGCATGTAAAGATACCAAAGAGTAATGATATGAAGATGCTATGATGAAATGTATTGTCACATCAATGTCCAATAAGATCTAATAATACAAGACATGCAAAGTTTTATGATGATTAAGGCACCCTAGATGTGTGACTATTTCACTCCTAAACACTTGTTTGAGGGAAAGGGCTAAAAGGACACATCGCGTTCACAACAAACACAATGGATAGGAGGAAATGAGTACAACACAACAAGGTCCAATTGATGATTTTATGTATTTAAATTGAATGCAATGAAACAACACAAATTATGCTTGTCTATGCACCTAAAAATGTTCACTTTTTTGCACCTTTTTTTTTCAATGCGAATGACTAAAAGAAAAGGTTTTGTAAGGAAATTAATGAGGGGCAGTGAATAATAAGCTTATAATAAACCCAATAATGCAATAATATCCTTCACAACATGCCTATATGAATATGACCTAAAAATGCTTTATTTATCACTTTTTTTGATAATTTTTCAATGTAAATCACAAAGAGAAGAGGTGTTGTGAAGAATTTAAAGAGGGACAGAAGATTATATGCCTAATATCAATCTAATTATGCAATAATATCCTTCACAACATACCTTTTATGCAATCCTATAATGATGACAAGTCAAAACCTAGTGACAACACACCAAAAACATGTAATTTTTCACCAATTCTCAATGTGAAGGCCCAATAGAAAGGGTGTTGTAAAGAATTTGAGGAGGGGAAGCAGATTATAACCCTAATAAAAGCCAATTAATGCATAAAAATCCTTCACAACACGCCTATGATGCAATTCTAGAGAGACGATAAGGTCAAATCAAGTGAAAATGCAAGGTTTTCAAACAGTAGACATGAAATTTTGCAAGAAAGCCACTATGACATAACACTACAGTTAGAAATCAGTCCTAATGAGTGTTTTGAAATGGTAGTAAAATATGAAAAAAGATTTTGACTACAAACCTTAGCTAATACAAAACTAGGTTATTTGAAAAAATGCATAATTTCAAGCAATTTTTGACAATTTAAGCATGAAAATGCAATGCAAGTGAATGCTAATGATGAATTTCTATAATTTAAATCAGATTTAATGAAAATGACAAAAATTTAATAAAATTAAATGCCAATTAATAGAAATTATGCTAAAATGCAAGCCTAAGAATGCCAAATTTTTCAAATTTTTTGTAATTTTTCAAATGCAATAAGATGAAGCTGAAATGAATGAATGAAAGTTTGAATTACATCACTCGGTAAGGTGCAAAAATCCTTAAAACATGGGCTCACCAAAATGTTTAGTATAAAAAGAGGCAAAATGATGATTGATAGTTTTGTTTCAAGGGTTTATCATGAGCCTCCTTTCACCACTAAACATTTAAGGGCATTCAACCGAGTAGAAAACTCTACTATAGATCTACTATCACTTGGAACATAGGGGAAGATTGGAAGTGTGTGAATTTTTTGTTCAATGAAGTCTAATTATGCTCAAAACCCTAATTTCGTAAAATTGTAAACAAACGGACAAATTACAGAAAATGATTGCACACAAAGATATTAAATGACAATAAAATACATACCAGATTTCAAAGTTTGGTGTGCAAAAAAGTCAAAAACTAATGAGTGGGTGCCCTAGTCTAGTGTACCTATTTTTGTCAGGATCTCTGAAGAATGTCTGCAACCTATTCCTACTATCATAGAGATTTTACTGCTTCAGAATCTAGAGGACTAATGAGCAGGTGCCCAAGTCCAAGCCCTAGTTTTCTTCTTAGATCTGCAATCCTGATAGTCTGCATTGCTCTCCTACAACTCCACTTTTTTCACTTTTGAAACCTATAATCTACAATCATAGAAAATTAGGTTGGGGGTTGTGGTGTTTAGAGGCTTACCTCGGTCAAGCCTCAAAGAGACATTCAAATCTTCTTAACACCATTGTCAGATAAAGAGTGTGTATCCCTACGAGATAGAGGAAATATCCAAATGATAAATGATAAAAAACACAATAGATATCACCTTGAAGTGTAGATCTCATGGAAGGAAGATGCTCTTCATGCCATGAGGAGATGGAATCAAATCTGCAACAAACAAGCACAATAACAACACAATACTGCTCTGCAACACAATGAAAGCCTTGGATCACTTTAACATAAGCTCATAGATTAAAAATGCCATCTAGTTTACAAATGAATGCCTAAACATGCTTTTGTATGCAACTACAAATATTCTCGCTAAGAAATTCATAATTCAAACTTGAGATGTTGGCATAGGACATAATAATGGTCATACAACTGGTAGACAAAAACATAGGTCCTAACATAGAATAGGGCAGGACTAGGGCACGGGCACCCAAGTCCTCCTCCCCTATTTTAGGTAGGATTTATGTTAAGCTCATCCCCTAGGTCCCATTTGCCATGAAACTTCAGGGTTTTCTCATCGGGAGTCACCATTAACATGTAAGATAACCTAAATGCATTCTAAAGGACCTAGGAGTTAAACCTTAGGAGGGAAACACCCCCAAGGCGACATTTTCTAATGTAATAGGTACATGGTGTTTGATGAGTATCCATGCCATAATATTTCTTGAGGAAACTCCCTTGTGAGTTCATCCTCAAGAAGATTCCTAATTATTTTGACATTCAATAGTTCTAGGGTAGAGGTGGTGGCTCTGCCCAAGATAGAGAGGGGGCATAATGAGACCAAAACCATGTACCTAGACCCTTAATGAGGCCAGCACATGTGTCACTCCCTTCAACTTTTAAGGAGAGTGTTGACATGGAGACACTGTTGGCAAGAGACACTGTGTGGCTTCATGAGTGTTGTCATTGATGGAAACAAAGTTCATTCCACACATCCATAGGACATGGTAAGTCTTTACCAGAAGTCAGATTGAAGAGTGTTGTGGTCCAGTAATCAAGAACAGAGCATGCAACAAGGTCCGACAATCAGGTCTGGATCTCTCAGATGAAGTATATCAGCAAAGTATGGACTTGGGGAAGTCAAGAGGAGTATCATGACTGATATATTCCAGAGATTGAGCCTCCAAGATGAAAGAGTGAAACGTTATAAGCACCTAAGTGTTGGGTTCCTATTTGGTAGAGTAGACTAAGGAAGACCTGACCGACAGAGCATCAGACCTTAATCTGGATGAGATATTGATGGTGATCAAGTTTCTTGAAGTATCATTCATGATTAGCTGACATGATTGATGAATTCTATAAGCATCTCTTTCATATGCATCACTTGGTAAGCAAGGATTTAGCTGACAGACCAGAGTTTGGGAAAATATTGAGTATTCTGGATGCCGACTAGAAAGATATTGAAATCCTTTGCGTGGATATATATACTAGATGGATTTCAATGAGAAGGTGTGTGTGGTGTGTTGTGAAGTGTGAACAAAAGTGGAAAGCAGTGTGGAAGCAACAATACAGGTCTGGTATGTGACAGGATAGCATCACCAAAGAGGAGGAAGAATGAAGTGCAGTAGATCCGTGTATTGAGCCTAACCGGAATTGAACCTCAGCATATGTGGATGCTCCTCATCAGTTCAAGTATCTTGTTACTTTTCTTGTACCTTGTAGACAGTGAGTCTCTTGTAGGCAATGAGCCTCTTGTGAGCAGTGTGCTCAGGCAGTGAACCCTAATTGGCAAGTGCCATTTTGTACTATCTTATTCTTTTAACAGAGAATACAGTCTTGGATTAGTCACCCTGTGGTTTTTCCCTTGATAGGGTTTTCCACATCAAAATCATTGAGTTATGTGTATTGATGTTATTTGTGCTTTCATGGCTATGTTTGCTTATTTGATTTGATGCTACACTAATTGTTAAAGAAGAATAGAAAGTAGAAGTAATTAAGATAACTGATTCACTCCCCCTCTCAGTTATCAACAGACACTACATTCATTGAGTGCTCACACATAGTCTCTAGCATAACATGATGATGATCTCACCTAGGCTGATGAGGGTGAGATTAGCAAGCATCATTTTCCCCACATCTGTAACCTATGCAATTATGGGATGCAATACTCATGACAAGACTCTCGACAGGATGTTGCGACGCAAGGGCAACATCCAATGATGGACACATCCATATTAGATGATCTTGTTCTCATAGATGATGTCTTATAGCGTACATTTGGTATTTGAATCCTAGTTAATTTTTAACAAGTTTCATCTTGATTTAATATATTCTTATTTGAAAATTGTAATTAATTTTATATGACTATCTATATTATAAGTCAAAATTAATGTATGTAATTGTCTGATCAATGAAATTCCATGGTCATAGTCTTCATCCTACCTCTGTTAGTCATCTAGTGGTAGGTTATGAGAGGAGGTCAAGTCAGAAGGTATGTAATTTATCACATGATCATAAATATAGTACATATATCAATGGTAATCTTATTTAGTGACAATTTGAAAATTACAACAAGGAGCTTCACCAGTACCTCCATGATTTCCTTGGTCTCCTAGATGCAAAACCACTTATACGGAAGTAAATTTAACCATTTGTAATCATTATGCATTTAAATAATGTTATGTATCTATTTTGGTCAAATAACCTTGAACTCTATTTTTAGATGTTCAATATGGAGACTTCTCCTCATCTTCATGAGTCAGTACAAGTAGGCATTGTTGCAGATGTGTTGTTTTCAAATCCTTTGACTGAGGTATGAGCCAGTAACATGTAAATGTCATTTTTTATTTCTTTTTTTTATCTCATGTCATTTGATGTACATAAATGATATTTATGTTTAGTCAATTTTCCTTCTCGATGCTTCTCACAAGAGGTCACAACTCCAACTGGTCCAGCTACAGATGAAGAGAGAGAAAAGATGATCAAGAGGGATCATCAAGTAGCGGTAAGTGATTGATTACATATGTGATGTTATATATTTCATGTTTTCTATATTAATGTGCATATTATTTGATTGTATTAATAGGTTGAGTTGCAAAAATCTATGTCGAGGAGGTCTAGTCGACGAGAGAGAGAGGATGAATCACTGATTGGCTCTCCATCTTCATGGCCAAGCAAGGGCTATAGATTATTTCATAGCAGTTCATAGGAAACTATATTTTGGGACATTTGTTTTATGCCTAGATGTCTACGTATACATACTTTTATATGTTTCCAATGTATTTCTTTGTATATGCCTGTATGGCTTTATTTGTACATGCCTATATGGCTTTACATCTAGACTAGATGTTATGTTCATGATATTATGTATATGACAATTTACATTAAATATTTAATATGATGATCAATTATCGTTACAAGAATTTGGTTTTACACGTGCCAATTGCATGTGCTTGAAAGATTATAAATCATTTTCAACTAATCCATTTTGTGCATATCTTGCAATCATTGCATTCCATGAGACTGTGCATTTCTTTGAGGCATCATGTCAAATAGTTCATACACCTTGTCTATGCTTCCACACTTTGCATACATGTCTACAAGGGTAGTTGCAAATACAACATGTGACAAAATTCCTATATCCTTTATGCTTTGATGGTTGTCCACACCCTATTCACTAGATCCCATTTTGGCATAGGCAAGGAGGATGTTGGATAAGGTTGTGAAATTTGGTTTTAGATGTGCCAATTGAATTTGGTTGAAAGTTTCTTTTGTACATTTTCTTGAAAATTTCTAAAGCCTTATGAAAAATCCATTTCATGCATATCTTGCAATCATTGCATTCCATGAGACAATATTTCTTTGAGGCATTGTGTCAAACAATTCACATGCCTTGTATATGCTTCCACACTTTGCATACATGTCTCGTAGGGTAGTTGCAACTATATCATTTGACAAAATTCCTATATCCTTTATGCTTTGATGGATGTCTATACCATGTTCCAAATATACCATTTCTAAGGTTTTAGAATTTGGATTTACACCTGCCAATTGCATTTTCTTGAAAGTTTCTAAAGCCTTATAAAAACTCCATTTTGTTCATATCTTACAATCATTGCATTCCATGAGATGACATTTCTTTGAGGCATCATTCCAAACAGTTCACGTGCCTTATCTATGCTTCCACACTTTGCATACATGTCTTTGAGGGCAGTTGCAACTACAACATCTAACAAAATTCCCATATATTTTATGCTTTGATGGATGTCCATACCATGTTCCAAAGATCCCATTTTGGCATAGGCAAGAAGGATATTGGCTAAGGTTGTGGAATTTGGATTTACACTTGACATTTGTATTTGCTTGAAATTTTATAAAGCATTATCAAAAAAATCCATTTTTTGCATATCTTGCAATCATTACATTACATGAGATGGCATTTCATTGAGGCATCATGTCAAACAGTTCACATACGTTGTCTATGCTTCCACACTTTGCATACATGTATACTAGGGTAGTTGCAACTACAAGATCTAATAGAATTCCCATATCCTTTATGCTTTGATGGATTTCCATACCATGTTCCAAAGATCCCATTTTGGCATATGAAAGGAGGATGTTGGCTACGGTTGTGGAATTTGGATTTACACCTCTCAATTGCATTTGCTTTAAATTTTCTAAAGCCTTATCAAAAAATCTATTTTGTTCATGTATCTTGCAATCATTGCATTCCATGAGACAACATTTCTTTGAGGCATTGTGTCAAACAGTTCACATGCCTTGTATATGCTTCCACACTTTGCATACATGTCTCTCATGATAGTTGCAACTACAACATTTGACAAAATTCCTATATCCTTTATGCTTTGATGGATGCCCATACTATGTTCCAAATAGACCATTTCTAAGGTTTTGTAATTTAGCTTTACACCTGCCAATTGCATTTCCTTGAAAGTTTCTAAAGCCTTATCAAAAAATCCATTTTGTTCATATCTTGCAATAATTGCATTCCATGAGATGACATTTCTTTGAGGCATCATGCCAAATAGTTCACGTGCCTTGTCTATGCTTCCACACTTTGCATACATGTCTCTAAGAGTAGTTGTAACTACAAAATCTAACAAAATTGCCATATCTTTTATCCTATAATGGATGTCCATACCGTGTTCCAAAGATCCCATTTTGGCATAGGCAAGGAGGATACTAGCTAAGGTTGTGGAATTTGGATTTACACCCACTAATTGTAATTGCTTCAAAGTTTATAAAGCCTTATCAAAAATATTTTTTTTGCATCTCTTGCAATCATTGCATTCCATGAGATGGCATTTCATTGAGGCATCATGTGAAACAGTTCACGTACCTTGTCTATGCTTCCCAAACTTTGCATACATGTGTTCTAGGGCAGTTGCAACAACAAGATCTGTCAAAATTCCCATATCCTTTATGCTTTGATGGATGTCCATACCATGTTCCAAAGATCCCATTTTGGCATATAAAGGGAGCATGTTGGCTAAGGTTGTGGAATTTGGCTTTACATCTCTCAATTACATTTTCTTGGATTCCATGAGATGGCATCTCTTTAAAGTGTTCTGTCAAACAATTCATGTGCCTTGTCTATGCTTCCACACTTTGTATACATGTCTACTAGGGTAGTTTCAACTACATCAGATCTGACAAAATTCCCATATCCTTTATGCTTTGATGAATGTCCATACCCTATTCCAAACATCCTATTTTGGCATAGGTAGGGAAGATGTTGGCTAAGATTGTGGAATTTGTCTTTACACCTACCAATTGCATTTTCTTGAAAGTTTCTAAAGCCTTATGAACAAATCCATTTTGTGCATATCTTGCAATTATTGCATTGACCATGAGATGGCATCTCTTTGATGTGTTCTGTCAAACAGTTCACTTTGAATTTGGATTTACACCTACAAATTGTATTTTCTTGAAAGTTTATAAATCCTTATCAACAAATCCATTTTGTGCATATCTTGCAATTATTGTATTCCATGAGATGGCATCTCTTTGAGGTGTCCTATAAAACAATTCACATGTCTTGTCTATGCTTTGACACTTTACATTATGAATATTGAAGCTAACTTTTATTTGGCTAACAAATAAATATATTGTGAACCTATTTGCAACAACTTATGATATGGTTTTCATATAATTAGATTTTGTATATAAATTATTAGTTAAATTTTACACTTTTATGTCAAGAAAAATATGGAATTTGAAACATATAATAAAACATTTTTAATAAGAGAATGATGGGTACAAGGTAAGGTGCATCCAATCATAGTATTTATCATTTAGGCCTTTATAAGTTTTTTTAGATGAATTTAACAATTCATAGTTTGAATGATTGTAAGAAAATATAATTTGTTTATGCTAAATTATTAGATTTATACTAAGTGTTAGTTAACATATTTGTTATACTCTAAACTTTTTGTATACATATAATAACAATCATGATATTGAAACTACCGGATTTGATATAGAAACTACTAGATTTGATATGATAATCATATATAATTTCTCATCTTACATGTTAGACATATTCTCATTTCACCTTCTATATGTTTGACATCATTTTCCTACATTCCGTCATAGACCGAGAGGGAGACCTAGAGAGAGACTGAGAGGGAGATGATATGTTTGACATTATATACTCATTTCACCTTCTATAGGTCTAGCATACCCTTATTTCACAATCTATATAGGTTACAAAAAAGAGCAAAATGAGGAAGAGGGGAAGAGAGTAGTGAGACCTAGGGAGAGAGACATGTCTAGCATGATATGTATATCCTCATTTCACCTTCTATATGGTTTTTAGATACTTTACATATCCTAATTTCACCTTTCTACATTTTCTTTACACCTGCCAACTGCATTTTCTTGAAAGTTTCAAAATCCTTATCAAAAAACCCATTTTGTGCATCTATCTTGCAATCATTGGATTCCATGAGACATCATTTCTTTGAGGTGTCATGCCTTATCTATGCTTTCACACTTTGCATACATGTCTAAAAGAGCAGTTGCAAATACAACATGTGACAAAATTCCTATATCCTTTATGCTTTGATGGTTGTCTATACCATGTTCTGAAGATCTCATTTTGGCATAGGAAAGGAGGATGGTGGATAAAGTTGTGGAATTTTAATTTACATCCACCAATTGCATTCCATGAGATAGCATTTCTTTGAAGCATCATGTCAAATAGTTGACCTACCTTGTTAATACAGGAGCATAGGCTCATAACCAATCAAGTAACTTTAGGAGATGGCAAGGAGGACATTTTCATGTTTCCAAGTGGTCTTGTAGGTCAAGATATCCATTTAAATCATTTAGATAAGGGTTTCTAATTTTCCTACCAAAATGGACTATTTGAAAACTATGATGATTCCATGAGGTGTAATATATGTGAATAGACCTAATCCAATGAGTTAGACCCCTTAACGCAACTTATTTTGCATTTTATAGCAAACTGAGTACTCTTGACCATTGAGGGGGTAGTTTTAGTAAATTTTGATTTTCTCCCAACTCCACCATATGCAATTATATAGAGAGCTACAAGAAAGATTTCATAGGTTGGCATATACAAGAAACCTTCTATATGGTTTCTATGCTTTGCATATCCTCATTTCACGTTTCTACATTTGCGTTACACCTGCCACTTTGCATACATGTCTACCAGGGAAATTGCAACTACAACATCTGACAAAATTCCCATATCCTTTATGCCTTGATGTATGTAATTAGAACACATTCCATACCTACCTCAATTTTTTTAAATCAATTTTGTTTTCCTATGGTTGCAAGGAATGCATTGTTCCAAAATACTTCAGTTTCATGTAGTGGAAAGGTGCTAGGAGTGACATTTTGCCTTCCGTAGCTCATGGGCATGAACAAACTATACCAACTTGTTGGGGTGGGTGGTTAAATGCTAGGGCAGGTCTTTTTTCATTTGCCAAGTGTTTCAGTCACTCAAGGCAGCAGGCTACCGACAAAGTCACTTAAGATCTTAAGAGCAAAAACTGCCAAACTTTGACGGAGCAGTTCTCAGAATTTTTGGTAGATAGGAATGTTTCATTTGGACATACATGTGCATGTGGGGTCCTTCCACAATAACCTCTCTTAGTTTTGATCAACTCTAATCTATTTGACTGTGCCAAAGTTAAATTCATTCTTGCAAAATGCTTCAATTTCATGCAGCAGAACCTTGTCAGGTGCCATATTTTTTATTCTACTCATCGTGGGGCTGAAATGAATATGCCAATGCATTGGGGTGGGTGGGAAAATGCTAGAGGAGGTCTCATTTTATGTGCCAAGTGTCTCAGTCATTCCAGGCAATAGGCTACTAGCAAAGTCACATAAGATCCCTAAGAGCAAAAAATAACCAAACTTTGATGGAGTAGTTCTCAAAATTTGTGGTAGCTAGGAATGTTTTGTTTGGACCTACAGGTGTGCATGGGATCCTTCTACAATAACCTATCTCAGTTTTGGTCAACTCCAATCTGTTTGACCATGCCGAAACCAAACGCTTCAGTTTCATGTAGTGGAAAGGTGCTAGGAGTGACATTTTACATTCCATAGCTTGTGGGACTAAGTTGACTATGCCAACACATTAGGGTGGGTGGTAAATGCTAGCAAAGGTCTTATTTTGTGTGCCAAGTGTCTTAGTCATTAGGGGCAGCAAGCTACCAGCAAAGTCACTTAAGATCCCTAAGAGCAAAAAAATGTCAAACTTTGACAGAGTAGTTTTTAGAATTCATGGTAGTTGGGAATTTTTTGTTTCAACCTACAAGTGCATGTGGGGTCTATCAATAATAACCTCTCTCAATTTTGGTCAACTCCAATCTATTTGACCGTGTCGAAACCAAATGCATTCATGCAAAATACTTCAATTTCTTGCAGTGGAAAGGTGCTAAGAGTGACATTTTGCATTCCACAGCTCATGGAACTAAAAAACTATACCAATGTGTTGAGGTGGGTGGGTAAATTCTAGGGGAGGTCTCATTTCATGAGCCAAGTGTCCCAATCATTTAGGGCAGCAGGATACCAGCAAAGTCACTTAAGATCATAAGAGAAAAAACTGCTAAACTTTAATAGAGTAGTTCTTAGAATTCATGGTAGTTGGGAATGTTTTGTTTAGACCTATAGGTGCATGTGGGGTCTTTTCACAATAACCTCTCTCAATTTTGGTCAACTCCAATCCATTTGACCGTGTTGAAATCAAATGCATTCTTATAAAATGCTTTAGTTTCATGGAGCACAACCTTGCCAAGTGCCATATTTTTGTTTTGCTCATCATGTGGCCAAACTGACTATGGCAACACATTGGGTTGGGTAGGTAAATGCTAGGGGAGGTCTCATTTCATGTTCCAAGAGTCCCAATCGTTCCGAGCTATAAGCTACCAACAAATGACTTTGCCGGTAACTTATATCCTGGAATGCTTGGCATACGAAATGAAACCTCCCCTAGAATTTACCCACCCACCCTGATGTGTTGGCATATTCATTTTGACCCCACAACCTATGGAATGTAAAATTTCAATCCTAACACGTTTTGACTTTGTTGGTAGCTTGAAGTCTAGAATGACTGAGACACTTGGTGCACAAAATGAGACATCCCCTAGTATTTACCCACCCACCCTGATGTGTTGGCACATTTATTTTATCCCCAAAATGAGTAGAACAAAAATATGGCACATGGCAAGGTTGTACTTTATGAAACTGAAGCATTTTAGAAGAATGCATTTGATTTCGATACGGTCAAAAGAATTGGAGTTAAACAAAACCAAGAGAGGTTATTATTGATGGACCCCATGTACACCTATAGGTCTGAATGGAACATTCCAAGCTACCATGAATTTTGAGAACTAATTCATCAAAGTTTGGCAATCTTTTGCTCTTAGAGATCTTAAGTGACTTTACTGGTAGCCTATTGCCCCAAACGACTAGGACACTTGACGCATGAAATGAGACCTCCCCTAGCATTTACCTTCCCACCTCGATGTGTTGGCATAGCCTGTTCAGCCCCATGAGCTATGGAATGCAAAATGTCACTCCTAGCACCTTTCCACTACATGAAACTGAAGCATTTTGCAAGAATGCATTTCATTTCAGCATGGTCAAATGGATTGGATTTGACCAAAACTAAAAGAGATTATTGTGGATGGACCCCACATGTACTTGTAGGTTGAAATGAAACATTCCTAGCTCTCACAAATTCTATGAACTACTTTGTCAAAGTTTGGTATTTTTTACTCTTAGGGATCTTAAGTGACTTTGTTAGTAGCCTACTACCTCGAATGAATAAGACATTTGGAATATGAAAAGAGACCTCCCTTAGCATTTACCTGCCCACTTCGATTCATTGGCACAGTTAGTTTGGCCCCATGAGCTATGGAATGCAAAATGTCACTCCTAGCACCTTTCCACTACATGAAACTGAAGCATTTTGTAAGAATGCATTTGGTTTCAGCATGGTCAAACGGATTGGATTTGACCAAAACTAAGAGATGTTATTGTGGAAGGACCACATGTACACCTATAGGTCTAAACAAAACATTCCCAATTGCCATGAATTCTGAGAACTACTACGTCAAAGTTTGGCAATTTTTTGGTCTTAGGGATCTTAAGTGACTTTGCCGATAGCCTGCTACTCAGAATGACTATGACACTTGGCAAATGAAACAAGACCTCCCCTAGTATTTACCTACCCACCCCAATGAGTTGGTGTAGTCAGTTCAGCCCCACGATCTGTGGAATGTAAAATGTCACTCCTAGCACCTTTCCACTGCATGAAATTGAAGCATTTTGGAAAATGTGTTCTTTGCCACCATAGGCAAAAGAAATTGATTTTAAAAAAAGAAACAAGGTAGGTATTTGTAGGTGGACCTGACATCCACCTATACATGTAAAGAAGATGTTCCTAGGTGTCATGATTTCACAGAACAGTTGGTCCAAAGTTTGACACCTTTTTTATCTTAGGGTTCTTGAGAGATTGTCTGTGTTGGATGTAGCCAAGAATGACCATGAGGCTTCACCACTAAAAATACATCTCCCCTAGCATTTACTCACCCACCCAGCTGCATTAGCACCGTCCTTTTAGTCCCAAGAGATGCAGAATGTAAAAATTTGGTCCTAATACCTTTTTAGTAGATGAAAATTTAGTACTATAAATGTGTTCTCACTTGATCCAATGTGTTTGAGTCAGATCCAATATGTAGATGACTAATATTGACTTCAGGATACATCCCTTGAAATTTCTTGAAAGATTGTGTTTGAGTCACATCCAAAAAATTCTTTTGATGTGGCCCATGGTTTCAACAACCAATTATCCTTCTTACAACATCTCTTGCATTAGGAGATACCCTTGTGTTATTTTTCCAAAATTCTTTGATGAGAGATCTCAAGGCTTCAACAACAACTTTGTCTTTCCGTGGGAGTCTCCCTAAGAATGTCCACAATTTATTTGGGTCTTCAACTCTTTCACATCTTCCAATGGCTCTCATTAGAGTTTTTCTATTTTTTTCAATGCTTGACTTGTCTTTCTAATGAGGTGAGCTTTCTTTGTTTGTTGGCTTACTATTGTCGACATAATAAAACATCATGTGGCATTACTATCCTTGGTGCATGAGGTGGAACCCACACTCTCATATGCACTCATTAGATTCTTTAAAATTGATATTTCACTTGAAACATCCGATGTCCTTAGCCCAAGAATCTTCATAATGGGCTTGAATTTTAGATTTCTCATCAATTCAATAAATAGTTGACATCTTTCGATTTCATTTAAGTTCTCAAAGAATGATTTCCATTTCCTATTGGAATATCTTTGGAAAGTACTCTTGGGAATCTTATCTTGCATGGGCTTCAAAACATTCTCATTAATATCAATTAGAAACTTAGGCTTTCTATGCAAAATTCTAGGAGGCATTTTCATTGGTAAAGATGACTCAACATTAGGAATTTCTTCAATATTTACTTGAGATGGGATAGATGGTGTACCTTCTATTGGAGATGAAAAAGATGAAAAGGCTTGAAGTTGAGATGGAGAATATGGTGTATCTTCAACTTGACACGTGAACGATGGCATGCCTCCAACTTGAGAAGAGAATGAAGATGTACCCTCAATGTCATCTGTGAAAGATGGAGTGCCTCCAATTTGAAAAGAGAATGATGGTGTTCCTTCAAATTGACCTGTGAATGATGGAGTGCCTCCAACTTTGAGATTCAATTTCCTTGTTGAATGGAGGTTAAATTACATTTGTTCCCTTTGTTTTGCCAATTCCATATCTCTCTTAGCTTGATTATATGTATCATGTTCCTCTTCAATTGGCAATGGTGGAATGTCTTCTTGTATGGTTGACAATTTCCTACTTTCATGAATTCTCCTCATTCTTTCTCTTTTCCTTCATTCTTAGCTTCATGCTCTTCTAGTGTTAGAGTCTTTGCTCATTTCCTCAGCATGATGATTATTTCTATATACATCATGAATAAGACAATGATGATGTTAGAAGCATAATGAATAATCAACATATAGAAATCAGCATATGATGACTCCAAACTTGTTGATTTTGACATGATTATATTACAAGTGAAATGTGTAATGACAGTCTAGGCCTAGATGTTGTTGATGACATAGATGAGCACATGTTGATTGTTGATCTCATATTCTACCATGATCAAACTCTTAAAGTTTCAACTCTTTTCTGTAATCCTAACAATGGTACAATCTTCAAAAGTTAGGAGAATATCCTTGGTTTGACTAGCAATGATGTAACAATTTAAAGTTAAATCTAAAAATTTAAAGTTACCTAGGGTGGTAGGCACAATCTCTAGGTTAGTTTCACATTTCCTTAACATATCTTCTCAAAGACACTTTCTTAACCTCCCATGGATAGCTACTCAAGACAAGATAGAAGAAGTCACTAGCACTAAGAAGAGTTATGACAAGCAGATTGTGATGGACCAACCATTCCAAATGGAGACTCACAAGGTAAAACTAGACATGTACCAGCATGTTAGGACAACCCAAATTCTTATATTGTAGGTGGTAAATTAGTTAGATTAGCTCATAAAGACAAGTATGAAGGCATCTCAAATCAGCAACCTGTTGTCAATCAAGGTCATGGGAGTAATGATCACAAAGGTAATGAAGAAAAATCCAATGGATTTCATGACAAGGAACACAATGATGATGTTAGAAGCATAATAGTTTGAATTAGCTATTCAAGATAGCTAAGGGGTGAAATCATCAAGAAAGGAGTAATTTTAAGGCTAATTATGATGACAGAGTTGTTGGTGATCTTTTGATTGAGTTTTATGATGATAAAAAGACTAAAATATAGAGTTTATTATAGCCTAACTAGTCTGATTTCTTGGAGAAACCTAGAGATAATAGTCCAAAAAATTTAGAGGGTACTCAAACAACAAAAAACTTATCTAGTATAGGTCCAATAAATGAAACTCAAACTAATTTTTTAGAGGTAAATAGCCAAAAGGATGATAGTGAAAACTCATTACTAAATGAGGACCAATTATATCATATTTGTAGCATCAATTTTGCAAAATTTTATGTTGATACAACTAGTTACATTAGAGAGAATGATGATAATACTTTTTTATAGGGAGGTATCAATGACATAGTTCAAATTGAGAGAGTACAAAAGAGTCTTGAATGTCATGATTTTGTTTCTAAAGATCATGGTTCACTTCCACATTGACAAGAAGAAGAATCATGGATGTGTACTTACAAATTTGACAATGTTTAAAATTCTTTAGGGTTATCTGATCAAGATACAAAAATTCATGTATATCATATTTTAATGATTCTAATTCTATCAATGCACATAATGATAACTTTTTTAACTTAGATATTTACACTTTTAGTGATTCTAAGTGTTCTTATGATAGTTTCATGTATTTTCTTGTGATTTTGTAAAATGGTGTCTTTGATGCTTCATAAATCATCTAGTTAACCCTAAATTGTGTAATAAGAGTCTAGTGACAACTTGATGAAACTGTGATAGTCTATGCTTTGATCATGACAATGACTTAGGGTAGCTTATACTAACTACATGGAAGGATTCTTACCTTTGTGAAAACCATGAATTTGTTGTCCACTTTGATGGATTTAAGATGCAATATATAAGGGAACATGTGTAGATCATATGTATATTTCTGGACTGTCATAGTCTTGGACAACTTATGACACTTATATTATCCTTCCTCCACCCTAAAACTTCATCACCCTCATAGAGATTCAAGTACATCACAAAGGACTAGTTATATTATCATGCAAGGAGACTCTACTCAAGACTGTCCCAATGGCATCATACCTTCCTTGACATGCACCCACTAATTTCAATACTCTATCTTCCATAACTATCTAATAACTCCTTGACAAGCCACTATCTATTCAAGACAACCTCATTGTGATTATAATTGTCCTAATAACTATGCCAATGACATGTATGGTTATCTTTTAGTTCACGGCAATTTTCCCTACCATATATGAATATCCTTTCAAGACCACATATATATGTTTATATAGTATCATGGATATCTTTTTGCATGGATTTGAGATTAATTGACTTATCATTTAGTCTTGATTGCCACCTTGTGTATGAGCTGAGCTATTATACCCATGGATGAGAGGTCATAACTATTTGTAGGGTTGCATGATAGCTATTGTGGTTTAATTTAGTCTTTAAGTTGATATGATAGTTCTTCCAACTAAGTATGCTCAAGTGACAATCCTTAGCTTGATTTTAGCATGATGATAATTCATTGACTAACATGAAATCTTTCCCTTTAAAGTATCCTTATAATTGTTTAGGTTAGTGTTTGAATCAGGATAATAGCAACATGTGATAATTTTCACTTTCTCATGTTAATTTAACTTATCAAAATGATAATGCTCTCACTTCCCTCATAACTGTCCTATAACATGAGATTTCATGCTTTAACATAATCATAAAATGAAGTAAATGAATACATTTAAAGAACATACCTTAGATTTTGAGATTTGAGTTGCCCAATCCTAAAAAAATTAGCTTCAAAATCCTCAAAAACTTGATCTTTTTGGCAAGTTCCTTCATATTCAATGTTGAATTCTATAAAACTCTAATAGGATTAGTGAAAATTAAGAAAAAAATAAACATATATCATCAAATTCAATCTAAATACATTAAAATTAGCATTGAAACATTATGAAACATGAAACTATTAGTTTAAACAATGAAATTCTATCTAAAAACATGCAATTTAGTTCTTCTACATTGAAAAACCAAAAAAAGATGGTGGACTAGGCAAAAAATGATTGTCAAAATGTCAACTAGTTAAAAAAGTGTTTTGTTGTCTGATTGTGCATGAAAAGTAGGGAATAACAGAGCATGTGGGACTAAAACATCGATCCCACATGTTTTTTGTCCATTTTTTATTCATAAAAATGTGCTCGCATTATAATGTGAGAACATTTTGTCAAGCATGAAAGTTTTAAGAACTTTCATGCTTCAAAAGTCTTAAGTGTTGTCATGCCTTTAAACTTATAAGTGTTTTAAGTGTGTGGAATGTGGGGAGGGAGGTACATAGGTGGGAGAGAGAGGGTAGGAGGTATAGAGGGGATGGAGAGGGTAGGAGGTAAAGAGGGGAGAGAGAGATAGAGAGAGATAGGAGACAAGGTAAAGACAAGAGGGAGAGAGACAAAGATAGAGAGACTACTTTTGGCATGTAACTCTAAACCTGAGCAACCATAAACCCCTAAACATGAGCAATCCTAAACCCCTAAACCCTAAATAATGCCCCTAAATCTTAAACTTGTGCAACCCTAAACATCTAAACCCTAAATAATGCCCTTAAACCCTAACCCCTAAATCCAAGCAACCCTAAACCTCTATCTCTTTATCTCTATTGTTCATCTACCTCTCAATCTCTCCCTATGTCTCTGGCCATGTCCCCCACTCTCTATCTTCATATCTCTTTATCTCCCTATCTCTCTATCTCCCTTTCTCTCTCTCTAAATCCCCAAACCCTAAATAATGACCCTAAACCCTAACCCCTAACCCTTAACTCCTAACCCCTAAACCCTAAACCTGATCAACCCTAAACCCCTAAACCATAAACCCTAAACCTTTATTTCCCTATCTCCCTATGTCTCTGACCATGTCCCTCAGTCTCTATCTCCCTACCTCTCCCCTTGATCTCCTCTATATCTCCCTATCAATCCTCTCTCTCTCTAAACCCTAACCTAAACCTCTAAACCTCAACCCCTAACCCCTAAACCCTAAATAATGCCCCTAAAAGCTAACCCCTAACCACTAAACCCTAAACCTAAGAAACCCTAAAACCTAAACCCTAAACCCAATCAACCCTAAACCTCTATCTCCCTATCTCTCCTTTATTTCCCTATCTCTATATTCCCTCTACCTCTCAATCTCTCTACCTATATCTCTAGACATGTCCCTCACTCTCTATCTCCCTATATCTCCCCTCTATCTCCTCTATCTCTCCCAATCTCTATTGGTCTCCTCTCTCTATCTCTTTCTAAACCTTAAACCCTAAACCCCTAACCCCTAAGCTCTAACCCCTAAACCTTAAACCCTAAAACTGAGCAACCCTAAACCCCTAAACCCTAAATAATTCCCCTAAACCCTAAACCCTAAACTTGAGCAACCCTAAACTCCTAAACCCTGAATAATGCCCCTAAACCTGAGCAACCCTAAACTTCTAAACCATAAATAATTCCCCTAAACCCTAAACTCGAGCAACCCTAAACTCATAAACCCTAAATAATGTAAGGAAGCTAAGGTAGTGGAACAACTTCCTACACTAATCTTGAGGAGGATAATGCAAAACTTTATAGATCTTTAATAGTTACAGAAACTTAAACAAAAATAAACGTAAATATCGTGCATACCACAACACAATGATTTACGTGGGGAAAACCCTTTCGGGAGAAAAACCCCACACTCCAAAAGCCCCCCAATATATTATTCAAAAATCACAAAGATTACAATATAATTGTAGAGAAAGATTCTCACAGGAGTATCACAACTAGAGATCCACAGACAACATGACTACTATCAGACTCTCAGAATACATTACGATACCGTAGCCATAATACACTGCCCTCATAAAATAGGGTTACCTTCTAAGGAAAGACAAGCCAACAAAATATCTACCATCAGATCTAAAACCTAATAATGAATGGTCTAGATGTAGACACCCAAAATTGACCCATGTCAACATCTAGGCATTGTATCATATTTTTGCATCTTCATATCGCATGCATTATCCTGTCTAACACACTTGTAAGCAAACCCTAATCATTTCTCCTATTTATTTCTGTCATTTTTCACAATTAATTAAATAAATTCCTTTTTGTTTGATTAATCACTTTTTATCCGTCTACCTTCTTCACTTGCATTTATTCATCCCCTATTAATAATTAAATAATTTTAATTACTTAATTATTATTATTCATTTCCTCTAACAAATAAATAAAATTTACATTTTATTTGTTTTATCACACATAACATATGAATTATTTACTTAATTTATATTCCTCACCACCTCCCTCTCAAAATGAATCAAATAAATAAATTTAATTCATTTCTTCACATTCATTTCCCAAAAATCCTCCACCGTTGATCTAAAACCTTCAAAAAACACTCAAGCTCTCTCACATATAAGCCCTACAGTCACTCATTTGCAACTCTTGGTCATTGCATTTGGAAGTGGAGTGGAAAATATTTGCTTTTTGATTCTGTGCATTCATGACAATGGTCAAGGAAATACACTTCAATCTTCATCAAATTTCATGAATCTACCTTTGCATGTTTGAGTTTCTTCTTGCATTTTGATCATCCTCATTTGTAGAATCAATGGATTTTGATTGCATGGAGAAGCAACCCACATTTCAAACAAGAAATTGTTCAATCTAGGTGATGTTGTTTTGATTCACATGTCTTCATTTAGTCTTTGGGTTGGATTTCTTGAGTTTGGGTTAGATCTTAATCTTTTTTTTTAATCTCTGTTAAATTCTACCCAACACAAAATGGCACGCTCAGTGGGACCAGCCATCTGGTCTGATTTTGGTACTAAAAATTATATTTTTTGAGTTCAAGTTCATGGCAGACAAAAACTCACACTTGAAGGATAAGAAGTCGCATATGGTTGGGGAAAAATTGCCTCTGGTCAGTCTGCAGGTGCATCTAATGAGTAGGAAGTTGCATCTGGTTGCATGAGTTGCATCTAGTTTAGGTTTAGGATTTTCATGGCTGACTTGAGTTTTCTTGCAGGTTTTCATCATTTGGGGTCTTTGCATGTAGGTTTCATGTCATATTAGATTCAATCTTAGGCCTTTCGAGTCATTTTAGGTAGTTTTCCTCAAAGATCTCTAACAGGCATTTAGTACAACTCACAATCTCTGGTATTTGCGCAAAAATTAGGACATGGGTGTGATAAAATCCTTCTTTTCAAGTGTTCTATGATCTCATATGTCACATGCAAAGACATGCAAGATGTTTTTGGTATTATATTTTTATAACCCTATAGGTAAAGTGCTCATTTGATTAACATAACATCACATATGAACAACAAAACATCGCATCTGGCAAATGGGAACTCGCAGTTGGATGATAGGTAATCGCATATGGTAAGCCTGCATGCGTATTTGATGCATAGAAAGTCGCTTCTGGTCATTTCTATATGCATCTGGTTTCTACTTCATAGGATTAGGGTTTTTTGAAAAACTGATGATTTCTCGATGCAACTTGATTAAATTGTATGTCCAAGAATGGAGGCAAGAAAACTACTGATATGTTTTCTATAGATCCGAGCGGCAAAGAATCTATTATTTATCACTAGAGTAGGCACATTTGGTTTTGGGCATTAAAATTAACTTTGCCTTTATTGTGTCTACTTTTCCTTTTCTTTGTTTGCTTGTCTAAGTCTGATTGTTACCTGATTTGGCAAGGAAAGTATCATGTCCCACTGCCTAACCAATGGATCTAGGGTGCATGATAAATCATTGCCAACTTTAGGTAGGCATGCCTTCCCATTGTGAGAAGGGACAACTAGAGAAGAAATAGGTCAAAGACAGACCATTCCAATCCACTTGATAAATAATGCATTTGCGTCAAAAGTCATAAACGACGAGTGTTGATTTAGCTGTGCCGATGAATGTTTCCCCCAAAACCCCATAGAGTGTAACCTCTACAGGCTAGGAAGCCTCCATTAATGAAGTGAATCGCTGCATGCATAGCTACCCGAATGGAAACCCAAACTAAAAACTATATTGTAGTGGCTAAAAACCCCTATTTGTTGGTACAAGAGGATAGATGATTAGGCCTCTGATAGTCATCCCACATTTTCACAGCTTATGGCAGAGATAGTAAGGTACCTCAAGATCTGTGTGTCTTGGGGACTTGGAACTTGGTGTGCCTAAGAAGTGAGTGCACTATAAGGGGGAGCCCATGCCCTAAGTTCCTGGAGCTATACACCATAAGTAGGCATGGCTGGGTAAAACCAAGTGGGAACCCAACATGTACAGTCCTTGCCTAGCCATAGGTTGTAAATTTTGAGCATGGATTGTGTATGATTGTTTGCCATTGTGTTTTTCTCTACCAAATTCACCAAAAAACCATGCCTAAAACTAAAATATTCAACAAAATTGCCTCTTAACCATGCAAAACTACTTCTAAACAGCAGCCACCCACCTCTGATCAACAGCCAGTCACATATGAACTCCTGAAATCACCTCTAGTCCTTAGAAAACTACATCTAATCAACAAGTAGTTGCATATAAACCCCTAAAAATCACCTCTGGTCTTTAGACAACTACCTTTAATTAGCAACCAATCGCTTATGAGCATCTACAAGTCACCTTTGGTCATTAGGAAATTGCCTTTGGTTAACCCACTTTTCTGTAAAATCTACCTTTGGTCTTTGAGAAGTCACCTTTGAACCACAGTATCTAACCCATGAATCATTCTTAGTCATTTTTGGTCTATTGCTAGTTGCTTATGCATAGTAGCCCATCACTTATGAACTACATAAAATTGCCTTTGGTTTGCGCTTAGCCGCCTTTGCATTATCTCTAGTCGCATCTGAAGCATAGAAAGTCGCAATTAGTTTTTCATAGCTTGTAAGTTATCTTCTTGGTCAAAATCATATTCAGTCAACTTACCATAGCAAACCTAATCCTTTATAGTCACCATAGCATCTCAGTCAGCTGTCCAACAGTAGTCAAACCAAACAAACACCAACCAATCAACCTCTTTTGACTTTGGTCAACCTATCCTTAGGTAATCTTTTCATCAATCAATCGATCTCCCCAATTAATCAATCCTACCCATCAAAATCAAAGCAACCAATCAGACCAGGTCAAAATCTGCCATCAATCAAATCACCCAATCATCAAAATCTAATCAAACCAAAAATCCAACTATCCATGCCTCAAACTAGGAGCCTTGATACAAAGTAGCTATGGGAGCCAACCTTAAAGAATTCCAATCCACTCCCCTCAAGGATGCTACCAAATTCACAATCGGTATGCCACTTGATGTTTTCGTACTTGAGGGTTATACCATTAGACAATCATCTTCATCAAACTTACCTCAACAATGACAATTTGAGCCCTCATCTTCTATAGTGATGCCATAACCTTTACTTGTTTATGATGACTCATTAAACGAGGATTTACAAGACCCTAAGGCCTTGCAACATGCAAACAAAATAATAAAGGCTAATCAAGAACAAATCCTTTTACAATTGATCCGAGCCAGAGTCAAACTACCTAGCAACTTCAATGTATCCAAAATCCATAAAGAGAGCCCCACCAATGTTACTACAGAGCACCCCGCTGTTATTGTCATGATGTCTACCAAGTCCACCATACCTTCCACACCACCCTTGTCCAACCAACCCACTCATACATGTCAAACATCATCTACACCTATGAGGCTTTGTGTGTCACACGTTACGACATCCATGGAGCCAATATTGCCCCCACTTTATGCTATTACTTCTACGGCCTCTAATATGAGTGGACCCTCCATTCGTATGTCATCTCCCATGCCATCTGCTTCCATGAATATTATTTCCACCCATGTCACTCAATCCCCACCTATGTCTAACTGAAATGTATCGCATGTTGGGTCATCTTGGGTACCTAGTATGTTCTTACACATCCTCATACCACCTAGTCAATCTATCCAAACCTCACACATCCACGTACCACCTAGTCAACCTATCCAAACCTCCCATTTCGTCATGCCACCTAGTTAACCAATCTAAACTTTGCATAGCCATATACTCCCTAGTCAACCCATTCAAACCCCACATGTCACATATAATCCAAACATGAGTCTCATAGATCAACCTTTTGTATCAAATACATCTTCTAATATTTTATATGTTGATCAACTACTTTCCCTTGGACAACAACCACCTCATGTCACTCCACCACTCATCTCCCAAGGTCCATTGATTTTGACACAACCCCCATCTTACACCAACACTACCTTTGGCTCACATGCGATACCAACCTATACTATCAATCCTACACTAAACTCATATGTGTCACCCCCACTTGGTAGTCATATTCAAAACACTTTTATCCAACCTCAAGACACATATGGTCCATCATATGATCTATCACAACTTCCATCGAATCAACAATTGACCTATCATAGCCCTCCACCAAATCACCAAGATCCTATGCAACAACAACAATCAATTTTATCCCAATATGAACGACTCCATCAAATGGAACAAAAAATGACAAACATGAGCATGGGCCAAAACAAGAAACCATCTTCTTTTGAGGATGTATGCCCATACCCCTTTAAAAATCATTACAAATGATGCCATTTCCCCCTCATTTTGAAATACCACAGTTTGATAAATATAAGGGGAAAGGAGACCCAAATGATCACCTTCAAACCTTTTATGTCACCTGTCTCGATGTGGCCTATAACAACACATATCTTTTACAACTCTTCCCTCAAAGTCTAGGGGGGTAGGCCATGGAATGGTTTTCTCACTTGCCTTTGGGCATCAAAACCTTTAAGGAACTGGCACACAAATTTGTATCCCACTTTGCGTTTAACATAGAACATGAAGTCACTATAAATGATCTTGTTAATAACAAACAACACAACAGTGAAACCTTTTCATCCTTTCTACAACGGTGGAGAAACATGGCCTGTAAACTTTCTTGGCATATGCTAGAAAAGCAACAAGTGGATATCTTTGTTCAAAACCTCCATCCTGAGTTGTCATTCCAACTACAAATGCACAGTGCCATCTCCTTTGATGAGATTATATCTAAAGGAACCAATATCGAAAAGGCATTGATCACAAAGGGCCTTATCAAAATCTTTAAGGAAAATAAGGATAATCCACAGTCTTCCAATGACAAATCTTGCTTTTAGAGTAAGAATAAAATGTCGTAAACGATGGAGTGGTAGATGCAAAGAATGTTCAAGCTATACAAGCACCTGTTTGGGTCCAATCAACACCTAGCACATCACCTTTCTTACCACGTGATTAAATGAATACAAAACCAACACCGAGAAATAAATTTACCCCATTGGGAGAACCAGTTGAAATCATTCTTAGAAAACTAATCCAAGAAGGAAACATTACCCTACCTAAACTAAAATCAAATGAAGAACCACAGTTTAAACCTCCTTGGTACAAGGACAATGAGTATTATGAATGTCATAGAGTAAAGGGACATAATACTGTTGGCTGCATGAAACTTAAACATTTGATTCAAAACCTCATAGATCAAGGACTCGTTAATGTTACAGTAGCTACGTAGACATCTAACTATGAACTTGATGTGTATAAGAATCCCCTTCCATCGCATGATAAAGCAAGTGCTCCCAATACTGGGAAAAATGTTAATTACACTTATGAGTCCACCATTGGTTGTATCGAGCAGTCCTGAATATCCACTATCACTATAAGAGGAAGCGCACCTAACTGTGTTGTTACCACTCATCGTAGCCGTGTAATAATTCAAGGAGTACCTCCACTTGCTATTCATCCAAACCTTGACTATAATATCCTTGACCATCTGGGTAGAACCCCTACTCATATCTCCATTTTAGAACTATTGCATATATCTCCCACTCATAAAGCTATCCTCGATAAAGCCCTGCAAGAGTCTATGGTACCAAACGATATAGGTACAACACAATTCTGAGCTATGATGGTAAGTATCACATCTCCTCATCACTTGACCTTCTTTGATCAAGACCTCACATCCTCTAATCCATCCTACCATGATGCCCTCCATATTGAAGTGTTCATTAACCAACGCCATGTTAAACGAGTCCTAGTAGATGGTGGAGCTGGACTAAACATATGTTCCTTGAAATTAGTGAGATTGCTAGGATACACTGAAGGTTGTATTGATGCCACCAAAAGAATAATAATTAAAGCTTATGATGATGGAGAAAGAGATTCAGAAGGGATCATCTTTCTACCTATAAGTGTTGGTCCTGTCACCACTGATGTTGAGTTGCCTTTTAATATCATCCTTGGCCATCCTTGGATACATGCTTTGAAGGCAGTCCCATCTACATATCATCAATGCCTAAAATTCCCTTATGATGGTGTGGAAATCATGATCCCTGTAGATCCTAATGCCTTTGAATATTGCTGAGCCTTTCATCCCACTTATCAAAATCCCAATCATATACCTAGCAATATTGAGTCCCATCCATCCCCGTCCTATGTTGACCCATCTGATCTAACCAAGCCATCCACTAGCAAGTCTATTCCCAAGATCAAAATCAAAGAATGAGGACTTGGCGAGTATAGCTTATAGGAATCTTATTGTGTAGGAGCCATGCCTCTGTGTCTCAAATTATATGGTAAACTACCTATCTCCAAATCAGGTTCATCCAAAACCACTATCACCATCCCTCCAACTGTATTTATCCAATCAAGGTTACTTGACGATGAGGACGTTGATAGTGATATTTCATCTTGGGTTTTTTATGATGAAAATGATCAAGTTACTTTAGAAGTGGAATGATATAACAATGGGTTCAGGATCATTAAGAAAATAGGCTATAAAGGCAAGGGAGAACTAGGGTTGCAAGAACAAGGTCCTCTAGAACCTATCATAGTTACCAAGATGTACAATAGATAGGGTCTAGGGTACGGAAAGGAGGTCCCGCCTTCCGCAAACATTAAGTTTATCCTTGATGAAGTAGACGAATCCTTTCCTATGGAAGAGACAACTAGTCAAGATACTATTGATGACTCTTCTTTCTACATCACCAAACTATTCCAAGAAGCATCCATTTTCATGCTGTCATCTACTCCATCATCCACACCCCTAGACCTTTAACTTGTATACCCTGACCTAATAGATTGGGACCAGTAGGGGGTACCTATCTTAAATGTCTTCCAGAATGAAAAGGCCATAGTAGAGTTCATAGGTGTAAGGAAAGGTTTACCTCTAGGGGATCACAAAGTTGGATTCATGATTGATCTTCCTCAACTAGCATACTTTGGTGGAAGTGTTAAATCCTCTAGTCGCAAAAGTGAAATAAATAAAATAGAAAAGAAAGATCACCAGGTGAAAACTGTAAGACACCTTTTGACTAGGAAAAAATAAAAATAAAGGATGTATCTAAGGGTGAAAACCTCTCCAAGGCACTTGAGGATGGAGGATTTGACCTTCCTTTGATCACCACACATCAAGAGCGGTCATCTCTGTTGGTAAGGGATTCTAAAGAAATCAATCTAGGTATGGTGCAAAATCCAAAAGTCACCTTTTTAACTATCAGATGAGGAGAATGTTAACTTCACAGCCTTTTCATGAGAGAAGCCATTAATTTTGCATGGACTTACATAGATATGCTTGGTCTAGATCCCTCACTGGTAGTGCACCATCTAGTAGTATCTCTAAATGCCAATCTAGTCAAATAGAAGCTACAAAAAATGCATCCCCGGATAGCTCTTCTAGTCAAGGAAGAAATTCAGAAGCTTTTAGATGCCAAGTTTATTAAGTTCATTGACTATCCTGAGTGGGTTTGTAATATCGTGCCTATAGCATAGCCAGACGGATAGATCCGATGATGTAATGACTTTAGAGATCTTAATAGGAACTGCCCTAAGGATGACTTTCCATTACCAAACATTAACACAATTGTCAATCTCACAACCGGTCATGAGATGCTTTCACTGATGGACAGTTTCTTTGGATGTAATCAGATTAGAATTGCAGAAGAGGACCAACATAAGACTTCTTTTATTTGTCCATGGGGTACCTACTGTTGGGTGGTCATGCCTTTTGGAATCAAGAATGTAGGTGCAACTTACCAATGAGTAATGACCATTATTTTTCATGACCTCTTCCATAATATCATGGAGGACTATATGGATGACATCTTGGGAAAGTCTAAAACAAGAGAAGGCCACTTACAAGTATTGGAACAAATTTTTGACAGGTTGGAAAAATATCAAGTCAGGCTAAATCCAAAAAAATGTATCTTTGGTGTAACTTTTGGGAAATTGTTGGGCTACATAGTCTCTAGAAGAGGCATTGAAGTTGATCCTGCCAAGGTAAAAGCTATAGTCACCATGCCTCCACTATCAAATTTGAAATAGTTACATAGCCTCTAAGGTCGCCTACAATCCATACGCATATTCATTACACAACTAGCAAATAAATACCATCCTTTCTAGCACTTGCTCCAAAAAGGAGAGACATTCAAATCGGATGATAGATGTTAGCAAGCCTTTGACCAAATCAAAGAATACCTAGCCACACCGCTTGTGTTGGTACCACCTATCTCTGATTGACCCTTGCTCTTGTATACTTCTTCAACGGTAGTCACCGTAGGTGCCCTATTGGCTCAAAATGATGACGTAGGAAAAGAACATGCTATTTACTACATAAGCAGAACTCTCATGGGTTATGAGATAAACTATACAACTATAGAAAAAGCATGTTTGGCTATGATGTTTGTAGCACATTTCTATTGAGCATATTGTCTTTTCATTAATGTCAAAATATCAGGGACATTTGATCTTGCATTTCACAGATGATCACAGTTGATCATGTATCAGGATCTTGCATTTCATAGTTGATCACAGTTGATCATGTATCAGGATGTTGCATTTCACAATTGATCATAGGTGATCATGTATTAGGATGTTGTTTTCACAAGATGCAGTATTGATCTTCAATATGGTTGACAGGTACATATCATGTTTGGTTATGCAGTGTTGTGGAGTTGCCTTTTAATGAATTTGGATTGGTAACAGAGAATTCATCTTGTTGGATCAGATGTTTTGATTTGAAGTGTTACTTAAAATGCATAAGGATTTCAAGGACCTACATGTAAATTGTTGATCATATGATATATCAGAAGGATGCTTCATATGACAGTTTAAGTCATGCTTTCTGTGTTAAATTATATTAGTGCAATTTATATGTCTTGATCAGAAAATGTAGATCTAGTTTATACTTGGGGCAAAATGTTCTTGTATGAGCTCACAAATCTCTAAATAGAAGATCAAATTATAGTCTAAGAGCTTCTAAACAAACGTCGTATACTTTTTATTTTATTTGCCAGTTGACCAGCTTGGAAGGTTTGTGTCACTTAAGTGACAACTTAAGGGTCATAACACTGTAGTTCTTACCGGCCCCATCGCCTAGGGTGCCCGGTCACCAAGTTACAAATGACTCACGACTGGCAAGAAGCGTAGATCAACACTCAATATTTAATTGACTATTGGCGGGATTACCACATCCGGTGGTTGGGTTTTAAAATGTGCCGTAGTCTGTGTTGTGAAAATTTGATAGCCTCTGTGCCATGAAAAGCAGAAAAGTATGTTTGTTTCTATCTTTAAGTGACAACGAAGAGAGAAGTTGGAGAGTTAGAAGTTTTTTTGGAAAGTCTCATAAAAAGATTTTTTTTTAGTGGAATGTGAATCGATGGGAGATATTGAAAATGGAAACTTTCAATATAGAAATTAAAAAGATATACATTGCTTTTTAAGAGAGAAGAAGTGTATTTTAGAGTTAAGGAGTTTTGAGAGAGTTTCGAGAATGAAAGAGATTTGTTTTCAGAGGATGGAAGATTTTGTTATGAAATGAATTTTTGCAGGTGTGATGGTGCAGTCAAGATTGAAAGTTTGTTTATGATCAAAGAAGTAGAATAATTATTCTTGTTGATGGGATGATGCAATCAAGGTTGAAGTTTCTCAGAGCAGATTGAAGATTTGAAAGATAATCATTTTCAGAGAAGATTATTTTTTCAATTTTGCAGTGAGAGAGTTTATGATATTGTGAATTGATTTTGGAATTGTGTTGCAGAGGAAAAATATATTTATTTGATTCTTTTTAAAAGGGAGAAATAAGGTATTGTGATTATTGAAATAGGGAAACCCCCTGAGTTGTCCTTTTCATTGAAATTTTGATGTTGAAAGTTAGTGAGACATGCAGAGAAGAACAATATGCTAGTGAGGCAGAATTGTATTTGTCATTGAGACAATTGTAAACCCAAATTTTATCATTTAAGCTAGTGAGGCAGTTTGAGTGGTTTTTATACCCCAGGAGGGTTTTCCACTCGGGAATATTTTGTGTCAAAATTTTATGTGTTGATATTTTGTATATTTTTCATATCTATTTGAAAATTCTATAATTGTGAAATCCAAGTTTATCAAAAGGTTTGAAAGGTGATAAAGTTTTTAACTACACTGATTCACCCCCCTCTCAGTGTTGTGTGTGCTCCTACAATTGGTATCAGAGCTTGGTACCCTATTAAAGCTTAATCAGCTTGGGTAGATTATTTTCTCTAGAGTACTTATCATGGCAAGTCAAGAAGGTTACTCAAATTACAAAGCACCTATGTTTGATGGGTCTAACTATGCTTTTTGGAAATTTAGGATGGAATCATGTTTGTCATCTTTGGGGTATGATGTGTATGCTGCCATTGTAATTGCATATACTGCTACAAATCCTTCTACTACAGTTGATGAGAAAAGGGCATATGAAAATAATGCTAAGGCTAAAAATGCATTATGCTATGGTCTTACCAATGACATACTTGTCAAAATCATGGAGTGTAAAACAGCCAAGGAAATATGGAACAAACTGTCTAATATTTATCAAGGAGATGATAAAATCAAAGAAGCAAAACTGTAATCCTACAGAGCCAAATTTGAAAGTCTCAAGATGAGTGATGATGAGAAAGTGGCAGAATATCTTCTAAGAGTTCAAGAAATTGTAAATGCTATAAGAGGACTTGGTGATACATTGGAAGAGAAGACAGTTGTTACAAAAGTCTTAAGGACTTTAAATCCAATATATGAATCCAAAGTGTCTGCAGTTGAAGAAAGAGACTTAAGCAAAGTTACCTTTGATGAACTTCATGGCACTTTCACAACTTATGAGATGAGAATTAGTAATGACATACCTTCAAGCAAAGAAGCTGCTTTCAAATCAGTCAGAAAAGAAAAAGAGATTTCTGATTTAGAAGAATTGGATGATGATCAAGAAATATCTCTTGCAAGCAAGTTGAAGAAGGGATTTGTTGGTAAGTACAAAGGTAAACTTCCATTCAAATGTTTTGAATGTGGAAAGATTGGACACTATGCACCTCAGTGTCCTTATAAAGACTTAGACAGTGATGAAGATGAAAACAAGAAGCAATTCAAAAAGAAACAGTTTGTTTCTAGAAGGAAAAATAATTTCAGAAAGAAAAGAAGTTTGTTCATAAAAAATGTTGATATGACTGAAAGTGATTCAGATGATTTTCTTGATAAAAATGCACAGACTTTATTTATGGCTATTCTAAATGAAGTTCAAAATGAAAAATGTGAAGAACAATCAAACAGTTGTGAAGTTGTTATTGATTTTGAAGGAGAATTGAAGTGTGCATTGAGTTAAGTCAAGAAACTTAAAAAGGAAATCACTGCACAAAGAAGTCAGTTTCAAAAAGAAAATGATATCATGAATGATAAACTAACTTGTTATGAGAAATAGATTACTAATCTAATTCTATCTCTTGAAGAAAGTAAGAGAATTATTGATGATAAAAGCAAAGAGCTGAATAATAAGGACAAGGAATGTCATACACTTGAAACTGAAATTGTGGATCTGAGAAGAAGACTTGATATGTGCAGAAGTAGTGATAAACTTGATGGTCTTCTTGATAGACAAAAAGGATTCAAAGACAAATCAGGTCTTGGATTTGAAGAGGGACAATGTTCTCAAAAGGCTAGTACAATTGACAAATCAATCATAAGAACAACAAACTACAAAAGGAATGAAACTTTCAGGTATAAAGCTCATTTTACTGGATATTGTTTTTATTGCAACAGGTTTGGACATAAAGCCAATGAATGCAAATTTGGAGTCAGAAGAGAAATGCATTTATTTCCAAGGAACCCATTCATGTTTTTAAGAAGTTTGAAGTGTCACAATTGTAAGAATTTTGGGCATATTGCCAAATTTTGTAGACCTTTGCAAATGCAGCAAACTACAAGGAATATTGTTTCAGGTTTGTCTTCTTTAAGTCTTGAAAAGAAGTTGCTTGTTTGGAAACCTAAGGTAATCAATAAGAGCTTTGATGTTATGATTGCACAAGCTGCTTTTCATGTCAAAAAGAAGGAACAGTGGGTGATTGACAATGGCTGTTCTGACCACATGATAGGAGACAAAGATAAATTTGTTAAATTTGAAGACATTAATGAAGGCTCTGTTATGTTTGGAAATAATGATTGCATTATGATCAAAGGCCAAGGGACAATTCTTCTTGATGATGAAACACCACTACATGATGTGTATTTTGTAGAGGGACTTAAGCATAACTTGTTAAGTGTTAGTCAAATATGTGACAATGGTTTTAATGTGGTTTTTGATGCACATGGATGTGAGATCAAAAAGAAATCAGGTAAAGTTATTGCAGCAGGTCTAAGGACTAGTGGTAACATCTACAATCTTCATAACTCTGAAACTAAAAGTGTTGATAGCCATATCTATTTCATGGGTCAAGTTGAAGAAAGCTGACCTTGTGGCATAGAAGACTTGGTCATGTGAATTTTGACAATCTTGTGAGAATCAGTAGGAATCACAATGTTAGAAGTATGCCTCATATTTCAAAACCGAGTAATACCACATGCAAAGAGTGTCAACTGGGTAAGCAAACTAAAGTTAGTTTCAAACCTAAGGAGTATTTTACTTCAAAACCTCTGTAGCTGGTACATTCAGATTTGTGTGGTCCTACAAGGACTAAAGCTCTGGGAGGAGAAAAATATTTTATGCTTTTCATTGATGATTTTTCAAGAATGACATGGGTAACATTCTTAAGGCATAAATCAGAGGCATTTGATAGATTCAAAATCTTTAAAAAGATGGTTGAAAAGGAATCTAATTTCAAGCTAAAATGTTTAAGGTCAGATAATGGAGGAGAATATACTTCAAAATAATTTGAGGAGTATTGTGAAAAAACATGGGATAAGAAGGCAATTCTCCACTCCTAGAACTCCACAACAAAATGGAGTAGTTGAAAGAAAGAACAGGACTGTAAAAGAAATGGCAAGAACCTTACTTCATGATGCAAATCTACCTAACATCTATTGGAGAGAAGCTGTTCATACAACTATATATACTTTAAACAGAGTTCAATTAAGGGTAAAGTCAAATTATACTCCTTATGAACTTTGGTATGGTAATTCAGCTAATGTTGGTTACTTTAAAATTTTTGGAAGTAAGTGTTATATCAAGAAATATAATGATAGCTTATGTAGTTTTGAGTCCAGATGTGATGAAGGCATATTTCTTGGTTATTCTACACATAGCAAAGCATATAAGTGCTTTAACAATAGACTCAAAAGAATAATTGAAAGTACTAATGTTAAGGTGGATGAGGATTTGCAGCCCTGTATGCAGTTGATTCATGACAAGGAAGATGATCATCATTCACAAAAGGAAGAAGAAATTTAGGAAGAGGAAGAAGATCCTGAAAAATCTGTTGATGTTAAGACAAAGACTCCTTCAAAGGCATATCAAAGAGATCATCCTCATGAGTTGATCATTGGGGACAAAGACAGTGGTGTGGTAACTAGAAGAAAGCTTGATGCTACACACAATCAAGCACATGTGTGCTTGATATCTGAAATGGAACCAAAAAGTTATGTTGAGGCCAGCAAAGATGAAGCCTGGATTAAAGCCATGGAAGAGGAGTTAAGCCAAATAGAAAAGAACAAAACATGGGAAATTGTTCCAAGACTAGAAGGTAAGAATGTCATTGGATCAAAATGGGTTTTTAGGAATAAGCTTGATGATAAAGGTAAAGTTGTTAGAAACAAAGCTAGATTGGTTTGCAAAGGGTATTTACAAATTGAAGGAATTGACTTTGAAGAAACATTTGCTCCTGTTGCTAGATTAGAAGCTATAAGAATGTTTTTAGCTTTTTCAGTTTATAAAAATTTCAAAGTTTACCAAATGGATGTAAAATTAGCTTTTCTAAATGGAGATCTTGAAGAAGAAGTTTACATGGAACAACCAGAAGGTTTTGTGAATAAAGATAATTCAGATCATGTTTATAGGTTGAAAAAGGCCTTATATGGTTTAAAGCAAGCTCCAAGGGCTTGGTATTATAGACTGGATAAGTTTCTACAAGAACAGGGGTTCACAAAAGGAGGTGTGGACAGTAATCTGTACTATCTAATCAAAGGTGAGGATATTCTGGTTGTTGAAATTTATGTTGATGATATCATTTTTGGTAGTAACAATGATGATATGAGTCATTCATTTCCTAACATCATGAAGTTAGAATTTGAAATGTCTATGTTGGGAGAATTGTCTTTCTTTCTTGGTCTTCAGGTATCTCAGCTTGAAAAGGGAATATTTATCTCACAAAATAAATATGCCAAAGAGATGTTAAAGAGATTTCAAATGGATGATTGCAAACCTTTGGGCACTCCTATGGAAACATGGCATAAGCTAAGTAAAAATGATGAATCACCTGAAGTAGAACAATCTTTGTATAGATCTATGATAGGCAGCCTTTTATATCTCACTGCTTCTAGGCCTGATATTATGCAAGTTGTTTGTTTGGTTGCAAGATTTCAAGCTTGTCCTAAACAATCACATTTGAATGTTGTTAAGAGAATCTTCAGATATGTTAAGGGTACACTTGATTTTGGTTTATGGTATTCTAGACACAATGATTTTACACTTCTTGCCTATACAGATGCAGATTAGGCTGGGTGTCCTGATGACAGAAAAAGTACAAGTGGGGCAGCTTTCTTTCTGGGGGGTAGATTGGTTGCATGGCATAGTAAGAAACAAGATTGTGTTTCTCTATCTATAGCTGAAGTTGAGTACATTGCTACTTCTTCATGTTGTACACAGGTACTTTAGATGGTACAATCACTTCTAGGTATTAAGGTTGAGGTTAAAAAGCCTATGTCTATTCTTTGTGATAACACTAGTTCTATCAATATGTCAAAGAATCCTATAATGCATTCAAGAACTAAGCACATTGCTATCAGATATCATTTTCTAAGGGAAAAGGTGATTGAAAATGAAGTTGCTTTGGAATATGTGCATACAAGTGATCAATTGGCTGACATCTTCACAAAGCCTTTGCCAAAGGAGACATTTGAAACTCTGAGACAGAGATTAGGAGTTCTATCTCTTGTCTCTCTTCAATAAGTTATAGAGATATTAGATTCAGGGGGAGTTGTCTTCTATATCATTATGATGTCCTGAATCTCATTACATTTGTACATAGTTTGTGTATAGTTTTTGTACATATTTGTATGAAATTTTTTTGTTACAGTTTTGAGCATTTGATTAGTGTATAGTGAAGTGTGTTATTGACAGATTTTAATTGGTTATGGTATTTTTTTTGCCTTTAACATTTTATGTCAAAAAGGGGGAGAAATGAGTTATGGTTTTGCCATCAATGTCAAAGACAAAGGGGGAGTTTTGTAGCACATTTCTATTGAGCATATTGTCTTTTCATTGATGTCAAAATATCAGGAACATTTGATCTTGCATTTCACAGTTGATCATGTATCAAGATCTTGCATTTCACAGTTGATCATGTATCAGGATGTTGCATTTCATAGTTGATCACAGGTGATCATGTATCAGGATGTTGTTTTCACAAGATGTAGTATTGATCTTCAATATGGTTGACAGGTACATATCATGTTTGGTTATGTAGTGTTGTGGAGTTGCCTTTTAATGAATTTGGATTGGTAACAGAGAATTCATCTTGTTGGATCAGATGTTTTGATTTGAAGTGTTACTTAAAATGCATAAGGATTTCAAGGACCTACATGTAAATTGTTGATCATATGATATATCAGAAGGATGCTTCATATGACAGTTTAAGTCATGCTTTCTGTGTTAAATTATATTAGTGCAATTTACATGTCTTGATAAAAAAATGTAGATCTGGTTTATACTTGGGGCAAAATGTTCTTGTATGAGCTCACAAATCTCTAAATAGAAGATCAAATTATAGTCTAAGAGCTTCTAAACAAACGTCATATACTTTTTGTTTTATTTTCCAGTTGACCGGCTTGGAAGGTTTGTGTCACTTAAGTGACAACATAAGGGTCATAACACTGTAGTTCTTACCAGCCCCATCGCCTAGGGTGCCCAGTCACCAAGTTACAAATGACTCACGACTGGCGGGAAGCGCAGATCAATGCTTAATATTCAATTGACTTTTGGCGGGATTACCACATCCGGTGGTTGGGTTTTAAAATGTGCCGCAGTCTGTGTTGTGAAAATTTGACGGCCTCTGTACCATGAAAAACAAAAATGTATGTTTGTTTCTATCTTTAAGTGACAACGATGAGAGAAGTTGGAGAGTTAGAAGTTTTTTTGGAAAGTCCCATAAAAAGATTTTTTTTGTGGAATGTGAATCGATGGGAGATATTGAAAATGGAAACTTTCAATATAGAAATTAAAAAGATATACATTGCTTTTTAAGAGAGAAGAAGTGTATTTTTGAGTTAAGGAGTTTTGAGAGAGTTTTGAGAATGAAAGAGATTTGTTTTCAGAGGATGGAAGATTTTGTTATGAAATGAATTTTTGCAAGTGTGATGGTGCAGTCAAGATTGAAAGTTTGTTTATGATCAAAGAAGCAGAATAATTATTCTTGTTGATGGGATGATGCAATCAAGGTTGAAGTTTCTCAGAGCAAATTGAAGATTTGAAAGATAATCATTTTCAGAGAAGGTTATTTTTTCAATTTTGCAGTGAGAGAGTTTATGATATTGTGAATTGATTTTTAAATTGTGTTGCAGAGGAAAAATATATTTATTTGATTCTTTTTAAAAGGGAGAAATAAGGTATTGTGATTATTGAAATAGGGAAACCCCCTGAGTTGTCCTTTTCATTGAAATTTTGATGTTGAAAGTTAGTGAGACATGCAGAGAAGAACAATATGCTAGTGAGGCAGAATTGTATTTGTCATTGAGACAATTGTAAACCCAAATTTTATCATTTAAGCCAGTGAGGCAGTTTGAGTGGTTTTTATACCCCAGGAGGGTTTTCCACTCGGGAATATTTTGTGTCAAAATTTTATGTGTTGATATTTTGTATATTTTTCATATCTATTTGAAAATTCTATAATTGTGAAATCCAAGTTTATCAAAAGGTTTGAAAGGTGATAAAGTTTTTAACTACACTGATTCACCCCCCTCTCAGTGTTGTGTGTGCTCCTACAATTGGTATCAGAGCTTGGTACCCTATTAAAGCTTAATCAGCTTGGGTAGATTATTTTCTCTAGATACTTAGCCCATCCATTTCACTTTTCCTGATGAAGAAATATTTAGTGTCTCCTCTTCTGAAATGTGGTAGTTATATTTTGATGGCTCCTACACTCAACATGGTTTAGGATCCAGAATCCTCTTTATCACCCCCAGGGTGATTGTATTCCCAAATCCTACAAAATTTCTTTCCCTTGCACTAATAATATAGCAGAGTACGAAGACCTAATCATAGGCTTGCGTATGGCCGTCTAGTGGGATATAAAAGAGCTACAAGTATTTGGAGATTCTCAATTGGTAATTAAACAGGTCCAAGATGAATACCAAATAAAAGATGAGAAGCTCCTTCCTTAAAAATTGATGATTGATGATTTTAGAAAATACTTCTCTAAGATAACATTTGAGCAGAACCCTAGAGTCAATAATAAAGCAACCAACACTATGGCAACCATCAGTTCTGTTGACATTCATTTTGACCAGGGGTTGATTTGTCATGATCAGGAGGTTTCTTCATTTGAAGCCTTTATCTTCTTGCCCATTTTTTCTAAGTGTTGGACCTCCTCAGCATTTTTCAACTGCAGCATCATGTTTTCCTGAGGAGGAGGTCATCATCATCATCTTGTCTTCGATGGTCTGCATCATCATGTTCTTCGTCGACTGGGTTTTTCATCGTCATCATCATATTCAGTCATCGGGTGATGTTTGGTTTTTATCATGATGATGCTGCCGAGCTACAGTGCACCCGCATCTGCTTGCGAGGGTGATGTTTCAAAGTCTCCGGTGATCTTCCATTTATCACCTTGCGCGAGCATGATGATGATGTTGCTTATTCTTTGAATTGCTCGACCTAACTTGTTTTTTCCTAAGGGTCGTGTTCATCATCATCATATTTCCAGTTATCATCCTGCTGCTTGTGGAGGTCATCATATTTTCTTCCTTCATGATATTTCGCCGGGGTGATATTTTTATCATCGGGTGATCTTGGTTAACATCATCCTGATGATGTTGTTGAAGAGTTGTAATTGCGACCAGATATTCACTAGGGTCATCATATTTTGGAACGTCAGGATGATCTTAGTCAATATCATCCTGATGATGTTGTATCACTTCTTGTTCTTTGTTTCTCATCCTGATGATGCTGACGTCATCCGTATATCAGGGTGATATTTTTCTTTCAGCCTATCTGCATCATGATATTCGCGAAGGAGGGGGTGATATTTTCATATCACCCGGATATATGTTTGTTTGAGCATCATGATGATGCTAATATTAAGGAGATATCCGCCTGCTAGCTTCGCGCATTATCTACTGGGGGTGATCTTTTCAAGCAGCATCATCATATTCAGTTATCGCCCCGATCTTATAGAGGAGCTACAGTGCAACCTGATATTTGAACATCAGGAGGATATTTCCAAATATCCGGTTGTCTTCCGAATATCATGATGATGTTAATATGATGATGACGTCAGCAGGATATGATGATGACGTCATCAGGATGTTCATCGGCCAGACTTTTGTTATAAGCTCAGCAGGAGGATGTTCCTCCGAAGGATCAGGTTGTGCCAATTATCATGAAGGGTATATTTCAAATATCATGATGACGTCAGGGTGATATTTCGAACAACAGGATATCATGCTGCTGGAAGATGATGATGATGAAGTCTATACTAGTGTCGTCAGGAGCAAAAGTACCGACATGATATATGCTCATGACCTAGTATATAAAGTGTTATTGAGGTCATCGCGGGGTGCATGTGGGATATTGTTATCCTGCATTTTCAAATATCATGATGATGAGTCTCGGCGGGAAAAGCTTGCGATGGTCTGTATGATGATTTTCCCTAGGCCGCGGGTTGGTGCGCCATTAATGGCGATTGTTGCAGAGGTGTGGGCGATGGCGTGGGTCGATCTTGTACCCGACTGGAGGTGTCAATCAGCGGATAATGGCGCAGGGCTCGAGAAATCTTCCTGTCTCCTCCCCTACCTACTGCATTCAAGTTTGGGCGCCAATCCGGTTGTGTTTGAGCGCCATTTTCATGATACTGTGTATCTGGCAAAATTTTGGTCAACCATGTAATTAATTGCTGAGCACCTACCTGGCTGATATAAGCAGGTTGTGTTGTTCATTTGTGGTTGTTGAAAGTTGATGATTTTGGCTCTGTAATGCATAACAAGCTGATCTGGTTGCTCTGTACAGCTTACCTGTGAGTTTATGTATCTCCTTTTGTTTGTTTTTGGCATGAACCCACTGATTTCATGACTAAACTTATATGAGAAATGTTGTTTGGCATGTGTTGTGTTAATTCTGTCTCCAGTATTGCATGTATTCTTCTTCTGAATCTGGATGTTTGGTAATGTTTAGATTCTAGAGCATAGAATTCCTATGTTGACTGTCTGATCTTTTAACTTCTACTCAAGGGGTAGATTAAACTGTTTTCAGGTTGAACATTGGGAGGGATATACTGCAGTAGGGATACCATAAGTAGAGATAACCTAACACTTTGTATTGGGAGATGCCTGTAAGGCAGGTATCACATAGATCCCCTTGAAATCCAGTTTTAGTTGTTTATGCTGATCATTCACAGGTGTATGTCTATTGACTCCAGGCCCTGGATAGGCACCAATCATGCTTTGTTTTGTGTTATAACCATATCCAGCTTTGCATCCACACTTAAACTCCAAAGCAAAATCTAAAACCAACATTAGGACATTAGAGTTAGTTTAGGAACCTCAGTCCTCTGTCTACAACTGCAAATAGGCCCAAAGCTAGCCCCTTTGCCCTTATCTTTCAGTTTTGGTCTACATACAGGAGGACTCATCTGCTTTCTGTCAACATCCCAGCCTTGCATGCATATCCTCATGGATGTTGAGTAGGGAATACCCCCCTAGGTCTTGCAGAGCCTGAAGAAGAAGAGGAGATAAAATATAGAGTCTATCTCCTATACTGTTGACCCCCTGGCCCAGAGCTCCTGTTGATCACTGATGGCTACCTTGTAGGGATATCTGGGAATAAGCACCCAGTCTGGGAAAAAGTCAATAGAAATTGGCGACTCTGCTGGGGAGTGATAAGTAAAAGACTATCTAATCATCTCCAGTGATATATATGTGACCCATCTGAGTCAGCAATAGTAATCTACTCCACTGGGGAACCTTGTGAACGAACCCTGGTTTTCAGAAGAAAACAATTCCTAGAAATAGGTGGCGACTCTGAAGTAATCTCCCAACCGGTCAAAGTAAATTTATATGCAGGGGAGAAGATCCCAACAAAATCCTCTATTTGAAGAGTTACCATTAACAAAAAGAATGATGTATAGAAGAAAGGGAACTGTCTCAGCTAGTCATGAGAGCTCCCCCAGAAAAAGTGATGAGGTACAAGATAACCCTAGGCCATCAGGACAGCATGCTCCTTATTTTTCAAGTGCAGAAGCAGATATCCAAGGTGCATATGAGAGGCAACAGGGTGGTAGTATGAGAATGAGGTCAGAGGTGTTCCAAGAACGCCCTTTTCTAGACCCAAGTGAGAGGTTTGAAGAGGCAGAGTCCCTAAGGGATGATGAAGATGATGACCAAAATGGTATGAGACCATCTACCTCCAGACCTAAGGATGAACAATTGGCAGAAGAAATCAAAAGCCTAAGAGCAGAACTAGAATACCTACAAGCCATGAAAATCAGAGATGATATACAGCAAAAAGTGCAAGCCTTGAGAACTGCCCAAAATAGTTCAGTTCCTACCTTAGAAAATGCAAATATGCAAAGACATCAGCAAAGATATGAAGTGCATCATCAGCATCATGATGACAGACAAAATGTGAATGATGCTAGGATACCACTAAACAATGCAGGAAACCAAAATGCAAATAGAAATGTTAATGTTAATCAGCCAAACAGACAGCCTATGCAGCTAGATAGATTCAGGCAGCTGGTGTTTGATGGTATTCCTGGGTATCCTAACCCCATTGATAAGCATCTGAGGCTGCAAGTGCCTAAGTTTTCAGGAAACAATACAGTGTCAGGAGAAGATCATCTAAAGGCCTTCCAAAATGTCATGGACAATTTTGAGGTTGAGCATGAGGATGTTTTCATGAAGTCATTCATGCAATCCTTAATAGATGAGGCAAGAGAATGGTACAGGAATCTGCCTGACCGGAGCATATCATCATGGGATGATTTTAAGAGGATGTTCAAGGAGCAATATGGTGATAAAACTGACCCTAGCTTCTTTGTAAATGAGTTCACCAGCATCACCAAAGGGTCAAATGAACAGGTTGCAGACTTTAATGCAAGATTTACTAAAGTGTTGAACAAACTGCCACATCATATGAGGCCAAATGAACCAATGTGCATAATTTTGTACATCAATGCCTTTGATGCAAAGACTGCATATGGACTGAGAGATAAAGGTCCTGCCACTCTCAGGGATGCTTTCAGGATTGCAGTAAATATTGAAAACAATAGGAAAGCATCAGGCAAGACAAATAGAAGGGATGATGTAAAAATTCTGCAGAATCCAAATAAGCCTCAGAACACTCAAGGTAGTACATCTGCTCCTGAAGATAAGATAGACAAACTGGCAAATGTTGTTAAGGACCTGAGCTATAGATTAGCTAGAAGTGAAAAAGGGATGGGTCCTGATAGGCAAGTCTATCAAAGACAGGAAAAGAGGCCATCATTACATGATATGCCTTATAACACCAATTGGCATGATGGTAAGCTTGTATATCCACGTAACAACACAAGTCAGAGGGCTCAACATGCCAAGGAAACTCCTGATCCCCTGAAGAAAACTATAAATATTGCTGATGACGCTCCGTGGTGTATAATCTGTCAGATGCCACATTCACAGTCACAGTGCATGATTGCCCAATCTTTGTATGATAATGCTACATCTTGTAATGAGTGCAATGAGCCACATCATGTGCAGGATGATGATGTTAACATGATGTCCATAGGTAATGGATATACTCTATATGGTGCTGATGAGAAGACAGATGATCAGGTTCAGGCCTGCCAACAGTCCCCATATGATGAAGATCATGAGGATAATTATGTGTATGCTCAGAACTCACACAATTTTCTGAGTAGCTTACACCGACCTTCTGATGAGGAAATCAGAGCCTTCACAGCTGCAGCAGTTGCTCAGGTCAAGAGCAACTACAATCTCAGAGGTAAAAATCAGGTTGGCAGCCCACATCAGCCAGAAGATATTTCTGCAGGTCAGCAGATGCATGGTCATAAAGGAACTGAACCACAAAAAAGGCAGTGGGTAAATAACAAGCAGAACTTTAGATACAGAACAGGTCATGATTTCCAAGGACCAGAAAACAAAATCCCTCAGGCTGAAGATCAAAGTAGAGGTTCCCAAGACAAGAGTGATGATCAGGGAACTATGAAAATGAAAGCTAAATCAGCTCAGGATAAGAGCAAGATTGTGGAGCAAGCTACAACTGCTGTACAAAACTGTGCTCCATTTGATATAGCCCAGATCCTCACTCAGGTAAAGGTCTCTGTTCCACTTATGGAACTCATGAAAGTGGAAGAGATCAAGAATAGGACAATATCCCTAATCTCAGGGGTACCTTTTCAAGCTAAGCAAAATGATCAGACCCAGGGTGAGAAACAGGTCATGTGTAATGAAGAAGATGAGACTCCTGAAGTATATTTAGGAATGACCATGACAAAGTGTCCTTCACAGGTGGAACCATTTTATGTTTCCCTGGTTATAAATGGTAAAATAATTAGAAATTGTATGCTTGACTCTGGAGCATCCACAAATGTCATGCCTTTGGCTATCATGCAACAAACAGGATTAAAAATTGACAAGGCATGTGGAAAATGCTATGCAATGGATGCCAGAGAGGTACCAGTTATTGGAATCATGAAGGATGTGGATTTCAGACTGGCAGCATTTCCTGAAAAGAAATATAAGATGAATATAACAGTGGTTGACATCAAGCCACAGTATGGTATGCTGCTGTCAAGAAGATGGGCAGCACTAATAGGTGGAAGTATGCAGCTGGACCTGTCATATGCCATGATTCCAATGAATGGCAGGGATGTCAAGTTAATCAGAGAGCAGAGATCATTAGAGATAGTGGAAGACCAAGAAGCAAATGAACAGGTATGCTTTGTGGACACTGATTGTGATAACTTCAGGGTTGTCTCAGATGATACAGAGGATGAAAAGAAAAATGTCTGCACTGAAGAGCTGGATCAGCAGGGGTTATGGACCATGTTTTTTGATGGAGCTTGTGCAAAAGAAGGCTCTGGAGCTGGAGTTGTTTTCCTGTCTCCAACTGGTAAGCTCCTCAAATCCTCTTTCTTGCTGAGGTTTGATTGCACAAATAATATTGCAGAATATGAGGCTTTACTTTTAGGCCTGAATATTGCTCTCAAACATGGAATTAAAATGTTAAGAGTATTTGGAGACTCTGAGCTGATTGTATCCCAAATCAGAAATAAGTATGCTGCAAAGAATAAAAGATTGAAGCAATACAAGCATGCTGTTTGGGATACTATTGAACTTTTTGATGCATTTTCAATTGGCTGGGTAGAAAGGTCAAAAAATGTTATGGCTGATTTCTTAGCCAATGTTGCAATAAGGCCAGATGACATCACTCTGTCAGGTGTCACAGATGTGGAAGTTAAAATTAGGCCTGCCATACCAGAAAACATATGCAGTTGGCAAGTTTTTAATGATGATAGGGATTTGCTGAAATTTTTGCACTGCATAGATGAGTATGAGAATCAACAGATTGATTTCCAAGCTTTTGTAGAGACTGTAGATGGAAAAGAGACTCTTGTAGGGAAGGAGATCATCCAATTGAAGACTAACAAGATCCCTAGAGGGTTAGTGGCTTTGGAAAGAGCCTTTGACAGTAGAGACAGAATGGTCACAAAGACATCCCCCACAAATAAGGAGGATTTAGAAGAAATAAATTTGGGGACATCTCAGGCCCCTCAGAAGGTATATATTGGCAAACAGCTCAAGCCACACATAAGAAGTATGCTGATTGCATTGCTAAAAAGGTATAAACATGTTTTTTCTTGGTCATATGAGGACCTAAAAGCTTATAGAGAAGACTTATTCCAGCATGAGATCCCACTGAAGCCTGAAGCTAAGCCATTTAGACAGAGGCAAAGGCCTATAAATCCTACCTTAGCTCCCAAGATGCAGGAAGAACTCAAAAGGCTCAGGGATGCTGGAATAATTGTGCCCATCAGACATTCAACTTGGGTGTCTAACCTTGTCCCAGTCAGAAAAAAGAATGGTGATATTAGGTTGTGTGTTGATTTCAGGAACTTGAATGTATCCTCTTTGAAGGATAACTATCCATTGCCTAATATGGAGGCTATGTTGCAGAGAGTGACTGGTTGTGAACTCCTATCCATGATGGATGGATTCTCAGGATATAACCAGGTGAAGGTAAAAGAATCAGAACAGTATAAGACTGCCTTTACCACTCCATGGGGAACATATGTGTATGTTAGAATGCCATTTGGACTAACAAATGCAGGTGCTACATTTCAGAGAGCAATGGATGTTGCTTTTGCAGGGCTGATTGATTCAATCCTGGCAGTATATCAGGATGACTTGACTGCCTACTCAAAGAAGGAAGAGCAGCACTGTTTGCATCTGGAGCAGATTTTCATAAGAGCACTAGAATATGGTATTTCTTTAAACCCAAAGAAGTGTGCCTTTGGAGTAGTTGAAGGAAAGCTTCTGGGACATATTGTTTCCAAGGATGGAGTCAGGATAGATCCAGACAGAGTGGCAGCCATTGACAGGATCCAAATGCCAAAAACTGTGAAAGGAGTTCAGTCCTTCTTTGGACAGGTAAACTTTGTCAGAAGATTTGTTCCTAACTTTGCAGAGATCACAAGGAACATTTCTAAGATGATGAAGAAGGATGCAACTGTCAACTGGGAAAGGGAAGCAACAGAATCATTTCAGAATATCAAAGAGGCAATTAAGATGGCCCCTGTTCTTAAATCTCCTGATTTTTCTAGGCCATTTCAAGTGTTTTCTTTTGCTTCCTTTCATACTGTAGCTGCATGTTTGTTACAGAAAAATGAAGATGGTTTTGAACAGCCCATCGCCTTCTTCAGTATGTCCCTGCAGGCCTCTGAATTGAAGTATGATATTATGGAAAAGCAGGCATATGCACTAGTTAGAGCCATCAAAAGTTTCAGACCATACTTGGTAGGGTCACATATAATTGCATATGTACCTCATGCTGCAGTCAAAGACATATTCACTCAGCAGGAGGTGACTGGAAGAAGGTGCAGATGGATAAACAAACTGCAGGAATTCAACATAGACATACAGGTTACTAAATTGATAAGGGGACAAGGATTAGCCAAGATGATGGCACAGTCAAACTTGGAAGCATGCCAAGTTAATGCAGTCCAAGATGAGAATGTAAGTGCATCAGGATCTGAATGGTACAAGGATATTGTATATTATTTGCAAAATCTGAATTGTCCCTCCCATTTCAGTGACAATCAAAAGAGGACTCTGAAGCTACATGCAATCAGGTATGTTGTTGTTCAAGGTGAGCTGTACTGGAAAAATCCTGATGGTGTGCTGCTGAGATGTGTGGATAAGAATATGGCTAACAATATTTTGATTGACATGCATAAAGGATTGTGCGGTGGCCATTATACTGCCCAAACAACAGCTCATAAAATTCTCAGGGCAGGATATTGGTGGCCCACTCTCTTTTCAGATGCACAGAGGTTAGTAAGGAAGTGTGACCCTTGCTAGAGATTCTCAGGAAAGCTGAAATATCATGGTGCTTTACCCCTCAGAACTGCACCTGTGGATGCTCCATTCCAGCAATGGGGAATTGATTTTATAGGGGAAATTGCAGACAAATCAAGTGGGGGACACAGTTGGATTTTGGTGGCAACTGACTACTTTACCAAATGGATTGAGGCCATTCCAACTAAAAGAGCTACAAGTAAGGTGGTGACAGACTTCATACTAGAGAACATCATCATCAGGTTTGGAGTACCATCTAAAATAATCACTGATAATGCTATGTGCTTCAGATCAGGTGAGTTTGTTGATTTTTGCAACAGGTATGGGATAAGCCTGTCATATACATCACCATATCACCCACAAGGAAATGGTCAAGCAGAATCAAGCAATAGGAGCATCATGAAAATTGTCAAGAGGATACTGGACAAGAACAAGAGAGCTTGGGACTCAAAGTTGAATTTAGCAGTATGGGCTGACAGAGTGACTGTGAAAAGGGCTATTGGGAAGTCACCTTTTGAGCTAGTATATGGTACATCAGCTAGACTGCCCATAAACAATCTCCTACCAGTTTACAGATTCATTCAGGAAAATGATGAAGACCTTGAAGATCCCATGACAGAAAGGGTGAATCAGCTGGTTGCATTGGATGAAGACAGGAGGAGAGCCCACCAGATCAATCTCAAAAGACAACAGGATGTGAAATATCAGTTTGACAGGAGAACTACAAAAAGGAAGTTTCAAGTTAATGATCTGGTGCTTATTTGGAATGCTAAAGATCAGGAAAAGGGTAAACATGGCAAGTTTCAACCCTTATGGATGGGCCCATATCAGGTTTGCAATACTCATGGGGAGGATTCTTATTTCCTCCAGGCCCTAGATGGTGAAATTCTGGAATTGCCTGTGCATGGCCAATTCCTTAAGTTCTATTTTGCATAATGACTGGTTGCTGTGCACATTTGTAAAATATGTATGTAGTGTAAATGCCTTGTACAGCTCGCGTTTTTTGGCTTTTTGTCAGGTCTGCCCGGAGATCTGGTTCTCGCTGCAGGTTTTCACCTGCACGTCCCCATTCGGAGCCACTGTTGACATTCATTTTGACCAGGTGTTGATTTGTCATGATCAGGAGGTTTCTTCATTTGAAGCCTTTATCTTCTTGCCCATTTTTTCTAAGTGTTGGACCTCCTCAGCATTTTTCAACTGCAGCATCATGTTTTCCTGAGGAGGAGGTCATCATCATCATCTTGTCTTCGATGGTCTGCATCATCATGTTCTTCGTCGACTGGGTTTTTCATCGTCATCATCATATTCAGTCATCGGGTGATGTTTGGTTTTTATCATGATGATGCTGCCGAGCTACAGTGCACCCGCATCTGCTTGCGAGGGTGATGTTTCAAAGTCTCCGGTGATCTTCCATTTATCACCTTGCGCGAGCATGATGATGATGTTGCTTATTCTTTGAATTGCTCGACCTAACTTGTTTTTTCCTAAGGGTCGTGTTCATCATCATCATATTTCCAGTTATCATCCTGCTGCTTGTGGAGGTCATCATATTTTCTTCCTTCATGATATTTCGCCGGGGTGATATTTTTATCATCGGGTGATCTTGGTTAACATCATCCTGATGATGTTGTTGAAGAGTTGTAATTGCGACCCGATATTCACTAGGGTCATCATATTTTGGAACGTCAGGATGATCTTAGTCAATATCATCCTGATGATGTTGTATCACTTCTTGTTCTTTGTTTCTCATCCTGATGATGCTGACGTCATCCGTATATCAGGGTGATATTTTTCTTTCTGCCTATCTGCATCATGATATTCGCGAAGGAGGGGGTGATATTTTCATATCACCCGGATATATGTTTGTTTGAGCATCATGATGATGCTAATATTAAGGAGATATCCGCCTGCTAGCTTCGCGCATTATCTACTGGGGGTGATCTTTTCAAGCAGCATCATCATATTCAGTTATCGCCCCGATCTTATAGAGGAGCTACAGTGCAACCTGATATTTGAACATCAGGAGGATATTTCCAAATATCCGATTGTCTTCCGAATATCATGATGATGTTAATATGATGATGACGTCAGCAGGATATGATGATGACGTCATCAGGATGTTCATCGGCCAGACTTTTGTTATAAGCTCAGCAGGAGGATGTTCCTCCGAAGGATCAGGTTGTGCCGATTATCATGAAGGGTATATTTCAAATATCATGATGACGTCAGGGTGATATTTCGAACAACAGGATATCATGCTGCTGGAAGATGATGATGATGAAGTCTATACTAGTGTCGTCAGGAGCAAAAGTACCGACATGATATATGCTCATGACCTAGTATATAAAGTGTTATTGAGGTCATCGCGGGGTGCATGTGGGATATTGTTATCCTGCATTTTCAAATATCATGATGATGAGTCTCGGCGGGAAAAGCTTGCGATGGTCTGTATGATGATTTTCCCTAGGCCGCGGGTTGGTGCGCCATTAATGGCGATTGTTGCAGAGGTGTGGGCGATGGCGTGGGTGTTGGCAAGAGACACTATATGGATTCATGGTTGTTGTCATTGATGGCAACAAAGGTCATCCCACATATCCGCAAGTCATGATATGTCTCTACCGGAAGTCAGATTGAAGATTGTTGTGGTCCGGTGAACAAGAACAGAGCATGTGGCAAGGTCCGACAGATTGGTCCGGATCTCTCAGAGGAAGTGTCTTGGTGCAGTGCGGATCTGGGGAAGTCAAGAGGACTATCTTGAGTGGTATATTCCAAGGATTTAGCCTCCGGAGTTGGACAAGGAAAAAGATATGAATAGTTGAGTACCGGATTCCTGAGAGACAGTGAAAACAGAGGAAGAACTGACTGACAGAGTATCAGACTACTTTCCGGATGTGTTACAGATGATGATAAAGGTTACGGAGGCATGAATCATGTTTGGCCGACATAATTGATGATATCTACAAGTATATGCTTGATCCGCATTGCTTGGTGAGCAAGGATTCAGCCGACAGAACTAAGTTTGTAAGAAACTAGACTGTTCCGGATGCCGACTAGAAAGGTGATGAAATTACTTGTGCGGATATATATAGAGGATGGATTTAGTTGTAAAGAGTGTGTAATGTGTGAGAGGATATGCGAACAAGTCCAGAGTAGAGCAGAAGTAGCAAGAAAGATCCGGTATGTGAAAGGATAGCAGACTAAAGAACAGAGGAAAGATGAAGTGCAGCAGATCAGTATACTGAACCTAACCGGAACTGAACTCCAGCATATGCAGATGCTTCCAATCAGTTCAAGATTGTGATTCTTATCACTTTGTAAGACAGTGTGTCTTCTTGTAGGCAGTGAGCCTCTTGTGAGCAGTGTGCTCGGGCAGTGAGCCCTAATTGGCAAGTGCCATTTTTGTAATTTCCTATTCTTCTAACAGAGAATAATTCTTGGGTTAATCACCCCGTGGTTTTCTCCCTTAACAGGGTTTCCACGTCAAAAATACTGTGTCATGTGTTTCTTATTTCATGGTTAATGTTTTGTGTTTGATTTTATGCTGCTTCAATTAAAAGGAAAGTTCAATAAGGAAAATAATTAGGATAACTGATTCACCCCCCTCCTCTCAGTTATCAACAATTGGTATCAGAGCCAAGTTCCTCCTAATAGAGCCTAAAAGCTTGAGGAAGATCTGGGATTTCAAATGGATGCATATGGTTTAAAGGAGCAACTCAAGACTGCCCTTGAGGATCTTGAACAGTCAAATTCTGAAGTCAGTGAATTAAGAGAAAGACTCAAACAGGCTGATGAATTCATGAGGGAATTAAAAGACAAATTAAGTCTCTCTATGAAAAAGAGAAAGGAGCTGCTCCAACAGTTGGCAAGACAAAGTGAAGAAAGCAATACAAATGAAGAATTGACTGAGCAAACCAAGTTATGTGAAAAGTTATCAAAAGAAGTCATTATGTTAAGACATGAAATGGAATCAGGAACTATAAAGTTCACTCAAGAGATTGAAGAAAAAAGAAAGGCTGAAGACAATCTAAGACAATCTCTTAAGGAAAAATCAGAAGAATGCCACCAGATGGACAGGATTATCAGACATCTTGAATCTGATCTTGAAGATGCCAAAGATAATGAAGAAAAACTTGAGGATCAAATTACCTCTCTCAAAAGAGATCTTCAAACAGCAAATGAATATAAAGAGAAATTCAAGATAAGTTCTGCTCAACTTGAAGTTCTTCTTGGAAGTCAAAAGAGGACTGATGACAAGTATGGTTTGGGATATGAGAAAGGAGAAAGCTCCGGATCCGGTCAGAGGAATCTTGGATCAGAAAATCCAAGGAGCAGGCCTAGAAGACCTCCGGTAAGACAGCCAAATGCTCAAAAATATCCATCCTTCAATGGATACTGCCACAGCTGCAACCATTTTGGTCACAAAGCTAATCAGTGCAGAATGAGAATGAATCAGATTAATTCATCCTTCTCCGGACAGTGCTTCAACTGCAAAAGGTATGGACACAAATCCCATGAATGCAGAATTATGCAAGTAAACAAATCATTCAAAGGTAGATGCTTTACATGCAATAGAGTAGGTCATATGGCTAATCAATGCAGATCAAGGGGATATCAGTTAAATATGCAAAGAAATGTTATTTGCCAAATCTGCAATAGGTCCGGTCATAATGCTAAAGTCTGCAGAAACAAGAATCAGGACAAAAGAGGTCCGGTGTATGATCAGAATCAAGACAAGGGTAAACAAAAGATGAATGCGGATGAAGTTAGGAATCAGATGAGCAAGATTTGGGTGAAGAAAAGCTCAGAGAATGTAGAGGTTGGATCCGCACCAGATTCTGGTGCTGATATTTCTTCCAGAAATTAAAAAGTGAGCTCAGGCTCAGGGGGAGACTCAAAGAAGATTCTGTTCCCCCAGCCAAACAAGTTGTGCCGGATGTGGGACAAGATGCGGATTAAAGGGTTTGTAGATATAAGTCCTGAGATGCTTCAGTCAAGTTTTCAGAGGTCCGCATGGAGTTATGAAGAAGCTGTGTTCGATTAAGTTAGACCTGTTCAGGGAGGTGCTCCGGTATGATAAAGGATTACAAAAAGGTCCGGAGAGATCCGGAAGTGCACGATCTTGTCTTGCGGATTGGACAGAGTGTTTGGGATGTTCTTGTAATATGTTACCTAGATTTATTCATGATTTAAAGATCCGGATGATATTCAGTGATCAGGACTAATCCGGGATACTCCAAGCTGTCCAGACATGGTAAACCAGAATAATGCAGGTGAAGCATTTATTGCAGATAGATATTAGGGTTTGCGGAGCAATATAAGGGATTTCTCAAAAGTTATCTGCTCATTCTACACTTGAGAAGAAGTGAATAGTGGAGCTCTGCAACAAGGTTCATCAAGCACACCAAGGATCTCCTGCCGAAGCTATTGCATAAAGAAATCAATCCAACCACTCCGTGCAAACCGAAGGCGCATAAGGTATTCTTCGTTTTTCATTGCCTCACTGCAAATCTTTGAAGAATGGCTACTCCAAACATAGTTAAGATCTCTGATAGACCTCGCCCCTCATTCAAGAAACATCCCCACAAATCATTGGAGGTAGATCCACTAGGAGCCTTCTCTAGTGTTCCCCACGGAGTCTTACATACTGAAGATATTAGGGTTTACATACACGCAAACATTGAGGAATTTGGGGAATTCAAATTAAGAGACCTCTATCACAAGCAACTGATAGACAATGCTTTTGAGCTCAAACCAGAGTATAAGGGTATCCAGAAGAAACAATTTGAGCAATTCATTCATTTCCCTAGCTTTGAAGAAGATGAATGGGTCCGGTATGTACTGAGCAGGATGCATGACAACTTCCTTTGGCTAGATAGACCCTGTAAGATCACAAAAGAAGCAATTAGAGCAGTAACTGGTCTATACTCTTCCGGGGGGGTACCTATCCTCAAATCTGTCAAGAACAACGTTGTAACTGAGGCCACCGGATCAAAATATGATAAGAGGGCAATGACCATTGAAGATATTTCGGATCCGGATATCAAATATGCATCAATGATAATAGGATACAAGATCTATCACTCCAGCAGGGAGAATTCTGTATCCGGAACTGCAATATACACAGCATATGAAATGCTAAGAAAGAATGCAGATTATGATCTTTGTGAACTACTACTTAGCCAATTAATGGAAAATGTACAGAAAATCAAGAAAGACAAGAAGAACTCCTTTAAGTATGGTACTCTCATTGTATGTCTATTCTTTTACTTCATGAATGAGCTACCCGGAACAAGTGGATGGGTATGGCAGAATGACAAACCTGTTGCAGTCCAGATAAGAGACTATTTGCATGGACTTGGGGATGCAAAAGCGAGAAATACAGCTCTATGGGGATACTTCAAAAACTTTCAGAGCATGATGCAAGCAAGAGAGAGAATTCCCCAGTCTCTCATTGAGAAATACAAGGACTCAGTATGCTTTATGGTTGACACTGATCAGTGCCTAATGGAGGCAGTGGAGCCAAGGACTGTCTGGATCATGCCCATGGGGTATGAAGTTGATGAACAGATAGTAGAGCTGCATGTTCAACACATGCTAAGTCAGCCCAAAGATCCTAAGGCAGAAAGGTTTGGAACCTTTGAGGAGCTGAGTGTGAAATTACATGTAGAACTCAGGGAACCTGAGATTAAGAGAAAAGTGAGAAAAGAAGTAGAGCACATTGCTCAAGGCCTAGGCATCTCAAAAGAGGCACTTGATGCCAGCCGGGAAAAGAGGAGAAAGGCTGAGGAAGAAGAGAAAAGCAAAGAAAGTGCTCCGGTTGAAACCCCCACCCGGACCAGATCATCAAAGAGATCTGCACCTTCCACAACCAAAAGCTCAAAACCGGAAGTCCAGGCATCCGGTAAAAGATCCAAGACAAAAGCATCAAGGGCTTATGAAAGCCAAAAGGATGAAGAGGAAACAGAATCAGATGAGGAAGTAAGAGAAGTAAATAAACAGAAGAAGAAAGGATCCGGTAAGCCCTCCACAGGCCAAGACAAGGATGAAATGGCAGAGGTAACTGTTGAAAAGCCCACTCTGTCACTAGAGAGCATAATCAAGTCAGTCACGGTGGATGGAAACCTTCAACCAATGACTGAATCCTATGATGACTTCAGTGAGGCAGACCAAAAGACTCTGCAGGAAGCCACAGTTAAATATCTGAACACATACAATAAGGCTTTCATTGAGATCATATCTCTCATTCCTAAAAGCCTAGAGAAGGAAATGGAAGTAAGAAAGAATAATGCTCATGCCAAAGATCTTGAGATCCGGGAGCAGATAGCTATTCAGCTATATCCTCAAATTGATCCCAAGACAATGAACATGATCTTCAAGGACTGCAGAGATGAGTTCAGAAGTAAAGCCAGGATGAATCAGCTCATGCTTGGTGAGACTGACAAAGTGGCACAAGAGACAGAAGAGATCCTCCGGAAGGCCTTCAAAAGGTTCAATCTTCCTGTTGTAGAGGACTTAGGTGCAGAAACAGCTGCTGATTTGGAATCTTCTGTTCCGGAAGAAGTGAGCCCTGAACAGACAAGTGAGGACTTGGGACCCTCTGCTCCAGAAGAAGTGGCCCATGAACAAGCAAGCATCTCTCCTCCGGTTTCCCCTACAGTCTCCAGATCCAAAGAAGAAGAGCAATTGCAGGAGAAGGAAGCAGTGGTGACAGACAAAGAGGTTGACAGTTCTAAGACTGCAGAAGAAAAGAAACATCTGTCTCCGGCAAGAGACACTGCACAAACTGTTCAACAATTTTTGAGCAAAGAAACTCTGGAGATTGATGAACCGGAGCTTCTAAAAGGTCCATTTGATTTTGACTCTCTCTCTCCGGTACAAACAATGAAGATAGCTTCATTTGCAAATGCCAAGGCAAATGAAAAGCTCCTGAAGTCTCATATGGAAGACTGTGAGTTGATAGAGGCTACTTCCGGAGTACTTGTAAAGATCATGCCATCAATCCAGATAGATCCGACAGCCTCCACTTCCGGTAATCTAAAAACCTTAGTCAGCAGTATTGATACACATTTTAATTCTCTAGAAAAATCAGCTGAAGAAAAGGTCCGGAAGGAATTTTTGGATAAGAGATTTTCTGAAATATTAGAATTAATCTCTAAGGATAGGAAGATTGTAAGCATTGGAATAAAGAGCTTAGAAAATGCTCTTAAGGATGGCGGTGACATCTACAAATTTTGTATATCTTGGTCAAAGGCAACAGCAGCAATTGACAAGAAAATAAAAGAGGAACAGGACAAGCTTCAAAGCTTATCTCAAAGTTTTGATCCTCTCTCTTCCTCTATAATAAATCAAGAATGTCAGACTATTGCAGTCTTGAATGAAATAAAGAATCTTGAGAAGGAGAGGAAGAACATTACCAACCGAATGGGAGAACTTAGAAGGATTATAGTCCCTAAGTTGGAAACTATGCATGAGGCCATCAGTGATGCCCAGACCACCGCCCATACAAAAGATCCGACAGATCTCAGGCGGGCAGAAGCTTTTGCATTTTTTGTTGAGTGGTCACATTTCAATCTTGGACAGAATGAAGCTAAGTTGGGCTACTGAAATGGTTCAACTGCAGACATCCTTTGCAGACATTCTGCAGTATATGTGAGTATGTAAATATGCGGCTATATATAGAAAATTTTTGAAAATTTTGGTGTGCGGACCCTACCCTTTGCCATTGATGTCAAAGGGGGAGTGAGGAGCAGTGAAAAATGAGGAATCCAACTCAGGGGGAGTTCCGGAAATTGTATATAAAGACAGAGCATCAGCAAAGGGGGAGCATAGTGTAAACACTTAGTCATTTTTCACTAAGTGTTGCCATCAATGCCAAAGGGGGAGATTGTTGGCAAGAGACACTATATGGATTCATGGTTGTTGTCATTGATGGCAACAAAGGTCATCCCACATATCCGCAAGTCATGATATGTCTCTACCGGAAGTCAGATTGAAGATTGTTGTGGTTCGGTGAACAAGAACAGAGCATGTGGCAAGGTCCGACAGATTGGTCCGGATCTCTCAGAGGAAGTGTCTTGGTGCAGTGCGGATCTGGGGAAGTCAAGAGGACTATCTTGAGTGGTATATTCCAAGGATTTAGCCTCCGGAGTTGGACAAGGAAAAAGATATGAATAGTTGAGTACCGGATTCCTGAGAGACAGTGAAAACAGAGGAAGAACTGACTGACAGAGTATCAGACTACTTTCTGGATGTGTTACAGATGATGATAAAGGTTGCGGAGGCATGAATCATGTTTGGCTGACATAATTGATGATATCTACAAGTATATGCTTGATCCGCATTGCTTGGTGAGCAAGGATTCAGCCGACAGAACTAAGTTTGTAAGAAACTAGACTGTTCCGGATGCCGACTAGAAAGGTGATGAAATTACTTGTGCGGATATATATAGAGGATGGATTTAGTTGTAAAGAGTGTGTAATGTGTGAGAGGATATGCGAACAAGTCCAGAGTAGAGCAGAAGTAGCAAGAAAGATCCGGTATGTGAAAGGATAGCAGACTAAAGAACAGAGGAAAGATGAAGTGCAGCAGATCAGTATACTGAACCTAACCGGAACTGAACTCCAGCATATGCAGATGCTTCCAATCAGTTCAAGATTGTGATTCTTATCACTTTGTAAGACAGTGTGTCTTCTTGTAGGCAGTGAGCCTCTTGTGAGCAGTGTGCTCGGGCAGTGAGCCCTAATTGGCAAGTGCCATTTTTGTAATTTCCTATTCTTCTAACAGAGAATAATTCTTGGGTTAATCACCCCGTGGTTTTCTCCCTTAACAGGGTTTCCACGTCAAAAATACTGTGTCATGTGTTTCTTATTTCATGGTTAATGTTTTGTGTTTGATTTTATGCTGCTTCAATTAAAAGGAAAGTTCAATAAGGAAAATAATTAGGATAACTGATTCACCCCCCCCTCTCAGTTATCAACAGTGGGTCGATCTTGTACCCGACTGGAGGTGTCAATCAGCGGATAATGGCGCAGGGCTCGAGAAATCTTCCTGTCTCCTCCCCTACCTGCTGCATTCAAGTTTGGGCGCCAATCCAGTTGTGTTTGAGCGCCATTTTCATGATACTGTGTATCTGGCAAAATTTTGGTCAACCATGTAATTAATTGCTGAGCACCTACCTGGCTGATATAAGCAGGTTGTGTTGTTCATTTGTGGTTGTTGAAAGTTGATGATTTTGGCTCTGTAATGCATAACAAGCTGATCTGGTTGCTCTGTACAGCTTACCTGTGAGTTTATGTATCTCCTTTTGTTTGTTTTTGGCATGAACCCACTGATTTCATGACTAAACTTATATGAGAAATGTTGTTTGGCATGTGTTGTGTTAATTCTGTCTCCAGTATTGCATGTATTCTTCTTCTGAATCTGGATGTTTGGTAATGTTTAGATTCTAGAGCATAGAATTCCTATGTTGACTGTCTGATCTTTTAACTTCTACTCAAGGGGTAGATTAAACTGTTTTCAGGTTGAACATTGGGAGGGATATACTGCAGTAGGGATACCATAAGTAGAGATAACCTAACACTTTGTATTGGGAGATGCCTGTAAGGCAGGTATCACATAGATCCCCTTGAAATCCAGTTTTAGTTGTTTATGCTGATCATTCACAGGTGTATGTCTATTGACTCCAGGCCCTGGATAGGCACCAATCATGCTTTGTTTTGTGTTATAACCATATCCAGCTTTGCATCCACACTTAAACTCCAAAGCAAAATCTAAAACCAACATTAGGACATTAGAGTTAGTTTAGGAACCTCAGTCCTCTGTCTACAACTGCAAATAGGCCCAAAGCTAGCCCCTTTGCCCTTATCTTTCAGTTTTGGTCTACATACAGGAGGACTCATCTGCTTTCTGTCAACATCCCAGCCTTGCATGCATATCCTCATGGATGTTGAGTAGGGAATACCCCCCTAGGTCTTGCAGAGCCTGAAGAAGAAGAGGAGATAAAATATAGAGTCTATCTCCTATACTGTTGACCCCCTGGCCCAGAGCTCCTGTTGATCACTGATGGCTACCTTGTAGGGATATCTGGGAATAAGCACCCAGTCTGGGAAAAAGTCAACAAGTTCTATCTTAGACATGCCTGCAAATGTCTAAAGATGTGAATTATTGGTAGAGCAACTCTTGATTCCTGCATTCGAAGTGCCTCAATCAGAACTTATCTGTGAAATCATTGGTCCCAATTCCCCCTGGTACCATAAAATTTATGAATATCTAAGTAATGGTACTTTCCCTAGACATCTTTCCAACACCCATCGAAAAACCTTCATTCGACAAGCCTCCTGCTATACTATCCTTGCTAAAACCCTTTACTATAAGAGTCTCGATGGTATCCTCCTTAGGTGTCTTGACTCGGCAGAGGCTGAAGTTGCTTTATGGGAGATACACGAGGGTGTCTATGGATTGCATTCTACCGGTCCTAGCCTTATTAAAAAACTTCTAAGAGCTGGTTACTATTGGCCAACCATGGAGTACGATGCTCGATGGTTTGCTAGAAGATGCCTTCAATGTTAGAAGCATGGGGACCTGATACATGCCCTAGCGCATGAACTCCAGCCTCTTACTACTCCTTGGCCATTTTCGCAATGGGGACTCGACCTCGTAGGAAAGATTAATCCCCCCTCCTCGAATGGCCATAAATTTATTATTACTGCTACTGAGCATATTACCAAATGGGTGGAAGCTATTCCTATGACCTATATCACATGCAAATAGATTTCCAAGTTCATTCTCCACTACATCATTTGCCATTATGGTGTCCCACAAGCCATCATTACCAACAACAACCACCCATTTAAGAACCAGGAGGTCTGTGATTTGTCTAACAAATTTCATATTCAACATAGATTTTTCACACCATACTACCCTCAGAGTAATGGTCAAGCTAAAGCCTCAAACAAGACCATTATAAAAATCCTAAAAAAGATGGTCAATGAGGTTGGTCGTGGTTGACACCTCCAACTAAATCTTGCATTGTGGGCTTATTGCACAAGTGTTAGAACACCTACTAGCACAACTCCTTATGCCCTTGTCTATGGTACCGACACCATTCTTCCTATGGAGGTTGAGATCACCTCATTGTGAGTATCGCTCCAGCATATTATCTCTGATGAAGAATATAGAATAACCCGTCTAAATGAATTAGAGTTATTGGATGAAAGATGAATTACAACACTAAATCATCTGCAGGTGTACCAAAATCATCTTCGTTGTAGCTACAATAAGAAGCTTAAAGAAAGAAGATTCTACGTGGCTGACCTAGTCCTGAAGGAAAATTAAAGAAACTAGTAGCAATGAGAAAAATAGGGCAAATTTGAGCCAAATTAGCTAGGGCCCTTTATCATCACATCTGTGTTTGGATCGAGAGATTACACTCTTGCAACCCCTGAAGGCATCCCCTTAGATGAACCACTTAACAGTGTGAACATCTTAAAAAAAATTATCCTTGATCCTTGTTCTCCTTATCTACATCAAAAAATACAAAAAAATACAAAAATACAAAAATACAAAAAAAAAAAAAAAAGCAAAAAAAATACAAAAAAATCAAAAAATACAAAATACAAAAAAAAATCCAATAGTGAAAAGCACTTTGGTGGCGCTTTGGGTTAGCGTCCAATGGTGAAAACTTGGCAAACAAGTGCCTTGGATAAGTACCATAGTAAAAACCTGGCAAACAGGCGCTATGGTAGAACTGACTCTCACCATCTGCTTTGCTACATGTTTAACCCCCATCGTGCCATGTCCTTTCATCTATCCCATGATAGCATCATCCACCTATGTTAAGTACTTCATCTCATTTATTATCTCAGTGCCTTACTACTATCATGACTTGGAAATTGTTGAAGTTAATATATCGTTTGTAGCCACGGGCTCCCATATGAGTCACATAAAGCTATCCTAGTCCAATATCAAATTTCCACACCCTTTGTACATAACCAACATTATTCCCACACTAGGGGCACTTGCTTACACTTTGATGTTGGATGAACACTTTAGAGCATCATGGTCAATTATAAAAAAGTCCTAAAAAAATCCCCAAAAATTATAAAAAGTCCTAAAAAAATCCCCAAAACAAATTCGTATAATGTCCTGAAAAAGTCCAAAAAAAATCATAAAATGTCTTGAAAAAATCCAAAAAAAATCATAAAATGTCTAGAAAAAATTCAAAAAAAAAATTGTATAATGTCCTAAATTTTTTTTAAAAAACCGTAAAATGTCCTGAAAATATCCAAAAAAAATTGTAAAATGTCCTAAAAAAATCCAAAAAAAATCGTAAAATGTCCTGAAAAAAATCCAAAAAAATTTGAAAAATGCCCTAAAAAAAATACAAAAACGTTAAATAACCAACAAAAATTCCAAGCAATAAACTCACTCCATCGAACCACTTCTTCCAATCTAAACATCACCACATCAAATCACATCGATCCTCCCAATTATTCAACCAATCCCGTCACCATTCCATAATAAACAAGAACTACATAACATCTCTATTGTTAAGTGCCTTGATCCTGTGGACACGGGTATGTAGGCAGTCTGGTGTATGAAGGAAATACCCAGATTCAGGCACAAGGTGATATCCCTCTTTTACTTTCCATCTTTCCTCTGCTCATCTTTCTTATCATTCATCTCATTTTCTTCTATTTTTCATATTCCACATCATCAATAAATGCCCAAAACTACATATTCATCATGTCTCATCATTATCGTGTGGTGCTTTGATCTAGTGGATATGGGTATGTAGGTAGTCTGGAATATGAAGGAAGTATCCAATATGCAAGTACCAACAATTCATTCTTCCCTCCCCACTTCATCATCTCTTCTTTCTTTCGTCTTCTTCTCTTTGACTAATGCAAGTAGAAACAAACTATGCACCTCTTGATAGCTCAAGCACTTATCAAATTAGGGTTAACCGAGGTCCTTTGTTCGCATGTCTTAAGCCAACATCTACTATGTCATCAAATCATCTTAGCCTTCAATAGGATATATCTTTCCTTTTAACAAGGCACTATCTATCCAATCCATCCAAGAGCAATCTAAATTTGGCAAGAGAACATGATGGAAAGGTCCTTTGTTTTTCTTTTGATTTATCTTTTGTCCCTTTCTAATACCTAGTCAAGACTGCCTTGATCTATCATAAATCAGTATGTTAAGATGAAGTATGGACTGGGGCATAGTCATTTGCTTTTGTATGCCATGTTTGTGGGATGATCTTATTCTCTACTGTGCTTAATGGTATCTTGTATGTGTTGGGATTAGCAATATATTTTGCATCTGAGAAGCTAAACAGTCTCTTATGCACTAAGACTATTCTATGCTAAGACTATTTCCCATACATATAACCAACAAGGTTCATTATGTCTAGTGGAAATAAGCTCAAACCTTTTTGCTTGCAAAATCAAAGTCCATCCTGAACAGCTAATATTCATATCTTGTATCTTGACAAGGTTGTATTAGCTTTCTTTCATCGGATACTTGACACCTTGGTCCTTATACCCCGGTGCATAATATCTAATGCTATATCAAACATAAGGATTACAATTCTCCAATGTCTTATGCAACCATTTGGAGCTACCTTTTCATCATCCATCACTGCATTTCTGACTTGATCAACGGTCTTGCCATCATCTCTCTTCTTTTCATCTTTCTTCCACTCATCTTTTCATCTTCATTCATCATCCTCTTCTTCTTGCAAAACAAGTGTGTTAGACATAGTAATATCATCCATCATATTATAGTATTAGCATACATCATTGTCCACATAAGTTATAAGAATTTGTCATCTATCTATCATTTAGGCATCAAGGTATCTATTCACATATCCATAACTATATTCATTACATCCAATATAAGCATCACAAAATCATAGCACCATCACTATCACATCATAAACATAAACATGTACTCATTATACGCATTACATAATCACGATAACATCGTAATCACATCATACACATGAGCATCAATCTATGCATATAACATCCATGGCATAATAACATATAAAAAAATCAAAAAAATAACAAGGCATATCTATAACACATGTGCATATAGAATCATCTCATCATATATATATACATATATATCATCCATCTATGAATATGGGTTGATGTACAAGTGTCTGTCATATACAAAATATATACAGTCTGGCTCGTAGGCCTCAAAAATGATACAATGATACATCATATGTATACATTTGTCTATCCCTGTTGTCTCGGGAGGCTACTCCCCAAGGAGGCCTTGCCCTAGTCTCTGCCTCCTTCACCTCCCCCACTTGTGTCTCTCTACCAATGAGGTCCCATAGCTGATGCTACCAATCTGGAGCCCCTTGTCCGTCTTGAGACTGAAGCCCCTGACTGAATCGAGTAATTGGGCTACCTCTGATCTACTAGAACTGCCCCATGGTATAGTCCCCTGTAATACTCCACCTCATCCTATCCTCTCGTGACCTGACTCTGTAGTCAGGTCATCTCTGTAACCATGTATAGTGCCACCTGATCCATACTCATGGTAGCTACGATAGCATCCCTCTCTGAAATCACCCACTGAGTCCTCTGCAATGAGGGTTGTACCCTCTATAAGGCAACATCCCTCTTAGCTATGACCCTCGCTAGGGTCCCGTCATCTAATACAACCTGTGCTACTTGTTGTATCTCTGCCTGTAACTATGTAATATGGGCTAATATGTCCCTGCCTATGCCCGAGCATGTTGTATCACCACTAGTGCCTTGTCTCTATCTGGAACAATGTGTCTAAGTTGAGCCCATAGCCATGCTACCTGAGCCATCTCTTTGTCTAGCTGCCTCCTGTGTCTAACAACTACATCACCATCTCCTCCTCCCCCAACAATCTACTCTAGTTCAGGTGGCATCTAAACTTGTCTAGGGACCTACCCTAGTATCTACCCCTGTCCCCCTAGTGCCATTGCTTCTATGGGACCTACCACAAATCCCACATGTGGTGCCCGTCTCTATCCTCTAACCCCGTCCCTCCTAGGAGTGTGAACAACTACCTCCCCCTGCTCCCCTTGCATAGTCAACCTGGTAGGTGTATGAAGTATCCAGTAAGAATCATACTCTGGAGTCATGCCTAGAACTACCGGCCCACCTATCCAGTCCCAAACAACTAGCTGCAATCCCTTCAAATCTGCCAAGGCAACATCCACAATGGGCCCCAATCTGGAATCTCCCACTATGTCCTCCTGAAAATGGCATCAACCACTGGCTCACCATGGGGCAAGCCAAACTATCTTATAACCCTCTCCGAAAAATATCTCTCAATGGTATATATACTCTGACCAAATAGATATCAAGGCTGCCAAGCATATAATAACTCTAGAACATCATCATCCCAGTGCTCACAGTGCTGCCACAGTCTCCACGTGAACTAGTTCATGTCATAAAAAATCCTCCTCCAATACACTAGATCATGGAGTTGTTTGTATGTGGTAGCACCTCCATATATGTGTGCATATGGTTGCCTAGGTGCTCGCTGTCTTAGCCCCATTAGCCTCGTAGCTGCTATGTGCTCAAATGCCCAGATGTGTAATAGAGTTACTCATTCTGACATGCTAGATCCTGACATATAAGCACAATCATGTAAATATCTATACAGCTTCCCTAGCACGCAAGAGCCCCATGCATATCTGGTCCCGTACTCAAACATGCTCTCAAGCACGGTACCCCATCCTACTAGAAATCCCCGCACTCTCTGATCTGGCACCAAAAATCTGATCACTGCAACCACAACCCTCTGTACATGATCACATAGACCCCTCATGGTCTGCATGGGAACCTCAAGATCATCATCCTCTATCTTGTTAGTCCCGAGTAACTGACACAAAGCAACTAGCCCGTGATCGCCCTCTATCAAAATCTGCAAGATGTGTCACACATCCTCTAGTGTGATGGTGGCCTCACCTGTAGGAAGTAGAAATGAACTGTACTCATTGCGCCATCTCTCTACCAATGCAGTCATCATGGCAGTATGTGCTCTGACTGGTGTAAGCTCTACTACATGATCCAAACCGATGATATCAAGAAATAAATGCTCATGTACATCTAGTTGTCAAACTAGCCGCATGTGCAAAGGATGTACCTCATGTGATAGCAATGGTCGTAATACAGCCTACACCCATAAGCATTGGCTTAGCATTTCTGATATTTTATGTGAAAAATAATAAAACTAAAAAATATTGCTAAGTTTAACCATAAGCGACCAGTTTTAACCATAGGCAACTTTCCCCTGAGCATATGCAATTTGAATTCCCATATACAATGTGTGTTAGCTCATTTGCACATCATTTGACCAAATACAATGTTTTGTTATTCACATGTGACATTTTTAACCACATGCGCATGGTACCCTACCAAATCCTACTTTTTAACCAAATGTGCATGGCATTTTCCATGTGCGATCATCTGTAGTCCATGTATGATGGGATTTTTCATATGCGATGGGATGTTATTCATATGTGACATTTCTTACCAAATGTAGATTTTTGGACCTAAAACCCATGAACCAGATGCGGCAAAACCGTGTGCAAATGCGACTAAATTTTCTAGATGTGACTTTATGTCGCTCATATGCATATGTCCTAGACCTAATGCAACTTTGGTAGCATGTATCTATTTATGGAAATTTGACTCAAAATAAATGTGCATTTGGAGAGTTTTTCACCACATACCAGTAGAGGAGCTCCTTCTGGTCGTCCATAGGTCCTCACCTTCTCGGCCTGGTGCTTTGCACTTGGAATCATAATCCTTGAAGCTCAAAATGGCTCGCAAACACTCACAGAGGCTCAAAGCACAAATTCTCAAGAAGTGAATAGTATAAATGACTTGAAATTGACCATTGGAAACTATTTATAGGGTTCTAACCCTAATCTAGATTTTAAAACCTAGCTTTCAATCCTTGCCATCTGAAACTGCCAATTTAACCTAGTGAGCCTTTCTGCCATTTTCTTGTCGTGAGTCAACCCAGCCTTTTCCCTACAGCCTAGATTTCCTCTCGAGGGGGCATCATCCACCAGTTTCACTAGGGCATAGCCTTTTTATCCGAAGTATCATATATTCTTTGAAACAATGCCCTAACAGACATTGTCTCAAAGAGGGGCAAAATGTAGACACCCAAAATCGACGTATGTCAACATCTAGGCATTGTATCACATTTTTGCATCTTCTGTTGCATCTTCATATCACATGCATTATCTTGTCTAACACACTTGTAAGTAAACCCTAATCATTTCTCCTATTTATTTCCATCATTCTTCACAATTAATTAAATAAATTCTATTTGTTTGATTAATCACTTTTTATCCTTCTACCTTCTTCGCTTGCATTTATTCATTCCCTATTAATAATTATATAATTTTAATTATTTAATTATTATTATTCATTTCCTCTAACAAATAAATAAAATTTAAATTTTATTTATTTTATCATGCATAGCATATGAATTATTTACTTAATTCATATTCCTCACCACCTCCCTCACAAAATGAATCAAATAAATAAATTTAATTCATTTCTTCACATTCATTTCCCAAAAATCCTCCACCATTGATCACATGCATTTCCCCTCCACCGTTGATCTAAAACCTTCCAAAAAACACTCAATCTCTCTCACATATAAGCCCTACAATCACTCATTTGCAACTCTTGGAAGTGGAGTGAAAAACATTTACTTTTTGATTTTGTGCATCCATGACAATGGCTAGGTAAATACACTTCAATCTTCATCAAGTTTCATGAATCTACCTTTGCATGTTTGATTTTCTTCTTGCATTTTGCTCATCCTCATTTGTAGCTTCAATGGAGTTTGGTTGCATGGAGAAGCAACTCACATTTCAAACAAGAAATTGTTCAACCTAGGTGATGTTTTTTTTATTTGCATGTCTTCATTTAGTCTTTGGGTTGGATTTCTTGAGTTTGGGTTGAATCTTGATCTTCATTTTATTTTGATCTTTGTTAAATTCTACCCAACACACCAGATTTACAATATATCATTAATTTAATGTATGTCAGCCATTTACCAATTTTTGTTAACAAAAAAATGTTAACACACATCCCACTCCACCCCATGCTCCCATTGTATATTACACCTATCGGTGTAACTAGGAAATATATATAAATATATATCCTATCAATAATAAACCTTATATAATTGCAAGGTTGAGACACATTTTTCCAACAAATCTCCCACTTGTCGAATACCTAGCAAGAGCAATGGGTGGGAGTAAACATCATCTCTTAATTGCTAGGGACCAAAAGGCCCATTGTCTCTAAACACCATTTGAACTTTTATATGCTCACAGGCTTAGTTAAAGAATCAATAACATTCATCAAAGTCTCTATCTTAACCAGCTTCACCCTGCCATCTTCAACCATATCTCTAACAAAATGATATTGTACATCAATGTGCTTGGTTCTAGCATGAAATGTCAAGTTCTTAGCTAGACAGATTACACTCTATCGCAATAAATTGTCACTGCACCTTGTTTTATTCTAATATCTAAACATAGTCTTTTAAGCCAAATGGCTTCTTTGAAAGCAGGAGTAGCTACCATATACTCAACTTCATTAGTGGATAAAGCAACCACAGCCTATTGCTTACTCATCCAACTAATTGCACCACCAAATAAAGTAAACACATAAGCACGGGTAAATCATCTACTATCAATATCACAGGCCTAGTCTGAATCCACATAACCATGAATATCAAGGGAAATATCATCTTTAGTCAAATTACTATGATAACACAATGAATACTCTGAGGTACCAGACAAATATCTAAAGACTCTTTTAACTGCATCCCAATGAACTATACCAGGATTAGACATATATCTGGAAAGAACTCCCACTACTTGGACAATGTCTAGTCTAGTACAAACCATTAGCATACATCAAACTTCCAACTGCACTTTAGTAAGGCACTCTGCTCATCTCTTCCATCTATGATGGAGATGTTGTAAAATATGAAATAGATAACTTTGTTCCAACTAAAAAGGGAACACATAATGGTCTACAGTCCTGCATGTTAAACCTCTATAAAATTGAATTGACATAGTTACTTTGGCCAAGCCATAGCTTTATGTTCACTCTATCTCTTATAATTTCCATCCCAATAATGTGTTTATCTACACCAAGGTCTTTCATTTAAAATTTAGCAGCAAGTTAAGATTTCAGTTCTAAAATCATACCTTTCCCTTTACCAATAAATAACATATCATCAACATATAATGCAATACATAGGAAATGATCACCATCAGTTTTATAATAAACACAATGATTTGATTTAGAATACTCAAATCCCAAACTTAACACATATGTATCAAATTTCTGGTACCACATCCTAGGACTCTGTTTTAGGTCATACAAAGATTTCTTCAATTTGCAAAACAAATTACCTTTACCTTTCACGACGTAGTGCTCTGGCTGTGCCATATAAATATCCTCCTGTAAGTCACCATGAAGGAAAGTAGTTTTCACATCCATTTTCTCAACCTCTAAATCATAAGCAGAAACAATAGAAAGCAAAAATCTAATGGATGTCATTTTTGCAACAGGAGAAAATATCTCACCATAATCAACACCCTCAACTTGAGAGTAACCTTTCACAACCAACCTTGCTTTGTACTTCTTAATACCTCCATCTGAACCAATCTTTTTCTTGAACACACATTTGCAACCAATAGGTTTTCATCCTTCAGGTAATGATACAAGATCCCATGTATCATTCTTTTTCAAAGATGGCATTTCTTCATCCATAACCATCTTCCATAATTCTGTATCATTCATACCTAATGCCTCTTCTATAGATCTAGGTTCATCCATGTTGGTATTCAAAGAAAAATACATCTCCAATCATTAGGTGAATACCTTTAAGGTGGTTTTCTATGCCTTGTATACCTACAAACAAGCTGAGTTGGAGGTTCTTCCTCCTCTTCTAAAGATTCAGAGCTAGATGAGCTCTCCACAACTTCTTGTCTATCCATGGGCCTCGATTCAACTTTCTTAGGTGCAGAAGGAAATTGAATCACATCTTCCTATTTACTTTATTCTGGCTACATTGTAATAGAAGAAGGCTTTGTTTATCTAAAAATAACACTTCTACTATATATTACCTTCTGTATAATAGGATCCCAAAGCTTGTATCCTTTCACACCATAACTATATCTGATGAAGATACATTTCACAGCCTTGTTCTCCAACTTTGTTCACTTCTCCTTTGGCACATGTGCATATGTTGCGCAACCTAAAACTCTAAGATGTCTTAATGAAGGTTTGTGACCCGACCATGCCTCTATAGGAGTCTTATCAACAAGAGCTGATGTAGGAGACCTATTAATCAGGTAATAGGTAGTGGCAATAGCTTCATCCCAAAAATTTTGTTCTAGACCATCACCACTCAACATGCTCCTAGCCTTCTCCATCAGTATCCTATTTATTCTTTTTGCAACTCCATTTTGTTGTGGAAAATATGGAATTCTCTTTTGTCTATGAATACCACAATCTTTAAAAAATCTATCAAAATCATTAGAGAAAAATTCACTGCCATTATCAGTCCTCAAACATTTTATTCTTTCTAGTCTTTAACTCAACCATTTCTTTAAATTCTTTAAATTAACTGAAAGCTTCAAATTTAATCTTTAGAAAGTATACCCATGTCCTTCTACTATAGTCATTAATAAATGAAACATAATATGTGGATTTTCCAATTGTGGGAACATCTACAGGACCAAACACATTAGAATGAATAAGATCCAATACACCACAAGATTTATGAGAACTCAAGTAAAACTAAACACAATTTTATTTTCCATACATGTAATGCTCACAACAATCAAACTCAAGATTACAATCAGACAAACCTTGAACAAGGTTTTTATTTTTCAAGGTCCTTAGACCCTCTTCTCCAATGTGGCCAAGTCTTTGGTGCCATAACATAGTTTTCTATGCAAGTAACTTTGATTTAAAAGAAAGAGCACCCTTGGGTACCCAAAAGCCATGACCATCTATTCAAGATGAAACCTTCACCTCTTCCACAGACTTGTTTTTCATAGAAGTACTATTGCACTCAACAACACATTCATCAAGCTTATATAATGTGCCATATCTAACACCTCTAGTAATCAACATAACACCTCTAACCATCTTGCATCTTGCATCAGAAAATACTACTTACACACTTGCATCTATTAGTTTGATCATAGATAACAAATTTTGTGCTAATCTAGGGCTATGCAACACATAATTAATCCTTTTTATTCTACCATCAGGAAACCTGGTTCTAACTTTACCATGACCATCAATATTTCAATAAGAATCATCACCCAAGTACACCTTACCTCCATCAAATTCTTCATATTTAGAAAACCAATCTCTATTAAAGGTCATATGGAAAGATGCACCTGATTCAATTAACCATGCATCATTACTTGCATGAGTTGCCAAAGCTGCAATGAATGCATCACCATCTTCCTTCTTAGACTTAAAATCAAAATCAAATCTCTTCTTTTTCATCTTCTTTTTTTCTTTGCATTCCTTATGAATATGTCTAGGCTTACCATAGTTCCAGTAAACAACTTTGGACTTTCCAGGAGATTTGGATCTGCCCTTGGACTTGGATTTATCACACTTCTCATTCTTCTTGCCTTTTTCCTTAGGTCTTCCATGAACATTTAGGGCCTCCTTAGCACTGACGGATACCTTCTTCCTCATCTCTTCAGAAATAAAAGAACCCACCACATCTTTAGTTTTCAAAATAGCAAAAGTACTCCCAATAGCCATAACAAGAGAATCCCATGAATCAGGCAAACAACTAAACAATATATGAAATTTCTCCTCCTCATCCATTTTGACACCAACTGATGCCAATTGAGCCACCAACATATTTAATGCTTCTAGGTGGTTTGTAATTTGTCCACTCTCTTCCATTCTCAAGGAATACAATTTCTTCCTCAAGAAAATATTTCTCACTAAAGATTTGGCTTGATACATCTCACCAAACTTCTTCCATAATTTATATCCAGAGCTCTCCTCATGGACATTGATTAAAATAGAGTCTACCAAACACAATCTAATTAGACCCCTAGCGTTATAGTCCATAACATCATATTGAGAAGCCAAAGTAGGATCAACATGCCTTGAAACCTTCTCATTAATAGAATCTCATAGATCTCTATCTATCAATAAATCATCCATCTCCAGCTTCCACATTTCAAAATTATTTCCAAAACATTTATCCACCTCTATTCTCCCTAATGAACTTGCCATCTAAAAATTCTTGTAACAAGATCACAAAGTGTCTTCTGCACAAGCTCCCACTCAAATCTAGATTAGTCCAAAAAACCCAACAACACACAACTAAAACCAAAGGTGGTTAGGCTCTAATACCAATTGTAAGGAAGCTAAGGTAGCGAAACAACTTCCTACACTAATATTGAGAGGACGATAATGCAAAATTTTACAGATCTTTAATAGTTACAAAAACTTAAACATAAATAAACATGAATATCATGCATACCAAAACATAGTGACTTACATGGCGAAAACCCTTTTAGGAGAAAAACCCCACACTCCAAAATCTGCCCAATATATTATTTATATATCACAAATATTACAATATACTTGCAAAGAAACCTTCTCATAGAAGTATCACCACTAGAGATCCAGAGACAACATGATTATTATTAGACTCTCAAAATACATCATGATACCACAGTCATAATACAACGCCCTCATAAAATAGGGTTACCTTCTAGGGCAAGACAAGCCAACAAAATATCTACCATCAGATCTAAAACATAATAATAAATGGTCCAGATTTACAATATATCATTAATTTAATGTATGTTGACCATCTAATAGTTTTTGTTAACAAAAAAATGTTAATACATATCCCATTCCACCCCATGCTCCCATTGTATATTACACCTATCGGTGTAACTAGAATATATATATCCTATCAACAATAAACCTTATATAATTGCAAGGTTGAGACACATTTTTCCAACAACTAATGCCTCTAAATCCTAACCTGTAACCCCTATACCTTAAACCTGAGCAACCCTAAACCTCTATCTCCCTATATCTCTATCATCCCTCTACTTCTAAGTCTCTCTTCCTATCTCTCTAGACATCTCGCTCACTCTCTATGTCCCTATCTCTCCCCTTTGTCTCCTCTATCTCTCCCTATTAGTCTCCTCTCTTTCTCTCTACCTATCTATCTCTCCTTGTCTCACTATCTCTTGCCTCTCTCTCCCCTATCATTCCTCTATCTCCCTATCTCTCCCCTCTATCTCTCCCTCACCTATTGATGAAGGAAATGAAAATATAGAAACTAGGACTCTCTCTCTCTCTCCATATCACCCTATCTCTCCCCAATCTCTCCCCTACATATCCACCCTCTCTCCCTCTTCCTCCCTCTCCATCTCCCTTATCAACAAAGAACATGGAAACAAGAAAACTAGGACATGCAAAGAGAGATGAGGATATAAATTGAGAGGATGAAATGGAAACAAGATAAAATGAAAGTTCATTGGATGGGAAGAATGATGAGGACAAGTGGAATATAGTAAAATAGGGGAAAATTGGTGGGTTCTAAAGGGAAATTGGAAAGGAAAAGGAAAACTAGGAAAGCTAGAAAAATGAAAAAAAGGAGGTAGATAGGTCAAAGAGAGAGGGGGGGGAAGAAGAGAGTGAGAGAGAGGGTAGAAGGTAGAGAGGGGAGGGAAGTAGAGAGTGAAGGAGAGGGGAGGGAAGTAAGTGAGAGAGAGGGCAAGAGGTAGAGAGGGGAGGGAAGTAGAGAGAGAGAGGAGGGAAGTAGAGGTGAGAAAGAGAGAGGAGGGGAGGGAGAGATGAGGGGACATAGAGAGAGAATAATAAAGAGGGGTAAGGACAATATGAGAGTGACATGCTTTATTTCACCATAACACAAGCACGTTATAACGTGCTTGCATTATGCTTTGTCTTGGTAATTTCCAAGCCTTAGGCTTGGATTTGCCTTGGGCTTCTAACCCAAAGGCTTGGACTATGTTTAGGATGTCCAAAGATGTGTTTTTCCAAATTGTAACAAAAATCACATTATCTAGAGCATGCTCCCCATCAGGTTGGCACTTTTTTCAATGACAAGTCAAAATAATAACACCATAATCTTTAGCTCTCTGTTAGCTTTCTAACCATATAATTTTTTTCACATTTTGAGTATATTAAGGATTTTATCTTTAGTTTCTTTTGTTAGTGTATCTATTTCTGTCAAAAACCAGTGTCTAGTATTTTTGACTTTTTTTAATTGTTCATCAAAATTTCAAATAAATTACATTTGTAGAAACTAGACTCCATTCTACATGTATTTAAAAAATTGATTTTCAATTAGTTTTCAAAAAATTTATGGGGGAGCATGCTCAATTTTTTATTTTTCAGGATGTGTCCACTTTGAAAATTAGTAAAAAATAAATTATTTCATCAAAAAAATATCAGAAAAATTAGGAATAAACTACATGGTGTTAACTAATTCCTCACTAAAGTGATTTTTCAAATACTAAAAAAAGGTTAACATTTTAGAGGGAGCACACCAGATGCTATGTTATGTTTTTTTGAAAAAAATAGGACTAATTTGTGTGCTCCCCCTTTTTGAACCCCTTAATCTCAACCATTTTAGAAAAAAAATAGTAGTTTATAAACTAGATTCAGAGCACTATGACTCTTATTTTTGTCGTATCCTCAATTTTTTAGTGTAACTATCTTCAATTACTCATTCAACATTAGTCTTTCCTAATTTCAGAAAAAGAAGTGGCATCTTAAGACCCCCTTTTGGTCCCCTATCTTTGTGCACTTACCCATAGATAGATTAGATTCAATTTTGCCTTTCTATCAAACCCTAGATCTACATTGATCTTCTTATAATAGAGAATGTATAACAGATATCCAGAAACCAATTGTATAGGGATGATCAGAGAGATGATGAAACCTGTCTCTCAAAAGCAGAGGTGTCTCAAAGGACCAAAGGTGGGACCGCCCAAGTCTTGACTAGAAGAATCTATCGAAATGGTAAACTAGAAAGATGTTGCAAATGATGTCTTGATGCTAGATTTGATATCAAAAAGGGTAGGAGGACATGGGTGGTACTACTCTAGTCCTTGGTGAGTGAATTCTCTGAAACAATTTCCCAATCCCGAAACCCTATTCTTCACATAATTTTCTTGTAGTTTTGTGTTTTCCATATCTTGCTCCTATAACCTGCACACAAGAAGATAAGAAGGGGTTTGGGGGTTATGGTGTTTAGGGAATTGCCTCAATCAAATGTTGGGATAGAATTCAAGCTTCCCAACACCATTTATTGATAAAGAGTGCATGCCCTCGTGGGGGCAGAGGCTAAAAACAATGATAATGAGATGATTCAAATGATGATAAACAAACAATGATATCACCTATGTGATGATCCCTTAGAATGATGAAGATCCTTCAAACCCTAAGGATGATACATGATAGATCCATGCCTACAGCAAACATACCATAACAATACATAAATCTGCTCTAGAATCACAATGAATGCTCTTGTTTGCTTCACTTCAATATCTCAAGTTAGCTCTTTCCAACCTTTTTCAACCTAATTACAAATGAATCCAAAAACACACTTATATGTGCTTTCCCACTCATAATCATAAAATTAAACCAAAAGAACCGACAAGGAGAAACCTTTTGAAAGGTCTCAGACTGACATGCATTTAGATTAGGCCAGACCTAAAAGGTGGGGCATGGGCAGTACCACCCAAGACCATCAACCCTTTTTGGGTCCGAGGTAAGGTAAATGAGGGGGTCCTTCCAAATTTTATTTGGTGTCAGACAATTTTGTGTTGGGATAAACATTTTGAATGTATAATGTAATCACGGGGATCTAGGGCTAAACAAGGAGGTAAAAATGCATGTGGATACTTTTTACTCCATAACAAAACTAAGAATGGGGATAGGTCTGGGAGGTCAAATGGAGGCCTCTAGAGGTTTGAAACAAATGAAATCAGCTTAGGAAAGATGAATTATCCATGTTACAACACTTGTAGGGCATGTTGACAAGGCCAAAAAGTGAAGAAGATGAAATGACAACAAAGGGAGAATGAAGAGGGAATAAGGTTTCACATGGTGGCTAGGGGTTAGAAGAGAAAAGATGAAGAAGGGAAATCCAATCCATGTGTTGCCAAGAAGAATGCTTACTGAGAGGTTATATATACATGCTTACATGTATTTGTTTAGGATTACAACTCATCATAGGATTGTGTTTTTTTAGTGCTTACATATTTGCCCCTTCGAGCATGGTAGTCTATATGAAGGATAGGTACAATTCTGAATTAGGACTTACCTATTGTCAATTTCCCGCAATTGTACCTACAATAATAAGCATTAGTTTGACATTTAAAATGTTTTTTGATAATGACAAGTCAGAAAACAAGGGGTTGAACCCTTTACAAACAATAACCACTAGGGCCCAATAGAATAGGACAAATTAGGCCACACATAGAACATAAACATGATAGGAACAACTGACAGACATATGTTGAACAATAGATGAGGACTAGACAACCCCAGAACCTAAGGGGACAAATTTGACTCCCTTAACCCTAGGTTGTGAAGTAGCAACAAATTTGGGGAGTCCCTTCTTCTTTCTCTACACAACAGACCAAGAAGACTTGGAATCAAAATCTATCGAGTGAGGTGAGATGAGCAGATCCTTAACATAATGAAAGGTACCATCGATCTATTCGTAAGTATACCTGAATCACTTTATTTCACCATGGGAACCTGTAAAGATGAAAGAACATAATACGACAACGTAAGAACATTACAAGAGCATTACAAAAGCTACAAACTACTCTAACAATGCATCAAATGCAACTAAACTTGAAGAAGAGGAGAATAAAAATTTAAGAAAAGAGGTCGAATAGTGATGAAATTGTGCAAGTGGATAGTCGGCGGGAAGTTACTAATGAGGAGATTGTGAAGATGGCCATGGACCATTCATCTACTAACAACTAGGTACGAAAAAACATGAAAAAATCCTCTCAAAACCCTATTTTTTGTTTTGATGATTTCTCATGAAAGAATCCATTATTATCGAGTTTTATTGTTGCAAAATGTTGTCTTTCTAGTTTCAGTGTGTTTATGCCTTTTTGTTTGTCTAAATTGGGTAAATTTTGGGGTTTCTAGGACAATTTTACATGCTGGGATGTTGGATAGGGTCACCCAATTTGCTAAGGTTGATCCCCTAGGGGGATCCTGTTGTTAGGAAAGGTCGCCCATGGGGGATTTGCCCTGGTGAATTGGGGGATCTAGTTAAATTGATTCTAATTGTGGTGTTTTGTTTGGCAATGTTATTAACACTCTATTTTTCTCTAATTTTAATACTAACCTCGCCATGTTATTACATTTTTCTTGGAATATATATATTTTTTGTGATTTTTTGCAAGTTTTACAATTTTTTTGGGATTTCCTGAGTGTAACAAGATCTAACACAATGTTCTTTAGAATATTTGTATTTGATGGAATGTGACTCACAAGTAGTCATGGATTACCAAGGCTTATGAGACCCTATCTTTAAAAGATCGATCTATCTTGAAGAGAGTGGGTTTGGACAAGGTTTCTGAAGTTCTAATGGTTTATCCTTCCTTCCATATTTGTAGTGACATTTTGACGTACTGGGATTCAAACATGAACACTTTCAAGTTTTCATAGGTTTCAGGGGAATTGACCATTACTCTTTATGACATGTATCACATCTTGGGGGTCCTTGTGAGAGGACAATGACTTACTTTGCCTAAGAGTGAGTTAGATGGAGAAAATGGGCTTGGGTAGCTATCATGGGGGTGAGTAACCTAGAAAATCACACAGGGGTGCAACTTACTTTGGTGCCTGACTCAAGACGATCTTGCTTCTACAAAAAATCCTCATTGGGTTGGTTGCATCTAGATTATCAGGCAACAAGGGATCAAAGAGACTTAGATGGTGTTGGGCACCCATCATTCAACACACAAAGTAAGGCATAGTGTTCATATAGGGAGTCAACATCTTGGCTATGGTCTGTCAAGATTTCAATCATATTGAAAGATGTGGGGCACTTGCCTTCATCCATCCCTCTTTGGTTATGACATAGATTCTTGAGCATATTCAACTATTCCAAAGGGGTATGACACCTTCCAATCCTTGATTGCCAAGGGATTTGCAATGGGGTTGTCTTACCTACTTCGATGCTAGCACACACTTGGTGGCTACTCTTATGGATGCGAACTTCATTCCTAATTTTTATGTTGGCATTAAGAGCTTATGGTCAAGAGATAGCTAGATTTAGAGTTATTGTAGAGGTATAACACATTTGTCAACTAGGCTTGGTTTAGTTGAGGCACATAATATTGACTGAGTCCTTTAGCAGTTGAGTGATGATCGTCCAAAAAACTTGGCCCTAGTTTCTATTTGATATTGGTCTATTCAACAGATGGGGGATGCTAAGTAGAGGATGATTACTTGGAATCCCTTGACACCTAAAGTCCCAATTACTAGAGTAGTTTGTGTGATATGGCAGAGATAGAGACAGGCAAGAGGGCCTCAATCTCATAGATTTATGGTCGTGGAAGAGATCGAGGACTCTAGAAATGAGGACTATGATCTTCAGAGACATGGTGGTGATGAGGGATATGTTGGGGAAGACCTTGAGATAGCTTTCAATGAGGCAACAACACCAAAGGCAACACCCCCAACTCATAACCCATTTCATTTTGACAAGGATATGAGACTTTTTGATCCTGCATGGTAGACTGGAGATCCTCGTAAGGATTTCCTACCCTACTTTTGTTCAATGCTTCTTTTTGTTGGTCTTAATTTAACACTCCTTTTCTTTCTTCTTTAGGTAGTGTTGACAAGTGGAGGTATTTATTTTGCATCACCTCACTAGACTTAGCAGCTTCTACTGCTAGTTACTCACAAGAGAGACTTTTGTTGATGTCCACTTTCCTACTAGGGCCAGTCATCACACTGATAGATTTGCTTTGACATATCACATCTACTAGGAAGTTATTGCTTTGAGAGCCAGGATTCATACTCTTGAGGGTGATAACACAATTCTTCAAGAGATGGTTCATTTGGGGATCCATGGGCTAATTCCTGAACTAGCACAACTGGTTCTTCTCATTCACAGGCCCCTAACATCATTCTCACATGACCCAAGTAGATTCAAGTGTTCAAAGGAGGCATAGGATTAGGAGCCTCAAAGCTCCATTGGTCAGATTCATACTTGAACCTCTAAGTTTCTTTCTACTTTGCCCCGTTGCATGGGGAGAATGCATATCTTGAGAGCATTGTGTTTTTAGGCTCTTGAATCCTTGTTTTTGTAATAACTTGTACTCAAACTTCTAATAATACCAATAAAATTATCCTTGTGATCTTACTTTTCATTCTTACTCACCTTTTGTGCACATGGATAGTTTAGAACCTTTTATGTTTGATCTCTAAAACTCCAATACAAATGCAAAAATGATTATGTAATGTTTTTGGTCTTTTTTAGGATATATATAAATGCATGTAATGTATGAAATGTAGGGTTGCGTGAGGGAATGCAATACATCTTATGGAATGTAATGAGTTATGACATAAACTTATTGATTTCATATTTTTTTTTATTTTTAATATGATGAATGCATGATGGAACAAACAATGTGACAACTCTGGTTAATAAGATCAAGCATAGCAATGAAAACCTAACCCTACCATCATCAAAGAATCTAATCCAAATAAAATCAAAAGCATGTAATTCAAAAACAATATCACCTAGATTGTATGATTCCTTGTTTATGATGTGGATTGCTTCTCAACAATGAACAATTATGGAGATAAAATCTACCATGATGGATGGATGATAATGATAATATACTCAATGGATGCTAAAATGTCAAGATGCTCAAGATGATAATATAGACACTATGAGAATGTTGGATAGATGTAGTATGGAATGAGAGGGAGTTTATATAGACCTCAACCAAAATCAATCAACGGTCAAGATTTGGTGGCTATGTGAATGGCTAGGATTAAAAGATAGTCATAGATGAATGTGTAGATGACAAGTGGAGGGAAGATAAGGCTTATGTGTAACCATGTACATAAAAAAGTACTACATGTGAAAGATATTAAATAAAAGATGTAGTACCACTTATCTTTTTTTTAAATGAAAGAGGCACACATGTCGGCTCATTGAGATAAATGATAAGAAGGAATTAATTAAATAAATAAAATTTATTTAATTAATTGGAAAGTGGGTTTTGAATGGAATTTTAATTAAATAAATAGAATTTATTTAATTAAAATAGATCCAAATAAGATAATTAAATAATTAAAGATTGTTTAATTATAGCTTAGAGGAAATAGCTAATGAATTAATTAAATAAATATAAATTTATTTAATTAATAGAAGAAATAGGTGATATGGACATTGCTCAAGTGTGTTAGATAAATGCAGATGATAAATAATGCAATTTTTGAATGCTAATGATAATTAGGTCAATTTTGGGTGTCTACATTTTGCCCCTCTTTGATACAATGTTCGTTAGAGCATTGTGTCAAAGAAGATATGATAATTTGCTTGATAAACAAGGTTATGCCCCAATGTAACTGGCAGGTGATGCCCCCTTGAGAGGTAAGCGAGGCTGACTAGGAAGGGTTGGGTTGGCTCATGATAAGATGAAAGGCTAGAAACAAGGCTAATATGAAGAAAATGGGGGTTGGGTGGGAGAAATGGGGAGGATATGGCAGAATTAGGGTTTGGACATGAGCTATAGATAGGTCCCTCAAGGGAAAATAGGCTCATTTGTGCTCATTTGTGTTCAGAAATCTAAGGAGATCCAGAGCTCTTTTAGAGGTGTTGTGCGATGAGAGTTGGAGAGCTATCAGAATGGTGATTCCACGCAGAGATCATCGTACCGAGTGAGTGAGGACACATGGGAGACCAGAGGGAGAAAGCATACTGGTATGTATCAAAACATTTGCTAAAAGCATGTTTTTTATAAGCTAGAAGTGTCCTAAATGCACACACGTCACCAGAAGCGACTAGGTTAGAGGATAGGCACTTCAGGTTGCTTATGGGGTCGCTTAGGGTAGGTTAGGTCACTTATGGGCACAACTTAGTTGCTTATGGGGAAAGTGAGTCACTTATGGTCAGCCAGAGGAAATAGATAGGCGAAATGCATATATGGATAGAATAGGTCACTTATGGAGGAAAAGAAAATGCTTATATAGACATAGCTCACTTTTGAGGGATAGGCAGATGCATAAGGCAAGTAGGTTGCTTATTGGCAAACAACATGCGCATGTAGTATTTTAAGTTGCTTGCAGTCAACAGTCGCGCATATAGGGTAAATAGGTTGCTTGTAAGCTAAAAGTATACGCATATGGTAAAATAGTTCGCTAATGCACAAAAAGATAGTGCTTATAGAAAAATTGGTCACTTACAGTAGAGATATGCAAGTATAACATGCAAAAGGCAATTTTGATAGCACAAAGACTGAGACAGTGAGCGGAATGATGTAGGATATACTACCACCATTGTTATCACGAGAGCCACATCCTAGGGATTTGCGGTTGGTTAGATTACTGGATGCAGATGAGTGGCTAGTGCTAGAGACCCTCAGATTGGAGCATGTGTTGAGGTTAGAGCCAGTGTAGGCACATTGAGGATTGATGATGTCGATGGTGGAGCAATGGAGGAGCGAGCATAGTTCATTCTTGTTGCCAATGGGAGAGGCAACTATCACCTTGGAGGATGTGTTCCAGATTCTGTGAGTTCTGATTGATGGGGACCGAGTAGATTATGATCCTGATATGGGTCCAGTTGCATTTAGGTCATTGTTCGGGACACTAGACATTGGAGTGGAGGGCTCAGATATTCCCATGGCTAGGATGGAGGAGCTATGTGATAGGCTACAGGGAGAGGGGATGGCTAGTAGTCACTAGGGCTACCGTGTTTTTGTTGTATATTATTGTATCATGATGAGGCCTATGAGCCAGTTGTACATACATTCTTTTGATGTCTCATGGATAGACCATGTTGTATTTATAGACTCTTGTATATTGACACATGTGATATATATATATATATATATATATATATATATGATGGCTTTGGTTCTATAGGATTATGGATGCACTTATGGTATGATGGTTATGCATTTGTTTTGTATTTTTATGGGCTATATGGATGTTTTATACAAATGATATAAATATGCAAATAAAAATAATGGAGATGTCTTATGCTAATGATAATGCAAATATGTAAATGGTAATGATATGATATGGGCTTATGCATATATTATATAGATGGTAAGGATATGACATGTCTAACACACTTGTTTTGCAGGATAAGGATGGATAAAAGGACAATAGAGGACAAATTGATCTTAGTTGAGGAATATATAGGAGGAAGATGGAATGGATGGATGGTATAGTATGGCAGCTTTTAAAGTAATTTCTCAAAAGTAAAGAAATGCAATCCTTATGTTTGATATAGCATATGGATGTTATGCACCAAGGTATAGAAGACCAAGGTGTCGAGGTATCCAATGCATAACTAGCATACTACAACCTTGTTTGAACGCATGAGATCAAGATGTTGAACCACCATACACAAGATATGAATAGTAGCTAGTGTTCTGAGATGGACTTTGACACTACAAGCAATGGTTTGAGCTTATCTCTACTACACACAGTGACACCTTGTTGGTTATATGTATGGAAATAGTTCTTAAAATAGAATAGTCTCAATGCATAAGAGACTGTTTATCTTCTCAGATGCAAGAGATATTGATGTGCAAGAGGCTAATCCCAACACATACAAGATATCAATATGCATAGGAAGAGAATAAGACCATCCCGCAAACATAGCATACGAAAGCAATATGACCATGCCCCACTCCGTACTTCATTGCAATGTACCAAGATATAAGAGATCAAGGCAGTCTTGATTAGGCATAAGAAAGGGACAAAAGATAAGTCAAAAGATAAAATAAAAGATACTGTCATCACATTCTCTTGCCAAATTTAGGTGCTCTTAGATGGATTGAAGCTGGTACCTTGTTGAAAGGAAAGCTGCATCCTGTTGAAGGCTAAAGATGTTGATAAAATGCTATAGCAAATGTTGGCTTGAGGCATGTAGAAAAAATAGCTTCTGGCTTATCCCTGATTGGTTAAAGTGCTTGAGCTTTCACTAATACACATAGTCAACTTCCTTCTTGAGCTGGTCAAAGAGAAGAACATGGAAGGTGAAAGAAGATGAGGATGGGGTGGATCGTCTGTGCTTGCGTACTAGATACTTCCTTCGTATTCTAGATTGCGTACATACCCTGTATCCATGGGATCAAGCACATATACGATGATGATGAGAAATGATGAATATGTAGTTCTAGGTTTATTGATGATGTAAGTGGTGAAAGATAGAAGAAAGAGAGACGAAAGATTAGAGGATGATTAGAAGAAAGATGAAAGATGGGTGATGAAAAGAAGGCTATCATCTTTGCTTGAATCAGAGTGCTTCCTTCACATCTTAGATTGCCTACATACCCTATATCCACAGGATCAAGGCTTTAACGATAGAGCTGGTGATGTAGTTCTTGCTTGTTATGTTGAAGGTTGATGTCAAAAGATCAACTTTATTGCTTAGATTTTTTGTAATGTTTTGATTTTTTTTGTTTTTGGATTTTTTGATATGTTTTGATATTTTTGGTGATGTTAGAACTCGGATTGATTATGAAGATGCTGGTTCTGGTTCCAAATGTTTTCCATGTTTGAAGTTGGATGTATGCTATGTTTAAAGTTGAATGTTGGTTGTGTTATAAAGTTTGGGTGTTTTCTATGTTATGAGCTAGAGCTATAATTATCCACTTCCAAATAAGGCTCAACAAGTGCCCCTAGTGTGGGATGAGGTTTATTATGGAGAAGCTACGATGGATGCAGTCGTATGGACAAGATGCTAAGGTGCCAAATGATATAATTACCCCAACAAGATCCAAACTACAAAAGATAGTAGGGCAGAGGCAAGGATGGAAAGGCTCTTTATTATGGATAGACAATGATATTTGTACAAGGCAACATGTGGATTATGGTATGGATTATGTAGGATAGATGACGAAGTATGCTATGAAAAACTATGATCAAAACAAACTAAGCGGATGATGGGAGCTAGTCACTACACATAGTGCCTATTTACCAGGTTTTCACTATGGTACTTATCCAAGGCACCTGGATTATGATATGGATAATGTAGGATAGATGACGAAGTATGCTATGAAAAACTATGATCAAAACAAACTAAGCAGATGATGGGAGCTAGTCACTACACATAATGCCTATTTACCAGGTTTTCACTATGGTACTTATCCAAGGCGCCTGTTTACTAGGTTTTCACCAGAGGATGAATTATTTATCTTGTACTATTTTTTTTGGATAGCTAAGATTCATGGATAGAACTTCTTGAGATGAATGCTATTGACTGGTTCATCCAAGGGAATGCCTTCAGGTGTTGAGAGAGTGTATGTACCTGATCCATAAATTGATGTGATGACAAAAGGACCAAGCCAATTAGGTTCAAACTTGCCCTGTTTCTCATGATGTTGCTGATTTCTTTGATTTGCTTTAAGGACAAGATCTCCAACTTGAAATTTGTGTTCTCTGATTTTCTTGTTGTAGCTACGATGTAGACGATTTTTATAAACTTGGAGATGGTTGAGTGCTAAAAGATGTCATTCATCTAATAGCTCAAGATCATGGAGTCTAGATACTTGATATTCTTCATCTGAAATGGTATGCTGTAAAGATACTTGCAGCAAGGGGATCTCAACCTCAATAGGTAGGATAGCTTCAATACCATACACAAGAGAATAGGGTGTAGCTTCAGTTGGAGTTCTGATACTTGTTCTATAAGCCCATAATGTAGGATTAAGTTGCAGATGCCAATCACGACCAGTTTCATTGACTGTCGTTTTGAGAATCTTGATAATTGTTTTGTTAGAAGCCTCATCTTGGCCATTACTTTGAGGATAATAAGGTCTAGAGAATCGATGTTGGATATGGAACTTGTTGCAAAGATCTCTAACCTCTTGGTTCTTGAAATGATGACCATTATTAGTGACAATGGCTTGAGGAACTCCATACCAGCAAATGATATAATGTAAGATGAACTTAGATATTTGCTTGCTAGTAACATAAGTCATTGGTATTGCTTCCACCCACTTTTTGAAGTACTCAGTGGCGGTTATGATAATCTTATGACCATTTGACGAAGTAGGATGGATTTTACCTATGAGATCAAGTCCCCACTGCGAAAAGGGCCATGGAGTAGTGATAGTCTGAAGTTCATGTGTTGGTGCATGTATTAGATCTCCAAGTGTCTGACACTGTATACATCTCTTTGCAAATTATTCTGCATCTTTTTCCGTAGTTGGTCAATAGTATCTAGCTCGTAGAAGTTTCTTAACAAGACCACGGCTAGCAGAATGCGACCCGTAGACACCTTCATGTACTTTATGTAAGGCAACCATGGCTTCCTCAGAATCAAGACATCTAAGAAGGATACCATCAAGACTCTAGTGATAAAGGGTGTCTCCTAAGATAGTGTAGTGAGAGACTCAACGGATAAAGGTTTTTCATTGGGTGTTAGATAGTTGGGATGGAAAGGTTTGATTGCAGAGATGATCGTGTATGTCCTCGTACCAAGGTGAATTAGGACCAATAATCTCACATATAAGCTTAGACTGTGGTACTTCAAATGCTAGGATTAGAAGCTATTCAACCAGAAACTCACACTTATGTGTATTGGACAGCATATCTAGAAGAGATTCAATCTTAGCCATGGCATCTGCTTCTTTGTTTTGTATCCTTGGAATCTATTCAAAGGTGACAGTGTCAAAATATTTCTTGAAATCATCAACCATTAGTTTGAATGGAAGAAGCTTCTCATATTTTGTTTGATACTCATCTAAGACTTATCTGATAACCAATTGATAATCACCAAAGACCTGTAGCTATTTGATAGCCCATTGTACTGTCATGTGTAATCATATGATTAAAGCTTCATATTCTACTATGTTGTTAGTACATGGAAATGTAATTCTGTATGATTTCAAGATACAATCTCCTTGAGGGGTAACAAACAATATCCCTACTCCTAATCCATGTTGTGTGTAAGATCCATCAAAGTATAGTTGCCACAATGTTGGTGAAGTTAAATTAAACAATTCTTCATCAAGGAATTCTAGATAGATTGGATGAATATCTGTGACAAGTACTGTGGCTAACTAATCAGTGATAACTTGTCCTTTTATGGCCTTTCGATTCACATATTGTATGTAAAATTCACTTAAGATGATAACCCATTTTGCTAATCTTCCCATAAGAATTGCTTTGGAGAGAAGATATTTGAGTGGATCAACATTAGATATGAGCTTTGTTATTTGGTTCAACATATAATGTTGCAACTTTTAGGAAGCAAACACCAATGCTAAACATGCTTTTTCCATAGATGAATAATTAAGTTCATATCCCATAAGAGTCCTACTAATGTAGTAAATGGCTTGCTCTTTTCCTAAATCATCATGCTAAGCTAGAAGGGCACCCAATGCTATTGTTGTTGAAGATATGTAGAGTAATAATGGGCAGCCAAGTACTGGAGGCACTAACATAGGAGGTGTTGCTAGATATTCTTTTATTTTGTTGAAGGCCTATTGACATTTTTCATCCCACTTAAAAGGTTCACCCTTGCGAAGAAGATGTTGAAAAGGATGACACTTGTCTGCTAGCTGTGAGATAAATTTGTGAATGCATTGTAACCTTGCGTATAGACTACGGAGTTGTTTGAGATTTGCTGGCAGAGGAATTTCCATGATAGCTTTTACTTTGTCAGGGTCCACTTCTATTCCTTGTCAAGACATAATGTATCCCAACAATTTTCTAGTTGTTATGCCAAATACACATTTCTTTGGGTTCACCCTGACTTGATACTTCTCTAATTGATCAAAGATTTGTGCTAGTTCTTGTAGATGTCCTTCTCTTGTCTTGGATTGTCCTAGAATATCATCAACATAATCTTCCATGATAGTGTGAAAAAGGTCATGGAAAATAACTGACATGGCTCGTTGATAAGTAGCTCCAGCGTTCTTGAGACCAAAAGGCATTATAACTCAACAGTATGTACCCCATGGATAGATGAATGATGTCTTGTCTTGATCTTCCTCTGCTATTCTAATTTGGTTATATACTAAAAATCTGTCCATCAAAGATAGCATTTCATGTCCAACTGTGAGATCTACAATGTTATCTATGCTTGGTAGTGGAAAGCCATCTTTATGACATGCTTTATTGAGATTTTTGAAATCTATGCAACAATGAACTTGTCCATCAGGTTTTGCTATAGGTACCAAGTTTGAAACCCAGTCTAGATAATTAATAGGCTTTATGAACTTTGCTTCTAATAGCTTCTGAATCTCTACCTTAACCAATAGAGCTACTTGTGGATACATTTTGTGCAATTTTTGTTTGACAGGTTTTACATTAGGAGATACTGCTAAATGATGTACCACAAGTGATGGATCTAGACCTAGCATGTCAGCGTAATTCCATGCAAAATTAATAGCTCTTTTTATGAAAAATGTTGTGAAATCTCTCCTTTCCTACTTTGATAGTGATGCTGCCAAATATGTGATCTTTGGATTCTGCTCTGTGCCCAAATTCATGTCTTGTGATTTTTTAACTAGCACTGTTGATTTCTCATGATAGTCAGTGGTGACAGGAAGATCAAATCCCCCATCCTTAGGTGCCTCATAGAGGTTTTCACCTTTGGATACGTCCTTTATTTTTACTTTTTCACAGTCAAGATGCGCCTTTCAATTTTCACCTAGTGACCTATCTTGTTTTATTTTATTTATTTCACTTTTGCGGCTGAAGGATTTGATACTTCCACCAAAATATGCTAGTTTAGGTAGATCCATCATGAAACCTACTTTATGATCACCCAAATGAATGCCTTGTCATAATCCCATGAATTCAGCAATAGCAATGTCATTCTCAAATGTATCCAATATCGGTACCCCCTGTTGGTCCCAATCGACAAGGTCGGGATATACGAGTGAAAGGGTAATGGATGAATGGTGATGGCTAGAGGAAGTTGCAAAAATCATGAAGATGGAGTTTTCTTGAAAAAGGTCAGTAATATGAAGGGACAAGTCATCGATGGTATCCATATTAGAAGTCTCTCCTACCGAGGAAGGTCCAGCTTCCATATCAGAAATATACTTAATGTGTTTGGAAGGCGGTACCTCCAGCTGATAGCCAAGGCCTTGCTTATTAAACCTTTTAGACACAACAATGGGTTCAATAGGTCCTTATTCCTATGATCCCAATCCACCATGTCCTTTATAGTCCATGTTCTTAATAATGTGAAACCCATTTTTATATCTCTTCACTTCAAGTTGGACTTGGTCGTTCTCATCATAGAATATCCATGAGTTGATGTAATCAATGTCTTCATCATCTAGGAATCCACCTTTAATGAACACTGTGGGTGGGGATTTTATGACAACTGCAGATGAGGATGGCTTGGATGTAGAAGGTTTGTCATGAGATTTGGGAGAAAAGGGAAGAGTTCCAACACAACAAGATTCTTGCAATGTGTACTCACTCGGGCCATGTTCAGTATACTTGATATAGAGATTGGAAGTGGCTTTGCTAGATGATGGCTTGATTAGGGCGGATGGATCTACATAAGATGAAGATGGATATGCTTTGGTGTTGATAGGAATGTGGTTAGGGCTTTGATATTTAGCTTGAAAAGTACGGCAAAAATTCAAATGGATTAGGATCAACATGGATAGTAATTTCAACACCGTTATGTGGAAATTTAAGACATTGATGGTATGTAGAAGGAACTGCTTTGAGGGCATGGATCCATGGATGACCAAGGATGATGTTATAAGGAAGCTCAATATCAAGGACTTGACAATAGGTGTCAGTAGTGATCAGCCCAACTTGAATAGGCAAGTGAATAATCCCTTCAATATCTCTCTCAGCATCATCATATGCTTTGATAGTAATGACCTTGGAGGTGTCAGCATCTTTCTTAGAGTATCCCAATTATTTTATTAATTTTAAGGAACATATGTTAAGACCAGCTCCACCATCTGCTAAGATTCATTTGATACGGTGTTGGTTGACAAACACTTCTATGTGGAGGGATTCGTTATGTGATGGGTTGATGGAAGGCTGAAGATCTTTGTCAGAAAAGGTGAGATGGCAAGGGGCTGCAATGCTAGCTACCATAGATTGGAATTGAGTGGTATCGATATCATTGGGCATCAAAGATTCTTGTAAGGCTTTGTTAAGGATAGCTTTGTGGACAGGGGATATGCAAAGCAACTCAAGAATGGAAATATGCGCAGGTGTTTTGCCAAGGTGATCAAGGATGTTATAGCTAGAAAATGGTTGGGGAGAATGGACAGGTGCTCCTTGAAAGGTAACGCAACCTCTTTAGGTAGTCACAGTGTAGTCAGGTGCTTTGCCTTGGATAGTGATGGTAGAAATGCAAGCATGGTCAATGCAACAAATAGTAGATGATTCATAATTATACTGAATGGCATTCCTAGTATGAGGGTTACTTGGTTTGTCATGTGATGGAAGTGGATTCTTGAAAGCATCTAGATCATAATTCGATGTCAGTTGTTGTGTAGGTTGCAATGTTGGAGGTGTGATTTTAATTAAACATTGATCGATGCAATCTTGAATAACATGCTTTAAGTGCATACAACCATTTTTTGTGTCCTTTGACTCTATGGTAATCACAATACTCATTTTCTTTGTACCAAGGTGCTTTGAAGAGTGGTTCACCATTGGGTGGTGCATCTGGTAACATGATATCTCCTGCTTGGAGAAGCTTTCAAAAGATAACTTCCATAGGTTCCATTAATGGTGTGAATTGTCATCGAGGATTTGAAGTTTGGCATTGTCGAGTTCATTGAAAAGGTTGAGTTGTTGTAGAGGTGTCTTGAATGTTGATAGGAGCTTTCATTGTTTATATATTTTTTGCGTCTACAACACCATCATTAATGACATTCTTGTTCTTGTTCCAAAAGCAAGATTTATCTTTGGAGTTTTGAGGATTGTCTTTATTATCTCGAAAGATCTTTATAGTACATTTAGCAATTAAAGTGTGTTTAATGATGGTTCCTTTGGAAACAAGTTTATCAAAGGTGCTAGCACTTTGCAATTGTAGTTGGAATGAAAGCTCAAGATGAAGATTTTGGATAAATATATCATGTTGTTTCTCAGGTATTTCCCATGATAGTTTTCTAGCCATATTATGCCACCATTGAGTAAATGAAGAGAAGGCTTCACCATTGCGTTGTTTATTGTTGACAAGGTCATTCATGTTCACTTCATGTTCAATGTTAAAAGTGAAATGTGATCAAAATTTATTTGCTAGTTCCGTAAAAGATTTAATACCCAGAGATAAATGAGAGAACCATTCAAGACCCTGTCCTGCTAAGCTTCGGGGAAGTAGTCTTAGAGGATACGTATCATCTTGAGCAACATTGATACATGCAACAAAGAATACTCTAAGATGGTCTTCCATATTTCCTTTTCCTTTGTACTTGTCAAATTGTGGAATTTCAAAGTGTGGCAGAAAAGGTGTCATATGAAGCGACTTGTCAAATGGATAAGCACATATGTCTTCTAAAGAAAATGTCTTCTTGCCTTGTCCTACCGCTTTGTTAATCATTTGTTGAACATCCATTGGAGAAAGGTGTTGTTGTTGCAAATGGGGTTGTTGGTTTAGAGGTACAGTGTAATATGATGTATATTGTGGTTTCTATTGTGGGATATACGAAGCCATGACCATTTGTTGAGGTTGTGTACTCACAATATATGTCATAAGATTAGTATGTGACACATTTGTGTTTGAAGATTGATGTCCATCAGACACAAGTGGTGGTTGGGTATATTGCGATGTATTAGCACCAAAGGTTTGCATCACATGGGAAGTGGAAGATGGATTGGCATTAGTCAATGGTTGTGAGTTTGGAGTTGAATTTGTGATATGGTAAGTGATGGAAGGATTAGTAGATGTGGAAGAAGGATGGACATTTGGGTTTGTATTTTGGACAATATGAGGATAGGTATATGTTGTATGTTGGGTGACGATGGGTAATCCTTGAGTAGTATAAGACAGATTGATGGTTTGTGAAGGATTGTAAGAGGATGGCTGAAATGATGTAAGTTGATCAACATAAGAGACCGTGACGCTAGGATTAGCTTGTGAAGAAATAGGCGGGTCACTCATGTCAATGAGACTAACAATGGGGTTATATGGTGTGTTGGATGGATCCGCAAATATTGTGGAGAGAATATTAGCAATGATAGGAATATGGGATAGAGTTTCCACATGTGATGCAATGGGAGTAGCGGATTGCAATGGTTGTGAAGCTTGGACAATTTGTGTTGTTTGGATAGCTTGGTGTTGATGATGATGTTAGTCATACACCACACATAGAATAAAAGTTACACAACAACCTTTACTCATCTTGAAAGATACAATGAATTCAAAGAATTCATGATCCCAAGTCTCCGTTGATTAGTTCTTAATCTATTGACGTTACTCAGTGGTTGATGTGTGTTGTTGTTTCCATTCAAGGGTCTTACGTTCTTCAGTAGTTTCTGCAAAGCTCATCAAGATTCCTCCATATATCTTGTCCTTTCTGTCTACTTTACACAAATCTCTAACAATTCTACCTCTGCACTATGAATTCACTCAAATAATGTGCCTACAGGCTGATATTTACATGATTTCTACCAGTATTTATGATTCTTTGCATGATATTTTCAATACTACATGCATTCAGCTCAAATATGCTAAGGATTTTCAGTTACCTACGGGATGTCAGCATATTTCTCTATTTCTGCTTATTATTTATCATGATTTGCAGTTATGGTGATGAATTTATGAAATTAAAATAAAGAAAAGAGTTAAAGAATGAGATTCCCAAAACTACTTGACTTAGATCACTGATCCACATACAGGTTCCCATACATGCAATGAAAAGAAGGAAACTAGCATCATACTTCACCAGGACATTCCACAAATCCGCATGATCTAGTGCAAATCTTCAAAGGAAAAGTTAACAACATGTAATGAAATGAAAGCGCTTCTATTTGAACACAACATTCACCAGTACATATCCAGAAATCAACATGAAGATTACTTAAGGTTTACAATCAGGATGTAATCTAATATTTCATCTTCATTCAATATGCTCAAGAACAGGTACATTTATAGTGATATGAAGAAAAAACCTTGACATTTCAACAATTTAATCTCCATTAGTCTCAGCAATTCGATCTCCTGCTAATTCTACAGTAAATTGGCCTTACTTTGCTAGATATCCTCCTTCTGTGGAGTCTGTGTCTCCTTTATTTTGACAAGCTCTGACCCTTTTATAGAATAAAGGCCCGAAAATAGTTACAGTGATCCAATGATCAGGATGCTCCCAAAACATTCAATGGTCCAGATGAAAAGCACATGCTTTGCCAGACTGGTAATTATACAGCTGGCACAGAATATTCTAGCATCTTTAACTTGATTTGGTCTCCAGCTGGCAAACAGCTTATTTGACAATATCCTCCTCATTTCTGGTTCATGTTGCCTCTGCGTGCAACTTTGCAATGTTCAGCTCCAAGATCCTACAATACACAGACAAACATTAAGCATCTTCATTTGATAAACAACAGGAATTTAAATATTTTATTAGACAGGCCCTAAATGTGCAAATATAGGCAATCGAGCTCCAAATCAGTGAAAATCACGCCTCAAATGCATAAACAGTGCTTAAAATACTCTGGTCAACCATCGTTAACTGGCAACATGCATTCGAGCCTTTTAAAATTCCATCACTCTATTTTCCCACCCATCTCCTTTTGCATATCGGGCTTTTAAATCCTCCTGCATATGTTGAGTTACATCTTTTGTATATCAGGTGCACATATGTCATGATCATGCAAAGATCAAGATATAAGGATGAGGTCATCATCACAAACTAGCTTCACTTAAATGGAGAAGTATGACATAATGGTCATGCTAAGAAATCAGGAGGATCCGAAATATGACCCCGATAATGGGAAAATTATCCTTTGAATAGTATGACGTCATCCTCATGTCGGCATATAGTGATGTTTCGCAACAGGGTGATATTCGAAATATCAGGTGATATTTAGAATATCGGGTCATGTTTAAAATATCCTCCTCCTTGGAAGATCGGGATGACGTCAACAGATGGAAGACCTCATTCATCGCTATGTCATTATGACGTCATCGCCATGTTAGCAGATCGGAGTGATCTTTCGAAATATACCCCGCAAGGCAAAAGGATGATGATGTCATCATCATGTTAGTTTCTTTGTCAATTGGGTTTGGATGACTTTATCGTCATATTAGCACTAAGGTGATATTTCACGAGAGGGTGATATTTTGAAATTGGGTGATGTTCAAATATGATGATCCCCTTGGTGTAATATGATCATCCGCCTTTGAGCGGGAAAACCTACATCGAAAGATCTGGTGATGTAGAAATGTCGGGCGATGTTTCAAGATGATGATCCCCTAGACTAAAATGACCCAGTGTCAAAATATCATGATGACGTCATCGGGATAATGGCTTGGTTCATCGTTATGGCACCATGACGTCACCATCATGTTATGTGAGCAGGATCATGTTCAGGAAATATGCTCCCAAGGGGCAAAAATGATGATTACGTCATTGTCATGATTGTTTCTTTGTTTATCGGACTTGAATGACATCATCAGGATAGTGGCTTAGGGTGATATTTTGCGGTAGGAGGATATTGAGAAATATCAGGTTACATTGAGAAATATGATCCTCATGAAATACATAAGGGTGTTGATGGGTAAAGGTCACTGTCACCTAAAATTGACGTCTGGATATTTGGATCGCATGATTTATCGGGTGATAAATTAGATCAGGATGACCCTCTGTAATATGACTGATGTTTTGACAGGTAGATGAACTTCTGATAGGAATTTGACATGCGCATACCAATATGTAGATGGTAGTTTTCTAAGCAGAGTGATATTATAATATCAGGATGATATTATAATACCGGGTGATATTATAATATCATGATGACCGTTGTTTGGAATATGACCTTCTCAAAAATCATGTTTGACTAGACCTTTGACATATCATAACTTTCTCATATGGACAAATTTTCAGGTGATATAAAAGGCAAACCTGCCTAGAATTTCAAGCTCTTTCACATGGTAAACTTTTGAGGACAGATTCAGACTTTCAAATTTGGCTCAGATTCCAAGATCACAAATATACCTGATATTAGGCATATGCATACTGACTTATATGACTTTTACCATTACCACCCAGAGCACAAAGGCAAAGGAACAAGCCAACAAAGTTGGGTCCCTATTTTGCCAAGGCAAAATGGGGTGTGTTGTGTAACCACACAACACTTGGGAAACTTGCAGAGTATGGGATATGGGGATAGCTTGTGACGATTGGGGAGTTTGCACTTGGGCAACATGGACAGCTTGTGTTACTTGAGATCAAGATACGTTCATGGTAGGAGGAGTTGTATGTTGCGGAACATGGAAAGGTGGAATGTTTAGATTTTGTGAAAGCAAAGGAAGTACATTAGTCGAGGTGATCAAAGGCTCTAAAGTGTACTCCAAACTTGGTGGATCGAATGAAGTAACAATAGGCAATGAAAGGGATGGGTTGGAAGGTGGATTTTGTAATATGGTATGAGATAGTGTGGCTATAGTGGATGGTCCCTTTGCAACAATAGCAGGAGTGGTTGGATTGTGCTCCCGAATAGCAGATATGTCACAGTTTCTTGGTAATTTAGCTCCCATATGTGCTAATTGCAAGAAGTAGTGGTTATGATCGAATAAAACAAGCCTCTCAAATTGATCCCATACATGTTTGTCTCTAAATTCTGATAAGTCTTCTTGGGATTGCTCTTCATAAGTCTCTGAAAATGTTTGAGGTTGTACTTGTTGTGAGGATGACTCTCCAATGGTGTACCCATTAGGCACAAACATGTGAGGAGGTATGCCGATTGTAAATTAAGTTGCATCTCTAAGTGGCGTTGATCTAGATTGTTGCATCTTGGCTTCCATTTCAGCTCACAGTTTTACTTCCATTTCAGCTCTATATTGGCTCCTAGTTTGAGGCATGATGGTTGATGTTGAAAGTTGGACTTTAGTTTACAAGGTTTGAGACCTAAAAGGTAATGGTTTGTTGATTGTTTGTTTGGTTGGAGGTTTGCTTTTCTAGCTTGTTGTTTTCTTTGTTGTTAGGTTGCTTGGTTGATGTTGCTAGGTTTTTGTTGTTTTCTTTGTTGTTGTTGCTAGGTTTTTTGGTTTTTGTTGCTAGTCTTCCCTAGAGGATAGCTCACACACTCAAAGTGAAAAGCATGGTTGATGTTGCTATTTGCTGATATTACTAAGGCTAAAGCCAAAAGATGATGTTTTACTATTGTTGGGTTGGTTGTTTGATGTTTGATTTGCTGGTTTAGGGTCTCAAAAGGATGGAAAGTCCACAAAGTCTAATTGTTTGTTATGCTTAGGATAGGAGACAAAGTTTAGGTGTCTGCAAATGATCAGAGGCAGGTCTAAAAGCTAATGCTGAAGCTAAGAAAGCTGGAAATGCAGTTGATTTAGATGTGTGCTAAGATTTACTGATATTTAGCCATAGGCGATAGGTAATAGCTCAAAGGTGACTTCAAAAAGGTTAAAAGCGACTGACAATAGCTTAGAAATGATCAGGTTTTAGTTTAGGTAATAGGCCATAGTATTAACCAGAGGCGAGCTAATTTGCTATAGGCGAATAGTTTTGGTTTGAAAGCAATTTACTGCTGATTAAAAGCGACTCAGTTTAGACCAGAGGCAAGCATCTATTGTTCAAAGGTGATTCAGTTTAAGCAAAAGGTGACTAACTGCTATTTAAAAGCAATCTGGTTGTCTATATATGAGTAGTTAAAGCTCAAAAGTAGTTTGTGTCTATTAGGAAATATGTCTGAATTATGTTTTTGACAAGAAAATAGTGATTTTAGTCACTCACACTCACAACAATCACAAACTTGTACAACCTAGGCTAGGAAAGGATTGTATTTCTTGAGTCCCCTGGTCGTGCCTATTCAAAGCAAATAGCTTTGGGATCTTGGTAGCACTGGCTCCTCTCCATGGCATTCACTTCTCACGTATACCAAGATCTGGGTTTTCCAAGGTTTGTAGCACCACCAAACCTTAGGATTGTCCTTGCTATCTCTACTAAGAACCACGTGAATCGGGATGGCTTCAAAGGTCTCACCTTTTGCATCAACAAATAGAGGGTTTTTGGCTACTACACAAGGTTTCTAGTAAGGGCATCCATTTGGGTGGCTATAGGTACAACAACGCTACTCTCTATTATGGAGTCTCCTAGCCTTCAAGGGTTACGCCTTGGAGGGTTTTGGGGGAGGTTGGCTGTTGGTATAAGACAACAACACCCATTGTTTGTGGCTTTCAACACAAACACTTTTCTTATATAGTGGTTCAGAAGGACTTGGCTTTAGCCCGTTACTGTTTGGGTCGTACCCCTTCTCACACGAGGAAGGCAGGCCCTCTAAAGATAATAACAAGTTCTCATACACCCAAGATCCATTTGATAGGCAAGGGTAGAGGATACTTTTTCTATTAAATTTGGGTTACAAACATGCACATTCAAGAAATCAAGAAAGATAATTCAAGCACGGAGCAAGCAATGATTCTTTTTAAGCACCAAGCCCAAATGTTCCTAAATTAGTGATAAATCACAAGTCTTGGACCGATCAGAGCTGCAATAGATATGTTAGTAGTTTGATAACCTCCTTTTCTTGGACAATCGATAAGATACTACAAAAATACCCAATTAGTATCCAAGAAAACTGAACTGCAAATGATAAAGACTGAATGTGACACAGTTACCAAAGGCGATCAACTGTTAATCAGAAGCGATTTGTATGCTACCGCAAGTGAAATGTTACAGATCAGAGGCAATGCCAGTAAACCCAGATGTGAAATGATAAATCTTATAAGTGATGCAAAAAAGCAACAGGTAACTGATTATAGGTCATAAGCGACTCAGATCTGTGAAAAATAAGATATAACAGAAAACCCTAGTTTTACAGAAAGTGATCCAGATAGCTAAACGCGACCACTGTCAGATTAAAAGTGATGCAAATAAGAACATAAGTGACCACTGTTAGCTTGTAACCAATTCAAAAAGGAAAATAAGTGATTATTGTTCACTTAGAAGCGATCCTAGAAATGCTAAAAGTGGCTGGTTTCAGCTTGAAAGCGATGCGTGTGTTTAGGCAGGGACTTTTTTTCACTCAAAAGTGATTGGAACTTGCCGTAAGCACTCAGAAAATATGATCTTCACAAAAAACAACTTCAAATAACAAAGTTAATCAAGGACGTGAGTCCCACCGGGTGTGCCAAAATGTGATAGGTAAAAATCAGGTTAATAAGATCAAGCATAGCCATGAAAACCTAACCCTACCATCATCAAAGAATTGAATCCAAATGAAATCTGTAGACACCTAAAATTGGATTGCTTTGCAGACTGATTTTCTCTACCTCGCACTCATCTACTTCCCCAATCTGCATGTTCCTTATGATCAATTAACTCACCCTAATTGATTCATTTAAACAACCCTAATCCCTATCAATTGAATGAATATTCTTAATATAATTTTAATTGATTTATCCATTTCCCTAAAGCTCTATTAATCTTGATTATCTGATTAATCATGCTTAAGTTAATTAAGAAAACACTTAATTAACCTTGTCCCCCACTCACTCCCAATCACTGAATATAATATTCAGATGTCTCCCACTCACTCCCAATCACTGAATATAATATTCAGATGTCTCCCACTCACCTCCACTCACATGAATTTAAAATTCATTTGTCCCCCACTCATCTCCACTCTTCCCAAAATGGGAATATTTAATTTAATCCCTAGGAATAAAAGATTCACTTTTATTCCTAGCCCTTGATCTGATCAGATGAATCCTGACCCTTCATCCTCATCTCCAAAATCCTATAAATAGGACCCCTCTCTAAGCCATTTTGAGAGGCCTCTTCATGCATCAAACCTCTGCCAAAATCCTGTTCCAATCCTCTCATCTCACTGAATCTCTGTCAAAATCACTCCAAATCTTGTCTCAATCCCATCCAATCCATCATCTAATCTCATCTGCATTGTGTTGTGAACATTTGAGCAACCCACATTCTACACATCTTCACTCTAATCAGGGAAACATCAGAGGAGCTCTATTGGGTGCAAGCTCCTTCCCGCATGGATCTGTGAGGTCATAATGGAGGTATAGTCATTTGTTTATGCATTAGATTAGTTATTATCTTCATTTTATCTCATAGATTACATTGGCATGCCCGGTCGCGAATCTACTCATCATTTTTTGAAGGTTTCATTGTCTTAATCTTCATTTTCTAACCCTTTTTCTAATAGTTTTTATCAAGTTTTGGAGGACAAGTGTTGCAAGTTTCATCTTGGGCATAAATGGATGTCATTTTTGAGCTCCGGACGTTGTTTCTATGAATTTTGACTATAAACTTTGATATATTTTTTTGAAATTTTTTTAGAGCCATAGACCGTACAGTACGGATCCGTACCGTACGGATCCCGTGGCCCCTGAGGTACTAATCTTCAGCTCTGTGGAGTTCTTCATGTTTTGTAGGTAATGGCATTATGAAGGTGTAGGGGTTAACATTTTGTTTTGTTTTGAAGGATTAAAGTCAATTTCCTGAAGGGTTGCCGTCAACGGACTGCCGCCTAACCACCATACCGCCGACTGAAGCCCCCTCTCGGCCGCTGTCCACACCCCCGCTGCCCTTGCTGCCACCCCTACCACTACCTCCCGGCTAACCATCCAACCCCAACCACCTCCCTACAGCTCCTCCCGCCCCTGCGGCCACCATCTCCTGCAACACCTGCCTCCGTTTCCTACCTGCACCTCCCTCCGTCGTGGCCCCCGCCACCCACTTCCCACCTCTGACACCACGACCTCCAACCCAACTCCCTGCAAACCACCAGCTCACCACAACACCCTAACTCCTGACCACCACCTCCCAGCAGAGCCCCCCTGGCCTTCCTCCAATCCTCCACTCCCCCCTCTTGTCGCCGCCCCTGCACCTTCCTCCTCACCCAACCACCACCTCCCAGCAGAGCCCCCCCCCCCCCCGCGGCCTTCCTCCAATCCCCACCTCCCATTTTGCTGACCTCTACATACCCTGCCTCCATCTCTTCCTGCCAAAACGCCACAAAACCCTAAAAACCTCCCGATGGCCTCCTAAAATAAATAAAAATCAAATCCGCCATGTTTATCTTTTAACTTTTTTAGGAGCGCTTCACCCCTGGTCACATGGGTGACCAGGGGGCTTTATAAACCCTAACCGCTAGCACACAAACTGCCAGAAGGAGAAGATTTTTACATGTGACCAGAGTTACAAACTGCCAGCAGTTAAATTAAACCGTCAAGCCAACCTCTTGTGCCTTCTACATGCCATAATACGCTATTTTTTTCTTTTTCTCATAACTTTCGCATACGGATGCAAAATCATGCAAACAAGGACTCGTCAGAAAGAGCACTCCAAGCACCTCACAGTTGTGAGGTTTTCATCAAGTGACAGTATCCTTTTCTTGCTATTTTTATCAGTCAAAGTCAACATTGCATTTAAACTTCCAATCATCATATCTTTAGCAAGTTTGATCAGTTTTCAGTGAACTTTTTTTTCAAATTGCATAAAATCTCCTGAAGAATCTGTTCATGCACTTATTTTTCTCATATTAGTTCATCTTTCATCAATTTTTGTCAAATTATCAATTTTTGCATCACAATCTATTTGGCTATTCTACTTGCTCTGTTTTTGGTTTCGTGACTTGCAGGAGATCATACAGAACTGGAGCAACATCAGGAGTAGCAAACACATCAATTTGGACAGTGATTTAATCAGGTGTCTTCATTTCATCCTTTATCTCATCATCTTGCTTTCATCACACATCTCAATTTGGGCCTGTAAAATGAACATTGTTTGATCAATCACATATTGAAATTGGGCTTAAAACGAACAATGTGTCTTCAATTACACCTTGAAATTGGGCTTAAAAGAATCACTGTTTGATGTGTTTTTCACCACATTTCAATTTCTAAGGTCAATTAATCCACTGCGAGTGTGAATCACGTGGGTGTACATATGCTCTCTCCTCACACCGCAAGGTGATCTTGGAGATCAAAAACACCTCACCTGATTCGCTTTTGTCTACCCTATCCTAGGAGGCCTGCTAGGGGATTTCATCACCCCTAGGGATGACCTCATTCGAGGCTGAATCGAAAGACACCCTCTTTGAAACTAGAATCCTATCACTCTTGGCTAAGCCCCAAAGAACTTTCTACCTTTGGGAAGTGAAGGTGAAGGGTGGGTTACCCCCTTCTCCCGGCTGTGTGACAGGATTTCAATTTCAAATTCTTAGTCTACCTCGTCTAAACATTGACCAAACCTAACTGGCCATACCCCATCAAACTAGACAATAGGGCATGTTGATTTGTCTTACACATGTGCTTGTTAATCATTATCATATTTTTCAAATTCAAAATCCAAATCTGCTTGTGTTTTGTGTGAGTGCTTCTTGTTTGTACATGTGATCATTTGCTAAACAGTGCCAAATCAAACTCAACATCAAGCACATACGACAAGTCCTTCCAACACATTCAAATCCAATCACAATCATCCAATCACCCATTCTTAATCACCTCAATCCTAATCACATCCAAGTCATCCATCATCAATCCTACTCACATCCTAGTCACCTTCATTCTAATCACCTTCATCCTAATCACCTACCTTATCCACATCATCATCCAAATCATTCAATCTAATCTTATCCTAATCCAATTCACCAACATCATTCTAATCCCATCTCATCCCAATCAATTCCAAAATCCAACCAACATCAATCCATAATCTTCCAAACCATATTTCAAATCCAATCATCATCATAACCAAGGACTTGCCAAAAAAAAAGGACTTAAGATTTAACCACTTGTGTGACATCATGTTAAACTTAGAGGACCTCCAAAAACTCCTTCATATGCTTCACCACATGCAGGCAAACCAATCCCCTCTAGAGGAGCGAACCTTTCAAAGCATTCAAGAGTTGATTCAAGTAGGTTGAACAAGCAACTCCTCACACATACAATACCTCTCAAATCAAATTCAAAAACTCTTGGCCACTTGCAAAGTCCAACAACCATCATACCTAGCACCTATCCCATCATATCCATCTACACATCAAACCACTTCTGCATCAACTTATCCCACTTCACATCAACCGGCTTCATCCACATGTCCTATCAACCCTTTCCCAACTTATCACAACCCCTATCTATATCAATCCATCTCACAACAATCACTATCCTATGCAACCCCTCCATCATCATCACATCAACACATTTACCAACATCACCAACAACTCATATCACAACAAGAAGTCCACACACCATCTTCAACCTCATATCAACTTCCATCATCCTCCTATCAACTTCCATCATCCTCATATCAACCCTCAACTTCATACCAACCCCAAAACATTTCATCTACATATCCTACCATTACACCTATCACATCAATCCAAGCACTAGTGAGCCCAAATCCACCTTTGCAACAAGAAGCACTTGAAAGTCCAAGTGATCTCTTGTACATAACTCAAATGAGTCCAAGTTATCCTAGGCAAGATCTAATCACCTTTGACAAGGGAGATACCAATCTAGAATGCCCTCCAACACCATCATCTAGTCCAATACCTATCCTTGCACCCATCACCCCCCTATCCAATCCCAATCCCAATCCCACATCAACTTCCATCTTTCTCCATCCATTACATTTTCCTTCCACACATACACTCATGAAGGATGCCATCCATTGGCTAATAGCAAGGAATCAAACACCCTCATGCAATCCAACACCCGCCGAACCACTTGAACAATCTCCTATCATAACTCAAGAACCATCATGCAAACATGTTCAAGAATCCATCCAAACACCTACCACATCCCCCCAAGCACCCACCACATCTATCCAAGTCAATCCCACTTCCACCCAACCACATGAGCTATGTCAAGACACAAATCTGAAGCATGTTGAAACATCAACCTCTTCTCCTAATCAAGATCTACCCATCCCATCTAATCCCATCCCCAATCCCCTCCCATCTATTGGTCAACTTATTGATCCCACACCTTATTCTCCCACCCCTTTACCATCCCCCATGAATCCTTTACCTCCATCTACCACTCCCATCCCAAATCCATCCCCTTATCCACTTGGAAAAAGCACCTTCATCTGCGGTAAACCCCTTGTAGGATGTGAACAACTTCCATCCACCCCCTATTCTTCTCCAACAAATACTAGACTCGCATCTTGTTTCTGAAGTACCAAACATCACATTGCATGTCGCATGCTCCAGATATGAACTATCAAGGCAAAGGCTTAGGCCTTCATGAACAAGGCATCTTGGAGCCCATTCACACCACATTCCATCCATCTTCGCATGGCCTTGGCTATCCATCCCACGAACAACAATCTACATAAGCTGATACCATCCATCCACCTTCTAAAATTCATTCTGTCAATCCCAAACATGGTGCATTTTATCGCACTCTCAAATCTTATGTCACCATCCCTCCTCCATCATCCTACCATTTGCAATAGCATGTGACCATCCATCTCCCTCCATCCAATTTACCTCCACTACTTCCAACTCCAAAGATCCCTATCAAATCCACTCTACCTCCCATCCTACCAACCCCCCACATCCCTATCCGCAAATTCTCTTATCGTCCCATCCTCCCAACTCCTAATATCCCCATCCTCAAATCTCCTTATCCACTCACCCATCAGTCCACTAAAATCCTGAATCAAGACCAACAAAAGCACACATCTTTCAAACATGAAGCTTCCACTAAATCCATGGGATTCAAATATTTGAATGCCTCAACTCATAAAGCACAAAAGCCTAAGGGTATTATCCCCTCCAATCAAAATGAAAAATCAAAAAGGTTATCCAAGCCCACACCATCACAAGAAAAAGCAAAAGCAAAAATGGTGTGGGTCCCTAAACAAAAAGCACCAAACCCTAATGAGGCATCCACATCCCAATCTACTGTAAAATCTCAAACATCCCATTCCCCATCTAAAAATCCCACAATTCCTAAGTCTATTGGGTCCCTAAAACCCCAAATCGACCATCCAAAAATCCCCCATCCCGATCCCCATTACTCCCAACTCCACATCCAAAGTACAAGCTTCCAAATACATCATGATGTGTGCCACAAATGGTCTTGGTTCCCCTCCACCACTTGCAATTCACACACACCCCCATCTCTCCATCTTTCATTCCCTATCCTACATATCTTCCCTGTCACATTCCTCTAGTCCATGCTTTTGCATAGTCCACATCATATTCCACATAATCCACATAATCCATTATCCACCATTCATTCCATCTTCGCCTATCTACCAACATCCCTGCAATCATCATCCAAAATGCTATCCAACATGGGACCATCTTCTCCTTGTTCTAGAAACAAACGCTAGAGTCCCCCTTCCATCAAAAAAGTCAAAAAAGTCAAAAAAGCAAAAAAATAAAAAAAAATCAAGAAAATAGTAAAGAGAAAACAATCCGTCCAATGGTGACAACCACTCCTTGTGGCATCTTGGGCAAGTATCTTGATGAAAACCCCTTGTGGGCATCATGCGTAATCCCTTCTCCATCCATTTTGTATCCCTACACTTGGGGGCAAAACCATATCCTTCATCCACATCCATCATATCCTTTGCACATCTTATCCACTGTCTTCTCGTTATCCTATCATATTCTTATCCACTATATCTCCCACCTTAGATCTTGATAAAGACAAGGGGCAAAATATCCACAACATGCTTTGGAAACCTCTTGGCATACTTCCTTTGTCAGTACATCCTCCATCCATCTCCTGCAAAGTCCACCCATTCACACATGAGCCCATCATGCAAAATCCTAAACATTGGGGCATATGATTCCTTGCAAACTAGCCCTTGGAGAAAATCCTCATCCGTAGCTTCCATCTATCCAACACAACATCCCTATCACTTATCCATTCATCTATTATGAATCAGCTATCCAATCCCCCTATCCAACCCCGTCACTTTCACCTCTAGACTTGGTGTTCCCTTGTCATTGGTATTTAGCACAAAGGCTATCCACATGAAACCCAAGGCAACCATCATAATAAACCATTCCTTTTTCCAAAATCAAAACTCCAAAAACATCAAAAAATCCAAAAACATCAAAAAAATAAAAAAAAATTCAAAAACATTCAAAAAATCCAAAAACATCACAAAAACACAAAATTCCAAAAATAATCTATCCATCACACAAATCAAACTTGCTCCATCACACTCTCATCATCATCGCATTCATCATCATCCCACATCGTCATCACACCTATCCTTAATAAACTTACACTAGATCCAAGCATTGTCCTTAATCAAAATCATCAACTATCAAATCAGCATCAATCACAACTTGTCACCATCACATCTTGAGCCACTGTTCCAACATCATCAAATCATCTATCAATCCCTATCTTAGGATATATCTTTCCTACGATAGGCAAAATCTATCACATCATCATCCATTTTGGCAAAAGATACAATGGTTACTTGTTTGGTTCGTTGGTCTTTTTGTTTTTGATTTTTATCTTTTGTCCTATTCGAAGATCACATCAAAGCTACCTTGATCTTACTATATCATGGTATGTGGCGAAAGCATCTAGAATGGGGCATAGTCTTGCTTTTGTATGTTGTGCTTGTGGGTTGGTCTCATTACTCCAAGCTAGTATTCATATCTTGATTGATCATAGGGTCGGTTCTAGCATATTGATCTCCTGATGCATCTAAGGTTCATCATACCTTTTTTTTGTACTAAGGGCTTATGCTATGAGTCCCCTTCCCTCATCTAGACACGGTTGTACTATCTTGGGCATGCATGAGATCATCCCTTTGTCTGCATGTCTAGTCCATGTAAAAGTTGGATAAACATCATCACCCTGGTCTTCTATACCTTGGTGAACATATCCACTTTGCTATATCAAACCTAGGATTGCTCAAACTCAGTTTCAGCACAATGATCATCCACCAATCATCTCTGAACATCATCATCCTTTCATCCCACCACTTATCCTCTGACCAATTCAACTAATCTGTCCCATCCATTTCGAGAGCACAACCGTGTTCTCACAACCTGCCTATCCTCTCGAGGGGGCATCACCCTTACCAATTATCCCCAAACCTTACCCTATTCTTCCAAACCAAAATCTTTTTTCTATCCAATCCATCTCTATGTTTTAACTTCTTTGAAATGATGTTGCTTAGTTGCAACACCATCTCAAAGAGGGGTAAATGTAGACACCTAAAATTGGGCTGCTCTGCAAACCAATTTTCTCTACCTCGCACTCATCTACTTCCCCAATCTGCATGTCCCTTATGATCAATTAATTCACCCTAATTGATTCATTTAAACAACCCTAATCCCTATCAATTGAATGAATATTTTTAATATTCATTTAATTGATTTATCCATTTCCCTAAAGCTCTATTAATCCTGATTATTTGATTAATCATGCTTAAGTTAATTAAGAAAACACTTAATTAACCTTGTCCTCCACTCACTCCCAATCACTGAATATAATATTTAGATGTCTCCCACTCACTCCCAATCACTGAATATAATATTCAGATGTCTCCCACTCACCTCCACTCACATGAATTTAAAATTCATTTGTCCCCCACTCATCTCCACTCTTCGCAAAATGGGAATACTTAATTCAATCCCTAGGAATAAAAGATTCACTTTTATTCCTAGCCCTTGATCTGATCAGATAAATTCTGACCCTTCATCTTCATCTCCAAAATCCTATAAATAGGACCCCTCTCTAATCCATTTTGAGAGGCCTCTTCATGCATCAAACCTCTGCCAAAATCCTGTCCCAATCCTCTCATCTCACCGAATCTCTGTCAAAATCACTCCAAATCTTGTCTCAAACCCATCCAATCCATCATCTAATCTCATCTACATTGTGTTGTGAACATTTGAGCAACCCACATTCTACACATCTTCACTCTAATCAGGGAAACATTAGAGGAGCTCTATTGGGTGCAAGCTCCTTCCCGCATGGATCTGTGAGGTCATAATGGAGGTATAATCATTTGTTTATGCATTAGATTAGTTATTATCTTCATTTTATCTCACAGATTACAATATCAAAAGCATGTAATTCAAGAACAATATCACCTAGATTGTATGATTCTTTGTTTATGATGTGGATTGCTTCTCAACAATGAACAATTATGGAGATAAAAGCTACCATGATGGATGGATGATAATGCTAATATGCTCAATGGATGCTAAAATGCTCAATATGCTCAAGATGATAATGTAGACACTATGAGAATGTTGGATAGATGTAGTATGGAATGAGAGGGAGTTTATATAGACTTCAACCAAAATCAATCAATGGTGGAGATTTGGTGGCTATGTGAATGGCTAGGATTAAAAGATAGTCATAGATGAATGTGTAGATGACAAGTGGAGGGAAGATAAGGCTTATGTGTGACTGTGTACATAAAAAAGTACTACATGTGAAAGATATTAAATAAAAGATGTAGTACCACTTATCTCTTTTTTAAATGAAAGAGGCACACATGTTGGCTCATTGAGATAAATGATAAGAAGGAATTAATTAAATAAATAAAATTTATTTAATTAAGTAGAAAGTGGGTTTTGAATGGAATTTTAATTAAAATAGATCAAAATAAGATAATTAAATAATTAAAGATTGTTTAATTATAGCTTAGAGGAAATAGCTAATGAATTAATTAAATAAATATAAATTTATTTAATTAATAGAAGAAATAGGTGATAGGGACATTGCTCAAGTGTGTTAGACAAATGCAGATGATAAATAATGCAATTTTTGAATGCTAATGATAATTAGGTCAATTTTGGGTGTCTACAGTTCGATCTCTAAAACTCCAATACAAATGCAAAAATGATTATGCAATGTTTTTGGTCTTTTTAAGGATATATATAAATGCATGCAATGTATGAAATGTAAAGTTATGTGAGGGAATGCAACACATCTTATGGAATGTCATGAGTTATGACATAAACTTATTGATTTCATATTTTTTTAATTTTTAGTATGATGAATGCATGATGGAACAAACAATGTGACAACTCTATAGTAAGATTTTTGACTTAGGGGATTGCAAATTATCTTAGTATAGGAGACCTATTAACCCTTTGACATAGGATTTGGAACTCAAATGGGGATGAGGAGGAGATGAAATGCTTCTAAATTTTGGACTTTGCTAAAGGCTAAATGATGATCCTTATCTAGACAAAACATATTGACAAGCTTTCAACTTAGACAATAAACAAATTTTATTAGCACTCATAGACTTAGATCGAAGGATGGCCAATAAGATAGACCTGGGGTAAGGAAAGGCTCCAAAGTGGAAGATGGCCCTAAAGATAGCTAGACTCCTAGTATTGCTCAACTGGTGTATCTGTGTGCTTTGTTCCTTACTTTCTTTGATAGATGTGACTTTCGTAGCTTCAAGCTTAGATTTATCTCCACTTGAGAGTACGAACATCAACAATCTTCTCTCTTTTCACTCTTTTTTTGTATCTCTATTTTCTTTCTTTTTCTCTTTGTTTGAATTTTTTCACTTTTTGATTGCTATTATTGGGGTGCTTTGATAATTTTTGGATGCTTGTTTCTTTGGATATTCAACTACTTCTCTTTTTCTTTTTCTATCATTCATTTTTTATTCTATTCAATCATATTTTAGATTGCTCCTACATAGTTATCATCCTCATGGAATTTTTCGCTAGAGAAGATAAGGGGCTAAGTGCCACCAAAAGTTTTCACTATCTAGTCAGACTTCCCTTCTACTAAGGAGAAATGGGGGAGGTCTACTTGAAAGCTTCTATTGACTATTGTAGGTTTGAATATTGACTTTTCTTAGACTTAATGACATGGATCATTAAGACCAAGATCAGTGTAGATCTAAGAGCTAGGATTTGATTAGAATTATTGAGGAATATGATAAGGGAATGATAAACAACAATTGTGAATACAAGGGATCTCAAAAGCTACGAGGGTCAAACTTTACCTAAGTAATCTTAGACTCCTTACTGAAACAAAAATCAAACAAGAGCATGTCACTCACAAAGATGCATGATGGAACAAAATGATAAAGAATGCAACGATTTTTTGATGAATATTCTAAAAATATATATATATAAAATATAAAAGTTACAATATCCATAAAAAAAGGCTGGGTGGAAAAGGCACACCCCAAAGTCTTAACAGGCCTAATGACCAAAACACAGATGATAAAATAAACACTAGGTGGAAAAGGCACACCCAAAAATCTTAACGAGCCCTACGACCAAAAAATAGACATCAAAACAAATAACATCAAGCTGCTAGAGAAAAAGCAAGAGGAGGTGGATCTTGGTCATCATTGTTATTTCCCCATACATCAATAGGGGTAGAGTTATCAATTGGATCCCAACCATCAATTGAACCAGTATCCATAGGATTCTCCTCCACCAGTAGAGCACGGCTAGGAGAGATGGCGAGCTAGAGTCTCATAAACTTATCTGAACTCATCTAGCCATACCCTCCATGCCCATGAGAAGAGGCCAAGGGCTAGGACCATCCATGAGCAGCAGGGTCATGCGGAGGCTAGGATTGAGCCCCATGAGAGTGAGAACTATGATCGTACCTAGCCGATCAGTTGTGCCCATGCCTTTGGTTATGAGAAGGAATGATAGGTTTGGGTGGCACCCTGGCCATAATGCAGGGTGCATTCACCTAGTGGTCTAGAAGTTTGTACAAATGTGCAACCTCGAGTACAACCTTTCAGGCTTGCACTTGAATCAGCACTGTCAAATTAGAGGAAATCATAGCTTTAGTTTAAAGAGAGAAATGAACATCTGCAATCTACTTGGAAAACAAGGTAACATTTATGTCTTTCCAAGTACTAAATAAATTTTCCACCCTGAAAGCATGCCAAATTTGGATATACTTGAAAGGGAGGTTAGGCTAATAGCCTAATAGAACCATATGTCAAAATAATAGGGTAGGTCTAAATGATTGAAAAAAATCATGGATCCAATTCAATGCCTCTTGAGCCCAAGGGCAGAACCAAAACAAGTGCTTATGACTTTCAATAGAAATGATATTGAGGGCAAGAAATATCCATGTGGACAAGTGTTTTTTCTATCTCTATGTGGAGAAACTTTATCCATACCTATGGAGATCTACCTTTTCTCTATATATATTTTAGTTTCTAGTTTCATAGCACATATATGTACATATTATTAGATTATGATTATGATGTACTGACACTTGTTTTTCTAGAAATGTTTCCCCTAACACATATATTTTGTAAGCCATATGACACCTAGTTTTGAAGGAAATGTACTTTCTCAATTGTGGTTTTGTAAGGATATATTTTCATATTATTTTGTAGATCATAAGACAAACCACAAGCTAGATCTAGCTAACAAAGATTTAGAATGTTCTTTTTATGTATCCAAAGAATTTATATTTATGCATGTTATCTTTAGTAATTTTCCATTTATGTACTTTATTGTATCTTTTGCACATAGTTACTTAAGCCTACTAAAGTAAGGGAAAAATTAAGTGTCAATAAATGTATACCATCTACAACTTCCACACTATAATGTGCACTAGTTTTAGTGTCTACTCCTATTTTATATCTTAGGTCACACTAAAATATTTAATTATACTACACCCAAATCCAAAAGTGCCAAATTGTGTTAAACCTAATGATTTTGTCAAATCTTATATTATTATAAACACATTTCTTCATTATCTCACATTTTATCCACATTCTCCAAATTATTATCTCTTAGACTTTGGCACCCCTATGCCAATGTAAAGACAACCAAGCTTTCATCCATAGAAAAGATAAAAAGTAAAAAATCAAAGAAAGAGCTATGAAAACTTTCTAAGAACTCCTAAATGATCTGTTAGACACAAATTAATATTATGACTTCCTAATATATGATTTTTCATTGGTTCCCATGTTGGCATCAAGCATCCTCTAATAGTTTTCTCCCTTTCAATTTTCTCTCCTCTCTCTTTTTAAATAAGAAACTAAGTTTTATTAAAGAGTTCCAACAATCATTTTCCTTCTCCAAACCAAGTTTTTTAGAATTGGTTTCTAATCTCACTCTCTTACAATTTCTCTTCAAAGCTCTCTCATGTTCTCTTGGTGAACCAATACACACATCATATTCTGCAACACCCTTGGCTCCATATTTTTCAAGAGGATGGAGATTTTGTCTCTTATTGCTAGTTTTTCACACCATTAGGCACAACAAATATCACCATTATTCATATTGGCCAGAAATTCTCTTTTCCAAGACAACCCAATTTGGGGCTTCTTTGGTAAAAGATTTCCTTAGTTTTACTTTTAATTTTTATTATCCATACAGAAATTATTTTGTAGGTTTTTCATGAAAGTTTCATTGAAGCATCATCTTTTATATACAACCATTACATAAGAGTTGTATTATTATCGCATTTACATAATTTCAATGAAAATCTTCTTTCAAAGAAACATTACAGGGATTTACTAATTAGGAGAGGGGGGTCCACCCAACCCTAGGCCCTATTATGTGACCTTTTCTCCAAAATGCAAAAGAAATATACTTATGAATAATCCTATAAAATTATAAGAGGATAAAGTTTATTTACCCTTTATAATTAAAAGGGAGATGGAAAATAAATGATATTACAATCCTTTGGTTAAAAGGGAGATAAATAAAGAATAATTATGAAAAAACCCTTTTAAAAGGGAGGATTTATTATGTTTATTAAACCATTATTAATAAAAAACTTTGTGAAAAGATGTGATGGTTTAGAAATCACCCTTAAAAGGTTATATAAGGCATTTGTGTGAGACTTAAAATGGGCATGGAGAACACTCAAGGAAAGATAAGGAAAGAAAGTTAAGAAATTATGAAAGAGAAGGATTATAGATTTGATACAGGAAAAGTATACAAGAAAGTATATAGGAAAGTATACAGGAAAGTATACATGAAAGTATACAAGAAAGTATATAGGAAAGTATAGAGGAAAAGTATACAGGAAAGTATACAGGAATTAGAGGGCACAAAGGAGTGAGGATTAGGGTCTTTAGCTAGGCACTGAGCATTTGGAGAAGGGGCACACAGAGTGTGTCCAACTTGGGGTATAATGTACACTTGAGAGTGTCTTGGCCAGGGTTGTGTTTTATGATGTGAGGCATGGTTGGGTCTATGTAAGAACCGGTTCCTCTAGGGGTTCTTCTTTGTTGGGGACAATTGAGACCTATGATCATTCCTCTAAGTGTCATATAACACCATCTCAGTGCTTCACATATAAGTGATTTATATATTTATATGTAGTAAATGTTACAAATGTTGCATTGATTTAATTATTGTTGCAAATTGATGTTATTAAAGTTTATTAATGAAATATTTGATTGTACAATGTCATTTGCTATGTTTTAACATTTATTCAATATATGGAAAATAGATTTATTTTATTTTATTTCAAATAATTTACCTTAAAATGCATTAAATATTATATGAGGACTTTATAGTTTTTAAGAAAATAATAACTTTCCAATAAATCAATGTTACTTGGGTGAAAAGGAGATCACATTTGGTATCAGATCCTACAACAATCTTGTGCATGTAGAAGGGTTTCCTTGACAACTTACTAGTAAAACACCATGATATTCATTGTTGATAGTCTTCCTCCAATGTGTCATCAACAACTCATGTGATAGGATATCTTGTTAGGAGAACCATTTAAGTATAATATATACAAAGACTCCATGACAAGTGATTCCATCCCTAAATATTCATTCAAGATTCAAATAAAAATTTTAAGTTCAAACTTAAGTATGTGAAACCTAGCCAAGTTATATTCCAAGACTACTACAAGACTCTCATTTAATTATGAATACAAGAATCTCTTGCATCCAAGGAGACTCTTCTTGGTATTCAATACATAGGTTAAAAACAAAAACCATAGATATTAGCATAGAGCTTGAGTAGTTACTCATAATAGCTAATTGTTGAATTACTAGTTCATATTGTTCATGTATTTCATGCCCTATAGTGTAAATTTCAAGATTGTCATAATACTTTAAAATTATCATACATTTTAATTATTATAAGGTATCATATTTGATACAAATATGTTAAAATTATTCTAAAGTATTAATAGTAACACTATTAATTGTTACCACCTTAAATATTATTGAATCACATAATACATATTAAAGAACAAACATGTCCATCATACATATAAGCTAAAAGACTATAACGTTAAAGATCAAACTCACCTTATCATACCATAAGACTTCTAAATGCCATCCTCCAAATATAATCTGTTGTGCTACTAAATACAATATATAATTTATCTTAGGGTTGAAGGATGTATGAATCATATCATGGATAGATGTATCGACTTCTAAAGACCAATTTTGTTTAGTATATAGACTAAAGAAAAGTTCATAGTCTACATCGACTCCTTTAAAAATCACAAACCACAAAACAAATAAATACTAGTTCAATATGACATATTAAAAGCACCATTTGCAATATCATGTCTTGCATGTCTACAAAAATGGAGGGGTCTCTCATCGCTAAAGGAAAAAACATATCCTATGGAGAATGATCTATTTACTATTATAGTTATATATGCACTTGACCAAATAAATAAATAAAATTATTGTCTTCATCTTTTATTAACTATGATTGATCAAATATAATTACGTATATATACTATTCGACCAAGCTACTAGACCAAGTATCCATTCCACCAAGTACCCATTCGACCAAGCTTCACTTAAAAAGTTGCATCTCTATCTTCAAAGGACATGAATCCATTTAGAAAGAAAAGTGTAATAGTAGTGCACTTGGTTGAGATTACATATGAAACTAAGTTGAAGTCTATTAAATTTTTTAAGGCTACCAACACAATTAATTTAGACTGAGTTTTTACTATTAGAAAAAGTCTCTTCTAGGAATATTCTCTAAGGCTACTGCCACACTCCATTACATTTGGCAGGATAATTCAATGATTCCTCCTGGACAATTCATCTATCCACGTCCCTTATTTCCTCATGCATAGAAAAATCACATAAGGACTAACCTAGTTGTTCATCTTTATCTGTATCCTCATTTATGGCCTCCATATATCTATGCTTATACATTACATGAGTGCCTTCTCTTCTAGAACTTTAATACTTGTATACAATGGCTCCCACCCTAATGTACTCTAGAATCTAGCATAAAAGTCCATGCTAAAAGTCATATTCTGAATGAAGATTGATGCAGGAGCATCCTTAGTTCAAGAGCAATCTTGCATCAACCAAAACAAATTGCATTTCAATTTGTTTTCTTTTCAGTTCTTTCATTTTCTAGTTTAGTTCAGGCAGTTCAGTCAGAAGCAATTTCAGCTTGTGGTCTGGTTTTGGTATTTCACATCTTGTAGATCTATACTTAGCATCTACATTTATTCATCTACATCATATCAAGAATTCAGAGCATTTGGATCAGTTACCGAAAAGTTAAAGCTATCAGAAGATCAACTATTTTCTTAGAGAAGAGCATTCTAATAGCTCCTGATAATCAGCTAAAGGAGAAGGCTTGCAGATGATTCCTTGACTTATAGATCTCAATGACACACCAATCAATATCCTTTGGTTCATGGCTGACATTCTCCAAGGGTCCGCATGTTATTCCATTCATTTGAGGAAGTGTTCTATCCATTTAGGTCTGACCTATCTGTGAACACATTACCGCTCTTCATTGGAGTTTGTGATCTTCCTTGGCCGACGCAGAGGAATCTATTGGTCTAGAAATGATATATATTGATGTAATAGATCCTTAGGAAAGTAGCTATTCACATAGGAAAGATTTGATAGTTTAGATTTTGGTGTGAAGGAGCTTCAAAGATTTATCTTGCACATGTATGTGATCAGACCTTTGAGCCCATATTGTAAGCCCACATGTTGCCGTCCAGGTTGTATTTGAATTCTATGATATATTGAATGACTGAATCTACATTTGTTCCATTTCCTTGAGTTGTTTCCATTGTTTTTACTCTTGCTGCACAGTCCAGATAGTACATTCTATGAACCCTCCTACCATGACTGCACCAAGTGGTATCAAAGAAAAAGTTTGATTCTTTGGAGTGAATTACCGAAGGGGATTCCATAAGATCTTGTTGTGATCAGATCACCGATCCGAGGCAGGTTACTGGTGCGCAACCAATCGCCGATTGAGAGGAAGTTGTCGCTTGTAGCCCGATCACCAAATTGAGGTAGTTTGCACTTGATCCTAGGAAGATGCCGCCATGAAGAGTTCCTCCTGTTGGTACAATGGATAATAGAATGGATGAGATGATGGAATTGATGAGAACAATGTGAATTTATTTGGATGCTATTGAAGAAGATAGGTGAAGAGGATTGACACCTAGACCTAATGTTGAAAGTGATGATGAAGAAGAATTTCAATCTGTTGAACACACTAGCGAAACCCTAGGAGGTGATGAAGAAGAAGAATCAGATAAAGTAAAGATGTTGCAAGCTATTTCAAAGATTGGGAAGAGACCCAGAGTTGATGCACCAAACTATACTGGTAACTTGAATTTGGAAGAGTTGATTGACTAGATAAATGACATGGAAGAATATTTTGAATATGAAGAAATTGAAGATCCGGAGAAGGTGAAATTTGCAAAGACAAAATTGAAAGGACATGATGCTATATGGTGGAAAGAAGTTTAGTTGGAAAGAAATAGAAGAGGGAAGGAAAAGATTACAAAGTGGGACCGGATGGTGACAAAGTTGAAGAATCAGTTTATACCTGCTGACTATGAGTTGGAACTGTTAAAGAGATTGCAAAACCTAAGACAAAAGGAGAAATTTGTGAAGGAGTACACTAAAGAATTTCATAAAATGATCATTAGGATAAGACATAGTGAAGCAAGCAAGGATAAAGTGGCTCGATACATCAATGGACTGAGATTGAACATTCAAGAAGAACTAAGCTTGGTAAGGATGACATCTTTGGAAGAAGCATATCAATTTGCCCTGAATGTTGAAGAGAACCTCAATAAGAAGTATGATCAAAGATAGAGAGGTGAAGGAGTTAAATTTCAGAGAGAAAGATCATTTGTGGAGCAAAACAAGTTTGGCAGCCCGTTCAAGAAGGATGACAGAGATAACAGTGCTTACCGGAGAGATGACAAAAAATTTTACCAGAGAGGAAACCCTAGTGCATACCTAAATGAAGGATATAGAAGAGAAGGAAGAGGATGTTCAGAGGTACATGTTTCAAGTGTGGAGTTGAAGGACATAGAGCATTTGAGTGTAATTAGGGTAGTACAAGCAAGAAAATAGAAAATAATGGAAGAGTAGCCTATGTTGAAGAAAAATCTATTGAATCACCTAGTTCTGTGGGCAAACTGGAGAAAGGAGAATAATTGGTGATGAGGAGAGCACTATTTAAAGTAGATAAATGAGGAACCATCACAGAGGAAAAGTCTATTTAGAGCTAGATGTAAATTAGGAGGTAAGTGTTGTAAAGTTGTAATTGATAGTGGTGGTTCAGATAACCTAGTTTTAGAGGATATGGTGACTAAGCTGAAGTTGGAAAGATTGAAACACCCTAATCCTTATCAGATAGCATGGATTCAGGATGATCATAAGGTACTAGTAAGTGAACAATGTTTGGTAAAATTTCATATTGTATCTTATCATGATGAAGTCTTGTGTGATATTATGCCTATGGATGTTTGTCATATCTTATTGGGTAGACCTTGGCAGTATGATAGAAAAGCTATACATGATGGAAGAAAGAATACATATACTATAACAACAAATGGAAGGAGAATTACTTTGATTCCTTTGGAGGATGAGCCTAAGAGTGAAGTATGTGGGAATGCTAGAATCTGTTTGGTAGATGGAAGAAAATTTCTGGATGGTTTGAGACATGAGAATATGTGTTATACCATGATTCCTAAGAAGCCTAAAGCATTGAAGAAGAATAGCCAGAGGAGATAAAGGAGTTGCTGACAAAGTATGAAGACATCATATCAGATAATGTACCTGAAGGATTACTACCTATAAGGAATATTAGTCATCACATGGATCTTATACCAGGAGCAAGTTTTCCTAACAAAGCAGCACATAGAATGACACCGATAGAGAATGAGGAATTGAATAGACAAATACAAGATTTGTTGACGAAAGGTTTGATCAAAGAAAGTTTGAGTCCTTGTGCAATACCTGTAGTTTTGGCACTGAAGAAGGATGGAGAATGGAGAATGTGTACTGACTCTAGAGCTATAAACAAGATCACAGTTAAGTATAGATTTCCTTTACCTAGGATGGATGATATCATGGATTGTTTGAGTGGAGCAAGATATTTCACAAAGATAGACTTGAAGAGTGGATACCATCAAATCATAATCAGAGAAGGTGATGAATGGAAGACTTCTTTTAAGACAAATGAAGGATTGTATGAATGGTTAGTGATGCCCTTTGGATTGACAAATGCACTAAGTACTTTCATGAGGTTGATGAATGAAGTCCTAAAGAAATTCTTGGGTAAGTTTGTTATTGTGTACTTGGATGATATTTTGATCTTCAGTAAGAGAAAAGAACATTTGTGGCATAATAGACAAGTTTTGCAGAGGTTGAGAGAAGAGAAATTGCTGATAAACATCAAGAAGTGTAGTTTCATGAAGAAAGAGTTGGTATATTTTGGATTTGTGATTTTTGCAGAAGGATTGAAGATGGACCTTGAGAAAGTGAAAGCAATTGTTGAATGGCCTACACCAGAGAGCATTGGAGAGGTTAGATCATTTCATGGATTGGCTAGTTTCTACTGGAAGTTCATCAGAAATTTTAGTTCAGTTTGTAATCCTATAATAGAGACAATGAGAGGTGACAGAAAGGATTTCAAGTGGACATTAGGAGCAGATAATAGTTTTGAGTTGTTGAAGCAGAAAGTGACAGAGCAACCTGTTTTGGCATTACCGGATTTCAATAAGGTATTTCAAGTTGATTGTGATGCAAGTAGAAATGCAATTGGAGTAGTGTTAAGTCAAGAAGGTAGACCTGTAGCATATGTCAGTGAAAAGTTGAATGATGCAAGGAGAAGATATTTAGTTTATGACTAGGAGTTCTATGCCATAATTCAAGCCTTGAAGAAGTGGAGACATTAAGTGTTACCTAAGGAGTTTGTGTTGTATACAGATAATCAAGCTTTGTAATATTTGAGTAGTCAAGGTAAGTTGAATCAGAGACATCTAAGATGGGTAGAGTTCATACAGAGTTATACCTTTGTGTTAAAGCATAGGAGTGGTAAATCAAATAAAGTTGTTGATGCCTTGAGTAGAAGAAGAAACTTGTTGACAGAAATGAGAGTTGAAGTGTTGGGTTTTGATGAATTGAAGAATATGTATGAGGGAGACACTGATTTTGTAGAACCTTGGAAAGCATGTAAGGAACCTGTTGTGATAGATAGAGTAAGTGGTTAGATTATTTTATTCAAGAAGATATGTTGTTCAAAGGAAGTCAGTTGTGCATACCTAGAAGTTCAATGAGATACAATTTGATCAAGGAGAAGCATAGTGGTGGATTGGCAAGATACTTTGGCATTGATAAGATAGTGGCTTTGGTGAGTGAAAACTATTTTTGGCCTCAGATACATAAGGATGTTCAGAGATTTGTGCAGAGTTGTAGAGTTTGTCAAGTTGTAAAAGGGAGTAGTCAGAACACTAGATAGTATAAACCTTTGACAGTACCGGAGAAACTTGGGAAGACATAAGCATGGATTTTGTAATGGGATTACCTAAGACATAGAGAGGACATGATTCAATATTTGTAGTGGTTGACAAATTTTCAAAGATGGCTCATTTCATACCTTGCAAGAAGACAATTGATGCAATACATGTAGCTGACTTATTTTTCAAAGAGATTGTGAGATTGCATGGATTACCTAGGAGTATAGTTTCAAACAGAAACACAAAGTTTGTTGGATACTTTTGGAAGACACTTTGGAAAAAAATGAAGACAAATTTGAAGTTTAGTTCAACTTTTCATCACAGACAGATGAATAGATAGAGTTAGTAAATAGGAGTTTGGGAAACTTGTTGAGATGTTTGGTTGGAGAGAAGACAGGAAGTTAGGACTTGATTTTTTCACAAGTAGAGTTTGCATACAATAATTCAGTAAACATGAGTACCAGAAGAACACCTTTTGATATTGTGACTGGAGTGAATCCTAGAGGAGTAACAGAACTAAGAGATATCAGTAGAGAGGAAAAGAGAAGTACAGAAGTAGAAGAATTTGTAGATCATATGAAGACAGTGCATAATCAGGTGAAGAAGCATTTGGAGGATATGAATAGTAAGTATAAGGAAAAAGCTGATGAGAAGAGAAGACATAAAGAATTTGAAGTTGGAGATGAAGTAATGGTGTACTTGAGAAAAGAAAGATTTTCAATTGGGACATATAACAAGTTAAAGATGAAGAATTTTGGACCTTGTAAGATACTCAAAAAAATTGATTTAGGAAATGCATATGAAGTAGAGCTACCGGAGACATTAGATATATCACTGATATTCAACATTGCAGATATATATCAGTATCATGAAATAGAGCTCAGTAACAACATGGAAGAAGACTTGAAGAAGCAGTTACCATAAGCACCAGAGCAGATAGAAGACATTTTGGACAACAGAGTTGGATGTAGCACTAGAGGAAGACAATACAAAGAATATCTTGTGAAGTGGAAAGGCAAACCGGAAGAAGATTCATCATGGATTTCTCAGGTGAGGTGGACCATCTTGGTTCTCCCCTAGCCCCAAGAAAGTGAGGGACTCACTTTTTCAATAACCCTAGATGTCTGATGCAAGAGCATCCCTGGTTCAAGAGCAATCTTGCATCAACCAAAAACATTTGCATTTTAGTTTGTTTGCTTTTCAGTTCTTTCATTTGCTAGTTCAGTTCAGGCAGTCAGTTAGAAGCAGTTTCAGCTTGTGGTCCAGTTTTGGAATTTCACATCTTGTGGATCTAGAATTAGCATCTACATCATATTAAGAATTCAGAGCATTTGGATCAATTACCGAAAAGTTATCGCTATCAGAAGATCAATTGTTTTCTCAGAGCAGAGCATTCTAATAGCTCCTAATAATCAGCTAAAGGAGAAGGCTTGTGAATGATTCCTTGACTTGCAGATCTCAATGACACACCTTTCAATGTCCTTTGGTTCATGGCCGACCTTCCCCAAGGGTCCGCACAGTTACCAATGGATGGAAATTAGTTAATACAAATGACTAAATATGCTACCAATGGATAGAAATCAGTGACTAAATAAATAACTAAATATACGACCAATGGACTAAATATACTACCAAATATATAACCAAATTGTTGACTAAATATACTACCAAATATACTACCAAATTAATGACTAAAATTTGTTTAGTCATAAATTTGGTCACGAGATAAATGACCAGCAATAAACTACCAATGGTCACATGACAAAATATACTACCAAATTACCAAATATACTACCAAATTGATGACTAAATATACTATCAAATTTATGACTAAATATACTACCAAATTAATGATGAAATATACTACCAAATTTATGACTAAATATACTACCAAATTAAAGACTAAATATACTACCAAATTGATGACTAAATTAATGACTAAAATTTGTTTGGTCATAAATTTGGTCGTGAGATAAATGACCGGCAATAAACTACCAATGGTCACATGACCAAACTACTGATCACATGACCAATTTTTGATATTTTTTTAGTCATTTATTTTTGTTTTTCTACTAGTATTTTTTTCAATGCTTCTTTTTATTGGTCTTAATTTAACACTCCTTTTCTTTTGTCTTTAGGTAGCACTGGAGAGTGGAGGTATTTATTTTGCATCACCACACTAGACTTAACAGCTTCTGCTACTGCTTACTCATGGGAGAGACTTCTTGTTGATGTCCACTTGCCTACTATGGCCAGTCATCATACTGATAGCTTTTCTTTGACATATCACATCTTCCAGGAAGTTATTGCTTTGAGATCCAGGATTCATACTCTTGAGGGTGCTAACACAATTCTTCGAGAGATGGCTCATTTGGGGATCCATAGGCCTAATTCCAAAACTAGCACAACTGGTCCTTCTCATTCATGGGCCCCTAACATCATTCTTACAAAACTCAAGTAGATTCAAATTTTTAGAGGAGGCATAGGAGCAGGAACCTCGAAGGCTCCATTAGTCAGAGTCATCCTTGAAGTTCTAGGTTTGTTTCTACTTTACCCCTTTGCATGGGGAGATATGTATATCTTCAGAGCATTGTGTTCTTAGGCTCTTGAGTCCTTCTTTTTGTAGTGAATTGTACTCAAACTTCTGATAATACTAATGAAATTATCCTTGTGATCTTACTTTTCATTCTTACTCACCTTTTGTGAACATGGATAGTTTAGAACCTTTTATGTTTGATATCTAAAACTCCAATACAAATGTAAAAATAATTATGCAATGGTTTTGGTCTTTATTAGGATATATAAATGCATGCAATGTATGAAATGTAGGGGTATGTGAGGGAATGCAACACATCTTATGGAATGTCATGAGTTATGACAAAAACTTATTGATTTAATTTTTTTATTTTTAATATGATGAATGCATGAAGGAACAAACAATGTGATAACTCTATATAGTAATATTTTTTACTCAAGGGATTGCAAATTATCTTGGTATAGGAGACCTATTAACCCTTTGAGATAGGATTTGGAACTCAAATGGGGATGAGGAGGAGATGGAACTCTTCTAAATTTTGGGCTTCACTAATGGCTAAACACTGATCCTTATCTAGACAAAACATATTGTCTAGATTTCAACTTAGACAAGAAACAAATTTTAATAGCACTTGCTAGACATAAATTGAAGGATGGCCAATAAGATAGACCTAGGGTAAAGGAAAGATGGCCCTAAATATAGCTAGACTCCTAGTATTACTCAACTGTTGCATCTGTGTGCTTTGTTCCTTACTTTATTTGATAAATGTCACTCTTGTAGCTTCAAGCTTAGATTTATCTCCACTTGAGACTACGAACATCAACAATCTTCTCTCTTTTCACTCTTTTTTCTTTCTTTTTTCTCTTTGTTTAAATTTTTGTTTTTTAATTTTTTTAACTTTTTGATTGCTATTGTTGGGATGTTTTGAGAATTTTTGGATGCTTGTATGCTTTGGATATTCAAGTACTTCTCTTTTTCTTTTTCTATCACTCATTTTTTATTCTATTTACTCATATTTTAGATTGCTTCCTACATAGTTATGAGCCTCCTGACATTTTTACCCAGTGAAGATAAGGGGATGAGCACCACCAAAAGTTTTCACTATCTAGTCAAACTTCCCTTCTACTAAGGAGAAATGGGGGAGGTCTACTTGAAAGCTTCTATTGAGTATTGTAGGTTGGAAGATTGACTTTTCTTAGACTTAATGACATGGATCATTAAGACCAAGATTAGTGTAGAGCTAAGAGCTAGGCTTTTATTAGAATTATTGGGGAATGTGATAAGGGAATGATAAGCAACAATTGTGAATACAAGGGATCTCAAAAGATAAGAGGGTCAAACTTTACCTAAGCAATCTTATACTCCTTACTAAAACAAAAATCAAACAAAAGCATGTCACTCACAAAGATGCATGATGGAACAAAATGATAAATAATGCAAAGTTTTTTTTGATGAATATTCCAAAAAATTATATATATAATATAAAAGTTACAATATCCACAAGAAAAGGTTGGGTGGAAAAGGCACGCGCCAAAGTCTTAATGGGCCCGATGACCAAAACTTAGATGATAAAATAAACACTAGGTGGAAAAGGCACACCCCAAAGTCTTAACGGGCCCTACAACCAAAAATAACTTCAAGATGTTATAATAGCAACAATAAGAGGTGGATCTTGTTCATCATTGTTATTTCCCCACACATCAGTAGGGGTAGAGTTATCAATTGGCTCCCAACCATCAAGAGCACTAGTATCGTCAGGATTCTCCTCCACCAATAGGGCATGGCTAGGAGAGATGGCAATTTGGAGTCTCGTGAACTTATCTGAACTCAACTGGCTAGACCCTCCACTCCCATGAGAAGAGGTCAATGGATGATGAGAGGGTTGGGACCATCCATGAGTGGTAAGGTCACACAGAGGTTGGGACTAAGCCACATGGGAGTGAGAAATATGGTCCTGCATGGCTGACTGATTGTCCCCACACCTTCGGTTATGAGAAGGAGAGTTGGGCTCGGGTGTCACCCTGGCCATAGTGCAGGGTGCATTCCCCTAGTGGTCCAGAAGTTCCTACAAATGTGCAACCTCAAGCACAACCTTTCGGGCTTGCACTTGAATCTTCATTGTCACATTAGAGGAAATCATAGCTTTAGTTTAAAAAGAGAAACGAACATTTGCAATGCGCTTTGAAAATAAGGTAACATTTTTGTCTTTCAAAATACTGAATAAATTTTCCACTCTAAAAGCATGCCAAATTTTGGTATACTTGAAAGGGAGCTAAGGCTAATCACCTAACAAAACCATATGCCAAAAGAATGAGGCAGATCTAAACGATCGAAAAAAAATCATGGATCCAATTCCAGGCCTCTTGAGCTCGAGAGAAGAACCAAAATAAGTGCTTAATACTTTCAATCTATCCATAGAAAGGACATTGAGGGCAAGAAATACCCATGTGAACAAGTGCTTTTTCTATCTCTATGTGGAGAACCTTTATCCATACCTATGGAGATCTACCTTTTCTCTATATATTTTTTTAGTTTCTAGTTTCATAGCACATATATGTACATATTATTAGATTATGATTATGATGTACTAACACTTGTTTTTCTAGAAATGTTTCCCCTAACACATCTATTTTGTAAGCCATATGACACCTAGTTTTGAAGGAAATGTGCTTTCTCAAATGTGATTTTGTAGGATATATTTTCATATTATTTTGTAAAAATCATAAGACAAAACACAAGCCATCTAGCTAACAAAGGTTTAGAATGTTCTTTTTATGTATCCAAAGCATTTATATTTATGCATGTTATCTTTAGTAAAATTTAATTGATGTACTTTATTGTATCTTTTGCACATAGTTACTTAAGCCTGCTAAAGTGGGGGAAAATTTTAGTGTCAAAAAATGTATACCCTCTACAACTTCCACATTATAATGTGCACTAGTTTTAGTGTCTACTCATATATTATATATTAGGTCACACTTAAATATTTAATTGCACTACACCCAAATCCAAAAGTGCCAAATTGTGTTAAACCTAATGATTCTGTCAAATCTTATGTTATTCTAAACACATTTCTTCATTATCTCACATTTTAACCACATTCTCCAAAATCTTATCTCTTATACTTTGGCACCCCTATGCCAATGTAAAGATAACCATTCTAGCATCCATAGAAAAAATAAAAAGTAAAAAATCAAAGAAAGAACTGTGAAAACATTATCTAACAACTCCTAAATGATCTGTTAGACACAAATTAATGTTTTGACTTCCTAATATATGATTTTTCATTGGTTCCCGTGTTGGCATCAATCTACCTCTAATATTTTTCTCCCTTTGAAATTTCTCTCCTCTCTCTTTTAAAATAAGAAACTAAGTTTTATTAAAGAGTTCCAAAAATCATTTTCCTTCTACAAACCAAGTTTTTTAGAATTGGTTTCTAATCTCACTCTGTTACCATTTCTCTTCAAAGCTCTCTCATGTTCTCTTGGTGAACCAATACACACAACATATTCTGCAACACCCTTCACTCCATATTTTTCAAGAGGATGGATATTTTGTCTCTTATTGCTAGTTTTTCACACCATGAGGCACAACAAATATCACTATTCTTCATATTGGCAAGAAATTCTTTTTTCCAAGAGAACCCAATTTGGGGCTTCTTTGGTAAAATATTTCCTTGGTTTTACTTTTAATTTTTATCATCCATACATAAATTATTTTGTAGGTTTTTCATGAAAGGTTCATTGAAGCATCATATTTTATATACAGCCATTACATAGGAGTTGTATTATTATCGCATTTACATATATTTCAATGTAAATCTTTGTTCAAAGAAACATTTCAGGGATTTACTAATTAGGAGAGGGGGACCACCCAACCCTAGGCCTTGTTATGTGACTTTTTCTCCAAAATAGAAAAGAAATATATTTATGAATAATCCTATAAAATTATAAGAGGATAAAGTTTATTTACCCTTTATAATTAAATGGGAGATGGAAAATAAAGGATATTATGATCCTTTGGTTAAAAGGGAGATAAATAAAGAATAATTATGAAAAACCCCTTTTATAAGGGAGGAGTTATTATGTTTATTAAACCATTATTAATGAGAACCTTTGTGAAAAGATGTGATGATTTATAAATCACCCTTAAAAGGTTATATAAGGCATTTGTGTGAGACTTGAAATGGGCATGGAGAACACTCAAGGAAAAATAAGGAAAGAAAGGCAAGAAATCATGAAAGAGAAGGATTATAGATTTGATACAGGGAAAGTATACAAGAAAGTATACAAAAAAGTATATAGAAAAGTATACAAGAAAGTATACATGAAAAGTATACAGGAAAGTATATAGGAAAAGTATACATGAATCAGAGGGCACAAAGGAGTGAGGATTAGGGTCTTTGGCTGGGTACAAAGCATTTGGAGAAGGGGCACACAGAGTGTGTCCAACTCAGGATATAACGTACACCTAGAAGTGTCTTGGTCGGGGTTGTGTTTTATGTCGTGAGGCATGGTTGGGTCTATGTAAGAACTAGTTCTTTCGGGGGTGCTTCTTTGCTAGGAACAACTGAGACCTATGATCATTCCTCCAAGTATTGTATAACAACATCTCAATGCTTCACATGTAAGTGATTTATATATTTATTTGTAGTAAATGTTGCAAATGTTGCATTGATTTAATTATTGTTGCAAATTGATGTTATTAAAGTTTATCAATAAAATATTTGATTGTACAATGTCATTTGCTATGTTTTAACATTTATTCAATGTATGGAAAATAGATTAATTTTTTTCTATTTAAAATAATTTACCTTAAAATGCATTAAATATTATATGACGACTTTATAGTTTTTAAGAAAATAATAACTTTCCAGTAAATGAATGTTACTTGGGTGAAAAGGAGATCACATTTGGTATCAAAGCCTACACCAATCTTTTGCCTGTGGAAGGGTTTCCTTGACAACTTACTAGTAAAACACCATGATATTTATTGTTGATAGTCTTCCTCTAATGTGTCATCAACAACTCATATTATAGGCTATCTTGTTAGGAGATCCATTTAAATAACAAATATACAAAGATTCCATGACAAGTGATTCCATCCCTAAATATTCATTCAAGATTCAAATAAAAATTTTAAGTTCAAACTTAAGTATGTGAAACCTAGCCAAGTTATATTCCAAGATTACTACAAGACTCTCATTTAATCATGAATACAAGAATCTCTTGCATCCAAGGAGACTCTTATTGGTATTCAATACATAGATTAAAAATAAAAACTATAGATATTATCATAGAGCTATAGTAGTTATTCACAATGGCTAATTGGGTTGTAGCAAGGAGATGAGTATACATTTCTCGAAAGTTTTCTGCGGGTGGAAAATGCCACTTGGAACGGGAGCCCAAGCCAAAACGGGTGCCCATTACAAAATAGGTACATGTTTATGATCGGGCACTCGAAGCAAAAATGGGCACCCATTATGAAATGGGTACCCATTTCACACCCATTATGAAAGGGGTACCCATTTTTGAAAAGTATTTTTTTTAATAAACAAACATGTAGCTTCATTTTAACAGCTACAGGTCGCATGACATCAAGGAAAGTGATGCCAAAAAATGGGTAGCTACATTTGCTGACCCAACCTTCAACCTCCACAGCATCCTTGCATCCTCAAATCGATTCAGCAGTGCCCCAGGTTGGTTGCTCATCCATTTCTATTGATTTTTATTATTTTTTGCTTTGTATTTTGTTGTTTTTGCAATGTTCAGTGATATATATTCAACCTGAAATTGAAAACAAGCAAACCCTAATACATAAACTATAAACCTTTAATTTAGAAATGGTAAACTAGGTTATTTCATAAAGACTAAACTGTAAAACCCTAATTCATAAACTAGGGTTTCAAAAATAGTAAAACATAAAACCCTAATCCATAAACTAGGGTTTCAAAAATAGTAAAACATAAAACTCTAATTCATAAACTAGGGTTTCAAAAATAGTAAAACATAAAACCCTAATTCATATTTACACTAAACTATAATTCATAAAGTAGTATTTCATAAATAGTAAAATGTAAAACTGTAATTCATAAACACTAGAAACCCTAACTCTTAAACTAGGGTTTCATAAACTAAACTGACCTACTCTTTAAAACCTAAATGACTTATTAAGCCTAAACCTAAAACCTAGAAACTTCACTTTATTACATTTAAATCTTTAATTTAAACATATGGACATATATATTACAATCAAATCTTTAATTTAAACATTCAATATTCATATACCTGGTTCGATAGAACTTAGACAAGGTTTTCAATAGTGGAAGGTTTCTAAGGAGGTGGCTTGGTTATCCCTCTTATCTTCTTCCTCAAATGAATTTCTTCTTCCTCCACATCTCCTTATGCTCCTATAGTTTTCCTCTTATATGTTTTCTTGGCCTTTTGACTAGGAATAAATTTCTTCCCTTTAGAGGCCTCCTTAAAATTTATCGACTTTGTGGAACGAAAGGAACTCTAAATTTAATCATCTATTAAGACTTTGTTGGTGGGTTGATGCCATGTATGATTGGTTATTTAGTCATTAAATATTTAGTAGTTATATAGTACAATTCACTAACAAGCTTAAAGTCATAACTACTCTACTAAACTTTTAAAAATATTGGGAATTAAATGCACATATATTATCTCACCTATTAGGTATTTTCCCCTATATCTAGACCTTGAACTAGTTAGACATTCTTATAATGTTCTTCCCCTATATCTCACCTACTAGGTCTTTTCCCCTTATTCTTTAGTCTTCTAGGCTTTTAATGTTCCTGATGCTCATCTCATAATCCTAAATTAACCATTTGTAAAACTCTTTTCACATGAAGCTAAAAACCTACACATTAGACAGGATAGGCCCTAATATATCTTTTTGTAGACCTATTGGTAAACAGATTTGTCACCACAAAATAACCTTTGAAAATGACTCGTTGCCCTTAGAGCAGTGACTAAATTGTCCCAATAGTTGGAGAAGCTGTTATTGAATTATCAGCTTTCCTCTACGTTTGAGAGGGGCAGCTCCGTCATATGATAGGGTTATTTGTGGGTTTTTGTGTACTTTTAACCTTAAAGTACAAAAAGGGAGAAAAGCAAAATAACAGGAGAAATGGGCATGTAGAAACCCTCATGGTAGATATACAAAAACCAACAGGAGTTTCACAATCTTATTGAAAAGTATGAGGGGATTTCACCACAAAGATAGAAACCACTTTCCTAAACTCCATGATGAACTTCATGACATATGTGCAACAATGATGAAGAAGGATGGAAAATCTCAACATACGATGAGATAATTTATCTTAACACTTTCAAATCAGGATACTGAGACATGATTGTGTTTCAACACCCCAATTGCATGCTTCAATGGATAACTTTGATTTACACAAATACATAGAAAGATCACCAATTTGACATATGAGAAACTAGTAATCATAATTCAGAAATACATCAAGAACATATGAACTGAAATGCAATTCTTCATTATCTTTTCAAAATTATAAAATTTCGAAGGTAAACTATACAATGTGTAAGACCAAAAATGTTCCAAGAAGTTTCATAAGTTCCCCCTGCAGAAGTTCTCTCTCAAGAGACCCCCTCTTTACAATGTGAAGTCCAGTATATATAGACTTTTTCGTATAACCACCTAATAACCAACTTGTAACTACTTCCTAACCAGTTCAAGTAACTACCTTTTTTTGAAAGGAAACCTAATTTTGAACTTTTAATTACAATGAGTGAAACAAGTCACTAAAAAGGTAAATGAAACTTGCAAGTTTTGAGTTGTCAATTTTGATAAGTCCTTTCCATCTCCATCTACTCTATTCTAACAATCAAACATCTCTGAATGTTGACAACCATCTGAATACTTGAATCTTTAACTCCTATGTTTGCACATGTAAAATATGGATTTTGAAAATAACATGTTTTTTTATTGACAACATCAACACGAAGAGGTAGTCTGGATAACATTGGTCATTTTGCTATTCCAATTGCATTCACATTCTAATGCAATTGTCATCATCTCCTAAGATAACTTCTCCATCTTTGCATAGATTTATGTTGTTTGTAGATATGATATGTTTCCTCCACAAAAGCATGAACTACTTTATGGCCTATAATCCAACTACACTGGATGAATGCTTGAAAACATTGTCACTCGACATCTGATCATTGCCAGATAAGAGAATCTCACCAGAAAAGAATTCAGGAACTAGAATATCATCATTTGCAACTCTTCTAGACATTTTGTTTTTAGTAGAAGATTGACTCTTCGACCTGAAAGCTTTGAAAAACCCAGCTTTAGATCTCATAACTCGCTCAGTCAGATAAGCTAGATGCTCTAAAACATAGTCGTCACTTTCTATACATATGGGGCATGATGGGTCGTGCTTACTTGTTTCCGGTGTTATTTGCTCCAAACACTCTGCATGGTAGACATGCCCACAAAATAGCACGGCCACAACAAAAATATTATTCCTAGACAACATATTTTTAGAGGTATATGGCAAATTATGTGAGCAGATACCACATGTATGAACCTCCGAATGAGAGGTTAGGTAAGTAGCTTGTAAATTATTGACCTTAATCCTCTCCACTGGTAGAGAATCTCCCTCCATGCTCTCTCTCTAGTAGTAACCCATCCAATATCTGGAGGACTTTCTGCATCGCTCCAACGGAAACCATCTCTTCTCGAGGAAGCCACAAGATCTGAAAATGTTTGCATTGACCACCAATCAAAGGCACTGCGTGAAGCCATTGTTGAGCTGCAACTGTTTCTAGCAACCATGAAGGAGCAGCTTCCATCAGACACAGGCTAGGAGCTACTATCTAGCAAATCTAGTTTAGGGAGCTGTGTAACTGAGAGTTCCCAAAAATGCTTGTTATTGCAAGCATGATGCAAGTTCCTGGAGAAAATATACCTCCTACAAGTTGATGAATGCCTTGATGAGAGCTGGCTCTTGAACCAACCTGGTCAACTGGGCTGACTTTTAGATCATCTTGGAAGACTGTCTATTATTGAAGGTGCAAACGATTGTGGTACTTTGGAATTCCATGAAGGATTAGAAGCAGAGCATCCCTCATTGGATAATGTTTCTTCAATGTGTGAGCTCACAAATGAATCTGCAGTTGCAGTGACAGAGTTTCCATTATTAGCCAACAAAAGAGGAGAATTCAGCCAGGGTGGTGCAGGAGAGCTATCTGAGGGACTAGAATCTACTAAAATATTTTCAGAAAGGTTCTGCTGATGACTTGTACTACTTGAACTTGTAACTTTGTTTCCTCTGTCATTTAAAGAGAAAGAGTTTTGGATTGCTGTGAAATTTTTAGGTCTTGACACATCTTCAGCCTGTGAATTATCATCCCAGAGTGATAAAAAGTGCCTCTAGACATGCAATCAATAGTCCATCATTATGCAGACTTGATTTATGTGGCCTAGTAGCCATACAATAGGCAGAACCCATCCTTGCCAAAATTTAAGTACCAACTACTTTGTGAATGTTTTTAAATGAAGAAAACCTACCCTGATGGAAACTTCATCACTTACAAGCATCTGTGTCCAAATCTATAGATAGACCGATACCATGGCTAAAATATCCCAAAAGAATATAGATCTCCAAGATTTTACTTCAAATGCTTTTATTTACCAAAGAAAATCCCAAAAATGAAACTATCAGTGAAGTGTCCCAGTCTGCCATTAGTATTAACCCACAAAATGTTTTCTATTCACACAGAAAAATAGTCAACGTATATTTGAATGCACCTTCAACACAATTTTCTACAAATTCTCAAACTTCTTTCTACGAAAAGCTCGGCATTCTTCACAACTTCTTTCCTTATTTCTGAAAATTTTCTCTAGACTATATAAACTCTATACAAAAGCTTGGAGAGCCTTTTCAACAAAACCATTTTGTACCTATCCAGCAATCTTAGCATCCAAAGGCATTTTAGTTTTCTTTGGTAGTTATATTAACTACCTCTTCTTTTCATTTGTATCATTAGATTTTTGAAGGCTTCACACAACTTTGAGATTTTTGAAAGTTAAAACTTGAATGGACTTGTGGCTGTTTTAGCACTTCACTTAACTCACAACCTTTATGACTTAGAACTTGTACTTTTTCAAAACCTTTATCGGCGTTCCAACTGTAGTTCACAACTAATAACTAAATTTTGAATTGTGGCTTTTCCTTTTTCATAACCTCAATTCATAACTTCCAAGTTATAAGTTATAAATTTGCACAACCCCAATTCACAACCTTTTTCAGCAACTTGAGAAGATTTGAGCTTGTGAAAATTTCTAACCTGACTTTGTCATCGACTCCTTAAGTGCAATTCATAACTAATATCAACTTGTCACTTGTGTGTCTAACAAACCTTTTCACAACTTGTTAAAAATAATAGCTTGTTGAAAATTGTTACTTTTTCAAAATCACAAGTTGTTCAAAATCATAACCACCAACCCACAACCTTGAAAAGTTTCATTTCTACAACCTGCTACAGGAAAACTAATTTATTTAATTTTTTCTAATATCTCCCCAAAGGAGAGGAATTTCCCCTAAAAACTTTCCACATTGTGCGTAATAGAGACATAACCATCTTTGCCAAGCCATTTTGCTCCAGCTCACATAAAATTTCTGATTTAATCATTTCCACAAATTGCTCAACGAAAACTCAAAGTTTTAATATCTTCCAAACTGTGAGGCATGTTAATCCAAATATAGTGAAGAACATCCTTGTAAAAGGATTTCATACCAACTATCATAGATTTTTGTATTTAATTGTTTTCGTGATTTGCCACACAAAAGAGATGCTTTCGAGACTTTGACTGGAACAGGTGGACAATTCCTCCTTCAAATTGACAAGAGACTTAACACTTTAGGATAATTTGTGACTAGGGCAACTAGGCATTAGACTTTTGAGACAGAAAGTTTAAAATTTGGTGATTTGAAAAAGAGGCCAACAAGACCTAACCTAAATGACTTATATTAAACCGTTAAACCTAAAAACTAGAAGTCATTTTATTATGTTTAAATATTTAATTTAAACATATATCCATATATCTATGAGAACTTGATGCTTTTAACAAAGGGGTAAAGGAGACAACAACAACCCAGAAAAAAATTAAAATAATGTTGAGTGTACATAGAATGGGTTCAAAGATTGAATAGGTCACAAAAAACTTAGTGACATGTTTAGGAGTAGTTGTAGCCAATAGGTCGACATGAACTTAGTGACATGTGTTTAGGAGTAGTTGTATCCAATAGGTCGTGAACTTAGTGACATGTTTAGGAGTTTGAATGTAATACATGAGCATATAAATTTTGACTAGATACTAGGACATAAATTTTTTATTCGTGTCATGATTCTTAAATGTATAAATTTTGATTTTAAACATTTTATAATGTAAGTTTAAATTTTGAATGCATGTATATGTTAAATTAAATGTTTTAATGTATATTGTTTAAACCACACAAATTTTTATATTTCTAAGTTTTCAATTTATATGTATATGTATATATTTAAACATATGTTGTGCATACAATTTAATCTATAATTTTTGTAATTGTAGCTCTACTTGTAGACCTTATTTCTACACATGGCCGATCTAGCCTATGACCCTCCACAGGACCTCCCCCCCCCCCAGACCCCACACCCCAATATGTTCCCCCCCCACCACCACCACTGCATGATGAGGCTCATTTGCGAGCCACAATTGATGAAAACATACATGTTTTGTAATAAAAAATCAATTTATTGCAAAGCCAAATCCAAACCCCTCCACACATTTTATGGTTTGCATCTATGATGCAAACTATTGTTGATTCAGTGAGAGCTATGCACATGGATCTAGACACATTCTGCTCATGGTGGGAAAAGAGGAGGCAGTTTTATTCAAATGGTCTCTCATATAAACAGATCAATGATTTACATATTACCAAAACTACAATTGCCCCATATTTCATTGATCCCTCGATAGGTCAACAAATAGTGCCAACTAAAAAGAGAATTTCAATCAGATGGTGCACACATCAGGATATAGATGAAAAATTTTGGGATCGATGGTGGATGGTCTTTGACCATCCACCTCATGCTAATTTTGAGGTTCCCTTTTATTTTCTGAAGAAATTATGGGTAAAATTTGAGATGGGCCAAAATCCCAATTATTTTGATATGAGATCATTTCAGGGTGTGGGTAGTGGAATGCCACAGCATAGACCAGGAACATGTGTCGATCCAAATTGGCATTTGCCCATTGCACCTATTGTCCCTTCTCCACCCTATGTTCTCGTGACCTTTCACCAACGGACGGTTGTCTCAGCACTCGGAGTGTTATCATCGCTCTTAGAAAACTTAACTAACCAAGCTACTCACTTGGCAGATGAAGTCAATCCTCGAGAGCCTACACAGCCTGGAGGAGCATCTAATGCTGATCTTGATGCATCACCTAGATTGACACCATTGCAGTCCACACTGCATTTTTATCAGAATTGTCATCAACCATATTTTGGTCCTACATTTTCTTTGGAGCAGGAGTCCTTTTTTGCTACATTATTCACTCCTATGGACTCTGTATGTATGCCACATTTAATAAAATTAAAATTAATACAAATTAATATAGCTTTAGACAATTATTAATTATCAATCTTTTTAAAAAAATTTAAATATATATTAATAAATATATATGCTTATGTTGTTTCGTACAAATGACTCCATCAGTTGTTGCCACTTCTTCACAGCTGGACCATTTATGTCAATGGCAGTAGAGATGGGTAGACCTTATATGGATGAGGTATAAAATTAGGACCTCTAAAGATTATTTAATTGGATATATCTAATTTAATAATATATAATTTAATGCAGAAATGTGATATTTTAATTTAAAGCAGATGAGAGGTCATGACACTCTTGTGTCAAACCAACCTAGTCATCCAGGACTAGTGGCAACATCATCTATAGAGGAGCTTACTTCATATGCCATGGTTTGTATCTTAAAATTGTACATTTTTAGTTTAAATTTGAATTTCCAGTGTAATTTCATGATTTTATTAAATTCATGTCTTTAAAGTTGAATTTATATATGCATGTACACATATATATGTAGGATGAGATTAGTTTAGGTGCATGCTCAATTCATTGTATCATTGATGAGCCTGCACAGGTGGATGAGTCATCTCTCATATTTCAAGTCCTATAGTTAAATCCTATGTGATTTAAAAGTCTTTTGTATCATTCAACCTTGCATTTTGTATCTCTACTCTAGAGCCTAATTCATTCAAGTTTTTTATTGAAATATAGGAATTGGCAATACAGACATTCAATCTGTCATCTGAATCGACACCATCTGTTGCACAGGAGCATGGCAGGAGAGATGATGAGCCTAGTGTGGTATGCTTAGACATTTTGAAGCTTAGATTTAAAAATTTAATTTGATGGTTTGGTTTTAAATATTTGATTTAAATTTATTTAGGATGCAATTTTGACATTAAAATTGATTTGAAGCTTCTTTTTCTTGTACACAACATGAGTTGCCCTCTCAGCCACATGGGACCAAAAAGTGGATTAAAATGGATGATGATCAAACTTAGTGTGCACACATGTTTTAGATTGATGGATGGATAATAGATGGCGATGATGACATGATGTATTAGATTGTTTATGACTATTTCAGTATTGACAAGACATGTATATGTTTTGTGACTGTTTCACTATTTTTACATGGATTGTTATTATGTCAGTATTTATATCTCGTAGACTATTTCATCTAGACTAGATTTTTCTATTTATTGAATTTCCACTATATACATGTCTAATATTCAAATTTTAATTTAATATATCTCATATTTAACACTTCAAATTAAATCACGTGTTTAATTACATAAAATTGTAAATTTACTAATTCTAATTAGATAAGAGAGAAATTTCAATTGATTTAATTTATTAAACATTTATTAGATACAGACGAGCTAGGTTGGATAGTTTATAGACTAAATGTACCTTCCCTAAATAAATTTAAAAAATAAAATGAAAATTAACAAGTTGTTGAACTAGAATGAATATGTTTGGATTTACATGAGTCAAATGTTGGGACACTTGTGTTAAATTTTAATTGAGTTAAATATTTAGGAAAATTTTATTGATTAGATTTTTCAATCTACTAACTATGTTTAATCAATTTATTTTTAATTCTAGATTAAACATTTCATAGATCAATACCTTCCCTATAAATTTATGAAAAGAATTTAAATAAAATTAGAGAAATACCTATACTGTTTAAATTTAAAATTTAAGAAATTTTGAAAATTAGAGAAATTATTTAGTCTACCCTCAATTATATCAAAAGAAAAATAGAGCAATTTACATGTAACATAATAATAACTTAATCAATTCAAGCACTTAATAACTTAATCAATTTCATTAAGAGCATTAAATAATAAGATTCCTGAAGTAGACAAACTATTGGATTAGCTTTCAAATCATGTCTTTGTATGGTGTAATCATTCCAACTTCATCTCATAGTTCTTAGAAACCTAATTTATCAATAGCTAAGAATCTTCAAAGGCAAATGTTTCGAGTTCTCAATTTCAAAGCTAACATGACTTCCAAGGAAAGAGATTTTTAGTCAACAACATTTTTGGAAGTCTAATTAAAAGGGGAATGGGAGTTCTACTCTCCCATTTTCTCAAGTTAGAACTACCCCAACTCTAGCTCTTGTCCTACATCTAGCTCCATCAAAGTGGAAATCAAAATCCTAATTTTACCAATAGTGGTTACCTTTAGGTTGTTGGAGCCACATAAGGTATCTCTACATGTAGTGATATTGGTGTGGCAATATCCCACTCTCCAAGAGGGATAAGGGAATGATGTTGAACATGGCCCCATCATCCATGAGGATCCTCTTAAAGCAATTATCATAGATCCATACTTGTAAATATAGATTGAGGGGTCTCCTCTTCTAGCTAGCTCAACCTTTGTAGGGATTTTCTTGAGGTTTCAAAAGAAACCTAGATCATGTAACTCAGTGTTGGGTGGGCTCAAATTAGGTCAAGTTGGTTGATAGGATCTTTTGGGGGTGGTCTTATATGGTTTACTTATTTCAATTCTATGGCCTCTAGAAGGGATACATGGTATGATGAGGATTTTCTCTCAATGAACAAGTTTTTTGTTAACATCTTTTTAATATCATCCACAAAGTTCCAAGGACCAATAGAATTAGGAGTGGGGTCAACCATGGAGACTGCATGCATGTGATACTCCACTTTTGGAGATGCCCAAGGTTCTTGGTTTTCATCATTTTGAACTAATTCAACTAATATGAACATTTTGGTCTCTCCCTTTATCCCCATTTGAGGGGTGTTAGATCCTTCTAGGTGAGAGACAACTATTGATCTAGATGTGGAGGGATTAGGATGATTGGGATGATTCAAAGTGTTCTTGTGCTTACATGGTGGGAAGTAATTTTGGTAGATCCACAAATTGGAGATTTGAGTGGTGAAGGGCTATAGGAAATTATGGTTCAGGGTGTCTTAGAGATGATTATATGTCCATGAATAAGTGTTTTTCTTTTGATGATTATACGTCCATCAATTCTCAAAATGCACTCAAAAGATTTCTTGTAGGATTTATATGGGAGATTTTGAACCTCCTCTTGTGTCTTCCTATTTAGGGCATGCAAGAAAAGATCACAAAGATCCATGTGGTCCATGTGTGGCACACTAGTTGAAGAGTAAAGCACCAGTCTCCACCTAGTTATGAAATGGGCCACTAACTCATTTGGGTCCTATTTGACACTAGGGAATTCTCTAATCGTGTATGTTTAACTAGCTTATTCATGTCAAAGAAAGTAACAAACACAAAAATTAGCATTTTGAATGTAATTTCATCAATCTGCACTAAATAATAACTTTTAGTCAATTTGCATTAGTTAGTTTTTCATAACTTCTGTGTACAATAAAAAGAGCTCCCCTTAGCTTCAAGAAATATAAATATTCTATACTGACAAGGCCAACCACATGAAGGTGGAAGCTCATGTGGCCTCACCTAAGACCTAAGACACATGTATTCTAGTTCTATGTAGGACACCTAAGACACATATTGTATAGACACCTAGAAATTATAACTTTCTACCTAAGACACAGGCTCTAGACACCTATTACATGGTAGACTTGGTTGACATATCTAGTATCTACCTAAGCTATATTGATTAAATTAAAACCTTATTCTAGTCTCTATCTACCTAGTTGACATATAGAATACCTAAGACACAGGTATTATATAGTTAGAACCCAAGACACCTAGAGACACCTAGATTTTATACAATGATATTCTCTAAGTCTAGATCATCTAAGATTTTATACTTGACACCTAGAGAAGTTGAAGACTCTAGATATGAAACATGTGTAGAGATCATATCTGTGCAACAAGAAACAATAGATTTGAATCCTTTCAACACTACATGTGAGAAATTGCAAAAACAAATATAGAGGTCAGGCCACAATGAAACATATATAAAAATTTAGAAGGTCTCTAGAGATCATTTCATTTAAAGATAGAATTTGTTAAGAAGGTCCATTTAAATTATAATGAAAGGAAAGAACTATTGAAGCATACATTAAAATAATTAATAGTATAGGTCTAGTGAATACCTAAAATAAAGTGTAAGTGAAATTTAACACAGGTTATATGTTTCCAGCCTCTATTATGACTGCAAAAAACATCTCCTGCACCATGTAATGTATTGTAAAAAAGCTAGAATGTGTAATGACCTTTAAGAGAATTAGGAATATTAATATGAATGCTTAAGGGGAGTTAAGAGGATGGATTAAGGGGGGATGGAATCAATTGTAGTATTTAAATGGTAAGGGTACATGCACTAGCTTATATCATTTAGCTAGGGGACAGCTTAAGGGGAGTTAAGACGATGTCTTAAGGGGAGATGGTCCAATCAACTATAGTATTTTTGGTAAGGGTACATGCACTAACTTATATCATTTAGCTAGGGGATGGCTTAAGGAGAGTTAAGAGAATGTCTTAAGGGGAGATGGTCCAATCAACTATAGTATTTTTGGTAAGGGTACATGCACTAGCTTATATCATTTAGCTAGGGGATGGCTTAAGGGGAGTTAAAAGAATGTCTGAAGGGGAGATGGTGCAATCAACTATAGTATTTTTGGTAAGGGTACTTGTGAACTAATTTATATCATTTAGCTAGGGGATTGCTTAAGGGGAGTTAAGAGAATGTCTTAAGGGGAGATGCAATCAATTAGGGATATGACTTACCTAACTTATGCAACATAACTAAGGGATGTCTTAAGGGGACTTAAGAGGATGGATTAAGTGGAGATGCAATCAATTAGTTAAGTTATCAATCATATTAAATCCTAAACTCACATCCTAGAGCAAGATTAAAAGTTTAAAAATTTCTACATACCTATTAATCATTTAAAACATTTACTCCATTGTACCATCTGCATCCTCTCTTTTTTGTATTGCATCTATGATTGCCTCATGCTCTTCCATAGAAAGTGTCCATAATTATTTTGTGACATGTCTCCCTTTTTATCTCACTAATTGTATATCTGTCACCACAATCAGATGCGAGTAGTGCAAAATTTTCTTATGCCTTTCATAATCTTCAAATGCAAGTATACCATTTCTCCTTATCAAATATTTACGTAGCCAAGTGCCAGTAACAAGCATAGAACTTGTTGGACACTCAAAGTTATCATCTACTCTAGGTTGTAACAACTTATGTTTTGCCTCAACACACCAAGCCAACCAATACTTTGTTTCCTCTTCATTACCCTCAAGTGCAACTTCAAAAACATTTCAAATTTAATAAATCATAAAAATATACATACATACATATGTACAATTAAATATATATTTTCAAAAAATGTATCGAAAAGAAATATTGAATGAATTTGTACCTTCTTGTATGAGGTCTGAAATATGGTCATAGTCATCCAATGCTTGCAAATGATTATACTCCTCAAATGTTATCTCATTTTGATCATGTGTTTGTAGAGTGTTAAGGACTTTTGTTGCCATTCTTCAAACCAATCTGTATTTTCACATGCTTCTCACTCACCTTGGATACAAAACTAACAAAAACATGTGAGCTCCCTAGTCCATAGAGTCCATGTGCTTACATTTGAACTCTTAAATGAATGCCATTTTGTTGATCCACTAATTGTATCACAATCAAATCAGGGAGGAATATTTTCTTCTTCAACCAACCAAAAAAATTGTTGAACTTTAGAGTTCTCACTTGATCCTGTAGTCAATTTTGCATTATACCAATCCACAATTGCACATGCATCTTGAAACTTTGTTGCATCATGAAATTTTAGTTTCTCCCTAGCAAGAGCCCTTGTCACACATGATCTAGCTCCATCATGTTCTCCTTTCCCATGTCCAACTTTAAAGAAACTCCAAATATGTTGGATATTGTTTTCTTTATGGACCCTACTTAACCACAAAAACATTCGAGAATTTTTGAATTGTTCTATACAATTATCTGACCATATGAAATGTTGTGTCATCTGGATTTGTCTTTCTTTTAAGTTGTTGTTTGAAACAATACTGCACAAACTCTGATGAATGTAATCGGTTATCACTCACATAGAAATGGTACTCTCTCAAAATTTTCCTGTCATCTTCTGTACTGTCAACTGCATGTCTGTATACAATATGAACAAATATGGCCACCTGTACTGAGTTATAATATTGTGATTGAATCTCCTCTTGTGGAGAAAGTGTATAGTTTTCTGCAAAGTCAACCACTAAAAGTATAGTTCCAATAGGAAATATGTTCTTACATCTGCGGAATTGTTCATCAAGCCACCGAGCATATTGAGAATGTTTGTCATATTTATACATATTCTTATTCATGAACTCTGTGATGAATGCATGTACACTACTTTATTCTGTGACTACCTCACAATGCTTTCTAGTTTTTCCATCCTTTAATGGATATTGAACATTGGTGAACCTCTTCACCTCCACTAACTATTGTCCAAAATCATGTGAACTACTCTCATGCATGCATTCTCCTAACAACGAAAGGTTACCACATCTATTGCATTGTCTAGAACACATGGTTTTGAAAAATAGAATTGCCCCTCAGTTATTTCACAAAGTATACTTGTTATAAAATCCTTAACTATTGTAGGTGGCATATTAATACCACATTCCTGCATAATTTGGTTAGTATGCAAAGTACAACATATATTTTGAAAAACATCATAAAAATAATTAAATTACACATGAGTTTTACAACAACAAGAGATTCATTGCTTATTAATCTTGACATACAAACGTTTGCATTTCTCAATGATCTTTGACTTATGCTAAAATTTTCTATAACTGAATCATCTAGAAATTTTCTATATAATTCTGTTTGAGTCATGTCTAAAAGATGTTTTGGATGAGGATTATAATTTTTTGACCCCACCCTTAATTTCAAAACATCTCAAGCATTTGATGAAACCCTTGTATTATCATGCCAATATTTTTCAATCAAAGACCAAATTTCATTGTTTAATTTCATGTTAGCCCTTGGGAGTCTACCACTAAATGTCCAACATTGGTTAACTAGATCCTCCTCAATAGTTAGTCTTCTCTCTGTTGCTCTTCTTAAATTTATAGCATGCACATTTAAATATCCACTTGTTTTATGTATTATTTCACAACTGATTTATTAACTAAAGCAATTGTTATTGCTCTATGTGCTACATTCTTATCCTTAGATCGACTATTTTTTTCCTATAGAACCAATAGCATTAGCAACACTAGACATAACTTGTTCCATTGATTCATCCACCTTTTTGGGTTTTACAAAAATGCTTAATTTTTTCATTACTTTTCTTATTTTTGGCATTCTCAGCAATTGTAATACAAGTTGACATTGAAATCTAAGAGTTTTTCTATAAAAAAATTGTTTGTACAATCTATTTGCATGTGTTCAAATTTGTCTCCAAGATATCTTACCAGGAAGATCCTTCAAAACATTACTTTCAATTTAAAAAAAAATATTTTCATTTTCATGCATACAAAGGTTTTTATTTTTATTTTTTATTGTCTTGTTTCTAGTAGAAGCATTTATCTCATCAACATTATATTCATCTTGCTTCAAATCTTTAATCTCATTATCATTGAATGGATCATTTGAAGACATACTTGGATTCATTCTTATATTTGCATTTTCCATGTTCTTGACCTCTTCCACATTTGCATACTCTACATTAATTTCATTTAAATTGGTCTCCTCTTTAATGTTCTTCTCAATGTTCTCCTCTTCAATAGTCATCGAACTAGATGCTACATCATTCTTCATTTTTTTAATCCTCTCTCTCCTATATATTTGTCTTTTTGCCTCTTTCTCTTGATGTGCTTCAATTTCTTCAATTGTTATAACCTTCCTCTTCCTTTTTTGTTGACGTTTATTTGATCCCATGATTATCAAAATGTGTTGGATCTCTTCTTAAAAAATATATGAAATACAAGTAGAAATAGATCCTTTGTTCAATATGATAGTTGCTTGATATTTGTTTGATCTCTCCAAGAAAATGAATCCTTCTAAAAAATAGATTTTCTACTTCATCACATTTGAAAATTCTCTTAATGATTGAATCTCTGTAAAAATTGCATAAAATATGTCATCTTAAAAGCTTGAATTAACACGTTGCATATAAAAAAGTTGCAGAATTTGTCGTTGTCGGTGTATTGGTAAAAATTAATATCTCTCCAAAAAGTTGAATGCCTGTAAAAAATAAATTTTCTACTTCATTCCATCTGAAAATTCTCCTTATGATTGAATCCCTATAAAAATTGCATAAGATATGCCCCGTTGAGAGCTTGAATCGACACTTTGCACATAAAAAAATCGTAGAATGTCATTGTTCACCGTACTGGTAAAAGGGAATGTTGCAGGCTTCAGGTCGTACTACGAATTTATGAAAAAAAAATTAACGGCTAAAATAGAAACAGGTGCTCGTTTTAAAACGGGTACCCATTCTAAAAAAGAAGAAACAGGTACCTATTTTAAAACGGGTACCCATTCTAAAAAAGAAGAAATGGGTACCTATCATTTTGTGAAAAGAAAAATAAAATAGGTATCCGTTTGTAACGGGCACCCGTTATGAGCAGGTACCCGTTTCTTATTTTTTCAAATGTGACACCCACCAATTTGCCTTGGTTTTAGTATTGGTAAAGGCTTGGAAACCCGAGCCTAAGCCTTGGACCTGCAACTAAGAAGCCATGAAAACAATGAGAAAAAACTAATTTCACCACTGTGGCTGACAACATTTTTTTAGAATATTTTAACAAAATTAAAACCCATTATAGATCTGAAAGTCTAGTTTTCAAATATGTATTTTTTTTAGTATTGAACATAATTTTCTATTTATTAATTATTTTTTAAACAAACTAACTCATAAACTTGAAATAACACAGGTTACTATTTTTTTAATAACTTTTGATTTTGAAAGTTTCTTGAAAAAGATTATGTCTAACCAAACTAGACATCATTCTCTACATGATGAAAAATTTTTTTACTGAATTGATTAGTTTAGATCAAATTATATTGGTCGTACACGAGGGGTTTTAAAAAACACTAATTAGGCTCATTAAAAACTTAATAAAAAAATATTTATCAAAAAATTACAAGAAAATATCCTGACCAAAATTTAACATCCTAAGAATCTTTCCACAAAAGGAATTAGAAAAATACATTAATTTAGGTCAAATTATGTTGGTCGTACACATGCATGCTTTTGCAAAAAAAGGGGACTCTTAAAAAGCCACTTTTTGTACATCCAATAAAAACCCAACTTGCATCATTGGGGTATTTGAAAAAATTACATATTTCAAAATTAGAAACAAAATCCTACATTTCTTATTTTTACATCATCTTAATATGTTATGTGCAAATGCTTCAAATTGTCACTCCAAGTACGACAAAATTTGAAAAATAGGAAAAACACTTCCACTTTTTAACCAAAAAGTGAACTCATCTTCTTTCACTTACCCAATTGTTGAATTACTAGTTCATATTGTTCACTTATTTCATGCTCTATAGTGTAAATTTCAAGATTGTCATAATACTTTAAAATTGTTATACATTTTGATTATTATAATATATCATATTTGATACAAATATATTAAAATTATTCTAAAGTATTGATAGTAACACTATTAATTGTTACCACCTAAATATTATTGAATCACATAATACATATTAAAGAACAAACATCTCCATCACACATATAAACTAAGAGTCTATAACGTTGAAGATCAAACTCACCTTATCAAATCATCAGAAGACTTCTAAATGACATCCTTCAAATATAATCCGTTGCTGCTAAATACAATATATAATTTATCTTAGGGTTGAAGGACGAATGAATCATATCATGGATAGATGTATCGACTTCTAAGGACCAATTTTGTTTAGTATATAGACTAAAGAAAAGTTCATAGTCTACATCGACTCCTTTAAAAATCGCAAACCACAAAACAAATAAACACTAGTTCAATTCGACATTTTCATCAAAAAAAAATATGATATATTAAAAGCACCATTCGCAATATCATGTCTCCCATGTCTACGACAATGGAGGGGTGTCTCGTCACTAAAGGAAAGAATACATCTTATGGATAACTATCTATTTATTGTTCTAGTCATAGGCGTTTGACCAAATAAATAAATAAAAATATTGTCATCATCTTTTATCGACTATGCTTGATCAAATATAATTACGTATCTATATTATTCGACCAAGCTACTCGACCAAGTATCCATTCCACCAAGTACCCATTCGAACACGCTTCACTTAAAAAGTTGTGTCTCTATCTTCAATGGACACGAATCCCTTTAGAAAGAAAAGTGTAATAGTAGTGCGCTTTGTTGAGATTACGTAGGAAACTAAGCTAAAGTATATAAAAAATTTGTTAAGGCTACCGACACACTTAATTTAGACCAAGTTTTTACTATTAGAAAAAGTCTATGCTAGGAATATTCTCTAAGAGTACCGCCACACTCCATTACGTTTGGCACGATAATTCCATGATTCCTCTGGACAATTCATCTATCCACGTCCCTTATCTGCTTATGCATAAAAAAATCACATAAGTATTGACCTAGTTGTTCATCTTTATCTACATCCTCATTTATATATGTGCTTATACATTACAATGAGTGCCTTCTCTTCTAGAACTTAAATACTTGTATACAATGGCTCCCACCCTAAGGCACTCTAGAATCTAGCATAAAAGTTCATGCTAAAAGTCGTATTCTGAAAGAAGATGCTACTTTTGAGGTTGGCGAAGAAACAGACTTCGATCTTCCTCCGACATCCACTATTTTTCTTTATGATTATCTTACTAAGCATGCAATACTTAAATAAGATCAACTTTTCTTATACATGGTAGAATCATAGTTTGCATGTAGCCATTACAGTGGATCTCAGAAATCAATGAAATAGCAGATCGTTACCCATTAATTGGAGATAAAAGAGAATTTAAAAATAGAAACATATACATATACACAAAATCCTCGAAGATCTATCCATATTTCTTGAAGAAAAGTATCTTAATTTGCCTCACTCTTGCAAAAATATCAAATGACATACAAGATCAATGATCTTAAACAATAAAAATAAAACTCAGCAACTTAGAAATTAAACAATGTGCAAGACAAGAATCAAATCCGGGACTTTATTCTAACCAAATCCATATATAGAAATAGTCACATCACCAAGTAGAAGTATCCCCCACATTAGAAGTGTCCCACACATTGAAAGCAACTTACACTCCCATTCACCATTTTCTTTTAATGGATTTCCGAAAGTATCAAGATCATACTAAAATTTCTCTTTGCCTTGACACATCCATAAGGATACCAAGACATAACAGTTTATATAAAGACAATGCTCTATCATCTTACATGCACTATATTTATATGGAAAAGTTTCTAAGACTCACTTAAAGAACAACATTTTTCAAAATGCCATGGCAAGCCTAATTTTAATCATAGAACCCCAAAGATAAATTTCATATGTTGGTTTGGATGATTTTGTGAGTACACTTTTGACATAGAGTGATTTTGAAACACAAACTAACCTAGAACTTTCACCGATTAATTTTTAATTTAGGGGTAATCATCTATCACATTGCAATAATATGAAAACAACAAATTGTTATGTAGAACATTGATCACTAACAATTACACTGGTATTAAAAACTAAAGCTAAATATATTCATTTAAATTAAATATACATTATTTATCAATAACAACATCATCTCTATGTCCTACATTAGATTTATTTGTCATCACCATTTCATTAATCTACCCATGTTCTTTATTTTCCTTTTCAAAGTTATGAACATTATAACCACTCCTTTTGTTGGTTTCTAAATTATCTCAAAGTGTGAATAATTGTTAAATGAAAATTATAATAAAGATATTTAACCTTTCTATGAATCAAACACTCTCCTTTGTATGACCACTTTAATGCGATTATTTTTACAATTCAAACTTCAATTCAATTTCCTTACAATGGTAATTCCTTCATGTAAGTTTAATAATTGGAAGTTTCCCAAAGCTATAGGAAGATTGATTTATCCATCATGAGATCTCACATAAGAGATGATAGCTTTAGTGATATTAAGTTCACATCTTATTCATACTTCTATTTTGCTAGTACCCTCTTATATAAGAAGTTGTCTTCAAAATAAGAGTTCATGAATTAGTATTTTAATGCTGAAATTTGTCTCTCCATGCTAATATCCATTTGATTTTGTGTCTACTCTGAGATAGTGGTTTTACTATGCTTGTTATGAAACCAACATCTACATTTGTTTAACATAAGTTACATTGGTCTCATAACCCATAGGTCCCAAGATCATTTTCACATCTTAAACTTTGAAAAATATGGTGTTGTTTAGGTGAAATGAAACAATGCTTTTACAAGATATGAAACAAAAATGATTATCTTAGCATCTGTCATGATAGCATGTTGAAGTTTACAGGAGGAGAGCCAATCCCAAACTCAATCCATTCTTAGATTAATTAAAACCTTTTTGTGATATGCAAGTTCCTCAAGAAGTTATTTGGAAAGAGCTAGTTTATGTATTGTTTAAATCTTCAACATGTTTTATATTTTATAGAATTTTTTTGTGAATTTTCTTATGCTGTCAAACTTATAGAAACACATCAAGGTTATTAAAATTCATATCGGGAATAAAATTCTTGAGCTCATTGTTGTGGGTAAAAATCTAATCATCTTAGACATCCTAAGCACATGGATATTTAATTGGAATTCCTATGAGCTTACTATATAAGATTAAAATATAACCCCAAGGAGAGACACAAGATGAAAAAAACCATGATCATAGCTACTATAATTTAAAGAATCCAAGGGCATAGAAATATTGGTAACCCATCTTCAGAAATATTGAGTTTTTAAACATTGTTTGGATAATTTGGTTTAGAAAATCAATCAAAAGACCTTAAATTGTGTCTTTAATTATTTTAGGACGTCATAATTAGATGGTTGTGAGATCAATCATGATGGAAAAGATGAAGAAAGATATTCAATTAGCCTAATTACTTACAAGAAATTTTAGACCTAGTGTTTCTCTATGAAGTACTTTATGATGGTAATAGATGTTGATGTTTTGTTTCTTAAGTTGCCTTGTAAGATTGTGTTGTACCATCTTTGTTTTATTGTACATTTTTATTGGACTTGATCAACCCAATAACCTTGTATGTATTTTGTATAGAATTAAGATCTAAGTTAGGTATTATAAACACCTTGTTTATAGTAATAAACCAATTACATTTGAGTAACTAGACTTGTCCAAAAACTTTATTTGAGTGACTAGGAAATTATATAAACATTGATGTATTTGTTGCTATTCAATTGTATTTGATATATGAAAAGAGGATATTCATGTAGTCTGGAATGCATGACTATCATCTTTGAATGTATTTTGAGTATATGGTACTTAGTGATGAATGACTACATAGGATGGGATATGCATGTCATTCACTAGGTAAGTGCTATGTGATTACATGATAGTGTACTCTCTTGTATCAACATCTCAAGTATAAATTCATGATCTATTTCATGTGAAAATATACTTATGGTTGTAATCATTTTATTGATTAACAAAGTATTTCTATGGGATCTAATTTTGGTTTCAGTTAAAATAAAAGAGTTATTGAAAAGATCCAAATTTTGAGAAATATAATTATAGATGAAGTTAAACAGAAATATATTCATTGTGATATTGATAGTGTTACATCCACACTTAACTAATTATTTGTGTTGAAATATGTTGTAGATTTAACTTGAGCTACTCATGACAGAAACTGATTTACAAGGGGAGAAATGTTATGTGACTTTTTCTCCAAAATGGAAAGAAAAGATATTTATGAATAATCCTCTAAAATTATAAGAGGATAAAGTTTATTTACCCTTTATAATTAAAAAGGGAGATGGAAAATAAAGGATATTATGATCCATTGGTTAAAAGGGAGATAACTAAAGAATAATTATGAATAAACCCTTTTAAAAGGAAAGAGTTATTATGTTTATTAAATCATTATTAATGACAACCTTTTGTGAAAAGGTGGGATGGTTTAGAAATCACCCTTAAAAGGTTATATAAGGCATTTGTGTGAGACTTGAAATGAGCATGGAGAACACTTGAGGAAAGATAAGGAAAGAATGGCAAGAAATCATGAAAGAGAAGGATTACAAATTTGATATAGGAAAAATATACAAGAAAGTATACATGAAAAATATATAGGAAAAAGTATACAAGAAGGTATACAAGAATCAGAGGGCACAAACGAGTGAGGATTAGGGTCTTTGGCTAGGCACTGGGCATTTGGAGAAGGGGCACATAGAGTGTGTCCAACTCAGGGTACAACATACTGTTGCGAGTATGGGCCTAACCGATGTTGTCATTGATGTGAACATACTCATGTTGCATTAATGAGAAGGATTAGATGAGCTGTGTGCTAAGGATATTGAGAAAATAAGTCTTAATCACGAATAGTGAAGAATAATGATGACAAAAAGGTAAAAGTCCTCAATAGGTTGAGGATCAGAGGATGTAGTTTAAAGGGTTTGTAGATATAAGCTTGAGATGCTCCAGTCAAGTTTTTAGAGGTCCACATGAAGATCTGAAGAAGTTATGGTCGCTCAAGTAGAGTCGGTTCCGGCAGGTGTTCAGAGGTGACAGAGTGCCACAGAAAGGTCCGGTGAGATCTAGAATTTTATTATCCCATTCTGTAGATTTGAGGGAGTGTTGAGGACATTCCTGTGAAGTATCAACTAGATTGGTTCATGGGTTGAAGGTCCGGAAGAGCCTATCCATTTGTGACAGTGATGACAAACTGTGTTCTTGAAGCTCCAGATGAAGGAGAGAAGAATTCCAGTAGGATGATGAAGTGCGGATGTTCTTGGTGATTCAGGGAAGGTTATGATGATCATTGGATCATGTCCAATTCATGTTAGTGGTCCGCATTGAAGTTAGAGTTTGCATTTGAAGAATAACCACAGATATTGGTGTTCTTCTTGAGACTGGCCGACCAGATGTATTACACGTCTTGCAGATGTTCTTGTAGGTGTTTGCCGACTTAGATGATTGTTTCTAAGTCGATGCCTTGTATAAATAAGGGATTGTGAATTCATTTTGAAGTGTGTCTTGCGGTGATGAGTGTGTGGTAGCGAAGAGAAGTGCGAAAGGCAGAGCAGAAGTATTGGGCTTAAATGGAACTGATTCAAGCATGTTGAAGATGCTATTCTCCAGTTCATAAAGGTGATACTTATTCCTTTGTAGACAGTGTGTCTCTTGTAGGCAGTGAGCCTCTTGTGAGCAGTGTGCTCAGGTAGTGAGCCCTAATTGGCATGTGCCATTTTGTTCTTTCTATTCTTCTAACAGAGAATACATTCTTGAGTTAATCACCCCATGGTTTTTCCCTTAACCGGGTTTTCCACGTCAAAATCTTGGTGTCATCTGTGTTGATATGTTTCTGCTTTTGATTTGAATGCATTATGGTTCATGATTAATATTATGCTAATAACTAAAGGAGATTCAAGTGTTTAAAAAGAGAAAGTTTTGCACAACTGATTCACCCCCCCTCTCAATTGTATGCCCTAAGTCTAACACATACACCCAGGAGTGTCCTAGCCAGGGCTATGTTTTATGCCATGAGGCACGGTTGGTTCTGTGTAAGAACCGGTTCCTCTGGGGGTACTTCTTTTTTGGGAACAACTGAGACCTGTGATCATTCCTCTGAGTGTTGTATAACAGCATCTCAATACTTCAAAGATAAGTGATTTATATATTTATTTGGAGTAAATGTTACAAATGTTGCATTGATTTAATTATTGTTGCAAATTGATGTTATTAAAGTTTATTGATGAAATATTTGATTGTACAATGTCATTTGCTATGTTTTAACATTTATTCAATATATGGAAAATAGATTAATTTATTTCTATTTCAAATAATTTACCTTAAATGCATTAAATATTAAATGAGGACTTTATAGTTGTTAAGAAAATAATAAATTTCTAGTAAATAAATGTTACTTGGGTGAAAAGGAGATCACAAGCCCCCAATGGAAATACTCTAATCAGATTGCCCAGTAATGTAAAGCTTCCTCACTATAAATAAAATAAGTTGGGTTTGTTGGAGCCAGGTGACTAGTTTAGTCATAGTGCTTGGACTTTTATCATTATTTTTAGGTTATGTGGGTTTTATTTTGCTTTAGAGAAATAAGTGGAGTTTAAGATTCTCTCTTGAGCTCCTCTATTGTCCCTCTTAATATCCTTCTTCTACCCACATATTTATATCCTCTTGAGTCAAGCTTGATTTGGAGAGAATTTCTCTTGTGGAGATTTGCTTTTCTTTTTAAAAATATATTGAAGAGTTCCCTTTGTATTTGTCTCTTGACTTGGAGTATCCTATCTTTTTTATTCTTCATCATTCTTCCATTTTATTATATTTAGCATAAAATCTTGCTCACATTTGGCACTACATTTGGATTATCCACCTCCTTTGGTTCTATGATCATTAGTATAATTACACATATTTTGTTTATGAACTGTAGTCACATTTCTAAGTACATATTAAGGGCCAATAAATTTTAGTCCCACATCAAATTCACTCACTCATATTTGATAAATATTCTATTAAATTAACCTAAATTAAACTTAAGAAATTTAAGCTTATTTTCCTCTACAAACCTGTGCCATAAAGATGAGAAAGCACCCTCATTATTCATACCACATAGAACTGCATAAATATAATAAAAAACATCAATCTATTATCCTTTTTACATAGAATTATGCATGGTAAATTTAAAAAATCCAATATATTATCAGATGAATTTTTTTCCTCATTGATAAATACAAATAATTTTCAAAACTTACAGATTTTAATATCTTACATGTTTAAAATGTAACAAGTTACTAAAGAAAGCATATGAGTGTGGATAGCTACCAATTAGAATTATAGACTTACAGCCCCAAAAACATGCTTCATGGTCTCAATTTCATGACAGTTTGGACGTTTCAGAGGCCTAACATATAGAAACCAAATGCATTCTCCAACAGGCAGCTTATAGTGGAGCAATTTCCAAGCTGTACCCTGGGATGTGGCATCCTCTTTAGATTTAAAAGCAAGATCAAACCACCACCTTAAGAAAACTTGATTAATTCAACACCAGCAGGACTTAAATATTTTCTAATGGAGCAACTCTTTATGATCAAAGTAAATTGAATCAAACCAACGTGTATAATACTATGTAGAGAAGGTTATTTTTAAATATCATCCATTTCAAAGTCAAAGGTCAATTTTGACCAATAAAAATAGGACAAGTATTTACCACTTTTTGTTATGAATAAAATATAAAATTACTATTGACTGTTTGACCATTGAAATGGATGATTTTTAAGTAGAGTGTGTAGAAAACATCAATCAAAAATAAGTATAGCTGTAATAGTGTAATAGTTTTTGTGATTCTGTTTTTATATTGGTTAAGTATACTTCTAAAACTTAATTTAATTTGGAATGAAGCTGTTTCTACTTACATGCCCTAATCTTTGTACACCTGTTTTATTTCATGCCTAACATTGATTTTTATTGAATTCTGGTCAATATAAAAGAACAAAACAGAGCATATAATATTTTTCTTCCAAGGGCCTTGTGAAAAATTAGGTGAATTAGCTCGAGGAAATCTTATTGATTTACATTCTCTGAGCATAAGTATAACACTCACAAGGCTTAAGGCTTATTATTGCAGAAAATTGCTTGGAAATGGTGGTCAGGTATAAACAAGGATGCATACGACAATATGCTTGATATGAACAGGAGGTCATCTTATTTCAGTACTAATACCAACAAATGATGATATCACAGTGGCTCCCATAAACCGAAGGGGTCCTCAAGATCTTCTAACAGTATTAATTCCTCATGACATTCATCATTTTTTTGTGCCACTGTATTTTCCATTTCTACTGAAGTGGGAGTTTTATCCACGAAAGAAACAAGATTATCCCGTGCATTTCGAAGCTCTTCCTGCGCCATAGCCAATTGTGATTGAAGGTCTACCGATTTCTTCTCCAGTTCATACACTCTCCCTGCACACCCATACACTGGATCACATAGCCTTGCATTTGCTTCATATACAATGCTGTTGACGGCATCTTCTCTCTTCTCCTCCGGAACATTCTGCAACAGAAAAGATTTCAGTCCTTAGTATTCGGCCTAGCTTAAACTGCACTTGACATTTCGATTACATGAGGAGAATGGAAAAAAATGCTATTTTACCTGAAGAGTTCTGCAAAGGTTCCCTGTTCCGAAGACACTGCGTGCAATTAAGAAGCGCTGAGGATTGTCTGATGGAAAATATGGAGCGAGCACACATTTGTCTCCGCATTTCTTTCTGTGGATCCTACAGGCAGCGCAGGGATATGCCGCCATCTTTCTTCTTTCTTCCTCCTCTGTAGTTGAAAACCTAAAAATAAAAATCCCTTCTTTGGAGCTCAAAAAGCGTCTCGTTTCAATCCAGAAAGAATTCTTTCTACGAGATCAAGAAAGCTTTTCTCCTCAATTTGCCAGACATTCTTCCCTTAAGCGTCTTGCAAATCTCCGTCGCCTCTCAGAGAATGAAGGTGAATTTTTTTTCTATTCCTTTTTCTGTTAATTCTAATTGCAAGTTGTTCTCTAGTAGCTGACGGTGCTTCTCTGCAGAAACCAGTGTTTAGATTCAAAATTGAGGACGAACACACCAAGGAAAAAGCCTTCAAGATGATCGAGTTTCGAGGGTATGATACCTCTTCCTATTCGTTTCAAGTCCTGACACAAAGTTTATTGAAAGAGAAGGGAATAAGTTGGTCGTCAAGATCTATGAGATAAATGCAGAAGACCATTGAAGTTCGTGAGAAAAACAATTAGTTTATATGGCAACATTAGTAACCTGGTAAAAGAACAGATGAGAGCTATTCTCAAAAAATTTTTGGAGAATGTCATCAGATATGTCATTACATATAGGAAGCAGAAGCCTTATATTTTGTAAGTCATTTTCTCTTGTTTTATTCAATCTGTAATCAACAATGGCAAGGAGAAAGGGAAATCTTCAAGTCTTTTCTAAACACTTTATGAAATTGGAAAAAATTACATATAAACCATGACATCAGTTTTTTTTAGACTTTAAAGTTTTGACTCTATTACTTCAATAAAGATTTTTTCTAAAGATTTATCTTTTTAAAAAATAAAGATTTTTTAAATTTATCATTATGTTAAAAAAAATATTTTAATCTTCACAGAAAAAACAAAAACAAAGCTTTGTTACTGATCACATCAAAAATCATATTATTAAAAAATATTTTAAGTTTTATAGGAAAAAAACAAAAAACAACTCTTCTTTACCATCACATTATTTAAATCATAAAAACGATTTTTAAAATTATTATTATTTATATATTGAAATAGTATCTTGCTTTTTTCTATTATAAATAAATATTTTTTAAAGTAAAAAAAAAATCTAAAAATTATTATAGAATAAAATAAAATTAAAGAAGTTCAACTTATTTTTTTATAATACTTTTTAGATTTGGCTTTTTTCTTTACTTAAAAAATAATTTTTTATAATAGAAAAAATAAGATACTATTTCTATATATAAATAATAATTTTAAAAATCATTTTTATGATTTTTAATGTGTAAGGAAAAATTGGTTTTATTTTTTTTCTTTAAATGAAAATTAAAGAAGCTCCAACTTCTTTAATTTTTTTTACCTTCTTTAATTTAATTTAATTTATATGTATGCAATTGCTTTAATTTTATTTTATTTATATTTATATGCAACTATCATAAAACGTTTAAATTTCAAGTTTGCTTTAAATTATATATATATATATATATATATATATATATATATATATATATATATATATATATATATATATAATTAATTTGTTAGTGTGTCTTTTTATATTAAATTATTTTTCATATTTATAATTAATATATACATTTATTTATATTTTAACAATTTTTAAAAATTATAATTATTGTTAAAGTCTTATGTAGTTATATTTTGGTTTTTATATAAAGTTCTATTGTAGAATGCTTTAGCATAATTATTTACATATCAATTAAGTTACAAAATAATTATTTAAATTAATAATATTAATTTAACTTTTAATTAGCATGACATGAAGCTTTTCATTCTCAAAATAGTTAGCATGACATGAATCTTGTCATTCTCAAAATAATTAGCATTGTCCTCTTTAGAATTTGAGTAGAGACTTTAGTGATTTATAAATGCTTGACTACAAGCCTCTTTGGATTCTTGATTTCCCTATGGCTAACTTTATCATTACTTTTTTAATTGGTTTCCTTGTTGGTCCAATTTTTTTAACATAATGACAAACATTACTTCTAGAGCATGTACAATCTTTAAGGAAATTGATCTTAATTTTTTAGAGTTGGTGTACTACAATTTTTTTAAGATTGACAAATTCACTTTGTAATTAGTTGTTTTAATATATTTTTTTGTCTTTATATTTAAAAATACCCTTAATATATAGATTTCTCCTACATTCACTATTAATAGTAGATTCTATATGGTTTTTAATTATCTATAAAAGGTATCCGTGGTCTTGTAGGTACAACATTAAGCATTGGCCATACTCCTATGTTGGGATGGAAGCCATAGCCTATCACAACATCATCTAGGATGGATTATAGTCGTTGTCACTAGAGAAGCCTAATTAAATACTTTGAAACCACCCACATAGTTTCCTTGGCTTTCCCCACATCAAAAACAATAACAAACATGGAAGACGCATTGATATTTACCCTATATTTATGAGTCATTGAAAGGAACAATTCATCTTTGAGGGTCATTCTGATAGCATGTATCATGATTATCATGTTCACTTTGAAAGACCCTCCTCAACCTATGATTAGTAATCTCCTTCAAAAAATGTAATCACTGTTGCGTTCATCTTGTATTTACTCCAAGGCCACCAAGAATGGAATGAATTGGAAGAATTTATAATTTGAATGTAGGATGTGACTGCATATCTAAACATCACGATTTGTATGCCTAGAATTATACCATGGAAGGATGCCTTTGATTGGCTTTGCTTGTGTCTATAATAGCTTCACCATCTTCTAATGATGGGGCCTCACAAGTTGCGCAAGGGGCATATAATATTAAATATGTTTGGAACTAGTTTTTTCCACATATGTGGTGAATTTTCCATGATACAATATCCTTCCATGTCTATTGCCAAGTTGACTAGTGAATTTGAATCACTATTGATCTCCCTAAATCATGCTTTATTGTGAATGTTGATAAGGATTCAAGGAAGGGTCAACATTGCCTTAGAATATTGTTTATTTCTATTTTAGGGAACCTTTCTTTCTAATAGAAGTTATAATGACCATGGAATCATTCTCAATATGAACTTGTTTAACTCCATATTGTTTGCAAATCCAAAGGCCTAAGATAAATGCCTATGCTTCTACTTTGTTGTCAGTTCCTAGTTTTTTCAAGGCTACTCCAACCATCTTCCCTTCATGATCCCTAATTATACAACGATCTCTTGAGATGCTAGTGTTTCCCCTAGATGCTCTATCAAAATTAATTTTAAAGCATCCTTCAGGGGGTATTACACCAAGCCATCATATTCTCTATCTAGGGTTTGATGCGGTCCCATCATCCCTATGAATAGTGATTACTATTTTTTTTTAATTATGCTACCTTGGTGATAACTCCCTTTGACATTAATAAAATGATAAATACATAGGTCACAAGGGTGACAATACAATGGCCATGAGGGTGACATTATGTTACTTGGGGAGTTTATGCAATATAAACCTCACTCTAGCTGTAAATTTGGTGATCCTTTCGATTTGCTTTGGAGAGAGAGGAGGTGTCATATGCTCCACATAGAAGGAGAAAGTTTCCATGTTATCATGGGTAACACCATCCTTGAAAAGAGATATTGCATGTTGATGTCCTCACTCTTAAGATATTGTAGATCATTGAGTAGTGTGCAATTTGACCATATATATTTTATGTAATGTTTGTACTTTGTGTGTTTACATGCAACACTTATGGTAAGGTATTGTGGGTTACATTGTTGACATATGTGACCTTGAAGATAGTTTTTCATTAACTAAGACATGATCTAGAAAAAGTTAAATTTAAATAAATGTTAATAAATATAAGGAATGCATCTACAATATATGATAACTAAAAAGCACTCACAAATTGAACAAATATCTCATTGCTCAGTATTGAGGAGCATTCAATATTTGATGCATTTGCTAAAATAAATAATATAGTCATCTTCCATAATAAGAGAATGTTAAAGTAATGGACCACACTAGTTTCTTATAGTGTGTTTGCATATACTAGGTGTATTAAATCACATGATGCCAATGACAGTCATTTAGACAATGTAGTCCTACTGTGTGTTGGTGAATATGTAATATTAGTGTGCAATTTATGGGTAGATGCTAGCTTGGTTAATGGGGCACTTGACCATCAAACTTGCGACTATGTGTGACCATGGAATTTTATAATTATGTGGGTGTGCCATGGGACATTAATAACCAACGATTGGTCCTAGTTATACCTATTACAAGAGGAAATCATACACAAATTATACTAAAATGACATGAGCTTTAGCCATATACAAATCATAAAGGTTAATGTTAGAAAGGGCCACAATAGATGTTGGCTATATAGAGAGGGTAGGTTTGATGTTCATTCTACAATCAACTAAGTTAAATTTATCAACTCATTGAGAATATGACCACCATTCTCATCTAAGTGATACTCTAAAATACAAAATGCAAGTTGTATGTAGGAAAATTCACCGTTTTATCTAATAAACTAATGCAACCTACAAACTATCAAGAATCTAATCTAAGAAAGAAAATGAAATGCAAATAAACAAAGCAAGAGCCCTTAGATGCGGATGAGTTGTTGTTTCTAGAGATTATCAAATTTGAGCATGTGGTACACGTAGAGCCAGTCCGCACACATACAGCCTTGATGACATGCTTGGTAGAGAGATGGCGCAATGAGTATAGTTCATTCTTATTTCTGATAGGTGAGGCGACAGTGACCCTGGAGGACGTCTACTAGATTATTTGAGTTCAGATACATGTAGATTAGGTTGATTATGATCCAGATCACGGGCTAGATGCGTTTAGGAGATTATTTGGCACACCTGACATCAAAGATGAGGAGCACGAGATACCAATGGCACGGATGTGGGAACTATGTGAATGTCTACAGAGAGTGGTTGTGGCCATGATCAAATTCTTAGTGCCATACAGACAAGCTCAAGGCTTCCCTATTGGATGGGGTACAGTGATGGAGAGTAGTTCATTTATGGTATGCGGTATGCATGGGTTCTGTGCATCTTGAGATAGTTGTATCATTATTTGCATGATTGTGCATATTTATTTGGTTTGAGCATGTCTGCGGATGTCACTGTACTACACGTATGGGCTTTTAAGCACATTACAGTGAGGAGGCTAGCCACTAGTGGGATTGTAGCAAAGGTTACCTGGGTAGCCCTATGTGCACATATATGGAGGAGCCCCTAGCTACATGCAGTTGAGGCATCTGGTGTATTGGAGGTGCCAGATAGATAAGATGGATAGATTCATATGGTGACCATGCCTTAGCTGTGAGGCGTGGGTGGAGGACGTAGAGGAGTTAGTATATGCACGACAGGCTCAATACTTATTTAGCTGGTGGATATATATCATTGAGAGATTTCTGCCAGAGAGAGTGCTGCGATAATTTGGGATTGCATAGGGCAGACCAATCGGTGAGGCCGTCTTTGGTCATACAAGTAGAGAGGTGGTAGATTAGGGATCTGAGGTAGTTGTGGAGACAACCCTAGTTGAGGTAGAGGGTTTGCAGCTAGTTATGTAATGATGGAGTCAGGGACCAACAGATGTAGAGACCCTGCCAGACTACGATGCTCAATTTTATTTACCCAAGATATTTCAACACTCTTCAAAAATTAATTTTTCAATTATTAGAATGCAATTTGTCTATACAACCAATACCTAATCAACAAAAAAATTACAACTAAACAAATACTATATAGGACCAATAGCTAATCAACAAAAAAAAATTACAACTAAATAAATACTATAATAACAACACTACAAGGCATGTACTAGCCACTAGTGACAGTTGTTTATATTTATCATAAGAATGTTAAAATAATCATCTTGCAAACACATTTCCAAATAATAATCATAGGTTAAATATTTTGTTTATATTTTAAAAAAACTAAAATTTACACTAATTTATTAAATATTTTCTTTTAAATATTTTCTTTGAGTTAAATATTAAAGCATTTATTTATTTAAATATATAATAAAATACTATTATCATAATAATTAATTATATAATACATAATTTAATATTAAATTTTTATATATTACAGTCATCAAAATTTTAAAATGTATATTAATACTATATAAGATTTATTACACTTTTCAGTAAAAACAAAATTAAACAATTACCAAAATATTGAAAGAGCTTTTCATAAGTAAGATTTAAAGTTAGGATATTACAAAAGAAATAGTATGTGTCTAGTGAATAAAATAGTTTTGAAGTAAAATAAAATACCTCTTATGTAAATAAAAATATCTTTGTCATTTTTCATCTATTTACTTATCTATTTATGTATTTTTACTAGTTAAAATAAATTTTAATATTAAATATTTATATAGAAAAATCAACTACATATTATTATTTTGTATTCTTGTCATTCTGGTTTCCTTTTGTAATTGTTTAGAGAAATCTCTTATTTTAAAAATAGCTATATACATAATGAGTTAAATAAAGTAATTAGAAAAGTTATGTAGTATAGGAAATAAACATAAGATATAAAACTATTGAAATAATCTATTTCCACAACAAATAACAATAGTTATTTAGTTAAAATATGGATTAAGTAATTTATTAAAATTATAGACTATAAAACTTTGGCACTATTGATATAGTGATGCAATAAATAATTTATTAAATAAACATAAGATATAAAACTATTGAAATAATCTATTTCCACAACAAATAACAATAGTTCTTTAGTTAAAATATGGATTAAGTAATTTATTAAAATTGTAGACTATAAAACTTTAGCACTATTGATATAGTGATGTAGTAAATAATTTATTAAAATTGTTCAGTTATAAAACTTTGAGGTTATTGATATAGTGATGTATTTAAAATATGAAGTAAATAATTTGTTAAAACTGTAGATAAATTAGTATACATATCTTGATGTGTTTTATATCTATACTAATTTATATTTAGATTATTTTATTTATACATATGCAATAATAAAGTGAGTTATTGTAATTTATAGTTTGTAATTTATAGAAAACATAAGCACATATTATAGAAGGTTGTATAAATAAATAATCACATAGCAAGATAAACTATAGCCTAAAATTAAATTAGGTTACCTACAAAGTCTTATTTTCAACAATAAGAATGAAGCAATACTATTAGGTTTAATAAATCTCTCTTCCATCACATATTATTACACCACGCAAATATCCAAAACAAACTATTAAAGACCATTTTATTTCAAAATCATGCTAAAACTATACAACATCCTAGCATTAGAAATGGCTCAAAATTTTTATTATATTGATATTTGATTGGATAAAATAATTTCATAATTTTACAAATTGAAAACTCTAAAATTCTTCCAATAAAAAGTGTTTAGTCAATGGTTTTAAAAAACCTTCTAATTTCTATTATAAAAAAATTGAAAAAAATCCAAAACATTAAACTCTTAATGTTTGTACCATTTTTTTAAAAGTCCATAAAAACAATAACTTAGTTGGACTAATAAAATATTTAAAAATATAAAATATTTTATTAATACAGTAAAACTATTGTTTTGGATTATCAGTGCACCAAAACTATTATTTTTAATCCAAAACAATATTGCAACAAACCTATTACTTTAAAAAAATTGGACTACCCTAATAAATTCAAAATTATTAAACGAATTGACGCCACCGGAATAAATTTAAAAACATTTGACCTTCGTGAATAGTGGTAGACTGTACGTAGCGAAATGAATTTAAAATCATTTAAACTCCGTTGTAAACTGCACGTAGCATCCATCCCGTCAACGGAAACGGAAAAGAGTTTGACTGTAGTGTGGGCGCCACATGCAATGTCAGCGGGGACTAACAACTCACCGGCTGTTTAAGCCTTTCCCCCACAAATTACATATCGTGCAGTAATGAAATAACTCAGAAGCCTGGCTTATAGAGAAACTAAAAACAAGTGATTTACAATAGAACAGAGAGCATTTGATGAGAATATATGTACTGGGGTCGATGGAAAAAATATAGAAAACGTTGTAGAATTGGCTTTTATAACGACGACAACGAATCAGCCAGCGATAAACTTGGCATTTTATGGCACGTGTGATAAACAGATTCAATGAATCAACAATGTCCCGTACAGCAGTAATTTTCACCACTTAAAGTCTGCTGTACACGTATAGAGCATGGAGAGGGCCCAATGGTGGTCCACTTAATTTTATGGGTTCACATACATGTAATATGGGCAAAATTATATCCTTCAGCAGTTTAAGGATGTAGACAATCTAAATATTTTGCTCCACTTGCATAAATCTCCAAAGAAGGTTTCCTATCATTTTTTAGTTGCGATGTTATAATATGCCACCCGAAAAGATAGACCAATAGTTGTGCATTAAGTCATGTTATTTAGTGTGTCAATGTGACATCATATGATTTGTTGTTTTAACCTAAGGAATTGCCTAAAGTTGCATAAATTTCCTATTAGAAATATTGTAAGAAGAAGTGTACGTGCACTCCAAACTCTACCAAATGTAGTTCAAGCTCTTTGGATCAAATTTGCACCTTCCACATTTGGAAATTTGTGCAATAAAGTGCATTTGGTAAGGAACTCTAAACTTGAAGAAGCAAAAAATAATAATACTAATTTATATCATCCCATACAAACCAGTGCAGCATAAAATGTTTACAAAGAACTAACAATAGCATTAAATGTTAGCCATGTAAATAAAAGCTAGAAAAGTGAACAACTAATATGATGGTTAGTTGTAACTGAAAATGTGGAATGACACCACCCACATGGTTACTATGCATGGGTTTGAGTTCAGCTGCAGGAAAAAATGTAATGATTACAAAAGATTTTAGTAACAAACTTTTAACTATGTAACAAATGGTAACAACGACCTGCAGCTTCAACTTTGACTGAGGAACTTTGTAACAAATGGTAACTCTGCCTTCAAAAAAACAAATCTTGTTGCCTTTATGCAGAGAAGATCCACGCTTCCGCTATTCAAATCCCACGCCCAAAACACCATGGGCAGAAAAAAATCCAGAAAAGACCCAAGAGCCAGCCATAGAGGAGCAACTCTCGAGTGGCAGGATAAGCTCTAACAGAAGAGAGCTTGACTAAAAATAAACTGGGCCAAAGGTCTACAAAATGGTTAAACGGTACAACCCTAGATGAGGGGTAAAAATATTTTGCAAAAAATTAATTTTACCAAAAATCGTCATTTGAAAGGGTATTCTTATTTGTCTCAGGCCTTCTGAACACAATGGTGGCGTCTCTTTGGCTCGAGGACGAACTCTTGCAAGGGCTAAATGCATAACACTCAAATCAAGAAGCGTTTTACCAATATTGCTTTGATACTATGTTAGAAATAACACTAGTAAAAATGATAACACTTCGACAAAACAAGATTGCACATATAAGCTAAATTGATATTCACAAAAGCTAAGTAACAGATGTACATAATGCCTTATTATATATGCATGAGTGAGGCAATCCACCTTGCATGTGGATTGACGAATGCCCCATGATGTGGCACATGCATGCAGACAAGTGTCCTATAAGGTGTCAACCTTTGGATCACTTAGAATGTGCAAACCAACAACCTTGTGTGACAAGTGTTGGATGAATACAAAGTGCCTTTTGAGGTGAGATGGAAAGTCTTCCAACCTCAAAAGGTATGCACATGAAGTTTACCAAACAACTAGGTAACCTCTAAGTGTCTAAAAGGTTGCACATTCAGTTAAACAAGATTTTATCTAACCTCATCAACCTAAGTACACTTAAGTTATAGTGAATAGATTAATTATTCACTCTAACACTCTCCTTACTTGAGTGCTCTCAAGAATCCTCCACCATTGATCTTTCAATCAAATCCTAACCATCCAATTGAGTCTCCAAAATTATATAAATCAAGGATCTCACTCTTTCACAAACCATATTAATTCGTCATACAACTAAATGTTGCCTCTTTTTCTCCAAAGACTCCATGAATTGTAAGGTTATGATGTCCATCTGAGGAGCCATCACACATCCAACATTAAAGGAGCACATCCACAACTAAGGTTTGCACATGTTTTGTTCATAGTTTAGAATCATATGTATGTTTTGCTTTCCTTTTTTCTCAATTTGAAGTAGCTTAGGATTTGGGTGAAGTAATTTATTGTTTTAACTTGTTTCTCATGCTCATTTTCTATGTTATACAATTTCCATCCTCTTGGGTCAAGATTGATTTGTGTAGGATATTTCTTGTGGAGAATTTATTTTGTCTTTGAAAATATATTTAAGATTTCCCTTTGTAGTATGTTTTTAATTGGTGTATCTTATCCTTTATATTCTTCTCCATTTGTTCATAATATATTACATTTAATATAACATACTTTTCACATTTGGCACTACATTTGGATTATCCACCTCCGTTGATTTCATGATAATTTAGTATAGTTAAACATATATTTTATTTACTAACCATAGTCACATTCTTAACTGCACACACCTTTTACCATTGATTGCTATGGAGTTGAAAGGCTAAATTGGATGATTTATCACCTTGGAAAGCTTCCAACTAGTCTTAACAAATTTTCTATCTTGCAAGATTTTATACTTCAACAAGAATCTCCATTTTATAAACTCAATGATTTGCTTTTCATTTCCTCTTTCCTTTTCTTACCTCTATCACTAGTTTACAAAGAGATTAGTATAATAGTTTCATTCATCATAATTATTGATTTTTAGCAATTTCCTATTTGTTGTTAAGTACATAATACCACTATTTTGATTTTTTGTGTGCAAGACACTAATGTACTTGTGTTGATGTCACTACAACTGTGCTAGTGTCCCATCTCGTGGTAGAAATATGAATTATTTATCTTATAGATTGTATCCTATAGTTTGTCCATCTAGGTTTCTTCATCTCTCTCTTTCATCAGTATATGTAATTTCCACTAAATATCATCAAATAAATTAACAAAAATCTAATTTTTCTTTCATTTTCTAACTAGTTCTATTTATATTAGGAAATTAGTTTAAACAAGACACCTTAGTATTCCAAGTAAGAGGCGAAATAACTCAAAATTTAGTTGGTAAAACTTAGTTATTTGTGTTTTCTTTATTTTAAGTATTTTACATTAGATTCATAGTGGAATTCTAGGCTAGATAATTAAAAAGAACTCACCTTAATAAGTTATGTAGGTTATCTATTTCCTATCCATATTTTTAGTGAACTCAATGTGAACCCAACCTTCTTCATTTATTTCCCCTAAAATCTTCATCAAGTAGATTCTTTTTAGGATAACAAATTTGATTCAATAATTTAACTTACACAAATTTTTCTTTTAATTTTTTAAATCTATCATTATTTAGTAAAAGTTTCTTTTATCTAGAAATAGACAAATCCATATAACATAGATACCAACATGATTATGCTAGAGTCATTGTATGGTTCTATCATCCTTGTCTCTACTTTTACCCAAAAATAATAACTCTATTATTTTTGTCTAAACTTCCTACAATCTAGTAACCCTCTTCTTTATAATTCTCAATTAGAATCCATGAGCCTTCCCTCTTTGACTATCCCTTCCTCTTCTATTATCCCTCATAGTATCCCACACCTAAATCCAACCATGTATAGTCCCATCTCCTCCTTCTTTGGTTCTTCTTTCCTTCCTCCCTTATTGTTCAACCCATAGGATGTCCCACCCTACACGTCTCCTAATGATGACCACTTTGATCATGAGGCTTCATTATCTAAGCTTGAGCTTGTCACCCACTAGAGAATCAATTTACACTTGTCCCTCATCCAAAGAAACCTACCTAATCATACCACCTATTCTTCCTCCTCTTCCCATGTAGATTCCCAAAGGAGCCTCATTGTAACTCAACTTAAGGGGTTAATTTTTGTATAAAGTATTGGACACATCATCCATGTTGAGGCCCCTCTATAGCCTAGTTCCCCTACCTTCATCCCCACTTCCTAGCTTCCTTAATTTCCTTTTCCCATTACCCAACCTTCATTTACCAAAATTGTTATGCCTATTCCCTCTTTCCCTACCCACATTCCTACCATTTCTATCTCACCCTCCATTTTTTATTTTAGCTATAATTCTTTCCCTTTAACTTAAAATCCCTTTTCCTCCTACTCATATGTGCCACCCTTCCAACCCTTACCTTTCTCTTATCTTTCTAGTTACTCTATTTCCACTTTAGACTCTCCCTCTCCTAGTATTTACCCTTAATCTCACCTTATGTCACCTTTACCCCACTGTGATGACATCAACATCCCCAACTCCCAATATATTGACCTTTGTTGTAGAACCTATCCTTTGTCAACTAGTTTAGGAAATAGGAGTGATACAATGATAGTTAGCCACTCTCTAATCATCTTATACCACAAGGGATGAGACCTTAGACCTCCTCCATACTGTTACATGATAAAATGTGTACACTACCATTTTACATCTAGTTTAGCACTCGAGTGGACCTAAAATGTTTACACTTGTTAATTAGGACCTATTATAACACCTTTTTGAGCATTAAGCATGTAGTTCTTGATCTTGATGCACAAAACCTGGAAAGTTAATTATAAGGCGGGGCTAATAACACTTAAAGTACCTTATCCTAGGAGTTTGGGGCTAAAGGAATAGGGTGCCCAAGTTCCCTTGTCCCCTCTTTAGCCTTGACATAAATTGGTGGATTGTCGGCTTGGGACATCTTAAGTGATTCCTAATGTCAGCCTTGAATTTGGTTTAATTCTTTGAAAATCAACAGGAATGCATATGAAAGCAAGTTAGTTTATTCATTTGAACAACTCTAAGATTTCTAAGCAATCTAGACAATCATGCACTCTCTCTTCTCCTCTCTCATGCTCTCTACTCTTCTCTAAAGCTCTCTACTATGGATTATTGTTGTAGCACTAAGCTATTGCAAGTCTTGTGAAGATCCTCCTACTTATTTGGGCTACACCAACTTCTTGAGTCAAGTTGTGACGTTGCATCAAGCATGCTAGGGTTTCCATGCTCATGGTGACTTCTTTCTTTCACATGGCTTTGTTCTAGCATTCCATTCTAATTCATATTTGCCTCTGCCCTCCTAGGGCATACACTCTTTATCTATCATCTTTTCCATTGTGGTGGTGGAAACACCATTCACAGAGCTTGACTTAGGCAAGCTCCTAAATAGCACTCAACCATCTTCATTTTTGCATGTGTGCAGATCGAAATGGAGGAATTTGTAGAAGACAAGTTATAGAGAATGGGAATACAAGAAGGTGAAGACATTGGAGTTATCATAGTCTACAAACCCTAATTAGGGTCTAGAGAACCCAAGAGCCCTGGTCCTAGGATTTTCTATTCCTGGATCTAGGTTTTGATCTAATCCCTCACCTCTGTTGTTCATTTAATTTCTAGGTTTCTACTTCTGACAATCTATTATGCTCTAATCTTGCTCAATTAGGGTCTCTTGTCTTGCCCTAGTTTGATTGGTTTGATTTGGGTTGATTCTCCACTAATACAACAAAAAGACAAGGCTCCTGTAGTTTGGCTCTCCTTCTTGGGGAGAATCCAAGCTTGGCTTGTGTTCTAATGTTGGATAAAAGAGGGTTTGACCTAGTTTGATCTATTGAGCTAGTCTCTCTTTTCTACCTAACATTTTAGGGAACCTATCATTTCTTACACTTTGGCATCCTTCTTGCATCATATATGAGCTATTTTCTATCTTAGATCTAATTAGATTGTATCCATTCATCATTTTATATAGTTATATAGCTTAATTTTGCATTATTTCATTGTTAGGGTTTGAAAAAACCTTGCATTTATAGCAAATCTAGCTAATCTTCAACCTAGGGTTTGTAGATTGGTATATTGTTTTAGATCTTGTTGCATTATTGGGTCAACTAAAAGGATTTAATTTTTTATACCTTATCATCCTTGCTGTTCTAGGAAATTCTTGCATATTTGCATTGAAAAAAGTGAAAAATCAAACATTTTAGGCTTACAAAAAGGCATATTTGTGCATTGTTTTCATTGCATATGTTGTAGATCATCATAGAAAGATTTAAATTTCTGATTTTGCATCACATATGATTGACATTAAAGTAGTTAATCATTTCATGGTGTTTTATCTTGCATTTAAAACTCTTACTTGCTAGGGTTTTGTCAAAAAGAGTTGCATTTTTGAAAACCTAGTCAAAATTCAAAACCTAGGGTTTGTAATCAAGATCTTATTTCAGATCTTGCTACTATCATTTAAATTTCAAATCTACTCTTTCATTGTTGTATCATTTCATAACTATCATTTGTTTTTAAATAGAATTCTTGCATTGAAAAATTGTGATTTAGGAAGTAGGCATTTAAAATCTAGGGTTTTGCTATAAAATCTAGGGTTTTAGTGCATCTTCATCAAATAAAAGTTCTGTAAATATTTGTTGCATTCAAGTGGATACATCATTTAGGCACTTCTTTTGCACATACTACACATCTTACATTTGCAAGACTTAGTTGTTGTGGTCACTAAGAATGTCACAATTTTTGGAAGACCCCGCTTCTCTTGCACTTGTAGGTCTTTGATTGCAATTTTATTTTGATATTGGTTATACTTGATTAGTGAATTGCACATTGTTGTTCCATATCATATTTGCATATATTAGACAAGACATTTCATTATGGATTCTTCTAGTTGCTTCTCTTTGGTATCTTTACATGCATATATCATAGATTTTGAAAATTTCTCTAAATTCATTAATATGCATCCATATGTTTTAGATCACATAGCATCCATGTATGATATTGATGTTTCTAAATGTTCTATATATGAAATCCTTTATTATATATCTGATTTCGATAGCTTCATAACTCTCATGGGTATGTGTCCTCTGATATTAGAGGACTTTACTAATTTCATCTCCATGAATTGCCATGAGAAAGATGATGGTGATAGTTCTTCTCCTACTTCTATTTCTACCATAGTACATGAGGTTTCTATGGATCATCCTATTGATCTTCCTCCTTTAGGTGAATGTTCAAGTACCTTGGATATCAAGAAGGAAGTGAAGACCCTTGATATTCCTCCTTTGGTTGAATGTTCAAGTACCTTGGATATCACTAAGGATGCGAAGACCTTGGATATTTCTCCTTTGTTTGCATATTCAAGCCCTTTGAACATCCTTAAGTATACAATCATCAATAATTGTCTTAACAACACTCCACCCTCCCTTCGTTCCAATACTCTCCCTTCAAACGATAAAGCATTAGTGGATGAAGAGCGGTCTCTCACATTAAAACCCTTGGGGTTGGATGTCGAGCTTACTCGAAATGAAAACAATGTCAATTCAATCATCATTAATAAACTTATTCTGCCCACTAAGGGGATAGTGAATAAGTGTATTAATGTTCCTAAAATCATTGTGCATGAGGCACTTAATATGCCTCCTCACTTCAAAATAATGATTACAGTTCAAGGTGATTCAACACCACCTTGACCCCCGAGTTACTATCTCAATTATGCAAAACAAATTACTCAAAAAAATAAAGTTTTTCAAAATGTGTTGCAGCATCACATGATTGCTCACACATATAACACCTACAATAAAAGTAAGCACACACCAAGTGTTCTCATCTCTCTTCCACCTTCTCAACCTATCCTACCTCAAGCACCTCATCTTCCTCCACATATTGGTAAAGAATATGATCTTGTCGAGCAGCTCCACGCTACTCTGGCTAAGATCTCTCTATGGGATTTAATACAAACATCACCTACATACCACAAAATGCTCCATGAGGCTCTACAAAAGGTAGTTATTCCACCTTCTGTTAGACCAAATGATGTAGCAACTCTGTTAGATTGTATGCATGCGACAACATCAAATATATCATTTCAACAACATCAAATATATCATTTCAACAACATGAGGTACCTCCCATAGAAATTCAAGACCGATATGAACCCCTTATGATATTTGTCTTCATTAATAACATGAGGGTAAGATGCACTTTGATTGATGGTGGATTAGGTCTCAATGTTTGTTGAATAGACTTGTTACATAAACTCATTGTTGATGCATCTCTCAACAAGATGGGTAAAATGAACATTTGTAGTTTTGATAATGTAGATAGGCAATCACTAGGTACCATCACCTTAGATATTAAGGCTAGACATGTGACATTGCCTACCATTATCCATGTCATGTCTAATTCTCTTTCATACAATCTTCTTCTTGGTAGACCGTGGATTCATGCCATGGGGTAGTCCCGTCTACCCTTCATCATTCAATAAAATTTATCTTTGAAAATGAACTACATATAATTAAAGTGGATTCATTTCCAAAAAGTTGCTTACAAATAAACCTGTGATCATCAAATTGTTTTAAGTGATTTGATCCCTTCTTTAACAAAATTAAAACCACTAGCCTCCACTACTAACAACAGTGTTGATCAGGATAGTGTCGGTCCTTCAAATGCATTTTTCGGTGATGATTGGGGTTCACTAGATTTTATACCCTCCTTTGTGGGTGAATATAAAATCTCACCCTCACACCCAAAGGCCTCGAAGGTAAATGAAATTTCTTCAACAAAATCTCATACTCCTACAAAGTTTAAATTCAAGATTAATAATGATGGAAACTTTAAAATAGATGAAGATATGCCTTCTTCTACAGAAATGGTAGCCATTTGTGATAAAGTACCATCTAATTCTAGTACATGTCGTGGTAGTGATGAGGTCTCTTTAAATTTTGACCCCATGGGATGGTCGAAACAAAGGTTGACCCTCCTCACTATGATAAAAAGAATGACCCTTCTTCTTCAACACATTTCAACAAAGACAGTCATATGACCTCTCCTCTTCCTTCGGACTTGGAGAAGCGCTATGGGTGTGGATTCAAAATCCTTTCAAAACAAGGATACTATGGAAATGGGTTAGGATGTAAAGAATAAGGAATTAAGTAACCTATGGAACCAACACTGCACTTGTCTAAAGTAGGTTTAGGTTTCTGGCCTTCTCCTACGTTCTCTCCACCATGTTCACAACAAAAAGGATTGCTTCCCACTCCACCTATATCTTCTCTTCTATCTCAACAAGAGTGTATTTTGTTGAGTCTACTCAAAGATTACTTAATTACTCTTCCTACTCCAAAACACAAAAATATTTAACAAAATAATCATTCAACACCTCATTATTGTGCATATCATCGAGCACTTGGCCATTCCACTAAGGAACACCGAGTCTTGGGTGACAAAATTCAACAACTTTCAACAAGGTTTGGCTCTAGCACTTCTCACCACGCCTGATGTAGTCCCTAGAGCACCTTGTCCTCTATCCATTTTATAATCAAGTTGGGGGAGGATAATTTATTATCTAGCCTCCGATTTTCAAGAGTGGTCCCTCCCTCTCATTTTTGTTATACTTGTAAGTATTGTTAGCCCCATATTGTGTTGATTTTTTTATTGACACAAATTAATGTTATGACTTCCAAATATATGATTTTTCATTGGTTCCCATGTTGGCATCAAGCATCCTCTAATATTTTTCTCCCATTCAAATTTCTCTCCTCTGCCTTTTAAAATAAGAAAGTTTTATTGAAGAGTTCCAACAATCATTTTCCTTCTCCACACTGAGTTTTTTAGAATTGGTTTCTAATCTCACTCTTTTACCATTTCTCCTCAAAGCTCTCTCACGTTGTCTTGGTAAGCCAATACACAACATATTCTGCAACACCCTTGGCTCCATATTTTTCAAGGGGATGTGGGTATTTTTTCTCTTACTGCTAGTTTTTCACACCATTAAGCACAACAAATATCCCCATTCTTCATATTGGCAAGAAATTCTCTTTTCCAAGGGAACCCAATTTGGGGCTTCTTTGGTAAAATCTTTCCTTGGTTTTACTTTTAATTTTTAGTATCCATAAACAAATTATTTTTTAGGTTATTCATGAAAGGTTCATTGAAGAATCCTCTTTTATATACAACCATTACATAAGAGTTGTATTATTATCACATTTACATATATTCCAAAGTAAATCTTCTTTTAAAGAAACATTGCAGGGCTTTACTAATTAAGAGAGGGGGGCCCACCCAACCCCTAGGTCCCTAGGGCGAATACTCCGATCCAACCAAGTTTGATTGGCCAGTAATGCAGAGCTTCCTCACTATAAATAAAACAAGTTCGGTTGGTTGGGGCTAGGTGGCTAATTTAGTCCTAATGCTTGGACTTTTATCATTGTCTTTAGGTTATGGGGATTTTATTTTTCTTCAGAGAAATAAGTGGAGTTTAAGCTTCTCTCTTGAGCTCCTCTATTTTCCCTCTTAATATCCTTCTTCTACCCACATATTTATATAATCTTGAGTCAAGCTTGATTTGGAGAGAATTTCTCTTGTGGAGATTCTCTTTTCTTTTTAAAAATATATTGAAGAGTTCCCTTTGTATTTGTCTCTTGACTTGGAGTATCCTATCCTTTTTATTCCTCATCATTCTTTCATTTTATTACACTTCCACCTCCTTTGGTTCCATGATCATTAGTATAGTTACAAATATTTTGTTTATGAACCATAGTCACATTCCTAACTACACATATTAAGGGCCAATAAATTTAGTGCCACATCAAATTCAATCACTCATATCATATATAAATTCTATTAAATTAACCTAAATTAAACTTAAGGAATTTAAGCTTATTTTCCTCTACAAATCTGTGGAAAACACCTACACTAATTGGATAAACACGAGAAATCACCCTCATTATTCATACCACATAGAACTGCATAAATATAATAAAAAACATCAATCTATTGTCCTTTTTACATAGAATTATGCATGGTAAATTTAAAAAATCCAATATGTTATATGGATTTTTTGTCCTCAAGTTGGTTATTAATAAATACAAATAAATTTCAAAATTTACAGATTTCAATATCTTACATGTTTAAAATGTAACAAGTTACTCAAGAAAGCATATCAGTGTGGATAGCTACCAAATAGAATTACAGACTTACAGCCCCAAAAACATGCTTCATGGTCTCAATTTCATGACAGTTTGGACGTTTCAGAGGCCTAACATATAGAAACCAAATGAATTCTCCAACAGGCAGCTTATAATGGAGCAATTTCCAAGCTGTACCCTGGGATGTGGCATCCTGTTTAGATTTAGAAGCGAGATCAAATCACCATCTTAAGAAAACTTGATTAATTCAACACCAACAGGACTTAACTATTTTCTATGGAAACAACTCTTCATGATCTAAGTAAATTGAATCAAACCAACGTGCATAATTCTATGCAGAGAATGTCAATCAAAATTAAGAATAGCTGTGATATTCCCATCAATTAAGAGTGTAGTAGTTTTTGTGATTCTGTTTTTATCTTGGTTAAGTATACTTTAAAACTTAATTTAATTTGTAATGAAGCTGTTTCTACTTACATGCCCTAATCTGTTTCATTTTCTCTGTAACATTGATTTTTATTGAATTCTGTTCAATATGAAAGAACAAAACAGAGCTTATAATATTTTTCTTCCGAGGGTCTTGTGAAAAATTAGGTGAATTAGCTCGAGGAAATCTTATTGATTTACATTCTTTGAGCAGAAGTATTAACACCTACAAGCCGTATTATAGCAGAAAATTGCTTGGAAATGGTAGTCAGGTACATACAAGCATGCATACAACAATATGCTTGATATGAACAGAAGGTCATCTTATTTCACTACTAATACCAGCAAATAATGATATCAAAGTGGCTCCCATAAACCGAAGGGATCCTCAAGATCTTCTAAAAGTACTAATTCCTCATAACATTCATCATTTTGTTGTGCCACTGTATTTTTCATTTCTACTGAAGTAGGAGTTTTATGCACGAAAGAAACAAGATTATCCCGTGCATTTCGAAGCTCTACCTGCGCCATAGCCAATTGTGATTGAAGGTCTGCCAATTTCTTCTCCAGTTCATACACTCTCCCTGCACACCCATACACTGGATCACATAGCCTTGCATTTGCTTCATATACGATGCTGTTGACGGCATCTTCTCTCTTTTCCTCCGGAACATTCTGCAACAGAAAAGATTTCAGTCCTTAGTATTCGGCCTAGGTTAAACTCTACTTGATTATTTGATTACATGAGGAGAATGGAAAAAATTGCTATTTTACCTGAAGAGTTCTGCACAGATTCCCTGTTCCGAAGACACTGCGTGCAATTAAGAAGCGCTGAGGATTGTCTGATGGAAAATATGGAGCGAGCACACATTTATCTCCGCATTTTTTTCTGTGAATCCTACAGGCGCAGCGCATGGATATGCCGCCATCTCTCTTCTTTCTTCCTCCTCTTTAGTTGAAAACCTAAAAATAAAAATCCCTTCTTTGGAGCTCAAAAAGCCTTTCGTTTCAACCCAGAAAGAATTCTTTCTACGAGATCAAGAAAACTTTTCTCCTCAACTTAAATAGACCTAAAAATTACTTTTACAACTAAAAATTTCTCATATCCTCAGCCACAAATTACGTATCGTGTGGTAATGAAATAACTCAGAAGCCCGGCTTAATAAGAAATTAAAAACAAGTGATTTACAATAAAACAGAGAGCATTTAAGGAGAATACATGTAGTACTAGATAATGTGGGGTCAATGAGAAAAATAGAAGACGTTCTAGAATTGGCTTTTATAACGACGAAAACGAAACAACTAGCGACAAACTTGGCATTTTAAGGCACGTGTGATAAGCTGCGAACGATGCAGATTTGTTCCAAATGGCTCGGAATGAATCAACAACGTTCCGTACAGGAAATTTTTTTTTAAAGTGTGCTCTACACGTATAGAGCAGGGAGAGGGCCTAATACTTGTCGACTTTAATTTTATGGATTGATATATACGTGTAATATTTGGTAAAATTATATTCTTGAGGAGTCAAGGATGTACCTAGACAATCTAAATATTTTCGTTTCACGTGCATGAACTTCCAAAAAAAAGTGTGTATGTTTTTTGTTGGGATGTCATAATATGCTAGCGGAAAAGATAGACCAGTAGTTATGCATTAAGTCATGTTTTTTAGTGTGTCAATGTGACATCATATGATTTGTTGTTTTAACCTAAGAAATTGCCTAAAGTTGCATAAATTACCTATTAGAAATATTGTAAGAGGTGGTGTACATGCACTCCAAGATCTACCAAATATAGTTCAAGCTCTTTGAATCAAATTTGTACCTTTCACATTTGGAAATTTGTGCAATAAAGTGCATTTTGTAAGGAACTCTAAACTTGAAGAAGCAAAAAATAATAATACTAGTTTTTTAAGATTATATATGCATTTCCATCATATTATGCATGTAATCAAGAGTTCTTTCATATTATGATAGGAAATGATGTGTATATACAATATATCAAATATTCAATTATTTACCAATAGTGTATGAGTGTTATGATGACACATTTATCACAAATTTATATTATCCCATACAAAATCTCTTTAAAACATTTAGGTCTCTTTAAGAAATTCTATTATATATATAATAGTTTGTAGGGTTTTTACTATGCATATTTAAATGAATTGAGATACCATTAAAGTATATATGAATATTGACATGAGCATAATTGTTAGTGTAAATAAGAGCATTATCCAATTAGTTTGCTTTTAGTCTATTTAGGAGAGTCCTATTCACATTTGTTAAGTCTTCACTTAAGGACTTTTACCTTTTTGTCTCACTTCATGTGGTTGAGACACATGTACTCACTTGTTGAGACACATGTACTCACTTTTTGAAACACTTATCTCATGCACACTTGACACATGCCCTCACACTTATCTCAAGTGAGCTAACATGTGTTTCACATTTAGAGGGGTTGTCAAACATTTAATCCTATCTTCCCATCTCCTCTTCCTTGCCTTAATATGCAAGAGTTCTCATTATAATTTTCATCCACTTTTGATAATAGTCATTTGGCTTTTGTGCTCTAATTGTTTATGGAAGCTATCATGTTTTTTGCATTCTGATCTTGACAATCCCAACATGATATTAGAGCCATGAATTGCAAAACCCTTTCCCTATTTGAGTCAATCCCGCACATAGCCCCATCAAAAGTGTTTCGTGGAATCAAATAGACCACATTAAGTCCAGAAGGCTCGATAAACTAAAGATAGGGGAGACGACGCAATTGTTGAGCATGTTCCAATAGCTATGATAATATTTGTGGATTTAAGGCCTAATATTTTAAAAAAGTTTAGCACTACTATTTGTGACTTTAAGGTTGTTAGTGTTGGTTATAAGTACTTATAACTGAATGAAATGTGTTCTTTAGATCTAAAAAGCAACCAAACATATAATACCACATCGACACACCAACAAAACATGACTTAATACACAACTATTGGTCCACCCTTTTTTTAAGTTCTTTTTAGACACCTCAACAAAAAAGCATGAACCCACACCTGCCAAACATCCCATAGCAAATTAAGGTCACTGTTTTCTTTTGGTGCCGACAGTAAGGGTCTTCAAACCAATATTCATCTATTGGTCTTCCCTCCATGAACACCTGTCAGGAGTCTTGTACGGCACCAAACTCCAACCGCCACAGTCGTAGTTTCATAGACTGCCGACAGCTCTTTTGAAGACCGTTAGCAGTCTTGGTTTCCACCGCGCAGTCACCATCTCCCCACCGCTCAAGTTTGGGGCTCGTTGTCATCATTTACTTCTCCGTCGCGGCTTTCAAACCGCTAGCTTCATCCACCGACCACGGACTTTACAAACTATCAAAGCAAGTTGATGTTTTCTGTTAACTTTTCACTGCTAACATTGTTTGTAAACCACTAGCATTGTATGTTAGCATTAGCATTTCTCTGCTAACATTTTATGTTATCATAATCAATAGCACCAACTCTTCTAGTTAGCATTTAAAGTTAATATTTTTTGTAACTATAACGATTAAATTTTATGTAACCGCTAGTTGTTATATAAACCACTAGTATTTATTGTAATAGTTATACGCTAATCTATAACAATTAAGGGGCCTCTTAGCCTCTTTCTAGCTCCTACTGGCATATATATCTTAAATACATCTATCTAAACGATGCCATGAGATTTCATTCCCAAGGCGCCTATCTATTCTCAATAACAATTTCAATATAACTATCTCTCGAAGTCTTTTAGATAAATGTAATTATGATATCTGTGCTAGTTTAATAATTTTATTAATTTATTAGTTTGATTATATATATATAGTACATCGAGAGATATCCTTCTTGAGGCCCCTATTCCACATATATGGGATAAATTGATTAAAAATAGGTGCATCGAGAAGGATATCTCTCGGTGTACTTTAGATATATTTTTAAAATATAGGTATAGTAGTTTTTATTATTTTAAAATTAGACTATCATTTAGTTTTTTAAATATATATTAGCTATGATTTAATTTTTATTAACATTAACTGTAATTTCATATTTTTCCACCACAAAATTTTTTGTTTTGTATTCCTCACAAGCATTCCAAAGCTCAATTACTACTACACGATGCTATGAATTCAATTTTTATATTTCCCCCTTCTTTCAAAACCTAAACATCATTCACCACTCACTTTTGTTTTGTGAGTTCATTTACAATATGCTTGGCTTAGATAAAGAAATGTTTCAATCAGACAAGAATTTTTACCACATAAAAATTTGTGAAGTGTTAAATTTATACAAGTAAAGGCGGAGTTGCAGTTGTGAAATCAAACTCTGCAATACAATTCTAATGACAACAAATTTCAGCGAACATGATCAGGTCTAGAATCCATGGGCGAAGAGGAACGCTTAATGAAATCTATGCAATGAGCAATAGCCTCTATGTAGAAGGAATTGGAAGAAGCAGCAATAGGCGCGTAAACAAAAGTAGGTCTGTTGGTAGTGGCACTACTACATAGAGGGCGCTTTAAGACATTAATTTAAGACAAAATATTAATTTTGTCTTAAAGTTTATATTATATTTTTAATTTTCTAATTGTCTTAAATTAAGACAATAAAAAAATTCTTTTTTAAAATAAATTTTTTATTTCCCTCTCCTCATTCATTTTCCCTCCCTCATTCGACATGCATTTTCCTTTTGTTAGCGATGGCATTGAACTAAATTACTATGGTAGGCAATAGGGTTTTGAGAATTTCAGTTGGAATTATAGTGCGATGAAGAATCTAAAGAAGAATATAAGCATCCCTGTTGTGTAGAACCACCTCAAGAAGGTTTATTTGTCTTTGACCTATACTCTGATCATTGCTTTGGTGATGGTGGTTTACCTGCACCTTCTCTGGAACATTGTGCCTGCGTTCTCACAGTGCTTGGAACCATTGTCACCAATATTCAGACCAACGAAGAAGTGGCCATCAAGCTTGTAAGCTTCTAACCCTATTTTACATTTATCATTGTAACTTGTTTAAATGTGAATCTTGGGGCCTGTTAGTGCCTGAATTGACTGACAGTTTTTGAGCAATTTTCATGCAGGCACTTTCCCTAAGTATCCAAAAAATGTTCTAAGTGTTGGACCTCCTCAGCATTTTTCAGCTGCAGCATCATATTTTCTTGAGGAGGAGGTCATCATCATCATGTTTGCTTCGATGAAGGTCATCATCATCATGTTTTCTGTCGACATGTTTTTTCATCAGGATCATCATATTTCAATATCGGGTGATGTTTGGATATCATCCTGATCCTGCTGATAAGCTACAGTGTGCCCTGATTTGCTTGCGGAGGTGATCTTCCAAGTATCCGGTGATCTTCCAATTATCACCTTGCCCTTTTATGATGATGATGTCACCCCGATCTTCTGAAGGGGTTATTCTCTGAGTTGTTCGACCTGACTTGTTTTTTCCTAAGGGTCGTCATCATCATGATGATATTTCCAGTTATCACCGTGTTGCTTGCGAGGGTCATCATATTTTCTGCCTGCATGATATTTCGCCGGGGTGATATTTCTATCATCGGGTGATCTTGGTTATGATCATCCTGATGATGTTGTTGAAGAGTTCTAGGTGTGACCCGATATTCACTGGGGTCATCATATTTTGAACGTCAGGATGATCTTAGTCAATATCATCCTGATGTTGTTGTATCACTTCATGTTCGTTGTTTTATCATCCTGATGATGCTGACGTCATTCTTATGTCAGGGTGATATCTATTTCTCTGCCTATCTGCATCATGATATTTCCGAAGGAGGGGGTGATATTTTCATTTTTGAATATCACCCGGATGTATGTTTGTTCCAGCGTCATGATGATGCTGATATCAAGGAGATATCCGCCTACCGGCTTCGTGCATTATCTAGTGGGGGGTGATCTTCTCAAGCATCATCATATTCATCTATCGCCCCGATTTTATAGTGGAGCTACAGTGCAACATGATATTTGTGCATCAGGATGATATTTCCAAATATCCGGTTATCTTCCGAATATCATCCTGATGTCGATATGATGATGACGTCATCAAGGTCCGGGGGGGTCATATTTCTAACACTGATCATCTTGTGGAGATCCCCCGATATTTGCAAACATGATGATGACGTCATCCGGATATGAGGAGGTGCGCAGTAGGCAGATATGATGATGACGTCAGCAGGATATGATGATGACGTCATCAGGATGTTCATCGGCCAGACTTTTGGTATAGGCTCAGCAGGAGGATGTTCCTCCGATGGATCAGGTTGTGCCGATGAAGGCGATTATCATGCAGGTTATATTGCGATTTGATGCTGACGTCAGGGTGATATTTCAAGCAACAGGATATCATGCTGCTGGAGGATGATGATGATGAAGTCTTATACTAGTGTCGTCAGGAGCAAAAGCACCGACATCATATATGCTCATGACCTAGTATATAAAGTGTTAAAGAGGTCACCGCGGGGTGCATGTGGGATAATTGATATCCTGCATATTTTCAAATATCATGATGATGAATCTCGGCGGGAAGTGGTTGCGATCGACTGTTAGATGTTTTTCCCAAGGCCGCGGGTTGGTGCGCCATTAATGGCGAAGGTTGCAGAGGTATGGGCGGATCTGGTACCCGATTGAAGGTGTACATCAGCGGGCAGTGGCGCAGGGCTCGAGATATCTTCCTGTCTCCTCCTCTACCTGCTGCATTCATGTTTTGGCGCCAATCTGGTAATGCGTTGAGCGCCATTTTGCTGATACTGTGTATCTGGCAGGATTTTTGGTCAACCATGTAATTAATTGCTATGGTACACTACCTGGCTGTTATAAGCAGGAAGTGTTACTCATTTGTGGTTGTTGAAAGTTGAAGATTTTTGGCTCTGTAATTCAAAACAAGCTGATCTGGTTGCTCTGTACAGCTTAACCTGTGAGTTTATGTATCTCCTGTTGTACGATTTGGCATGAATCCACTGATTTCATGGTTAATCTTATATGAATAATGCTGTGTTTGCATGTGTTATGCTGATTCTGTCTCCAGTTTTGCATGTATCTTTCTTACTGCAATAGGGATGCCATAAGTATAGACAGCTTAACACTCTTCATTGGGAGATATCTGTAAGGCAGATATCATGTGTATCCCCCTGAAATCCAGTTTTAGCTATTCATGCTGATCATTCACAGGTGTATGTCTACAGACTCCAAGCCCTGGATAGGCACCAATCATGCTTTGTTTTTGTGTTATAACCATGTCCAGCCTTGCATCCAAAATTCAAACTAAACCATTTCATACTTCCACTTGTTAGTTGTAGGAGTAGGATTAGGAACCCCCTGCATGCTCTCATACCCAACCAGACATCATGTCCAAGAATGTTGCCAGCCTTGTGATCTATCATACAGATCTTGGTCCATACATGAGAGTATTCTACCTGTTGTTGTCAAGTTAGATCTTTCTATCTTTGAGCTAGTCAAGGTTACATCTTGAGTTATAGGGATACCCCCCTTGGTGCGGCAGAACCAGAAGTGAAGGGGAGGCAGCTCACGCAACCTCCTGTATTTAGTTGGCTGAATCTGCCTGTGCATTAGAAGTGGCAAACCCTAATGCTGATTCAGAAGAAAAACCAACAAATTGGCGACTCCGCTGGGGATGTTGATGTAAAGTGATATCCTGCAGTCTTTGGTGAAGTTTTGCTCTGCTGGTGGAATGAACTCAGAAACATATTTGATGAGCTTTCAGCTGCTGTAAATTTTGTCCTCTTTGGAGAGGTGGCGACTCTGCAAAAAAGATCCAAATGCACATGAAAGATGGATGTATGTGATGTGACAAAAATGTGTTGTTCATTTTTCTGTATGAGAAAAGGTACCTTGTTACTTCCCCTTTATTTGCTGTTCTACTGCATAAGTTAGATGCCAGGGGAAGCCTTAGGTCTTAGACAGACAAACGATGTCTAAGAGTAAGATTTTTATGAATCCAAGTATGAATTATCCCATACTCAGTGGTGAAATGTTGAATAAAGGAATAGAAGAGATAAGAAATAGGTTGATATTCTTAGAGGCTGAGCAGGCCCAGTTAAAAAGTAGTAACCCTGTTGTGTCTGCCAGTCAGAAAGCTAAACCTCTTGTCAGCCCTTTTGATCCTTTGTATGACCAACTAAATTTGTCATGGGTGGATTATAAAGTAGAAGCTATGCCTGCTAGGATATATTGTCAGATGCCTAGATTTAGTGGTCACAATGTGTGTGATGGGAATGCACATATCCAAATTTTTCACAGTTTCATGGGAAAATATTCATTCAGAGATGAGGATATGTGGATGAGGCTTTTTGTTAGGTCCTTTGATGCAAAAGTAAAAGACTGGTATTTGAGCTTTCCAAAGAAATCCTTTGCCTGTTGGGATGAGCTTGCTGACTGTTTCAAGGAAGAATTTGCAAAAGAACCGGCTGATCTTGTTGCAGAATTGATGAGAATCAGAAAACAAGATGAAGAGCCATGTGTTGATTTCAGTCATAGGTTTGCAATAGCCCTTTCACAGATCCTAGAAGTCTTCAGACCTGATATTTCAGCCTGTGTTGGCATATTCTTTGAGGCTTTTGAGGAGGGCTTTAGTGCAATACTGAGGGATTTCAAGGTGACAAGTATGCAGATGGCATACAGGTTCATAGAAAAGATAGAAAAAATCAGAAATGTGTACCTACTGAAACCCCTGTCCCCAGGCCTTGGTGTGAGAAATGGTTATGAAGCTGCAAATGACCAAATGATTATGGCATCATGTGCAGATAAAAATGAAAATAAAAGCATAGAGGTTGAGACTGCTGTGTTTGAACATAATGCTAACAATACTGCTCAACTGGATTGTTCACCAGTTGAGGATGCCAGTGAAAGGACTAATGAGGATTCCCATTGCAATGATGAGGCAGCTGACCATGAAAACAATAACGAGGTTGTGGACAGCAATGAGCAATTTTTGGAATGGACCTGTGGAGACAATTGTGAGTATTGTACTCAAGACAGAGAAGATATAAGCAAACAGAGGAGCAGTCCTATGTGTGACCCATTGCCTACCTTTCAAACACATGGAGATCATGAAGAGCAGTCAGAAATTGAAATAAGTGCTAGTTCAGAGCATGATTGTTTTTCATTTGATGGCTGTTTTGCTTATGACACACAGGCTGATACTCCTCCACAAAGTGAATCCATTGGTGATGAAGATGCATGTTCTGCTGCCCATGAACAAATGGCATATTATGATGAAATTGATGCACCTGGGTCACCCATTTATGACACATATGGTGATGAGGATCTGTCTGAATATGGTGAGGATCTAGACATTATTTTTGGCTTGGATTCTGTTTCTCATCCTGATGAAAGAGGAAACAACATGCATCAGGTAAGTGACTGTGAAAATGTGCCTGATTTGAAAGAGATGCCAGAGCCTGATCTTTTCCAGCCTGGTGCTGCTGATTGTTGTGTACATGATGTGCACAATTGTGATTTTGAAAGCTTTTCTTTTGATGTGCTAGCATATAATACAATGAGCCCTGATCTTCCTAGTTGTGTGGTGGACTCTGAGTGTTTCCTATTTGTAGTCCAGCTAGGAGATCATGTTGCAATGCATGATGATGATACAGATGATAACCTGTGTTCTATACCATTTGAGTATGCATTGCCTGATATATTCTGCACCCACATGTCACATGATGTTGAAGGTTATCTGCACAGGGGTGATAATGACAAGCCAAATCAGAGGGTTGAATATGCAGATGACAAGATTTGTTTGTGGGTGGATCTTTGTAGTATCTCCAGGCTTGACCCAGTGCATGCAGATGAAAACAAGATATTTGACAAAGGGAGATACATGTTTTTCTTTTCTTGGTGGCCTTAGGCCATCAAGTGTGTTTGGTGATGCAGGTCGGTGCAGTATTTGACTCTGTGCCCAATGGATAAGGGACTGGTTTGCATCCCAGAGATCTGGGGTTCTCGCTGCAGTCTTGCACCTGCACATCCCCAGACAGAGCCAGTGTTAGTGCCTGAATTGACTGACAGTTTTTGAGCAATTTTCATGCAGGCACTTTCCCTAAGTATCCAAAAAATGTTCTAAGTGTTGGACCTCCTCAGCATTTTTCAGCTGCAGCATCATATTTTCTTGAGGAGGAGGTCATCATCATCATGTTTGCTTTGATGAAGGTCATCATCATCATGTTTTCTGTCGACATGTTTTTTCATCAGGATCATCATATTTCAATATCGGGTGATGTTTGGATATCATCCTGATCCTGCTGATAAGCTACAGTGTGCCCTGATTTGCTTGCGGAGGTGATCTTCCAAGTATCCGGTGATCTTCCAATTATCACCTTGCCCTTTTATGATGATGATGTCACCCCAATCTTCTGAAGGGGTTATTCTCTGAGTTGTTCGACCTGACTTGTTTTTTCCTAAGGGTCGTCATCATCATGATGATATTTCCAGTTATCACCGTGTTGCTTGCGAGGGTCATCATATTTTCTGCCTGCATGATATTTCACCGGGGTGATATTTCTATCATCGGGTGATCTTGGTTATGATCATCCTGATGATGTTGTTGAAGAGTTCTAGGTGTGACCCGATATTCACTGGGGTCATCATATTTTGAACGTCAGGATGATCTTAGTCAATATCATCCTGATGTTGTTGTATCACTTCATGTTCGTTGTTTTATCATCCTGATGATGCTGACGTCATTCTTATGTCAGGGTGATATCTATTTCTCTGCCTATCTGCATTATGATATTTCCGAAGGAGGGGGTGATATTTTCATTTTTGAATATCACCCGGATGTATGTTTGTTCCAGCGTCATGATGATGCTGATATCAAGGAGATATTCGCCTGCCGGCTTCGTGCATTATCTAGTGGGGGTGATCTTCTCAAGCATCATCATATTCATCTATCGCCCCGATTTTATAGTGGAGCTACAGTGCAACATGATATTTGTGCATCAGGATGATATTTCCAAATATCCGGTTATCTTCCGAATATCATCCTGATGTCGATATGATGATGACGTCATCAAGGTCCGGGGGGGTCATATTTCTAACACTGATCATCTTGTGGAGATCCCCCGATATTTGCAAACATGATGATGATGTCATCCGGATAAGAGGAGGTGCGCAGTAGGCAGATATGATGATGACGTCAGCAGGATATGATGATGACGTCATCAGGATGTTCATCGGCCAGACTTTTGGTATAGGCTCAGTAGGAGGATGTTCCTCCGATGGATCAGGTTGTGCCGATGAAGGCGATTATCATGCAGGTTATATTGCGATTTGATGCTGACGTCAGGGTGATATTTCAAGCAATAGGATATCATGCTGCTGGAGGATGCTGATGATGAAGTCTTATACTAGTGTCGTCAGGAGCAAAAGCACCGACATTATATATGCTCATGACCTAGTATATAAAGTGTTAAAGAGGTCGCCGCGGGGTGCATGTGGGATAATTGATATCCTGCATATTTTCAAATATCATGATGATGAATCTCGGAGGGAAGTGGTTGCGATCGACTGTTAGATGTTTTTCCCAAGGCCGCGGGTTGGTGCGCCATTAATGGCGAAGGTTGCAGAGGTATGGGCGGATCTGGTACCTGATTGAAGGTGTACATCAGCGGGCAGTGGCGCAGGGCTCGAGATATCTTCCTGTCTCCTCCCCTACCTGCTACATTCATGTTTTGGCGCCAATCTGGTAATGCGTTGAGCACCATTTTGCTGATACTGTGTATCTGGCAGGATTTTTGGTCAACCATGTAATTAATTGCTATGGTACACTACCTGGCTGTTATAAGCAGGAAGTGTTACTCATTTGTGGTTGTTGAAAGTTGAAGATTTTTGGCTCTGTAATTCAAAACAAGCTGATCTGGTTGCTCTGTACAGCTTAACCTGTGAGTTTATGTATCTCCTGTTGTACGATTTGGCATGAATCCACTGATTTCATGGTTAATCTTATATGAATAATGTTGTGTTTGCATGTGTTATGCTGATTCTGTCTCCAGTTTTGCATGTATCTTTCTTACTGCAATAGGGATGCCATAAGTATAGACAGCTTAACACTCTTCATTGGGAGATATCTGTAAGGCAGATATCATGTGTATCCCCCTGAAATCTAGTTTTAGCTATTCATGCTGATCATTCACAGGTGTATGTCTACCGACTCCAAGCCCTGGATAGGCACCAATCATGCTTTGTTTTTGTGTTATAACCATGTCCAGCTTTGCATCCAAAATTCAAACTAAACCATTTCATACTTCCACCTGTTAGTTGTAGGAGTAGGATTAGGAACCCCCTGCATGCTCTCATACCCAACCAGACATCATGTCCAAGAATGTTGCCAGCCTTGTGATCTATCATACAGATCTTGGTCCATACATGAGAGTATTCTGCCTGTTGTTGTCAAGTTAGATCTTTCTATCTTTGAGCTAGTCAAGGTTACATCTTGAGTTATAGGGATACCCCCCTTGGTGCGGCAGAACCAGAAGTGAAGGGGAGGCAGCTCACGCAACCTCCTGTATTTAGTTGGCTGAATCTGCCTGTGCATTAGAAGTGGCAAACCCTAATGCTGATTCAGAAGAAAAACCAACAGGGCCGATGCAGTAATTTCTGTGGATATCTATTTAGTTTGAAGTGTAGGTGTTCAAGGCAAATGAGAAAGTGTTAACGTGGTAAAGAGAAAAAAAAGGTCGAAATGAGTAAGTGAAACGAATGGGAAAGTAAAAATAGAATACCAAACTATTTTAGGTGCCAAGAGGTAATAGTTTTTATGTTTGCTTTGCCCACGTAGCAGAAAGCTTAGGGTTTCAGTTTGATGGTGTTGAAGGAGTCTTTGTTGCTATAAAGGAAAAGACCCACGTTGCAGATATGTATGGAGGAGGAACATGTTTTGTGATCATAGTTTTTTAGGGGCTCATGACACATAGAAGGAAGGATAGAGCTCATTGTCCCTGCTATACACCACGTTGTAGGAAAAGGAGGAAGACTTGGCATAATGTAGGGAAAGTGGAAGTTTTTTTGAAGACTTATGGCAGATCATTCCATGCAAGAGATCTCCATATATAGCCAGCATCTTTATTTTTCTAGGTGTGTTCCCTTATGAATAAATGAAAGGAGCTTGCTTATAACATATTCTTGATCAATGTTTTCAAGCTTAGGATATGTGTTTCCATTGTTTTCATGATATATATATATATATATATATATATATATATATATATAATACTTGTAAAGTTTGTTATCATTATTTGAAAAATGCCTTAGTATTCTTAAACCATGGATAATAGTAAGACTGTAACTTCACGTTCTAAAAACATAGTAAAACTAGAAATTTACCATAGAGTAATTCAATAAGGTAAAAATGAGAGAAAATTTTTCTTTTATTCAATCTTAACAAATTGCATAATTTATTTTCTTAAATAATCAATCATGAAACAAATATGACATATTGTCTTTTCAATTACAAATATCTACAATAGATAATGTTTTACACAATCTCAATAAACACAATTCTCAAAGATACATTGCATCAGAAATCTGACATCTTTATCACAAGCCACAACATGTTTTTTGTTGGAGAGAGAGAGAGAGTATCTTCCTAGGGTTTTACCTCCATCCACAGACTGATGGTCTCCCACACATCTTCCACATAAGAAGTGGCCCTACCCTTCATGAGGAATATAGACCAAAGGTGACCAGTGGTAATTTGCCTTCCGAGTACATAGTGTTGTATCCTACACAACTCTATCAATCATACAACCCTACATACCCTTTAGCTAAGTATGATTTTCTGATAGGTTATGCAATCCAGATATAGTGAACCGACAATGCATGTAGAAAATGAATGCATTACTTTGGCCAAAGATTCAATATGTAAAGACATTAACAATGAACATAGTTGTAATGTTCACCCACCTCCACTCAACTTGGATACTATCATATTCCCATAGTTTGACTTGGTCAACTTATATAGTCTTGACAACTACAATATTTTTGGTTTATCCAACGTAAGACAAGTTTACAATAATTATCAATATTCCATAGACCTTATGGATTACCTTTCATTACTAGGATTCTCATTACATCTTTGCAATACCCAAGATCCTAAGCTTGTCAATACTTAAGAACCTATGTCAATTTTTAAACAACTAAGATGGTTACCTTACCCAAGTTCAGCATCATAGTCTAGGAAATTATTTCCTTCTTACAAGTAAGAATAAATAAACATAGTTAGGGTACTTGTCCTTACATTCACATTTTATATAATGATCACAATAATTTAATATAAATAATTACCTTATTTGGGTCAAGTTAAGGTTTATCTAAAGAGTTTTATAATCTAGTCTTTCTGACTTAGGTGGATTCACAAGACACTGTCATTGCTCCATAGACCTTATAGAATGACTATCTATTCTTGGGTATCTCTTTGCATCTTTGCAACATTTAAGATTCATCACTTATTGACAAGTAATAGCTAAGAGAAGTTGTGACCAAAAAGGTATAATAAACTTTATGGTTGACTAACCATTTAATAGTACCTCTTGCATGCTTGCAAAACCCAAGGCTTATGAATTATATCTCAAGTTGACTTGTAATCAAACATATAGGTTTCTCTACCTAAGGTTAAACATTATCGACTAATAACAAATCTCTTTTGAATACGATAAATATGAACATTTATTATTTAGGGTTCTCAACCCTTTAATGTCTACCCCTATAAAATAACTAAAATGGGTTATAACCATAAAGCTATCATCAAATAATCTTTAACCCTTCCAGGTTAAACTAGGGTTTTATTTAACCTATCCCAACACAATGAAAAAACATACTTATTATAGAAAGTAAGAAAATCGTAAGAACGATTATCTACTAGTCTTCTTTCGACTAAAGGGTCATATATGTCTTTCAATCCATGACTTAGATCATTAACACATCAATACTTACAACCTTAAGTGTTTTATCAAACACTAATAGGTTTTCACCCCAACTCTAAATGTTATCATTTTGGGGTAAATATCCCCTTATGACAAGAGTTAGAATATCTTCATAAATAGGGTTCCTATTTCCTCATTATTGTTCTATTTGAAAATAGCTATCAAATCATGGAAATAACAAGGTATCTAGAATAGTTATGTGATGCCTTGTTATGCAACCCTAGAGAGTTAGGCTAACAGGTGCTAAAATTATAGAAATATTTTTTTTAAGCAAGTAAATGCATTAACATTAAATAAAGTTGACACTATTCACAACATTTAAATAAGATGAACAACTAACACCTATAGGGAACATAATTGAATCAGATAAAAAAAAGTTCATAACAATACAGGTAATATGCATTATGATACAATAGAGGAGGATTACATCTTCCATTTGTAGATATGAATAATTACAAACTTCAATTACAACATTACATAATTACAAGATTCATGATCGTTTACATCGGTTTACAATATACAACAAGATTATACAATTCTAAAAGTAATAAATAGCTCTAAGGATGCAAATGCAAATTTGGAACTAGAAGCACATCTGCAGTGAACACAAATCAGGTCGACCAAGAAAACTAATGGATTAAGCTCTTCCACTCAACCATGTGGAACCTTGAGGTCCACCCCCGAGCTAGGAGATAACAATGAGGTCCCACTAAGTCGAAGGATACAAACAAATAGATACAAACTTGACATAGACAAAAAAGATTATCAAGATTGCACAAATCAACAAGACAAGACAGCACTCCAGAGGCAACAAAAAAAGATAACAAACAGGGAGTAACTATGTTGCAGTAGGGAGAGTATCATCACATGGTCCTAGCATGGATTATCCAGGCTATCTCTCTCTAGAAATTGACCCCCATCTATGGTTATCCTGGCAGCCTCTCACTAGGCACCGGCCCCATAGGGTGACACATGCAGAACTGACACATCCTCTCATGGAGACAAGGAGTTCAATCTTGCCAACCAGACCTTCTCATCCCATCCTTAGCTAGAGAGAGCACTCAAGGCATGGGTGAGGCATCATACTTATCTTGTTATGTGAATTACTACCCAACCTACCTAGATAAATTATTAAGTTATCACTTGATTACAACTTCCATGGGGTTATCCAAGCAGCCACTTTGGGCACCGACCCCACCATGAAAGCCACTCTCCTACATGCAACTAGCAACCCCTAACCATCATTCAGAAACCAATAACATGCATGGACAAGGGACTGAAAGGCATCTATATTTTTTTTTTGCAAACCAATACATAGACAATTATAATTCCAAACCCTCAACCACAAAACTTTCCCCTATCCACTGCAAAATCTCAAATCAATTAACACATTTACAATGACAAGAAACAATGTTGTATTGGAACCCAAGTAGCCTAACCTTTGGAGTCGGTTAAATTGAAACACAATACTACTATAAGTACATCCATTTCCCACTATGGAAAATGAAGATTAAATGACTTGACATTTAATAACCACAACAATCTACTAGAACAATATGACTCAAAATCAAAGGAAATACAATAATCCAATTTCAACAAGACAATAATAACTGACAATGGCATCACAAGCACGACCATATAATATATTTAAAATTAACTCAGCATATCACTATCAAACAATTTTTAAACAGGAAAGCACTCTAAGGTTTTTTAACTCTCTTGTAAATAAAATCCTAACATTAATACACTATTCAATTCTAGAAGTATTATACCATCTAGCATTACCAGAAAATCTACTTCACATTAAAATTCTAATTTATTAATTTAACAAACTTGCATCTACTAATTCAACTCTATTTTAATAAAATTAATTTAAAATATTACAAATCTATCCTAATATTTTGAGTTATACTAATATTAACTTTATCGCTATTGTCATTTAATGAGCTTGATTAAAATAAAATCAATGTAACAATTTAACTAAAACAAAAAGATAATCTCAAAGCAAGATTTACTAGCTGTTCATGGAGTTTCAAATAGAAGTTTTCTAAATCTTAGATTACATTTGCATACTTTCTAAATTGATTCTAGTTCTAATAAACTATTTCTAAACAAAAGGAATTCAATATATTGATAATAAATGTTTCTCAGAAATCATTACTTGAAAATAATTTCAAAGGAATAATGGCTTGCAAGGGAGAAATTATGGGAAGGAAAGAGAATCCAGAGAGAAGAAATTGGAAGAAGACTTCTAAGGTTTATAACAAAATGGAGAATGGTCTATGAGGAAATCCATGAGAGCAAGCTGGCAATACAGATTTCAGACAAACAATGAAACCATTACAAATTTTTAGAGATTCAAGGAATTGACAGAGAAACCAGAGATTTTCAACATGTCTGACAGAGAAGGAGAAAAAATGTAATAGATTTAGGAAGATAAAAACCCCAAGGAGTATGGATCCTAGGTAAGATACAGATTTAATTATCATTCATTTTTTTATGGACTGAAAAATCCCAGTGAAACGCTGTACAACGGCCTAAGAGGAGGATCAAAGTTAAATTTCTAAAATTATATCAGCCTGTCTCTTCCCACGTCATATGGCCAGGCAAAAGCATAGAATTAAAAGAAGAAGAAATTTCAAGAATGTAGGGGAGGAGACCATACGACGGCATCCAAAGGGGAGAGAAATTGTTACAGCTAGCAATAGATGGACGCCAAAATCAGCAGTCAATACCAATATCATCAAGCAGGGAAATTTATAGAAGGAAAAGAATAAAGATAGCTAGAGATTTGACCCCAATAAAACATTAATAAAATCTGGCAGAATAAGGAAATGCAAGATGAACAAGATCAGACAGAGGTAAAATTTTGGTAGGTTTCCATTGAAATATCATATCAATGCATGGCTTAAAATAAAAACCTCATTTTCTGGCAATAGAGTCTGAGATGCAAAAATTGGTTAAGCCAAATTCCATCACTAAGGGTAGCAAGATAGGTAAGGGACAAAAAAAAAATTGCATTGAGAAATGTCTCACGAATTTTAGGCTACAATGCAAACCATCAAATTCAAAATTTTAGGGACGTTAGCTACAGATGGCGATAGGAAGATAGGAATTCAAAAGAGACAAGTTCAAAGTACAATATATTCAATAGAGACAACTAATTTTATCAAATTGCTCAAAAGTACAAGTAAGCATATCCGGACTTCAATCCCAGCTTCCAAATTTCTTTCAATCCACTATCCGATCAAATCCTCCACAGTTCTTTTTGCTTTCCTCTCCTTTTTCCCAAAATCTCTATCTATCTTTTTCACAGGAAAACTTCCCTCCCAAATAACTTCCCCAAGATACAAAAATAGACAAATCTCAATAAATTCCCACTACCAAAATCTGTTACAGAATCCCACTAACCCCCTAAAAGAAAACAATTAAATTTACTTTCCAGAGAGATTCTCCAAGTCAGAATTCTCATACGACAACTCACATGAAGTAAATAATTAACTAATATTATTTTTCAAATTACCATATACTATTAATTTTAAAATATTATTAATGACTTAGGACCATATCTTATTAAAATCATTAAAATAATTAATTTAATTTTTATTAAAAATTACTTAAATAATATTTCCAAATCTCATTAATAATTTACGACTGAGAAAATACTTTTATATTTAACTTATTAATAACATTACTATTATAAAAATAATTCATTTCCAACCATTTCATAAAAATAGAAACCATCAAATTCAAGTAAATACAATTATATACCCGTGACGAGCATAAACCTGAGGCAAGGACCAAAGAGTGACATCCCAACTCGCGACCACAAACTGACCTAGGGAACCCCATGCTATCTCCCATCCACATTATCCATTGGTGCAAGGGCATGCTCAGACCTACTAAGTCAGGTGGAGTCGATGCCCAGTCCCTGCAATCTGCATCAAAACGATAAGTTGTATACGAACATATGCATATATATATCAAACACATAGAGTCAGGGAATCACAGCATAGTAGGGTGCTCGAAATGAGTAATACTACACCATCCCTACTCTAAAGCATAACAATAAACATAAATATCTCTAACTAATAATTAGATAACATTCAATCCATAAAGCATAGTAACATAATTCAGCATAATCAATTAACCATCAACTAACCATGACAAAATACAACATAAACTGTAATAACAATAATGTCATCATACTGTTCATAACACATGTCAATAACCACATTAGTCAACCATAGTCCATCATGAACATAATAAGCATAACCCATAAGTCTAACAACCAAATATCTCAAAACTATCTAAATGCAATAGAAAATCTAGCAATTGTCACAAGCCAAAAGTGAGGGGCATTACATCCTCCCCTCTAGATTCAGGCTTACTCCTAGAAGCCTATAAATAAATAAGGGTATAACTCTCTCATCTTGGAAGCATCCTCCTAGGTAGTAGAAGTCTCATCATTAGGATCCCATTGGACCCTGACCTGCTCCACGTCTCTGCCCTTGAGAGTAAGTCTCCTATGCTGCAGAATGCCTATGGGTGCCAAAGCCACTGCCCATCCTCTACCTATAGAACAATCCAATCAAGAACATGAGCAATATCTGGATAGTAAGGTCTAAGGACAGAAACATGAAACACATCATGGATGCATGAAAAGCTAGGTGGCAAAGCAAGACGATAAGTGACAGGACCAATCCTCTCCAACACCTCAAAAGGTCCAACAAATCACGGTGCTAGCTTAGAGCCTTTTTCATAATGGATTAGACTCTTTCACGGATGCACACGTAAAAATACTCGATCCACAACTGAAAACTGTCGATCGACCCTATGAGCATCTGCATACTTCTTCTGCCTGTCCTACACTGCCACCAAATGCTCTCTAATCTGCTCAACCTGCTGCTCCATATCTCTAAGCATATCTGGTCCTAAGAGAACTCTATCCTCAAGATGATCCCAACTCAGTGGGGTCCGACAAGGATGACCATACAAAGCCTGAAATGAAGACATGCCAATAGAACTATGATATCCATTATTATATGCAAACTCCACCAGATACAAATAGTCCTCCCAACAATTCTGCCGATCCATCACATACATCCTAAGCATATCCTTGAGAACTTGATTAACCCTCTTAGTCTGAGAATTAGTCTCTGGATGGTATGCTGAACTAAAGTTCAGTTGCGTCCCCAAGGCATGCTGCAGAGAAGTCTAAAGGGCTGAAGTAAACACTAGATCCCTATCAGAGATGATCCTACGAGGAATCCCATGAAGTTTGACTATGTCCTCCATGAACACTCTAGCCACTGTAGAGGCATTATAAGATGAATGGATAGGAGAGAAGTGAGCTACCTTCGTCAACCTATCCACAGTGACCATAATAGCATTATGTCGATGGGAGGATACATCTAAACCAACAATGAAGACTATTGAAATGATGTCCCATTTCCATTTTGGAACAAGATGGGGCTGCAATAGACCTGCAGGGTGCTGGTACTCTACCTTCACCCTCTAACACTCAAGACATCTCAATACAAAATCAGTAATATCCCGCTTCATACCACTCCAAAAGTATAGTTGACGAAGATCCGCATGCATCTTCTTGACACCTAGATGAGCAAAATAGGGTGCTCGATGTGCCTCTGACATAACAGGGTATGAAGACCCTCTAAACTAGGAACATAAATATGACCCAAATGTCGTAAAAGACCATCCGACTCAAGAGAGTAACTGGTAAATCTACCCTCCAAAGGTCTACCCGACCCAACCTCAGACTTCACCTCCTGATACCAACTGTTGGTAGGAAGTGCTGCAAGAATCTAACCTCTCAAATCAACTGTGAGAGTAACTGCTAAGATCTCATGTCTCTGACAACTACGAGTATCTACTACCACATTCTCTTTGCCTTGAATGTACTTGACCTCAAAGTCATACTCACACAAGAACTCTATCCACCACCTCTGCCTCGCATTCAAGTTTGGCTGTGTCAAAATATATTGCAAACTATGATGATCATTGCACACCTCGAACTAATGCCCTAAAAGAAAATGCATCCACCTCACCAAGGCATGTACATCTGCGGCTAACTCTAGATCATTAGTGGGATAGTTTAATTTTTGATCCTTGAGTTTGCAAGACTCATAGGCAATCGCACAACCATCCTGCATCAGAACTACTCCTAAACCCTCCAAAGAAGCATCTGTACACACAACAAAGTCCCCGGTAGGATCAAGAACTGCCAAAATAGGTGCACTGGTCAATTGCTCCATAAGGGTTTGAAAAGCTGCTTGACACTGCTCTGACCAAACAAACTTCTTCCCTTTCCTCTGAAGAGAAGTAATAGGGTGAGCAATCCTCAAAAAAACCATAACAAAATGGTGATAGTAGCCTGCTAAACCCATAAAACTGTGGAACTCAGAAACATTAGTAGGTGCAGGCCAATCCATAATAGCTTGGATCTTTGAAGGATCCATCACAATACCCTCTCCAGAAATGACATGACCCAAATACTTCACCTCTTTCTGAAAGAATTCACATTTTGACAAATTAGCATAAAGTTGATTTTCTCTCAGACACTGCAACACCTAATGCAAATGCTCCTCATGCTCCTCCATAGTCCTCGAATATATCAATATATCGTCCAGAAATACAAGGACAAATCTGTCGAGATAAGTGTGAAAAACACCATTCATCAGGCTCATGAAAACTGAGGGTGCATTTGTTAACCCGAATGGTACAACTGTGAACTCATAATGTCCATAACAGGTGTGAAATGTTGTTTTATGAATGTCTGCCTCAAATATCCACAACTGATGATATCCCAACTTAAGGTCCATTTTTGAAAACACCTTAGCTCCCTTAATCTGATCAAACAGATCATCAATCCAAGGCAAGGGGTATCTATTCTTCACTGTCACCTTATTGAGCTGTCGATAGTCGATACACAGCCATAGAGATCCATCCTTCTTCTTCACAAAGATCACAGGTGCTCCCCATGGAGAAACACTAGGTTGAATGAATCCCTTGGCTAATAACTCCTCCAACTACAATTGAAGCTCCTTAAGCTCTTGAGTGATCATCCTGTATGGAGCTCATGAGATAGGCTCTGTGCCAGGAACAAGATCAATCCTAAAGTCAATGTCATGCTTAGGTGGCATCCCCAGAATCTCGGAAGGAAAAACATTAGCATACTCTCTCAAAAGTGGGTGATCATCAAGAGATGTATCTTGACTCTCCTCCATCTCCAAGTCATTAACTGACACTACAAAGAGATGACATCCCTGACACATGCATCTCTTAAGCTATATAGTCAAGATCATACATAAGGAAATCAGTCTCTGGATACCAACTATCTCCCCCTCTCTACCAGAATCATCCACACATCTGATAGACTTATGTTGACAATCGATCACTACCTAATGGGCCTCTAACCTATCCATACCCAAATCTATATCATATGAAACAAGGGGTAGGATGCTAAGGTCTACTATAGTAGATAGAGAGCCAATCCTCAACTCACAACCATGCACTAGAGACTCAACTGCAACCTTAGCCCCAGAAGCTAATTCAACTTGCCACCTATCATCCTGCTTTGTTACCACTAAACCATAATGTTCCACAAGAGAAGGAGAAATGAACGAATCAGAAGCACTGGAATCAAAGGGAACAAAAAAACCAATACCTCACATGAAACCAGAAGTCTCCACTATGGTGCCCTGATGCTCTGCCTAGCAGTTATCAACCACTGTAAAGACTCTATGTGATCTACCTACATCACCTACGGTTGGCTCTGAAGCTACCGACCTATGCCCAAAACCTGAAACATTCCTCTGAGGACATTGTTTAGCAATATGGCCCTGTTGGCCACAAGAGAAGCACCCTGTGCCTCTACCAAAACCACCGCCACCCTAGAAGGCATTAGACTGCTAGAAACTACCCCTGCTCACTACAGATTGTGTGCTCTAAGTGGGACGATCAACACGATCCTGTCTAGAACACTGCCAATTCCAGTTCTTCTTATTCTAAAATTTGGTACCCTGCTGAGGATGAGAATTCTTTGGTTTAGCCTGAGAGTACTTTTGCTGCTATCCACCCTTTGACGGTGCATGAGATCCTGATGCCTGAGTAGGACCACTACAAGAATCAAATGATGCAGAAGGTGCACTACCAATATGCACACATGTATGCACTTCGAGTGCCATAGTCAAATTCTCCTCCACTAAATAGGCTTTCTCCACTGCTACTTCTATAGTCTTGGGTTTGAAAACATGAACCCCTCCACTGATCCAGGCATTTAAGCCCCTGATTAAATGCTGCACTAACATAGTCTCATCATCTCTGATACTCGTATATTGCTTGAGCTCATAGAATCTATGCTCATACTGCTCAACTGACATGGTCATCTACCTCAGCTCATGGAACTCATCTGCATGATGCTGTCTCCAATGATCAGACAAGAAACAGGCTCTGAATCTCTCTAAGAACAACTCCCAAGAAACCATGTTAATATCCAAGTGCAGCTTTTGCTCCTCTAAAAGCCACCAAGTCAAAGCAAAACCTCTGAGATGCAGAATAGCACATCTAGCCTTGGTGTTGCTGCCATAGGGATGCATGGTGTAACACCTACCTATATCTAGTAACCAAGTCTCTGCCTCTAGACCACTACTAGCTCCATCAAAGGTAGGAAGGTGTGCCCTCAGAAGATCTCTCATATGACTAGCTAAAGTGGCCTCCTGCTTAGTTGTCAATTCTCTCCACATAAGTGATCTCTCTCTTTCCCTAGGTTTTGGCTAATCTACCTTTTATCCCCCTCTAGGATGCTCTACCTCCAATCTAGGGCCTAAATAGGCAAGGGCCTCCTTAAGTAACTATCACAACTGGGCTCCCTCAGGCTAACCCTGACCTTCCATATTCTGACCCCCGCCTTCATGGGCACTCTCATTAGGAGAATTGGGAGGAGGTGTACCACTACCACCTCTCCCATGACCCCTACCTCTGCCACGACCTTACCTCTACCTCTAGGCATATACCTACATCACTAAAGGATAATTCATTACACACAAACAGGGAAACAACAGGGATGAAAGTTAATCTACAGAGTTTAAACACTAGGTCACATAATGTGCTTAGTTATAACTAAAGTACCCAGTGTTTAAACTTGGCTCTGATACCAAATGTGATGCCCCATCATGCAACCCTAGAGAGTTAGGCTAACAGGTGCTAAAATTATAGAAATATTTTTTTTAAGCAAGTAAATGCATTAACATTAAATAAAGTTGACACTATTCACAACATTTAAATAAGATGAACAACTAACACCTCTAGGGAACATAACTGCATTAGATAAACATAAGTTCATAATAATATATGTAATATGCATTATGATACAACAGAGGAGGATTACATCTTCCATTTGCAGATACGAATAATTACAAACTTCAATTACAAGATTACATAATTACAAGATTCATGACCGTTTACATCAGTTTACAATATACAACAAGATTATACAATTCTGAAAGTAATATACAACTTTGAGGATGCAAGTGCAAATCTGGAACTGGAAGCACATATGCAGTGAACATGAATCAGGTCAACCAAGAAAACCAATAGATTAAGCTCTTCCACCCAACCATGTGGAACCTTGAGGTCCACCCCCCGAGCTAGGAGATAACAATGAGGTTCCACTAAGTCAAAGGATACACACAAATAGATACAAATATGACATAGACAAAACAGATTATCAAGACTGCACAAATCAACAAGACAAGACAAGACTCCAGAGGCAACAACAAAAGATAACAAACACGGAGTAACTATGCTACAGTAGGGAGAGTGTCATCACATGGTCCTAGCATGGGTTATCCAGGCTATCTCTCTCTAGAAACTGGCCCCCATCTATGGTTATCCTAGTAGCCTCTCACTAGGCACTAGCCCCATAGGGTGACACATGCAGAACTAACACATCCTCTCATGGAGACAAGGAGGTCGATCTTGCCAACCAGGCCTTCTCATCCCATCCTTAGCCTGAGAGAGCACTCAAGGCATGGGTGAGGCATCATACTTATCTTGTTATGTGAATTACTACCCAACCCACCTAGATAAATTATTAAGTTATCACTTGATTGCAACTTCCATGGGGTTATCTAGGCAGCCACTTTAGGCACCGGGCCCACCATCAAAGCCACTCTCCTATGTGCAACTAGCAACCCCTAACCATCATTTAGAAATCAATAACATGCATGGACAAGGGATTGAAAGGCATCTTAATTATTTTTTTTTGCAAACCAATACATAGACAATTATAATTCCAAACCCTCAACCACAAAACTTTCCCCTATCCACTGCAAAATCTCAAATCAATTAACATATTTAAAATGACAAGAAATAATGTTGTATTGGAACCCAAGTAGCCTAACCTTTGGAGTCGGTTAAATTGAAATACAATACTACTATAAGTACATCCATTTCCTGCTATCAAAAATGAAGATTTAAATGACTTGACATTTAATAGCCACAACAATCTACTAGAACAATATGACTCAAAATCAAAGGAAATACAGTAATCCAATTCCTCCAAGACAATAATAACTGACAATGGCATCACAAGCACAACCATATAATATATTTAAAATTAACTCAGCATATCACTATCGAACAATTTTTAAATAGGAAAGCACTCTAAGGTTTTTTCACTCTCTTGTAAATAAAATCCTAACATTAATACACTATTCAATTCTAGAAGTATTATACCATCTAGCATTACCATAAAATCTACTTCACATTAAAATTCTAATTTATTCATTTAACAAACTTGCATCTACTAATTCAACTCTATTTCAATAAAATTAATTTAAAATATTACCAAATCTATCCTAATATTTTATGAGTTATACTAATATTAACTTTATCACTATTGTCATTTAATGAGTTTGATTAAAAGAAAATCAATGTCACAATTTAAATAAAACAAAAAGATAATCTCAAAGCAAGATTTACTATGTGTTCATGAGTTTCGAATAGAAGTTTTCTAAATCTTAGATTACATTTGCATACTTTCTAAATTGATTCCAGTTCTAATAAACTAATGCTAAACAAAAGGAATTCAATATATTGATAATAAATGTTTCTTAGAAATCATTACTTGAAAATAATTTCAAAGGAATAATGGCTTGCAAGGGAGAAATTATGGAAAGGAAAGAGAATCCAGAGAGAAGAAATTGGAAGAAGTCTTTTGAGGTTTATAACAAAATGGAGAATGGTCTACCAAGAAATCCATGTGAGCAAGTTGGCAATACAAATTTTAGAGACAGAGAATGAAACCATTACAAATTTTCAGAGACTCAAGGAATTGATAGAGAAACCAGAGATTTTCAACATTTCTGGCAGAGAAGGAGAAAAAATGTAATAGATTCAGGAAGATAAAAACCCCAAGGAGTATGGATCCCAGGTAAGATATGGATTTAATTATCATTCATTTTTTTCTATGGACTAAAAAATCCTAGTGAAATGCCGTATAACGGTCTAAGAGGAGGATCAAAGTTAAATTTCTAAAATTATATCAGACCTGTCTCTTCCCATGCCGTACGACCAGGCAAAAGCATAGAATTAAAATGAGAAGAAATTTCAAGAACATAGGGGAGGAGACAGTATGGATGTCGTACAACAGTGTCTAGGGGGGAGAGAAATTGTTATAGCTAGCAACAGATGGATGCCAAAATCAACAGTCAATACCAATATTATCATGTTGGCAAGAGACACTATGTGGCTTCATGAGTGTTGTCATTGATGGAAACAAAGTCTATCCCACACATTTGTAGCACATAGTATGCCTATACCAGAAGTCAAATTAAAGATTGTATTGGTCTGGTGAACAAGAATAGAGCATGCAAAAAGGTTCGACAATTAGGTCCGGATCTCTCAGTTGGTGTAACTCAACAAGTTATGGACTTGGAAAAGTCAAGAGGAGTATCATGACTACTATATTCCAGAGATTGAGCCTCTGGTGATGAAACATGGAAAAGATATGAGCATCTGAGTGTTGGGTTCCAGATAAGCAGAGTAGACTAAGGAAGAACTGACCGGCAGAGTATTGGACTTCAATCTGGATGAGTAATTGATGTTGATCAAGCTATTTGAGGGATCATACATTATTCCAGTCGACATGATTGATGACTTTAATGCCTATGTTTTTGATACACATCACAAATCAAGCATGGATTTAGTTGATAGATCAGTAATTTGTAAATATCTTGAGTATTCTGGTTGCCAACTAGAAAGTTGTTGAAATCCTTGGTGCAGATATATATACCAGATGGATTCTAGTATGAAGGTGTGTGATTATAGATGTGATAAAATTAAGTGCGAAGAAAGGCAGAGATAAGTGTGGAAGCAGTAATACAAGTCTGGTATGTGACAGAATAGTAGCACTAGAGCAGAGGAAGAAGGAAATGCATCAGATCAGTATATTGTGCCTAACTAGAATTGAACTCTAGGATTTGTAGATGCCTCTTATCAGTTCAAACACCTAGTTACCTTCTGTAAGTTCTGTAGACAGTGAGTCTCTTGTAGGCAGTGTGCCTCTTGTGCGCAATGTGCTCGGGCAGTGAGCCCTAATTGGCAAGTGCCATTTTGTACTTCTTAATATTTTAATAGAGAATACAATCTTGGGTTAGTCACCTCGTGGTTTTTTCTTTAACAGGGTTTTCCACGTAAAAATACTTGTGTTATGTGTGTTGATCTTATTTCTGTTCTCATGATTATATATGCTTATATGTTTTGATGCTACACAAATTATAAAAGAAGAAAAGAAAGTTAAGATAATAGAGATAACTGATTCACCCCCCTCTCTCAGTTATCTGCCTTGTTCCCAATAATTGGTATCAGAGCTAAGTTCCTCTAAACAAAGCCTAATAGCTTGAGGAAGATCTGGGAATCTTAATGGATATGTATGGTATGAAGGAACAACTTCAGTTTGCCCTAGATGATCTTGAACAATCTCACTCTGAAGTCAATAACTTGAGAGAAAGACTCAAACAAGATGATGAAGAGAACTTGTGTCTCAAATTACTACTTGAACCTCTTAGTTGAACATATGTTTTGAACCTCTTTGTTGAACCTTTCTAGAGTTCATTTGGTAGGTTTAATGAATTTTAGTTCAACTGTTCCTTGGTTCATTGGTCTGAGGATATGCGATGTTGGTATTGCTATGACGAAGCACTATTGGCAGGACCGTGTTGAAGACCATTGGCATCGGTGAGACAAGGGCCGTCGGAATAAGCATCGAAGGTTTGTCCGATGCTGAGTGTCACCCCGATGGAAGCATTCAACCGTCGGCAAGACAAGGCCTATCGGCCAAACTTTGTGGAGTTACTCCGACAGGAGTAGTCACTCCGACGAAGGATACGGTCGTCGGCAAGACAAGGCCTATCGGCCAAACTTTGTGGAGTTACTCCGACAGGAGTAGTCACTCCGACGAAGGATACGGTCGTCGGTAAGACAAGGCCTATCGTCCAAACTTTGTGGAGTTACTCCGACAGGAGTAGTCACTCCGATGGCGTATGTCTATCGGCAAGAGAATACCCGTCGGCTAAAGGTGTTGGGCCGATGTACTACGGACATCCTGATGGAAGTCTTATTGGTATCGGTGAGACAAACCTCTGTCGGAGCGAGGGATAGATCTTTTGCCGATGGAGAATGTCATACCGATGGTAACCTTGGTGATCGGGGAGACAATGCTCATCGGTGGGAGGTGAAGTCTGAGGGCCGATGGGAGTTGTTATGCCGATGGACTTGGAGGCTTGGTATTGTCGGCAACAAAATTACTGACAATACTCTTTCGTCTGTTGGCGGTTATAAACTGCAAAGTCCTTTGCGACTTGTTACATGTGGGACTAAACGCCTCACTGAAATGTGAACCGTTGCGACGGTTAGATGGCAGCGACGTATGAGGAATTTGTTCTATCAGTTAGAGCAGAAGTCTGTAATGACTCTTGTTCTTGCAGATTGGAAATAGAATGATATGTCTATAGGTGTCGTTGGTATTATGATGATGAGACTTGAATAAAGGTTCGTTCTGTAAATGTACAGGGAGATGAACTGTGTATGATGTCGAGAATCAAACACCAGAGCAAGAAGCTGAGTTCTTTATTGTAACTGTATATCTTACTGTAATAAAGATTGTTTTCTTGTGGTGGTGGGTTTTTTACCCGTAAGGGTTTTCCCACGTAATTCTGTGTGTCTGTGTTCTAACTATTGTCTATTTTGGTTTCTCTTGTGTATTCATCTGTGTTATTGTAATTTCAAAAGTGACTGGTCTACACTGTCCCCTGGGAATTAACATTAGGGAAGCTGTTTTCCGCACCTGTGCTTTCCTTACAAGTGGTATCAGAGCCTGGCCCGTTGTGTTATCCTTGTCGGTAGTTTGGGTTTTTTGTGTTAATTCTGTTGTGTGGGAGTTCTGTAGAAAGTTATTTTTTAAATTAAATAGAGATGGCAAGTACATCAGACAAAATAGACATTGAGAAATTCAATGGCACAAATTTTGAGTTGTGGAAACTTAAAGTTGAAGACATGTTAGTCTATAGAGATCTTTGGGTTGCTGTGTCTGGAGTTCAACCTACAGGCATGAAGCAAGAAGATTGGGAACTGATATGCAGAAAAGCCAAAGGACTGATAAGACTGAGTTTATCTGACTCTGTTCTATTGAACATCCATGAGGAGAAATCTGCAAGTGATTTGTGGAAAAAGTTGAATAATATTTATCAGGGCAAGTCCTTGGTAAATAAACTTTTCCTCAGAAAGAAATTGTATTCTCTGAAGATGGATGAAGGTGCATCTGTAGCAGAACATCTGAGTGCATTCAATACGATTGTTGCTCAGTTGACATCTATAGGTGTAAAAATAGAAGAGGAAGATCGCTGTATGCTTCTGTTATGTTCCTTACCTGACTCGTGGGACCATCTGGTGATGGCTATTGGAAGTACAACAACTACGTTTTCTCAGGAAACTATTGTTGCCTCTTTGTTGTCTGAAGAGATGCAGAGGAAATCTTCTGGAATGGCCAAAGAGGCTCTGTCAGTTCGTGGTAGATCAAAGGAAAGAGGCAAGAAGAAGGACAAGAAGTCTAAGTCCAAATCAGAGGGGAAATCAAAATCTCCTGGCAAGAAGTCCAAGGTGAAGTGCTGGAATTGTGGACAGAAAGGTCATGTCAAGAAAGACTGCAAAGAGGAGAAAAAGAAGAAGAAGAACTTCTCTGACTCTGAGTCTTCACACAGTGATGCTGATGCTTTCATTGCTGCTCTGGCAACACCTGCTTCTGAAGATGTTTGGCTGATTGATTCAGGAGCATCCTTTCATATGACATCTCATAGAGAGTGGTTCACGAAGTATGAACCCTATGCTGGTGGCAAGGTGTTCCTGGCTAGTGATTCAACACTGGAAATTGTTGGCCGAGGTCGAGTCAGAATCCAGTTCCCGGATGGCAGAATAAAGGGAATGAATGAAGTTCTTCATATACCAGGTCTGGCTCAAAATTTACTTTCTGTTAGTAAACTTAATGATGTTGGAGTGCAAGTTACTTTTGTGAATGGTGGCTGTAAGATGACTAGAGGTTCTATTGTTCTGGCAAAAGGTGAACGCATTGGAACTCTGTATAGGTTAGATGCTAAACCAGTGTGCTGTAATAATGTCTCTGCAAAATCTGAAAAGGCTACTATTGTAACACATGACGTAAATTCTATGGAAGTTAAACTTCCTGCAGAGAAAACAATGCTCTGGCATCATAGACTTGGTCACATAGGTGAGAAAGGTTTAAAAACCTTGAAAAACAAAAATCTAGTAGATGGGCTGATTGATTGTAATCTGGAGTTCGATTTCTGCGAACATTGTATATATGGAAAGCAAAACCGTGTTTCATTTTACTCTAGTTCTCATAAATCTTCTGGTGTTCTGGACTATGTGCATTCTGATGTTTTTGGTCCAGTTGATGTTCCTTCTTTATCTAAATCAAGATACTATGTATCGTTCATTGATGATTATTCAAGAAGGGCATTTGTATATTTTTTGAAAAACAAATCAGAAGTGTTCAGTCGATTTAAAGAATTTAAAACTCTTGTGGAAAATCAGACTGGTAGAAAACTAAAATGCTTGAGAACAGATAATGGTGGTGAATATTGCAATGCGGATTTTGATAAGTATTGTGTAGACCATGGAATTAAAAGGCATAAAACTACACCTTATACTCCACAACAGAATGGAGTTGCTGAAAGGTTAAATCGATCGTTGATGGAGAAAGCAAGAAGTATGTTGAGTTATGCTGGTCTTGAACAGAAGTTCTGGGCTGAGGCAGTTGCTACAGCTTGTTACTTGCTGAATCGTTCTCCTACATCAGCATTGGTTGATAAGACACCTATGGAAGCATGGTCTGGCAAGAAGCCCTCTCTAAGACATATTCGAGTCTTTGGCTGTGAGGCATATGCTCATATTCCTGAAGTTAAAAGATCTAAGTTGGATAACAAGGCAGTTAAATGTATCTTTGTTGGCTATGGAGTCGGTATTAAAGGATACAAGCTTTGGAATCCTGAAACTGAAAAGGTAATCTACAGCAGGAATGTAATTTTCAGAGAGCTGAAACCATTGGTTGTTGATCCTCAACCAGAAAAGACAGAAGAAAAGAAAGAAAAGAGTGTTGTGAATGTTCCTCTGACTCCTGTAAAAGAGGAACAACAAGCACCAAGTGTAGATGGTTCAGATAAGAGTTCAAGTAGCTCCGAAGATTCTGATCCAGAGCAAGAACCTGAACCTGCACCTCAACCTTTGAGGAGATCTACACGTGAAAGAAGACAACCCAATAGGTATGGATTTTCAGTACCTGATTCAACTTGTGCCTATGCTTTACTTACTAATACTGATGAACCTAGGACTGTGAAAGAAGCTATTAGTGTACCTGATTCAGATTCCTGGTTGGAAGCCATGCATAGTGAAATGACATCATTGGAGAAGAATGGAACCTGGGATCTGGTGCCCTTGCCTGAAGGAAGAAAACCTGTAGGCTGTAAGTGGGTATTTAAGAAGAAATATGGTCCAGATGGTAGTATTGAGAAGTACAAGGCAAGACTGGTTGCTAAGGGGTATTCCCAAAAGGAAGGTATTGATTATGGAGAAATCTTTTCTCCTGTAGCTAAGTTGACATCCATTAGATTTCTGTTGTCACTTGCAGCAGCATATGATTTTGAAATTGAGCAGATGGATGTGACAACAGCGTTTCTTCATGGAGACCTTGAAGAAGAAATTTATATGTCTCAGCCAGAGCATTTTGTGGAAAAAGGTAAAGAACATCTGGTATGCAAACTTAAGAAGTCTCTTTATGGTTTGAAACAGTCTCCCAGAATGTGGTATCAAAAGTTTGATACGTATGTTTTATCCTTGGGGTATGTGAGATCTAAATCTGATCATTGTGTCTATTATAAAACTGAAGGTGACCAGATTCTTATAATTGCACTATATGTGGATGACATGTTGTTCATTGGCAATGGTAAGGGGATGATCTCAGAATTAAAATCTCAGTTGTCCTTGAAATTTGAAATGAAAAATCTGGGGGCAGCAAAGTACATTCTGGGAATGGAGATCAAAAGGGACAGATCTAAGAGAAAAATTTGGCTCAGCCAGAGGAAGTATATTACCAATGTTCTTGATAAGTTTCATATGTCTGATTCTAAACAGTTAGTTGTTCCAGTTTTGCAGGGAACGAAATTATCTGTTGAAGATTGTCCAGAATCTTCAAATGAAATTGATGACATGAAGAGAGTACCTTATGCAAGTGCTGTTGGCAGTTTAATGTATGCAATGGTCTGTACCAGACCAGACATTGCCCAAGCAGTGGGAGTTTTGAGCCGATTCATGGCGAATCCAGGCAGATCACATTGGGATGCTGTGAAAAGAGTTATGAGGTATTTGAAGGGAACTTCTGACTATGCTATTTGTTATCATGGAAACTCAGAAGGGTCTAAGAGATCTATCAGTATTCAGGGATATGTTGATTCTGATTGGGCAGGGGACATTGACAGTCGGAGATCCACCAGTGGATACGTGTTCATGTTACATGGTGGTGCTATCAGTTGGATGAGCAAGCGACAGGCTGTAGTCGCTTTGTCCACAACAGAGGCAGAGTACATGGCAGCCACTCGTGCATGCCAAGAAGCTGTTTGGTTGAAAAGGTTGTGTTCTGATGTTGGTTTTAATGCAGGGCAAATACAAATTCATTGTGACAGTCAAAGTGCCATATGTTTGGCAAAGAATCCTACATTTCATGCTAGGACAAAACATATTGATGTCCAATATCACTTTGTTCGTGATATGGTGGAAGACAGGAAGGTGAAGCTGGAAAAGGTTGACACTTTGGAAAATGTTGCTGATGCCTTAACTAAACTAGTGAACACAGCCAAGTTCAAATGGTGCTCAGATGAAATGGGTCTTCGGGCCCATAGTTCTCAATAATCGAATGAGGACTAAGAGGTAGCAGTAATGTCTTCGACAAGTGGGAGATTGAAGAGAACTTGTGTCTCAAATTACTACTTGAACCTCTTAGTTGAACATATGTTTTGAACCTCTTTGTTGAACCTTTCTAGAGTTCATTTGGTAGGTTCAATGAATTTTAGTTCAACTGTTCCTTGGTTCATTGGTCTGAGGATATGCGATGTTGGTATCGCTGTGACGAAGCACTATCGGCAGGACCGTGTTGAAGACCATTGGCATCGGTGAGACAAGGGCCGTCGGAATAAGCATCGAAGGTTTGTCCGATGCTGAGTGTCACCCCGATGGAAGCATTCAACCGTCGGCAAGACAAGGCCTATCGGCCAAACTTTGTGGAGTTACTCCGACAGGAGTAGTCACTCCGACGAAGGATACGGTCGTCGGCAAGACAAGGCCTATCGGCCAAACTTTGTGGAGTTACTCCGACAGGAGTAGTCACTCCGACGAAGGATACGGTCGTCGGCAAGACAAGGCCTATCGGCCAAACTTTGTGGAGTTACTCCGACAGGAGTAGTCACTCCGATGGCGTATGTCTATCGGCAAGAGAATACCCGTCGGCTAAAGGTGTTGGGCCGATGTACTGCGGACATCCTGATGGAAGTCTTATTGGTATCGGTGAGACAAACCTCTGTCGGAGCGAGGGCTAGATCTTTTGCCGATGGAGAATGTCATACCGATGGTAACCTTGGTGATCGGGGAGACAATGCTCATCGGTGGGAGGTGAAGTCTGAGGGCCGATGGGAGTTGTTATGCCGATGGACTTGGAGGCTTGGTATTGTCGGCAACAAAATTGCTGACAATACTCTTTCGTCTGTTGGCGGTTATAAACTGCAAAGTCCTTTGCGACTTGTTACATGTGGGACTAAACGCCTCACTGAAATGTGAACCGTTGCGACGGTTAGATGGCAGCGACGTATGAGGAATTTGTTCTATCAGTTAGAGCAGAAGTCTGTAACGACTCTTGTTCTTGCAGATTGGAAATAGAATGATATGTCTATAGGTGTCGTTGGTATTATGATGATGAGACTTGAATAAAGGTTCGTTCTGTAAATGTACAGGGAGATGAACTGTGTATGATGTCGAGAATCAAACACCAGAGCAAGAAGCTGAGTTCTTTATTGTAACTGTATATCTTACTGTAATAAAGATTGTTTTCTTGTGGTGGTGGGTTTTTTACCCGTAAGGGTTTTCCCACGTAATTCTGTGTGTCTGTGTTCTAACTATTGTCTATTTTGGTTTCTCTTGTGTATTCATCTGTGTTATTGTAATTTCAAAAGTGACTGGTCTACACTGTCCCCTGGGAATTAACATTAGGGAAGCTATTTTCCGCACCTGTGCTTTCCTTACAGATGATGATTTCATAAATGAGTTAGAAGAAAAATTGAGTATCTCTGTGAAAAAGAGAAAGGAACTACTTCAAAAATTAGCAAGTCAGAGTGAAGCCAATGATACTAATGAAGATCTAAATAAGAAAAACAAGCTATGTGAGAAGCTATCAAAAGAAGTCATTTTGGTAAGGCATGCGATAGAATTAGGGGTTATGAGATTCACCAAGAAATTGAAGAGAAAAGGAAAATTGAATATAATCTAAAATAATCCCTTAAGGAGAAGATAGAGAACTGCTACAAAATGGAAAGAATAATCAGCCATCTTGAATTTGGTCTTGAAGAAGCTAAAGATAATGAAGAACAACTTGAGAATCAGATAGACACTCTTAAACAAGATATTCAAACAACAAGTGAATACAAAGAGAAATTCAAGATAAGCTCAACTCAACTTGAAGTTCTTCTTGAAAGCCAAAAGAGGGTAGATGACAAGCGTGGCTTAGGATATGAAAAATGTGAAAGCTCCAGATCCGGTCAGAAGAAATTTGGATCAGGAAATCAAAGAAATATGCCTGGAAGACCTCCAGTAAGGCAACAAAATGCTCAAAGATATCCATCCTTTAATGGATACTGCTTCAATTGCAATAACTTTGGTCATAGAGAAACTCAGTACAGAAGAAGAATGAATCAGACTAATCCATCCTTCTCTGGACAATGTTTTAACTGTAAAAGGTATGGTCACAAATCTCATGAATGCAGAAATATGCAAATAAACAATTTATTCAATGGTAGATGCTTTGCATGCAATAGAATGGGACATATGGCTAATCAATGCAGATCAAGAGGATATCAGTCAAATATGCAAAGAAATGTTGATTGTTACAATTGCAATAGATCTGGTCATATTGCCAAATTTTGCAGAAGTAAAAATTAGGATAAAAAGGGTCTGGTGCATCATAATCAGAAACAAGATAAGGGAAAAGGCAAAGTGAATGCAGATGAAGTTCAAAGGGAGATGAACAAGATTTGGGTGAAGAAGAGTACTGAAAATGTTGGGGATGGATCCGCACCAGAATCTGGTGTTGATATTCCTTTTGGAAACTAAATAGATGAGCCTTGGCTCAGGGGGAGTCACAAAGAAAAATAAATTCCTCCAGCCAGTCAATTGGTGCCTAAATTTGGCACATGGAATGTTGCGGATTAAAGGCTTCTCAGAAAAATATCTAAATAACCCTCAGTAAATATATGAAAGATCTGCATGGAGTTTTGCAAGAGTTTAATCATCCAAGATTGATCCAGCTTGACAGCCATCTGGTAAAGCAGGATTTTCACAGACAGATCCGGTATGATTCAAAATTGAAATACTTTGATCTACGGATCCATGGCATGATTGGAGAAAAGAAGATACATTGTCAATCCTCACTGAAAATGATTCTAAGTGCAACACAGTGATTCGAAAAGATCTCTCAGAACAGGGCAACCGGATAACTTAAGTTGTGTATTTATTGCAAAATGAAATTAGGGGTGGCGCAAGAATAAAAGGGTTCTTTCAATCATCATTTGCACATTTGCATTCAAGAAGAAGAAAAGAAGAGCTCTGCATCAATTTTCTACAACTCTCTCAAAGATCAACTACAAAATCCAATTCAACTAGTGATTTATTTCGGGTCTTATTTCGAACCTTAAAGCGTAAAAAGGTACTTCCATTCTGAAAATCTCTCTCTAAATCTTTTGCAAAATGGCTAATCCAATGGTTGTTAAGATCACTAATAGGCCGCACCCAAAATTCAAGAAACACCCCTACAAATCCCTAGAAGTTGATCTTTTAGGCACTTTTTCTAGCATTCTGCATGGGGTATTGCACGTAAAAGATGTGTGGGTCTACATCCATGCCAACATTGAGGAATTTGGAGAATCTTGATGGACATCTATCATAAATAGTTAATAGATGAAAATTTTGAACTCAAACCTCAATACAAGGCCCTCTGAGATAAGCACTTTGGACATTGCATCCACTTTCCCTATTTTGTGAAGATGATTGGTTCCAGTATGTCCTTAGCAGAATGCATGATAATTTCATATGGTTAATGAAGCCCTTCAAAATAACAAAAGATGCTATTAGGGTAGTAACTGGACTGCACTCATCTAGTGGGTTACTTGCACTCAAATTTGTCAAGAACCAGACAGTAATTGAAGCTACCAGACCTAAGTTTGACAAGAGAGCAATGACCATAGATGACATCACAGATCCAGATGTCAAATTTACCTCAATGATAATTGGGTATAAGATCTATCATTCTAGAAGGGAGAATTCTGTGTTTGGGACTGCAATATATACAACATATTAGATGTTGAGGGAAAATGCAGATTATGACTTATGTGATCTTCTTTTAAACCAACTGTTAGAAAACCTGTAGAAGATCAAGAAGGACAAGAAGAATTCCTTCAAGTATGGTTGTTTAATACTATATATTTTCTTCTACTACATGAATGAGCTACCCAGATCAAGTGGTTGGGTTTGGCAAAATGACAAACTGGTTGCAATACAGATTAGATGTATGGACTTGGTGATGCTAAAACTCAAAGCACAACACTCTGGGGTTACTTTAAGAACTTCCAAAGCATGATGTAAGCCAGAGAGACGATAACTCAATCCATTGTTGAGAAATACAAGGATACAATGTGTTTAATGGTAGATATTGATCAATGCCTAATGGAGGCAGTTGAGCCCAGAATAGTTTGGATAATGCCAATGGGGTATGAGGTTGATGAGAAAATCTTGGAGCTACATATTCAACACTTGTTGAGCCAGCCTAAGGACCATGAGGTAGAAAGGTTTAGAACCTTTCAAAAACTAAGTGTAAAAATACACTTTGAGCTAATACAACCGGAGATAAAGAGGAAAGCTAGAAAGGAAGTCGAAGAAATTTCCAAAAGATATGGCATATCAAAAGAGGTAGTAGATGCAAACAGAGAGAACATTGAAAGAGCTGAGAAAGAGAAACAAGAAGCAGAGAAAGGAAGTGTTCTAGTACAAGCCTCCTCCTAGACTAGATCCTCCAAGAGCTCTACACCTGCCACTCCTAAGAGCTCAAGAGCCACCAAACCGGAAGTCAAGACATCCAGAAAGGGAGAAAAGAGAATGAGAACAAAAGCCACAAGGTCATACAAAAGTCACAAGGATGATGAAGAAACAGAGTTTGATGAGGAAATTAAGAAAATGAAGAAGAAGAAGAAAACCCCTCGGAAATTCTCTGCTAGCAAAAACAAAGAAGAAAAAGTAGAAGAATTTGTTGAAAAGCCCACTCTTTCCATTGATTATATCATTAAGGCAGTTACTGTGGATGGGAATTTGCAACCAATAATAGAATTCTATGATGAATATAGTGATACTGACAAGAGGATCTTGGAAGAAGCTATAGTCAGGTACCTAAATATTTATAATAAAGCATTCATTGAAATTATTTCATTAATTCCCAAAAGTCTAGAGAAGGTACTTGAACTTAGAAAAGAGAATGCAAAGGCAAAAGACTTAAAAATCCAAGAATAGATTGCAATTCATCTCTATCCTTCTATTACTCCAAAGCAAATGGACATGATCTTTAAGAACTGTAAGGATGAATTCTGGAGCAAAGCAAGAATGAACAAACTTATGCTTGGAGAAACTGATTAAGTAGCAAGAGAAACAGAAGACATCCCTTGGAATACCTTCAAAATATTCAATCTTTCTATTATAGAGGAAGCATATGAAGAACCTTCTACCATGGATGTTGAAGGATTAAATGCATCAAATGAAGAATCTTCTAAAAAAATGTAGAAGAGTCAAAAGAGATAGATGAAGAGAAGTCTAAGGACTTGGATTTCTCTGTTCCAAAAGAGGAAGTTTATGAAGTAGTTAACATCTCTCCTCCGGATCCCACTGCAGACATTCCAGATTCAGGAGCTGAAGGAGAAGGAAGAAAAGAGGAGAAAGTGAGTCAAGAAGAGGAGGTAAAGGGAAAAGAAGAAGAACAAACAGAGAAAATCTTTGATGATAGTTCTGAGACTCCAAAAGAAAAGAAGACTCAGTCACCAGCAAGAGACACTACAGAGGTAGTAAAGAACTTCTTAAGAAAAGTAATGATGGAGATAGATGAACCTAAACTATTCCAAGGACCACTAAATTTTGATTCCCTCTCTCCGGTCCAGACAATGAAAATAGCATTTTTTTCTCAAGCCAAAGCAAAAGATAAACTTTTGAAATCTCACATGGAAGACTGTGAGCTATTAGAGATTGCATCTAGGATGCTGGAGAAGATTATGCCATCTTTTCAAAAGGATCCTTCGGCCTCTCCATCTAGTAACTTGAAATATCTAGTAAATTCTGTTAGCACTCATTTTGATTCTTTAGAATAATCAACATAAGTAAAGGTCTAGAAGGAGTTTTTGGGAAAAAGATTCACTAAAGTACAGGGACTCATTACCAATGATAGGACCCTAGATATTGGGATAAAGAGCCTTGAGAATGCTCTTAAAGATGGTGGGGACATGTACAAATTTTGTCTATCTTGGCCCAAAATGACAGAGGATATTGAAAAGAAGGTCAAAGAGAAAGAAGGTAAACTATCAAGTTTATCTCAAAATTTTGATTGCCTCACTACATCCTTAATGAATCAAGAATGCCAAGCCATTGTCATTATAAATGAAATAAAGAGGCTGGACAAAGAAAAGAAGAATATAATAAATAGGATGAGTGAACTCAGAGGGATAATTATCCCTAAGTTAGAGGCAATGCATGAGGCCTTAACAGATGCTTAGACCATAGCCTAGACTAGTGATCCAACAGATCTAAGAAGGGCAGAAGCATATGCATTTTTGTTGAGTGGTCACATCTCCATTTTGGACAGGATGAAGCAGAGCTGGGCCACAGAGTTTGTATGGTTGAAGGCCACTTTTGCGGATGTACTTAAGTATATGTATGTATAACATGTATATATACTTATGAAGCCATGTATAGGTTAATTTTTGCAAATTTTGGTGTACAGATTCCACCCTTTACCATTGATGTCAAAGGGGGAGTGAGGAGTAGTGAAAAATGTGGAATTCAGCTAAGGGGGAGCTCCAGTAAAATAGTGCATAAGACAAAGCATCAGCCAAGGGGGAGTTTGCTATGACACTTAGTCATTTTTCACTAAATGTTGCCATCAATGCGAAAGGGGGAGATTGTTGGCAAGAGACACTATGTGGCTTCATGAGTGTTGTCATTGATGGCAACAAAGTCTATCCCACACATCTACAGCACATAGTATGCCTATACCGGAAGTCAGATTGAAGATTGTTTTGGTCCGGTGAACAAGAACAAAGCATGCAACAAGGTCCGACAATCAGGGCCGGATCTCTTAGATGGTGTAACTTAGCAAGATGCAGACTTGGACAAGTCAAGAGGAGTATCATGACTACTATATTCTAGAGATTGAGCCTCTAGTGATGAAATATGGAAAAGATATGAGCATTTGAGTGTTGGGTTCCAGATAGGCAGAGCAGAATGAGGAAGAACTGATCGACAGAGTATCAGACTTCAATCCGGATGAGTAATTGATGTTGATCAAGCTATTTGAGGGATCATACATTGTTGGCCAACATGATTGATGACTTCAATGCCTATGTTTTTGATACACATTACAAATCAATCATGGATTCAACCGACAGATCAATAATTTGTAAATATCTTGAGTATTCTGGTTTCCAACTAGAAATTTGTTGAAATCCTTGGTGCAGATATATTTACTAGATGGATTCTAGTATGAAGGTGTGTGAGTACAGATGTGATAAAATTAAGTGCAAAGAAAGGCATAGATAAGTGTGGAAGCAGCAATACAAGTCCGGTATGTGATAGAACAACAACATTAGAGCAGAGGAAGAATGAAGTGCATCAGATCAGTATATTGTGCCTAACCGGAACTGAACTCTAGCATTTGTAGATGCCTCTCATTAGTTCAAATACCTGGTTACCTTTTGTAAGTTCTATAGACAGTGAGTCTCTTGCAGGCAGTGTGCATCTTGTGAGCAGTGTGCTCGGGCAGTGAGCCCTAATTGGCAAGTGCCATTTTGTACTTCTTATTCTTTTAATAGAGAATACAATCTTGGGTTAGTCACCCCATGGTTTTTCTGGTAACAGGGTTTTCCACATAAAAATCCTTGTGTTATGTGTGTTGATCTTATTTTTATTCTCATGATTATTTATGCTTATATGTTTTTATGCTGGACAAATTATAAAAGAAGAAAAGAAAGTTAAGATAATAGAGATAACTGATTCACCCCCCCTCTCAGTTATCTGCCTTGTTTCCAACACATTAGGTAGGAAAATTTATAGAAGGAAAAGAATAAGGATAGCCAAAGATTCAACCCCAATAAACATTAATAAAATCTAGCAGAATAAGGAAATACAAGATGAACAACATCAGGCAGAGATAAAATTTTTGTAGGTTTCCATTGAAATATCATATCAATGCATAGATTAAAATAAAAACCTCATTTTCAGGCAATAGAGTTTGAGATGCAAAAATTGGTTAAGCCAAATTCTGTCACTGAGGGTAGCAATATAGGTAAGTGTTAGGGTTAGCCGGCAGAAGATATCAATTAAATGCAAATAAAGATTAAACAGAGAAATGGAAATACACAGAATTAATAACAGCGAGAGACAAGATTTAACGTGGTTCACCCAAACTCGGGCTACATCCACCAAACAGAGAGTCCAATATTATTATCCAGTAAATCAAACTGATTACAATCAACAATCCCTGCAACTCAATACCGCTGCAAATGCTACAATACAATACTCAAACCCTAACCCTTGGCCTCTTTTTATCAAGCCTTTTTGTCGGTTACAAAAATTAGGGTTTTCTTATGTCGGTCATAAAAAATAGGATTTTTTTAAGTCGGCCCTAAAAAAAATTTTCATTATAAACCCCGGCGAGGAAACATGGCTAGTGTACAGTACTTTCCTGATCAGTCGCCACCTACCAACAATCTCCCACTTGGAGACTGATCAGGCTCCACACCAAAACAATCTCCCACTTGGAGACTGATCCTGGACGACACTGCTGCGCATGCAGCTCCCACTGGAAATAAGCACTCTGGACTCTACTGTTTAATTTTTATTGTGTTTAGTCTAGAAGACCAATCGAAGCTGAAGAGGAGCTCAGCTTCTCCCTTTTCACTGCCTTTGTAAACATATCCGCTGTATTTTCATCTGTATGTATCTTTTCCAGCCTTAACTGTCCATTATCCAACACTGACCGAATAAAGTGATACCTCAACTATATGTGTTTGGTCTTTGAATGCAAGGCAGAATTCTTTGCAAGATGTATGGCACTTTGACTGTCTGTATACAAAGAACTGTTAGCCTGTTGTTTACCCAATTCTTCCATGAAAGATTGTAGCCATATCATCTCCTTGCTTGCCTCTGTTGCAGCGACATATTCTACCTATGTGGTGGATAAAGCAACCACCTTTTGCAACCTAGAAATCCAACTCACTGATGTTCCACCTACAGTAAAGACATAACCTGTAGTACTCCGCCTGGTATCAATATCCCCTGCCAAATTTGAGTCTACATAACCTGCTAAATCAGTATTAGAGCCCCCAAAACATAAGTGTTTATTAGATGTACCTCTCAAATATCTGAGAATCGATTTGACCGCATTCCAATGCTCAAATCCAGGATGACTCATATACCTACTAACGACTCCGACAGCATGTGCAATATCCGGTCTTGTGCATACCATGGCATACATCAAACTTCCTACAGCTGAAGCATAGGGTATCTTGGACATTTTCTCTTCCTCCTCTTGTGTCTTTGGACACATCTCCTTAGTCAATTTCAAATGACTAGGCAAAGGTGTACTGACAGCTTTGGCATTCTCCATATGGAATCTCTGCAACACCTTTTCAACATAAGCAGCCTGAGATAGAGTCAATTTTCTGTTCTTCCTATCTCTGCAAATTTTCATACCAAGGATTTGTTTTGCTGCCCCCAAATCCTTCATATCAAATGACTGTGATAACTGATGTTTTAACTCTCTGATGTGATCCATGTTAGACCCAGCTACAAGCATGTCATCAACATATAAACATAAAATGATGTAGTTGTCATTATCCAACCTCTTAAAATAAACACAATGGTCAGAATTACACCTACTGTAGCCTTGCTCAGCCATAAAACTATCAAATTTTAAATACCATTGCCGAGGTGCTTGTTTCAGGCCATACAAGCTTTTCTTCAATCTGCACACTTGTTTCTCCTTACCTTTGACCTCAAATCCCTGTGGTTGTGCCATGTATATCTCCTCCTCCAAATCACCATGGAGAAAGGCAGTTTTCACATCTAGCTGTTCCAAATGCAAATCTTCAGCAGCCACAATACTTAAAACAGTACGAATAGAAGTCATCTTGACAATCGGAGAAAATATCTCATCAAAATCAATGCCTTGTTTCTGTGCAAATCCTTTTACAACTAACCTGGCCTTAAATCGTTTCTTACCTCCATCTTCCTCTTTCAGCCTGTAAACCCATTTGTTTGGTAAAGCCTTTTTACCTACAGGTAACTTACATAATTCCCAAGTCTGATTTTTTAGCAAGGAGTCCATTTCTTCTTGCATGGCAAGCTCCCACTGAACTTGTGTATTCACCTGCATAGCTTCATCATACCCTTCTGGTTCACCAGCATCTGTTAACAAAATAGAATACAAAGAGGGAGAAAACCTTTCAGGAGGTCTACTTATCCTTGTTGACCGTCTAACATTCACTAGAGTTTGTGGTATTTCTGGTTGCTGTTGCGGAGCATGAGGAGCCACTGGAACATCACTATTTGGAGTATCATCCAGTACCACATAATCCTTTTCTTTCTTCTCATGCTGCTGCAACTGATCTTTGTACAACACCTTCTCATTGAATATAACATCCCTGCTTCTCACAATTTTCTGATTTTTAAAAGCCCAAAGCCTATAACCAAATTCATCAATGCCATATCCAACGAAGATACATTTTTTTGATTTCGCATCCAGCTTGGTTCTATTTTCAGAATCTATATGTGCAAATGCTTCACAACCAAAGGTTTTCAGAAAAGAATAACTCACCTTCTTGCCAGTCCATGCTTCCTCTGGAATACCACAGCCCAAAGGAACTGAAGGACCTCTGTTAATTAAATATACAGCAGTGTTGACAGCCTCTGCCCACATGTTTAAAGGCAGTCCAGCATGCAATCTCATGGTCCTTGCATGCTCCATTATTGTCCTATTCATGCGTTCAACCACTCCATTTTCCTGTGGAGTCCCTGGAACTGTTTTCTGCCTATGAATTCCATTAAAGGAACAATAGTCTTCAAATTCTTTGCTGCAATACTCACCGCCATTATCAGATCTGAGACATTTTAATCTTTTACCTGTCTCATTTTCAATCAAGCTTCTCCATTTCTTAAATGTTTCAAATACATCAGATTTCTGTCTAAGGAAATAAATCCAGACCTTCCTAGTTGCATCATCTATGAATGTGACATAATACCGAGAGCCACCAAAAGAAGATACCTGAGCTGGTCCCCATACATCTGTATGCACAAGCTCCAACTTTTCATTTTTCTTTTGCTTCCCATCTCTGAGAAAACTGACTCTCTTTTGTTTTCCATACACACAACTTTCACAGAAATCCATATTAATACATTTCAAACTTGGTAAAACTTTCTTAGAATGAAGTACCTTCATACCTTTTTCACTCATATGCCCAAGTCTGTTATGCCACAGTGTTGTTTCAGAACCTGCAGCAACTTTTCCAGTCTCTTCCTGCAAACCTGCAGCAACTGTTCCTAAACTTGTTTGTTTTTCCTCTATAAAATCTAAAGTAGAAGGAATAGTATGACCTGTACAAAGATATAAGGTACCTACTTTTACACCTTTTGCTACTACTAAGGCACCTTTTGAAACCTTCCAATTTTTATCAGTAAATGTAATAGTGCAACCTTGTTTAGTTAGCTGCCCTGCTGAAATTAAATTCCTACTGAGCCTTGGAACATGCCTCACCTCTTGTAGTAGCCAATGATTCCCATTCTGTAACTTAATCTTGATTCTTCCCTTTCCAACAATCTGACAGGGTTCATTATCTCCCAAATAAACCAGCCCAAAATCCATTTGGACATAATCAAGGAAATAACTTCTATGGGGCGTAGCATGAAATGAGGCCCCTAAATCTAAAACCCATGAATCATTAGCATTATCTAGGGAAAGAATCAAAGCATCATCTTCAGACTTATTGCTTACCACATTTGCTTCCTTATTGCCTTCTTGTTTGTCTCCTTCTTTATTTTTCTGAGACCAGCAATCTTTCTTCAGATGACCTAGTTTTCCACAGTACCAGCAATCCTTCTGTCCTCTGGTTTGGGATCTTTTGTCCTTTGATTTTCCTCGTGACTTCCCATGACCTCCAGAACTTTTTCCTCTCTCCTTTGATCTACCCCTGCTTTCTGCGTTCAAAACACTGCCTGATTTGGATCCACCTGAGCTTTTCTTACGTATTTCCTCACTCAGAATAACACCAACAACATCATCAAATTTTAGGGTATTTGAACCAGAAACAGAGTTACTAACCGCCATTACCAAACTATCCTAGCTTTCAGGCAATGAACATAATATCAAGAGAGCTCTAACTTCTTCATCAAATTTTACATTTACAGAAGTCAATTGACTGACAATCGTATTAAATTTATTTAAATGACCTGTCACAGATCCACCTTCAACCATTTTCAAATTAAACAACTGCTTCATGAGAAATACCTTATTTGAGGCTGAGGGTTTTTCATACAATTTAGCCAAAGTTTTCATCAGACCATCTGTTGTGTTCGCTTCCATTATATTGAATGCCACCGACGGTGCCAGGCACAACCGAATGGTTCCCAGTGCCTTTCTGTCAAGAAGATTCCAATCCTCATCAGACATTGTTGCCGGTTTCTTGGCTACTCCTTCCAACGGCCTCCATAAATCCTTTTGATAGAGGTAATCTTCCATCTGCATCTTCCATAACTGATAGTTCTGCCCATTGAATTTATCAACCTTCATTTTACCCTCGTCTGCCATTGCTCCCACTCAACCGTGAGACTTTCCTGCAGACGATAATCGAACACAACCTGCTCTGATACCACTTGTTAGGGTTAGCCGGCAGAAGATATCAATTAAATGCAAATAAAGATTAAACAGAGAAATGGAAATACACAGAATTAATAACAGCGAGAGACAAGATTTAACGTGGTTCACCCAAATTCGGGCTACATCCACCAAACAGAGAGTCCAATATTATTATCCAATAAATCAAACCGATTACAATCAGCAATCCCTGCAACTCAGTACCGCTGCAAATGCTACAATACAATACTCAAACCCTAACCCTTGGCCGCTTTTTATCAAGCCTTTTTGTCGGTTACAAAAATTAGGGTTTTCTTATGTCGGTCATAAAAAATAGGATTTTTTTAAGTCGGCCCTAGGATTTTTTAAGTTGGCCCTAAAAAAATTTTTCTCGGGGGCTACCGCCCCCGTACCCCCGCTCGGGGCCCGGCCCGGTCCCAAACCCCGGCGAGGATACATGGCTAGTGTACAGTACTTTCCTGATCAGTCGCCACCTACCAACAGTAAGGGACAAAAAAAAACAAAATTTGCATTGAGAAATGTCTCACAAATTTCAAGCTACAATGCAAACCATCAAATTTAAAATTTCAGGGACTTTAGCTATAGATGGCGATAGGAAGACAAGAATTCAAAAGAGACAAGTTCAAAGTACAGGATATTCAATAGATACATAACTAATTTTATCAAATTGCTAAAAAGTACAAGTAAGCATACTCAAACTTCAATCCCAGCTTCCACATTTGTTTCAATCCACTATCTGATCAAATCCTCAACAATTCTTTTTGCTTTCCTCTCCTTTTTCCCAAAATCTCGGTCTATCTTTTTCACAAGAAGACTTCCCTCCCAAATAACTTCCCCAAGATACAAAAATAGACAAATCTCAATAAATTCCTACCACCAAAATCTGTTACAGAATCCCACTAACCCCCTAAAAGAAAATAATTAAATTTACTTTCCAAAGAGATTCTCCAAGTCAAAATTCTCATACGATAACTCACATGAAGTAAATAAATAAATAATATTATTTTTCAAATTACCATATACTATTAATAATAAAATATTATTAATGACTTAGGATTATATCTTATTAAAATCATTAAAATAATTAATTTAATTTTTATTAAAAATTACTTAAATAATATTTCCAAATGTCATTAATAATTTACAACTAAGAAAATACTTTTATATTTAACTTATTAATAACATTACTATTATCAAAATAGTTCATTTCCGACCATTTCATAAAAATAGAAACCATCAAATTCAAGCAAATACAATTATATACCTATGATGACCATAAACCTGAGGCAAGGACCAAAGAGTGACATCCTGACTCACGACCACAAATTGACCTAGGGAACCCCATGCTATCTCTCATCCACATTATCCATTGGTGCAAGGGCATGCTCAGACCTGCTAAGTCAGGTGGAGTCGATGCCCGGTCCTTGCAACTTCCATCAAAATGATAGGTTGTATACGAACATATGCATATATATATATCAAACACACAGATCAGGGAATTGTAACATAGTAGGGTGCTCTACTACACCATCCCTACTCTAAAGCATAACAATAAACATAAACATTGTAATACCCCTCATTTTGTCTTGAGATAGTTGGTAGTTTTATATTGCACTTTGCCAGTTAAAGATGTTTGTGTTGATCATTATGCTTGTGAGCCGAGATGGTGTAGTATTACTTGTTTGAGTACCCTACTATATTGTAATTCCCTAACTCTGTGTGCTTGGTGTATTTGCATATACTTGTATACAACCTATTGTTCTTACGCAGGTTGCAGGTACCGGGCCTCAACTCCACCTGACTTAGCAGGTCTGAGCGGGCCCTACACCATGGATACTGTTGATGGAGATAGCATGAGGGTTACTCCCTAGGTCAGTCTTAGTTGTCTGTTGAGATTTTGTGTCATGATATGACTCTTTGATCCTCGTTTCATGTTGTTGGTCGTCACGTGTTGTGGGGCATTGTCGAGTTCTTGTTTAAGTTACGTTGGTGTGTTTCTCGTGTTTATATCTTAATGAGCTATTATAATATTGATAATGCTATCTATATGTTAAATTTAATAGTATTTTGAGTAGTCATTAAAGTTGGAATATTGCTGAAGTAAACTTTATTATTGAGTAAAATAATTATTCTTTTCTTTCTTTATGTTTATACAAGCATTTGTAGCTTTTCAGGGATAATAAATATGTCAACCTTTTTGGGGATAATAGTAGGTAATAAATTTAATAGTGTGAGTTGTCGGATGTGAATCTTTAGATTTGAGAATTCAAATCTCTCTGTCAAAGAAAATTAATTGTTTTCTATTTTTACTGTGTAGTGGGATCCTCTATAGGAGATTTTGGTGATATGAAAATTAATGGTTTTTGCCTAATTTTGGTTTATGGGGAATCATTCGAGGCTAACTTCAAAATAAGAATGGATAATTGAAGGGGGAGGGGGCACAGTGGAAGGAATGATCCAGAGCTTAGCACTCCATTCTTCATATGCGAGAAAGTTTTAAAGAAAAGATTTACCGATTCCTAGGTCCTTGTAGTTATAAGGAAGAAGACAGAAGATTCATCCAGGACCCCAATGGTTGCATACCTCAAAAGGGAGTCATGTATGTCTGTGATCCCTCTTTGGCTTAATTTTTTTAGTGAATGCATTTGCAAGTAAGTTTCTAAAGTTTTTCCTGTAATCTTTTCTTTAGGTATATTTCTTGAATCATTTGTCAAGTATCTACTGTGCCTTGTCTATAAAAACAAAAATGCCCTTTAGCTTGGCTATTTGGTTCATCCCTATTGTATTAATCCTACCATCATGAGACCGCTTTCCTTTAAGACAATTTGTGTAGGGTTCCGGTGCTTGTTTTTGGTTATTCATGTCTTTCTGAGCTAATTTTCCTGAGTGCTTCATTGGGGCATAACTAGTGATCATCACCTTTTTGTGTACATAATTGTGGCATGGTCAAGAGAACTGACTCTTCACCTACCATTTGTTTTTGCTTAAAAGAAGTTGTTCATAACAATCATTTTTAGATTTTTCTCCGAGGCAATCTATCAGCAATTTTCCTGCCACAAATACGCCATGTTGAGCATTCAAATCTATCATCTCTATGTCTTTTGGTATCCATATCTTGGTAGCACAACTAAAGATTGTCCCGTCTTTTTAAGAACTAAAACTAGATTTTGCATCACTGTTCCAGTGATCTTCTGATACCAAGAATGCACATTTTATCTTTTCTAGTAATAGACTCCTTTCTAATAAAGTTTAGGGTGTTCTGTGGATAGGTTGACCTGAGTAATCCTTGCTCATTCAAGTTAAGAAATTCACAACTCCATCTTGCATACCCTGTAGTCACGACATTCCAAAAGACCGCACCTCTTCAAACTTCAGTAAGCAGTTGGTGCCTTGTTTAAATTCCATTGTTCGCTTGCATGGTGACTAGAAAACTTGCTATTACAACCCATTTTGCGGGGATCCTGTATCATTGCATCCCATAAGATGTCTTCTTGAGGCATTCCATTAAATAAACTTCCACTTATCCATTTGGTGCAGATCCGGCATAAGTTGATATTTCGTTAAGGCATTATGTCCGCGGCTCACCTGTACGTTATCACATCAAAGATTCCTATTTTATTTAAGAATTCCTTAACCCTGCCTATTGCTTTTGCTTAAAATTTTTTAAAGCCTTTTCAACATGCAATTATTTAGTCTCTATCCTATGAACTTTATAGTATTTTAGTGGCAAAAATTGTCACATACTGTAGCAATGAGGTTTTACGTTGTGAAGCTTTCTAAACTTGTTGGCCATTCTTATCAGCGTTTTCCATGAACCTTTCTTGGATGCAAGTGATTGTCTAATTTTTCTGCATCTCGAAACCACTTCCCTTGAGGCATTTTGTAAAGCAGTCCATCTACTTGGTGCATGCATTGTCATTTTGCATACCAATGTTGTTATAGCATCAATTGATGGGAATCGTCCTTTTTTATGCTTTGTGGGGCTGTCCAAGACCCTGTTCCTAGCTTCCATTTAAACCAGATCTGAATTGGTACGGATGGAAATGGAGATTGATCATTGCGCCCGTTATGCTTTAAAACCATAGTTCTAACTTGTGCAACTTCTGAGACGCGTAGGAGTGTGTTTGTACTTTCCTAAGTTATTGTTTCCACCTCAAATATTTGTCTCATTAAATCTAAACTAGGTAAATACCATAATTAGTTTCATATCTGATAGGAGTGTATTTTCTTCTCACTCAAAAGACTCTTATCGACATTATTCCATCTGCAAGAATACTTGTGGCGTCATTACTTGGGGAGCGAGTTATGTTCCTTAGCAATCTTCACAAACCTCCATAGCTTCATTGGGGGCTGGGCCGCTCATTTCACCTCCTTGTTAACACCAATTCAATTGTTCTGTTTCCCTTGCAATCGAGTACCATTCGTGTCCTCATTTTGGCAGACTCCTCTCAATGGACACCTATTTTCTGCTGGTAATAAATTTGATTTTGAGTTGTTGCAGTTAGTATTGAGCCTTTCATGTCTGCCTGAGTGTTGCCAATAAGAACATTTTTAGATTGGTAAGTCACCTTTTTAAGATTAAGGAGATCAATGAAAAGAAGGAAATTGTCCTTTGAAAACTGTTACACTGATTAGAAAGTATGTTGCTACTATAATTATCATGTTTCTATTTTTTTTGGGATATTTACCTATATTATGTTTTCATCGAATTATTTCTAATTCCCATTCTATCTTTAGATCTACTTAAAAGCATGGATAAATTTATTTTGCGTCTTTTCCCGTTCATAATAGTTGTCATTTGTTTGGTAAATAGATATTTTTTACCTAATCATGCATGGCCATGGATGTTAGGAAGTCCAAGAATGATATTAGAAGGCCAGTTTCCAAACTTCTTGTGTTGGCTAAAGATATTAGGCTTATCATAAATTTAGTTTGACTCTAGTGATTAGTGGTGATAGTTTTTTTGATAAGTGTATCATCTTGGAGTTTAGTAGATCCATAGTGATCATAGATAAGATAATTTATATTAAGCAATTAAATAGCTATCATTATGCTTTAGATGGACAAATCTAGGAAAATTACTTAAGTTAGTGTAACCAATAAACACTAGAGTATAGGTTTAAACTGGTGGGTAAGATAAAACTTTATCTTTTGGTGGATAGCGTAAATTAGATGAATAGGCATTCCTCCCTATAAAAAGATAGGGTTAAAGTATTATTTAAATAGATATAGTCTTGCTAGTAAATGACATTTTGGTTGTAGAATTTTAGTTGGGAATTTTAATACTTCTTTTTGCTTTGTAGTAGAATTAAATATTTCTAGATTAAAGTAAGTAACATGGGAATTTTTCCTTAATTAATTGCTTTTAAAGCTTCTTTAGGATATATGTATGTATAGGAGTAGAAATTTTGTAAGATGAATAGGAGAAGTGGTGAAGATATTATAAAGTTTTATAGATAGTTTTGACTTACGTAACTTATCACAACTACCCTAATGTAGAGTTGTTATGCCTTATTATAATGGTATTTCAATGCTAGAATTAAATACATTGAGTTTAATATTAGTTATAGTCATTATAAATTGGTTTAAGTTTTAGTTTCTTATAATGAATTTTAGGTTGCATAAATAGTTCTAAGGAAAGGTGTGACTCCTTCGTGTTAAGCAAATACTAGATTGTTATAAAGTTGGAAGATATCAGTGGTAATATTGTACATCTTAGGTCTAGAGATGTGGTATTGTGGTATTAAATTGGTGTGTAGTGTTGAATAGTAAGTTTAGACTCTTTTAAATCTATATAGAAACATTGTTAAAACTTTTACAAAATTTTATATGGATTACTCTAAGGGAGTTAATTACTCATGGTTTGGAAATTCAGGTGGTAACTTAATCGATGGATGTGTGTAATATAGTTGATTATAATAATATGGTAGATACTATGTATTTTCTTATTGTATGTTCAACTAATGCATTGTTTATTCTGAATAACCAATTTAGGTTGGTGGAAAGCATATTAAAATTGTTTCTTTTGCTAGGGAAAGATTGGTATAAGAATCTATGATTCTATGTTTCAAAATTGATCTAGGGTAATAAATGCAATAACTTCCTTGCATAGTTAGTTAACTTAGGATTTATTGGAAGGGAATAAATATGTTTGGAATAGTAATACTATCATCTTATTTATTTATTAGTCGGATCCTATATAGATATTTTCTTTGTAATTATGTCGAGAAAGATTAGTAGCTTGTAGGTTAAGGTATTACAAAGTTTAAATCAATGATGTGGATTCTTTTCTAACAGATGTTGAATACCTCATTGTATGCAATTATAGATCTTGAATTTTGAATAGAACATTGTTGTCTTAAGAAAGCTTATGGTTTAACTAGATAGAAGTCTTTTATTGAATCCATGTTAAATAGTCTGAAAAGTGTTGTAGTAATTGGGTCTTGGATATATATATTTATTCCTTGATGTTTATTGCTGATTTTGAACCGATGTGTATCAATGTTGCAAATGGGGTCATTGCATTTATTTTGGTTTTGAGCCTTGCTGTTATGTTTTGTCTATCTTAATGTAATGGTGATCATGTTAGTTTCGTGGGAGGTTAAGGTTATTAAGCGTCATGCTTTGGTTAGTTGTTTATTGGTATTTGTGTTAAAATCTTTTTATCTCTAGAGGCTTGTTACCTTGAATTCAATGTGATATTGTGGCAAGGATGTTTTGGTGATGTGTCTTTTGGTATGAGGTCTTGATGTAGATTGGAAAAGATTGTTGTTTTGAATTTGAAAATTATTGATTAAATGTTTTATTTGATTTGGGATTTTGAAATGGACAAGGGAAAGTTTCATGGTTGAGAGTTTGGATTTAAAAGGATCTATGTAACGTTTTGGTTTGCGAAAATTTTGACGCCTTTCAATCCCTTTTCCATGCATGTTATTGGTTTATGGGTGATGGTTAAGGCTTGCTAGGTGTATGTAGGAGAGTGGCTTTCATGGTGGGGCCGATGCCCAAAGTGGTTGCCTGGAAAACCCCATGGAAGTTATAATCAAGTGATAATTTAATAATTGATCTAGGTGGGTTGGGTAGTAATTCATATAACAAGATAAGCTTGATGCCTCTCCCATGCCTTAAGTGCTTTCACAGGCTAAGGATGGGTTGAGAAGGCCTGGTTGGCAAGGTCGACTTCCTCGTCTCCATGAGAGGAAGTGTTGACTCCACATGTGTCACCCTATGGGGCCGGTGCCTATAGAGAGGTCGCCAGGAAAACCATAGATGGGGGTCAGCTTCTAGTGAGAGATAGCCTCGAAAACCCATGATAGGACCATGCGATGACACTCTCCCTACTATAGTCTAGTTACTTCATGTTATCTTTTGTTGATGCCTTTGGAGTACTACCTTGTCTTAACATTTTGACTTGTCTTATCTTAATGGTTGATCTTATCTTGATGATTTGATTGTCTTGTTTTGGTGAGGATTGTCTTGTCTACATGGAGTCTATATCTTGTTGTTGCATTCATGGTTGTAACCTTGGCCTAGCAGAACCTCATTGTTATCTCCTAGCTCCAAGGGGTGGACCTCAAAGTTCCATATGGTTGGGAGGTAGATCTATCCATTGGTCTTCTCAGATGATCACTTCGAGATCATAGCATGAGTGTTCCAGTTCCAGTTTGCTCCTCATCTTCGAGTTGCTGTATACTTTCATAATTGTATTCTTTGTAAACTGATGTAACCGGTCCTCAAGCTTGTAATCTTGTAATCTTGTAAATGATCTTATGTAACTGTTCATCTTTTCTAATGAATGATGTAAATCCTCTGCTATTGTATTATAATGTATATCACTCGTATTGTTAAAATTGTTTGTTTTCTGATGCATATATGTTCCCTAGAGGTGTTAGCTGTACATTTCATTTAACATTGTTAATAGTGTAATTGTATTTACAGATTAATGCATCTTCTTGCTTTAAAAAAATATATATTTCTGTTACTTTTGCTCTTGTTTGACTAACACTCTAGGGTTGCATGACGGGGCATCACAAACATCTCTAACTAATAATCAGATAACATTCAATCCAGAAAGCATAGTAACATAATTCTGCATAATTAATTAACCATCAACTAACCATGACAAAACGCAACATAAACTGTAATAACAATAATGTCATCATACTGCTCATAACACATGTCAATAACCACTTTAGTCAACCATAGTCCATCATGAACATAATAAGCACAACCCATAAGTCTAATAACCAAATGTCTCAAAACTATCTAAATGCAATAGAAAAATTATCAACTATCACAAGCCAAAAGTGAGGGGCATTACAAGTTATCACCCCTACTAGGTTATTTTAGGATTTTGTCCTTCCTAATGCCATAACCTCTAAGAGGTTTGTTCAAAATTCTTTCTTTTAATATAAAAGAGCTAAGATGAAACTGTGCTTACAAGTTTTCCTTCCTAAACCGGATATAGAGAAATCATTATACTTGATGTACCTTTAAAAGATAAAGGGGCGTTTATTAGGGATCAATATTTCCTAACTAGACCCCAACTATTCTTTATACTAGGAGTTCTATTATCTTAGATTTTCACTACAAGCCACAACTACCTCACTAAACATATATGTTTTGCCAATTACTATATCATATGATATAGAGGAGATCTAAAAATATGATAAGACAAGGTTTACTCAAAAACTTAAGACTATCTCTATTGTGAAACCACAACATAATGGAATATGTATGTACAAGCTTCTCGTTATACTCAGTAGTATACACAAACAAAATAGAAGTGAACAAGTTTAAGTACTAACTAACATTCACTATGCTATTATCTTCACTTATCATATGATCATGAAGAAAGTTATCTACCTCTATTTTCTACTTGAATATCACTGATCTTTATTTGACTTAGAAACCATTCAAAATATAGATCATAAGGCTATTTATATATGACAAATTAAATGACAATGAATAATGAAAGAACCTATTACGTGCTCTTTGATAGATAAAGATCTCCCTTGCTGATCTTACCCTTATTCAATAGCTTGTGATCCCCTAACTCCTCTCTATCAATTGTTATATCAATTCTCCACCTTGTCGATAGTCTAGATTCCCACGTTATCTTATAGAGTTTTCATCTAAGATATCTTTCTTCACTACTCTATGATCTTCCTTCTCTCGACTCCCTTGACACTCTCTACCAAAAGCATCCCCCTCCAAATAATAATGATCATCCAAAAGTATACCTCCCAATGATCATCCCCCATCGGCTCAACTGAGTCGTGGCTATAAAGAATCAAGCATGACTCTTTATGAGTCACTCAATCATCACACATCCACTATACCAGTTAGAAACAAATTGAATAGTAAGCAGTCTACCTAATGATTTTCGGTTGCAACTGATACTTATTAAGATGCAAAGCTTAACAAATGTCGTTGGGGAGAAATGTCCTTCAAAGGGAGTGTTTCAAATGTGGTTGGAAACACCACAAACTCTTCTCCATAAGGCTAACATTTCATTAAAGACACAATTTGATCATTTAATAATCTCATAGAGTGATTCGATCCACCTCTCATTAAAATGAAGGCATTCCTATACATATACCTACGGCTGCTCACAAGTGAGTAAGTATTAATAACAATCATGAGGTATTAACCTCAATCGATGCTTATATATATATTTGTTTATATAAATAAATATGGTTTAACATGACCTCTATCCTATTTGATAGTTTATGTTTTGATCAATATAGGATAATAACAATAAGTTGAAAGACTTACGAATACTATGGAAGGCTCAAGCTTGTCTTCCCTTCACAATCTTTCATTAAATCACGTCAACTTGTCTTGACGAGATCATCATTTGTCATTTAAATGTCAACAATAAAACATTAAATGACTCAAATAATAACACAACCATTTTATGACAATGACATCGTAATATGTATGTTAATTGCAATGGTTATAGTCCCACTCAGATGACGTTATTTTCTTTACAAATGACAATGTCAACATACACACATGACTTGACTAGAAAAGAATCGAAAGATATCGACTACCTGTTGACTAGATTCAAAAGTATACTGACAAACATGACTTACCTCTATTGATACTGGTTCACATTTTCATTAAACACTCATACTCATTTTGAAAAATAATCACTCGTAACCTGAGGTCTATATCTCTCTCCTTGAAAGATACTCTCTCTCTTTTCTTTGAGAGTCATCCAAAACCTATAATCCTGTATAAAACTTGGAATCAACAAATTATGATCAGTGCATCATTATTCAAATAATAAACCAAATTCTCATAATGCAATTATTAAATTGACAATAACATATTCATTTCCATAATTCCATAATTGACATTCAATAAAATCTGTCTTTCCTTGATATTAATCTAAACATCAAATTAAATTTACTTATGTCCAAGTAAAAGTAAATAGTATTAGCAAGACAAAAATTGGGGATGTAACATATCCTTCCCCTAAATATTTATCATCCTCGATGATTCAAAGTATCGAAATATCACTAAAAACAAGTTTTTGTTTAACTACTAAAAGCATTAAATAAATGAGAAAATTTCTGATAAAATTCATGGTAATTTCACCCATGTAGAACTATCCTCTGCATACTGGTCCCACTGGACCTTGCACTGCATAGCCTCTATGTTACACAAGCAATGTTTGTAAACCTCAAGCATTTAGGAAGCTTGATCATAACCATTCCTATTTTCTGTACTTGTAAAACATTCTAAGACTTATATATATATATATATCACAAAAAGCATTATGCCCCCTGGCAATAACTGGTGATAAATTGATTCTTGTAAATAATAGAATTGATAACCTTGAAAATTTAGAAGATTTCTTTATATCTAGGAGCTAGTTTGGAATAAATTTTATACTTTATGAAACATTTTCTGGGGTTTGACCCTCAAAAGAACTTTCCTTCTCTAACCGAGAATTGTCTTAGTGTATGCTTAACATTAACATAACTTTTTTATTTATTAATAGTTTCCATCGATCTTTTATGATCAGCTAAATCTTTTCATCCATTTCTGACAAAATTTCTAGACTAATCCTAATCTTATCTTCTAGCTTACTCAGCTTATAGGAATTCAACATCTTTTATGTCCAATGTTTCAATTCAAGCCATCTTAATAGCAAAAAGTTAGGTATTGTTATAAGAAAATTCCACAAGTGGTAAGTAGTCTTCCCACTCAAATTGCTGATCCATGCAATACAATTGTAATAAATCCTCCAAAAATCTGGTTAATTCTCTCAATTTAACCGTCTATTCTTAAAATGATAAGTTGTACTCTTATTTAGTCCCTAGCGCAAAGAACAAAGTTTGCCAAAACCTTGACATTACATGCGCATCTCTATCCAAGATAAAAGTTTGCAAGTGAATACTAGTGCTCCATCAGTTAATTTCCCCCATATGGAATGTGCTACCTTTGTGAGTTATCAACCATAACTAAAATGGCATCATGTCTATTCCTAGACATTGGAAGACTGTGAATGAAGTCCATACTTATGACTTGCCATTTTCATTCTAGTACATCATGCAGATACAACAATCTTACTGGATGTTGATGTTCTACTTCTACCCTCTGGAATTCTAAACAACTTGCTACAAATCTTGTAGCATCATTCTTCATTCCTTTCCAAAAAAAAAGAGGTCTAATATCCACTAGAAGTTTAGTCACTCCCGGATGTCCAGAATATGGTGCGGTATGAACTTATTTCCATACTAGATCCCTTAATCTAGCTGAATCAAGAACATACATTTTACCTCTAAACCTCAACAGTCCATCTGACTCAAACAAAAACCCATCATACCTTAGGTCTCTAGGATTATCTTCCAGAGCCTGCTTAACCTACTCATAATAATCATCACCAGACAAAATTTTGTAACACTAAATCCTTGAAATTTCCATGAATAGAAACAATAGAAGATATATGTCTTCTATGACTCAAAGCATTAGCTACTCTATTCTATTTTAATAGATCAATGACCCCTTAACATTTATCTGTCGACTAAAAACTACTTCCCTTGACCATTGCAAAATCACTTACACATGTTGATAATGTTCTCCTTCATTCTTAGAATAAATAAGTATATCATCCAAAAAGATTAGGACAAACTTATCTATACAATCTCTAAACACACTATTCAAGAGATTCATGAATGCAACAGAGGCATTTGTAAGTCCAAAAGGCAACACTGCAAACTCATAGTGCCTATTTCTTGTCCAAAAAGTTGTTTTATGGGTATCCTCATCCTTCAATCTTAACTGATGATATATTGATCGCCAATTGATCTTTGAAAATGCTACAACTCCATGCATCTAATCGAAGATATCATCAATATGTGGTAAAGGATATTTGTTCTTTATTGTTTCTTTAATGAGCATACAATACTAAATACACAATTGCAGAGTTATGTCCTTTTTCTTGACAAAGATAACTAGTGCAACCCATGGTGAAATACTGGGTCTAATCTAAACTTTATCCAATAATTCTTGTAATGGGGCTTTTGATTCCATTAATTTTGTAGTTGTCATATGGTAAGGTACTTCTCTAGGTGACTTATCCCAAAATTCTAGGAGAAATAAAATTTTTAGTTGCTCTAATCACTTATTTCATCAAACTTTGGTGGAATGTCTTCCTTCATATCTAGGAAAGTTCTAAGGCAAGCCTATTCTTTGCTTCCTTTTAGGGTCTATGGTTTCAAGGTTTTTATTACTCACACTATATTCTTGGTGATTTTCCTTGCTCGTCCCATGAGAAATTTCATTTTCCCCCTTTAGGGTTTCCTTAATCTCTTACTTTCTTTTCCAAGTTACCAAGTCTCTCCTTGATTTTTTACAAACATGGTTAGGATTGCTCCAATTTGTCCAAGAGATTAATTGGTGGTTTATTTTCTTCTAGACTCTCATCCTGGTTTGTTCTTGTATGAAACATGTCATTTTTCTCATGCCAGAAAAATAAGTTATCTAATAGTTTTCTGAATCTAATGCGACTAAAAACATCAAAACATTTTTAACTCATAAGAATCAATAGATTGGTACAAAACATTCCCATCTTTATTATAATTTATTTAGGAGTAACTACATCCTTATTTATATAGTTGAAATGACAAGACTACATGTCACTGTCGATTTAATGATCTTCCATTTAAACAAACTTAGAGGATGGATGTACACACAGGTACTCCTCCAACACCTCTTTTCCTAAAACAAAAGCATTGCAGTTACCTCCAAATGACATGTCGTAACTAGCTATAGTTTACTAGGTTTAACTACACAAGTAGAAATAGAAGGACTCTTGGTCAGTTCAAAGCATTGTTTTCTTTCTAGACGAATACGCTTAAGTGCATCAGCAAAAGTCTCTAAATCCTCCATCCATGCACCCTCAAAGTAATTAATATGCTCTTTAAGTTTCACTGCCTCGATAGGTTCCTTCTTAACTGCTAATTAAGACAAATGCTAGGGAACATATTTTCTAGCAGTTTTCTAGGTTCTTCTCCATGCCATTCTGGTTGTGCAAAAAATTCAAACATTAGCTAACTACATAATGTTGACTACAAGTTAGCACAGTGGACTCATAAGCCCTAGTGTCAAACCTAGTAGCTCTGATACCATATGTAACATCCATGTTCTACAAACATAGTAAAACTAAAAATTTACCCTAGAGTAATTCAACAAGGTAAAAATGAGAGAAATTTTTTCGTTTATTTAATCTTAACAAATTGCATAATTTCTTTTCTTAAATAATCAATCATGAAACAAATATGACATATTGTGTTTTCAATTACAAATATCTACAATAGATAATGTTTTACATAGTCTTAATAAACACAAGTCTCAAAGATACACTGCATCCAGAAATATGACATCTTTATCACATGCCACAACATGTTTTCTACTGGAGAGAGAGAGAGTATCTTCCTAGTGTTTTACCTCCATCCATAGATCGGCAGTCTCCCACACGTCTTCCACATAGGAAGTGGCCCTACCTTTCACGAGGAATATAAACCAAAGGTAACCAATGGTAATTTGCCTTTTGAGTACATAGTGTTGTATCCTACAGAACTCTATCAATCATACAACCCTAGATATCCTCTAGCTAAGTATGATTTTACGATAGGTTATGCAATCCAGATATAGTGAACCAACAAAGAATGTAGAAAATGAATGCATTACTTTGGCCAAAGATTCAATATGAAAAGATGTTCACAATGAATGTAGGCGTAATGTTCACCCACCCCAACTCGACTTGGATACTATCATACTCCCACAGTTTGACTTGGTCAACTTATATAGTCTTGACAACTACAATATTTTTGGTTTATCCAATGTAAGACAAGTTTACAATAGCTATCAATATTCCATAGAGCTTATGGATTACCTTTCATTACTAGGATTCTCATTGCATCTTTGCAATACCTGAGATCCTAATCTTGTCGATACTTAAGAACCTAAGTCAATTTTTAAACAACTAAGATGGTTACCTTACCCAGGTTAAGCATCATAGTCTAGGAAATTATTTCCTTTCTTACAAGTAAGAATAAATAAACATAGTTAGAGTACTTGTCCTTACATTCACATTTTATATAATGATCACAATAATTTAATATAAATAATTACCTTATTTGGGTCAAGTTAAGGTTTATCTAAAGAGTTTTATCTAACTCAAATACAATCTTTTTGACTTAGGTGGATTCACAAGACACTGTCATTGCTCCATAGACCTTATGGAATGACTATCTATTCTTGGGTATCTCTTTGCATCTTTGGAACATTTTAGATTCATCACTTATCGACAAGTAATAGCTAAGAGAAGTTGTGACCGAAAAGGTATAATAAACTTTATGGTTGACTAACCATTTAATAGTACCTCTTGCATGCTTGCAAAACTTGAGGCTTATGAATTATATCTCAAGTCGACTTCTAATCAAACATATAGGTTTCTCTACCTAAGGTTAAACATTATCAACTAATAACAAATCTCTTTTCAATAAGATAAATATGAACATTTATTATTTAGAGTTCTCGACCCTTTAATGTCTACCCCCATAAAATAACTAAAACAAGTTATAACCATAAAGTTATCATCAAATAATCTTTAACCCTTCCAAGTTAAACTAGGGTTTTATTTAACCTATCCCAACACAATGGAAAAACAAACATAATTATTCTAGAAAGTAAGAAAATCGTAAGAACGATTATCTACTAGTCTTCTTTTGACTCAAGGTTCATATATGTCTTTCAATCCATGACTTAGATCATTAACACATCAATACTTATAACCTTAAGTGTTTTATCAAACACTAATAGGTTTTCACCCCAACTCTAAATGTTATCATTTTGGGGTAAATATCTCCTTATGACAAGAGTCATAATATCTTCATAACTAGAGTTCATATTTCCTCATTATTGTTCTATTTGAAAATAGCTATCAAACCACAAAAATAACAAGGTATCTAGAATAGTTATCACCATATTGGGTTATTTTAGGGTTTTGTCCTTCCTAATGCCCTAACCTCTAAGAGGTTTGTTCAAATTTCTCTCTTTTAATATAAAAGAGCTAAGATGAAACTGTGCTTACAAGTTTTCTTTCCTAAATCAGATATAGAGAAATCATTATACCTTATGTACCTTTAAAAGATAAATAGGTGCTTATTAGGGATCAATATTTCCTAACTAGACCCCAACTATTCTTTATACAAGAAGGAGTTCTATTATCTTAGATTTTCACTACAAGCCACAACTGCCTTACTAAACATATATGTTCTTCCAATTACTATATCATACGGTATAGAGGGATCTAAAAATATGATAAGACAAGGTTTACTCACAAACATAAGACTATCTCTATTGTGAAACCACAACATAATGGAATATGTATGTATAAGCTTCTCGTTATACTCAGTAGTATACACAAACATAATAGAAGTGAACAAGTTTAAGTACTAACTAACATTCACTACGCTATTATCTTTGCTTATCGTACGATCATGAAGAGAGTTATCTACCTATGTTTTCTACTCGAATATCACTGATTTTTATTTGACTTAGACACCATTCAGAATATAGATCAGAAGGCTATTTATATATGACAAATTAAATGATAATGAATAATGAAAGAACCTATTATGTACTCTTTTATAGACAAAGATCGCCCTTGCCGATCTTACCCTTATTCAAAAGCTTGCGATCCCCTAACTCCTCTCTATCAATCGTTATATCAATTCTCCACCTCGCTAGCAGTCCAGATTTCCACGTTAACTCGTAGCGTTTTCAGTTGAGATATCTTTCTTTGCTACTCTATGATCTTCCTTCTCTCGACTCCCTTGATGCTGTCTACTAAAAGCATCCCCCTCCAAATGATAATGATCATCCAAAAGTATACCTCCCAATGATCATCCCCCATCAGCTTAGCTGAGTCATGGCTATAAAGACTCAAGCACAACTCTTTATGAGTCACCTGATCATCACACATCCACTCTAGCAGTTAGAAACAAACTGAATACTAAGCAGTCTACCTAATGATTTTTGGTTGCAACTGATACCTATTAAGTTGTAAAGCTTAACAAATGTCATTGGGGAGAAACGTCCTTTGAAGGGAGTGTTTCAAATGTCATTTGAAACACCACAAACTCTTCTCCATAAGGCCAACATATCATTAAAGACACAATTTGATCATTTAATAATCTCATAGAGTGATTCGATCCACCACTCATTAAAATGAAGGCATTCCTATACATATGCCTACGTCTGCTCATAAGTGAGTTAGTATTAATAACAATCATGAGGTATTAACCTTAATCGATGCTTATATATATATATATTTGTTTATATAAATAAATATGGTTTAACATGACCTCTATCCTATTTGATACTTTATGTTTTGATCAATATAGGATAATAACAAAAAGTTGAAAGACTTATGAATACTATGGAAGGTCGAGCTTGTCTCCCCTTCATAGTCTTTTATTAAATCATGTCAACTTGCCTTGACGAGATTGTCATTTGTCATTTAAATGTTAAAAATAAAATCTTAAATGACTAAAAAATAATAACACAACCATTTTACGACAATGACGTTGTAATATTTACATTAATCACAATTGGTCATAGTCCCACTCAGATGACATCATTTTCTTTACAAACGACAATGTCAACATACACACACAACTTGACTAGAAAGGAATCGAAAGATATCGACTACATGTTGACTAGATTCAAAAGTATACTGACAAACATGACTTATCTCTATCGCTACTAGTTCACATTTTCGTTAAACACTCATACTCGTTTTGGAAAATAATCACTCATAACCTAAGGTCGATATCTCTCTCCTTGAAAGATACTTTGTCTCTCTTTTCTTTGAGAGTCATCAAAAACCTGTAATCTTGTATAAAACTTGGAATTGACAGATTACGATCAGTGCATCATTATTCAAATAATAAACCAAATTCTCATAATGCAATTATTAAATTGACAATAACATATTCATTTCCATAATTCCATAATTGACATTCAATAAAATCTATGTCTTTCCTTGATATTAACCTAAACATCAAATTAAATTTACTTATGTCCAAGTAAAAGTAAATAGTATTAGCAAGACAAAAATTAGGGATGTAACAAAGACAGTGTTTAGGTCCTATATACAATATTCATAGGGTTTTAGGAAAAAGGGAGAGAATAAGTTGGTCATGTCAAGTGGAAGGATCCTTTTGTTGTCAAATGATTAGGATGCTTCTGGATGTTCTGTAGCTCTAGAAGTTATTACTTTTAGTACTATCAATATGATAGGTAGTACCCCATAAGGGATACTTGATATTTGTGGATTAATAAAATTGGCTCCTAGCTGCAAAGTTGATAGGTGATGTAATTTGGTTTTCATTTTAGTACTTTCCTTCATTTCGTAAAAAAATTCAATCACAATTTTATATTCAGGAAGATTTTTATTTTTAGTTTCCAGTTTAATAGGATCGAGAGGGGCTGAGTGATTCCAGTGTCATTGGGAAAATGGTGTCAAGGTTCGAAACTCGTTGCAGGCATCCCAAGGTGAGTAGAAAGCAAAGTCCTTGTCCTTTTTACTCTTTTTATAGTTTCCATTTGCATTGCAATAGAAATATTATTGAGATTCCTTTTGGGGTTTTTTAAAATGGGCACCTCAACATCAATCCAGTCAAGATAATGATTAAGCAAACTAGTTTTATTTTATTTTATTTTATTTATGGGAGCCTTTTGAGTTTTTGATGAGTCCAGTGCATTTTTCTGCAATACTCTCTAATGCAATGAGATTTTGGGATAACTATTTTTCTTTCTAAAATTTGCTAGTTGTTTTGTCATTTTCTTCTAAATTCTCAACCCAAAAGAAGTCTTGAGTTTGCTTGCTGATTTTGCATCCCAACACTACTTGGCTATATTTATCAGCTTATTTTATTTATTGATTTATTTGTTTTCTTAGGGACATTGAGGAAGTTACTTGGGTCCCTAGCCCATATAAAGGAGTCCTACATTCACCGGTCAAACTAATAACAAAATAGTGAAACACTTTATCTACTTAAGGGATCATAATCACCATATCTAAAAATAAGGCTGTTCAATTTGTAGTAAGATAATTTTACCAAGCATACCAAGTAGTGCATGACAATTGAAACCACTGCTTAACAATATTGGTACGTAGTAGATTAGCCATAGTACAAAGACAGATACATTGTAATGACAGTGTGGCTAGAGCGTGTCTCTTAGTTTCTCAAGTTTAAAACAGGAAATCTCCATCAATTTTTTAATTTTTTTTTTAAATAATGATTAAAAAATATCACTCATTCCTTTACTATTTTACATATTTTCTTGATTTTCCCATGCAAATTGCATTTTTTTGTGTTCTCTATGTAACTTGTGTTGTGTTTTTTACACCTGCATTTTTTGGCTATTAAAACACTTGACTGTATATAATTAATGGGTTTGACTAGAAATTTGTTCCATGTGTCAAAATTGCATGGGAACTATGATGTACCCATTTAACACCAGATGCCCCAAGTTTAACTATCATCAATTGTTAGAAGTGTTCTACAGACATATGTTAGAGATTATTAAATTTAAAAATTATTGTGTGATCTACCATGTGTAACTGTCCCAAACATGCATTCTTATCAAAACAAAAATCATACTTTTTAAAATCTTGTTTATCTACAAGACATTATCATGGATGCTCAGAAGAGAGATTTTAATGTTGCACAATGAGAACATGATCCATCTACATTTGGAACATTGCACGAGAACTTTTGTGTACCCATTCAACATCGGATGCCCCAAGTTTAACTATTATCAATAGTTTGAAGGGTTTTGTAAACATATGCATGAGATAATTAAATTAAAAGTTTATTTTGCGATCTTCCATGGGTACCTATCCCAAACTTGTATTGTTATCGAAACAAGAACCATGCAATTTAAAACCCTATTTATCCACAAGACATCATCATGGAGCAAAAGAGAGATTTTACTATTGCATGATGGGAGCATGATTCATCTGCATTTGGAACACTACATGCCATTCATCCCCATGTAAAAATGCAATCCAAGATAACCAAAAGTTTTCTACAAAATAGCAATCATCAGTTCATCCATGAATACCCATATCACTGCCATTTAGGAACAAGCTAAATATAGTGTTGAAGAAGATATATGCTCCTTAAATTGGTAAGGTGATAAGCTCCAAGTTTGTACCTATGCTGCTCAATATGCTATGTCTATCTATGGCAAGGAAGGTTATAAAAATCCATGTGTTTGAATTGATTAATTTTTAGTGAGCAAACACCCCTTTAATAGGCTCATGACGTGCTAACTAGGTCAGACTAAGAGTGATGGAATTCACTGATTCTAAAGCCTACCCCTAACTAGTGGTTGAATCCTCAAAGACAATAGCAAAACATTGGTTAATTTGAGTATTTAAGGCATTCAATCCTAGAAGAGAGGTTCTGGACTACATGTATAACTTAGTTTAAATATTTTGGTTTATTTTTACGGTTTGAACCTTGGTCTTTGGAATGTGGGTTCCTTGCCTCAGTCATTATGGTCCATCCTGATATATAATTGATTGTTGGAAGTGAAATTTTCAAAGTAAATATGGTCACTGTGAGGCCTAATTTTTACACTACTGTTCATGAGACTAAATGCAGTGATATTTCTATTATGTTTATGTTGAGAGACTATTGATCTTGAACCTTGTTTATTAAAACTAATTGATTCTTAAGGAAATAATTGTGCGATGATATTTAGATATTGATTTTAAGAAAATGATGAATGGATATGAACTTCAATATAATTTTTTGGTAGGATGTTTAGGATGCATGTATTTATATTGCTTCAGCTATGATATCTATATGTGATATTGACTTCGAGTTTGAGTGTGCGGGTATTGCTAACAAAACCAGAAATACAGGAGACCATCTCATACCTGTGTTCTATCCCTTATGAGCTGATCTAGTTCAATGAGGAACTATGATCAACCTCGTGTTTGGAAAATGTTGTAATGTCATAATGTGTTAATATTGCATGAGGTCAAGGGAATAAGGGTTATCTTCTGATTTACTTTTATTATGATAAGTTTTGTAAGAAATGTTGTTTTAATCTTGTTTAAATTTTATTTCTTTTAGACCCTTTTTCTTGTGTTTTACTTGACTCTGGGAGTTCTAACTAGGCAAAAATCAACCCTGGGTTATACCTCATGGGTCTAGGGACCTTTTTGACTAGGATAACCTTGGGTTAACCTCCATATGGTCACTTAAACCTCATAGTGAAGTAAAGTGACGAAATTGGAAGCATGGGGACAATGGGATGAGTGGAATCCACATTCAGGCCCACTTCCAAGTCATGGAACAACTCCATGATCCCCTAATAATGGAGTGTTTGTCTCCATGTGCCTCTCTTTTGGTGGGGTTCCCCTTATTTAGGGTAGTGTTTCATCCACTCCCTTTGTATTTTATTTTACTTAATGTATATTAAATTCACCATGTGTTGTAGAAAGGACTATAGTGGGGAACCTATGGAGTGGGGGTCAATTATTTTATGACCACTAAGATAATGGATGAGTTGTGGTTAGTTGTTTAATGCCACTTGGGAAATTAGGAAAATAGAGGGAATTAGTTTAAAAGAAAGGGAAGGAGGAGAGTTAGGGGGTTGGATTATTGTGGAAAGAAGGAGACTTTGGAGAAGGAGGCTAGAGTGGAGCTCTTCATCAAAATTTATTCCATAATTGGGCTTTGAAAGGTTGGTGAACAAGACTACACTCTTGTTGATCTTTTGCTTGATATGTATGTTTGCCTCTTGCTTAATGAATGTGTTGCAAATGTCTTCTATGTGTTTTCTATTATTGTTTTGGGGTTTGTTTTGGGTGTGGAAAGAGCTCCTTCTAGTCAGAAGGCAATGTTCATCTTGTATAGGGAAGGGGACGTGTGACCCTCCTCGGGTGTCATCATGTTTCTTGATATTTGTAATGCCTTGAGGGCATGTTGGTACTTATATAGCCTAGAGGGCTTATGGCCTTGTGAGCCTATTGGGATATCCCTGGTGATTGGGTTTATTGGAAGGCTCGAGGCCTTGTGGAAGAAGTGTATATTGTTGGCTTGAGGCCTTGAGGAGGAAGAGTATATTGTTGGCTTGAGGCCTTGTGGAGGAAGAATAACTTGTTGGCTTGAGGCCTTGTGTTATAATGTGATAAAATGTGAAAAGATGACACCTAGAGGTAGAGATTGTCTACTTCCCTACCCTCCTTGAACTCACCTAAGCTGAGTCTTTGTATTGTGAGTCAACCATGGGGTGTTTGTGTTAATTGTTTGTTATTGTTATTCAATGATGTGAAGTACTATTTTGTCTATTCTACCTCGGTATGAGGATGGTCTCCCTAGCTCGGGGGTGACCCTCTTGCAAGTCAAAGGTAGGGAGGAGAGCTAGTTGGTTCTTGTTTCTCCCTTGTTGTCTTGTAGGTTACTATGGAAGCATGATTAACAGGATTGAAGAAGTTTTACCTTGTTAAAGAAAATGTCCTATCTTCCTAATTGCAATGAGAGCTTGGTCATTGTAGTTTCATTCTGTAAGAGCTTTAGAGGAGAAATTTTCCTCTGGAAATTGTTGTAAAAGTTGTTATCTTGGGAGTAGAGAGTTAATCCTCCCTTCTTATGTCATTTGTTGTAATTGTATTTGGTTATTACATTACCTCTATTGTATAAGCTGGGAGAAGAAAGTGATCACCTCCTTTGGGGTGTATGTGAGTTGTAAGGGTTCTTCCTGTTGAAAGTGCTTGGTTACCAAAAATGTAGGTTGTGTAAATGTTGTTGAGTTGGATCAGTTGTTTTATATTATCTTTTGTAATACTTAGTGAGAAAGTGTATTTTACTGTATTATGGAAGTTGCATATTTACCTTGTAAAATGAAAATTAAATCTTGAGTAAAGATTGCAATGGAAATTTAATTCAAATCAAATTTATATTTGACTATGGTGTGTTATTGAAATGAAAAGATTTATAGTTCATGTAATTACTTCTAATTTATAAATGTATTTGAAATGGAATATTTACATGATAAATTACAAATGGCAAATACAGATCTGAATAGTTAATGTATCTCCTCATTTGAATAATTGTTATATAGAAATTATCAAGTTGAAAATAGTATGAAATGAATAATACTTTGCAAATTCGTTATATATATATATAATATATATATATATATAAATAATATATATATATATAATATATATATATATATATTTATATATATATATATCATTTTATCATTATAATTAGTTGTGAACATTCGTTTTATCTATATTTACATTTTTTATCATTCATTGGAATTGTGAAATATATATATATATATATATAAACATTCACAAGTGTAACAATGTATTCATTTTCACAATCTTTACTTTAAAAGAACTATTATATATATATATATATATATACATACATATTTTAAATAGTTAAAAATTAGATGTATTTGTGCAAACAATATATATATATATATATATATCTAAAATTAATATTACAAAATTGAAAATGAAATAAACCGAATTGAGAGCTCGCTATTGTGTTAACACAGTCGCCATACACAATGAAGAGTGGTGGGGAGGTTAAACCCCCATCGTAATATATATATACAGAAGGGGGTGTGGGGAGGGGTGGAGCCCCACCCACACCCAGGAAGTGGGGTGTGGGGAGGGGCGGAGCCCCACCCACACCCAGGAAGTGGGGTGTGGGTGGGGCTCCGCCCCTCCCCACACCTCCGCGACCCCTAAAGCCCTCGCGGCCATCGCTGTCCCTTGCCGACGGTTCACTGCCTACCACTGACTGTGGCCTCCCACATCCCCTCACAGCCGCCCTCTGCGGCACCGCCATTCCCTCCTCCACCCACTACTCCATGCGACCTCCGCTGCCACTGTGCCCTTCCCACCTGCATTCAAAACACATTCCACAACATGAGATTTTAGGGTTTTTAACCCTCAATAATGTGAGTTGGTAATACTAATAAAAGATTTAAAATGATAAGTGGGGATTCCACTATCATTGCTTAATAAAAATGATATTTATATATAAATATATATATACCTCTATATATACCTCTATATATATATATGTATATTTATATGTATTAATTGTAAGTGGATGAGTTTTAAAAAAAAGGGTTAATATATATATATATATATATATATATATATATATATATATATATGTGGGTGGAGTTTCCACAACAAGGGTGGAGCTTCCACAACAAGTTTTATAAGGATATTAGATTAATTTTATATAAATTTATATATATATTATATATATATATATATATATATATATATATATATATATATATATATATATATATATATATATATATATATATATATAAATGGGAAAATTCAAATGGGGCTATTATAATTTGCCTTAATAGTAATTTACATTAAAATTCGGTTATAGGAAAATTGTATGTATTTGTAGATAAGTAAATTATTCTTACTAGTGAGTTACTAAGGTATAGAAATGAGATAACAGGAATAAATAAATTAAATGCAAATAAAGAAAAGATTAAATTAGAAATACGTAAACGGTGAAATAAGTAACACAAATCAATAGAGGATTAAACAGGGAATGCGAGATGGAATTTAAGAAATTGTGATAACCATTTAAAGATCATCCATCTACCTAACGAACCCTAACGAAGTAAATGAATCTGACTCTAACATAGTGACCAATATCAACATACACATGTGCATGGAATATTCCATAACAACAATCACTTAGATAAATTAAACATCCACAACTGAGCACGCTGACATGTGCGAGGAAAAGATTTTATATAGCAAAGGAAAAAAATTTAATAGTTCGAATCATGCCTACATGTTATATGTGGACATAACATGCGTGTTTCGCGTGTTGTGGATGCATGTGAAATGTGCATGACAGTCACTCATGTATAGGTTGTGCATTAGGTAGGATTTGAACATTGCCTTTGGCATGACAATGCTCTTTCCCAACTAGTAGACTACTTACTAGTGGACACATTTAATAGGGCTTGAATCTTGCTCTATTTCATTGCAATACAGTTGCATCAATCACTAGACAATGTTCTAATGGACAATTGACTATAGGATTGTAAACTTCCAAAGTAAACATGCTCACATACACATGGATTGTATACTTGTCTGAGTTTGAACATTGGTCTTTGTACAATGACACATTTTCTCAATCTCCATATTACGTTTAGATGGACAATTGATAGTGTAGGATTGATCATTGAATCTTTTGAAGTAGAGACATTTAGGTGCATAAGGGTTGTACATTTGTTGGAGTCTTTGGTATGGTGACATGCTATCTCAATCATTGTTTCACCCAATGGATAATTGAATGTAGGATTGAATCATTCAAGTTAATTGCACTCCCAGAGGCAAGGGTTGTGTGCATGCTAGGATTTGATCCATTCTCTTAAGCATGTTGACACCCTATCAGATTTACTAGATGATGTCCCAATGAACAATTGACTGTAGGATTGAAGCTTTTTAAGTAAACATGCTCAACGGTTGGAGATCTGCATGTCTCTATTATGGCTAGATGTTATTCCATCTTGATGGAAAATTGGTTGTATAATTTCAAGTTTGGAAGTAAATAACACTCCCACACAAGCATTGTACATACTCTAGTATTTGAAATTTGTCTTGGTGATGCCCCATCTCAATCTGTACACTCCACTTTGGTTGACAATGGACTGAAACTTTCAAGTAAACTAGTGCTTGTTATTTCTCAACTTAGTGAAAAAATGATGCAGGCTAGTACAAGTGATTTTGTTTCCCTTTTCTTATTCTTTTGTTTTATTTGTATTATAAAATCTATGGGTGGAAATCTTTCATTCTTAAGATTTCAACCTCTGGCAACTTCAGATTCCATACATTAAATTTAAATGTGAATTTTGTAACCTACTTCCATGTTTGTTGGTATAATAGGCTCCTATTTGTTGCAAGGGGAGTTTGAATGTGGTGGACACTTGTGTGTCCCTTGTTACAATAGACCAAAGCACCTATGGTAGTATAAGTGGAATTTTACTTTTGTGTTCTTTCATTTTTGTGATGATTTCTTTCATACAAACCATGCACCATTGCATTAATGTTATTTATTGTTGAGTTTCATAAAGGAGCTATTTGGTTCAACAAATATGTATATGAAGTTCAATGTGAAGATCTATTACCATGAAAGCTTTTTTTGTGTTTTCTTAGAGCCCAAAATTTCCTAAGTAAACCCATGTCTTTGAATTAGCTATATTAGGGAGTCATTTTCATACTGTGATTTTGAAGAGAAATCTTATCTTCTATGAAGTAATTATTCTTTTTTGATCACTTGTATCGATGAGTGTTTTTCTGGTCTTACTTAATTGTACAGTCATAATATTGATTTCTCTAGTAGCCTTGAGTGTGTTGTAAGTTGTTTAAAATGAAGTTCAGAAGGAAGGAAGTAGTGAGGGGAAAGGAGAGCCAAAGCTTCTCAAAGGTCTTAAGAGGATGTTATTTACATTTAAATTTGTATTCTTATGATATGCCTTATTTAGTGTCCTACTGTGGGAGGTAAAGACATTGGCAACATTTGTTATTTAATTTTACCTTTTACAAATATTATTTGGTTGTGATCTGATTTACATCATAGTAGCATTACAATTGAAAAACTTGTGAGTGTTTGTGACCCATTGCATTTGCTTTGCTATTTCCCAAGTTTTACATAGCTTTTTCAGAAAGTGTTTCTAATTTTTTTAATCTATATAGGGAGTAAAATTGATAAGAAACAACTACAACTCAAGCCTAGGACCTCCTATTAACATACTAAGGTACTGTACCATTGAATTATTGTCATTTTGAGATCTAGACTGTTGATTGTTCTCGTAACGAAGATTGTGATGCACATTGTTAGTTGAGTTAAGCTTGAAGATAGAGTATTTTAGTGCCCCCAACAGTCACCATTAAGGCAGTAGTAGCTAACTCTTTAGTATTATGTTTAGAACAGTATTGTCTTCTTTTACTCCAGTGGTATGTGGTATAGGTACTGTGGTCTAGTGGTAGAAATGTAGTGTTTCCATGTGAAAAAATCCTTCTTCTTTCTCCTATAACCTACTCATCTTTACTTTGATATTGAAAAAATAGAGCAGACTAGAGAGGCACTGAGAATAAATATGTCAGAGAAGAAATTAGACAGAGAACAAGGTAAAAAATCATATACAAAAGAATTGTATGCACAACAAACTATAAATATTCTCTCTCTATAGAAAGGAAAGTACATCATTGCTAATTCCACAAATCTTACTCTTTAAATGTCACAGAAAATAACATTGCATTCGTAATGTGAAATTCCAGTCATTTCTTGTGTTAAAAGAAATCCAAATAACAACTATATGAGGTTAGAGTGTTTGTAATCTACATTATTTTAAACACCCCCTAAGATGAAAGTTCTGCTAGTCCTAATTGTCTTCTGCTATATAGAAACCTCTCCTTGTACAATGTTTTTGTCAATACAGGGCAACTTTTTCTTGAGTCCACATATAGTGCAATTCAATTTCTCCATGACAAACTTAAATATGAACAAATTGATTGTGCATCGAAATATTCTTTTTCTTTGATTGAAGTACTAGATTGCTACACAAAAAGGTGCAACTTTGGTTGTTAGACATCAAAATTGATAGATCATTTTGTCATTTACTAAACTTCACAACTTTTCAAGCCTTGTGTTTTGGATGTTGCGCAATATATTGCAACAACATTTTTTCTTTTTACTTATCTATGCCACTGCTACTCTTGCCAAGATTTAACAGAATCCACTTGTGGACTAGCTTTTATCAATGAATCCTCACTAGGTTGTACTTGCATATTCAATGAGTTGAATGTCTGCATGGCCATACATAGGCAAATGGTTTGCAATTCTTATATGGTAGCTCCAAACTTTCTTGGCTAGCTTCTAATGATCATCACTCGATAAAAATATTGATCAATATAATAGTTTGGCCCATGGTCATCTATGAGATTAAAATATCATTCCACTCAAGCCTGAGCAAAGGATGACAAGAAATGATGCTTAAATAGAAAGAGATTGACTAGTACATCCCTAGTGGCTAATGATTGTTTGTTGGTGGTTCTACATCAAGATAGTAATACAAGGCCTTGAAACTTAATTCTTATGTGGTCTACATGTTAGGGGATCACTCCATGTAGTTTCTTTTGGAAGGAAATGAGAAGATCTGGTGGCTTTTTAACTCAAGAACAATGACAAATGATGATGAAAAACACCAACATCCACCAAATAAGAATGCAGTCTCAGTGTTGAAGCTATAACTTCCTCATGAAATCAGATCCGTCCTAAGATTTTAAATGGGGCCACTACAACAGAAATGACAATTAGCACCTAAAATAGCACTAGAAGTTAGTGCATTTGAGTCCATGATTTGGACACTTCTACCGACACAAAAGTCGGTGCCCAATAGCATCTCACTATTGTGTCAGGTTTAGCTTTGGGATTAGCACCAATTATAATGCCTGGTTTTACGTCGGTGTTAGCACTGGGTTTAACATCAGATTTTAGTGCCAAGTTTAACACTAGATTTAACACCGGATTTTGTTGCTTCTAGTTTGGCTTCTAATTTTGCTTCTAGTTTTGCTTCTTGTGTTGCTTCCAAGTTTACTTCCGGTTTTGCTTCTAGTTTTACTTCTAGTTTTGCTTCCAGTTTTGCTTCCAATTTTACTTCCAATTTTGCTTCCAATTTTGCTTCTAATTTTGCTTCCAGTTTTTCTTCCAGGTTGGCTTTTGCTTTTGCTTCCAATTTTACTTCCAATTTTGCTTCTAGTTTTGCTTCCGGTTTCACTTCTAGTTTTGCTTCTAATTTTACTTCCAATTTTGCTTCCAATTTTGCTTCTAGTTTTGCTTCCAGTTTTGCTTCCAATTTTGCTTCTGGTTTTGCTTCTGTTTTTGCTTCCAGTTTTACTTCCAGGTTTGCTTCCAATTTTTCTTCCAATTTTGCTTCTAGTTTTGCTTCCAGTTTTGCTTCCGATTTTGCTTCCAATTTTTCTTCTAGGTTTACTTCTAGTTTTTCTTCCACTTTTGCTTCCAATTTTGCTTCAAATTTTTCTTCCAGTTTCACTTCCAATTTTGCTTCTAGTTTTGTTTCCAGTTTTACTTCCAGTTTGGCTTCCAATTTTGCTTCCAATTTTGCTTCTAGTTTTGCTTCCAATTTTCCTTCCGATATAATGTCACTTGTTGCTTCCGATTTTGATTCCATTTTTCTGTCTTTTGTTGCTTCTAAAAATGTTTATTGTTTTGCTTACATTTATTAATTTAATATGTTTTATTTCAATTTAATTAGTTAAATATATCATGCCTCTTAAATAACTCATATGATTATAAAGTAAGTAATTTAATTATTTAACTCATATGATTAAATAACAAGATAATTATTATAACATGATCATCATCTATAATTAAAACAAGTTTGTCAAATATCTATAATTTAATTGAATTTGACAACATCCATCCTGAGAAGTAAATTAAAATCATCATACGTAATAAATATCCATCCAAAACTCATCGACCACTTTCAATATATATAAATTGACAATTCAATATGGATAAGATCATCATCATATATAACTAAAACAAGTGAAAGTCAAATATGCCAGTAGATCAATAACATGTCTAAATGATACATGTACAAATGATATAAATCAAAATGATACATAAACTTATGATACAACTCATACTATGGCACTGCAAGCTGTGAAAATGATACATATGATAGCTAGCGACTATGAAAAGAGGCATCATAACGATATATCAACAATGATTCATGATATAGTCTATATGATCATGAATGTCACTAGCTACTATGAGCAACCGCCTCATCATCATCATCATCATCGTGATCATCATCATCATCACCATCATCATTGTCATAATCATAGTCATCGACCTAAGTGTCTTCTGTATCTGCATCATTATCATCCTCTGCCATGTGATCTGTACCAGAACCAACATAATCTGGATCTCGATCATGAGGATCATCTTGATCTTCTAGAAGACCCATGCTCTGCAAAAAGAAACATTTAAAATGAAAAGTTATTATTTCTTTCATGTAATAATTTATTTTTCTGTTATATATCTAATATTACAACATATGAAATGAAACCATAATTATATTACATCATATCAAAGTGCACATACCATAATAAAATTTCAAAAAAGTTATAGCTAATATGTCATTCCAATGATGTAAAACATGCAACAATTCTAATCAACATTAGTAAAGATCATAAAAAATTTTGTAATAAATTTAACTATCAACCATAAATTCTATTACATAACCTTAAGTGCTACAACTTGCTTGATCAAAAGCTCCCATTTTGACATAGGTAGGGAGGATGGTGGCAAAGGTTGTGGAATTTGGCTTTACACCAACCAATTGCATTTGCTTTAAAATTTCTGAAGCCTTTTCAACAAATCCATTTTGTGCATATCTTGTAGTCATTGTAGTCCATGAGACCACATTTCTTTGAGGCATTCTATCAAACAGTTCTCATGCCTTGTCTATGCTTCCACATTTTGCATACATGTCTAACAGGGTAGTTGCAACTACAACATCTGACAAAATTCCTCTATCCTTTATGTATTGATGGATGTCCATACCCTATTCCAAAGCTCCCATTTTAACACAAGCAGGGAGGATGTTGGCAAAGGTTGTGGAATTTGGCTTTACACTAGCCAATTGCATTTGCTTTAAAATTTCTGAAGCCTTTTCAATAAAGCCATTTTGTGCATATCTTGTAGTCATTGCAGTCCATGGGACAACATTTATTTGAGGCATTCTATCAAATAGTTCATGTGCCTTGTCTATGTTTCCACATTTTGCATACATGTCTAACACAGTAGTTGCAACTATAACATCTGACAAAATTCCTCTATCCTTTATGTATTGATGGATGTCCATACCCTATTCCAAAGCTCCCATTTTGACATAGGCAGGGAGGATGTTGGCAAATGTTGTGGAATTTGGCTTTACACCAGCCAATTGCATTTGCTTTAAAATTTCTAAAGCCTTTTCAACAAATCTATTTTGTGCATATCCTACAGTCATTGTAGTCCATGAGACCACATTTCTTTGAGGCATTCTATCAAATAGTTCACGTGCCTTGTCTATGCTTCCACATTTTGCATACATGTCTAACAGGGTAGTTACAACTACAACATTTGACAAAATTTCTCTATCCTTTATGTATTGATGGATGTACATACCCTATTCCAAAGCTCCCATTTTGACACAAGTAGGGAGGATGGTGGCAAAGGTTGTGTAATTTGGCTTTACACCAGCTAATTGCATTTGCTTTAAAATTTCTGAAGCCTTTTCAACAAATCCATTTTGTGCATATCCTGCAATCATTGCAATCCATGAGACCACATTTCTTTGAGGCATTCTATCAAACAATTCATGTGCGTTGTCTATGCTTCCACATTTTGCATACATGTCTAGCAGGGTAGTTGCAACTACAACATCTGACAAAATTCCTCTATCCTTTATGTATTGATGGATGTCCATACCCTATTCCAAAGCTCACATTTTGACACAGGTAGGGAGGATGTTGGCAAAGGTTGTGGAATTTGGCTTTACACTAGCCAATTGTATTTACTTTAAAATTTTTGAAGCCTTTTCAACAAATCCATTTTGTGCATATCTTGTAGTCATTGCAGTCCATGAAATCACATTTCTTTGAGGCATTTTGTCAAACAGTTCACATGCCTTGTCAATGCTTTCACATTTTGCATACATGTCTAATAGGGCAGTTGCAACTACAACATCTGACAAAATTCCTCTATACTTTATGTATTGATGGATGTCCATACCCTATTCCAAATCTCCCATTTTGACACAGGCAGGGAGGATGGTGGCAAAGGTTGTGGAATTTGGCTTTCAAACAACTCATACTCGTAGAGTCATGGTTTTAGGTCACGTATGTTATGGTAACAACAATAGATTCCACCTATGGTTACAATAGCTAAGAATGCCCTCATTTGTGACCGTAACAAGGTTCTTGGACAACACTATCTTGCTCTTCACACTGGGTACTAGATAGGCCAAGATTGGGTTGAAGAAATTGCTTGATGGTTACCTATATAGTGATATCACACCCTAATACCCCATGCATTCTAAATAGTTTGAGATTTATACAATAATCAACCAAGATGAAATTGTATCACTATACCACACTTAACTATGACAGTCCTTTCTTGACAACAATTTGTAATCTTTAGACTATTGGGATCCTTGCCACAAATAAATATTAGGTCAATGACACAAGGCTTTTAAATAAAAACCATAATCCCAACTCTATATCCATCCCCTTGGCAGTCTCAAGGGCCACCTTGATACAAAAAATGCTAATGTACTATTGGGACAGTTATGATTGTCCTCCATCATTTCATTGTGCATTTGAAACTTGAGATGAGGATTGGGGAGGTCTCCATTGTAAAAACATGGAAAATACTCATGGCAAGATCTTTAAAATAGGAATATTCAACTTCAAGAATTTCTACATACCCTAGGAAGGTGGACGTAAACTTAGTGACTTTAATTACCATCACAAAGACTATCCCCTTTGTGACTATGACAAGGTAACACTGTCATGCTCTTTATGACAATCCCTTCTCCATTGGGTGATGGCCTAATAACATTTATCTCCTTTGTGATTTCAATGCCTCTCTAATACACTATCATAGGAGTTTTGACAGTCCTTATGTATTAGTGAAGAAGGATTCCAACAAATCCAAAGGGAGGGCTTAAGATTACATACAAAGTCCTAGTCTTCATACCCTAGTCACATATCACCCATCTAAGAAGACCTCAAGATAATTGCCCTTTAATACAAGAAGTCAATTCAGTTTTAAAAGATAAAGTGCAAGAGGCCAAAGGAAAAGAAAAATTAAGGCCTTAAGGGGTTTAAAGGAATAAAAATATAGGATTGCAGACTTGACTTAAAACCCTAACCCTAGGTGGGTACCACCAGATGCCACCAGAACCCTTTAACTTGGCACTGCAAAAGCTTGTCAAATATGATTGCGGGAAGCTAAAATCAAGCATGTATACTCACATATGACATATAAGTATGCCTACCAAGTGGTTTGACATAAAAATGAATAAGATTCAAAATATAACCCTTCAAAGTAGGCCACTGAAGTATATTGTACAGGTGCATTTCCGAGTGCTGCAGTCAGATTTTTCATCATGGGAACCTAAATTTTTTGCAAAAAATGGTAGGAAATTTTACATTCCAACAAGTCCATTAGTTTGAGGTAGGCAAACAAGGGTTTTCTATTCATTATTAGCCCATTAAACTTAAGCATATGAGATAGCATGGCACACACAAAATGTTGTGGATAATGACCACAAGATTAGGTTAATTGCAACCACTTTTTGTAAGCAAGCACAAGACTAGTATACTCATTATGATCCTAATGGCAACAATAAGGGTCCCCAAAGATATAAGAGTAATCATTTGTCATCTCAGAGAAATCTTACATTTAAGGGCACTAGGGCCAACAAAGAAGCACTTTAGAACTCATCCTACGCATCAATAAACAAATCAACACAAGAAATTCAAATTGACATATTAATACAACAATATCCAACTAAGTTATTAAAAGTCAACTATTGATACCTCATTCTCCATCCAGATTACAAAATCAGTCAACTTTTGGCTTTGTAACATTTCCTTTTCAATTTGGCTTGGATGTCGGCCATATTTCTCCTCCTGTCAAAACATGGCACATGGACTAGTTAAACTAATTAATATGCATTCATTTACTTTTTCCTAGGAAATTAAAAAAAATATCATTTAACTTATTAAATATACTTACAAATGTATAGATAAAGGCCTGTAAACCTTTTTGGCCACTGTGATGTGTGGCACGAAGTTTGTCAAGCCTAGCCTTGGAGGCCTTGTCCTGAAACATATACTAATTCAATTTAACTATGCACAAATAAAATTTAAAAATCACTTAATAAATTTGATATAATATTATGAGCAAATTCAAATACCTATGTACTCTCCTCACTGGACTTCCTTCGTGCATTAGACTTCTCATATGCTTTTACAAGCTCTTTCCATACTTTCAAACTTACATCAATTGGCCTTTTTTTTAGCCTTTGCTCAGGATGGAGTTTTTTTATCTTCTTTGTTTGGTTGCATTGAAATCTCTTGCAGTTTTGAGACATTCATAGCTTTATCTTCTTTACAGACCAACCTATGACAAATTGAGTCTCCATGTCTTGGATAACTACTTTTTGCAGGTGCATGGATATCTTTGAGAATGGCAAATGTAGATGGTCTTTGAACTGTTGAAGGCATGATTCCTTCAACCTATTCACAAATGTTTTTCCAACATCCATCATTCGGACATCCCCTGAAACCACATCATATTCTATCTTGGTATCGTAGGTAACAATGCAAGATGCAAAACATGGCGTGGTGGTCGAAGAAGTCTGTGTCCCAGGAGTGGGTGGGACATTGGAAGCCTTTGTTCCCTGTTCCACATTCTTAGAGGTTATTGTTATTAATTTCCTCCTGGATCTTTTTCTCAATCCATGACTAGTTGGGGAATCAATTGATTCCCTTTGACACTTTTGATTGGTAGTAATGTTTTAGGGGCTTTACCAGATTGATTTTCTATGTATCTGGCAAGCATTATCAAGTCCACACCATCCAATTTGTTCATTGTCTCTACCCCTAATATGGAAGCCAATGCCTCTTTATCTTTGTTAGTCTCATGTTCCTATAAAATAAATTTCTTCTTTTAAATTTACAAATAAAAAACTAAACTAAAAATCAAAGAAAGAATGGAAACATTTACAAATCTATAAATTGACAATGAATTACCTCATTGTGGCCAAAGTCTGCTCCCTTTGCTCTCTTCCCCCTATTGCTTGACATTTTGAGGCAACCTAGGGCAAATTATTTTTGTTCAATTGTGGAGGCAAACAAAGTACAGACTGCTAGGTATGAAAGTTTTCATCCAATTTTTCTGTATTCGTCAAGGATTTTGACCTTTACTTTGTAGAGCAAATCATGAAGTTGTTTTCCTATGAATCAATTGGTGCCTTGGGAGGGAATCTATAGTTCCCAGCCGAATTTTAGTTTTCTCACCCTCATCTCAAAAGCCCTATCTCCTCGTATTGTCTCGACCAACCTCTATTTTAGTTTGCTCACCCTCATCTCAAAAGCCCTAATTTTAGTTTGCTCACAATCAACTTGTCTTAAAGCACTCGACTACTTTTTTAGGAAGGAAGCAAGAAATTTGTGTTTAGAGAAAGGTATTGATGGTAATGATAAGCAAACCTAGGCATTAGGGTTTGAAAAATGTGTTCACTGCTCTTGAATGCAGAGGAAATAATGCAATGTCTACAATTTTACACTCCTCCTTTGCAACCACATGAGACTTGAACAATTCACCTGTAAACAAAACAATATTCACAACCCTTTCTTCACAATCCTCTCCATTTAATCAAAACAAAAATATATTTGGGAACAATTTTTTTTTATTGTAATTGTAACCTTACCTATGGTGTTGAAAACTAAATCAAATTTCTCATCTCTTCGCGCGACATTTTTCTCCTCTCTTCGTGTTGCATTTTTCTCCTATAATTATTGAATTTCTCATATATTAATTCAACCGGGACTCAAAACCAAACGCTCAATCTCAAAACAAAAAATGAACACCAAAAATCAATAAAGTTTTTTTTTTTTTTCGGGGGTATGTGTAGGCAGGAATTTTTTTTGATCCAGTAGTCGACGCTATAGTCGGAGCAGTTAACGTCGACTTTAGCACTGACTTTTAGGCCAAAATGTAATCTATTTGGGGTGCCAAAGGCGGTGCAAACTATGCCTAATTTAGCACCAATAAATGCAAAATGATGTATTTTGCTTGGAAGTTGATAAAAATGTAACCTCATCAAATTTGGATTGTCCTTATAATAAGTAACTATATCTTGTTTCCATGATAGCATTTTGACTTCATGCTTCTCTTATGATTAGCTCAATAATGACTCACTCTTTCACGACCTTACACAGATGGTTGGTGACAATCCTTATGCAAGTGATATGGCTTTGGAAAAACCAAACAACTCTTCTCTTACTATCATGATGACATGATATTGGGACTATATTGGCATCTTATGGAGTGTGCTTATGGTATTGTGATTTTCATTTCTATGTTCTCATTAACCTATTTTAGGTTGAAGCATAGTAACTAACCCACTAGCTATTATGATAGTCATACAATGACTAGATAATCCTCTCCACTTTGACTATGATAGTCCTATGCATGGTGTTTTCTTCATGACAGTCCCCAATAATGTGAATTATTGATAGTAGCTAGTTCAAATGGAGTTTTGGATGGTGTAGTAAGTTGTCCCTATGGCTCATGATAGTGCATGCCTTGGTTATGTCCTTGTGACATTACTCTCTAGATATCTTCTCTTTATAGTGACAAGGTTTCAAGAACATGACAACTTAGGTAAGGTATCAACTTGTCTCTTTAACCTTTGGATTGCCATTTTTCAAGAATTGATCTCATTGAAATGCAAAGACAACATGTCATAGATTAGATGAAAAGATCAATGAGATGCATGTTATAGAGTATAAAACTCAAAAATCAAAGGTCTTTTGGGCCTTTTTCCAACAATATGATCAAAATTCAAACTTTAAACATGTAGCATAGGTACCATATGACTCATTCGCATACCTCACACATGTGGGACTGACCACTAAGAAGGGAGGTAGGTGCTTAATATGAGCAATGGCAATTGTACATAATGTTTGAGTTCACTTCAATGGATGTTTGGGGTTATGATAGCTAATGGAGGGTTTTCTTTTCAAAGGAAACCATTAATTTTGGAGTGAAAGGTAATGGTGAAATATAACATAATGTCCCTATAATTAAAGAATATCCAATGTCTAGGATTAACCTGACAAAGATCTAATGATGCAATTTCAAAATTAACATCCAAATTATGCTTCCCTCCATCAAGAACTTAAAATTTTGGTATCAAAGACTCTTTGAGACTATTTTGAGGGTTCTATGATAGTTTTGAGGGTTTTATGGCCACTTGGAGAGATATAGATTGCCTTAAAATGTCACATAAAAGAAAAAGGAGAGTCAGATATGAAATAAATGTCTTTTTGATGTGAATTTGTAGTCATCTTGTAATCATAAGATTTGAGCTCTAGTTGTCAAGATTTCGCGTGTAAACTTTTTCTGAAGAGCAAAATGTTGCAATGTCCTATTTTGTTTTTCATAGTGTGTCTTAATAAAAAGCAAGTGTATTAACAAGATAAATTCAAGAATATTCTCTTGGTGCATAGCTGTTATGTGACTATTGTCATTGTTGTGTATTACAAGATCCAAAGGAGGCCATGGAGAGAGGATGTGGATGGTGTAGAACTACTAAATCGCAGAGAGGAAAGTGGGTGGAAATAGATATGACAACGAAATCTACAAATATAATAGAGGTAAGAAGATAAAGCAACCTCAACCAAAGGAGGAAGGTGTTTATGAATTCACAAATTCTACAACATAGAGGAGATAAAGTCATTTTTTTGTCCACGAGGCCTCTGAGGTCAAACTTATTGGTTGAAAATGCATAGGAATGGTGATTAAATGTGATTCTATGATCGAGGGAAATGTTTGAAAATTAGGATGGCCAAAACATGATATCAATATGTCAAATATATGACTAAAGTGAGGTTTTGTGTTGGATAGCATATTCATTGAAATGATATAATTGGTGTACTAAACATTATTTACTATGTTGTGTATTATAAGGGCCAGACGAGGCCATGGCAACAGATCATGTCATATCAAATGAGGACACAATGGATGAAGCAGGAAATCAGGTACTCAAATCCAATTTCCTTAGGAAAAAATGATCTGATGGCATTTTGTGATACGTCCATCTTTTTTAACAGTATTATTGAAATTTATAATGTATTATCCAATTTTGACATAAATTAATGCATGTTGTTGATTATTTTAGATGGAGATTGGAGCAAATGCAGAGCTTGAGCATTCAACTAGAAAATGAAAAATATATGTACATGGACGTGGACCTAAAACTATTAAATCGCATAGATGATAGTGGTTGGAAGATGATATGAAAATGGATCCTACAGACACAACAAATGATTGCACTGAACAAGAGGTTGTTCAAGACTTAGTACATGGGATGAATACTTTGAGAAAATTGTTGTTTGTGGATGTTCTGTATGTCATGGAAAGAAACAATTCAAACGAGAGATTGTACAAAGATATTACGTATATGATGAGCTTCCAGTTGGTAGTATGCCTCCTATAATCGATTCAAATCCAATAGGAATTGTGGTAAGGAATTTTCCAAATTGATATAAATAACATGTATACTTCATTTAAACATTGTTTTATATTATTTAAATAACTAATTTTTTTCTTAATGGATACTTGTAGGATAAAGTTCTTGGTTTAAATTTTCCTGGATCACTGACTTCCAACCTAAAGGGAAATGATCATTTATTAGATGATACATCTAACAAAAATAGGTGCCAATATACCAGCTCAGAAGATGAGGAATTGATGAAAATAAGCAACAGAACAAGAACCAGTTTAAAGATGTATAATTTGCTTAAAGACAAGGGGAAGGTGGACTACATACCCTATGAGAATGAATGTGGTGGAGATGATGACTTGCCCCTAAGTTTGAGATCAATTTACAAAGAGACATTTGATTGTCGACTATATTGCACTTGGCCTAGTGATCAACAACTACCTAGAGTGTACGAGGTGTTTCAATTTTGGGGATACAGCTACATGATATGACCCTCCAATATTCATGGAGTGAATCTAGGCCTCTTTATTGTCCAAAATGTACATGTGGAATCTAAACATAGAAACAATTCAGAACAAACCATTAGGAGATTAATGCCATATTATGGTCCATCATATCACAGTGGTGAATGGAGAAGGCTAGCAGAATATAAACCTAGCATGTCAGCATATGGTCTAAATTCAAATATGTATACACATTGTCTCCAATTGGAAAGTGGAAAAGAAATGAACAGAGGTCATCTTATGTATATAGATGGACATGCATACACACACAAAAATATTGCAAGATTTATAAATAGTAGTAAGGGAAGGGACTCTACTATAAGACCGAATTGTCAATTTGTTGAGGTTATAAATGATAAAGATGGAGACATGGAAAGAGAGGTTGATATATTGATAATGGTTGAGGCTATTATGGACCTTACCATTGGGGATGAGTTATTGATTGATTATCCCTTCTTAAAATGCACTCCTACGCGAAAGAAGAGGGAACAACAAGGTCTCCCTAAGGATGTTCTTGTAGACACCTAAAATAGTCTTGCTCTGCAAACCAATTTCCCATACCTTTACACTAATGTTTCCCTCCTATTAATTAAATAAATTTATTTTATTTAATTAAATTTATCCCTAACCATCTATTTGTCCCTTGTGATCAATTAATTCACTTAATTTATCACCATACCTCATAACTATATCCTCATTGATTAAATAAATATTCTCAATATTTTTTTAGTTAATTTTGTCCATTTCTCTAATCCTTGTTAATTAGATAAATCATTCTTATCTAATCAATATACCCTGCTAATCAATCTACCCTAGCCTACCTATCCCCTAGACCTAAGTTAATTAAGCTAAACACTTAATTAACCTTGCTTAGCCCATCCTCCCACACACTTTTGAATAAAAATCAATTTTTTATTGAAATGGTCAAATCCTCCTTCCATCTCATTTATCACTCTCTTCACATCTCCACATAAAAGTGAATTTTTAATTCACACTCCCCCATGAGGTGAATTTTTAATTCACTTGTCATGTCCACTCTTCCCAAAAATGAATCTTTAATTCATTTTTATTCTCCACACCTTTCCCCATATGAATTTAAAATTCACAAATAATAGGAGCCCTCCAAATCCATTGACTTAATGTCAACCCTTGATTTCTCTCATCCACTCCCCTTGTGACACTTGTCACAAGGCTATGAAGCCAATCCAAACCCTAACTCTCATTCGTTTCTAGCCCTTGATCTCAACTCTTGATCCTCACTCTCCATCCTCTTTTCAAAAATCTATAAATGAAACCCTCACCCAAGCCATTGGGAGGGACTTCTTCTTGCATCCAAATTCTGCCCAAATTTCTCTCAAATATCCTCATCATACTACCATAATGCCAAAACCACTCTAGCCTTCTCATCTAATCTACTAATCTATCATCCAATCCCTTATCTACATTGTGTTGAATGCATTGAGCAATCCACATTTCAATCAACTTGGGTAAAATCTAAGGAGCTTGGGTGCAACTCCTTCCACCCTATCTTAGATTTGTGGGTCATTGTGAAGGTATATCATTTGTGTTTTGTATTTGATTTGTATTTCTAACTTCATTTTGATTCATAGATTACATTGGCACACCCGGTGGGATGAATCTAACCAATCATTTTTCTAGGTTTTTGTTGTCAAAAATCTTCATTTCTAACCCTATTTTTGGCAAGTTTTCCAAGTTTTGTGGGTAAATGGTTACAGTTTGTATCTTGGGCAGAAACTAACCCCACCATCGCGATCAGGATGATGTTTTTGAGTTTTTTGATAGTAAATTTGACTATGTTCTGTGATTGAAATTTTTTAAGAAAATTAAAAAATTTTAAGGGTAGAGTCTGTACAGTATGGACCCATACTGTATGGACTATCCATACTAATCCATACAGGGGCTTGTGTTTGATAGTCGCAGGCATTTTCAGGGTGCGGGTCTAATGGTCAAATTTGCAGGTTTTTTGCATTAACAAATATTTTTGGGTCACCACCACCGAAAATCCTACTCACAGCCTCCTCCCACCGCTCCTTGAAGCTGTCAAAACCCTACTCAACTCCCTTACCACCATTGCTTCACGCCCCACCACCCATTTCACCTAGTCATCACCACTTCACACAACCTCCACCGACCACTTCCTACCAATTTCCTCCTGACCACCAGCAAACCCTACCACTGCCAGAGGATCCGCTCAGTTGCCACCTAAAGCTCCCCTAGTCGCCGCCTTCTAAACCCCTACACCACTTTGGCTTGCCACTCATCCTTCCCATCACCACCTATTGACCCTATCACCTCCCACATCCCTTGTCACCACCACTCCCTTATTCCTCTCATCGGCTCGCCATTCTCCATCCAACCCCACACTCCACTATCTACCCCAAGCGTCACTGCTCTCTGCATAACCCCTCTTCCCGCCGACCTCCGCCACTCCTATCGGCCACAAAACCCTACTCGCAGCCTCCTCCCGCCGCTCCTTGAAGCTGTCAAAACCCTTATACCTCCTCTGATCTCCCGTCGCCACCCCATCGCCATAGATTTTAGTCACAACCCTTTGCTAACTGTGGTTGGCCTGTGCTTTTATTTTAGGGCTTTAAGCCCCTCGCAGCACCCAAGATCCACATGGGTGGCAGACAATTAGCCCCTTTGGCTCTTGGTCATAGTGGTTAGAGGGGGGCTACATCCATTGGCCCTCTCTTTTTCTTTTGATTTTTGCATTGACTTAGGCCCTAGTCACATGGGGGACCAGGGGCCTTAATGGCCCAAACCACCAACTTTAACCCTGACCACCAAGAGATAACACTTGCATGTGACCACGAAGGAAAACCACCAGAAAGTAACATCAAATGGTCAACAGGTACCCTTGTTGCCTCTACATACCAAAGGAGGCATTTTTTTTCTCTCGCTCACAACTTTCACATACGGAGTAAAAAATTCACAACCAAGGACTTGCTAGAAAGCTGACGAGGTGAACTACACAGTTGTGAAGAAATTTTCAAGTGACTATATCATTTTGTAACATTTTTTATCAGTCAAAGTCAAAGATCCTTCAAAACTTCAAATGCTCATATCTCTTGCAAATTTGATCCTTTTTTAGCGAATTTGTTTTTCAAATTGCATAGAATTTCTTGAAGAATTTGGTTATGCAGTCATTTTTTCTATATCAATTCATCTTTCATCAAATTTTATCAGATTCTTAATTTTCACATAATAATCTCCTATGCTAGTCTACTTGCTTCATTTTCACTTTTGTGACTTGCAGGTGATCATTTGGGGCTGGAACAACATTAGGAACAACAAATATAGCAACTTGGATAGAAACTTAATTAGGTGCACTCATTCCATCTTTCATTTCTTCATAATCTTGTTTGCAAACACACTTCAATTTGGGATATAAAACGAATCATTGTTTGCAAACACACTTCAATTTGGGCTTCTAAAACGAACATTTGTCTTCATCACATATCAAAATTGGGCATAAAATCAACAAGTGACTTCATCACACATTTGGATTTTGGACAAAAAGAACCATTGCTTGACATGTCTTTCACACATTTCAATTTCTAAGGGCAATTAACCACTGCAAGTGTGAATCAAGTGTGCGTGTGTATGCTCTCTCCTCGCACCGCAAGGTGATCTTGGAGATCAAAAACACCTCACTTGATTTGCTTTTGTTTACCCTTTCCTAGGAGGCCTGCTAGGGGATTTCATCACCCCTAGGGATGAACTCATTTGAGGCTGAATCGAAAGACACCCTCATTGAGAGTCAAAATCTTGTCACTCTTGGCTAAGCCCCAAAGAACTTTCTACCTTTGGGAATTGAAGGTGAAGGGTGGGTTACCCCCTTCTCCCAGCTGTGTGACAGGATTTCACTTTCAATTCCTAGTCAACCTCGTGTCACATTGCCCAAGACCTAATTGGCCATACCCTATTTCAAACTAGACATTAGGGCATGTTGACGTGTCTTCCACATGTGCTTGTTTAATCATCATCATATTCTTCAAATTCAAAATTCAAAATTGCTTATGTGTCTTGCATGAGTGAATCATGTTTGTACATGTGTGATAATTTGATTAAACATTGCCAAATCAAGCTAAACACCAAACATATAAAGACAAGTCATTCAACTCATTCAAATCCAATCACATTCACCCATTTTTTTAGCCACTTCATTCCTAATCACATCCAAGTCATCCTAAATCAATCCTAATCACATCCTTGTCACTCTACATTATCAAATCATCATCATTCTATCCAAATCGTTATCCATTCAACATCATTATTTCAATGCTTGTCAAATCAACCTCAATCCCAATCATCCCTAAGCACATCCTAGTCACATCTCCATCCTTCATCCTCATCCTATCAACATAATCCTAATCATTATCCTAATCATCCCTAATCATTCCATATCAAACCCTAATCATATCCAAGTCATCATCACATCATATCAACATCAATCCCAATCAACATCTAAGTGCCCCAACATCGCTATCAAACTCCAAATCCAAATCAACCCAATCAAAAATCAAGACCTTAATTGATCATCCAATCAAATCAACCAAATAAATTCTATTACTTAAGTGTCATTAGTCCACCTTAAGTATACAGAATCATCCATCCTTTGAAGAAAATCAAATCATCCTAAGGTTTTGAAATTTGATTCCCAACATCACAATCATCCATTATCCTCCATTTCATCTCATATCTCTCCCACAAAATGGATCCTTATGAAGCAATGCAACAATTACAAAGACTTAGAAAAGTCTATGAGAACATGGATCCTAATGCTAAGGAAAAATGCAAAAATGACATTAAGGATATACCCTTAGCACACCTCATCATTGGAGAATCCCAAGCCCTTACCCAAGCTCCATCATATCAACAAACATCTTACATATCCACACCATCAACCTCATACCAAATTCCATCATATCAACAAACACCCTACACATCATCCTCATCCACATCATATTAATCTTCATTATTTCAACCTTCATCATATCAATAAACATCCTACATGTCATCCCCATCCACATCATATCAATCTTCATTCTTTCAACCTTCATCATACCTACCTTCATCCTATATACCCACACTATCAACCTCATATCAACCTTCACCCTCATATCAATCTTCATCCCCTTACACGTCCATGCCATCATACCTATCCAACCAATCAATACCTCCACCGTATCTATCCCCCAACCTTTGTCATGCTAACTTTGATCAAGGGAACACCAATCTAGCACACCTTATCTCCAAAATCCAAACCTTATATCAACAACCATTTCCCCATACAAATCTCCCATCCTCTAATCCCCATCCTATCAACCTTAATCCATCACCCTACCTACCTTACAATCCATCAATCCCAATCCCCCCAACACAATGTTGCTCCAATCTCAATCCATCACCATATGTATCTCCCAATCCACCAATCCCTATAACCCATACACCATCTAATCCACCATCAAAGCTTCCAAATCCTAACACTATGACATCCAAAGAATCCTTGTGGGATTTCCTCCAAATAACATCACCAAGCAAAGCAAAGGAATCCCCCAAATCCTCCACCCCTCCAACACCACCACCTAGTCCAACACCTATCCTTGAACCCACCTAAGAACCATCACTACCTAATCCCATCACCCACCTATCCAATCCCAATCCTAATCCCACACCAACCACCATCATTATCCATCCATTATATTGTTCTTCAACCCATACACTCATGAAGGATGCATCCATTGGCTAGTAATAAGGAATCAAACACCCTCATGCAATCCAACATCCACCAAACCTCTTGAACAATCTCCTATCATAACTCAAGAATCATCATGCAGCCATGTTCAAGAACCCATAAGTCAAGCACCTATCGCATCCATCCAAACACCTATCACATCCATCCAAGCACCCACCACATCTATCCAAGTCACTCCCACTTATATCCAAGCACATGAGCTATGTCAAGAATCAAATCCAAAGCATGTTGAAACATCAACCCCTTCTCTAATCCCATCCCCGATCGCCTCCCATCTACTGGTCAACTTATTGATCCCACCCCTTCTTCTACCACCCCTTTACTAGCCACCATTAATCCTTCACCTCCATCTACCAATCCCATCCCAAATCCATCCTCCTATTCACTTGGACAAAACACTTTCATCCGTGGTGACTCCCTTGTAGGAGGTGAACAACTTCCATCCACCATCTATCCTTCTCTAACAAATAATGGACTCGCATCTTGTTTCCAAAGCACCAAACATCCCATTGCATGTCGTATGCTCCAACATATGAACTATCAAGGAAAAGACTTAGGCCTTCATGAACAAGGCATCTTGGAGCCCATCCACACCACATTCCATCCATCCTCGCATGGCCTTGGCTATACATCTCAAGGAAAACAATCTAAACATGTTGATACCATCCACCCACCTTCCAAAATCAACTCATCCAATCCCAAACATGGTGCATCTCATCACACCCCCAAAGCATATGTCGCCATCCCTCCATCATCATATCATTTCCAAAAGCATGTGACCATTCATCTCCCTCCATCAAATTTACCTCCACTACTTCCAACTCCTAATATCCCTATCAAATCCACTTTACCTCCTATCTTACCAATACCAAACACCCCTATCCACAAATCCCCTCATTCTCCTATCCTCCCAACTCCTAATATCCCTATCCATAAATCCCCTCATCCATTTATCCATAAATCCACTTTTTACCCCTCCACCCATAAACCCCCTAAATTTCCTAATCAAGACCAACAAAAGCACACATTTTTCAAACATGAAGTTTCCCCCAAATCCATGGGATTCAAAGGTGATAATTTGAATGCCCCAACTCATAAAGCACAAAAGCCTAAAGATGTTATCCCTTCCAAGAAAAATCATAAATCCAAAAGGCTATCAAAGTCCACACCATCACAAGAAAAAGCAAAAACAAAAATGGTGTGGGTCCCTAAACAAAAAGCACCAAACTCTAATGAGGCATCCACATCCCAATCCACCCCAAAATCCCAAACATCCCCCTTCTCATCTAAAAATTCCCCAACACCTAAGTCTATTTGGGTCCCTAAAACCCCAAATCAACCATCTAAAAATTCCCTATCCCGATCCCCATTACTACCCACCCCCCATCCAAAACATAGGCTTCAAAATCCAAAATGATGTGTGCAACCATTGGTCTTGGTTCCCCTCCACCACTTGACATTCCCACATACCCCTATCTCTCCATCTTTCATCCACTATCCTACATATCTTCCCCATCACATTCCTATGGTCCATTCTTTCACATAATCTACATCATAATCCGTATAGTGCACATCATAATCCGCATAATCCACATCATAACCCACATAGTCCACATCATAATCCGCATAGTCCACATCATAATCCACATAATCCACACCATAATCCACTACCCACCATGCATTCCATCTTCTCCTATCTACCAACATCTATGCAATCATCATCCATAATGCTATCCAACATGGGAGCATCTTCACCTTGCTATGGAAACAGACGCTAGAGTCCCCATTCCATCAAAAAAGCAAAAAAATCAAAAATCAAAAAAATAAGAAAATAGTAAAGAGAAAAAATCTGTCCAATGGTGAAAACCACTCCTCGTGGCACCTTGGGCAAGTACCATGATGAAAACCCCTTGTGGGTGTCATGCGTAATCCCTTCCTCATCCATTTTGTATCCCTACACTTGGGGGCAAAACCATATCCTTCATCCACATCCATAACATTCTTTTGCATATCCTTTCCATGTATCCTTATCCTATCATATTCCTATCCACTACCCCCTATTTATCCTATCATTTCCCATCCATCCTATCCATTATATCTTGCTTTTACCATCTCCCACCTTAGATCTTGATAAAGACAAGGGGGAAAATATCAACAACATGCTTTGGAGACCTATTGGCATACCCCCTTTGTAAGTATATCCTCCATCCATCTAATGCAAAGTCCATCCATTCAAACATGAGCCCATCATGCAAAATTCTAAGTATTGGGGGCATATGATTCCTTGCAACCTAGCCCTTGGAAAAAATCCTAAAACCCCCCATCCATATATCATGCATACCTATCCTATCCCTCATCCCTATCTTCCATCTATCTAACATGCATCCCTATCGCTTGTCCATTCATTTATCATGAATCAGCTATCCATCATCTTTCATCGCCAATCCCCCTATACAACCCCATCATTTTCACCTCTAGACTTGGTGTTCCCTTGTCATTGGTATCTAGCATAAAGGTTATCCAAATGAAATCCAATGCAACCATCTCATAATAAACCATTCCTTTTCCAAAATCATGAAAATCTAAAAAATCAAAAAATCAAAAAACACCAAAAAAATCAAAAAAATGCAAAAAACCCAAAATAATCATCATCACATCTATCCTCAATCATTACACATCACCATCAGAAATTAGAACTACATATCATCACCACCTGCATCTTAATGTGCCTTGATCCCGTGGATATAGGATATGTAGGTGGTCTAGAATACGAAGGAAGTTTCCAGTACTTAGGTACCTAAGATGCACCCATCCAACCTGCTGAGCTTACACTAGATCCAAGCATCACATCACCTATCGAAGCATCATCCCTTAATAAAAAATCATCAACTATCAAATTAGCATCAACCACAACTTGTCACCATCATATCTTGAGCTAATCTTACAACATCAACTAAGCATGATCCAATCATCAATCAATTCCTGCCTTAGGATATATTGTTCCTACGATAGGTAGAATCTATCCTATCATCATCCATCTTGGCAAGAGATACAATGGCTACTTGTTTGGTTTGTTGGTCTTTTGGTTTTTGATTTTTATCTTTTTTCCTATTTGAAGATCACATCAAAGCTACCTTGATCTCACTATATCATGGTATGTGGTGAAAACATCTAGAATGGGGCATAGTCTTTCTTTTCTATGCTGTGTTGGTGGGTTGGTCTCATTACTCTAAGCTAGTATTCATATCTTGTGGATCATAGGGTCGGTTCTAGCATATTGATCTCCTTGTGCATCTAAGGTTCATCATACCTTTTGTGTACTAAGGAATTATGCTATGAGTCCCCTTCCCTCATCTAGACAAGGTTGTACTATCTTGGGCATGCATGAGATCATCCCTTTGTCTGTGTGTCTAGTCCATGCAAATGTTGGATAAACATCATCATCCTGGTCTTCTATACCTTGGTGAAAATATCCACTTTGCTATATCAAACCTAGGATTTCTCTAAATCATTTTTCAGCACAATGATCATCCACCAATCAATCTCCCAACATTATCACACTTTCATCTCACCCCTTATCCTCCAACCACTTCTACCAATATGTTCCATCCATTTCGAGAGCACAACTGTGTTCTTGCAACCCGCCTATCCTCTCGAGGGGGCATCACCCTTACCAATTATCCCCAAACCTTACCCTATTCTTCTAAGCCAAAATCTTTTTTCTATCCAATCCAATTCTATGTTTTAACTTCTTTGAAATGATGTTACTTAGCCGCAACACCATCTCAAAGAGGGGCAAATGTAGACACCTAAAATTGACTTGCTCTACAAACCAATTTCCCATACATTTACACTAATGTATCCCTCCTATTAATTAAATAAATTCATTTTATTTAATTAAATTTATCCCTAACCATCTGTCTGTCCCTTGTGATCAATTAATTCACTTAATTTATCACCATACCTCATAACTATATCCTCATTGATTAAATAAATATTCTCAATATTTATTTAGTTAATTTTGTCCATTTCCCTAATCCTTGTTAATTAGATAAATCATTCTTATCTAATTAATATACCCTACTAATCAATCTACCCTAGCCTACCTATCCCCTAGACCTAAGTTAATTAAGCTAAGCACTTAATTAACCTTGCTTAGCCCATCCTCCCACACACCTTTGAATAAAAATTAATTTTTTATTCAAATGGTCAAATCCTCCTTACATCTCATTTATCACTCTCTTCACATCTCCACATAAAAGTGAATTTTTAATTCACACTCCCCCATGAGGTGAATTTTTAATTCACTTGTCATGTCCACTCTTCTCAAAAATGAATCTTTAATTCATTTTTATTCTCCACACCTTTCCCCATGTGAGTTTAAAATTCAAAAATAATAGGAGCCCTCCAAATCCATTGACTTAATGTCAACCCTTGATTTCTCTCATCCACTCCCCTTGTGACACTTGTCACAAGGCTATGACTCCAATCCAAACCCTAACTCTCATTCATTTCTAGCCCTTGATCTCAACTCTTGATCCTCACCCTCCATCCTCTTTTCAAAAATCTATAAATGAAACCCTCACCCAAGCCATTGGGAGGGACTTCTTCTTGCATCCAAACTCTACCCAAATTTCTCTCAAATCTCCTCATCATACTACCATAATGCCAAAATAACTCTAGCCTTCTCATCTAATCTACTAATCTATCATCCAATCCCTTATCTACATTGTGTTGAATGCATTGAGAAATCCACATTTCAATCAACTTGGGTAAAATCTAAAGAGCTTGGGTGTAACTCCTTCCACCCTATCTTGGATTTGTGGGTCATTGTGAAGGTATATCATTTGTGTTTTGTATTTGATTTGTCTTTATAAGTTCATTTTGATTCATAGATTATAGTTCTTAAGGGTAGAAAACTAAAGAATAATAAATGAGTGTGGACTGATGTTTTATAAACTATGTTGTCCAAATTGTGTTTTATTTAAATTAGTGTATAAAAAAGGTAGTCTATAAAATAATGTACCATTATTCAATTGATGTATATATGTTCATACAACCAATATTTTTATTTTTTAAGCCATATTTGATTATATTTCTTTGAAATTGATACATTTATGATTTATCCAATTGTTTCCAAACATTAAATAATGTTTGTGTTTGTTGATAGGTAGAAGATGTTGATGAAACACATACTAATACCCAAGATCCAACTGGGTTATTAAGATTTGGACAGGATAATCCAAACCATCCTTTAAACAATACCAGGGTGAAAAGAGCATTATTAAAGATAATACTATCAACTAAGAAATTTGAAGAGCTGATGAGATTCGCATACACTGATGACATGCCACCTAGCCTTAATGATGATGATCATGATAGTGAAAATGTAGTGTATGAAGAAGGATTGAATGAAATGCTTACAGATTTCTTTGGGGATGAAAACAATAATGACAATAACGATCATATGGTTGACAGTAACGATGAAAGCAGGGGTAATTACCACCAATGTAATGTTGATGATAACAACCTAAAAGACTCCATCAAGCAAAAAGCGAGGACACCCATGTTCAAATCGGGTGCAAGTAGAACCTCAAAATTGGCATGCACATTATTATTATTAAAAATCAAGTCACTATTTGGTTGGTCAGACAAAGGATTCACTACCCTACTAAAGTGAGTTGAAATCTATTTCTTACTTTGCAATTGTCAATTGGTGTACATAATTCGTAAACGTTCATCAACTTCATTTATATTTCTTTAAGGGGATTTTAAAACCATATATTGTATATAAACAGTCCTAGTATAGATTGATATTTCAAACATGTTCATCATAAGTCAAACATTCAATTGATTTAATCTTTAGCAATCTTACAGGGCACTAAAAACTAAAATATTCCTTGAAGATAATGTGTTGTGATCAACTTGCAGAGAGGCGCACCTATTGTTGGTTGAGTTGGGGATTGAATATAATCAAATTCATTCATGTAAAAATGATTGCATTTTATACATAGATGAATATCAAAGCAAGGTAGAATTCCCTATATGCAAAGAGAAGAGATATCGTACATATGTACAAGGTCCTACAGTTCTAAAGAAGGTTTTACATCACATGCCAATTATACCTAGACTTCAACGAATGTTTCGTTGCAACTTACTTGCACAATTGATGGACTTGCATGCAAAGAACAAGAGTAAATATGGATTCATGTGAATTCCAGCTGACTCTAAAGCAATGAAACACAGAGGAAAAATAGCCAAGAAAATTCAAAGATGAACCCCGTAGTATTAGGTTTGGTCTTGTATTTGATGGAGTGTGCCCATTATCTTTCCTGAGCTCAAATTATAGTGTTTAGCCAATCGAATTGATAGTATACAATATTCCCCCATGGATGATTGTTAGAAAGGAGCACCTTATGCTGACTTTCATTGTTCCAGCAAAACATCAAGTTAAAAACATGGATGTTTATCTTGCTCCTTTTATTGATGAGATGCAACTACTATGGAAAGGCATAAGAATGTATGACATATCACGTCCCCCATCAAATAGGTCCTTCATGTTGTACAGTGTGCTATGTTGGACTATTCATGATTTCCCAAGACTTGGTGTTTGTTCTGGTAAGATAAAATATTTACGTATTTACATTCATAATTTATTTTCATCCCAACTTTCATGCTTATACTATTTTTTTATGTTATTAACATTACTTATTGAATTACAGGGCTTCAAACAAAGGGGGTATTTGCACGTCCAAGATGTGCAGAACAATTTCAAGGGTAGTATTCTAAAGATCTACATAAATTTATTTATGCAAACAACAAGGTTTTTCTACCACTAGATCATAAGTTTAGATGTCGCCTGAAGAATCAATTTGATAGAAAAGTTGAAAATAGAGGCCCTCCCATGATTATAGGTCCAGGTGATTGGCTTAAGAAGTATGAAGATGCTGAATTGAAAGTTTGGGAGGATTTTTTTGATTGGGGTGATTCAATTGAAGAACCAGAACAAGTTGTAGTTAATATGTTAGAAGGAATGAAAAGGAAATCCACATTTTATAAGCTCCCTTACTAGAAGGATCTATTAATATCTCACCTATTATATCCTATGCACATCTTCAAAAATGTCCCAGATTCTATATTTTGACATATATCACGCAAAGAGAAAGACACCTTGTCTTCGAGGAGAGATATTGCTCTTTCGCTTACCAAATTGATAGAAAACATTTGTGGCCAAACAGGGAAAATGAAACATATGTAGAAGCTCCATGGATTATGAAAAAAAAAGAGCTAGACCAATGAAAAAATGTCATCCATTCAATAAGGACACCTACTGGCTATGGGTCATCATTGGCTAAAGCTTTTACAGTTGATGGACATATCACAGGATTTAAAACACATGATTTTCATAATTTTATGAAGGTATTATCTATCATCATTTAACATTTATTGGTAACATTGATTAAGTACTAAATATATTTTGATATCATTATGTTGTGTGAGAAAAAATTACTAATGACCTTTTCATATATGTGTTTCATAGCATATCATGCCATTGGCAATTAGGGGGGATTCCTATCTTATAGTTGACTTAAGGAATTCCATAACTTGATTGTCAGCATTTACAAGGTATGTGGTTAATGTGTGAGAGACATAGATATATTATATTGCATTTTAATTTTTGACTAAAGGTTCATACTAATTTACTATTCTTATATTAGGTGGGTGACCTCCAAGGAGATCCACGAATGTGAAGTGCCAAAATGGAAGATGGAAATTGCAGAAATTGTATGTGTATTTGAGAAGGAGCTCCGTACAAGTCCATTTACTTATACACCTAGTCGATGACATTGAATTGGCAGGTGTCGTATCAATGAGGTGGATGTTTTCCTTTGAGAGGTATATGAAAACTCTAAAAAGATATGTCCAACAAAAGGCACATCCAGAGGGTTGCATGGCTGAAGGGTATGTATTGAATGAAGCATTTTTCTTCCTGTGTGAATTCCTTGGTAAGGATTTTGAAGATGGGCCATTCTTCTGGGATAAAGAATGAGCATGAGATATTACTGATGGAGAAAAACCACAATCTAATGGTGTTCAATTAGAAATTAGTAAGTAAATTCATGATCAATGTGGTTTTTTTCCTTGCAATCATTAATTTACTCTGTAATTTATTTGTCAAATTAACAGCATGAGATTTGGAGTTTGAAATAAACATGTTGACATGTAATAGGTGTAGACAAAAGTGCTATACTCGACAAGTTCATTCTGTACCACATGGACTTTATGAACAAATGGATTGATCTGTATGATAAAAAGAGAGAAGTGTTAGAAGCAAGGAGACAATTTAAGAGATCGAACCCAAGGAATACTCCACTTCCCACTGATCCACTTGGGGAATGGGGCAAAGATTACACACTAGAATGGGTTACTGAACAAATTCAAAATCAAACAAAAGATGCAGGTATAGATTCAAACATAACAGAAGATGAAATCAACATGTCTAGAGGATGTGAAAGAAAGGTACAGTTGGAATTTTACAAAATGTTGTTTCCTTATAGCTTTGACACTATTAACTATTTTAATATTCGTCATTATATTTATTTTCACTGAAATAAATGGTCTTTCACAGGTGAGGAAATATCTAGCAATGTGGGCATATGGTCGACATTATCATGTAGAAAGTCTAGATGTAAAGAGACAATCATTCGATTGTGGCATCATGGTTGACTTCATGCAATCCAGTCGATCAAGCTCAAAAGATAAGAATATAACTGAAGGGAATCTACAATATGTTGGGAAAATACAAGAAATTATTGAGTTGGATTACCACTCTTTTAAATGTTGTATTTTTAAGTGTAGATGGTATGAAGCATTTGGGAGGACACGAAGACATGATACCCATAGTGGATTGTTTTCTATAGATTCCTCATGTTTCCTATCGGAGGATAAGGATCCTTATGTTCTACCAATTCATTGTGAGCAGATATTTCTTTAACTCAAACAAGAAGTGGTAGTGATCATTAATCTATTAATTCATAGTTTATTTTGAATATATACATGTTTATTAATCAATAAAATTGTTATACCATACATCTAATATATGTATGTCGTTCACGTGCAGGTATTTTTCTATGAAGATATTTTGGACCTGAAATGGATATTTGTCATACATTATGATCCAAGATTGAGGCATGTATTTGATGGTAAATTAGTGGATACTAAGAAAAACAATGATGGCCAAGAAAATGAGAGAGAGGGATTAGAGAACATCGAATAAATTGACATCCATGATGATGCTAAAGATGGTTATGTTCAAGAACAAGAATACATACAATCCAAAGTTGGATGATGTTATGGAAGACAACAATATGGATGGTATACAAAGTGATGATCCAAATACATTTGGTAACAATATAGATGGTCTATGGTCATATTTCAATGATGATGAAGATGATGGAGGTCAAGATGAGGATGATGATAATATTAAATACTTGAAAGAACATATGAACATTGACAATGATACATTGGATGACATTGTAGTAGACAATAAAGTTAATGACCAAGACTTTTAAATTTTTAGAATTATTTGCAATCCATGTTTAAAAAAGGATGATTAAATTGTTGGCAATAATGTTAATTAAATGGATTGTTCAATTGTTGACAAATTACCTATTGCAATACCCTTAAATTGTTCAATCTTTGGTATGAATTGTTGGAAATAATGTTAATTAAATGGATTGATTGATGTTGTTCATAACTTGTTAATGGATAATCCTTATGTGATGGAAGTATTAAGTGATATAGGTCAAAGGATAAACTCATCAAGTTCCTTAAAGAGTGGGCGTTACCTTGTTTCACCAATGACAATTTACTTTCAAGTTTGCTGGTGACTTCAGAACAGATTAAGGAGCTTATGTAATTTTGTCAATTAAATCATCCACTTCACTTAACCCAATCTAGCATATGATTTGGATTATTGTTTTCTATAAATCTTTAAACCCTGCTCCTAAAACAAAAAAACAAATTTGGATTTTGAAAATATATTCAAGGGAATGATTTTCAAAAGAGAAAGACTGGTGCCTGCCACATGAGGAATTTGTTTATCTTTAATTATTTTTCATATATATCCTTAACTATATGTATGCCATATTATCTTGTGATAAGTACTTGAGTAAGGACATCAATGAAATATGAAGTGGACATATTGTCATCTATATTAGCTAATTGATTGCACAAATATTTCAATTTATCAACGATCTCATGTTTCTATTCATTTTCAACACTTTTAATAAAGACATCATGATCATAATATTCTTCTTCATCATTAGAATGCAACATGTGATCATCATAGGAAGTAGGAGAAAGAGGTAGTCATGTTTGCAAGGTGAGGGTTTGACCTAGTACTTTGTTGAAGGGGACATAAGGATCATAGATATTTCTTAGGAATGCAAAATTAAAGGCATTGGGTTGTTTCCAACAAATGCAAACCACAAAAATCTCAAAATAAAAAATCAATCTTTTTTTATCCTAAACATAGGCATGGAAATTACGAGTTTAAAAAAATGTAGGGAAATAAATCATACCCTATAATAAAAGATATAAGTCCAATCCTAGATTTAATTAAACTTTAAAGTACAAGGAGTTGAGAGTAGAATAAAATATTGAGATATTAAGTAATTAAGTTAGAGAAATGAAATAGTTGAGAAGAAATACAAAACTTATTTGATCTTTTTAGCATGATGTCAAATGTGAAGTGTGTGATTAACCAATGCATTATGAAAAAAAAAATGAAAACTAGGATTTTCTACTAGAATAATGATCATGAGATTGTGGTAGTGATTAACTGATTTTTTGCATTCCTTCTTCACTTGTCCTCTTTTTTCCATATTTCCAAAACTTTACTATTATATTCCTAGGTATTCTAGATTTTCCTCTTGAGTTGGATTGATATTTATACCATTCCCCTTTAGATCCACTTTTGTCCTTGGGCCTTTACGGAACATACAAGGCATACTTAGAACCTCCATCATTGAAATTTCTCCTCATATCTCCATTGAGCATTATAACAATAAAGGATTCCATAGTCACCTTTGCAACGCTACCATTTATAACAAGCATTATGTTATCCTAATTTTTGGGTAAAGAAAAAAGTGAGAAGATACATTTGTCTTCCTTATCAAGTTTAACATTTATTGAACCTATTTGACTCAAAATCATATTAAAAGTGTTAAAATGTTCTACAGTAGAATATCCTTCCTTCATTTTTAAATAATATAAACATCTTTTGAGATATAACTTATTACTTTACAATTTTAGTCTGATAAATATCACCTATCCTCTTTTGTAATGTGAATGCAAGGGTCTCTTTTGATTTGAATAACAAAGAAAAAGTAATTTGGAGACAACCAGGTAAATTATTAGCAATCCAATTCAACAAACAAATGATAACCAAAAGTTGACCACCAGAGAATAGCAGCTTTTATATTGATTTTCTTCAAAGTACAGGTAGTGCAATGTCTCTTTCAAAAAATAAAAATCCCAAATAGATTCTGAGCCATAAGGTCTTGGTTTCCTTTTATAAAGGAAGCAACAAGCTTCAAACCTTTCACATTCAAAATGGCTCTTTGTATTCCTAGCCCTTGATATTACAATATTTATCTTTTATAAGTCCAATTTAGATTTTCAAATATATTTGAATACATTTTAAAAACATGAAGAAAACATAAAGAGACAAAAAGAGAGTGTTCAAGATGTGGTGGTGCTATTTAACACCATCATATGGCTCATTTCTCTTCTACACCTCAACCTGTACTACTGATGATTCATCTCTAAGATATTTCTCCTCCCATTTATATATTGTAAAATCACCAGGCCATTGGTAAGCCTAAATCTAAAGCAAGTTCTCCTAGTGATCTTTCCATCTTTTATTAAGCAAAGCTCTGACATCCATCACAAATTTTACATACCCAGCATCCAACGCAATTACTCGGTCCAATATCATGTTGAAATTGAGAATGCTGACATCTCCATCCTTCTTCAAAAAATCCATAACTTGGAATACTGTTTGGCCAAATTCCATCTTCCATGTGTCAAGAATTTTGATTTTCTCTTCTTCTGTTAGTATGAAAGGAATAAATTTATGCTTGAAAGTAGTAAAAGATTCAACCTTTTCTTGCATCTTCTGGCTTTCCCCATTCACATACTGGTATTCATCAATGATCATTTTGACTATTTTCTCAATGGGCTTCAAAGTTGTAGGGGCATCAAGATTCCTTTGCACTACTAAGCACATCATAACCAAATTGTGATGATAGGGTTGCCATTTTTTAAACAAAAAATCCAAAATAGAAAATTTTATCTTTAATTTCTCAATGGCCTGAGATAAAGAAGAGTAGCAATCATGCACACTCCCAAGCTTAACCACAACCAATTTTACTCTATGCTCCAAAATTTTCTCAAAAATTTCAAACACTTTCATCTTTGCCTCATTCTTTGTCATTTCATTTTGTTTATTCAAACTTTCAATTTCCTTTTCAAATTTCAATCTTGTTGCATTAAATTCTTTAGTAGACATTGTGACATCACTGACTATTTGTGGCACAGGGGGCTGATAGGGTACAATGGCTTGACCTTGAGAAGAATTCAAAGCCTACAATTGTTTCTTTAATTTCACATTTTCCAAATACAATTTGTTTACTTCATCATTCATTACTTTCTAAGTTTTCTCATTATCTGTTAGCCTTTGTTCCAACCTCTTCACAATAGCATGAGTAAACATAGAAGTATGAACATTGAGAGTAGCTGCTTCTATTGCTGATGTATCTTGTAAAGTCTTTAACACAGCTATACCCCTCATTTCTTGAACAATATCAAGCAATCTTGGTTTTCTTGTATTCTTCTAAGTAGTCCAGATTGCAAGGGTCTTTGTCTTTGGATTAAAACCACATCCACTTATGCCATCTTCATAATCAAATTCTGAAACAAGTTGTGGATCATCTTGACTTCTAACTTGGTCAAGCAAAAATACCTTTTTCAATTTAAGGCCAAGGATGATGGGCATATTACTTTTCAACACCATTTGTCTTGCCTCCTCTAGATTCACATCAATTTCATCTACTTTCAATTCTTTGAAATTTTGTGTAATGATTTGATCATGTTGTGTTTCATCAGCACCCATTTTATTTATTGCAACTTTTTCATTATATTCTTTAATTTTCATTTTCAGCCAAAAATCCTTAAACTCTGGAGTTTTGATGAAGTCGTCATCTTCTATGAACCTCATGGATCCTATAATACTTTCATTTTCCTCCAACTCTAGTTCAGCTTAGGTTTGCTCACCCTTCCTAGCCTCAGGCTTATGTGCATCAGTGGGTTGACCAACCAATGGCTGATCAACCTCTTGCTCATCTCCCATGTGCCTCAAGATGTTAACCACCTCATCAGTACCCCCCACATCTTTAGTCATTTCATAGGAGACAAGTGGATATACCTCTTATGTTCTTTGCTTCTTTGCTGGTGGTGATTCTGGGACCTGTGGATCTTGAATTGGCATAACATCAGGAGCAGACTCATGAATCTCAATCCCTACAAACCTTTTCACTGGAAGTTTAGTAGCCTTAGGAGGCTGCTTCTTAGATTTACCATAAATACTTTCAAAATTATCAATGATTATATCAATTCTCTTCAGAGGGTCTTTTTCTTCAACAAAGAATCCAAGAAATAGGGGATTCTACTTTTTCTTTCATCTTCAATATTTTTCAAGATATCCCATTTTCTCTTCCTATTGTATACCTCATCAAAAGTGACAAGATTTCTTATCACATCCTCATCAAATAGGACCTGATGGGATACAACCATTTTAGTCAGAACTGAGTGTCTCACAAGATTCATATGACCCTCAGGGTCACAATTCCTCTCAATACCCAATTTCAAAGAATATTTTACATTCAAAAAGGCTTGCAAAATTTCAAGAGTGTAAGAGCCAATAGACCAATCACCAAAAATTGTAGCATCAGGTAGAAATGTACCTTTCTTTTGTCTTTTCATTACCTCCTTTTCCATCCACATCATTTGCCACATAAACTCCATGAATACAATTCTGTTTGATACAAATTTTGGCAATATGTGAGGTGGCTGGGGGCAACCACACACTCTAATTATAGTATTATCTGACATAAAAAACTAATCAGCAAAATTACTATTGTGGCCCTACTCTGGTTTGTGTACAAGCGGTCTTAGCATTACCCTGACTTCCTTAGTCAACCTAGGAAACTAGATACCAAGAGAATTCAATATCTTGACAATAAACAAACCATGAAATACAATGTAGTCACTATTCCAGAAATAGGAATCCCACTTATAACACCAAACCTGAGTCAGCAATCCTTGTCCTTTCTCATCAACCATACTCAAATCCATTTTGCTTGACCATCTCCCTTTGTTCTAATACAGAATCAAGTGACACAATAAAGAATAGAATTTGAAATCTAAGGGTTGCTTATTCTCCTTCACACAGAAGAATCCTTCATGCAATTTTTTCTCAATATGAGATGCAAAGTCGTATTCAGTGTTCACCTCTAGATGTTGTATTTCCATTGCCATCATCATTAGGCTAGTTGACATTCTTCCTTGTGCATCAATTCCCAAGACCTGGCATAGTGCAAAATAGGTTCTCTTGAAATATACAGCAAATTCTTCCATAGGGAAAAGCTCAATAGCATTTGATGGAATCTCAATTTTTTTGTTGTTTGACCCCCTTCTCATATATATTGGCAATCCATCTCTCCTAAGTGTTTTCCTTGAGCTTGTGTAATCTCATTCAAATCTATGTAAATCCACTTGAGTGAGAGCTTGCTTGTTCAACATAAAATAGTCTACAATTACATGCTTGTCTACTGTCACCAATGGAAATCCATTTGGCATTCTGACTGTTTTAGTGGTAGGATGGTAAAATTGACCTAGTGCCCTAATCAATTCCACATCCACAAATACAGTAGGCACCACCAACTTTGCCAAATCCAATTTCCATGGATTTACCACTGGTCCCTCACCATCCCTTTTTGCATAAAAATATGAAAACAAATCCCATCTAGAGATAGGGATTGTACCATCCCGACACCCTTTTGCTACATCTATGAACATCTTCTTTGGACCCTTCTCTATGGATCAAGGCAATACTTCTAGCAGAGATTGTTGAAGTGGTCTTTTCTTGGGAACTACAGGCTCATCACCTTTATTGACAAACTTAGACCTCTTGGGTGCCATGTTTAATGACTTGAACAGGCTAGGGTTTTTCAAAATTCAACTTATTGTACTAACAACTAAAAAATAGAGTGAAAGAGCAAATGAACTTGACATGGCCAATTAATGTAGGTAGATATATGAATAAAATAATAGTGTTTAAAATTTAAAATAAACCCATTCAAGAATGGATAAGAATAGGATTTGTAACTTGGGTTAACATCACAGTCAAATTGGGGAACTTTGCAAGTAGCAAAGATAGAACATACTACAGCCCCCCTACTGTATAACACAAAAGCTTAGCCTCAACCTTTTTTTAAAAGAGAAATTTTATATTAACAAAAGATGTAATTATAAGAACCCCCAGTACTAGCAATTGAAAAATAGAGCAAAATATATGCCAACTTCTGATCAGAGAGTGCATGAATGAACTTACCTAGTTAATTGCAGTTTACAGAAAACACGCTGAGCTGAGTTGCACCTTCTCCAAGTGAATTCTTTGAAATGAGCAAATGCCAAGAAATCTTTGAATCTTATTCAACCAAGGAGTTCATCATATCACCATTACTTTGGTTCGTGCCACGAGATCATGAAATCTCAGCATTCAATTCCTTTCTCAATATTTGACAGCAATTCTTGATAACTGCAACCTCTCATTGAATGTGCTTGCCATTTATTTTTTTTACCACGTCACCGCAAGGCTCACCTAGACTGGCTGTGGGATAGCGAGGGCTTATAGCCACTACACTTCTATTGCATCCTTTACCACTAGATCATAAATGATTAGATTGACCCCTATGGGACCGCAAGAGATTATTACCTGATGTCCATCTGTTTACCACCCACTTGCAAATGTTATGAATGATCATCGCAGGATAGCAGTGGATTATAGCAACTACACTTCTATTTCATCCTTTACCGCCAGATCACAAATGCTTAGATTGACCCCTGCAAGACCACGAGGAATTATTACCTAATGTCCTTCTATTTACCGTCCAACCGCAAATGTTATGAATGACCATCACAGGATAGCGGTGGCTTACAACCACTACACTTCTATTTCATCCTTTACCACTAGACCACAAATGCTTAGATTGACCCCTGTAGGACTGTGGGAAATTATTACCTAATGTCCTTCTATTTACCACCCAACCATAAATGTTATGTGTTGATGTATAAAATTGCGCAAGTTCTAACACCAACATGGGAAGTTTCAAGAATGTGCAACTTGTTACTTGAAATGACCTCCAGATTTTAAAGAAGCTAGATCTCCTCTATTTCAATTGAGTTTTGAGCAAAGGGTAATAAATTAACAGGATTACAGATACAATTAAGAAAATCTAACTATGGCGATGCACCTAAGTAAAAGTATCTCTTCAATTCAAGCACAATGAAACTATTCTCAAGATACAGTTATATTAAAGAGCAGCTATTGCATGATTAACATAAATAGATAGAATGAATAATATCAAAGGCTCACAACTAGACACTTTGCAATGACACACACGATATCAACGAAGGCACAAAAAGGAGTTCTTATTAATCTTCTAGAAACATAAAAGGCACAGATACATTAACTTTCTTATCAAGAACAACAAAATAAAGGCAAAATGACAAAACTAGTCACAACAAAGTCTCCAACTTCTCTTTTAGATTTTTGACAAAACTTATCAAAGATCCTTGAATCTATTCTCAAAAGTATATATGTCTGTTGATCTATTACAAATACTGCATATTTATAATCATAGATTTGCCCCAAGATTGTCTATAACAACTGAATCCTTAACGGCCCAATGGAACTGAAGATTACTAGAAATTCCTGGTGGTTACGATCCTCTAAATATGCAACAGTCATCCCTCCACACAGTCATTGGTTGAGGCAAAATATGATGTGGCACACCTCTTGCATTTGAGACACAGACACATGGCGAGACCCATGCACTTATAACTAAAAATAAAAATAACAGATGGCAGCGTCTGCGTCAAACCTAGAAACTCCTTTGTCTTCAAAGAAATGAACAGGAAAATGACACACAATGCCCTCCGCACAAAAGGTAGAAACTTTTGAGACTACCTCTACAAGTGACACATGGTGACACCCGCAACATTGCTGAAACAAAATAAACTATTGAAACTATCTGCTAGGTGGCATGCTCCACACAAAACTTAATATTTGAAACATTGTTGTGGCTTTAACTGTGGCTTTGACACTTGGTGGATTCTGCATGAAACATTTGAAACCCATGCAGCAACATTTGAAACTCACACAGAAACATAATAAGACCCATGCAGAAACATTTAAAACTTGCACACTAAGCCGCAACTGAAACAAAATGTAGAGCTTTTGATACTCTACAGTTCTTGGCAACCATCAGGACTTCTGAGGCTGCTCTAAAAGAACCCAAAATTGACAAAAAGATATGTATTGAAAATACAACCTTGAATCATAAATTTTGCAACAATGTTTGATAAACAGACCACTCTGAATTGGAGAGCCCTTGTCTACTCTGCAAATCTTGAAAAGAAAAATCAAGATTAATTATATCTTTATGAGAAAAAGTTTGCAAAATTTGTACCACAACCTTTAATTGAAATTCTAGCTGAGCCATAGGTATCAACACAATTTCAACTTCTTTTATTGTTGATGAATCACTTAAACCCTAGAAAATTGTCTAATCATTTTGCTTAGTCAAAAGAAGTGCCTTGATGTCATCAATCATCAACACCATGTTACTATCTGGGAATGGTGAAGGAAGCCCCAGTTGCACCAAATCTTCTATATGTTTCTTCATATTTTTCACTCCTTTCACTGTATCCAGGAGCTCCTAACAATTTGTGGCCGTAGAGTTACAACTCAAAACCTCATTGACCTTCTTAGCAGCAACCATTCTATCATTGATACCTGCTACTGATAATGTCTCATCTATTGTGTCATACAACTTCTTCAATAAAAGTTGAGATTCATAAACCCTCAATGAAACAGTAGACAAGGTGGCCTGCACCAAAGTTTCTACTTTCTCACATAGCTATTGAGCATTTAACAGAAAAGTTAAAGATGGCTTTAGCTGGATAATCTCCTCAGAGATTCTCTTCCATACTTAAACATATAGCTCTTTTACCAAATTTAGAACTCCAGTATTTTGTGGCCTATTAGCCAACTCAATTGTCAGCTGCTTTGTTCTTTGTTGCTCAGCCATGAGTTGTGCCCGAACTGCACTGTTGGCATTTTGCTCATTCAATAACTTTTATTGCAAATGTGTAGCCTCTTACAACTTATCCTGATATTTCTTCTCTGAAGTGGCTTTCTCTTGTCTCAAAACAATTACTGTAGCTTTTTCTTGTGCTATCTCAAACTTAAGAGAAGCAATCTGGGCCTGTATAGCCTGATGTATCTGCAAGGAAACAATATTTTGCAATTATTTGTCTAGATTATCAATCTCATTTTTCTTAGATTGAATCTCCCCAGCAAGATTGTTGCTATTCACTTTCTCTTGACCCAAATCATTTTCTACCTTTTGTAACTTCTTGGATACTTTCAAATAATCTGTTGCTATAGCAATTGCAATTTCATTTAGTAGCTCAACCCTGTCCTGTGGCTTGAAGAGAGACATATCCATGGCCACAGCATTCATAGCATAATCTTGGGGTTGTATTTGTTCATTTGATTTCACCACATTTGGAGACAAATGTGTAACTGTCAATGATTGTTGAATGGGGTCATAAAGTGACCTCATGTGTGCCACAACAGGGCTCTTGTTTTCTTTTTTTCCTCTTTTTGTCCATCCTGGCCTCTCTAGCCCTTTTTGTTGTGTCTGCTTGAGTTTGGAATGTAGGAGGAGATGTAATATAACCTCCAGCAAAGGGGTGACCTTGAGGCAGGCCATAGGGAATAGCAGATAAATGTTGGCTAGGAGAAACTTGACGAGGAGTACATTTAGGTACATATGGAGAAAATAATGGCAATGAAATGGTCTGTGAGGACATGGCCTATGTACTGGCAGTTGTGGCAAGGTTTGCTGTAAGCACAACAGAAGTGGTAGGGGTTATGAATGCCTGGCTACTTGGGATTGCCACTCCTATGGTAGAAGAAAGAGATATAGGAGAAAATGGAGAAGAAGCACTTACTTGAGTGATAGAAGAGGTGACTGGTAGTTGTTGGTGCTGTGGTTTTGTTTCTTCTTCATCTTCCTCTTGCAGGTACAATCTCCTATGTTTCTTAGGCCTCTCTTTTGTTTTCTCTATTTCTTTCTCTTCAATATTTACCACCACTAATGGTTGCAAAGGAACAATCCTGGAACCCCCAGATGCCGAAGCTGTTTGAGTCCCTAGAATTAGTGATGACACAACACCTTTTTTGTTTCTCTAAGGTGTTGAGGGATTGGGGCCATGAAGATGTAGGAGCAACAGATGATGACTGCCCTATTTCTTGTATTATTTGGGTTGACTATGTTTCTTCTTCTGTCTCCTCACCCTTCTTATGAATTCTTCTTGTGTCTGGATTTGAGACTGGGAAGGGATGCCACTCATCCTAGATTGATTCCCATCTTTCATCACTTTCAACATTCTCAAATGAATCTATAATCTATGAAATCTCTTGCCTATATTTCCAATAGGCTTCAATCTTTTCTACTCTCCATTCTTGGGCTTTTAATGCTTTCCTCAAACCAGCAGTCATTTTCATCTTAGTGTCATATTCCTTCTCTTTAAAATAGAAGGTTTCCCATGGCCCAGACCCCTCATAGGGCAAATCAGTTAATTCCACATATAGATCTGGGTTATCTTCTTTGGGATTCCTCCTATCCTCCCAGAATGGACGACCCTCATGTACCATCTTGGCATGAACCTTATTATTTATAATCCAAGTCATATTTCCATTTATCCTCTATGATGATGAAACCAAGGGTAGCTAACTTTCTTAACAAGAGGTTCTTTACACTTCTAACTTCAAGTGTCATGTTTTTTCTGGCCCATGGGACATCATACATCTTCTTCTTTCTTTTCATGTGGCCAAAGTCATTATCAAACATAGATATCTGTCAGGTCACCTCTAGGAACACGAACCTAGGGGTCAATACTTAAGGCAATAGCACGGGTTCCCCACTGAAACCATGGTCTCTGATTATTGTATTACGTGCCCCAAAGAAGTAGTCATAGGGAATTGGGTAATTTGGTATAAAACCCCTTATACTCTGTGTCATCCTATGTTCTACAGGCTTAGGGCTTAACTAGTAGAAAGCAAGGGTGACAAAATGTTCCCAAAACTCATAAGGGTCAGAGATTTCAGATAACACATGTGTCCATGCGGACACAGGGATGGTTTTATTATGACCAAAATCTGGATCATACATATTTAAATGCATATGTTGTGCAAAAAGACCATAGTTCTGATACAACATAAGATGGAACAGGAAAACAGAATACCTGAATACTCACTTTGTCTTGAAATTTGTGAGCTGATCAATCATGGCGGCAACAATTTGTTCTAAAAAATCTAGCTAGTACTCTTGTGATTTATCCACAATTTTCATTCTAAAAATGATTACCAACTGCTAGTCATGGACTGTGTTATCCTCCCTCATTCCAAAAATGAAAACTATCATTGAAAGTGCCTCCTGAACATTTTGACTAAATTGTGCCCGCCCAGTGGGTAGTGTGGGCATCAGAGTACTATCCTCTCCCAACTACATCTTTGAATTCAAGAACTTCAATTTGTTGTGTATATTTGCCCATGTGTTTTGCATTTTGGTAATAGTTGGAAATGTGGTTGTTCTATCATATTGCAGTGCCATCATGTCCCTTATGGCCTTGGGTATAATATGCACTATGAAAGGGCCCTGTTGGATAGTATTTGATGGTGCATGAAACAATTCTGCACATAACTAGATTAGCTCAGGACAAGGGTAGACATTTAGGACCAGGAACTATGCCAATTGAGAGGTCCATATCCTCATACCAAAAGTCCTGGACTGCTCGATGTTTGCTCAGAGAATGCACCTTTGATGTGCCCCCTCCTGGAGACTCTTGGTGTTCTTTTGAAGGGGCATGTCATATATGCCATCTGCATAATCCTTCACCTATTCTAGGTCGATAGAAAACCATACTTCAGGAACCATTGTCCTTGGATAGGTTTTCCTTGGTTGCACAAGTACCGAAGCATATGATTTGTTGTTCAACAGTTTGTCTATTGACTCAAAAATTCCACGTCCCTCTTGAGTTGATTGTGTCTCAGACATATCTGTATCTTTGTGAGAAGAATGTGGGAAACTTTGACATAGAAAAGAATGAAACTATTTTATCAGAGTGATACTTAGCTGAAAGGCACTTGCTAGAGATAGAGTTTGGATGCAACAGTGAATGAGAGCAGAGAGATAGAAGAAAATGATGGTTACACTTAGGACTTAAAACCTAGCTCATTGGGATTTATGGAGATAATAAATGACACATCCCATCTTATTAATAGCATTAATGCCAAGAAATAGCCAGTGTATCTTTTTGAAATCCGTATCGAACGGAGTGTCAGATATGTTATGAGAGTGGCTATCTTTCTAAAAAAGTGTGTACTTTCAGGGAATTTTAGGGATTGCCAAACAACCTTAATAAATGCTAGACTAAAAGAGAAGGGGCTTTGCACTGCTGACATGTGTCCACTGAACAATTATTTGAAAGGAAAAATGGGAAAAGAAAGCGGGAAAAAAGGAAAGTGAGAAAAGGAAACAAAACTAACTAACTATGATACATGATGAGCCCCTCCTTAATTGAAATGTTTCAGAAAGATCCCATTTACCAAAATCTCTTCAGGTTCTACATTCCTGGTCTCTAGCTCAAATGAATTTTGTTGCTTGTAGGAATGAATTTTATAAGGACTCGTCCACAATGATTCAAATTTGCTGTGTCAACCTGGCTTGGCAGCTCTTTCATTCCATTTCAATACCAGAGAACCAACCTCAAAAATGGGATTTGAAGTCTTCTTATCAAACCAGTCCTTAACCATTTTCTAATGTTTCATTAGTGAATCATGTGCCTTTTCTCTTTTCTCTTGGACTTCCAACAGTTTAGCAAGTCTAACTTGCATGGGGCCATTCTCTTTAATTTCTATCTGTTTTAACAATTGTAGAGCAAGGATCTCTAGACTTAGTGGCATTATTGTAGGTTTACCATAAACGAACTCATAAGGAGACATTTTAGTCACTTGCTTTGGCATGATCCTGTCAGCCCACAGTGTTGTATTAACTTATGCCACTCTCTGTGATAATTGGTCCCTATCCTTTTTATGAGTCTAATAAGGTTTTTGTTAGTGGACTCTGCCAAACCATTACCTTGTGGATAATAATTTGAAGAAGTCTTCAAATATATCCCATTACTTAATGCAAACTTAGATAATTTGGTTTCCAAAAATTCTTTAGCATTATCTGATATGATGGTACGAGGAGGACCAAACCGAGTAGTTATGCCTTCTAGAAATTCTAATATGACATTTTATGTTGTCTCTTTGAGTGGTACTGCTTCACTCCACCTAGTAAAGTAATCTGTTGCTATGAGAATCCATTTGTGTCCCATACTTGACACTAGATTGATCATACCAATAATATCCAAACCCCATTGAGCAAAGGGTTCATCCACAACTATGGGGCTTAGAGGCATTGTTGCATTTCTCCTTTTGCTAGTATAAAACTGACAATCCTGGCATTCTTTAACCAGCTGATGGCAATCTATAAACAAAGTGGCCCATAAATATTCTGCTTGTGTTACTTTGATTGCAGTGGTCCTTGTTGAAAAATTTCCACCTGAGGCTCCATGGTGTAATTCATGTAGTATTCTTTGAGCTTCATCCTTCTCTATACATCTTAAGAGTATACCATCAACATTCTTTCTGAATAAAATATGATCAATTAGTACAAAATGGCTCCCTTGCTGTCTATAGTACCTTCTCTTATCATAAGAGAGATCATTTGGGAAAATCCCATACTTCATAAACTGTATCCTATTTTTGACCCAAGAGTCTTGGTCAACCTCTTGGAGTTTAAGTACATTTTCACTTTCTGTTTCTTCAGTCACTGCTCTTTCCATGTCTTGTGTCATGTATTGGCACAATCCTTTGCCTCTGACTAACTTGGTGGGTCTTACTTCTATGTCATATTCTAGAATCTTTGTTATCCAATTGGCTCTTTTCTCAGTGATCTCACTCTCCATAATATATTCTCTTACACTGGAGTGAGCCACTAATATCAGAATCTTATTTCCTATTATTAAATGTCTAAATTTTTTAAGGGCTTTTACCATGGTGTACGCTTGCTTCTCCACAAAATTATATCTAGACTCATATTCCCTAAGAGTTCTGGAGAAAAAGGCTATTGGATGCTCTCCTTTCTGTTGATCATCTTTCTGAGTTAGAATACCAGCAACACTGAATTCTCCCCCATACACATACATTATAAAAGCTTTAGAAAAATCTGGGTTTCTGAGTATTGCGGCTGTTGAAATGGCTCTCTTGACTTCTTCAAAAGCCTATCTTCCTTCTGTGGTCCATTTGAAAACTAGATCTTTTTTAAGTAACAATGTCATTGGTCTAATTAGACCTGCAAAGTCAAATATGAATTGGCTAACAAAGTTGATTTTTCCTAGAAAGGATTGAACTACTTTCTTGTTGACTAGTAGAGATAGGTTCATTATGGTTGTGACCCTTTATGGTTCAATAGATATCCCTTCCTTTGACACTATATGCCCTAGAAGATTACCCTGAGGTACAACAAAGATACATTTCTTAGGATTCAGAGATACTCCAAACTCTTAACATTTCTTAAAAACAGCCTCTAAATGGTCAAAGTGATCTCTGGCATTCTTAGAAAAGATAGTGAGGTCATCTAGATAGATTAGAATAATCTTATTTATAAGTTCCCCGAATGCTACATCCATTACATGCTGAAAAGTAGCCCTAACATTTGAAAGGCCAAAAGGCATTTTAGCATATGCAAATGTTCCCCACTTTGTAGTGAATGCAGTCTTATGCTGATCTTCTTCTGCTAACCAAATCTAATTGTATCCTAAGAAACCATCCAGCAAGGAAAACCTTTCTGATCCAGCCACAGTCTGTAAAATTTGTTCCATAGAAGGTAGAGGATAATGATCTTTCAAAGATGCTCTATTCAGATCCCTAAAATCTACACAAAGTCTTATGTCACCATTCTTCTTTTTTACAAGCACTAGATTTGATACCTAGGTTGAATGCTTAATCAAAAAAATAATCTTTGATTCTAGGAGCTTTTGCAGCTCATCCACCATTAATGGTTCAATTCTAGGATTCACTGGCCTTTGCTTCTATTAGACTCGTTTAGATCCTTCAGTAAGCTCTATGGTGTGTTGGATGATATCTCTATTATAGACATAGAGGTCCTCATAGGTCCAAGCAATCACCCTATCATATTTATCGCATAAAGTAATCAGTGTTTCCTTTTCCTCTTGGGTTGTAGAATTACCAATTTTCAACTTTCTTCCTTCACTGACTTGAATCTCAAAATAATATTCCCTATTTTCCTAAAACCTCCTCTTCTCTAGGCTTGCATCTTCTAGATCAAACAATTTTTCTAGAGTAATCAGCCCTTTAGGGTGTTTATTTGAATTTAACTAGATAATTTGGTCACCATATGCTTCCTCAATTTTGGGGTGTAACTAATCAACAAATTCACCTGATTGTTGTAAGAATGCAAGTACTTGAAGGTCATTGTCAAAAACCTACCAATTTTGAGCATTGTTTGGAATTGTTGGTCTTACTATAACCTTAACTAACTCATTGTTAACTAGTAGATCACTTGTTGGGTCAAATTGTGAACCAATTTGTGGCATTCTATTTTCTTCAGAATTTTGAGCTCTAGAAACTACCTCAATATTGAAAGCCTCAAAACCATCTATCAGGTCCCAAATCCTATACCAATAGGATCTCATTCTTACATTTTTGGCTTTTGCTTTCTCTCTGATTTGTTTTACCACTAGTTCTGAGTCTCCTTTTACTATCAGATTCTTTATTTCCTTTTTCTTTGCCAACATGAGTCCATGCACAAAAAATTCATATTCAGCATCATTATTGGTACAAGTGAACTGAAAGCGAATGGCTCTTAGAATTTTCTCACCATTTGGGGCAGTAAGAAAAATTCCTTCTCTAGCACCATTTTTACTCCTAGCCCCATCAAAATTTAGGGTCCAGATTTTTGAGTTTCTTTCAGCCTCTCCACTTTCTGATATTTCTTTCCTTATAATATTAGGGATTTCTTGGTCTTCTTGAAAAATGACATAATTGCCTAGACCAGTAGAGTCATAGTTTCCATAGGGATCACTCTACATCATAGTCAAGAAATGATTATTCTCTTCTTCCTGTTGGTCATGTTCAATCCAGTTACCTAATTCTTCAACAAAGATTCTCTCCTCTTTATTCAGCATGGCATGGGATGCTTCTAATTTTGGGGTTGGTTCATTTGTGATATGGTCCTTGGATAATGGATCAGACAATATTTTCATCTTTGTCCCATATTTGGTTCTCAAGATGAGGTGTGACCAATCTAGTCACATGTAACCTCCTATTTTGGCTGTGAAATCTCTAGACAAGCATAAACCAAATACAGGGGGAATATCTATGACTACCACATCCTGATTGACAATTATATTAGGGCAAGTATATAGTTGTAATGGAAGTTGTTTGATTTTTCCTATTGTTTGAACAGATTTCCCATCTAACTACATGACCCCTCTTGTAAGTGGTTCATATTTTATCTTTAAAGCATCTGATATCTGCTTTGGCATTACTATAGTACTGGCCCTAGAATCTATCATTGCATTACGTAGCAATTTTTTCCCAACTATTAGAGTCAAATAAAAGGGATCTGGTTTAGATTTACCTACCTCAGGTGCATTGTTCAACAGAGCTTTTGTCTATAGAGGTATAGTATCTTTGGGCTGAAGTTTCCCTTTATCAATAGCTCCTCCCTTAGCACCAGTGTGTTTAGAGGCTTCTTGACCTTGCAGAACTTCCTATAACAGTGTCTTCTGCTCAGGAATAGCTAACATATCCCAGATTGATATGTGTACTAGAGTTCTTTTCAGCTGGTCCACCACATTTACAAGTCCTAATGATTGGGTCTTTGAATAATAAGGGTACATTGTCTTTTCTAGAACTTGTCCTGAGGCTACTTGATTCTACACAAACTGAGGCATGTCTTGCCTAGAGACTAGATTGTGATGATTTTGAAATGGAGGAGCTTCAATGATTTTATTATTAGTGACTTCAGGCTACTTCATCATTCTCCTCTTTGATCTAGTATAATAGTCTTACTACACCAATGGTTTCTTTGAAGTGGATGCCTCATTCAAGAACACTGAATCTTCTTCTTCAATCCATGAAAATAAGGCATGTTCGGGGGCTATTTCCTCTTCTTGTTGTATGGACATCCCTTGCATCTAGGCCACCATTACTGCATTTTGAACACTAGGTGACTGATATGGTGGAGTGTTAGATGTCAAGAATTATCCTTCTAACCCTCTCTGTTCTGCTATCTTTTGCTGCAAATTACCTCTAGGATAGTCTCTGAACATATGGGCATTGTTGCAAGAAAAGCACCAAGCATTTGTGTCATTTGCTAAGTTATTTTGTCCTGGAACTATTTCCCTATTGGGATTATGAGGGATAGTTTGTAGAGGTGTAGGGACTGAAACCAACTAGTTTGAAGGCTGAGGATTAATTTGCCTTTGAGGGCCTTGATATTGATTTGGCTGAAAGGGAGGTCTATTTCCTTAGAAACCTTGATAAGGGAGCTTTGGATAGGGATTTTGTTGTCTCTTTAGGTTGATTATCTCATTTGAGAAGGTCCTTAGGATGTTCTTGACATCATCCATTTCAGATGGTTGAGCAGAGGTGGTTGCCCTAGCAGGTTGTTGAAGTACTGGAAATGAATACATGGACACAGGTGGAGCTATAAGATTAGGAGCTTCTTGTGGCAAAGGTAGGGTAATTTCTAGGAACATGGGTATAGGAGGCCTTGGGGGTAATTTTCCAGCATCTATCAAGTTATTTTCAGCCTTAACTACCAACTCATATGCTTTTGGTAGTGTCTGAGCTCCAAGAGACTGAATCATTACTGATATATTAGAGTTAAAAGCTTTGAGGTAAAACACGATAGCCATACCTGATAATGGTCTTGTTGTAACAAGAATTCTATCCCAAGTCTTTTGAAATTTTGAGTTGAAATCAGTCATGGCTTCTTGTGGTTCCCTTTTGATAGTGATCAATTGTTGCAGCAAGGAAGATTTATAACCTTTCTCTTTAAATCTTGCAAAGAAAGCATCCCCAAGATGATCCCATGTAGATATTGTACTTGGAGTGAGATATCTATACTAGTCCAGAGCCTTTCCTTTGAAAGAAGCTGCTTGCAGTCTTATTGCCACATTCTGTTGAGTAATAACATGTACTATACACACATCAGATACATCTTGTAGATGCTCCCCAGGTGTCTTGAAAACTTCTCCACTGAACTTAGGTAGAGCCTTCAAAGCATTGGCTAGAATAGGGTTCCAAGTTGCTGGTGGTACTGAGAGAATGAGGGGACTACCAGTATTCCAATTTGCATAGTTCCTTGGAGGTATAGGTGCTCCCATATTTATTCTTTGTGGAACTGCAACCTAATTCATTCTTCCCCTTGGCATTGCTACTAATGGTGGTAAAAGAATGCCTGAATTAGTAGCAGACTGAGCTCTTGTTGTAGGTCCATAGCATTGGCTCCTTATTACTCTCTGGCTCATACGATCTTGATAGAAACTTCAAGAAAGGTCCCACCAGGCGTGCCAAAAATTATTGATGTATAAAATTGCGCAGGTTCTAACACCAACATGGGAAGTTTCAAGAATGTGGAACTTGTTACTTGAAATGACCTCCAAATTTCAAAGAAGCTGGCTCTCCTCTATTTCAATTGAGTTTTGAGCAAAGGGTAAGAAATTAACAGGATTACAGATACAATTAAGCAAATCTAACTATGGCGATGCGCCTGAGTAAAAATATCTCTTCAATTCAAGTACAATGAAACTATTCTCAAGATATAGTTATATTAAAGAGAAGATACTACATGATTAACATAAATAGATAGAATGAATAATATCAAAGGCTCACAACCAAACACTTTGCAATGACACAGATGATATCAACCAAGGCACAGAAAATAGTTCTTCTTATTAATCTTCCAGCAACATAAAAGGAACAGATACATGCACAGATACATTAACTTTCTTATCAAGAACAACAAAATAAAGACAAAATGACAAAACTGGTCACAACAAAGTCTCTAACTTCTCTTTTAGATTTCTGACAAAGCTTATCAAAGATCCTTGAATCTATTCTCAAAAATATATCTGTCTATCGATCTATTACAAATACTGCATATTTATAATCACAGATCCACCCCAAGATTGTCTATAACAATTGAATCCTCAACAACCCAATGGAACTGAAGATTACTGGAAGTTCCTGGTAGTTACAATCCTCTAAATCTGCAATAGTCATCCCTCCACATGCTCATTAGCTGGGGAAAATTTTTATGTGGCACACCTCCCACATTTGAGACACAGACACATGACGAGACCTGTGCACTTATAACTGAAAAGAAAAATGATAGATGATAGAGTTCGCATCAAACCTAAAAACTCCTTTGTCTTCAAAGAAATGAATAGGAAAATGACACTTGTCGCATTTCGCAGCCTTCAAAACATGATACATGTCTTCTCCCATAGAGCCTTTAAAACATGTGTGTTTATGAGATACAATAATTATGGGACCCACAACCTTAGTACTCACTACCCTCAAAGGGAGAAAACTGGGACAGATGGTAGCCTTCGCATGCACACTGGCTAACACATGGCAACTTCCACAACACTGCTTGAAACAAATAAAACTTTTTAAAGGCCCCCGCAAAAGCTAACACTTGGCGCAACCTGCACAAAACTGTGAAATAAAAAGTTTCTCACTGAAAGAGTAATGAACAAAGCAACTCCTCCCCGCGACCACCACATGGCATCCTCCACAAGCTTAAAACTTGAAACATTACTGTGGCCCACTATCTTTATACTGGCGTCAACATGATACGGAAAGAAACATGTGGCATCATCTGCAACAAACTTAAAAGACACACGGCACCCTCTGCACAAAAGGTAGAAACTTTTGAGACTACCTCTGCAAGTGACGCATGGCAACACCCACAGTATTGCTGAAACAAAATAAACTATTGAAACTATCTACTACGTGGCACGCTTTGCATAAAACTTAATATTTGAAACAATGCTGTGGCTTTAACTGTGGCTTTCACACTTGGCAGATTTCACATGAAACATTTGAAACCCGTGTATCAACATTTGAAACTTGCACAGAAACATAATAAGACCCACGCAGAAACATTTGAAACTTGCAGACTAAGCCACAACTGAAACAAAATGTAGAGTTTTTGACACTCTACATTATGAATGACCATCGCGGAATGGCAGGGACAAAAACCCATTACATTCTCCTCTTTTTGCTCTATTGCGGGCCTCAGTTGAAACCCTTATGGGGACACGGTAAGTGTTATTACCGCAAAGCTACTGATTACTTTTCGAACCTCCATGGGACCACGGGAAGAGACTAACACTGCCAAGCTGCAAGCGTTAGATGAATCGTTCACGGGGTAGCGATAGCCTCTTCATATCAACCGCTTCCTACCGCCAAGCTGCAAAATGTTCTTTTATGCTCTGTGAGAAAGTGGTATATGCCATATTTCATTCCTCTTGTTCCCACATAACTGTAAAAGATAGTCAATTAACCTGTGAGATAGCGGTAATAAACAAAAACACTCATATAGTAAAAAATAGTCAAGATTGTTTCACAATGGCCATGATATATATGTATTTATTTAGTTGTGGGGGAATGTTGGGGGTGATTGATTTAATTAAATAAATGTGGATTTATTTAATTAAGGATGAGACTTTAGAGGAAGGGTTAATATTTAATTAATGTCAGAAGAACGGTTAGATTTATTAATTAAATAGCGTGACTTATTAAACTGATATTAGGAGGAATGATCAAAGTGGTTAATTAAATAAATATGATTTATTTAATTAACATTGTAAGAGGAGATGTGGGATAGATCTGGTGTGATGTTAGGCCATGGTAAGATTTAGGTGTCTACATTTCTAACAATGCATTAGTTTTTGGGTCGATGAATAATGATCACAATTTATCTTTGGTAATTTTTTCCTTCACCATATCATGAGCCAATTTTGAGGAAAAAAATTGATGACAAATTTCTCTATGGGTTGCCCATGTATTTATTTTCCTTCACTATTAAGATAGATTGAATTAGGAATAGGAGAGCATCAAACAAGGATCAAATTAATGAGTGCAATCATGATTATGTTACTGGATTTCAAACTTTTTCAACAAAGATACACTATCAAATTCCTAATGATGATTTTGATACACTGTCAAATTCTTAAGTCTAATGCACTTAAATATAGATCTCATCCTACAAATTTTCAATAGGAAAATTTAGTTTTCAAAAGGGTGAAAATAAGGAAGAAAATCAACAAAATGCTCACCATGTTGTTAATTTACAGTCAACTTTAGATGTTACTTCATCTAATTCCCAAGGTGAACTAGTGAGGGACAATCTTATATTATCTATTAATGTAATTAATAAAATCATATAATACATAAAGGAAAATAGATATGTAAACCAAAACACATTCAAATATAGAAGGGTTCTAACATATATGTCACTTCTATTCAAAATGATCAAAGAAAATATACATAGAGGTAAGATGAAAATTTGTTATATATACCTCGCTTTTACTCTTCAAAATGTACAAAGTAGGCATTTGTTCAAGAATACCATAAGTTATTCTACATGTAGATATTGACAAATATCCAACATATTGTATGGTGCATTTCTTATATGGATGGGATGAGAACAAATGTACTCAAACTTGTATGGTCATGCCAACTAGTAGATCATTGTGGCATATTGTGGTGTACGAGGACATCATGACCGTGTGTCAGATGCATACAGTGCCAATTATATGATCATGATTTGCGGTACAAATGTCATTAGGTGGCACATGTGTATGGAAGCATAACATGTGGTTGTTGATGTTCCATGTGTCTAACTAGCCATCAACATGTGTAGCAATGTGTATAGCCACACTATCTAGATCCTTGAAGATCTATAAACCCTGAATAATGCCCCTAATAATCCTAAACCCTAACCCCTAACCCCTAAACCATAAACCCTAAATAATACCCCTTACCCAGCTCTGACCCACCATAAACCCTAAACCCCTAAATCCTAAACTACAAACCCCTAAACCCTAAACATTACTAAACCTAAGCAACCCTAAACCATTGTCTCCCTATCTCCATATCTAGCCCTATCTCTATCATTCCTCTACCTCTCAATATCTCTCCATATGTCTCTAGCCATGTCCCTCTCTCTCTAAACACTAAACCCTAAACCTCTAAACCTTAACCCCTAAACCATAAACCCTAAAGTACCCTAAATAATGTCCCTAAACCATAAACCCTAAACCCTAGTAAACTCTAAACCCTAAACTTGAGCAATGCTAAACTTATAAATGCTAAATAATGCCCCTAAACCTTGACCGCTAACCCTAAGAAACTCTCTATCTCTATCTCTCTCTCTCTGACCTATATATTATCTACCGGCTCCTAGCTAGTTAAATCATTTTCCTAGATTTCCTAGTTTTCCTTTTCCTTTCCAATTTCCCTTTAGATCCCACCAATTTTTCCCTATTTTACTATTTTCCACCTCTCCTCTCATCATTCGATCTTCCCATCCAATGAACTTTAGTTTTATTAGCTTGTTTCCATCTCATCCGGCTGCCAATTTATATCCTCATCCCTCTTTTCATGTCCTAGTTTTCTTGTTTCCATTTGCTTTGTTGATAAGGGAGATGGATAGAGAGAGAGAGAGAGTCCTATAAGTTTTCCATGCTTGTTCATTAATGATATATATAGGAATGATAGGGGGCCAAGAGAGGCAAGAGATAGAGAGATAGGGAGAGATAGATAGGTAGAGAGAGAGAGATAGAAAGAGGAGATAGATCATAGGGAGAGATAGAGGAGACAGAGGGGAGAGATAGGGAGATAGAGAGTGATCACAAGAGACATGTCTAGAGAGATAGGGAAATAGAGAGAAAGGCAAGAGATAGGGAGAGATAGATAGGTACGTAGAGTCAATAGATTGGGAGACATAGAGGAGATCACAGTCGAGCGAGAGATAGGGAGATAGAGAGTGAGTGAGATGTCTAGAGATAAGGGAGAGAGATTGAGAGGTAGAGGGATGATAGCTAGAGAGAGGGAGATAAGGGAGAGATTATAGGGAGATAGAGGTTTAGGGTTGCTCAGGTTTAGGGTTTAGGGGTTATGGGTTAGGGGTTAGGGATTAGGGGCATTATGTAGGGTTGAGGGATTTAGAGAGAGAGACTTCTTTTGACATGCAACCGTAAACCCTAAATAATGCCCCTAAACCCAAGCAACCCTAAACCTCTAAACCTTAAATAATGCCCCTAAACCCTAAACCCTAACCCCTAAAACATATATAAACCTTAAATAATTCCCCTAACCCCTAACCCCTAACTCATAAACCCTAAACCCCTAATTAATCCTAAACCCCAAACCCCTAAACCCTAAACACAACCCAAGCAACCTTAAACCTCTTATCTTCCTAGCTATCTCTCTATCTCTATCATTCCTCTACCTCTCAATCTCTCTCCCTATGTCTCTAGCCATGTCCCTCACTCTTCATATATATCCCTATAATCTCTTCCAGCTATGTCTCTGGCCATGTACCTCACTCTCTATATCTCCCAGCTATTGGTCCTCTCTCTAAACACTAAACCCTAAACCATAAGCCCTAAATAATGCTCCTAAACCTTAATCCCTAAACCCTAAACCTAAGAACCCTAAACCCCTATATATCTCCCTATCTCTAATATTGTCCCTCTACCAGCTCTCAATCCTTCTCCCTATCTTTTTGTAGGATCTCTCTCTCTCTCTTTCCAAACCTAAGCAACCCTAAACCCTAAATCCCTAAACCCTAAATCTAAGAAACTCTAAACCTCTATCTCCCTATGATCTATCCCCTATCTCCCTATGATCTATCCCCTATCTCCCTATCTCTATCATCCCTCTACCTCTCAATCTCTCTCCCTATGTCCCTGTCCATGTGAATGTGCCTCACTCTCTATCTCCCTATCTCTCTCCACAGTCTCCTCTATATCTCCCTATCATTCCTCTCTCTCTAAAAACCCTAAACCCTAAACCTCTAAACCTGAACCCCTAACCCCTAAACAATAAACCCTAAACCCTAACCCCTAAACCCTAAACCTATATCTCCCTATCTCTCCCCTCTCTCCCTATTGCCTTTGTCCCTCTACCTCTCAATCTCTCTCCCTATGTCTTTGGCCATGTCCCTCACTCTCTATCTCCCTATCTCTCTCCCCTCAGTCTCCTCTATATCTCCCTATTGGTCCTTTATCTCTCTCTAAACCCTAAACCTCTAAACCTTAACCCCTAATCCCAAAACCATAAACCCTAAACCCTAAATAATACTCCTAAACCCAAGTAACCATAAATTAGGTGCTTAATTAGGCGCTAAAACAAGCGCTAAATTTAGGTGCTACATAAGGCGTTAAATAAGGCATTAACATAGGTGCTAAATAAGGCACTAAACCAGGCATTAAATGTCATGCTAAATTAGGCACTACAGTAGGAGCTAAAGTAGGTGCTAAGTTAGGCACTAATTGAAGCACTAATTTGCAGCTAATTTAACATCAACTTGTTCTGGTTAGCACAAAAAAATACCAAAAATAGCGCCATCCTGATAAATAGCGCCGACTTTTTCAAAAAATGGAGAAAAATACATTAAAATAGTGGGTGGAAGCAAAAAACAGAGCAAAAAAGAGAGCTGATCATAAGGATTTGTTGTAGTGGGCTTCCTCACTTTGACCCATCTACAAACCAACATTCAGGTCAAAATGCATTTGTTTGAGCCCCCAAAGTTCCAGAAAATAGTCTTTAATATGTTTTGGCCAAGTTCAATTATATAGGGTTCAAATGAGTAGATTTTTTATATGTAAAAACTAGACATCCGAATCTATCTTCCCACAAACTTGCAGCCAAAAATTTGGTCGTTTAACACCTCAAAAGGAATCTATATGTTAGCATGTTTGGCGAATGGCAGAAATGAACTTGCAACTAACAGAAATGAACCTACATCTAGAGGAAATAAACTTGCAACTAATGGAAATGAACTTGCAATCAATGAAAGGGACCCTGCAACTAGCAGAAATGACTCACCAACTAGAAGACATGTTCTAAAGGTGGAAGAATTGGGTTTGCATGAACATCAAGGAAGTCAGACAATTGCACATGGGGCTCAAGTCATAAGCCATCAGGGAGGCAAATGAGACTTCAAAACATGTGGGATATGAAGATAGGTAGTTCCAAAATAATCTCAAATAGATTAAATACAAACATTGCAAAGTGTGAGGCATTTCATTCATTCCAATCAATCAACACTCTGAGGGATTAGATATGTTTTCTGATGCAAATCATAACTGATAATGCACCTACTTGTAGAGCTTTAATAATGAAAGTGAAGAGTGAATGCTCTTACATCTTTAGACTCATTGAATAGTGCACTCTTTTTTATCCTAGTATTTGAGAAGTTGAACAACTACATTCCCTATATATGGGAGCTTGTAACACAATGCAAGGAGATTGTGAAATTTACCACCAACCCCACATCCCAAGCTATTGCTTGGGTAATCTCAAAGTTAAAGTTGTTGAAAGTAGCTAAGACATAGTTTGATACAAATTTTATTGATGCATCTTGTAGAGGTAAAGGTGATAGTTTTTGCCATGGTTTTTTAGTGAAGAGTGGCTTTGGTGGCACATCAATTACAACAAGGCATTTATTACTCAGTAGCATGCTATAGATGAAGATTGGTGGAGCAAAAGTGAGTTTACTATTGCCTTCACAAAACCTTTGTGGTTTCCTTGATTTGGATATCTAACATGGATACATGTTGCATGGATAGATGTATGAAGGTATGGATTACATGAGTCGCGAGAAGCATATAATAAAATTAGTCATCAAGTGTGACCTACCCAAAGCTAAGATGAACACAAAACTGGGCATATTTTAGTGCTTATGAACTAATTCAAAGGGTTTCATGAGCTTCCATTCATTGAAGGGAACAAATGTGCTTGGAAATAATTATGAACATGTTTGAAATTGAAAGGAAACCAACCATAGACATCCACAAACTATGGGGAAACCTCTCCATGGAGCAAATTACTTAAATCGATGCGTAAATTAGAATGGATCTCTACAAAGGGCATGGATGCTACATAGATCTCTCTACACTCACCTACACTTTGAAACCTGCCTCCATTTCTATGACCCCTCTCTTAGATAGAACTTGAATACATCACTCAAACGCCATCTTGTACCCAAACAACAAGGATTCATCATCATGTTGGGGTTCTAAAATTAAATGACCCTAGAAATAAAACATCTATGCTCTATAGAACACTCAGGAATTAAATAGTTGGATACGACTTTTTTGATTTAAAGTTTTTCTCTAATTTGGAGTGTTCTGACTTCTAAGCATGGTCTGATGTTTATCTGTCTTTATGTGACCTGTTCATGATCATTTGTGAACCACATGTTACTTGTTGAGAGAGCTTGTTTCCAAAAGCTTCTATTTGGAAGTTGTGTGGAAAGATTTCTTTTGTGCTTTTCTTCTCATACCACTTAGCCCTGTTTGATCTTTACCCCTTTTGAACAATTTAGAAATATTCTTTGCTGCCTCTCTGAATGTTCTTTACCATCTTGTTATGTATCATGTGCTTCACTTCTTGAACAATTGGGCATGAGTTTTTCAACACTTGAGAGAAAGCTTAGTGGCTCTTGTGATTCATTCAATATACTTGGCTCATACGATGTCAAGTTCTTAGCAGTGAAATTTGAATGTATGTTCACAGAGGGCAACTTATGTCTTAAAGCATTCTCAACAAAATGTTCTATGATTTCTTTTAATACTATTTTCTATTTTTATTTCATGTTGTTCAAGAGTCATCTTTCATGAGATGACCAAGATGCTTCTGGATGTTTTGTATCTCTACAATTTACTACTTTTAGTACTATCAATATGATAGGTAGTGTCTCATAAGGGATACTTGATATTTTTAGATTAATAAATTTGGCTACTAGCTGCAAAGTTGATAGGTGATGTAATTTGGTTTTGATTGTAATATTCTCCTTCATTTCCAAAAATAGATGCAATCACAATTATATTCAAGAAGATTTTTAATTTTTAGTTTCTAGTTTAATAGGATTGAAAGGGACTGAGTGAATCCAGTGCCATTGGGAAAATGGTGTCAAGGTTTGAAACTCATTGTAGGCGTCCCAAGGTGAGTAGAAAGAAAAGCCTTTGTCCTTTTTACTATTTTTATAGTTTCCATTTGCATTGCAGTGGAAATATTATTGAGATTTCTTGTGGGGTTTTTAAAAACGGGCACCTCAACATTAGTCCAGTCAAGATAATGATTAAGCAAACCAGTTTTATTTTATTTATGCGAGCCTTTTGAGTTTTTGATGAGTCCAACACATTTTTTTGCAATACTCTCCAATGCAATGAAATTTTGGGATAACTATTTTTCTTTTTAAAATTTGCCAGTTAATTTGCTTCAATCTTTGGTACTAAGAATGATAGGGTAAATTATCCATTCTATTTTAAAATCGGGGCCTATAGGCATGTGGATCAATGTTCACGGTTGCACATGAGGCCTTGCATTAAATTAACTCTTCTTCTATCTAACATGTATCAGAGACCGAATATGGTGATCCCAGTCATGGATCCTCAAGGTCATGCAATGGATCCTTGAAAGATTCAGGAACATTTTGAGGTAGAACAGTAAAAGAGTAACAGTAACCATTCTTATTGTTTATTTGGGTGTAGAAACATTCTGTGATGATTTTTTGTTTCGTGTTGTCTAAAACTTGAAAGTTTCATGTTGCATTAATTTATATGCTATGGATTTTTCTCTATTTCCTTATTCACTATTTCTTTTGTTTTGTGACACATAGAATTTGCATTAATTTCTATGTTGTGGATTTTTCTCTATTTCCTTGGATACTATTTCTTTTGTTAGTGTGATTTTTAGTTGTACACAAGCTTGGGCTAAAAGTCTATCCATGCTTAGATTGCTTGGTTTCAAATCTCGGCTAAGAAATTCTACTGCATGGAATACGCATGTGAGGCCTACTTTTTACACTACTATTCATGAGACTATTTGCAGTGATATTGATTATTATTTATATGTTGAGAGACTTTTGTTCTGGAATCTTGCTTATTAAACCTAATTGATTTTTAAGGAAATAATTGTGCAATAATAATTAGATGTTGTTTCTAAGAAAATGATGAATGGATATGAAACTTCAATGTGATCATGTGGTAGAATGTTTAAGATGCATGTATTTAGTTTTGCTTCGGCTATGATATCTCTATGTGGTATTGACTTCGAGTTTGAGTGTGCAGGTATTACTAACAAAACCACAATTACAGGAGACCATCTCATACCTATGTTGTATCCCTTGTGAGCCGATCTAGTTCCATGAGGAACTAAGATCAAGCACATGTTTAGAAAATGTTGTAATATTGTAATATGTTAATGTTGCATGAGGTCAAGGGAATAAGGGTTATCTTCTGATTTACTTTTACTATGATAAGTGTTGTAAGAAATGTTGTTTTTAATCTTGTTTAAATTTTATTTCTTTTAGACCCTTTCTCTTGTGTTTTATTTGACTATGGGAGTTCTAACTAGGCAAAAATCAACCCTGGGTTATACCCCATGGGTCTAAGGACCTTTTTGGCTAGGATAACCCTAGGTTAACTTCCATATGGTCACTTAAACTTCACAGTGAAGTTAAGTGACGAATTTGGAAGCATGGGGACAATGGGATGAGTGGAATCCACACTCAGGCCCACTTCCAAGTCATGGAACAACTCCATGATCCCCTAATAATGGAGTGTTTGTCTCCATGTGCCTCTCTTTTGGTAGGGTTTCCCTTATTTAGGGTAGTGTGTCATCCACTCCCCTTGTATTTTATTTTACTTATTGTATTTTAAATTCTCCACGTGTTATTAAAAGGACTCTAGTGGGGAACCTATGGAATGGGGGTCAATTGTTTTATGACCACTAGGATAATGGATGAGTTGTGGATTAGTTGTTTAATGCCACTTGAGAAATTAGGAAAATAGAGGGAATTAGTTTTTAAAAGAGGGAGGAGGAGGAGAGTAAGGGGGTTGGATTATTGTGGAAAGAAGGAGACTTTGAAGAAGGAGGCTAGAGTGGAGCTCTTCATCAAATTTCATTCCATAATTGGGCTTGAAAGGTTGGTGAACAAGACTACTCTCTTGTGTGATCTGATGTTTGATATGTTTGTTTGTTTTCTTACTTGATAAATGAGTTTGCAAATGTCTTCTATGAGTTTTCTATTATTTTGTTTGGGGGTTTGTTTTGCGTGTTGAAAGAGCTCCTTCTAGTTGGAATGCAATGCTCATCTTGTATAGGGAAGGGGAGGTGTGACCCTCCTCGGGTGTCATCTTGTTCCTTGTTATATGTAATGCCTTGAGGGCATGCTGGTACTTATTTAGCCTAGAGGGCTTATGGCTTTGAGAGCCTATTGGGATATCCCTGGTGATTGGGTTTATTGGAAGGCTTGAGGCCTTGTGGAAGAAGAATAAAATTGTTGGCTTGAGGCCTTGTGGAGAAAGAATAAATTGTTGGCTTGAGGCCTTGTGATACAATGTGATAAAATGTGAAAGGATGACACCTAGAGGTAGAGATTGTCTACTTCCCTATCCTCCTTGAACTCACCTAAGCTGAGTCTTTGTATTGTGAGTCAACCATGGGGTGTGTGTGTTAGTTGCTTTGTTATTGTTATACAATGTTGTGAAGTGATGTTTTGCCTATTCTACCCTGGTATGAGGATGGTCTCCCTAGCTCGGGGGTGACCCTCTTGTGGGTCAAAGGTAGGGAGGAGAGCTAGATGGTTCTTGTTTTCTCCCTTGTTGTCTTGCAGGTTACTATTGAAGCATGAGTAAGAGGATTGAGGATAGATTTGCCTTGCTAAAGAAAATGTCTATCTTCCTATTTGCAAAGTGAGCTTGGTCATCTCAGTTTCATTCTATAAGAATTTTAGAGGAGGAATTTTCCCTCTTGAAATTGTTGTAAAAGTTGTTATCTTGGGAATGGAGAGTTAATCCTCCCTTATTATGTCATTGTTGTGATTGTAATTGGTTATTACATTTCATCTTTTGTGTGAATTGGGAGAAGAAAGAAAAGTACTCCCTTAGAATATATGTGAGTTGTGGGATCTTGTTAGCAGTTGTTCTTTGTTACCAAGTTGTAAATTGTATACTATGAGATTGTTTGATTAAATGTAGCCCTTGTATTATTTAATGAGAAAGTTAATTTTACTGTTTTATGAATGATGCATTTTGCCTTGAATACAAAATAAAAATCTTGGAGTTAAGTTGCAATGGGAAATAATCTAAATTGAATTCTTTTACTTAACTGTTGTGGGTTAATGAAATGAATAGATTCATTTGTTTTCCTGTGTCATCCCTTGATCCTTAAATCCATTTGATTTAGAAAATTTTCTCTATTAATAAAAGAAAAGGCAAATACAGTTTAAATGATTGAACGTTTCTTTTCATTAAGTATTTAATAGTTTGTATATCAAAAGAAGAGAGATAGTGAAATGAATTTTACCATGTAGCTTAGATGAATAAATATATATATAAATTTATATATATATATATATATATATATATATATATTTTTAAATTTAGTTGTGAAAATTTCATATAATTATATTTACAATCTTTTTTATCACAAATTGAAATTGTGAAATTGATATATATATATATAAAATTAATAGTTCTACATTGTGAATATATATATAAATATATACTTTTACAGTAGCTTAAAATTAAATGAAATTGTGAGAAAGATACACACACACACACACATATATATTATCATAAATTAATAATAATTGAAAATTTTGAAATAACAAACATTGGAGAAATCGTTGTGTCCACATAATACACAGTCACAGGTTACAAAGAAGTGGTGGGGGATTAACCCCCACCAAATGTATTAAGAGGGGGTGTGGGGAGGGGCGGAGCCCCACCCACACCCATGAAGTGGGGTGTGGGTGGGGCTCCGCCCCTCCCCACATCCCCACTATTTCCCACCTCCCGCGGCCCAAACTCTCCCCATCTCCTCCACAGTCTGCTACCCACCGCCTCTGCGGCCACCCTACTTCAGCCGCATTCGGCCTTCCCCCTGTCACGGCACCTCCACCCCCTACCACGACCTCACCCTGTGACCCACATTCCACGTTGCCACCCCCATTCAGCCTGCGCCGCTGCCATTGCTCCTTGCCCTGCAAAACACATTCAAAAACAAGAAAAAAATTAGGGTTTTTAACCCTATATTATGAGTTGGTAGTCCACAATGAAATGGTATTAAATTTTAGTTGTTATTCCACTATCCATAACAAATGAAATAATCTTTATATATATATATATATAAATATATATATATATATATAGATAACTATATATATATATATATATATTAAATGTACATGAATGAGCTTGCACTATCAAGATGTTTTATTTATATATATATATATATATATATATATATATATATATATATGGATTGAGTGGAGTTTCCACAACAAGTTTTTAAAAAAGAAATTATATATATATATATATATATATATACAATTGGGAAAGTTTAATGGGCTATTATAATTTGCCTTAGTAGCAAATTACATTAAATTCGTTATAAGAATATCGTAATTTTGTTAGAATTGTAAATTCTCTTACTAAGGAATTACGAAGTATGGAAAATGATTTAATGTGAATAAAATTTAAATGCAATTAAAAAAAAAAAAGATAAATTAAGAAATACGTAAACGGTGAAATAAGCAACGATGTAAAACAAATCGATAGAGGATTAAACAAGGAAAGCGAGGTAGAATTTAATAGACTAAGATAACCAATCAGAGATCAACCACCTATCAAGTGAACCCTGAAAGAAGTAAAATAAACCGACCAAACTTAGTGAACGGCATCTACATACACACATGTGTAAGATATAAACCGTAGCAACAATCACTTGTCCACTTTAACAAATGCAACCGAGCATGCTTACGCGTGTGAGGGGAGTTTTCATGTTGTAAAAGAAAATTTTTGATAGTTCGAATCATGCCTACATGTCATATGTGGACATAACATGCGTGTTTTGCGTGTTGTGAACGCATGTGAAATGTGGGCATGACATTTGGTATCAGAGCCCAGTCATTTTAAAACACTGGGCTTGTATGAGCACATTATTACTTCCGTGACCAAACTAACTAGAGGTTACCTCATTTTGTAGGATACCTCCTAGACAAGTTCGGCAACCAGTGTCCCGCCGCACTCCAGCGACCAAGGTGCACACTGATTCTTCAGTTGTGGGACTGGAACAGCCAGCCCCACCAGAATAGCTAAATCCACAAGTTCAGCCAGTTATATAGGTACAATCAGTTCCTCAGGTACTGCAAGCACCACCTGCCCCACCTGAGATGGGACCACATATACTACAGGCCTTACAGGCTATTTTGGATAGACTACCACTAGCCATAGTTGAGCCGTGCATAGAGCCACGTGACGAGCCCCGCGATGTTTCGTGAGAGGAGCCACGCGTGGAGGTACGAGCTGAGTCTCATGTCGATCCACGTGAGGAGCCCCACGTAGAGCCATAAGAGGTACCACGTGTGGAGCCGTATGTCGAACTGCCTGATACAGAGGAGGTTGGTTCAGCCAGCAGGGCCCGGAGCAAGAGCCCCACACATCATGTCAGACATGACGAGACAGTAAGAATAGAGAAATTTGGTTCCAGACCTTATGAGTATCATACAAATGAGCCTTACAGGGGGCACAGTGATAGAGGAGATCCCATTAGGGATATACTAAGATTGAACCCTCCTACATTCGTTGGAACTACAGAGGGAGCTGAGGTAGAGGCCTAGCTTATCAGTTTGGACAGGTGCTTTGCGTTGCGTCCATACGCAGGCAACACGAAGGCCCGTGTGGTAGTGCACTTGCTATGGGATGCTGCAGCTACATGGTGGCGCACTGAGGAGTGCAAGCACCGCCTTTCCATAGATACACTCTCATGGGAGACTTTTATTGAGCGCTTCAACACGTGATATCTATCAGACCACTACCGATAGTGTCGTATAGACGAATTTCATGATCTACAGCAGAGGGGACTCTCGATGGCATAGTACGAGAGTAAATTTACAGAGCTATCCAGATATGCAGAATATCTCCATGATGAGAAACTCCTGGTACACAAGTTTATCAGGGGTCTAAACCATAGTATATTAGGACCTGTACGGATGGCAGATCTGTAGACACTAAATGATGTTGCCGAGAAGGCTTACATTGCTGAGGAGATTCAAGGACGGGGGTAGAGTTCTTGCCCTCAGTTCCAAGATCAGGGACAACAGCAGCATCAACAGAACTTCCATAGGCTGACACAAAATTTCCCTAAAGGAGGATACAGTTCAGTACCACTACCTCCTAGACCCCCATAGCAACAACAGACACAGCAACAACAAAAAGCTAAAACATAATAGAAATCATATGGGGGAAATAACAGAGGTTGGCAGCAGTAGGGCTTGCGCATAGATCAGAGACAGCAGGGACCATCTGCGGGACCTGCGAGACCACAGCAGTCATTTAGGGGTTCACAGGGGTCTACTGGCAGGTTAGGACAGCAGCAGTCGAGTAGGACTCAGACTGTACAGGTACAGGTCAGAGGCCCTTGTTATAATTGTGGTGAAGCAGGACACATAGCTAGAGAGTGCCCACTGGGTTATACAACTAGGGGACAGCATCATGTAGGAGGATCCAAGTAGACAGTGGGTGACGTGGGTAAATCCCACCTTATGTTTGTATTGGTTGACAACCGCCAGGCTGATTTTCAGGCCTCAGTTATTAAGATAGCAGGTATGATAGCAGAATCTCCCATCTCCATCTTTTTTGACTCCGGAGCTACTGACTCCTTTATATCTACATCGTTAGTGGAACGTTGCAGGCTGGTGGCTTCTAGGCAGGACATTAGGTGGGAGGTCGAGCTGGCCTCTGGGGCTAAGATGTCAGTTGATTCCGTTGTCCAAAATTGTGAAGCTTCCTTGGGGTCATTCACTACAACATGGGATCTTAGGGTGATGCCATTAGGAACCTACGACATAGTTCTTGGCTTGGACTAGCTTGCGGCTCACAGAGCCAAACTAGATTGCCGACAGAAGACAATTAGTTGCACAGATGATCATGGCACACCGGTAGAGATAGTGGGCATACAGAAGCCCATGACTGCTCGAACGGTATCCACTCAGCAACTTAAGCGTTGCATGCAGAAGGGATGTCAATTGTTTGCTATCACAGTCAGTGATAGATCAGAAGATGAACCTGAGACTACATTAGATGATCACCCCATCCTGAGGGAGTTTAAAGATGTCTTTCCACTACAGTTACCTAGTATGCCTCCACGCAGAGAAGTTGATTTCCATATCGATCTTGTACCAGGGGTAGAACCAATATCTCGAGCACCTTATAGAATGACTACACATGAGCTTACAGAGCTAAAACTGCAGTTAGAAGAATTATTAGAGAAGGGACACATCCGACCTAGTGTATCTCCATGGGGTGCACTAGTTATTTTCGTAAAGAAGGATGGATCTCTTTGACTATGCATGGACTACAGGCAGTTGAACAAAGTGATGGTGAGAAACTGATACCCTCTGCCAAGGATTGATGATCTCTTTGACTAGATGCAAGGAACTAGAGTGTTTTCAAAGATTGACCTAAAATCTGGTTATCACCAATTGAGAATTACAGAGGTAGATATTCATAAAACTACTTTCCAAACCAGATATGGTCACTATGAGTTCATAGTGGTACCCTTTGGATTGACGAACGCCCCTGCAGTGTTCATGAGTCTCATGAACAGGGTGTTCCATACTTACCTAGATCGGTTCGTGATCATATTTCTTGATGACATCTTGATCTATTCACGGACCGAGGAGGAACATGTGGACCATTTGCGTCAAGTAATGCATTGTTTATGTGAGAATTAGCTATATGGCAATTTGGTGAAATGTGCTTTCTTTAGGACAGAGGTGCAGTATTTGGGACATATATTATTAGGCGATGGTATCTCCGTAGATCCATCAAAAATTAGGGCAATTTAGGATTGGCCAGCACCCACTAGTGTTACAGAAGTGAGGAGCTTTATGGGACTAGACGGTTACTACCGTAGGTTTGTCGAAGGTTTCTCTAGAATAGCTCATCCTATCACTTCCCTTCAGTGAAAAGGGAAGGGATTCACTTGGACCGAGCAGTGTGAGAAGGCCTTTGGAATCCTTAAAGAATGTCTTACCAGAGCTCCCATATTAGCTATTCCTGATCCGGTAGAAGATTTTGTTGTTTGCATGGATGCATCTTTAGAGTAATTTGGTACTGTGCTTATGCAGGGTGGTAGAGCGATTGCCTATGAATCGTGAAAGTTTAAAACACATGAGCTGAACTACCCTACGTACAATCTAGAGCTAGCAGCTGTCATTCATGCTCTTGTTCGATGGAGACACTTCCTCTTAGGTCGATGCTTTGAGCTCCATTCAGACCATCATAGCTTGCAGTATATTTTCACTCAGCCGAATTTGAATGCCCGCCAGTGGCGTTGGATGGAGTTCTTATGTGAATATGACTTTGATGTCCACTACATCAAGGGAAAGGAAAACATGGTCACCGACACGTTGAGTCGAAGGTGCCATGAGATCCTGACTCTAACTTTGAAAGTGGATTTGAGAGAACATATTCTACAGCATCTGCCTGAGGACGAGTGGTTTCTTGAGGTGCAGCAGGAGATTCAGAATCAAAGGGTCCTGAAGGGTAAATTCGTAGGATATTCCCTGGAGTCAGATGGTTTACTTAGACATAAGTAATGCATCTATGTACCCTGTGCGGGTGATCTGCGTGCAGTGATACTCTCTGAGGCTCATAGAGCACCCTATGCAGCTCATCTAGGAGTGAAGAAGATGCATGCGGACTTGCAGTAGTTATACCATTGGGCTGGGATGAGACATGATATTGCAAAGTTTGTGGCTCGATGCCTTGAGTGTCAGAGGGTCAAGGCCGAGCATCAGCATCCAGTGGGGCTCTTATACCCACATGAGATACCTGAATGGAAATGGGACACCATCTCCATGGACTTCATTGTTGGTCTACCTATGTCATCACGACGCCATGATGCTATCATGGTGACAGTTGACAAGTTGACCAAGGTGGCACATTTCTCACATGTATGCACAACGTACAATGCTCCATCGGTGGCATGGGTATTTCTTGATCAGATTGTCAGACTGCATGGAGTACCTCACCGTATTATATCTGATAGAGACTCTGTTTTCACATTTTTATTTTGGAGAGCTCTACATCAGGCATTGGGCACACAGCTCAACTTCAGTTCTACTTATCATCCTGAGACTGACGGCTAGATAGAAAGAGTTAATTAGGTGTTAGAGGATATGCTGCGTATGTATGTTATGGATCATCAGTCTAAATGGGAGGAGTACCTGTATCTGGTTGAGTTCACCTACAATAATGGGCATCACAGCTCGTTGGGTATGCCTCCTTACCACGCTTTATACGGCAGACCTTGCAGAATGCCTTTGAGTTGGGATCAGTTAGAGGAACGAGTTGCCATTGGTCCTGAAATAATCCAGGATATGGAATAGCAGGTTACCTTGATCAGACAGAGACTGCAAGAAGCTCAGGATAGACAGAAAAAGTATGCAGATGCAAAGAGGACAGATCAAAGCTTCTTAGTAGGTGATAGAGTATTCTTGAGAGTGCGACCGCATAAGAGTCCAATCCGTTACGGAAAGGGCTCTAAGCTCACACCGGGATTTGTAGGACCTTTTGAGATCCTAGAGAGGATAGGACCTATAGCCTACCATTTAGCCTTACCACCTAGCCTGTCTCATATCCACGATGTCTTTCATGTTTTAGTTTTACGACGTTATATGTCTGATTTGTCTCACGTGTTGGATTGGAGTGCTCTTCAGGTAGAGGCAGATGGACAACTGGCTTTAGAACTAATACGCATATTGGCTCATCAGACGCTGGGTCTTCAAGGTCGAGAGCTGGACCAGGTTAGGGTCCAGTGGGATATGTACGATGAGGTCACTGCAACATGGGAAGATGCTACGAGACTGAAGACGCTTTACCCTCACCTCTTTGATGACTTCTAGGAGGAAGTGCAACCTTAGGGGGAGAGGATGTGAGGCCTACTTTTTACACTATTGTTCATGAGACTATTTGCAGTGATATTGATTATTATTTATATGTTGAGAGACTTTTGTTCTGGAATCTTGCTTATTAAACCTAATTGATTTTTAAGGAAATAATTATGCAATAATAATTAGATGTTGTTTCTAAGAAAATGATGAATGGATATGGAACTTCAATGTGATCATGTGGTAGAATGTTTAAGATGCATGTATTTAGTTTTTCTTCTGCTATGATATCTCTATGTGGTATTGACTTCGAGTTTGAGTGTGCAGGTATTACTAACAAAACCACAATTACAGCAGACCATCTCATACCTATGTTGTATCCCTTGTGAGCCGATCTAGTTCCATGAGGAACTAAGATCAACCTCGTGTTTGGAAAATGTTGTAATGTTGTAATATGTTAATGTTGCATGAGGTCAAGGGAATAAGGGTTATCTTTTTGATTTACTTTTACTATGATAAGTGTTGTAAGAAATGTTGTTTTTAACCTTGTTTAAATTTTATTTCTTTTAGACCCTTTTTCTTGTGTTTTATTTGACTCTGGGAGTTCTATCTAGGCAAAAATCAACCCTGGGTTATACCCCATGGGTCTAAGGACCTTTTTGGCTAGGATAACCCTGGGTTAACTTCCATATGGTCACTTAAACTTCACAGTGAAGTTAAATGACGAATTTGGAAGCATGGGGACAATGGGATGAGTGGAATCCACACTCAGGCCCACTTCCAAGTCATGGAACAACTCCATGATCCCCTAATAATGGAGTGTTTGTCTCCATGTGCCTCTCTTTTGGTGGGGTTTCCCTTATTTAGGGTAGTGTGTCATCCACTCCCCTTGTATTTTATTTTACTTATTGTATTTTAAATTCTCCACGTGTTATTAAAAGGACTCTAATGGGGAACTTATGGAATGGGGGTCAATTGTTTTATGACCACTAGGATAATGGATGAGTTGTGGATTAGTTGTTTAATGCCACTTGGGAAATTAGGAAAATAGAGGGAATTAGTTTTTAAAAGAGGGAGGAGGAGGAGAGTAAGGGGGTTGGATTATTGTGGAAAGAAGGGGACTTTGGAGAAGGAGGCTAGAGTGGAGCTCTTCATCAAATTTCATTCCATAATTGGGCTTGAAAGGTTGGTGAACAAGACTGCTCTCTTGTGTGATCTAACGTTTGATATGTTTGTTTTTTTTCTTACTTGATGAATGAGTTTGCAAATGTCTTCTATGAGTTTTCTATTATTTTGTTTGGGGGTTTGTTTTGGGTGTTGAAAGAGCTCCTTCTAGTTGGAAGGCAATGCTCATCTTGTATAGGGAAGGGGAGGTGTGACCCTCCTCGAGTGTCACCTTGTTCCTTGTTATATGTAATGCCTTGAGGGCATGCTGGTACTTATTTAGCCTAGAGGGCTTATGGCTTTGAGAGCCTATTGGGATATCCCTGGTGATTGGGTTTATTGGAAGGCTTGAGGCCTTGTGGAAGAAGAATGAAATTGTTGGCTTGAGGCCTTGTGGAGAAAGAATAAATTGTTGGCTTGAGGCCTTGTGATACAATGTGATAAAATGTGAAAGGATGACACCTAGAGGTAGAGATTGTCTACTTCCCTACCCTCCTTGAACTCACCTAAGCTGAGTCTTTGTATTGTGAGTCAACCATGGGGTGTGTGTGTTAGTTGCTTTGTTATTGTTATACAATGTTGTGAAGTGATGTTTTGCCTATTCTACCCTAGTATGAGGATGGTCTCCCTAGCTTGGGGGTGACCCTCTTGCAGGTCAAAGGTAGGGAGGAGAGCTAGATGGTTCTTGTTTTCTCCCTTGTTGTCTTGCAGGTTACTATTGAAGCATGAGTAAGAGGATTGAGGATAGATTTGCCTTGCTAAAGAAAATGTCTATCTTCCTATTTGCAAAGTGAGCTTGGTCATCTTAGTTTCATTCTGTAAGAGTTTTAGAGGAGGAATTTTCCCTCTTGAAATTGTTGTAAAAGTTGTTATCTTGGGAATGGAGAGTTAATCCTCCCTTATTATGTCATTGTTGTGATTGTAATTGGTTATTACATTTCATCTTTTGTGTGAACTGGGAGAAGAAAGAAAAGTACTCCCTTAGAATATATGTGAGTTGCGGGATCTTGTTAGTAGTTGTTCTTTATTACCAAGTTGTAAATTGTATACTATGAGATTGTTTGATTAAATGTAGCCCTTGTATTATTTAATGAGAAAGTTAATTTTACTGTTTTATGAATGATGCATTTTGCCTTGAATACAAAATAAAAATCTTGGAGTTAAGTTGCAATGGGAAATAATCTAAATTGAATTCTTTTACTTGACTGTTGTGGGTTAATGAAATGAATAGATTCATTTGTTTTCCTGTGTTATCCCTTGATCCTTAAATCCATTTGATTTAGAAAATTTTCTCTATTAATAAAAGAAAAGGCAAATACAGTTTAAATGATTGAACGTTTCTTTTCATTGAGTATTTAATAGTTTGTATATCAAAAGAAGAGTGATAGTGAAATGAATTTTACCATGTAGCTTAGATGAATATATATATATATATATATATATATATATATATATTATTATTATTATTATTATTATTTTACTTTTAAATTTAGTTGTGAAAATTTCATATAATTATATTTACAATCTTTTTTATCGCAAATTGAAATTGTGAAATTGATATATTTATATAGTTCATTTAAGATGAAATTGTGAAAATGGAAATATTGTTACATTGTGAATATATATATATATATATATATATATATATATATATATATATATATATATACTTTTAGAATAGCTTAAAATTAAATGAAATTGTGAGAAAGATACACACACACACACACACACACACACACACACACACACACACATATATATATATATATATATATATATTTATTATCATAAATTAATAATAATTGAAAATTTTGAAATAACAAACATTGGAGAAATCGTTGTGTCCACATAATACACAGTTGCGGGTTACAAAGAAGTGGTGGTGGGGGATTAACCCCCACCGAATGTATTAAGAGGGGGTGTGGGGAGGGGTAGAGCCCCACCCACACCCACGAAGTGGGGTGTGGGGAGGGGTAGAGCCCCACCCACACCCACGAAGTGGGGTGTGGGTGGGGCTCCGCCCCTCCCCACATCCCCACCGTTTCCCACCTCCCGCAGCCTGAACTCTCCCCACCTCCTCTGCAGTCCGCTACCCGCCGCCTCTATGGCCACCTTGCTTCGACCGTCTTCGGCCTTGCCCCTGTCATAGCACCTCCACCCCCTGCCACGACCTCACCCTGTGACCCACATTCCATGTCACCACCCCCATTCGGCCTGTGCTGCCACCATTGCTCCTTGCCCTGCAAAATACATTCAAAAACAAGAAAAAAATTAGGGTTTTTAACCCTATATTATGAGTTGGCAATCCACAATGAAATGGTATTAAATTTTAGTTGTTATTCCACTATCCATAACAAATGAAATAATCTTTATATATATATATATAGATAACTATATCTATATGTATATATATATATATATATATATATATATATTAAATGTACATGAATGAGCTTGCACTATCAAGTGTTTTATTTAAATATATATATGTATATATATACAATATATATATATATATGGATTGAGTGGAGTTTCCACAACAAGTTTTTAAAAGAGAAATTATATATATATATATATATATGAATATATATATATATATATACAATTGGGAAAGTTTAATGGGCTATTATAATTTGCCTTAATAGAAAATTACATTAAATTCATTATAAGAATATCGTAATTTTGTTAGAATTGTAAATTCTTTTACTAAGGAATTACAAAGTATGGAAAATGATTTAACGTGAATAAAATTTAAATGCAATTTAAAAAAAAAAAGATAAATTAAGAAATACGTAAATGGTGAAATAAGCAATGATGTAAAACAAATCGATAGAGGATTAAACAAGGAAAGTGAGGTATAATTTAATAGACTGAGATAACCAATCAGAGATCAACCACCTGTCAAGTGAACCCTGAAAGAAGTAAAATAAACTGACTCAACTTAGTGAACAACATCTACATACACACGTGTGTAAGATATAAACCATAGCAACAATCACTTGTCCACTTTAACAAATGCAACCGAGCACGCTTACGCATGTGAGGGGAGTTTTCATGTCATAAAAGAAATTTTTTGATAGTTCGAATCATGCCTACATGTCATATGTGGACATAACATGCGTGTTCTGCGTGTTGTGAACGCACGTGAAATGTGGGCATTACAACACATTGGTAGACATAGGCTATGCATTTCCATCCTTTTAAATAGTGAAAGTTTAAAGGTCTATGTATACCCATGAGGGTTTGCCTGGGATGGTATCTTTCTATTCCATAGCTTTTGGGTAGCTTCTTTTCTTGTGCAGCAATGACTACAAGACTTTGAACTAGCATACTTATTTTGAAAACTTGTTGGAATTAACATCTGCTAAACTTTGCCATAATGCTTTGCCTTCCACAAATTGTCTTCTTCTGCTAACTGCTAGTTTAGAACCCAGAAAATCATACTTTTAACATGGGAAGATACTAAGTATACCCAGTAAAAACTTGTGCATCTCTTCACACATCAAAAGTTTGAAATTCATGTGACATGCAAAATATGGCTTTATTCACAAACTCTATTTTCATGTGTAGGAACCCTTGGTCTATGTGATGGGTAAACATAATTACAATAGAATGTTGTACAATATCATTAGGTAATATAACTATCTTGCTTGATCTTCACATCTTCATTCTCTGTATTTTAGTTGTTCTTGGACATAATATTACATCATCAAGTTCATACTTCTTATAGAGTAAGCATAAACATTGTTCTTCCTGATTTACATTTACCAATGTATGTATTCAGCAGCTATGTGAGGAGAGCTTAGCCCCCGTGATAAATTGTCTTTCATTCATAGTGATTTTCTCTTAGTGGCAATGATGTTGCCTATGATATTATAAGATTAAAATATATTTCTCTTGCCACTATACAACAAAATTTCTATCTTACCCAAATCAGAATGGACAATAGTTCTTTAGCCAAATCTACATGTTTAATTTATCATTGTTTTAATCCATTTCATGACCATCTTTCTTTAATAAATATACCCAAATTTCATTAAATATGAAATAGTAACAAAACATATTCCATTAGCATCATCGGAGTAAGGGATTTGTATTTTTCCATCCAATTCTTTTAACTTCCATCAAGGATGATAAGGTCAAAACCTCTATTTTGTTTTTCTATAGCAATGGTTTGTTTATATGTATGTGTATATGAATCTGTAGGATTCTAAAGGTAAAGTGCACGTAGTGCTAATAGGCTATCCATGCTTAGATTTCTTGGGTTCAAATCTTGGCTAAGAAATTCTACTGCATGGAATTTACACACTGGTAGCCATAGGCTATGCAATTCCAACCTTTTAAATAGTGAAAGTTAAAAGGTCTCTGTATACCCATGAGGGTTTTCCTGGGATGATATCTTTCTATTCCATAACTTTTGGGTAGCTTCTTTTCCTGTGCAGCAATGACTACGAGACTTTAAACTAGCATACTTATTTTTAAAACTTGTTGGAATTAACATTTGCTAAACTTTACCATAATGCTCTGCCTTCCACAAATTGTCTCCTTCTGCTAACTACTAGTTTAGAACCTAGAAAATCATACTTTCAACATGGGAAGCTACTAAGTATACCCAGTAAAAACCTGTACATCTCTTCACCCATCAAAAGTTTGAAATTCATGTGGGATGTAAAATATGGCTTTATTCACAAACCCTATTTGCGTGTGTAGAAACCCTTGGTCTATGTGACGGGTAAACATAATTACAATAGAATGTTGTACAATATCATTAGGTAATATAACTATCCTACTTGATCTTCACATCTTCATTCTCTACATTTAGGTGTTATTGGACATGATATTATAGCATCATCAAGTTCTTACTTCTTATAATGTAAGTATAGACATTGTTCTTCTTGATTTACATTTACCAATGTATTTATTCAGCAGCTATGTGAGGAGAGCTTAGCCCCTGTGATAAATTGTCTTTCATTCATAGTGGTTTTCTCTTAGTGGCAATGATGTTGCCTATGAGATTATAAGATTAAAATATATTTCTCTTACTACTATACAACAAAATTTTAGTCTTACCCAATTCATAATGGACAATAGTTCTTCAGCCAAATCTACCTTTTTAATTTCTCATTGTTTTAAACCATTTCATGGCTATCTTTCTCTAATAAATATTCCCAAATTTCATTAAATATGTAATAGTAATGAACCAGATTCCATTAGCATCATCAGAGTAAGGGATTTGTATTTTTCCATCCAATTCTTTTAACTTCCATCGAGGATGATAAGTTCAAAACCTTTGTTTTGTTTTTCTATATTAATGGTTTATTTATATCTGTATATGAATCTGCATGATTCTGAAGGTAAAGTGCACGTAGTGCTAAAAGTCTATCCATGCTTAGATTGCTTGGGTTCAAAGCTTGGCTAAGAAATTTTGCTGCATGGAATTTACATAGTGGTAGTCATAGGCTATGTAATTCCAGCCTTTTAAATAGTGAAAGTTAAAAGGTCTTTGTATACCCATGAGGGTTTGTCGGGATGGTATCTTTCTATTCCATAGCTTTCGGGTAGCTTCTTTTCCTGTGCAACAATGACTACAAGACTTTAAACTAGCATACTTATTTCAAAAACTTGTTGGAATTAACATCTATTAAACTTTGCCATAATGCGAGCTACCTTCCACAAATTGTCTCCTTCTACTATTTGCTAGTTTAGAACCCAGAAAATCATACTGTCAAGTATTGGATCCCATAAATTAGGATCTGGTGGGTATAATAACATTCATGGTGGCTTGGTAAGTGAATATTTTCATCTATTGTATTCTCTATTTCATAAAAAAAGTCATGACAAACTTGTGAGTTAATTGTATCTTATGAGTCATTATACCTTATAAATTTGGTTATATTTATTTATGTAGGTTTACCAATTTCAAAATGAAGCTTCAGAGGAGGACCTAAAATATACTTTACTACATGGTTCCCAAGGCCTTCAACAACATATGCTAGATCGAGGGGAGAAATTAGTCACTAGTCATGAATCTAAGGTAAGTTCCTTACATGATGGGCTATAATAAAATTTAATATTTTGCCTTCATTTCCATTGCAAAGCAAATGATACAGATATTAATCTAGATAGATACACCTAGAATTACAATAGTTTCTTTCTTTGCATAGAGAAATGAAACAAGCCAAGCTAAAACTGTGATATGAGTTGCTAGAAGATTAATAACTATCGGTTTACATAGAGAAAAGCATAGATTTTCATGGTTTATTAAATTCTATGCTTTGAAGCAAGCAAATAAGCTCTGATATGTTATTTTAATGAGTTAAATTGTGTTGACTATAAAAAGCCCAACAATCAAACTCATCAGGTAATGAGCATGAAGAGGAGCTAGAGGAACGTGATGAATTATTTGTTGCACACAATTATTCGATTGTCATTCCTGAACCTCAGCAGGAAACCATCCTTGAATTTTAGAAAGTGGGAGACAAGAATAATGAGGAGGGTATTCAATCTGATGAACAATCGACACCTATAATTAGAATAGTGCCTCATAGAAAGAAGACACAAAGGAAGAGGATGGATAGAAACAAATGAACAAAAGACATATTTGCTTCTTATGTTTGGGAAATTAGTGTCATTATTCAATAATGGTTATGCCATATCCATTGTATGTTTTTTTGGTTGTGGAGAAACTCCCACATCATTTTGTAAGATACAGAACATTAGAAATAATTACAATTAATATGGTATTTCTCACTTTTATCTTCACTATCCACTGTGACATGCTTAACTGAATCATCACAATTTGATTTAAAGAACTTTCCTAGATGCTCAATTGATTTCATTTGAAGAATACATAAGCCATTGCATCTCTGATCTTTTATTATGACATGATTACCAAAGATGTCTTCATCATTGACTAACTGATCACTTGAATCTCTTTTCAAGTTTTTTATCAACTTTCTTGGTATTCTTGCAACCATGATGATTTAAACTTGAAGAAATACCAACCACAACATCCAAATTCACATTTTTTTCCAAAGTTTGTCTTGATGTCTCATGTTTATCATGCTTACCAGACTCTTGGACTTGGTTATATTGGCAAGAGACACTGTGTGGCTTCATGATTGTTGTCATTGATGGCAACAAAGTCTATCCCACACATCCACAGAGCATAGTATGACTATACTGGAAGTAAGATTGAAGAATGTTTTGGTCTGGTGAACAAGAACATAGCATGCAACAAGGTCCGACAATCAAGTCCGGATCTCTCAGATGGTGTAACTCAAAAAAGTATGGACTTGACAAAGTCAAGAGGAGTATCATGACTACTATATTCCAGAGATTGAGCCTCTGGTGATGAATGAGTGAAAAGATATGAGCATCTAAGTGTTGGGTTCCTGACAGATAGAGTAGACTAAGGAAGAACTGACCGATAGAGCATCAGACTTTAATCCAGATGAGAAATTGATGGTGATCAAGCTTCTTGAGGCATCATACATGGTTGGCTGACTTGATTAATGACTTCTAACTCTATGTCTTGGATACGCATCACATATTAAGCATGGATTCAACCAACATATCAGTGCCTTGTAAATATCTTGAATATTCTGGTTGCCGACTAAAAAGATGTTGAAATCCTTGATGCGGATATATATACCAAATTGATTTTGGTATGAAGGTGTGTCTTGAATGAGTTAGTTTTCGAGAAAAGGTAGAGAGAAGTGTGGAAGCAGCAATATAAGTCTGGTATGTGACAGAATAGCAGCACTAAAGCAAAGGAAGAATGAAGTGCAGTAGATCAGTATATTGAGCCTAACCAGAATTGAATCTCAGCATATGTGGATGCCTCTCTTCAGTTCAAACATCTGGTTACCTTCTATAAACTTTGTAGATAGTGAGTCTCTTGTAGGCAGTGTGCCTCTTATGAGTAGTGTGTTTGGGCAGTGAGCCCTAATTGGCAAGTGCCATTTTGTACTTCTTATTCTTTTAACAGAGAATACAATCTTGGGTTAGTCACCCCGTGGTTTTTTCCCTTAATAGGGTTTTCCACGTAAAAATCCTTGTGTTATGTGTGTTAATTTCTTTTTTGCTCTCATGATTATGTATGCTTATATGTTTTGATACTGCACTAATTGTTAAAGAAGAAAAAAAAGTTAATTAATTAAGATAACTGATTCATGCCCCCTCTCAGTTATCCACCTTGTTTCCAACAATTGGTATTAGAGCTAAGTTCCTCCAAACAGAGCCTAACAGTTTGAGGAAGATCTGAGAATCTCAATGGATATGTATGGTATGAGGGAACAACTTCAGTCTTCCCTAGATGATCTTGAGCAATCTCACTCTGAAGTCAATAACTTGAGGGAAAGACTCAAACAAGTTGATGATTTCATAAATGAACTAAAAGAAAAACTAAGTATCTCTGTGAAAAAGAGAAAGGAACTACTTCAACAATTAGCAAGCCAAAGTGAAGCCAATGATACTAATGAAGATCTGAATGAGAAAAACAAGCTATGTGAGAAGCTATCAAAAGAGGTCATTATGGTAAGACATGAAATGGAATCATGGGTTATGAGATTCACCCAAGAAATTGAAGAGAAAAGAAAAATTGAAGATAATCTAAAATAATCTCTCAAGGAGAAGTCAGAAGACTGCCACAAAATAGATAGAATAATTAGGCATCTAGAATCTGATCTTGAAGAAGCTAGAGATAATGAACAACTTGAGAACCAAATAGACACTCTTAAAAGGGATATTCAAACAACAAATGAATACAAAGAGAAATTCAAGATAAGCTCTGCTCAACTCAAAGTTCTTCTTGAAAGCCAAAAGAGGGTAGATGACAAGCATGGATTGGGATATGAGAAAGGTGAATGCTCTGGATCTGATCAGAAGAACTCTTGATCAGGAAATCCAACGAACAGGCGTAGAAGTACTTCGGTAAGGCAACCAAATGCTCAAAGATATCCATCCTTCAATGGATACTGCTACAATTGCAACAATTTCAGTCATAAAGCAACTCAATGCAGAAGAAGAATGAATCAAACTAATTCATCCTTCTTCAGATAGTGTTTCAACTACAAAAGGTATGGTCACAAATATCATGAATGTGGAAATATGCAAATAAACAATTCATTCAATGGTAGATGCTTTACATGCAATAGAATGGGACATATAGCTAATCAATGCAGATCAAGAGGATATCAGTCAAATATTGCCATAGATCCGGTCATATTGCCAAATTATGCAGAAGTAAGAATTAGGATAAAAGGGGTCTGGTACATCATAATCAAAATAAGGATAAAGGAAAAGGCAATGTGAATGCAAATGAAGTTCAAAAGGAGATGAACAAGATTTGGGTGAAGAAGAGTACATAAAATGTTGGAGATGGATCCGTACCAGAATCTGGTGCTGATATTCCTTCCGAAAACTAAACAGATGAGCTCTGGCTCAGGGGGAGTCACAAAGGAAAATAAATTCCCCCAGCCAGTCAATTGGTGCCTAAATTTGGCACATGGAATGTTACGGATTAAAGGGTTCTCAGAGAAATATCTAAATAACCCTCCATAAAAATATGAAAGATCTGCAAGGAGTTTTGGAAGAGTTTAATCATCCAAGATTGATCTGGTTTGATAGCCATCTGGTAAAAGCAGGATTTTCACAGTTAGATCTGGTATGATTCAAAATTGAAATATCTTGATCTATGGATAAATGGCATGATTGGAGGAAGGGAGATACATTGTCAATTATCACTAAGAATAATTCTAAGTGCATCTTAGTGATTCAGAAGGATCTCTCTCAGAACAAGGTCAGAACAAGGGAACTAGAATGACTTAAGGTGTGCATTTATTGCAATATGAAATTAGGGTTTGCATAGAAATATAAGGATTCTTTTATTCATCATTTACACATTTGCACTTGAAAAGAAGAAAGGAAGAGCTCTGCAACAAGATTGTTTCAACTCTCTCAAAGATCAACCATAAAATCTGATTCAACCAACGATCTTTTCTTGCTCATTTTGTGAACCCTAGAAGTGTAAAAAGGTATTTCCATTCTTGAATATCTCTCTCTGAATATTTTGCAAGATGGCTACTCCAAATGTTATTAATATCACTAATAGGCTGCCCCCAAAGTTTAAGAAACACTCCTACAAATCCCTAGAAGTTGATCCCTTAGGCACCTTTTCTAGCATTCCACATGGGGTTCTACACGTAGAAGATGTTAGGGTATACATCCATGCAAATATTGAGGAATTTGGAGAATCAAACCTGATGGATATCTACCATAAAAAACTAATAGATGAAACCTTTGAACTCAAACCTTAATACAAGGCCATCCGGGATAAGCATTTTGGACATTGCATCCACTTTCCATGTTTTGTTGAAGATGAATGGGTCCGGTATGTTCTTAGCAGAATACATGACAACTTCATGTGGCTGATGAGGCCATTCAAGATAACAAAAGATACCATTAGGGCAATAACCGGTTTGCACTCATCTAGTGGGTTGCCTGCTCTCAAATTGGTCAAGAAGCAAATAGTAAGTGAGGCTACCAGATTAAAGTTTGACAAAAGAGAAATGACAATAAAAGATATCACAAATCTAGATATCAAATTTGCCTCTATGATAATTGGCTATAAAATATATCATCCCAGTAGGGAGAACTCTATGTCCAGAATTGCAATTTATACTCCATATCAGATGCTAAGGGAAAATGTAGACTATGATCTATGTGAGCTTCTCCTAAGCCAACTGTTAGAAAACTTGCAAAAGATCAAGAAGGATAAGAACTCATTCAAGTATGGTGGTTTAATACTGTGTTTATTCTTTTACTATATGAATGAGCTACCTGGATCAACTGGTTGGGTATGGCAAAATGATAGACTAGTTGCCATACAAATCGGAGACTACATGTATTGGCTTGATGATGCCAAGGCTCAAAGCACAGCACTTTGGGGATATTTCAAGAACTTCCAAGGTATGATGTAGGCCAGAGAAAGAATTCCTCAGACAATAGTTGAATAATATAAGGATACAGTATGCTTCATGGTAGACACTGATCAATGCCTAATGGAGGCAGTTGAGCCCAGAATAGTATGGATAATGCCAATGGGCTATGAGGTAGATGAGAAGATCCTAGAGCTACATGTCCAACACTTGCTGAGTTAGCCCAAGGACCCTGAGGCAGAAAGGTTTGGAACCTATCAAGAATTAAGTGTAAAAATACATGTTGAACTAAGACAACTAGAGATGAAAAGAAAAGTGAGAAGGGAAGTAGAGGAAATTTCCAAGAAATATGGCATATCAAAGGAGGCAGTTGATGCAAATAGAGAGAAAGTAGAAAGAGCAAAGAAAGAGAGACAAGAAGCAGAAAAAGAAAGTGTTCTGGTGTAAGCCCCCTCCCAGACTAGATCCTCAAAGAGTTCTACACCTACCACCTCTAAGAGCTCAAAATCCTCCAAACCAGAAGCCAAGACATCTAGAAAGGGAGAAAAGAGAACAAAAACCAAGACTACAAGGTCCTACATAAGTCAAAAGGATGATAAAGAGATAGAGACTGATGAGGAGGTTAAGAAAATGAAGAAGAAAAAGAAAACATCTATGGAATCCTCTGCTGGCAAAAACAAAGAAGAAGAGGCAGAAGAATTTGTTGAAAGGCCTACTCTCTCTATTGATGATGTCATCAAGGCAGTTACTTTGGATGGGAATCTACAACCAATGATAGAATTTTATGATGAGTATAGTGACACAGACAAAAGGATCTTGGAAGAAGCTACAATCAAGTACCTAAATATTTATAATAAAGCATTTATTAAAATCATTTCATTAATTCCTAAAAGTCTAGAGAAAGAACTTGAACTAAGAAAGGAGAATGCTAAGGCAAATGACTTAGAGCTCTGAGAATAGATTACAATTTAGCTCTATCCTTCCATTACTCCAAAGCAAATGAACATGATTTTTAAGGACTGCAAGAATGAGTTCCAGAGCAAAGCCAGAATGAACAAACTTATGCTCGGAGAGACTGATCAGGTAGCCAAAGAAACATAAGACATCCTCTAGAATGCCTTTAAAAGATTCAATCTTCCTGTTATAGAGGAAATAGATGAAGAACCTTCTACCATGGATATCGAAGGATTAAGTGCATCAAAAGAAGAATCTGTTGAAAAAGTTATAGAAGAACTAAAAGAGATAGACGAAGAAAAGTCTAAGGACTTGGATTCCTCTATTCCAGAAGAGGAAGTCCATGAAGAAATCAACATCTCTCCTCCAGATCCTACTGCAGACATTCCAGACTTAGGAGCTGAAGGAGAAGGAAGAAAAGAAGAAAAAGTGAGTCAAGAAGAAGAGGTAAAGGGAAGAGAAGATGAACAAACAGAGAATATCTCTAATGACAACTCAGAGATTCAAAAAGAAAAGAATCAGTCTCCAGCAAGAGACACTGCAGAGGCAGTGAAGAAATTCTTGAACAAAGAGATGATGGAGTTAGATGAACTAGAACTCTTTCAAGGACCACTCAACTTTGATTCCCTCTCTCCAGTCCAGACAATGAAGATTGCATCCTTTGCCCAAGCTAAAGCAAAAGAGAAGCTTCTGAAGTCTCACATGGAAGATTGTGAACTAATAGAGATTGCATCAGGAATGCTAGAGAAGATCATGCCATCCTTCCAAAAGGATCATTCAGCCTCTCCATCCGGTAACCTCAAATCTTTGATAAACTCTGTCAATAGTCATTTTGATTCCTTAGAGAAATCAGCAGAAGAAAAGGTCTGGAAAGAATTTTTGGAAAAGAGATTCTCTAAAGTACAGGGACTCATAGCTAATGATAGGAGAACCCTGGATATTGGGATAATGAGCCTAGAAAATGCTCTTAAAGATGGTGGAGAAATATACAAATTTTGTCTATCCTGGTCTAAAGTGATAGAGGATATTGAGAAGAAGGTGAAAGAACAAGAAGGTAAACTATCAAGTTTATCTTAGAATTTTGATCCTCTCACCACATCCATAATGAATGAAGAGTGCCAGGCTATTTCCATTCTAAATGAAATAAAGAAACTTGAAAACGAGAGGAAGAATATAATAAGTAGGATGGGTGAACTTAGAGGGATAATTATCCCTAAGTTGGAGGTCATGCATGAGGCCCTAACTAATGGTCAGACCACAGCCCAGACCAGTGATCCGGTAGACTTAAGAAGGGGAGAAGCTTTTGCATTTTTGTTAAGTGGTCACATCTCAATTTTGGATAGGATGAAGAAGAGTTGGGAAATGGAATTTGTATAGTTGAAGACCACCTTTGCGGATATACTTAAGTATATGTAAGTACAACATGTATATATACTTATGCAGCAATGTACAGGTTGATTTTTCCAAATTTTGGTGTGCAGATTTCACCCTTTGCCATTGATCTCAAAGGGGGAGTGAGGAGTAGTGAAAAATGTGGAATCCATCTAAGGGGGAGCTCCGATAAAAGTGTACATAAGACAGAGCATCAACCAAGGGGGAGTTTGTTATGACACTTAAGTCATTTTTCACTAAGTGTTGCCATCAATGCCAAAGGGGGAGATTGTTGGCAAGAGACACTATGTGGCTTCATGATTGTTGTCATTGATGGAAACAAAGTCTATCCCACACATCCATAGAGCATAGTATGACTATACCAGAAGTAAGATTGAAGAATGTTTTTATCTAGTGAACAAGAACAGAGCATGCAGCAAGGTTTGACAATCAGGTCTGGATCTCTCAGATGGTGTAACTCAAAAAAGTACAAACTTGAGCAAGTCAAGAGGAGTATCATGACTACTATATTCTAGAGATTGATCCTCTGGTGATGAATGAGTGAAAAGATATGAGCATCTAAGTGTTGGGTTCCTAACAAGTAGAGTAGACTAAGGAAGAACTGACCGGCAGAGCATCAGAATTTAATCCGGATGAGAAATTGATGGTAATCAAGCTTCTTGAGGGATCATACATGGTTGGCCAACTTGATTGATGACCTCTAACTCTATGTCTTGGATACACATCACATATTAAGCATGGATTTAGCTGACAGATCAGTGCCTTGTAAATATCTTGAATATTTCTGTTGCCGACTAAAAAGATGTAAAAATCATTGATGCAGATATATATACCAAATTGATTTCGGTATGAAGGTGTGTGTTGAATGAGTTAGTGTTTGAGAAAAGGTAGAGAGAAGTGTGGAAGCAGCAATATAAGTCTGGTATGTGACAGAACAGCAGCACTAAAGCAAAGGAAGAATGAAGTGCAGTAGATCAGTATATTGAGCCTAACCAGAATTGAATCTCAACATATGTGGATGCCTCTCTTCAGTTCAAACATCTAGTTACCTTCTATAAAATTTGTAGACAGTGAGTCTCTTGTAGGCAGTGTGCCTCTTGTGAGTGAAAGGAAGCTAGGTGTGCAGAAAATGCTTCCTACACTAATCTAATGAGGAGAGGGCTATGCAAATTCAACTTTATCCTAACTATTACAACAATGTTAAACCATTAACATGAGATATTGTAGCAAAACACAATAACTAGAAAGAAGATAGAAGAAGAGAGACAAGATATACATGGGGAAAACCCTTACGGGTGAAAAACCCCACACTCCAAAACACAGCTCAAATGTATTATAGTAAACAATAACAGATTACAATACAGTTTCAGAGCCAATGCTCTCTTTCAGGAGTCTTTGAATATCAAATCTGGAGATATTCTAGCAGCATAATAGTACTTGTACCAAAGTTATCTATCTCCCATCCAAGCACCTGTTTATAGAGTTTACAAGGCAAATATGGAACCTTCTAGAGATGGGCGTCCATCTTAGACTCATGCCCCAAAACCCACGCTTAAGGACACTTGTCCAACATCCCATCCCAAAGTGGGTGCCTGGTACCAAGATAGGTTATGACAGATTCTCTTATGCACCTTACAGTTGTAAGAGAATCTGTCATACACTGACTAAAAATATCATATTCCTCTTACATGTCATAACCTCCCTTGACCACCCAAAGATGCCCCTCAACCCCACCCTGTACCGCAACAAGGAGCGCGCCAAGGGTGCTGCCCTTAGACCCCACAAGGGGCTACACCCCTTGACCCTATCTTGGGGGCACTGCCCCCAAACCCCTGTTAAATATTCAAGGGGGAAACCGCGGCTGCCAAAGTCACCAAAATTTATCCTCCTACATATACAGAAGGTGCTGACTATGCCAACTCAACATGGGATAAATAAATACAACATTAGGAATTTGCAAAGGTTGAGACACCTTAATTCCCAATAGTGAGCAGTGTGCTCGGGCAATGAGCCGTAATTGGCAAGTGCCATTTTGTACTTCTTATTCTTTTAACAGAGAATACAATCTTGGGTTAGTCACCCCATGGTTTTTTCCCTTAACAGGGTTTTCCATGTAAAAGTCCTTGTGTTATGTGTGTTGATTTCTTTTTTGCTCTCATGATTATGTATGCTTATATGTTTTAATACTGCACTAATTGTTAAAGAAGAAAAGGAAGTTAATTAATTAAGATAACTGATTCACCCCCCCTCTCAATTATCCACCTTGTTTCCAATAGGTTAATCTTCTTGCAATCTTCTATAAGAAGATGAACTTCACCATCTACTGTAGCATGTTTAGTTGAAGCATAATTCCCTTTTACCAACTTATCCTTCAAACATTGATCATGGTGAAACTGAATTGGATCACCAGACGTATTTTCTATCACAAAACAATTACCATCTTTAGCTTCTTTATTTTGAACCAATGAATCTTTGAGAAACTCATTTTTTTATGATTGTGAGATCTTGGTGCTATTGCATGTCATTCAAATTGATTTTTAGCCATAAAATGTGCCAAATCATTAAGTAAATCATCTTCTGGATGTGAAGCTTCTTGTTTCTCTAATCCATTCTACACATGCTCTTCCTCATGTACTTTCTTTTTAAAAACCTTTAAAAGCAATTCTTTTTGTGGTCTCCCAAGCTTTTTTGAGCCAAAAATGTATTTTAATTACTATTCTTCCTTCTTTTATAGACTTCTCTTATGGAAAAGAGTGACATGAAATGCCTTGGCACTGTAGTTTCCTCTTATCATCCACAAATTCTAGGTTTGGTTTAGCTTGAGTCTTGAATTCTTCTGAGCTATGTAATGAAGCTTTGAGACTCTCTGCATCTAAATCTTTCCTCTCCTTGACCAATGCTTCAATTTAAATTTCTAGTTTTCTTCATTGCATCTCAGCTAATCATTTGGAGCAATAGCAATAAGATCTGATATTAAGCATTTTTCAATATTTTCACTTTACCCTTTTGTCTTTTAGAACTGTATTTCTTTACAATGGGAGGGATGCCATCAGTATCCACCTTAGTATTACAACCTTCCTCATCTATATAGCCTATAAGACAAAATAGTCTATGTACCTGTACAATGAAATATTACTTCAAATCTATTCCTAGTGCATGCACGGCTTCCACCTACTATAAAGCTCATTACTTTCCAAGCTAAAGTGTCAGAGGAAGTAGGTACACTTAATTTTGTGGTTTTTTATCTATTATGCATGATCTCTCATGGATATGTATCTAGCAATAATAAATAGAGGAACAGGCGTGACATCTTGAACAATGACAAAAATTCCATAGTGACAAAAATTCTATGGTAGACGTCACCATCAATTCACTTGAGGCAAATGTCACCTTTGTTCATTCCATTCAAACAAAATTTCCAAATTTGTAATTAATAAGAAATGATTAAGGATCTCTTTGTGCGATTAATAGCTTCTACTCACTAGTCATTTCCACATATTATTGTGAGTTATGGAGAGATTCATATGATAGAGAGGCCAAATTAGAATGTAGGAACAAGAATGAATCATAATATACCTAGCAGAGTACAGACCATCAACATCTTTTAATGCGTAAAATCTGATCTATTCATGGATGATTTAAAGGGACTGATCAAGAAGGGGAGGTTAAGGGACTGTGCTTTTCTGCATTCTTCTTTGCAATAAATGCAGAGGAAAAGGAGGAAAAGGCCAGCATTTACTTATATTTGTTTCTCGAATATTTGTCACATAACCTTTGATAGAAAAAGCCTTGCAAGATGAACTTTTAACTGGAACTTCTTCTTGCTCTTGGAATGATATACATTTTCCACTTCCAATGTCAACCTACCCAAGATGAGGATGACTTTTTAGTACACAGATCGAATTTCCACCGCATTTGGAAAAATAAAAATAAAAATTCTAGCAAATAGGAGGACGACAAGAATCTGGAAACATTAAATGTTGAAAACCACACTAAAAAAATATTTAAAATAAACTTTTTTTTTAATACATTTTTTCATATTATCTCTAAAGAGACAATAGTTGGGATTAAAGACATATTCTAGAGAGACAATATGTCTTTAATCCCAACTATTGTCTCTAAAGAGACAAAAATACTTCTATTTCATATTGTCTTTACTGAGACAATTTTTTAAGACAATAATTTGAGACACTCACTTAAAGACAATATTTAAGATAACACACAAATTTTTTTTTGTCTCAAGTTAAGACAATTTACTCAAAAATTATCTTAAACCCCCCCTCTATGTAGTAGTGGCACCCAAAAATGACATGAACGTATTTTTCCTAGCCCAAAAATGGTGAAATGACTGCTTCATTTTCTCCAAAAGATAGAAAACACAAAGCTTGGGGTGAAAGACGTGTAGCATGCATCTAAACCAACTTTTTTCTCTCATGCCTACCCTGCTCTTCCACACCTTTCTCCCTCTTCTATGCATTTTTTTGTTTTCCTGCTACATTCGATCTCTCCTTCTTTGTCTTGTTTCAGTCAAGCACTTCATACATATAAAAATTTTGTGAGGCATTAAATGGAAGTTGTGTAGAAAAGAGGTTGGCCAATTTCTACCATTTTTCTGTCAGACATGACATGGATTAAAAGATTTCTACGGCACTTTGAGAGCAATGCTGCCATGTGACCAACAGAAATGTCTCTTTAAAATACCAATTTTTTTAAATTTTTTGAATTTTGTTTACTTGGGAATCTGAATCTTTCAACCCCTTGCTGCCACTGTAGGATGCCTCTCAGCATTATATATATATATATATATATATATTCTTCATTTTATATATTTTAATTTTCTTAATTTTAAAATAATTATATGATTAAATATCTTTTTCAAAATTTAGAAAAATAAAGTTGAATTTGAAAATTTTTTAATGAGCCCCCTAGGGATCAAGTCTTGTTGAGTCTAAGGCCCCTGACACCATAAGGGATGAGGTCAGGATTGTGCCTTGGGTGAATTTGATGGAATGGATACCTCTCAGTCCTTGGCTCTTAGCCAAAGAGGTTCAACCTAAGGCTCGTGCTTGTTTAGTAAAAATGATCTTATGGATGATCTCCAAAATAGTAATAATAATCTTCATGTAAGATAATATATAATACAATTTAAAATATTAAATATATTATATGTTTACCATTTATTTATGTCTTTATTTAAATATATTTATTTTATAAAGAAAATCTACATTTTTTTAATTGAGAAACTCGGGTTCTTAGCCTAGTCCGAGCCCAGAGACCCTTACGGGAGATCTCTTCACATGGCTTTATCACCGAGACCACTACTGGGTGGTCTCAAGCCTCAAGGAATTATTGTCAAGTTCAAACCTGTGAGCTCATTGGCCCACTGAAGGCCCACAACCTACAAGCACGACAACCTAGTGAAGGTACAAGGCTTGGGAGCTCTTTGGCCCAACGAGGGTTTGAACCTTGGTGGCCGCCACAACAACCATGCAATTTGATCACCTAACCATGCCCTTATCGGTAGAAAATCAACATTTTAACTATATATTATTATCTATTATATTCTATATAATTTAGATTATTATAAATAAGCATAATATCATATAATTAATACATATAATGTTTTTTTACACAATACTATTTAAATTGACCTCATTTTATGTTGATGATACTTATAATAAAGTTAAAATTAAATATAATGTAAAATATATTTTGGTAGTGAAATATAATTATTAAATTTATTTTTATATATTTTATTTTATAAAATGTAAATTTAAATAAATATATTTCTAATATATTAGAAAAATCACATACTTATATTAAATATATTATATATTTACTATTTATATATATTTGTTATCAAATTATAAATTTCTTTTATATATGGAATCTATATTTTAATTATATATCCATTTATTAATATATATCATATTTGATAGTTATTTTATTGTATATACTTAAGAGTTATTTTATATAGTTAGTTTATTTACTTAAGAGTTATTTAATTTCATTTTATTACCTTAACAATTGCTTTATGGTTTTTAGTTTTTTTCAAATATATGATGTTGGATGTGGTTTTATTATTATTATTATTTTAATGTGGTATGTTTGACAGTTTTTGTTAACACACTCATGCCATTACACTCCAACACTCCACCCTTTGTTGCCACTATAGTTACACCTCTCAACGTGATAAGAGGCTATTTTTTTCTTTTCGTTATAACTTGAACCCAAGTGTTGGATTTGTGACAACAATATAAAGTAAAAATCTTATCTTAAAAATATACTTTTTCCTAAAGGAAAATATATTTTTTTTCTAAATTTGATGGTGATATATCTTTGTAGCCTTGAAAGGCAAATTCATTGTAATGGTAGCTGCATGAAGATTGTAATTTTTCTCTAAGCAATAAGAATATTGATACTTTGCCCCATGGATGTTTCCTTGGCATATTGCTTGGGTTTTACCACATAAATCATCTTGTTGTTTTTTGCTATGATCGCTTATTCTATTAGTTTATTATTCTGTTGCTATCTTTATTTTCATTGTAACTAATTTGTGCTGCAATATTATATGATTTTGGAGCTTAGAGTTTATCATTAAAATGAAGGTCTTTTTAACAAGTGGTATTGTAGCTTTTATTTTGTAGTGACTGTTTTAGGATTTGATGTTTGTTCTATAATATCAAATGGCAAAGGTTTTGAATGCAAGATTCAAGGTGGAGAAGTTCAATGGGAAGAATAACTTTGAGCTATGGAAGATCAAGATGCATGATTTGTTGGTGCAACAAGGACTGTGCAAGGCGTTGGTAGGCAAGTCAAAGAAACCTGTGAATATGACTAATGAGGACTGGGAAGATCTAGATACAAGAGATCTTAACACAATTCAATTGTGTTTGGCAAATGATGTTATTTTCAATATTGTTGGAGAGAAAATAACAATAGGCTTATGAAGCAAAATGGAGAGTCTTAACATGACAAAATCCTTTACAATTTGAATCTACTTGAAGAGGTAGTTGTACAGTTTGTGAATGAAGGAAGGTACAAAAATTGTTGATCATTTAAATGTTTCAATACTCTTATGTGTCAATTAACTAGTATGGATGTAAAAAGCAAAGATGAACACAAGGCAGTCATGTTATTGTATTCATTTCCTATATCCTAGAATCACTTAGTCACTTCTATTAGCTTTAGCACAACTAACACCCTTGAATTTGATTTTATTGTGGGAGCTTTGTTGTCTAAGCAGGCGCGAAGGAAATCTAATACATAAACCTCCACACCAGAAGCAATGGTGGCTAGGGGTTGATCCATAGAAAAGGGGGAGAATTCAAAAGGTACATCAAGATCTAAGTCAAAAGGTAAAAAAGGTAAGGGAAAATGTTGGTATTGCAACAAACTAGGACATTTCAAGAAAGATTGTTGGAAGAGGAAAGAAGACAAGGATGCATCCAAAAAGGAAGCAAATCTAGTTGAGACTTCAGTTCAGGTATGGTTGATGAAGTACCAATCTATTTGTAATATCTCACAATATCATGAGGAATGGTTATTAGATTCTAGTGCTTCTCATCACATGTGTCCACATAGGAGTTGGTTTTCTTCTTACCAAACTATTAATGACTATATTGTTCTTATGGGAAACAATGTTTCTTTTAAGACTACTAGGACTAGAAGCATTAAGATTAAAATGTTTGAGGGTATTATGAGGACATTGACGGAGGCAAGACATGTACTAGAACTCAAAAAGAATTTAATTTCCTTGAAAATATTGGATTCTAGAGGTTATAAATTTACATGTCAAGGGGGAGCATTGAAAGTGTCCAAGGGCATTATGGTGGTAATGAAGGCTGACAAGGGTCATTGGTCCTTGGGATTTAATCATGTTTTCATGTGTCAAATCTAGGGTTGTGTCCTTAGTTATATGCAATTAGGAATTCTATAATTGCTAGTCCATTTAACTAATTCTGCTAATCTTATTTGCTATGGAAATTAATGTTCTTGATTTATCTGCTATGAAAGTAAATTCTAAAAATACTGGAAACAAGGCTAAAATAGTAAATTGTTGATATTGACCTATTCTAATCCATACAACTGAAGCATGCATTTATCTATGAGAAAACAATAACTATCTTCCTAAGCTGAATATGAAACAAGATAGAGAACAAACAAATACTAGCCTCTTGTCTTGATGGTGGGAGTGGACCCTTGCTCCTCACCCTCAGGACTGAAGACTAAGGCAATGAATCAGTATAGGATTATAATATCACAATCCTTCTTCAGTCTAATCCCATCAGTATGCTTTTGTATTCAGAAAAGTATCTAGATCAAAATGAGATTATAGTAATAATTTATATCCTTCTTCTACTTCTACCTTATATATTTATATCAAATCCAGCGATAAGATATCACTTACTCTAACTATTAGTTTATCTATGAGATAGCATCAATCTCTTATTCTATCAACTATTTAATTGTAGAGTAAAATCATGCAATTGAAATAGATTTTAATGGCACAATAGTCCCACTAAATATGGAGTCTTAATTTCAAATAACAACTAGGCAGTGAGGCCCTGAAATATAGGTACTTAATCAGTTTGTTGAGAACTCATGTAAAATCAATAAAAGAGTAATTAAACTTCTAGCAGTTAACTAGAGTCTTCACTCAATTACTCAGGTGTTGCTTGAGTAATCCTTGGAGCACTCCAATTACCACTGGAAGTGTTGATTGATAGCGGCACTGGAACTCTGCATTGTATTAAGGAGGGCTCCAAAGGTGTGTACTTTTGTCTGTAGCTCCAGAGATGTGCTTATGACTTCTATCCAGCTCCAGAGATGATTCACCCTTACTCCTATTTCAAAATCTCTCCAATCATATTAGAAAACATTGGAGACTAGTGTGGCATCCTTCATGTCAGCTCTGGAGATTGCTAGGACCATCTCGGGAGATACTCAAAATTGCCTTTGCCCGAACATCTACACCTGTAGATTCAAAAAGAGAGAATTTCTGCATATTTCCATTAAATTGCTACACATTAGTCCTTCAATAAAAAATCATGACTTTTGGTAATTCATCTCTCATAAATATAATTAGAATAAATCTTATCATTTGGTGCAATTATCAGGACAATGGAATAAGAAGGATGGAAAAGAGAGGTAAAAAGGTGTATTATTATGGGTGCTACCTAGCACTCATCATCCCCCTAAATTTAAATGCTAGCAGGTCCTCCTGCTCTTCATAATCTAGACTTATTTAGGTGGAATATTCTATCAGTCAAATTGAAATCATCTGCATATGTGGCCCAAGTAGTGTGGTCTATATTGCCATTCCCCCTGAACTACTCAACCTGCTTCAACCATTCTTGAAATCTGGTATCTTCCATTTGTTCAACCAAGATAGGTAGTGACTCAATAATGAGAGGAGGTCTAAAACAGCCACCTATCCACTCTAGTTTGTATTTAACCATCAATTTGGACATTGTCCTAGCCTTTCTCATAAACAACCTTAGGTTGGTAGGGGACACTACTTCCCTCATCTTTTATTCTGTAGTTAAAGTGTTCCACCTTCTCTTTGCCACTGGAAGCATTTGATTAGATAAACTATTTATGAGGATACCAAAATCAATAGAACATTTCTGCAGATGTTTCTGATATAAAGGAAAAATCTTGGTCCTACCTTCTAGGGAGTAAATGTTTACCCTGAAATGAATCTCAAAATCCTTTGGATTTGGACATTCCCTCCTGTGGAAGAGGCTTGTTTCTGCATCCTTCTTTGTGTAAGCCTCCATCCTTTCATTCCAAATCTGATGATTTCTCATTAGTGACATGAATGCCCTAAGTTGGCATTCCCCTACAAAGTAGTTGATAAGGAAGGTATGATCATTGATGCAAAAACCATGCAAATATAGCTCACACAGGAAAACTTTGTCCTCATCAGGACCTTTCATGTATGCCTCCATGAAGCTTGCCTTAGTTTCAATATCCTCAGTTAAATCAAACAAAATCAAAGATATCTTTCTCTGGAGGATTTTTTCTTGCAAAAACAGAGCATAACTACCACTGGGAGGTCTGCAAGATATGATCTCAACTAAAATGGAGGCCACCTGAATGACCTTTTCCACTAAGGTTTGTACACTCTGTGACATGGTAGTCACTACTCTTTGCAATTGCAACATCAGTTTAGAGGTCTCATATTCCTAACATCTTCTTGCCCAATGAAACAAGGCCTTAGGGATATCTATTGGAATTGGTCCTAAGTATGGGTCTATTTGAATCCCCTATTCCATGGTTACAACTGGGCTAGTCAACTCATGAATGTATTCTTCCTGATCATCTATCATGTTATTGGCGCATGTCAACTATTTGGCTTGACTTTGTACCTTTTCAATGAGTGTTGCAATTAATGTGAGACTATTGTCTCGAGCTTTCATAATATCAGAAATATTTTATGCTACTTTTTCTTCTTCTTTTTCCCTGATACTTTGGGTTGCTTCTATTTCTTTGTCTCTAATTTCCACCTCTTTCTCTTCAATTATCTTCTATTTGTCTTGGAGTTCTACTTGCAATCCTTTAATTATCTTCTTTTGTTCCATTTCTTTTTCCTTCATGACCTTTTTGAGGTTAGTAATGATTAAGCTTTTCTCCCACAATAGTCTCTTTAGATTATCTATTTCCTCTACCAGCTGTTGTTCCCTTGGAACCTCTATATCCTCTTTGATTAGAGGGGTGAGAATAACTCCCTGTTTCTCCCCCTTCTATCTTTTCCTCTTCACGGGTTTCCATAGCTCTTTGCTCTACATTGTCAGCTGCATCATCTTGTTCCTTCTCATCTTCCCCTGCAATCTCCTTGTCCTGAACTTCCTCTTGACTTCCTTCTACTATTATTGGGGTTGATGAAGGTCCAGTCTCATCCACGGAAGTTCATAAGCCCCAGAGAACCTTATCTAAGAGAGCAGTATCTTTTTCAGCTTGAGTAGGCTATCTTTTTCTCTGGCTTCTCCATAGCACAGGTAGAGCTTGTGTCTCTGTAGCAGGTGCATTATCCTCAAAGTCTAAATAAATGGTGAAGGTGTCTCTGTCTACTATCTACGGAGCATGGGAATGTTGTGGTGCTAGAATCTGAGAACTTGGATGGATAGGTGGCTCTAGGGAAGCTTCCTTAACTACTTCACTTTGTTTCTTTTTCCTAACCAGAGGAATTTCATCTGAATCATTAGATTCTTCCTCAGCCTAGTAGTGTCTGCTAGAATCAAGTGTCTTTGAAGTTATTTTCTCTTTCTTACTCTGCCTTGTTCTTTTCCTTCTCTTCTTGTGGTCAGAAGTCTAGGTAGAGGCCAGCTTAATTTCTTCTTCTATAACGACTGCTTCCCCTGTTTGCTTGGCTGGAATAGACTCATCAGCCAAGGTCATCTTCCTTTTTTTCAAGTCATATAGGAGAGTTGCTCTATAATAGGTTCTTTTAGCTATTCTATGGCAGCTGAGACTTCACCCAAAACTTCTTTCCCTTTTCTCTTGTTGCTAGTAGTAGGGGTAGAAGTTGAAGTTTCCTCCATTGTTTGTTTCTAGTTCTTGTCCTTTTTAGTAGCTAGGGAGGAAGTGGAAGGCATTGCTTCCTCATCCTACTGAGTAGAGGAAGTCTCATCTATACCTTGTGCCCCTTCTGGTGTCCTATCCTATGGTTTATTTTCTAAAAACGTCTACCACAAGGCTTCCCCATCAGCTTGGGATAGGAAGTGTTATTTTACAATCAAGAAAATGAGGCCATGGTTTTTCATGGGACCCTTCCCCTATTGATACTTTCTTGCAGAGGCTTTAATAGAAGAATATAGAAAGTTTGGGATATTTATACTAAATTCTGGATGGGCATGCCCATGCCTCAGAAAAATTAACATTTCATTATTGGTCCTAAAACTATAGAAAATTGCCCATTACATGTAAAGTATTTCATTAACCACATAGCTAGAGATTGCCATGGTTGTGGAAGTGAGGTCCTAACAATAGCTTTGACTTCATTTTTGCTCAAATGTAATTGCATTTCAGGTTCATCTTCTTCAAATAAATTTTTAATCAGATCAGTATAGAGGGTTTTCAGATGGCAAAACCTCTCACCTTGTTCTGGTAGCCTTGAAATATGGCTAATAATGGTGGAAGATACATTGATTTGAATCCCTCTCACAATTGTTTGGTTATTCTTCAGGTTGCGTAGGAAATCATCCACAATGTTTTCCTGAAAGCCTTCAAACTTCTCCAAAAATTCTAACCACCTAGCATTCCTTAAGATATCTGCTATAGCTTGATCTTGTAGAAGGCCTATTGCATTCTCTGGCTCTGACTTCTTTTTCACTCCCATCTTCCTGTCTTATTTCACATGCTCTGGTTAAAGTCTTCTTGATTTCCTCTGTAGTTTATTTTTTTCTTTTCACCCTATGAGGATTGTGGCAGTAGACTTGAATACTATCCCCAAAGCTTTTGGAGAATTCTGCAATCTTTGAATTGGGTTTGATCCATTAATTGTAACTTCTTAGATTATGGGAAGGTGGCTTGAGATTAGTTTAACATGATTGTTCAATCATAATTGCAAGGAGTGATGTGACACTCTGGAGAAAGGTTGACAGTGTGGCAAATAAGGTGGTATGCATGAGTTGAAAGGGAAATAATGGTAGGGAAATGTGTCACAATAACTACATCTATAAATAGAAATGACAAGACAGGTAATAATTAATTTAATTTGAGTGAATTACCTAAATCACTTTTCGTGATGATGGCCTGATGTACTTGGGTGCAACTCCATAGCTTTGATGAGATTTGATGTGACCTGACACGTGAGCAACTCCTTCGTGGCTTGAACTGGCATCAGCATCCTCATTGTCACGTATTTTGAAATTATTCCCCCTAAGTGGTCTGGAAATGACATGTTGTCAAGTGACGTTAGGAGAGAAACTGTGATGACTTGCGCATGCGAAAGCAATTGTCTTTGGTTTGCTAATGATGTGCATGCTGACCTCATCGTTGTTTATGTCAAAGAGTGGAGGATGAGTCACGCTGACCTCATCCTATGATGTCCCCACTTTAATACCTAGAGAAATGGGTCCCCTCTTTGTTTTTATTCTTTGAAATGGTTTTTATTGTTGAAGCACCAGAGGTGCTCCTAGATTGCTATAGAGATGTGTTTTAGTAGCTCCTGGCATCTGATTGGCTCCGTAGATTGATGATTGCAATCCTACAAGAAGAAGGGAACCACCATTTACTAGTTTTCAATCCCCTTGGTTGAGAAAGACAGTCATTTATTGGTTTTCCATCTCCCTCTTTTTTTTTTGTCTTCTTTTTTTTCCTTTTTTTTCCAAGAAGGTTGTCAATTGCTAGTTTTCAACTTTCCTCTTTTTTTTTCAAGAAGGCCGCCAATTGCTGGTTTTCAACCTTCCTCTTTTTTTTTAGTCTCAATCTGTGACAAAGGTTGTGACCCCTATAACCGAGTACAAGTCCTTGGTAAATTCTTCCTTAGTTGATGGCCTTTTATAGAGTCAGATTTTGTGGCCATTTACTAGGAATGAATTTGTGCTTCCATCAATAGGTGCTAGCAAAACTGTTTCATTTTCAAAAACTTCCCTTATTTGGTAAGGGCCCATCCAGTGAGTTTGTAACTTCCCTTTAAACTCCTTGAACTTAGAATCATATAGGAGAACCCAATTGCCCTACTAAAATGTCCTCCATTTGATGTGTTGGTCATGCCATTGTTTCCTTTGATAATGAACAAGTTATGTTTGCTGTATGGCTTCTGTATGGATTTCATCCAACTCATTGAGTTGAAGAATCCTATTTTGTTGTTCTATAGAATGGTAGACTGATATCTAATGAAGTTTTGAGTGTCTACAGTTCGAATTCTATAGATAGAATGGGTTTCTTCCCATAAACTAATTCATATGGTGAGAACTTGGTTGTGGACTTCCAGGTGGTATTGTAAGGCCAAACTACTTCAGGTAACCTACTAGCCCAATCCTTTCTATTCATGGCCACTATCCTTGTCAGGATATTTTCTAGTTCCCTATTAGTCACCTCCACCTACCCATTAGCTTAGGGATGGTAAGGTGAAGACTTCTTGTGTCTAACTTGATATAGGTCTGTGAATGCTTTAATTACCTAAGAAGTGAATTAAGGTCCTCTGTCTAAAACTATTGATCTTGGGGATCCAAACCTTAAGAAGATTCTGTTATAGAGGAAATCAACAACTTTTTCTTCTCTTGTAAATTGCAATGCCTGAACCTCAGCCCATTTAGTTACATAGTATATGCATACCAGAATGTATTCTTTTCCTGATGATAGTGGAGAAATAGGTCCCACAAAATCTAGACCCCATTGCTCAAATGGTTCCAACATTACTTGAGGATGAAGTGACATTTCCTAGGTAAAGGTTGGTGTCCCATCCTTTGGCACTGATCACAATGTTGCACATACTTCTTGGTATCCTTATGAATAGAGGGCCAGTAGTAACCAATTCCTAGAATTTTATGGATGGTTTTGTGTGAGGAATAATGCCCACCAGATGGTTCATCATGACATGCCCTTAAGACATCAAAAATTTCATCAGCTTTTAGACACTTGCATAAAATGAAATCAGGACCACACTTAAACAGTAAACCATTTAACCATTTGTAAGATAAGCTTTCTTTTAGTAAGTGCTTCTTTTGTTTTTAGGTAAAATGAGATGGAAACAAGCTTGTAGCTAAAAGATTAGCTATGTCTGCAAACCAAGGTACAGTAGAGGAGATAGCAAAAAGATGTTCATCTAGAAATTTGTCCTCCACTAGTTGGTTTTCTCCACCTGTATGCAATATTGACAAAACTTTAGCAACCAAATTGAATTTCCCTAGATTATCAACTATGGTAATGTCAAATTCCTACAATAGTAATAACCACCTAATTATCCTTGCACCTACTACTGGCTTGTTCATTAAGTATTTGATGGCTGCATGATCAGTATGTACAAATATTTTGTATCTGGTGATATAATGCCTAAATTTGTTTATAGAATATATGACTGCCAAGAATTCTTTTTTAGTTGTGGTATAGTTTCTTTCTACAGAGGTAAGTTTTTTACTAATGTATTAGATGGCATGCATACCTTCTTCCTCCTCTTTCTGTCCTAGGACTACCCCAATAGACTCATTTGAAGCATCAGTTTGTATGTGAAATGGAAGAGTCCAATTGGGCCCTCTTAAAATAGGTGTGATAGTAAGTTTCTCCTTAAGGGTTTCAAATGTTGATTGACAACCATCTATCCATAAGAAGTCGGTGTCTTTGGTAAGTAGGGCAAACATAGGAGTAGCTATTCTGCTGAAATTTTCTATAAATCTCCTATAGTAGCCTACATGACCTAGAAAACTTCTAACGTCTATTTGATTTTTAGGTCATGGTAACTGTTTGATCACTTCTATTTTGTTTTGGTCTACTTTGATCCCATTTGCTGAGATGTGGTGTCTCAATACAATTCCTTCCTCTACCATCATAAAGCATTCTTCATGGCTCAAGAATAGTCAATTTTTTTCATAGCGTTTTAGTACCTTATCTTGGCTTATGAGAGCTTCTTCAAAGTTGTCCCCATACACAGTAAAGTCATCCATATAGACTTCCATGCACTCATTAGCTAATTCAGCAAAAATGGCTAAAACAAGCCTCTGAAATGTAGCTGGAGCATTACATAGCTCAAAAGGAAGAACTTTGTATGCAAAAGTTCCCCAAGAACAAGTGAAAGTGGTTTTATCCCGATCTTCAGGTGTCACTTGAATTTGGTTATATCCACTAAACCCATCCAGGAATGAGAAGTACTTCCTCCCTGCAAGGTTGTCTAGCACTTGGTGAATAAATGGTAAAGGAAAGTAGTCCTTCTTTGTGGCTTTCTTTAGTTCTCTATAGTCAATACACACTCTCCACTTCTTATTCTTTTTAGACACTATGACTAGGGGTGAGACCCATTGACTGTCCGAGATTGGATATATAAACCCTACTTGTAGCAATTTTTCTATCTCAGGCTTAACAATATCTTTTAAAGTAGGATTCAATCTTCTCTGGGGTTGTATGATAGGTTTGACATCTTCATTGTATATATGATGAGTACATATCTCAAGAGGTATGCCCTTCATATCTTGGTATTCCCAAGCAAAAGCTATTGAATGGGAAATTAGGAGTTTGAGAAGTGCTTCTTCCTATTTTTCTACTAACTGGGTGTTGATATTCAGTGTTTTCCCAGGTAAAATCATGACCTATTTTGTGATGTAATCCATAGATGTATTCAATCCATATCCTAGAGTCATAGTATTGAGGGGGCAAGAATGTGGGAGCAACATATGGAATGTGGCTATGTCTCTATAAAAGGTCTCTCCACAAGGAATAATGTTTGCTAGGGTACAATGAGCAGACGTGGCAAATTCTCTTTTTGAATCTTGGTCTAGTTCCATTATATCTTTGTTAATAAGAATGTGGGTAATATCTGCTATTGTATCATAGTGGATTTCTTCTTCTATCTCACCCAAATGTTCTTTGATGGTAACCATAGCTACTGAGGCACTATTTTCCATGTCATTTGACTCATCTACCCACAATTTTCCTGACTAATGTATTGATGGTTTAGCTGGAGGATATAACGATATTTTCTTCAAATCTATTCCATTGGAAATGACCATATCCCATGTTTGACAATCAATAGATGTTGCTGCTATAGCTAGCCATGGTCTTCCTAATATCAATGGATATACATTTTGTTGGTTTCTATGTTCTAATATTAGGAAATCTACTGGGAATTCCCATGATTCTACCACAATTAGAACATCAGTTATCACCCCTTTTGGAATAGCTACCAATTGGTCAGTTGGTTGAAGGATTGTGGATGTGGACTAGATACCTGTTTAATTTTTCCATAGTGTGGATTGTCATTACATTTATTACTACTCCAAATTTAACCAAAGCATTAGATATTTCCACCCCTGAGATATAAATAGTTATGACAAGGTTCCCTGGGTCTCCATATTTTGGGAGGAGCATTTCTCCCATTAGGAGGTCTACTTCTTTCCTTTCCACCTGGATGGTGGAAAGAAAGTTTTTCTTTCTACCCTAGGTCTTAACACTTGATGTTGTTTAATGAATTGGTTCAATTCAGGCACATCCCTAATTGCTTGTAGGAGTAGAATCTCAATGTTCAATTGTCTAATTTCTTGTAGAAGTTCTAATTCTAGGGTAGATTGGACTTGTTTTTGTAGGACCTTTTTCTTAGGGACATGTTGTTTGAGTCGTTCTGGGTATGGTGCTAGTTTTTCTATCTCCGAAGCAACTCTGGAGTTCTTAGCAGAAGTGTTTCCAGGGGTGTTCTCCGGAGCTATTCCTTTAGGAGGAACTCCAGAGATATCCAAGGATGGTTCTTTTAGCATAGTTTCGACAATAATCTCCTCTTGAAGTTGAGTGGATGGATTTTTAGGTTCCACATCATTGCTTACTTCAACTATAGTTGGAGGAGATGGTCTTGGAAGTGCTTTCCCAGAACACAACTAGAGATTATTGGAATATAGCATTATTACCAGCTATGTTTTCTTATTCTGTCATGTAAACAACTGCTCCCTGTTTATTCCATGGGTTTGGTATAGATTGGGTTGGTAAAGGTGGCTGGCTAATTGGCTCATTTTGTGACTGTCCTTGTGTGTTGGGGGGTCCAGTTAGCAATGCTTGTTGTTGAGGTTGGAAAAGTTGAGGTTGTCCCTAGTATTGTTGATTATAACCCTATTCTGGACCCCAATGAGGCTACATGTTTTGCGATCCAAACTATTGTGGCCATTGTTGATTTCCCCAAGGCTAATTTTGCCAATGTTGGTTCTGTCATTGTTGGTTTGGAAAATCTTGTGGTCCCCAAGGAGGAATATTCTAAGGCCCATGCCACACTAGATTCCATTGATTATTTCCTCAGTTCAAAGGGCCTCTATAAGAAGCCTGGTTTGGATACTAATTATAAGGAAACTTCCCAGGTTGTTTTTGTCCTACATAGTTCAACTCCTCCTCTATAATGGTGTTGTTTCTAGTCAGCCTTTTTAAGGCTAGGAGCTGATCACACTAACTGGTAGGATGTTCCCTATCATAGATTTGGCAGATCTCTGATTTATCTAAAGGGCATTCTCTTAATAGGTGTTTGTTCCTACACCTAGGACAATATATGGAGAGTGGTTTAGTTGTTCTGTTGTGATCAGTTGCTCTAGTTTTTGCCTAAATCCCATCTAATGCGGTATTCATTTGGACTAGAATATCTATTTTAAGATTTGCAATTTCCTCCATTAACTATCCTATTTCATTCTTCCCTTTAAAAGACTTGGGTGTTCTGACTCCATCTTGGGTTCTAGAATAGTTCCTGTAGAGTTCTTCTATAGCAGACATATCCATTTTATTTATATTCCCTTATCCCATTAGATCCAGTGCCTGTTTTGATTCTTTGTCTAATCCTTTTACAAACAGGATTTTGGCCAAAGAGTGAGCCATAGAATTGCCATACCTTCTCAAAGAAAAGTTGAACCTATCCACATAGTCCTCTAAGGTTTTATCCTCTCTTTGTTTAATTTTGAACAATTCCTCATTTTTATCACTGACTCTACAGTAATCCTAGTATTTTCTCAAAAAATTTGTCTCCATTTGATCCTAGGAATGGATGGAGTTTTGGGGCAAACCCATGAACCATCTCATAGAAGAATCTTTCAAGGTTGAGGGGAAAAGTTTGAGTTTTTGATTATCTGATCCATAATAGTAAGTTTGGCATACCACTTTGAATTCAAACAAAAACTGATCTGGATCCTCAGAAAAAAGACCCCTAAAATTTAGAAAATGTGAAGGTGAAATATTCTTCATAGGGGCAATATCTCCAGCAGCCAGAACAATGGGATATGAGAAGGTTCTTCAAGCCTGATTATCCTCCTCATCATAATTATCATCTATGTCTAACACTGGTTCTTCTCTGTGAGATTCAGTGTGGAGTTATGAGGAATTAGGTTCTATCAAAGGATCTACCTGGAATCTTTCTTGTAATTCTTGGATATATTCAAAGAGTGAAGGACTTTGAGGATTTGAGGAATTATTGAGTTGGGGTACAGTTTCCAAGGTAGGTTCTAGGTTCCTCTCTTCAACAAGATCTTGTGCCACCCTACTACTTTCTCCTATAGTTTGTTGCTAGGGTGTCTATTTTATGTATCTTCCTTTTGAATCCCAAGCCCTAACCATACAGATCCAATTTATCCTAAAAACTATTAACTAAGTTTTCCTATCCCCAGCAATGGCACAAAAAATGACAAGGATCGTTGGTCCTTGGCATTTAATCATGTTTTCATGTGTCAAATCCAAGGTCGTGTCCTTGGGTAACTGTAATTAGGAATCCTATAGTTGCCAGTCCATTTAACTAATTCTGCTAATCTTATTTGCTATGGAAATTAATGCTGCTAATTTATCTGCTATTAAAGTAAATTCTAAAAATACTGGAAACAAGGTTGAAATAGTAAATTGTTGATATTGACCTATTCTAATCCATATAGCTGAAGCATGCATTTATCTATGAGAAAACAATAACTATTTTCCTAAGAAGAATCTGAAACGAGATAATGAACAAACAAATACTAGCCTTATGTCTTGATGGTAGGAGTGGGCCCTTTCTCCTCACCCTCAAGACTGACAACTAAGGCAATGAATCAGTACAGGAATATAATATCACAATCCTTCTTCAGTCTAATCCCATCAATATGCTTTTGTATTCAAAAAAGTATCTATATCAAAATGAGATTACAATAATAATCTATATCCTTCTTCTACTTCTACCTTATATATTTATATCAAATCTACTGATGAGATATCACTTGCTCTAACTATCAGTTTATCTATGATATAGCATCAATCTCTTATTCTATCAATTATTTAACTACAGATTGAAATCATGCAATTGAAATAGATTTTAGTGGCACAATAGTCCCACTAAATCTAGAGTCTTAGTTTCAAATAATAAATGGGCAGCGAGGCCCTGAAATATAGGTACTTAATCAGTTTGTCATGAACTCATGCAAAATCGATAAAAGAGGAATTAAACTTCTAGCAATTAACTAGAGTCTTCACTCGATTACTTAGGTGTTGTCTGAGTAATCCCTAGAGCACTCTAATTGCCACCAGAAGTGTTGACTGATAGCGGTGCTAGAAATCTGCATTGTATTAAGGAGGGCTCCAAAGGTGTGTACTTTTATTTGTAGCTCCAAAGATGTGCTTATGACTTCTGTCTAGCTCTAGAGATGATTCACCCTTGGTCCTCTTATTTCAAAATCTCTCCAATCATATTGGAAAACATCAAAGACCGGTGTGGTATCCTTCATGTCAGCTCCAGAGATTACTAGGACCATCTTCAGAGATGCTCAAAATTGCCTTTTCCTGAACATCTGTACCTGTAGATTCAAAAGGGAGAATTTCTATATATTTCCATTAAATTGCTGCACAATAGTCCTTCAATCAAAATTCATGACTTTTGGTAATTCATCTCTCATAAATATAATCAGAACAAATCTTATCAGTCTAGTTTGATGCAATTATTAGGACAACAAAATTAGAAGGATGGAAAAGAGAGGTAAAAAGGTGTATTATTATGGGTGCTACCTGGCACTCATCAAAGGCTACAAAAATTAGAAACCTTTACAAGTTACATGGGAGTACTAAAATAAGTGAAGCTATAAGCACCAAAATCACGTACAGTCTCGATGAGGACCCTATGATGATTCATAATCATTGTCATGTACATGTAAGCATAAGATAATGCCCTCTCAACAATGATTCTCTTGGTAACATATGGGTTTTCACTTCTTTTTTTGTTTCTGGGCTTTTTTGTACTAACATTTCCCCTGCTTTCAACACTTTTTGACACTTTTTTATTTTCACTTTCTGTGCTTGCCACTTCATCTCTAAGCCTTTTATTCATTTATATGTTGTAATTTGACCTTTCCATAGTGTTTTTCATCTAACCAAACTCATAGGAGCCCTCTAGAGGACCTCCCAAGCCATCTCCAACTTTTAGTTTTTAGTTATGTTCAACCAGGACAAATCTCCCCCCTATTATTTCAGGATCTCCCCTAAGAGATTGGATATTTGCAAGTGGAGATTTGGTTTTTGACCACCTTTCAACTGGTTTTCAAAAGTAGTTCACCTCCTCATCACCTAACTAATTATCTCCCATCATGCATTTCCACCCAGGTCCACTCCTCTGTGGGTCTCCCATGGGTCACCCCCGGATGACCTAGGGTCACCCCTGAATGACTTAGGGTCACCCCTAGGTGATTTGGACTAGTAAATGGGGCCACCCATGGGTGACCCTACCATCATTTCCAGCTGTAGAAAAACTCAAGTTTTGGACGCGAAAAAGCTCCATTTTGACCCATTTTTCTTACTGTTTGCATGAGTTTTTGGCCTAAACATAGAGTTAACTACTCCAAGCCTTCAAGAATGCATAATTAGCTCCTTTTAAAATAATACTTGTCATCTCATTCACTTTTTAGGACTCCATTTTTGCTTCAGTGATAAGCTATCTTAGCTTGTTCACTCTCTAATTGGCCCAATTCACTCCCTAATCAAATGAGTTAACTCTCCAATCAAGGGAGTTAACTCTTCAATCTCTCCCATCTTTCTTGACCCCTTTCAACCTATAAATATCCTCTCCCTCAAGCACAAAGGGAGGCAATTTGATTTGTGCATCCAATCTTTACAAGTTTTTGCTCTCCACATAGCATACATATGCTCATACAAGACTTACAAACCTTTTATTTCATTGTTGTTTCATACAAGATTTGCTAAAATCTTCTCATGATGTCATTATGCTACCCATTTGCAAACCACATGCTCTTTTAGCTCACATTAAGCTCACATTTCAAGCTTTTTAAAGCTATTTTGCATCCCTTCCCTATTGTTGCCAAGAGGAGATCCCTGAGCTGCTACAAGATGACGAAGAGGTTTCTGACATAAGGATTCTTGAGGGTAGTGGAGGCTCATGTATCTCACATTCTAGGTTCTTTAGTGCTTTTTTTTCATTGTGATAATAATTAGCTAATCTTAAAATTACTCTTGGGAATAGTAGTTGGATGTTGCAATTTCCTTGATAGGATAAATAGAATTCTTTTGTTAGATTAGTTTACTTCAAGTACATTGTATCATTAGTTTGTTAAAGAAATTTAATTTTTGAGAGTGATTAGATCCAAAATATCAAGAAAAAACAAAAATAAACATAGATCAGATTGCATTAGGTAAACCTATTTTAGGTTGCATACATATTTCAAATTCTAGATTAAAAAAGCACTTTCCTTTCATTAAAATCCACAAAAAGCACAAAAATATTGTCTTGCATACATATAGGCTGCATACATTCAAAAATAGAAAAACAACAAAAAAACAAGCATCACATGAAGATTGCAAACCCTCGATTTCATCACAAGGTCAGTTGAAGTCAAAACAAGATGAAAACTCAAGTAAACCCTCAATTTCATCATGAAGTTGGGTATGTACAGGATCATGATGGGCCAAACTATACCTCTAAGTGGCAATAAAAATACAAAAAATTAGACTTAATCAAGTTCATGTGAAAATTTGAATGAATTATCTACACAATTTGAAAAAGATGTAAGAACAAAATTTGTAGAGAATTGAATCTAGTTTATGAGCTACTAATTTTTTTTTTAAAACTAAATTTACTTAGTGAAAAATGAACATTTCAATGAATAGCTATTAAATTTTTCAGAAAAAAATAAAAAAGTGGGTGTTTGTCTAGCCAACCTAACTATGAGCAAAAAAAAAAAATTGAAACTTTCAAAATAAGTAGAGGACTCATGCCCAGATGTGACGCATATTTTTTTGAAATTTTTTTCGAATAAAATAATTAGTTATGATTTTTTAACTATGACTTTTTTAAAAAACTAAAGAGTAATTGTCCAACCAACCTAACTCGATGAAAAAAAATTGGAATTCATTTTTTTTAACCTATAACCAATGGAGCATAGAGTGTGACGCATCTTTCGGATCTAAAAAAGGTGAAACAGTTTGAAAGTTATTGATGTTTTTCAATCGGTGTATCCATCAGGATTTCAAACACACACTATATAGAAAATTATTAATAACTATTTAACAAAATGATAATCAAGAAAATCTTATATTTTTAGAAAGCTAACAATTTCCTCTATAAACCCTTTTCGTTTTATCAATTTTGCATTAAAAAAAGTCGTTAGCACAAAGAGTGAAGTTCGAAGAAGAGAGTGAAACCTGTAAAAATGTTAGAATTGAGGGAAAGCCAACTATGACAACCCCAACCCTACATACAAGGCAAAAGTGAAGCAAAATGGATATCCGTTATTAACGGAGATCCATTTTGCTTTGGTAAAATACCATTTTTCCTTTTTTATGTTTTACAAAACGGATATCTGTTTTGCTTTACCCTATATGTTACTCTCTCTCACTCTCTCAAGGTGGTATATCGATATCCCACAAGGGTCATAAGTATTCATCTTTAGCTTTGTGTAAAATACTAAAAAGGTGGTCTATCTATATCTCACCATATTCTTATGACCATTGCATCTAATTTCATCTATGATCGAAAAGGCTTGTCTATTTTCTAAGTTTTGTAAGAGCATTGATAATAAAATTGTAATGTCCATTTTTAGATTCATTTTCTGCATTTCCTATAATCATGGTAATCTATGAAATCACATTTTTTTGAGGCATTCTATCAAATAGTTAGCAATGCCTTGTCTATGTTTCCATAGTTTTTATAAATATTTACTAGAAAGTTACCAAATATAATATTTGATAAGAACCCCCCTATCATTATTCTTTTGATGGATGCCCATGTACCATTCCATTGGTGTAAGTAAATAAGATAGTAGAAAAGATCATGGAGTTTGGCTATATACGAGTCAACTACATTTGTTTGAAGATTTTTTTAACTTTTTCAACAAATTTCATTATGTTATGCATTGTAATGTTGGCACTTTGTAAGTTCTTTTTTGAAATGTATGTAAACATAATAAAAGTCTACACATAATAGTTGGTCTTTTGGTAAATGAACGCTGTGGAACTTTATGAGGCGTGGGGATGTTGAACTTCACTGCAATTTACAAGTTTGTGGATGAGTGCATTAGGATTATTCATTGATGATACATAATTATTTTCAAAACCTTCATTTATATACTTACGAGATTTTGGGAAGTGGAGTCATGTTTTCCATCTACAACTTTGCAAAGGTTCCACTTTTCCACCAAATAGATTAATATTACTTTTAATCATGTAAGACTTTGGGAGTGTTAAGATAAAATTAAGTTGCCAAAAGTGCACCTTGACTCTACACTTCTACTTTTTTGGATCTCTCTCTCTCTCTCCTAATTAAATCATATTCTTAGCTTTCCTAGTTTTCCTTTTCCTTTCCAATTTGCTTAGGAGAGAGATAGATAGATAGATAGATAGATAGATAGATAGAGAGTCCTAGTTTTCTTGTTTTCATTTCATTTCTCAATAAGGGAGAGGGAGAGATAAGGGAGATAAGGGAGAGATAGGGAGATAGAGGTTTAGGGTTTAGGGGTTAGGGGTATTATTTAGGGTTTTGGTATGATAGAGAGAGAGAGAGGGTTGCTTGGGGTTAGGGGACAGGGTTTAGGGAAATTATTTAGGGTTTAGGGGTTTAGGGCTACTTAGGAGACATAGGGAGAGAGATTGAGAGGTAGATGAATGATAGAGATAGGGAGATAGTGAGATAGAGGTTTAGGGTTGCTTGGGTTTAGTGTTTAGGGTTTAGGGGTTTGTGGTTTAGGATTTAGGGGTTTATGGTTTCTTAGGTTGAGGGTTTAGGGGTTAGGGCTTAGGGGCATTATTGACACCATTCCCCCACCTACATTCATAGACTCCATTCCCCCTATTGACACCATAGTTGATAATCATTATATAAGGAGACTCCCTTGAATAATAATTAAACCATGGATTATCCCATATCCCCATCTTACACTTTCCTCACCTTTGAACCCTTAGAAGATGACATTTAGCTATTCCCAGCATTACCAATCACACTTTCTAGCAATCCCACATTAGACACCTTACCCATCACTTCACCTAGGTCATCACCAATTAAATCACCTCATTACTCCCTTCAACCATACCCATACCACCCCTTTCTCACTCCACAACCTATATTAACACATGATTAAACCTAACCCCTAACCCCTATTTCCTAACCCCTAAACCCTAAACCTGAGAAACCATAAACCCCTAAATCCTAAACCCTAAATCCTAAACACTAAACCCAAGAAACCCTAAACCTCTATCTCTCTATCTCCCTATCTCACTATCTCACTATCTCCCCATCACTATCATTCCTCTACTTCTCAATCTCTCTCCTTATGCTTTGGCCATGTCCCTCACTCTTCATCTCCCTATTGGTCCTCTCTCTCTAAACAATAAACCCTAAACCTCTAAACCTTAACCCCTAAACCCTAAACCCTAAACCCTTTCTCCTATCTCCCTATCTATATTGTCCCTCTACCTCCCAATCCTTCTCCCTATTTCTCTAGACATCTCGCTCACTCTCTATCTCCCTATCTCTCCCCTTTGTCTCCTCTATCTCTCCCTATCTGTCTCCTCTCTCTTTCTATCTAGCTATCTCCAAAACTGAGAAACCCTAAACCCAGGTACACCCTAAATTCAATCAACTCTAAACCTCTATCTCCCTATCTCTCCCCTATCTCCCCATCTCTATCATCCCTCTACCTCTCTTGATCTCTCTCCCTATGTCCCTGGCCATGTGCCTCACTCTCTATCTCCTTATCTCTCTCCTCAATCTCCTCTCTCTATCTCCCTATCATTCCTCTCTCTCTATAAACCCTAAATCCAAAACCCTAAACCTCTAAACCTAACCCCTACCCCCTAAACAATTTAAATCTTAAACCCTAAATAATGCCCCTAAACCCTAACCCCTAACCCCTAAACCCTAAAACCCAAAACCTTAAACCCTAAACCCAAGTAACCCTAAACCACTATTTCCCTATCTCTCCCCTATCTCCCTATCACCTTTGTCCCTCTACCTCTAAATGTCTCTCCCTATGTCTCTGGCCATGTCCCTCACTCTTTATCTCCCTATCTCTCCCCTCGGACTCCTCTATATCTCCCTATCATTCCTCTCTCTCTCTATAAACCCTAAATCCAAAACCCTAAACCTCTAAACCTAACCCCTAACCCTTAAACAATAAATCCTAAACCCTAAATTACAATGCCCCTAAACCCTAACCCCTAACCCCTAAACCTGAGAAACCCTAAACCAATAAACCCTAAACCACAAACCCCTAAACCCTAAACCCAAGTAACCATAAACCACTATCTCCCTATCTCTCCCCTATCTCCCTATCACCTTTGTCCCTCTACCCCTCAATCTCTATCCCTATGTCTCTTGCCATGTCCCTCACTCTTTATCTCCCTATCTCTCCCCTCGAACTCCTCTATATCTCCCTATTGGTCCTTTATCTCTCTCTAAACCCTAAACCCTAAACCTCTAAACCTTAACCCCTAACCCCAAAAAAATAAACCCTAAACCCTAAATAATGCCCCTAAACCAAGAAACCCTAAACCTCTATCTCCCTATCTCTATCATCCCTCTACCTCTCAATCTCTCTCTCTCTCTCTCTATGTCTCTAGACATGTCTCTCACTCTCTATCTCCCTATCTCTCCCCTCTGTCTCCTCTATCTCTCCCAAACTCTGTCAGTCTCCCCTCTCTATCTCTCTTTAAATTGTAAACCCCAAACCCCTAAACCCAAGCAACCCTAAACCTCTAAACCCTAAATAATTTCCCTAACCAACCTCTAAACCACTTCTCTATATAGGTGCAACTAATACCACTTTTTCATTGTTTTCCACATGTAATTATATTCTTTTCCATTTTCCAAGTCCTACATGTGTCCAAGTTGTATTGTTTGTCAAGTTTTTAGTCTAATTGTTAGTCCCAGCTCTCATGGTTATTAAAATGTTAGTATAGTTAGATTTATCCTTAGGTAACATTAATTTACACATTGTTGCAGAAACAACCACACTGAAACATAACCTTACCTAATTAAGGTTAACCTTTAAGGTTCTTTCATAAATGGCGAGCTTAACAGATCCAACTAGTTCAATGTTCTTATAGTCCATGCTTACCCTTCCAAGAGAGTTCATCCCATGTTAACTTTTCATTATGTCCTAACATATCACATGAAGGATCATCATCATCACAAGGAATAACAATGTCATGAAGGATTAATGAAGGTGTAGCTTCACCACACAAAGTATCATTCATAATTTTATCACTAGAGGGTAAGGGTATATCATGTGTATCCTTCTCAAACCATGTATCATGAATCAAATCATATAAAGCAATTTAGGGCATGAGGTTTAAGGAACATACATGTTCTTTCTTCTCTTTGTGAGATAAAGTTGCTTTCATACAAGAATGCACATTTGCATGAAGTGCACTTTCTTAGTTTCAATGTGTTTTGAATCTTTTTAAACTTGGATCCTTGGCCTAATGGTTTTCCTAGGTCTTCCCTTTCATGTAATTTATATCATAGTTCTAGGCCTAGCTAATATGAAGTTTATGAAGAAGAAGATTGTTATAATGAAATCTCATATTACTGCTCAAATAGTTATATATATCCTCTCTGTATAGGGAGGTGTTATTAACAATCATTAGAATCCTTCAGAAATTGAAACACTCTTAAATTTTTTCATGAATGAATACAATGCTTGGTAGTATAAATAAATTAATAATTAAAGGATAAATTAGTAATCAACAAATATTCAATCATGTGTAAGTGGTTTACATTTGGTATACCTCATGTAGAATTGGAAGAGTAATATATACATACACTGAATTGGGGGAAGGGAAACAGATATCCATTTTAGATTTCTAGAAATGGATATCCGTTTTGGTTTGGTATCCAAACCAAAACAGATATCTATTTCAAAACATATGAAAGTCAAACTTTGCCAAGTCATGAATTTGGCTAAGTAAAAACGTGATTTTTTTCCTATTGCCACTATTTGGCCCGCGATGATCCTACACATACCCAGTCAACACTAGTCAACCAATGCCAACACTAGTCAACCAATGTAAAGCAAGGTAAACCTTAGGTCATAAAACCTAAGTCAAACCTAAGTCAAATCGAGGTCAACTCCAACCAACTCTATCTCAATTTGGTCTTACGAATGTGCCCTGGGCTTAGAGGTGAGTGGGTGAGGGTGATCCTTAAAAAGATTAAGGTGATACACCCAATGTCACAATATAATCAATTGACGATCCACGAACAACAACATATGTTAAGGTTATTCCAAACACGAGTTATCATACAACAATTTGAAGAATGACTCCAACTTGACAAAAACATAAATGAAAACAATCGACAACACACTCAACGTTGGAATCCTCAGACTATGAAGATTTAGATTATGAATAAGATAGAAGAGAACCTAGACATTCTCTATCATTCAACAATCCAACACGGGAACACAATCCTATAATTCCAAACACGCCTCATAAAGCAAGAAGAGTAAAAATGAGGTTAGAAATCCATCGCATGGAACAACCCTCTACAATCAATTCAAGCACTCATCTAGATGATGAGGTAAGACAACTTAAGAGAAATTTACAAGAAGCCAAGGATACTCAAGAGGCCTTGAAGGTCATTTTATGGGAAGAGCAACGTGAGAACACCATGCGAGAAGAAGCATTAAACCATGACAATACCAGAAATGAGATCCCTAGAAACAAGGAAGTGTTGAGAGGCCCTACACCTATAAATCTCACTGCAACGTTAGTACAAAGGATTAGGACTCTGGAAGAAAAATCACATGAACATGTTAGAGTTGAACAAGACCAGGAGGCATCTCAAAATCCCCCTTACGTAAACTACTACTCCTAAAATGGGAGTAACGAAACATTACCAAATGGGAATCCTCCAATACAGAACACTCAAACAATACATGGAAATCAAGTAAATCAAGTTATAATGCTGGGATATCAAAGCCCACCCATGGGGTTAATGCTATCAACTCCATAATTGCAAAGTGCCTTTTTAGGCACATACTTGGAGTATTTAAAAGAGCCACTCGATATGGCTATAATAAGTGTAACATTGCCACGACCCTTGCTAGATCTCCCAAAGTTTAAAGAGGAAGGAAATCGTAATTCACACATCAAATCATATACAACCACTATAAGAGAACTCCTCCCTTGTGATCATAATCAATGATCCATCATCAGGAAGAGGAGACTTTTTAGTTTGGATAGCAGACTTGAACTTTTGAAGGAAATAGAGAGGAAGATATAACAGGAACGAAAAACGAAGGGCGGGAGAGAAGGAGAGAAAATAAAAATAAAAAATAAGATAGAAAACTAAGAGAAAGTGAAATAAAAAGAAAAGAGATAGATAAGATAAAATAAGTGTTAAAAGAAGGTCAATCAAACAACCAAACAAACATACAAACAAACAAGCGCTAATTTTTTTTTAAAATAAATTCATACAAACATATGTACATAGAAATATAGGCTTATTATTGCAGAAAATTGCTTGGAAATGATAGTCAGGTATATACAACAATATGCTTGATATGAACAGATGATCATCTTATTTCACTACTAATACCAACAAATGATGATATCAAAGTGGCTCCCATAAACCAAAGGGGTCCTCAAGATCTTCTAATAGTATAAATTCCTCATAACATTCATCATTTTGTTGTGCCACTATATTTCTCAATTCTACTGAAGTGGGAGGTTTATCCAGGAAAGAAACAAGATTATCTCGTGCATTCCGAAGCTCTACCTACGCCATAGCCAATTGTGATTAAAGGTCTACCAATTTCTTCTCCAGTTCATACACTCTCCCTGCACACCCATACACTAGATCACATAGCCTTGCATTTGCTTCATATACAATGCTGTTGATGGCATCTTCTCTCTTTTCCTCTAGAACATTCTGCAACAGAAAAGATTTCCGTCCTTAGTATTCGGCCTAGGTTAAACTCTACTTGATTATTTGATTACATGAGGAGAATGGAAAGAATTGGAAAATATGGAAAATATTTTCCCTGTTCCGAAGACACTGCGTCCAATTAAGAAGCGCTGAGGATTGTCTGATGGAAAATATGGAGCAAGCACACATTTGTCTCCGCATTTCTTTCTGTGGATCCTACAGGCAGTGCAGGGATAAATTGATGACTAAATATACTACCAAATTTATGACTAAATATACTAACAAATTAATGACTAAAATTTGTTTGGTCATAAATTTGGTCATGAGATAAATGACCAGCAATAAACTACCAATGGTTATGTGACCAAACTACTGATCACATGACCAATTTTTGGTAGTTTATTTAGTCATTTATTTCTATTTTTCTACTAGTGTGAGATTCTTGGGTTACCCTTTTCCGCGCCATCCAGGTTCATTTTTAATCATCCTATTGGCGGAGAAACCCATTTGGTGAGTGCTTGCTTCCTCTTCATTTCCTTTGCTTTATCTATATTGTGGCGTTGATCAGGGATAGCGAGGTCTGACCATTTTTTCCTTATCTCCCCGTCCCATCCGACAAATGGTGTCGAGGTAGGGAATCTATATTTTAGTTATATATCTATTTGTTTTTTTATTTTTTTTAAATGCGCCTGGTAAACGTTTTAACATGACCGGTGATGCTAGTGCGACACGCCCTCCAGCTCCACACAATCCTTTTGCCCGGAGCTATAAACCGGTGAGGCCACAACACGGGGGACCTCATCCCCAAGAAAGAACACTTCAAACCCGCGAGCTTGTTGGCCCAACGAAGGCGTAACGCCTGCGAGCTCGTTGGCCCAACGGGGGTTTGAACTCTGGTGGCCGCCACTACAACCGAGTGACACAACCACCGAACCACGCCCTTATTGACTTTATATATCTATTTATTAATATATATTATATTTGATAGTTATTTTATTGTATTTATTTAAGGGTTATTTTATAGTTAGTTTATTTACTTAAGAGTTATTATTTTATTTTATTACCTTAGCAATTACTTTATGGCTTTTAGTTTTTTCAAATATATGTTGGATGTGGTTTTTTTTATTATTATTTTTATGTCATGTTTGACAGTTTTTGTTAACACACTCATGTCATTACATTCCACCCCTTATTGCCACTATAGTTATGTCTCTCGATGTAATAAGAGGCTATTTTTTTCTTTTCACCATAACTTGAACCCAAGTGTTGGATTTGTGACTACAATATAAAGTAAAAATCTTATATTAAAAATCTAATTTTTCCTAAAGAGAAAAATCTATTTTTTTCTAAATTTGATGGTGGCAGTTATGTTAAAGATATTATATATCTTTGCATCCTTGAAAGGCAAATTCATTGTAATGGTAGCTGCATGAAGATTGTAATTTTTTTGAGCAATAAAAACATTGATACTTTGCCTCGTTGATGTTTCATTGGCATATTGCTTAGGTTTTATCACTTAAATCATCTTGTTATTTTTTGATATGACCACTTATTCTATTAGTTTATTATTCTATCGTTATCTTTATTTTCTTTGTAACTAATTTGTGTTGCAATGTTATATGATTTTGGAGCTTAAAGTTTATCATTAAAATGAAGATTTTATGAACAAGTGGTATCAGAGCTTTTATTTTGTAGGGACTGTTTTAGGATTTGGTGTTTGTTCCATAGCTTCAAATGGAAAAGGTTTTGAATGCAAGGTTTGAGGTGGAGAAGTTCAATGGGAAGAATAACTTTGTTGAGATGTCATAATAGGCCATGGGGAAAGATAGACCAATAGTTGTGCATTAAGTCATGTTTTTGAGTGTGTCAATGTGACATCATATGATTTGTTGTTTTAACCTAAGGAATTGCCTAAAGTTGCATAAATTTCCTATTAGAAATATTGTATGAGGTGATGTACATGCACTCAAATGCAGGGGAAAAGACCCAATAGGTGAGATAGTTCCAATGCTTGAGATATTATATGTACATTTAAGGCCCAATATTTTTAAACGTTTAGTACTAGTAGTTGTGACTTTAAGGTTGTTAGTGTTACTATAAGTACTAATAATTGAATGAAATGTGCCCTTTAGATTTAAAAAGCAACCAATCATGTGATGCCACATCAACCCACCAACAAAACATGACTTAATGCACACATATTGGTCCACCCTTATTTTAGGGAATTATTTGACACCTCAATAAAAAGCATGCTGATGTGGCCCTGAAACCTTAGTTATAAGCAGGGGCATTACCAAGTAAGCTACTGTAAAATTTTTGGAGCGATTCAAAATTACCACGTATGATTTTGAGAGGCCTGAACTTAGGGTGCTCCACTACTTGGTCCTCTCCCCTAGTTAATCAAATTTGCACCTTTCACATTTGGAAATTTGTACATTAAAGTACATTTGGTAAGGAACTCTAAACTTGAAGAAGCAAAAAATAATAATACTATTTTTTAAAGATTGTAGATGCATTTCCATCATTTTATGCATCAGATATTCAATTGTTTAGCAATAGTGTAGGAGTGTTAAGATGATACATTTAACACAAATTTATATCATCCCATACAAAATCTCTGTTAAGACATTTGGGTCTCTTTAGGAAATTCTATTATATATAATAGTTTGTAGAGTTTTTACTCAACATATTTAAATGAACCTTGACATGAGTATAATTGTTAGTGTAAATAAATGCATTATCCAATTAGTTAGCTTTTAGCTTATCTAGGAGAGTCCTATTCACATTTGTTAAGTCTTCACTTAGGGACTTTTACTTTTTTGTCTCACTTCATGTGGTTGAGACACATGTACTCACTTTTTGAGATTATCTCATGCACACTTGACATATGCCCTCACACTTATCTCAAGTGAGCTAACATGTGTTTCACATTTAGATGAGATACTTATCTCATGCACACTTGACACATGCCCTCACACTTATCCCAAGTGAGCTAACATGTGTTTCACATTTAGAGGGGTTGTCATACATTTAATCCTATCTTCCTATCTCCTCTTCCTTGCCTTAGTATGCAAGAGTTCTCATTATAATTTCTACTTTTGATAATAGTCATTTGGATTTTGTGCTCTCATTGTTTATGGAAGCTATCATGTTATTTGCATTCTGATCTTGACAATTTCATCATGATATTAGAGTCATGAATTGCAAAACATTTCCCCTCTTTGGCTAAATCACGCACATAGCCTGGTCAAAAGTGTTTCGTGGAATCAAATAGACCACATTAAGTCTAGAAGGCTTCGAGAAACTAAAGATAGGGGAGAGGACTCAATTGTTGAGCATGTTCCAATAGCTATGATAGTATTTGTGGATTTAAGGTTCAATATTTTTAAGCCGATAGGTGTTCCCCTTGTGAGAAGCACTACATGAAATACATACATCGATGGTCCAGATTAAAAGGACTACCATCAAACAAATCTTAACCGTAAATTTTTTGGAACAATGCCATAAATGTTGAATTTTTTTGTCTTATTCTCCACAATGAAAAGAAAAGAACCAAAACCATTCTAGCGAAAGAGCCAAATCCATGTTTGCATGTGTTTCATTTGGTGCTCTCTTCCACCGCCAAAAATTCCTTCTTTGGCAGGTTGAGCATCCAAACACGGTGAATTTGATTTGTGGAAATCATGAAGCCGTCGACATTATTGCACTATTTGGTTTAAGATTGAGTGCATTAAATGATTGTTAAAATTAAAAAAATAGATTTCAACTAGTTTCCAAACCAAAAAAAAGAGGCCACATAAAGAAAAAGGAAATAAAATAGAGAGATATTCTGTCACTTTCCATGGTACGCATGTGGGACTTCCACGCGTTTGAAAAAGTTGGTTTCAGAAACTTTTTCTTCGTATTAAAAATGTGATATTTAGAAGAGTCTACTTCATACTAGTAGAAATAGTACAAATTTTATCCTACAATATTAGGTGGCTTTTTATGTCTTGCAGATGGCTAGCGTACATCATTTCTTCGCTAAATTGGGGACATAAATAATCATAAGCAACATGGATACGTGGTCTTGCCATTAGGCCCATTCAATCTTTTTTGTGGAATAAAATATGGGAAATTGACATCTAATCTATAGTGCTACACTTGGACTGCTATAATGAAAATGCTCTCAAATTTAATGAAATCACAGAATAAAAAAACAACTATATTTTACTCCTTTAATAATTTGTCAATGATATATAAATAATTAGAACAGTAATTTACCAAAAGATTTAATCCATGATAAATAAACATGGACAAAAAAAACATGCAGTCTATTTAAAACACCATATTTATTCATAATAACATCATTCATCTATTTAAATCAGCATATTTATTCATAATATAACATCATTCATCTAAAGTGGTGAAATGCATATTATGTTATGACATTTCTACAGTAAATTTCAATCTACTACTAGAGATCTGCATTAATATACAGATAATTGGGTAGGCTACGTCCTCACGCGGCAGATTTTGGAAATAAAACTCAACTATTCAGAGCATGCGCCATTAACTAACTTTAAAGACACATAAATATCATCCCCTCTTTATTATTTTCTGCCACCTTTGAGTACTGAACAGTGTATCAAACTCATCTACAAAAGTATTATATCTTTGTAAAGATTTGCAAAGGATTACCTGTCATTGCTCTCACTTTCATAGAAGCTACAGAGCATGGATCTTGCATACCAGACATAACCAAGGTAAAAAAATCCATGTTGTAAAGGTTGCAAAGATTTTGAAATGTATTGAAGCTTTAGATTTTAATTTGATTCAGTGATTGTTGTTGATTTAATACTTGGCTGTGTAACTTGCTTGATTTTTTTAATGTTGTATAGATAATCTCATTTTTTTGCCTGGTTCCTCCTCCAAATTCATCAAATTCCTGACCAATGTTTCTACCTCTTCTCTTAAAACATTATCCCTCATTTCATAACTGACCTTCCAAACATCATCTACAAATCTCTTGTTTGTTGGTTGCTCTGCAAAGAATGGCCAGCATATCATGGGCACGCTCGAGCTTAAGCTTTCAATTGTGGAGTTCCACCCATTGTGCATAATAAATTGTCCCACAGAGGGATGAGATGGAACCTTGCTCCTTTGTTTTCTTCATAAATTCACTAGGCAGAATGATAGAGTTGCCTTGGACAAGATCAGGGCGGAGAGCCCACAAGAATGGTTGATTGCTTGCCTCCAAACCCCAAGCAAACTCCATAAATTCTTCATCTGATAAAACAGTGATGCTGCTGAAGCACACATATATCACTGATGATTCTTGTTACTTGTCCAGCCACTCCAAACATGACATTTTTGCAATAGTTTGCAGTACTTAGTACCTTTAATGTTTTCCAAAATTGATGACTCACAATGGTTCAAGCCCCATAGGCCAATTACTCCAAACTTTGCCGACTCAATCTACACCTAGAACGATCTGCTCCTTACATGATTACAGTTTGAAATCAAATCATATTGTCATCTCTATCAAATTGGATTGTGATCGAAGTCTATAAATGAGAGAGTGCTGGTATAATCTCAAGGACATAGCAGGACAGTCCACAGATTTTGCCAAGGATGTAGTAGGTGTAGAGAATACACAGATTGATTAGAAGGAAACCCCTATTCTGGAAGCAGTACCCTTTCAAGCGTGTGTCCAAGGTTGCTTTTATCATCCTTAGCAAGGGCCCCATTTCGTTCTAGCCATTGTGGAAGAAATTCTGTGATGGGCATGAAGGAATGTATTCAATTTATGTTCATTCTCTTCCCAATTATAAGCTTCAGGCTTCTCCAAAGTCGGTCTTCTATCGTCACCAGATCGCGAGCCAGGAGAGCTTTATTTCTAAGGTGTCTTTTGGTTAGGAACCCATTCCCTTACTAAGAAATGAGTTGGTATTTTTATGCACCTTTGAATGTTTGATCTTGTGTTGGTATAACGATTCTAGTGGGTTTTTGCAACTATTATTCATGTGTGTATGTGTCATTCCATCTATTTGAATTTATTGCTACCAAACACAGGTTTTGAATTTCTGAAAATGTTCAAAAACATAACAGTGAATATAGATAAATGCCATCTAGCGCCAAACTTGAAATCTAAAGCCATGGTGAGTTTTAACATTTATGTTGATATTTAGCTAACACCTTTGAAGTCTACTCAGCCTAAGATGCAATGTGATTCAGGTGTCTCTTAGAGAATGGGGTATTCAAAGTTTGAAGCACTTTTGATGTTTAAGGCTATGACAACTTGTAAGGTTTTTTTGTTGATATTTGACTGAGGCTTTTGTGGTCTATTCTGGCAAAGAAATAATGTGATTCCAAGAGAGTATAAAGTCTGCAACACATTTGACATTTTAGACCATGTGGTGAATTTCTAAAGTTTATGCCAACATTTGTACGAGGCTTTTGAGGTCTAGCATACTTAAAGATACCATAAGATTGCAAGCCCTCTTTTGCCCATGGGTAGCCAAAGTCCATGAAATCCTATACATCTGTTGTCATGGTGATTTTCAATGTTTGTACTATATTGTGCTGAAACCTTTGAGCCCTCTATATAGTGTATAATTTGAAGGTTAGTTGTGGCTTGAATTAATCAAACTATGCAACACTCTAGATGTTTGAGGCTAATATTTGTACTGATATTTGGTTAAGGATTTTGAGGTTTGCACTATCTAAGATGCAATGTGATTTCAAGGTCTCTCCCACAATGGGCTATCCAGAGTTTGCAAGTATATGGTGGAGCTCCAGGATTGTTGCAAACCCAACTAAAAGACACTAACATGTTAAATCTAAATTTTCTTTTTCTTTTTCTTGTTTCTTCATCTATCAATAGAAGGTAAATCACTTGAAGAGAGAAACCTAGACAAGATTAGCAAGCCACATGGCAGCGGGCTCCACCAAATGTCTTCTAAAAATCCCTGCCCATCCAAATCCCAGTATCTACAAATCAAGGGCATTGTCAAGTTACACCACAATTTACATAGAGCAAAATTTATTCATCTAAAATTTTAAATGACTTCAAAGAAATTGCCAAGTCACACCACAATCTACATAGAGCAAAACTTTATTTCATCTAAAATGACTTCATTAAGGAACTTGGGTTGTCATAACAATGAGAAAAGCAACAAAAAGATCCAACCTCTTCTTGTAGAAAATCTTGATGGCACTAACTATATGAATAGCAATCTTGATGGCACTGACTATATGAATAACATACATACTTCTAGCCCCTAAATTAGGGGAAATTGTAATAAGCACATGTTCATTCATATTGAATGATGTTCATTCATATTGAATGATCACAAATTCAATGAGAACTCCCACTTGCTTCTTGTCAAAAGCTTCCTCTTTCTTAAGGTAGCCTTTCGTCGCCCTCAATGTAACCAAACAAATAGTTGACTCCCTTCTTTCCTTTCTACATTCACATCACTCACCATTTGATTTGTTGATGCAGCCATTTGGGCAATCGTGGATCTAGATATTGATCAATGTAGAGTATTTTTCAACATTGAACAATAGTCTTGACATTGAACAGGGTGTTTGTGGCCATCTCACTACTAGTACCTTGAACAGATTAGAGTGGGAGACCTTGGCCACATGTTTGGCCATGCAAATAATAGAACCCCTAAACTCATGTCACTTACCCTTGTTGCTCAACATTAGGTCCTTTTGAGTTAATGGGTCGAAAGAGAGAGCTTCAGACCCAACCCTAAAAACAAGTTAAATCCTTAGAGAGTTTAAGTGCTTGTCAATGGAAGTTTTTGAAATTTTTGAGGCACATATTTAAAGTGATCTTTATTTTTGTTTTTTTATTGTCTCAGGGGTGTAAATGGTGTTGCCTTTGTAGGTGCCTCGCAAGTAAGCCAAAGCTTTAAATGTTTCTTGGTTGTAAAAGATACAAAATAATAGATAAATACAATTTTTCATGTGTTGTTATAGGTCATATTCAAGTGAAAAGCAATCTAAAACAATGGAAAGAACTAAGTTATCTTTTATTCCTCTATAGGTTCTTGTAGTCCAATAATTGGGATTACATACTATCTTTCTATTAATATCTTTGAAGCTAAACCATAACACTTTGAATTGCATAGTACATCCTTTCCCTATAATAGTCCATGTTAGTCTTAGATTATAGTATTATTAGACTTTATTAGTTCCTATATTATACCTATATAGTATACATAGAGTTAACAAATAAAAATAAAAATTAACAAATAATATAATAAAAATAATGTATAATGATTAATACTTGCTATAACTCATACTATTGCAAAATTATCTAACTCTAACTATATTTTAATATCATAATAAAATTATCCGCTTGCCCATTAAACCTATGGGTCCAATTACTAGTTAAAAGTTTAGCACTGGTAGTTATGACTTTAAGGTTGTTAGTGTTGACTATAAGTACTTATAACTGAATGAAATGTGCTCTTTAGATCTAAAAAGCAACCAAACATGTAATGCCACATCGACACACCAACAAAACATGACTTAATACACAACTATTGGCCCACGAGAGTCTTTTTACACACTTCAACAAAAACACATGACCTACCAAAAATACACAACTATTGGTCCCATAGGCTGCTGCGGCCTTGTGATTAAGAGTGTGAATTGTTCATTTGCATCACCTCTTTAAGCTACACTGAGGACTGGAATTCAAATGTAGGATTTCCCATTGCCATTTTGAGGTGATCTACGACTGATGTATGACCCCTTTGCAGTTAGAAGTGTCTTGTTCTTTCCCAACATTCCAAAGACAATAATATCAGCTAAATTGTTCTGATTTTTACAGTGTAAGGGTTTCAAATGAGTTGGGAGCTGGACACCCAAGAGCTGCAAAATTTGCATCAGTTATTGCTTTGGGTACCTCTTTCATGATAGGGGTTATGTTCATGATGGTCATTTTGATTACAAGAAATGTGTTTCCCATGGCTTTCACAACCAGCAGTGTGGTTGACAAAGCAGTGTCAAAGCCTGCAAGTTTTTTGGCAGTTGCAGTGATATTGAATAATGTGCAGCTACTTCTTTCTGGGAAGAAAAGTAAACATTTTATTTCCTCCAAGATCAGACATTTAATCCTATCTTGCTATCTCCTCTTCCTTGCCTTTGTATGCAAGAGTTCTCATTATAATTTTCATTCACTTTTGATAATAGTCATTTGGATTTTGTGCTCTCATTATTTATGGAAGCTATCATGTTATGCACATTCTGATCTTGGCAATCCCAACATGATATTAGAGCCATGAATTGCAAAACCATTCCCATCTTTGAGTGAATCCCACACATAGCCCGGTCGAAAGTGTTTCTGGAATCAAATAGACCACATTAAGTCTGGAAGGCTCGAGAAACTAAAGATAGTGGAGAGGACCCAATTGTTGAGCATGTTCCAATAGCTATGATAGTATTTGTGTATTTAAGATCCAATATTTTTAAAAGTTTAGCACTAGTAGTTGTCACTTTAAGGTTGTTAGTGTTGACTATAAGTACTTATAATTGAATGAAATGTGCTCTTTAGATCTAAAAACAACCAATCATGTGATACCACATCAATGCACCAACAAGACATGACTTAACACAACTATTGATCCACCCTTTTTCTGTTTTCCACAACTCACTACATGAATATGATCAATTCTCCCAACTTGGTGCACCGTCAGAAATCTTCGTCATATGATATGCAGACTCCACTCCAAGTATTCTATGAATTACTTCAGAAACATTCCCAATGTTTGTGATTCGCAATCAATGATGTCCTTGGCCTCCTGTATGTACACTTGATTTGCCAGCGTATCCACAACCAAATTGGCCTCACAGTAATAGTGCGATAGTCGATAGTTATCCATGGTACTTAGCACATCCCAAATTGCCTCTGCAATGCTTCTAAGTTTCCAATTGGGAATTTTGTGTTGTGAGATGTCAATAATACATATTAATGAATCTCCTTTGATATCCAAGTTATTAAGGCACTTTTCTTTGCACATTTTGAGTCTGGCTAGGAGGGCTTGGAACTTAGCTTCGTTATTGTTCCTTAGCGGAAGCTTTTTAAATAGTGCCCAAACCAACTTCTCATCTTCATTTCACATGATACACCCCACACCAGAAGTCCCAAGGTTACCCTTGGCAGCCCCATCAAAATTCAATTTGAGTCTACCACAGGGAGGTAGGTGTCACTTGATGGATGCTCTCTTCATTTTTTTTCTCAAGTAAGGATGACCCACATAGTATGAAGCAATGGGTTTTAGGAGAGCCCACTTTTTCATAATACCTTCATCCCAACTAGTGAAAGGCCTTGGCTGAGCTTTGGTGGATCTCTGTTTGGTCATGATTGTTTCACATATATTTTGTTCTATCTTCTTGTAACATCGTAAAATGTGCATGCCACTATTTTACACCTTGTTTAGCTCCTAGATGGGCCTCAAATATTTACACTTGTTTATTAGGACCTATTTTAACACCTTTCTAAGCATTAAGTGTGTAATACTTGATCCCGATGCATGAAACCCAAAAAAGAACTATAAGGCTAGGCTAAGAAGACTTTAAGTGCCCCTTTTCAGGAGTTAAGTGGCTAAAGGATGAGGGCACCCAAGCACCTTGGGCCCTCTTTTAGCCCTACCTGAAATTTGTGCCTTGTCAACTTGGACCCTCTAAGACATTCCTAATGTCGGCCTCATGTGGTTTAACTCCCCAAAAATCTACAAGAATGCATATAAAAGTAAATTAAGTCATTCATTTGAACATCTAACTCTATCTAGCGAATATTGGCACTCTAGTTCTCTTTCTTCCTCTATATCATACTCTCTATTATAGATTATTGTTGCGGCACTAACATATTGCAAGTCTTGTGAAGATCATTGGAGGCTACACCAATTTCTTAAGTCAATTTGTGACACCATTTACAAGCGTACAAGGGTTTCCATGCTCATGGTGACTTCCTTCCTTCGTGCTTTGAGTTAGCATTCCATTCTACTTCAAATTTGCCTCTTCCCTCCTAAGGCATGCACTCTTTATTAATCATATTTGCTATTATGGAGGTGGAAACACCATTCATAGGGCTTGACTAAGGCAAGTTCCTATATAGCACCCAAACTTTTCCCTCTTTCTATGTGTGTAGGTTAGATGGATAGATTTTGGAAGCTGATCTCCAGGAAGAATGAAAAGCATGTTGTTACAGACCTAACAGAAGTTGCAATATCTAGTAACCCTAAACGAGGACCAAGGCACCCAAGTGCCCTTTTCCTAGGTATTCTAACCTCTAGAATTAGTTTTGAATTAATCACTGATCTCTTCTATCTATTTAGTTACTTCAAGTTCTGACAATTTGTTTTATTCTAATTTTTGTCAACTAGGGTTTCATGTCTTGGCTGACAATGTTGTTTAAGGGCTCCAATTTGAAGAATCTTCTTGATAAAGTGGTTAGAGGTTGTGCAGATGTTCCTAGTGATTACAATGTGCTTGTGGATGTCTCCTGATCATGTTCCTACCTTCTGATTAGTCCGCGAAGAGTAATTTGGATCATGGATGAAGACTGTTCCTAAAAGACTTAGTATTAACTCCAAGTCTTAGCCGACTTGGTTGTTTTCACTAATTGTGGAGATGCATTGAAGATTGTGGAAGTGTGTTGTGGCATGGAAGATTGCATTTCAGTCCTAGATAAGGCATAACATGATCTGCATACATCTTTTCCTTAGCTAATTTTGTTTAGGTCGAGACCTATTTCTACGAACATTTGTAATGCCGACTTTGGAGATTGCTCCAATGGTTGATGAATGTAATTTTGACATTGATGTACATTCCAAGGTTGATGAATTATATAAATACCTATAATGAAATTGTGAAAAAGGTATCGATCATGAAGATGTGAAGATAAGAGCGAAGTATAAAGGTAGAGTAGACAGAGGAAATGTCTACACTTCAATGGAACTGAACCCTAGCATGGAGTAGATGCTATTATCTCAATTCACAAACCTTTGGTAGTGAGCTATCCCTTGGCAGTGAGCCGATCTTGGTAGTGAGCCCTAACTTTTACAGTGAGCATTTTGGGCAGTGAGCCCTAAAGCAGTGGGCCTCTAATTTTTAGTATTGTTATAACATATCTATTTTGTGAGCTAACACTCACCATGGTTTTCCCTTATAGGGTTTTCCATGTAAAAAATCTGGTGTTGAATGTGTGATTAATCTTAAGTTACAGATTTCATACTTTCATGATTAAATCATAAATTTTGCAGTGATTAATTGACTGATGTGTTTTCTCTATAAGAAGTTAAGATTTGGTGACAACTAATTCACCTCCCTCTCAATTGTCTTGTGCATTTCAATAATTGGTATCAGAGAAAGGGTCCTCAGAAGAAAGTCTAACAGCTTGAGGAAGATCCAAGATGTCGCACAAGAAGAATGCTCCGCAGTTTGATGGAACAGATTATGCTCTTTGGAAGGTATGAATTAAAATCCATCTCATTTGTCTTGGTTATAGTGTTTGGAAGATGACATAATCAAAATATACTATTCCTCAAAATGGTCCATCAAGTGATGATGAAATCAAACAATATGAGTTAAATGGAAAAGCTAGAGATGCTCTATTAAGTGCCTTGTCCAACACTGAGTTAGAAAAAGTCATGGACCTGGAAACAACTCATGAAATCTGGGAAAAGTTGAAGAATTTATATTAAGGAGATGATTCTGTAAAAGGCACCAAATTGCAGAACCTAAAAGCAAAGTATGGAGTTCTGAAAATGAGTGAAGATGAGAACATAATAGTCTACTTTCAAAAGGTTGATGAAATTATCAATGGAATCAAAGGTCTTGGAGGAACTATTGATGATAAAGAGGTCATGTTGAAGATTCTTAGGTCATTGCCTAAATCCTACAGTCACAAAGTATCTGCAATTGAATAAATTTTGACTTTGAAAGATGTTTCAAAAGATTAGTTGCTTGGAAAACTTACAGCCTTTGAGATGAGAGAGTTTGGTGATGCCCTGCCTAAAACAGAGACTGCTTTCAAAGCTAGTACTTTAGAGAAGACTTCAAGAGCTGAGAATTATGCTGTGGAATCTGATGATGACCTTGAGGAGATTGAAGCCAACTTTGCAGACAAAATGCAAAGAGGTACCAGTAAGTACAAAGGCAAATTACCATTCAAATGCTTTTCACGTGGTAAGATTGGTCACTATGCTTCTAGGTGTCTGGAGAGAATTGAAAGAGGTAGAAACAATTTTGAAAGTAAACCTAGGGTTGTAAGGAAATGCTATATTTTTAGAGATCTTGATGATGATGGTGTAACGAATGATGAGTTTGATGATGCTAGTACTAGTGCAAATGAATGCTTGTTTATTGCTATTAAGGAAGAACCTATATCTACTAATCCTACCAATTGTGTGAAGGAAGAAAAACTAGTGAAAGAAAGTGCTTTATCTGTTCAGGTGGAGAAAGATAAGGATGAATGGATTATTGATAGTGGATGCTCACATCACATGACTGGTGATAAAAGAAAATTTGTAAGTCTAGAAAAATATGATGGAGGACTGGTTAGGTTTGGAGATAATGCAGCTAGTAAGATTTGTGGAAAAGGATCTATTTCTTTTGATGGAAAGCACAATATAGATGATGTCCTATATGTGAAGGGTTTAAAGAATAATATTTTGAGTGTTGGTTAGATGTGTGACAAAGGTTATGATCTAAGGTTTAAGGATAATGGATGCAAGATCATGGAAAGCTCAAGAATAATGATTGCAACTTGAAAGAAGACCAGAGGTAATATTTATCAATTAACAGGAACTAATGATTATTGTTTGTTGGCTCAAACAGATGACAGTTGTTTGTGGCATAGAAGGATGTGTCATATCAATTTTGACAACTTGGTGAAAATAAGTTCAGTACAGGTTATGGGAGATTTGCCTAAGCTTGTAAAGTTTGTTAATACAGTTTGCAAGGAATGTTAGTTAGGAAAGCAGACAAGAACAAGTTTCAAAAGCAAAGAACAATTTTCTGTCAGATTGCTAGATCTAGTGCACACAAATTTGTGTGGTCCCACAAGGATAAGAAGTCTGCAAGGAGACAGGTACTTTATGTTGCTTATTGATGATTATTCTAGAATGACTTGGGTCACTTTTCTAAAAGACAAATCAGAAGCCCTAGAAAAGTTTAAATCCTTCAAGGCAATGGTTGAGAATGAGATAGACCTGAGAAACAAGTGCTTAAGGTCTGATAGAGGAGGTGAATTCACATCAAATGAATTCAATATTTTCTTTGAAGAACAAGGGATAAAAAGACAATTGTCTGCACCAAGGACTCCTCAGCAAAATGGAGTTATTGAAAGGAAAAACAGGACAGTTCAAGAAGCTACTAGGACTATGATGAAGGAAGCTGACCTACTAGAAGTGTATTGGAGAGAAGCTATACATACTATTGTGTACATCCAAAACAGAGTTCAAGTCAAAGGTAATAGTACTATAACTTTTTATGAATTGTGGTATGGAAGAATTCCTACAGTGAAATATTTCAAAGTTTTTGGAAGCAAATGCTATATCAGAAGAGAAGAAGAACTAGGCAAGTTTGATGCTAGGAGTGATGAAGGAATCTTTACTGGATACTCTACCAAGAGTAAGGCCTAACGATGCTAGAATAAAAGGTTGAAAAACATTTTTGAGTGTGCTAATGTAAAATTGGATGAAGGCAAGGAAAGAATATCAGATCTGAATGGCTATGAATCAGATGAACCTATTACCACAACAAATGAAAAGAAAGTTGAACAAGAGGACAATCAAGATGAAGAAGAAAAGGCTTCGGAAAGTGTAGTTAAGACTCCCAGGTATGTAAGAATCAATCATTCTAAAGATCAGATAATTGGTGATAAAAGATAAGGAGTTTTGAAAAGGAAAAGGGTTGCAGAAGAACAGGTGAGCTACTATTTACTTTCAAAGATTAAACCTAAAACTGAAAGTGAATCTTGCAATGATGAAAATTGGGTAAAGGCTATGGAAGAAGAACTAATACAGATAGAGAAGAATCAAACTTGGGAATTGGTTCCTAGACCTACTGATATGAATGTGATTGGAACTACATGGGTCTTCAGGAACAAGCTGAATGAGAATGGAGAAGTGGTAAGAAACAAAGAAAGGTTGATATGCAAAGGATATTCTCAAGTTAAAGGGATAGATTTTGAGGAGACCTATGCTCCTATGGAAAGAATTGAAGCAATCAGAATGTTTTTGGCATTTGCAACATTCAAAGATTTCAAAGTGTATCAGATGGATGTTAAGTCTACATTCTTGAATGGTGAGTTGGAAGAAGAGGTCTACATTGAACAACTGGAAGGATTTAAGTTGTCATACCAAGATGACATGGTGCGTAGATTGAAGAACACCTTGTATGGACTGAAACAAGCCCCCAGATCTTGGTATGCAAGGTTAGACAAGTATTTGTTGCAATTAGGGTTCAGTAAAGGCACTGGAGACAATAATCTCTATTTCAAAATCAATGATAATCAAATCATGATTTTTGTAGTCTTTGTTGATGACATTATCTTTGAAGGCAATGAAGGTATGTGCATGAAATTTGCAGGGGAAATGCTAAATGAGTTTGAGATGTCTATGTTTGGTGAAATGTATTTCTTTTTGGGTCTGCAAATTACTCAATCAGATAAAGAAATCTTCATTTCTCAGTCTAAGTATGTGAAAGAGTTGTTGAAGAAATTTGGTATGGAGGACTCTAAACTGGTAGGTACTCCCATGGTGACTGGTTGCAAGTTAAGAAAAAATGATGAATCACCCAAGACTGATCAGAAAAGATACAGATCCATGATTGGAGGATTACTTTATCTAACACAAACTAGTCCTGATATAATGCATGCAGTTTGTCTTGTGGCAAGATTTCAAGAAGACCCTAGAGAGTCACATGTAATGGCAGTTAAGAGAATCTTGATGTATTTAAAAGTCACATCAGATCATGGCTTATGGTATCCAAAGGAAAATGATTTCACTCTCAGTGCTTATACAGATGCAGATTGGGCCAGAGATGTTGATGATAGAAAAAGTACAAGTGATGGTGCTTTCTTCTTAGGTAATAGATTGGTTTCATGGTTGAGCAAGAAGCAATATTCAATCTCTTTGTCTACTGTAGAAGCTGAGTATATTGCAGTAGTATTTTATTGCACTCAAGTGTTATGGATGAAACAAATATTGAAGGACATAAGAGTTGTGTATGAAGATCTAATTGCAATCTTTTGTGACAATACAAATGTTATAAACTGTTTAGGGTAAAATTGGGATTGTTTAGTTTTTAGTGTTTAGATGTTTGAATCCTCCTTTCACCCTATACATTCAAGGATCTAGGCTTGAGTGGCAATTCTCTATCATACCCTAGGTCACTGTGAAATGTAGGGAAGATTGGATTAGGGTGTTTAATTATCAATTTTCCTTCTCTTGTGCTTAATTGACCATTAAAACCCTAATTATACAAATATAGCAATAAACTGACGAATAATAGAAAAAGCTCTTGTAGAGAGATGTAAATTATCAAATCACAAAGTACATATTTTTAGGGTTCCGAGGCAGAAAAGTCAGGGACAAAAGAGTGGGTGCCCAAGTCCAATGCCCTACTTTTTGTCCAAATTTTGAAACTCAGTCTGCAACTCTTCACTGTTGTCCTAAAGATTTTCCCGTCATGGAAGTTGGAGGACTAATGAGCGGGTGCCCAAGTCCAGGGTGTTGTTTTTCCTTCTATTTTGCAATTCTGACACTTCAACATGCCTTCCTGCAACTTCACTTTTTCCAACTCCGCAACCTGTAACCTGTAACCATGAAAACTTTGGGAGGGAGTTGTGGTGTTTAGAGACTTGCCTCAGTCAAGGCCCTGAGGACACTTAAGTCTCTGAACATCGTTGTCAGATAGAGAGTGTGTGCCCTTGTGAGGTAGAGGTAAAAACCAAAGGAAATGATGATGAAAACATAATATAATGTCACCTTGTAGTGAAGATCTCATGGAGGAAGATGCTCTTCATTCCATGATGAAATGGATGCTCAAATCTACAAACACAAACACATAAACCTCATAAATTTGCTCTTACAACACAATGAAAGCCTTGAATCACCTTGAGAATGCCTAAAGTTCACAATGATTATCTAATAATGCTCTAGTTTACAAATGAATGCCTAAACATGTTTTATATGCAACTAAAAGCACTCCCACTAAGATTTTCATAATTCAACCTTACCGTGTTGGCATAGGACCCAAATAACGGTCATAAAATAACACCAAAAAATTGGGGCTACCCCAAAATAGGGCAGGACTAGGGCGCAGGCGCCCAAGTCCTCCCCCCCTATTTTGGGCAGGGTCAAGCTCAAGGGGTCCTCCTAGGTCCCATTTGTCATGTTACCTAGGGCTCATTCCATTGAGATGCCAAATTATGAAGTAAGATGTCCTAAATGCATGCAAAAGACCTGGGAGCTAAACCTAAAGAGGGAAAAGCCCCCAAGGGGACATTTTCTGATGTTACATAAACATTTCAAATAATCTAGTGATGCACTCAAGAACAAAGCATATATCTATACGGTATCATTTTCTAAGAGAAAAAGGTGACAGAGAATGAAGTAAAGATGGAATATGTGTCTACAAAGGATCATATTGCAGATATTTTTACTAAGCCTCTATCTAAGGATACTTTTGAGTATCTCAGAGAAAAGTTGGGGGTTATTACCCCTCCTGCTCTGAACTAAGATGCATAGGAATGCATCAGTCCAGTGGTGCCCAAAGCCTCATTCTTTGATCTGGATTGATGTTTTAAAGGCTACCTCTTAGGAGGAGTAGCTAGATCTTAGTGATATGTGTTCTTGACAAAGAGAAGTAAGTGTTACAATGTTGATGAAAGAGCAATTTCAGCTTGATCAGAGTAGCAGAGTGCAAGTATGTGCCCTTTGCCATTGATGCCAAAGGGGGAGAGAAATCATGTGAAAACTTAAAGGGAGAAAGAGTGCAAATGTATAAAGAGAAAGGGGGAGAAGGTAATCAGTGTAGAATCTTGTCTTGATGGTCTTTATAGTTTTTCACATCGTATATTGCCATCAATGACAAAGGAGGGGATTGTTGCAAGTATGTGCCTAACCAGTGTTGTCATTGATGTCAAGATATCTGTGTTGTCATTGGTGTCAACTGTGCTCTTGTTTTGATGCTTTCTTGTATAAAGTTAGTTGCTTTATACTAGCCTATGTAAGTGTTGAAGATAATGAGTAAGTGATCCTAATATTATGTTTCCATGTGCTTTTGAGAAAATTTGCTCTCCCAGTGGTAATAGTGTGTTGAAGAGTATCTTTGTTTACAATAGAACAGTCTAGTAATTTACTCCACATTTCTTATAGAATGAATATCCTTGTTTGTAGATTGGAATTCATTTATAAGCATGTCTAAATATGCTATATTCCAAGTTTGAGCCTCCGGTATGAAGAATTGAGAGAGTTCTATTCACCAGAGTAAAAACTATTTTTCTATGTATTCAGTGGTGATAGGGAGAAAGTATTTGGCTCCGCATTCCTCCACATTGAAGTATTATGGTCTACGATTCTAGAGTTAAGTCTTGGATGATGTTATGTGCCTTCAAATCAAATGGTTCATGATTTGGTGGTCCACAAGTGATCTTTTCTTTATGACAATAGCTGACAGTGTTGTCTAAGTGCTCTAGTTTAAAGGATTTTCTTGACAAAGTGGTTAGAGGTTATGCAGATGTTCTTGGTGATTATAATGTGCTTGTGGATGTCTCATGATCATGTTCCTACCTTTTGATTGGTCTGTGAAGAGTAATTTGGATTGTGGATGAAGACTATTCCTAAAAGACTTAGTGTTAACTCCAAGTCTTAGCCGACCTGGTTGTTTTCACTACTTGTGGAGATGCATTGAAGATTGTGGAAGCATGTTGTGGCATGGAATATTGTATTTGAGTTCCAACTAAGGCATAATATGATCTGTATACATCTTTTCCTTTGTTAGAATTAGGTAGAACAACTGAGAGGACGGGGGGGGTTGAATTAGTTGTCCAAAAACTTTATCATTTGCAACAATATCACTTAGAACTGATTAAAACAGTTAAAGCATGAGTCATCAACACATGAGAAGAAACAAATAAACACATATGACACAATGATTTTTGACGTGGAAACCTGGTTAAGGGAAAAACCATGGTGGGGGTTAACCCTCAAAGATTATACTTTGTTAAAAGTATTACAAATGGGAATGCACATGTATTTTGGCTCACTGGCCAGAGATCACTGCTCAAAAGAAGGCTCACTGCCTAAAGAAATAAGATTACAATGAATTTGAATTGATAATTATCATCAACCAATGCAAGGATTCAATTCCGGTTAAGCACAAAATACCGACTTGATACACTTCATCTTTGTTCTACCCTGTTTACTGCTCTACCATAATCCCGATCTTAGATCTCTTCCTTTTTGCACTCCTATCTACTCTTTTCGCACTTACTCCATATTCACCTTGTTCACTTTCCCCAATACACTCGAATTCATCAGCTATATATATCCGCCTCAAGAAATTCAATCACTTTTTGTCAGCCTAGTGAAGAACTTAGCAACCAACACAAATACCTTGTTTTATCGGCTGAATTCATACACCAATGTTGATGCGTACCAGAAATAACACTTGAGGGTCACCATTCATGTTGGTCACTAACATTATATCCCATACGCAACTCACCAAAACACTTCTACTAGATCCGTATAAGGATCTAACATAGGTTGGCCCGTTCTTTACTGAATTGTTCTGTCATATTAGGACCCGGTACTCAGATGCTCATAACTTTTAATCCCCTTGTCACTGGAGGCTAACATCTTAGATTTAGATTGTCTTGACATTCCTCTACTCTAACTCATATACACAACATACAATGACTGACTGGAGAAATCTGCTGACCAAAATACTGAACTCTACCATATACTTTGTTCCTGTCTATCTGGACGTGACAAATCTTAAAACTGACTTCTGGTATGATCTAATACTGCACTATGGATGTGTGGAATGAACTTAGTTGCCATCAATGACAACACCGGTCATGCGTAGTAGTGTCTCTTGCCAACAATCTACCCCTTTGGCATTGATGGCAACACTTAGTGAAAAATGACTAAGTGTCAAAGTTACTCTCCCTTACTTTGTACACTTGTGCTCTCCATTGTTTCCAAAGCTTCCACTTTGTTGGATTCCTCATTTTTCACTACTCTTCACTCCCCCTTTGACATCAATGGAAAAGGATGGGGTCCACAAGCCAAAATTCTTAGAAATACAATGCCGCATATGTACACCCAATCATTAAGTTATATCTACATGAACTTGAGAATATCTGCAAAACTATTTTTCAATTGCTCAAATTCAGAGGCCCAACTTCTTTTCATACCATCCAAAATTGAGTGTCCACTCAGAAGAAATGCATATGCTTCTGCCTTTGTCAGATCTGGAGGATCACTTGTCTAAACTATAGTTTGAGCTTCTGATAATGCATTAAACATTGTTTCTAACTTGGGGGCAATTAATCCCCAGAGCTCATAAATTCTCTTCACAATATTTCCTTTTTCTTTAACAAGCTTCTTTATTTCATCGATCAAACTGATTACTTGACATTCCTGATTTGTAGGAGAAACTGTTAGAGGATCAAAATTTTGAGATAGATTTGACAATTTTTGTTCTTGCTCCTTTATCTTCTCAAGATCCTTACTGACTTTGGGCCAAGATAGACAAAATTTTTATATATCACCTCCATCACCTAGAGCATTTTGGATACTCTTTATATTGATACCAAGTATCATCCTATCATTCCTTATTAGGTTGTTTATTTCACTAAATTTCTTATCCAAAAATTCATTTCTGAGTTTGGTCTCTGAAGACTTCTCAAAAGACTCAAAATGTGTACTTACAAAATTTACAAGATTCTTCAGATCACCAAAGGGAGAGTCAGATGGATTCTTCTAGAGGGTTGGCATTATCTTCTCCAATACTCTGGTTGCAAGGCCTAGTAGCTCACTGTCCTCAATGTGAGATTTCAACATCTTTTCTCTTGCCTTGGCTTGTGTAAAAGATGCTATCTTCATTACTTGAACTGGAGAGAGAGCATCTAGATTGATCGGTCCTTGAAACAACTCTGGTTCATCAAACTAAGCATTTCTTTACTCAGGAGACCTCTTACTACATCTGTAGTGTCTTTTGCTACAATTCCTGAACCACCTTCCTTCCCTTGAGATTTCTTAGCATCAGAATTTATTTGTGTGGGTGCATTAACATTTGCACCATCTTCTTCTGCCTTGACTTCTTTACCCTCTTCTTTCTTTTCGTCTACTTTTTCTATATCATCTGTATGGTGAATCTTTTCTTTGTCTTCACCACTTGCTACCTATTCTGGAGGGCTTTGAGTAGCAATATTATCATCTTTTCTAGATTGACCAGGTAGAGTTAGAGTATCTCTTGCTTCATTAATTTTGTTTGCCATCTCTGTGTCTTATTTGTTTATTTGCTCCTCTTCCAGAACAGAGGGGTCATCAACTTTAGTTTATTGCTCACTGACGTTTACTTTTTCAATATCTAGAATTGATGAATCAATCCCATCATTTGTCTCCTCATAGGTTTGCTCCGGAGGATCTAGAGTATCACTTTGGTTATCATTTCCTTTTTCAATTTCTTCTTTTGGAGCTTCTTGTTCCAGAACTGAAGGATTGTCTTCCTCAACTTGTTCCTCTGAAACAATATAGTATTTATCTTTATCTAGGGCCTTCCTCAAAATTTCCTCTATTTCCTTTGCAACTTCCTCAGTTTCACCAAACATTATCTTGTTCATCCGAATCTTGCTTCTGATTTTCTCCTTAACTCCCTTGAGGATTTTATCTGCTTCCCTTCTGGTCATTACTGGACATAGGGTGGAGTTAGCCTTGACTAATTCCTTTCTCGTTTCTAGTATTTTCCTTAAACTTTTAGGAAGTTCTTGTAAAATTTCCAATAGAGCTCTATTAAATTTATTCAAGTATATGATGGTGGCATCTTCCAAAATTATCTTATTTGCTTGATCAAAATTATCATAATAAACTTTGATAGGCTTGAGATTTCCATGAACAGTAATTATTTTTACAATTTCATCAACTATCATAGAAACCTTACCAGTTTCTTGCTTTTTACTTGCCTTTTTACTTCTGGAAGGCTGGTCCTCAGAAGCCTTTGAAGTCTTGGATTTCTTGGATCTTATTTCTTTAACTTCTTCATCTATCTCTGTCTCTTCATCATCTTTTGTGCTCACATACATTCTTGCATCCTTTGTTTTATTTTTCTTACTTCCTTCACCGGTTGGTCTGTTTTCAGGTTTTGTAGGTTTAGGGGGAACAGAAGCAGCAACAGAGCTTATAGTAGTCCTTGAAGTGGAGGATAGTTCCATTGAAGCATCTTCTTGTTTCTTTTCCTACCTTTCCTTTTCATCTTTTTCAATTCTTTCTCTTTTTTTCTTCATTGCTTCCTTGGTTAGTCCAATGCTCTCAGCATACTTTTCAACTTGCTTCTGTACTTTCCTTATGGTCTCTAGCTGTCTGAGATCCACATGTAATTTTAGACTTAGCTCCTTGTATGTTCCAAACCTTTTCACAAATGTGTCTTTTGATTTTCTCAGGAGATGTTGAACATACATTTCCAAAACTTTCTCATCAACCTCATAGCCCATTGGCATAATCCATATGGTTCTGGGTTCCATAGCCTCCATTAGGCACTGATCAGTGTCAACTATAAAGCATATTTCATTATCATATTTCTCCACAACTAACTTAGGGATTCTCTCTCTTGCATGCATCATACTTTGAAAGTTTTTGAAGTAACCCCAAATGACTTTCTTTTGAGCTTGGGAATCACCAAGGTTGAGCAGATGATCTTTTATTTGTCATGTCATTTGTCTAGTGCACACTTTGAACTCCAGGCACTTCATTCATAAAATAGAAGAACAAACATATAATCAAGGAACCATACTTGAAGGTATTTTTCATATCTTTCTTTATTTTGCTCATATTTTCAATCAACTGATTTTGTAGTAGTTCACATTGGTCATAATCTGCATTCTCCTTCAGCATTTGATAGGTTGCATATATTGTAGTTTTGGAAATAGAATTTTCCCTACTAGAGTGGTAAATCTTGTACCCAATCACCATGGAGGAAAATTTAACATCCAGTTCTATAATATCATTGATGTTCATTGCCCTTTTGTCAAACTTGGCACTGGTAGCATCAGTCACTATCTGGTTTTTCACAGCTTTCATCATGGGTAATCTACCAGTTGAATTTAACCTAGTTACAATCTTGATAATATCCTTTGTAATCTTAAATGGTTTCAATAGCCATATGAACTCATCATGTATTCGGCTCAAGATATATCAAACCCATTCATTCTCATCAAATGTCATAAATCTAATGACTTGCAGAAAATGTTTGCTTTCTAGGGCTTTGTATTTTGGTTTCAACTTATAGCTATCATCCCTTAGGTAGTTGTTAAACAAATCCAAGAGTTTTAGGTTTCCAAATTCATCAATGCTATAGTGGATGTATGCCCTAATATCCTCAACATGCAGTACGCCATATGGAACTCTAGAAAATGCACTTAATGGTTCAACTTCAACTGATTTGTATAGATGCTTCTTAAATATTGGTCGGGGCCTTTTAGTTACATCAACAACTAGAGGTGTAGCCATCTCAATAGATTTTAGATTCAATTCTTTATATAGAAGTACATTTTTCTTCCATGGGGTTAGGGTTGATCAATTACTGATTGAATTTGTTCTTCGTGCTTTAATTTTTGAATTTGTAGCTCAAATGCACTTCTTCTCATTTCCTTCAAATGAAAAGTGATTCAAATGCATGACCAAGTGACCTTTTATCCTCCACAAAACCTAATTTGGCATTATAATAAATGGGTTGCCCTAACTTCATCCGGTTACTCTATTTTTTAACAGTTCTTCATGAATCATTCTGCGAATTTCCATATCAACATATTTTCTTTTGGAAATCCTTCCAAAGTTTTTGAAACAATTCAAAATGTCTTCTCTCATTGTGCCATATCTAGGTACCCACTTACTAGCTAGGGAAATTTGATTTTCAATGTAGCTCCCCCTAACCCAAAGCTCCTAATTCAATTTCTGGAGGAATCATCAACACCAGATTCCAGTGCAGACCCATTACTATTGTTCACAATTGTTTTATGGACCCATGTCTTGCTCATTTCATTCTGGATCTCATTCACATCAATTTTTTCTTTTCCTTTGTCTTGTCTCTGCTCATCTAGTTTTCTATTTGCCAGACCCCTTCTTTCATTACTCCTACTTCTGCAGAATATATGACCAACTCTATTACAATTAAAGCAAAAAATATTTCTTTGCTTGTATACTTGATTTCCTCTTGATCTGCACTGATTAGCCATGTGTCCATATCCATTACAAGTAAGAAGTAACCATTGAAAGAGTTGCCATTTTCTCTAGAGTTATTCATTATCATACTTCTACATTCATTTGATCTATGACCATACCTCTTACACTTGAAGAAGTGACCAGAGAAGGATGGACCATTTTGATTTACTCTATTTCTGCACTGAGTAGCTCTATGACCAAATTTATTACAATTAAAACAATTTCCATTGAATGATGGATATCTTTGAGCATTTGGTTGTCTTACCAGAGGTCTTCTAGGTTTGTTTCTCCCATTCCTTGGTTGAAAGTTTCTTTGTTCGGATCTGGAGCTTTCACCTTTCTCATATCCAATACCATGCTTGTCATCAGCCTTTTTCTATCCTTCAATCAATGCTTCAAGTTTAGCTGAGCTTATCTTGAATTTCTCCTTGTATTCATTTGCAACTTCTAGGTCATTTCTAAGAATGACAATTTGTCTTTCAAGTTCTCTTTCATTATCTCTAGTTTCTTTTAGGTCAGACTTTAGATGGTCAGCCACTCTATCCAATCTGCAACATTCTTCAGTTCTTTCTTTTAGAGTTTGATTCAAGTCTTCTTTAGTCTTCTTCCTTTTCTCAATTTCTTTGGTTAGCCTCATTGCCCCAGATTCCATCTCAATTTTCAGACTAGCAACTTCTTTTGACAACTTCTCACACTCCTTTGTCTTTTCTTCCAAGGCTTCATTCATGCCATTATCTTTAGTTAAACTAGATAACTGTAGAAGTAGCTCCTTTCTCTTTTCCATAGATTTCTTTAATTTATCTTTTAACATTTCAATGGTATCATCAGCATCTTTAAGCTCATCTTTTAGATTAGATACTTCTGCTTTAAACTAACCAAGATCTTCTAGGGCCAACCGAAGTTGATCTTTGAGTGAACCCATTGAAACTCCTTCCAATATCTTTCCTTAAGCTGTTAGGCTTCTTTCAAGGAACCTTGCTCTGATACCAATTGTTAGAATTAGGTAGAACAACTGAGAGGGGGGGTGAATCAGTTGTCCAAAAAATTTATCATTTGCAACAATATCACTTAGAACTGATTAAAATAGTTAAAGCATGAGTCATCAACACATGAGCAGAAACAAATAAACACACATGAAACAATGATTTTTGATGTGGAAACCCAGTTAAGGGAAAAACCACGGTGGGGGTTAACCCACAAAGATTATACTCTGTTAAAAGTATTACAATTGGGAATGCACATGCATTCGTGCTCACTACCCAGAGCTCACTACTCAAAGGAAGACTCACTGCCTAAAGAAAGAATATTACAATGAATTTGAACTGATAATTATCATCAACCAATGCAAGGATTTAGTTCTGGTTAAGCACAGAATACGACTTGATACACTTCATCTTTGTTCTACCCTATTTACTGCTCTGCCATAATCCTGATCTTAGATCTCTTCCTTTTTGCACTCATATCTACTCTTTTCACACTTACTCCATATTCACCTTGTTCACTTTCCCCAATACACTCAAATTCATCGGCTATATATATCTGCCTTAAGAAATTCAATCACTTTCTATCAGCCTAGTGAAGAACTTAGCAACCAACACAAATACTTTGTTCTGTCGGCTGAATTCATACACCAATGTTGATGCGCACCTGAAATAACACTTGAGGGTCACCATTCATGTCAGTCACTAACATTATATCCCATACGTAACTCACCAAAACACTTCTACCAGATCCACATAAGGATCTAACATAGGTTGGCCTATTCTTTACTGAATTGTTCTATCATATTAGGACCCGGTACTTAGATGCTCATAAATTTTAATCCCCTTTTCACCAGAGGTTGACATCTTGGATTTTGATTGTCCTAAAATTCCTCTACACTACCTCAGATACGCAACACATAATGATTGACTGGAGAAATCCACTGACCAAAATACTAAACTCTGCTATATACTCTGTTCCTATCTATCCAGACTTGATAAATATTGAAACTAACTTTCAATATGATTTGATATTGCACTGCGGATGTGTGGAATGAACTTAGTTTCCATCAATGACAACACCGGTCATGCATAGCAGTGTCTCTTGCCAACATCCTTAGCTAATTTTGTTTAGGCCGAGACCTATTTATATGAATGTTTGTAATGCCAACCTTGGAGATTGCTCCATTGGTTGAAGAATGTAATGTCAACCTTGATGTACATTCCAAGGTTGATGAATTGTATAAATACCTGTAATGAAATCATGAAAAAGGTATCGATTATGAAGATGCAAAGATAAGAGTGAAGTATAAAGGTAGAGCATAGCCAAGGAAATATTTATGCTTCAATGGAATTGAATCCTAGCATGGAGTAGATGCTATTTTCTCAGTTCACAAACCTTTGGTAGTGAGCCACCCCTTGGTAGTATGCAAATCTTGGCACTGAGCCCTAACTTTTGCAATGAGCCTCTAATTTTTGGTATTATTATAACATATTTATTTTGTGAGCTAATACTCACCATGGTTTTTCCCTTATAGCATTTTCCATGTAAAAAATCTAGTGTCTCATGTGTTGAATGTGTGATTAAGCTTAAGTTACATATTTCATGATTTCATGGTTAAATCATAATTGCAGTGATTAATTGACTGATGTGTTGATATCTATAAGAAGTTAAGTTTTGGTGACAACTGATTCACCCCCCCTCTTAGTTGTCTTGTGCATTTCAACATTGTCATCCTTCTTGCATAAGATCTAAGCTATTTGTTGTGCTAGATCTAATTAGATTCCATTTAGTCATCATTTTGCAAAGTTATATAGCTTAATTTTGCATTATTTCATTGTTAGGGTTTGAAAAATCCTTGCATTCCTAAGAAATTTACCTAATCACCAACCTAGGGTTTGTAAATTGGTGTGTTGTTGCAAATCTTGTTGCATTATTCAATTAATTAAAGATTTTTAAGTTTATGTACCTCATCATCCTTGTTGTTGTAAATCTTATCTTTCATATTTGCATTTTTTTTGTATGGAAAAGGGTGATGATGGGGTTTAGGCTAGATCCTCCTTACACTACAAACATTCAAGGACATATCAACTGAGTTGAATCACACTTTCACAAGAGAATTCACCTATAGGTTAGGATTTCACTTGGAACAATTTGGAAATTCAAGGATTATTAATTAATGTATTAATTTAATGCTCAAATACCCTTGAAACCCTAATTATACAAAACTATAAGCAAAATGATGAATTACAACAAATGCTTGCAGACTAAGGTAGTAGACAAAGATTAATTACTGACCATTTTTTGAAGTTCAAGATGTGGAATTCTTGGGGACACTTGCACTCACGCCCCTGTCCAAGGTGGTGTTTTCTTCAAGGAATCCTGATCTCCTTCTGACATTGATGATCATTGTACTTTCTATTTCTATCTCGGGAGATGCGGAGGACACTGGCACTAGTGCCCGAGTCCAAGGTAGGGTGTTCTTCACGATGTCAGAGCCTCTTTAGATGTTGATTGTCACTGTCACAATGATTTCTATGTTTTCAACCTCGGAGGACACTAGTACTAGCACCTAAGTCCAAACAGTGCTTTTCTTCAGAGATCTGGAATCCTTATCTTCTACAACCTTTCTCTACAACTCCACTCCGTGAAATTTGATACCTGTATCTGATACCAGTAACCTAAAATCACAAGGAGTGTGGTTGGGGCTTGCAGTGTTTAGAGGCTTGCCTTAATCAAGCCTTGGAAGGACATTCAAGTATTTCGAACACCATTATCAGATAAAGAGTGCGCATCCTGTTGCAAGTATGTTCCTAACCAGTGTTGTCATTGATGTCAACATATCTGTGTTGTCATTAGTGTCACTATGCTCTTATTTTGTTGATTGCTGGTTAAGAGTATTGCTTTGCATAAGTCCTGAAGATTATGAGAATATGTTTTTGTTATTAAGTTTCCAAGTGCTTTTGAGAAAATTTGCTCTCCTAGTGAAAGCAAAGTATTCTAGTTTACTAATGAACAGTGCAATATTTTTCTTTGCATATCCTATAGATTGCATATCTTTGTCTACGGTTTGGAAGTTATTTAAAGGGAAGTCTTTAGATGGTATATTCCAAGTTCGAGCCTCTAGTATGAAGATTTGAGGGAGTTATGTTCACCAGAGTAAGAACTATTTTTCTGTGCATTCAGTGGTGACAAGGAGAAAGTATTTTGCTCCACATTCCTCTGCATTAAAGTATTATGGTCTGCAGTTCTAGAGTTAAGTCTGGTATGATGTTATGTGCCTTCAACTCAAATGGTTCATGATTTGGTGGTCTGCAAGTGATCTTTTCTTTATAACAGTGTCTGACAGTGTTGTTCAAGTGCTCTGGTTTGTAGAATCTTCTAGCTAAAGTGGTTGTGTGTTGTGCAGATGTTCTTGATTATTATAACATTCTTATGGATGTCTCTAGATCATGTTCCAACCTTTTGATTAGTCTACAATGTATAATCTGGATCGTTGATGAAGCCTATTCCTAAATGTCTTAGTGATAACATTGGTCTTGGTCGACCTGGTTGTTCTCACTACTTGCAGTTGTACATTGGAAATTGTAGAAGTGTGTTGGTGAGTGGAAGATTGTATTTGAGTCTGAGCTAAGGTGTGGCATGATCCGCATACATCTTTTCCTTAGCAAATTCTATTTAGGTCCAGACCTATTCTAATGTATGTTTGTAATGCTGGCCTTGGAGATTGTTCCAATGGTTGATGATTGTAATGCCAACCTTGATGTACATTCCAAGGTTGATGAAATGTATAAATACTTGTAATGAAATCATGAAAAGGGTACCGATTGTGAAGATGTGAAGATAAGTGTGAAGTGTAAATGTAGAGTAGAGCATAGGAAATGAATTGTGCTTAAATGGAACTAAACTTAGGCATGGAGTAGATGCTATCAAATTAGTTCACAAACCTTTGGTAGTGAGCTACCCCTTGGCAGTGAGCCAATCTTGGTAGTGAGCCCTAACTTTTGCAATGAGAATTTTGGGCAGTGAGCCTCTAATTTTTGGTATTGCTATAACATATTATTTTGTAAGCTAATATTCACTGTGGTTTTTCCCTCATAGGATTTTCCACATAAAAAATCTGGTGTCTCATGTGTTGAATGTGTGATTATGCTTAAGTTTCTGATTTCATGGTTAAATCATAATAACAGTGATTAATTTGTTGATGTGTTGATGTTTATAAGAAGTTAAGTTTTGGTGACAACTGATTCACCCCACCTCTCAGTTGTCTTGTGCATTTCAACAATTGGTATCAGAGCAAGGTTCCTCAGAAGAAAGTTTACTACCTTGAGGAACATCCAAGATGTCGCACAAGAAGGATGCTCTGTAGTTTGATGGAATGAATTATGCTATTTGGAAGGTATGAATGAAAATCCATCTCATTTGTCTTGGTTATAATGTTTGGAAGATGACAGAAACAAAGTATACTATTCCTTAGAATGGTCCATCAAGTGATGATGAAATCAAATAATATAAGTTAAATGGAAAAGATAGAGATGCTCTATTAAGTGCCTTGTTCAACACTGAGTTAGTAATAGTTATGGATCTAGAAACAACTCATGAAATCTGGGAAAAGTTGAAGAATTTATATGAAGGAGATGATTTTGTAAAAGGCACCAAATTGCAAAACCTGAAAGCTAAGTATGAAAGTTTGAAAATGAGTGGAGATGAGAACATAATAGTCTACTTACAAAAGGTTGATGAAATTGTCAATGGAATCAAAGGTCTTGGAGGAACTGTTGACGATAAAGAGGTTGTGTTGAAGATTCTTAGGTCATTGCCTAAATCCTACAGTCACAAAGTATCTGCAATTGAAGAAATCACAACTATGAAAGATGTTTCAAAAGATCAGTTGCTTGAAAAACTTACAGCCTTTGAGATGAGAGAGTTTGGTGATACCCTGCCTAAAATAGAGAATGCTTTCAAAGATAGTACTTTAGAGAAGACTTCAAGAGTTGAGAAGTATGCTGTGGAATCTAATGATGACCTTAAGGAGATTGAAGCCAACTTTGCAGATAAAATGCAAAGAGGTATCGATAAGTACAAAGGCAAATTACCATTCAAATGCTTTTCATGTGGTAAGATCGGTCACTATGCTTCTAGGTGTTTGAGGAGAATTGAAAGAGGCAGAAAGAATTTTGAAAGTAAACCTATGGTTGTAAAGAAATGTTATATTGTCAGAGATCTTGATGATGATGGTGTAACAAATGATGAGTCTAATGATGCTAGTACTAGTGCAAATGAATGCTTGTTTATTTCTATTAAGGAAGAACTCATGTCTACTAATCTTGCTAGTTGTGTGAAGGAAGAAAACCCTGTCAAAGAAAGTGCTTTGTTTGTTTAGGTGGAGAAAGATAAGGATGAATGGATTATTGATAGTGGATGCTCACATCACATGACAGGTGATAAAAGTAAGTTTGTAAGTATAGAAAAGTATGATGGAGGATTAGTTAGGTTTGGAGATAATGCAACTAGTAAGATTTGTGGAAAAGGATCTATTTCTTTTGATGGAAAACATAATACAGATGATGTCCTATATGTGAAGGGTTCAAAGCATAATCTTTTGAGTGTTGGTTAGACATGTGATAAAGGTTATGATCTGAGGTTTAAGGATAATGGATGCAAGATCACGGAAAGCTCTGGAACAATGATTGCAACTAGAAAGAAGACCAGAGGTAATATTTATCAATTAAGAGGAACTACTGATTATTGTTTGTTGGCTCAGACAGACGAGAGTTGGTTGTGGCATAAAAGGATGTGTCATATCAATTTTGACAATTTGGTGAAGATAAGTTCAGTACAAGCTATGAGAGATTTACCTAAGCTTGTAAAGCCTACTAATACTATTTGCAAGGAATGTCAGTTGGAAAACATGACAAGAACAAGTTTCAGAAGAAAAGAATAATTTGCTGTTAGATTGCTAGATCTAGTGCACATAGATTTGTGTGGTCCTACAAGGATAAGAAGTCTGGAAGGAGACATGTAATTTATGTTGCTTATTGATGATTATTCTAGAATGGCTTGGGTCACTTTTCTAAAAGATAAATTAGAAGCCCTAGAAAAGTTCAAATCCTTCAAGGCAATAGTTGAGAATGAGATAGACCTAAGAATCAGGTGCTTAAGGTTTGATAGAGGAGGTGAATTCACATCAAATGAATTCAACATTTTCTGTGAGGAATAATGGATAAAAAGACATTTGTCTGCACCAAGGACTCCTCAATAAAATGGAGATGTTAGAAGGAAAAATAGGATAGTTCAAGAAGCTATTAGGACAATGATGAAGGAGACTAACCTACCAGAAGTGTATTGGAGAGAAGCTATGCATACTGGTATGTACATCCAAAATAGAGTTCAAGTCAAAGGTAACAGTACTAAAACTCCTTATGAATTGTGGTATGGAAGAGTTCCTATAGTGAAATATTTCAAAGTTTTTGGAAGCAAATGTTAAATTAGAAGAGAAGAACTAGGAAAGTTTGATGCTATGAGTGATGAAAGAATTTTTCATGGATACTCTACCAAGAGTAAGGCCTATCAGTGCTACAACAAAAGGCTGAAAAAGATTGTTAAGAGTGCTAATGTAAAGGTGGATGAAGACAAGGAAATAATATCATATCTAAATGGCTATGAATTAGATGAACCTATTACCATAGCAAATGAAAAGAAAGTTGAATAAGAGGATAGTCAAGATGAAGAAGAAAAGGCTCTACAAAGTGCAGTTAAGACTCCCAGGTATGTAAGGATCAATCATTATGAAGATCAAATAATTGGTGATAAAAGAAAAGGAGTATTCACAAGGAAAAGAGTTGCAAAAGAACATGTGAACTACTACCTACTTTCAAAGATTGAACCTAAAACTGTAGGTGAAGCTTTCAATGATGAAAACTGGATAAAGGCTATGGAAGAAGAGCTAATGTAGATAGACCTGCTGATAAGAATGTGATTGGAACTAAATGGGTCTTCAGGAACAAGCTGAATGAGAATGGAGAAGTGGTAAGAAACAAAGCAAGACTGGTATGCAAAGGATATTCTCAGGTTGAAGGGATAGATTTTGAGGAGACCTATGCTCCTGTGGCAAGAATTGAAGCAATCAGAATGTTTTTGGCATTTGCAACATTCATAGATTTCAAAGTGTATTAGATGGATGTCAAGTCTACATTCTTGAATGGTGAGTTGGAAGAAGAGTTCTACATTAAACAACCAGAAGGATTTAAGTTATCAGACCAAGATGACATGGTGTACAAATTGAAGAAGGCCTTGTATGGACTAAAGTAAGCCCCCAGAGCCTAGTATGCAAGGTGAGACAAGTATTTGTTGCAATTAGGGTTGAGTAAAGGCACTGCAGATAGTGATCTCTTTTTCAAAATCAATGGTAATCAAATCCTGATTATTGTAGTCTTTGTTGATGACATTATCTTTGGAGGCAATGAAGGTATGTGCATGAAATTTGTAGAGGAAATGCAAAATGAGTTTGAAATGTCTATGTTTAGTGAAATGAATTTCTTTTGGGGTCTACAAATTACTCAATCAGATAAAGGAATCTTCATTTCTTAGTCTAAGTATGTGAGAGAGTTGTTAAAGAAATTTGGAATGGAGGACTCTAAACCGGTATGTACTCCCATGGTGACTGATTGCCAGTTATGCAAAGCTGATGAATCACCTAAGACTAATTAGAAAAGGTACATATCCATGATTGGAGGATTACTTTATCTAACACAAACCATACCTGATATAATGCATACAATTTGTCTTGTGGAAAGATTTCAAGAAGATCCTAGAGAGTCACAGGTAATGGCAGTTAAGAGAATCTTGAGGTATTTAAAAAGGCACATCAGATCATGGCTTATGGTATCCAAAGGATAATGATTTCACCCTTGGTGCTTATACAGATGCAGATTGGGCCAGAGATGTTGATGACAAAAAAGTACTAGTGGAGGTGCTTTCCTCTTAGGCAATAGATTGGTTTCATGGTTGAGAAAAAAAGCAAGATTCAATCTCTTTGTTTACTGCAGAAGCAAAACATATTGTAGCAGCAGGTTGTTGCACTCAAGTGTTATCGATGAAGCAAACATTGAAGGATATAGGAGTTGTGTACAAAGAACCAATCTCAATCCTCTATGATAATACAAGTGCTATAAACATTTCAAAGAATTTAGTGATGCACTCAAGAAAAAAGCATATATCCATAAGGTATCACTTTCTGAGAGAGAAGGTAATAGAGAATGAAGTAAAGATGGAGTATGTGTCCACCAAGGATTAGATTGTAGATATCTTCACAAAGCCTCTCCTTAAGGATACTTTTGACTATCTCAGATAAAAGTTAGGGGTTATTACCCCTCCTGCTCTGAACTAAGATGCATAGGAATGCATCAGTCTAGTGGTGCCCAAAGCCTCATTCTTTGATCTGGATTGATGTTTTAAAGGCTGCCTCTCACGGGAGTAGCTAGACATCACTGATATGTGTTGCTGACAAAGAGCAGTAAGTGTTACAGTGTTGATGAAAGAGCAATTTTAGTTTGATCAGAGCAGTAGAGCGCAAGTATGTGCCCTTTGCCATTGATGTCAAAGGGGGAGAGAAATCATGTGAAAAACTTAAGGGGAGAAAGAGTGCAAATGTATAAAGAGAAAGGGGGAGAAGGTAATCAGTGCAAAATCTTGTCTTGATGGTCTTTATAGTTTTTCACATCATATGTTGCCATTAATGACAAAAGGGGAGATTGTTGCAAGTATGTGTCTAACCGATGTTGTCATTGATATCAACATATCTGTGTTGTCAATGTTGGGATAAGGTGTCATTAACCTTGTAAATCCCAATATTGTATTTATTCCATTTATTATATGTAATTTGTAATTATCCATGAGGAGATGTACTAGTTTCATTGGCAGGGGTAATTTCAGAGTAATCAGAGGTAATTATGGAGTGACTTTTACTGTTGGAAAATGTAAAAACTCAAATAGGCGTGCTCCCTTGAGGAATCTACTATTTTTGGCATGTATGACAACTATCATAATGTTTGGTAAGTGAATCTATGACAAATCCAAGTTGTCATAAGATTCTGAGATTCTATGATGCATATGATGGATATGTTAGTTGTATATTTGCTATATTTAGCCCAAGGTTCCTATGATAGCTAAAAATTAGGTTAATAAGATCAAGCATATAATTGAAAACCTAATCCTACCACCATCAAAGAATCAAATCCAAGTGATTCAGAGCACACAGTGGAAGCAATTCAAAACATATACTTTCTTTTATGATTGACAAGACCATATGCCATCGGCTAACCAAATACCTTTCGCATCGAAGTCCTTCTTCATACTGATGTGTCTCCGACACCACTATCGCTATGAATTCTTCCATCGGCATAACTCAGAACCATTCCACCAACCTATATCTCTTTCTGATAAGCTTAATACCAAGCTTTGCCTTCGGTGAAACTCCTTGCATCTAACACAATGTATATGCGCAATATACATTCAAAACATACAACCTGAATATGCACAATGTATATCCTCAATATACATTCATAAGATACATTTGAAAACATGCATTTAGAATATGCATTCAGTGAAGCCGACCATTGACTTTCCTTGTATCATATGAAATGTGCTTTCACCACATGCAGCCGCAACATGCACTTGCGAGATATACACAAACAATCAACTATGAGATACACATGAGATGACCCCGACATACATTAGCGATATACACACAAAATGTATACCCGGTGAAACAACACAAATCTTCGTCGATCTGAACATCTACAAACCCTGTAGCTACACAGATCCTTTTCTCTAACAACCACACAGATCTTAGACTTTGCCAACCTAGCACATGAGGATGCTAGGATCTATCAGAGCATATTGCACGCGATCCTGCAACACAAATGAACAAAATGAAAAACACAAAAATGAACTGTACAGCCATTCCACCGATTTCAAAGAAATCTAACTAGTGGAATGGATTAAGGATCCATCTCAGCCACAAAATAGCAAATCAATTGCACAGAGAAAACCTAATGAAATTGAATGACAGAAAGATACACAACATAACTTTGTTTATTATGTCTTTCAGAAAATGTGCATACAGATGCTCTGTTTCTCAATTACAAATCACACTGATCTCTAATCTCTATTACAACTCAACTACAACTGTACTGAACTGAACTGAACTGAACTGATTACATTTGATCTACTCTGGGGTATTTATCTACTCGCCTTGAGTAGTACTGACTTGACTCCAAGCAGCTGGGAGAAAACTAACTATCTCCAACTACCTAACAACCTTCAGGATTACAGATCGACAAGTGTCCTTGGCACTTACAACATAAACCTAGATACAAACTAAAATAACATGCATTGGTCAAACAGACCTTATTACATAAGTGGTCTTATAGGACCTTATTGAAAACAACAAAACGAACATCAAACAATTGAATGCCTCACAGAGGCCACCTTGTGTTAGGTGCTCCTACACCATACACCCCATCTTGAAAAGAACTCATGCCACATGAGTTAAGTCTTTGTTTTTCTCTACCTATATCCTCTGCTATCTCCTGTCTATCCCATGATCTCTAGATTGCAACCTACTTCCATGGAATCAAAGACTCATGCCTAGCTTTGTATGCTCTACTCATACCTTGCCATGAGTGACTGCTTGCCATCAAACCTACCCTTTGCTTGCCATTCTTTCTTACTATCATCTTTGTCTAAACATCTACATGGGAAACCTTGGTTAATGCTTCTTGTATTGTTGTTATGGTAGAATATGTTTGCCTGTCAACTCTTGTTGGTTCTAGAGGACAAACAATTATCCCTACTATGATAGCATCCTTGTCTTTCCAATCAACTTGTGGCTGCTTGCAAACTTGCTCTTTGACCTTCTTTTGATCCATTTTAGACATCACCATCTGAGCTCCATCAGTCAAAACTAAAATCACCTTCAAACTGTGATCCGTAGCAACACCACTCCCTGAGGTATCCTCAACTTTCTTTGTGTCTTCTTCATTGAGCTTCACAAACTCTTTCTTACCCACCAAGATTACCTTGGATGCCTTCTTTGCTTCAGCATCCTCCTGCAATGGTGTCATCACAAAAGTCCTCCCATCCTTCTTGATGGTGTAGGTGTTAACATATCCATCATACAATGCTCTCCTATCAAATTGCCATGGCCTACCTAAAAGTAGGTGACAACATTCCATGGGAAAAATATCACATAAAACCCTATCCTGATATTCCCCAATCTGAAAATCAACATATGCTTGTTCATATGCCAAAAGTGATTGACTATCACTTACCCAAGATGCTTTGTAAGGATTTTGATGAGGAATCCTTTCTATGTTCAATTTATCCACCATTTCTTGAGATACCATATTATCTGTGGAACCAGAATCTATTACTACCTTGCATACCTTACCTTTGCTTTTGCAATTGGTCCTGAAAAGTGCTCCTTTGTATCATGTCCTTGGATGTCTTCAAGAGTGTTCTCCTTAGCATCAATGCTTCTCCATCTAGAACTGGGGCTACATTCCCAATTGGAGAGTTAACACTTTTATCTACCTCTTCTTGCACATATTGAATCATTTTTTCATTCCTCCTTTCATTATCACCGGATGTAGAACTCTGTTTCATTGGGCACTTGTATGTTGTATGGCCAATCTCATTGTAACGATAACATCTTTCACTGAAAACATTAGAACCTCTACCTCCACCTTTTGTGCCTCTAAATCCCCCTCTAAAATTAGAAGCTTGGCCCTTACCTCTGCTTGTGTCTCCTTGGTCTTCTTGGGACTAATTTTTATCTTCAAAACTATCCCTATTTCTGCCACTTCTTCCTCTGTTCTGTTGTTCTCCCTTTGTTTTCTGCTTCTCTTCTACTCTCAACACCACTTGGAAACATTTGTCCATGGTTTTTGGTGTCAAGATGGTAATCTCATCTTGTATACTATACTTCAGGCCATTAAGATACCTGGCAACTCTTCCTTTCTCACCCTCAGCATGTCCACACCTTAGGGACAATTTATGAAATTCCTTGGTATAGGTGGATACATCCATATCCTTTTGCCTGAGATTTTGCATTTTCTTGTATATCTGCACCTCATAATCCATTGGTAGGAACTGAGCCTTGATCCTCTCTACCATCCGACTCCAGGATTAGATCATGCTCTTGCCACTCTTCACCCTTTCTCCCTGGGTGTAGTTCCACCACGTGAGTGCAGCACCCTTCAATTTTGTCTTTGCAAACTTGACTCTTCTATTCTCCAGTACCTCCTTGTACTCAAAGTAATTGTTCAAAGCCTCAATCCAGTCGATGACTTCATCTGTGTCCATCTTTCCGCTAAACATCAGAATCTCCATTCTTGCCTTGGACAACTCCTTACCAAGTGAATTTATGGCCTCCAAAAATTGTTTCTGATCTGCAGATATATCTTTCTGTCCTGGGGTTGTTTCTTCTTCCCCATCTTCTTCTTCTCCATCAGACTCCTCATCTGATTTCCTACCTTTTCGCAAGGTCTTCAACTCAACCTGGAGTGCTTCCTTGACTCCAGTCTTGATCATCTCCTCCATCTCCTTGAATTGCTTTACCACGTCAGTGGTCATTACCTTTGGAGGCATATCACTAGCCCCTTCTTCTCTTTCTCTGTCTGACATAAACATTAACAGACAACACCAACACTTTGGTAGATCTTTCACTAGCTCTGATACCAATATGATGCAGAGCACACAATGGAAGCAATTCAAAACATATACTTTCTTTTATGATCGGCAAGACCATATGCCATCGGCTAACCAAATACCTTTCGAACCGAAGTCCTTCCTCATACTGATGTGTCTCCGACACCACTATTGCTATGACTTCTTCCGTCAGCGTAACTCAGAACCATTCCACCGACCTATATCTCTTTCCGATAAGCTTAATACCAAGCTTTGCCTTCGGCAAAACTCCATGCATCTAACACAATGTATATGCGTAATGTATATCCTTAATATACATTCATAAGATACATTTGAAAACATGCATTCAGAATATGCATTCAGTGAAGCTGACTATTGACTTTCCTTGTATCATATGAAATGCACTTTCACCACATGCAGCCGCAACATGCACTTGCAAGATACACATGAACATTCTGTTGGCAAGAGACACTATATGGATTCATGATTGTTGTCATTGATGGCCACAAAGTTCATCCCACACATCCACAGGACATGGTGTGTCTCTACCGAAAGTCAGAATGAAGATTGTTGTGGTCCGGTAAACAAGAACAGAGCATGTGGTAAGGACCGACAGACAGGTCCGGATCTCTCAGAGGAAGTATCTTGGTGAAATGCGGATTTAGGGAAGTCAAGAGGACTACCTTGAGTGGTATATTCCAAGGATTTAGCCTCTGGTGATAGATGAGGAAAAAGATATGAATAGTTGAGTACCAGATTCCTGAGTGACAGTGTGAACAGAGGAAGAACTGACTGATAGAACATCAGACTACTTTCCGGATGTGTTACTGATGGTGTTAAAGGTTATGAAGGCATGAATCATGTTTGGCTAACATGATTAATGATTTATACAAGCATATACTTGATCTGCATTACTTGATGTGCAAGGATTCAACCGACAGATCAGAATTAGTGAAAAGATTGACTATTCCGAGTGCCGACTAGAAAGGTGATGAAATTACTTGTGCAGATATATATACACAATGGATTTAGTTGTGAGATGTGTTTTTATTGTTAGGAAAGTGTGAATAAAGGTAGAAGAGTAGAGCAGAAGCAGTAAGGAAGGTCTGGTATGTGAAAGGAAAGCAGTAAAAGAGAAGAGGAAAGATGAAGTGCAGCAGATCAGTATACTAAGCTTAACCGGAACTAAACTCCAGTATTTGTAGATGCTCCCACTCAGTTCAAGTATTGTATAACATTCTTCTTGTAGACAGTGTGTCTCTTGTAGGCAGTGTGCTTCTTGTGAGCAGTGTGCTCAGGCAGCGAGCCCTAATTGGCAAGTGCCATTTTATATTTCCTTATTCTTCTAACAGAGAATAATCTTTGGGTTAATCACCCCGTGGTTTTCTCCCTTAACAGGGTTTCCACGTCAAAAATATTGTGTCATGTGTATCCCCATTTCATAGTTATGTTTGCTTGTTTGAATTAATGCTGCATTGATTAATAAGAAAGTTTAGAAAGAAGAAATAATTAGGATAACTGATTCACCCCCTCTTAGTTATCAACAATTGGTATCAGAGCTAAGTTCCTCCTAACAGAGTCTAACAGCTCAAGGAAGATCTGGGAATCCAAATGGATGCATATGGTTTAAAGGAGCAACTCAAGACTGCCCTTGAGGATCTTGAACAATCAAACTTTGAAGTCAATGAATTAAAGGAAAGACTCAAATAGGCTGATGATTTCATGAGAGAACTAAAAGACAAATTAAGTCTCTCTATGAAAAAGAGAAAGGAACTACTTCAGCAATTGGCAAGACAAAGTGAAGCAAATAATACAAATGAAGAGCTAAATGAGAAAACCAAGTTATGTGAAAAGTTATCAAAAGAATTCATTATGGTAAGACATGAAATGGAATCAGGAGTTATAAAGTTTACCCAAGAGATTGAAGAGAAAAGAAAAACTAAAGATAATCTAAGACAATCTCTCAAGGAGAAATCAGAAGATTGCCACCAGATGGATAGAATTATCAGACATCTTGAATCTGATCTTGAAGATGCTAAGGATAATGAAGAAAAACTTGAGGATCAAATTGTCTCTCTCAAAAGGGATCTTCAAACAGCAAATGAATATAAAGAGAAATTCAAGATAAGTTCTGCTCAACTTGAAGTCCTTCTTGGACGTCAGAAAAGGGCAGATGACAAGTGTGGTTTGGGATATGAGAAAGGAGAAAGCTCCGGATCAGGTCAGCAGAATTTTGGACCAGAAAATCCAAGGAACAGGGCTAGAAGACCTCTGATAAGACAGCCCAATGCTCAAAGATATCCATCCTTCAATGGATACTGCCACAGCTACAATCACTTTGGTCACAAAGCTAACCAGTGCAGAAAGAGAATGAATCAGACTAATTCATCCTTCTCCAGACAGTGTTTTAACTGCAAAAGGTATGGTCACAAGTCTCATGAATGCAGAAATATGCAAATGAACAAATCATTCAATGGTAGATGCTTTACATGCAATAGAGTAGGTCATATGGCTAATCAATGCAGATCAAGAGGATATCAATCAAATATGCAGAGAAATGTTGTTTGCCAAATTTGCAATAGATCCGGTCATATTGCAAAATTCTGTAGAAGCAAGAATCGGGACAAAAGAGGTCCGGTATATCATAATCAGAATCAAGATAAGGGTAAACAAAAGGTGAATGTGGATGAAGTCAAAAGTGAGATGAGCAAGATTTGGGTGAAGAAAAGTACTGAGAATGTAGAGGTTGGATCCGCACCAGACTCTGGTGCTGATATTCCTTCCAGAAATTAAAAAGTGAGCTCTAGCTCAGGGGGAGACACAAAGAAAACCTTGTTCCCCCAGCCAGTCAAGTGGTGCCAGAACTGGCACAAGAAGAGTTGCAGATCGAAGGATTCATAAGGGATACATTCAAACAAACTATGGTTAAGATTTGGCAGATCCGCAAGTTGTTTAAAGATCAGGATTGATCCGGTTCTTCAAGTCATCTGAATAAGGCAAAACTAGAATAATGTAGGTCGAACATTTATTGCAACTTGATATTAGGGTTTACGGAGCAATATAAGGGTTTTCTCATTAACCACATATTCATTCTGCATACAAGAAGAAATGAAAAGTGGAGCTCTGCAACAAAATCCCTCAAGTTCATCGAAAATCACTTGCAAAAGTCATTACATCCAGAAATCAATCCGACCAACTCCATGTAACCGAAGGCGCATAAGGTATTTTCCATTTTCAATATCTCACTGCAAATCTTTTAAAAAATGACTACTCCAAATATAGTAAAGATCTCTGATAGACCTTGCCCCACATTCAAGAAACATCCATACAAATCCTTGGAGGTAGATCCCCTAGGAGCCTTCTCTAGTGTTCCGCATGGCGTTTTGCACACCGAAGATATTAGGGTTTACATACATGCGAATATTGAAGAATTTGGGCAATCAAAGTTAGTAGATATCTATCACAAACAGTTGTTAGATGACTCTTTTGAGATTAAACCTCAGTATAAAGCCATCTGGGATAAGTATTTTGCACAGTGCATTCATTTCCCCTATTTTGAAGAAGATGAATGGGTCAGGTATGTATTGAGTAGAGTGCATGACAATTTCCTATGGTTTGAATAAACCATTTAAGATCACCAAAGATGCAATTAAGGTAGTAACCGGTCTACACTCATCCGGTGGAATACCTGTTCTCAAGTCTGTCAAGAATCAGACAGTAAGTGATGCAACTGGATCAAAATTTGACAAGAGAGCTATGCCAATTGAAGACATCACTGAACTAGATGTAAAATTTTCTTCCATAATAATTGGTTACAAGATTTATCACTCCAGTAGGGAAAATTCAGTACCGGGAACTGTAGTTTACACAGCCTATCAAATGCTAAAAGAAAATGCTGACTATGATCTGTGTGAACTTCTTCTCAGCCAACTATTGGAAAATCTTCAAAAGGTCAAGAAGGATAAGAAGAACTCCTTCAAGTATGGTGGCTTGTTACTTTGCCTATTCTTTTATTACATGAATGAGCTTCTCGGATCCAATGGCTGGGTGTGGCAGAATGACAGACTGGTTGCAATTCAGATAAGAGACTATTTGCATGGGCTTGGGGATGCTAAAGAAAGAAATACAACCATGTGGGGATACTTCAAGAACTTTCAAAACATGATGCAAGCAAGAGAAAGGATTCCCTAGTCTCTTGTTGAGAAATACAAGACACAGTCTGCTTTATGGTAGAGACTGATCAGTGCCTAATGGAGGCAGTAGAACCAAGGACAGTTTGGATCATGCCCATGGGGTATGAAGTTGATGAACAGATTGTGGAGTTGCATGTTCAACACATGCTAAGTCAGCCAAAGGATCCAAAGGTAGAAAGGTTTGGAACCTTTGAGGAGCTGAGTGTAAAGATTCATGTGGAACTCAGAGAACCAGAGATGAAAAGGAAGGTGAGAAAAGAAGTAGAACATATTGCCCAAGGCCTTGGCATCTCAAAGGAGGCACTTGATGCCCACAGGGAAAAGAGACAAAAAGCTGAGGAAGAGAAGAAAGAGGCAAAAAAGGGAAGCAAGAAAAGTGCTCTGGTAGAAACTTCCACCCAGACCAAATCATCAAAGAAACCAACACCTGTCCCTGCTAAAAGGTCAAAACTGGAAGTCCAGACATCTGGAAAAGGAGAAAAGAGAACAAAGAAAAAGGCAACAAGGTCATATGTTAGCCTAAAGGATGATGAGGAAACCGAATCAGATGAGGAGATAAGGAAACTAAAGAAGAAGAAGAAATCATCTGGTAAACACTCTACTGGTCAAGGAGAAGAAGAGAAGGAAGAGGAATTTGTTGAAAAACCCACTCTCTCCTTAGATGATGTAGTGAAAGCAGTCACAGTGGATGGGAACCTGCAACCCTTAACAGAATTCTATGATGATTATAATGAAGTAGATAAAAAGATTCTGGAGGAAGCCACAGTTAAGTTTTTGAACATTTACAATAAAGTTTTTATTGAAATTATCTCTCTAATTCCTAAGAGTCTAGAAAAGGAGTTGGAAATGAGAAAGACCAATGCCATGGCAAAAGACCTTGAGATCCGAGAACAGATAGCTATTCAGCTATATCCTTCAATTGATCCCAAGACAATGAACATGGTATTCAAAGACTGCAAGGATGAATCAGTTTATGCTTGGTGAGACTGACAAGGTAGCCAAGGACACTGAAGAGATTCTCCAAAAAACCTTCAAAAGATTTAATCTTCCTATTATAGAGGACTTGGGTACTAACCCCTCGACCACAAATGTTGCAGAAGAAACTCCTGAGAAAATGACAGAAGAGGTGGACCCTGAACAGACTAACATTTCTCCTCCAGTTTCCCCTACAGTCTCCGGATCTAAAGGAGAAGAAAAATTATAGGAGAAAGAAGTAGAGGTGAAGGAAAAAGAAGATGACAATGCTAAGGTTGCAGAAGGAGAGAAGACTTCAGCAGAGAAGACCACAACTGCTAGTGGTGAGAATATAGGAGAGAAAACTCCAAAGGACAGCTCCAAGACTGCAGAAGGAAAGAAACATCTGTCTCCGGCAAGAGACACTGCACAAACTGTCCAAGAATTCCTGAACAAAGAAACAATGGAGATTGATGAACTGGAGCTTCTACAAGGTCCATTCAATTTTGATTCTCTTTCTCTAGTACAAACAATGAAGATAGCTTCATTTGCTAATGCTAAGGCTAATGAAAAACTCCTAAAGTCTCATATGGAAGACTGTGAGTTGATAGAAGCTGCTTCTGGAGTGCTAGAAAAGATTATGCCATCATTTCAAAAAGATCCCACAGCCTCCTCTTCCAGTAATCTCAAAACCTTAGTCAGCAGTGTTAGTACACATTTTGATTCTCTAGAAAAATTAGCTGAAGAAAAGGTCCGGAAGGAGTTTTTGGATAAAAGGTTCTCCGAGGTACAGGGTTTGATCATTAATGATAGGAGAAACATGAACATTGGGATAAAGAGCTTAGAAAATGCTCTTAAGGATGGTGGTGAAATATACAAATTTTGTATCTCCTGGTCCAAGGTAACAGTGGAGATTGAGAAGAAATAAAAGAGCAAGAGGACAAACTACTAAGCTTGTCTCAAAGTTTTGATCCTCTTTCATCCTCCATAATAAATCAAGAATGTCAGACTATTGCAATCACAAATGCAATAAAGAATTTTGAGAAGGAAAGGAAGAACATAATTAACCAGATGGGTGAACTTAGAAGGATTATTATCCCTAAGTTAGAGGCCATGCATGAGGCCATAAATGATGCTCAAATCACAGCCCGGACCAATGATCCAATAGATCTTAAGAAGGCTGAAGCATTTGCATTCCTGTTGAGTGGTCACATCTCAATTTTGGATAGGATGAAGCAGAGTTGGGTGACAGAAGTTGTACAGTTGAAGAATACTTTTTCAGACATACTTAAGTATATGTAAGTACAACTTGTATATATATACTTATGCAGCTAAGTATAGTTAAATTTTTGAAAATTTTGGTATGCGGACCCTACCCTTTGCCATTGATGTCAAAGGGGGAGTGAGGAGTAGTGAAAAATTAGGAATCCAACTAAGGGGGAGCTTCAGAAAATGTATATAAAGACAGAGCATCAGCTAAGGGGGAGCATAGTGTAAACACTTAGTCATTTTTCACTAAGTGTTGCCATCAATGCCAAAGGGGGAGATTCTTGGCAAGAGGCACTATATGGATTCATGATTGTTGTCATTGATGGCAACAAAGTTCATCCCACACATCCGCAAGACATGGTGTGTCTCTACCGGAAGTCAGAATGAAGATTGTTGTGGTCTGGTAAACAAGAACAGAGCATGTGGCAAGGACTGACAGACAAGTCTGGATCTCTCAGAGGAAGTATCTTGGTGAAATGCGGATTTGAGGAAGTCAAGAGGACTACCTTGAGTGGTATATTCCAAGGATTTAGCCTCTGGTGATAGATGAGGAAAAAGATATGAATAGTTGAGTACCGGATTCCTGAGTGATAGTGTGAACAGAGGAAGAACTGACTGAGAGAACATCAGACTACTTTCCGGATGTGTTACTGATGGTGTTAAAGGTTATGAAGGCATGAATCATGTTTGGCCAACATGATTAATGATTTATACAAGCATATACTTGATCCGCATTACTTGATGTGCAAGGATTCAGCCAACAGATCAGAATTAGTGAAAAGATGACTATTCTGGGTGCTGACTAGAAAGGTGATGAAATTACTTGTGTGGATATATATTCACAATGGATTTAGTTGTGAGATGTGTTGTTGTTGTCAGGAAAGTGCGTATAAAGGCTGAAGAGCAAAGCAGAAGCAGTAAGGAAGGTCCAGTATGTGAAAGGAAAGCAACAAAAGAGAAGAGGAAAGATGAAGTGCAGTAGATCAGTATACTGAGCTTAACTGGAACTGAAATCCAGCATTTGTAGATGCTCCCAATCAGTTCAAGTATTGTATAACATTCTTCTTGTAGACAGTGTGTCTCTTGTAGGTAGTTTGCTTCTTGTGAGCAGTGTGCTCGAGCAGTGAGCCCTAATTGGCAAGTGCCATTTTGTATTTCCTTATTCTTCTAACAGAGAATAGTCTTTGGGTTAATCACCCCATGGTTTTCTCCCTTAACAGGGTTTCCACGTCAAAAATATTGTGTCATGTGTATCTCCATTTCATGGTTATGTTTGCTTGTTTGAATTAATGCTGCATTGATTAATAAGAAAGTTCAGAAAGAAGAAATAATTAGGATAACTGATTCACCCCCTCTCTCAGTTATCAACACATTCAACTGTGAGATACACATGAAATGACCCCGACATACATTAGTGATATACACATAGAATGTATACCCAGTGAAACAACACAAATCTTCATCGATCTGAACCTCTGTAAACCTTGCAGCTACACAGATCCTTTTCTCTGACAACCACATAGATCTTAGACTTCGCCAACCTAGCACATGAGGATGCTAGGATCTATTAGAGCATATTGCACGTGATCCTGCAACACAAATGAACAAAATGAAAAACACAAAAATGAACTATACAACCATTCCACCAATTTCAAAGAAATATAACTGGTGGAACGGATTAAGGATCCATCTCAGCCACAAAACAGCAAATTGATTGCACAGAGAAAACCTAACGAAATCGAATGATAGAAAGATACACAACAGAACTTTGTTTATTATGTCTTTCAGAAAATGTGCATATAGATGCTCTATTTCTCAATTACAAATCACACTGATCTCTGATCTCTATTACAACTCAACTACAACTGCACTAAACTGAACTGAACTGATTACATTCGATCTACTCTGGGGTATTTATCTACTCACCTTGAGTAGTACTAACTTGACTCCAAGTGGCTGGGAAAAAACTATCTCCAACTGCCTAACAACCTTTGGGATTACAGATCGACAAGTGTCCTTGGGACTTACAACATAAACCTAGATACAAACTAAAATAACATGCATTGGTCAAATAGACCTTATTACATAAATGGTCTTATAGGACCTTATTGAAAACAACAAAATGAACATCAAACAGTTGAATGCCTCATGGAGGCCACCTTGTATTAGGTGCTCCTGCCAAAAAGCATGCAATTCAAGAACAAAATCACCTAGATTGTATGATTCCTTGTTTGTGATATGGATTGCTTCTCAACAATTAACAATTATGAAGATTAAAGCTACCATGATGGATGGATGATAATGACAATATGCTAGATGGATGCCAAAATGCTCAATATGCTCAAGATGATAATGTAGACGCTATATGAAAAATGATAGATAGATGTAGTATAGAATGAGAGGGTGTTTATATAGATCTCAACCAAAATCAATCAACAGTGGAGATTTGGTGGCTATGTGAATAGTTAGGATGAATTGATAGTCCTAGATGAATGTGTAGATGACAAGTGGAGGGAAGATAAGGCTTATGTGTGACCGTGTACATAAAAAGTACTACATGTGAAAGATATTAAATAAAAGATGTAGTACCACACATGTTTTAAATAAAAGATACACACATGTCGGCTCATGATAAAAGATAAGGATAAGTGATAAGGAAAATTAATTAAATAAATAAAATTTATTTAATTAATTAGAAAGTGGAGTTATGAAGGGATTTTAATTAAATAAATAAGATTTATTTAATTAAAATAGATAGAAATAGAGATAATTAAATAATTAAAGATTATTTAATTATAGATTAGAAGAAATAGATAATGAATTAATTAAATAAATATGAATTTATTTAATTAATAGAAGAAATAGGTGATTTAGATAGAATAGGGAAATTGCTCAAGTGTGTTAGACAAATGCAAATGATAGCTAATGCAATATTTGATACTAATGATAACTAGGTCAATTTTGGGTGTCTACATTTTGCCCCTCTTTGATACAATGTTCATTAGAACGTTGTGTCAAAGAAGATACAATGATTTGCTCGATAAACAAGGTTATGCCCCAATGTAACTGGTAGGTGATGCCCCCTCGAGAGGTGAGCCAGGCTAACCAGGAAGGGTTGGGTTGACTCGTGATAAGATGAAAAGCTAGAAACAAGATTGACATGAAGAAAATGGGGTTCAGAGGGATAAATGGATAAATAGGCTTTGGAAAGGGTGTATAAGGAGGGATGGTTCAGAGGAAAATAGGCTTTGGAAAGGGGGTAGAAGGAGGTCCCTCAAGGGCAAATAGGCTCATTTGTGCTTGTTATCTTGGAGAAATCTAGAGCTCTGGAGTGTGATAGTGCTTAGGGTGTCAGAGAGCTATCAAGATGGTGATTCCACGCAGTGATCATCATGCCGAGCGAGTGAGGACACATGGGTGAGCAACAGGAGAAGGCACACCAATATGTATTGAAACTTTTGCTCAATGCTTGATTTTTTGATTTTAAAAGCGTAATAAATGCACACACATCACCAGAAGCGAGCAGTTTTAGGATAGGATACTTAGGTCATGTTTAGATGAAAAGTGGTCACTTATGGTAATGTAGGTCGCTTATAGGTGCAGAGTAGTCACTTAGAGTAAAATGAGGTCACTTTTAGTCAGCTAGGTCAGGTAGAGAAGCGAAATATGCATATGGTAAAATCTAGTCGCTTATAGGCAAAAAGTGAACGCTTATAGTTATTCAGGTCACTTTTAGTAAAGATAGTCAATGTTTAGCAGTCAAAGTCAACTTTTTGAACAAGAGACTGATACAGTAAAGGGAATGATGCATGATATACTACCACAATTATTGTCATGGGAGCCACACCCTAGGGATTTGTGATTGGTCAGATTGTTGGATGCAAAGGAGTGGTTGTTCTTAGATATCATTGGTTTAGAGCATGTGTCGATATTAGAGCCAGTACAGGCACATCAAGGACTTATGACAGTGATGGTTGAGCAATGGAGGAGCAAGCACAGTTCATTCTTGTTGCCAACAGGAGAGGTGATGATTACACTGGAGGATGTGTTTCAGATTTTGCGCATCCCAATTGATGGAGATAGAGTAGATTATGATCCTAACTTGGGTCCAGCTGCATTCAAGTGATTGTTTGGGACTCTAGACATTGGGATTGAGGGCTCAAAGATTCTGATGGCTAGGATGGAGGAACTCTGTGATAGGTTACAACGAGTGGTGGTAACTATTATCAGATGGTTGGTTGGTGACAAATGGGTGAGAAGATTTCTAGTTGGATGGGGGACAGTTATGGAGGGGATGTTCTCATATGGGACTAGATGTGCATGGGCTGAGTGCGTACTAGGACAGCTGTATCATTATTTGCATGATTGTGCCTATATGTTTGGAGCTAGTATGTTTGCGGGGCTCACAGTGTTGCACATATGGGCATATGAGCACATTCTAGTGATGAAGCTAGATGGATGGGTGGCTAGGGTAGCAGGAGAGTCATATGTGAAGATGTATAGGGGAGCTCTTACTTATCGACAGTGTAGGGGTATAGTGTACTGGAGGTAGACTCTAGATGAGGCTGATAGTTTTTATGGAGGTCATGGCTTGGTTGTGAGATATGGGAGGAGGATGCAGAGCTTGTCTATGCTAGGCAGGCGATTTTTGGTCACGGCATATATATTATAGAGCGCTATTTGCCTGAGAGGGTATTGAGGTAGTTCAGAGTACCACAGGTAGTGCCAATAGGTGATGCCATTTTTGGGAGGACTCAGCAAGAGGTGTTTGATTGGGGGCCAGAGATAGTGGTTGATATGGCTTTGGTGGAGAGAGGGATTACAGCCAGTTATATGGCAGTGGGGACAGGGTCTTGCAGATCCAGGGACTTTACCATATTATGATGCACATTAGGCCACAGCTAGGCCGACTCGGTTGATGAGACATGTGGAGAGAGGGGAGATTGGGATGGAGAGGCCAATTAGGAGGATGCAACGATGAGCTCCACCAGTACAGGCAATAGTACCAGCAACTCTAGGGATTTAGGGATAGGGATAGGCTCAGCCACAGGTACTTGCTTAGCCATAGGTACAGGTGCTAGGAGGTGATGATGTTGGAATTCCGTAGCTTAGGTGGAGGATTAGAGAGGAGAGGAGATGGAGGCAGTGGCCTCAGTTCAAGTTGAGGAGGGTGGAGATAGATGGACATCAGGTGGTCTTAGGATTGAGGCATGCTAGATCACAGGCACAGGCTTACCAGGCACAGCTACAAGCTAGAGTCCAGGGAGGTGATGGGCAGGATGATGGTACGATTGTGAGGGTGACAGGAGAGGGAGATGTAGCTAGGCAGAGTGAGTAGGCTATGAAGCTGGAGAGAGATACTACTTTGCAATAGATGCAGGCTATGAGAGCTGAGAGGGATGCCCTAAGGACTGAGAAGGATTCAATAGTGCAGCAGGTATAGGCTATGATAGTTGAGAGGGATAGAGCATTAGCTGCATTGGGGACAGATGGAGCCACCATGTATCTGGCTACTTAGTTGACACAGACACAGGGGGAGCTGAGAAGAGCACAGAGTGAGGCCGAGTACTATAGAGGCTTGTATTATGGGGCAGTGTCTGCGAAGCAGAGGTAGCCTAGCTTCAGGAGAAGATTAGGGGCTCTGAGTTCACGGAGGACAGGAGGATTGAGGTCTATAGCTTCAGTGATGGGGCCTCCTAGAGATGGTAGACCAGGGACAGGACCCAATGGTGGTGGATAGGGTGAGGAAGGTGCCAGTAGTCATTAGGGCTACATTGTTTATGTATATTTTGTATCATGATGAGGCTGATGAGATGATTATACATACAGTTTTGATGACTTATGGATAGCCCATTTTGTATATGTAGACACTTGTATATTGACTTGTTTGATGATATATATAGATGATGATTTTGGTTATCTATGTGATATTGTAATGATGATGGATGCACTTATGTTATGATGTTATGCATTTTTGTATTTTCATAGTTTATATGGATGTTTATGCAAATTATATGCATATGCTAATGGTAATAACAGAAATGTGTTATGCTAATGGTATTATGATCATGGAAATGCACATAATGGTAATGCATGATATATAGATGGCAAATAATGAGATGTGCCTAATATGCCTAACACACTTGTTTTGCAGGACGAGAATGAGGGAAATGAGGGTGGACGATGAAAGAAAGATGATTGATTTTGGTTGAGGACTATATAGGATGATAATGGAATGGATAAATGATATGACAACTTTTAAAGTAATTACTCAAAAGTAAAGAAATGAAATCCTTATTTTTGATATAGCATATGGATGTTATACACCAGGGTATAGAAGACCAAGGTGTCGAGGTATCCAATGCATAACTAGCATACTACAATCTTGTCTAAGTGTATGAAGTCAAGATGTTGAACCAACATACACAAGATATGAATAGTAGCTAGTGTTCCAAGATGGACTTTGACGCTACAAGCAAAGGTTTGAGCTTATCTCCACTACACATAATGACACCTTGCTAGTTATATGTATGGAAATAGTCTTAGCATATAATAGTCTCAATGCATAAGAGACTATTTAGCTTCTCAGATGCAAAAGATATTGATATGCAAGATGCTAATCCCAACACATACAAGACACCAATACACATAGGAAGAGAATAAGATCATCCCATAGTCAGCATACGAAAGAAATATGACCATGCCCTATTCCATACTTCATCGCAACATACCAAGATATGATAGATCAAGGCAATCTTGATTAGGCATAAGAAAGGGACAAAAGATAAATCAAAAGATAAAATAAAAGATAATGTCATCATGTTCTCTTGCCAAAGTTAAGTGCTCTTGGATGGATTAAGCTGGAGCCTTGTTGAGAGGAAAGCTGATTCCTGTTAAAGGCTAAAGATGTTGATAAAATGCTATAGCAAATGTTGGCTTAAGGTATGCAGACAAATAGCTTTTGGCTTATCCCTGATTGGTTAAAGTGCTTGAGATTTTGCTGATGTGCATAGTCTACTTCTTGCTTGAGCTGGTCAAAGAGAAGAAGATGGAAGATGAAAGAAGATGAAGATGTGGTGGATCATCTGTGCTTGCATACTGGATACTTCCTTCCTATTCTAGACTGCCTACATACCATGTATCCATAAGATCAAAGCACATTTACGATGATGATGAGAGATGATGACTATGTAGTTCTAAGCTTATTGAAGATGTAAGTGATGAAAGATTGGAGGATGATCAGAAGAAAGATGAAAGATGGATGATGAGAGAGAGGCTATCATCTATGCTTGAATTAGAGTGCTTCCTTCGCATCTCAGATTGCCTACATACCCTATATCCACGGGATCGAGGCTTTGAATGATAGAGATGTGATGTAGTTCTTGTTTATTGTGTTGATGGTTGATGTCAAAGGATCAACTTTATTGCTTGGATTTTTGTAATGTTTTGATTTTTTTTTTTTGGCTATGTTTTGATGTTTTTGGTTGTTTTCTATGTTTTGGTTTTGGTTTGGATGATATGAGCTAGAGCTATGGATATCCACTTCCAAATAAGGCTCAACAAGTGCCCCCAGTGTGGGATGAAGGTTGTTAAGGAGAGGCTGCGATGGAAGTGTTTATGCGAATGGTATGCTAAGGTGCCCAATCATATCTTAACCTCAACAAAGTCCAAATGATGACAACTAGCATGACAAAGGTAAGAGCGAAAAGGCTTTTATTATGGATGGATAAGGGATAATGGCTTGCGATTTATGGATAGGAACGATAGTGGATTATGATATGGATTATGGAGGAAAGATAGTGGATGATGTTATGGAGAGATGTGATCAAACAAATGAAGTAAATGATGGAGGCTAGTCTCTACACATAGTGCTTGTTTGTCAGGTTTTCACTATGGTACTTATCCAAGGTGCCTGTTTACCAAGTTTCAACCAGAGGATGAATTATTTATCTGGTACTATTTTTTTGTCATCCAAAGCACTAGAAAGTGGTTTTCACTATTGGATGGAATTTTTTTTTTGGGAATATGCTGAGACTCATGGGTAGAACTTCTTTAGAAGAATGTTGTTGACTGGTTCATCTAAGGGAATACCTTCAAGTGTTGAGAGATTGTATGCGCCTAATCCATAGACTAGTGTGATGACAAAAGGACCAAGCCAATTAGGTTCAAACTTGCCCTTTTTCTCACGATGTTGTTGATTCCTTTGATTCTCTTTAAGGACAAGATCTCCAACTTGAAACCTTCATTCTCTAATCTTTTTGTTGTAGTTGCAGCGTAGATGATTTTGATAAAATTAGAGATGATTGAGTGTTGTAAGATGACGTTCATCTAATAGCTCAAGATCATGGAGTCTGGATACTCTATATTCTTCATCTGAGATCATATGTTGTAGAGATACTCACAGTGAGGGAATCTCAACCTCAATAGGTAAAATAGCTTTAGTGCCATACACAAGGGCATAAGGTGTAGCACTAGTGGGATTTGTGACACTTGTTCTATAAGCCCATAGTGCAGGATTAAGTTGTAAATGCCAATCACGACCAGTTTCATTGACTATCATTTTAAGGGTTTTGATGATTGTTTTGTTAGAAGCCTCAACTTGGTCGTTACTTTGAGGATAGTAAGGTGTAGAGAATCTATGTTGGATATGGAACTTGTTGCAAAGATCTCTAACCTCTTGGTTCTTGAAGGGATGACCATTATCAGTGACAATGGATTGAGGAACTCCATATCGGCAAATGATATAATGTAAGATGAACTTGGATATTTGCTTGCCAGTGATGTAGGTCATTGGTATTGCTTCCACCCACTTTGTGAAATATTCATTGGTGGTGATGATGAACTTATGACCATTTGATGAGGTAGGATGGATTTTCCCTATGAGATCAAGTCCCCACTGCGAGAATGGCCAAGGAGTAGTGATAGGCTGAAGTTCATGTGTTGGTGCATGTATTAGATCTCCATGTTTCTGACATTGTAGACATCTCTTTGCAAATTGTTGTGCATCTTTCTCCATAGTTGGCCAATAATATCCTGCTCATAGAAGTTTCTTAACAAGACCAGGGCCAGCAGAATGCTATCCGAAGGATACCATCAAGACTCCAGTGATATAGGGTGTCTCCTAAGATAGTGTAGCGAGAGGTTTGACGGATAAAGGTTTTTCATTGGGTATTAGAGAGTTGGAAGGGTAAGGTTTGATTGCGGAGATACTCGTATATGTCCTCATACCAAGGTGAATTAGGACCAACAATCTAACATATAAGCTCAAGCTGTGGAACTTCAAATGTTGGGATCAGAAGCTGTTCAACTAGAAACTCACACTTATGTGCATTGGAAGGCATATCTAAAAGAGATCCTATCATAGCCATAGCATCTGTTGCGTTGTTTTGTATCCTTGGAATCTACTCAAAGGTGATATTGTCAAAGTATTTCTTAAAATTTTCAACCATTACCTTGTATGGAAGAAGCTTATCATCTTTTATTTGATACTTGTCTAAGACCTATTTGATAACTAATTGGGAATCACCAAAGACCTGTAGCTATTTAATAGCCCATTGTACTGCCATGCGTAATCCTATGATTAACGCTTCATATTCTACTATGTTGTTGGTACACAGAAATGCAATCATGTATGATTTTGGGATACAATCTCTTTGAGGGGTGACAAACAATATCCCTGCTCCTAATCCATGTTGTGTGTAATATCCATCAAAGTATAGTTGCCACAATGTTGGTGAAGTTAGATTGAACAATTCTTCATCAGGGAATTCTAGATGTATTGGATGAATATCTGTGACAGGTGCTACGGCTAACTGATTAGCGATGACTTGTCCTTTTATGGCCTTTCGATCCACATATTGTATGTCAAATTCACTTAAGATCATAACCCATTTTGCTAGTCTTCCCATAAGAATTGCTTTGGAGAGAAGATATTGGAGTGGATCAAAGTTAGATATGAGCTTTGTTGTTTGGTTCAGCATGTAATGTCACAACTTTTGGGAAGCAAACACCAATGCTAAACATGTTTTTTCCATAGATGAATAGTTAAGTTCATATCCCACAAGAGTTTCGCTGATGTAGTAAATAGCTTGTTCTTTTCCTGAATCATCATGCTGAGCTAAAAGGGCACCCAATGCTGCTGTTGTTGAAGATATGTAAAGTAATAGTGGTTGATCCCGTACAGGAGGTACTAACACAGGAGGTGTTGCTAGATATTCCTTGATTTTGTCAAAGGCCTGTTGACATTTTCATCCCATGTAAAAGGTTCACCCTTGTGGACGAGATGTTGAAAAGGATGATACTTGTCTGCTAGTTGTGAGATAAACCTACGAATGGATTGTAACCTTCCTTGTAGACTACGAAGCTGCTTCAGATTTGATGGTGGAGGCATTTCCATGATGGCCTTTACTTTGTTAGGATCCACTTCTATTCCTCATCGAGACACAATGTATCCCAACAATTTTTTAGATGTTACACCAAATACGCATTTCTTTGGGTTTAGCCTGACTTGATACTTTTCTAGTTGATCAAAGACTTGTGCTAGTACCTGCAGATGTCTTTCTCTTGTTTTGGATTTTCCTATAATATCATCAACATAGTCTTCCATGATAGTGTGGAAAAGGTCATAAAAAATAACTGTCATGGCTCATTGATAAGTGGCTCCAGCATTCTTAAGACCAAAAGGCATTACGACCCAGCAGTATGTACCCCATGGACAAATGAATGATGTTTTGTCTTGATCTTCCTCTGCTATTTTGATTTGGTTATATCCTGAGAATCTGTCCATCAAGGATAACATTTCATGTCCAGCTATGAGATCTACAATCTTGTCTATGCTTGGTAATGGGAAGTCATCTTTAGGGCATGGTAGGTACCAAGTTTGAAACCCATTCTAGATAATCAATAGGTTTTATGAACTTTGCTTCTAACAGTTTCTGAATCTCTGCCTTAACCAAAAGAGCTATTTGTGGGTGCATTTTGAGCAGTTTTTGTTTGACCAATTTTGCATTAGGAGATACTACTAGGTGATGTACCACAAGTGATGGATCTAGACCTGGCATGTCGGCATAAGCCCATGCAAAATTGATAGCTCTTTTTATGAAGAATGCTGTGAAATTTCTTCTTTCCTGCTCTGATAGTGATGCTGCCAAAAATGTGATCTTTGGATTCTGCTCTGTGCCTAAGTTCATTTCTTGAGACTTCTCAACTAGCACTGTTGATTTTTCATGATAATCAGTGGTGACAGGAAGATCAAATCCCCCATCCTCGAGTGCCTTAGGGAGGTTTTCACCCTTGAATGCATCCTTTATTTTTACTTTTTCATGGTCAAGAAGTGCCTTTCGGTTTTCACCTAGTGACCTATCTTTTTTTATTCTATTTATTTCACTTTTGTGAATGAAGGATTTGATACTTCCGCCAAAGTATGGTAGTTTAGGGAGGTCCATCATGAATCCTTCTTTGTGATCACCCAATGGAATGCCTTGTTGTAAACCCATGAATTCGGCAATAGCTTCATCATTTTCAAATGTATCCAATATCAGTGCCCCCTGTTGGTCCCAATTGATGAGGTCATGATATATGAGTGAAAGGGAAATGGATGAAGGGTTACAGCTAGATGAGGTGGTAGCGATCATGAAGATGGAGGCTTCTTGGAAAAGGTCAGTGATATGAAGGGAGGAGTCATTGATGGTATCCGAATTAGAAGTCTCTCCTACCGAAGAAGGTCCAACTTCTATATCGAAAATACACTTAATATCTTTGGAAGGTGGTACCTCTAGCTGATAGCCAAGGCCTTGCTTATTAAACTTCTTAGACACAACAATGGGTTCAATAGGTCCTTGTTCTTGCAATCCCAATCCACCAAGTTCTTTGTAACCCATGTTCTTAATAATGTGGAACCCATTGTTATATCTTTCCACTTCAAGTTGTACTTGGTCATTCTCATCATAGAATATCCAAGAGTTAATGTCATCAATGTCTTCATCATCAAGGTATCCACCTTTGATAAATACTGTTGGTGGAGCTTTTATAATGGCTACGGATGAAGATGCCTTGGATGTAGAAGGTTTACCATGAGATCTGGGAGATAAGGGAAGAGTTCCAACACAAGATTCTTGCAATGTGTACTCACCTAGACTGTGTTCAGTGTACTTGATATGAAGATTTGAAGTGGATTTGCTAGATGATGGCTTGAGTAAGGTGGATGGGTCAACATAGGATGAAGATGGATAAGCTTCGATGTTGATAGGAATATGCTTAGGACTTTGATATTTGGCTTGAAAGGCATGACAAAACTCGAATGGATTGGGATCGGCATGTATAGTAACTTCAACACCATTATGTGGAAACTTGAGACATTGATGGTACATGGAAGGAATGGCTTTAAGGGAATGGATCCATGGACGGCCAAGGATGATGTTATAGGGAAGCTCAATATCAAGGACTTGACAGCGGGTGTTAGTGGTGACAAGGCCAACTTGGATAGGCAAATGGATGACTCCTTCAGTATCTCTCTCAGCATCATCATATGCTTTGATAGTAATGACCTTGGAAGTGTCAATGTTCTTCTCAGAATATCCCAATTGTTTTATGAGTTTTAAAGATCATATATTGAGACCAGCTCCACCATCCACTAGTATGCATTTGATACGGTGTTGGTTTACAAATACTTCTATGTGGAGGGCTTCGTTATGAAATGGGTTGATGGATGGTCGAAGATCTTTGTCAGAGAATGTGAGATGGCAAGGGGCTGCAATGTTGGCTATCATGGATTGAAATTGTGTGGTATCAATATCATTAGGCACCGAAGACTCTTGCAATGCTTTTTCAAGGATAGCTTTATGGGTAGGGGATATGCGAAGCAATTCTAGGATGGAGATGTGTGAGGGAGTTTTCCCAAGGTGATCAAGGATATTATAACTAGAAGGCAGTCGAGGAGGGTTGATAGGTGCCCCTTGAATGGTAATGCGGCCTCTTCTAGTAGTTACAATGCAATCGGGTGCTTTGCCTTGGATAGTGATGGTAGAAATGCGAGCTTGGTCAATGTGGCCAATTGTGGATGACTCATAGTTGTATTGGATAGCATTCCCAGTATGAGGGTTACTTGTCTTGTCATGAGATGGAAGTGGATTCTTGAAAGCATCTAGGTCATAGTTCAAAGTTGGTTGTTGTGTTGGTTGTGATGTTGGTGGTGTGATTTTAATTAGACCTTGATTGATGTAGTCTTGAATGACATGTTTTAAGTGCATGCAACCATTTGTTTTATGTCCTTTAACTTTGGTATTCAGAATATTTGTTCTCTTTGTACCAAGGAGCTTTGAAGACAGGTTCTGCATTGGGTGGAGCTTCAGGTAATGTGATATCTCTCGCTTGGACAAGTTTTTGAAAGATTACCTCCATGGGTCCCACTAAAGGAGTAAATTGTCATCTAGGTGCTGGGTTTGTTCTTGGTCGATTTCGTTAAAAAGGTTGATTAGCTGTAGATGCGGCTTGAATGTTAATGGGAGATTTCACTGTTTGTATGTTCTTTGCATCCACAATGTCATCATTAACGACATTTTTGTTCTTGTTCCAAAAGTGGGATTTGTCATTGAAGGATTGAGAATTGTCTTTATTGTCTCTGAAAATATTGATAGTGCCCTTAGCTATTAAAGCACGCTCAATAGTGGTTCCTTTAGAGATAAGTTCGTCAAAGGTGCTAGTACTTTGCAATTGGAATTGGAATGAAATCTCTGGATGAAGATTTTGGACAAAAATGTCAAGTTGTTGTTTCTCAGGTATTTGCCATGATAGTTTGCTAGCCATGTTGCACCATCATTGGGTAAATGAGGAGAAAGTTTCACCATTGCATTGTTTGTTATTGACAAGGTCATTCATATTCACCTCATGTTTAATGTTGAAAGCGAAATGGGATTGAAATGTGTTTGCTAATTCCACAAAAGTCTTGATTCCCAGAGGTAAGTGAGAGAACCATTCAAGAGCTTGTCCCACCAAGCTTCGGGGAAATAGTCTCAAAAGATATGTATCATCCTGGGTTACATTGAGACATGCAACATAGAATGCTCTAAGATGGTCATCCATATTTCCTTTCCCTTTGTATTTGTCAAATTGTGGGATTTCAAAATGTGGCAGAAAAGGTGTCATGTGAAGTGACTTGTCAAATGGATAAGAACATATATCTCCAAGGAAAATGTCTTCTTGTTTTGTCCTACCGCCTTGTTAATCATTTGCTCAACATCCGCTTGAGATAATTGTTGTTGTTGCAAAGGGGGTTGATGGCTTGGAGGTGGAATGTAATATCATGTATATTGTGGTTACTATTGTGGAATGTAGGAGGGTATGACTGTTTGCTAAGGTTGCGTGCTCACATTATATATCGAAGGATTGGTATGCGACACATATTTGTTTGAGGATTGCTGTCCTTGAGACACAAGTGGTGGTTGGGTATGTTGCGATGGATTGACTCCAAGATTTTGCATCACATGGGAGGTAGAGGATGGATTGACATTGGTCAATGATTGTGGATTGGGAGTTGGATTTGCAATATGGTAAGCATTGGAAGGATTGGTGGATGAAGAAGGATGGACATTCGGGTTTATGTTTTGGACAACATGAGTAGCCTGAGATGGATTGGTATATGGCATTTGTTAGGTGACAATGGGTAATCCTTGGGTGGCATAAGACAGAGAAATGTTTTGTGAAGGATTATATAGAGATGGAGTGAGCGATGTAAGTTGATCGACATAGGAGACAACAGTGCTAGGATTGGCTTGTGATATAATAGGTGGGTCAGTCATGTCAATGAGACTAACATTGGGGTTATATGGTGTGTTGGATGGATTCGTGGAAATCGTGGAGACCATGTTAGAGGTGATAGGAACATTAGTTTGGGGTGTGGTTTCCACATGTGATGCAATAGGAGTAGAGACTTGTAATGGTTGCGGGACTTGTATGGCTTGTGGTGTTTGGATAGTTTGTGGAACTTGCGGAGTTTGTGGTATTGGGATAGCTTGTGAAACTTGCAAAGTTTGTACTTGTGAAACATGGACAGCTTGTGAACTTGAGGCACAAATATGGTCATGGTAGGAGTGGGGGTATGTTGTGAAACATGGAAAGGTAGAAAGCTCAAATTTTGTGAAAGGTAGGGGAGTACCTAAGTTGGAGTTATCACAGGTTCTAGAGTGTACTCCGAACGTGGTGGGTTTGATGGTGTATGGTGCAGGAGCACCCTGAGATTCTAAGAATCTGAAGGATTCCCTACATTTTATGTTATGTTGTAAGGCCTTCGAGCCATATTGAAAGATTGTATACGTGTCATTCCAAATTGTAACGAATTGAAAGAGATTGTAACCGAACAAGTAGAATGTAACCGATTGGCAGGTGGTTGAGGAACGGTTCACCTTCCACCTTCTGTAACTGCCAATATATGAGTCTTTAAATAGTTATATATGTATTCATAGAAAGAGTAGACAAGGAGAGATAGGCAGAACAGAGTTAAGAAGAATTGTATTTTATTCTGAAATAGAAGAAATAAAGAAATTCTGTGTTTTCTGGTCAAACTACAGAGACACCGATTTGGAGTCATTCCACTGGTGGGTTTCTTCGAAACCAGTGGAATGACCTCCATGTAGTTAGATTTATTTCTGTTCTATAGCTTTCTGTAGTTTTCTGTGTGTTGTCCGTTCGGTTGCAAGATTGTTGCAGAGGAGGTTATCGGTGTGAAATCTATATTGTTTCACCGAAGCTACAAGCCAGGTGTATAATGTTTATGCATGCATGGACGTTTCATGTATATCCTGCTATCGTTTATCATGATTGTGATTGGTGAATATGCATTTTGAATAATACAAATGTTGACCGGCAGTAGTGGTCGCAGTGGAAGGAAATACAAAGGAGTTACCGGTGGTAGGAGGTCATGTATTGTGTGGCCGAAGTCATCGGCGAAAGAATCATCTTCGGAGGAACTGAAAGTGGCTGGCCTGACGGTGAAAGTCTCACTGATGATTGCCTTGACCTAAGGCATCAGGGTGAGAGGGAGTGTCGGTGGAAGAGTCTCATTAGTGCATCGGCAAGAGTGACCACATCGGGAGACTCACTAAAAGTTAGGCCGACAGTATCGGTCTAGCCAATGGTTCTAACCATCCGGGAGAGGAGACTTATCGGCGAAGGAATTTATGAAGTGGCCGATGATTTATGTCAAGCTGATCGGGGTGAGATTCGAGAAGTCTTGCCGATGGATGGCTCATCGGTGAAAGGTGTGTTGTCGGGGGATGCAGAAAATGTGCCGCCGATAGTTAGAGTCTTGCCGATAGGCAAGAATAGGTATATTTCGGTGTGACATTTAAATTGTCTTGCCGATATACTCTGTAATGGTTATTTTGTGGGCTTTTCAAGGATTATTCAACCCTGTTTTATCTATTAACTGGTTTCCCTCTGCATCATTGTAGCAATAGGCAATTAAGGAGATGGGTTGGAAGGTGGATTTTGTAGCTTGGATATAGTATGAGATGGTGTGGCTATAGTGGATGGTCCCTTTGTGACAACAACAGGAGTGTTTGGATTGTGTTCTCGAATAGCGGATATGTCAAAGTCACTTGGTAATTTGGCTCCCATATGGGCTAATTGCAAGAAATAGCGATCAAGATCAGATAAAACAAACTTCTCAACTTGGTCCCATAGGTGTGTGTCTCTAAATTCTGATAAGTCATCTTGGGATTGCTCTTCATAGGTCTCTGAAAATGTTTGAGGTTACACTTGTTGTGAAGATGATGGTCCAGCGATGTATCCTTTGGGCACAAACATGTAAGAAAGCATACCAATTGTGAATTGACTTGCATCTCTAAGAGGCGTTGATCAGGATTGTTGCATTTTGGCTTCCATTTCAGCTCACAATTTTGCTTCCATTTCAACTCTATATTGGCTCCTAGTTTGAGGCATGATGGTTGATGTTTTGGATTGGACTAGCTTGTCAAGGTTGAGACCCAAAAGGTGATGGTTTGTTGTTTGTTTGTTGATAGTTTATTTTGCTACTTTACTGGTTGCTTAGTTTTCTAATGGGTTGTTGGTTGTTGTTGTTGGGTTGCTTTGTTGGTTGTTGGTGTTGGGTTGCTTTGTTGGTTGTTGGTGTTGGGTAAACTCCCTAGAGAATAGCTCACAAACTCAAGGGAAAAGATAGTTGTTGATGCTATTTGCTTGTGTTGTTGGGGCTAAGTAAAGCCAAAGGGATGATATTTTCTATTGCTGAGTTGATTGTTTTGATGTTTGGTTGCTATTTGGGGTCTCAAAGAATGGAAAGCTCAAAAGTCCAATGGTTTTGATATGCTCAAGATAGAAAGCGATGTTCAGGTGGTTGCAAATGATTAGAGGGATGTTTGAAAGCTAGTGACAGAGCTAAGAAGTCTAAAAGTGCAACTGATTTGGTTGGATTGATATGGATTTCTAATGTTTGACTAAAAGTGATAGGTAGTAGCTTAGAAGTGACTCAAAAAATGCTAAAAGTGACGGGTAATAGATGAGAAGAAATTTGGATTTGTTCATATGACAGACTGCAATATGGACCAGAGACGAGTAGTTTTACCAGAGGTGATCAGTTACAGTTCAAAAGCGAGCTATTGTTGTTTAAAAGTGACGCAATGTTTGCCAGAAGTGAGCAGCTATTGGTTAAAAGTGATCTAGTTTTTGCAAAAGGTGAGCAACTGTTACTTAAAAGTGATCTAGATTTCTAAAAGCAAGTAGTTATTGTTCAAAGGTGATCTATGTCTGACAGAGGATGTGTTTGAATGATGTTTTTGACAAGAAAACAATGATTTCAGTCACTCACACTCACAACAATCACAAGCTTGTACAACCTAGGCTAGAAAAGGATTGTATTTGTTGAGTCCCCTTGTCGTGCCTATTCAAAGCGGATAGCTTCAGGATATTGGTAGCACCAGTTCCCCTCCATGGTACTCACTTCTCACGCATACCAAGATCTAGGTTTCCTAAGGCTTGTCCCCCCACCAAACCTTAGGATTGTCCCTACTATCTCTACTAAGAACCACAAGAATCAGGGTAGCTTCAAAGGTCTCACCTTTTGCGTCAACAAATAGAGGGATTTTAGCTACTACACAAGGTTGCTAATAAGGGCATCCATTTGGGTAGCTACACATGCAGCGATTCACTCCATTAATCAAGGCTTCCCAGCCCAAAGAGGTTACGCTCTAAGGGGTTTTGGGAGAAACATTCCTCGGTGTAACATAATGACACCCGTTGTTTGTGGCTTTTGACACAAACACTTTTCTTATATAGCAGTTCAGAAGGACTTGGCTTTATCCCGTTACCACTTGGGTCGTACCCCTTCTCACACTAGGAAGGCAGGCCCTCTAAAGATAATAACAAGTACTCATGCACCCAAGATCCATTTGATAGGCAAGGGGAGAGGATACTTTTGCTATTAAATTTGGATTACAAACATGCACAATAAGCAATCAAGAAAGATGAAACAAGCATGGAGCAAACAATGATTCTTTTTAAGCACCAAGCCCAAATATTCCTAAATTAGTGATAAAAATAAAGTGTCATGGACCGATCGAAGCTGCAACCGATATGTTAGTAGTTTCACAACCTCCTTTTCTTAAGCAATCGCTAAGATGATGCACAAAGAGATAATTAGTAACTAAGAAAACCCAACTGTGTATGATAAAATTGAAAGTGACACACAGTTACCAGAGGCGACTAACTGTTGCTCAAAGGTGATTTGTATTCTGCCAGATGCAAACTTTTACTGCTCAAAAGCAATGCAGATAACTCAGAGGCAAACTGTTAATGCTGAAAAGTGACCTGTTTCTGTCATATGTGTAAAATTCCCTGCAAAAAATTAGATGTTAGCAGAAAACCCTAATTGTAGGAAGCGACCCAGATAGCCAGAAGCGATTGGTTCAGGTTAAAAGCGATGCGGATTTGACTGGAGGTGACCACTGTTGGTTTAAAAGTGATCTGGAAAATACTGAAAGCGGTAGCTGGTAGCTTAAAAGTGATGCATAAATTCTGAAGGCCACTAGTTTTTTCTTAAAAGCGACCACGATTTTCTATAAGCACTCCAAAAATCTATATTTCACAAAAACAACCTTAAATAGCAAAGTTAATCAAGGACATGAGTCCCACCAAGCGTGCCAAAATGTGATAGGTAAAAATTAGGGTAATAAGATCAAGCATGTAATTGAAAACCTAAACCTACCACCATCAAAGAATCGAATCTAAGTGAAACCAAAAAGCATGCAATTCAAGAACAAAATCACCTAGATTGTATGATTCCTTGTTTGTGATGTGGATTGCTTCTCAACAATGAACAATTATGAAGATCAAAGTAGCCATGATGGATGGATGATAATGATAATATGCTAGATGGATGCTAAAATGCTCAAGATGATAATGTAGATGCTATATGAAAAATGATGGAGAGATGTAGTATAGAATGAGAGGGTGTTTATATAGATCTCAACCAAAATCAATTAATGATGGATATTTGGTGGCTATGTGAACAGTTAGGATGAATTGATAATCATAGGTGAATGTGTAGATGACAAGTGGAGGGAAGACAAGGCTTATGTGTGACCGTGTACATAAAAAGTACTACATACGAAAGATATTAAATAAAAGATGTAGTACCACACATATTTTTAAATAAAAGATACACACATGTCGGCTCATGATAAAAGATAAAGATAAGTGATAAGGAAAATTAATTAAATAAATAAAATTTATTTAATTAATTGGAAAGTGGGCTTATGAAGGGATTTTAATTAAATAAATAAGATTTATTTAATTAAAATAGATAGAAATAGAGATAATTAAATAATTAAAGATTATTTAATTATAGATTAGAAGAAATAGATAATGAATTTATTTAATTAATAGAAGAAATAGGTGATTTAGATAGAACAGGAAAATTAATCAAGTGTGTTAGACAAATGCAGATGATAGCTGATGCAATATTTGATACTAATGATAACTAGGTCAATTTTGGGTGTCTATAGTTCCTATCTTAGAAATATACTCTTTTATGGAATCTATGACGGTTATGACGCATCATAAGATGTTGTAAGAGGCCAGATTTGGTCTTGGGCACCCAACCTTTGCATGGTTGTTTTTGGATAAGTGTAAGATGCTTGTAAGATGGCATTTAATGTTTACAGGTTGGAGAATCTTAGGAGAGAGAAGGTGAACGCCTAGAATGAGTTGGAAAACATTTCTATAAGTATTTTTCATGTATTTGTTTCTGCAATATAGATATTAGGTACTCAGGTGATGCCAGAATGTTGTTGGATTGAAAACTTGTGGAGAGAGTTGTGTAGTTGATGTATTGTACAATCTTGTTGAGATTAATACAAACTTGTGCCTCTTTCCTGATGGAGTTTTTTACTTGCAAGGGTTTTCTCCATGTAAACATTGTGTCATTGTGTTGAGTTCTTCTTGTTTGCCATCTTTTCTATAGTGGGTTTTATGTTTTGTTACAATCTCCATTGTTAATACACACTTAAGATTATTGAAATTTATCTTGAATCAGATTTCTATTGAAGTAGTGTTGCTTTCATTTCTAACATTTGGTATCAAAGCCTGGCCAGCTTTCACTCTTGGGTGGCAGTGTGGAAGTTGTAGCTACAACTTGGGAGATTTGGTTGTGTTTGTTTTGTAGATCTTGTGTTGTTATTATGGCTGCATCCACCGTTGCATCAACCTCTCGATTGGACATTGAGAAGTTCAACGAAACGAGGTATGAGTTGTGAAAGCTAAAAATGGAAGATTTGTTGGAAGAAAGAAACCAATGGTTGGCTATTCAAAAAGAGAAGAAACCTGATGATTTCTCTCAAGATGAGTGGGATAGACTAGATAAGAAGGCACGGGGAACCATCCAGTTGTATCTTTCAGACTTTATTTTGTTGAATGTCGCAAAGGAGGAGACCGCACACAAGTTGTTGAATCAGTTGGGTGAGATCTATCAAGCCAAGAGTATGGTAAATAAACTTTATTTAAAAAGAAAATTGTTTTTCATGAAAATATGAGAAAGTGAACCAGTTGCAGAGCATTTAAATTCTTTTAATTTGTTATTGAGTTAGCTTGATTCAATAGATGTTGAGGTTAATGAGGAAGATAAATGTATCTTACTTCTTTGTTCTTTCCCTGAGTCTTAGGAGAATGTTATCCTTGCTATCACTACTAACCTTGCGGATCCAAAGTTGGATGCTCTTGTTTCAGTGCTACTGTCACAGGAATTGAGGAAGAAGAGTTTAGATAGTTTGGGGGATGCTCTTAGTGTCAGGGGAAGGTCTAAGGAAAGAGGACCAAAAGGAGATTAGAAAGGGGCTAAGGACAAGTCCAAGGGTTGGTCTAAGACTCCTGGTAAAAAGAATAGAGTTAAGTGTTTGAACTGTGGTACAAGGGGACATGTGAAGGAGTGTAGAAACCCCAAGAAACAATGGGAGAGTGCTTCAGATAAGTCCTCCAATGCAGGTGAAGAAGTTTTGCTTTCTGCATGTAATCTTGTTTCTAATGATCACTAGTTGGTTGACTCAGGATGCTCATTTCATATGACCCTACATAAGGAATGATTCTTCACATATGAAGAATATGATGGAGGTAATATCTACCTTGGTGACAACTCTTCATATCTGATTGTCAGGAAAGGAAATGTATTGTTGTGTTTCAGTGATGGGAGGATTAAAACCCTCCCTAGTGTTTTGCATGTTCTTGGATTAGCTAGAAATCTAATTTCAGTTTCATAGTTGAATGATTTAGGAATGCATGTGACATTTGACAAGAATGGCTATAGATTGGTGAGAGGGAACTTGGTGGTAGCGAAAGGAAAGAGATTTGGGAACTTGTTTAACCTTGAAGCCACTATAGTTTTTAATGTCTCTTATGTTTTTGAGGCTTCTAAAAATACTAGTATGTTGTGGCACTGTAGATTGGGCCACATAATCAATAATGTATTACAAACTATTAAGAGTAAAAATTTGTTGGATAGTTTCTCCTATTCTGATGAGCACTTTGATTTATGTGAGCATTGTGTGTTTGGTAAACAAAACAAAAAATTATTTCCTTCAAGAAGCAATAGAGCAAAAGAGAAGTTAGAAATTATTCGTATGAATGTGTTTGGACCTGTGGATAATGAATATATCAAAAAATCTCATTATTTTGTAACCTTCATTGATGATGTATCCAGATTTACATGGATTTATTTTATGAAGCATAAATCTGAAGTTTTTACTAAGTTTAAGGAATTCAAAGTCTTAGTAGAAAACCAATCAGGTTTAAAGATAAAAATATTAAGATTTGACAATGGAGGGGAATATTGCTCTAAGAAATTTGATGAGTTTTGCAAGCATGTAGGTATAATCAGACAAAAGAGAACTCCGTATACACCATAGCAGAATGGTGTTGCAGAAAGGCTAAACTGAACAATTATGGAAAGAGCTAGAAGTATGCTTAGTGATGCACAATTGGATAAATGCTTTTGGGCAAAGGATGTGTGTACTGCTTGCTACTTGATAAATAGATCTCCTTGTAAGGCTCTTGACTCGACACCTTATGAAGTGTGGATAGGTAAGAAACCTTTTGTTTCACATTTAAGGGTTTTTGGCTGTGAGGCTTTTGTTCATGTGCCTAAGGAAAAGCGGTCTAAGTTGGATCCAAAGGCTGAAAAGTGTACATTCATTGGATATGGTGATAATGTCAAAGGTTATAAGCTTTGGAATCCACTAATCTGCAAGATTATCTTTTCTAGAGATGTTATTTTCAGGGAACTTAGAGCTATTTCTGAACCTGAGCAACCAAAAGAAAAAGAAGAAAAGGTAAAGAAGGTACAGTTTGATTTAGAGCAGCAAGATGCACCTCAAGAAGAACATAATGATGGATTGGGGGATGATGAAGAAGAAGAAGATTCAAGTAGTTCTGATGAAGATGAATCTGTTATGACAGAAGAAGTTGGTGCAGATGATCATGCAAAAGAATGAGTAGAGTCTGTTACTCCACCCTTGAGGAGATCCAAAATACAACAGAATCCAGTTGATAGGTATAGCCCACTAGATTTCTATTGTGTATATGCTTTATTGAGTACTAACGATGAACCTAGATCCTATAGGGAATCTATTTCTGCAGATGATAGTGAGTCTTGGTAGTTAGCCATGTAGGAGGAGATGATGACTTTAGACTCTTGTAACACCTGGGATCTTGTTCGTTTGCCCAAAGGAAGAAAGGCCATAGGATGTAAGTGGGTCTTCAAGAAGAAGTTTGGAGCAGATGGGTCATTGGAGAAGTACAAGGCTAGACTGGTAGCCAAGGCCTACTCCCAGAGAGAGTTGATTTTGGTGAAAGGGTAAATGCACAAAGATGAGTCCACTTAAGGTGGAAGTTTCAGACTTATAAAAAGAACTTGAAATCAGGTAAACCAAAATGAGATCCCATTTTTTTATGAAATGGGATCCCATTTTGCTTCGGGATCCCAAGCCAAAAGCAGGATCTCATTTTCTAGAAACGGGATCCTGTTTCATAAAAGTTTAAAATATTAACCTTTTATGAAATGGGATCATGTTTCTAGAACGAGATCCCGTTTCATAAAATTTGAAATTTTGACCTAATTTTGGCTATGGGTTTTGGGTCAGAAAAAAGGCTTGGGAATCTGACCCTTGGCTTTGGACCTGGTTTGACCTACAAGTTGAAGGTCTTATCAATGTCACAACAAAATAGTGACTTTAGGCATGTTTGAAGGCCTCTTTTGCAGAATTTTTTAACAAAATTAAAACCCATTATAGATGAGATAGTGTAGATTCTAAATATGTAATTTATTTTGCAATTGGATTTTTTTGCTATTTTTCAATTAATTTCTGATGAAATAGGTCCATAAACTTGAATTATCAGGGTTTTTTAGTATTTTAATAACTTTTTATTAAAATAATTTTTTGTCAAAAAAATGTACAAAAATGTACTTCAGACAATTCTATTCAATTTTAAAAAAAAAATTTAAAAATGATAAGTTTAGGTCATCTTATGCATGACGTACATGACGATTTTTTAAAACACCAAAAATGGCCAATAAAAAATTAACAAAAAAATATTGAATAAAAAATTACAAAAAAATATAGAAAACGTGCTTTAGTGAGTTACAAATCTTTTCCCAAAAGGATTTAGAAAAATATGATTATTTATGTCAAAATATGGATGACGTACATGTGCATGGTATAGTAAAAAAAAGTGACTTTAAACAATGGTTTTTAGAAACACATTAAAAATCAATTTGTATCATCTGGGTATTTAAAAAAATTACATATTTGGAAACTAGACTTTGAATACTACATTTCATATTTACTGACTTTTTTCAAGATTCCACCTTTAAGTGCTTCAAATTTTTAGATCAAATGTGACAAATTCTAAAAATCATAGAAAACACTTCCACTTTTTGGCCAAAAAGTGGACTCAACTTCTTGCACATACCCGAGATATTCTCTCCTATTGCTAAATTGACTTCTATTAGATTTATCTTATCCATTGCTACAGCTTATGATTGGGAGATTGAGCAAATGGATGTTAAGACTGTGTTCTTACATGGAGATCTTGATGAAAAAATTTATATGCAACAACCTATAGGTTTTGAGGTAAAAGGAAAAGAACATTGGGTTTCCAGGTTAAAGAGGTCACTTTATGGTCTAAAATAGTCTCCCAGAATGTGGTATCAAAAGTTTGATTCATTTATTTTTAAATTAAGTTTTGTTAGAAGTGAGGAGGATCATTGTGTTTACATTCATTGTGTTGATGATTCTATACTGGTTATTGCTTTGTATGTTGATGACATGTTATTTTTCAGAAATACTAAGGGTATGATCAGTGAGCTTAAAGCCCAACTTTCAAGTGCATTTGACATGAAGGATCTTGGAGCTGCCAGGTATATTTTGGGAATGGAGATTAGAAGGCACAGAGTTAACAGAAAGGTTCAGTTATCACAAAGTAAGTATGTGAATACTATTTTGCAGAGGTTTAGTTTGCAGGACTGTAGCCCAGTTAGAGTTTATTTACCCATTGGTACTAAGCATTCATTAGATATGTGTCCAAAGGCTGAGGATGATCTTGAGGATATGTCTAATGTGCCATATGTTAGTGTTGTAGGAAGTTTGATGTATGCAATGGTTTGCACTAGACTAGATATTGCCCAAGTAGTGGGAGTTTTGAGCAGATTTATGTCTAACCTTGGTAGACAGCATTGGAACTATGCGAAGAGGGTGTTTAAATATCTTGCAAGTACTCCTGATCATTGTTTGGTTTATTTTGGTACTGATAGTGCTGATAATCCTTTGGATATACAGGGTTTTGTTGATGCAAATTGGGCAGGTGACTTGGATAGTCGAAGGTCCACTAGGCTATGTGTTTACTCTGTTCGAAGGTGCAGTGAGTTGGATGAGTAATAGGCAGCCCACAGTTGCTTTGTCCACCACAGAAGTAGAGTATATGGCTGCAACTCATGTCTCAAAGGAGGTAGTTTGGTTGAGAAGACTGTGTACAGGTATTGGATTTGATTGCAGGTTCATTCAGATTGGTTGTGATAGCCAGAGTGCTATCTCTTTGGCCAAGAATCCCATGTATCATGCTTAGACTAAACATGTTGATGTTTAGTATCACTTTGTTTGAGAGTTGGTTGCAAATGGAGAGATTGAGCTAAAGAAGATAGACACTCAAGAGAATGTTGCAGATTCATTGACAAAACCTGTGAGCACAGAGAAGTTCGTGTGGTGCAGAGAGGCCATGGGCCTTGTTTCTAGTGCCTGATTATTTTTCATTTGATTTCCTATGGGTTGATTTACAATGTATAATGTCAAGTGGGAGAATGTTGGGATAAGGTGCCATTAACCTTGTAAATCCCAATATTGTATTTATTCCATTTATTATATGTAATTTATAATTATCCATGAGGAGATGTACTAGTTTCACTGGCAAGGGTAATTTTGGTGTAACCGGAAGTAATTACGGAGTGACTTTTACTATTGGCAAATGTACAAATTCAAAGGAAATGAGGGTAGGCATGCTCCCTTGAGGAATCTACTATTTTTGGCATGTATGTCAATTGTCATAATGTTTGGTAAGTGAATCTATGACAGTTGCAAGTTGTCACAAGATTCTAAGATTTTATGATGCATATGACAGATATGTTAGTTGTATATTTCCTATATTTAGCCCAATGTTCCTATCTTTGAAAGATACTCTTTTGTGGAATCTATGACAGTTATGACATGTCATAAGATGTTGTAAGAGGCTAGATTTGGTCTTGGGCACCCAACCTTTGCATGGTTGTTTTTGGACAAGTGTAAGATGCTTGTAAGATGGCATTTAATGTTTACAGATTGGAGAATCTTAGGAGAGAGAAGGTGAACGCTTAGAATGAGTTGAAAAACATTTCTATAAGTATAGGCCATGTATTTGTTTCTGCAATATAGATTTTAGGTACTCAGGTGCTACCGGAATGCTGTTGCATTGAAAACTTGTGGAGAGAATTGTGTAGTTGATGTATTGTACAATCTTGTTGAGATTAATACAAACTTGTGCCTCTTTCCTGGTGGAGTTTTTTACCCACAAGGGTTTTTTCCATGTAAACATTATGTCATTGTGTTGAGTTCTTCATGTTTGACATCTTTTCTATAGTGGGTTTTATGTCTTGTTACAATCTCCATTGTTAATGCATACTTAAGATTGCTAAAATTTATCTTGAATCAGATTTCCATTGAAGTAGTGTTGCTTTCATTTCTAACAGTCATTAGTGTCAACTATGCTCTTATTTTGTTGCTTGTTTTTGAAGCGTATTTCTTTGCATAAGTCTTGAAGATCATGAGAATATGTTTCTGTTATTAAGTTTCCAAGTGCTTTTGAGAAAATTTGCTCTCCTAGTGAAAGCAGAGTATTCTAGTTTACTGAAGAACAGTGTAGTATTTTGTTCCACATATCTTATAGATTGCATATCTTTGTCTGCAATTTGGAAGTTATTTAAAGGGAAGTCTTTAGATGCTATATTCCAAGTTTAAGCCTCCGGTATGAAAATTTGAGGGAGTTATGTTCACCAGAGTAAGAATTGTTTTTGTGTGCTTCGGTGGTGACAGGGAGAAATTATTTTGCTCCGCATTCCTCCACATTGAAGTATTATGGTCTGCAGTTCTAGAGTTAAGTCTGGGATGATGTTATGTGCCTTCAACTCAAATGGTTCATGATTTGGTGGTCTGCAAGTGATCTTTTCTTTATAATAGTGGCTGATAATGTTGTTCAAGTGCTCCGGTTTGAAGAATCTTTTGGCTAAAGTGGTTGGGTGTTGTGCAGATGTTTCTGATGATTATAATATTCTTGTGGATGTCTCAAGATCATGTTCCAACCTTTTGATTGGTCCACAATGTATAATTTGGATCATAGATGAGGTATGTTCCTAAATGTGTTAGTGATAACACTAGTCTTAGCCGACCTGGTTGTTGTCACTACTTGCAGTTGTACATTGGAAATTGTAGAAGTGTGTTTGTGAGTGGAAGATTGTATTTGAGTCCTAGCTAAGGCATGGCATGATCCGCATACATCTTTTCCTTAGCAAATTCTATTTAGGTCCAGACCTATTCTAATGTATGTTTGTAATTCTGACCTTGGAGATTGTTCCAATGGTTGATAATTGTAATGCCGACCTTGATGTACATTCCAAGGTTGATGAATTGTATAAATACTTGTAATGAAATCATAAAAAAGGTATCAATTGTGAAGATGCAAAGATAAGTGTGAAGTGTAAAGGCAGAGCAGAGCAGAGGAAATGAATTACGCTTCAATGGAACTGAACTTAGGCATGGAGTAGATGATATCAAATCAATTAACAAACCTTTGGTAGTGAGCCGATCTTGGCAGTGAGCCCTAACTTTTGTAGTGAGCATTTTGGCCAGTGAGCCTCTAATTTTTAGTATTGCTATAACGTATTATTTTGAGTTAACATACACCGTGGTTTTTCCCTTATAGGGTTTTCCACGTAAAAATCTGGTGTCTCATGTGTTGAATGTGTGATTGTGCTTAAGTTTTTGATTTCATGCTTCCATGGTTAAATCATAATAATAGTGATTAATTGATTGATGTGTTGATGTCTATAAGAAGTTAAGTTTTGGTGACAACTGATTCACCCCTCCTCTTAGTTATCTTATGCATTTCAACATATCCTTGCGAGATAAAGGCAAAAACAAATTGATAAATGATTCAAACACAAATAGATATCACCTCAGAGGTGTAGCTCTCACATAGATGAAGATTCTTAAACACATGAGAAGATGAAGCTAAATTTGCAATCACAAACACAAAAACAATGGTCTATTTTGCAACAATGAATATCTTGAATACTCTACAATCATAAGTTTTGTTGGGAATTAAGGTGTCTCAACCTTGGTAACTCCTTGTATTTTTACATTGTATTTATTTATTATTTTCCTATTGTATTAATTGGATGCAAATCCTATGTTGTCATATTGTGGGAGTTGGCACAGTGATGTATCATCCTACATGGCATATGACCACATGTAATTTGTCTTCACATGAGGAGATAGGCTTCCCACTTAGTGGTAGGAATATTTTGCCATGTGTTGGCATCTTGGATGTTGTGTAAGGGAATATTGACTGAAACGTTCATGACAGATTCCTATGACGAAGTTATGACATGTAAGAGTCAAAAATAGGAGATTCTATGACAAGTGAAGACATGTGTCGAAGAGCATCTTTGAAAAAGGCATCTTTGGGTGCCCCAAGGTGGACTATGACATGTTGTAAGAGAATATTCTATTTATAGCCTGTGTATGATAGATTCTCTTACAACTGTAAGTTATGACATCTATAACAGATTCTATGATGGTTGTAAGAGTCGTAAGAGCATCTGTCATAGCCCATTTTGGAAATAGGTGACCTCCTTGGGATGGGGTGACTTGACAAGTGTTAGGAGCATCCTACAAAGTTGGACAAGTGTCCATAGGTGTGGGTTTTGGGCCATGAGGCCATGTTGGATGCCCATCCCTATGTGGAGTTATTTATGCCTTGTATATTCTATATAAACAGGTGCTTTTGAGAGGAGATGTACTACAGGTTTGACAGGTACTATTATGCTGCCAGTTTGTCTCCAGATATGAGTGTCAAAGACTCCTGAGAGCTTGCATTGCAAGTGTATTGTAAACCATTTCAATTTTGATAATACATTGTGCAGGTTTTGGAGTGTGGAGTTTTTCACCTGATAAGGGTTTTCCCCATGTATATCTTGTGTCTCTCTTCTTTTGACTCACTTTCTTGTTTATGTGTTTGCTGCAATATCTCTGTTAGTGGGTTTAACATTGTTGTAATAGTAAGGATAAATTGAATTTTTACTCTCCTCCCCTCATTAGATTAGTGTAGGAAGTGATTTCCACACACCTAGCTTCCTTTCAATTGGTATCAGAGCCTGGCCAATTTTGGTCTTAGCTGTTGGGTGGGGGTTTTTTGAGCTGATCTTAGGTTGAGTGGGAGTGTTGTGCAGAGTATTTTGTATCTTTTTGCAACAAGGAGATGGAAACCACATCTGGAAGGTTAGAGGTTGAGAAATTTAATGGCACTAATTTCAAGTTGTGGAAACTCAAGATGGAGGACCTACTTGTTGATCATGACCTATGGGAAACTGTATCCAGTGTAAAACCTACAACAATGTCACAAGTTGATTGGGACCTCAAAGATTAGAAGGCTAAGGGTCTCATAAGACTCTGTTTAGCTGACTCTGTCATGTTGAATGTCTATGAGGAGAAGAGCACGAAAGATCTTTGGAAGAAGTTGGCTGATGTTTATCAGGCCAAGTCCTTGGTAAACAAACTTTTTCTAAAAAAGAAGTTGTTCACTCTAAAGATGGAAGACAGAGGATCTATTGTGGACCACATGAATGCTTTCAACATGATCATTGCACAGTTGACATCTGTGGGTGTGAAAATGGAGGAGGAGGATCGATGCATGACCCAACTTTGCTCTTTGCCAGATTCATGGGATCATCTTGTCATGGCTATCAAAAGCACCACTACCACCTTCAAGATGGAAGATGTGGTGTCCTTGCTATTATCTGAAGAAATACGGAGGAAGACATCTGAATCAGCCAAAGAGGCTCTTGCGGTTTGTGGAAGACCCAAGGAGAAAGGGAAGAAGAAGGACAAGAAAGGTGATAAGGGCATATCCAAATCCCATGGGAGATCCAAATCTCATAGAAAGTCCAAGGTTTTTTGTTGGAACTGTGGAAAAACTGGGTATTTCTGAAAGGAATGCAAAGAGGAGAAGAAAAAGAAGAAGAAAGCTCCTAATTCAGATTCTAACAAGTCACAAGATGATGGTGATGCCTTCATCGCAGCCCTAGCCACCCATACATCTGATGTTGTGTGGTTGATTGATTCTGGTGCATCATTCCATATGACCTCACACCAAAGCTGGTTCATGAAGTATGAAGAGTTTGATGGTGGAAGAGTGTACCTGGGTGACGACTCTCATCTAAAGATTATTGGTCATGGAAGAGTCTCGATCTGATTCCCTGATGGATGAGTGAAGGGGATCATTGGAGTTATGTACATTTCAGGCCTTGCATGGAACCTGCTTTCTGTAAGTATATTGAATGATGCAGGTGTGTAGGTTGTCTTTTCAAAGGATGGATGTAAGATGACTAGAGGATCTATGGTGCTTGCGAAGGGTACTTAGAGGGGTACTCTATTTCAGCTAGAGGCATGCACTACATAGTGCAATAGTTCTTCTAATTTGAAGAAACGAGCTGCAGTCACTTCATCCCCACCATCTGAATGAGCAGTGAAGAAATCTATTGTAACTAGTTCTGATGGTAGTGCACATGCTATGGAAGCTAAGCTTCCTACTGAAAAGACTATGTAATGGCATTTGAGATATGGCCACATTGGTGAGAAGGGTCTGTGTACCCTAAAAAATAAAAACCTCGTTGAGGGGTTAAATGATTGTAATCTTGAGTTTGACTTTTGCAAACATTGCATTTATGGAAAGCAAAACCATGTTTAATTTTACTCTAGTTCTCACAAGTCTTCTGGTGTATTAGATCTTATTCATTCTGATGTGTTTAGTCCTGTTAATGTTCCTTTGATTTCAAAATCTGTATATTTTTTATCTTTCATAGATGATTACAATAGGACATAGGTTTATTTTATCAGAAGCAAGACTAAAGTCTTTAGTCAGTTTAAGGAGTTAAATCCTTTTTTCTAAAAATCAGACTAGTAAAAAGATTAAGTGTTTAAGAACTGACAACGGTGGTGAGTTTTGTTTGGCAGAATTCGATAAGTTCTGTAAAGAGCAAGGGATTGAAAGGCATAAGACAACTCCTTATACCCTACAGCAAAATGGAGTTGCAGAGATGATGAATAAGACACTAATGGAGAAGGCTAAGAGTAAGTGGAGCAAGCCTTGAACAAAAGTTTTGGGCTAAAGCTATTGCCGCTGTTTACTATATGGTAAATAGATCTCCTACATTAGCTCTTATTGGTCAGACACCTATGGAGGTGTGGTCTGGTAAGAAGCCTTCAGTTAGACATCTTTGTGTTTTTGGTTGTGAGGCATATGCACATGTGCCTAGGGAGAAACGGTCTAAATTGGAGAACAACGCTATTAAATGTATTTTCATTGGCTATGGTGTCGATGTGAAAGGATACAAGCTTTGGGATCCTGTGGCTGAAAAAGTATTGTATAGCAGAAGTGTTATCTTTAGAGAACTAACACCTTCTTCCGTTGTTCTATAGCCAGAACAGACAAAACAGAAAGAAGATGTGGCTAAGTTTCCTTCTACCCCTGAGAAGACTGAACAAACAGACCCTATGAAACCTAATAATGAGGAGAGCTCTAGAAGCTCTGAAAGCTCAGAAGAAGTAGAAACTCAACCTCAGCCATTGAGGAGGTCTACATGAATGAGAAAGCAACCTGATAGGTTTGGTTATTCATTACTTGATTCTAGCTGTGCTTTTGCTTTACTTACTAACACTGATGAGCCTAGAATTGTGAAAGAGGCTATGGGCATGAAAGATGCAGGTTCCTGGAAGGAGGCCATGGAGGATGAGATGGCTTCTTTGGAAAAGAACAAAACATGGGACTTGGTGCCTTTGCCTGATGGATGAAAACCCGTTGGTTGCAAATGGGTGTTCAAGAAGAAATTTGGTGTAGATGACAGTGTTGAAAAGTACAAGGCTAGATTGGTTGCGAAGGGGTATTCACAAGTGGAGGGAATTGATTATGGTGAAATTTTCTCTCCCGTTGCAAAGCTGACATACGCTTGACTTTTGTTATTTGTTGTAGCTAGTTATGACTTAGAGGTAGAACAGATGGATCTAAAAACAACTTTCCTTCATGGTGATTTGGAGGAAGAAATCTACATGTCACAGCTAGAGCATTACATAGAGAAAGGTAAAGAAAATTTGGTTTGCAAGTTAAAGAAGTCTTTGTATGGTTTGAAGCAGTCTCCTAGGATGTGGTACTTGAAGTTTGATGTCTTTGTGTTGTCTATTAGATATCTGAGATTGAAATCAGATCATTGTGTGTATTACAAGTTTGACAATGATCGCATTCTCATTATTGCATTATATGTTGACGATATGCTATTGATTGGGAATGGTAAGAATATGATTTCTGATTTGAAGTCTCAGTTGTCAGCACAGTTTGAGATGAAAAATCTTGGGGCAGCCAGGTACGTTCTAGGAATAGAAATAAGAAAAGACAGAGCTAACATAAAACTTTGGTTAAGCTGGTTAAGCTAGAGTAAGTATGTGAAGACCGTGTTGGATAGGTTCAGCATGGCAGATTGTAGACCATTGTGAGTTCCTGTTTCATTGGGGACAAAGTTGTCTGTTAATGATTGTCCAAAATCTCCTAGTGAGGTGGAGGACATGAGTAGAGTACCTTATGCTAATGTTGTTTGCAGTTTGATGTATGCTATGGTCTGCACAAGACCAGACATTGCCCAAGAAGTGGGAGTCCTTAGTCAATTTATGGCTAATCCTGGATGGGTACATTGGGATGCAGTTAAGCGAGTGTTTTGATATTTGAGGGGTACTTCTGAGTATTCCGTATGCTATCATGGTAATGTTACAAGACCTCCACATTCATTTTGTATTCATGGATTTGTGGATTCTAATTGGGCAGGTGAAATTGACAGCAGGAGATCCACCAGTGCTTATGTGTTCACTATGTTTGGTGGTGCAATTAGTTGGATGAGTAAGTGACAACCTGTGGTTGCTTTGTCCACTACAGAAGCTGAGTATATGGCTGCAACTCATGCTTGCAAGGAAGCCATTTGGCTTAAGAGATTATGTACAGATATTGGTGTTGATGCAGGTTAGATTACGATCAGTTGTGACAGTCAGAGTGTGATTTGCCTTGCAAAGAATCCAACCTTCCATGCCAGAACAAAACATATTGATGTACAATTTCACTTCGTGTGAGACATGGTAGAGGATGGGAAGGTAAATTTGGAGAAATTAGGTACTTTGAAGAATGTTGCAGATGCATTGACGAAGCTAGTGAGCATAGAGAAGTTCAGATGGTGTTTGGAGTCTATGGGCCTCTCGACCTATAGCAGTTAAATCCTATTAATTCTATTCGCTCTTACAAGGTGTTCGACAACTGGGAGAATGTTGGGAATTAAGGTGTCTCAACCTTGGTAATTCCTTGTATTTTTACATTGTATTTATTTATTATTTGCCTATTGTATTAATTGGATGCAAATCCTATGTTGTCATATTGTGGGAGTTGGCACAGTGATGTGTCATCCTACATGGCATATGACCACATGTAATTTTGTCCTCACATGAGGAGATAGGCATCCCACTTAGTGGTAGGAATATTTTGCCATGTGTTGGCATCTTGGATGTTGTGTAAGGGATTATTGACCAAAATGTTCATGACAGATTCCTATGACGAAATTATGACATGTAAGAGTCAGAAATAGGACATTCTATGACAGGTGAAGACATGTGTTGAAGAGCATCTTTGAAAAAGGCATCTTTGGGTGCTCCAAGGTGGTCTATGACATGTTGTTAGAGAATATGCTATTTATAGCCTATGTATGATAGATACTCTTACAACTGTAAGTTATGACAGCTATGACAGATTCTATAACAGTTGTAAGAGTCGTAAGAGCATCTGTCATAGCCCATTTTGGAAATAGGTGACCTCCTTGAGATGGGGTGACTTGACAAGTGTCAGAAGCATCCTACAAAGTTGGACAAGTGTCCATAGGCATGGGTTTTGGGCAATGAGGCCATGTTGGACACCCATCCCTATGTGGAGTTATTTTTGCATTGTATATTCTATATAAACAGGTGCTTTTGAGAGGAGATGTACTATAGGTTTGACAGGTATTATTGTGCTACCAGTTTGTCTCTAGATACGAGTGTCGAAGACTACTGAGAGCTTGCATTGCAAGTGTATTGTAAACCATTTCAATTTTGATAATACATTGTGCAGGTTTTGAAGTGTGGGGTTTTTCACCCGATAAGGGTTTTCCTCACGTATATCTTGTGTCTCTCTTCTTTTGTCTCACTTTATTGTTTATGTGTTTGCTAGAATATCTCTGTTAGTGGGTTTAACATTGCTGTAATAGTAAGGATAAATTGAATTTGCACTCTACCCTCATTAGATTAGTGTAGGAAGCGATTTCCACACACCTAGCTTCCTTTCAAGTTTGCCAAAAGTTCATAATCATATTCTAGTTAGCTTCTAATTTGCAAATGAAACCCTAAACATGCTTCTATATGCAACTAAACACATTCCCACTAAGAATTATGTAATTCAATCTTAAGATGTCAGCATGGGACCTAATTAACAGTCACATAACCAACATTCAAATTTGGGACCTTCTTAAAATAGGGTAGGACTAGGGCATGAGCACCTATGTTGTCAGGTCCTATTTCATGGCAAGACTAAGTACAACCATGTCCCTCATGCCCCATGTGACATGGGTTTCAGGTCATTTTCTTCCAAGAGTCAAAATGAACATGTAAGATGCAAAACAAGGGACCCAGGAGCTAAACTTAGGAGGGAAAAAGTCCAGGGAGACATTTTCTAACATAACATTTAGCCCCCACTTTAATGTATGTATGAATGCAAGGCCTATACATGCATTAGAGTACAGTCAAAACACAACAAACACGCCAAGCACTTGAAGCTAATGCATACATATATTGGGGAACTATTTCTAGCCCCCAGTCTCAGGTAGACATTAGAGAAAACATGCCATAGACACACCAGACACATTGAAGATAGTAACAGGCATGCAAAACATAGAGACGATAGTAACAGGTACGCAAAACATGGAGAAGACAGGATTGAAGACATGCAAAACATGATGAATACAATGAATACAAAAAGATTCAATAAAATAATCATTCAACACCTTATTATTGTGCATATCATTGAGCACTTGGCCATTCCACTAAGGAATGCCAAGTCTTGGGTGACAAAATTTAACAACTTCAAACAAGGTTTGGCTCTAGCACTTCTCACCATGATTGATGTGGTCCCTAGAGCACCTTGTCCTCTATCCATTTTATAATCAAGTTGGGGGAGGATAATTTATTATAGGACGATTTGCAAGAGTGGTCCCTCCCTCTCATTTTTGTTATGCTTGTAAGTATTGTTATCCCTGTATTGTGTTGATAAATGTTGATTGACACAAATTAATGTTATGACTTCCCAATATATGATTTTTCATTGGTTCCCATGTTGGCCTCAAGCATCCTCTAATATTTTTCTCCCTTCCAAATTTCTCTCCTCTATCTTTTAAAATAAAAAACTAAGTTTTATTGAAGAGTTCCAACAATCATTTTCCTTCAAGCCATACCAAGTTTTTTAGAATTGGTTTCTAATCTCACTCTCTTACCATTTCTCCTCAAAGCTCTCTCATGTTCTCTTGGTGAACAAATACACACAAAATATTCTACAACACCCTTGGCTCCATAATTTTCAAGAGGATGTGGGGATTTTTTCTCTTATTGCTAGTTTTTCACACCATTAAGCACAACAAATATCCCCATTTTTCATATTAGCAAGAAATTCTATTTTCCAAGAGAACCCAATTTGGGGCTTCTTTGGTAAAATCTTTCCTTGGTTTTACTTTTAATTTTTATTATCCATACACAAATTATTTTGTAGGTTTTTCATGAAAGGTTCATTGAAGCATCCTCTTTTATATACAACCATTACATAAGAGTTGTATTAGTATCACATATACATATATTCCAATGTAAATCTTCTTTCAAAGAAACATTGCAGGGCTTTACTAATTAGGAGAGGGGGCCCACCCAACCCCTAGGTTCCTAGAGGGAATACTCCAATCCGACCGGGTTTGATTGGCCAGTAATGCAAAGCTTCCTCACTATAAATAAAATAAGTTGGGTTGGTTGGGGCTAGGTGGCTAATTTAGTTCCAATGCTTGGACTTTTATCATTATCTTTAGGTTATGGGGATATTATTTTGCTTTAGAGAAATAAGTGGAGTTTAAGCTTCTCTCTTGAGCTCCTCTATTTTCCATCTTAATATCCTTCTTCTACCCACATATTTATATCCTTTGAGTCAAGCTTGATTTGGAGAGAATTTCTCTTGTGGAGATTTGCTTTTCTTTTTAAAAATATATTGAAGAGTTCCCTTTGTATTTGTCTCCTAACTTGGAGTATCCTATCCTTTTTATTTCTCATCATTCTTCCATTTTATTACACTTAGCATAAAATCTTGCTCACATTTGGCACTACATTGGATTATCCACCTCCTTTGGTTCCATGATCATTAGTATAATTACACATACTTTTTTTTATGAACCATAGTCACATTGCTAAGCACATATATTAAGAGCTAGTAAATTTTAGTCTCACATCAAATTCACTCACTCATATCAAATATACATTCTATTAAATTAACCTAAATTCTATTAAATTAACCTAAATTAAACTTAAGGAGAAGCTTATTTTCCTCTACAAATCTGTGGAAAGAACACCTGCACTAATTGGGTAAAGACAAGAAAGGGCCCTCATTATTCATACCGCATAGAACTACATAAATATAATAATAAAAAAACCATCAATCTATTAAATTTAAAAAATCCAATATATTATTAGATGAATTTTTATCCTCAAGTTGGTTTTTAATAAATACAAATAAATTTTGAAATTTACAGATTTCAATATCTTACATGTTTAAAATGTAACAAGTTACTCAAGACAGCATATCAGTGTGGATAGCTACCAAATAGAATTACAGACTTACAGCCCCAAAAACATGCTTCATGGTCTCAATTTCATGACAGTTTGGACGTTTCAGAGGCCTAACATATAGAAACCAAATGCATTCTCCAACAAGCAGCTTATAACGGAGCAATTTCCAAGTTGTACCCTGGGATGTGGCATCCTGTTTAGATTTAGAAGCAAGATCAAACCACCATCTTAAGAAAACTTGATTAATTCAACACCAACAGGACTTAACTATTTTCATGGGAGCAACTCTTCATGATCAAGGTAAATTGAATCAAACCAACGTGCATAATTCTATGCAGAGAATGTCAATCAAAATTAAGAATAGCTGTGATATTCCCATCAATTAAGAGTGTAATAGTTTTTGTGATTCTGTTTTTATATTGGTTAAGTATACTTTTAAAACTTAATTTAATTTGTAATGAAGTTCTTTTACTCACTCTATTTAAATGCTATTTATTTTAATGGTCAAACAATCAATAGTAATTTTACACTTCATCCACAACAAAAATTGGTAAATATTTGTCCTATTTTTATTGGTTAAAATTAACCTTTGACTATTGAAATGGATAATGTTTAAGAATAGCTGTTTCTACTTACATGCCCTAATCTTTGTACACCTGTTTTATTTCCTGTGTAACATTTGATTTTTATTGAATTTTGGTCAATATAAAAGAACAAAATAGAACATATAATATTTTTCTTCCAAGGGTCTTGTGAAAAATTAGGTAAGATAGCTCGAGGAAATCTTATTGATTTACATTATCTGAGCAAAAGTATAACACTTACAAGCCTTGCTATTGCAGAGAATTGCTTGGAAATGGTAGTCAGGTATATACAAGGATGCATACAGCAATACGCTTGATATGAACAGGAGGTCATCTTATTTCAGTACTAATACCAACAAATGATGATATCAAAGTGGCTCCCATAAACCGAAGGGATCCTCAAGATCTTCTAACAGTATTAACTCCTCATAACATTCATCATTTTGTTGTGCCGCTGTATTTTTCATTTCTACCGAATTGGGAGTTTTCTGCACGAAAGAAACAAGATTATCCCGTGCATTTCGAAGCTCTGCCTGCGCCGTAGCCAATTGTGATTGAAGGTCTGCCAATTTCTTCTCCAGTTCATACACTCTCCCTGCACACCCATACACTGGATCATGTAGCCTTGCATTTGCTTCATATACGATGCTGTTGACGGCTTCTTCTCTCTTCTCCTCCGGAACATTCTGCAACAGAAAAGATTTCAGTCCTTAGTATTCGGCCTAGCTTAAACTGTACTTGACTATTTGATTACATGAGGAGAATGGGAAAAATTGGTATTTTACCTGAAGGTTTCTGCACAGGTTCCCTGTTCCGAAGACACTGCGTGCAATTAAGAAGCGCTGAGGATTGTCTGATGGAAAATATGGAGCAAGCACACATTTGTCTCCGCATTTCTTTCTGTGGATCCTACAGGCAGCGCAGGGATATGCCGCCATCTTTCTTCTTTCTTCCTCCTCTGTAGTTGAAAACCTAAAAATAAAAATCCCTTCTTTGGAGCTCAAAAAGCCTCTCGTTTCAATCCAGAAAGAATTCTTTCTACGAGATCAAGAAAGCTTTTCTCCTCAACTTAAATAGACCTAAGAATTACTTTTACAACTAAAAATTTCTCATATCCTCAGCCACAAATTACATATCGTGTAGTAATGAAATAACTCAGAAGCCTGGCTTACAGAGAAACTAAAAACACGTGATTTACAATAAAACAGAAAGCATTTAAGGAGAATATATGTAGTACTAGGTACTGTGGGGTCGACGACAAAAATAGAAGACGTTCTAGAATTGGCTTTTATAACGACGAAAATGAAACAACTAGCGACAAACTTGGCATTTTATGGCACTTGTGATAAGCTGGGAACGATGCAGATTCATTCCAAGTGGCTCGGAATGAATCAACAACGTCCCGTACAGCAGTAATTTTCACCACTTAAAGTCTGCTGTACACGTATAGAGCATGGAGAGGGTCCAATGGTGGTCCACCTTAATTTTATGGGTTCATATACATCTAATATTGGCAAAATTATATCCTTGAGCAGTCAAAGATGTAGACAATCTACACAGTTTGCTCCACCTGCATAAACCTCCAAAAAAGGTGTCCTCGGCATTTGTTTTGCTGAGATGTCATAATATGCCACCCGAAAAGATAGACCAATAGTTGTGCATTAAGTCATGTTATTTAATGTGTCAATGTGACATCATATGATTTGTTGTTTTAACCTAAGGAATTGCCTAAGTTGCATAAATTTCTTATTAAAAATATTGTAAGAGGTGGTGTACATGCACTCCACATTCTACCAAATATAGTTCAAGCTCTTTGGATCAAATTTGTACCTTTCACATTTGGAAATTTTGCAATAAAGTGCATTTGGTAAGGAACTCTAAACTTGAACAAGCAAAAAATAATAATATTGTAGATGGATTTCCATAATGTTATGCATCAAATATTCAATTATTTATCAATAGTGTAGGAGTGTTATGATGACACATTTAACACAAATTTATATCATCCCATACAAAATCTCCGTTGAAACATTTAAGTCTCTTTAGGAAATTTATTATAAATAATAGTTTGTAGGGTTTTTATTATGCATATTTAAATAAATTGAGATACCATTAAAGTATATATGAACCTTTATATGAGCATTATTGTTAGTGTAAATAAAGGTATTATCCAATTAGTTAGCTTTTAGCCTATCTAGGAGAGTCCTATTCACATTTATTAAGTCTTCACTTAGGGACTTTTATCTTTTTGTCTCACTTCATGTGGTTGAGACACATGTACTCACTTTTTGAAACAGTTGTCTCATGCACACTTGACACAGACACATACTCTCACACTTATCTCAAGTGAGCTAACATGTGTTTCACATTTAGAGGGGTTGTCAGACATTTAATCCTATCTTGCTATCTCCTCTTCCTTGCCTTTATACGCAAGAGTTCTCATTATAATTTTCATTCACTTTTGATAATAGTCATTTGGCTTTTGTGCTCTCATTGTTTATGGAAGCTATCATGTTATTTGCATTCTAATCTTGACAATCCCAACATGATATTAGAGCCATGAATTGTAAACCCTTTCCCTGTTTGAGTGAATCCTACACATAGCCCGATCAAAACTCTTTCATGGAATCAAATAAACCACATTAAGTCTGGAAGGCTCGAGAAACTAAAGATAGGGGAGACGACCCAATTGTTGAGCATGCTCCAATAGTGATAGTCTTTGTGGATTTAAGGTCCAATATTTTAAAATGTTTAGTACTAGTAATTGTGACTTTAAGGTTGTTAGTGTTGACTATAAGTACTTATAACTGAATGAATATGCTATTTAGATCTAAAAAGCAACCAAACATGTAATACCACATTGATACACCAACAAAACAGAGCTTAATACACAACTATTGGTCCACCCTTTTTTAAGATCTTTTTAAACACCTCAACCAAAAAAAAAAACAGAACAACATTAACTCAATCTCAAATTAAGTTCACTGTTTTCTTTCGGTGCCTACAGTAAGGGTCTTCAAACCAATGTTCATCTCTTGGTCTTCCCTCCATGAAAACCCGTGAGGAGTCTTGTACGGCACCAAACTCTAACAGCCACAGTCGTAGTTTCATAGACTGCCGACAGCTCTTTGGAAGACCGTTAGCAGTCTTGGTTTCGACCGCGCAGTCACCATCTCCACACCGCTCAAGTTTAGGGCTCGTTGTCATCATTTACTTCTCCGTCGCGGCTTTCAAACCGCTAGCTTCATCCACCGACCACGGACTTTACAAACTGTCAAAGCAAGTTGATGTTTTCTGTTAACTTTTCACTGCTAACATTGTTTGTAAACCACTAACCTTGTATGTTAGCATTAGCATTTCTCTGCTAACATTTTATGCTACATGTTCAATAACTAAAAGTTAATATTTTTTGTAACTATAATGATTAAATTTTATGTAACTGCTAGTGGTTATATAAACCACTAGCATTTACTGTAATAGTTATATGTTAATCTATAACAATTAAGGGGCCTCTTAGCCTCTTTCTAACTCCTGCTAGCATAGATATCTTAAATACATCTATCTAAAAGATGTTGTGAGATAGCATTCGCCAGGGGTCTATATATTCTCAAATAACAATTTCAATATAGCGCCTCGACATCTTTTAGATAAATGCATTTAAGATATCTAGACCAGTTTAATAATTTTATTAATTTATTAGTTTGATTATTTAATTAATTTTATTATTTTATCAATTATATATATAAATTATATATATATATATATATATATATATTAATTTTCTTAATTTTAAAATAATTATATGATTAAATATCTTTTCAAAATTTAGAAAAATTAATTTGAAGTTGAAAGGTTTTGAATGAGCCCACCAAGGATCAACTCTTGTTGAGTGCAAGGCCCCTGTCACCATAAGGGATGAGGTCGGGATTGTGCCCTCAGTGCATTTGGTGGAATGGATGTCCCTCAGTCCTTGGCTCTTAGCCAAAGGGGTTCAACCTAAGGCTCGTGCTCAGGGAGTAAAAACGATCTTATGAATGATTTCCAAAATAATAATAATAATCTTCATGTAATATAATATATTCTTAATATATATAATGTAATTTAAAATATATTTTTATTGTTAAATACGACATAAGGGCACCAGAGCCCATGTAACAAAAAAATAAACAAAAACAAAATACATGCCATGTAAACAGGGATGCATAAGTGTAAAATGCATGCCCTGTAAATAGGGTGCATAAAAATAAAAAATCACCTCATGTTATTCTTCTGTATTTCTTTCTTGCCCATATTAACTTGGGAGCATGCTTCATTCTAATTCTATTTTGAAGCATTAATTCTATTTTTGACATGAGATCTTAGCTGCATATTATGCTGAATGTCCATGTTTTTGTTGAAGGCTTTTTTCTTCTTTTGTACCATTTTCCATTCCTCAATGCCTACTACATGCTTAGAATGGTTAGGCTAAGGAGACTCAAAAATAACAATGGGATACCCACCCTTCTAATAGACTTTCCATGTCCATCACTGAAGCTCATTGGACCAAAGATATGGCCTTTTCAATACAATTTAAAATATTAAATATATTATATGTTTACCATTTATTTATGTCTTTGTTTAAATATATTTATTTTATAAAGAAAATCTACATTTTAACTATATATATATTTTTCTATTACATTCTATATAATATAGATTATTATAAATAAGTATAATATCATATAATTAATACATATAATACATATTTTTACACAATATTATTTAAATTGACCTCATAAATATAATGTAAATTATATTTTGGCAATGAAATATAATTATTAAATTTATTATTATATAATATATTTTATAAAATGAGAAATTATATAAATATATTTCCAATATATTAGAAAAATCACATATTTATATTAAATATATTATATATTTACTATTTATATATTTGTTATCAAATTATAAATTTATTTTATATAAGGAATCTTTTGTTTTACTAAATAAGTGCTACCAGTGGGGTAGCTCCATTTATATTATATCTGAAATTCATACAAAAATCTGTTGTAAATTAGCAGTATGAGCATACAAATAAGCTTACAATCCTAAAGCATGCCAAAGCACATGAAGGCCATCCGCCATCTCCACCGTCCGCTCCACTTGGGAGGGTGAGAGGAGGTCCGCATACTGGCTGATAAAATATGATGTCTGTTGGCAACTTGGCAAACATCATTGATAGAGACACTGCTAGTATGACTAAGATTGACTAAGCATGATGTTTGAACTGTGTTGTCATTGATGGAAACAAGGGTTGTAAGGTTATAGTAATCCTCATGAAGTCATATGTACAAGGAGTTCCGGTCTGGCAAAGAGACTTAAGCATTTTGGCTAAGTGTTAGCAGAGTACAAAAATGACTACAGAGCTACAATGTTATGGTCCGCATTGGTCCACATTTGAAAATCATGTCTTACGGTTCTAGTAAGATGATAATCCTTAGATGCTCCTAACTCCAAAGTGTTATCTTTTGATGATCTCTAGAAGTACAGTTTCAAGTGGCCTAAGTTTGGCACAGCGGAATACAGTCTTAATCAAAGCAGAACACCTGTTTGTTTTGGTCCGCATTTCTCTGGTAATGGATATTTTCTCTTGTAGTTTTAAGGTGTTGTAAACACATGATTAAAGTCTCTAATTCTAGAGTTTCAAAGTTTGAATTCCTCCGGTAAGGCAGTTATGAGTACCTATGTATCGCTACAGGCATTGATAGTGTTTGATAGTGACAGAGTCTAAGTTCTGGTACTCCGCATTTCACCACATGCTAATATTTTGTCTTGCAGTTCTAAAGTTAAGTTTTAGGATGCCTAAGGAATCTTGGTTATGAGTTTGAGTAAGTTTTGCAGTCTGCATTGCAAGTTGTGTTCTGACAGTTGGTCTGAGCCTGTGTTTGTCAGTTTGTGAAGCCGACCTGATACTATAATATTTGTGTGGAAGAATCTATTGACTAGAATCATATCCTAAGTGGTTCTATAGTTTGTGCCAACATAAAAGAATGTATTCCAATTGTTGGTTTGGTCTGCAAAGTCTTTTGGTGAAGGCATTGAGGCCGACAAGCTACACTTTGTATAACTACATGTTTCATACTTACAAGCTAACAAGTGTTTGAGAAGAAAGATGTTTGATGCAAAGATGGATGTGTGAATGCAACATGAAAGAAATTTGTGATCTAGGAAGTGCAACAAGTGTTTGAGAAGAATGATTTGACTTTTATGCAAAGTAGAGCAGTGTGACAGAGCAATTCAGGATGAAGACTTTTGAGACAATATTTTGAGCCTAATTGGAACTATACCTCATGCATGTGTAGATGCAATTGTAGCAGTTCATTCTTGGCAATGAGCTACCCATTCTCTCAATTCTATCTTCTTTTGGTAGTAAGCCTATTGCAGTGAGCATTTCTTTGGACAGTGAGTCCTTTGGACAGTGAGCCTTTTGTAATCTGGTTTTGCTATCATAATATATTGTAAGCTAATACTCATCATGGTTTTTCCCTTTTTGGGTTTTCCACATAAAAATCCTAGTGTTCATGTGTTATGTCTTGTGCTTGTACTTTCTATGCTTGATTTGCTTTATTGTTATTAAATGTGGCAAATGGATTAATGGTTTAATGAATGAATGGTTCAATAGAATACTGATTCACCCCCTCTCAGTATTCCAAGTGTTCAACAAGGTCTCTATGTTATTCCGTTCAATGCCTTCTCGGTAGAGTGCCAGCACTTGGGCGTATACAGTTGGCGTTTTCTCTTTTTTGTTGACAATGGCAGGATCAAAGATTCCTCCAATCCATCCTCATGTTGAGTGTTTGTTAAAGACAAAAATTGTTGCACAGACAACCTCTCTCATACCCCCGTGCACATAAGCATTCGCAATGATTTTTCCATGGGCTTTCCTTCCTAGGATGAGCACACAATTTGTCAGGAATTCCTCATAGAGGAATTTGTCATGAACATATCCCTCTGGCAGGTTACTCTCCCCTATGACCTTAAGGATTGCTTTGGCCACATGATCAGGGCCAGCCTTAAACAGTCGCTTGATTTACTCCATCCTTGTTTCTGCCAGAGGTGTCGCTTGCTCTCCTTGGTCATCTGCATCCCCTTCCTCTCTCTCATCCTTGCTCTCCAAATTCTTTGAACTCTCCAAGCTCACGCCAGCTCGTCTCTTTCATATGCAATCACATTCTATCTCCATGTCGCCAACCCATGGGAAATTTCTCTTCCAAGCCTCATTATAAGGATGCCTTCACAAGGAAAGCCAAGATAGTACGCCGTCACTGTGACTCAGGAGATCTAGCAAATCTCTACATATCTAGGGAAATATGTCTCGTGCACCTTTTTAGCTATTACTACAGTGGCAGGTCTGGCCATGGATCACATGTTTCTGAAATGATTACTTCCTCTACCTGCCCGCATGCCCAGTTAGCTAGGAAATTTGCTGCTTTATTTCCTTCTTGATAGATGTGGGCTATAGTTGCATTACTCAGTCCATCCATGAGCTCCTAGATTGCCTCTACCTTATATTTTAATTTCCAATTCAGGATGCATCTGGTAATTATAGCATTGATACATATTAGCTAGTCCCCTTCAATGTCTAGGTCTGTTAGTTGATGATCCTTGCAGAATTCAAGACCATAGAGTAATGTAGAAAACTTGACCTCATTATTGGTGCTAATAGGAAGTTTCTTCGATGAGGCCCAGATAGTCTCTCCATGTTCATTTCAGATGATGACCCTGGCTCCTAACACTAGTAGAAATATGGCAAATAAATGACCAGGTGACCAAACTTTTGGTCACGTGACCAAAACATTTTGCAACACAGCTATAAATGACTAAATAAATGACTAATTTGGTCATCAGTTGAAATGACTAAATAAATGACCAAATAAATGACTAAATAAATGACTAATTTAGTCATCGGACAAAAAACACAACTAAATAATTGGTCAAACAAATAAAAATGACTATTACTCCTCTATTCTTTTTTCTTTCCAATTTGACCATAATACTATGGTAGATCTTAGTATAAGTAAACTATATTAAAACCAAATATATTCTTTAATATGATCTAGTACATTGTGCATACTTATGAAGAAATTTGTTTGGTTTGCTTAGCAAAATATGAGATATATTAGATTTGTCAACTAAACTTCAATCAATTAGTAGTTATAAGGCCCAACCTCATTGTAAGGCCCATTTATTTTGTGATCACAATTTCTTAATTCATTATCAACATTATATGTTGATCCCTAGCTACTAGATGGATTCATATGCTAACACTAGATTAGATGTGTAGATGTTTGTCTACTACTTGCATATATATGTTCCTAAAAATAATTTATTATATCTTGGGTCCATGCTTTCTTTATGTCATTGCTTTCTTTCGGGGTATCGCTGGGACTCATATTTATATCCCACCGATATTCATCACTTTCGCCAATGTCTTTTGTCTTTGGTAGTTTCATCATTGTATCGGTGAGACACTCTCTTTTGTCAGCCCGATATCCCTATGTCTCCCCGAAACCACTTGTATTTTTTGGTGTAATATTTCATTCAATTTCATAATATTTCATTTCAATTATCTTTTTGTTGCAAACCGATAACCCTGTTCAGCTTTCGAGGGTTTTGGTTTTTTAAGATTTTGTGTTTTGTATTTGCTCTACTCGTTCTTAGAATCACATTTCCTGTGTTTCATTCTTTGCCCCTCGTAATCTAAACTGTAAGTAATGCAAACTAGAATATGAGTTTTAAAGAAAAAGTTATCTATATGTTTACAGCTTTGGGTTATGCAAAATATTTCATTCGATTTCATAATATTTCATTTCAATTATCTTTTTGGCGCAAACCGATAACCCTATTCAACTTTCGAGGGTTTTGGTTTTTTAATATTTTGTGTTTTGTATTCGCTCTACTCGTTCTAAGAATCACAATTTCATGTGTTTCATTCTCTACCCCTTGTAATCTAAACTGTAAGTAATGCAAACCAGAATATGAGTTTTAAAGAAAAAGTTATTTATATGTTTACAACTTTGGGTTATATGCAAAATACTTCACGTCTAAGGGATTTGGTATCTAAGCCCTTATATTTTCATCCCAAAAGATGATATGTTATGCCTAGTTATTATTTTTAGGTTTTCTTTTTGGTTTGGTAAAACTAGCTCATGTTAGGAACTCATTTGATGTTGATTGTTGATTTGACTTATCCAGGCTGAGTGCTATGTAAAACGACGATGGTAGTGGAGACTTTAGATGATGATGCTACTCTTGCCATGGCTCGTTTCACTATAGAAATGGTGCGGGTTGATGTAGGACCTGAAGTAAGCATTCAACCTTTACACCAGAAACCTAGTAGATGAAATTATTAAGGTCTTTCCATATTTTGAAGCTGGTTATTGTGTGTTTGGTTCTTCTTCATTTAAGAGAAGTTTAGATCAAGGGATACATGTTAATTTCAACTAAGAGGTCGCGGGTGGTTTAATTGTAAGAGTTATACTCATGAGAGCAGGTTAACTTAACTGTAATAAGTTGGCCCATAACCCTAGCAAGGGTGTCACGAGCAAGGTTATGGTGTAAGGAATATGGTATACATTTGATCATGTCCCACATTCAATAGGGTGTATTTGAATGTGACCTAAGTGTAAAATTTTTAAAGATTTCTGCCAAGATTTAGTAAGAAGGTGTCATGTCTAGCTCTGATGCCCTGTTTGCTTGGCATGTACCAGATAGCACTCAAACCTAGGACCTCAAATTTATACGCTTGGTGCTCTACCATGTTCTTCCATATCCTTACTTGGGTGGTGGTTGGGGCCCCTAGCCACTATCAACCTAGGACCTACCATTTGCATTCCAGGGTGCTATTGGCCCATTGTGATTAATATTTATTCCTAGGCCCTTCATTACAACTCTAGTGTAACTTTTTTTTTAAACGTATGATGTGGAATATTGTTGCTGGTGAACTTTGGGTCTTCTGAGCCAACTGGCTAGTGATTTTTTTGTTATTTGAATGTACCCAATAACTGTTACACCACAATCTCACCATCTTTTTATTGGAGTTATTCATTGCTTTGTTGTGGCGGAAGGGATTTGAACTTGAACATTGTTCACATGTTTATGAGTTTGCCCATTACCATTACACTACAACAACTTAGACAAATGACTAATATCTTTAACATTTCTCAAAGTTTATAATCAGTAAAAGGGAGTTCTATGTTTTTGCCTCAAAGCTGACCTGAGGCCAATACAATACTTATTTCAAATGAGGCCCTCTTGAGGCCAAAGTAACTATTTAAAGAGAGACTAGATGGAGCAGGTACTTAAGGTTTTTATTGCAATATGTAAGAAAACTAGTTCTTTTCATTGCTGTGTATTTAGTGCATGTTGTAATCAATAGTCATATTTCTTGTTTGTAAAGCGGAAAGATTTGTTAATTGTGCTAGATTTATGATTATTATTTCTGTTTTATAAATTTTTCTCTACTTAAGGCTCATGGAAGTGCTCTCTATGAGAAATAATCAGATTCCTATATTCTCGACAACAGTTCTTGTAGTTCTATTGGTTTGGGCATTTCTTTCATTTTCAATGATTTATGGTTAGGAGTTATTTAATCTGCCTTTTATGTGAAAATACTATATTGGATGGTGATTAGTGCACAACAATTGCCAACCAACTGTAATTTTTTTTTAGATCAGGCAATGTGGATATATTACTTGTATAGATATTTTGCATGTTATTGGAGATATTGATCCCTTTAATGTTTTCTCTATTTGTAATTTGTTTGAGTAGGTTGCAGAACCTCAAGTGATGCGTTATTGTGATGAGGCCCAAACCTTCATGGTGGAAGGCAGATGGTTAGATTTGGCATCACTTTTGCTCACTTTAGGTAATCTGATATTTGCCAACTCCTCAGAGAAAGGTTTGTGAGTCAAACACTTTAATCCATATATTTGTGACATTTCTCAAATTCCCATTTAAACACACTGACTTCTTAGTTTAAAATACATCATTAATAAGTGCTTTGTGTGGGAAACTACTACATGTTAGGAATATAAGTTTGCACAACTATTGCATGTTAGGAATATGAAATACGCAGTAGCTATTTGAGATCTTGGGTCATTGCTCAAGCTTTTACTACAATTTATAATTTTTGCACTTTATTATCTTTATTGGGGGAAAGAGTGAAGAGGCTAAGCTATTCAAAGTGTGTGGAATAATCTTTTTCTATTATTTTGTTCATGTAACAAATGTTTGTTTTCCAAAGATTAGTAGCTCTACTAGATGGCATTTACTGCTTCAATTTAATGTGATAAAACAAAGACAGTGGTCAAAGAATGAATGTGTTTCCTAAGGTTTGTTAAATATGGTTAATGCTAGTGTAGGGGAAAGTAAAGTAAATGTTGTTAATATCGAAGCATGGATGGTCAATACTCAACCATAATTCAAAAAATTCAAAGCTTTATCTATTCCTTCTCTCAAATTCTCTCAATTCCTTTTGAGGAATCTATAACTCCTTTGGGTCTTGGTATTTTTTTATGTCTAGTTCATTCGCATTCTTTGATGAGCTTGTTTTTGGCAGCCACCCCTTTCCATTGTAATTAATCTCACAATACATGGGTCATGCATTTGGCTAGTTAAAGTAAGTTTTTGTTGGAGAACAGTATTTCTAACTTCAATGTCAACGGACTAGAGGAGATTGCTTGAATGGTGCATTCAACCTTTGCATCGAAAACCTAGTAGATGAAATTGTTAAGGTCTTTTCATGTTTTGAAGATGGTTATTGTGTGTTTGGTTCTTCTTCATTTAAGAGAAGTTTAGATCAAGGGATATAGGTTAATTTCAACCAAGGGGTCGCAAGCGGTTTAATCGTAAGAGTTATACTCATGAGAGCAGGTTAACTTAACTATAATAAGTTGGCCCATAACCCTAGCAAGGGTGTAACGAGTAAGGTTATGGTGTAATGAATATGGTATACATTTGATCGTGTCCCACATTCAATAGGGTGTATTTGAATGTGACCTAAGTGTAAATTTTTTAAAGATTTCTACCAAGATTTAGTAAGAAGGTGTCATGTCTAGCTCTGATGCCATGTTTGCTTGGCATGCACCAGATAGCACTCGAACCTAGGACCTCAAATTTATGCGCTTGGTGCTCTACCATGTTCTTCCATATCCTTACTTCGGTGGTGGTTGGGGATCCTAACCACTATCAACCTAGGACCTACCATTTGCATTCCAGGGTGTTATTGGTCCGTTGTGATTAGTATTTATTCCTAGGCCCTTTATTACAACTCTGGTGTGACTTTTTTTTAAATGTATGATGTGGAATATTGTCGCTGGTAAACTTTAATGTCAACGTACTAGAGGATATTGCTTGAATGGTGCCATTGAGGCACCCAGTTGTCTATTTGAGAAAGAATTACCCGTACCCGTAACCATCCCCAAACCGGCGACCTAGCATTTAATTGATTAGGCTAGATTGCACATAGGAAAATTTTATTTTCTTCTACAAGCATATATTAGTAAACATGCATGGTTGCATGCACCTAGAACACAAGAAAAGCTTACAATGTTAGGATGTGTTCTGGAGTGCTTCTGCAAAATCCATTTTGTGCATATCCTGTAATCATTGTATTTCGTCAGATGACATCTCTTTGAGGCATTCTGTCAAACAGTTCACGTGCTTTGTCTATGATTCTACATTTTGCATACATGTCTACCAAAGCATTTCCAACTGTAATATCTGACAAAGATCCTCTTACCATTATGCTTTGATGGATGTCCATACCTTTTTCAAAAGCTCCCATTTTGGCATAGGTAGGGGGGACACTAGCAAAGGTTGTGGAATTTGACTTTACAACTACCAATTACATCTGCTTGAAAATTTCTAAAGACAACAAATCCATTTTATGCATATCTTGTGATCATTGCAGTCCATGAGACCACACGTCTTTCAAGGATTTTGTCAAACAGATTGATTCTATTCGATGTCCTTTTAGGGGTTTAGCTTTCATTCATGCCAATAATCACCATATAACATTGAGTAGCGGGCTTTGCAAGATCTTTAGGCTTAGCACAAGCACTGGGACATCCTTATCATTATTGTTTCTTTCCAGAATATATAGAGGAAAGGCCCATAATATAAAGGCCTCCATATTGGGAACAATGGATGTAATGAGTAAACAAATTTGAGTTAAGGTGATATCTCATACTTGGTAGCCCATATTATAATTTTCATTGTAATGAAACCTTTACGCAATTCTGCATAAAACTAGACTCACAACAAGATGGTAGTCTCTAAAAAGAGCTTTTAGTGATCTTCTGACTGTCATGATAGTCTTATTTTTGTGCTCTTCCATCCTACCCACATGAGATTATAGAGGTGTCCTTCCATATGCAATCTCTAACTTCCATGGTCAATTATTGTACACTATGTTGATAGGAAATGCCTTTCAAATCTTAAGTTCTAGGTGTTAAACCTCCTTGTGGTCTTATCAATGTGCGATACCCTTTGAGACATCCACCCTCATCTTGAAGTGCCTAAATGGAACATTCATAGCTCTGAAGTAATCTTCTAATGGCAAAAATCTTAACATCATTGATATCAAGTTTTAGACCAACCTCCTTGGATAATAACCATGATTTGGAAGATCATGAAGGTGGGAGAGAGACAGAAGGAAAATGAAATGACAGTGATGACTATAGTTACTATTTGACTATGTTTCGCATCTTAGGGTGATGAGTGGGTGTCTCCACTAGCACTTTACTTTGAATAAATGGATATAGCAATCTTTAGCATTCCTCTTTGTGAGGATCTCATGATCTTATAAGTGCAACAATCATTCATATATTATTGTTATGGAGGTACTTTGGCCGCATACAAATGTGACTATCACAAGATTTGATGTCTATTTTAATATGACAGTCCATGACAATAGTTTCCATGGAGTTTTATGACTACCTCCACACTAGTGGTGATTACATATGCTTGACTAAATCATATTGTTGTCTCACTATTGATTACACTTGGGGTGGAAATTTTATGACTATTGTTTATGGGGGACTGATTTTTATCTTTGCATTAGAACTTTCTTGAGATTGTTGTCATAGTATTGGACCTTCTAGGTTTGTTATAGGGTCTATTTCTTGTCACTCCACTTCAAGCATTGTCAGAAATATTCCAAATAGCACCCATGCCCTCATGATTGTTACAGTATTTATGACAATGATCCTATGAAGGAACTTGAACTAGGATAGTCCTCCAAAATCAAATGTTGCCTCCTTCAATGACTAAACTACCTTTTACCCCAAGCCCTTGGTACTGTAGCATACAAAGACATTGTTCAGGAAGCTCAAATAGTCAGGTGGGTACTACAAAGAATGAGACACCAACAAAACCCAATGTTGATGTATCATATGACCATTATGCTTTGAAGGATGTCCATACCCTATTCCAAAGCTCCCATTTGGGCATAGGCAGGGAGGATGCTGGTAAAGGTTACATAATTTGGATTTACAATTGTCAATTACATTTGCTTGAAAGTTTCTAAAGCATGTTCAACAAATCCATTTTGTGCAATCCAGCAATCATTGCATTCCATGAGATGACATCTCTTTGAGGCATTCTGTCAAACAGTTTGTGTGCCTTATTTATGCTTCCACATTTTTCACATATGTCTATCAGAGCATTTCCAACTATAATATCTGACAAAATCTGCCTTCTATTATGCCTTGATGGATGTCCATACCCTATTCCAAAGCTTACCATTTTGATACAGGAAGAGAGGATGCTGGCAAAGGTTGTGGAATCAAGCTTTAAACCTGCCAATTTCATTTGCATGAAATTTTCTAAAGCCTTTTCAACAAATCCATTTTGTGCATATCATGCAATCATTGTAGTCTATTAGACCACATTTCTTTCAGGGATTTTGTCAAATAGTTCACATGCCTTGTCTATGCTTCCACATACATCTCTCTCTGTATATGTATATTCAATTGTATTTGCTTGAAATGTTTTAATGCCTTAACATGTCAAACATCAATCATGTAGCCAATCCCGTTTTTCTCCTCAAGGTCCTGCCGACATTAGTGTTGCGAAGAGACCATCAAGTGAGTCCTACCGAACAGACGACTCCTGTTGATATGTATTTTTTGCCTTATCGGTGTTTTGAAGAGACCGTAAAGTGAGTCCCACCAAACAGACAACTCCCGCTGATATGGATTTTACCACCTTTACCCTATGCACACACTTGCCATCGGGCTATCGAAGAGACCATAATCAGAGTCTCACTGAATTCATAAGGTCCCACTGATATGGACTTTCTCACCTTTACCCTGTGCACACACTTGCCATCAGGCTATTGAAGAGACCATAATCAAAGTCTCACCAAAGTCATAGGGTCCCGCCGATATGAACTTTCCTGCCTTTACCCTGTGCACACACTTTCCATCAGGCTATTGAAGAGACCATAATCAAAGTCGCGTCGAAGTCATAGGGTCCCACCAATAATACACAGCATCAGACCATCGCAGGGACGCAGACTACAATCTTGTTGAACACAAAGGTCACTCTGATGAAGAGTCCATCGAGAAATTGGGGAGAGTGAAAACTTCATCCCAACTACATCCAAGGATCTTTTTAATTATTCTATCTTTCATCAATCTCCTTACCATTTGAACCTCACCCCAGCTGCCCACTTCTGCATATATGTTTGAGAGAACATAAGTCACAGCATTTTTAGGATCTAAATAAAAAAGCAGCATTGCTGTAAATACTCTTAAGCCTATATTCATATGTGATTTATAGGCACCAAGAAAACACATCCACACAACCACCACAGGTTTAACTGGTATCTTAATGATAAAGTTTAGGCTATCCTCAAGATAGCTAGCATGGGCAAGAAGGTCAACCATGCACACATAATGATCAACTGTAGGAGTAATACAATAAGGGTTACTCATGTGATTGAAGTATGTACAGCCCTCATCCACTAAACCTAAATAGCTGCATGCACATAGAACACAAGCAAAGCTTACAATGTTAGGATATGCTCTAGAGTGCTTCATTAATTCAAAGATTTTGAGAGCATCCTTGCAAAATCCATTTTGTGCATATCTTGCAATCATGGCATCCCATGAGACCACATTTCTTTGAGGCATTTTGTCAAATAGGTCACGTGCCTTGTCTATACTTCCACATTTTGCATACATGTCTACTAGAGCATTTCCAACTATAATTTCTGACAAAAATCCCCCTTCCATTATGATTTGATGGATGTCCATACCCTATTCCAAAGCTCCCATTTTGGCACAGGCAGGGAGGATGTTGGCAAAGGTTGTGGAATTTGGATTTAGACCTGCCAATTGCATTTTCTTGAAAGTTTCTAAAGACTTTTCAAAAAATCCATTTTGTCCATATGTATAAGTTAAATACATGTGATTATACATATGTTGCGAACTGTTTTCTTAAATGTCGTGATTGTAGTTGTATGTATTCTTAAAGAAATGTACATAATATTAAATGTCCATATGTTTTCATCTACATACCAAGTGTTTGTTAAAATGTATAAGATCTAGAAGTGAGCAGCAGTTGTTCTAATTTTAATATTCAGAAATATTGATTAATCTACATAACCTGCTAACTGTTTGACAAAATGACTATGGGCCATTTTTGCAATTTACAAGCTTGTTTTGTTATTTTTGTTGAGCTAATCCACAATTCTCTCTCAAAAGATAGGTGGAATACTGATTGTAGAAACAATGGTTTTCATTGATTTGCAGCTAATTAAGAATGGAAGACGTGTGATCGTGATGGGTGATGATACATGGTTAGAAGTATTTCTTCTTCAATATTTTCATAATATATGCCTATATATTGTTGTAAAATTCCTTATCATCCCACTTTGTTTTTCATATTTCAAAGTTTCATAAATCTTTTAAAAATATTAACAAATTTTGAGTTTTTTTATTGTGGACAGGTACAGAGCAAGGAGAAAATGCAAAACCAGTGCCTTCTAGATGCATTTACAGTCCACCCCATGTGCAACAATGGCATCACTGAAGATATGCATTCACACTGATGGCTTTTTAGCTTTAGTTTTAGTTTTTTTTCAGTTTTAAAAGTATAATAAATCAGCAGTTTGCATACTGCAGAAAGATTATGTCTTGAAAACTCTATATATAGAGTTCTTTGTAACATATTTTATATACAATTTGAATATACAGTGAATTATTTTCCAGCATTGTTGTTTCAATCCTTTGAGCAGATTTGTTGATAAACGAGTTCTTTGTAACATATTTTATATACAATTTGAATATACAGTGAATTATTTTCCAGCATTGTTGTTTCAATCCTTTGACCAGATTTGTTGAAGTTTATCAACAAAAAATGGCATAGTTGATGTTTATCATATACTAGTTATTTATATATGACCAGTTGATAGAAAAATAATGATTAAAATGACCAAATTTACTACCAATGGACGGAAATCAGTGACTAAATAAATGACTAAATATACTACCAATTGACGGCAATTAATGATTACAATGACTAAATAAATTTGGTCACGAGATAAATGACTGGCAATAAACTACCAATGGTCACGTGACTAAATATACTAGCAAATTACCAAATATACTACCAAATTGATGACTAAATATACTACCAAATTTATGATTAAATATACTAACAAATTAATGACTAAAATTTGTTTGGTCATAAATTTGGTCACGAGATAAATGACCAGCAATAAACTACCAATGGTCACGTGACCAAACTACTGATCACATGACCAATTTTTGGTAGTTTATTTAGTCATTTATTTCTATTTTTCTACTAGTGTGAGATACTCAAGTTACCCTTTTCCACGCCGTCAAAGTTCATTTTTAATCATCCTATTAGCGGAGAAACCCATTTGGTGAGTGCTCGCTTCCTCTTCATTTCCTTTGCTTTATCTATATTGTGGCGTTGATCAGGGATAGCGAGGTCCAATCATTTTTTACTTATTTCCCTGTCCCATCCGACAAATGGTGTCGAGGTAGGGAATCTATATTTTAGTTATATATCTATTTATTTATTTTATTTTTTTTAAATGCACCTGGTAAACGTTTTAACAAGACTGGTGACACTAGTGTGACACGCCCTCTAGCTCCATGCAATCCTTTTGCTTGGAGCTATAAACCGGTGAGGCCATAACATAGGGGACCTCATCCCCAAGAAAGAACACTTCAAACCTGTGAGCTTGTTGGCCCAACAAAGGCATAACGCCTGCAAGCTTGTTGGCCTAGCGAAGGCGTAACACCTGCGAGCTCGTTGGCCTAGCGGGGGTTTGAACTCTGGTGGCCACCACTACAACTGAGTGACATAACCACCGAACCACGCCCTTATTGACTTTATATATTTATTTATTAATATATATTATATTTGATAGTTATTTTATTGTATTTATTTAAGAGTTATTTTATAGTTAGTTTATTTACTTAAGAGTTATTATTTTATTTTATTACCTTAGCAATTACTTTATGGCTTTTAGTTTTTTCAAATATATGTTGGATGTGGTTTTTTTTATTATTATTTTTATGTCATGTTTGACAGTTTTTGTTAACACAATCATGTCATTTACATTCCACCCCTTATTGCCACTATAGTTATGTCTCTTGATGTAATAAGAGGCTATTTTTTTCTTTTCGCCATAACTTGAACCCAAGTGTTGGATTTGTGACAACACTATAAAGTAAAAATCTTATCTTAAAAATCTACTTTTTCCTAAAGAGAAAAATCTATTTTTTTCTAAATTTGATGGTGGTGGTTATGTTAAAGATATTATATATCTTTACATCCTTGAAAGGCAAATTCATTGTAATGGTAGTTGCATGAAGATTGTAATTTTTCTGAGCAATAAGAACATTGATACTTTGCCTCGTGGATGTTTCATTGGCATATTGCTTAGGTTTTACCACTTAAATCATCTTGTTATTTTTTTATATGACCACTTATTCTATTAGTTTATTATTCTATTGTTATCTTTATTTTCTTTGTAACTAATTTGTGTTACAATGTTATATGATTTTGGACCTTAGATTTTATCATTAAAATGAAGATTTTATGAACAAGTGGTATCAGAGCTTTTATTTTGCAGGGATTGTTTTAGGATTTGGTGTTTGTTCCATAGCTTCAAATGGAAAAGGTTTTCAATGCAGGGTTCGAGGTGGAGAAGTTCAATGGGAAGAATAACTTTGTTGAGATGTCATAATAGGCCACGGGGAAAGATAGACCAATAGTTGTGCATTAAGTCATGTTTTTGAGTGTGTCAATGTGACATCATATGATTTGTTGTTTTAACCTAAGGCATTGCCTAAAGTTGCATAAATTTCTTATTAGAAATATTGTATGAGGTGATGTACATGCACTCAAATGTGGGGGAAAAGACCCAATAGGTGAGATAGTTCCAATGCTTGAGATATTATATGTACATTTAAGGCCCAATACTTTTAAACATTTAGTACTAGTAGTTGTGACTTTAAGGTTGTTAGTGTTACTATAAGTACTAATAATTGAATGAAATGTGCCCTTTAGATTTAAAAAGCAACCAATCATGTGATGCTACATCAACCCACCAACAAAACATGACTTAATGCACACATATTGGTCCACCCTTATTTTAGGGAATTATTTGACACCTCAATAAAAAGCATACTGATGTGGCATCATATTTGATGATGTGACCTTGAAACCTTAGTTATAAGCAGGGGCATTACCAAGTAAGCTACTGTAAATTTTTTGGAGCGATTCAAAATTGCCACATATGATTTTGAGAGGCCTGAACTTAGGGTGCTCCACTATTGGGTCCTCTCCCCTAGTTAATCAAATTTGCACCTTTCACATGTGGAAATTTGTACAATAAAGTACATTTGGTAAGGAACTCTAAACTTGAAGAAGCAAAAAATAATAATATTATTTTTTAAAGATTGTAGATGCATTTCCATCATTTTATGCATCAGATATTCAATTGTTTACCAATAGTGTAGGAGTGTTATGATGATACATTTAACACAAATTTATATCATCCCATACAAAATCTCTGTTAAGACATTTGGGTCTCTTTACGAAATTCTATTATATATAATAGTTTATAGAGTTTTTACTCAGCATATTTAAATGAACCTTGACATGAGTATAATTGTTAGTGTAAATAAAGGCATTATCCAATTAGTTAGCTTTTAGCTTATCTAGGAGAGTCCTATTCACATTTGTTCCTATTCACATTTGTTAAGTCTTCACTTAGGGACTTTTACCTTTTTGTCTCACTTCATGTGGTTGAGACACATGTACTCACTTTTTGAGATTATCTCATGCACACTTGACATATGCCCTCACACTTATCTCAAGTGAGCTAACATGTGTTTCATATTTAGATGAGACACTTATCTCATGCACACTTGACACATGCCCTCACACTTATCCTAAGTGAGCTAACATGTGTTTCACATTTAGAGGGGTTGTCAGACATTTAATCCTATCTTCCTATCTCCTCTTCCTTGCCTTAGTATGCAAGAGTTCTCATTATAATTTCCACTTTTGATAATAGTCATTTGGATTTTGTGCTCTCATTGTTTATGGAAGCTATCATGTTATTTGCATTCTGATCTTGACAATTTCATCATGATATTAGAGTCATGAATTGCAAAACATTTCCCCTCTTTGGCTAAATCACGCACATAGCCTAGTCAAAAGTGTTTCGTGGAATCAAATAGACCACATTAAGTCTAGAAGGCTTCGAGAAACTAAAGATAGGGGAGAGGACTCAATTGTTGAGCATGTTCCAATAGCTATGATAGTATTTGTGGATTTAAGGTTCAATATTTTTACGCCGATAGGTGTTCCCTTAGTGAGAAGCACTACATGAAATACAGACATCGATGGTCCAGATTAAAAGGACTACCATCAAACAAATCTTAACTATAATTTTTTTGGAACAATGCCATAAATGTTGATTTTTTTTGTCTTATTCTCCACAATGAAAAGAAAAGAACCAAAACCATTCTAGCGAAAGAGCCAAATCCATGTTTGCATGTGTTTCATTTGGTGCTCTCTTCCACCGCCAAAAATTCCTTCTTTGGCAGGTTGAGCATCCAAACACGGTGCATTTGATTCGTGGAAATCATGAAGCCGTCAACATTATTGCACTATTTGGTTTCAGATTGAGTGCATTGAATGATTGTTAAAATTAAAAAAATAGATTTCAACTAGTTTCCAAACCAAAAAAAAAGTGGCCACATAAAGAAAAAGGAAATAAAATAGAGATATATTATGTCACTTCCATGGTATGCATGTGGGACTTCCACGCGTTTGAAAAAGTTGGTTTCAGAAACTTTTTCTTCGTATTAAAAATGTGATATTTAGAAGAGTCTACTTCATACTAGTAGAAATAGTACAAATTTTATCCTACAATATTAGGTGGCTTTTTATGTCTTGCAGATGGCTAGCGTACATCATTTCATCGCTAAATTGGGGACATAAATAATAATAAGCAACATGGATACGTGGTCTCGCCATTAGGCCCATTCAATCTTTTTTGTGGAATAAATTATGGGAAATTGACATCTAATCTATAGTGCTACACTTGGACTGCTATAATGAAAATGCTCTCAAATTTAATGAAATCACAGAATTAAAAAACAACTATATTTTACTCCTTTAATAATTTGTCAATGATAAATAAATAATTAGAACAGTAATTTACCAAAAGATTTAATCCATGATAAATAAACATGGACAAAAAAAATATGCAGTCTATTTAAAACACCATATTTATTCATAATAACATCATTCATCTATTTAAATCAGCATATTTATTCGTAATATAACATCAATCATCTAAAGTGGTGAAATGCATATTATGTTATGACATTTCTACAGTAAATTTCAATCTACTACTAGAGATCTGCATTAATATACAGATAATTGGGTAGGCTACATCCTCACGCGGCAGATTTTGGAAATAAAACTCAACTATTCAGAGCATGCGCCATTAACTAACTTTAAAGACACATAAATATCATCCCCTCTTTATTATTTTCTGCCACCTTTGAGTACTGAACAGTGTATCAAACTCATCTACAAAAGAATTATATCTTTGTTAAGATTTGCAAAGGATTACCTGTCATTGCTCTCACTTTCATAGAAGCTGCAGAGCGTGGATCTTGCATACCAGACATAACCAAGGTAAAAAAATCCATGTTGTAAAGGTTGCAAAGATTTTGAAATGTATTGAAGCTTTAGATTTTAATTTGATTCAGTGATTGTTGTTGATTTATTACTTGGCTGTGTAAGTTGTTTGATTTTTTTAATGTTGTATAGATAATCTCATTTTTTTCCCTGGTTCCTCCTCCAAATTCATCAAATTCCTGACCAACGTTTCTACCTCTTCTCTTAAAACATTATCCCTCATTTCATAACTGACCTTCCAAACATCATCTACAAATCTCTTGTTTGTTGGTTGCTCTGCAAAGAATGGCCAGCATATCATGGGCGCGCTCGAGCTTAAGCTTTCAATTGTGGAGTTCCACCCATTGTGCATAAGAAATTGTCCCACAGAGGGATGAGATAGAACCTTGCTCCTTTGTTCTCTTCATAAATTCACTAGGCAGAATGATAGAGTTGCCTTGGACAAGATCAAGGCGGAGAGCCCACAAGAATGGTTGTTTGCTTGCCTCCAAAGCCCAAGCGAACTCCATAAGTTCTTCGTCTGATAAAACAGTGATGCTGCTGAAGCACACATATATCACTAATGATTCTTGTTACTTGTCCAGCCACTCCAAACATGACATTTTTGCAATAGTTTGTAGTACTTAGTACCTTTAATTTTTTCCAAAATTGATGACTCACAATGGTTCAAGCTGTTGATAACTGAGAGGAGGGGGGTGAATCGGTTATCCTAATTATTTCTTCTTTTGAACTTTCTTATTAATCAATGCAGCATTGAATCAAACAAACAAACATTACCATGAAATGAGAAACACATGACACAGTATTTTTGACGTGGAAACCCTGTTAAGGGAGAAAACCACGGGGTGATTAACCCAAAGATTATTCTCTGTTAGAAGAATAAGGAATTACAAAATGGCACTTGCCAATTAGGGCTCATTGCCTGAGCACACTACTCACAAAGAGGCACACTGCCTACAAGGAGACACACTGTCTACAAAAGAATGTTATACAATACTTGAACTGATTGGAAGCATCCACATATGCTAGAGTTTAGTTCCGGTTAGGCTTTTTACACTGATCTGCTGCACTTCATCTTTCCTCTTCTCTTTATTCTACTTTCCTTTCACATACCGGATCTTTCCTACTACTTCTGCTCTGCTCTGCACTTATTCACATATATCATCATCGCTGCTACCACTCTCACAACTAAATCCATCATGCATATATATCCACACAAGTAATTTCATCACCTTTCTAGTCGGCATCCGAAACAGTCTATTTTCTCACAAACTTTGTTCTGTCGGCTGAATCCTTGCATATCAAGTAATGCGGATCAAGCATATACTTGTAGATATCATTAATCATGTCGGCCAAACATGATTCATGCCTTCACAACCTTTACCATCAACAGTAACACATCCAGAAAATAGTCTGATGTTCTGTCAGTCAGTTCTTCCTCTATTTTCTCTGTCACTCAGGGATCCGGTACTCAACTATTCATATATTTTTCCTTGTCCATCATCGGAGGCTAAATCCTTGGAATATACCACTCAAGGTAGTCCTCTTGACTTCCCCAAATCCGCACTACACCAAGATACTTCCTCTGAGAGATCTAGACCAATCTGTCGGACCTTGCCACATGCTCTGTTCTTGTTCACCGGACCACAACAATCTTCATTCTGACTTCCGGTAGAGACACAACATGACTTGTGGAGATGTGGGATGACCTTTGTTGCCATCAATGACAACAACCATGAATCCATATAGTGTCTCTTGCCAACAATCTCCCCCTTTGGCATTGATGGCAACACTTAGTGAAAAATGACTAAGTGTTTACATTAAGCTCTCCTTGGCTGATGCTCTATCTTTATATACAATTTATGGAACTCCCCCTTAGTTGGATTCCTCATTTTTCACTACTCCTCACTCCCCCTTTGACATCAATGGCAAAGGGTAGGGTCCGCACACCAAAATTTTCAAAAGTTTTATTATACTTGGCTGTATATTACATGTTCACAAAAACTGAAGAATGTCTGCAAAGGATGTCTTCAATTGGATGAGTTCTATAGCCCAACTTTGCTTCATTCTATCCAAAATTGAAATGTGACCACTCAACAAAAACGCAAAGGCTTCTGCCCTCTTAAGATCTGTCGGATCATTGGTTTGGGCGGTAGTCTTGGCATCATTTATGGCCTCATGCATAGTTTCTAACTTAGGGATTCTAATCCTTCTAAGTTCTCCCATCCGATTAATTATATTCTTTCTTTCCTTTTCAAAATTCTTGATTGCATTTGTGATTGCAATAGTTTGACATTCTTGATTTACTATGGAGGAAGAGAGAGGATCAAAACTTTGAGTTAAACTAAGTAGTTTGTCCTATTCCTCTTTTATTTTCTTATCAATTTCTACTGTTGCCTTTGACCAGGAGATACAAAATTTGTAAATGTCACCGCCATCCTTAAGAGCATTTTTTAAGCTCTTTATTCCAATACTCATATTTCTCCTATCATTAGAGATTAATCCTAGTACCTCTGAGAATCTCTTATCCAAAAACTCCTTCCAGACCTTTTCTTCAGTTGATTTTTCTAGGGATTCAAAATGTGTACCAACACTGTTGACTAAGGTTTTGAGATTACCGGAAGAGGAGGTTGTCGGATCTTTTTGGACCGATGGCATAATCTTTTCAAGCACTCCGGAAGCAGCCTCTATCAACTCACAGTCTTCCATATGAGACTTTAGGAGTTTTTCATTTGCCTTAGCATTAGCAAATGAAGCTATCTTCATTGTCTACATCGGAGAGAGAGAATCAAAGTTGAATGGGCCTTGTAGCAACTCCGGTTCATCAATCTCTATTGCTTCTTTGCTCAGAAATTTTTGGACAATTTGTGCAGTGTCTCTTGCCGGAGACAGATGTTTCTTCTCTTCTGCAGTCTTGGAGCTGTCCATTGGAATTTTCTCTTTCTCTACATTGCCACCACTGACAGTTGTGGTTTTCTTTGGTGAAGTCATCTGTCCTTCTGCAATCTTTGCACTGTCACCTTCTTTTTCTTTCACCGCTGCTCCTTTCTCTTGTAGTTTCTTTTCTTCTTTAGATCTGGAGACTGTAGGGGAAACCGGAGGAGAGATGTTAGACTGTTCAAGGACCACTTCTTCCGGAGCAGAGGATTCCAAGTCCACAGCTGTTTCTACACCTAAGTCCTCTACAATAGGAAGATTAAACCTTTTGAAGGCCTTCCAGAGGATCTCTTCTGTATCCATGGCTACCTTGTCAGTCTCACCAAGCATGAGTTTATTCATCCTTGCTTTACTTCTGAACTCATCTTTGCAGTCTTTGAATATTATGTTCATTGTCTTGGGATCAATTTGAGGATATAGATGAATAGCTATCTGCTCCCGGATCTCAAGATCTTTTGCCTAGGCATTGTTCTTTCTTATTTCTAATTCCTTCTCTAGACTCTTGGGAATTTTGGAGATAATCTCAATAAAAGCTTTATTGTAAATGTTATGATACCTGATAGTAGCTTCCTGCAGGATCTTTTGGTTAGCCTCATTGTAGTCACCATAGAATTCGGCCACTGGTTGAAGGTTCCCATCCACAGTGACTGATTTGATTACACTGTCTAGAGATAGTGTGGGCTTTTCAACAAATTTCTCTGCCATTTCTTCCTTGTCTTGGCCTATGGAGGGTTTACCGGATCCTTTCTTCTTCTGCTTCTTTATTTCTTTTACTCCCTCATCTGATTCAGTTTCCTCTTCATCTCTTTGACTCTCATAAGCCCTTGTGGCTTTCATCTTGGATCTTTTGCCTGATGCCTGGACTTCCAGTTTTGAGCTTTTGGTTGTGGGAGGTGCAGATCTTTTTGATGATCTAGTCCGGGTGGAGGTTTCAACCGGAACACTTTCTTCACTTTTGTTTTCTACCCTCTTCTTCTCTTTCTCATCCCCTTCCTTCTTCTTCCGATGAGCATCAAGTGCCTCCATGGAGATCCCAAGGCCTTGTGCTATGTGTTCTACTTCTTTTCTAACCTTCCTCTTGATCTCCGGTTCTCTGAGTTCAACATGAATTTTTATACTCAGTTCCTCAAATGTTCCGAACCTTTCTGCCTTTGGATCTTTAGGCTGACTTAGCATGTGTTGAACATACAGCTCCACAATCTGTTCATCTACTTCATACCCCATGGGCATGATCCACACAGTTCTTGGTTCTACTGCCTCCATTAGGCACTGATCTGTTTCTACCATAAAGCATACTGTGTCTTTGTACTTTTCAACAAGAGACTGGGGTATTCTTTCTCTTGCATGCATCATGCTCTGAAAGTTCTTGAAATATCCCCACAGGGCTGTTTTTCTTGCTTTAGCATCCCCAAGTCCATGCAAATAATCTTTGATTTGGATGGCAACTGGTCTGTCATTCTGCCATATCCATCCACTGGATCCGAGAAGCTCATTCATGTAATAAAAGAAGAGACGAAGGATCAAATTGCCATACTTGAAGGAGTTTTTCTTGTCCTTCTTGATCTTCTGCAGATTTTCCAAAAGTTAGTTCAGAAGAAGCTCACACAAGTCATAGTCTACATTTTCCTTTAGCATTTGGTAAGTTGTGTAAATTGCAGTTCTCGGTACTGAATTTTCCCTACTGGAGTGATAGATTTTGTAACCAATTATCATAGATGCAAATTTGACATCCGGTTCAGTGATGTCTTCAATTGTTATAGCTCTCTTGTCAAATTTAGATCCGGTTGCATCACTAACTGTCTGATTTTTGACAGACTTGAGAACAGGTAATCCACCGGATGAGTGCAGACCGGTTATAGCCCTAATTGCATCTTTGGTGATCTTGAAAGGCTTGTTCAACCATAGGAAATTGTCATGCACTCTATTTAGTACATACCGGACCCATTCATCTTCTTCAAAATAGGGGAAATGAATGCACTGTGCAAAGTGTTTATCCTGGATGGCTTTGTACTGAGGTTTAATCTCAAAGGAGTCGTCTATCAACTGTTTGTGATAGATATCCATCAATTTTAATTCTCCAAATTCTTCAAAATTCGCATGTATGTAAACCCTAATGTCCTCCGTATGTAATACACCATGCGAAACACTAGAGAAGGCTCCTAGGGGATCTACCTCCAAAGATTTGTATGGATGTTTCTTGAATGTGGGTCGAGGTCTATCAGAGATCTTAACTATATTCAGAGTAGCCATATTTCAAAGATTTGTAGTGAGATATTGAAAACAGAAAATACCTTATGCACCTTTGGTTATACGGAGTGGTTGGATTGATTTATGTGTGTAATAACTTCTGCAAGTGATCTTCGGTGAACTTGATGAATTTTGTTGCAGAGCTCTGCTTTTCGCTTCTTCTTGAGTACAGAATGAGTAAGTGGTTTATGAGAAATCCCTTATATTGCTCCGCAAACCCTAATAGCTGATGGCAATAAATGCTCGACCTACATTATTCCAGTTTGCCTTATTCAGATAACTTGAAGAACCGGATCAGTCCTGATCTATGAACATCATGCGGATCTTCCAACCATGAACAAATCAAGATGACACATCACAAGGACATCCCAAACACTTTGTCTAATCCGTAGAATAAGACAATGCACTTCTGGATCTCTCCAGACCTTTTTTGTAATCCTCTGTCATTCTGGAGCATCTCCCGGAATAGGTCTTACTTGATCGATCACAACTTCTTCACATCTTCATGCGGACCTCTGAAGTCTTATCTGGATCATCTCAAGACTTATATCTACAAACCCTTTACTCCGCATCTTGTGCCACATCCGGCACCACTTGATTGGCTGGGGGAACAGGATTTTCTTTGAGTCTCCCCCTGAGCCAGAGCTCACCTTTTAATTTTCGGAAGGAATATCAGCACCAGAGTCTGGTGCGGATCCAACCTCTACATTCTCTGAACTTTTCTTCACCCAAATCTTGTTCATTTCATTCCTAACTTCATCCGCATTCATCTTTTGTTTCCCCTTGTCTTGATTCTGATTATATACCGGACCTCTTTTGTTCTGATTCTTGCTTCTACAGACTTTTGCATTATGACCGGACCTATTACAGATTTGGCAAGTAACATTTCCTTGCATATTTGACTGATAACCTCTTGATCTGCATTGATTAGCCATATGACCTACTCTATTGCATGCAAAGCATCTACCATTGAATGATTTGTTTATTTGCATATTTCTGCATTCATGAGACTTGTGTCCATACCTTTTGCAGTTAAAGCACTGTCCAGAGAAGGATGAATTAGTCTGATTCATTCTCTTTCTGCACTGATTAGCTTTGTGACCAAAGTGATTGCAACTGTGGCAATATCCATTGAAGGATGGATATCTTTGAGCATTGGGCTGTCTTACTGGAGGTCTTCTAAGCCTATTCCTTGGATTTTCTGATCCAAAATTCTTTTGACTGGATCCGGAGCTTTCTCCTTTCTCATATCCCAAACCATACTTGTCATCTGCCCTCTTTTGACTTCCAAGAAGAACTTCAAGTTGAGCAGAACTTATCTTGAATTTCTCTTTATATTCATTTGTTGTTTGAAGATCTCTTTTGAGAGAGACAATTTGATCCTCAAGTTTTTCTTCATTATCTTTGGCATCTTCAAGATTAGATTCAAGATGTCTGATAATCCTGTCCATCTGGTGGCAATCTTCTGATTTCTCTTTAAGAGATTGTCTTAGATTGTCTTCAGCTTTTCTTTTCTCTTCAATCTCTTGAGTAAACTTTATAACTCTTGATTCCATTTCATGTCTTACCATAATGACTTCTTTTGATAACTTTTCACATAACTTGGTTTTCTCAGTCAATTCTTCATTTGTATTACTTTCTTCACTTTGTCTTGCCAATTGTTGGAGCAGCTCCTTTCTCTTTTTCATAGAGAGACTTAATTTGTCCTTTAGTTCTCCATGAATTCATCAGCCTGTTTGAGTCTTTCCTTTAATTCATTGACTTCAGAGTTTGACTGTTCAAGATCCTTAAGGGCAGTCTTGAGTTGCTCCCTTAAACCATATGCATCCATTTGAACTCCTAGATCTTCCTCAAGCTGTTAGGCTCTATTAGGAGGAGCCTAGCTCTGATACCAATTGTTGATAACTGAGAGGGGGGGTGAATTAGTTATCCTAATTATTTCTTCTTTTGAACTTTCTTATTAATCAATGCAACATTGAATCAAACAAACAAACATTACCATGAAATGAGAAACACATGACATAGTATTTTTGACGTGGAAACCCTATTAAGGGAGAAAACCACGGGGTAATTAACCCAAAGATTATTCTCTGTTAGAAGAATAAGGAATTACAAAATGGCACTTGCCAATTAGGGCTCACTGCCCGAGCACACTGCTCACAAAGAGGCACACTACTTACAAGGAGACACACTGTCTACAAAAGAATGTTATACAATACTTGAACTGATTGGAAGCATCCACATATGCTAGAGTTCAGTTCCAGTTAGGCTCAGTACACTGATTTGCTGCACTTCATCTTTCCTCTTCTCTTTATTCTGCTTTCCTTTCACATACCGGATCTTTCCTACTACTTCTGCTCTGCTCTGCACTTATTCACATATATCATCATTGCTGCTACCACTCTCACAACTAAATCCATCGTGCATATATATCCGCACAAGTAATTTCATCACCTTTCTAGTCGGCATCCGGAACAGTCTATTTTCTCACAAACTCTATTCTGTCGGCTGAATCCTTGCACATCAAGTAATGCGGATCAAGCATATACTTGTAGATATCATTAATCATGTCGGCCAAACATGATTCATGCCTTCACAACCTTTACCATGAACAGTAACACATCCAGAAAACAGTCTGATGTTCTGTCAGTCAGTTCTTCCTCTATTTTCTCTGTCACTCAGGAATCCGGTACTCAACTATTCATATCTCTTTCCTTGTCCATCACCGGAGGCTAAATCCTTGGAATATACCACTCAAGGTAGTCCTCTTGACTTCCCCAAATTTGCATTGCACCAAGATACTTCCTCTGAGAGATCCAAACCAATCTGTTGGACCTTGCCACATGCTCTGTTCTTGTTCACCGGACCACAACAATCTTCATTCTGACTTCCGGTAGAGACACACCATGACTTGTGGATATGTGGGATGACCTTTGTTTCCATCAATGACAACAACCATGAATCCATATAGTGTCTCTTGCCAACACAAGCCCCATAGACCAATTACTCCAAACTCTACCGACTCAATCTACACCTGGAACAATCTACTCCTTACATGATTACAGTTTGAAATCAAATCATATTGTCATCTCTATCAAATTAGATTGTGATCGAAGTCTATAAATGAGAGAGCGCTGGTATAATCTCAAGGACATAGCAGGACAGTCCACAGATTTTGCCATAGATGTAGCAGGTAGAGAATACACAGATCGATTAGAAAGAAACCCCTATTCTGGAAGCAGTACCCTTTCAAGCGTGTGTCCAAGGTTGTTTTTATCATCCTTAGCAAGGGCCCCATTTTGTTCTGGCCATTGTGGAAGAAATTTTTTGATGGGCATGAAGGAATGTATTCAATTTATGTTCATTCTCTTCCCAATTATAAGCTTCAGGCTTCTCCAAAGTCGGTCTTCTATTGTCACTAGATCTCGAGCCAGGAGAGCTTTATTTCTACGGTGTCTTTTGGTTAGGAACCCATACCCTTACTAAGAAATGAGTTGGTATTTTTATGCACCTGTGAATGTTTGATCTTGTGTTGGTATAACGATTCTAGTGGGTTTTTGCAACTATTATTCATGTGTGTATGTATCATTCCCTCTATTTGAATTTCTTGCTACCAAACACAGGTTTTGAATTTATGAAAATGTTCAAAAACATAATAGTGAATATAGATAAATGTCATCCAGCGCCAAACTTGAAATCTGAAGCCATGGTGAGTTTTAATATTTATGTTGATATTTAGCTAACCCCTTTGAAGTCTACTCAGCCTAAGATGCAATGTGATTTGGGTGTCTCTTAGAGAATGGGGTATTCAAAGTTTGAAGCACTTTTGATGTTTAAGGCTACGACAACTTGTAAGGTTTTTTTGTTGATATTTGACTGAGGCTTTTGTGGTCTATTCTGGCAAAGAAATAATGTGATTCCAAGAGAGTATAAAGTCTACAAGACATTTGACATTTTAGACCATGTGGTGAATTTCTAAAGTTTATGCCAACATTTGTACGAGGCTTTTGAGGTCTAGCATACTTAAAGATACCATAAGATTGCAAGCCCTCTTTTGCCCATGGGTAGCCAAAGTCCATGAAATCCTGGACATCTGTTGTCATGGTGATTTTCAATGTTTGTACTATATTAAGCTGAAACCTTTGAGTCCTCTGTATAGTGTATAATTCGAAGGTTAGTTGTGGCTTGAATTAATCAAACTATGCAACACTCTAGATGTTTGAGGCTAAGATTTGTACTGATATTTGGTTAAAGATTTTGAGGTTTGAACTATTTAAGATGCAACGTGATTTCAAGGTCTCTCCCACAATGGGCTATCCAGAGTTTGCAAGTATATGGTGGAGCTCTAGGATTGTTGCAAACCCAACTAAAAGACACTAACATTTTAAATTTGAATTTTCTTTTTCTTTTTCTTGTTTCTTTATCTATCAATAGAAGGTAAATCACTTGAAGAGAGAAACCTAGACAAGATTAGCAAGCCACATGGTAGCGGGCTCCACCAAATGTCTTCTAAAAATCTCTGCCCATCCAAATCCCAGTATCTGCAAATCAAGGGCATTGTCAAGTTACACCACAATTTACATAGAGCAAAATTTATTCATCTAAAATTTTAAGTGACTTCAAAGAAATTGCCAAGTCACACCACAATCTACATAGAGCAAAACTTTATTTCATCTAAAATGACTTCATTAAGGAACCTGGGTTGTCATAACAATGAGAAAAGCAACAAAAAGATCCAACCTCTTGTAGAAAATCTTGATGGCACTAACTATATGAATAGCAATCTTGATGGCACTGACTATATGAATAACATACATACTTCTAGCCCCTAAATTAGGGGAAATTGTAATAAGCACATGTTCGTTCACATTGAATGATGTTCATTCATATTGAATGATCCCAAATTCAATGAGAACTCCCACTTGCTTCTTGTCAAAAGCTTCCTCTTTCTTAAGGTAGCCTTTCGTCGCCCTCAATGTAACCAAACAAATAGTTGACTCCCTTCTTTCCTTTCTACATTCACATCACTCACCATTTGATTTGTTGATGCAGCTATTTGGGCAATCGTGGATCTAGATATTGATCAATGTAGAGTATTTTTCAACATTGAACAATAGTCTTGACATTGAACAGGGTGTTTGTGGCCATCTCACTACTAGCACCTTGAACAGATTAGAGTGGGAGACCTTGGCCACATGTTTGGCCATGCAAATAATAGAACCCCTAAACTCATGTCACTTACCCTTGTTGCTCAACATTAGGTCCTTTTGAGTTTAATGGGTCGAAAGAGAGAGCTTCAGACCCAACCCTAAAAACAAGTTAAATCCTTAGAGAGTTTAAGTGCTTGTCAATGGAAGTTTTTGAAATTTTTGAGGTACATATTTAAAGTGATCTTTATTTTTGTTCTTTTATTTTGTCTCAGGGGTGTAAATGGTGTTGCCTTTGTAGGTGCCTCACAAGTAAGCCAAAGCTTTAAATGTTTCTTGGTTGTAAAAGATACAAAATAATAGATAAATACAATTTTTCATGTGTTGTTATAGGTCATATTCAAGTGAAAAGTAATCTAAAACAATGGAAAGAACTAAATTATCTTTTATTCCTCTATAGGTTCCTGTAGTCCAATAATTGGGATTACATACTATCTTTCTATTAATATCTTTGAAGCCGAGCCATAACACTTTGAATTGGCACAGTACATCCTTTCCCTATAATAGTCCATGTTAGTCTTAGATTATAGTATTATTATTAGACTTTATTAGTTCCTATATTATACCTATATAGTATACATAGAGTTAACAAATAAAAATTAACAAATAATATAATAAAAATAATGTATAGTGATTAATACTTGATATAACTCATACTATTGCAAAATTATCTAACTCTAACTATATTTTAATATCATAATAAAATTATCCGTGTGCCCATTGAACCTATGGGTCTAATTGCTAGTGAAAAGTTTAGCACTAGTAGTTGTGACTTTAAGGTTGTTAGTGTTGACTATAAGTACTTATAACTGAATGAAATGTGCTCTTCAATCTAAAAAGCAACCAAACATGTAATGCCACATCGACACACCAACAAAACATGACTTAATACACAACTATTGACCCAAAAACACATGAACACACGACCTGCCAAAATTCCTATCGCAAATTAAGGTCACTGTTTTCTTTTGGTGCCGGTAGGGTCTTCAAAGCAATGTTCATCTCTTGGTCTTCCCTCCATGAACAGCTGTCAGGAGTCTTGCACGACACCAAACTCCAACCGCCACAGTCGTAGTTTCATAGACTGCCGACAGCTCTTTGGAAGACCGTTAGCAGTCTTGGTTTCCACCGCGCAGTCACCATCTCCACACCGCTCAAGTTTGGGGCTCGTTGTCATCATTTACTTCTCCGTCGCGGCTTGGAAACAGCTAGCTTCATCCACCGACCACGGACTTTACAAACTGTCAAAGCAAGTTAATGTTTTCTGTTAACTTTTCACTGCTAACATTGTTTGTAAACCACTAACATTGTATGTTAGCATTAGCATTTCTCTGCTAACATTTTATGCTATCATAATCAATAGCACCAACCCTTTTAGTTAGCATTTAAAGTTAATATTTTTTGTAACTATAACGATTAAATTTTATGTAACCGCTAGTGGTTATATAAACCGCTAGCATTTATTGTAATAGTTATACGCTAATCTACAACAATTAAGGGGCCTCTTAGCCTCTTTCTAGCTCCTACTAGTATAGATATCTTAAATACATCTATCTAAAAGATGCCGTGAGATATCATTCCTGAGGTGCCTATCTATTCTCAATAACAATTTCAATATAATGTATCTCTCAAAGTCTTTTAGATAAATGTATTTATGATATATATGCTAGTTTAATAATTTTATTAATTTATTAGTTTAATTATTTTATTTATTTTATTATTTTATCGGTTATATATATATAAATTTTATTAATTTATATTTTTTAGTTTATATATATATATATAAAATATATCTAAAGTATGCCGAGAGATATCCTTCTTGGGGTCCCTATTCTACATATATGGGACAAATTGATTAAAAACAAACAACTTGAGAGAAATTTACAAGAAGCTAAGGATGCTCAAGAGGCCTTGAAGGTCACTTTATGGGAAGAGCAACGCGAGAACACCATGCGAGAAGAAGCGTTAAACCATGACAATACCAGAAATGAGATCCCTAGAAACAAGGAAGTGTTGAGAGGCCCTACACCTACAAATCTCACCGCAATGTTAGTACAAAGGATTAGGACTCTGGAAGAAAAACAACACATCCTAGAGAGAAGGCAAAAATCACAGGAACATGTTAGAGTTGAACAAGACCAGGGGGCATCTCAAAATCCCCCTTACGTAAACTACTACTCCCAAAATGGGAGTAACGACACATTACCAAATGGGAATCCTCCAATACATAACACTCAAACAATACATGGAAATCAAGCAAATTAAGTTGTAACGTTGGGATATCAAAGCCCACCCATGGGGTTAATGCTATCAACTCCATAATTGCAAAGTGCCTTTTTAGGCACATACTTGGAGTATTTAAAAGAGCCACTCGATATGGCTATAAGAAGTGTAACATTACCGCGACCCTTGCCGGAACTCCCAAAGTTTAAAGGGGAAGGAGTTCCTAATTCACACATCAAAGCATATACAACTGCTATAAGAGAACTCCTCCCCTAGGATCATACTCAATGATCCATCATCAGTGGGAAGAGGAGAGTTTTTAGTTTGGATAATAGACTTAATCTTTTAAAGAAAATAGAGAGGAAGATATGATAGGAACAAAAAACGAAGAGTAGGAGGGGAGGAGAGAAAATAAAAATAAAAAATTATACAGAAAACCAAGAGAGAGTGAAATAAAAAAAAAAAAAAGACAGATAGGATAAAATAAGTGTTAAAAGAAGATCAAACAAACAAGCGCTAATTTTTTTTTTAAAAACAAATTCATAAAAACGTAAGTACATAGAAATATAGGCTTATTATTGCAGAAAATTGCTTGGAAATGGTAGTCAGTATATACAAGGGTGCATAGAAAATTGCTTGGAAATGGTAGTCAGGTATATACAAGGGTGCATACAACAATATGCTTGATATGAACAGGTGGTCACATCTTATTTCAGTACTAATACCAACAAATGATGATATCAAAGTGGCTCCCATAAACCGAAGGGATCCTCAAGATCTTCTAAAAGTACCAATTCCTCATAACATTCATCATTTTGTTGTGCCACTGTATTTTTCATTTCTACCGAAGTAGGAGTTTTATCCACGAAAGAAACAAGATTATCCCGTGCATTTCGAAGCTCTGCCTGCGCCATAGCCAATTGTGATTGAAGGTCTGCCAATTTCTTCTCCAGTTCATACACTCTCCCTGCACACCCATTCACTGGATCACATAGCCTTGCATTTGCTTCATATACAATGCTGTTGACGGCATCTTCTCTCTTCTCCTCCGGAACATTCTACAACAAAAAAGATTTCAGTCCTTAGTATTCGGCCTAGGTTAAACTGTACTTGACATTTCGATTACATGAGGAGAATGGAAAAAATTGGTATTTTACCTGAAGGGTTCTGCAAAGGTTCCCTGTTCCGAAGACACTGCGTGCAATTAAGAAGCGCTGAGGATTGTCTGATGGAAAATATGGAGCAAGCACACATTTGTCTCCGCATATCTTTCTGTGGATCCTACAGGCAGCGCAGGGATATGATGCCATTCTTCTTCCTCTGTAGTTGAAAACCTAAAAATAAAAATCCCTTCTTTGGAGATCAAAAAGCCTTTCGTTTCAACCCAGAAAGAATTCTTTCTACGAGATCAAGAAAGCTTTTCTCCTCAACTTAAATAGACCTAAGAATTACTTTTACAACTAAAAATTTCTCATATCCTCACCCACAAATTACATATCGTGTGGTAATGAAATAACTCAGAAGCCTGGCTTAATAAGAAACTAAAAACAAGTGATTTACATTAAAACAGAGAGCATTTAAGGAGAAATATGTAGTACTAGATACTGTGGGGTCGATGACAAAAATAGAATTGGCTTTTATAACGACGAAAATGAAACAACTAGCGACAAACTTGGCATTTTAAGGCACGTGTGATAAGCTGTGAACGATGCAGATTTGTTCCAAGTGGCTCGGGATGAATCAACAACGTTCCGTACAGGAAAAAATTGGACCACTTAAAAGTGTGCTCTACACGTATAGAGCAGGGAGAGGGCCTAATAGTCGTCGACTTTAATTTTATGGATTGATATATACGGTAAAATTATATTCTTGAGGAGTCAAGGATGTACCTAGACAATCTAAATATTTTTGTTCCACGTGCATAAACTTCCAAAAAAAAGTGTGCATGTATTTTTGTTGAGATGTCATAATATGGGAAGGGAAAAGATAGACCATTAGTTATGCATTAAGTCATGTTTTTGAGTGTGTCAATGTGACATCAGATGATTTGTTGTTTTAACCTAAGGAATTGCCTAAAGTTGCATAAATTACCTATTAGAAATATTGTAAGAGGTGGTGTACATGCACTCCAAGATCTACCAAATATAGTTCAAGCTCTTTGGATCAAATTTGTACCTTTCACATTTGGAAATTTGTGCAATAAAGTGCATTTTGTAAGGAACTCTAAACTTGAAGAAGCAAAAAATAATAATACTAATTTTTAAAGATTATATATGCATTTCCATCATATTATGCATGTAATCAAGAGTTATTTGATATTATGATTGGCAATGATGTGTATATACAAGATACCAAATATTCAATTATTTACCAATAGTGTATGAGTGTTATGATGACACATTTATCACAAATTTATATTATCCCATACAAAATCTCTTTAAAACATTTAGGTCTCTTTAAGAAATTCTATTATATATAATAGTTAGTAGGGTTTTTACTATGCATATTTAAATGAATTGAGATACCATTAAAGTATATTTGAATCTTGACATGAGCATAATTGTTAGTGTAAATAAGAGCGTTATCCAATTAGTTTGCTTTTAGTCTATTTAGGAGAGTCCTATTCACATTTGTTAAGTCTTCACTTAAGGACTTTTACCTTTTTGTCTCACTTCATGTGGTTGAGACACATGTACTCACTTGTTGAGACACTTATCTCATGCACACTTGACACATGCCCTCACACTTATCTCAAGTGAGCTAACATGTGTTTCACATTTAGAGGGGTTGTCAAACATTTAATCCTATCTTCCCATCTCCTCTTCCTTGCCTTAATATGCAAGAGTTCTCATTATAATTTTCATCCACTTTTTATAATAGTCATTTGGCTTTTGTGCTCTAAATGTTTATGGAAGCTATCATGTTATTTGCACTCTGATCTTGACAATCCCAACATGATATTAGAGCCATGAATTGCAAAACCCTTTCCCTATTTGAGTGAATCCTGCACATAGCCCGATCAAAAGTGTTTTGTGGAATCAAAGAGACCACATTAAATTCGGAAGGGTCGATAAACTAAAGATAGGGGAGACAACCCAATTGTTGAGCATGTTCCAATAGCTATGATAATATTTGTGGATTTAAGGCCTAATATTTTTAAAAAGTTTAGCACTAGTATTTGTGACTTTAAGGTTGTTAGTGTTGGCTATAAGTACTTCTAACTGAATGAAATGTGTTCTTTAGATCTAAAAAGCAACCAAACATATAATGTCACATCGACACACCAACAAAACATGACTTAATACACAACTATTGATCCACCCTTTTTTTAAATTCTTTTCAGACATCTCAACCAAAGAAAAAAAGCATGAACCCACACCTGCCAAACTTCCCATAGCAAATTAAGGTCACTGTTTTCTTTTGGTGCCGAAAGTAAGGGTCTTCAAACTAATGTTCATCTCTTGGTCTTCCCTCCATGAACACCAAACTCCAACCGCCACAGCCGTAGTTTCATAGACTGCCGACAGCTCTTTTGAAGACCGTTAGCAGTCTTGGTTTCCACCGCGCAGTCACCATCTCCACACCACTCAAGTTTGGGGCTCGTTGTCATCATTTACTTCTCCGTCGCGGCTTTCAAACCGCTAGCTTCATCCACCGACCACGGACTTTACAAACTATCAAAGCAAGGTTAATGTTTTCTGTTAACTTTTCACTGCTAACATTGTTTGTAAACCATTAACATTGTATGTTAGCATTAGCATTTCTCTGCTAGCATTTTATGCTATCAGAATCAATAGCACCAACTCTTCTAGCTAGCATTTAAAGTTAATTTTTTTGTAACTATAACTATTAAATTTTATCTAACCGCTAGTTGTTATATAAACCACTAGTATTTATTGTAATAGTTATACACTAATCTGCAACAATTAAGGGGCCTCTTAGCCTCTTACTAGCTCCTACTGGCATAGATATCTTAAATACATCTATCTAAACAATGCCGTGATATATCATTCCTGAGGCACCTATCTATTCTCAATAACAATTTCAATATAATTATCTCTCGAAGTCTTTTAGATAAATGTAGTTATGATATCTGTGCTAGTTTAATAATTTTATTAATTTATTAGTTTGATTATATATATATATAAAGTACATTGAGAGATATCCTTTTTGAGGCCCCTATTCCACATATATTGGATAAATTGATTAAAAATAGGTGCATCGAGAAAGATATCTCTCGGCGTACTTTAGATATATTTTTAAAATATAGGTATAGTAGTTTTTATTATTTTAAAATTAAACTGTTATTTAGTTTTTTAAATATATATTAGCTATGATTTAATTTTTATTAACATTAATTGTAATTTCATATTTTTCCACCACGAAATTTTTTGTTCTGTATTCCTCACAAGCATTCCAAAGCTCAATTACTACTACACGATGCTATGAATTCGAAATTTATATTTTCCCCTTCTTTCAAAACCTAAACATCATTCACCACTCACTTTTGTTTCGTGAGTTCATGTACAATATGCTTGGCTTAGATAAAGAAATGTTTCAATCAACAAGAATTTTTACCACTTAAAAATTTGTGAAGTGTTAAATTTATATAAGTAAAGGAGAGTTGTAGTTGTGACATCAAACTCTGCAATACAATTCTAATGACAAAACAAATTTCAATGAACATGATCAGGTCTAGAATCCATGGGTGAAGAGGAACACTTAATGAAATCTATGCAATCAACAATAGCCTATGTGTAGAAGGAATTGGAAGAAGCAACAGGCGCGTAAACAAAAGTAGGTCTGTTGGTAGTGGCACTACTACATAGAGGGGGGTTTAAGACATTAATTTAAGACAATATTAATTTTGTCTTAAAGTTTATATTATATTTTTAATTTTTTAATTGTCTTAAATTAAGACAATAAAAAAATACTTTTTCTAAAATAAATTTTTTATTTCTCTCTCCTCATTCATTTTCCCTCCCTCATTTGACATGCATTTCCCTCTCCTCATAAATTATTTACCAATAGTGTATGAGTGTTATGATGACACATTTATCACAAATTTATATTATCCCATACAAAATCTCTTTAAAACATTTAGGTGTCTTTAAGAAATTCTATTAGATATAATAGTTTGTAGGGTTTTTACTATGCATATTTAAATGAATTGAGATACCATTAAAGTATATATGAATCTTGACATGAGCATAATTGTTAGTGTAAATAAGAGCATTATCCAATTAGTTTTCTTTTAGTCTATTTAGGAGAGTCCTATTCACATTTGTTAGGTCTTCACTTAAGGTCTTTTACCTTTTTGTCTCACTTCATGTGGTTGAGACGCGTGTACTCACTTGTTGAGACATGTGTACTCACTTTTTGAGACACTTATCTCATGCACACTTGACACATGCCCTCACACTTATCTCAAGTGAGCTAACATGTGTTTGACATTTAGAGGGGTTGTCAAACATTTAATCCCATCTTCCCATCTCCTCTTCTTTGCCCTTATATGCAAGAGTTCGACTCATTATAAATTTCATCCACTTTTGATAATAGTCATTTGGCTTTTGTGCTCTAATTGTTTATGGAAGCTATCATGTTATTTGCATTCTAATCTTGACAATCCCAACATGATATTAGAGCCATGAATTGCAAAACCCTTTCCCTATTTGAGTGAATCTCGCACATAGCCCGATCTAAAGTGTTCCATGGAATCACATAGACCACATTAAGTCCAGAAGGCTTGAGAAACTAAAGATAGGAGAGACGACCCAATTGTTGAGCATGTTCCAATCGTTGTGATAATATTTGTGGATTTAAGGCCTAATATTTTTAAAAAGTTTAGCACTAGTATTTGTGAATTTAAGGTTGTTAGTGTTGCCTATAAGTACTTATAACGTAATGAAATGTGTTCTTTAGATCTAAAAAGCAACCAAACATGTAATACCACATCTACACACCAACAAAACATGACTTAATACACAACTATTGATCCACCCTTTTTTAAAGTTCTTTTTAGACACCTCAACAAAAAGCATGAACACACCTGCCAGACTTACCATAGCAAATTAAGGTCACTGTTTTCTTTTGGTGCCGACAGTAAGGGTCTTCAAACTAATGTTCATCTCTTTCTCTTCCCTCCATGAACACCTGTCAGGAGTCTTGTACGGCACCAAATTCCAACCGCCACAGTCGTAGTTTCATAGGCTGCCGACAACTCTTTGGAAGACCGTTAGCAGTCTTTTTTTCCACCGCGCAGTCACCATCTCCACACAGCTCAAGTTTGGGGCTCGTTGTCATCATTTACTTCTCCGTCGCGGCTTTCAAACCGCAGGCTTCATCCACCGACCACGGACTATACAAACTGTCAAAGCAATTTGATGTTTTCTGTTAACTTTTCACTGCTAACATTGTTTGTAAAACACTAGCATTGTATGTTAGCATTAGCATTTCTCTGCTAACATTTTATGTTATCATAATCAATAGCACCAACTCTTCTAATTAGCATTTAAATTTAATATTTTTTGTAACTATAACGATTAAATTTTATGTAACCGCTAGTGGTTATATAAACCACTAGCATTTACTGTAATAGTTAGATGTTAATCTATAACAATTAAGGGGCCTCTTAGCCTCTTTCTAGCTCCTACTAGCATAGATTTTTTAAATACATCTATCTAAAAGACGTCGTGAGATATCATTCTCCAGGCACTTATCTATTCTCAAATAACAATTTCAATATAATGCCTCAACATCTTTTAGATAAATATATTTAAGATATCTATGCCAATTTAATAATTTTATTGTTTTATCGATTATATATATAAATTTTATTAATTTATAAAATTTATATATTTTTTAGTTTATATATATATATATATATATCATTTTATATATTTTAATTTTCTTAATTTTAAAATAATTAATGATTAAATATCTTTTCAAAATTTAGAAAAATAAAGTTGAAGTTGAAAGGTTTTGAAGGAGCCCAGGCCCCTAACACCGTAAGGGATGAGGTTGGGATTGTGCCCTCGGTGAATTTGGTGGAATGGATACCCCTCAGTCCTTGGCTCTTAGCCAAAGGGGTTCAGTCTAAGGCTTATGCTCAGGTAGTAAAAAGATCTTATGAATAATCTCCAAAATAATAATAATAATCTTCATGTAATATAATATATACTTAATATATATAATACAATTTAAAATATTTTTTTATTGTTAAATACAGCATAAGGGCGCCAGAACCCATGTAACAAGAAAATAAACAAAAACAAAGTGCATGCCCTGTAAATAGGGATGTGTAAGTGTAAAATGCATGCCTTGTAAATAGGGTTGCATAAAAATAAAAAATTACCTCATGTTATTCTCATGTATTTCTTTCTTGCCCATAGTAACCTAGGAGTGTGCTTCATTCTAATTCTATTTTGAAGCATTAATTCTATTTTTGACATGAGATCTCAACTGCATATTATGCTGAACATATGTGCCTTTGTTAAAGGTTTTCTTCTTCTTTTGTACTATTTTCCATTCCTCGCTGCCTACTGCATGCTTAGAATGGTTAGGCTAAGGAGACTCAGAAATAACAATGGGATACCCACCCCCTTCTAATGGACTTTCCCTGTCCATCACTGGAGCTCGTTGGACCGAAGATATGGCCTTTTCAATACAATTTAAAATATTAAATATATTATATGTTTACCATTTATTTATGTCTTTATTTAAATATATTTATTTTATAAAGAAAATCTACATTTTAACTATATATATTATTATCTATTATATTCTATATCATATAGATTATTATAAATAAGTATAATATCATATAATTAATACATATAATATATATTTTTACACAATATTATCTAAATTGACCTCATAAATATAATGTAAATTATATTTTTGCAATGAAATATAATTATTAAATTTATTATTATATACTATATTTTATAAAATGTAAAATTATATAAATATATTTCTAATATATTAGAAAAATCACATATTTATATTAAATATATTATATATTTACAGTACTATTTATATATTTGTTATCAAATTATAAATTTATTTTATGTAGGGAATCTTTTTTTTTGTTAAATAAGTGCTACTAGTGGGGGTAGCTCAATTTATATTATATCCAAAATTCATACAAAAAACTATTGTAAATCAGTAGTATGAGCATACAAATAAGCTTACAATCCTTAAGCATGCTAAAGCACATAGAGGCCATCCATCATCTCCACTGCCCACTCCACTTGGGAGGGTGAGAGGAGGTCCCATACTGGCTAATAAAATATGAGGTCTGTTGGCAACTTGGCAAACATCATTGATAGAGACACTACCAGTATGACTAAGATTGACTAAGCATGATGTTTGAATTGTGTTGTCATTGATGGCAATAAGGGTTGTGAGGTTATACTAATCCTCGTGAAGTCATACGTACAAAGAGTTCTGGTCCGACAAAGAGACTTAAGCATTTTGGCTAAGTGTTGGCAGAGTATAGAGATGACTACAGAGCTACAGTGTTATGGTTCACATTAGTCCACATTTGAAGATCATGTCTTGCAGTTCTGGTAAGATGTTGATAATCCTTAGATGCTCCTAACTCCAAAGTTTTATCTTTTGATGATCTCCAGAAGTACAGTTTCAAGTGGCCTAAGTTTGGCACAACAGAATACAGTCTTAATCAGAGCAAAATACATGTTTGTTTTGGTCTGCATTTCTCTGGTAATGGATATTTCCTCTTGCAGTTTTAAGGTGTTGTAAACACATGATTAAAGTCTCTAATTCTAGAGTTTCAAAGTTTGAAGTCCTCCGGTAAGACAGTTATAAGTAATTAAGTATCGCTACAAGCATTGATAGTGTTTGACAGTGACAGAGTTTAAGTTCTGGTACTCCACATTTCACTACATATTAATATTTTGCCCTATGGTTCTGAAGTTAAGTTTTAGGATGCCTAAGGAGTCTTGGTTATGAGTTTGAGCAAGTTTTGTGGTCTGCACTGCAAGTTGTGTTCTGACAATTGGTTTGAGCCTGTGTTTGTCAGTTTGTGAAGCTGACCTGATACTATAATATTTGTGCAGAAGAATCTAATGACTAGAATCATATCCTAAGTGGTTCTATAGTTTGTGCTAACATAAAAGAATGTATTCCAAGTGTTGGTTTGGTCTGCAAAGTCTTTTGGTGAAGGCATTGAGGCCGACAAGCTACACTTTGTATAACTACACGTTTCATACTTACAAGCTGACCTATTTTGAAGATGGTATGTGTTGCAGATATGTATATATATGTGATTCATTTTGGTGTTTGATGCGAAAATGGATGTGAATGCAACATAAAAGAAATTTGTGATCTAGCAAGTGCGACAAGTGTTTGAGAAGAAAGATTTGACTTTCATGCAGAGTAGAGCAGTGTGAGAGTAGTTCAAGATGAATTGGAACTGTACCTCATGCATTTGTAGATACAATTGTAGCAGTTCATTTTTTGGCAATGAGACACCTATTCTCTCAATTCTATCTTCTTTTGGCAGTGATCCCTTTTGGTAGTGAGCCTATTGCAGTGAGCATTTCTTTGGACAGTGAGTCCTTTGGGCAGTGAGTCCTAGGTAGTGAACCTTTTCTAATCTGGTCTTGCTATCATAATATATTGTGAGCTAATAGTCACCGTGGTTTTTCCCTTTTTGGGTTTTCCACGTAAAAATCCTGGTGTTCATGTGTTATGGCTTGTGCTTGTACTTTCTATACTTGATTTGCTTTACTGTTATTGAATGTGGTATATGGATTAATAGTTTAATGAATGAATGGTTTAATAGAATACTGATTCACCCCCCCTCTCAATATTCTGAGTGTTCAACAAGGTCTCCATGTTATCCCGTTCAATGCCTTCTCGGTAGAGTGCCAGCGCTTGGGTAGATACAGTTGGTGTTTTCTTTTTTTGTTGATAGCAGCAACATTGAAGATTCCTCCAATCCATCTGTAACATCCATATCTGAATTGACAAGAAAGACTAGGTTTTCACAAAGGTAAAAATTTTTTTTTACTAGGTAATCAAATACAAAAGAACTTATCCACTACCAAGTATAACATTTTTCACTTTAACTTAAACATGATTTCATTTTTCATAAACTGAAAGAAATGATATACAATAAACATTTTGTTCACTAACAATTTGAAATTTTTCTTGAAACAAATAAAATATTGGAAACATACCATTAACATGCATCTCGATTGTCGACCCATCACATTCAAGACTCGGCAATCCTCAGTATTTGGAAGAGAAAGCATCTTCAAGGAGCTTAACCTCCAACCACAGACTGTTGGTTTCCCGCACTCCTTCCTAATCGGAAGTGGCCCTACCCTACTCAAGAGGATAGACTTAGGATAACCATCGGTGTTTGCCATCTAAGCTCTGGTGTTGTAACTTATGTGTCTTGTTATCGTGCAGATCCCTAAATACCCTCTAGTCATGCACGACTCTCCACAAGAAACACCATCCAGTCACAGTGAACATTCAATGCACTTAAGGATCGTGCACCACCTTAGCCAAAGGATTTATTTTTAAATAGTGTTCTAAGAACGCATGAACTTAGTTCACCCACCCTACTCGACTTGAACTGATCGAAATCCTACAGTTTCCTATTTGTAAGGTTTAAACAATGTCGACCTTGATGACCTCAAGGTTTTAGGATTTTCTTTTGTAATAGCGCATGGTGCAATGTTTACTCTAATCCTGAGTTCATAGTTTCATAATCCCATATTCATATAAAACATTGTTTAATAACACCCACTCCTAAGTGGTTTCAAACTTGGTTACTCGGTTCCCATGTTTGTACAACATACTCCAGTATACATCACAATTCCCTGTTATCCCAGAATTTAAGGGTTTTAGACTCATAAAAGTCTACAAAATAAAAACGACACTAGATTCATCGCATGCAACGTAATCTAGACTCAAAATGCGGGTTTTTCCCACCCTATTTGTTTATTACAAATCCATGATAGCTTTTAACTAAGAATAATTACTTAACCTACAACTTCACACCTCTTACCAAAATAAATAGTTTTACGAGGTTCAATGAGGTAAGAATTAATTGAAAAGGTTACTAAAGGACTTGGAATCTCTCTATGACACTAGAGACGATCAAACTTATATGTCGACCTTTATTTGCAAATCTAAACCGAATAAGAAATTAGATGACAGCATTTGTTGGCATTAAATGTCTCGTTTTCGGGATTCCTATGTCATATAAGTCGTGGAATGTGAACATCCGAAGTCATCAAAGAGAGGAAATATTTCAAGTATTCAGAGACGTTTTGAGGCGAAAACACAGTCATGTGAAATGCTTACCAAAATAAATGAAAGCAATGTATTTCAGTAACAGGTTGTGGTTTACATTACGGCCAAAAACAATAATCATGCATACAAGGATGTTCTCACTACAGGTAGATAGTTTAAGGTTTACACCAAAAGACAGCAATGAAACTATTTCTGAGGTTTTTAACACCAAAAGACAGTAATGAAACAATTATGTTGATAAACCTCACACAGAAATCACAGTAGGATTACATTGTCATCATATTCTATTCATTGTAAACATATTACATTATCCTTGCATAGATGAGACACCATTACTGGTCTAAACTGTGAAAAAGAAGAGAATGGGAAAACCTGTCGACAGAGTTGAAGACTGTTGTGGCAAGTTCCCGGCGATCATTGCAGATTCTCAACTCTCTGCACAACTATCCACATCCTCCTCTGGCTAGTCGTGCCTCCTCAAGTTTTCAAAACCCTCTCTTCTCTGCCAGTTGTGCACAATGAAGCCAAACTTTTTCCAATAGAAAGATTCTCCTCTCTGTCGTTTTCTCCCTTCTAAAACCACCTCTTTCCCACGATGAAGGATTAAAGAACATTCATCTCACTGTTCCCCTCTCTTCTCCACACCGCATAACTCCTACCTAGCATAGCACAGCAAAAAGCTCTCCCTAACTGTGGTTTCCTTTGGTTTCTTAACAATAGCACCCGATGCCTTTGCACCCTCAATGAAGATAGAGCATCTGCAATAATTTTACGGTTACACCTTATCACAACCGCATAACTTCCTCCATCTCGCGCCACGGTGAAGTAGAATCTCTCTAATGAATTCACGGCTGTCACAAGCCTAAACACAAGGGTCGACATTACTATCTTTTTACCCGATTTCCCACTTATCACGATCACTAAAAAAAATGGAGGCTCCTTTGGCGACGTGGCTTGTTAGTCGACATAACAACCCCGCCCACACTCGAACATTAAGGCATCTAATTCTCCAAGAGCAACTAAAAGCTGAATTGTGGGGTTAAGCTCGACAAGGCAGTGGTTAAGAAATGTCTAAAGTATCTTTCTGGTCGAAAAAGAAAAAGAGAAAAAGACCAACTTAATAAGGAAACTCAAGGTTAGAGCGATAATATCTCACGGTCAAAGCTAGAAGAAAAAGACTCATTCCCATCAATGACCAAAACAAATTATTACACGCTATGACTTCAAAATTGACATTCGTTGATTTCCAAAAAGAATAAATTCACAACACAAGTTCGACGTGTTTTACGGCAATCACGGCGGATTGAGCGTAACGTAAAACAAGTTTCCTACATTGTTAGATGCATAAAGCCGACGTCTCGCATCTTTCAACTACGAGACGTGATTCACGAATCTGCCACAAGTAGGTTCATTTAATTACCTATAAACGAAATAATAATCGTCTATATAAGTCGACTCGCTTTGGTGGACTTATGACAACATTGTCAATTCCAAGATTCTATATGACGACTTATGAAAAGGATGTTACACCTTATCTTCAGACGTCGACATCTAGTCTTAAACTATCCCAGTCGAAAAACAAGACTAAATTGATGGCTTCAAGGTTTATCTACCTGTTTGGCATTCTCAGTAACAAACACCCATGGTTAATTTCTAGAGTCTATACTCTCTCTCAAAGATGCTTTCTCTTCCTATCGAACATGGTCCACCTATTCCTGCAACGACAGTCTCACATACAATTTTGTGGTCAAAGCACCTATGTTCCAAATCAAAGCATAATATATCCAAAACATCATTTCACTAAACAAAAAGGACATTTAGTCTACAATATCACATTGATCATAATCAATAGATTCTAAAATTTCATAGAACTAACTTTGTAAAATAAATCATCAGTTTCCATGTCGTCCACAACATATTATATTACTGAAATTTGCAAGAAAGTAAATAGCATAATCGATTCCAAAAAGAGGGATGTAACATACCTTCCTCTTTAAAAATCATCGTCCCTGATGATTAAGTTTATCAAGCAAAAATTAAACTTAAAACAAACTTTTTATAGTGCAACATTAATGTCTTTGAAAAGTTTAGGAAATCTTTGGTAAATGTCTTTATAGTCTTCCCAAGTGGCGCTATCCTTGCCATATTGGTCCCACTAAATTTTGCATTGCAAAACTTCTCGATTATGTAAACGAAGTTTACGCATTTCGAGCACCTTGAGTGGCTCGATCACAACCACCCCAGGTTCTTGCATCTGTAAGGAATTCTAGTTAAGGATGTGGTTATTACCTACAAAATATTTCTTTAACTATGAAACATGAAAAACATTATGCATCTTAGACAAGGCTGGAGGTAGAGCAACTTTGTAGGCAACTGGATTGATAATTTCTAGAACTTCGAAAGGTCTGACATAACGAGGAGCCAATTTTGAAGATTTACCAAATTTTATTAAACTCTTTTGGGGTTTCACTCGCAAAAGCACTTTCTCGCCAACAGAGAAGTGTCTAGGCACTTGTTTGCGATCTGCATAACTCGTTTCCCTGTCATTGGCTTCTGCCAACCTCTTCCTAATCATTTTTACTTTTTCTTCCATATCCGCAAGCATTTCAGGTCCAATGCTTATCCTATCTTCTAGCTTATCCTAGCTTATAGGAGTTCTGCATTTCCTTCCATATAATGCTTCAAATGGTGCCATCTTAATGGCAGAATGATAGGAGTTGTTATAGGCAAATTCGACAAGAGGTAGATATTCCTCCCATCTATATTGCTGATCCATGCAATACATTCTCAAAAGGTCTTCTAATACCTGATTCACTCTTTCTGTCTGTCCATCAGTTTTGGGATGATAAGCAGTACATACATTCAGTTTAGTCCCTAATGCAGAAAATAAGGTTTGCCAAAACCGTGAAGTTATCCGTGCATCTCTATCAGATATAATCTTTTTAGGTACCCCATGCAATCTAAAAATTTCTTGCACAAATTTCTGAGCCAAAAGATGTGCTCCATCCGTCAAATTTCCCAATATGAAATGTGCGACCTTGGTTAGTTTATCCACAACAACCAATATTGCATCATGCCTATTCTTAGACATTGGTAACCCCTGGACAAAATCCATACTAACAACTTGCCATTTCCATTCTGAAATATCATGCGGGTATAACAATCCAGCAGGATGTTGTTGTTCTGCCTTAACTCTCTGACACTCCAAACAGCTAGCTACAATTTTTGCAGCATCTTTTTCATTCCCTTCCAGAAATATATCGGCTTGACATCCGCTAACAGTTTTGTTACACCTGGGTGTCCAGAGTAAGGAGCACAGTGAACTTCCTTCCACACAAGGTTTCTAAGTTCTACTGAATCAGGAACATAGATTCTTCCCTTGAATCTCATCAATCCATTAGATTCAAAATTGAATCCGTCATATCTTGGGTCCTTAGGGTTTAAGTGCAGAGCCTGTTTCACTTGTTCATAATACTCATCTCCAGATAAGTTTTGCATTACTAAGTCTTTAAAGTTAGCATGTATGGAGATTATAGAGGCTATGTGCCTTCTTCTGCTTAAGGCATCAGCTACTCAGTTTTCCTTGCCTTTGATATAAGAAATTTCAAAGTCATAATCTGATATTAATTCCAACCATCTCCTTTGCCTTGAATTGAGATTAGGTTGTGCAAATATGTAGCGAAGGCTTTGATGATTAGATTTTAGAATAAAAGTCCTTCCCAACAAATAATGTCGCCACATCTGAAGGGCGTGAACCACTACTGCCATCTCTAGGTCATGAGGAGCATAGTTCTGCTCATAGTTTTTCAGCTTCCTTAACTCATAGGCTACTACCTTGCCATCTTGCATAAGCACACCTCCCAATCCTTCCCCCGAGGCATCAGTGATAACCTCAAACTCTCCCTTAGGATCAGGAACTTTCAGTATTGGAGTGGTTGTTAATTTTTCTTTTAACAAGTCAAAAGCCTTTTGACATTCATCCGTCCAAACAAACCTTTTTCCTTTTCTCTGCAAGGAGGTAATTCGGCTAGCAATGCTTGAGAAATTCAATACAAATTTCCTGTAATACCCTACCAATCCCATGAAACTTCATACCTCTGACACATTGGTAGGTTCAAGCCATTCCATAATATCTTTTATTTTGGCCAGATCAACTGATATCCCATCGGCTAATATTATGTGCCCCAAATACTGTACTTCTTTTTGAAAGAAGGTGCACTTTGAGAGTTTCACATACAATTTGTGTTCTCTTAATCGTTGCAAGACTATTTGAAGATGCCGTGCATGCTCCTCTTCATTTTTGGAATAAATCAGAATATCATCAATGAAAACTAGCACAAACTTATCAAGACAATCTCTAAAAACACTATTCATGAGATTCATGAAAGCAGCACGTGCATTGGTCAATCCAAACGGCAACACCGTGAACTCGTAATGACCATACCCCGTTCTAAATGTTGTCTTGGGAATATCTTCGTCTTTCAACCTTAACTGATGGTATCCATATCTCAGATCTATCTTAGAAAAGACCGATGCACCACGCATTTGGTCAAATAGATCATCAATACGTGGCAAGGGATACTTGTTCTTTATTGTTGCCTTGTTAAGCATCCTATAATCTATACACAACCTTAGAGTTCCATCTTTCTTTTTGACAAAGATAACTGGGGCTCCCCATGGTGATACACTTGGCCTAATTAGATTCTTAGACAATAGCTCCTACAACTGAGCTTTTAATTCCATAAGTTCGGTGGTAGTCATACAATACGGAGCTTTAGAGATTGGCTCCGATCTTGGTTTAATATCTGTGCCAAAGTCAAATGTTCTCTTCGGAGGCAAGCCTGGTAACTCCTCAGGAAATACATCCCTGAAGTTGCATAGATATGGATATCTTTCCTCAAATGTTTGTTTCTCCAAGGTTTCCTCTACTAGGTCCATTTTGACTGCAAAAAGTTCACATCCCTTTTGCCTAGCCCGTTTTAGTTGTTTTGATGAAATGGATCTAACCCTTATTTCTCTTTGAATTCCTTGGAGATTTACTATTTTTCCCGTCTCATCTAGATACTCAATGGTTTTATGAAAACAATCTACTTTGGCTCGATGTTTTCACAACCAATTCATTCCTAAGATAACATCGTAGGACCCTAAAGGTGCTACGTATAAATTTGCCTCAGTGGTGAAGTTAGAAACATCAATCTTAGCTTCGAACAAACATTGCTCTACCTGAGCCTTTGAGTTATTTGCATACTCAACTATCCATGGTTTTGACATAAAACCAGCTTTTCTAGAAAATTTACTTAAAACTCTAGGTGACACAAAATTTTCTGTTGCACTAGTATCAAATAGAATAGAAACAGGAACTCTAAATAAGGTACCTGTCATCTAAATAGGGGTGATCTGATACTCCGCTTGTTGATTGTCAAGAGCGGCATGAATCCTTTGCTAAAAAGCTTCCTGTTGTGAAGGAAGTTCTGTGTTCCTAGGCTTCCCATTCTGCTTCTTGTTAGGGCAACAATTGGCATAATGATCTCCTCCACAAGAAAAGAATCCTCCTATAGGTCCTCGCTTCTCAGATGGCCTACTTGCAGAATCCTCATTCTTCTTAAAATTAACATTTCTCTTATAATCTTCACCTCTTCGCTCATTACCAAATCCCCCTTGATTCTTTCAATTTCCCTTATCAAACCTCCTATTTCCATATCCCTTCTCATTTTTCCTTTTATAAGACTGATCGTTGTAGTTCTTATCAAACTTCTTGTGTTTCTTATCATGGTAAGCAGAGATAGATTTGATATTCTGCTCTTGTTTAATTGCCTTTTCATAAACTTGATCCATTGTGCTTGGACCATGCACCTCCACCTCACCACCGATCTGAGGATTGAGTCCCATGATGAATTTTCTGATTCGGAACCTTTCATCCTTTTGGTATTGAGGAACATACTTCAGTAGTCTAGTGAATTTTTTTGCATACTCGACCACAGATAGTTCACCTTGCCTGAGGTTTTGGAAATCTGTTAACTTCTGATCAAAATATAACTGAGGTAACCACCATTTTTGGAATAGTTCTACAAACTCATCCCATGTCACCTTCAAGGGACTTAATTCCAGCTCCATTTTCTTATTCATCCACCAAGTGGACGCTTCCCCAGATAGCTGATATGCTCCCCACATGGCTTTAGTAACCTCAGAGTAATTTCTGATCTCAAAATATTTCTCCATCTCCGTTAACCATGCTTCTGCTGCATCTCCAGTTTTCGTTCCATCGAACTTTGGAGGATTAACCTTCTTCATATCCTTAGATAACTTTAATGTAATTTTATCCTTGGTTTTTCTTTGGACTTCACTGTCATCAGGATTTTCACTTGACGTGCCATTTTCCCAATGTTTACTCTTGCTTGTATAATGTGAGTTCTCGTTTTCACCCTTTGTGTTGCCAGTTTCATCCATTTTCTTTTCCAGTTTGTTCAACCTTTCCTTAGTTTCAGTAAGCATGTTTAGAATCCTATCCAATTTGTCAGTGGAGTTTTCCCGAGAGTTATGACCTTCTCGATCCTCCCCCTCATTAAACTCTGATTGGTCCATGATAGTTTAGTTTCTCACCTGATTAAACATATACTAATTAGTTTTATGCTTATCATATTATAAATCATCAAAAGAAAACAACAATTGATCATAATCATAATTGTTCTCAAACCAAAATTTTGTCTTTATTCATTTTGCAAAATTGTTTCAACATCATTAGAGATAGACATATCTCATGTTTTTACTCAGTATTTTCTAGTGGAGTGTAACCTTCAGATTCATTGTCCGACACATAATCACAAGGTGTATACCCCTCAGACTCACTATCAGAAGATAGCTCAATGATCTCAGCTCTAGGTACTACACGAGGATCCCTAGTGATCATGGGTATACTAATAGGTACACTCTCAGGTACACTAACAGGTACAATATTAGGTACAATACTGGGGCAGCAGTTGATCATGATTCGAGTTGCCATCGCTGCTCCCTCTAGGAGTTCTCTCCTCATTCGTTTAAGTCATGACATTGCATTGGCTAAGGTTTCCACATCATCAAGCCAAATATCATTTTCGTCATTAGTTTTCTCAATGGTCTTGATCATCGCAAGCCGTTTCTACTTAGCTTGCAGATAACGCTTCTTACCCGTGAAGGATTTTCTTGCGGTTTTCTTGATGTATACGATCCTGGCACAATAAATTAAATCATTAGCTACCCGCATAATGTTGATTTCCTAATCAGGTTAGTGGACTCATCAGCCCTAGTGCTGAACCTAGTTAGCTTTGATACCATATGTAACATCCATATCCAAATTGACAAGAAAAACTAGGTTTTCACAAAGGTAAATTTTTTTTTTTACTAGGTAATCAAATACAAAAGAACTTATCCACTACCAAGTATAACATTTTTCACTTTAACTTAAACATGATTTCATTTTTCATAAACTGAAAGAAATGATATACAATAAACATTTTGTTCACTAACAATTTGAAATTTTTCTTGAAACAAATAAAATATTGGAAACATACCATTAACATGCATCTCGATTGTCGACCCATCACATTCAAGACTTGGCAATCCTTAGTATTTGGAAGAGAAAGTATCTTCAAGGAGCTTAACCTCCAACCACAGACCATCGGTCTCTCGCACTCCTTCCTAACCAGAAGTGGCCCTACCCTACTCAAGAGGATAGACTTAGGATAACCATCGGTGTTTGCCATCTGAGCTCTGGTGTTGTAACTTACGTGTCTTGTTATCGTGCAGATCCCTAGATACCCTCTAGTCATGCACGACTCTCCACAAGAAACACCATCTAGTCACAGTGAACATTCGATGCACTTGACGATCATGCACCACCTTGGCCAAAGGATTTGTTTTTAAATAGCGTTCTAAGAATGCATGAACTTAGTTCACCCACCCTACTCGACTTGAACTGATCGAAATCCCACAGTTTCCTATTTGTAAGGTTTAAACAATGTCGACCTCGATGACCTCAAGGTTTTAGGATTTTCTTCTGTAATAATGCATGGCGCAATGTTTACTCTAATCCCAAGTTCATAGTTTCATAATCCCATATTCATATAAAACATTGTTTAATAACACCCACTCCTAAGTGGTTTCAAACTTGGTTACTCAGTTCCCATGTTTGTACAACATACTCCAGTATACATCACAATTCCCCGTTATCCCAGAATTTAAGGGTTTTAGACTCATAAAAGTCTACAAAATAAAAACGGCACTAGATTCATCACATGCAATGTAATCTAGACTCAAAATGCAGGTTTTTCCCACCCTATTTGTTTATTACAAATCCATGACAGCTTTTAACCAAGAATAATTACTTAACCTACAACTTCACACCTCTTACCACAATAAATAGTTTTACGAGGTTCAATGAGGTAAGAATTAAATGATAAGGTTAATAAAGGACTTAGAATCTCTCTATGACAGTAGAGATGATCAAACTTATATGCCGACCTTTATTTGCAAATCTAAACCGAATAAGAAATTAGATGACAGCATTTGTTGGCATTAAATGTCTCGTTTTCAGGATTCCTATGTCATATAAGTCGTGGAATGTGAACATCCGAAGTCATCAAAGAGAGGAAATATTTCAAGTATTCAGAGACGTTTTGAGGTGAAAACACAGTCATGTGAAATGCTTACCAAAATAAATGAAAGCAATGTATTTTAGTAACAGGTTGTGGTTTACATTACGACCAAAAACAATAATCATGCATACAAGGATGTTCTCACTACAGGTAGATAGTTTAAGGTTTACACCAAAAGACAGCAATGAAACTATTTCTAAGGTTTTTAACACCAAAAGACAGCAATGAATCAATTATGTTGATAAACCTCACACAGAAATCGTAGTAGGATTATGTTGTCATCATATTCTATTCATTGTAAACATATTACATTATCCTTTCATAGATGAGACACCATTACTGGTCTAAACTGTGAAAAAGAAGAGAATGGGAAAACCTGTTGACAGAGTTGAAGACTGCTGTGGCAAGTTCCCGATGATCGTTGCAGATTCTCAACTCTCTGCACACCTATCCACGTCCTCCTCTGGCTAGTCGTGCCTCCTCAGGTTTTCAAAACCCTCTCTTATCTGCCAGTCGTGCACAATGAAGCCAAACTTTTTCCAATCGAAAGATTCTCCTCTTTTCTATTTTCTCCCTTCTAAAACCACCTCTTTCCCATGATGAAGGATTAAAGAACATTCATCTCACCGTTCCCCTCTCTTCTCCACACCGCATAACTCCTACCTAGCACAGCGCAACAAAAAGCTCTCCCTAACTATGGTTTCCTTTGGTTTCTTAACAACAACACCCGATGCCTTTGCACCCTCAATGAAGATGGAGCATCTGCAATAATTTTACGGTTACACCTTATCACAACCGCATAACTTCCTCCCTCTTGCGCCACGGTGAAGTAGAATCTCTCTAATGAATTCACGGCCATCACAAGCCTAAACACAAGGGTCGACATTACTGTCTTTTTACCCGACTTCCCACTTATCACGATCACTAAAAAAAATGGAGGCTCCTTTGGCGACATGGCTTGTTAGTGGACATAACAACCCCGCCCACACTCGAACATTAAGGCATCTAATTCTCTAAGAGCAACTAAAAGCTGAATTGTGGGGTTAAGCTCAATAAGGCGGTGGTTAAGAAATGTCTAAAGCATCTTTTTGGTTGAAAAAGAAAAAGAGATAAAGACCAACTTAATAAGGAAACTCAAGGTTAGATCGATAATATCTCACGGTCAAAGCTAGAAGAAAAAGACTCATTCCCATCAATGACCAAAACAAATTATTACACGCTATGACTTCTAAATCGACATTCGTTGATTTCCAAAAAGAATAAATTCACAACACAAGTTTGACGCGTTTTACGGCAATCACGGCGGATTGAGCGTAATGTAAAACAAGTTTCCTACATCATTAGATGCACAAAGCCGACATTGACTACGAGACGTGATTCACGAATCTGCCACAAGTAGGTTCATTTAATTACCTATAAATGAAATAATAATCGTCTATATAAGTCGACTCGCTTTGGTGGACTTACGACAACATCGTCGATTCCAAGATTCTCTATGACGACTTACGAAAAGGATGTTACACCTTATCTTCAGACGTCGACATCTTGTTTTAAACTATCCCAGTCGAAAAACAAGACTAAATTGATGGCTTCAAGGTTTATCTACCTATTTGGCGTTCTTAGTAACAAACACCCATGGTTAATTTCCAGAGTCTATACTCTCTCTCAAAGATACTTTCTCTTCCTGTTGAACATGGTCCACCTGTTCCTACAACGACAGTCTCACATACAATTTTGTGGTCAAAGCACCTATGTTCCAAATCAAAGCATAATATATCCAAAACATCATTTCACTTAACAAAAAGGACATTTAGTCTACAATATCACATTGATCATAATCAATAGATTCTAAAATTTCATAGAACTAACTTTGTATAATAAATCATCAGTTTCCATGTCGTCCACAACATATTATATTACTAAAATTTGCAAGAAAGTAAATAGCATAATCGATTCCAAAAAGAGGGATGTAACACCATCCTCATGTCGAGTTTTGTTAAAGGCCAAAATTGCTTCACAGCCAGCCTCTCTCATATCCTCCTGCACATAAGCATTCGCCATGATTTTTCCACGAGTTTTCCTTCCCAAGATGAGCACACAATTTGTTAGGAATTCCTCATAGAGGAATCCGTCATGAACATGTCCCTCCGGTAGGTTACTCTCCCCTATGACCTTGAGGATTACTTTGGTCACATGATTAGGGCTAGCCTTAAATAGTCGCTTGATCTACTCCATCCTTGTTTCCACTAGAGGTGTTGCTTGCTCTCCTTGGTCATCTGCATCCCCTTCCTCTCTCTCATCCTTGCTCTCTGAATTCTATAAACTCTCTAAACTCGTGCTAGCTCATTGCTGGCATATGCAATCACATTCTATCTCCATGTCACCAGCCCATGGGAAATTTCTCTTCCAAGCCTCATTATAAGGATGCCTTTACAAGGAAAGCCAGGATAGTATGCCATCACTGCGACTCAAGAGATCTAGAGGATCTCTACATATCTTGGGAAATATGTCTCGTGCGCCTTCTTAGTTGTTATTGTAGTGGCAAGTCTGACCATGGATCACATGTTTCTGAAATGATTACTTCCTCTACCTTCGTGCATGCCTAGTTAACTACGAAATCTACTACTTTATTTCCTTCTCGATAGATGTGGGCTATAGTTGCATTACTCAGTTTGTCCATGAGCTCCCAGATTCCTTCTTCCTTATATTTTAATTTCCAATTCAAGATGTGTCTAGAAATTATAGCGTTGATACATATCAATGAGTCCCCTTCAATGTCTAGGTCTATTAGTTGATGATCCTTGCAGAAATTAAGACCATAGAGTAATGCAGAAAACTCAACCTCATTATTGGTGCCAATAGGAAGTTTCTTCAATGAGGCCCAAACAGTCTCTCCGTGTTCATTTTAGATGATGACCCCAGCTCCTAAGATTCTCAGGTTGCCCTTCATCGCGTCGTCAAAGTTCATTTTTAATCATCCTGTTGGTGGAGTAACCCATTTGGTGAGTGCTCACTTCCTCTTCCTTTCCTCCGGTTTATCTATATTGTGGCATTGATCAGGGATAGCGATGTTTGACTATTTTTTCCTTATTTCCCCGTCCCATCTAGCAAATGGTGTCGAGGTAGGGAATCTATATTTTAATTATATATCTATTTATTAATATATATTATATTTGATAGTTATTTTATTGTATTTATTTAAGATTTATTTTATAGTTAGTTTATTTACTTAAGAGTTTTTATTTTATTTTATTACCTTAGCAATTACTTTATGGTTTTTAGTTTTTTTTTTCAAATATATGTTGGATGTGGTTTTTATTATTATTATTTTTATGTCATATGTTTGATAGTTTTTGTTAACACAATTATGTCATTACATTCCACCCCTTACTGCCACTATAGTTACACCTCTCGATGTAATAAGAGGCTATTTTTTTCTTTTCACCATAACTTGAACCCAAGTGTTGGATTTGTGACAACAATATAAAGTAAAAATCTTATCTTAAAAATCTACTTTTTGCTAAAGAGAAAAATCTATTTTTTTCTAAATTTGATGATGGCGGTTATGTTAAAGATATTATATATCTTTGCATTCTTGAAAGGCCAATTCATTGTAATGGTAGATGGATGAAGATTGTAATTTTTCTCTGAGCAATAAGAACATTGATACTTTGCCCCATGGATGTTTCCTTGGCATATTGCTTAGGTTTTACCACTTAAATCATCTTGTTATTTTTTGATATGACCGCTTATTCTATTAGTTTATTATTCTGTCATTATCTTTATTTTTTTGTAACTAATTTGTGCTGCAATATTATATGATTTTGGAGCTTAGAGTTTATCATTAAAATGAAGATTTTATGAACAAGTGGTATCAGAGATTTTATTTTGTAGGGAGTGTTTTAGGATTTGGTGTTTGTTCTATAGCATCAAATGGCAAAGGTTTTGAATGCAAGGTTCGAGGTGGAGAAGTTCAATGGGAAGAATAACTTTGAGCTATGGAAGATCAAGATGTGCATTTTTTTGGTGCAACAAGGAATGTGCAAGGCGTTGGTAAGCAAGTCAAAGAAACCTATGAATATGACTAATGAGGACTAGGAAGATCTGAATATAAGAGCTCTTAGCACAATTTGATTATGTTTGGAAAATGATGTTCTTTTCAATATTGTTGGAGAGGAAAAAATAGCAGGCTTATGGAGCAGAATGGAGAGTCTTAACATGACAAAATCCTTTACAAACCGAATCTACTTGAAGATGCAATTGTACAATTTGTGAGTAAAGGTACCAAAATTGTTAATCATTTAAATGTTTTCAATACTCTTATGTGCTAATTAACTAGTATGGATGTAAAAAGCAAAGATGAACACAAGGCAGTCATGTTATTGTGTTCATTGCCTAAATCCTAGAATCACTTAGTCACTTCCATTAGCTTTAGCACAACTAAAACCCTTGAACTTGATTTTGTTGTGGGAGCTTTGTTGTCTAAGGAGGTGCAAAGGAAATCTAATACATAAACCTCCACACCAGAAGCAATGGTAGCTAGGGGTTGATCCATAGAAAAGGGGGAGAATTTGAAAGGTACATCAAGATCTAAGTCAAAGGCAAAAAAGGTAAGGGAAAATGTTGGTATTGCAACAACTAGGGCATCTAAAGAAAGATTGTTGGAAGAGGAAAAAAGACAAGGATGACTCTAAAAAGGAAGAAAATCTGGTTGAGGTAAGTTTAGGTATGGTTGATGAAGTACTACCTATTTGTAATATCTCACAATATCACGAGGAATGGTTATTAGATTCTAGTGCTTCAAATCACATGTGTCTACATAGGAGCTAGTTTTATTCTTACCAAACTATTAATGGTGGTGTTGTTCTTATGGGAAACAATCTTTCTTGTAAGACTACTAGGATTGGGAGCATTAAGATTAAAACATTTGAGGGTATTGTGAGGATGTTGATAGAGGCAAGACATGTACTAGAACACAAATAAAAATTAATTTCCCTGGAAGTTTTGGATTCTAGACTTGGTTATAAATTTATATGTCAAGGTGGAGCATTGAAAGTGTTTAAGGGAATTATGGTGGTAATGAAGGCTACAAAGATTAGGAACCTTTACAAGTTACATGAGAGTACTAAAATAAGTGGAGCAGCAATGGTATCTAAAAATGTAAATAAATCTACTCATTTATGGCATCAATGACTAGGCCATATGAACAAGAAAGGGTAAAGGTATTGGTAAACTATAGGTTACTTCTAGATTTAAAATCTTTGAATTTGAATTTCTACAAGTATTGTGTTTTTGGGTATCAATGTAGATAGAAGTTTAAAATAGGTAGTCATACACGTAAGGGTATCCTAGATTATATTCTTTTAGATGTTTGGGGATCATCCCCTATAGTTTCATTTGGAGGATCATCATATTTTTTAACATGTATAGATGATAACTCTAGAAAGGTGTGGGTCTATATTTTTAAAAGGAAAGCTTATGTGTTTAGTGTATTTAAGTAGTTTAGAGTTTTGGTTGAAAAGAGTACTGGAAGGTCAATCAAGTGTTTAAGAATAGATAATGGGAATGAGTTCACATCTTTGGAATTTGAAAATTATTACAAGGAAGCTAGGACCAAAAGGCATAAAACCATAGCATAAAACCATAGCTTACACTCCTCAGCAAAATGGTGTTGCTAAAGGTCTCATAAGACTATACCTTGCAAACTCAATTCTGATAAATGTTCATGAAGAACCACTTCAAAAAAGCTATGGAAGAAGTTGGGTGAAATATATCAAGCCAAATCTCTAGTAAATAAGATTTTCTTGAGGAAGAAGTTGTATACCTTAAGAATGGAAGAAGGTGGACATATTTCTGAGTATATGGAAACTTTCAATATGTTGGTGACTCAGTTGACCTTAGTTGGGGTTAAAATGGATGAAGAAGAAAGGTGCCAAACTTTACTATGTTTGTTGCCAGACTCATGGGATAGCCTAGTCATGGCCATAAGGAGCACTTCAGTCACCTTGAAGGTGGAGGATGTTGTTGGTTCTCTATTCTCTGAGGAACTGAGGAGGAAGGTCTCTCTAAATGCTAAAGAGGCTTTCAATGTTTAAGGAAGACCAAAAGAATGAGGCAAGAATGAAAAGCAACATGGTCATTCTAAGTCCAAGAATAAGGGGAGATTAAAATCTCTTGGTAAGTCCAAGGTGATATGTTGGAACTGTGGTAAAACTGGACACTTCTAAAAGGACTATAAAGAAGAGAAGAAAAAGAAGAACAAGCAAGATTATGATTTTGAGTCTGAGAAGGAAGATAGAAACTCTTTTATTGCAGCCTTGGCCACTCATGTAGGTGGTACTGCATGGTTGATTGAGTCAGGTGCATCTTTCCACATGACTCCTAACAAAAATTGGTTCAGTAAGTATGAAAATTATGAAGGTGGTAAGGTGTATTTGGGTGGCAATTATTTCCTTGACATTGTTGGTCACAAAAGTATTCATGTGAAATTTTTTGATGGTAGAGTTAGACGATTTGATGGTGTCTTGTATATCCCAAGACTAGCAAGAAATTTATTATTTGTTAGCAAGCTAATAGATGCAGGTGTACATGTATAGTTTTTTGAAGCAAGTGTGAAAATGGTGAGAGGTTCTGTGGTGATAAAAAGAGGAAGCATATTGGGTACATTGTACCAATTTGATGCATGCATGGTTGAGTGCAATAGTAATTCAGATAATATTAAGCCAAAGACTACATCACTAAAAAAAAGAGATGGTTTCCTCTTCTACGGATGGTCATGGCTTTTGGGTACCCAAGGGTGCTCTATCGACCGAATCAAAGTTTCCTACAGAGAAGACCATATTATGGCACTAGAAACTTGGCCACATAGAAGAGAAGGGTGTATGAACCTTGAAAACTAAAAACCTTGTTAATGGGTTGAACAATTGTAATCTTGAATTTGACTTTTGTGAGCATTGTATTTATGGAAAGCAAAACCGTATTTAGTTTTACTCAAGTTCTCATAAGTCTTCATGTGTTTTGGATCTAATTCATTCAGATGTATTTGGTCTAGTTGATGCTCCTTCTATTGGTAAATTAGTTTACTATGTTTCTTTTATTGATGATTTCAGTAGGACATGCATTTATTTTTTGAAGAGTAAAGCTAATGTTTTTAGTCATTTCAAAGAATTTAAAGCAATGGTTGAGTTATAGACTAAAAAGAAGATTAAATGTTTAAGGATAGATAATGGTGGTGAATTTTGCTCCAATGAGTTTGAAATTTTTTGTAAAGATTGTGGTACCCAAAGACAAAAGACAACTCTGTAGTCTCCACAACAAAATGGAGTTGCAGAGAGGATGAACATAAGCTTAATGGAAAAGGCTAGGAGTATGTTGAGTGGTGTTGGACTAGAACATAAGTTTTGGGTTGAAGTTGTAGCCACTACTTTCTACTTGATAAACAAGACTCCTATATCATCTCTTGTTGATAAAAAGCTAATGGAGGTGTGGTCAGGGCACAAACCTTCACTTAGACATCTAAGAGTTTTTGGTTGTGAGGCATACATGCATATGTGCCAAAGGAGAAGCAGACAAAATTAGATAACAAGGCTATTAAATGTATCTTCATGAGATACAATTATGGTGTGAAAGGATACAAGCTTTGGAATCCTATTGCACAAAAGGTAATTTATTCATGTCATGCCCACATTTCACATGCGTTCACAACACGCTAAACCGCGTGTCATGTCCACATGTGTCATGTGGTCATGATACGAAATATCAAAATTTTTTCCCTAACTACTCTGAAAGCCTCCCTCACACACGCAAGCGCATTCAGTACGTTTGTTTAAGTGGTCTAAGTGATTGTTGATACGGAATATTCCACATACATGTGCATGTTGATATTGATCACTATGTTTGAGTCATTTATTTTGCTTCGTTTAAGGTTCTCTTGGTAGGTGATTGATCTTAGATTGATTATCTCAATCTGTTAAATTCTGTCTCGCATTCTTTGTTTAATTCCTCTATTGATTTGTTTTAAAACGTTGCCTCTTTTGCCGCTTATGAATATACATTTATTTACGTTAAAACATCCCCCATACCTTGGTAATTCATTAGTAGATGAGGATTTACTATTTTGAAAATAAATACAATTTTCTTATAAACGATTTTAAAGTAATTGCTAATAGGGCAATTTAAATTAGCCCATTAACATTTGCCCAATTACTTATATATGCATATGTGTGTGTGTGTATATATATATATATATATTTCTTTTATAAGACTAGATGTGGACACTCCACTCAAGTCCATATATATATATAAATATATATTTGTATATATATATATTAAATTTTTTTTTAAAACATCTTAATGCATTCTTACTCATTAATAATTAATATATATAAATATATAGTTAAATATATATATATATATTTATATGTATAATTGTTGATTAAATAAAATTAGTGGACACTCCACTATTAGGTTAATATCCTTTTAGTAAAGGATTCCAACTCATTGAGGGAGGGTTAAGTAACCCTAATTGTTATTTTCTTTATTGTGAATGTTGTTTTGCAGGTTGGAGCGACAGCCATGGGGTAGGGCGCAGCTCACAAGGACGGCGGAGGTCATGCCGTGCAGGGCGAAAGAGGAGTGGAGTGGCGGTGGTTGCAGTGGGTGGAGGGGAGAGTGGGAGGCATGAGTGCGGTGGCAAAGATAGGTGCGGTGGCAGGTATAAGGGCCACAGCGAGTATGAGGTCGCGGGGGGTGTGGTTTCTGTGGCGTGGCAGGGATGGGGGGAGGGGCAGAGCCCCACCCACATCCCACGAAGTGGGGTGTGTTTGGGGCTCTGCCCCTCCCCACACCCGTGGTGTATATAATCGGTGGGGGGTTAATACCCCCACCACCATATTACCTTCTAAAATTTTGGCTGTGTTTTCAATAAAAATAACAACGAACTCTCTTCTCAATTTTATTTCATAATTTTGAAATTTCAATTAATATTAAATAATGATATATATATATATATATATATTTCACGATTACAATTAATTTAAATCTATTTTAAATATATATATATATATATATATATATATATATTCACAAGTATTTCAATAATTTTTATTTCCACAATTTCTTTTGATTAAACTATTAAATAAATATCTATATCTATATATATATATATCGGTTTTCTCAATTTCATTTATTCACAACTATATTTAAAAATAAAAATGTAGTTTCATGGTAAATTCTTTCCACACTAATTTTAACAATTTTAATTTCAATATAACAATTAATAAAATGAAAAAGATATTTAAATTTTGTATTTGCCATTTGTAATCCATCAAGTAATTTTTTTTTTTCCATTTCTATTTTCAATTAAAATTCAGAAGTAAATACATGATCTATTGATTCTTTTTATTTCTAATACACGCAATAGTCAAGTAGAATTTGTTTTAGGTTATTTTCCCATTGTAACCTTAAATTGATTTCAAAACTGATTTCAAAGACAAATTTACAATATTCCTAAATTTTGTAAAAGTAACTTTCTTATTAAAAGATACAAAGATAAATGTTTAACAGCTGAATTCAATTCAACACAAATCTTACAACTTACAAATTTGGAAAACAAGTATTTTCAACTGAAAGAATCCCTACAACTCACATACACTCAAAGAGAGACATTCACTTTCTTCTCCCAACTCACACAATAGAGATAATGTAATAACCAAATTAAAGTCACAACAAATAACATAGTAAGGGAGGATTATCTCTCCACTCCCAAGGTAACAATTTTTACAACAAATTCAAGGGAGAAGTTCTCTCTACAACTATTACATAATGAAACTATGATGACCAAGCTCTCATCGCAAATAGGAAATAGAACATTTTCTTTAACAAGGTAAAAATTTCTTCAATCCTTTTTACATGCTCCAACAGTAACCTGCAAGACAACAAGGGAGACAACAACAACCATCTAGCTCTCCTCCCTACCTTTGACCCGCATGAGGGTCACCGCCGAGCTAGGGAGACCATCCTCATAACTAGGGTATAACAGACCAAACATATCACAACATTAAACTACAACAACAAATCCAATAACACACACACACACACCCATGGTATACTCACATTACAATGAACCAGCTTAGGTGAGTTCAGGAGGGTAGGGGAGTAGACAATCTCTACCTCTAGGTGTCATCCTTTACACAATTTATCACAAGGCCTCAAGCCAACAATTTATTCTTCCACAAGGCCTCTAGCCTTCCAATTACTCAATTTACCAAGGATATCCCGAAAGGCTCTCAAAGCCTTTAAGCCCTCAAGGCATTTTATATAACAAGAAACCAGATGACACTCGAGGAGGGTCACACCTCCCCTTCCCTATACAAGATAAGGATTGCCTTCCAACTGGAAGGAGCTCTTTCTACACCCAAAACAAAACCTCAAAACAATAACAAAATACTCATAGAAGACATTTGCATACTCATTCTACAAGCAAGAAACAAACATACATATAAAACAACAGATACACAAGAGAGTAGACTTGATTCACCAACCTTCCAAAGCCCAATTATGGAATGGAAATTGATGAAGAGCTCCTCTCTAGCCTCCTTCTCCAAAATCTCCTTCTTTCTCCACAATCATTCAACCCCCTTACTCTCCTCATCCTCCCACTTTTAAAACTAATTCCTTCTATTTTCCTAATTTCTCAAGTGGCATTAAATAACTCAACCACCCTCATCCATTATCTTAGTGGTCTTTTAAACAATTTACCCCCACTCCAAAAGATCCCCCATTATAGCCCACATGTAGAAATAAAATACAATAAGTACACTAAAATAATTAGAGAGTGGGTGACACAACACCCTCATTAAGGGGAACCCCACAAAAGAGAGGCACATGGAGACAATCACTCCATTATTAGGGAATCATGGAGTTGCTCCATGACTTGGAAGTGGGCCTGAGTGTGGATTCCACTCATCCCATTGTCCCCATGCTTCCAAATTCGTCACTTTACTTCACCCTGAAGTTGAAGTGACCATATGGAAGTTAACCCAAGGTTATCCTAGTCAAAAAGGTTCCTACATCCATAAGGTATAACCTAGGGTTGATTTAAACCTAGTTAGGACTCCTAGAGTCAAGTAAAAAACAAGAAGAGGGTCAAAAGAAATAAAGTTTAAACAAGATTAAAAACAACATTTCTTACAACACTTATCATAATAAAAGTAAATCAGAAGATAGCCCTTATTCCCTTGACCTCAAGCAACATTAACACATTACAACATTACAACATTTATCCAAACACAAGGTTGATCTTAGTTCCTCCTAGAACTAGATCGGCTCACAAGGGATACAACATAGGTATGGGTGTTGGCAAGAGACACTATATGGATTCATGGTTGTTGTCATTGATGGCAACAAAGGTCATCCCACATATCCGCAAGTCATAATGTGTCTCTACCGGAAGACAGAATAAAGATTGTTGTGGTCCGGTGAACAAGAACAGAGCATGTGGCAAGGTCCGACAGATTGATCCGGATCTCTCAGAGGAAGTGTCTTGGTGCAGTGCGGATTTGGGGAAGTCAAGAGGACTACCTTGAGTGGTATATTCCAAGGATTTAGCCTCTGGTGATGGACAAGGAAAAAGATATGAATAGTTGAGTACCGGATTCCTGAGAGACAGTGAAAACAGAGGAAGAACTGACTGACAGAGTATCAGACTACTTTCCGGATGTGTTACTATTGATGATAGAGGTTGTGAAGGCATGAATCATGTTTGGCCGACATGATTAATGATATCTACAAGTATATGCTTGATCCGCATTGCTTGGTGAGGAAGGATTCAGCTGACAGAACAAGAGTTTGTAAGAAACTAGACTGTTCCGGATGCCGACTAGAAAGGTGATGAAATTACTTGTGCGGATATATATAGAGGATGGATTTAGTTGTGAAGTGTGTAATGGTGTGAAGATATATGCGAATAAGTCTAGAACAGAGCAGAAGTAGCAAAAAGGATCCGGTATGTGAAAGATAGCAGAACAAAGAACAGAGGAAAGATGAAGTGCAGCAGATCAGTGTACTGAGCCTAACCGGAACTGAACTCCAGCATATGCAGATGCTTCCAATCAGTTCAAGACTGTGATTCTTATCACTTTGTAGACAGTGTGTCTTCTTGTAGGCAGTGGGCCTCTTGTGAGCAGTGCGCTCGGGCAGTGAGCCCTAATTGGCAAGTGCCATTTTTTTTGTAATCTCCTATTCTTCTAACAGAGAATAATTTTGGGTTAATCACCCCGTGGTTTTCTCCCTTAACAGGGTTTCCACGTCAAAAATACTGTGTTATGTGTTTCTTATTTCATGGTGATGTTTTTGTGTTTGATTCAATGCTGCATCAATTAATAAGAAAGTTCAATAAGGGAAATAATTAGGATAACTGATTCACCCCCCCCTCTCAGTTATCAACAATTGGTATCAGAGCTAAGTTCCTCCTAATAGAGCCTAACAGCTTGAGGAAGATCTGGGAGTTCAAATGGATGCATATGGTTTAAGGGAGCAACTCAAGACTGCTCTTGAGGATCTTGAACAGTCAAATTCTGAAGTCAGTGAATTAAAGGAAAGACTCAAACAGGCTGATGAATTCATGAGAGAATTAAAAGACAAATTAAGTCTCTCTATGAAAAAGAGAAAGGAGCTGCTCCAACAGTTGGCAAGACAAAGTGAAGAAAGCAATACAAATGAAGAATTGACTAAGCAAACCAAGTTATGTGAAAAGTTATCAAAAGAAGTCATTATGTTAAGACATGAAATGGAATCAGGAACTATAAAGTTTACTCAAGAGATTGAAGAAAAAAGAAAGGCTGAAGACAATCTAAGACAATCTCTTAAAGAAAAATCAGAAGAATGCCACCAGATGGACAGGATTATCAGACATCTTGAATCTGATCTTGAAGATGCCAAAGATAATGAAGAAAAACTTGAGGATCAAATTGCCTCTCTCAAAAGAGACCTTCAAACAGCAAATGAATATAAAGAGAAATTCAAGATAAGTTCTGCTCAACATGAAGTTCTTCTTGGAAGTCAAAAGAGGACAGATGACAAGTATGGTTTGGGATATGAGAAAGGAGAAAGCTCCGGATCCGGTCAGAAGAATCTTGGATCAGAAAATCCAAGGAGCAGGCCTAGAAGACCTCCGGTAAGACAGCCAAATGCTCAAAGATATCCATCCTTCAATGGATACTGCCACAGCTGCAACCACTTTGGTCACAAAGCTAATCAGTGCAGAATGAGAATGAATCAGATTAATTCATCCTTCTCCGGACAATGCTTCAACTGCAAAAGGTATGGACACAAATCCCATGAATGCAGAATTATGCAAGTAAACAAATCATTCAAAGGTATATGCTTTACATGCAATAGAGTAGGTCATATGGCTAATCAATGCAGATCAAGAGGATATCAGTCAAATATGCAAAGAAATGTTATTTGCCAAATCTGCAATAGGTCCGGTCATAATGCTAAAGTCTGCAGAAACAAGTATCAGGACAAAAGAGGTCCGGTGTATAATCAGAATCAAGACAAGGGTAAACAAAAGATGAATGCGGATGAAGTTAGGAATCAGATGAGCAAGATTTGGGTGAAGAAAAGTTCAGAGAATGTAGAGGTTGGATCCGCACTAGACTCTGGTGCTGATATTTCTTCCGGAAATTAAAAAGTGAGCTCAGGCTCAGGGGGAGACTCAAAGAAAATCCTGTTCCCCCAGCCAAACAAGTGGTGCCGGATGTGGCACAAGATGCAGATTAAAGGGTTTGTAGATATGAGTCTTGAGATGCTTCAGTCAAGTTTTCAGAGGTCCGCTTGGAGTTATGAAGAAGCTGTGATCGATCAAATAAGACCTGTTCAGGGAGATGCTCCGGTATGACAAAGGATTACAAAAAGGTCCGGAGAGATCCAGAAGTGCACTATCTTGTTCTACGGATTGGACAGAGTATTTGGGATGTTCTTGTAATATGTTACCTCAATTTATTCATGATTGAAAGATCCGGATGATATTCACAGATCAGGACTAATCTGGGATACTCCAAGCTATCCAGACAAGGCAAACCGGAATAATGTAGGTGAAGCATTTATTGCAGACAGATATTAGGGTTCGCGGAGCAATATAAGGGATTTCTCAAAAGTCATTTGCTCATTCTGCACTCAAGAAGAAGCGAATAGTGGACCTCTGCAACAAGATTCATCAAGCACACCAAGGATCTCCTGCCGAAGTCATTGCATAAAGAAATCAATCTAATCACTCCGTGCAAATCGAAGGCGCATAAGGTATTCTCCGTTTTTCATTACCTCACTGCAAATCTTTGAAGAATGGCTACTCCAAATATAGTTAAGATCTCTGATAGACCTCGCCCCTCATTCAAGAAACATCCTTACAAATCATTGGAGGTAGATCCACTAGGAGCCTTCTCTAGTGTTCCTCATGGTGTATTGCATACGGAAGATATTAGGGTTTACATCCATGCGAATCTTGAAGACTTTGGAGAATCAAAACTGATGGATATCTATCACAAACAATTGATAGATGACTCCTTTGAGATCAAACCTCAGTATAAAGCCATCCAGGACAAACACTTTGCACAGTGCATTCATTTCCCCTGTTTTGAAGAAGATGAATGGGTCCGGTATGTACTAAGTAGAGTACATGACAACTTCCTATGGTTGAACAAGCCCTTCAAGATCACCAAGGACGCAATTAGGGCTGTAACCGGTCTGCACTCATCCGGTGGATTACCTGTTCTCAAATCTGTCAAAAATCAGACAGTCAGTGATGCAATCGGATCCAAGTTTGACAAGAGAGCTATGACAGTTGATGATATCATTGAACCAGATGTCAAATTTGCAGCTATAATAATTGGTTACAAAATCTATCACTCCAGTAGGGAAAATTCAGTACCGGGAACTGCAATCTACACAGCCTATCAGATGTTAAAGGAGAATGCAGACTATGACTTGTGCGAGCTTCTAGTAAACCAACTCTTTGAAAATCTGCAGAAGATTAAGAAGGACAAGAAAAACTCCTTCAAATATGGCAATCTGATCCTTTGTCTCTTCTTTTACTACATGAATGAGCTTCCCGGATCCAGTGGATGGATATGGCAGAATGACAGACCGGTTGCCATTCAAATCAGAGACTATTTGCATGGACTTGGGGATGCAAAAGCAAGAAATACAGCTCTATGGGGTTACTTCAAGAACTTCCAAAGCATGATGCATGCAAGAGAAAGAATACCCCAATCCCTTGTTGAAAAATACAAAGACACAGTATGCTTCATGGTAGAAACAGATCAGTGTCTGATGGAGGCAGTGGAGCCTAGGACTGTCTGGATCATGCCTATGGGGTATGAAGTGGATGAACAGATAGTAGAGCTGCATGTTCAACACATGCTAAGCCAGCCCAAAGATCCTAAGGCAGAAAGGTTTGGAACCTTTGAGGAACTGAGTGTAAAGTTACATGTAGAACTCAGGGAACCGGAGATAAAGAGGAAGGTAAGAAAAGAAGTTAAGCATATTGCTCAAGGCCTAGGCATCTCAAAAGAGGCACTTGATGCCAGCCGGGAAAAGAGGAGGAAGGCTGAGGAATAAGAGAAAAGTAAAGAAAGTGTTCCGGTTGAAACTCCCACCCGGACCAGATCATCAAAAAGATCTGCACCTCCCTCAACCAAAAGTTCAAAACCGGAAGTCCAGGCATCCGGTAAAAGATCCAAGACAAAAGCCACAAGGGCTTATAAAAGCCAAAAGGATGAAGAGGAAACAGAGTCAGATGAGGGAGTAAAAGAAATAAAGAAGCAGAAGAAGAAAGGATCCGGTAAACCCTCCTCAGGACAAGACAAGGATGAAATGGCAGAGGTATCTGTTGAAAAGCCCACTCTGTCTCTAGAGAATGTAATCAAGTCGGTCACGGTGGATGGAAACCTTCAACCAATGACTGAATCTTATGATGACTTCAGTGAGGCTGACCAAAAGACTCTGCAGGAAGCCACAGTCAAATATCTGAACATATATAATAAGGCTTTCATTGAGATCATATCTCTTATTCCTAAAAGCCTAGAAAAGGAATTGGAAGTAAGAAAGAACAATGCTCATGCAAAAGATCTTGAGATCCGGGAGCAGATAGCTATTCAGCTATATCCTCAAATTGATCCCAAGACAATGAACATAATCTTCAAGGACTGCAAAGATGAGTTCAGAAGTAAAGCCAGGATGAATCAACTCATGCTTGGTGAGATTGACAAAGTGGCCCAAGAAACAGAAGAGATCCTCCGGAAGGCCTTCAAAAGGTTCAATCTTCCTGTTGTAGAGGACTTAGGTACAGAAACAGCTGAGGACTTGGAACCCTCTGCTCCAGAAGAAGTGGGCCCTGAACATACAAGCATCTCTCTTCCGGTTTCCCCTACAGTCTCCGGATCCAAAGAAGAAGAGCAATTACAGGAGAAGGAAGCAGGGGTGAAAGATAAAGAGGTTGACAGTTCCAAGACTGCAGAAGAAAAGAAACATCTGTCTCCGGCAAGAGACACTGCACAAACTGTTCAACAATTTTTGAGCAAAGAAACTTTAGAGATTGATGAACCGGAGCTTCTAAAAGGCCCATTCGACTTTGACTCTCTCTCTCCGGTACAAACAATGAAGATAGCTTCATTTGCAAATGCCAAGGCAAATGAAAAACTCCTGAAGTCTCATATGGAAGACTGTGAGTTGATAGAGGCTGCTTCCGGAGTACTTGTAAAGATTATGCCATCAATCCAGATAGATCCGACAGCCTCCTCTTCCGGTAATCTAAAAACCTTAGTCAGCAGTGTTGATACACATTTTGATTCTCTAGAAAAATCAGCTGAAGAAAAGGTCCGGAAGGAATTTTTGGATAAAAGATTTTCAGAGGTATTAGAATTAATCTCTAAAGATAGGAAGATTGTGAGCATTGGAATAAAAAGCTTAGAGAATGCTCTTAAGGATGGCGGTGACATCTACAAATTTTGTATATCCTGGTCAAAGGCAACAGCAGCAATTGATAAGAAAATAAAAGAGGAACAGGACAAGCTACAAAGCTTATCTCAAAGTTTTGATCCTCTCTCTTCCTCCATAATAAATCAAGAATGTCAGACTATTGCAGTCTTGAATGAAATAAAGAATCTTGAGAAGGAAAGGAAGAATATCACTAACCGGATGGGAGAACTTAGAAGGATTATAATCCCTAAGTTGGAAACTATGCATGAGGCCATCAGTGATGCTCAGACCACCGCCCAAACAAAAGATCCGACAGATCTCAAGCAGGCAGAAGCTTTTGCATTTTTGTTGAGTGGTCACATTTCAATTTTGGACAGAATGAAGCAAAGTTGGGCTACAGAAATGATCCAATTGCAGACATCCTTTGCAGACATTCTTCAGTATATGTGAGTATGTAAATATGCGGCTATGTATAGAAAATTTTTTGAAAATTTTGGTGTGCGGACCCCACCCTTTGCCATTGATGTCAAAGGGGGAGTGAGGAGCAGTGAAAAATGAGGAATCCAACTAAGGGGGAGTTCTGGAAATTGTATATAAAGACAGAGCATCAGCAAAGGGGGAGCATAGTGAAAACACTTAGTCATTTTTCACTAAGTGTTGCCATCAATGCCAAAGGGGGAGATTGTTGGCAAGAGACACTATATGGATTCATGGTTGTTGTCATTGATGGCAACAAAGGTCATCCCACATATCCACAAGTCATAATGTGTCTCTACCGGAAGACAGAATAAAGATTGTTGTGGTCCGGTGAACAAGAACAGAGCATGTGGCAAGGTCCGACAGATTGATCCGGATCTCTCAGAGGAAGTGTCTTGGTGCAGTGTGGATTTGGGGAAGTCAAGAGGACTACCTTGAGTGGTATATTCCAAGGATTTAGCCTCCGATGATGGACAAGGAAAAGGATATGAATAGTTGAGTACCGGATTCCTGAGAGACAGTGAAAACAGAGGAAGAACTGACTGACAGAGTATCAGACTACTTTCCGGATGTGTTACTATTGATGATAGAGGTTGTGAAGGCATGAATCATGTTTGGCCGACATGATTAATGATATCTACAAGTATATGCTTGATCCGCATTGCTTGGTGAGGAAGGATTCAGCCGACAGAACAAGAGTTTGTAAGAAACTAGATTGTTCCGGATGCCGACTAGAAAGGTGATGAAATTACTTGTACGGATATATATAGAGGATGGATTTAGTTGTGAAGTGTGTAATGGTGTGAAGATATATGCGAATAAGTCTAGAACAGAGCAGAAGTAGCAAAAAGGATCCGGTATGTGAAAGATAGCAGAACAAAGAACAGAGGAAAGATGAAGTGCAGCAGATCAGTGTACTGAGCCTAACCGGAACTGAACTCCAGCATATGCAGATGCTTCCAATCAGTTCAAGACTGTGATTCTTATCATTTTGTAGACAGTGTGTCTTCTTGTAGGCAGTGGGCCTCTTGTGAGCAGTGTGCTCGGGCAGTGAGCCCTAATTGGTAAGTGCCATTTTTTTTGTAATCTCCTATTCTTCTAACAGAGAATAATTTTGGGTTAATCACCCCGTGGTTTTCTCCCTTAACAGGGTTTCCACGTCAAAAATACTGTGTTATGTGTTTCTTATTTCATGGTGATGTTTTTGTGTTTGATTCAATGCTGCATCAATTAATAAGAAAGTTCAATAAGGGAAATAATTAGGATAACTGATTCACCCCCCCCCTCTCAGTTATCAACAATGGGATGATCTCCTGTATATGTGGTTTTGTTAGTAATACCTGCACACTCAAACTCAAAGTCAATAACTCAGAGATATCATAGCCGAAGCAATTTAAATACATGCATACGTAAACATTCTTCCATATAACATCTTGAAAACACATTAAAGCTCCATTTCCAATATTAACCATTCATCATTTTCTTAAAAGCAACATCTAATTATCATTGCACAATTATTCCTTAAAATTAATTAGGATAAACAAATAAGATTCTAGGATCAATAGTCTCTCAACATAAAAATAATAACAATAGCATTGCAAATAGTCTCATGAATAGTATTGTAAAAAGTAGGCCTCACATCCTCTCCCCCTAAGATTGTACTTCCTCCTGGAAGTCATCAAAGAGGTGAGGGTAAAGCATCTTCAATCTCGTAGCATCTTCCCATGTTGTAGTGACCTCATCGTACATATCCCACTGGACCCTAACCTGGTCTAACTCTCGACCTCGAAGGCCTAGCATCCGACGAGCCAATATGCGTATTGGATCCAAAGCCAGCTGTCTGTCTGCCTCTACCTGAAGAGCACTCCAATCTAATACGTGAGACAAGTCAGATATATAATGACGTAAAACTAAAACATGAAAGACATCGTGGATATGAGATAGGCTAGGTGGCAAGGCTAAACGGTAGGCTATAGGTCCTATCCTCTCCATGATTTCAAAAGGTCCTACAAATTAGGGTGTGAGCTTAGAGCCTTTTTCGTAATGGATTGGACTCTTATGCGGTCGCACTCTCAAGAATACTCTGTCACCTATTGAAAAGCCTCGATCTATTCTCTTTGCATCTGCATACTTCTTTTGTCTATCCTGAGCTTCCTGCAGTCTCTGTCTGATCAAAGTAACCTACTGTTCCATATCTTGGATTATTTCGGGACCAATGGCAACTCTGTCCTCTAACCGATCCCAACTCAAAGGTGTTCTGCAAGGTCTGCCGTATAAAGCCTGGTAAGGAGGCATACCCAACGAGCTGTGATGCCCATTATTGTAGGTGAACTCAACCAAATACAAGTACTCCTCCCATTTAGACTGATGATCCATAACATACATACATAGCATATCCTCTAACACCTGATTAACTCTTTCTGTTTGGCCGTCAGTCTCAGGATGGTAAGCGGAACTGAAGTTGAGCTGTGTGCCCAACGCCTGATGTAAAGCTCTCCAAAAAGATGATGTGAATACAGAGTCCCTATTAGATATAATGTGGCGAGGTACTCCATGTAGTCTGACAATCTGATCTAGAAACACTCTCGCCACTGATGGTGCATTGTACGTTGTGCGTACCGGTGAGAAATGCGCCACCTTGGTCAGCTTGTCAACTGTCACCATGATGGCATCATGGCATCATGATGACATAGGTAGACCAACAATGAAGTCCATAGAAATGGTGTCCCATTTCCACTCAAGTATCTCATGGGGGTACAAAAGTCCTGCTGGATGTTGATGCTCACCCTTGACTCTCTGACACTCAAGGCATCGAGCAACATACTTTGCAATGTCGCATCTCATTCCTGCCTAATGATATAACTGCTGCAAGTCCGCATTCATCTTATTCACTCCTGGATGAGCTGAATAAGGTGCTCTATGAGCCTCAGAAAGTATCACTGCACGCAGATCACCCGTACGGGGTACATAGATGCGCTGCTTATGTCTAAGTAATCCATCTGACTCCAGGAAATATCCTACGAATTTACCCTTCAAGACCCTCTGATTCTAAATTTCCTGCTGCACCTCAAGAAACCACTCGTCCTCAGGCAGATGTTGTAAAATATGTTCTCTCAAATCCACTTTCAAAGTTACAGTCAGGATCTAGTGGCACCTTCGACTCAAAGCATCGGCAACCACATTCTTCCCCTTGATGTAGTGGACATCAAAGTCATACTTACATAAGAACTCCATCCAGTGCCGTTGGTGGGTGTTCAAATTTAGCTGAGTGAAGATATACTGCAAGCTATGATGGTCTGAATGGAGCTCAAAATGTTAGCCTAAGAGAAAGTGTCTCCATCGAACAAGAGCATGAATGACAACTGCTAGCTCTAGATCGTGAGTAGGGTAGTTTAGCTCATGTGTTTTAAGTTTTCACAATTCATAAGCAATCGCTCTGCCATGCTGCATAAGCACAGCTCCAAATCCTTCTAAAGATGCATCCGTGCAGACAACAAAGTCTTCTGTCAGATAAGGAACAGCTAATATGGGAGTGCTAGTAAGACGTTCCTTAAGGATCCCAAAGGCTTTCTCACACTGCTCAGTCCAAGTGAATCCTTTCCCTTTTCACTGAAGAGAAGTGATAGGATGAGCTATCCTGGAGAAACCTTCGACAAACCTATGATAGTAACCAGCTAGTCCCATAAAGCTCCTTACTTCTGTTACACTAGTGGGTGCTGGCCAATCCTAAATTGCTCTGATCTTTGATGGATCTACAGAGATACCATCACCTGATAAAATGTGTCCCAAATACTGCACCTCTGTCCTGAAGAAAGCACATTTCGCCAGGTTGCCATAAAGCTGTTGCTCACGTAAACACTGCAATACCTAACGCAAATGGCCCACATGTTTCTCCTCGATCCGTGAATAGATCAAAATGTCGTCTAGAAAAATGATCATGAACTGATCTAGGTAAGCGTGGAACACCCCGTTCATAAGACTCATGAACACTGCAGGGGCATTCGTTAATCCAAAAGGTACCACTATAAATTCATAATGGCTGTATCTGGTTTAGAAAAAAGTTTTGTGAATATCTGTCTTTGTAATTCTCAATTAGTGATACCCAGATTTAAGATCAATCTTTGAAAAGACTCTGGCTCCTCAAAGAGATCGTCAATCCTCGGCAAAGGATATCGGTTCCTCACTGTCACTTTGTTCAACTGCCTGTAGTCCATGCATAGTCGAAGAGAACCATCCTTCTTCTTTAGGAAGATAACCGGTGCGCCCCATGGTGAAATGCTAGGTTAGATGTGTCCCTTCTCTAATAATTCTTCTAACTGTAGTTTAAGCTCTATAAGCTCATGTGTAGTCATTCTATATGGTGCATGAGATATTGGTTTTGCCCCTGGTACTAAATCAATGTGGAAATCAACTTCTTTGCATGGAGGCATACTAGGTAACTCTGGTGGAAAGACATCTGTAAATTCTCTCAGGATGGGGTGATCATCTAATGTAGTCTCAGGTTCATCTTCTGATCTATCATTGACTGTGATAGCAAACAACTGACAACCCTTCCGCATGCAATGCTTAAGTTGCTGAGCGGATATCATTTTAGCAGTCGTGGGCTTCTGTATGCCCACTATCTTGACCGGTGTGCCATGATCGTCTAAGCAACTAATTGTCCTCTAATGGTAATCTAGCTTGGCTCTATGAGCCACAAGCCAATCCATACCAAGAACTACGCCGTAGGACCCTAATGGCATAATCCTAAGATCACAAGTTGTAATGAAAGATCCCAAGGAAATCTCACAATCTCTAACCATGGTATCAACTGACATCATGGCCCCAGAGGCCAATTTGACCTCCCACCTAATGTCTTGCCTAGAAGCCACCAGCCTGCAATGTCCCACTAACGATGTAAATATAAAGGAGTCAGTAGCTCCGGAGTCAAAAAGGATAGAGATGGGAGATTTTGCAATCATACCTGCTGTCTCAATAACTGAAGCCTAAAAATCAGCCTGGCGGTTGTCAACCGCTACAAACATACGGTGGGATTTACCCACGTCACCCACAGTCTGCTTGGAACCTCTTGCATGATGCTATCCCCCAGCTGTATAACCCTGTGGGCACTCTCTAGCTATGTGTCCTGCTTCACCACAAGTATAACAAGGGCCTCTAACCTGTACCTATACAGTCTAAGTCCTACTCGACTACTACTGTCTTGTTCTACCAGTAGACCCCTGTGAACCCCTATAAGACTGCTGTGACCTCGTGGGTCCCGCAGGTGGTCCCTGCTGTCTCTGATCTCTGCGCAGGCCCTGCTGTTGCCAACCTCTATTATTTCCCCCATATGACTTCTGTTGTGTTTTAGCTTTCTGTTGCTGCTGTGACTGCTGCTGTTGTGGAGGCCTAGGAGGTAATGGTGCTGAACTGTATCCTCCTCTATTGGGTTGCTATGTTGGCCTGCGATAATTCTATTGAAGTTGTTACTGTCCCTGATCCTAGAACTGAGGGTGAGAATTTTACCCTTGTCCCTGAATCTCCTTGGCAATATAAGCCTTTTCGGCAGCGTCACTCAAAGTTTGGGGATCTGCCATTCGAACAGGTCCTGCTATACTATGGTTTAGACCTCTGATAAACTTATGCACCAGAAGTTTCTCATCATGGAGATACTTTGCATATCTGGATAACTCTATAAACTTGCTCTCATACTATGCCACTGAGAGTCCCCTCTGCTGTAGGTCATGAAACTCGTCTATATGACGCTGTCTATAATGATTTGATAGATAACGTGCGTTGAAGTGCTCAATAAAGGTTTCCCATGAGAGGGTGTCTATGGAAAGGCAACGCTTGCGCTCCTCAGTGCGCCACCAAGTAGCTACTGCATCCCGTAATAAGTGTACTGCCACACGGGCGTTTGTGTTGCCTGCATACGGATGCAATGCGAAGCACCTATCCAAACTGATAAGCCAGGCCTCTGCCTCGGCTCCCTCTGTAGTTCCAACGAATGTAGGAGGGTTCAATCTCAGTATATCCCTAATGGGATCTCCTTTGTCACTGCGCCCCCAGTAAGGCTCATCTGCATGATTCTCATAAGGCTTGGGACCAAAATGCACTACTCTCACTGTCTCGTCATGCCTGGCATGATGTGTGGGGCTCCTGCTACGGGCCCTGTCGGCTGAACCTACCTCCTCTGTATCAGGCAGCTCGACATACGGCTCCACACGTGGTACCCCCTGCGGCTTACATGGGGCTCCTCATGTGGCTCAACATGAGACTCAGCTCGTGCCTCCATGCGTGGCTCCTCTCGTGGAACATCTCGAGGCTCATCACGTGGCTCTATACGCGGCTCAACTACAGCCGGTGGAAGCCTATCCAAGATAGGCTATAAGGCCTGTAATATCTGTGGTCCCATATTTGGTGGGGCTGGTGGTGCTTGCAGTACCTGAGGAACTGGTTGTGCCTGTATAACTGGCTAAACTTGTGGAATTGGCTATTCTGGTGGGGCTAGCTGATCCGGTCCCACAACTGAAGAATCAGTGTGCACCTTGGTGGCTAGAGTGCGGCGGGACTGTGTCTTCCGAACTCATCTGGGAGGCATTCTACAAAATGAAGTAGACTCTAGTCAGTTTAATCACAGAAGTGATAATGTGCCTAAACAAGCCTAGTGTTTGAAACTCTGGGCTCTGATAACAAATGTCATGCCCACATTTCACATGCGTTCACAACATGCTAAACCGTGTGTCATGTCCACATGCATCATGTGGTCATGATATGAAATATCAAAAAAATTTCCCTAACTACTCCGAAAGCCTCCCTTGCACGCGCAAGCACGTTCGGTACGTCTGTTTAAGTGGTCTAAGTGATTGTTGATACAAAATATTCCACATACATGTGCATGTTGATATTGATCACTATGTTTGAGTCATTTATTTTGCTTCGTTTAAGGTTCTCTTGGTAGGTGATTGATCTTAGATTGATTATCTCAATCTGTTAAATTCTGTCTCGCATTCTTTGTTTAATTCCTCTATCAATTTGTTTTAAAACATTGCCTCTTTTGCCGCTTATGAATATACATTTATTTACGTTAAAACATCCCCCATACCTTGGTAATTCATTAGTAGATGAGGATTTACTATTTTGAAAATAAATACAATTTTCTTATAAACAATTTTAAAGTAATTGCTAATAGGGCAATTTAAATTAGCCCATTAACATTTGCCCAATTACTTATATATATATATATATATATATATATATATATATATATATATATATATATATATATATATATATATATATATATATATATATATATATTTCTTTTATAAGACTAGATGTGGACACTCCACTTAAGTCCATATATATATAAATATATATTTGTATATATATATTAATTTTTTCTTTTTAAAAACATCTTAATGCATGCTTACTCATTAATAATTTATATATATATATATATATATATATATATATATATATATATATACAGATATATATAGTTATATATATATATATATATTTATATATATAATTGTTGATTAAATAAAATTAGTGGACACTCCACTATTAGGTTAATATCCTTTTAGTAAAGGATTCCAACTCATTGAGGGAGGGTTAAGTAACCCTAACTGTTATTTTCTTTATTGTGAATGTTGTTTTGTAGGTTGGAGCGACGGCCATGGGGCAGGGCGCAACTCATAGGGACGGTGGAGGTCATGTTGCGCAGGGCAAAAGAGGAGTGGAGTGGCAGTGGTTGCAGTGCGTGGAGGGGAGAGTGGGAGGCATGAGTGCGGCGGCGAAGACAGGCGCGGTGGTGAGTATAAGGGCCATGGCGAGTATGAGGTCGCGGGGGGGCGTGGTTTCTGTGGCGCGGCGGGGATGTTGGGAGGGGCGGAGCCCCACCCACATCCCATGAAGTCTTCTTCCGTTACAATGCAACAACCAAAACATAAAGAAGAAAAGAAAGATGTCGATCAATTTCCCTCTACACTTGAGAAAGTTGAATCGAGGCCCTTAGAAAGACAAGAATTTAAGGATTTTGAATGCACAAGACAACTAAGAGTGGGGGTGAATCAGTTGTATCTTATAATTTCAAAACCCTCATGTTGGTTTTTCTTCTGAATCAGCTTTAGGGTTTGCCAGTTCTAATGCATAGGTAGATTCAGCCAACTAAATATAGGAGGTTGCGTGAGCTCCTCCCCTTCACTTCTGGTTCTGCCGCACCAAGGGGGGTATCCCTATAACTCAAGATGTAACTTTGACTAGCACAACGATATGAAGATTTAGCTTGACAGCATCAGGCAGAATACTCTCATGTATGGACCAAGATCTTCATGATAGATCACAAAGTGGGCAACATTCTTAGACATGCATGTCTGGTTGGGTATGAGAGTATGCAGGGGGTTCCTAATCCTACTCCTACACTAACAGGTTGAAGTGATGAAATGGGTGGACATAATGTCCTGGATGCAAGACAAGGGGTTTTAGCTCATAACTATTGACCCAGGAGCAGACTGGTGCCTATCCATTGGGCAAGGAGTCAACTAGACGTATACAACAGATGGTTTGCAAATTTCACTCAAGTTTCATGGGGTTGGAGCTGATGCTTGCCTTACAAGCATCACCCAAGGATGGGTATTTAGCCGCCTCTACTTACATATATCCCTACTAACATGCAACCTTCTCCATGCATTGACCTAAAATAGTTTAATCCACTCCTTGAATGGAAGTTACAGATCAAGCATGTAGTATAGATATCTATACCCTAGAATCTATGAAACCATTAGCAACCATATTCAAAAGAAGGAAAGGCATGCAACAAAGGAGACAGACAAATAAACACATGCAGTATAGTATTTTTCATTTATATCAACATGAAACTGAACATATGTGCAAAATACATTCATGCTGCAACACATAAACTCCAAAATGGGATAAAACAACTAGGATCATGCCCTGTTCTTCATTATTTACACAAAAATGCCCCAGGCCTTCAAAACCTTTAAAATGAGCAACATAACCCTACTTATACAGCAAGGAGGTCCTCAGCCTTAACCACCAGGCAAACTCAAAATTTGCCAGATTCCACCATCATGAGAAATTGGTGCTCAAACATTCAATGTAGCAGGTGGAGGAGGGGACAAGAAGTGGCCTCGAGCCCTGCACCACCGCCTGGGGATTCACATCTTCTGTCAGGTGGTTGAAACGTCCATGCCATTTCCCATACCCCGTAACGTCCGCCATCAACGGCATACCAGACCTGTAGCCTCAGGAAATGTAGTAGATAGTGCATCATGACCTTTTCTGCCAAGAAATATCACCCCGATATTTGAAAATATGCAGGAACCAATTATCCCACATGCACCCTGTGGCAACCTTCTCATCACCTTATAAGCTAGGTCATGAGCATATATGATGTCAACGCTTTTGCTCCCAATGACGCTAGCATAAGTCTCGTCATCATCATCCTCCACCATGACAAAATGCCTCCTACAGGATATCACCCTATCGGCCAGACCCTCCTCATCGACATACCACTTGCTTGTCCACCCGATTAGAAACATCACCCCGATGTGTAATATCACCCCGCAGGAAATATCACCCCGCGGGAAAGTATATCCGTCTGCATCACCTGATGAAAATATCACCTTGACGTTAGCATCATATTGCAATATCATCCGCATGATAATCACCTTCATCGACACAACTTGATGCATCGGAGGAAGATCCTCCTGCTCTGCTGATACCATATGTCTAGCCGATGAAAAACCTGCATGTCTACAAAAATCCTGATGACATCACTGTCATATCCTGCTGACATCCTCAGTATATCTACCCATCGCGCACCTCCTCATATCTGGATGACGTCATTGTCATATTTGCAAATATCAAGGGATCTCCACAAGATGACTGATGTTAAAATATGACCCTCCGGACCTTGATGATGTCGCCATCATGTTGGCATCAGGATGATATTCAGAAGATAATCGGATATTTGGAAATATCACCCCCATGCACAAATATCATGCTGCACTGTAGCTTCACTACAAGATCAGGGTGATATATGAATATGATGGATATTTGAAATGATCACCCCCTACTGGACAATGCATGAAGCTGACAAGCGAATATCTCCCTATCATTAGCATCATCATGATATCCGCAAATGTCCTGATGATGTCATCAGGATATTGCAATGTCGGGTCAGATTGAAAACTTGAAGTATGACCTCGTCGAATCTGGATGACGTCAGCAGCATATCACTTGAAGGATATCACCCTGATAATTGAACATCCTGATGACATCATCATCATAACTACATACTACGTACCTCCTCATATCTCGATGATGTCACCATCATATTGGCGCTGGGGTGATATTCGTAAGATCACCAGATATTTCAGAATATCACCCCCCACAGAAATATCAGGGTGCACTATAGCTCCATTGTAAGATCGGGTGATGTATGAATATGATACTTGAAAATATCACCCCCTTCCTTAGAATATGATGAAGTTGATTAGACAAGTGGATATCACCCTGACAAGAATATGACGTCAGCAACATCGGGTGATGAAAGAACATGAAGTGATAAAGTAACATCAGGATGATCTTAACCAAGATCACCCGATGTTCAAATATGATGACCCCGATGAATATCGGGTCATACTTAGAACCTTGCAGCAACATCATCAGGATGATCTTAACTAAGATCACCCGATGTTAAAATATCACCCCGGCGAAAGATCATGTAGGCAGAAAATATGATGGTGACCCCCACGAGAAACAAAAGGGTGATGTCTAGAAATATGATGATGATGACCTCCTCTCCTTAAGAAAATATGATGCTGTAGTTGAAAAATGCCGAGGAGGCTGAAGACTTAGGACTTCTTTTGGATTTTTTGGGAAGGTGCCTGCATGCTTAAATGCTTGAAAACTGACTGCTCATGCAGGCACCAACACCTCACAAACATTCATATCTACATTTATTCAATTAACCCTTAATATGTTAGAATGATTAATCATGAAAGAAGATAACATAAACAGATCCAAATCAACATCATACACAAGAAACTACTAGATTTACATGGAAAACCCAAAAAGGGAAAAACCATGGTGAGGATTAGCTCACAATATAAAATAATATCAACATTGAATACAATAGAGCTCACTGTCAGAGGGCTCATTACCCAAAAGAAAGAAAGGCTCACTGCTAGAATAGAAAAGAAGATATAGAAGAATGTTACAATGAGAAAACTATTTGAATGCAATAGAGAAGTCCACCACAGCATCACTAACACCTTTGCAGTCTAACTGATGAATTGTAGACAGCTTCTACTCACTGCATCTAGTAATCTAACAAATGAATTCTTGCACTGTACTTTACAAATTCATTCTTTACAACTCTGTAATTCACATCTCATTCATCACACACATCTATCTTCACATCCCTCAACAACTCAACACTTATTTATATTATCTTCAACCTTGAAAACATTCTCTAAGGTCGGTAATGCACCTTAACCATGTAGATTCAAATTACATCAGCACCAAAACATTCCCGCGGTGGAAATGAATGAAGGTGGACCACAACACACTTTAGCTTGGACCTAAATCCACTCATACATGCCATGTCGCACTTCCACAATCACTAAAGTAGATCTGCAATTAGTGTAAACTCCCAAGGTCAGCCAAACCTATGTTAACACCATAATCATTTAAGTACACTCTTCTTGATGAAGGGGGTAAATCACAAAACACACAATAACCAATATTAAACACAGCAAATAAAACTTTCTTTTATTGATTTGGGCAACTCATTACATTACAGAAGCTTAATTACAATCAGAGGAATCAGTCCTCTATAGGCTGCAACACACTACAGCTACCATCACCAGGCTCTAGAATCTTCCGCCTTCTGTAACCCCCCAAATCAGCTAGGGTTTCTATTTTCCCGCCTATTCTTGACTCTACACTTGCCCCCTTAACTCTCCTCCTACCCAGGGTTCCCAAAAATGGTTATTAATAGCCTTTTTGGCAGCCAACAACCTAATTTTGAATTTTGCATCTCCCTCCAAAAATAGGTCAACTTTCGGGAGCCATAACTTTTGATCCGGGACTCCGATTGACAAACCGTTTTATGCATCAGAAAGCTCACGGAGTGCTCTACGTGCTAAGAACTAGCTCTGCCAGTTTCAGCCATTTTCGGGCCTGTACGGGGCTGTTTAGTGCCTCAAACCTGAGTTTAAATAATTTTCAGGCATTTTTCAGGAAACATAAACTTTAATATCTTTCAGCTCGCAAATGATCTTCGTGTGATTCCTTTGCCAAAGGTCTTATATTTCCATTATGTAACTTCTTGTAAATTTTGACTTCATTCCGTGCCCAAATGCAAACTTTCTAAAAATAGCAGTTTACTATTTTTAGTAGTTTGGGAAAATTGAAAGTTCTACATTATTATTCAGGTGATTATGGGACCAGAACCACAGATTTTGAGAAGAAATAGGTAGAACATCAACAATTTTGAAACACATTTTTTTTTTTGGGTGATACAAGATTGCTCTTACACCACTGGATGCTCCTGCATTAGACACCCAGGGTAATTTGAGAAGTGACCTTGTCACGTCTCAGGTGTTTGTGTGAGAAAAACCTAAATAGTCAACCTCTGCCTTAGACAACCAAGAAGAATCTTAAACAAGCCTTCCTTTCCATTTCACTAGATATTCTTCATATTGCCTATTTCGAGTACTCCTTCCCACACAGCTATCCAAGATCTCTTCTATCTCCTCTATTGAAGTAGATGCCGGAATACTCCACTGCACTTTTGTTGGTCCATCCTCTGTTCCACCTTCATGATATTCTGTTAAATCAGTGATGTTGAAAATAGGGGAAATGTTGATCCCACTCGGCAGCTCTACCTCATATGCATTTCTGGAATCATGCTTCTTCAAGATTCTACATGGTCCAAATTTCTTCATTTTCAATTTATGGTATGTTCCAACAGGGAACCTTTCTTTTCTCAAGTGAACCATGACTTCATCTCCCACCTGGAACTCCTTATACCTCCTCTTCTGATCTACCTTAGCCTCATACTGAGTAGTCATCTTATTAATGTGCTTTCTCACCTCTTCATGCAAATTCTTCATATGTTCTGCAAAGTCTTCAGCCTCGGCACTTGTCTTTTCTCCCTTATCCAGATTCCTTAACTCTGAAGCATTTCTTGGACTATTGCCATATACAATCTGGAATGGTGATTTACTAGTACTCCTGTTGACAAAATTGTTGTAAGCAAATTTTACCTGTGGTAAAATCAAATCCCATCCCTTGGGCTTATCTCCTACCAAGCATCGTAGTAGGTTACCTAAACTCCTATTCACCACTTCAATTTGTCCATCAGTCTGTGGATGGTGTGCAGAACTAAACTTCAAGTCTGTCTTCAACTTCTTCCACAATGTCCTCTAGAAATAACCAACAAACTTGGTATCTCGGTCTGAAACTATGCTTTTTGGTAGACCATGTAGTCTCACCACTTCCTTGAAAAATAACTCTGCAATATGAACATCATCATTAGTCTTCTTACAAGGAATAAAATGTGCCATTTTTGAGAATCTGTCCACCACCACAAAAATAGAATCATGTCCTCTCTGTGTCCTTGGTAAACCAAGAACAAAATCCATACTGATATCATCCCAGGGTTTCTCTGGTATAGGTAATGGTTGATACAACCCTGCATTCTGACTTGTTCCTTTTGCCATCTGACATACTCTGCAACTTTGCACAAACTTCCTCACATCCTGCTGCAACTATGGCCAATAATAATTTTCACGAACAATTAAAATGGTCTTATCTCGACCAAAGTGTCCAGCCAAGCCTCCACTATGCTTCTCTTTAATCAGGTTCTCTCTCATGGAACTCCTCGGAATGCACAACTGGCTTCCTCTAAACAACATGCCATCTTGGATTATGAAATCCAACCATCTTGTCCTGTCTAAAGTAACAGGCTCCAGACAAGCTTTCCAAGCCTCTGCAAAATCTGGATCTTTAGGATACAAACTTTTGAGCTCATCGAACCCAACAACCTCTATCTTCATTTATGTCAACAAATTTTGCCTTCTGCTCAAGGCATCTGCAACTCTGTTGGACTTCCCACTCCTGTGCTTCAAAACAAAGGTATAACTCTGCAAAAACTCAACCCATTTTAAGTGCCTTTGGTTCAACTTTCCTTGACTATTAAGATACTACAAAGCCTGATGATCAGTATATAAAACAAACTCCTTTGGCAACAAATAATGTCTCCATTTCTTCAAAGCCTGAACTATTGCATAAAACTCCTGATCATAAACAAAATACTTTTTCTTGGCATCATTAAGCTTCTCACTAAAATAGGTAATGGGCTTACCTTCTTGGCTCAAAATAGCTCCTATACCACTACCACTAGCATCACAATCTACTTGAAATACTTTATTAAAATCTGGAAGTGCCAAAACAGGTTGTTCTACCACTTTCTATTTCAATGTATCAAAGCTCTTGTCTGCTCCTTTAGTCCATCTAAACTCTTTTCTATCCCCTCTCATTGTCTCAGTTAGGGGTGCACAAATGCTACTGAAACTCCTGATAAACTTTCTATAAAAACTTGCCAAACCATGAAAAGATCTTACCTCTGTGACACTCCTTGGCATAGGCCATTCAATGATAGCCCTTACTTTTTCTGGGTCCATCTTAAGACCTTCTTCTGAGACAACAAATCCCAGGTACACCAACTCCTTCTTTGTAAAACTACATTTCTTTAGATTAATCAACAACTTCTCCTCCCTCAGCTTCTCTAGAACTCTTCTGATATGCATCAGATGCTCATCCCAAGTCTTGCTGAAAATCAAAATATCATCCAAATAAACAATAACAAAACTTCCCAAAAATTCCTTCAGTACCTTGTTCATGAGCCGCATGAATGTGCTTGGTGCATTGGTTAGCCTAAATGGCATGACTAACCACTCATACAAACCTTCCTTTGTCTTGAAGGCTGTCTTCCATTCATCTCCATCTCTGATACGAATCTGGTGATACCCACTCTTCAGGTCAATTTTTGTGAAGTACTTGGCTCCACTCAAACAGTCCATGATGTCATCCATTCTTGGCAATGGAAATCTATACTTGATCATTATCTTATTGATGGCTTGAGAGTCTGTACACATCCTCCATTCTCCATCTTTCTTTGGTGCTAGTACTATAGGTACCGCACATGGACTTAGGCTCTCCCTTATCAGTCCCTTCCTCAACAATTCCTAAACTTGTCTGTTCAACTCTTCATTCTCTACAGGGGTCATTCTATGGGCTGCCTTGTTTGGCAAACTGGCTCCTGGTATCAAATCCATTTGATGACTTATCTTCCTTACTGGTGGTAAACCTTCTGGTACATTATCAAAGATAATGTCCTGGAACTCTCCCAACATATTTGAAACTTTTGCTGGTACATCTTCACATTTCTCTTGACTAATCTTAGGAATCAATACAAAGCAATGACACTCATGCTTCATACCCTCCAAAAATTTCCTACCATCTACCAAGCAAATTCTGGCAGTACTACATACCTTTTCTTCCACCTCCTTCAAGGGCTTCAATTTATGATGAACTCCATCTTTTGTTAGGGAATATGTGTTTGCACGGCCATCATGGACAGCGCTCCTATCATACTAGCATGGCCTTCCCAACAGCATATGACATGCATCCATTGGTATGATATCACATAGTACCTCATCATGGTAGTCCCCAATCTTGAACTTCACTAAACACTACTCATTGACCAAAGCTCTATGGTCTTTCTGCAACCATGCAATTCGATATGGATGTGGATGCTTTCTTCTTGTCAACTTCAACTTGTCAACCATCTCTTCTGAAACTAGATTATCAGTGATTCCACTATCAATAATAATATCACAACACTTACCTTCACATTTGCACCTTGTGCGGAATAAACTCTTCCTCTGATTTGGTTCTTTCTCCTCATTCAACAAGGTTCTTCTAACAACTAGGGTTTCTCCCCTTTCAGCATCTTCAGAATGCTCAGACTGTGCATCTTCATCTACATGTGCAACTCGTGCATTACCTTCAGGTCTCCTATTCGTCCTTCCTTGATGTTGTGGACACTCATATGCTCGATGCCCTTCTTCTCCACATTGGAAACAGGTTCCTCTGAAACCTCCTCTTCCAGGTCCTTGCCCAGGTCTACCTCTTCCTCTTCCTCTTTGCTCACCATTGTTTTGGTCACGAGGACGGTAGGTGTTATCTCCTCTCTGATTTCGACTGGTGCTAGCATCTTCATTTCGGCCCCCATAGGGTCTTCCACCAGTCCTTCCGCCTTAACCTCTTCCCCTTTGCTTGCTGTCAAATCTTTTATTCAGCTTCTCTTCCACCTTCAAGGAAAACTGGTATGCATCTTCTATGGTGGTCATTCTAACCAGGCTCAGCTCCTCCTGAATACTCGACCTCAACCCATTAATGTAACGGGCTACCTTTTCCTTGTTGGGTTCTGCATGGCCTGTCCTGATAGTAATCTTATAAAACTCTTCTGTATACTCCTTAACAGACTTGTTACCTTGCTTTAGTCCTTGCAGCTTCTTCAACAACTCCATCTCATAGTCCACAGGAATGAACTGCTTCTTCAATTTCTCCACCATCCGATCCCATCTGGTGATCTTTCCTTTTCCTCTTCTATTCCTCTCTAATTGGACCTCCTTCCACCAAATACTGGCATGGCCCTTCAACTTTGTTTTTGCAAACTCGACCCGATCTGGGTCCTCCACATCTTCATACTCGAAATACTCCTCCATGTCCTTGATCCAATCAATGAGCTGTTCCAGATTCAAATCTCCAAAATATGTAGAAACTTCGATTCTGGGCCTCTTTCCAATCTTTGAAATGGCCCTCAACAACCTAACCTTTGCAATATCTCCTACAGCTTCTTGTTCTTCGTCAGATAGCTCCTCTTTGGCTTCATCTTCGCTTTCTTCTCTTGTTCTCAGATCAAACCCTCTTCGCAACTCCTCTTGCAATGCATCGATTTGCCTTTGTAGGGCTCTAAAACCCTCTTCTGTCAAAGCATTCCTCCCAACACGATTTCTTCATGGAGGCATCTTGGTCTCTGCAGCAAAACCACAACCTTAGGTCCTGGTGCAAAACTGCCTCACGGTCAACGATCTGTTTACACATTCAGGAACCCTTTCTCTGATACCACTTGATGAAGGGGGTAAATCACAAAACACACAATAACCAATATTAAAAACAACAAATAAAACTTTCTTTTATTGATTTGGGCAACTCATTACATTACAGAAGCTTAATTACAATCAGAGGAATCAGTCCTCTATAGGCTGCAACACACTACAGCTACCATCACCAGGCTCTAGAATCTTCCGCCTTCTGTAACCCCCCAAATCAGCTAGGGTTTCTATTTTCCTGCCTATTCTTGACTCTACACTTGCCCCCTTAACTCTCCTCCTGCCCAGGGTTCCCAAAAATGGTTATTAATAGCCTTTTTGGCGGCCAACAACCTAATTTTGAATTTTGCATCTCCCTCCAAAAATAGGTCAACTTTCGGGAGCCATAACTTTTGATCTGGGACTCCGATTGACGAACTGTTTTATGCGTTAGAAAGCTCACGGAGTGCTCTACGTGCTAAGAACTAGCTCTACCAATTTCAACCATTTTCAGGCCTGTACGGGGCTGTTTAGTGCCTCAAACCTGAGTTAAATAATTTTCAAGCATTTTTCAGGAAACAGAAACTTTAATATCTTTCATCTCGTAAATGATCTTCGTGTGATTCCTTCGCCAAAGGTCTTATATTTCTGTTATGTAACTTCCTGTAAATTTTGACTTCATTCCGTGCCCAAATGCAAACTTTCTAAAAATAGCAGTTTACTATTTTTAGCAGTTTGGGAAAATTGAAAGTTCTACATTATTATTCAGGCGATTATGGGACCAGAACCACAAATTTTGAGAAGAAATGGGTAGAACATCAACAATTTTGAAACACATTTTTTTTTTGGGTGATGCAAGATTGCTCTTACACCACTGGATGCTCCTGCATCACTTCCTCAAAACCAAAGACAACTCGCAGACCACACACCATGCTTGAATGCAATCTAGAATATCCCACAAACATCTTGAAATCCAACAAACTCCTTTGCAACAACTTTCACCTGAAGAAAGTACACACCTAACATACTCAAACATCTCTGCCATACACTGCAACTCAAGAAATCAACTTGCAGAGCACCAAACCATGAACAACTTCAACTGAAGGTAGATATGAACCTTATCATCATGCTTCTAGAACCACAAGACCTAAAACCACTTTGCAGAGAAATGCGGAGCAAAAATATTTCTCCTAGATACCTCTGCAATACATAGTTCACACACTAGTAAACACTCCTTCCTCTGCACAATGATCTAGCACACCAAATTCTAAATACAACACCTTTGAACACCTCTGATCAACATATCCAAACTACACAAGAAGATCTTCAACATGGAAGAAATGCGGAGCCAAACCAAAACACCACTCTATATGCTAGAACACCTCTATAACACACTATTTCCTCTTTATTCAAATTTTCTCAAAAGCACTTGGAAACCAAGCATTAGAAACATATCATCAACATATTCAACACTTCCTCATTACCACCATAGTAACTCAACCATACATACATAGACATAAGCTTATCAAAGCAACAATAGAGGTTGACACCAATAGCTTACTAATGACAACATAATGCAACCAATCAAAGCATCATCAGAGACAACATCAACTCAATACCAACTACTCACACTCTTGCAACAATCTCTTTTTCATGTAGTTGACACCAATGACAACACAAACTTGTTAACATCAATGACAACACTAACTGCACATACTTGCAACAATCTCCCCCTTTGTCATTGATGGCAACGCATGATGCGAAAAACCATCAACGCAACAACATCCTTAATACTCTACTTCATACCGACTCTTTTTCTTTCTCTTTCTCTCCCCCTCAGCTTACCACTCTCCTTTTCACAACTGACTCTTTCCTTTTTCAAATTATTCTCTCTCCCCCTTTGACATCAATGGTTAAGGGCGACACATCTCTCTCTCTCATTCTCCCCTTTGGACATCAATCAGACTTGTTCTTGCTCACCTCTATTCTGTAACATCTTTTCTTTTACTACTTTGCATACTACACCAATCAACAATCACTATACACATCCTTTGACACAACTGACAAAGGGAAACACAAACCCACACTAGCACTTACTCCTAACTACAACAACCAATAAAGCCACTACCTACTCCTCCTGAGAGGTAGCCTCCAACATCAGTCCAGAACAAGGAATGAATCTTGAAATCCACTGGAATGATGCATCTCCTTATGCATCTAGTTCAAAGAAGGAGGGCAATAACCCCTAACTTCTCCCAGAGATACTCAAAAGTATCCATAGGAATAGCCTTAGTGAATATATCAACAACCTGATCCTTTGTAGGCATATACTCAAGCTTCACCTCATTCTCTTCAACCTTCTCTCTCAAAAAGTGATATCGGATTGAGATATGTTTTATCCTTGAGTGCATCATCAGATTCTTTGAAATGTTAATAACACTTATATTATCACAGAAGATAGGAATTGGTTCATCATATACAACTCTGATATCCTTCAAGGTCTGCCTCATCTACAACACCTGTGTGCAGCAAGTTGCTGCTACAATGTATTCTACCTCTACAGTAGATAAAGACATTGAATCTTATTTCTTTCTTTGTCAAGACACCAATTTACATCCAAGAAAGAATGCACCACCACTTGTACTTTTCCTATCATCTACACAACTAGCCCAATCTGCATCTATGTAAGCACTTAGAGTAAAGTCAGTATCCTTTGGATACTACAAGCCATGATCTAGAGTGCCCTTTAAATATCTAAATATCCTCTTCATTGTTGTAACATGTGACTCTCTAGGATCTTCTTGAAGTCTAGCCACAAGACAAACTACATGCATAATATCCAGACTAGTAGTAGTTAGATATAGCAATCCTCCAATCATTGATCTATACCTTCTCTGATTAGCCTTAGAAGTTTGATCATTCTTTCTCAACTTGCAACCAGTAACCATAGGGGTACATATTGGTTTAGAATCTTCCATTCCAAACTTCTTCAACATATCCTTGACATACTTTGATTGTGAAATGAAAATACCTTTATCTATCTGATTAATTTGAAGCTCAAGGAAGAAATTCATCTCCCCAAACATTAACATTTCAAATTCTTTCTGCATCTCTTCTGCAAATTTCTTACACATAGCTTCATTTCTTCCAAAAATAATGTCATCAACAAACACAACTACAATCAAGATTTGATCATTTTCAACTTTGAAGTAAAGATTACTGTTTGTGGTACCTTTATTGAATTTTAATTGTAACAAGTACCTATCTAACCTTGCATACCAAGCTCTGGGAGCTTGCTTCAATCTATATAGTGCCTTCTTCAGTCTACAAAGCATATCTGGTTTATCTGATAACTGAAATCCTTCTGGTTGTTCTATGTATACTTCTTATAATTCACCATTCAAGAAAAAAGACTTCACATCCATTTGATATACTTTGAAATCCTTATGTGCTGCAAAAGCCAAAAACATTTTGATGGCTTCCATTCTTGCTATTGGAGCATATGTTTCCTCAAAGTTTATTCCTTCTACTTATGAGTAGCCTTTACACACAAGCCTTGCCTTGTTTCTTACCACTTCTCCATTCTCATTCAGTTTGTTTTGGAATACCCACTTAGTTCCAATCACATTTTTGTATGTTGGTCTTGGGACAAGTTCCCAAGTTTGATTCTTTTCAATCTGCATTAGTTCTTTTTCCATAGCCTTGATCCAATACTCATCCTTGCATGCTTCAATCACTGTTTTAGGTTCAACTTTAGAAAATAAACATATATTTACCTATTCTTCAACAACTGTCCATCTTATCAGTACACCTTTGCTCTTATCACCAATGACATGTTCTTTAGAATGAGGCTTCTGCTCATACTTGGGAGTTTTAGGAATCTTTTCCAGAGCCTCTTCCTCTTCAATCTGCACTTCTTTTTCCTTATCTTTTTCTTCTTCTTTGCAAGAAGACTCATATGATTCATATCTATTCACTTATGAGTTCTTCTATAGGTCTTCATCAACTTTGACATTTGCACTCTCAATAGTCTTTCTTAGCCTCTTGTTGTAGCACCTGTAAGCTTTGCTTTTCTTAGAATATCCAAGGAAGATACCTTCATTAGACCTTGCATCAAACTTTCCTAAGTTTTCTTCATCTCTTCTGATGTAGAATTTGGTTCCAAACACTCTGAAGTATTTGATAGTAGGAATCCTTCAATACCATAGCTCATAAGGAGACTCTAAGCTATTTTCTCTTGCTTGCACTATGTTTAGTATATAAACAACAGTTTGAATTGCTTCTCTCCAGTAGACTTCTGGTAGATTTGGTTCTTTCATCATTGTCCTTGCAGCTTCTTGAATAGTCCTATTCTTTCTATCAACCACTCCATTCTGCTGAGGAGTCCTAGGGACAGATAAATACCTTTTTATTCCATGATTCTCACAAAACATATTAAAATCATTGGAGGTGAACTCTCCACCTCTGTCAGACCTTAAAATTTTGATTTTAATAGCCATTGCATTCTCAACCATAACTTTGAATGCTTTAAACTTATCTAGGGCTTCTAATTTTTCTTTGAGAAAAGTAACCCATGTTATTCTAGAATAATCATCAATTAGTAGCATGAAATATCTGTCACCTTGAAAACTCCTTACTCTAGTAGGACCACAAAGATTTGTATGCACCAATTCCAACAGTCTGGTAGAAGATTGATCTTTGACTTTGAAGCCTTTTCTTGCTTGGTTTCCAACTTGACATTCCTTACAGACAACATTGATAGGCTTTGTAATCTTTGGTAGATCTCTCACAGCTTGAACTGAACTTATTCTCACTATGCTATCAAAATTGATGTTACACATTCATCTATGCCATAGCCAACTCTCATTAATCTAAGTCATGAAACAATAACCATCAACACCTTTGAGCTGATAGATATTTCCATCTGTCCTCCTTCTAGCAGCAATCACAATTCTAGAATATTTTTTGATCTCACAACCATCATCTCGAAACATAAGATTGTATCCCTTGCTACACATTTTTCCAACACTCAAGAGATTATGTCATAAGCCCTTAACATAAAGAACATCATACATGTTATGCTTGCCATCAAAACTGATTGAACCTTTTCCACATATCTTAGCAGATGTATCATCACCAAACCTAACTAGTCCTCCTTCATATTTTTCAAGTTTAACAAACTTACCCTTATCACTGGTCATATGATTAGAGCATCCACTATCAATGATTCAGTAGTTCTTTTCTTGTCTAGCATGAAAGTCAGACATCAAGGTGCCTTCAGCATTAGTACTTGCTTTTAGAGCCCTTTCCTTCACACATCCCTCAGAGTTAGCAGAAATAGTATCATCTTTTTAAATCTATGAACAAGCATTCACCATCCTCATCATCTTCATAATTAGATTCATCATCAGATATACTTGCATCTTCTCTAACATAATAACTTTTCTTAATCATCTTACCTTTGTTCTCCCTATTTTTGTTATTCAAAGCTCTATTTGGACATCTTGAAGAATAATGACCTATCTTTCCACAACTAAAACACTTGAAAGGCAACTTACCACTATCCTTTCTAGTACCCTTTTTCATAATGCTCACAAATTTAGCTTCCACATCATAAGAATCCTCTTGATATGATTCCACAGTCTTCTCTGATTTGCTAGCCTTAAAAGTAGTCTCAACTTTTGCACTACTTGTACCAAATTCTCTCATTTCAAAAGTAGTTAAAGAACCATACAACTAATCTCTGGTATATTGATCCATATTTTGTAATTCTTCAACAGCAGAAAAATTATGACTATAAGCTTTGGGAAGAGTTCTTAGTACCTTCTTTACCACTTCTTTTTCTTCCAGTTCTCCACTAATACCTCTAATGTCATTGATAACTTCATCCACCTTTTGTAGGTAGCTTGTGATGTTTTCATCTTCAAACATTCACAGAGTCTCAACCATGATCTTCAGATTTTGCATCTTAGCTCGCTTGACCTTATCATCTCCTTCATAAATGCTTTTTAACTTTTCCCAAATTTCATTAGTAGTTTTCAGATTCATAACTTTCACCAATTCAAAATTAGTAAGACCACTTAAAAGAGCATACCTTGCTTTACCATTGTTTTCATAGGTCTTGATCTCAATAGTAGTACTTAAACCATTCTTAGGTATAGTGTATCTGGACTCAATAGACTTCCAGATTTCATATCCAAGAGAAACTAGATAACCCTTATTTTCTAAAATGCATAGTCTAATCCATCAAATAGAGGAACATCTTTAATGTGTGCCATCCCAGATCTACCTCAAGCAGTTAAGCTTTCTTCCAAGGAACCTTGCTCTGATACCAATTGTTGAATGCACAAGATGACTGAGAGGGGGGGTGAATCAGTTGTATCTTATAAATTTAAAACCCTCACAAACATTCAAATCTACATTTATTCAATTAACCCTTAATCTATTAGAATGATTAATCATGAAAGCATTTAACATAAACAAAACCAAATCAACATTATACACAAGAAAACACTAGATTTACATGGAAAACCCAAGAAGGGAAAAACCATGGCGAGGATTAGCTCACAATATAAAGTAATATCAAAACTAGATGCAATAGCACTCACTACCCAAAAGAAAGAAAGGCTGACTGCCAAAGGCTCACTACCAGAACATAAAAGAAGATAGAGAAGAATGTTACAATGAGAAAACCATCTCAATGCAACAGAGAAGTCCACCATAGCATCACTAACACCTTTGCAGTCTAACTGATGAATTGTAGACACCTTCTGCTCATTGCATCCAGTAATCTAACACATGAAATCTTGCATTGCACTTTACAACTATATAATTTGCATCTTACTCATCACACACATCTATCTTTGCATCCCTCAACAAATCAACACTTATTTATACTATCTTCAACCACAAAGACATTCTCCAAATTCGGCAATGCACCTTAACCATGTAAATTCAAATTAGGTCAGCACCAAAACATTCCCACGGTGGAAAGGAATGAAGGTGGACCACAAAACACTTTAGCTTGGACCTAAATCCACTCATACACACCATGCCGCACTTCCACAATCCTCAAAGCAGATCCACAATTAGTATAAACACCCAAGGTTAGCCAAACCTGTGTTAACACCACAATCATTTAAGTACACACTTCCTCAAAACCAAAGATGACTCATGGACCACATACCATGCTTGAAAGCAATCTAGAATATCCCACAAAATCCTAAAATCTAATAAATTCCTTCACAACAACTTTCACCTAAAGAAAGTACACACCTAGTATACTCAAACATCTCTGCCATATACTGCAACTCAAGAAATCAACTTGTGGAGCACCAAACCATGAACAACTTCAACTTAAGGTAGATATGAACCTTATCAACACACTTCTAGAACCACAAGACCTGAAACCACTCTGCAGAGAAATGTAAGGCAAAAATATTTCTCCCAGACACCTATGCAATACATAGTTCACACACTGGTGAACAATCCTTCCTCTACACAATGATCTAGCACACTAAATTATGAATGTAACACCTCTAATCAACATATCCAAGCTGCACAAGCAAATCTTCAACATGGAAGAAATCTAGAGCCAAACCAAAACACCACTCTATATGCCAAAAAACCTCTACAACACATTGTTTCCTCTTTTATTCATTTTTTCTCAAAAGCACTTGGAAACTAAGCATCAGAATTATATCATCAAAATATTTAGCACTTCCTCATTACCACCATAGTAACTCAACCATACATACATAGCTAGAAGCTTATCAAAGCAACACTAGAGGTTGACACCAGTAGCTTACTAATGATAACATAATGCAACCAATCAAAGCATCATTAGAGACAACATCAACTCAAAACCAACTGCTCACACTCTTTTAACAATCTATTGCTCATATAGTTGACACCAATGACAACACAAACTTGTTGACATTAATGACAACACTAACTGCACATACTTGCAACAGAGGAAAGCTCTAAGAGTTTTGAATCATCAGAGGAAGAGGAAGAACCTAAACATGAGCTTGTTCAAAGGTCTACTAGGCATAAACAACCACCATAATTATATGGATATTCTCTTGATGATTGGAGATGTGTATTTTCTTTGAATGCTAATGTTGATGAACCTTTATTTGTAGAATAGGCTCTTGGTATGAATGATGCAGAGTCTTGGAAAATAGCCATGGATGAAGAGATGGTAGCTCTTAAAAGGAATGATACATGGGACCTTGTACCATTGCCTAAAGGACAGAAGCCTGTTGGTTGTAAATGGGTGTTCAAAAAGAAAATGGGTTCAGATGAAAACATTGAGAAGTATAAAGCACGTTTGGTTGTGAAGGGTTACTCCCAAGTTTAGGGAGTGATTATGGTGAGATATTTTCTCTTGTGGCTAAAATGACATCCATTCATTTTTAACTTTCTATTGCAATGACATATGATCTAGAGATTAAACAAATAGATGTGAAAACAACATTCCTTCATGGTGATTTGGAGGAAGAAATTTATATGACACAGCCAGAGCACTATGTGGTAAAAGGTAAAAGTCATATGGTCTGTAAGTTAAAAAAATCCTTGTATGGTTTTAAAAAAAGTCCTAGGATGTGGTACTAGAAGTTTGATATATATGTGTTGAGTTTGGGATTTGTTTGGTCTAAATCTGATACTATGTGTATTTCAAATCTAATGGTGATTGTTTCTTGGTTATTGCCTTGTATGTTGATGACATATTGTTTATTGGCAAAGGAAAGGGTTTGATTGCAGAATTAAAATCTCAGCTCTCAAAAAAGTTTCAAATGAAGGACCTTAGTGCAACAAGACACATTCTGGGGATGAAGATTAGAAGAGACAAACAAAATAGAAAGCTTTGGTTAGGCCAGAGTAAGTATGTTGATACTATTCTAAGAAGATTAAATATGCAGGATGCTAGACCATTGTGTGTTCTTCTTACTATGGGAATGAATCTTTCCATCTCACTTTGTCCTACATCCCCATCGGAGATGGAAGACATGTGATCTGAGTACCATACCAGAGTGTAGTTGGTAGCTTATCATATGCTATGGTTTGTACAAGACTAGTCATTGCCCAAGCAGTGGGAGTTCTTTCCCATTACATGTCTAATCTAGGAAGAGCAAATTGGGATGTAGTAAAGAGAGTCTTCAGATACTTGTGGGGCACCTCAGAGTACTCTATATGTTTTCATAGAATAGGAGACCAACATTCCTTGGATATTAGAGGCTATGTGGATTCAGACTGGGCTAGTGATTTTGATAGCATAAGATCCACTAGTGCCTATGTGTTTACATTATTTGGTGGTGCAATCAGTTGGATGAGCAAGTGACAAATTGTGGTCACTTTGTCCACTATAGAGGTAGAGTATATGGTAGCTACTCATGCGTGCAAGGAATCCATTTGGCTTAAAAGTTTGTGTTTAGATATAGAGTTTAAACAGTGTGCAATGACAATATATTGTGATAGTCAGAGTGCAATATCCTTAGCAAAGAACCCAACATTTCCTACCAGGACCAAGCACATTGATGTACAGTATCATTTCGTGAGAGATATAGTCAAGGATGGTAGGGTAAAGCTAGAGAAGGTAGCAACTTTGACTAATGTTGTAGATGCATTAACAAAGCCCGTGAGCATAGAGAAGTTCAGATGGTGTTCCAAATTAATGGGCCTTTCAGCCCCCAACAATTAATTACCTATTTTCTATAGGCTCTTGTAAGGTGTTTGAAAAGTGGGAGAATGTTAGAAATAAATTGCTTTAAAAATAAAAATAAAAATAAAGAAAAAATAAATAAAAAGAAAAGAAGAAAAAAAGAACGTTTCTCAACCTTGCATGGAAATAAAAGTAGAGTGAGCCAAGAAAAGAAGATTTTGTGATAGATGAAAAGTAGTTATTTTGAGAAGTATCTTTTGCATGGAGATAGAGATTTAGCTATGAGATTTATGATAGGTGTCATTATCTATTTTATTAGATGTTTCTAAAATGGAATGCTTTATCTCTAGAGGTTCTCATATGCAATGTAATATTATATATTGGTACTTTGAGATAGTCATTTTTAGTGAGAGTTTAGTTTGCAAGTTTGTATGCTACCAGAATGTTCCCGAAATTCCTCTAGATTGTGTTGAGGTGAAGACTCCTATAAGAACTTGCATTGCAAGTGTGTTGTAATATGTTTCAAGATTTGATAGTACATTGTGCAAGTTTTGGAGTGTGGGGTTTTTTTTTCTCGAAAGGGTTTTCCCCATGTAAATCATTGAGTTATGGTTTATTGTTATTCTGTTTATGTTATTTCATGTGTTTCTTGAAATCTCTGTAATAATCAATGTTGGTGTTAACCACATCCCAGGAGCACAATCTACAAACAACCACCTTCATAATACAAGAGAAGCAAAAACTATTTCACCAGAATGCTAATAAAAAGAATTGAGATACAGAATAATGTACATATATCTTTCTTATAAAGGCAAGGAGAGAGAGCTGGTAGATAACTGACAACAACTACCAAATAATTAAATGCACTAACATTATTAAATATTATGCACCTAGTAACTAATATCTAATAATGCATTATGTTGGATGCCTAAGTAAACTTAAGCATAGGTAAATGGTAAAAACTCATTTACTACAACACCCCCCTTAAGTACAACTTAGGGAGATTATTATGCAATATGGGTCCTGATAACTAGACCATGTTAGGTACCCATGTACAAAGCAAAATGCAATGCAATCTCTCACAAACTGGAGAAAAGGAGAAAACCTTGTGGGACAAAACTCCTCTCCAAAAGAGAAAGTAAAACAAGATGATGCATGGAGGACTCACTAATACCCCCAAGGACTACATACTTCATGTATATACAATCAAGAATCCCCCCATAGGAAGGAAAAAGAGATACATGATATCCCCCTATAATGGAGAAGCTCCAGTGTTGATGAAGTATGCCTAGAAATTTAAAAGATGATCCAATTCCTACAAGCAACACATCTCCCCTTAGGAAGAAACAAGTCAACTGAATGATGTAGAAGCCACTCCATGTCCAATTGAAAGGAAGAGGAAGGAGGTCTCCAAATAGAAATCTCTTAAAGACTTAGGAGTCTCTATGCTCGAATAAGCCACCATATAAGCATGATCAAACTCAACCAAGAAATGTGACAAATCAAGTGAAAGAGGAAACTCATCAATTTCAATCTCTAAAGACAATGTAGATGAATCAACAGTCATGCTAAAACTATCATCAAAGAGGAGAGAAATCCCCTCAGTATGTCTCCCAAATTTGCAAGATGAGACTCTACAAACAAATCTAGAATACCTACCAAATACTCATCCCACAAAGAAAGATCTAGAACACTATGATCAACCTGCTCAAGAGAAGAACTCAAATCTAAAGAAGCAGGAGGTGAAAGAGGAGGAAGCTTAATACTAGTCTCAATAACTCCAAGTTTCAAGTGACCAAACTTCTCCTCACAAACATGATTCACTCTTGATGGAAGGGTGTGAACATCAACCAAGGAAACATCATCATCATGATTAAAATGAGAAAAATAATATAAGCGAGATGCATGATTGATCACCCCTGTAGCAATGATATCTCTAGTCTCTATGTCCCGAATGTATACATGATCAGGAGTGAACTCAACTGTCTTATCTTGTGCACCATGAGTAATTTGATAAACTAAAAGGAGATTAGTGGTCAAGGAAGGTACAGAAAGAACATCATAAAAAGATCCCTCACCCATATCAATAGAACCTTTCCCACAAACCTTCATGTAAGTATTGTTACCCATCAAAATGTTAGGTGAACTACAAGGCTCAAAAGAAGAGAACATATCCATAGACGATGCCATATGATGAGATGCACCTAAATCAAGAAGCCATCTCCCATTTTTAGGAATAGTGGAAGCCAAGAGTGCTTTACATTTCATCCCTTTGGCAAATCCTACATTCCTTGACTGTGTAGATGAAGATGATGTCGATTGTGATGCAGAAGAAGAAGACACTGATGAGGGAAGCAAGATGTTGTTCTTCTGAAGAAGGTGAGTAAGCTCATCGATATTATGAGTATAACACTTATGCTCATCATGTCCAAATCACTTGCAATAAGCACATTTAATCTTCTTTTTTTGTGATGGTTCCTCTTTAGAAGAGGTCTTGGTCTTAGGAGTAAGCTGTGAAGGAGAATCCTTAACTTTTAGATCTTTAGACTTAGAATCCTTATTTTGTTTCTTATCCTTTCCACTTGAAGCCTTAGGTTCTTTTGCAAGAAGTTCTTGAGACCTTGTAGGCATCAATGTGCCCATTCGTGCCAATTTTGCTTGTTCCCTTGTGAGTTGCGCTACAAAACCATCAAGAGAAGGCATTTTGTGTGCACTACCTAGAGCATCCATGGTAGAATAAAATGCAGAAACAAATATAGAATAATTAGGACCTAACTTAGAGAGAGTAGATAGAATCAACTACTCATCATCTATTTTAACCCCACATTTAGACAACTGCAATCTAAGAAAATTGAGCTTGGTGAAGAAATCCTAGATATTGTCAAAATGTCTAGGATCAAGATTCATTAGTTCATTCTCCAAATGAAATCTCCCCGTCTTATTTGGCTTACCAAAAAGATTCTCTAAGGTAGTCCAAATATCATTAGTTCATTCTCCAAATGAAAACTCTCAGAATCAAAAGGAGATGCAGGAAGACTTCTATGATACCATGTTGGTGTTAACCACATCCCAAGAGCACAATTTGCAAACAACCATCTTCATAATACGAGAGAAGCAAAAAACATTTCACCAGGATGTTGATAAAAGAATTGAGATACAGAATAATGTATGTATGCCTTGCTCATAAAGGCAAGGAGGGAGAGCTAGTAGATAACCAAAAACAACTACCAAATAATTAAATGCACTAACATTATTAAATATTATGCCTAGTAACTAATATCTAATAATGCATTATGTTGGATGCCAAGTAAACTTAAGCATAGGTAAATGGTAAAAACTCATTTACTCCAACAATTAATTTGAAATTTGCATAACACTCCTCTCAAGGTTAGTGTAGGAAGCATTTCCACATACCTTTGCTTCCTTATAGTCAATTTGATTTTGTTCATTTTTATCCACAAATAAACTAGGCACAATAATAGTTGATCAATGAGCAAAAAGATGACACATATGTTGGCCATGAACCAAAGTCAGTGGGGGCATGGGTAGGCTAGATAGTTTGCCCTAGTGTAAACCCATGCCATGTTTATCAAATGGAAAAGGTCCTGAATGCCTAATGGTTATGGAAGGTGCAAACTCAGCTTAGTGAAATTCTAGCCCTGTGTATAAGCCACCATTTTGAAACCTAACATCAAAATTGAAAAGGCAAGGAAACCCTTGATAATTCTATATAGCTTACTCTTATGAGAAATTGGTCTTTGTCATCAGTGTCCCAAGTTAGCCATTTTTTTTATTGTACCTAAAACTTTCCAAGTGCTATTGGTAAGACAAGCTACATATCCCTTAACAACCTGAAAATTGTTATCCTCAAAAATCTTCAATACTACTATCAAAAATTTGAGATTCTCCATTTTTAAAATGACAAAGTTATCCTTGCGGTTATGTTGCCCCACCAGTGTACAAAATTAAAATTGGGAGCCATGGAATAATTGATATCTTTTATTTAAACCACTATAGCAACTACCAACAGAGAAAGATGTCCAACAAATAAATGATCCTACTATTTTCAATTCATATCCAATCAATCTAAATCATTGAAACCCACATCCAAAAGTCTCTAGCATATTACTTGGGTTTAAACCAATGGTCTCAACGGCTAAGCTCACATTCAATTACAAAATATTCCCAACAAATTATTTGATTAACACTGTCATCCCTGAGTCAATAGCTTAGTCCCCTCATCAGAAAATAGGTGCAGACATTGCTTATATGTATAGCAGCAAAAAGAATCAAATGTTGCTTTACATTTCTCACCATATAGCATGTCTAAAAGTCTAATTTTTGTTTCTTTTGAATGAAGATGAACCAGGTAAGGAAACCATCAATTGTTGAACAAAGCCTTTTTGTTGAGAGTCCATCTTAGATTCACCTATACTTTAGACAAGTTTAAGCAAGGGTTTCTTGAAACCCAAAAGTTGTTAGTAGTGCAGGTGAGCATTTTTTGATTCTGCCTCAATAGTTGCCCATCCCTTTTTCATATCCTCATCATTTTTTGGATTGAGAATTGAGCACTAATATTATTAAAAAAAATAACCAGGTATTACATCATAGTGGCTGGAGATACCACACCAAAATTTCTACATACAGCAATCCAAAACTACTTTCTTCCTACCATATACAAAAAAATTTATATATCAAAAACTAAAGTATATATTAGAAAGGATAATCATTTTCTCTTGACTATTCATTATCTGTTAAGGTTACTTGTTTCTATAAGTTTTTGTCCTTGTCTTGGTCTTAAGATCTAGCTCAGGAGCTTCTTGTTCCTACACATCTGTAAGAAATTGCATGAGGGGATTGTCCCAAATCATTGTCTCTAACATTCACTTCCATTATCTCCTCCATTGTAGGCTTGTTTTGATCTACAGCTTGTGATTCTCCTATTGTTTCCATGTATTGATAATACATCCCTTGACTGTCATCAAGTTCAGTGCCATGCCTAGAGTCTTCCATTTCAACTTTTTTGAATTCCAACCTTGGGTCATTATACCATTATCCATCTTTGTCCCATATGTGTAACCTATTATCACTAATTTCATAGGAATCTAGCCTGAGAATAGCTCCAATCTTGGGTGAGATTCTTAGCTACTCTATATTGAGACTATAGTTCTATCCTGACATCTCCAACTACTTATAAAGCTCACTTTCAACTTTCTCCAATTCTTTCAGTTTACTATATAAGTTTTGGAAATCTGTATAAGAATTGAAGAACTTCTTAACAAATTTCCTGGGGCTTCTTGCACAAAAATCTATCTCTTTGATGTCCTCTTGTAGAACATTGTACCTATTTCAATTAGTTCTTTAAACCTACCAAGGGAAATCTCCATTGTTACAATGACCTATTCAAAGAAATTAAAAACTGTGAGATCCTGAAGAATCCAAGTGAGTCTTCTTTCCTTGCCAAGAAATCTTTCTTCATTCCTTTTTTTCCATAGGAACCATAGAATTTCAGAAGACATGACAAACCAAAAATAATTATTTTTTACATTCAGTCCTTTGATTAGACCAGAAAGTATTTCTTTCATAATCAAATTAACTTATCCTCATCATTTTCCATATTATCAAAGGTAAAAATTGGCTTCACCATGAAAGTAAATTTGAAATTTCCATACTTGTTGTAGACACATTCTCATCAAGAGTAGTTCAATGAGGAAAAGGCTAGATAACATAACATTGGGAAGAATAGAGCATCACAATAGTGTAGCCATAAATCTCTTCCAAACACAAGAAACAAATGTAGGAAAGGGAAAAACACCACAATGCAATTGCAACTTATTGAAGACAACTACACACAACATGAATTAAAAGAGAAAACAAGCCAAAATTGGATGAAAAAATGAACTATTTACAATGGAAAGAGGAAAATGCATCAGATCCAAGTGTGACCATTTACAAGCTGAGTGAAATATGAGCCATTTCAAGGTAATTTTGGGCTACATGAGGGCAAAATTTGCAAAGACATGAACAACAATAGCAACATGATTTCGGTTACATCCACAGGAAAGACATGAGGCATGGGTAGAAAAGAAAATATAGATTCAATATTTTGACTATGACTAGCAAGAATATAAATACTATTTGTTTCAATGTAAAAATGTAAAGCACACATATTTTCTTCATAAACAATAGGGGTATGTTTTAGATTTACAGCTAGGATTTGAAAAAACATGAGACACACCTTCAAACCTTTTACTTAGTAGATGTTCTTGTGGCTCTTCTACAATGATTGGTTGCACTAAATCTTCTTCAAAAGCATCTAAAGGTGAGTTCAAGATCAAGATCTCATGATGTTGAAAATTGTCTGAAGCTTCTTCTTGATCTATTTTTTTTGTCGTTTCCTAGAGATTTTTCTTATGCTTATCTTCGACATCACCCATTTCCTCTTCTTTTTGTATTTACTCAATCTTGTGTTATATTCAAAGTAAAGAGGGATGTATTCCTTTCAGTTGGATTTTTATACCACCATAAAAAAAAGTATTAAAAACCACACTTTCTTGGGATCACCAAGAATCTCATCATTGTAAGAACCCTAACCTGTTCTAACTAAATTTTTTTCTTTACTGGTCTGAAATTTTCTGATTTATGTTTCTTGCAATGTACTTAATATTTCAAGATTTGCTTTCACTAATGAGTTTAGAAAATCATGTAGATGGAAAGGTTCAAAGCATAGGTCCAAATAACAAGTAATGAATATGAAACATAGATGTTAGGCAATCACACAATGTACCAAAAACATGAAAGAACATACTTGGATGGAGAATTTGACTTCTTTATTCAATAGTAGTTGGCTTATTACAAAACCAGAAGGTTTGGAAGCTTCTATGATGTTGAAACTCTCCAAATGATGATAAACAACTCTCAGATCTGAAGATGAAACCCTGTTGTACCTACTGTTCTAGAAAATTAGAATGTATATGATAGTTGGTAATGATAAAAAAACTCTCTATATGCCAAGTGATCCAACCATAAACCCTCCAATATCAATTACAAATGAAAATAGCTCCATATAGTAGCCAAATCTACATAATAAACTCCATGAAAACACTTAATTCAAGCTCCATGATGAACTCCAAGTGAATTCATCCCATCATGGTGGAATGGGAGCATCACTAAACAAAAAAATGCCAAGGGAACACCACCTTGAGCAAATTGAAATTCAATTCCAGCTGTTTAAGGTGAAATTTGATGAAGAAGATTTTTTTGTGTTTAGGGTTGATTTTGCTAGTTTGTATGAATCCTCATTTTACCTCTAAACATTCAAGGACTTCAGCCGAGTAGGAAGTCTACAATAGGCCTTTGGTCACTTAGAATATAGGGGAAAATTGGAATTGTGTGATTTAGCTGTTCAATTAAGCCCAATTATGCTCAAAACCCTAATTATGCAAATTTGGAAGCAAATAGACAAATCATGGAAAATGCTTGCACACAGAGATATCAAATAACAATCAAATGCGTACCAGATTTTAAAGTTTAGAAAATGGAAAAGTTGAGGACTAATGAGCAGGCACCCTAGTCCAGTGCCACCATGTTTGTCAGGATCTAGGAATCTTGTCTGCAACATGTTCTTGTTGTTCCAGATATTTTTCTGTTGCAAGATCCGGAGGACTAATAAGTGGGTGCTAGAGTCCAAGTCCCTATTTTCTTCTCTGATCTGTAATTCTGATAGTCTGCACTACTCTCCTATAACTCCACTTATTTCACTTTTGCAACATGTAACCTGTAATCACGGAAAAATGGGTTAGGGGTTGTGGTGTTTAGAGGCTTGCCTCAGTTAAGCCCCGGAGAGACATTCAAGTCTTTCGAACACCATTGTCAAATAAAGAGTGCATATCCTTGTGAGATAGAGGCAAAATCCAAATGATAAATGATTGAAAACACAATTGATATCACCTTGAGTGAAGATCTCATGGAAGGAAGATGCTCTTCATGCCATGAGGAGATGGATGCCAAATTTGCAAATACAAACACAAGAACAACACAAATTCTACTCTGCCACACTATGAATGCCTTGAATCACTTTCACAAAATCACAATGCTCATCTAATTTCCATCTAGTTTACAAATGATATCATATTCATGCTTATATATGTAACTAAAAACATTCCCGCTAAGAATTTCATAATTCAAACTTACCGTGTCGGCATAGGACCTAAATAATGGTCATAAAATGACACTTTGAAATTGGTCCTGACCTAAAATAGGGCAGGACTAAGGCACGGGCATCCAAGTCCTCCCCCTCTATTTCAGGTAGGACTTATGTCAAGTGTACCCCTAGGTCCCATTTGCCATGAAACTTCAGGGTTTTCTCATTGGGATGTCAAATTAACATGCAAAATGTCCTAAATGCATTCTAAAGACCTAGGAGCTAAACCTTAAGAGGGAAAAGCCCCAAGGGGACATTTTCTGATGTAACATTTAGCCCTTACTTTAATGTATGTATAAATGAAAGGCCAATACATGCATTAAAGTATAGTCAACAAGCACATCAAACATGTCAAGCACGGCAAAGACACTCTAGTCACAATGAAGACAGTAATGAGCACACAAAACATAGAGAAGATAGTTACAGTCATGCAAAACATAGAGAAGACATCATGGAAGACATGCAAGACATGGTGAATATAGTGAATGCAGTGAAGACAGTGATGATTTTCTTTTCTTTTTCTTTTTCATATATATGAAATGCAGATGCAAGTGCAAGGAAAGTAAACACACCACCCATAATACAGGAGGGACTCATCACCGCCAGTCTTTAAGATTGCATATGGGGCAACAGACACACCATATAAATCAAGCATGCCATACAAATCAAACATGCCATACAAATCCCAAAGAATAGGAGGGACTCATCACCATCGGTCTTTAAGACTATTCTTGGGAACAAACACGCAATACACACACACTCGAAAAACACAGAGAAAACATAGTAGACAAGCGATGGAGTGTTCCTATTTCTAGGTTCATCACCACCTCAGGCACATTACATGCACACACCAATGATTGGGCTTTGCCACAACAATCATCTAAGACACGCTTAAGGGTTGAGTTAGTCACGAAACCGCTCCCCACCTCGCAATGAGGACTTTTTGAAAATGACAGGATGTGCATGTAAATGAGAAATTTGGACAAAACGAAAGATAAAACAATATATGTATTACCTTTGACAAAACCTTTTGAATACCTTGGATATCTTGAATGATAAGTGTATGCATGATTGATCGATATAGCTTGATTTGATGTTGATTGCTCACTTTTGTAGCATAACGATTGGATGAAGATTGATAGAAGAAGATAGATAGAAAATTAGAGGATTGGAAGAATATTTCAACATAGTAAGGATGTTAGAATAAGATTCGATTATCTAAATGACTTGTGAGAGGCCATATTTATAGACTTTTTGATGTGGAGGGAAGAAGATTTGATTTTAGAGATAAGATTTGATAAGGATTTTATTTTTGCTTTATTTGACAAAAGAGGAAATAAAACAAGATAAGATAGGATTTAAAAAGATAGAAAGATTTGATTTTCTGTTTTAAAGGAAATAAATCCTAAAAATGATGAGAGGGATAATTGGTGAATTATCTAATTAAATTAATTAATTAGATATACATGAATTTAATTTTGGAAAGAAAGTAAGAAGATATGTTTAAGATTTTATTAATTAAAGAAATATTTAATTTATTTGATTAATTATAGGCAAATGGATAAATGACTAATTAAACAATTAAAAATAATCATTTGATTAGAGGGGATAAATGGCCATGAATAATTAAATAAATAAAATTTATTTAATTATAGAAGAAGGGATTATGGGATAGAAAGGGGTGAAATTAGTCAAATAAATAAGATTTTTTTAACTAATTAGGTGATGACATGGGTACCTAGGGCAAAACATGCTACAAGATGTAATGTTGCAAGAGATGGACATTTTTGGGTGTCTACATTTTGCCCCTCTTTTAGATGATATTTGAGATGATGAAATTTATGTTGAGTAACATCATTTCAAAGAAGCTAAGGTAATGGATAGAGGAAAAGGATGGATGATAGAAAGATAGGATGATGATGGAATGATAGGATGATGATGCCCCCTCGAGATGATAGGCGGGTTGGACAAACACAGGTAGGCTCTCGAAATAAAATCGATTGAAAAAGATTAGGGAAGGGATAGAAGAAAGGATGATGTGTTATGCTGCAATGAAAGTGAGAAACCATGATGTTTGATATAGCACTAGACATTATACACCAGGGTATGAGGACCAAGGTGACGATGTGTCTCGTGTCCCAGCATAATACAACCTTGTTGTGACATATGAGGAAGAAAACTTAGAGCATTAAAGTCCTAATGCACAAAAGGTATGATGTGACCTTAGATGCAAAGGATAATGCAAAAAGCTATTCCAACATACACAAGATATGAATATTAGCTAGAATGATACTAATGTGATAAAATGCAAGATAAAAAGATAACACACACAAGAAGCAAGCAAGCATCCACAAATGATTCAAAAACAAACAAGGTATTGCCCTTGTCAAGTTGTAAACTGATGATTAATTGTTTGATTGATGATGATGATAGTGTCATGGCGAGGAATGATATATCCCTAGATCAACACAAGGATGAGGGAATGATATATCCCATTGATGTTGACGATGATTGATTGATTTGGTTTACAACAAGATTAGGATCAAGACCGTTGATGTGATTGGATAATTTGACAAGCTTGATTGATTTGATTGGTATGGATAAAGGATGACTTGCATTTGGAATATTTCTTGGAATGATTTTATAATGATGATTTGAATGGAAGAAGTGATTGAAGAAGAATTGATTAGAATGAATTGGATTGATATGGATTTGATTTGAAGAATTGGTTTGAATGATTGATTTGAAGATGGATGATTTTGATTGGTATGGAAGAATGTGATTGATTGGAAGAATTGATTTTAAGGATTGATGAATTGATGGAGATAGATGATAAAAGAAGATGAGATCGATAAAGATAATGAAGGATGAAAGATGGAAGAAGTGTATCACCTTGTGGCTGAATTTGGATATTTCCTACATATTCCAGATTGCCTACATACCCTTGTCCACGGGATCAAGGCAATTAACGATAGAGATGAGATGTAGTTCTGATAGTGTTTGATGATGATGGTGAGATGAATGATGAGTGGATTGATTGATCGTATTATGGATTGATTGGGATTGACTGATAGATTGGCTTGATTTAATGATTTGATTGGACTTGTTTTGATGGATTTGATGTGATGGATTGTTTTGATGATGATTTATCTTATTGCTTGGATTTTGTAGGCTATTTGATTTTTTTGTATTTTTGAATGTTTTGATTTTTTTGTATTTTTTTCAGGAAATTTTATGATTTTTTTTTAAATTTTTTGAAGGACATTTTATGATTTTTTTTTTTGGATTTTGATATGCTTTGGGGTGTCAATGGATTTGCAATTTGGGTAGCCTTTGTGCTAGATACCAATGACAAGGGAAAACCAAGTCTAGGTGCAAGGGTACTAAGTGGGATGGATGACTCATGATAGATGAATGGATAAAAGGGTATGTGATAGTAGATGGGATGGAAGGCTCATGATAGATGGATGGATAAGAGGATAAGCTATAGAATGGAAAGATCATGATAAATGGATAGATACAAGGATAAGCTATAGTGGATGGATGTATGCCTCATAATGGAGCTAGGATGTGATCTCCAAAGACTATGTTGCATAGGAATAACATGGCCCATTCTTGGTGTAAAACTTAAGATTTTACATGATAAAGCTCATGACAATGGGATAATGATGGATTGGTTTGGCTGGGATGAATAAATAGGTAATGACAAAGGATGAGATATATCAAGAGATATCCAAAGCATGTTTCAACATTTTGCCCCTATGACTTTATCAAGATCAAAAGGAAGAAGGGAGGATGAATGGATGCAATGGGATATGTGTATGTATGTAGAATGGATAAGGATGGTGTGGTAAGATAGGTTGAAAATGATATGGTGGATGAGACAAGGTGCCCCCAAGTGTAGAAGACATAGAAGATCAACTTACACATGATGCCTATTTGCCAGGTTTTCATCATGGTACTTATCCAAGGTGCCTGTTTACCAGGTTTTCACCATTGGACGAAGGGATTTCTCTTTACTTTTTTTTTTCTTTTTTTTAATGGGATAGGTGGATATGGACGAGAGGGACTCAAGTGTCTAGTGCCATGAAATTGATAGTCCCATTAGAGAGTGATGTCATCACAAGGACCACATCAAGGTCATTATGCTCATAGATGTTGGTAGGGGATTGCATGAAAGATGGATTAGGTAGATGGTGGATTATGATAGGAATGATAGTGGATTATGATGTGAATTGTGGAGGGCTTATGGATGGAAGATGGATGGAAGGGCTTAGCCAAAAGCATGGACCATAGGAAGATAATGGGGGAGATATGTAGGATAGTGGATGAATGATGGGGAGATGGAGGTATATGGAAATGTTGCAGAATGGAATGGAACCATGACCAACAGTTGCACACACTGTGACAAACATTGAAGCTTTTTATGGGAAGGTAGTGTAGGAAGCAATGGTGATGTTTTCTTAGGAGATGGATGATGAAGTGCTTTAGGTGCCCACATAGACTTAGTATTTTCATGACTTTTATTTTTCTTGTGGGATAGAATATGTGATTCTTGAATGGAGTGGGAGTGTGAGGTGGAAGTGGATGGTTGGGATTTTTGAGAGGTGGATGCTTCATTTGATTTGCTTTTTTTTTCCTTAGGGACCCATACCATTTTAGTTTTTGACTTTGCTTGTGAGGGTATGGGTTTGGATAACTTTTTGGATGGATTTTGCTCTGATTCTTTGCTTTTGTGTCTAAAGGCATGAGGATTTTTATGATTTTTTGCTTTATGGAAGGAGGCATTCAATTTTTTTCTTTTGAATCCCATGGACATGGTGGAAGATCCTTGTTTAGATGATGTGTGCATTTGTTGGCCATGATTAGGATTTTTAGAGGATTTATGGATAAATGGATAAGGGGATTAGATAATGGGGATATTAAGTGTTAGAAACAATGGAGGTAGATTTGATGGAGGGATGCTAGGAGTTGGAAGTAATGGAGGCAACATTGATGGTGGAAGGTGCACGATCACATGCTTTTGACATTTATAATATGATGGAGGTGAAATGGTAACATATGTCTTGGGTGTATGATGGGATTTGTGATAGAAAGTAGACTTAGGAGGCATGGAGGAAATACCAACATCTTTGGATTGTTTACCTTGGGGTGTGTATCCAAGGACAAATGAGCATGGAGGGACCTTGACATGGATAGGCTCTAAAATGCCTTGTTGATGAAGGCCTAAGCCTTTATGTTGGTAGTTCATGTTTTGAAGCATGCGGTGGATAATGGGACTAGGTATAGGTGGAACACTAGACATGAGTTCCTTATTGGATGGAGAAGGTGAGATAGAGGATAATGGTTGTTGGTGTTCTAAGGAGGAACACTCGTGGATGAAGGTGGTAAGACCAATAGGATATGATGGTGGATTTGGAATAGGGTTGATGGTGGATGTGGAAGGATCATTATTGGTTTGATCTTCTATGCTTGCTTGGGAGGCCTTTGTCTCATCAAGGGGAGTGGATGTTTGTAGATCATGGATGGGGCTAGATGGAGGATAGATTGGAGCAATTTAGATATCTTTCTCATAGATAGGTATGGGAGGAAGGATAGGATCAAGGTGTTCATAGATAGGTTCTTCATCATGGGTTTCATCTTGATCATAGAGAAGGTATAGATTATGAATAGGTGAGATTTGGATTGGTTGCTCATGGATAGGTATAGTATCAAGTTGCTCAGGAATAGCTTCTTCATCATGGATTTCATCTTGATCATGGAAGAGATATATGTTATGAATGGGGTGTATGGAAGTAATTTGATCTTGATTAGGATGTGGGATTGATGTTTCCACATGCATTGGATTATGTTCTTGACATAGCTCTTCAGTTGCTTGAATGGAAGGGTATGTAGGAGCCTCTTGGATAAGTTTGATGGGTTCTTGGTATTCATCCATGAGAGAGTATGATGAACTTGGACTTGGGCTCATGATAAGAGGCTCTTGAATAGGGTCGATGGCTTGTGGGTCACATGATGGGGTTGAAGGGCTAAGCATGTTAATAGAGGGCTCATGGATAGGTGTTGGACATGAGGATAAGTTGTTCCTAGCTATTAACCAATGGATCACATCCTTTGCAAGGGTATGTGTGATAGGACAATATAGACGATGGATAATTATGGCAGATGGTGTTGTATGCTTAGGATTAGGATTAGGTGAAGGGATAATGGGATTGGATGGATTGGGACTTGGGCTAGATGGAAGGACAATGGGATTAGATAGATTGGTTTGATCTAACACAATCTTACCACAATCTTCTTGGTTATTGATCAATCTTTTAAACTTTATGCAAGTGGATACGACATGACCCTGATACCTATGGTATGTACAATATTAATCATATTTATACCAACTAGGTTTAAAAATAGATGGAGAATATGATCTTAGAGGGGGTAGCTCAACCAAATTTGCTTGAACCAATTTTTCCAAAAGTATCTCCATGGAATCCTTTAATGGAAGGCTAGTGGAACATGGGGATGAAGGTGATGAAGGTTGATGGACCAATAGACTAGGATTAGGATCACATGGTGTTGGGATAGGAGTAATTGGCTCATGTTTTGGCATATGATTCGATGATGAAGAGGACTCATAAGATGCATTTGCTAGATTGGTTTCTTCCTTGTCAAATGATGCTAAGTTATGCAAAGGTGGACTTAAGGACACTTGACCTATGTATAAAGGGCCACTTGGACTTACCTGTGTTTCTTGTGAGGACACTTGGTCTATATACAAAGGACAACTTGAGCTTTCATGTAATTCTTGTAAGGACACTTGCTAGTCTTGGGGATAGGTTTGATGGTGTGTTGGAATGTTGAAATGAGTTGGATGATCTTGAGATGGATGTTGTTGAGTTGATGTAGCATAGGCATGATAGGTGGATGAAGCAGGTTAGGATAATGGTGAAGGTGACACATAGGATTGGGCTTTTTGTTGTGATGTGATTGGTTGTTGTTGTTGGGTGATTTGTTGTTGTGATGACACAGGGTCTTCTTCCTTTCTATATAACCACTTAAGTTGATCAAGCATTCTTTTGGTGCCAATAGGATCATTCTCATAGGTCTTGTTTAGAAATGCCATGTCCATTTTTACAAGTGGTAGAGTAGGATATGAGGATGTGGAGTGGTTGTGACATTGGAGATCAAATTTCAATACCTTAGGATGATTTGTTTTGCTTCAAAGAGTGGATAATTCTCTATACTTTAGGTAGACTAGTGACACTTAAGTAATAAAGTTGATTGGATGATTTTCTATACTTAAGGTAGACTATTGACACTTAAGTAATAGAGTTGATTGGTTTGATTTGATTGGATGACTTACTTGAGATAGACTAATGATCTCAAGTGAGTTTGGATAAATGTTGATATTGATCAAATAAGGTCTTGATTTTTTATTGGGCTAATTTGGATTTTGGGTTTTGATAATGGTGTAGATGATTGGGTTAGGTGACTTGGATGGATTAGGATAATGATAAGGATGATGTGGGATAACAAGGTGGGATAACATGGATTGATGATTAGGATGAATTAGGGTTTTCTTAGGATGTGATTGCTTAGATGATAAGGAAAGATTGGTAGTTTGACTTGGGGAATATCAAACACAATGTAAATGCATAAACACACACACCAAGCACAATGTTCAAATTTCCTTGTAAGATCAGATGTTATGATTAAGCAAACACTTGTAAACACAACAACAAGCCCTAATGATTAATCAGGTAGGGTATGGCCGATAAGTCTTAATCTAGGCTGCACAAGGGTTAACTAAGGGTGTCCCCAATATACACAAGGTACAAGGGGCCCAAATTTGTGAACACTAGCCCGTTGAAGGGATGTGGCATAAGCATAAATGAATACCACGTTGCCTTGTGTCTAGAATCACTTGGGGCCATAAGGCTATCCCAATGACTATGTAGCTCGATTGAGGTACAACTTTCGCTCTCCCCCCTTTGATATACCCCACCAGAACACATGGTTGATGTCATCCCTAGATGTGATGAAATCCCCTAGCAGGCCTCCTAGATAGCGTTTGACAAATTACAGTTGTTAATTAACCCTTAGAAATGAAATGTGTGAAAGAAGACAATGCAGGTACTTGTTCATTTTAAGATCCCAAAGCCAAATGTGTAGGAAAGATACTTGTTCATTTTAGTTTAGATTCCAATGATGTGATAGAAAACAAGATTGACTTTAAGCCCAAATTGAAGTGTGAAGGCAAGCAATGTTTAGAGAGGAGAGATGGATTGGTTGCACCTGATTATTTTTCATCCTTAAGTTTGCTATGTATGCTAATGCCCCTATTGTTCTAGCTCCTTAGATGCCCCTGAAAGTCACCAAGACAAGAAGAAACACTAGATTGCAAGCCAAAGAAGGGTTATGCCAAAAATATGCAATCTGGTAAAAAACTAAGATAAATGATCTGATACAATGAAAAAAATAGTATAAACAGAAAGTACATGAAATTCTATGCACTCTTAAAAAAATTTGTTGAAATTGAATACGTTTTGCTCAAGATATGCTTGTTTGAAGTTTTTAAAAGAAGTTGAAGTTTGACTAAGAAAATGACTAATAAAATGATACATTCACTTGATAATTTATTCACCATTTCGATGTTTGTCCCATCATCTTTCCAATGCCTATGAAAATGCAAAAATCTAACATGATATGCAAACATTATGGCAATTTTAAAAAAGAAAACTATTTTAAGCTTTAAAAAACACTATTCACAGCCTGAAAACATTGTTCACGGCCTGAAAACACTATTCATGGCCATAAGTACTATTCACTGTCGAAAACACTATTCACTACCAGAAATATTGTTCATCGCCAGAAAGCACTATTCACCGCTAAAAACATTGTTCATCACCGGAAGTACTGTTCACTGCCGAAAATACTGTTCATCACCGGAAAGCGCTGTTCACCACCAAAAACACTGTTTATCACCGAAAACACTTGTGAGAGGCAATATTTATAGACTTTTTGATGTGGAGGGTAGATTTGATTTTAGAGATAAGATTTGATAAGGATTTGATTTTTGCTTTATTTGACAAAAGAGGAAATAAAACAAGATAAGATAGGATTTAAAAAGATAGAAAGAGATTTGATTTTCTGTTTTAAAGGAAATAAATCCTAAAAATGATGAGAGAGATAATTGGTGAATTATCTAATTAAATAAATTAATTAGATATACATGAGTTTAATTTTAGAAATAAAGCAAGAAGATATGTGTAAGATTTTATTAATTAAATAAATATTTAATTTGATTAATTAATTATAGGCAAATGGATATTAAATGACTAATTAAACAATTAAAAATAATTATTTAATTAGAGGGGATAAATGGCCATGAATAATTAAATAAATAAAATTTATTTAATTATAGAAGAAGGGATTATGGGATAGAAAGAGGTGAAATTAGTCAAATAAATTAGATTTCTTTAACTAATTAGGTGATGACATGGGTACCTAGGGCAAAACATGCTACAAGATGTAATGTTGCAAGAGATGGACATTTTTGGGTGTCTACAGTGCACTCTCCATGAGAAATACACCATCCCCACCTTGCGATGAGGGCTTCAGATAGAAAAGGGATGTGATATCCTCGCCTCACAATGAGGGCTTAAATGATTGCAAACAAATCTTAGAGTGTAGGAGGGACTCATCGCCACCAGTCTTTAAGACTACACCTGAGAACAAGCACCTTGCTAACATCTACATTAGATAGCTTACCTTATATATGCCCCCACCTTAAGGTGGTTGATATCAGGTATCGATATCAAGCATGTTAAGGTAGGAAGAAAACACACAAGGGAACATGAGCTCTCGCAAAGCCCATGCCCCCCAGAGGTGACATGTACTCTACAATCACCAAATGTTTCCACAAACACATCCTTGCAAGAAAAGTGTTAGTGTCCATATAATCATGATAAACAACAATGCATATGATCAACCACATAAAGAACAGAGGAATGCAAGATTCAAGATAGACAAAGTTCATAGAGCAGTAGTATTGTTATGTTTTATAAGGTTACTAAATTATGTTCACACCTAATTTAGTTAGACCTGATTTGCAGTTGTTACAAAAGGAGTAAATGAAAGCTTTTAGAGTGATGATCAATTAGTGAATGTATGATGTCTTGGCAAGAGGCAAAGAAGGATCATTTGTCAAGATAATCTGACAGTCCAATTAGATCTGTCAAACCATCCTGACAAGTGAAGTTGTGATGACAAGATATCAAACGATCAATGAATGACAGAAGGAATCTAACTGGTTTTATCTTTCAGTTATGAGATAATTGAATTATTCAAGTAATCACAATTCAGTGAGAAAGAAAGGTATTTATAAAACTGTCATTTCATATCATGTTTTGAACATATCTTTCATATTAGTTTTAGTTATTTTATCCTATGCATTTGATTTAAAAATTTAAACATACATAAATCATTTGCATAAGGTAAAGTAACTGATCATATTCAAAGAAGTGTTTAAATGTGTCCCACACAAGCTGTGGGAGTGACTAAACTAAGCAATGCAGACATGTGCAAGCTATACATCTGAGGATAAAAGGAAATAGAAAAGAACATATGAGAATAATGAATATCCATCATTGCCTTTTTGGAAGGTTGATATTCTTGTCTTGACAATTGATCTTCATGTCCTTATCTTCAACTTCTAATCAAGATAGTGCACCTACAAAAAATTTGGGAAAAGCCCCATTAGAAGCTCCAGATATTCAAAATCATCACATGTTTTTATCAATAGATATATAAGCTTGTAGACATTATGCATCCTATGTGAATGGATCAAATCAGACATATGCAATAAATTAGATTATCATGAGAAAGATCAATCAACTTCAAGAGGTATGTTTTTATGCTAACTTGTTTGTTCACTGTGCAGGTATAGAAAAAGTAATGTTGCTAATTTGAAGACTTTTAAAACATGTGGAGAAAATGTGGCTCCCACAAGGGTAGAGCCTAGCATGTTTTCCTTCTTATTCATTCAAGAAGGATATCAAATTGTAATAAATAGGGTGATCTTCATGTTATGCATTGGAAAGTCAACATAGCAGTCAAAGTGAGATCATCATAAAAGAAATGAAGAGGAGCAGTTATTGCTATAAACTATGATCATTCTAGAAAGAGCTTATCAAAATCAGATAACTATGTTTTACTTCTTCATCACATGTTACAGGATGAACAATGATTGAGATGCAAGTACAGAAGTATAATGATCAAAGAAGTGAGTACAGTCATAAAAGGTATTTTTCCATCTTTTTGTTGTGATTGATGCTATTCTAGTCTCTTCCCTTATCCTAGTTAGGGAGATTATAATAGCAGTCAACAGTTAGGTAAATAGTCCTAGTGAATGACAGTCATGAACATAGAAAAGGTGATGTTATCTGTTGAGAAGGAATAGTCATGTCTAACTTTGAACAATCACCATTGATCTTGAACCATCACCAATCATTGAAGAATGTGAACATTGTGACAGTTGTTAAAGGACATCAGAGATTGACAAATAACTATAGTTTGAATCAATAGAGATATTAAGGAGCATTTTCTATATTAATCAATAGGAAAACCAAAATGATTTACAAAATAGAGTTTTCTCAATTTGGGTTGAAGCAATCAATAGCAGAAAACCGTAGCACTTTCATGAAGGAGTGTCAAAGTTTCTTTCAATTATCAACATGATGGATGAAGGGATTGTTATTAGGAAGCAAATAAGAGACCTAGAAGGAATAGACCCCCTAACCACCAAGGTGAACTCCAAAAAGAGCATGTTCTTCATTGATTAACAAAGGTAAGGGGAACAACAGAGGTCTGTAATGCACATAGAGGTTTTCCAACTAGTTTTAAGTCTTATTGAAGGTTATGTATCAAGACTGTGTGACAGTCATATAAGGGACAATGAAAAAGATCTTGACAGCTCAAGGGACATAGAAATGTCTGAGTGCAGATCAATGCATAAGGAACAACAAAGAGAAGTCTAATACATGGCACACAAAGAGGAAAATAACCAAGTAAGTTTGAAGTCAGATCAATAAAAAGGGTAGTAACAGGAGGATCAGCAGAGTCAGTTGCCTTATATAGAAGTCTAAATAGATGATTCAATGGAGTTGCAAAAAGAACCAATTGTGTCTACAACACACACTTATCTTGTTTCCAAACCACAAGAGTTTGATAAGGTTTACAGTCACCAAGGGAAGGATCAACACAAAAGAGAAATGACTATTTCCATGAACATTCTTAAATATCATCCACTCCAATGGTCAAAAGTTAACCTTGGAAAATAAAAATAGAACAAATATTTACCACTTTAATTGTGAATGAGATGTAAGCTTGTTGATGAATACTTGACCATTGAAATGGGTGATATTCAAGTCCAGTGATGTTAGAAAAACCCAAAGGCAGTCATCATCATGAATATCCCAACACAATAAAAAGACACTAAAGGACTGTAAAATGAGAAGGAATGCAATCCTAGCTGATATAGGAGAGGGTGACTGATGACAAAGAGGAGAGTAGATATATAGAGCAAGTGAAAGGTTATAATTTTTCCATGATGTATCACTTTCTTTATTCTCAGAAATAGAACAAGTAAAGAAGCATTGGACTCTACAGTTGTGAGACCAAATGAATCATGAGTGAGCTTTATAACAACAGGAAATGATCCTATTCAATATATTCAAGCTTGCACTCACACATAATAGGCTCTCCTTTTCTCTAGTTGTCTTAACAAATTCACCATTCTCAGGCAAGAAAGAGCAGAGCCATCAGGAGACAAATAGTCAGTGGTCCTCATGATAGGTAAGAGGAGGTAGTAGCATCTTTTTATCAATTTGATGCTAATATATGAGAAGCAATAGTAATAATGGCATAAAAAATGACATTGCATTGAAAGAGTTTAGGTATTCAGAGCCCAAGAACAGTGTATGAAATCCAGAGGATAGTGCTCTACAAGGAGTCTCTAAAAAGGCATAAAGAAAATAGTGATAGAGAAGGCAGTTGAAGCTAGAAGAGGTAAAGAATGTTTATTTTTCCTTGCTACAACAAAGAAAATACCATATACAGACTGTCACAACCTCATAAAAGAGATTTTAACCATTATATACTAGGAAAAGAACAGTCATCTTCATTGCCATATGAAACTTTCTATCACTCAAAGTGACATAGACAAACAATGTAATGAAGACATAGAGGTCAAAATATAGGAGTCATATACAAGGCCTTTTTTCCTTGTCCAAGGGCTGGTAGAGCCCCTTTTTCTGCCATAAGATCATGGAGTTATTTATTATGAACTATAAGGATAGTAGATATGTATGAAAGACTTTCATGGAGAACAAATCAAAGGAGTAGAGTCCATATAGCAACCATTGGACTGTAAAAAAGGACCATTATAGTCATGGTTTTGACTGTTCATATCAGCTAGAGCTTCCATTTTTATGACTACCATGAATAGTTGGAAGACCATTCAAAGCACCATCTATAGGAGGAAAACAGGGTAAAGTAGTAGTCATGATCTATGCAATGATGAGAAAACAATAATAATGTACATGGGTCTGAAAAATATAGTCAAAAGATGGATAGGGACTGTAGCACAGTCAAGTATCAGTCTCTTTTAAGCAATCCCCAACCACAAAGGATACATGGGAATCAAATCCCCTAATCACTGTGATATAATAGAGCAAACAACATGAACAATGAGTTTCAAAGTAAAGGGATAGTGGCATCCAGTCATGAAGACTATTAGAGATAGAAGGAAGTAGCATTGCATACAGGAAGCAACATTCTTTATAGAAACTTAGAAGAAATCCACCATTATCCTAACAACTATTACAGAAAATGACATCAAAATTATAGTCGTGGATATTGTTGAGAGATCAACTACTAGAATAAGTCAAACTGTTGTATGTACAAAGCATCAAGTACCTTCAACTCTGTAAGGAGCAAAAGATACAAGAATACTTACCAGTGGTTACACTCAGCTGAAGTACAACAATGAAGGCCTTTAATAGGAGCATCAAACCCTCAGAAACCCTTGATGGCGCTGGAGTGCAAAGTAGCATACAAGGAAATGTGTAATGCAAGAATGAATACTTTAGGGTTTGATTTCTTTTTTGTTGAAACTGCCCTAGCCGAGCTTGAAGTATTTTTTACTTTTTATTTTAGAAAAATCATTGCAAGCCTTATCCATATCATGGTCAAGACTTTCTAAGTCTTTTCGACGTAATGATTTAGCCACAGGGGGGGCCGTGAGGCCAAGTCTATTTGCCTTTATCATTTGATTCTTTTGGAAAATTTAAAAAATACAAATCATATCATAGTAAGGTGTTGACTATATAAAGGACAAAGTCGAAGTGCATTACACAAACATGCATCTTCATAAAGTTGAAATGCCTTATTATACATTTCAAAATGCATGTGCAAGATAAAGTCAAACAAAGGAAATCATCTAAAGGCAAGGTAGTAAAGGTAGTAAAATGGATAAGGGAGTTTCATTATGAAGACAAGTATAGCAAAGGTGGCAGAGAGATGGATAGGATAAACATTGCATTGTGAAAATCAAACCAAGTCAAAGGGTGGTTTTAATGTAATAATACATGATGCATGGAGAAGTCAATATAAAGATAGAGATGGTATAGTGGTGATGATGTGTAATGATGGAGTGATAAGGGGATGTTTTTATGCCTTGGATACATGTGTAATGTAACTATAGATTTTTTCCTTTTTGCATGGAGTAATAAGGAGGTGTAAATGTATTTATCATTCTTTTGATAATGCATATTTATTTTTGCATGTAATGAAGTTAAGTATTTTCATGGGAGGCATAAGGAGAGAATATTCTTTATTTTTCATGCATGATGACCTAATTCATTTTTTGGCATCATTATCATGTGAAATCATGCAAATTATGCAAATGCAATGGAGAGATAAGGTGTTCTTTTTCTTCCATTTCTTCATGATTTTACAACTATAGATAATGTAAACAAATTAATAAAGAAATATTTTATAAATTACTTTATTATTTTGTCACAAGTTGTAAAATTAAAGAAATTAGACAAATTTAAACTCATAATAGAGTAAATCATGCAAATGATTACTTTATTTTTTGTCCACATGATCTACACATGCAAAGTCATGCAAAATGGAGGAGTTGAGTTAACTAAAGACTTTGGAGGTCTTTTTGCATGGCTTGGAGGTCAAATTGGAGAAATTCGGTCAACTCTTGGGTCAAACACATGGAGACTAGCAGTTTGGAGCTATTTTTGCTCATTTTGAGGAGGTTTTGACCCTTATTTTTAGGGATTTCATTGTTTCTCGTGGATCAAATTTGAGAGCTTATTTTTAGAGGCAGTTGACTGTAGTTGAGTTTTTCATGCCTCTTGGAGAGAACAAACTATATATTGTAAGGAAAACTTAGTTTTTCCTAGTTCTTGCCTTTTTGTTCTTTACACTTTGAGAGAGAAAGAGGTTTTGTAACTCAATTATTTATAGATTTATAGAGATTACAGTAGGTTACATGTTCTATACTTTGTTCTATGCAATTATTTCCTTTATTTTTTAGTTTAATCAAGTATCTACCTTCCATTAATGCAACTTGTATGAGTAATTTGATGAGATTTTATTGTGTTTAACATCAAAACCTTTAAAATCATTGTCTCCTTAGTACTTGTTTGTGTTAGATAGCATTGAAAATCACAGGTCTTAGGTTGTGCAAATTGGAAAACCTTTCTTTTATGTTGTGAAAAACCCCTTTTCCTTTAAACAAAAACATTTTCCAGCCTTAGAAACATTTTTGTGATCAATTTGTTGAAAGTGGTTTGTGTGGATAGATTTTCTAAGATCTATTGCAAGTTAGATTGCCTAGTTTTCATCATTATTAGGTGCATCACCATACTTTTACAGTTTTATTTTCTTTTAGAAAGATCCTTTTTACCCTTTTCCACATCAAAGTCATAGATCTAATTGAATATTTTAAGGGAACCAACCCATAATCTAGAGGTTCAAACTCGACATAGGTCACCCACAGCCTGAGTTTGATCCCATGTTTCAAAGGATTGCTGAGTTTCACAACTTTGCATCATGGGTGCAATCTTAATCGACAATAGTAAGTGTGATAAGACACCATTAAGATCACATGGAGTGATTCTACTAGCCAAGCGTTAGATAATATATAACAACCCCATCATCATATAGGAACTAAGTCTAATTTTTGATTTCTTGCTAAAGGGATGCTAGGTCCGTATCAGTATAATATGTTTTTCATCATCTACCCACTAGGTAGAATCACTAGAGGAAGGGAAACAATAAATTGAGATAGGAGAAACAAGTGCCTTAGGGACGGTCACGTAGGAGGGTGCCCCCAAGTCACCAACCACAACTCTATGTCTGTAAGACACAACACACAACAATGAAAATAGAGGAGAAGCGATATAGAAGAATGATGATACAAATAGAAGAAGGGTCACAACAAAGGTGGTCTCCTAGTATCTTGGACCTTACAAGAGGATCAAGGGTCATCCCAGGAGGACTAAACAACACATAACACATCACGAGGGAAACACATCACAAGATAAAGGGTTAGAAATACTTACCTACTGGGACAACCAAAATAACCTTTGTTGACAAGTAGATCATCTTTCCCATGTCGAATGCTAGAGGAAAGGGGTTCATAAGGTATCAACCCAACTATTGTTCTTGTCTTCAAATTGTTTAGTGTTAAGTTCATCTAGGTTTGTTTCAATGTGAGGTTGAATGTTTTCTTGTTGAAGTTTACTAGCACACTTATTCACTATCCTCTTAGGAGGTGGAAGAAGTGATTCAGTTTGAGTGATCTCAACATCCATTCTTGAGGGAATTAATGTGAGAGACCTTTCCTCATCCACTAGTGCTGCACCTTTTGGAGAGAGAGCATAGGAATGAAGGGAAGGTAAGGTGTTGTGAGGAGAGGTATTCAATGTTTTTGAATCCTTAGTGATGTCCAAATGACTTGAATATTCAATCAAAGGAGGAAGATTAAGGGTCTTCTCTTCCTTAGTGATATCCAAGGTTTGTGAACAATCAACTAAATGAAGAAAATTGGTGGGATGATCTATAGAGGTTTCATGCACTAGGGTAGGATTTTGGTTATTGTTGAATGAATGCTCATTACCTATTCATGGAATGTTCTTTGTTAGAGGGTTCTCTTCGCTCACTAATGCTTCATCTTGGCCAGAGAGCATTGGAATGGAGAGATGGTGGGAGGTCTTCATTCACTAATGCTTCATCTTGGCTAGAGAGAGAATTGGAATGAAGAGATGGTGGTATAATGTTAAGAGATGTGCCAATGAAATCATCCTCTTGCATCGAAGTGTCCTCATAAGGAGGAACAACTTTGGGAGAGAGATCATAAGATAAACCTAAGGTATCATCACATGTATCAGCAATAGGAGGCATAGTGGACTGTTCAATAGAGAGAAAGTCATCTAGGGCTTCATCTAACATATTGAAGTCATCACTACTAAATGATGCAACATATTTAGTATTATTTATGAATTTAGTGAAATCATCTAATATCGAAGGATATGTTCCCATGAGATTTGTGAAGCTATCAAAATCAAATATATAGTAGAGGATTTCATATGTGGAACACATATAAATATCAACATCATATATGCATGCTATTTGATCCAAAACTTGAGGATATTCATGAGTAAATTTAGAAAAATTATCAATGTCCATGATGTATGCAAACAATGCTTCCAAAGATGAATAACAAGAAGTATCCATGATGCTAACTTAAAAGAGCTCAAAGGTACCTTAGATGTAGGATTAGTTTAAATTTTAAACACTTGTTCGAGGGATAAAGGAGGTTCTAGAGGACACACCAAAGTTCCACAACAAACCAAAGTGTGAAAAGTGAATTAATGCAATCACAACAAGGTAAATTTGCAAGTTTTCTCAAAGAAGGTGTATTTAAGTTTTTATTTTGAGACACACAATGTGAATGTAAGATAATGCAAGATTTCAAACAATATGATAAGATTATGTCAAATGTGTTCTTTCAAATGTATGCAAGAAACAAGTGCAAAACTATATGTGAAAATGACCTAAAATGCTTGATTTTTCAACTTTTTTCAATGCAAATGAGTGAAAGAAAAGGTGTTGTAAGGAAATTGATTAGGGGAAGAAATTAATATGTCTATATTTGTCTAATAAAGCAATAATATCCTTCACAACTTATTTTGATGCAAATCTAGAGTGATGACAAGTCAAAACCTAGTGACAATACACTAAAATATGTAATTTTTCACAACTTTTCAATGCAAAGACCCAATAAAAGGGGTGTTGTAGAGAATTTTAGGAGGTAGAACAGATTATATCAGTCATATCAGCCACATAAAGCCATAAAATATTTCACAACATGATTGTAGTGCAAATCTAGGTCAAACCTTAGGGCAAATATAGCTAAAATATGCAAATTTTTACCAAATTTCCACTGGAAGGGCCCAATAAAAAGGTGTTGTAAAGAATTTTAGGAGGGGAAGAAGATAGTAACACTAATAAAAACCAATTATTGTAGAAAAATCCTTTACAACATGCCTATGGTGCAAATCGAGAGAGACGATAAGGCCAAAATCTAGTGAAAAATCAAGGTTTTCAAACCCTAGGCATGAAATTTTGCAAGTAAACCACTATGATGAAACACTATAGTTAGAAATAAATCCTAATGAGTGTTTTAAAAGAGTAGTAAAATTTAAAACAAGATTTTGACTACAAACCCTAGCTAATGCAAAACTAGGTTATATGAAAAAATGCACAATTTCAAGCAATTTTTATCAATGTAAGCATGAAAATGCAATCTAAATGAATGGTGAATGAAAATGTTACATATTTTAAATTAGATCTGATGATAATGACAGAAATTTATTGAAATTAAATGCAAACTACTTCAAATTATTTGAAAATGCAAGCTAAAAATGCTAATGTTTTTTAAAATTTTCCAAATTTTCAATTTCTTTTTGTAATTTTCCAAATGCAATAAGATGAACAATGATATAAATGAATGAAATGAATTTAAATCTGAATCACAACCCTCATCAAGGTGCAAAAATCCTTAAAAACATGGGTTCACCAAAATGTTTAAGGTGAAATTTGATGAAGAGGATTTGTTTGTGTTTAGGGTTGATTGTGCTAGTTTATATGAATCCTTCTTTTACCTCTAAACATTCATGGACTTTAGCCAAGTAGGAAGTCTACTAAAGGCCTTTGGTTACTCAGAATATAGGGGAAAATTGGAATTGTGTGATTTAGTTGTTCAATTAAGCCCAATTATGCTCAAAACCTTAATTATGCAAATTCGGAAGCAAACAGACAAATCACAAAAAATGCTCACACATAGAGATATCAAATAACAATCAAATGCGTACCAGATTTCAAAGTTTAGAAAATGGAAAAGTCAGGGACTAATGAGTGGGCACCCTAGTCTAGTGCCACCATTTCTGTTGGGATCTGGGAATCTTGTCTACAACCTGTTCCCGTTGTTTCAGAGATTTTTCTATTGTAGGATCCAGAGGACTAATGAGCAGGCACCTAAGTCTAGGTCCCTATTTTCTTCTTTGATCTGCAATTTTGATAGTCTGCCCTACTCTACTGCAACTCCACTTCTTTCTCTTTTGCAACCTGTAACCTACAATCATGAAAAAATAGGTTGGGGGTTGTGGTGTTTAGATGCTTGCCTTAATCAAGCCCCTAAGAGACACTCAAGTTTTCTGAACACCGTTGTTAGATAAAGAGTGTGTATCACTATGGGATAGAGGAAAAATCCAAATGATAAATGATTGAAAACACAATTGATATCACCTTGTAGTGAAGATCTCATAGAAGGAAGATGCTCTTCATGCCATGAGGAGATGGATGCCAAATATGCAAATACAAACACAAGAACATCACAAATTTTGCTCTGCCACACAATAAATGCCTTGAATCACTTTCACAAAATCACAATGCTCATCCAATTTCCATCTAGTTTACAAATGATAACATAATCATGCTTATATATGCAACTACAAACATTCCCACTAAAAATTTCATAATTCAAACTAACCGTGTCGGCATAGGACTTAAATAACGGTCATAAACCAACAGTTTGAAATTGGTCCTAACCTAAAATAGGGAAGGACTAGGGCGCAGGCGACCAAGTCCTCCCCCCTATTTCAAGCAAGACTTATGTCAAATGCACCCCCTAGGTCCCGTTTTCCATGAAACTTCAGGGTTTTGTCATCAAGATGCCAAATTAACATGCAAGATGTCCTAAATGCATTCTAAAGACCCATGAGCTAAACCTTAAGAGGGAAAAGCCCCTAAGGGGACATTTTCTAACGTAACACCAGCCAAGAGAAAACTCTCAATCATAAAATTTGCCAAAGATTCAATAGTTACAAAATGAAGCCAAAACCTTCTATTTATCCTCTTCTCTTCAAATTGACAAATTCTATACAATTTCAATTCCACCAATGAGCTCAATCCTTCAACTTGATGATTTTAAATGAATTTCACCTTTCAACCACCATCATTAAAAAAAACCCATAAAATAATAATATTTTATTATTTTCCTTATCTCTCCTCAAGTTGCCCATATTAAAAATAATAATATTATTTTATTCATTTTCCTTCTTTTCTAAGCACCAACTTTCACCAAAATAAAAATAAAAAAATTTATTTATGTTTTGTCCTTATTCCTTGGGTAGCGATTTTATGGGCATAAAAATGCTAATTTTTAATTATTTTTCTCCTCTCTATGTTAGCATCAACTTTTGCCAATAAATAATATTTTAATTTATTATTTATCTTCCTTTCTTTTCCTTTGAATAATAAAATATAATATTTTATTTTTCTCCTTGGTGTTGGGAAAAATAATAAAATAATAGAATAAATAAAATACAATTAAAGATTGCATTTTATTTTCCTTTTCTCCACCTTTTTACCTTTTTCAATCTTCAAGTTGTCCAACGTTTATTTTTCCCATCCTTCAATTTTGGTTTTTTTTTATAAAAAGGGGTAAAAACTTTATTGAAAATCAAAGAGGAACATTACAAGGAAAGCAGAGGACCAAAATCCCAAGAGCTAGCAAAAGCAGAAGAACTAAACAAGACCAAAGACAATCCACACCCTAACCGTCCCTATCCTCATCCAGAATTTTCTCCAAATCATGGCGAAGCAATGGAGGAACCAACTTCCACTCCTCATATCTCTTGCCATCCATATGCTCAAATGACCATTTCGGCAAGCAATCCACAGCCCTATTCCATTCATGTGGAATATGAACAAAGGATACCATTTCCATTAACAAACTAACCTGCAAAATCTGTTGCACAATCAAAGCCAAATGCCAGCTGACATTCAACACTTTCTGCTTAATGAGAAAATTGATCAAAACTTGGGAATCAGATTCACAAATAATCCATCTCCAGCCCAAAGCAAGAGCCTTCTCAAAAGCATAGAGAATAGCTAGCCCTTCCATCATGTTGATGGTCTGCATCCCCTTAGGGATTGAAAAAAAGAAAATCATCGAGCCTACAGAATCTCTACCAATCACCCCAATACCTGCAGGCCTAGAATTGCCCCTGGAGGAACCATCAGTATTAATCTTAAGAATCCCATCAGGAGGAAGTTGCCACTAACCAATCCTATGAATTCTTGTATTAGCCTTCCGACCTCTCCTGACATAAGCCGAAGTCACAGACAACCCCCGAAGCCCAAGTCTCACCACCACCTTAGCATCCTGTTTAATTAAAGGAAAACTCACCTCACTCTTAGCCTCCACTGTCTCCTGAATCATGCCCAATATTTTCTGCCAGACTTGTTGCACCATCTTCTTTTCTCCACGAAAAATTTGTCAATTCCTCTCAAGCCAAAGTTGCCACAACATGAAGATAGGCCCCCCCAACCACACTTCCTGCAAGAAAGAAGCCATAGAAGGGGGCTTGCCCACACCATTCCAAAAATCAATCAAGGAGGAAGCATGAACACAGGGACTCTGCTAGACATCCCACCAAAAATGCTGAATCTGAATAGTAAAGGAACAACGGAAAAACAAGTGAGCTGAGTCTTCTTCGGCCACCCCACACATAACACAAACTGAAGGACCCTAGAAACCTCTCTTTCGGATGTTGTCCTAGGTCAAACACCTATTCCAGGCTAGCATCCAAACAAAGCAGTTACAGTTTGGCCAGGAGAACCTGTCCCAGACCTTCCTCCACCACTGAACTTCCTCCCAATCCATTCCATGAGACAGTAAAACCTGATATCCAGAGGCAACAGTATAGACTCCCTTAGGATTGGGAGACCAGGAAAGCACATCATCCTCCTAGAGGGAACTATAGCACTGACTAGAGAGGATATTGAACAACTCTGCACACTCTTCATGCAATCCAACAAACGGCCAAGCACCAGGAGACTTCCAGCTTGCCACCTCCAGTTGCCCACAGGAAGTGAAGGATTTGAAATCACTCATCCTAGACCAACCAACCTCAAGAAATCCCTGGCAAAGATTCAACAAATTAGGAAACTAAGAGATAATGGGAGGATAACCATCCCAAGAATTGGTCTAGAAAATAGCCTTGGACCCCTGCTTACAAATCCAGAATAAACCTTCCTTAATAAGACCAGCCACTTTTTTGAGAGTACCCCAAATCACCGAGCCTTTCCCATTAAGGGGGTAACGAGGAATATCACACTAAGGGATCCCTGGGAAGTACTTTTGAGAAAGAATCCTGGCCCAAGCCTTATCTTGTTCAGTGCACCAATGCCAGTACAACTTAGTAGCTAGAGCGACTCCAGTCAAGTCTGACTACAGTAAACCAAGACCCCCAAACTATTTTGGGCTACAGACAACCTCCCATCTAACCAGACTCTATTTGGAAGAAGCCAGACTACCAGCCCATAAAAATTGTCTTGCAACCAAATCTAACTCTTTAACAAATCCCATCAGGGCAACCTGGAGCATACACATGTAAATAGGGAGAGCCTACACTACCGACTTAGTTAACTGAACATGCCCAGCAAAAGATAGCCACCGATGTGTCTAGTGATTAACTTTCAATTGAAATTTATCCAAAATATTCTGCCAAGACTCCCTGGGTGAACGACCAACTAAGATAGGAATGCCCAGATAGACCAAAGGGAGAGTCCCAATATGAAAATGCAAAGTCTGAGTAATCTGCAACTGGATGGAGCCTGGAGTATTGAAGAAGAAGATGGAAGACTTGTCCTCATTGATTAGTTGACCTAACACAATTAGGTAAACATCCAAAACCCTGCACCAATTAACAACTTCTCTCATTGTAGCCATGCCCATTAGAGCAGTGTCATCCACAAACTGCAAGTGAGACTGCGAAGGCAAATCACCACCCCACTGCCAACCCTGAATAAGACCATCTTCCAAGTTTTTTCTAATCAGCCTCCCCAAACCTTCAGCAAGGAGAAGAAACAAATATGGACACAAGGGATCTCCCTGACGAAGCCCCCTGGAAGCACCAAATAGCTTCGTGTGTTCCCCATTTATAAGCACCGAGAAGGAAACTATAGTAATGCAGCTCATAACCCAATGAATCCATTCTTCCCCAAAACCAAAGGCACTGAGAGTCTTCCGAAGGAAGGACCACCTGACCCTATCATAAGCCTTAGCCATATCCAACTTAATAAACATCGCCTTATCTTTGGAGCTGGCCATAGAGTAAATGGACTCAGTAGCAATAACAATACCATCCAGAATTTGCCTGCCCTCCACAAAGCCACTTTGCTCCTTAGAAATCAGCTCTTTAAGCCCCCTTTTTAATCTATCAGCAATAAGCTTAGAAATAATTTTATAAGAAACATTGCAAAGAGAGATAAGGCAGAATTGGCTAAGCCTATCTACCCCTTCACACTTGGGTATGAGGGCGAGAAAGGTCAAATTTGAAGCCCTAAGCATTTTCGTATTCCGTTGAGATTCTTGGACAACCGCTAAGAGGTCCAACTTGATAATGTCCTAGAATTCTTGGTAAAACTCAACCAGGAAGCCATTAGGACCAGGGGCTTTCCCTTTCTTCATCTAGAAAATAGTCTCCTCGAGCTCCTCAAGAGTAATATCCTTCATAAGAAGCTCATTCATTTCTCTAGTCACTAGAGGGGGAATATAGGAAAGAACTTAGGCTTCTTCAGGAGACCCCCCATGCGAGACTTCCCTAAAAAGAGAGGAAAAGTACTGCACTGCCTCACCTGACATTTCAGGATAGGAGGAAAGCTGCTCACCCCTATTATTTACCAGAACTGAGATAGAATTACCATGCCTCCTGGCTTTTGCTGAATTAAAGAAAAAAGCAGTATTTTTATCCCCTTCCTGAAGCCATTCAATCCAGGCCTTTTGCTTCCAAAACATTTCCTCCCGAAGCTCACACTCCTCCAGAGCTTTTAGAGCCTGAGCTTCATCTTGAAGTAAGTCTTCAGACACCCCATCCTCCCTTATCAGTCTCGTGATACCATCCAACTTAGCCTAAGCAGCTGCCTTAACATGAAAAATATTCCCAAAGCATTGAAGATTCCACCACTTGAGCTTATACTTCACATACTGCAGCAATTTAGCAAAGGTATACATCACCGTACCATGAGTCGGTCTGCCCCACCTCCACCAATTGGCCACATAATCATACAATGACTGGTCCTACAACCACATGAGTTGAAATCTAAAGGAAGGAGAATGAGACACATGAGTTGACACACTAGTAAGCTTGATGGGCCAGTGATCAGATCCTCTCCAGTCCAAGATTTTAGAGCATGAGGACCACATACCACCAATCCAATAACAAGAAACCATAAAACGGTCCAATCTCTTAGCAATGCAATTTTCCCCAACCCTACGATTGTTCCAAGTGAACTGACCATTACTGGACTTAATATCAACTAAATTCAAGGCATCAATGTGGTTGTGCATAAGCAGCATAGAGGGATCTAGCCTTGCCGTACCAACTCACTTTTCAACCAAATCTAAAATAGCATTAAAATCTCCAACCAAAATCCAAGGATGGAGAGGAGCCAAACTGTGGACAAAACTGATATGGGTCCATAGAGACTGTTTACCACACAAGTTAGTAGGAGCATAGATATTAGAGAGGAGTAAGACTTCCCTCGTCTCAAAACTGGAAGCAATCATAGTCATAGCAAACTTAGAAGACAACCACCAAAGAGGACAAATCTTCTGCGGGTTCCAAAAGCAAGTTAACCCTCCTGAAGATCTAAGGGCCCCAGTGCATTGACAATCCCTGTTCCTCCACAACTTAGGAGCCAAACTAAACATAGACTCAACTGTAAGCTTGGTCTCCTACAGAAAAAGAATATCAGGACCTTGATTTCTAACCAAATCGTGAACAACTTTTTGTCTAGGGCTGTTGTTCAGGCCCCGTACATTCCATGATAAAACAATCATTTCAAGGGGCTCGAAAAGTGAGAATCCAGAGTCTTTACTAACCCTAACTCCACCAAAGTCTCACCCATCATTTTGATCTTATCCAGATCCTTCTTTCTACCAGGTTTGGTAGATTTCTCCGTCCCACCCTTATTAAGGTCCCTTGGCATAAGGCCCAGATGAGGAGCAGATTTATTGCTCCTAGCTGCAACTGAACCCCCGGGCCTCCCAGAAAGAGAAGAGTCCCCACCAACTTTCAGAGCTTCAAAAGAAGGAGCCGGCACCATTGAAACCACTGTCTGCTGCTCCATATCCATGTGCAAAGCCTCATCATCCTGTGGTTCCACTGGAGCAAGAGTAGTTTGGAATGCCTGGGCTGGATCCTCAACCACCTGATCCAAACTCATCAACCTCAGGTTCACTTCCTGATGATTGAGATCATCCAAAATCTCAAACCTATTAAATGAATCCTCATCCTATCTTTCCTTTAAGGTCCGCTTTTGACCCCTATTCCTGTTACGAGCCTTGACCGAAACAAAACCCTCAACATTAGGCACCTCACCAGGGACAAGGTCCTTCCCCTTATTAGCCCCAGGGGGTTGCAAGGAAGTTGTAAAGGCTGGGAGTCCAAGGGCTTTGATTTAGGGCACCAACGCTACAGATGACCGTAAGCACGATAAAGACGGCAGCGGAAAGGAAGAGTCTCGTAGTCCAACTGTTGCACCCAAGAGAAAGATCTTGCACACATGTCCATAGCATCAGGCAAGGGCTTGCTAAGATCAATTTCAACATAGATGCGGGCATAAGTCATAACCTTTTTCCCTAAGGTTGACATTGAAGAACCAACTGGCTTACCCAATAGCGATGAAAGCAACTACAAAGTATCTTCCCGACAACACTCCACCGGAAAGGGGGTAAATAGACCCACACCGGAACATGATTTGGCATCTCCTCTGAGGGGATGAAGCCTACATGCCATGGCTTGATAAACAACCCCACCTGGTTATGGAAATAAGGGCCTCCAGCAAAGACTTTATTGCGGTTAGCCAAGCAGTTAAAAGTGACCATAAAATAGCTATTTGCTAATAGCATGATATCCATTTCACCTTTCAGTGCCCAAGTCCTCTGGGCCCAGGATTCCAAAAACTGTAGCGAAGACCTCATCCCTAAAAATTTGCAATACAAGGAGTGATTTGAATAATATTCAATGTCTTCAGCAAGCATCTCCAGCAGAATGATGAGCATAGGCCTTTCCTTGCATCGTTTGAGACAACCGTTAACCTTAGGGATCCGTGCACTATGAGGTGCATCCACTCCATGAAACCCTAATTCTGGAGTGAAAAGATTATTGTCGAAAGTCTTCATGCCTTGATTCGGAGACTTCGAGCCTATTGCTGCCTGGAAGTCCAAATCAGGAGACACCCCTGAAGCCTCACCCTTGGAGAAAGCCATCAACCCCTAGCTAGAAAGGCCCTACCTACAAAAGGCTAAGTGTGGGGAAGCCCCACACCACCTCCCCCTCTCGATCTCTGCCCAAACAAACACCACCCAAACTAGCCCTCACTCACGCCAAAAGAGGAGAAAGAGACCCCACACCAGAATCTTTGAGCACAAACCACCCCACACCCCCTGAGGCCCCACCCTTCGGCAGCCAAAACCTTGCAATGACCGACCACAAAAATGCCAAAGGTGGAAGCACCACGCAAGGCACCATAGAAACCCTCAGGCGCATAAGGAACGCAAAGACGGAACACCCCCGGCCGTGACCCTCAAAAAAGAAGGCACAAAGAAGTGCAAGTGAAACAACCTCCCCTAAAAAGCTAAATGACCCTACCTAGACTGCGTAGGCACCAGAGGAAACTGATCACGAGCTAGGGCTCGGATGCCCTTGCTCGACCCTCAAAAAAATAGAAAAACCACCATCCAATCTCTAAATTCACCCATCCTTCACTTTTTCACCCTTGGCTTGAAAATGATAATATTTTGGCTTTATGAAAAATATCATAAAATAATACTAGCCAAAATCCAAATAAAATCAAGTATTGAGAAAACATCATAGTTTTCCATCCTTCAATGTTCTAGCTCAACACATAAACAAGTCTAGCTCAAAAAGGGGGCGTTACAATCATCTTCAAAATAAAGTACAAATGAAGAGTCTTCTTCCTCACATCACTGTCACTATCAACCATTGATTTAGGGTAATGTAATTACTTTTCTACCTTTCTTAATACCAAGCCATTGTTCCCAGTTCATCCTTCAAATAGAGTCACCAACCTCTATTCTAGGGGAGGCACCTTTAGGTTTCTGAAAAATTGAATGCACAAGGCACTTTGATCCCTAGTAGAGCTGCCAAAAATTGTTGGCAAAATTTTATGTCACTGTGCTTTCTTCATTTCTTTTAGAGACTCGTCCAATAGATAGTGGCATAAATTTGCAACATTGGATAGATCATAATTGGAAAAATGGTCTTCCTTTGCATTTCAAGAAGGGCAACTCCTTCATATGATAGAATAATATTATTAGTAATCACACCTTAGTGTGCAATGAGTACACCAAGATAGCATGTAGATAAAATTAATTAATGGTTTCTTGAGAAGAGAGAATACAATTTTGTTATTAGTGAGAAGAGAGTAAATTAAATATGTTGACATGCATGCAAGTAAACTTGTTTTTGAATAGTAGTTGGTGACAACAGGTATGCAAGTAAAGTTGGTTTTTGTTTCTGTCAATTATTTGTAATTGATAGTGCCCTTTACTGCTCATTTTCTTGTTTCCCAAGCATGTCGAGCCCATCCAGATGAACTTTGGCAAGCCTAGGTACAGACTTGACAAGACTTGTCATTCATCAAGACTATCTTCTTGCAGCATTGCATGTCCCTAGTCAGAAGGAGTTTCAAATGTCATTAGTGTATGTCAATAGATCTAGAGATGTACGGTGCAAATTCCATGGGTGGTAGCTATTTGAAATTATTTCCCAATGGATTGTAATATCTTTGAGCTTTATCTTCTGAAATGATTTCTTGTGTTGGGTTTCATAGTAATCCTTTTCTAAATCTAAGTGCTTTCTTTTATGAAATTTGATTTTCTGCACATCCTCTAGGTTTTCATTCAATGCTTGCAAAAGAAAACCATGGTTAGCACGACTAATCAAACTAATAACGCTAGGATTGTAATTGGCAACATCCAAGACTACAATTAATCACATGTTGATTGTGCAAACAAATTTGATCTGTATAATTAAAATAATGTCCATAATTTTCAATACTTGTTTTTGCTAACCTCTTCAATTTGGGGGAACATGAATTAATCATTTCATCAAGTCTTTCTTTTGTCAAATTTTACACATCTTCCACTTCAATCAATTTACCCTTTTGATGTGTTTTTTCCACCCAACTTTTGAGGATAAGATTGTTTTCATTACAATTTTTTGTAGATCCAACATAATTGAGTGATACACCCAAATGATGCAAAGAAACTTCTACACCCCTAGTTCTAGAGAACAAAGAAAGGATATTGATCCCCTTAGATTGAACAAGTCTCTCTCGAGCTCTCCCCTTCTATTTTCCTCTCTCTCTCTCTCTCTCTCTCTCTCTCTCTCTCTCTCTCTCTCTCTATATATATATATATATATATATATATATATATATATATATATATATATATATATATATATATATATATATATATATATCCCTCTCTATCTCTCTTTTTCTCTTTGTCTCTCTATCTATGTCTCTCCACCTCTCTTTCCCCTATCTCTCTTTGTCACCTCTTTTTGCCTCTCTCTCCCTTTCTCTCTTTGCCGCCTTTCTCACACTCACTCCCCTTTGTCCTCCCTCCCTCTTTGCCCGTCCCCCTCTCTCAATCCATGAAAGGTCACTTAAATTATTAGATTTCTTACAAATTAATTTAAATAATATTATAGAATATAATAAATATAAACATAATATAGATTTTATATATAAATTACATAACAAATATACAAGTGTTAAATATATAATATATCTAATATAAATATATGATTTTATAATATAATAATAGTTAAATAATATATTTAATAATTTACATTATATAAAATATAATAATAATAAATAATTAATAGATATATTATATATGGTATATATAAAATAAATATATTCAATTTAAATACATAATTTATAAGATAATATTATACTTAAAATATATACATATAATTTAATTACTTTGCCATAGATGACTTACATTAAAATCATACCCTGTTGTAAATGCCATGTCTTTTCATAGGAAAGAAGAAAGTAACTTCAGAACTTAAATCAACATGAACTCGATAAATGATGAAAATGCAGAGACAAAGGGAAAATCTTGTGTGGAAGATCGCATAGTTTATTTAATAACTGCTATTGTCCAAAACGCTTGCTTTCCCAAAACATGGAGGGATTTTTCGTAGCTCTAAATGTTTCTATGGCAATGTCCATCAAGACGCTTCTCCACATTTCTATCCTTATTCGCCATGCAATTTGTTTGTCTACCCAAATATAGCAACTGTTTGCTAGATCATCCTAAACAAAATTAAAAGTCGAGTGATAAAATTATAAAATTACTATTTTCTTTTGTTTAAATAAAGTGAAAATATTATCTTCCTAAACAAAATTAAAAGTAGGAAATAACATCACATTTCTGAAAACTTTCTCCACTAATAGTGTTGTTGTATTATAGGAAAAAAAATGCAAATATGACAAACTAGGCAATAACATCACGATGAAGATAGACACGTAGATTCCACAAAGATATTTTTTTGGAACTACGGGGCTAAGTTTGTCATGTATTCTAGCATACATTTACCATTGGACAATTTTGTTTTCTCTAGTGAATTTCAACAAATGGGAAGAAACCGCGTAAAGGAAAAATTCTATGGGCTCTTTTACAATGGTCAGCTATCAGTCACAAAACTGTAAAGCTTGAAATGAAGACTCGTACAGAAAATTCATTGGCCTTGTTTACATTTCCACTTGTACTTACAAATTTCCATAATCCGAGTGTAAAAAAAATTTGTCATAGTAAAATATGTCAATTCTAGAATAAACCCTCTTAGGCCTACTTTGTTGGTTGCACGAACCAATTGCCCTTTCTTGTCTCCTCATTATTACAAGGGGGTCCTTAAGGTTAAGGAGTCTTTTCATCTTAGACCATTAAAACCTTTCATTGTCTTTCCAACCAAACTTAATGCCTCGTTCGTTATCATAATCAAATTCAATCATGTTGAATTCACCACCCACAATCCATAGAATCCCACCAAGATTGTTAGTCATCTAGTTCCATAAGATAACTCTTTCTGTAATCATTAAATGCATAAACAAAACAAACCCCAAATTTAGAGTCTTTGTTATCAATCCCACCTCGCATATTCTATTGTATGGAGAGTTCCTAATAGAACTGACCAAAGGAGCCTATTTTTCTACTAGGGGAATAGTAGCACCACCTTTACCTTCCTCATGATTAGTGTAAATTTTAGTAGAATTTTTCCAAATGAATTTAATTGTGAAGTAAAGAGTTATACCCACTAATTTCAATGAGCACATTAATATTTCTATGAATGTCAACCTTTGACAATCAAGGTTTAGGTTTTCGGTCGATAAACACAAGAAACGAATGGATCTAGCACCACCCATCAATTCTATTGTCTTGTATCATTATAAGATGGTGTCAACCATTGATGTCCGAAGTTAACCACAATTTAAAATGTTCTCTCTCTTCCTCTCTCTCCCCATGGACATGTGCCATCTTTGGATTGTTGGCATGAAACGATTGATCTGTATCTAATGCAGACAGGAACTAGGGGTCTTATGAGACAGCTAATTCTCGTAGCATACATACAATTCAGTCACAAAACACATCGATTTGTTCAATTCTGATAATTTTCAATCTAGCTACAACAACTACATGAATCCAAATCACCGACACTCTTCGTGAAATCAGATACTAAGAATTACACAATCCATTGCAAACACTCCATTCAAATTTATCCCAACTTCAAGTTTTATTTGTCTTCTAACATCATTCAATTGTTTATCATACAAAGTTTTTATGCAACTATTACAATTGGATTGGAATTCGAAACACCTTATTCTCAGTTTTGCTCACTCTACATCCTTGGAGCTATTAATCATTCTCCTTCAATGTTGTTGTTTCTCTTGCAACACAATGCAATTCTCTTATTCTCATCTAACTTCACTTCCTCAGTCGAACCTCTTTCAACATTGTCTTCCTCTCTACAATGCACATTTAGCCTGTAGCCTGTATGTTCTCCATTTTCTCCAGTCTGTTCTCCTCTGATCGGACAGAAACCCATCCTTCCAGGGTGACACACACAAATCCAAACCCCTCTTCAGAGCCATTTGTTGGCTTTTATATTGCATAGAGGTGAGAAAATGAAAACACCAAAATAGAATCGGCTTCCAGTATTTGAAGTGACACCTCTCCAAAAGGAATTATATCTTTTGATATTTGATTTGACTCAGTCAAAACTCTCCAAGCCGCATCCTCCCAAGTTGACTCAAGAAGAACATTGCATACGGTTGGTTGTGGCTTTAACTTTTACGAATGGATAAGAATCAAACTTCGACAAACTCATTCCTCTGTGGTGTTTTTCAAATCAGCCTTCCACCAAATCGATTAATAAAGAACTTGAAATGAAATTGATGTAGTCTAGACTCCCACAATTTGAGAAAATCGATCTCCACACACTCCAATTTGGATTCACTTTCTATGGAATACTTAGTAGTGAATAAAAGGAAATAGATTACTCTTCAATTGGCACACATGACTACCCCTATAACAAATCTTCAATATCACAAGCTCTTAGACAATTGAAAAGGAATGTTGGAGTGTAAATCATTAGTGCGAAAATAATTTCATAAACCACAAACACTCTTGGGAGAGAAGAATAAAGATTTAATCTTCATTGGCAAGTAGTGCCATCAGAATGCAATGCCATTGACTCACCATACCACAAATACACAATTCTATGCATATACTCTTCACGACATTTTGTCAAACAACTGACAACAGTGATGCTCTTCCTCCATCAAATGAACACGAGTTACCATATGTGCTCCAAACTAAGCCATTAAAACTCAAGAGAGATTCATTGTGATATTTGATCAAAGAAGCTACCAGTTGATCATGACAAAATTAAAAATGCACCAAAAGTAACCAAACTGAAGCCGGTAAAACTTGACAAAATCAAACAAAACAGAAATTATTTTTGGCGATGGTGGATTGCACATTCACTCGGATGCTCCTGCATCAGACACGTTGAGTAGGAACAATGCTTCATGAGTGTGGAACTCGAAGCATTTTGGAAAATCTGGGATTGAAATCCCAAACTTCATCAAATCTAAAGCGTTGATCCATGAAGCTTCATTAATTGCTTGGTTCTTCAAATGGACCAAATATTCTCAATATTCTTTCCCTCTTGTCCTTTTGGCTACATGAGAATCAATTACCTTGCCAACTTCTTCAAGCTTCTTCTCAGGCAACTGCTGAATCCATTCACGTGCATCCTACAAATTTGAATGTGTATTCCCTTGTCCACTTATACAAATCAGCAACATTAAATATTGGAGAAATATCTATACCTGTTGGAAGCTCAATTTCATAGGCATTTGATGAAAACTTTCACAAAATCTTACATGGGCCTATTTTCTTCCACTTCAGCTTGTTATACGTTCCCTGAGGGAACCTCTCCTTCTACAAATGTGCCATCACCAACTCACCAATCTAAAATTCCTACTCCCTCCGATGCATATCAGCATACTCTTTGTATTTGATGGCACTCTTCTCCAAGTTCTCCTTCACTTCCTCATGCAAATCATGGATGTACTCAACAAAATCCTCTGCTACAACACTTTTTCTACCCAAATCTGCACTATCTCTCAACTCATCAATGCCCTTAGGTTTGTACCCATACATGATTTGAAATGGACTCTTTCCCACACTTTGATTGACTGAGTTATTGTAGGAAAATTCTACTTGTGCCAATGTCTTTGAATCCCATTGATTTGGTTTGTCACCTACCAAACACCTCAACAAATTTCCCAAACTTCTATTCACAACTTCGGTCTGACCATCAACTTGTGGATGGTAGGCTAAACTAAACCTCAAATGTGTTCTCATCTTCTTCCACAAAGTGCGCCAAAAATGACCAAAAAATTTGGTGTCTCGATCTGAAATAATACTCTTCGAAAAGCCATGCAATCTAACTACTTCTTTGAAAAATAAAATAGCTATCTGGGAAGCATCATTACACTTTTGACATGAGATAAAATGAGCCATCTTAGAAAATCTATCCACCATAACAAAAATAAGAATTGTCACCTCTTTGTGTTCACAGTAACCCCAAAACAAAATCCATGTTGATGTGTTCCTATGGTCTCTCCGGTATTGGCAATGGCTGATACAACCCTATATTTTTCCTTACTCCTTTAGCATATTGACAAACCTTGCAACCTTGCAACATCTTCTTTACATCTGCACTCATCCTCGATCAATAATAACTCTCATTCAGTTGTGCCAAAGTTTTGTCCACTCCCAAATGACCACTCAAACCTCCATTATGATTTTCCCTTATCAAACTCTCCCTCATTGAACCATGAGGTACACACAGTCTCTTCCCCTTGAACAACAAACCCTCTTGAACAAGATACTGCAACCATGGAGTTCTATCCCTCTCCATGAGATTGTTACATGCTGATCATGCCTCTTTGAAATTAGCATCATCTTCATACAACTCCCGCATAAAGTCAAAACCAACAACATTTACCCCCATCTCATTCAACAACAAACACCTTCAACTCAATGCATCAACCACTCTATTAGATTTCCCACTTCTATGCTTCAACACAAATGAATAACTTTGAAGAAATTCAACCCACTTCACATGGGTAAGTGCACAAAGATGAGGGACCAAAATGGGGTCTTAAGATGCCACTTTTTTTCTGAAATCAGGAAATATTGATGTTGGATGAGAAATTAAAGATAGCTACACTCAAAATTTGAAGATGGAACAAAAACAAGAGTCGTAGTTTTCTGAATCTAGTTTCTAAACTACTATTTTTTTCAAAAATGGTTGAGATTAAGGTGTTCAAAAAGGGGGAGCACACAAATTGGTCCTACTTTTCTCAAAAAAACATAATATAGCATCTGGTTAAAATGTTAACTTTTTTTTAGTATTTCAATAATCACTCCGGTGAGAACTTAGCTAACACCATATAGTTCATCCCTGATTTTTCTGATAATTTTTTCATGAGTAATTGATTTTTTAGTAATTTTCAAAATGGACACATCCTGAAAAATAGAAATTTGATCGTGCTCCCCCCTAAACTTTTTGAAAACTAATCGAAAATCAATTTTTTTTTTAATACATGTAGAATGGAGTCTAGTTTCTAAAAATGTAACTTATTTCAAATTTTGATGAACGGTTAGAAAAAAAAGTCAAAAATACTAGACACTAGTTTTTGACAAAAAAATGGACATACTAACAAAAGAAATTCAAGATGAAACCCTTAACGTACTCAAAATGTGAAAGAAAATATATGGTTAGATAGCTGGGTGGGTGCAAAAAGTGGCCAATTTTTTTTAAAAAACTTCTAAGACATAACGCGAGTGCATTATGTTTTACTATAAAAAAAGTAGCGTTTGTGCTCATTTTTTCCTTCCATTTTCTCTGTACCCGCGGCCTGCAAACCCTAAGGAGCGTGCATGCATTATTGAAGACCAAATTCGACACCAAAATCTCACTGATTCATCACCAAAATTCTGCCATGAGATCGGGGAGGCCAAAGGAGTGAGTTTTTTTTTTTTGTGTGTGAATTTGTTTCTAAATAGGTAGGTTTAAGTTGATTTTTGATGTAAATTTCTTTAATTGACAAGAAATGATAATGCACCTCCTCCTCCTAAAAATCCACAAAATCCTGAATCACCTGAAAAGCAAATAACTACTGAAGAACAACCTGAATAACAAACTCCTCCATCCATTCCTCGACATGCCCCTGGAACACAAGAAAATCTAATGAGGCAAACTGAAAACATTAAAAAATAAATTGAAGATATAATTTCAAGGTTGAAAGATCCTGCAACTTCAACCTCGCATAGATCCACGCTTGCTCAATCTCTTGAATCTATGTTATCAAATGTAGATTCAATTAGCAAACAAATAACTAGGTCTAAAAAGAGGAGAGAATTTAGAGAGTACTATGTAGACAAGTTGTCATATGAGCAAGTAAAAAATGAACAAATTACAAAATTGGACTTGTGTTCCATTTTTACAGACCCATGAACAAATCAACTTCTACCTCTTACATGCAAGAGGTTCCCTATCCATTGGTGCAACAATTGAGTGATAAGGGATAATTTTGGGTAGAGGTGGTGGATGGTTTTTGACCATCCTCCATGCAACAACAATGAGATCCTACAATACTTTTTGAGGAAACTCTACTGCAAGTTTGTAAAAAACAAAGTGCCAAATTATTTTGATATGCGGGACTTCCAGGGTAGAGGTGGGGGCTCAGCATAGGATAGACCAGGGACATGTGTTGACCCACAGTATCCAGCGAGATGAGTACTCACCAGGCCATCCCATGAGCATGCATCTATCGATTCCATTGTGAAGGAGAGTGCTGAGGTCGAGACACTTCAGTCCATTAGTGCCTTGACCTAGAGCATCATAGAGCATGCCAGTCCTATAACAAAGTGTGGGCTGCAGGAGAGTTTGAGGAGTAGGGTTCCACCCCATACTTGTCAGGCTTGCGGGTCAGCCTATGGTTATGACCCCATGGATAGTTAGGATGTAGGTGTGCAGGCTACATCTGCAGCTGAGCAGATGGTGATGACAGATGCCCTCCTAAATGAGACTTTCGGCCTTGATACTCAAGTAAATGTTAGCAAGTTCACTAAATTAAATTTATTAAATTTCATTTTTACAATGTAAGATTAACTAATTTAGTTTGATGATTTTAATAAAATTTTAGGGTCATAGCATTGATGTAGTTTTTAGCAGTTCTCCACCTACATATTACACTACGACATCTACTATCGGGGTATGTAATTGGTAAATAATTATAAATATTACATGTGAATAGAATTGTTATATGAATGGTGTTCTAATATCTGATTTTGGATGTTGAATAGGTTAATATTGGAGATTTCACGGCAACGCCTGCCAGTGGTGGTGGACTTCAAAGCTTCATGAGGTAATAAAATAAATAGTTTAACTAATGAATTGTACTTACTAGATTTTTGTATTTTATATTGATATCATTGATTACATTTCATTGCACATCTTTCAAACTCAAAACATTACTAGACAATGCATAACTAATAACTAGATGTTGATAGATGACAAAATTTCAATTACAATATAGTTATTTGAAAAATGCCTGAAAGACATGTGGTCTCATGGAATGCCATGACAAGCGAATGCATAGACAAGGACATCACCATGAGACCACATTTCTTTGAGGCATCTTTTCAAACAACTCACTACCTTGTCTATGCTACCACATTTTCCATACATGTCTACCAAAGCTTGTTGATCCCCTCCACACTATTCTTCAACAAATTCTCTCTAATAAACTCATCCAATTACCACCAATTAGACCCCAGGACATGAAACTGGAGGGGGGTATGAGCCTATGACATCTTATATAGCATATGATTGACTCCAACATCATCTAGGTTTTAGGTATTAATTATGGGGCAACAAGTCACCCTTAACCAAAATCTTCAAATCTACATTAACCCATTCCCCTACAAACTATGTCAATCCTATTGGCTCAGTTTCTTCCATCCCTACTTCTGATCCTACATCTAACCCACCTAAGTCTAATAAGGACCCTTCATTTTATACTACTATATTCTTTGACATGAAAGAGAGCACGAAATCCTCCAAGAACTCATATAAACATGTACCAAAAGAGCACAACAACAATGGAGACTTGAGGAAGCATAAGAAAGAGCTATAGTATATCACCGAGAGAGCCAAATCTTCACAAGAGTTCACAACTAGTTGAAGAGCTAAGAGTGTTCACCATAGAATGCATGAGAATGAAAAGTAAAATTCAAAAATCCACCACATGAGATGGAAAACCTAGAGATAGAGTCAAAACAAAGACATTTCGAGATACAAAGAGATGTTACTAGAATCTTGAACCATCAGCCTAATATATTCTAACAATGGACCAGGACCATTTCCAATCCTACAACCTGATAATGTTTCATTAGTTTGATATGTTTATAAATGAAACTTGACTATTTTGACACAAATATCTTCATCAATGAACCACCATTGTTTCAAGCCTAGAATTTAATAATTGCTTAATAGGTTGATAACTTCACCAATGAACCATGATTATTACAAACTTGCACTCTAATAAAGGTCCATGTAATTTATGTCTAAATAAACCATGTATTTAGATGGAACCCTTTTACATTTGTCTACTTGGTTGGAGTCCTTTTCGTATAGTCAGTGTTTTTATCACTTTTAGTAATAGGTGGAATCTCTCATCCTACTATTTTTTTATTTTTTTTAAACAATTTAACATGTCATGGTTATACTACCCCACAACCCTACCCCACCCTACCACCAATCTAAATCTAAACTAACACCTTCACTCCCTCTCTGACTTCTTAAACCTAAAATTTGATGCTACTATGGTCCCTCCTTTGTTGACCCTTATACCACACAATAGTCATGAATCTTCATCTAATTTGTATATATGCATACATGACTTGTGTGCTTTATTGTGTGTACTTCCATGTTTAGGTGAACATGTGTGTATGTTAGAAGCCATGACTTGCATCACTATTCTAGTTTTCATAATTGAATAATGTTGTTTTATTTTCAGATGATGCAGGCTACGGAAACACCTCCCAAAGTTCATATGGCAATGGAGCACGGTGTGTCCTTTGTGATTCATAGCTCCATACCTTTAACGGGGGTATGAGGGAGATTAGTAAATTTCAAATTACATTCACTGTTATAGTTGTTTATTTTTGAAAAATCAAATGATTATTGATTTGAAGTTTAATTTCTATCTAGATGGTTTCTATAGGACATGACATCGCCACAGCCTAATCCCGGTACTGAGACAAATGAGGAGACAAATTCTATGGTAGCGATAAGTGATTATTTTGTTAAATGTTTCATTTTTTATAATGTAATTTCTATATATTAATGTCTATACTTTTTATTGTAACAGCTACAGATCCATGAACAACTAAATAGGAGCAGCCCTCAGGTTCATAGTAGACCACCCTCATACGTGTCTCCATCCACTCAAAGATCAAAGGTTGCCTATGATATATTCTCTTCACCGAATAGAGGGGAATGACATATATTATTATAACCTAGAGATGGACATATATTTTGTATTGCATATAGTTGACATTGTATGCCTATATGGCATTCTTGTAAGCCTATATGGCTATTTTGTATATATGTTATACTTATATCAATCGATATTGATGTATGCCTATATGGATATTTGGTTAATACAAATCATTTTTGTTGATCATTATGTAATATGGATAGGTGCAGTGTAGATCATTTTTGTATGCCTCTAGGTTTCAAAGTTTAATTGTCAAAGAATCCATCCTAATTGATGATAAGAGAATTTAAGTTTTGGGTTGAAAGTTTTAGTCTCTCAAAACTAGACATGCCCGAGAAAATAGAGAAAGGAAGATTGGTTAAATGGATAAATGGAAAGCAAGTTTTTTTGTTCACATCGTGATCTACATGCTATTGCACAAGCTTGCATGTTAGCCTTAGTCACTCACATAGCAATGTACAACCTCATGCATAAGTCCTTGCATAACATGCCACCTAATCAATGCCACTTGATCCAACACAAAGTTTATGGTTCCTTGCACCATGCATAATTCACATAGTGATAGGAATAATTTTGTGCAACTCAAAAGACACCCTATAAATCTTACACAATCGTTTGGATCATGTGCCATTTGCACAACACTAAGGATCATGTCTTATAGTTTCACAAACAACTCTATATAATTTATGTGTCACATCTACACCTATGTGCACTACTGTTCATAGGGTCTGCATTCCAAGACTTGATACAAAACCATGTGCAACACCCCATAACACTACGCAACATTTCAATTTGCACAAGAAACCATTTGACCTAATTTATGGATACATTCCCTAAAAAGATAACTTTCATCACAGTCAGCAACCAAGAGTGACATGTGGGAACTCAACCATCACAATAGTTTGAGTAGACAACTTTAAGATTTGGTTTGACTCTTAGTTGTTCATTGTGTTAAAAGGTGTCTTGTGATGGAATAAAGTTGTGCCAAGCGATTGCTTGCATGAACTAAATGTTAGATCTAGGGCACACAATTGAGAGGGGGGGTGAATCAGTTGTGCAAAAACTTGCTTCTAATTCAAACACTTGATTCTTCTTTGTTAGTTAACAGCATATCAATTAACCATTCATGAAAGCATTAAGCATAAAGCATAAACACTGGAGCAAATCAACACATTAGACACCAAGATTTTGACATGGAAAACCCGATTAAGGGAAAAACCATGGGGTGATTAACCCAAGCATTATTCTCTGTTAGAAGAATAAGAAAAATGGATGGCACATGCCAATCAGGGCTCATTTCCCGAGCACACTGCTCACAAGGAGGCACACTGCCTACAAAGAGACACACTGTCTACAAAGTGATAAGAAACACAAACTTGAATTGGAGATTGACATCTTCACCATGTCTGGATTAGTTCCATTTAAGCCCGAGACACACCTGCTCTACCTTTCACTCTCTTGCTATCCAACACTCATCCGCTTCCCAACACACACTTCAAATTGAATTCACAAACCTTTATTTATACAAGGCATCAACTTAGGAACAATCATCTAAGTCAGCAATCAACCACAATACCATTCGCAAGTCATCAATCATCCACAAGGACATTCACAAGATGAATAACTCATCCCATCGGCCAGTCTGAGCAAGAACATCTTCATCTGGAAGAATGACTTCAATTCCAGGCTCTAACACTAATGTGGACTAACAACACAACCTCAACATGATCCACGAACCTTCACAGGCTTGCCTGAATGACCAGGTACATCCGCACTTCCTCTACTTATCAGGATCTCTTCTCTTCTTCATCTGGAACATCAAGAACACAGTCTACGGCCACTGTCATAATGCAAAAGGTACTTCTGGCCCTCCAAACTATGAAAAAATCGAGATGGCACATCACAAGGACATCCCAAACACTCCTTCCAATCCGCAGGATAGGATAATGCACTTCCGGATCTCACTAGACCTTTTTGTAACACTCTGTCACTCCGAAGCATCTCCCAGAACCGGTTCTACTTGATCGATCACAACTTCTTCATATCTTCATGCGGACCTCAAAAAACTTAACTGGAACATCTAAAGACTCATATCTACAAACCCTTAATCCGCATCCTTTGATCCTCAACCTATTGAGTACTTTGGCCTTCTTCTCATCATTGTTCTTCCCTATTCCTGATTGAGACTAATTTTCTCAATATCCTCAGCACAAAGCTCATCCAATCCTTCTCATCAATGCAATATGAGTATGTTGACATCAATGACAACATTGGTAAACCTCATACTTGCAACAATCTCCCCCTTTGTCATTGATGGCAACATATGATGTGAAAAACTATCAAGACAAGAACTACTCCTTTCTGTCACAGCTCCCCCTAGCAATAACAACTCTTCACATGTATTCTCTTTCTTTACTGCTCCCCCTTTGATCAACAACCACTTGTTTTTCACGTGTCTTCTCTCCCCCTTTGACATCAATGGAAAAGGGCTCATACTTGCAATTTCAACATATCAGAATCATACTAGCTGCTCCCCCTGAGTAGCAGCTCCCCATCACCAATCTGGATCACAAGATATGACTGTGAAATCCACTAGACTGATGTACATCAGTGCATCCTAGTTCATCACCGGAGGGGCCATGACCCCTAACTTCTCCCTGAGATACTCAAAAGAGTCCTTGGGAAGAGGTTTAGTAAAGATATCTACAATCTGATCCTTAGAGGGTACATACTCCAATCTGACTTCATCCTTATTCACTTGTTCTCTCAGAAAGTGAAACTTGATAGATATGTGCTTGGTCTTAGAATGCAACACCGGATTCTTAGAAATATTTATTGCACTTGAATTATCACAGAAAATTGTGATAGGCTCCTCATATTCTACTTTAATGTCTCTTAACATCTGCTTCATCCATAAAATTTGAGTGCAACTACCTGCTGCAGCAATGTATTCTGCTTCAGTTGTAGACAGAGATATTGCCTCTTGTTTCTTGCTTAGCCAAGAAACCAACCTTTTTCCCAAAAAGAATGCTCCTCCACTTGTACTCTTCCTATCATCCACATCTCTTGCACAATCTGCATCTGTATATGCATGAAGAGAAAAAACATGATCTCTGGGATACCATAGGCCATACTCAACCATTCCTTTTAAGTATCTAAAAATTCTTTTGATTGCCATGACATGAGATTCTCTGGGATCTGCCTGGAATCTTGCCACAAGACCAATAGCCTACATTATATCTGGTCTAGTCTGAGTGAGATACAACAATCCACCAATCATTGATCTGTACTTTGTCTAATCTGTCTTAGTAGAGTCATCATCTTTGCTCAACTTACATCCGGTAGCCATAGGAGTGTTCATAGGCTTTGAGTCTTCCATTCCAAATTTCCTCAAAAGTTCTTTTACATATTTAGTTTGAGAGATAAATATGCCTTTCTTTGTCTGAGTAATTTGCAGACCCAAAAAGAAATTCATTTCACCAAGCATTGACATTTCAAACTCACTTTTTATTTGATTTGTAAAGGTTTTACACAAACTGTCTCTTCCTCCAAAGATGATATCATCCACAAATACTTCAACAATCAAAATGTTTTCATTATCTATTTGGAAATATAGATTACTATCAGCAATACCTTTGTTGAAACCAATCTTCAAAAGATGTTTGTCCAGCCTCTCATACCATGCTTTTGGGGCTTGCTTTAGACCATACAATGCCTTCTTTAATTTGCAAACCATATCACCATGCTCTGATAAATAAAATCCATCCGGTTGTTCAATGTACACCCCTTCTTCTAGATCACCATTCAGGAAGGCAGATTTGACATCCATCTGATACACTTTAAAATCTTTGAAGGCAACAAATGCAAGAAATAGTCTGACTACTTCAATTCTTGCCACCAGAGCAAAGGTTTCCTCAAAATCAATCCCTTCTATTTGAGAGTAGCCTTTGCAGACTAATTTGGCTTTATTTCTGATTACTTCACCAATTTTATTTAGTTTGTTCCAGAAGACCCATTTGGTTCCAATCACATTCTTGTCTCTAGGTCTGGGAACAAGATCCCAAGTGTGATTTTTCTCAATTTGCATCAACTCTTCCTTTATTGCATTGGTCTAGTTTTCATCATTGTAGGCTTCATTTATTGTCTTAGGTTCAATCTTTGAAATCAGACAACATTCATCTGAATTTTGAGCAATTCTCCTCCTTGTTTGCACTCCTTTGCTTTTGTCACCTATGATCTGATCTTAAGAGTGGTTTAAAGTTACATACCTTGGAACTTTGGGAATTTCTTGCACCTCTAATTCTTGATCAATCTCATTGACACTTATCTCTTTTTCTTGTCTTACCGGATCACCTTGACTTTGTTTCTCAGAGGGGGCTTGGATACTTTGAATCTGAATATCATTCTGATCATCTTCATCATATTTATAAAACTTTGAGGGCTTCTCAACTCCTTCATCAACTTTCACATTTGTACTTTCTATCATCTTTCTCAGTCTCTTTTTGTAACACCGGTATGCTTTGCTTTGAGTGGAGTAACCCAAGAAAATTTCTTCATCACTTCTAGCATCAAACTTTCCTAGATCTTCATCTCTTTTAATGTAACATTTTCTACCAAATACTCTGAAATATCTCACAGTAGGAGTGATGCCAAACCAAAGTTCATAAGTAGTCTTACCGGTATTACTTCTGATTTGAACTCGATTGAGAGTGTAAACTGCAGTGCTAACAACTTCTCTCCAAAACATCTGGGGAACATTTGCTTCCATCATCATTGTCCTAGATGCTTCCTGGATGGTCCAGTTCTTTCTTTCTACTACTCCATTCTGTTGTGGAGTCCTAGGAGCAGACAACTGTCTCTTTATACCATGCTTCTCACAAAAGTCTATGAATTCACCGGATGTGAATTCACCACCTCTATCAGACCTCAGACATTTCAGTCTTAATCTGGTTTGATTCTCTACCATAGCCTTGAAGATTTTGAATTTCTCAAAAGCTTCTGATTTCTCTTTCAGAAAGGTAACCCACATCATCCGGGAATGATCATCAATTAGTAACATGAAGTACCTATCACCTTGCACACTCTTGATTCTTGTCGGACCACATAGATCAGTATGAACTAATTCCAATAATCTGGTAGAGGACTGATCCTTGCTCTTAAAAGAGACTCTGCTCTGTTTACCTAGCTGACATTCTTTGCACAAACTATTTGTAGGTTTCACCAATTTTAGAAGATCTCTTACAGCCTGAGTATTGCTTATCTTGATGATATTATCAAAATTTACATGACACATCCTTCTATGCCATAACCAACTCTGATCAACTTGAACAAACAAACAACTTTTATTAGAACCAACTAGATGGAAGATATTACCTTTTGTTTGAGTACCGGATGCAATCTTAGTTCCAGAGCTTTCAAAGATCCTGCATCTTCTATTTTTGAACCGGAGATCATAACCTTTGTCTACTAACTGACCAACACTGAGAAGATTGTGCTTCAATCCTTCAACATACAGTACATTACTAGTTTTGCTCTTTCCATCAAAAGAAATAGTTCCCCTACCTCTGATTCTACCAGTAGAATTATCACCAAACTTTACCATTCCTCCTTCATACATTTCCAAATCTAAGAACTTGTTCTTGTCACCTATCATATGGTGAGAGAATCCACTGTCAATAACCCAATCATCCTTTTCTTCAACTTGGGCAGCCAAAGCTCTTTCTACAACCTTATGATTGATAGATTCAGATGATATTGGATCTTCTTCCTTGATGGCAATAAACACCCATTCATTTATGGATTTGTTTCCTATTTCTGATTCATCATCTGTTACACCTTCATTATCATCTTCTTCATGAACATAATAACAGTTCTTTTGGAACCTTTGTCTGTTAGAATTTGACCTTGCAGATCTTTTCGGACATCTTGAAGAAAAATGACCAATCTTATTGCAATTGAAGCACTTAAAGGGTAATTTTCCTTCATACTTACCGGATCCTCTTGGCAGTCTCTTTGCAATGAGAGCTTCAAGATGAGCTGTTTCTACTTCTTCCTCTTCCATATCTCTTCTTGCTTGATCATACCATGATAGCTTCCTTGAAGAGTTTTCTCCCGGATCAAATCTTTGTTTGCCTTTCACATATGCATTGGCTTTGAATGTAGATTCAGTCTTGGGGGGATCATCTCCAAACTCGGTCATTTCAAATGCAGCCAGTTTGCCAGCCAATTGTTCTCTTGTGACAGTTGTATGGGCTCTAAATTCATCAATGGCAGCAACCTTGATTTTATAGGCAGCAGGAAGGGATCTGAGAATTTTGCAAACAATCTCATTTTCATCCAGAGTTCCACCAGCATTCCTAATTCCACACACCAGATTATTTATTCTTGGCATAAAGGTAGTGATGTTTTCATCATCTCTCATCTTCAATCTTTCAAATTTCCCTTTGAGACTTTGCATCCTTGCATTCTTAACAAACTCATCTCCTTCATGCAGAAGTTCCAGTTTAGTCCAGATCTCATAGACAGTTAGTAGGTCAATAACATTTGAGAGCTCTGAGTCAGTTAAAGTGCTTAGAAGAGCCTCTTTGGTCCGCAGATTATTTTCAACATCTGTGATTTCATTTAGAGTTGTCGGACCACCCTATGGAGGTACATATGGTTTTGTGACCATGGACAAGTATGCTTTTCCCATACACTCCAAGTGACATTTCATGCAACCCTTCCAGAGAGAGAAGTTGGTTCCATCAAACTTCAGACTATCCTTCTTATATGACGATATTTTGGATCTCCTCAAGTGGTTAAGCTCCTTTTAGAGGAACTTGGCTCTGATACCAATTGTTAGATCTAGGGCACACAACTGAGAGGGGGGGTGAATCAGTTGTGCAAAAACTTGCTTCTAATTCAAACACTTGATTTTTCTTTGTTAGTTAACAGCATATCAATTAACCATTCATGAAAGCATTAAGCATAAAGCATAAACATCGGAGCAAATCAACACATTAGACACCAAGATTTTGACATGGAAAACCTGGTTAAGGTAAAAACCATGGGGTGATTAACCCAAGGATTATTCTCTATTAGAAGAATAAGAAAAATGGATGGCACATGCCAATCAGGGCTCTCTACCCGAGCACACTGCTCACAAGGAGGCACACTGCCTACAAAGAGACACACTGTCTACAAAGTGATAAGAAACACAAACTTGAACTGGAGATTGACATCTTCACCATGTCTGGATTAGTTCCATTTAAGCCTGAGACACACCTGCTCTGCTTTTTGCTCTCTCGCTATCCAACACTCATCCACTTCCCAACACACACTTCAAATTGAACTCACAAACCTTTATTTATACAAGGCATCGACTTAGGAACAATCATCTAAGTTAGCAATCAATCACAATACCATTCGCAAGTCAGCAATCATCCACAAGAATATTCGCAAGATGAATAACTCATCTGGTCAGCCAGTCTGAGCAAGAACATCTTCATTTGAAAGAATGACTTCAATTCTAGGCTCTAACACTAATGCGGACTGACAACACAACCTCAACATGATCCACGAACCTTCACAGGCTTGCCTGAATGACTAGGTACATCTACACTTCCTCTACTTATCAGGATCTCTTCTCTTCTTCATCTGGAACATCAAGAACACAGTCTATGGCCACTGTCATAATGCAAAAGGTACTTCCAGACCTCCAAACTATGAACAAATTGAGATGACACATCACAAGGACATCCCAAACACTCCTTCCAATTCATAGGATAGGATAATGCACTTCCAGATCTCACCGGACCTTTTTGTAACACTCTGTCACTCCGGAGCATCTCCTGGAACCGGTTCTACTTGATCGATCACAACTTCTTCATATCTTCATGCGGACCTCAGAAAACTTAACTGGAACATCTAAAGACTCATATCTACAAACCCTTTAATCTGCATCCTCTAATCCTCAACCTATTGAGTACTTTGGCCTTCTTCTCATCACTATTCTTCCCTGTTCCTGATTGAGACTAATTTTCTCAATATCCTCAGCACACAGCTCATCCAATCCTTCTCATCAATGCAATATGAGTATGTTGACATCAATGACAACACTGGTAAACCTCATACTTGTAACACTAAAATGGTGTGTGATGTTTAGAAGTGTTGCACAAGGTTGTGTTAGGAGAGTAGCTTAACAAAGGTCTATTTCAAGCCTAATAGGGGTCTAAGATTGCAGTGATGGAACAATGCATTGAAGGACTAAAGCAAACCCTACAAAGATAGTACTAGAGAATAAAGTCAATGTGAACCAAGATAAAAGAACAAGCAATTCATATATGACTGTGTTGACTACTAGAACAAGTATGTTAACAACCATAAGATGCATGTTGACATGTGAAGACTATAACAGTTATAACAAAGCCAACATATGAGAATATCACTAGTACAATGTAACTGAGACTATTTCGGCATGTTTGGGTGTGAAACAAGACCATGCCTAGCCTAAATGTACCCATTTGAATGCATTGGAACAGTCAGTTTGGCCGCACAAGGAGCAGAATAGAAGTTACACCCCTTTACAACTTTACACTACATGCATTTGACCATTTTTGGGGCAGCAGAAAAATGTTTACCACAGGAAAATGACTCAAAGATATAAAAAACTAAGAGGTTATTGTAGAGGGACCCTATGTGATCCTATAGCCTTAGATGGAATGTTTTTAAGTGACATGATTTCTGAGTAACAGCTCATCAAAGATTGCCACCTTTTTGCACTTTGGTCTCTTAAGGGATATCACCGGTACAATGTAGCTCAGACTGTTTTGGCATATTTGTGTGTGAAAAAGGACCATGCCTAGCCTAAACATACCCATCTAGATGCATTGGAAATGTTAGTTTGGCTGCACAAGGAGCAACATGAAATTACACCCCTTTGCAACTTTACACTACCTCCTTATGATGATTTTTGGGGTAGCAAAAAAACTTTCACCACGGGCAAACGTCTCAGAGAAATAAAAAACTGAGAGGTTATTATAGAGGGACCCTACATGATCCCATAGCCTTAGAAGGAATGCTTCTAAGTGTCATGGTTTTTGAGTAATAGCTCATCAAAGATTGCTTCCTTTTTGCACTTTGGACTCTTTAGGGATATCACCAGTACAATGTAGGTCATACTGTTTCGGCATGTTTGGGTGCAAAATAGGACCATGCCTAGCCTAAACATACCCATCTGGATGCATTGGAACTATCGGTTTGGTTGCATCAAGAGCAGGACGAAAGTTACACCCCTTTGCAACTTTACACTACCTCCTTCTGATGATTTTTGGGGCAGTAGAAAACCTTTCACCGTGGGAAAATACCTCAGAGATATCAAACACCAAGAGAGGTTATTATAGAGGGGTTATACTTGATTGCATTTCCTCAGATGGAATGTTTCTAAGTGTCATGGTTTCTGAGCAACAACTCATCAAAGATTGCTGCCTTTTTAAACTTTAGACTCTTCAGGGATATCGTCGATACAATGTAGCTCGAACTATTTCGGCATGTTTGGGTACAAAATAGGACCATGCCTAGCCTAAACATTCCCGTTTGGATGCATTGGAACTGTTGGTTTAGTTGCATCAGGAGAATGATGAAAGTTACACCCCTTTGCAACTTTACACTACCTCTTTTTGATTATTTTTGGGGTAGTAGAAAACCTTTCACCATGGGTAAACACCTCAAAGATATCAAAAAATGAGAGAGATTATTGTAGAGGGGTTCTACATGATTGTGTTGCCTTAGATAGAATATTTCTAAGTGTCATGGTTTCTAAGTAACAACTCGTCAAAGATTGCTTCCTTTTGCACTTTAGACTCTTCAAGAATATCACCGCTACAATATCGCCAGTACGGGTGTAAGGTATTAACATAAATTTTAGAGCAAAGTAAAGACTAGGGTTTTTAGGAGGTTGAGGACTAGATAACCCTAAACATAATACAACCTAAGTGCTGAAGACCACATGAAGAACATAGAAAGGTTATCTGAGACAAATTAATCAAAGAGTATAACACAAACAAAACTTACCAAACTAGGTCTTTAAAGACAATACACTTAGGGTTTAAAACATAACTAGTAACTTTAACTTAAAAACCCTAACTAGTTTTGAATGTTTAAACATCTATAGCTGTGATATGAACACTACCATTGTGACATCCTTTAGACTTCCAAATATTTCAACAACAACCACAACTCATCAATCAACATCAACATGACCTTAACACCATATTTTGTGATCAACATCAACATCATGAGGACACTGAAGAAATATTTGATACATGAAGACATTGAGAACACTGAATAAATGGAGCACAAAGAAGCATGAAGACATGAACAAACTCCTATCATGAGGAAGTACCACAACCCAATCCAACTCCTGAAAGTGTGACATGTTATGATGAAGAACCACAACCAAATCCAATGACCCAATGGCATGAACCAATGACATAAGCAACTATGTCCTGCTATTGTAACATGATAAACATGAATGTTATGAACTAACATCCAAACCTTGTGACATGAATCTTGATATGACATGAGTGAAACATGAGTGAACATGATTAAGACCAATAAGGATCAACTTCATCCATCACTTAGATCTAACCCCATGAAGCATAACATGATGATGATGCAAACATCAAATGTATACCATAGAAAATAAATCAAGTTCATACCACTGCTTGTCAAGTTCATACCACTTCTTTAGTGATATCTTCACTATTCAAGTTCATGCCTTGTCTTAAAGCACTACAACTCTATGCATCACATCCATACTATATGAAGAAGCGTCTTTATATCACAAAACCCAACAACGTATCCTAAAAGCATAATGGTATCATCAAACAATAGACAACCAATAGACCTACACAATTATGCATTCTGTAAGAGTTGGCTAGATAGGAGCCACCCAAGATCTAGGACTTCATAAAAGCACAAGAGAGACAATATGAAAGAATAATAATGTATTCTATCAATGAATGCTCTGTGATTGTGTATGTAACAATGCTTGTTGTTATTACAAGAGAGCCTTGCTTATAAAGACAAGGATGAGAGCTAAGATGTTGTAGTCATGTGACAAGTGTCTTAATCCTATGACATGTGACAACTATAGCACATGTGGAGGATAAGACAACTATGAGACACCTATCAACAACTAGCTACAACTAGAAACAACTAGAAACATTTAGAAGACTCACTAAGTCAAATTAACATGTGTGAATTATGTGAGGGAATATTATTTAACTAATAAATAGTTAAATAATATGAATTATCCTCACACAAGGGAAACTAGATAGAAAATATCCTTATTCACACTAACACCCCCCCTTAAGTGCAACTTAGGAAGAAGCCAGCTAATTCAAGGATGAATGGGTCCCGGTTACTAGGCCATGTTAGGTACCCATGTACAAACAAGTCTCAAGTGGAGTAAAGGAGAAAACCTCATGGAAAAAAACTCCTCTCCAAAAGAGAGAATGCATGAAACATGTACAAGTGATGGAATGATGAAAGAATCAAGAACCTTTAAATACAACATCCATCACATATATACAATCAATAGCCCCCCTATAAGAGGGAAAGAATGAGACAAGATGTCCCCCCATAATGAAGAAGCTCCTCCACCAATGGTGAATGCTAGAAGAAGAAGACCAAAAAGGATCCAAAACTTGCACTCCCCTTGGGAAGAAACCTATCCACTGGTCAATGAAGAAACTCCAACTCCAAACTAAGAGATGAGGAAGGAAGTCTCATGAAGTATGATGCGTCTGAAAATTGATCATGTGTCTCCATGTGAATGCTGAATGATACCACAATCAAATCAGGAGTCTCAGGCCTCACTGATGAAAGTGACAATCCAGGATCAAGTGAAAACTAAAAATCATCAACCTCCAAAGACAAAGATGGGTTGACAATAGTTGTACTATGATTGTCATCAAAGAGGAGAGCTAACCCCTCAAATGTGTCCTCCAAATCATCAATGTGAGACTCCACAAACAAGTCTGAAATACCTGTCAAGCACTTATCCCACAAAGTTGTATTTGAAAGACAAGAAGTATCCTTCTTGACTAAAGCACCAAAATCTAAAGAAGTAGGAGGTGGAGAAGATGGAAGTGTAGTACATGTCTCAAGAACTGATGAAAAGGCAAGAGTACTAAGGTTCAAGTGACCAAACTTCTCCTCTAAAATATGATTCACACCAGAAGTGTGAATGTCAGCCAAAGGATCTAAATCATCATCAGGAGAGAAACCATAAAAGGTGTATAGCCAAAATGCATAATCAACCACCCCAATAGCAATCATCTCTATGCTTTCCAAGTCTCTGATAATAACCAAATCTGGTGTGAACTCTACTGTCTTCCCTATACCACTATGAGTAATTTGATATATGGAAAGCAAATTAATTGTCAAACAGGGCACACAAAGGACATCATTGAAAGTACCTTCACCAATATCAATGGTTCCCTTACCAATTACATTCATGTATGTGTTATCACCCATCAAGATATGTGGCATATCAAATGGATCAAATGAAGAAAACATATCCTTGGAAGAAGCCATATGGTGAGAAGCACCTGAATCAAGAATCCATTTACCTGATGTAGAAATTGTACTTGCACAAATTGCTTTACGTTTATGTTTAGGTTCCTTAGCTTTTCTTGCATGAGATTTAGAAAGTACTAGCTGTGTAGATGATGAAGGAGTAGAAGAAGAATCAGGTGATGAAATCTTGTCCTTTTGAACAAGTTACAACAACATGTCAATATGTTTCTTAAAACAATCATGTTCATCATGCCTTGATTTCTTACAATAACCACATGTAGGCTTATCCTTCTTAGGTGAATTTTGTGCTTGATCTATTTGTGGATTTTTCTTAGCTTTCTTTTGTTTCTTGTCAAAAGAACCTAACACGTTCTGTTCCTTAGGTTGTGCAACCACCAAAGCATGATTTCGTGATGGCTTAATGATACCCATATAAAGAAGCTTCTGTTGCTCATGTATTAGCATATCACAAAAGGATGCAAATGAAGGCATAGTGAAAGCAGATCCCATAGTTAACCTGTGAGTGTGAAAGCTAGAAACAAAAGTTGCATATTCAGGACTGAGTTAATTCAACACATTGTAGATCAATTGGATGTATTTTTTTTCAATACCACATGCTTTACATTGTGCTCTTAGATCATTAACCTTAGTTATGTAATCCTGGATGTTGCTAAAGTTCTTAAGATCAAGGCTCATCAATTCATTATCAGTTTGATAGCCTTTAACTTCATCTTTTGTACCATACAATATTTTCAATTTATCCCAAGCAGCATGTGAAATTGTACATGCCTCAATCTGAAACAAAAGATCTAGGGAAATGAAACTACGAAGACATCCAAGAGCTTTAGTATGCTTTATCATCCATTTTATCTTTTCCTTATTATTTGTGGGTTCAGGTATCTTGTTTTCAACATATAAAGAATGTCCAAGATCCATGAGGGCATTCCATGCATGTTGACTCCAAGTTGCATAATGTAAAAGCCCTCAAACCATCACAAAAGTAAAATAAATAAATCGAAATAAATAATCTATTTAAATTACAATATCAAAAGTAACGAAAGTAAAGTGAAGTAAAATGAGGTAATTAATCCGCTTAATTACAATAAAAAAGATAAAAAGGTGTAATTAATCCACTTAATTACAAGTAAAAAGATAAGTCTCATAAATAAAATTCAATAATGTCAATAAATCTTCACAAAAGAGAAACATCATCAATAAGAATCCATAAGATTCATTAAATCTTGCAAAAGCTAATCTCATCAATATAAATAAAATAAAGTCATTAAATTTTACAATTCACGTGCTCATCCTAGGTAAAAGCACTATAAAAGCATATACAAAGTCCAATGGCATTCATACCATGATACATATAATTACAAGATACAATGATCATGTACAACAAGAATAAATAAATCAATACGTTCATCAGTCACACAAACCAAGTGGTCCTCCACCTGCAAGCTGAGAGACAAGAACATGGCCCAGGTGCTTTTCCACCCAACCATGAAGAAATTACACTTCCCTGGATCCCTTCATGAAACAAAGAAAACCTAGCCTTGCACGAAATGTCTAGCTACCTGGAAACAACTGGTAGGAGGGAACACCCGATGCAACCTTGATGTCTAAATATGCAATTCTAAATAATGAAATGTAGATTGTCTCACAATAGGATGTGGCAGAGCTATATATAAATAAGTTTTCTAGACAAAATAAACATCTTTTTCAATGTTAGCTTGTTTAGATCTAAACCTTTAAACATAGTAACCTCGTTCAATTCTTGAAAAGAGGAAAATCTATTTCTGATAATTCACATTCGACATCCTAGCCCAGAAAGTAACCCAATCATATTTCTAGATAAAAATCTACCTTCTTTCACCAAATAAACAAGTAAATAAATAAATCAATTAATAAATAAAATAATTAAATCCAAAATCACCTAAGACCATTTCTAATCCCTTTCCCATGCATCAATCATGAAAACACACCTTTCAAGCAATAATCCACCATTTGTTCATACAATGGCACCTATTAAATTGGTTTTATTTCCTAGTCCATATTTCATTCTATTTCCATAATATGTATTGAGTTTTCTAAATCATTCTAATCAAGTATACCAATTCTCTTCAAGAAGTTTTAATAAGTCAATGATATTTATATCTTAGAATTTACTCCATCATACTAACATATAAAAAAGATAATTTAAACATATAATCTATTCATTCAAATATTCGTAAATAAATAGGTTTTTCTAAATAATTTAACAGTCTTACTGTCATATCTATGACATGAACTATCTCAGTCCATTTATATATATATATATATATAACAAAATAAGTTTATAAGTCATTCCAAACCTTACTATCACAACTATGATAGGAACTGTAACAAAAATAAAAATAATGAACAAAGTTCATAATCAAGTTACTTTCATTCATCAAGAGTGTATAAAAATAGAATTTTGAACATCATGTAAGTAGATGATTAGGTTTACATGAATCTAATACTATTATCTACGTAAGAGAGATATTTCACATAGTTCGGGCAAGAGGAAAAAGAAGTCGATTTCCAACAAAAGAGTGATTTTTAAAAACAAACAATACCAATTTTTATTAGCAAACAAGATTGATTTTTATCAAGAAACAACACTGATTTTATCAACAAACAAGACTTATTTTTAATAGCATTAAATATAGATGAAAAATATAGAATGTAACTACTGTTACATGAACTTTTTGGATCAACAATACATAACAGACTTACTGTCACTCATGAGAGTGATTAAAAATGGATCTTAGAATAGAAAAAACATAGATGAATAAGTCTACATGAATCTAATTCTATCCTCTAAGTTAAGAGTTTATTTTCACTTTGTTTGATCAATAAGAAGAGGTCGTTTTCAATTAAAAGATTGATTTTCTAATAGCAAAACAAGAACATTCCAATGGCCATAATAACTAAGGTTTTTAATAGACAAAACAATCATTATTAATTAAAAGACATACAAGGAAAATACTCATATAATCTACCTACAAAACGATTGGAAACTTGTTGTTGTTGTTGCTCTTTTTCTTTATTCTGTCGCTACCTAGAAAATACAAATCCAGTCCCCTTATTTTGCTAACTTCTCACTAAATAATATGAAAATCTTCAAATGCCTTCTAGGTTTTGTTCTTCTCTTCCCCTACTTTCTAGAACAATTTACGGTTTTGAATTTTGTTAAGAAATTACCAAGTTATCACTGTTTTACTATGACTGTTCTTGACTGATTTTCAAAAACACCTTTTTTTTGTTTATTAAAAATCCTCTTTAATCTTGGTGTCCAAAATTTAGGTTTTTCCATGCTTTTAAATAATTGATGGATACTTAAGTTTTGCATGAGATTGCATATAAAAAGGCTTTGAATTTGTATTTAAATTTGAATAAAAAAATAGCTTAATCATCTTTTGTCACTTGCATGACAATAATTTATTTAATTCTCTTTATTTTAGATTTCTAAATATAATAATACTATTATTAATACTATTTATTTATTATAAATAAACATAATCACTCCAAATAAACTCAAGATGTAATTACAATAGTAATAATACTATATATTTATATATTTAATTAGAATAAAATAACTTTAATAGCTTTTAGTCGTATGCAAGACAGTAAATATTCTTTTAAATTCTTTTACTTAGGATTCTAAATATAATAAATGTTATTTAATATAATTTATTTATTTTTAAATTACATAGTCATTTAAATTAGACAAAAAGTATTTAAATAATATTAAAATAATATATATATACATATATACCTATTGTAATTTTTAAATATAATGGTTTAAATCTAATTTAGATATTGTCTTCCAAACATCCATATTTTATAAATAGGAAAATTTTATTTTTTTATTATTAAATAATATAAAATACAACCATATATATTCACTGTTTATAATACAATACACCCTTTAATAATACTCAAAAGAACTTTTAATATTTACAATTAAATCATGCATTTGAAAAGGATTTTCATACTAATTATAAACATAATTTTTTTCTAAGCATCTAAACATTAGTCACATTTATTATCCACACAATTAATGCATAATAAATCATTTAAAATGCAATATGATACTATGTGAGTGTGTGATTGCATCAGAGTTAACCATCCGAAACAGTTCTTGCCAAGTGGCTAGAACACCTCTACCTCAACCATGTTCTCGTCTTCGACAAGTACCTGCATTCATTTGCACTTAACTCAACGTCAATAGGTTAGTTCCCCAAAACATAGCCAAAGCAAAACATTATAATCACATTGATAATATTTAAATATTTAAATCAACTTTCCAATTTGTGCAATTATAACTTCATGATAATTACCTTTACACACATGGAACTTACTCAAAGTAAAATAACCATAGTAAATGTTCACTAATCTAGATTAATTATATGGTCCATAAAAATGAGACGTGACATCCTTCCCCACTAGGAAGAGACATTGTCTTGATGTCTTATTACACATCAAAAATGATAATTTATTAATCTACTACCAACAATGTATCAAAGTTTCTTAAAACAATAACCATAACTCAAGGTATCATTAAGGTATCATCAACTCTAAGAAAGCATATTAATTTCTTTTTACATCCTTCCATGTGGCACCATCTATGAAAGTATAGGCCCTACTCAACCTTATACAAAACAATATCTCAATTTCACACTTAACATTGCATCCACCAAATAAATCTAAGTATAATCAATCAATCAATTCACATGGCACGACTGCCAATTCAATGTATATAATCCATCACATGGTACAACTACCACTCAATTAAATTTATTCTAGCATAAGAGTAACAATCACATCTTTAATTCACACCAAGAAGGCATAAATCAATTCATCATATACACGATTCAATCCTCATAATGTACATGCAATCGCATGGTAATACAATATAATATCAAAAGATCAATCCTCCCAAACAAACATTTGTCAAGATCTCCAACAACAAGACAATCCAAAGGTGCACCAACTAGGTCATATCCAATTAGTGTGCAAACAACTCCTCTGAATCTATACCACTCATATCATTCCTACCAATGGAATCTGTTTCCTCTTTCATTACTTGTAACCAAACTTTATCTTCAACCTGATGTACAATTCAAAATTTCTCATAAAACTCTTCCTTGTCTTCCTCGTGCTTTTGCACAATGCTAAAACAATTCAACTTTTACTATTCTCTGCACTTGGCTATTTGCTATATTTGGTTGTTTTGTTTTTTTTGTTCAATTCTTTTCCTTTTTCTTTTGCCAATCAAATACATTTATTCAACCACAACTCATTTTTAAACTTGTCCTAGATTCATTTTTTTTTTAACTCTCTATTCTAACATGTCTTTTCACTATGATTTTTCCAAACCTCAAAATTTTGCAAGGATGTAAATTCCAACAAATTTATTTTCTATATTCTTCTCTATCACAATGGGAACAATGTAAAATCTCCTTTTCTTGAGAAGACTTCTTAGTATTTGCAAAAACATTTGTTCTTTCTTTTCCTTTACCTCGATACCTGAGACTTTCATACTTAGTCCCCACAATTGACTCAATGGGCTCTTTGATTCCTTTCCCATGCTTACCTAAACCTTTGCTTATATATTCAATTTTCTTCAAGATTTTCAAAACAACATTATTGAATCCAAACAACTAGCTACGATAGCAGATTCATCATCATTTTCATCCTTACATTCTTCAACAGACTACCAAGTGATTGATCAAAAGAACATAAATCATCTATGTCACATGAGACTTCACAAACTGTCGGCTTGATTTCAACATTCATTTTCTTCTTTGCATGTTGCAATAATTGTTTTAACTCATCATTTTGATCTTTCTATTTGAATTTTCTCCTTCTAGGTTCTTCAACTTTTCTTACAATTATTCATTCCTTAAACAATTTCAACTCTTCTTTCACCAATTCTTTTTCCAAAAGTTCATTTTCATAAAACTTTTCATACTTTTCCTTTTCACCCTATAAACCTTTTAACTTCAAATAAATTTTCATCTTACTTCAAGTGATCCACAGTGACACCAAAATCCAATTTAGAACTTGCTCAACACTTCAATGATGTTAATACATCTAACAACAATTAATGAACTCAATCTACACGCTATGAAACAACACACTCTATGTATCCTACTCCCTTACACAACCTATTAGAGGCCCATCATGGACATGATAGAAAACATAACATGATACATAACCAACAGTTTTAAAACATTCAAGCATAGCCACCAATAAAAAATAAATAAATAAATCCTGAAGAAAAGAAAAATTTAATTCCAACAATAAGGTATAAAATGTGCACAACTTCAACAATAAATCCAAGATAGCCATCAAGGTTGCAAGATAAGTAAGTATCAAATTTTGATGGCTATACTTTTTCATAAATAATAAATAAAATTTCAAAGATGGTCTTTACAATGTTTAGAGAAATTATCAAAGTCAAAAGATAAATATCAAAGTTCAAAAGTTTCACATTACATGAACTATGTGACTAATTCTAGCCACTGGAGAGGGAGTACAATGCTACACTATGCCTGGTACCAAAATTGGGGTGAGATAAGAGAACACACTCAATCGTACAAGCAACCTAGTCTTCTAATATTCCACTATAGCACTGTTTTACCTCTATATCATAAGATCATTTCCACACAACATCGCTCAAGATACCTAGCTACAAAGATTGCATTCCGATCTAAGAAATCATAATCAAACTGAAGAATGCCTAACCCAACCTGGTGCATCCCTGTTAATCTACATGCATCCCCAACTTCAATGCAGTATCTCATTAATAGGATATGGAAGGGAATTAAATATATAAAACTAATTAACCGTGTGTAGGTTTTGAAAAGAAAACCTACTTCCCTATTTCCCCATATTTGGCACCCATCCTAGAAGACAACTTCCCAAAATCATAGAAAGGAAAATAGCCATTCTCCTTTCAAACACAAATTTATGGCAAAATAAAACATTCATACAGTCATATACTTGCAACCAAGATGTCACAACACACCATTCTTTCCTACAAGTAACAATTATCATTTCTTTCCTTAAACTTCAATGAGGCAATGCAATACTATTTTTCTTATAACCGTATAAAGAATCCATATTCATGATCATGCTCTCAACAAAACAATGCAATATGAATTTCAAGCAAGCATTCACCAGAAGGCAAAATAAAATAAGTCATACATATGATCCAACATCCTCTTTAACATACCAATGCATAACCCTAAAAGAAGAAAAGAACCTAGTTCATTCATACTCAAGAACAAGCATCAGTGTCTAACCCCATAAAAAGAAAAGAAGACACATGCTATTCACAACAGGCCAACACACAAGGATCCACATGATGCAGGGACTTCCGGAGGTCATAACTTTTGACTCGGATGTGGGTTTTCTACGAAATTTTACAGGTGGATGCGTTATGAGGTGGCCAGTGGTTTCCCAACCTGCCCTAGTGGGTTGGACCTCGTCTTGGCACTTTTTCGGGGCTTCAAACTTTCATCTTGGCCCTCAAAATAGCAAATTAGTGTTTTTTTCTAGTTTTTTAAAAGTTGCTTTTTTTAATAACTCGAAACTCATGTTTCGAATTTAGGATGTTAGTTGGTTTTTCGTCCTACCTTAGCTTTATGAGCTTTTTGGGAAAAAACTGGATTCTCAAGATATGATTGTAAAATTACCTAAAATGGCAAAATCTGACAATTGTCGAAATCTGCCAAAAAAGGTAATTTTTTTGTTTTTTTTTGTTTTCTTAGATATAAGAGAGTTTTTCTCTCATTGTAGCAGCAGAGTTGAGGAATAGAAATTTTGTTATGTTTCAGCTTCCAAATTTTTGTCTCTCATGTTTAATGGCACAATTCTGTTGAGTGAATGTTGAGTGCTGCATCATTTGGTATCAGAGCAGGAAGATGGCTGGGAGAGGAAGAGGAAGAGGCGGTCTTGCCCAGATGCATAGAGAAATGCAAAATCTGCAAAGGCAAATAGCAGAACTTACAACACGGATGGAAACCCAAAGACTGGGTAGAGGAGGAGACGAATCTGATGAAGAGATAGGTCAAGGAGCTGCAAATCAAGATACAGAACATGAAGAAGAAGAATTAGAAGGCATGAGTTTTGAAGAGAGGATGCTCAGGGCCTTAGAAGGGAAAATGAAGGGATCAAGGTAGATGTGTCCGATTATGCAGGTAGTCTTAAACCAGAGGAGTTGATAGACTGGTTGAATGGCATGAGAAAATTTTTTGAATGGAAATCCATGAATGGAAATCCATGACAGAGGAGAAGAAGGTAAAATTTGCATGCACCAAATTAAAGGGTCATGCAATGATTTGGTGGGATCATCTTAAAAAGGAACGAACAAGGAAAGGTAAGGATAAGATCAGGACATGGAATAAAATGGAGAAGAAGTTGAGAGAAAAATTTTTGCCCATAGATTATGCACAAACCCTTTTTCGTAGGTTTCAAAATTTAAAGCAGAACCTCTCTTCTGTGCAAGATTATACAAATGAGTTTTATACATTGTCTATACGTATAGAGCATCAAGAAACTGATGCACAAATGGCTGCTAGATATGTGAATGGCCTAAAATTTTCTATTCAAGATGAATTGAGCATGCATCGACTCAACAATATGGAAGAGGCTTACCAATTGGCTCTAAAGGCTGAAGAAAAACAAAACAGACAGTATCATCAGAGGAATAGAGGAGGAAGAAGGGGTACATCAACCCCATTTCGAGGAGGTTCAAATTATGGCAGGGGAGAGTCATCCCATGGTGTGGAAAAACAAGTAGACACTCGGCAAGATCCTCTGAATCAAGAACGAGGAAGGGGATTTCAAAGAGGTAGAGGTTATGGTAGTGGTAGAGGATGGGAAAACCAGAGAAGGCCTTTCACTTGTTTCAGATGTGGAGAAGAAGGTCATAGGGCATTTGAATGCTCCAATTATAACATGCAAGAAAGAAATCAAGGAGGACAACCTAGGGTGAACATGATTCAAATGCAGCATGAAGTGGAAGGGACAGAACTGGAGGTTCCACCAGATGTGGGAGAAAGTCTCATGATGAGAAGAGCAATGGTGATTCTAGAGAAGGAGAAAACACAAGCCAAAAGCTCTGATGGTTCATGGCTTCGAACCAATATCTTCAGAACCAGATGCACTTCGGGTGGCAAGGTATGTCAAGTCATTGTTGATGGAGGTAGTTGTGAAAATATGGTTTCTAAAGAAATGGTAGACAAATTGAATTTACACTGTGAAAAACATCCTCATCCGTATCGCATTGCATGGTTTAAAAAGGGAAATGAAGTCACTGTTGATAAAAGATGCCTAATTAAGTTTAGCATAGGGAAGATCTATCAGGATGAGATATGGTGTGATGTTGTCCCAATGGATGCCTGTCATGTGTTATTGGGAAGGCCATGGCAGTATGATAGGAAAGTTATGCATGATGGAGAGAAAAACACATACACCTTTTGGAAAGATGGCGCTAAGGTGATTTTATTGCCTCTCAAGGATGAAGGAAAAGGTGAGACCATGTTGTCTGAAAGAGATCTTGTTAAAGAAATGAAGGTGACAGGGTGTTGCTATGCATTAGTAGTGAAAAAAGGTGAAGAGGAAGACATTTCAGTTCCCCCAGAAGTAGCCGAGCTGTTGAAAGAATTTGTTGATGTTTTACCTAATGAATTGCCTGATGGTCTACCGCCAAAGAGAGATATTCAGCATCATATTGATTTGATTCCAGGAGCAACTCTACCCAACCAAGCAGCTTATAGGATGAATCCAACACAACATGCAGAGATGAATAAGCAAGTAACAGAACTCCTAAGTAAAGGTGTGGTGAGAGAGAGCATGAGCCCATGTGCTGTACCTGCATTGTTAACCCCAAAAAAAGATGGAACATGGAGGATGTGCACTGATAGCAGAGCAATTAATAAGATTACCATCAAGTATCGGTTTCCTATACCTCGTATGGAGGACATGATGGATGTCCTTGCAGGGGCTAAATATTTCAGCAAGATCGACCTACGAAGCGGCTACCACCAGATCCGGATTCGAGAAGGGGATGAGTGAAAGACAGCCTTTAAGACTGGAGATGGATTATATGAGTGGATGGTTATGCCATTCGGGTTATCAAATGCACCTAGCACATTTATGAGATTGATGAACACTATACTACGCCCTTACATTGGTAAGTTTGTGGTAGTTTATTTTGATGATATTTTGGTATTTAGTAACAGCCGAGAAGAGCATCTACAACACTTGAGGATCATCTTTGGTGTGTTAAGGAAGGAGAAGCTCTATGCCAATTTGAAAAAGTGTAGGTTCATGCAGGACAGTTTGGTTTTTTTAGGCTTTGTCATTTCTAAAGATGGTGTCAGAATGGATCCAGAAAAGGTCAGGGCAATCCTAGAATGGCCTACTCCAAGCAGCATCACAGCGGTAAAAAGTTTTCATGGCTTGGCCACTTTCTATCGAAAGTTCATTCGCAATTTCAGTAGTATTGTAGCTCCTATAACAGATTGCACCAAAGGGAGGGAGTTTGTATGGACCAAGGATGCTGAGGAGAGCTTTAAGTACTTGAAGAAAAAGGTAACAGAAGCGCCTATACTTGCATTGCCAAATTTTGATAAAGTATTTGAAGTAGAATGTGATGCCTCCCATGTAGGAATAGGTGCTGTACTTAGCCAAGCTAGCAAACCTATAGCTTTCTTTAGTGAAAAGCTAAATGCAGTGAGAAAGAATTATTCTACTTATGATTTGGAATTTTATGCAATTGTCCAAGCATTGAGGCATTGGCGACATTATCTAGTTCCCCAGGAGTTTGTATTGTTTACAGATCATATTGCACTGAGGTACTTGAACACACAGAAAAAGTTGAATAGTAGGCATGCCAAGTGGGTCTCTTTCTTGCAGGGTTACAACTTTGTGTTGAAGCATAAGTCTGGAAAACAAAATCAGGTTGCAGATGCGTTAAGTAGGCGTGTTGCACTTTTGACCACAATGGAAGCTGAGGTGATTGGTTTTGATGCCATCAAAAATTTGTATGAGTCTGATGATGATTTTTGGGAGATTGTGGAACAATTGAAGGTGCCAATATCTGGTAACTTGGATCACTTTAGGGGTGAATATTTTATGCAAGATGGGTATCTATTTAAGGGAAAACAACTATGTATACCGGCTGGCTCTATGAGGGACAACATTATCAGAGAATTTCATAGTAGTGGGTTGGCTGGACATTTTGGCAAGGACAAGACAATAGCCTTGATAGAAGATAAATATTACTGGCCAAAGATGAAAAGGGATATAACTAAGTATGTAACAAGGTGTAGAATCTGCCAAGTGGCTAAGGGACATTCACAGAATACAGGATTGTATATGCCCTTACCAGTACCAGTTGCACCATGGACAGATTTGAGCATGGACTTTGTGTTGGGACTTCCACATACTCAACGAGGTAATGATTCCATTTTTGTAGTTGTTGATAGGTTCTCCAAGATGGTTCATTTTATTGCCTGTAAGAAGACTAATGATGCAACGAGGGTAGCAGAGTTATTTTTCTCAGAAGTTGTTAGACTACATGGTGTTCCAAAGACTATTACCTCTGACAGGGATACCAAATTCCTCAGTCATTTCTGGAGGACTTTATGGAAGAAAATGGGGACCAAGTTACAGTTTAGTAGTGCCTATCATCCTCAAACAGATGGGCAAACAGAGGTAGTTAATCGGAGTCTGGGAAATTTGCTGAGGTGTATTGTTGGAGAAAAGCCAAAACAGTGGGATTTGGCATTACCCCAGGCCGAATTTGCCTATAATAGTTCTGTTAACCGATCAACAGGAAAGTCCCCTTTCCAGATTGTGTATGGTAGGAATCCTCAGGGTGTTCTAGATTTGGTACAGCTACCAATGAAAGATCGGGTCAGTGATGATGGGGAAGCATTTGCAGAACACCTTCAACAGTTGCAGCAAGCAGTGAGACAGAAGTTGCAGGACAGTAATGAGAGGTATAAGAATTCAGTGGATCCTAGTCGGCGACATCAGACATTCAGTGAAGGTGACTTAGTGATGGTATATTTGAGAAAAGAGCGGTTTCCTACTGGAACATATCACAAGTTGAAGTACAAGAAAATTGGTCCTTGCAGAATTACAAAGAAAATCAATGATAATGCATATGAGGTCAGTTTACCAGATGATCTCGCTATTTCTCCCGTGTTTAATATTTTTGATTTATATGCTTTCCATGGTGAGGATGATGCTGAAGATAGTCAACCAGAGGTGTCATGGCACAACCACATTCCCCATAAGAAGAAAGAAAAGATTGCACAGATTCTTGATAAGAACACTATCTCCACTCGGCACGGGCGTTACAACAAGTATTTAGTACAGTGGGAAGGATTGCCACCAACAGATAGCACATGGATTACAGAGTGGGAAATGCATAGGTTAGATCCTGTCCAATGGTAGCAGTTTGAAGACACTCACTTGCAGGAGCTGCGTTCTTTTCAACCAGAGGAGAATGATGCAGGGACTTCCGGAGGTCATAACTTTTGACTCGGATGTGGGTTTTCTACGAAATTTTACAGGTGGATGCGTTATGAGGTGGCCAGTGGTTTCCCAACCTGCCTTAGCGGGTTGGACCTTGTCTTGGCACTTTTTCGGGGCTTCAAACTTTCATCTTGGCCCTCAAAATAGCAAATTAGTGTTTTTTTCTAGTTTTTTAAAAGTTGCTTTTTTTAATAACTCGAAACTCATGTTTCGAATTTAGGATGTTAGTTGGTTTTTCGTCCTACCTTAGCTTTATGAGCTTTTTGGGAAAAAACTGGATTCTCAAGATATGATTGTAAAATTACCTAAAATGGCAAAATCTGACAATTGTCGAAATCTGCCAAAAAAGGTAATTTTTTTGTTTTTTTTTGTTTTCTTAGATATAAGAGAGTTTTTCTCTCATTGTAGCAGCAGAGTTGAGGAATAGAAATTTTGTTATGTTTCAGCTTCCAAATTTTTGTCTCTCATGTTTAATGGCACAATTCTGTTGAGTGAATGTTGAGTGCTGCATCACCACACATGCTCGATCAAACTAAGCAACACACACACCTAGAGCTCCCAATGCTGGAACTGCACTTTGATACCACATATAAAACCCTCAAACCATCACAAAAGTAAAATAAGTAAATCGAAGTAAATAATCCATTTAAATTACAATATCAAAAGTAATGAAAGCAAAGTGAAGTAAAATGAGGTAATTAATCTGCTTAATTACAACTTCACAAGTAAACAAAGTAAAATGATGTAATTAATCTACTTAATTACAATATAAAAGATAAAAAGGTGTAATTAATCCACTTAATTACAAGTAAAAAGATGTCTCATAAATAAGATTCAATAAAGTCAATAAATCTTCACAAAAGAGAAACCTCATAAATAAAAATCCATAAGATTCATTAAATCTTGCAAAAGTTAATCTCATCAATATAAATCAAATAAAGTCATTATTTTTTACAATTCGCATGCTCATCCCAGGTAAAAGCACTATAAAATCATATACAAAGTCCAATGGCATTTATACCATGATACATCTAATTAAAAGATACAATGATCATGTACAACAAGAATAAATAAATCAATACGCTCATCAGTCGCACAAACTAAGTGGTCCTCCACCTGCGAGCTGAGAGATGGGAACATGGCCCAGGTGCTTTTCCACCCAACCATGAAGCAATTACACTTCCTCGGATCCCTTCATGAAATGAAGGAAACCCAACCCTATACAAAATTTCTAGCTACCTAGAAACAACTGGCATGAGGGAACACCTGATGCAACCCTAATGTCTGAATATGCAATTCTAAATAATGAAATGCAAATTGTCTCACAATAGGATGTGGCAGAGATATATATAAATAAGTTTTATAGATAAAATAAACATCTTTTTCAATGTCAGCTCATTTAGATCTAAACCTTTAAACATAGTAACCTGGTTCAATTCCCAAAAAGAGGAAAAACCATCTTTAATAATCCACATTTCACATCCTAGCCCAGAAAGTAACCCAATCATATTCCTAGATAAAAATCTACCTTCTTCCCCCAAATAAACAAGTAAATAAATAAACAAATAAATAAAATAATTAAATCCAAAATCACCTATGACCATTTCTAATCCCTTTCCCATGCATCAATCATGAAAACACACCTTTCAAAAATAATCCATTATTTGTTCATACAATTGCACCTATTAAATTGGTTTCATTTCCTAGTCCATATTTCATTCTATTTCCATAATATGTATTGAGTTTTATAAATTATTGTAATCAAGTATACCAATTCTCTTCAAGAAGTTTTAATAAGTCAATGATATTTATATCTCATAATTTACTCCATCATACTAACATATTGGAAAGATAATTTAAACATATAATCTATTCATTCAAATATTTGTAAATAAATAGGTTTTTCTAAATAATTTAATAGTCTTACTATCATATCTGTGACATGAACTATTTCAGTCCATTTGTATATATAACGAAATAAGTTTATAGGTCATTCCAAGCCTTACTGTCACAACTGTGACAGGAAGTCCAGAATCAAGAAAACAATCTTCCTATCACAACAGCGACAAGAACTATAATAGAAATAAAAATAAAGAACAAAGTTCATAATCAGGTTACTGTCATTCATTGCGAGTGTATAAAAATAGATTTTTGAATAGCATGTAAGTAGATGATTAGGTTTACAGGAATCTAATACTATTATATACGTAAGAGAGATATTTCACATAGTTTGAGCAAGAGGAAAAAGAAGTCAATTTCTAGCAAAAGAGTGATTTTTAACAACAAATAATACTGATTTTTATCAGCAAACAAGACTAATTTTTATCAGCAAACAAGACTGATTTTATTAGTAAACAAGGCTGATTTTTAATAGCATTAAATATAGATGAAAAATATAGAATGTAACTACTGTTACAGGAACTTTTTGGATCAGCAATACATAACAGACTTACTGTCACTCATGACAGTGATTAAAAATGGATCTTAGAATAGAAAAAACATCGATGAATAAGTCTACATGAATCTAATTATATCCTCTAAGTTAAGAGTTTATTTTCACTTTGTTTGATCAATAAGGAGAGGTCGTTTTCAATTAAAAGACTAGTTTTCTAACAGCAAAAAAAGAACATTCCAATGGCCATAATAAATAAGGTTTTTAACAACCAAAAGAATCATTATTAATTGCAAAACATACAAGGAAAATACCCAGATAATCTATCCGCAAAACAGTTGGAAACTTGCTGTTGTCGCTGCTCTTTTTCTTTATTCTATTGCTGCCCAGAAAATACAAATCCAGTCCCCTTATTTTGCTAACTTCTCACTAAATAATGCAAAAATCTTTAAATCCCTTTTGGTTTTTTTTCTTCTCCTCCCCCACTTTCCAAAACAATTTATGGTTTTAAATTTTGTTGAGAAATGGCCAAGGTATTGCCATTTTATTATGACTATTCTTGACTGATTTTCAAAAACGCCTTTTTTGTTTATTAAAAATCCTCTTTAATCTAGGCATCCAAAATTTAGGTTTTTCCATGCTTTTTAATAATTGATGGATACTTAAGTTTTGCATGAGATTGCATTTAAAAAGGCTTTGAATTTATGTTTAAATTTGAATAAAAAATAGCTTAATCATCTTTTGTCACTTGCATGACAATAATTAATTTAATTCTCTTTATTTTAGATTTCTAAATATAATAATACTATTATCAATACTATTTATCTATTTTCAATAAACATAATCACTCCAAATAAACTCAAGATGTAATTACAATAGTAATAATACTATATAATTATATATTTAATTAGAATAAAATAACTTTAATAGCTTTCTGTCGCATGCAAGATAGTAAATATTATTTTAAATTCTTTTACTTAGGATTATAAATATAATAACTGTTATTTAATATAATTTATTTATTTTCAAATTACATAGTCATTTAAATCAGAGAAGAAGTATTTAAATAATATTAAAATAATATGTATATATACCTATTGTAATTTTTAAATATAATGGTTTAAATCTAATTTAGATATTGTCTTCCAAAAATCCATATTTTAAAAATAGGAAAATTTTATTGTTTATTATTAAATAATATAAAATACAACCATATATATTCACCATTTAAAATACAATACACCCTTTACTAATAATCAAAAGAACTTTTAATATTTACAATTAAATCATGCATTCGAAAAGGATTTTCATACTAATTATAAACATAATTTTTTTCTAAGCATCTAAACATTAGTCACATTTATTATCCACACAATTAATGCATAATAAATCATTCAAAATGCAATATGATACTACGTGAGTGTGTGATTGCATTAGAGTTAACCATCCCAAACAGTTGTTGCCAAGGGGCTAGAACACCTCTACCTCAATCATGTTCTCCTCTTTGATGAGTACCTGCATTCATTTGCACTCAACTCGACATTAATAGGTTAGTGTGAGGACCACCTTTTTACTTCTGTTCTTGTGACTAATTACATTACTGTTATTGATACTTTTTATGTGTGGGATAGTAGTTCCCAGACTTGTTAAACTATTAAACTTTATTCTTTTTACGAAAAAAAAACTAATTGTGTGATGTTTGGATAAGTTTACGTTTCAGAAAAGTTAATTAGGTGATGATGGAAAATTGTAATATGATTTCATTTATGCTATTTAGAACTATGTCAGGATAATGCATGTTTTTAAGTTGCTTCAGCTCTGATGATTATATGTGAAACTGATCTTGCAATTTAGTGTGCAGGAATTTACTAATCAAACCATAGATTTCGTAGATCATTCCGCACCTTGTTATTGTTATTCCCTGTTAAGCCGATCTGGTTCCACAAGGAACCAAGATCACTCTGTGTTTGATATGGTGTCGTAATGTGGTCTTTCATAAGGTCGAATGGGTTGGTCTACCCTCTTGTAACACTGACTTATGATTTGTGTTGTAAAAAGTTTGAATTTGAATTTCTTTTCTTCTATTTAAATCTTGGAGGCTTTTTCTTGTGCTTTACCTTGACCTTGGTTGTCCAGAATGGGTTAAAGTTGACCCTGGGTTATACCCCATGGGTCCAGGGCCCCATTTGGCATGGGTAACCCTTGGGTAACCTCCATCAGGTCATCTTAACTACCCCCTGAAGTTAAGTGGCGAAAATTGGAGGTATGGAGGGGACATGATGGGTTGTACTAACACCCAACCCATCCCTCTTCAACTCCCAAGGTATGAGATGACTACAAACCCATCCATTATAGAGGGATTGACTTGAAGTCACCCTCACCATTAGTGAGATTCCCCATGTGCTGTGGGGTCATCCATGTTGAAGGAAGGGAGAAGAGGCATGGGTCACCTATCTTTTCCTCCTTTAACTCCTTTTATTTCTCCCATGCGTAAGAGAAATGACATGAGGAGAGGGATAAGGAGTACTCTAGGGATGGGTGAGTGACATAAGCCAATACTCATCCCTTGGGACATAATAGTGGTTTTGGGAAGGGTGAGGAGGTGACAAGTGTCACCTCCCCATTCCTCTAAACTGGAGAGTTTTGGGTTATTTGAATTCCATTTTTGGAAGGGATGGGAGTGAGTTGATTTTTTTTGGAGAGTTTTATTTTCATTGCCAGAATAGGAAATTTAGCTTGAGGAGAGGAAAGGAAGAAGGAGTTGGTGACTAAGGTTGGGAGAGATCTCAGTGGAGCTCTACAACAGTTTCATTCCAGAAGGGCTTTGTAAGGTTGGTTTGGTTTTACCTTTCTTTCGTATATCTGAATGTTGTATGAAAAATTGTGTGAAAGGTGTTTATTTGTTTGTGTTTTAGATTTGTTTCTGTGGGATCTGTTGTCAGGTTGTTGACAGAGCTTCTCCCACTTGGGAGAAATGCTCATCAAGTTTGGGGTAGGGGAGGAGTGATCCTCCTCGAGTGCATACCTGTTTTCTTCTTTTGGGATGTTGAAAGCCTTGAGGGCTTGTATATGAGACCGGTTCTTTGACTTGAGAGTCAGATACAGATTCTTTGGGAGATTTTGTGATCAAACTTGGTTTGAGGCCAAGAGATTTGTATTGGTTATAATATTTGTAAGGGTGTCACCCTGGAGTTGAGTGTGTCCACTCTCCTGCCCCTTATGAAGCTCACTGTTGTTGAGTTTTCGTGTTGTGTAATTTATCCATGGGTGTTTGTGTGCTTTGGGTTTGTTGTTGTTCCTATTGTGAAGTGGATTGCTTGAGTTTACCCAGGTGTGAGTATGGTCTCCTTAGCTCGGGGGTGACCCTCTTGCGGGTCTACGGAAGGGAGGAGAGCTATATGAGTGGTGTTTTCTTCTTTGTTTGTCTTTGATACACAGGTTTCCTTTTGAAGCTTGTGGTTGGAATTGGAGGAGCACTGCATTTAGGGAGAAAGATCTTCACCCTTGCTATAAGAAGAGTTTGGTTATTGAGTACATCCTGTTAAGTTCATTATGGAAGGATTCTCTTCCTCTGGAGTTGTATAATTTATTGTTTGGGAAAAAGGGAAATTCTACCCTTCAATGTTGTTTGTAGTTATGAGTTTTGACAGTTATGTATATTTGAAGTAACTGTTGTTAAGTAGTGAAATTGTATGTTGATCTTGACAAATGTGTTAAAAGTTTTACGATAGCATTGTTTGGAGGTGGTTGGGGAAAACTATGAATTTTGTTAATGTTTAGATATAGAAATTTGAATCAGTTGAGAGCCAATGTGTTATTAATTATTCTTTCCATTTTCAGTTTAAACTAATATGAGTTAAGTTGAAATTAGTAAGTTAGAAATTAAGAGAAGAAAAGCAAGAAAAAAATCGATTTTTACATTATGAGTATCAAGTCTAATTCTTGAATTTTGCATTGATACATATCTTAATAAATTTGTAAATGGCGGTTAAGAAATTTATGTTAAATACCCTGTATTATAATTTTGAGTATTAGATGTTATTAAATGAACTGGGATTGAAAATGACAATTAAATAGAGTTTGATTCATTCCTTGCATTTAAAATTTTGATCCTTACCCGAACGATGTTTGTAAATGACATTTAGATAAAATTATATTTTGCTCTCTGTATTCGAAATGTTCAATCATTACATGAGAATGGGATTATAATAGCTTTAGTTTTATTTTTACTTCCCTGTAATTATAAATTTATCACAGACAAATATACATTAACAAGATTATAGATGGCAGTTAAATAGAGTTTTTATTTAAAAGCTTTAGTTGTTTTTTTTTATATTTTTTTTATTTTCTGTATATTTTTTTTATATTCTGTGTGAAAGAAATGTGCTGGGAGTAGTTGAGTAGTCGTGGGATATATATATATATACACTCTTATGTGGAGTTATTTTTTTTAAATAATATAAAGAAATTTTTTTTTTAAAAAAAATAAGAAAACAAATATAAAAAAAAAACATTACATGGGCGGTGGGGTTGAAACCCCACTGCAGGCCCTTTAACACAGTAGGGTGTGGGGAGGGGGCAGAGCCCCCACCCACACCCCACTAAGTGGGATGTGGGTGGGGGCTCCGCCCCCTCCCCACACCCCTGCCTCCCAAACTACCATCGCTGCCATGAGACCTGCGGCCTTCGCAGGCCCTCTGCACGCCGCACACACCCACCGCCCTCTGCCCTTCGCGCGGTGGTTAACACCGCTCCCCATATGCGCCACCTCCGCCGCGGTCTACACGCCGCGCCTCCGCCAGACCTCCACCCGCGGCCGCATCACCACGCCCTCTGCGGCCACCACCAACGATCTATGTCCGCCACTGCAGACCCTCCACTCCGTCGTCCCCTACCATGTCCGCCGCCTCTCATGCCCTCTGCCTACAACAAAATCACAGACAGTTAGGTTTTGATGGTTAATAAACAAAAAAAAAAAAAAGAAACAAATAAAATATGACTTAGTCTATGGATTTGGACTTTATAAAGAGGAGAGCCTCTTATTTTATATAACAATGGATTATAATTGTTTATATAAATATATATATATATATATATAAATATATATATATATATATATATTTATATATATAGGAAGTTTAATAATATATAAAAAGAGGAGAGCCCCTTATTTAATAAAACATGGATATAAAATGTATATATATATATATATATATATATATTATTCAAATAAAGAATAACAATTGTAATTATAGCATTATAATAAATAAGAGTAATAATAACAACAGTAATTATAAATAAGAGAAATATAAGTGAATATATATGTTTATACATATAAATATATCGATACATACTTATATTATTTAATTATTAAGACTTTCAGAAAAGTCATTTTCTCTTTACAATAATAAGAGAAAATAAAATTTAACTTAAGAGAAAGCATAACGGAATATATTATAACATTCCGGGAAGAGTTTCTCGGAAGTTTAACTATCAACGAAATTTAATAACCAGGAAAATGAAGAGGAAAATTATGCGTCACCTTGTTTAAAAGGTCACTGGAAATAAACTTATGAAGCCATCACAGACATTCCATGTGAGGCCATTTTAATCTCAACTATAGTTAGTAAACGACCAGAGAAGAAAGCCTGCAAGAGAGTAAGAAGAAGAAAAACTAACATTGGAAAACACAGAAGAGAAAATGCGCGACATTTCCACATGGGATAAGAGAACTAAGTTGATGGATCCTTCCGTTGAACTCACTTAGGAACAAGTTTAATTAATACACGGTGAATCCTAGATCAGAGAAAATCAAGAGACCGAGTCCAGCAAAGTAGTAAACCGGCCTGTAGGATTGGGAAATCTGGATGTTAGGAAATAGATACAGTGATAACTCTGATTGATGTAGAATATGAAGAAAGGTCAGGATAAACATAAAGAAAACAAAGAGACCCAAAAGAGAGAGACCGAAATATAAACAAACGAAAACATCAGAGAAATAGTTAAGGTGAGCGTGATAAAATTACAATCAAAATTAAGATCCAGAGAAACGAAAGAGAGGGCAAACGAACTGTCTTGTTGAGAATGCTAAGCTTGAAGTAGGAGTATATTTCAGGAAACGAGAAAGAAGGCCGATAAATGTGCTTTGCTAAAAAATATCCCCATAGGGAGATCATGAGATAGTTTAGTAGGAACAAGGTGTCATGGGAAGTTGTTAATCTACCAGGGTACCACGTAAGAAGTATAGTGTTGAGTAATTCCCACTTACGCCGTAAGGCGTTATGCTGTCGAAATCTGCCGAGAAATAGAGTTAGGGACCTCGAAGATATAAACCTTGTAGCGACATTAATTGCATCAAGGAGACCCCCTTGTTGGACTGCTTGCATCTGGTTGCATGCAATTGTACTTGTACCCCACCGACAACTGTAGTATTTTCGCCTTGAGCATTCACCACCGAGCATGCTTATGCATGCGAGGGGGTTTCTAGGGTTGCGTGAGAAAATTTTTGATAGTTCGTGTCATAACCACATGGCAGATGTGGCTATGACACGTGTGACGCGTGATGTGACCACATGGAAAATGTGGGCATTACAGTTAGTTCCCCAAAACATAGCCGAAGAAAAACATTATAATCACATTGATAATATTTAATATTTAAATCAAATTTCCAATTTACAGAATTATAACTTCATGATAATTACCTTTACACATGTGGAACTTAAAAATTAAAATAACCATGGTAAATGTTCACTAATCTAGATTAATTATATGGTGTTAACAATGGAACCCTTGATTTATTCATGATGTAGAGGAAAAGAAGAGCACAACCAGCTATATCAAAGCACAAAATCAATCAACACTATAAATGAAGCCCCCCAAAACCAAAACAACCACCAATTTCAACTATTTTTCCAACCAATGAGTGATAGGTACCCAAAGAGCTTCAAACTAAAAATCTGATGTCTAAAGAAAAATCTAGAAAAAATGGCATGGATGGAACTATAGAGCACAGAATTACCTTTCCAATGCTTATAAGAAGTTGAAATTTTGATGAAGTGGGTGACAGTTGTGAGCTCGGGAGTGAAAATGCAAGATATGGCTTCAAACAGAAAAATCTAACACCTGTAGCAAAATCTCAGAAAATGATCTACACTATTGCGAAGTACTCGAAAGAAGATTTCTGACAATATCTTGTTTGCCAATTTTTGATAGCATGGCGAAAAGTTATGGCTCCTAAAAAGAATTACCCTCCTAGGGCTAGAAGGGGGCCAAAGGGGCCCTACTGATGTCACCTAGTTGGAATATTATATCTGTGTCAGAATATTCTATGCAAAAAAAGTCCCCTCCAGGCTAGAAAATCACCATTGGAAAAATGAAAACCGCTTGTGATGTCAACAAACCACCTGTCAGAAAGTCAAATAGCATGTGGAAGTCAAAACAACTGTTCAGAGGACTCAAACTGCCGATTAGAGGCTAAACCGCCCTATGACCAGGTTTTGAAACCACCAATTTGAGAAGAAACCAACAGTTAGAATGGGAAAACCACCTGTCTATATAGAGAAACCATGGGCTTTAAGTCAAAACCACCTTACAGAGGAAATACCACCTGGTTCAAGTGTGAAAACTACCACTGGGAAGGCAAAACAACTATCATTGGAGGGTTCGAAACCACCGTTGGTTGTGGTAAAACCATGGGTTCGCAATGCAAAACTGCCAAACTAGGTTGAAGATCCCACTGGTTGGTAATATCTCCATCGGGTTTGGAACACCGACTGGTCAGTTTTAAATGATGACTATTGACTGGGAAAAAAATGTGGGTTTCATGGAAATAATTGCCTATTGTGTCTGTTGTACTGTTTGTATTTTAATAACTATCGATTTGTATATGCCCATAGGATAATAGAATATCAGGCTGCCGATGTGTTGAATGAAGATCCGCTGGTTTAGCTGATGTAGGGGTTTTTTAAACTATCGACTGTTGGATGATATGGCTGGCCAGGTAGGAAGAGTTGTTAGGCCGGGTGATATTGCTAATGCTGACGGGATCGTGTGCAGAGACCGTTGTGTGGATGTTTGCAGTTTGGATTGGTACCGCCGGGAGGATTTCAAAAGTCACTATTTGATTTGAGATGCTAGTCAGTGTTCAAACAACTAATTAAGGAGCATGGGGGCCCTCGCCACCTGGTGCCCCCACATTGGTTTGTATGCTGTGTACCCTGTGACAAGGTACTATGTACCCTGTAGAACCAAACTTGTCCACATAAAAAAAAATCAGATTTAAAAGTAAACCAGTGTATATATTTTATTTTTTTACCTGGTGGTTATTTTACCTATGACCTGGTACGACAATTCTGACGGCGCTAACGACCAAGATTTTTCCTGTGGTACAGAATATTCTCTATGAAGATTTTGTATGACCAAGGCAGAGGCAAATTTTTTTTCCTTTCGGTCCAACTGCTTTGATTTGGAAGATTTTATAGTCAATCCATAGGTTATGACACCTTCTGGACACAATGGCAAGGTCATATTTTGCTCAAACTGCTCCAAAATTGCAACTACCTCCCAGATTAGGTATCCATTCTCTGAATTAAAAACTTCATAGATTTGGCATACGATGTCTAATTTGGATGAAACAAAAGCTGATCTCGACTATCTTAGACCTCCTAAACACAATGGTGTGCTTAGATTTGTAGCAGCATGCTCCAAAATGAACTTGCAATATAAGGCATAAAGAGGAAACCCTCACAAATCTAGCTTTTCCATCAAGTCTTTCTGATTCTCCAGGTCATCATTCGATGCAAGAGAAGAGCATACTCAACTATCAAGATCCACCGTGAATTTGCATTCAATCTCTCAGCAATTTGGCTAACAAGAAGAGATTCCACCTAGAGAGCTCTGATACCATGTAAGAGTTGGCTAGATAGGAGCCACCCAATATCTAGGACTTCATGAAAGTTCAAGAGAGATAATATGAAAGAATAATAATGTATTCTATCAATGAATGCTCTATGATTGTGTATGTTACAATGCTTTTTGTTGTTACAAGAGAGCCTTGCTTATAAAGACAAGGATGAGATCCAAGGTGTTGTAGTCATGTGACAAGTGTCTTAATCCTATGACATGTGACAACTATAGCACATGTGGAGGATAAGACAACTATGAGACAACTATCAACAACTAGCTACAACTAGACACAACTAGAAACATCTAGAAGACTCACTAAGTCAACTTAACATGTGTGAATTATGTGAGAGAATATTATTTAACTAATAAATAGTTAAATAATATGAATTATCCTCACACAAGGGAAACTAGATAGCAAATATCCCTATTCACACTAACACATTCCTTACTCAATTACTAACATCCAAGCACTTTGAGATTGTGGGAGACATCACACTAGGGCATGAGGTAAGGACTGATTTTCTGATGTGTGATAGTAATCCCTTATCTTCACATTATCATGTTATGACAACCAAGAGGATCACCTTTAAGGCTTATGCTTTTCATGGAGAAACTCATGTTAAACTTTGTACTTTGTTGTAACTGAACTATCTTGAGACCCTATATCAATTCCATGGCAATGTGACTGATTTGTAGTATTTAACTTGGTACATTGTCATAGATATGGGAATGGAAACATTTGGTATACAAGGTTTGTATGAACTATCAACATGAAGATTAATGTAGCATAGCATGGATCATGATTGGATTAAGCCTATTGGGATTTACTTGTATGATCTTGGCACCTATTCATTTGTATTTTAACTTGTTACAATAAGATAATAGTATTTCATTATGCTTAAGGGATTGTATATTTATATGTTGTAAGGAATTATTCTTGTATAATTTGACATCACTGTATGTTAAGGTCTATTTAATTCATTATTGCACATACTTATTAAAGAGCCCAAGTGTAGAAAATATTCATGGAACCATGTGAGATTGTAGGTTGACCTTATGGATTCTTGAGTAATAAAATCTAGAGATTTAACTTAAGGCTATCTATGTAGGTTTAAAGGAAACCATACAAGTGATATAAACATGTATGATAAAGCATGATAAAGTAATTCAAATAGAATTAAGGAAAATGTAGAGAACATACATGTAAAGACTTGACATACCTAAAAAATGGAGATTCGAATAGAGAGAGTACCCAATTATGTAGTTTTTATTCTTCTTGCATCAAACTCCTCAACAATTTGAGTTTTTCACCACTTGCTTCCTTTTCAACATTAAATTGAATAACACTCAAATGGAATTAGTAACAACAATACTATTAACCAATCTATAATGTTAAATTCCTACAATTCAATCATAATTAACATTGCAACACTACAAAAATTGAAACTTGAATTGATATATATCAAATTTGATGTGAAAACTATGTTATTTCTTCCTTCTTAAGTTGGCAAAGCAAAAAAATGTGCTAAAAAGTTCATGCAAAGGTGATAGAATGTGAAAAATGTGCATGTGAACTTCCCAACAACGTGAAAACACTTTTTTTTTGTCAAAAAAGAAAGTATGTGGGCCTAGATCATGGGGGTCTAGGCCTTTTTACCATTTGTATAGCAATCCAAAATGTGCTTACGTTATAATGCGAGAGTGTTTTGGCCTACTATAGAAAAATCTATATTATTCATTTCTCCATGTATTTCTTCTATCTCTCACCTCTCTATCTCTCACCTGTCTCTCCCCCTTATCACTCTACCTCTCCCCTCTCTACATCTCTTAGTCACTCCTTGTGTACCTCTCCATCCGTCCTTAGCCATCTAGGTCTCTCACTTAACCCTAAACCCTAAAGCCTCAACCCTCAACCCTTAAACCTTAAATTCTAAACCCTATCCCTAAACCCTCAACACTTTACCATAAGCCTTAATCCCTCAACCCTAAACCCTACACCCTATCACTAAACCCTCTACCTTCGACACTCTACCTTAACCCTAATCCCTCGACCCTCAAGCCTAAACGCTATCCATAAAGACTCAACCCTAACTCTAATCCATCAAGGTCCTAAACCCTAACCCCTTATCCCTAAACCCTAAACCTTATCCCTAAACCCTATCCCTAAACCCTCAACCCTCAATCCTAAACCTTAAACCTTAATCCCTCAACCCTAAAGCCTAATCCTTTATCCCTTAACCCTAACCCTCAACCCTCAACCCTAATCCCTTATCCCTAAACCTTAAACCCTATACCTAAAGCCTCAACCCTCAACACTATAAGTTAAACCCTAATCCCTCAACCCTCAACCCTAATCCCTAATCCCTCAACCCTAAACCCTAATCCCTTATCCCTAAATGCTATCACTATTCCTAAACCCTCAACCCTCAACACTATACATGTTAAACCCTAATCCCTTATCCCTAAACCCTAACCCCTATCCCTCAACCCTCAACCCTCAACCCTTGACATTATATCTTAAACCCTAATCCCTTAACGCTCACCCTAAAGCCTCAACCCTACATCCTTAAACCTTTAACCCTAAACTCTATCCCTAATCCTTCTACCCTCAACACTCTACCTTAACCCTAATCCCTCGACCCTCAACCCTAAATGCTATCCCTAAAGCCTAAACCCTAAACCATAATCCCTCAAGGTCTTAAACCCTAATCCCTTATCTCTAAACTCAAAACCCTGTCCCTAAACCCTCAACCCTCAACCTTAAAACTTAATCCCTCAACCCTAAACCTTAATCCCTCAACCCTAAACCCTAATCCATTATCCTTAAACCATAAACCCTAATCCCTCAACCCTAAATCCTAAACTCTATCCCTATTCCTAAACCCTCAACCCTCGACACTATACCTTAACCCTAATCCCTTATCCCTCAACCCTCGACCCTAAACCCTAATCCCTCAACCCTAAACCTTCAACCCTAAACCCTATCCTTAATCCATCTACCCTAAACACTCTACCTTAACCCTAATCCCTAGACCCTCAACCTTAATCCCTCAACACTAAACGCTATCCCTAAAGCCTCAACCCTAAACCCTAATCCCTCAAGGTCATAAACCCTAATCCTTTATCCCTAAACTCTAAACCATATCCCTAAACCCTAAACCCTCAACCATCAACCTTAAACCTTAATCCCTCAACCCTAAACCTTAATCCCTCAACCCTAAACCCTAATCCCTTATCCCAAAACCCTAAACCCTAATCCCTCAACTCTAAACCCTAAACATTGTCCCTATTCCTAAACCCTCAACCCTCGATACTATACCTTAAACCCTAATCCCTTATCCCTAAACCCTCAACCCTAAGGCATCGATACTATACCTTAAACCCTAATCCCTTATCCCTAAACCCTCAAGCCTCAAGCCTCAACTTTAAACCCTAATCCCTCAATCCTTAAACCTTCAACCCTAAACCCTATCCCTAATCCCTCTACCCTCAACACTCTACCTTAACCTTAATCCCTCGACCCGCAACCCTAATCCCTCAACCCTAAATGCTATCCCTAAAACCTCAACCCTAAACCCTAATACCTTATCCCTAAACTCTAAACCCTATCCCTAAACCCTAAACCCTCAACCCTTAACCTTAAACCTTGATCCCTCAACCCTAAACCTTAATCCCTCAACCCTAAACCCTAATCCCTTATCCCTAAACCCTAATCCCTCAACCCTAAACCCTAAACGCTATCCCTATTCCTAAACCATCAACCCTTGACACTATACCTTAAACCCTAATCCCTTATCCCTAAACCCTCAAACCTAAACCCTAATCCCTCAACCCTAAACCATATCCCTAAACACTCAACCCTTAAGCTTAAACCCTCAACCTTAAACCCTAATCCCTCAAACCTAAACCATAATCCCTCAACACTAAACCCTAAACCCTAACCCTAATCCTCAACCCTAAACCCTAATCCCTCAACCCTAAACCCTATCCCTAAACCCTTGACCCTCAAAACTATACCTTAAACCCTAATCCCTCAAACCTCAACCCTAAACCCTATCCCTAAAGCCTCAACTCTCAATGCTTAAACCTTAAATCCTAAACCCTAATCCCTCAACTCTAAACCCTAATCCCTCAACCCTTAAACCCTCAACCCTTAAACCCTCAACCCTTAAACCCTAAACCCTTGACCCTTAAACCCTAAATCCTTAAACCCTCAACCCTTATCCACCCCTCTCCTCCCCTATCCACCTCAGCCCCATCTCTCCCATATCTCTCTCACCCCTCTCTCCCTAGATTGTAGGTTTCTCACTTGTATATCTTTTAGGGCTCTCTAGATATTTCCCTTCCTCTCCACCTCTCTCCCTCCTCCTTACCCATATTTCCCTCAAGTTGTCAACTTCACTCTCTCATTTTCTTCTATGTCTCCCCTCACCTCTCTATCTCTCACCTCTATCTCCTCCTCACCTCTCTACCTATCCCCTCTCTACGTCTCTCAGTCACTCCTTGTCTGCCTCTCCACCTGTCCTTAGCCATCTAGGTCTCTCACTTAACCCTAAACCCTATCCCTAAAACTTCAACCCTCAACCCTTAAACCTTAAATCCTAAACCCTATCCCTAAACCCTCAACCCTCGACACTATACCTTAAACCCTAATGCCGTGAACCTAAACCCTAAACCCTGTCCATAAATCCTCAACCCTCAACCCTCGACACTATACCTTAAACTATAATCCCTCAACTCTAAACCCTAATCCCTCAACCCTTAAACCCTAAACCTTTGACCATCAAACCCTAAATCCTTAAACCCTCGACCCTTACCCACCCCTCTCCTCCCCTATCTTCCTCACCCCCATCTCTCCCCTATCTCTCTTACCCCTCTCTCCCTAGATTGTATGTCTCTGACTTGTATATCTCTTAGGGATCTCTAGATATTTCCCTTCCTCTCCACATCTCTCTCTCTTGCTTAACCATCTTTCCCTCAAATTCTCAACTTCACTCTCTCATTTTATTCTATTTCTCACCTTTGTCTCCCCCTCACCTCTCTACCTCTCCCCTCTCTACATCTCTTATTCACTCCTTGTATGTCTCTCCACCCATCCTTAGCCATCTAGGTCTCTCACTTAACCCTAAACCCTAAACCCTATGCCTAAAGCCTCAAACCCTCAACCCTTAAACCTTAAATCCTAAAACCTATCCCTAAACCCTCAACCCTCAACACTATACCTTAAACCCTAATCCCTTAACCCTAAATCTTAAACCCTATCCCTAAAGCCTCAACCCTCAACCCTTAAACCTTAAACCCTAAACACTATCCCTAAACCCTCTACCCTCAACACTATACCTTAAACCCTAATCCCTTAACCCTCATCCCTAAAGCCTCAACCCTCAACCCTTGAAACTTCAACCCTAAACCCTATCCATAAACCCTCTACCCTCGACACTATGCCTTAAACCCTAATCCCTCAACCCTTAAACTGTCAACCCTTAAACCCTTAATCCCTCAAACCTTAAACCCTTAAACCCTATACCCTATACACTTAACCTTGGACACTCAACCTTGAACATTATCCCTGAACCTTCAAACCTCTACCCTATACCCTATACTTATGCCCTAAACCCTCAACCCTCATCCATATGCCTTATACCCTCAACCTTAAACCCTAAACCCTATATCTTAGACACTCAACCTTGTACATTATCCCTCAACTGTAAACTCTCAACCCTTTACCCTATACCCTCAACCATATACTTAAGCCCTAATCCCTCAATCCTCAACCCTATACCTTAAACTTTGAAACCTACACCCACAAAATCTCATCCCTATACTCTATAACCTCACCCTTATACCCTAAACCCTAAATATTTTTCCTCAACCCTATACTTAAAACCTAAACCATACACTCTCAACCCAAGTCACCCTATGCCTTATATACCTTCAATCCATATCATAAACCCTAAACCTAATATCCTAAACTCTAATCCCCACACCTTACACAATTAATCTTATATACTCAATAAGCTCAATATTATCCCTCAACTATAACCTCCAACCCTCTACCCTTAACCCTCAACCTTGAAAACTCTACGGGCTTAGGTCCTTATATACCCTAAACCCAAAACCCTTACATACATACATACATACATACATACATACATACAGGCATACACACATACATAAATACATACATACATACAAACATGCATACATGTATACAAGCATACATACATACATACAAGCATACATACATACATATAAGTATACATACATACATACATATAGGCATACATACATACATTAATACATACATACATACACATACATACATACATACAAACATACAAACATACATACATAATACATACATACATACAAACAAACATACATACATACATACATATAAGAATACATACATACATACTTAATAAACTTGAACATAAAACATTCCAATGGAGACATAACGCGTGCATGTTATAACGCACTTGCGTTATGTCAAACTTGACAAAGATTGGGCAAACTTTTGTGAAAAGGGAAAAAATGTAAAACAAAACATAATGCGAGTGCATCATAACACACTCACATTATATTTTGCTTTGGGAATCCCAAGCCTTAGGCTTGGGATTTGCTTTGGATTTCCAACCCAAAGGCTTGGATTGTCTTCCCAATGTCCAAAGACATGTTTTTGCATATTCTACAGGATTTCACATAATTTTGTTCATGTTAACCCTCAGATTTGCATGTGTTTCAAGGTCAAACAAATTAAACACCTAGGTAATGTTAGGCTTTCTCTTAGCTATTTAGCGATGTAATTTTTTTCACATTTTGACAATGTTAAGCCTTTCATCTTTAATTTCTTTTGTTTGTGTGTCCGTTTTTGGGCAAAAACCACTGTTTGGACTTTTTTTCATTATAAATTAACCGTTCATTGAAATTTTTTAAAAAATACATTTTTAGAAACTAGACTCCATTCTACACATTAAAAAAAAAAAATTCAATTGATTTTCAAAATTTATAGGGGTAGCATAGCCAAAATTATGTTTTTCAAGATGTGTCCACTTTGAAAATTAGTAAAAAATTAAATATTCATTACAAAATTTATTAGAAAAATTGGGCATAAACTAAATGCTGTTAGCTAATTTCTCACCAAAGTGATTTTAAAAATACCAAAAAAATGTTAACCTTTTGAGGGAGCTACAAAGCATGCTATGTTATGTTTTTTTGATAGAAACAACACCAATTTCTGTGGCTCCCTCTTTTAAACCCCTTAATCTATACCATTTTAAAAAAAATAGTAGTTTAGAAAGTAGACTCGGAGCACTATGAACATTGTTTTTGTTACGTCTTAAAATTTTGAGTGTAACTATGCTCAATTTCTCATCCAAGGCTAGTATTTCCTGATTTCATAAAAAGTGGCCACTTAAGACCCCTTTTTGGCCCCCCATCTTCTTGTACTTACCCAGCTAATAGAGAGCTTAAGATTATGGTGGTATTTTTTTGAGTTTTCATTGAAAAAAGTGCCATCCTGATGGGGAGGACGCTCTCGATTATCACCAAATTTTTCTAAAAATGATATAAACACGTCAAAGAAAGTTAAGCATAATGCAAGTGCATTATAATGCAAGTGCATTATAATGCACTCGTGTTATGTGAAATCAATAACGCAAGTGCATTATAATGCACTCACGTTATGTTGAGCATAACTAGCTATACACATGCCAATTGCATTTGCTTGAAAGTTTCTAAAGCCTTTTCAACAAATCCATTTTTTATATATCTTGCAATCATTACATTCCATTACAGAACATCTCTTTAAGGTGTTACATCATACAATTGACATGCCTTGTCTATGCTTCCACACTTTACATACATGTCTACAAGGGTAGCTGCACTTCCTATCCTCTCTCTCACTCTCTACTTCCCTCCCCTCTCTACGTCTTAGCCTCTCTCTGAGTCTCTACTTCCCTCTCCTCTCTACCTCCTACCTTCTCTCTCACTTTCTTCCCTCCCCTCTCTACCTTCTGCCCTCTCTCTCACTCTCTACTTCCCTCCACCTCCTACCCTCTTTTTGAGTCTTTACTTGCCTCGCCTCTCTACCTCCTATCTTCTCTCTCACTCTCTTCTCCCCCCTCTCTACCTCCTACCCTCTCTCACTTTCTACTTTCCTCCCCTGTCTACCTCCTACCCTCTCACTTTCTACTTTCCTCCCCTATCTACCTCCTACTATCTCTCTCAATCTCTGCTTCCCTCACCTGTCTACCTCCTACCCTCTCTCACTTTCTACTTTCCTCCCCTATCTACCTCCTACTGTCTCTCTCAATCTCTGCTTCCCTCCCCTGTCTACCTCCTACCCTCTCTCTCTTCTTCCTTCCCCTTTCTACCTCCTACCCTCTCCCACTCTCTACTTCCCTCCTGTCTCTACCTCCTACCCTCTCTCTCACTGCCTACTTCCCTCCCCTCTCTACCTCTCCTAATCATTCTTCCCATCCAATGAAATTTCATAAATGATCTTGTTTCCATTTCATCATCACAATTTATATCCTCATCCCTCTTTACATGTCCTAGTTTTCTTGTTTCCATATTCTTTGTTGACATGGAAGAGGAGAGGGAGGAAGAGGGAGAAGGAGAGAGGATGGAGATGGAGGGGAGAGAGAGGGGAGAGATAGGGTGATAACGAGAGAGAAAGAGTCCTATTTTTCTTGTTTTGGAGAGAGATAAAGAGGGTTGGTTAGGTTTATGAGTTTAGGGTTGCTTAAGTTTAGGGTTTAGTGGAATTCTTTATGGTTTAAGGGTTTAGGGTTGCTCAGGTTTATGGTTTAGGGGTTAGGTTTTAGGGGTATTATTTAGAGTTTAGGGGTTTTGGGAGAGAGAGAGAGAGTAGTTTAGGGTTGCTCAAGTTTAGGGTTTATGAGTTTCTACAATTGCTCAAGTTTAGGGGTTAGGCTTAAAGGGGAATTATTTTATAATTTCCCTCCAATCCTCCTAATCCTAACGCATTAGTCCACACATATCATAATCCATCAATCCCTATCATCCATCCACCATATAATCACCATCTAATCCACCATCAAACATTCTAAGCTCTAATCCATCAACCCATGAATGCTTAAATTTTTTTTTCCAAAGACTCTTTACAAAATCCAAAAATAAAAGAAAAGATATGGAGCCATCCAAATTCACTGATCTAATTTCATCCCGCTCTAACACTCCCAATCCTAATCCATATGGGCCTCCTATATCCATTCACTCAATCCTAATCATAACCCCACAACATCTTCCATCATTGTCCATCAACTATATGCATATCATAGTCCATCAACCCAGGAATCCATGAAGGATGTGACCTAAGGACTATTAGCAAGGAATCTAAGAACATCATGTACTCAAATTCCTATCCTTGAGCATAACAAAGAACCTCATAATAACATGTCTACCACTCCAACACCATCATCCACTCCTATGTCTATCCATTTCATTGAAGAGTCTCCTACCATAAGTCCAAGTCAAACCCCATCATGTAGCCATGTTGTCAAACATCCAAAGATTATTGATCCCATCCAAGAACCCATCACATCCATCTAAGAAAACCAATAACTATGTTAAGAGCCTAGTCCAAAGCACGTGGAAACACCAACCACCAATCCTAATCAAAATCCAAACATCCCATCTAATCCCATCTTGGATCCCTTACCATCTCATGGTCAACCCCTCTACATCGATCCCATCATTGATCCTCCAACATCTCCTAGTGAACCCCCATCACCACCTCTTAGTCTCCAATCTAATGAATATCAATGCATCCCCACTTACCCTAGCCATATCTAGTATTGTGCTATCCATGCTTATCCTCTCTGTGATCAAGATATTATCTATGATCAAGATCTTATCCATGAGCAAGTAACCCACATCACTCCTATCCATCATCTCATGCTAGTCCTATTCATTATCCATCAATATCCCATGATGAGACACTTGGTCCCCAAGAAAACATAGATAATCAAAAAAATAAGTTAGATCCTTCAAATCACATCCCAATGAGGATAATGATAATCAAGATCCAAGAATTCTACATCCATTTCCCATTGATCCTCCATCATCCCCTATCAAACTATATGTTTAGGGGTTTAGCCTAGTTGCTCGAGTTTAGGGTTTAGGGGTTAGGGGCATTATTTGAGGTTTACATGAGTTTAGGGTTGCTCAAGTAAATAGGGTTTAGGGTAATTATTTAGGCTTTATGGGTTTAGGGGTTAGGGGTTAGGGTTTAGGGTTTAGAGGTTAGGGGTTTAGGTTGCTCAATTTTAGGGGTTAGGCTTTAGGGTTTAGAGAGAGATAGAGTGAGGGGATTGATAGCGATTGGGAGAGATAGGGAGATAGAGGTTTAGGGTTGCTTCCAAGTTTTATGGTTTAGGGGTTAGAGGTTTAGGGGTTTAGGAGTTAGGGGTTAGGGTTTAGGGACATTATTTAGGGTTTATGGTTTAGGGGTTAGGGGTTAAGATTTAGAGGTTTAGGTTTATGGTTTAGGTAGAGAGGAGAATACAAAGATATAGAGGAGATCGATTTTGGGAGAGATATCTCTGTCTCCTCTATCCCTCTTTCTAATTATACCTACCTCTCTATCTCTCTCTGTCTCCATGTCTCTCTATGTTGCTTTCTCTTTCGATCCCCTCTCTCTAACTCTACCTTTTTGTCTCTCCCTCCCTCACTATCTCACTCCCCCTCTCTATCACTCTCCCAATCCCTCTACCTCAAATCTATCTCCCTATGTCTCTAGAAGTTGTATCTCTTGATCTCTTTCCCTATCTCTATCTCTTTGGACATATCCCTATCTCTTAATCTATTCCTCTACCTCTCTCTCCCTCCCTCTCTATCTCTCTCCCCATCCCTGTACCTCTTGAAATCTCTCTCCCTATGTCTCTATACATCTCTCCATCTCTTTCACTATCTCTCTCTATCTGTATAACCCTATCTCTTAATATATCCCTTTCTACCTCGCTCTGTATTTCCCTATCTATCTCTCCCTCACTAGATCTATCTCCCTATATCCCCCCTCTTTATATATATGTATCTCTATCTCCCTCTTTATCTATCTTTCTCCCTCTATAGACCCCTTTGTCTATCTCAATCGCCCTCTCTTCACGATTTTGGCACCAACATTGAGAAGGTTATGATTTTTGCATGCATGAAGCTTTATGTTTTCATGCTTCCCATAACACGCTCACGTTATAATGTGAGCACATTATGGGAAGCATGAAAAATGGGAAAAAAACATTTGGGATCCAGGATTCAAACCTCACATGACTATTATTCATACTTTTCATGTAGTATATCAGATAAGAAAATGTTTTTCATGTTGTTTGACATATTGAGAATAATTTTTAGATCAATCCACCACCTTTTTTGTTTTTTCAACATAGAAGAACTGATTTTGCATGTTTTTGGAGAAAATTTGATTATTTAAACTGAAAGTTTCATGTTTCATGTGTGATATTGTTTTAAAGCTAATTACCATTGATATATAGATTGAATTTGATGATATATGTTTTTTTTTCCATAAATTTCACTAATCCTATTCTAGAGTTATATAGAATTCATAATAAAACTTGTGAAAAAGAAGAATTTGAGGATTTTGAAGCCATATTTTGGAGAATTGGTCAACTCCAATATCGAATTCTAAGGTATGTTCAAGTTATGTCCATTTTAATTCACTTATATATGTTCTTATGTTCTTTATGTTCTAAGATATATATGTTCTTTAAATATGTTTTCATACTTAGTCAAAAGTTGTTTACTAAAACACATGAACCGTGTATGTATGTCTTCATACATTGCAACCAAAATCAAACTATGGCTTACGATAACAAAGACAAACTCGAGCAATTGCTTCTTATCACTTTGATACCTCAAAATTCTCTAGAAAATATATACATGTTATTAGTTGTCATTACATGCACTCCAACACTGCCACATGTGCCCTTGCACTACCATACATGCTCTAGAAACTCACTTAGCTCATGATGTAATAGAGAGTTCTTCACCAAGCATCTTGCAATTGCTACCATAACAACTATTGATGTACAAGTCTGGGGCATAAAGGTTTCAGGATGGAAACTTGATTAAAAATTCATTTTTTGTAACAACTCTCCATTCTCCCAATAGGCTACACTTATTTTCCCAAAAGGCTTCTATTTCTTCCATCACTCAAATATTTTCAAGGCCTTTCCATGGTTTCCTCTTATTGATCCAGCAAACCAAGACCTTGAAAATGGTATCGCAGTAACATATAAGGCTAAGAAATTAGGTAAAAGATCGATGTGATCATCTATTTTTAGTTTTAACATATTTTTCTATCACTATTGACCATTATATCCATGCATGTGTAGGTATATCAGTTAGTTTAGTCAAAGAGACTCCAAATTCATCATGTTTTCACCTTGTTTCGGCCCTTCATGTCTTCATTTCACCTATTTTCACCTATAGAAGAGAAAAACAATATCAAATACTTCATAAAATAATTTTAGTCAACAATTGTTTGTCATACTCATATTCATGATCAATGGAGCCAAAATTGATTCCAAGACTCTTAATTTTTACCCTAGTATGATATAGAAGGATTTATTCCTTAATATGCATAATGATTCATTCAATAGAACCATGCAATGGCTTGAATCTTAGACTATCCTATGCCCCATATTATGACAATCCTACTTGTCTCTATTGATCATTTAGACATAATTGTTAGGTGTCCTTTTGATAACTTCTCCATGCATGTTTCATAGTATGAATTCTCTTGGAGAAGGTTGAAGGATGTGGAGACTTCTTTAGTGTCTTAGGCTAGGACATTTTTTATGCACCTATTCATGATGATTTGTATGCATGACACAATAATATTTCAAAATTTCCTATATGTGGACTTTGTTACTACATGATGGTGGTTACCTTGATCAACTATATACCTTTCAATACCCTAAATTATAGAGATTAGTTTAATGATTGTTATGACAATCCTAGCTATGGCTACCCTAAAGAAGTCAAGGACTATACTCTTTGACCATCTTGGATTGTAATAATTCCTCTCACTACATATGTAGTTTCCTTAAGGGTTTTAGGGCCTTAAGTAATGTTGTAACATTTTGATATAGTCCTCACTTAGGAATTTGACAACTTGGGAGACCTTTGTATATGAGTGTCCTAATGGCTTGGGTAGTCTTTGATTAATTTGGATTGTGATAGTCCCTTCTTGACTTGTTCATGACTATATATGACAACAAAATACCTCTTCATCTACCCTTTCCATCACCATCAAAATATTTCCTTCTTCCAATGAAAGCTTCCTATTGTTATGGCACCATTTGGATGATCTTATCATGACATTATCTTGACTAATAATAGCCCTTGTTATGGTTGTCATGTGAATAATCCTCGATGAAACCCTCATGTAACTTGTTGAAATTGTGAAGACATATTGACCTAAATTGCAACCATAGAAAGAGCCATTAGACTTGTCATGAACCCATGTTAGTCGAAGAAAATGCATATGAAATAAGGCTCTTAAATTCTTAGGAAGACAAGGATCTTGAGGGGCATACATAGTAATAGTCGTATGGCACTTTGAAATACAATCCTCATGGAAGAAGAGTTAAATTAGTGACTATCCCTGAGTATATTAGTGACTGTCCAATAGTACAATCATTAGTGACCGTCCATATTATGCTAGGGTCATATTTTAGGTTGTTAGGTAAGTTTTTAAGGACTATCTTGATGTTATTAAAGTTACAAAGTGTGGTCATCAGTGCAAATGTGGTTATAAGCCTTTAAAATTGTCATTCTCAATGTTGATCAGTCATTTATGACTGTTATAAATAGCACGGTCATGTTTGGAAATTGAAAATCATATGCTATAGATCTAGGGGATTGTCATCATGGGTTTGAGAATTTAAATGAAACTGGAAGATGCCAACTATTTGTTGAATTGATGAGAAATCTAAAATTTAAGCCCACTATGAAGATTCTTGGCCTAAGAACATCAAATACCTCAAGTGAAAAATCAATTGTCGAGAATCTAATGAGTGCATATGAGAGTGTGGGTTCCACCTCATGCATCAAGGATAGTAATGTCACATGACGTGTCATTACATCAACAATAGTAAGCCAACAAACAAAGAAAGCTCGCCTCATTAGAAAGACAAGTCAAGATTTGAAAATAAGTAGAAAAACTCTAATGAGAGCCATTGGAAGATGTGAAAGAGTTGAGGACCCAAACACCAATGAATTGTGGGCATTCTCTGGGAGACTCCCACAGAAAGACAAAGTTGTTGTTGAAGCTTTGAGATCTGTCATTGAAGAATTTTGGAAAACTAACACAAGGGTATATCCTAATGCAAGACATGTTGTGAGAAGGAGAACTGGTAGTCGAAATTGTGAGGCACATCCATAGCATTTTTTGGATATGAATCAAACGCAGTTTTTTGGAAAATTTCTAGAGATGTATCCTCAAATTAAAATTTGTCAAAGATATTTTGAAATGCTAAAAAATTTCTATGTCAAAATAAATCACACACACACTACTTGTTGTTGTAGATTACATATTGAATTTTCTAACCATTTTGATGTTTGTCGGTCTATATGTTTAGATTTGCATACTGATAATGTTTTGCAGGATTGTGGCATATGTGCCTCACCAACTACTTTAAGAGACTTCATATCAACAATTTTATGTGAAAGAGAGGAAGGTCAAATATTCTATAGGAAATTATAGTTGGATGACACATGTCAGCATTGCAGTGGCTTGCAACATATGCCAATATGTCAATCTATGGAAAGCACACATGCAGTTGGAAACAAACTAGTAGAGTTCGGCAAGTATAAAACAATGGCCTACAATACAAAAGATGGTAAAGAAGAAAAGAGGTGTGATTTGGTTATTCAAAAGATTCTAGTGTATCATTTTATGTCTACATTTTCTGATAGTATAGTGTATGAGTGATGTAGAGGCAGTTTGGATAGGAGGAAGATAGACAAGATGACAAGGTTCTACTACACCCAAAAGCCCAAAATCAAGGTTCTTTATACAAAAGTGGGAACAATAGTTAGGGACTCTAATTTCTTCATGGAAAAGGTGTTTTCAAATGTTGTGGGACCCATTCCAATCAATGGCTAAGACAGACCAAACTTCTGGTTAGCACTTCCTTCACAGGCTTAAGAAATGGCTTGTAGCCCTACAAAATGAGAATAGTCCTAATAACTCTTGACATAGACCTTCAAATGCAAATATTAGATAATCACTAGATACCCATAATGAACCCCTATCACATATCCCAAATTGGGTATGGCTTGTTTTGGATGGAATACCTCAACCAATAGCCCCTCCTGATGACCTAGAGCCCCAATTAGGCCTAATTTGTGAAGCAACTACCCTTGGATGGAGGCTTGTAAATCTCAGGACCACTTAGACATGTCAAGGATCCTCCAAAACTGTATAATCTAGTTTTCATTTGTTTCTAGACTTGACTATCATCAAATTTCCTACTGTTGTTGTCTCTCACAAGCTCCTAGTACATGGTTTTGCTAGGTTTTTTCACATAAACTGCCTCAAACCTTCTATCCTGCCCAAAATATTAAAAAACAACATGAAAAAAACATAATAAAAATCCATCCCACTGATCTATGAAGTCTTACATCAGTGGAATGGAGGTGAGAGCATAGATTTCAACCAAAACCCTAGGGTAGGGTTTTACAAACCAAGTTTAGAGAAATCTTTATAACTTTCTACCACAGGAGTTTCAAAGCATCAAACTAAGTTCAAAAGGAAGTTAACACCATATTATAACTGTTCAACTTATACTAGAGAGAAAATAACCCCGTACCTCTGCACAGTACGGACTGTTGTAGCGAGTAGATTCAGGAAAACAGTCACAAAAAGTAGTCTAAGGAAAAACAAAGATATCTTCCTTGAAATTTAGTGTCAAAACCTCAAACCAAGCTTGTTTGAAAGATATTCCATTACTCCACACATGAAACTAAATGGGAAACCATGACAGTTCCATACAGAGGCAAAGTATGGCCCAGAACAACGAATTTACATAGGAAAAATGGTAGAACAGAGATTACTTTGTTTATTTCTAAACAAACTTTCTTCTCCTTACTCCTTCATGGGTGGTAGAGCTTATACAACATCTGTATAACCATATAACTATATTGGCAAGTAGTTTGGATTGATGGGGAAGGTTTTACAACTGTCCTTCAACCATCACTACCATCTAACATAGTTTATGGTGATTACAACTGTATTAGCCATGTGTAGCATTTGTCTTAGTTTATTTTTGTGATTAAAAAGGTGTTATCCCTATTTGGGATGTGTGTGTTGTTCTCTCCAAAGATGAAAAGCCTTTGACAAGGCATGAAACTTACAATCACCTCCTACATGCCTTAGAAAGGCTTACATACATGAGATTGTATGACTGTCCCTTAGGACTTACAAGACTGCCTATTACAACATGGCACCATGGCCCTTATTACAACATAAGAAAATGGTCTTCATGACCTTAGTGAAACCAACAAAACAAAATGAACAACAAAAACAAGACATGAGTCTTTTGGTTCTCCTTGGTGCTCCTACACCATACTCCCCAGGTGGAAAGAGAACTCAAATCTCTTGAGGAAGTAGATCAGCAATTATGACACCATGTTTCAAGATGTCTTCTTCACTCATCCAAGTGGCATCTTCAATGGGTAAGCCACTCCATTTGACAAGGAACTATTTGTATGTCTTCTTCCTAGTCTTCTTCAAGACCTTGGTGTTAAGAATGCATTCCAACGTCAATGATTAATTGGGTGGAAGACCCTTGACCCAATCTTCATCTCTTGCTACTGTCATAGCTACCTCTGAATTTACATTAGGATCACCTTTGAAATGAAACAAATCTGAAACATTGAAGATAGGAGATATGACCAAGCCTTGAAGAAGTTCAATCTCATAGGTAGTGGGCCCAAATTTGTGCACAATCTGTCATGGTCCTATCTTCTTCATGAGGAGTTTGGTTGCTGCCCCTTAGGAAGTCTTTCCTTCTTCAAATGTGCCATGACCAAATCCCCAACCTTGTATTGTACATCTCTCCTTCTCTCATTGGCTTTATCCCTATACTTGTGATTGTTCTTTTGAAGAGTTTCTTTGACATTATCATGGATGTCCTTCATGGCCAATGCAAAATATTCACCTTGAGCACTTTTCCTTTCTAATCCATGGAGATCTCTCAATTCAAGAATACGTCTTGGATGAATGCCATAAGCAATCTCAAATGGACTCCTTCCTGTGCTCCTATTGGTGGAATCATTATAGGCAAACTCTACTTGAGGGATGATCATATCCCATGCCTCTCCATGTTGTTTGGTAGGACACCTAAGAAGATTTCCCAAGGACCTATTCACCACCTCAGTTTGGCCATTAGTCTGAGGGTGATAGGCTGAAGTAAATGACAATTGAGTACCCAACTTCTTCCACAATGTGTGCCAAAAGTGTCCTACAAACTTTGGATCTCTGTCAGTCACAATGTTAAGAAGCAAACCATGGATTCTAACAATTTCTTTGAAGAATAAACTAGCAATGTGAGAAGCATCATTAGTGCATTTACATGGCAAGAAATGAGCCATCTTACTGAATCTATCCACCAGAACAAATATACTATCAAAACCTCTTTGAGTCCTAGGAAGACCCAAGACAAAATCCATGCTAATACTTTCCCATGGCCTATTTGGAATAGGAAGTGGCTGATATAGACCAGCATTAGATGAAGTACCCTTTGCCCTTTGACAAATACTACAACATTCAACAAATTTTCTAATATTTGATTGCATTTAAGGCCAAAAATAAAAACTCTTCACCTAATCCAATATTTTATCTAGCCCAAAATGACCTCCAAGTCCACCACAATGTTTTTCCTTTATGATGTTCTCCCTCATGGAACACCTAGGAACACATAGTTGGCTACCTTTTAACATCAACCCCTACTGCAACAAAAACTCTAAAAAATCATAATGATAAGAGTCTGAAAATTGTGAACAAACTTCATATACCTCCTTGAAATCTTCATCATCCTGATATATATGTTTGAGAGCATCAACCCCTACACTTTGCAACCAAATTTCTTGAACCATACACACCCTTCTACTCAATGCATCTGCCACTTTGTTAGCCTGTCCATTCTTGTGTTTGATTGAAAAAGTATAGGCTTGGAGTTGCTCAACCCATTTCATATGCCTATGATTGAGTTTCTATTGTGAATTCAAAAAACTAAGTGCATGGTTGTCAGTATAAACAATAAATTCTTTAGGCAAAAGATAATGCCTCCATTTTTTCAAAGCTTGTACCATTGCATACAATTCCAAGTCATAAGTAGAGTACTTTCTCTTAGCATCATTCAATTTTTCACTAAAGAAAGGAACAAGCCTGCCTTCTTGACTTAGGACAACCCCTATACCAAGGTCACTAGCATCACATTCCACTACAAACAACTTGTTAAAGTCAGGAAAAACAAGTATGGGCTGTTGTTCTACCTTTTGTTTCAGAATTTTAAAAGAAACATTGGTTGCCTTTGTCCATAAAAACTTATATTTCTGCCCCCCTTTGATGGTATCCAAAATTGGTGCACAAATATGACTAAAACTCCTTATGAATTTCCTATAAAATGTTGCCAAACCATGAAAACATTTCACATCACCTGCTGTTTTTGGAGTTGGCCATGACAAAATGGCTTCTACCTTTGTTGGATCCATCTTCAAACTACCCTGTGAAATCACAAAACTAAGATAGGTGAGTTCTTCCTTCATGAAGACACTCTTTTCCATGTTGATCATCAATTGTTTATCATGCAACTTCTTCAAAACCTGATCCAAATGTTGCAAATGCTTTTCCTTAGTCCTGCTGAAAACAAGAATGTCATCCAAGTAAACCACAACAAATTTGCCAATGAAATCCTTCAACACTTCATTCATGAGATGCATAAAAGTACTTCGAGCATTAGATAGACCAAATGGCATCACCAACCACTAATAAAGACCCTCATTTGTTTTGAATGCTGTCTTCCATTCATGCCCTTGTTTGATCCTAATTTGATGATACCCAATCTTAAGGTCAATCTTAGAAAAGTATCTAGCCCCTCCCAAATAGTCCATTAGGTCCTCAATTCTTGGCATAGGGAACCTATATCTTATGGTAATCTTGTTAATGGCTCTAGAATCCATACATAACCTCCATTTACCATCCTTTTTAGGGGCTAGGATTGTTGGGATAGCACATGGGCTAAGACTCTTCCTTATCAATCCCTTATCCAACAATTCTTGCACTTGCTTGGCAATCTCTTCATTTTGTGAAGGTGTCATCTTGTAGGTTTCTTTGTTTGGCAAAGTAGATCCTGGTATGAAGTCAATTTGATGGCTTATGTTCCTAATAGGTGGTAACTCATTAGGCATTTCTTCTACCATAATTCCCTTATACTTCTCTAGCAATTGCTGCACCTCATTAGGAACTTCTTCCTTACTAGGATCATGCAAACTGGGACTGTTTTTAAGCTTCAAAATTAGAGCATCCCTTGGGTTCCTTCCTCCTTAAGGGCATCTAGAAACTCTTTACCACTCACAATCATGACACTTGACCCAACATTCTTCTCTACATGCTCATCAGGCAATGGATCCATTCTATATTTTCTACCATTCTTAGTTATGATGAAAGAATTAGTTTTACCATCATGTTGTGATTGAACATCATATTGCCATGGACGTCCTAATAGAAAATGACAAGCATCCATAGGAATTATATCACACAAAATTTTATCCTTATATCCTCCTATCTTAAATTCAACCCATGATTGTTCATCTACCAAAACTTGTTGCCCCTTATTCAACCATGATACTTTATAAGGACTAACATGAGGAAGTCTTTTCAATTTCAATTTGTCTATGATTTCAATGGAAAACAAATTTTCAGTTGATCCTGAATCAACAATTACCTTGGAAATCTTACCATAGGCCTTGCATGTTGTCATGAACAATGTCTTCCTTTGAGGTGGTTCTTGTGTTTGAGGTACCTTCAACATGGTTCTTCTCATCATCAAACTTTCTCCTTCATGGACCGGGGCTGCACTTCCAATTGGAGAGTTGACACTTTGGCAATCTTCCTCTTGGATCAATTGGTTCCTTCTCGCTCCTCCATGAGTGCTTGAGGCTTGCTTTTTAGGACACTTGAAGGCTGGATGTCCCACTTGGTTGCAATTGTAGCACCTTCCTATGAAGACATTAGGACCTCTCACTGGTCCACCAAATCTACCTCTTCCATTAGGCCTTCTTCCTCTAAAGCCTCCTCTAGAACCTGATTCTTCACTTTGCTCTTAGGAACTAGATTCCCCTTGGCTTCTTTGGGACTAATTTCTACCCCCAAAACTACCCCTGCCTCTAAAATTTTTGCCACCTCTTCCTCTATTTTTCTACTCACCTTTCCTCTTCAACTTCTCTTCAGCCCTTAATGACACTTGAAAGCATTTTTCCATGGTTTCAGGGGTTAATAAACTTATCTCATCTTGAATATTAAACCTCAAACCATTTAGATACCTTGCCAATTTATCTTTTTCATCCTCCATGTACCCACAATGAAGAGTGTATTTGTGAAACTCCTCGGTGTAAGTAGCCACATCCAAATCTCTTTGCTTGAGATTTTGCATCTTCTTGTAGATCTGCACCTCATAGTCTGATGGAAGGAATTGGGACTTGATCCTCTCCAACATTCTTCTCCATGAAGAGATCATACTCTTCCCATTCTTTACCCTCTCTCCTTGGGTGTAATTCCACCATTCACCTTTGAGTTTAGTTTTTGCAAACTTAACCCTCTTATTTTTAGGAACTTCTTTGTATTCAAATTAGTTGTTTAGAGCCTCAATCCACTCCATGACTTCATCAACATTCATCTTTCCACTAAACATGGGAATCTCCATCTGAGCCTCTGAAGAATCCTTACCAATTGCCTTGATGGCTTCAAGGAAATGCTTTTGATCAGCCGGTACCTCTACCTCTTCTTGTTCTTCTTCTTCCTCCTCTTTCTCTTCCTCTTCATCTGAACCTTCATCTATCCTCTTCCCTATCCTCAATGCCTTCAACTCTACTTGGAGTGCTTCCTTCACTCCACTTTTGATCTTCTCTTCCATCTCCTTGAACTTCTTGACCACTTCAGTGGTCATCCCCTTTGGAAGCATATTGCTAGCCTCTCCTTCACTCTCCTCTACTGACATATACTAGGCCTTACACAACAAACAACAGAACCTTTTATGGCTCTAATACCACTATGATGTAGAGGCACTTTGGATAGGAGGAAGATAGATAAGATGACAAGGTTCTACTACACCTAAAAGCCCAAAATCAAGGTTCTTTATACAAAAGTGGGAACAATAGTTAGGGACTCTAATTTCTTCATGGAAAATGTGTTTTCAAATGTTGTGGAACCCATTCCAACCAATGGCTAAGACAGACCAAATTTCTGGTTAGCACTTCCTTCACAGGCCTAAGAAATGGCTTGTAGCCCTACAAAATGAGAACAATCCTAATAACTCTTGACACATACATTCAAATGCAAATCTTAGATAATCATTAGATACCCATTATGACCCCTATCACATATCCCAAATTGGGTTTGTCTTGTTTTGGACAGAATACCTAAACCAATAGCCCCTCTTGATGACCTAGAGCCCTAATTAGGCCTAATTTGTGAAGCAACTACCCTTGGATGGAGGCTTGTAACTCTCAGGACCACTTGGACATGTTAGGGATCCTCCAAAACCATAGAATCTAGTTTTCATTTGCTTCTAGACTTGACTGTCATCAAATTCCCTACTGTTGTTGTCTCTCACAAGCTCCTAGCACATGGTTTTGCTAGGTTTTTTCACATAAACTACCTCAAACCTTCTATCCTTGCCAAAATCTTGCAAAACAACATGAAAACAACATAATCACAATCCATCCCATTGATATATGAAGTTTTACATGAATGGAATGGAGGTGAGAGCATAGATTTCAACCAAAACCCTAGGGTAGGGTTTTACAAACCAAGTTTAGAGAAATCTTTATAACTTTCTACCACAAGAGTTTCAAAGCCTCAAACTAAGTTCAAAAGGAAGTTAACACCATAATCTAACTGTTCAACTTATGCAAGAGAGAAAATAACCCCATACCTCTGCAGAGTACAGACTGTTGCAGAGAGTAGATTCAGGAAAACAGTCACAAAAATAGTCTGAGGAAAAATAGAGATATCTTCCTTGAAAGTTATTGTCAAAACCTCAAACCAAGCTTGTTTGAAATATATTTGATTACTCCACACATGCCACTAAATGGGAAACCATGACAGTTTTGTACAGAGGCAAAGTACGGCCCAGAACAACAAATTTACATAGGAAAAACGACAGAACAGAGATTACTTTGTTTATTTCTGAACAAACTTTCTTCCCCTTACTCCTTCATGGGTGGTAGACCTTATACAACATCTATATAACCATATAACTATATTGGAAAGCAGTTTGGATCAATGGGGAAGGTTTTGCAACTATCCTTCAACCATCACTGCCAACTAACATTAGTTTATGGTGATTACAATTGCATGAGCCATGTGTAACATTTGTCTTAGTTTATTTTTGTGATTACAAAGGTGTTATCCTTGTTTGGGATGTGTGTGTTGCTCTTTCCAAAGATGACAAGCCTTTGACAAGGCATGAAACTTACAACCACCTCCTACATGCCTTAGAAAGGCTTACATACATGAGATTGTATGACTGTCCCTTAGGACTTACAAGACTGCCTATTACAACATGGCACCATGGCCCTTATTACAACATAAGAAAATGGTCTTCATGACCTTAGTGAAACCAACAAAACCAAATGAACAACAAAAATAAGACATGAGTCTTTTGGTTCTCCTTGGTGCTCCTGCACCAACGAGTATGCAAGGCATACCCATAGAGCTCAATGGTTGGACTTGCTATTCAAGTTATGCAAGGACATGTTTCCACTTGGTACCATTGTTTAGTTGTTGACTTTGTAGAGAACTAAACACTACAGCCGCAGAATGAGGTACAATCATAGTATTACAACTCTACGCAAGTTGCTATATTTGTGTAAATAGCATTCATTCATGTAGAAGATAGTACAGAGGACGACATGAAAATCTTGAGGGAATATCATTTTTATATTAGTGATGATCGTACACATTATACAGAGTTTGTGCAAGGTTTCTTTCAGATGTTCTACCATGATTTGGCCAGTAGGAACATATCATTTCATCAGCATATCATATGGTCAGATAATTGTGCATCACAATTCAAGAACGTGCGGATGTTCCTTTGGTTGAGCAGGATGCAAAAGGTGAATGGTGTTCAACATATGTGGAATTATTGTGAGGCTAAGCATGGAAAGGGGGAGCATGATGGTATAAGAGCATGTATCAAAAGAGCATTGGCACAAGAAGAGTTGAAGTACAAAGATAATGCAAAGTTGACAGATGCAAGATCTATTGTTGAATGGTGTAACACTAAAATGTGTCCATGTAATGAAGGTAAGTCTATAGCTCATAGATATTTTTGGTTGGTTGATGATACTAACATTGCAAAATATGAGGACTGCTATACATTGACAGGATCAAGTGAGCTACACTCTTTTAGAAGCTCTAATGCATGTTCATGGACTATTCATATGCGGCATATGGCATGCTTTTGTTCTTCTTGTACAAATGAAGATTGGTATGATTGTGAATTAAAGGAGTGGGGTGATGATTGGTGTACAAGAGGCCTATGCCTGATTGACCATTATCGACTACCGACAACACTACAAATGATAGAGATTGAATCATCAGTTGATTTTGACCATGTTTTGGATCTAGTTCAACTAGGTATTATCAACATTCTAATTTAATAAAATTTAATATGCCATCTTATTTTGTATTTTTTCTTGTATTGTTGACTGTATTCATTGAACTAAATGCATGTATCAATGCAAGGCATGTTTATACAGTTATTGCAACTAAAGACAATCAAGAAGGAATGGATTATTATTTGTGTCATTGTGTTGAGGGAAAAAAAGAAATCAGATTCCCCTATTATAGATGGAGAAAACATCGAGTACCCTACAAGATTAGTGGTTGTTACTGGACCATGGCTTAGAAGGTACCCACTGAAGAAGTTTGATGTGTGGGTGTTCAAGGACTTTGAGCCACATAGGAAGATTCTTCATTATTCTAACCTTGTTGTGGCTTCAAACATTCATTTGATCAAACACGGGGGTAGACCATTGAATAGGACCTTGTGGAAGGTTCGTGAGTCTGATCACGAGACAATACTCAACACAATAAAGAGTAGAGCAGACCCTAATGGTTCATTGGATTGAATTAGTGGAATGACAAAAAGGTATGTTATTTTTTTTTGCTATCCTGATTTCACCCTGTATATTTTAACAACTCATTTTAGCTAAATAGTGCAATTGCATTTGCATGCAAAATTTTATTATGATGGAGTTAAGAATAATCCTAATGAAGTTGCCTTTGGAAGCAAAGTAAGGTAGGTTTTCATGATTATTTCATGATGATATGTCCTTTAATTTCTATTTCATAATGGGTTTTAATGATGTTACTATGAGTTCTAATTCATTTTAATGATGTTACTATTTCATAATGAGTGTTAATGATTAGGGAAACTGACATTTAATGGCTATATTGTTTATGGCTCTTAATTCCGTACACATCCATCATTCTCCACCTTTCTTTGATATCAACACTGTTGGGATGGCACATGGACTCAAACTCTCCCTAATCAGGCCCTTACCTAGCAACTCTTGTACTTGCCTATCTATTTCCTCATTCTCCATAGGTGTTGTAACAACACTTTCCATAATACTGAAGATTTAACTAAAAAACATGTAACTTAATCAAGTCATTAATTATGTATTGGTAGATATAATCACATTTGAATCAAAGAATTATATCACATTTTCCATCCATTAAGTATGTTAACCAAATCAGATTAAGCATAATTTACAATCCCATAAACCATTACAATTTTTAGTGAGTATCTTCACTAATCAAATACAAAATATTCTCTAGGCATTACAATATGTTTTTTTTTACCATCACAATAGACCAACTAGTCACATTATGTAATCACTGTATCTAGAATCAATGACATTTGTCTCCATAAGCCTCGGCTTGTCTCATGCTTGAGAAAGAGAGCATCATCCTAGTGCTTTTCCTCCAACCATGGACCTACGGTCCCCCACTCATCTTCCTAACTAGAAGAGGCCCTACCCTTCACAGAAAGGTTAGATATTAGAACCCCAAAAGGTTAGCCATCTGAGTATCTGGTGTTGTGTCCTTCCTAATGTCTCACGGTCACACACTATGGATCCCCTCTAACTTGTATGACACTACTAGAGACACTAGGCCATCTAGAACACTGTGGACCAATGATGCATGCAAAGATGGATGCATCACTTTGGCCAAAGTTTTCATACAAATACGTTTCACCATGAATGTCATCGTATCTCCAACACCCTAACTTGAATTATGAGTTGTCATGTCCTACAATTGTTATTATTGAACCAATACATTAGGTCTTGGATAAGTGGGATCAATTTGAATCATTATCCATGCTTGGACATTCGAACTCCCTCCATAGTATGGTTATAATTTATCAGTGATTCCTTGTCACGCGATTAGCTCATTTCACATTGGTTGACCATTTGACCCCTAGGTTCAACATGGTTGCATTTCAAAAAAAAAGGTCATTTTACATGACGAAATGGTATACATATACCCAAGGCATGCCTTGCCCTTGAATGAGTAAAAGTATACTTATTAATAACATATATCATTAACAAGAGGTCTTTCAAGTAGACTCATAATGATTGTATAATTAGGCTAAATAAATTCATTTCAATTGTTTCATAACCGGACCATATTCACAATGGTTTTACTTCCTCTATACTTGAGGATTCAAGTGTATAATTTGATAATCAAAATAACACAAAAAGTGTTCCATATCAGCTTATCATATAAGCTCAATTGTTGTCAAATTGAAGAGTTGTCAACACTCTAATATTTGAATGTTATCCTAACTGTCATCATAATTAGGTGTCCATAACATTATTCAATAATGCCTATGTGAGAAAACCACATTCATAAGATTGTTTTATAATCTTAAGTTATAATCATTATGGAACCATCATCTGCTCCACTCGAGAACTCATACTCTAATCGAGACAATAAATGATGAGATAACATTTCTTTACCAACCCAGTTGATATAGCTCAGGATCTAGTTATTATTACATAGTATATGATATAAAAGAATGTCACAGTTGGGTCATCTGACCCTAACACCAACTCAAAAAGAGTTTCTTATCCAAGGTTCAGCCAAGTGGCCTCGTGCATGAAGCACAAACATCTCATAAGTCTTGGTGTTACAGCCTTGAGAGGAATACAATCTTTTAAATACATCAGCCTCCTGGCCAAAAGTATGAAACACAATCTTTAATAAGACTTGGCCATTCGGCCAACAATATAAAACACAGTCTTTAAATAGACTTCGCCATTTGACCCACAATATAAAACACAGTCTTTAAATAGACTTGGTCATTCAGCCCACAATATAACACATGATCTTTAAATGGACTTGGCCATTCAGCCCACAATATAAAACACAATCTTTTAATAGACTTGGCCATTCGGCCCACAATATAAAACATAGTCTTTAAATAGACTTGGCCATTCAGCCCATAATATAAAATACAGTCTTTTAATAGATTTGGCCATTCAGCCCACAATATAAAACACAGTCTTTAAATAGACTTGATAATGTTTTGGCCCTTCAACCATGAATATAGTCTTAAGAGTTTCAATGGTATACATTTGGCCATACGGCCTGCAACTAAACAAAGATTCAAAAGTTTCCAGTCCCAGCTCAATAGTCAATGACTTACTAGTAGAGAAAGCTCATTCAAATGAGCTAAGAGCACAATTATGTTATAATGATAATCTGGATGCTTGGCCATATGGCCTAAAGCCACCAGTTAAATACATGCAAAAATAAAGTGCTCTGTTGTAGCAGCCTCGAGCTTCCTCTAAACAAGAGTTTAAACAATATCCAACTCAGTTCTGTGTTAACATCTTTGAACCATTAATGGAGAGTAGGTTTACATGTAGGTAATACATGTGCAACAATAGCTCTGTGTTGTTACACCAGTTCCCAGTCTTCTCTGTTGTTCCCTCTCTTCCTCGAGAACCCAAAAACCACTAACTTTTGCTGCTTGCCTCCAAAGCACTATGCTTCACATATTTTTCCCCATTTTCCCTCCCATCAATTCATGCATGCCAAAAAGAAAGGGTAACCACCTTTCCTCACCTGATTGGTTCCACAAAAGGTGGCTACCATCGGGCAATAAGCTCGAAAGTGGATGAGCTAAAAGCTCTCCATCCTCTACTAACCTGACCAACAGGAATAACATTTGACTAAAAACAAAGAAATTAATGACATAAAATATAATAATAATATGATTATTATCATGGCAATTTATCATATACAAGGGTTTGAAATCCTTACTATTAGGACTAAAAGAAAACAAAGAAGCACACATAGACACATCTAGATGTTGAATGTCGTCGAGAGATTCTTCTCTAAACTTGACTATCATCGTAAGTTGAGAGGCTTAAGAATAATATCTTAGAGAACCAAAAGATAACAAGAGACTTCCATCTCTCTCTACAAGATTGCCCCTCAACATGAGGTGATGTTTCCAGAACATCGACTGGTCTCCATGACTAGTCTTAAAGGCATTAAGAACATACCAATCCTTAGAGATTAAGAGAACGAAGGAAAGAAGTTTGACACGAGTCAACTTATGCATAGAGAGGAAGGACTTAATAGTCGACACTCAAATGGCTATTTGACCCCTTTGGTTTCACAACGTCTAACCTTCCCTCTAGGATGATACTCTCCATCCTTCTTCAAAGGACATTCAATTTCCCGTTCACACTCAAGACCTCAAGATCATGATTAGTGTATCATCATCATTATATTTCATAGCTTAGTATAATCAATTCATAAAGTAGATCATCAATAATAATGTTTTCATAATCAAAGTTAAATCAAATATTTCCACAATATCAAATCAATTAACTATGTCTAATCCTCCTGATTATCATACTAAGTTAATGATTAAGTCTGGTTGTAAGTTGGGGATGTAACATAGCTTCCCCCATAAGAATCATCATCCTCAATGATTAATTGTCTTTAATTAACCAACATAACATGAAAATATTTTCAAAAGCATAATAACATATGTCTTAGAAAAGATGAGGAAATCTAGCATGGAAGTCATCATAATTTTCCAAGTGGCATTTTCTACCAAATATTGGTCCCACTGGACCTTGCACTATGTTATTTCCTTGTTATGTAAGCATAGCTTATGTGTTTCGAGCACCTTGATGGGATCGATTATCACCACTCCTAGGTATTTCACCTATAAAAGGTTCCAATCAAGCATAGGAATTTGATTATCCATAGAATTAAACTTTTTCAAATAAGAAACATGAAACACATTATGCATCATGGCAAGTGCTGGTGGTAGAGCAATTCTGTATGCCACTAGGTTGACTTCTTCTAGAACCTCAAATGGATCCACATATCTTGGTACCAGTTTGGATATTTTTCCAAAATTGATGGAACTTTTCTGGGGTTTTACCCTTAGGTGAACTTTATCTCCCACAATGAAATGCCTTTCAACACGTTTAGCATCTGCGTAACTCTTTTTTCTATCATTCGCTTCCTCTAGTCTTTTTTTAATTAAATGGACTTATTCTTCCATTTCAGATAGCATTTCAGGACCAAGACTAACCCTATCTTGAAGCTTATCCCATCTTATAGGGGTTCGGCATTTCCATCCATACAATGCCTCAAATGGTGCCATCTTAATAGATGAATGCTAAGATTTATTATAAGTGAATTCCACTAGAGGAAGATAATCCTCCCACTTGTATTGTTGATCCATGCAATACATCCTTAATAAATCCTCCAACATTTGGTTCACCCTTTCAGTTTGTCCATCCATTTCACAATGATAAGAAGAGCTTATGTTCAATTGTGTTCCAAGTGATGAGAATAAAGTTTGCCAAAACCTAGATGTCGTCCGTGCATCCCTATCTGAGATAATCTTCTCAAGAATGTTGTGAAGCCTAAAAATCTCTTGGATGGATTTCTAAGAAATGATGGGTGCCCCATCTATCAAGTTTCTCGGAGTAAAATGGGCTGCTTTAGTGAGTCTGTCCACCACAACCAAAATATGATTATGCTTGTTCCTTGACATAAGAAGCCCTTGCACAAAGTCCATGCATAAAATCTTCCATTTCCACTCTGGAATTTCATGAGGGTATAATAATCCTGTTAGATGTTGGTGTTCTGCCTTCACCCTTTGGTATTTAATACAAGTAGCCATAAAATTTGCAGCATCCATTTTCATTCCTTTCCAAAAGTATAAAGATTTCACATCAACGAGTAACTTGCTTACTCCAGGATGCCAAGAATATGGTGCAGAATGAACCTCTTTCCAAACCATATTCCTTAACTCTGCTGCGTTAGGTACATACATCCTTCCTTTGAACCTTAATAACCTATCTGGTTCAAGGCTGAATCCCTCATATTTTGGATTCTGTGAATCTTTCTCAAGGGCTTGTTTTACCTTCTCATAAAAATCATCTCCTTTAGATTGTTGTAACACCTGATTTCTAAAATCAGAATGTATAGAGACCATAGAGGAGATATGCCTTCTCTTACTTAAAACATCTACCACTCAGATCTCTTTTCCCTGAATATATTTAATCTCAAAATCATAATCCGAGATAAATTCTAGTCATCTTCTTTGGTAAGCATTAGGATGGGGTTGAGTGAACAAATATTTGAGTCCCTGGTGATCCATTTTCAACTCAAAAGGTTTTCCAAGCAGATAATGTCTCCACATTTGGAGTGTGTACATGACTGTTACCAGTTCTAAATCATGTGGGGCATAGTTTTGTTCATAGTTTTTTAATTTGCATGATTCATACACAATAACATGTCCATATTAGACCAATATACCACCTAAGCCTTCCCATGAGGCATCAGTAATGACTTCAAATTGACCTTCCAGGTCAGGTACTTTCAAAATCAGAGCTGAAGTCAATTTTTCCTACAGTAGGTCAACGGCCTCGTAGCACTTTTCTGACCATTTGAACTTCTTGCCCTTTCTTTGCAAAGAATTTATAGGATGTACAATTTTTGAGAAGTTCTCCACAAACTTCCTATAATAACCAGCAAGGCCCATAAAGCTTCGGACCTCGTGAACATTTCTCGGTTTAGGCCATTCTGAAATAGCTTTAATCTTGGTTGGGTCTATAGCTATTCCCTTAGCTGAAATTATATGACCCAAATACTAGACTTCTTTCTGAAAGAAGGTACACTTAGAGAGCTTACCATATAGTTTATACTCTCTTAGTCTCTGGAGAACAATTCTCAAATGTTGTATATGTTCCTCTTCATTTTGGAATAAATTAAAATGTCCTCAAGAAATACTAAGACAAACTTATCCAAACAATCTTTGAACACACTATTCTTAAGATTCATAAATGCTACAAGAGTATTCATCAACCCAAAGGGTAGGACAGTGAATTCATAGTGTCCATATCTAGTTCTAAAATTTGTCTTATGAATGTCTTCATCCTTCACCCTTAATTGGTGATATCCTGATCGAAGATCAATCTTGGAAAATACTACCGCACCTCTCATCTGATCAAAAAGATCATCAATGCGGGATAGAGGATACTTGTTCTTGATGGTGGCTTTGTTTAACATGTAGTAATCTATACACAACCGCAAAGTGTCATCTTTCTTTTTCACAAAAATGACAGGCACTCCCCATGGTGACACACTGGGTCTAATCAACCCTTTATCCAACAGCTCTTGCAGTTGATCCTTTAACTCCATTAGTTCAATTGTGGTCATCCTATAAGGGGCTTTAGAAATAGGTTATGACCCAGGTATAATATCAATGGAAAAATCAAAATCTCTCTTAGGGGCTAACCTTGGAAGATCCTCCAGAAATACATCCTCAAATTCTCTAAGGGGATACTTGTCCAAATCTGGTCTTTCCTGACCTATGGACTCCTTGATATTCTAGGAAAATTGTATGGGTGTTGTGAGAGCCTCTCCTTTTGGAGAAAATGCTCAACATGTGTGGGGTGGGGGAGGAGTGAACCTCCTCGAGGTCACATCCTTGTTTCTTTTGTGGTATTTTAGCCTTAAGGGCAAAATGAGAAAATGTGTATTTTGAAAGGCTTGAGAACCATGAGAAAACTATGTGGAAAAAAAATGGTAATTTGTGAAGGCTTGAGGCTTGAGAAAATTGGTTTTTGGGAGTTTTGTTTAGGACTGGCACTCTTGACTTCAATGATGTCCACTCCCCTACCCCATTAAACTCACTTTGGTGGATTTTGTTTTGTGCAAGCTATGGGAGTTTCTTGATTTTGTTTTAGTGTGTTTTGTTGTGAAGTGGTGTGTGTTCCCTTGTGTGACGATGACCTCCAAGCTCGGGGGTGAGTCAAGAGTGAGTCTATGGTAGGGAGGAGAATAGTTTTAGTGGCTTCTATCCTTCTATATGTTTATTGCAGGTTTTTGGAGCTATGAATTGTAGAAGAAAATGAGACTTCCTTCTTGTGTTGTCATTTTGGGCTCTTGTGATAGTGTTGCTAAGTTGGCCTATTTTTTTTTTTGTGTTATTGAAAAAGATAGCAAATGTTCTCTCTTAAGTTGTAAAATAAATGTTTTCCTTTGAATTGTATTTAAACTAAATTGTGGATGGAAATAAAAGTAAACTTGCTGATTTTCTTTGTAGCTATGTGATTTGGAAAAAGTGTATTAATAGACAAGATGTATGTGCAAAATTATTGATAGATTTAGAAGTTTTACTTCAAAAAAAAAAAATGAATGAGTTGTTGTTTTGATATTTGAAAGATTGATAAAAATGATATTTTCCTTTAGAAAGAAGAGATGATCTTTGCTATTTTTTTTTTCAGTTTCAAATATAAAAAAAAGAAAAATTATATAGTTTTAAATCTACTTGCCTTCATTTTAAAGAGAATACCTATTTTGAATTACCATTATCTCTATGCAAAAAAAATAAATGTTGTTGTGAGAAGTTGTATTGATGAGCACGTTTTAAAATTTTATATATATAATTCCTCCTTAATTTATGTTGTTGGACAAAATTGATTTTTAAAACTATGAAACTATGTAAATTATATATATAGATAGATATAGATATAATATTTGTATGGTTTTCAAATTGTGTAATACACAGTAAACATCATAGAAAACACTTTGATTTTTTTTGAAATGAAATGCATTTATCATAGGTTTTAGAAAAATAATATAGAGTAGTCTGTGGTTGGGGTTTCTAACCCCCACTGTCGTTGCCTTACATCTGATGGAGTGTGGGGAGGGGTCAAACCCCACCCACACTCCACTGAAGTGGAGTATGGGTGGGGTTCAGCCCCTCCCCACACTCTCGTCCCCTTACTGCTTCCTACGCCTCCCCCTCCCCTCTCACTTCATCCACAGTAAAACTTAAACGTGGCTACCAACAAACATACTAAGCACAGATTGTGCTACGCGTGGCGGTGACCCTTAACAACGCCTTTCCTCAGAGTTTTCGACCCTTTAGCCATGTCACCTGCAGTAGCCTTGGAGTTTATTGTGATATATATATATATATATATATATATATATATATATATATATATATATATATATATATATATATATATATATATATATATATAGTGTATACTTTCATTATTGTTTTTGATAAAATAAAAACCTTTGGTTTTAAAACCAAAGTTAAAAATATACATTTGAATATTTTATGCATTTTCTCATATCTATATGCTTTTTACCAAAACAAAACAAACATGTATACCTATTTAGTATACTCCATGGAAGAGAAACCATGATTGTCCATCTCCAAAACCTACAACACTAAAATGGAGAAAGGAAGGGAAATGAGGAAATGTAGAGAAGAGAAAAATGAGAAAAGAGTTGGGGGTTAGGCTTTGTATTTCCTTCATAAGGAAATTATTTGTTTATTTGAAGACTTTTAGGGCAAGTGTGGGTTTTAAAATTAGTTTTAATTGTTTTTTATTATTTGTTATTCCTTCCCTCTCTTTTTGATTTTGATATAAGGGTTTCTTTTATTTTAACTATTAACTTGAGATGTATGAGGAAAATTAATTATGTGTGAATGATTTAATTTATTGGATTAGTTCCAAGGAAGTGAACTTTGAGAATTTATTTTTGCCTTTTAAATTTTAGATCTTTTATAGTTTAATTTTTAGATAGAGCACATTAGATTTTATTTTAATTAATTTTTATTGTAGTGGAGTTTAAATGGTTTATTTAATCCTCTTCCAATTTACCTATTGTAATGTATTTAATTTTAAATCAAATTGGGGTTACTTTTCTTGAATGAGGATATTAATCCATAAGATTTTATTTTATTCTTGTTGTGATAGTTTAATTAATATATTGAGATATAAGTGACTTAATAATTAGTCATTTATTCAACCTAGCAAACCTAGTGTACTTTTAACCAAAAATTATTTAAATAGAATAAACCCTATTCACACTCGAGAGGCGTTATGCTGTTGGATTTTTTTGAAATATAGGGTTAGGATAATTTAACATTTTTAAACCTTGCTAAGTCTTGAATTTTTCATTTCTACAAACTTGTTGATTTTACATCAAGCCATTAATTTAATTTATTCTTGCATTAGAGTTAGGCTTTTGGTTTTGACTTGTGTCAAAATCCTTCCACCCACTTAGGTAAACTAGGGTTCTGACCTTTCAGTCCTAACCTGTTAGCGACATTTCACACGTCGCATTGACCCCCTTAGTCAGCTTCCAACGTTTAGGGGAATGTGCATGTTGTCACATAACCTCGCATTTGATTGACATGTTTACGCTTTACGTGTATTGCCACCGAGCAAGATGACGCGTGCGAGGGGGTTTCTAGTGATGCATAGAAAATTTTTGATATTTCATGTCATGACCACATGACACGTGTGCTGCATGTCATGACCACATGGGAAATGTGGGCATGACATTTGGTATCAGAGCCAGGTTTAAACATTGGCCTTGTTTGGGCATGTTACTTATTTCACAATTTTGATTAATTCGTGACTACCTTGTTCTTGTAGGATGCCACCTAGAATGAGGCGAGCGTGTTCATGCCACACTGCATCTGTAGAGGTGCATAGTGACTCATCAGCTGAGGGTCAGGGACCACTGGCACTGCAAGCACCACCCGTACTTGATATAGGACCTCAAATTCTACAGGATTTACAAGTAGTGCTAGATAGGTTGCCACTAGCCGCAGTTGAGCCACTCATCGAGCCATGTGTCAAGCACCACATTGATTTGTGAGAGGAGCCATGTGAGCAGCCATGCACTAAATCATGTGTGGAGCCATGTGTAGAGCCCTACATCAAGCCACGAGTGGCACCACGCATAGAGCCTTATGTTGAGATACATGTTACGATAGTGGAGGTTGGTTTAGCTTACAGAGCTCGTAGCAGGAGCCCTCTGCATCATGCTAGGTGAGAGGAGACAGTGAGAGTAGAGCAAGTTTTTCATAGGCCTTATGGTTATGGTATGGATGAGCCTATCTGAGGACATAGAGATCGTGGGGACCCCATCAAGGATTTGTTGAGGCTGAATCCACCTACTTTCACTGGGACCACAGAGGGAGCTAAGGTAGAGGCTTAGCTTATCAGTTTGAATAGGTGCTTCGCATTGCGTCCTTACGAGGAGAACACAAAGGCACGCGTGGTGGTTCACCTATTGAGAGACATAGTAGTGACTTGGTGGCACACTGAGGAGTGCAAGCGCCACTTATCTTTGGATACACTTTCATGGGACACATTCATTGAGCACATTAATGCACGATATCTATTAGATCATTACAGGAAGCATCGGATCAATGAGTTTGATGACTTGCAGCAGAGAGGACTTATGGTTGCATAGTATGAGGGCATGTTCATAGAGCTATCACATTATGCAGAGTATCTCCAAGATGAAAAGTTTCTGCTCCATAAGTTTATCAGAGGTTTGAATCAGGGGATATCAGGGCCTGTGCACATGGTAGACCCCTAGACCTTGAGTGAGGCTGTCGAGAAGGCATATATAGCAGAGGAGATCTAGGGATGAGGACAAAATTCTTGCCCTTAGTTTCATGATTGTAGTTAGCAGCAGCAGTAGAATTTCCATAGGCCACCACCACCACCACAAAGAGGAGGATTTAGTTCTCCATCCTTACCTCCTAGGCCTCCACAGTAGCAGCAGTAGTATCAGCAGAGGTCTAGACCCCAGCAAAGGGCACAGGGAGGATAGAGTCAAGGTTGGCAACAATAGGGACCACTTGCGAGACCTATGAGATCACAACAATCTTACAGGGGTTCACAGGGGTCCATAGGATAGATTGGACAATAGCAAAGTAGTAGGACTTAGACTGGACAGGTTCAGACTAGGGGCCAATTCTATGTTTGTGGTGGAGTAGGACATTTGGCCAGAGAGTGTCCACAGGGTTTTATAGTAGGGGGATAGCCTCGTGCAGTAGGTTCAGAGTAGACAATTGGTGATGTGGATAGATCCCACCATATGTTTGCAGTGGTTGATAACCACCAGGCTGACTTCCAGGCCTCAATTATTGAGATAGTAGGTATGATTGGGTATGTTCCCATTTCTATTTTATTTGACTCTTGCACTACTGACTCTTTAATTTCTACATCATTAGTGGAGTATTGCAGGCTGGTTGCCTCTAGGCAGGATGTTAGGTGGAAGGTTGAGTTGGCCACTAGGGCCAAGATGTCGGTAGATGCTTTGGTTTAGGATTGTGAGATCTCTTTGGGGGCCTTTATTACATTATGTGACCTTAGAGTTATGCTGTTAGGGTCATATGGTGTAGTTTTAGGCATGGATTGGCTTGCAGCTCATTGAGCCAAGTTAGATTTTTGTTGAGAGGTGATTAGTTCTTTAGATCATGGCACAATAGTTGAGGTAGTGGGCATTCAAAAGCCCATGGCAGTTCATATGATATCTTCTCAGCAGCTTAAGCGCTGCATGCGAAAGGGATGTCAGTTGTTTGCTATCACGGTTAGCGACAGATCAGAGGATGAGCCAGAGGCATCATTAGATGACCATCCTATCTTGAGGGAGTTTGCTGATGTCTTTCCACCAGAGTTACCAGGTATGCCTCCATGTAGAGAGGTAGACTTCCATATTGATCTAGTGTCAGGTGCAGACCTAGTATCTCGTGCACCCTACAGGATGACCACACATGAGCTTATGAAGCTTAAATTATAGTTAGAGGAGTTGCTAGAGAAGGGGCACATCTGACCTAGTGTTTCACCATGGGGCACACCAGTTATTTTCGTGAAGAAGAAGGATGGGTCCCTTCATTTGTGCATGGACTATAGGTTGTTTAATAAGGTGACGGTAAAGAACTGTTATCCTCTACCTAGGATTGATGACCTGTTTGATCAGATGCAAGGAGCCAAAGTATTCTCTAAGATAGACCTAAAGTTCAGTTACCATCAGTTGCACATTACAAAGGTGGATATCCATAAGACCACTTTTTGGACTAGATATGGCCACTATGAGTACACTGTGGTACCCTTCAGTTTGACCAATGCCCTGTTAGATCTAGGGCACACAACTGAGAGGGGGGGTGAATCAGTTGTGCAAAAACTTGCTTCTACTTCAAACACTTGATTCTTCTTTGATAGTTAACAGCATATCAATTAACCATTCATGAAAGCATAAATCATAAAACATAAACACCGGAGCAGATACACATCAACACATTAGATGCCAAGATTTTGACATGGAAAACCTGGTTAAGGGAAAAACCACGGGGTGATTAACCCAAGAATTATTCTCTGTTAGAAGAATAAGAAAAATGGATGGCACATGCCAATCAGGGCTCACTACCTGAGCACACTGCTCACAAGGAAGCACACTGCTTACAAAGAGACACACTGTCTACAAAGTGATAAGAATCACAAACTTGAACTGGAGATTGACATCTTCATCATGTTTGGATCAGTTCCATTTAAGCTCAAGACAAATCTGCTCTACCTTTCGCTCTCTCGCTATGCCACACTCATCCGCTTCACCACACACTTCAAAATGAACTCACAAACCTTTATTTATACAAGGCATCGACTTAGGAACAATTATCTAAGTTGGCAATCAACCACAATACCATTCACAAGTCAACAATCATCCACAAGAACATTCGTAAGATGAATAACTCATCCAGTCGGCTAGTCTGAACAAGAACATCTTCATCCGGAAGAATATCTCCAATTTCAGGCTCTAACACTATTGCGGACCAGCAACACAACCTCAACATGATCCAAGATCCTTCATAGGCTTGCCTGAATGACTAGGTACATCCGCACTTCCTCTACTTATCAGAATCTCTTCTCATCTTCATCCGAAACTTCAAGAACACAGTCTACCGCCACTGTCATAATGCAAAAGGTACTTCCAGACCTCCAAACTATGAACAAATTGAGATGAGACATCACAAGGACATCCCAAACACTCCTTCCAATCCGCAGGATAGGATAATGCACTTCCGGATCTCACCGAACCTTTTTGTAACACTCTGTCATTCCAAAGCATTTCCCAGAACTGGTTTTACTTGATCGATCACAACTTCTTCATATCTTCATGCGAACCTCTAAAAACTTAAATAGAACATCTCAAGACTCATATCTGCAAACTCTTTAATCTACATCCTCTGATCCTCAACCTATTGAGTACTTTGGCCTTCTTCTCTTCACTGTTATTCCCTGTTCCTGATTGAGACTAATTTTCTCAATATCCTCAACACACAGCTCATCCAATCCTTCTCATCAATGCAATATGAGTATGTTGACATCAATGACAACACTGGTAAACCTCATACTTGAAACAATCTCCCCCTTTGTCATTGATGGCAACATATGATGTGAAAAACCATCAAGACAAGAACTACTCCTTTCTATCATAGCTCCCCCTATCAGCAACAACTCTTCACATGTCTTCTCTTCCTTTACTGCTCCCCCTTTGATCATCAGCCACTTGTTTTTCACATGTCTTCTCTCCCCCTTTGACATCAATGGCAAAGGACTCATACTTGCAATTTCAACACATCAGAATCATACTGGCTGCTCCCCCTGAGTAGCAGCTCCCCATCACCAGTCCAGATCACAAGATATGACTATGAAATCCACTGAACTGATGCACATTAGTGCATCCTAGTTCATCACCGGAGGGGCCATGACCCCTAACTTCTCCCTAAGATACTTAAAAGAGTCCTTGGGAAAGGTTTAGTAAAAATATCTACAATCTGATCCTTAGAAGGTACATACTCCAATCTGACTTCATCCTTGTTCACTTGTTCTCTTAGAAAGTGAAACTTGATAGATATGTGCTTGGTTTTAGAATGAAACACCGAATTCTTAGAAATATTTATTGCAATTGAATTATCACAGAAAATTGTGATAGGCTCCTCATATTCTACTTTAATGTCTCTTAACATCTGCTTCATCCATAAAATTTGAGTGCAACAACCTGCTGCTACAATGTATTCTACTTCAGTTGTAGAAAGTGATATTGCTTCTTGTTTCTTGCTTAGCCAAGAAACCAACCTTTTTCCCAACAAGAATGCTCCTCCACTTGTACTCTTCCTATCATCCACATCTACTGCCCAATCTACATCTATAAATGCATGAAGAGAAAAGTCATGATCTCTGGGATACCATAGGCCATACTCAACCGTTCCTTTCAAGTACCTAAAAATTCTTTTGATTGCCATGACATGAGATTCTCTGGGATCAGCTTGGAATCTTGCCACAAGACCAACAACCTGCATTATATCTGGTCTAGTCTGAGTGAGATACAACAATCCACCAATCATTGATCTGTACTTTGTCTGATCTATCTTAGGAGAGTCATCATCTTTGCTCAACTTACATCTGGTAGCCATAGGAGTGTTCATAGGCTTTGAGTCTTCCATTCCAAACTTCCTCAAAAGTTCTTTCACATATTTAGTTTGAGAGATAAAGATAGCTTTCTTTGTCTGATTAATTTGCAGACCCAAAAAGAAATTCATTTCACCAAGCATTGACATTTCAAACTCACTTTTCATTTTATTTGCAAAGGTTTTACACAAACTGTCTCTTCCTCCAAAGATGATATCATCCACAAATACTTTAACAATCAAAATGTTTTCATTCTCTATTTGGAAATATAGATTACTATCAGTAGTACCTTTGTTGAAACTAATCTTCAAAAGATGTTTGTCCAGCCTCTCATACCATGCTCTTAGGGCTTGCTTTAGACCATACAGTGCCTTCTTTAATTTGCAGACCATATCACCATGCTCGGATAACTGAAATCCATCCAGTTGTTCAATGTACACCTCTTCTTCTAGGTCACCATTCACGAAGGCAGATTTGACATCCATATGATACACATTGAAATCTTTGAAGGTAGAAAATGCAAGAAATAGTCTGACTGCTTCAATTCTTGCCACCGTAACAAAAGTTTCCTCAAAATCAATCCCTTCTATTTGAGAGTAGCCTTTGCAGACTAATCTGGCTTTATTTCTGATTACTTCACCAACTTCATTTAGTTTGTTCCAGAAGACCCATTTGGTTCCAATCACATTCTTGTCTCTAGGTCTGGGAACAAGGTCCCAAGTGTGATTTTTCTTAATTTGCATCAACTCTTCCTCCATTGCTTTGGACCAATTTTCATCATTGCAAGCTTCATTTGTTGTCTTAGGTTCAATTTTTGAGATCAAATAGCATTCATCTGAATTTTGAGCAATTTTCCTCCTTGTTTGTACACCTTTGCTTTTGTCACCTATGATCTGATCTTTAGAATGATTCAATCTTACATACCTTAGAACTTTGGGAGTTTCTTGTACTTCTGCTTCTTGATCAGGCTCATTCAGACCTATCTCTTCTTCCTGATTTACCAGATCAGTCTGAATCTGATTTTCTAGAGAGGATTGAGCTCCTTGAACCTAAACACCATCTTGATCATCTTCATCACACTCATAAAATCTTGAGGGCTTCTCAATTCCTTCATCAACTTTCACATTAGTACTTTCTATCATCTTTCTCAGTCTCTTGTTGTAATACCGGTATGCTTTTCTTTGAGTAGAGTAACCCAAGAAAATTCCTTCATCAGTTCTAGCATCAAACTTTCCTAGATCTTCATCTCTATTGATGTAACACTTGCTACCAAATACTCTGAAATATCTCACAGTAGGAGTGACACCAAACTAAAGTTCATAAGGAGTCTTACCGGTATTGCTTCTGATTTGAACTCGATTAAGAGTGTAGACTGCAGTGCTGACAGCTTCTCTCCAAAACATCTGAGGAACATTTGCTTCCATCATCATTGTCCTGGCAGCTTCCTGGATGGTTTGGTTCTTTCTCTCAACTACTCCATTCTGCTATGGAGTCCTAGGAGCAGACAACTATCTTTTTATACCATGCTTCTCACAAAAGTCTATGAATTCACCAGATGTGAATTCACCACCTCTATCAGACCTTAGACATTTCAGTTTCAATCCGGTTTGATTCTTTACCATAGCTTTGAAGATTTTGAACTTCTCAAGGGCTTCTGATTTCTCCTTTAGAAAGGTAACCCACATCATCTGGGAATGGTCATCAATTAGTAACATGAAATATCTATCACCTTGCATACTCTTGATTCTTGTCGAACCACATAGATCAGTATGAACTAATTCCAACAATCCGATAGAGGACTGATCCTTGCTTTTGAAAGAGACTCTGCTCTGTTTACCTAGCTGACATTCTTTGCACAAACTATTTGTAGGTTTCACCAATTTTGGAAGATCTCTTACAGCCTGAGTATTGCTTATCTTGATGATATTATCAAAATTTACATGACACATCCTTCTATGCCATAACCAACTCTGATCAACTTGGACAAACAAACAACTTTTATTAGAACCAACTAGATAGAAGATATCACCTTTTGTTTGAGTACCGGATGCAATCTCTGTTCTGGATCTTTCAAAGATTTTGCATTTTCCATCCTTGAACCGGAGATCATAGCCTCTGTCCACCAACTGTCCAACACTGAGAAGATTGTGCTTCAAACCTTCAACATATAACACATTACTAGTTTTGTTTCTTCCATTAAAAGAGATAGTTCCTCTTCCTCTGATTCTACCAGCTGAATTATCACCAAACTTTACCATTCCTCCTTCATACCTTTCCAAATCTAAGAACTTGTTCTTGTCACCTGTCATATGGTGAGAGCATCCACTGTCAATAACCCAATCATCCTTTTCTTCAACTTGGGCAGCCAAAGCTTTTTCTACAACCTTATGACTGACAGATTTAGAGGATATTGGATCTTCTTCCTTGATGGCAATAAACACCCATTCATTTCCGGATTTGTCTCCTATCTCTGATTCATCATCTGTTACTCCTTCATTATTAGCTTCTTCATGGACATAATAACAATTCTTTTGGAACCTTTGTCTATTAGAGTTTGACCTTGAAGATCTTTCTGGACATCTTGAGGCAAAGTGACCAATCTTATTGCAATTGAAACATTTAACAGGTAACTTTCCTTCATACTTACCGGATCCTCTTGGCAGTCTTTTTGCAATGAGGGTTTCAAGTTGAGCTGTTTCTGTTTCTTCTTCTTCCATGTCTCTTCTTGCTTGATCATACCATGACATCTTCCTTGAAGAGTTTTCTCCCGGATCAAATCTCTATTTGCCTTTCACATAGGCACTAGCTTTGAATGCAGATTCAGTCTTGGGGGGAACATCTCCAAACTCGGTCATTTCAAATGTAGCTAGTTTGCCAGCCAATTGTTCTCTTGTAATAGTTGTATGGGCTTTGAATTCATCAATGGCAGCAACTTTGATTTTGTAGGCAGCAAGAAGCGATCTGAGAATTTTGCAAACAATCTCATTTTGATCCAGAGTTCCACTAGCATTCCTAATTCCACATACCAGCTCATTTACTCTTGGCATAAAGGTAGTGATGTTTTCATCATCTCTCATCTTTAATCTTTCAAATTTCCCTTTGAGACTTTGCAGCCTTGCACTTTTGACAAACTCATCTCCTTCATGCAAAAGTTCCAGTTTAGTCCAGATCTCATAAGCAGTTGGTAGGTTAATAACATTTGAGAGTTCTGATTCATTCAGTGCGCTTAGAAGAGCTTCTTTGGTCCGTAAATTGTTTTCAGCATCTATGATTTCATTTAGAGTTGTCGGACCACCCTGTGGAGGTACATATGGTTTTGTGACCATGGATAGGTATGCTTTTCCCATACACTCCAAGTGACATTTCATGCAACCTTTCCAGAGAGTGAAATTGGTTCCATCAAACTTCGAACTATCCTTCTTATACGACGACATCCTGGATCTCCTCAAGTAGTTAAGCTCCTTTTAGAGGAACTTGGCTCTGATACCAATTGTTAGATCTAGGGCACACAACTGAGAGGGGGGTGAATTAGTTGTGAAAAAACTTGCTTCTACTTCAAACACTTGATTCTTCTTTGATAGTTAATAGCATATCAATTAACCATTCATGAAAGCATAAAACATAAACACTGGAGCAGATACACATAAACACATTAGACACCAAGATTTTGACGTGGAAAACCCAGTTAAGGGAAAAACCACGGGGTGATTAACCCAAGAATTATTCTCTGTTAGAAGAATAAGAAAAATGGATGGCACATGCCAATCAGGGCTCACTGCCTGAGCACACTGCTTACAAGGAAGCACACTGTCTACAAAGTGATAAGAATCACAAACTTGAACTGGAGATTGACATCTTCATCATGTCTGGATCAGTTCCATTTAAGCCTGAGACACATCTGCTCTGCCTTTCGCTCTATTGCTATGCCACACTCATCCGCTTCACCACACACTTCAAAATGAACTCACAAACCTTTATTTATACAAGGCATCAACTTAGGAACAATCATCTAAGTCAGCAATCAACCACAATACCATTCGCAAGATGAATAACTCATCTAGTCAGCCAGTCTAAACAAGAATATCTTCATCTGAAAGAATATCTCCAATTCTGGGCTCTAACACTAATGCGGACCAACAACACAACCTCAACATGATCCAGGATCCTTCATAGGCTTGCCTGAATGACCAGGTACATCTGCACTTCCTCTACTTATCAGAATCTCTTCTCTTCTTCATCTGGAACTTTAAGAACACAGTCTACCGCCACTGTCATAATGCAAAAGGTACTTTCAAACCTCCAAACTATGAACAAATCAAGATGACACATCACAAGGACATCCCAAACACTCCTTCCAATCTGCAGGATAGGATAATGCACTTCCAGATCTCACCAGACCTTTTTGTAACACTCAGTCATTCTAGAGCATATCCCAGAACCAGTTTTACTTGATCGATCACAACTTCTTCATATCTTCATGTGGACCTTTGAAAACTTAACTGGAACATCTCAAGACTCATATCTATAAACCCTTTAATCCGCATCCTCTGATCCTCAACCTATTGAGTACTTTGGCCTTCTTCTCATCACTGTTCTTCCCTGTTCCTGATTGAGACTAATTTTCTCAATATCCTCAGCACATAGCTCATGCAATCCTTCTCATCAATACAATATGAATATGTTGACATCAATGACAACATTGGTAAATCTCATACTTGCAACATGCCCCTACAGTGTTCATGAGTCTCATGAACGGGGTGTTCCGCACTTATTTAGATTGGTTCGTGATTATTTTTCTTAATGATATTTTGATTTACTCGCGGACCGAGGAGGAGCATGTAGATCACTTGCGTCAGGGTTTGTAGTGCTTGAGAGAGCAGCAGCTTTATGGTAACTTGGCAAAGTGTGCCGTTTTCAGGACTGAGGTGCAATATTTGGAACACATTCTATTTGGTGATGTATCTCCGTAGATCCATCGAAGATCAGGGCTATCAGGGATTGGCTAGCACCCACCAATGTGACAGAGGTTAGGAGTTTCATGGGACTAGCTTGTTACTACCGCAGATTTGTAAAGGGCTTTTCTAGGATAGCACACCCCATCACTTCCCTTCAGTGGAAAGGGAAGAGCTTCACTTGGATTGAGTAGTGTGAGAGGGCCTTTGGGGTCCTCAAGGAGCGTCTCATTAGCACTCCCATCTTAGCAGTTCCTGATCTTGTAGAGGATTTTGTGGTTTGTACAAATGCATCACTTAAGGGTTTGGGATCCGTGCTTATACAGGGTGGTAGGGCAATCGTGTATGAGTCGTGTAAGCTCAAGACACATGAGCTGAACTACTCCACTCATGATTTAGAGCTCGCAGTAGTGGTTCACGTTCTCATTCATTAGAGACACTTTCTTTTGGGTCATATCTTTGAGCTTCATTCAGATCATCATAGTTTGCAGTACATATTCACCCAGCTGAATTTGAACGCCTGATAGTGGCGTTGGATGGAGTTTCTTTGTAAGTATGACTTTTTGATGTCCACTACATCAAAGGGAAGGTGAATGTGGTTGCTGGCGCATTGAGTCAGAGGTGCCATGAGATCTTGAGCTTGATCTTAAGTGTGGACTTGTGAGAGTGCATCATTCAGTATCTACTTGAGGATGAGTGGTTTCTTGAGGTGTAGCTGGAAATCCAAACACAGAGGGCCCTTGTGGGCAAATTTGTAGGATATTCTCTCGAGGCAGATGGGTTACTTAGACATTGACAGCGCATCTATGTACCCTGTGCTGGTGACTTACGTGCAATAGTTCTTTTAGAGGCTCACAGAGCACCTTATGCAGCATACCCAGGGGTGAAGAAGATGCATGCTGACTTGCGACAGTTGTACATTGGGCGAGTATGAGAGGAGATATTACAAAGTATGTTGCTCATTGCCTTGAGTGCTAGAGGGTCAAGGCTGAGCATCAGCATCCATTATACCCTCATGAGATACATGAGTGGAAATGGGACACCATTTCCATGGATTTTATTATTGGTCTTCCTATGTCATCTTGCCACCATGATGCCATCATGGTGACGGTTGACAAGTTGACCAAGGTGGCGCATTTCTCACTTGTATGCATGACTTACAATGCACCATCAATGGCGAGAGTATTCTTGGATGAGATTGTTAGATTACATGGGGTACCTTACAGTATCATTTCTGACAGGGATTCAGTGTTCACATCAGCCTTTTAGAGGGCATTACAACAAGCATTGGGTACACAACTCAACTTCAATTCCACTTATCATCCTGAGATAGATGGTTAGATAGAGAGGGTTAATTAGGTTCTATAGGATATGCTTTGTATGCATGTCATGGATCACCAGTCTAGATGGGAGGAGTATCTGTATCTAGTTGAGTTTGCCTATAATAATGGGCATCACAGCTCGCTGGGTATGCCTCCTTTTCAGGCCTTATACGACAGACCTTGCAAGACACCTTTGAGTTGGGACCGTTTAGAGGACAAGGTTGTGACAAGGCTGGAGTTAGTTCAGGATATGGAGCAACAAGTGACCTTGATTAGATAGAGAATTCAGGAGGCATGGGATTGACAGAAGAAGTATGCTGATGCTAAGAGGGTAGATCAGAGCTTCTCGGTTGGGATAGAGTATTCTTGAGAGTACGACTGCACAAGAGTCTAATTCGTTATGGAAAGGGCTCTAAGCTCACACCATATTTTGTTGGACCTTTTAAGATCTTGGAGTAGATAGGACCTGTAGCCTATCGTCTAGCCTTGCCACCTAGCATGTCACGCATCCACCATGTTTTTCATGTATCTATTTTGTAGCATTACATATCTGATTTATCTTATGTATTAGATTGGAGTGCTCTACAGGTAGAGGTAGACGGATAGTTGGCTTTGGATCCAATTCACATATTGGCTCATCAGACACTGGTCCTTTGAGGTTGAGAGCTGGACCAGGTTAGGGTCTAGTGGGATATGTACGATGAGGTCATGGGGATATGGGAGGATGCAACTAGATTGAGGGACCTTTATCCTCACCTCTTTGACGACTTCCAGGAGGAAGTACAGTCTTAGGGGGGAGGATGTGAGGCCTACCTTTTCACTCCCTTACATTGATCATTTTATATTACTGTTGATCTTGATATGCAAGACTATTAGACTATTTACTTTATTTTGATTTATTATGTTTAGCATGATTATGATGAGACGAGACATTGATTTGATTCACTGACGACTATTAGACATATGATTTACATTATGATGTTACTAAGATACCAGTCATGTGATTATGGTTATGGATCTATTATGTGATTTTATCTTGTGGTGGATTATTGAAATACAAAATTAGAAATTTAATTATGATGTGATTTTATGATGTTTATATGATCATGAGATGATGTGATTGTATGTTTTACTTTACTTTGGTTATGATATACATGTTGGATTAATCTATTGTTTGAGTGCGTAGGTGTTTCTAACCAAGCCATGGATAATCAGAGATCATCCCACACACTTTGTGATTTCCCATGTTAAGCTATTCTAGTTCCAAGAGGAACCAAGATCAACTATGTATGCACGATGGAATTTTCATAATGTTGTTGTGCGATGTTGTTTGGGTTAGGTCTACCCCTTTTTATATTTGACTTTTAATTGGTGTTGTAAAGGTGTAATGTTCATTTGAATTTTATTTTGAGTTTATAATTTTGAGACCCCTTTTTATGTGTTTTTACTCAACATATGGTGTTCAAAATGGGTTTAAAGTGACCCTGGGTTGTACCCCTAGGGTCTAGGGACTATTTGAGCTTGTATAACCTTAGGTAAACTCCCATTTGGTCACTTAAACTTCAACCTAAAGTAAAGTGACTAAAATGGAAGTTTGGGAAGGAGAGGAAGAGTGGGTCAAACACTCAACCTCTTCCATTCCTCTTTCCTAGGTTGGGGGAGTCTTCAAGACCCCTAAATTGTGGAGGACTCAACTCCAAGCCTCTCCCACAATTGGTGAGGCTACCTTGGGGTTGTGTGGGCTTTCTTAGGAGGAGATGATTAGAGAACATGTGGTACCCACTCTCTCTTTGGCTCCACTTTTCTCTCCCACATGTGTGAGAGAGAGAGCAAGTGCAGGGGGAAAGACTTGGTGGAATGGGTGGATGACAAGTGTCACCACCCCATTCCAAGAGTCTTGCAAGTGGTTGTGTGGAGGATTGAGGAGGTGACATGTGTCACCTCCCCATTCCTCAAGGCTCATGAGAAGAGCCTATTTTAATCCCTCTTGAAGAGAGGGAGGGGGGTTATTGAATCTTTTTAAATTTTTGAATTTTAATTGAATTGGGAGAGAGTTAGAGGGGATTTTGGGGGCTCAATTTGGAGGAGTTGGAGGTGAAGTTAGAGGATCTCTTCTCAACTATCTTCCATTTGGGCTATTAAAGGTAGGATTCAAGGCTAATGCCTTTCCTTATGCATTTTTATTTTTTGTGTGAAGCTGTGTGTGTTTCCTTATTGTGGTTTTTTTTACTTTTGTTGTTGTGGGGAAAATTGTATGGGTGTTGTGAGAGCCTCTCCTTTTGGAGAAAATGTTCAACATGTGTGGGGTGGGGGAGGAGTGAACCTCCTCGGGGTCACATCCTTGTTTCTTTTGTGGTATTTTAGCCTTGAGGCTAAAATGAGAAAATGTGTATTTTGAAAGGCTTGAGAGCCATGGGAAAACTATGTGGAAAAAAAATGGTATTTTGTGAAGGCTTGAGGCCTTGAGAAAATTAGTTTTTGGGAGTTTTGTTTAGGAGTGACACTCTTGAGTTGAGTGATGTCCACTTCCCTACCCCATTAAACTCACTTTGGTGGGTTTTGTTTTGTGCAAGCCATGGGAGTTTCTTTCTTTTGTGTTAGTGTATTTTTTTGTGAAGTGGTGTGTGTTCCCTTGTGTGAGGATGACATCCAAGCTCGAGGGTGACTCAAGAGTGAGTCTATGGTAGGGAGGAGACCAGTTTGAGTGGCTTCTTTCCTTCTGTGTGTTTATTGCAGGTTTTTGGAGCTATGAAGTGTAGAAGAAAATGAGACTTCCTTCTTGTGTTGTCATTTTGGGCTCTTGTGAGAGTGTGGCTAAGTTGGCCTATTCATTTTTTTTTTGTGTTATTGAAAAAGAGAGTAAATGTTCTCTCTTAAGTTGTAAAATAAATGTTTTCCTTTGAATTGTATTTAAACTAAATTGTGGATGGAAATAAAAGTAATCTTGCTGATTTTCTTTGTAGCTATGTGATTTGGAAAAAGTGTATTAATAGACAAGATGTATGTGCAAAATTATTGATAGATTTAGAAGTTTTAGTTCAAAAAAAAAAAGTAAAATGAATGAGTTGCTGTTTTGATATTTGAAAGATTGATGAAAATGATATTTTCCTTTAGAAAAGAAGAGATGGTCTTTGCTGTTTTTTTTTTTTCAGTTTCAAATATAAAGAAAGAAAAATTATATAGTTTTAAATCTACTTGCCTTCATTTCAAAGAGAATACCTATTTTGAATTACCATTATCTCTAAACAAAAAAAAAAATGTTGTTGTGAGAAGTTGTATTGATGAGCACGTTATATATATATATATATATATATTTGCATTTTTTATTTAAAATTTTTCCTTAATTTATGTTGTTGGACAAAACTAGTTTTTAAAACTATGAAACTGTGTAAATATATATATATATATATATATATATATATATATATATATATATATATATATATATATATATATATATATATATATATATATATAAGCTTCTGATAGTTCTATGTATATAAATATGTGTGTGTGTGTGTGTGTGTGTGTGTGTGTGTGTGTGAATATAAAAATAGATATAACATTTGTATGGTTTTCAAACTATGTAATACACAGTAAACATCATAGAAAACACTTTGATTTTTTAAAAAATGAAATGCATTTATCATAGGTTTTAGAAAAAAAAATAAAGTAGTCTGTGGTGGGGGTTTCTAACTGTTGGATCTAGGGCATACAACTGAGAGGGGGGGGGTGAATCAGTTGTATAAAACTTCTTCTCATTCAAACACTTAACTCACTGTTGTTAGTTAGCAGCATATCAAATAATCATCCATGAAAGCATAATACATAAACACAAGAGCAGATAAGCATCAACACATTGAACACCAAGATTTTGACGTGGAAAACCCGGTTAAGGGAAAAACCACGGGGTGATTAACCCAAGAATTATTCTCTGTTAGAAGAATAAAGAAAAATGAATGGCACATGCCAATAAGGGCTCACTGCCCAAGCACACTGCTCACAAAGAGGCCCACTGCCTACAAGGAGACACACTGTCTACAAAGTGATGAAAATCACAGTCTTGAACTAGAGAATGACATCTCTACCATGTCCGGATCAGTTCCAATTAAGCCCAACAATCTCTGCTCTGCCTTTCGCACGTTTCTTCGCTATATCATACTCATCCTCCACCACACACTGAAATGAACTTACAAACCGTTATTTATACAAGACATCGACTCAGGAACAAACATCTAAGTCGGCAAACAACCATAGGAGTATCCACAAGATGAATAACACATCCGGTCGGCCATCACAAGAACATTCGCAGGATGAACAACTCATCCGGTCGGCTACACAGAGCAAGAACTTCATCCGGAAGAATAACTTCAATTCCGGGCTCTACCATCAATGCGGACCAACAACACAACCTGAACATGATCCAAGAACCTTCACAAGCCTGTCTGAATGTCCGGATACATCCGCACTTCCTCTGCTTACTGGGATCTCTTGTCTTCCTCATCCGGAACTTCAAGAACACAGTCTGTCGCCACTGTCATAATGCAAGAGGTATTTCCGGACCTCCAAATCATACACAAATCAGGATGACACATCACAAGGACATCCCAAACACTCCTTCCAATCCGCAGATTAGGGTAATACAATTCCAGACCTCACCGGACCTTTTTGTGATCCTCTGTCACCTCCGGATACTTGCCGGACCCGGTTCTATACCGGCAGCCACAACTCCTTCAGATCTTCATGCGGACCTCTGAAATCTTAACTGTAGCATCTCAAGACTCATATCTACTAACCCTTTAATCCGCATCCTCCGGTTCTCATCCTATACAGTACATTTACCTTCTTCTTATCACTGTTCTTCACTGTTCCTGACTGAGACTAATTTTCTCAATATCCTCAGCACACAGCTCATCAAATCCTTCTTGTCAATGCAATATGAGTATGTTGACATCAATGACAACACTGGATAACCTCATACTTGCAACAATCTCCCCCTTTGTCATTGATGGCAACATATGATGTGAAAAACCATTAAGACAAGAACTTCAACTTTTCATATGTCTTCTCTTCCTTTACTGCTCCCCCTTTGATCATCAACCACTTGTTTTTCACATGTCTTCTCTCCCCCTTTGACATCAATGGCAAAGGGCTCATACTTGCAATTCTCATGCATCAGAATCATACCAGCTGCTCCCCCTTAGTTGCAGCTCCCCATTAGTCCGGATCACAAGATATGACTGTGATAGCCACCGGACTGATGCACATCAGTGCATCTTAGTTCATCACCGGAGGGGCCATGACCCCTAACTTCTCCCGGAGATATTCAAAAGAGTCCTTGGGAAGAGGTTTTGTAAAGATATCTGCAATCTGATCCTTGGAGGGAACATACTCCAATCTGACTTCTTCCTTGTTTACTTGTTCTCTCAAAAAGTGAAATTTGATAGATATGTGCTTAGTCTTAGAATGCAATACCGGATTCTTGGAAATATTAATTGCACTTGAATTATCACAGAAAATTGTGATAGGCTCCTCATATTCAACTTTGATGTCTCTTAGCATCTGCTTCATCCATAAGATTTGAGTGCAACTACCTGCTGCTGCAATGTATTCTGCTTCAGTTGTAGACAGAGATATTGCATCTTGTTTCTTGCTTAGCCAAGAAACCAATCTCTTCCCCAAAAAGAATGCTCCACCACTAGTGCTCTTCCGGTCATCCACATCTCCTGCCCAATCTGCATCTGTGTAAGCATGAAGAGAGAAATCCGGATCTCTAAGATACCATAGACCATACTCAACTGTTCCTTTCAAGTATCTAAAAATTCTTTTGATTGCCATAACATGAGATTCTCTAGGATCAGCCTGGAATCTTGCCACAAGACCAACAGCCTGCATTATATCTGGTCTAGTTTGAGTGAGATACAACAATCCACCAATCATTGATCTATACTTTGTCTGATCTGCCTTTGGAGAATCATCATCTTTGCTTAACTTACATCCGGTTGCCATAGGAGTGTTCATAGGCTTTGAGTCTTCCATACCAAATTTCTTTAACAATTCTTTCACATATTTGGTTTGAGAAATGAAGATCCCTTCTTTTGTTTGAGTAATTTGCAGACCCAAGAAGAAATTCATTTCACCAAGCATAGACATTTCAAACTCACTTTTCATCTGATTTGCAAAAGTTTTGCACATACTATCTCTTCCTCCAAAAATGATATCATCCACAAACACTTCAACAATCAGAATGTTTTCATGATCAATTTTGAAATATAAGTTACTGTCAGCAGTACCTTTGTTGAATCCAATCTGCACAAGATGCTTATCCAACCTTTCATACCATGCTCTTGGGGCTTGCTTCAATCCATACAACGCTTTCTTCAACTTGCAGACCATATCATTATTATCAGACAATTGAAATCCATCCGGTTGTTCAATGTAGACTTCTTCTTCCAGATCACCATTTAGGAAGGCAGACTTGACATCCATCTGATATACCTTGAAGTCTTTGAAGGCAGCAAATGCAAGAAGTAATCTGACTGCTTCAATTCTTGCTACCGGAGCAAAAGTCTCTTCAAAGTCAATTCCTTCTATTTGAGAGTAGCCTTTGCAGACCAATCTAGCTTTGTTTCTGATTACTTCACCAGCTTCATTTAGTTTGTTCCGGAAGACCCACTTGGTTCCAATTACATTCCTGTCTCTAGGTCTGGGAACAAGATCCCAAGTATGATTTTTCTCAATTTGCATCAGTTCATCTTCCATTGCTTTGGTCCAGTTTTCATCATTGCAGGCTTCATTTATTGTTTTAGGTTCAATCTTTGAAATCAGACAACATTCATTCTGATCTTGAGCAATATTCCTTCTAGTTTGTACACCTTTGCTTCTGTCACCTATGATCTGATCTTCAGAGTGATTCAGTCTTACATACCTTGGAATTTTGGGAGTATCCGGCAATGCTGTTTCTTGATCAGGCTCATTCAAACCTATCTCTTCTTCCTGATTTACCGGATCAGGCTGACTCTGTCTCACCGGAGAGGATTGAGGTCCTTGAACACTGTCTTGGTCATCTTCATCAAACTCATAAAATCTTGAAGGCTTCTCAATTCCTTCATCAACCTTTACATTGGTGCTTTCTATCATCTTCCTCAGTCTCTTATTGTAACACCGGTATGCTTTGCTTTGAGTGGAGTAGCCCAAGAAAATTCCTTCATCACTTCTAGCATCAAACTTTCCTAGATCTTCATCTCTTTTAATATAACACTTGCTACCAAATACTCTGAAATATTTCACAGTAGGAGTGATGCCAAACCAGAGTTCATAGGGGGTCTTGCCGGTGTTGTTTCTGATTTGAACTCGATTGAGAGTGTAGACTGCAGTGCTGATAGCTTCTTTCCAAAACATTTGAGGAACATTTGCTTCCAACATCATTGTCCTAGCAGCTTCCTGGATGGTCCGGTTCTTTCTCTCAACTACTCCATTCTGCTGTGGAGTCTTAGGAGCAGACAACTGTCTCCTTATACCCTGTTTCTCACAAAAGTCAATGAATTCACCAGATGTAAATTCACCACCTCTATCAGACCTTAGACACTTTAGTTTCAATCCGGTTTGATTTTCCACCATAGCTTTGAAGATTTTGAACTTCTCAAAAGCTTCTGATTTTTCTTTTAGAAAGGTAACCCACATCATCCAGGAATGATCATCAATTAACAACATGAAATATCTATCACCTTGTAGACTCTTGATTCTTGTCGGACCACATAGATCAGTATGTACTAATTCCAACAATCCGGTAGAAAACTGATCTTTGCTTTTAAAAGAGACTCTGCTTTGTTTGCCCAACTGACATTCTTTACACACACTATTTGTAGGTTTTATCAACTTTGGAAGATCTCTCACAGCCTGAGTATTGCTTATTTTGATGATGTTATCAAAATTTACATGACACATTCTTCTATGCCATAACCAACTCTGATCAATTTGAACAAACAAACAACTTTTATTTGAACCAACCAGATGAAAGATGTTACCTCTTGTCTGAGTACCGGATGCAATTTCAGTTCCGGAGCTTGTAAAGATTCTGCATTTTCCATTCTTGAACCGGAGATCATAGCCTTTGTCCACCAACTGACCAACACTGAGAAGATTGTGCTTCAATCCTTCAACATACAGTACATTTCCTGTTTTGCTCTTACCATCAAAGGAAATAGTTCCCCTACCTCTGATTCTGCCAGCAGAATTGTCACCAAACTTTACCATTCCTCCTTCATATCTTTCCAAATCTAAGAACTTATTCTTGTCACCAGTCATATGGTGAGAACATCCACTGTCAATAACCCAATCATCCTTTTCTTCCACTTGAGCAGCCAAGGCTTTTTCAACAACTTTGTGATTGACAGATTCAGAGAGCAAGGAATCTTCTTCCTTGATGGCTATAAACACCCACTCATTTCCGGATTTGCTTCCTGGTTCTGATTCATCATCTGTTACTCCTTCATTGTCATCTTCTTCATGAACATAATAGCAATTCTTTTGAAACCTTTGTCTGTGAGTATTAGATCTTGCAGATCTCTCCGGACATCTTGAGGCAAAATGACCAATCTTATTGCAGTTGAAACACTTAAAGGGTAGTTTTCCTTCATACTTACCGGATCCTCTTGGCAGTCTCTTTGCAATGAGGGCTTCAAGTTGAGCTGTTTCTGCTTCTTCTTCTTCCATGTCTCTTCTTGCTTGATCATACCATGACATTTTCTTTGATGAGTTTTCACCCGGATCAAATCTCTGTTTGCCTTTCACATAGGCACTGGCTTTGAAAGCAGATTCAGTCTTGGGAGGATCATCTCCAAACTTGGTCATTTCAAATGCAGCTAGTTTGCCAGCCAGTTGTTCTCTTGTGACAGTTGTGTGGGCTCTGAATTCATCAATGGCAGCAACTTTGATTTTGTAGGCAGCAGGAAGGGATCTTAGGATTTTGCAGACAATCTCATTTTCATCTAAAGTTCCACCAGCATTTCTGATTCCACATACCAGCTCATTTACTCTTGGCATAAAGGTAGTGATGTTTTCATCATCTCTCATTTTCAATCTTTCAAATTTCCCTTTTAGACTTTGCAACCTTGCACTTTTGACAAACTCATCTCCTTCATACAAAAGTTCCAGTTTAGTTAGGATCTCATATGCAGTGGGTAGGTCAATGACATTCGAGAGATCTGAGTCATTCAATGCGCTTAGAAGAGCTTCCTTGGTCCGCAGATTGTTTTCAGCTTCTGTGATTTCATTCAGAGTTGTCGGACCACCTTGTGGAGGTACATATGGTTTTGAAATCATACCCAGGTATGCTTTTCCCATGCATTCCAAGTGACACTTCATGCGACCTTTCCAGAGAGTGAAGTTGGTTCCATTGAACTTCGGACTATCCTTCTTGTATGACGACATCCTGGATCTCCTCAAGCGGTTAAGCTCTTGTCAGAGGAACTTGGCTCTGATACCAATTGTTGGATCTAGGGCATACAACTGAGAGGGGGGGGGTGAATCAGTTGTATAAAACTTCTTCTCATTCAAACACTTAACTCACTGTTGTTAGTTAGCAGCATATCAAATAATCATCCATGAAAGCATAATACATAAACACAAGAGCAGATAAGCATCAACACATTGAACACCAAGATTTTGACGTGGAAAACCCGGTTAAGGGAAAAACCACGGGGTGATTAACCCAAGAATTATTCTCTGTTAGAAGAATAAAGAAAAATGAATGGCACATGCCAATAAGGGCTCACTGCCCGAGCACACTGCTCACAAAGAGGCCCACTGCCTACAAGGAGACACACTATCTACAAAGTGATGAAAATCACAGTCTTGAACTGGAGAATGACATCTCTACCATGTCCGGATCAGTTCCAATTAAGCCCAACAATCTCTGCTCTGCCTTTCGCACGTTTCTTCGCTATATCATACTCATCCTCCACCACACACTGAAATGAACTTACAAACCGTTATTTATACAAGACATCGACTCAGGAACAAACATCTAAGTCGGCAAACAACCATAGGAGTATCCGCAAGATGAATAACACATCCGGTCGGCCATCACAAGAACATTCGCAGGATGAACAACTCATCCGGTCGGCTACACAGAGCAAGAACTTCATCCGGAAGAATAACTTCAATTCCGGGCTCTACCATCAATGCGGACCAACAACACAACCTGAACATGATCCAAGAACCTTCACAAGCCTGTCTGAATGTCTGGATACATCCGCACTTCCTCTGCTTACTGGGATCTCTTGTCTTCCTCATCCGGAACTTCAAGAACACAGTCTGTCGCCACTGTCATAATGCAAGAGGTATTTCCGGACCTTCAAATCATACACAAATCAGGATGACACATCACAAGGACATCCCAAACACTCCTTCCAATCTGCAGATTAGGGTAATACAATTCCGGACCTCACCGGACCTTTTTGTGATCCTCTGTCACCTCCGGATACTTGCCGGACCCGGTTCTATACCGGCAGCCACAACTCCTTCAGATCTTCATGCGGACCTCTGAAATCTTAACTGTAGCATCTCAAGACTCATATCTACTAACCCTTTAATCCGCATCCTCCGATTCTCATCCTATACAGTACATTTACCTTCTTCTTATCACTGTTCTTCACTGTTCCTGACTGAGACTAATTTTCTCAATATCCTCAGCACACAGCTCATCAAATCCTTCTTGTCAATGCAATATGAGTATGTTGACATCAATGACAACACTGGATAACCTCATACTTGCAACACTAACCCCACCATCGCCGCCTTACATCTGATGGAGTGTGGGTGGGGTTTAGCCCCTCCCCACACTCCCGTCCCCTTACTACTTTCTATGCCTTCCCCTCTCCTCTCGCTTCAGCCACAGTAAAACTTAAACGTGGTTGCCAATGAACATACTAAGCACAGATTGTGCTAGGCATGGCGGCGACCCTTAACAACGCCTTTGCTCAAAGTTTTTGGCCCTTCAGCCACTTCACCTGCAACAGCCTTGGAGTTTATATAAATATATATACATATATTCTGTGTATACTTTCATTATTGTTTTTGTCAAAATAAAAACCTCTGGTTTTAAAACCAGAGGTAAAAATATACATTTACATATTTTATGCATTTGCTCATATCTATATGCTTTTTACCAAAATAAAACAAACATGTATACCTATTTAGTATACCTCCGTGGAAGAGAAGCCACAATTGCCCATCTCCAAAACCTGCAACACTAAAATGGAGAAAGGAGGAGAAATGAGAAAATGTAGAGAAGAGAAAAATGAGAAAAGAGTTGGGGGTTAGGGTTTGTATTTCCTTCATAAAGAAATTATTTGTTTATTTGGAAATTTTTAGGGCAAGAGTGGATTTTAAAATTAGTTTTAATTGTTTTTTATTATTTGTTATTCCTTCCCTCTCTTTTTGATTTTGATATAAGGTTTTCTTTTATTTTGACTATTAACTTGAGATGTATGAGGAAAATTAATTATGTGTGAATGATTTAATTTATTGGATTAGTTCCAAGGAAGTGAACTTTGGGAATTTATTTTTGCCTTTTAAATTTTAGGAGATATTTTATAGTTTAATTTTTAGATAGAGCACATTAGATTTTATTTTAATTAATTTTTATTATAGTGGGGTTTAAATGGTTTATTTAATCCTCTTCCAATTTAACTATTGTAATGCATTTAATTTTAAATCAAATTGGGGTTACTTATTCTGAATGAGGATATTAATCCATAAGGTTTTATTTTATTCTTGTTGTGATAGTTTAATTAATATAGTGAGATATAAGTGACTTAATAATTAGTCATTTATCCAACCTAGAAAACCTAGTATACTTTTAACCAAAAATTATTTAAACAGAATAAACCCTATTCATGCCTGTGAGGCGTTATCCTGCCAGATTTTTTTGAAATATAGGGTAAGGAAAATATAGCATTTTTAAACCTTGTGTAGTATTGAATTTTTCATTTCCGCACACTTGTTGATTTTAAATCAAGCCATTAATTTAATTTATTCTTGCATTAGAGTTAAGCTTTTGGTTTTGACTTGTGTCAAAATCCTTCCACCTACTTAGGTAAACTAAGGTTCTAACCTTTCGGTCCTAACCCTATTAGCGACATTTCATGCATTGCATTGACCCCCTTAGTTAGCTTCCATCATTTAAGGGAATGTGCATGTGGTTGCATAATCCCGCATTTGATTGACATGTTTACGCTTTACGCGTATTGCCACCGAGGATGCTGATGTGTGCGAGGGGGTTTCTAGGGATGCGTGGAAATTTTTTAATATTTTGTGTCATGACCACATGATAAATGTGGACATGACACATGTGTTGTGTATCATGATTGCATGGGAAATGTGGGCATGATAGTTTGATACTCGGCTTGATGATTGTCCAAGGCTGCATGGATACGTTTCTGGTATGCCACTTGCTAGGAAGGTAGAAGATTCCCTCTTGGTTACACTCCCTGAGATTTATTGGGGCACTAATTGGTGTAGTGATCTCCACCACATGAGAAACAGCTCCCAACTAGTCCTCACCTCTCTTGAGGTTTGCTTGAATTATTTCCATTCTTCTTGGAGTGATTGTTCCCCTTTTTCTCTCCCCTGGGCTCATTTTGTTTATTCTTGGCCACTTTATCATTCTTCTTAGTATAATCATGTTTCTTCCCCTTCTTCTTTGAAGGTTGAGAGGATTGAGACTAGTTGTATTTCTTTCTGTTTCTTTCCTTATAGGCTGATATAGCCTTCAGGTTATGTTCTTGTCTAATGACCTTCTCGTAAACCTGTTCCATGGTTGTAGTGCTGTGAACGTTAACCTCACCCCCAATCTGGGCATTCAACCCCATAATAAACTTTCAGACACAAAATTTCTCAACATGCTGATACTGTGGCACATATTTCAATAGTCAGGTGAATTTTTTCCAATACTCATTTACAGTCATATATGCCTATTTTAGGTTTTGGAAGTCTATGAGTTTCTGATCATAGAATAGTTGAGGCAACCATCTTTGCCTAAATAGTTCTACAAACCTATCCCAAGTAAAGCTTGTTGACTTCAAACCTAGCTCCATCTTTTTGTTCATCCACCATGTAGATACTTCACCTACTAGCTGAAATGCTCCCCAAACAGCTTTGGTAACCTCATTATAATTGTTAATTTCAAAATACTTCTCCATCTCTGTAAGCCATGCCTTTGTGGCATCTCTGCTTAAAGATCCATCAAATTTAGGTGGAATGACCTTTTTCATGTCATGAGATAGTTCCATAGCCATCTGACTTCTCTTATCCCCATCCTGCTTAGCCACGAAGTTATTTTCTCCATATTAGCTTTAAGTGGTGTCATTTTGGTATTCCTTGCCATCACCCCTATCATAATTATCTTGCCTATCTTCTGACTGGCCTTCCACTTTGTGTTCGAGAGCTTCTGCCCTCACCTTTGTTTCTCTCAACAAGGTCAAAATTTGGTCTAATTTAGACTCGGATTGCCCTAAAGGTGCTCCTTCATCTTGGCTATCCTCCATTCTAGTTCCAACTCAAACCTTTACTACAATCTACTTCTTCCTAAAGTTTGTAGATTAATCACAGATTAGTTTTCCATGCTATGCAATTTATTCATTTACAAATCTAATCACATTCATGTAATCTTTAATAAGAAAGGAAAGATTGTCAAAATTTTCCATTGGATTACATATAATCCACAAAACTACAAAATTGTGTTTACATTTGCTCCTACAAATCATTTACAATGTGGGATAACTCCCATAATCATGTTTTCTTTTCAATCTTAGGAGGTGAGGATACACTCTGGTATTCCTTTGCATCCTTTTGAATTACATTACAATCTTTAAGAATATTTTCTTCGACTGGTGCTTTAGGAGTAGAGGGTGTCACTGAGGCTCTAATAGAGTTAGGGGTAGTCATCCATTTTTCTTTCCTTAACTCATATTTGATGCATTACATGGCATCAACAAAAGTTTCCTCATTAGTTAACCATGCACCGACCAAGAATCCAGTTCGTTCCAGATTCTCTTTCATGAAAGCTCATGCCTTCAAAATCTTTTGCTGGCGTAGGTAACGTCCATGTTTCATTACCTTCTTGCAAGGTGTGGTTCTAATTTTTACCATGCTGGCATAGAACATCGAAACAATAGCATACTTAATGTTGGATACATTAATCACCAACTAGTGAGCTCATTAGGTCCATGTGTTGAACCGGGTAGCTCTGATACCATATGTAACAACACTTTCCATAATACTCAAGATATAACTAAAAACATGTAACTTAATCAAGTCATTAATTAAGTATTGGTAGAGATAATCACATTTGAATCAAACAATTATAACACATTTTCCCTCCATTAAGTATGTTAACCAAATCAGATTAAATATAATTTACAATCCCGTTAACCATTACAATTTTTAGTATCTTCACTAATCAAATACAAAATATGCTCTAGGCATTATAATATGTTATTTTTACATCACAATAGACCAACTGGTCACATTATGTAATCACTGTATCTGGAATTAGTGACATCAATCTCCATAAGCCTCGGCTTGTCTCATGCTTGAGAAGGAGACAACATCCTGGTGCTTTTCCTCCAACCACGGACCTACAGTCTCCTACTCATCTTCCTAACTGGAAGAGGCCCTACCCTTCACAGAAAGGTTAGACATTAGAACCCCAAAAGGTTAGCCATTTGAGTATCTAGTGTTGTGTCCTTCCTATGTCTCACGATCACACAATATAGATCCCCTCTAACTTGTATGACACTACTGGAGACACTAAGCCATTTGGAACACTATGGACCAATGATGCATCACTTTGGCCAAAGTTTTGATACAATTATGTTTCACCATGAACGTCATCATATGTCCACCACCCTAACTCAACTTATGAGTTGTCATATCCTACAGTTGTTATTATTGACCCAATACCTTAGGTCTTGGATAGTGGAATCAATTTGAATCATTATCCATTCTTGGACATTCAAACTCCCTCTATAGTATGGTTATAAGTTATCAGTGACTCCTTGTCACATGATTAGCTCATTTCACATTAGTTGACCATTTGACCCCTAGATTCAACATGGTTGCATTTCAAAAAAAATGGTCATTTTACATGACGAAATGGTATACGTATACCCAAGGCATGCCTTGCCCTTGAATGAGTAAAAGTATACTTATTCATAACATATATCATTAACAAGAGGTCTTTCAAGTGGACTCATAATGATTGTATAAGTATTCTAAATAAATTCATTTCAATGGTTTCATAACTGGACCATATTCACAATGGTTCTACTCCCTCTATACCTGACGATTCAAGTGTATAATTTGATAATCAAAATAACACAGAAAGTGTTCATTATTAGCTTATCATATAAGCTTGATTGTTGTCAAATTGAAGAGTTGTCAACACTCTAATATTTGAACATTATCCCGACTATCATCATAGTCAGGTGTCCATAACATTATTCAATAATGCCTGCATGGCAAAACCATAGTCATAAGACTATTTTATAATCTTAAGTTATAATCGATATGGAGTCATCATCTGCTCCACTCGAGAGCTCATACTCCAATTGAGACAGTAAATGATGAGATAGCATTTCTTTACCAACCCAGCTGATATGGCTCGGGCTCTAGTTATTATTACATAGTATATAATATAAAAGAATGTCACAGTTGGGTCATTCAACCCTAACACCAACTCAGAAAGAGTTTCTTATCCAAGGTTTGGCCAAGTGGCCTTGTGCATGAAGCACAAACATCTCATAAGTCTTGGCCTTACGACCTTGAGAGGAATACAGTCTTTTAAATACATTGGCCTCCTGGCCAAAAGTATGAAACACAGTCTTTAATAAGACTCAGCCATTTGGCCAACAATATAAAACATAGTCTTTAAATAGACTTGGCCATTCAGCCCACAATATAAAACACAGTCTTTAAATAGACTTGGCCATTCGGTCCACAATATAAAACACAATCTTTTAATAGACTTGGCCATTCGGCCCATAATATAAAACACATTCTTTTAATAGACTTGGTCATTCAGTCCACAATATAAAACACAGTATTTAAATAGACTTGATAATGTTTCGGCCCTTCGGCCATGAATACAGTCTTAAGAGTTTCAATGGTATACATTTGGCCATATGGCCTGCAACTAAACAAAGATTCAAAGGTTTCCAGTCCTGACTCAATAGCTGACGACTTACCAGTAGAGAAAGCTCATCCAAATGAGCTAAGATCACAATTATGTTATAATGATAATTTGGATGCTCGTCCATATGGCCTAAAGTCACCGGTGAAATACATGCAAAAACAAAGTGTTTGGTTGTAGCAGCCTCAAGCTTCCTCTAAACAAGAGTTTAAACAATATACAACTTAGTTCTATGTTAACATGTTTGAACTATTAATGGAGAGTAGGTTTACATGAAGGTAATACCTGTGCAATAATAGCTTTGTGTCATCACACCAGTTCCTAGTCTTCTCTGTTGTTCCCTCTCTTCCCTGAGAACCCAAAAGAACTCCAAGAAAACCCAAAAACCACTAACTTTCGTTGCCTCCCACTAAAGAACTATACTTAACATATTTTTCCCCATTTTCCCTCCCATCAATTCATGCATGCCAAAAAGAAAGGGTAACCACCTTTCCTCACCATCGGGCAATAAGCTCGAAAGTGGATGAGCTAAAATCTCTCCATCCTCTACTAACCTAACCAACAAGAATAGCATTTGACTAAAAACAAAGAAATTTTAATGACATAAAAGATAATAATAATATGATTATGATCATGGCAATTTATCCTATATAAGGGTTTGAAATGCTTACTATTATTATTAAAAGAAAACAAAGAAGCACACACAGACACATCTAGATGTCGAATGTTGTCAAGAGATTCTTCTCCAAATTTGACTATCATCCTAAGTTGAAAGGCTTAAGAATAATATCTTAGAGAACCAAAAGATTATGAGAGACTTTCATCTCTCTCTACAAGATTGCCGCTCAACATGAGGTGATGTTTCCAGAACATCGACTTGTCTCCATGACTAGTCTTAAAGGCATCAAGAACATAACAATTCTCAGAGATTAAGAGAACTAACGAAAGAAGTTTGACATAAGTCAACTTACGCATAGAGAGGAAGAAGGACTTAATAGTCGACACTCAAATGGTTGTTTGACTCCCTTTGCTTTCACAATGTCTAACCTTTCCTCCAGGATGATACTCTCCTTCCTTCTTCGAAGGACGTTCAATTTCCTATTCACACTCAAGACCACAAGATCATGATCAGTGTATCATCATCATTATATTTCATAGCTTAGTATAATCAATTCATAAAGTAGATCATCAATAATAACTTTTTCATAATCAAAGCTAAATTAGATATTCCCACAATATCAAATCAATTAACTATGTCTAATCCTCCTGATTATCATACTAAGTTAATGATTAAGTCTAGTTGTAAGTTGGGGATGTAACAGGTGTCATTTTTTATGGTGCCATGTAGGGAAAACTTGCATTGGGAATCAAATCCATGCAGTGGCTTATGCTACTCATTGGTGGCAATCCATTGGCTAGCTCCTTCATTAATATGTCATCATATTCTTCCAAAATTTTCTGAACTTCCATTGATACATCTTCATTTTCCTTCATTGTCCCAACTATTGCAAGCTTTGGAATGATGGAAAAACATGTTCCCCCTCCTTTCAAGTCTTTCAAAAACTATTTTCCAGAGACAAAACAAACCTTGGAGTTGTCCTCCACTTCTTCTTCCCTATCTTTTATGGGATTCAATGTGTACTCTTTTCCATCTTTCTTGATTCAATATGTGTTTGTCCATCCTTCATGAATAACCCTTCTATCAAATTACTCAGGCCTTCCTAAAAGTAGATGGCATGCATCCATTAGCATCACATCACATATGATTTCATCCATATAATTTCCAATTTGAAAACTCACAAGGCATTGTTCACATACCATTAAACTATGATTTGTTTGCAACCATGGAACTTAGTATGGGCTGGGATGTTTTAATCTTTTCAATTTTAGCTTCTCGACTATTTCTTTGGATACAATGTTATTCTTGCTACCACTATCCACTATGACTTTGCAACACTTTCCACTCGTCTTGTACCTTGTTCTAAACATATTTCTTATTTGAATTGGTTCCAATTTATCCTTTTCAAGATTTAACAAAATCCTTCACAACATTAGGGACTCTCGATCTTCAGGACCCTCTCCATAATTCGATGAAGCCACACTCTCACTTTCAGCCTGTCCTACATGAATTCTTGCTTCCTTCCCTTTGCTACTACTCTACTTTATTTGTGGGCATTCAAATGCCCTATGACCCATCTCTTCACATTGAAATCATGTACCTCCAAATCCTCTTCCTCTACCTCTTTCAAAGTATCCTCTACCACAAGAATTATCTCCTCTTCCTCTAGAAGATTCTCCTCTTCCCTTGTTTTCTTGCATAGCCATGTGAGATGTACTTGCTTCATTTCTCTTGCTTTGGTAACCTATACCACTGTTGGTTTGTCCTCTTCCTCTTGAAAATTTACCTCTACCATGAGAATTGTTTTGTTGTTTTCTCATGAGTTTCTCCTTCACTTTCAAGGCATATTGGTATGCCTCTTCTACACTATTTACTTGGAACATGCTCATTTCATCTTGAATTGATTTGCATACCTTGACACTTTTTTCACATCATCATCCACATGTCCTGCCTGGATGCTCAACCTATAAAACTCCTTGGTGTAATCTTGTATGTTCTTCTCTCTTTGTTTCAAGTTTTGCAACCTTTTGAATAGGTTGATTTGATAATCCACAAGTAGAAATTTTCTCTTCAACTTCCTCACCATTCTCTCCCATGATTTGATTTTCTCTTTACCTCTTCATTGTCTTTCAGTCTGCACATGCTCCCACCATAAGGATGTGTGTCCCTTCAACTTTGTTCTAGCATACTTCATCCTTTTTGGGTCCTCAATTAACTCTAAGTCAAAACACTTTTCCATTTCTAATATCTAGTCCACTAATTCTTTGAGATTCAGATTGCCATTGAAACTAGGGGGTCAGATTTTGGCTTGCTACAAAGTTTAGCCATTGCTCTCAAAAAACTCTCTTCCGCTTCATCTCTATCATCATCTTCCAAGTCAATTTTATAGTGCTTCATCTTCACCCTCATCATTGCTGATATCTACTATGAGAATTCCTCTTCCTTGTGTCACTTCTATTACCTCCAACCTTGATATTAATCTAGCTTTGATGCCTCTCATCATCTCCATGAATACCTCATTCTCAACATTCTATGGCCCATTTCCACCATGCCTTCTTTGTGCCATGTCCACAACCCTCTGCAATTGCAGGTCTCACTGTGCTTTCACACACCCACAATAAACTCCTTAGGGTTATTCCTCCAACACAATGTTGAACCTTCTCTAATACCACTTAATGCAGATGGGAACCAAGGGTCTTATGAGACAGCTAATTCTCATAGCATACACACAGTTCAGTCACAAAACACATCAATTTGTTCAATTCTGACAATTTTCAATCTAGCTACAATAGCTATGGGAATACAAATCATCGAAACTCACCATGAAATCAAATACTAACAATTACACAATCCATTACAAACACTCCATTAAAATTTATCCCAACTTTAAGTTTTATTTGTCTTCTAGTAGCATTCAATTATTTATCATACAAAGTTTTATGCAACAATTACAATTGGATTAGAATTCAAAACACCTTATTCTCAATTCTGCTCACTCTAAATCCTTTGAGCTATTAATCATTCTCCTTCAATGTTTTCATTTCCCCTGCAACAAAATGCAATTCTCTTATTCTCCTCTAACTTCACTTCCTTAGTCAAACCCCTTTCAACATTGCCTTCCTCTCTGCAATGCACATTTAGCCTGTATGTTCTCCATTTTCTCCAGTCTGTTCTCCTTTGATCGAATAGAGATCCCTCCTTCCAAGGCGACACTCACACACAACCAAACTCCTCTTCAAATCCATTTGTTGGTTTTTATATTGCATAGACATGAGAAAATCAAAAGACCAAAATAGAATCAAATTCCAGTATTTGAAATGACACCTCTCCAAAAGGAATTATATCTTTTGGTATAATTTGATTTGACTCAATCAAAACTCTCCAAGCCATAGCCTCCCAAGTCAACTCAAGAAGAACATTTCATATGGTTGGTTGTCACTTTGACTTCTGTGAATGGATAAGAATCAAACTTCCACAAACTCATTCCTTTGTGGCAGTTTTCAAATCAGTGTTCCACCAAATCAACTAAAGAAGAACTTAAAATGAAATCATTGCATTCTAGACTCCCACAGTTTGAGAAAATCAGCCTCCATGCACTCCAATTTGCATTCACTTTCTATGGAATACCTAGTAGTGAATAAAAGGAAACATATTGCTCTTCAATTGGCACACATGACTGCCCCTATAACAAATTTTCAATATCACAAGCTCTCAACCAATTGAAAAGGAATGTTAGAGTATAAATCATTAGTGTGAAAAGAATTTCATAAACCACAAACACTCTAAGGAGAGAAGAATAAATATTTAATCTTCATCAGTGAGTAGTGCCATCAAAATGTAATGTCGTCGACTCACCATACCACAAATACGTAATTATGTGCATACACTCTTTGGGGCATTTTATCAAACAATTGACTACAGTGATACTTTGCCTCCATCAAATGAACATGAGTTACCATCTATGCTCCAAACTAAACCATTAAAACTCAAGAGAGATTAGTTGTGATATTTAATCAAAGAAGTTGCCTGTTGATCGTGACAAAACTAAAAATGCACCAAAAATAACCAAACTGAAACCAACAAAACATGACAAATCAAACAAAACAAAAATTATTTTGGGTGATGTTGGATTACATATTCACCCAGATGCTTTTGCATCATTATCTCTCTCTCTCTAAATCTCTTTGTCTCATGTATCTCTCTATTTGTCTATCTTTACCTCCGTCTATCCCTTTCTCTATCCTTCCCTCTCTCTATATCTCTCTCCTTATCTCTCAATCTCTTCCTCTCTCTATATCTCTATCTCTACCTCTCTATCTCTCTCCAAATTTATCTCTCTACCTCTCTACCTCTCTCTATATCTCTTTCTCTCCCTCTCTTGCTCTCTATTTCTTTATATCTCTCTTTGTTTCTCTCTCTAACTTTCTCTCTATTTGATTATCTCTCTCTAGCTCTTTATTTCTTTATATCTCCCTCTCTCCATATCTTTCTTTCTTTCTTTCTTTCTTTCTTTCTTTCTTTCTCTATATTCCTCCTTCTCTCTCTATTTTTTGTCTCTATCTCTCTCCCTCTCTCTCTAACTCCCCCCTTTCTCTTTCTTTCTATATCTCTATTTCTCTATCTTTTCGTTTATCTCTCTATCTACCCCCTCTCTCTCACTTAGTTCCACTTTCTAGTTACGTAAATCTTATTCATTCGATAGAGAGATACAAGGAAATCAAAGCCACAAGGGATTCAATGGGAGTATTAGGAGTCATTTCTTATGTGACATTTGTGGTGGAGAATTTGTTCAAATGGTTGGTCACCCTAAAGTCCAAATATGAATTGGATCTAGAAAATTCATTTGTAAAGTTTGTTGAAATGCACGAGTTGGTGAAATATATTGGCACCCTTCAGTCTCTCAAATGCTCTACTTTGTAGAGGATAAAGTCTTCATTATCGTCCAATAAAACCATTGCACATGTTTAATTTGTCTTATTATATTTATTTCAAAATTTAATATTCACAATTCATATAATACATAACTATAATTAAGAAAATTTAATTTTATTATTATTTTGTTTAATTTTTTTTTAATTTTTTTGATGAATACTTCCTATTTAACTTATATTAAAAAGCAATAAATAGTACAATATTCACAAAAAATGGGTAAGGTGGTAAAAAACCACACCCATGAAGTCTCAAAGCCTTAACAAGCAAACAAAAGCCTTAAACACAGGTGAACAAAATAACAAAGGGCCAAGCTCGAAGAAAACTAAGCAACAAGTGCAACACTAGATGAGGGAGAAGGATCATGACACTAGTAGAATTTGGAAAATAAATGACTACGTGACTAAAAATTTTAGTCACGACAACTAAATATGACTAAATTCTACTAATTTTTTGTAACACAGCTATAAATGACTAAATAACTTACTAATTTGATTGTCAGGTAAAAAACACAACTAAATAATTAGTCACACAATAAAAATTGACTAAATAATTAATCACTTGTTGACACTTTTATTATGTCTTCAAAGAAGCACTTTTGAAAAGCATATTGTTAAAATTTTAAGCGCTCATTTTTGTTTGAAAGGGAAAATCAAAATTGGAAAATAAAAAATGTTCAAAGCTTAGGCGCCAAAGTGGGAAATGGTTTCAGTTTTGTCTTCATTACACTTGCATGATAAGGAGGTTTAGGGTTATGGCACGTTGTGTTTGAAGGAGTCTTCCATGGAAGTAGAAACAAAGGGGCAAGTAGCTCCTGAAAGCTAGAGGCATGTTGCAAAGTTTTGAAAGGCACGTTGCAAGGTTTTGGAGAAACTTCCATCATGCTTGGCATGGAATCGGAAACTTTCATTTCAGATGAAGATACATGTTGCAGTTTAAAAGAGAGAGAGTATGGCATGGTGCACAGAGATAGACTTACATTACTGCTTCATAAATATTAGGTATGCATGGTGTTACCCGAGTTTTAACCATTGTTGATCTTTTGGAAGGGTTTGCATGAGTTTGGGTCTTCTAAGTTTTGTACAAAAATCTCTAGAATTAGTAAAAAGTCTTGACTAATGTAGGGAAAGCCTAGATCTCCCTCTTAGCATTATCAATCACCTTTAGGAGCTAGAAAAGCAAATATCAAGTCCCTTTTAATTATCTTCTTTGGTTTCCCTTCATCATTATTTTTTGAGCATCCAATATTCTTTTTGCCTGCCTTTCATGGTGAGTATCTACCCCTTTGATTTTTCACTACAAGTCTGATTCTTGAACTCTATCAATATCCCTTCATCATTAAACTATCCTCTAACAACCTTGTATTGGCCAGAGCTCCCTGTTATGTATCTTCTTATGTATTTCCATTGTTCTTTGATTGTCTAATATTCTCCTCAAGATCTTCCCTTTATACTTAACACTGTTATCTTCACTTTTAAAAGAAAGAATACCTTTGATAGATTAGTCAAAACCTAGGCTAACGTTGCAGATATTTTCAACCTGGACATTTCTTTGATTATTTTTTGTTCACTACCAAGCTAATAATCTCACATATTTAGCAATATACCATCTTTCTAGGATATATAATGAAAGTATAGAGCAAATCAAAAGCCTTTTCTTCTCTTTCTTTCTATTCATCTGAAATACCACTTGGTAGCCCAACACATGCTTGAAACTGCTAGCATATGTGAATAGAGGTGACCACCTCCAATCTATGTAGGAAACTCTAAGCAAATGCCACAATTGATCACCAAATACTGTTGCTTTTCATATAGACCTCCATATGTTATAGAGAAGTGGAGGCAAATTACAATGAAAGTTTGACATTTCTCTTCTAGAGGAAATCAAGATGTCAAAGTAGCTTCCATTGCAAGAAACATGATATGTCAAATCCTCAATAGATTAAAGTTTGTTTCTCAAAATTTATCTCTAGCCATCAAGGCCATTTTAACTCAATATTTTGAAGCAAAAAAATCCTTTGTTGAACTCAAAAAATATTGCTTTGAAAAAACTATCTTCAACTCTTGGCATGTCTTTTTTTTATACATTATATTTTCAAGGATAGTTGTAGCAAACAATGCAGGGTCTTGATTTACCAATCCAATCTATTGACGAAGACACTTTAATTGCAAAAATTTGAAGTCATGGCAGTCCAAAAGATGTCCTTCATTGGGATCCTCCCATTGCTTTGAACCTCCAAAAATACAGTTGTGTTAAATTCCATGCATCATTAACCTTTTGAAAGAAGACATATACAATTTTGGTATATTACATATAGCCAAAACCAATATTTTCCCACTTGAATGGTATAATTGAACCAATATGTGGAGGGCCTTTGAACAAAAGGAAAATACACACACACATACCATTGTAGTAGCCACCATGGTAACCATGTAAGGCCAATATAAGATGCCTTGATTACCAACTTTATGAATCTGGGTTTAGATCTGTTGCCATTCATTTGCTAGAATTATTTATGGGTATTAATCTGACAAGTGAGATGCTTATTTTGTAGGTGGATTGAATAGAAAATGTTTTCCAGGCTTGGATTGAACTCGATTTTGTTGTGTAATAGAGTCTCATGGGTGAAATTCCTTTGTAGCCATGGATTAAATTAGGTTTAATGTCTTACATGATAGATTTTCTTCTTCTTTTTGATGATGTTCGATAGATATGATGTTTTAGGCTTGGATTAAATAGGATTTGGGAGTTTTACATGGTAGTTCATATTGTGGTTAGATAATGCCCATAGGATTGAATACCTTTCAATGAGCTATTAAAGATTATTGGATGTGATGAAATTTAAACGCTTATAGGATTGAGTACCTTAGTACAATTTCCATTGGTATTATCATTTGAGCTCATCTTCATTTGATAATCTATATGTAGCTTATAATGGTTGGATGGTAATAGATTTAAGTAAATTCATTTTGTTGCAGGAAATTGGTGGTTTTTCTCCTCCAGGTGAGCCAGACCCTGAGTTGAAGATTTCATGCCGACAGATCTCACCCTTCATTCCACACAATTATTGAGAAAGTAGTTTACCTACATGTGATTTTGCATACATTGTGAGGATTTATCCATAGCATTTCATCTATATTTCTTAAAAATATAAGATTTTCCATCAAAAGGTTTAGAGTGATTAAATCACTTGGGGATTATTGATTAGAAGACCCTGTATGTTTATTGTTGTTTGTAGCCAGTTAACACAGGCAACGAAGCAGCAAATGTGAGCTTGCTTTTTACTTGGGTAGTAAGTACAATCTTTTAAGGCTCACTAGCTACATTAGAGTTGTGAGTAGTAAAGAGCAACTGTATTGTTAGGAACTCGTGTTTAACCCTTCTCTTTACTTTGTTAGTATATTATTTTTAGACACATATGCTTTGTAAGTTGTCCCGTGAGTATATTGTATTATCCAACATTCATGGGAAGTAATATAGTTGTTTAGATTAGACTTAGTATATAAATACATGTTGAGGCCAATGAAGGCATCCATGAATTAATTATATTAAGCTTGCTCAAAGGAGGTTGCCCCCTCAAAGTGGCCTGCGATCAATAACTTCCTTCTGTTTCTACTATTTCTATTATTTCATGCATTTTTTATTATATTGTTGTAGGAGGTTCCTCTCATCTAGTATCAGAGTGCTTTCTTGGGCTCGCTGGTGGAATTTCTACCAATTTTGTTTTCTGCAGTGGCCTCCAGGCGTTGTGATTATTGCATTAGTTCTTTATTTTTTGCATCTGTATTGTTCATTTCAATTACAGGTTCAAATCAGGGAATATCCCTATATGCTTAAGTGTGGGAAGTCCCTAGGCATATAGCCCTAAAACTCATTGTGAGGAGTACCACAGGAAGCCCAAAGTAGCTGGCCCATTGAGAGGACCTGCTAACAAAAAAGGAAATGACCCCTACCTGATTGACTAGTTCCCATCCGTGAGGTAAACCGAGAGCTGTCGTTTGTGGTAAAGTGGTTATCAGTTTTACTTGAGTCGTGGAGTGAGGGTACTACCCCAATATACAAGCCTTTAGACAACAATGGTGGCCGAGTGACTCCCCTGAACCTTTAGGAAGCTGAACATACTTGGGGCCCATATCTATTGATAGCTGGCAAATCGTAGATTGAATCTGTCCAGAGCAGTTGGCAGATTATTTCCAGAAAAAAAAATCACTAGAACCCTTGGAATTTCATTCTGCATATTTCCTTCCTTGAGGACCCTATCCCAAATTCCACTTATCGAAGCCAAAAATTCCATATTTGTCTATTTTTAGGGTTTGCCATAACTTCTTCGATTCTGACCCAATAGCCTTCAAATTTTACCACAGTGTTCATTTCATATTTCTGCTCCTTTGTCCCTCTTAGACAAATTTTCCCATTCTTTCACCCCACTTCTGAAATCCCCATTTTCTGCTTCCCTTTCCCTCAGAAAGTGTCCAAAACCTAGTCAAACCCCAATTACCCATCAGAGTTTTTCCCAAATCTAAATTTTCCTTTACTAAAAAAGTTTCTATCCCCAAAAAAAATAAAAAAAACCCTGGTTATGGTTCTCACCCACACAGGAGTAAAAAACATGGAGGATGAACTTGCATCCCTCAAGACCAAACTCCAAGATCTGGATGAAAAAATTCTCGGCCTCAATCTTCAGCATTCAGCCATGAACAATATACAGCAACAAAAGTCTTCTACAGATATTGGGTTCTCTTCTTCCAGCAATTTTCGTGGGACGAAGCTTGATTTTCCTTATTCAATGGTGAGGATCTGATTGGATGGATATACCGAGTAGAACAATATTTCAGTCTGCATAATACTTTTGATGTCAACAAAGTCCCACTTGCATTCTTTCATTTGGAACATGAATCCTTTCAATGGTTCCATTGGTACATCAAGGCTCATGAAGAGCCAAAATGCATAGATTTTTGTAAACTCATTTTGCAATGATTTGGCCCTACTGCTTTTGATGACTTCACAGGAGCACTCACTAAACTTCACCAAACAGGCACTGTGAGAGAATATGTCATGCTCGTGCCGAGCCCACCTATATGTCACCATACATGTGGGTTAAAAAGGTAGGAATTTTTTTTTAAAGTTTAAATACGTATAGGATAATTTGAAAAGAAAAGTTTACCTATAGTTACACTGATGTCTACAACTCCTGTTCGGATTCGGTGTTGATGGTGCTAGATTACAAATGTCCTATAGGATCAAGAATAGGGTTTAGAATAATTAAAGTATTAACAATTAAATAATTTACTCAACGGTTAAATGATTTAAGACACTACTACATTTGATATATTATCCTACCATTTAAAACCGAAGTATTAATTAATGTAAATAACATAACACCTTTACATTAAATTTAACTAACTCAATTTAACTATATTATCTTTTTTTTTAAATTGATAATAACAAATTACATATAAATATATATGAAAAGGAATAACCCTAAGATAAGAAAAAAAAATAGTAACCCTTTTATTAATCACAATGTAACTTATCTATTTTCACTAATCTTCAAAATTGTCTTATAAATATAAATATTTCTAATCAATTTAATTAAAATAATAATTATTAAACTTCTCTTACAGCTTCTAACTTAAGCCCAACAATAAACCTAAAATTAAAACATTTCTCTCTTTCCTTTATGGACCAAATATCACAATACATTTATCTAACTAACCCCATTTCTTTAAAGATAAGACTAAAATTGAGTTTTCTTCATATAAGTAAATATAATTTCTTATTTTATTTAAATTAACTAATCCCACTAAATATTCTTCTTTCAAAATTAAACTAATAATTTAAAACTTTCTTTTTGCATTTGAATATTAAATAAAACTATAGATGGTACCAAAACTTGATAAAAAAAACAATCTTTAAATGATTTTTTTATTTCTTTACAAATCCTTGAATAAACTTACTTTTGCTAAAAATAAACAAAAAATGTTTTCCTTTTAAAAAGAAAAGCCATAAGGAATGAAACCAATCCATCTAAACAATAAAGCTAAGCTACGGAGTGAATATGAATATGGACTTATGCAAAATATACAAGCAACTAAAATATATCATTTAACCTCATACGTCGCATTTTTACTAATTAAAACATATCAATAGGGTTCGGATGTGCAGGAAAATAACAGTATATAGTGAATACAAAATTGACAGAGATATAATTTATTTAAATATATTCATATATGTATGTTATAACAGAGTATATGCATGGCGTCATGTAATTCCAGTGAAAAGGCAGAGCGTAAGGCAACTAAGTGATCATAATAAATGGCAGTTCATTTTCATACGTCGGCGGATTTGAAGGGAGGCAACGAATAGAATAGACAGAGAGTGAAAGATTTATCAAATGACAGTAACTATGAAAACGGAAAACAAATGTCAACAGTGAATTGAAGTTACAAAGCAGCGATTTTCATTTATATTACAGCATATTGTTTGTATTGAACAGGTGGCTGTATTAAACAGAGAAGCAAAAGCAGCGAATAAAATATAAAGGCGCGAAAGATTTTTAGAAATGGTACATTTGATAGACATAAGATTTCCACAGTCCATAATGAAATAGTAAATCAGTGCTTCTGGATTTGGCTGTGTGCCTGTGTTTTTTATCTCAACGTTTAGGATCATATTCCATGATCCATCATCAGGAGAAAGCAATGGTACATTTTTTTTTTTTTTAATATATTTATAATTTCTTTCCAATTGTTTTTTATCAATAGTTTTACTATGTTTTGAGAAATAAAAACTTCAAATTCTTATTACTGTTTATCGTTATGAACAGTGTAAAAAATATTCCACAGAAAGTGTAACGAACATTATATATATATTCTCGTATACATAGATACATATACATAAACAGAAATTAGGTACAACAATACTACCACTCAGTTTCACACGAATTCTCCATTCACAGAATTGATATTTCTTTATACAGAAGATCAATTTTAAAACAAAATAAATTCTTTCTTTTTTCAATTTAGATACAAAACAGTTTTATTTCATATACAAACAATATTAATCAATTCAAATTTACAAAGGAAACCATGCAAGGATTATAATAGATTTCCATAATGGAAATAGCATTTCCAGAAATACAAGGAATTCACAACTCTTGAAATACAAGAGAAATACAAACTCCGGATTTTCTTGACATAATAATGAAAAATAGGGGGTTTTCTACACCCATGATATCATTTGCTCACAATTTTTTTACACACATACGGATTCCAATGGAAGTCATGTTTCAGGAACTTTTGCCCAATTTGTACAAAATATAACTTTCCCAACTCTCAAAGACTCTTCCAACTTTCAATCATTGCATCTTGCACACATACAAAAGGCCGAATAGGTGGCCGCGTCCTTCTCTCCACCCTACCATAGGGATTGCCTAAGCACATCCATAAACCGAGAGACAATTACAAGCAGAACTAACAAAATTCTTAACATTCAAGAACAACATACAATCAAAATCCCATGGTAGACTCACACATGAGGATCACCTTAGGGATCCAAAAAGAGGGAGAAAGGGGATAACATCCCTCCTGGGGAAATAAACCAAAACATAACCATAATAAATATCATCCTGTGTTACTCCACAAAACACAAAACTCCCACACAAAACTCCCACACAACACCGCATCCATAACTCCACATAAACTCATACTCCCACATCCAATCATATACCCATTCTTCCAATTCAACAACTACATATTTTTTTCACGGGTAAATCCTCTATCTAAATACATAAACCAGAACCTCTCTCTACCCCAATCGCGTGGGATGCTCTCATCCAGATGGAGGGCCGCTCCCATAACAACCCAATCCCAAACAAAATGCAACAACCTTGACACAGACAAAAACCCAACACCCATAGAAATCATATTTCTCAAAATATACAAAGTTTTTTTTACCAGATTCAAAAGGTAAGAAGCTCTTAAAAAATTTATCTCAGCTCCCCAAGTTAGGGTGAGCCCAAAAATTGAAAACCAATTTAACTTCCCAACTATTTGCATGTGAATCCAAGACCTTCAAGTAACAGAACTTCTTCCAACTCAAAATCCAAAAATCCCTATCTTATCATAATTTTCTCCATTCATAAAACTTCATGTACAAATCAAAATAATGAAAAAAAATAAAATCTGAAAACCCTCTCCCAAATTCCCATAATTAAAACTCCCCAAAAACTTCCAAAAAGAAGAAGGCAGAAATAAAAATAACAACTTTATTTTTCTTCCCATAAAAATCATCTTTTTCTAAAATTACAACAAGGAGTTAAACCTTCTCCCAAAATTTAAAATATGAAAATATAGAATTACAATATTTATCCTCATGGCACAAGGACTATAAATTAAAAATAAAATAAACAAAAAGAATGACTTTTGCTTCAAATGACCATTTAAATAAATTTAAATAAAAATAAAATTATTCACAAAATAATAGAAATAAATAATTAAATGGCTCTCTCACCACTTAAATGATATAGTTTTTAAAAAATTATAAAATAAATAAAATCACCACAATCACACAAAAATTAAAATAAAAGACAATAATAACATTACATCACAAAATTAGTCTTAACCCCTTCCCAGGCTTAACTAGGCTAACCTAGGGTTTATAGAGTCTTTGAAATCCACTAAAGGGATCTTGACCACCCACCTACACATTCAAGTTCAAATATCGGTTTATCAAGATAATAATAGCCAAAGCAACATAATATATAACATCATTTAAATAATCAACTTTCATAAAAAATCACATAATTAACAATTTAAAATAATTTATTTAATTCACTAGCATAAAAATATCTATTACTTCAATTCTCTTTCTAAAAAATTATTAAATTCAAATATAGTCCAACCATATTAATCATAAAATATAATCATGTCCAAAGGTTCATCAAAACATAATGTCTAATAAAATAGTATAAAGTCCATAATTATCCAAACCAAATCCAGTATAAAATCCAACTAGCAAAAATCAAATAGTTTAAGTCATAATGTCTAAAGCAATGTAAAAAGATAGTCCTCACAGAATATTAGATAGAATTTGAAAAACTGGCCAATCCCACAAAAGGATTGTCTGATAAATTCTTCAAGAGTTGTTTTGTCAGTGGTCTGAAGGATGCAATCCGATCTAAGGTTAAAATGTTTCGTCCCAACACAATGATGGAAGCCCTAGGGTTGGCTAAGTCGGCAGAGGACAAGATCACATCTCAACAGCGATCCAAATCTAATTTTATTCCATTTAGAAATACAGTTTCCCAAAGACCTCAAATAACACCAGCTCCTAGAATAGCTCCCATAACACATTTGACTGAAGCAGAGATGCAAGCACGTAGGGAAAAAGGGCTTTGTTATAATTGTGATGAGAAATTCACTCAGGGCCATAGATGTGATGAGCAAAAGCTCTATCTCTTGGATGTGGATTCTCCGCCTGAAACTGAAGTTTATGCAGATGCTCAGGATACAGTAGATGATCAGGTTGAAACTCAGTAGCCTCTTGTTAACCTTGCTTCTCAGGAAGACCACCCAGAGATCTCACTCCATGCTTTAGCAAGAGTCACCACCCCACAAACCATGTGGGTCAAGGGTTACTTCAAGAAGCTCCCTCTTACAATACTCATTGATTCTGGTAGCACTCATAACTTCATTGACCCTCGGATCACCAAACAGGTTGATTGTTTGTCCATCCTTACTCTAGCTTTGAAGTCATGATTGCCAATAGGGGCACATTGCCTTACAAAGGGAAGTGTCACAATGTGTGTATCTCAATTGGAGATTATAACCTATGCTCTGACATATTTGCCTTGCCCTTAGGTAGATGTGATTTGGTTTTAGACGCCCAATGGTTACACACACTTGGAACCATCTTATGGGATTTTACTGAACTTTAGATGCAGTTTTCAGACAATGGGCAAAAACACACATTGAAGGGCTTACAACCGGAGTCTTTCAGCATCAGAAGTTCACATCGCATGGAAAAACTTCTTAAGAAGAATTCACATGGTGTCATCACTCAGCTCCATTCCATTCAGATGTAACCATCAATAGCTCCACTACTCCTTCTAATCTACAACGAATCTTGGATAGGTATGCATGTGTCTTTGCCGAACCAGTGGGATTACCACCTTCATGACCAGAGGACCACCATATTCAGCTCCTTCCTGGAAGCATTCCTCCCAACATCATGCCCTACTGCTACCCATTTCACCAAAAGACAGAGATTGAGATTCTCGTTCGAGACTTACTGAAGCAAGGTATTATTTGCCCTAGTACCAGTTCCTTTTCTTCACTAGTTCTTGTCAGGAAAAAAGATGGGTCATGGCGCCTCTGCATTGACTTCTGAGCACTTAATCACATCACAATCAAGGATAATTTTCCAATTCCTATTGTTGATGAGCTTCTTGATGAGCTTCATGGTGCTCATTTTTTCTCCAAGTTAGATCTTCATTCTGGGTATCACCAAATTCGGGTTCATGAGGATGATATCCCTAAAACAGCTTTCCGCACACATGATGGCCACTATGAGTTTTTGGTCATGCCCTTTGGCCTCACTAATGCTCCTTAAATGTTCCAGGCATTGATGAATAAAATATTCCAGCCCTACCTAGGAAAATTCATTCTGGTCTTCTTCGATGATATTCTCATCTATAGTAAAACATGGGCTGAGCATCTCCAACATCTGGATCTCATACTGCAACTTCTCTCTAATCATCATCTATGTGGAAAATAGTCTAAATGTGTTTTTGGCCAGGAGGAAGTGGAGTATCTTGGGCATATTGTTTCAGCCCAAGAGGTTTGAGTGGATCCTACAAAATAGATACCATGAAAAATTGGCTGCATCCTCAGATGCTCAAGAGCCTCAATGGTTTTTTGGGGCTGACTAGCTACTATCACAAGTTTGTCAGGGATTATAGGAAGATTATAGCTCCATTAACAGCTCTGTTAAAAAAGGATGCTTTTACCTAGACACATGCTGCTCAGTGTGCATTTGAAAAACTAAAACAAACTATGTGTACTACACCTATTCTACCTATGCCAAATTTTTCCAAGACCTTCACTATTGAAAGTGATGCTTGTGGCAATGGACTTGGTGCTATTCTCCTTCAAGATAAACATCCCATTGTGTTCACCAACAAAGCCCTTTCTAGAAAGAATTTAGTACTCTCTACATATGAGAAGGAAATGATGGTTATTTTGCATGCAGTATAGAAGTGGTGGCTATACCTACTAGGGAATAATTTTTGCATCAAGACTGATCACTAGAATCTAAAATATTTCCTGGAACAAAGAGTCTCCTCCCCAATACAACAAAAATGGGTTAGCAAACTCATGGGTTATGACTATGAGATCACTTACAAGAAGAGTAAGGACAATATTGTGGTGGATGCTCTTTCATGCACATTTGATGACCAAGCTTCTCTTTCAGCTATTTCTATGCCTATTCCAAATTGGTTGGAATCTATCTAGCAGGGCTATGTTAGTGACTCTTCATTATCTCAAATCATTCAACAGTTGACCAATAACCCTTCTATTGTACCACATTACTCTTGGGATGGTGCTTCTCTATGATATAAGGGTAATCTGGTGCTTCCCCAAAGCATAGATCTTCAGCAGGGTGTCTTCTATGAACTCCATACTTCTCCATCGATAGGGCACTCTGGGTTCCTCAAAACTTATGAGCGGGCATGGTATAACTTCTTTTGGAAGGGAGTGAAAAGGGAAATTCAATAGATGATGGTTGAATGTGATACTTGTCAATGCAATAAGGGTGAAATGGCACTCCTTCCTAGATTGCTCAAACCCTTGCCCATCCCTACACAGATTTGGACAGATATTTCTATGGATTTCATTAAGGGGCTCCCCAAATCTAGAGGGAAGATAGTGATCTTGGTTGTGGTTGATCGCCTCTCCAAATATAGTCATTTTTGTGCCCTCAGCCATCCCTATACTGCCTCCTCAGTCTCACAAATTTTCATGGACTAGATCTTCCATCTTCATGGCATCCCTTCTTCCATTGTCTCAGATCATGATGTAACTTTCACCAATCATTTTTGGATAGAATTATTTCAACACACTAGCACCAAATTGAAGATGAGTTCCAGGTATCACCCACAAATAGATGGTTAGACTAAAATTATCAACAAATGTTTGGAAACTTATCTTCGTTGCTTCACCTTAGAACAACAACATTAGTGGGCAAAGTGGCTCCCTCTCGCTGAATGGTGGTACAATACCTCCTACCACACTGCATCTAAAATGACTCCATATGAAGCAGTCTATGGTTAGGCATCGCCAGTGCTCCTTCCATAAACCCCAGCAATTCACCAGTTTAGGAAGTCGACACAGTTCTCCGAACCCAGTATCAAATTATTCGCATCTTGCAAAATAATCTTCACATGGCAAGAAATCAAATGAAACAACAAGATGATCAGCTCCGTTCTGAGTGCACTTTTCAAGTCAGTGATATGGTTTTTCTTCATCTATGGCCATACAAGCAATCATCCCTAAAACTTAAAGGGCGTCATAAGCTAGCTCCAAAGTTCTATGGGCCGTATAAGATTCTTCAGAAGATTGGGTCAGTTGCTTATAAATTGGAGCTTCCTCCTTCTTCCGTGTTCATCCAATATTTCATGTCTCTTGTCTAAAGAAAGTTCTTGGCACCAACATCAATGCACAAACTATTTTACCAGAATTGGATAACGAAGGATCCATCATTTTGGAGTCGGAGGCAATCCTTGACAGGTGCACTCATCATCTTTGCTCCCGATCCATCACAGAGGTACTAATTCAGTGGCTCCAGATGCAACCAGAGGATGTTACATGGGAACCACTCCTTCAGATTTAGCAACAATTTCCACATCTTAAGCTTTGACAACAAAGCTTTCCTAAGAGGGAGGGGATGTTAGGAACCCGTGTTTAATCCTTCTCTTTACTTTGTTAGTATATTACTTTTGGACGCATATGATTTGTAAGTCATCCCATGAGTATATTGTATTATCCCACATTCATGGGAAGTAATAGTTGTTTAAATTAGACTTAGTATATAAGTACATGTTGAGGCCAATGAAGGCATCCATGAATTTATTGTATTGAGCTTGCTCAAAGTAGGTTTCCCCCTCGAAGTGGCCTATGATCAATAAATTCCTTCTATGTTTCTACTATTTCTATTATTTTGTGCATTTTTCATTATATTGTTGCAGGATGTTCCTCTAATATATTTTGGTACCATGTGAGATCTTATAAGAATAATTTTCAATCTTCATAGTAAATTATATTCACAGTGACAATGATGTTCTTTTGTATTTGATACAAATGCCTTTCTATATTCTCATCTTCTATGCATTTGGCGATATCTCTTCCAAAAATAATCTCTAATCATTATGTTAAATTTAGAACTCAATTGGTGGAGCGTCTCATCTATTAGAGGTCACGTCAATCAGCATTTCATATAAGGAGAGCTATGCTTTGTACTATCTTCTATTGGTTGGATGTTTGGTTTGTTTATTCCTTCATAAAGCATTTAACATTTAAGGTTATTTGTTTGTTTTGGGATATAGAAGCATTGATGGAGTGTGTGGCATGCTTCTAAACCACAAGCAAGTTGTCCATCCTTGAATACTTTATGCTAAGGATTGGTTTGCAATTTTCCCTTGAGACTTTCTTTCTGATGCTCCCAACTATCCAACAATGGTCTAGATGACAAAATTTCCTTGATGTTTGCTTGATCTTTTGGAAGGTGGGGTCTTAATATTATTATGCTTGGTTGAAAAAATCTCTCACCATAAATTTATTATGGTTCTAGGTTATATAGTCACCGCTTTTGCTGTGATTGTGTACTGGTTCTTTGATAAGTTCTAAATTCCATTTAGACTCGAGAGATCATCCGAATCACTACCCTTGCTTGTATACTTGACCCATGGTGATGCTTTTCTTTTCCAACTTAGAGATTCTTGTATGGTCATTGGTCAGTAATATTAATCTTCTATGTGTAATGCAGAACTGCAAAAGGCTATCCTTCTGTTACTTTTACAATTGCTTCTCGTCAAACTGAGAATGTACATGTTTCTAAACTACCATGCTTTGGATTGTCTAGAAAAAGTTATACCTCTACCAAAGATATGTGGCTCACTATGAAACAGGTATATGTTTGATGAATTTCTTTAAGGGGGCACATGCTTAACTGTATGAAGGAATATTGAAGTTTCAATGCATAGAAATTATTGGCTCATAGCTTTGAACTTTAGATATAACATTTTGATGATGTGAACACCAAGGAAACAACTGAGATTACAAAAGTGCCTAATTGATCAATAAGACAAGAGGTATAGCTCATGTTAACCATTGCTAATACTTGTAAAGCTATTTGATAAAGAAATAGCTTGGTTGTTTGTATCAATTTAAATTGCGGCGATAATATTTCCAAGAGCTTGGTTGCCAATAAATGTAGGCATAAGTTCCCAAAAAGAATGAGTTTTTTATAGTTTATAAATTATGATGTCCATATAATTTGAATCTAAAGTTCAAGAGCCATTTTTGAATTGCAACTCTGCTTGTGAAACTTAGGTCAACCTATTGGTCCTTGCTATGTATATCTCTAGCCATGCCTTTGGCTTTATGTTTCTGAGTAGGATTAATATAACTCAAATTCAGAAGATCTAGTCCTTCCATCTAATGACTAAATCATATGTACATTTAGGGATGTATTTGAAAAGTATAAAACCATTTATATGGATTGCTGCATGTTTTTGGGTGACGCAGTAACCTAGATATAAAATACATAATGGATAGTTGCACGTGCTACAATTAAACTTAATGGTTGAATGCAGATGATTTTTCTATCAATGGGTGAATTCAAGAAGCAAAATCAATATTTCTTTTTTTGTCAATGCTACTCTATTGTGAATTCCATTAGATTACTTTTATGTAATAGATAATTCATGTTTTTGGTTCACATTTCTAATTTTTTGAGCTCACTCTCATTTATTTTCCTGAAATTATAGCAAGGACATTTTGATGACAAGAATTGGAATGTGGGCTGCAATTTTCTCTCCTTATATGGAGAAGTTGTATGTGTTGCAGTTGTTGCCTCAGCAGTGGTGGAACCTCATAGAACATGTTCCATAGTTTTTTCTTTAAAATGGGCCTCACCTAAAGTAAAATTTGTTAAAGGAAGTAATTATTTTAGGTAATATTCATATATTTTTAATAAATGTGAATAATTTTGAAAAGTATTATGCCAACTGTAAATGATATTTTCTAGGGTGCAAGAATGGTTTAAAAACCTGCAAGTTAGCAACATAAGAGTCAAGTTTCTTCTAATTTTGCAAGGATACTAATTTTGCTTTTGCTTTTCTTTAGTTGGACACTGTATACGAAGATTACATTTCTACCTTCAGGAAAATTATTAGATGGGGTTAATTACCAGTGTAACCTTTTGGTAGCTAACATTTTGTGGTTTTAAATGATCATTTTTCCCCAGTAGTACGACTTTTTGAAGCAATGATTATCTTAATTAATGGATTATTTCTATTCATTGAACTTCAGGAGATACACACAATTCTATGGTACCTTAGAAGAATCAGCTATAAATTTAGTGCATGATGCTTTGATGGGTAATTAGCTATGTTGTATTAATTTGATAGATAGTTGTCATTCATGGAAGTTGTTTTTCTCATGTTTAATGGGAACTTTATTGAATTCTATCACATGCATTGGTGAATAATATCCATCTGTCACACTATTTGTCTAATTAGCCAATATCTTTAGATGCTTTGTATGCATGTCACTGTCCATTAATACATCCAAGATGCTTCAAACTCTCCTTGCAAATTATCACTAGTGAGATACAGAAATTGAGGAATGGAAAGGTCCTATACTTAAGAATGAAAGACTTCCTTAGTGGTAAGCATATCTCATCAATATTTAGATATTTATTTACATGGGTAAGTACAGAGAGAAAGGTTAGTGAGTGCATCTGGATGTCCTTACAATTGGTGAACATTGATTTGAAGGGCCCAAAGCACCAACAAAACCATAGAAGACAATAACTCATGCTACTATGTCAAGTGGGAAGACCAATCCAAACTAGCTCTCTCTCTCTCTCTCAATCTCCCCAAATCTCATGATAGTCAAGAGTCTTCATGTTAGATGCATGAACACCTAGGATAGTACCATAGAGTTGGTACAAGTGAGCAACAACAAGGTTGAGGGTTATCATGAGCTATCTAGCAAGATAGATATTTTGCAACAGCAGTATCATAATGGGATGTTGATTTCTATATTAGAGGTGATGATATGATATGACAGTTGTTCATGATAATGATGAGATAAGTGATAGGACCAATGTTGGACTATGTGAATTGGGGGCATTGGAAAAATTCTTAGTCCTTCTAGGACTCTCAAATCTACCTTTAACTAATGGTTTTGGTGTCCAAAATCAACTTATTCTTCAATGGGTATCCCTGCATTTGGCATTTGAATGTCACTGTATTCATCACTCCAAAACATACTCTTGATGGGCATGATCTTTATGTCTTAGGCTCTAGTAGAACCTTGCCTTATCATAATAGACCTTTTCTTGTATATGACTTGCTCACCAATCATAAAAATAACTATCTTTTCATGCCCTTATGTAGTCTCTACCACCATAGACTTGTTGAAGTTGAAATAACATAAACTAATTTTATCATGAACTATTTGAGATGGCTATCTAAACCCTAAACAAACTATAAATACTTAGCAATTCCCTCAAAACTATAGACTAAACTTCTCTGATCATGCAGACTTCATAAATATGTTGTGGTTCAATAGAGAGAAAAGTGGGAGATTTAATATCAAAGTCATTGAGAGTAGTGACAAAATAATACATGGATTTTGGAGAGCTTTCAATGTACAAAAGTGTAGTGATGTAAGGCCTAACCAAGATGTAGGTATAACAATTTAAAGGACTAAATCATTGACAAAGTCATAGGTATGCTAAACTTCTAATATCCTCGTGCAAGATATAGGGAGTTATATAAAGTCTAAAATACTCGAAGACCTTTTTGGTAATGAAACATACCTATTGAAAACTTTATAAACATCTGTGGGCTTTAAAAAAACTTCAAAAGACCCTTATAATGTCTACAGATCTTGCAACTACCTTGATAGACCTGTAGGTATTATAAGAATTAATTTTTAAGATCCTTTCATATTGATTCATTATACCTGATATGGATGCATCTTCTATTGTCTCTTGACCTTGTTATGGTTCAGATAATCTTTGATATTGGTATGAAAATGATATCTCTACACTGTGCTTATAAATCTTTGTCATAGACTTCACGATTGAGCTTTTAGGAGCCTTCCCTTCTTACTACCTTCTCACACCATTCCTCAGTCAAATAGTGTAGTAGAAGAGTCAGATCATGCATTTGAAACAACATGTGATTCTTGATCCAATGTCAAATGGATTTTGTAAAGACAAACATATTTGATATTTTATTTTTCTATTCAACTTCAACCAAAACACTTCTTGAATAAATTATGTCTCTTATTTGGATCTTTAGGCTTGGGTTTGTTTTGACCATGTCCTACCCACTTCAAATCTTTGTTAACGTTATTTATCTCTTTTGTAGTGTATCTTGTATGATATCTCTTTCTTCTCACTGTGCAACACTTATCTGTTAGTGTTTTCCCTATAGTGCTTATTGTCATCACCTCTGCATGATGTCTCTAACCTACTCACTATCAACTATCTTGAAACATGACTCTTCCCCTACTAGACTGCAATAATCTTTCAATCTTTTTCACACATTCTTTGACTGGTGTAGGGACTCTTCAAAAGTTTCTATAAGGAACCTAATAATCCTTTAGGGTTTCTTCAACCTTGACAAACATTGTACTAAGACTAAAAAAATAGCAAATGTAATAATGTACAAACAAACCTACTCATTGTGCAACTTTGATTAACTTGTAACAGTCTGGCAGATGACATAGAGTGCATACCTAGGTAACAGTAGTAGTGATGAACTATTTTCAAGGAATTTGGAAAAGATACAGTGATGTCAAAGGTAGTCAAGGCATTCAATAGAGGGGCAGTGTTCTACATTGATTGGAGGTAGAGTACAAGTGAAAGCATGCTAGAATAATGAGCTAGGTAGTGGCAGTCATGAAGCATTGTTATTTAATAAAGGGAAAATGCATGACAGTAGGTTGAAAAGTGATTGGACAATGTATTTTAAGAAGATACAAGTTTGATTAGGACAATGTATAGCCTAGTCATAAGGCAATGTTGAACAATAGTCCATGACAATTGAGGCATCCTACCAAAGATGACAGTCATCAGAGGCATAATCATCAGAGATGAGGATAGTTTATTGCTATAGGTAACAATTCACAGTGGCATCTTATGAACTAGAGAAAGTTGGGTGCATGAGATAGGATCTCTACAGAAATGACATTGTGATCTTGAACTAGGACAATGAACTTCATGTGACAGTCATGGATTTGTGAAGAAGACATCTATGAATGTCTTTGTGCTTCTATGCTTAGTGATAGTCAGGAAATTAGTTTCTTTCTCATTCTTTGAGTTATTTATTGTAACCATGAAGGTTTTTTAAGCAAAGAGAAAGCATTGTAACTTATTTTTAGATCTGTATGCTATTTGGAAGCATTTTTTATCAATAAAACAAGCTATTTTTACCTTCTCAAATTGTTTCATTGTGCAAGCTTCAAAATGGTTGATGTGATCTTGTGGTGATGCTTCTTCTCCTTGATTAAAATGACTAAATATACTACTAATTGACGTCAATTAATAATTAAATTGACTAAATATACTACCAATTGACAAAAATCAATGAATAAATATACTAAATATATGACTAGTTGATGACAAAATAATGATCAAAATGACTAAATATACTATGAATGGATGGAAATAAATGAAAAAAGATGACTAAATTAACGACTAAATATACTACCAAATCGATCAATCAAAACAACCAATAAATGACTAAAAATGGTTTATTCATCAATTCAGTCATGTTATAAATGATTGGAAATAAACTACTAATGGTCACGTGACCATGTTTAGTCATTTATAAGCACTTTTTAGTAGTTTTTTAATCATATATTGTTGTTTCTTTACTGGTGTGATCATTAGGTTTCCCCCAAACATCTCTAGGGATGGCATCATAAATCAGCTCCCAACCGTCGAGAGCATCAACACCATCTTCATTCTCCTCTAGGGGTGGCTAAGGATGAACTAGGGAAATGGCAAGTTGTAGATGAGGAAATTTGCCTATGTTAGGCTAGCTAGTATCCCACCTTGGAGATGGTGGTTTGGAAGGCTAATACCATCTTCCATTAGCAGCAGAGTCCCTAGAGGGCTGAGGGCCATGAGAGTGAGAGCCACGATCATGTTGGTCACCACAGTTACATTGGGAGGTTTGACTGCGACCACACTGGCACCCTCGAGAGGAGGTAGAGTCAAGTGAAACCAAAGCAATAGTGCAAGGGGCATTGCCCCAATGGTTCAGCAACTCCTAAAGATGGGAACTTCAAGTACAAATTTGCTATCTTGCACCTAAGTCTGCATCAGAACATTAGAACAAATGATAGCTTTAGTGTACAAATAAAAATGCTTATTAATAATATAGTGATTGAGAGTAGCAGCATTCCTATTCTTCTAAATGCTAAAAAGAATTTCCACCCTGAAAGCATGCCATATCTGAGTATATTTACGTGGGAGGTAGGGTCAATCACCAAGTAAGACCATATTTCAAGAGAAAGGAGTGGGTATGAAAGGCTTGAAAAAATCATGAAACCAATTCCAAGCTTCTAGAGCCTGAGGGAAAACCCAAAAAAGGTGCTTGAGAAAATCAATCTGCCCATAGAATGAATAATGAGGGATGGATAGACCCATATGAACTAGACAAACTCCCAAAGGGAGGCCTTGGTAGAGCAAACACCAAGCAAAATGGGCCAATTTAGGCTCCAACACCACAGACCAAATGCATTGAAACCATCCGTGCTAGGTCCCATTAGAGGATTGAAGTTGCCAATGGTGATTTAGCTGCTCCACCATATACAAGTGTGGGGACAACTAGGAATAACCTTTGCACAGTCTATATTTCCAAAAAGGAGTGTCTGGATACCTTTTCTAATACTTCCACCAAGGTTTGAGAGATCTCACTCCCAACTTGTGCATCATCCGAGGAGGAATAACATCAATAACCGATTGGAAAGTCTCTTGGTTTGTGTTAAGAAGCCCATATTTTTGTCTGAATTTGGTCCATAATAAGAAATTCTTGGTGGCCCCATGCAAAAAGTGAAAGAACTCGAACCCCGTGTTTGAAAAATTTTAAGGCATGAACCCAAGGAAACTTTTCAAGCGGCATGTCTTGATTGTTGAGAATAGGGGACCACCAAATGGATTGATGATTAATAGATAAACCATTATGAAAATCATCTCTAGCCCAATGAAGCTAGGGCTTAAGGGCTTCCCAATCCTTCCAAATGCTCTTGATAACAAAAGTACCTTGTATGGAAATAGGTTCCCTCATAGTGAGGAGAGTTTCTAAATCTAAGCCTTTCCATGTTGGATGGCCTGCAGGAGTGCTAGTTCAAATGCAATAGCAAACAAGAACTTTTCAAGCCTCATTACCTTACAGAGCTCAAATGATCTATTTAACACATAAGGAAATGCCTTGTCAATGAATGGAGATCAATCCAAGCCCTCCAGCCTCACAAGGGAGGCAACAAAATTCCCAAGCAACTCGGTGAAAACCTTGATGCCCATCATTGATGGCCCAAAGAAAATCTCTGAGTTTCTCTATCTTCAAATAGAAGGCCTTGGAGGGGACCTACCATAAGGAATAAAAAACATGTGTGGCATCCAAAATTTTGGAACAAACATGAAATTTACCTGCCAAAGAAAGAGGCTTGGTAATCCAGTAATGTAACTTCTTCTTAATTCATGCAATAACTGTTGGCAATGAGCTGCCCCCTTGTCAGTGAGGCATTCAACATTGACCTCAGGATTCGTGACATGGTAGTGAGCCTCCCATGGATCTAGGTTAAGTCTGGTGTTTGTAGCGAGTGTTGAAATCTCAAGCTTTTGGCGCAATGGTAAATGATTCCAACAATTGGTATCAGAGCCATGGGTCACAGGTTCAAATCCCTCAGGTTGCGTTGAGGGGGGATTGTTGGCAGTGAGTTGCCCCCTTGTCAGTGAGGCATTCAATGCTGACCTCGGGATTCGTGACATGGCAGTGAGCCTCTCGTGGATCTAGGTTAAGTCTAGCGTTTGTAGCAAACGTTGAAAGCTTGAGCTTTTGGTGCAACGACAAACGATTCCAACAATAACAATCTGCCACAGCTCCAAAGGAGAGGCTTGGAGCATAAATGGAATCCTAAAAAATAGAAGATTTCCTCATGCTCAATCCATTTCCAACCATAAGAATCTAGGCAACCTAGTTTAGGAAGGATAGATTATCTATAACACAAAGTTTTCTGCCACTAAATGTTGGAGTCAAAGGCCTAGCAAAAAATGTCCAAACATTGAAGGGCCTGTTTGATATTATTTTCTCCCTTAATGAGAGTGAGGAAAGAATTGTCAATATCCATTCACTAGGTGTTGAATAGAGTCAAGAAGGGAAATCCCCTTAACACAGGATTGAGAGATAACTTGAGCTAACAAAAATCCAAATCTTCAGCAACCAAAACATAAAGACCAGGGGTAAGAGGGCAACGTTGTTTAATGGAATGAAAAAGGCCAAAAGAGTTATATTTCTAGTTAGAGATGGTGATACAAGCTGAAGCATCAACAAAAAGCATTTGGACCATGTGAATGAAGCAGGGGCCAAAGCCAAGGGCCTATAGTATGGCTAGAATGAAAGGCCACTCAATACGATCATGTGCCTTAGCAAAAACAATCTTAATAAACATAGCAAGCTATTGAGAGTGGTGACCCTGCTCCATGCCTTCCCAAACAACAATGATATTATCCAAGATAAACATGATTTAATGAAGCTCATTTGTTTAGGCTAAACAATGAGAGGCAACATCGAGCAAAGCTTGAGAGATAGTGCCTTAGCAATGATCTTGTATGAGACATTCAACAAAGTAATGGGCCGCCAATTTTTTATATCATCAAGGTCACCAGCTTTAGGTATGAATTTTATATTGCCTTTGTTGATAAGAGTGCCTAATGAACCCATTTGCATGGCTTCAAGATAGATATTATGTAGGTCACTTCCCACTTGAAATAAAATATAATGAAATATTTTTTTCATGAAAAACCTAAATATAAGTTACAAAAATTATTATAATAAATTTCACCAACATTACCCATGTGTAAAGGGGTTCACTTAATATTAGTATAAAAAATAAAATGTGCGATTAATACATTAGTAAAAGAAATCTCTAATGACCACATTGTAGCTCGTATAATACATTATAAGGAAAACTTTGTGAAATTAAACATCACTTGTTTCCACCTTATTTGTTGATTGACAAATAGTAATAATACAAGGGTGTTGGTAGCCATTCCGTCTTTGCTTCATGCAATGTATATTCCTAGAAAGACTACATACTACTCTTGGCAAGAGATAAATGTTTCAAATAGGCAATGAATGCATATTAATTCAGGGAGGACATTGAGGGAGATAACTTGATGTAGGTAGAGTGCATAATTAGTAGTCTCTTTTCAAAATCCTATTTTTTAAGATGGTTGCAACATTTTCAAAGACACAGTTGGAGCTATTTGTTTGATACTTGCAAAAGCAAAGGTACGAACAAAAGAAAGCAAGGTCTCTAATTAAAAAATCTTTCTAACACATGATAATGAGAAAACAAAAAAGATATTAACATTTGAATTCTACGTATAAAAAATGCAAAGAATTGTATCTTTCACATTGTGAGGCCTCATAAAAGGGCAAAATAAAATTAAAAAATGATAGAAATTTTTAAAATAAAATTGTTTCTTAAGGAATTCGTTAATAGTATACTCTTGTGTTAAAGTATTGCATTTTGTGCTGTGATGGACATGTCTAGGTAAATATGACCTATTCTTCGACATTGGATGCTAATTCACATGGCTCCACTAATTAGATGACATAGTATCTAGTAGTGGGATGAATGCTAAGTCCAAATGAGCACATCTTTATTTATGTCTAGCTATGTTGCAGATATATGCCATAAATGACATGCAACAAACACACGTACGTGAAGGGATCATATTATACTAACAAATACAGGCGTTAATCAAATAACTAGACAATGTATATTTTGCATTCCCAACTATCATTTCATGCCCTATTTTTCTCTATCCACTTCTCAATTTTCTACATATACACATGTGTATATATATCTATCATGCATGGTCGAATATTGGTACTCACAGTCTTTAAGACTGATAGGCTTAGTTCCTTTAGCACAACCGAGGGTAAAGATTCATGATATAACTTTCTTTGTTTGAGTAAGGCTCTCGGCCTACTCTAAAATAGTTTCTTTATAAACTTTAGAATAGTCATTACTCAATATCTCCCGGTCTTATAATGTTGGTATCTTTATTAATGGATAATAAGTGTGTCGATAATAGATCAAAGGTTGACAATCTCTGCCAAGTTGGCATTCGAGACTCTATATACAACAATTATAATAAGGGTTCAACCTCTTGGGTATGAGATACATTCAAGTTGTGTTATCAAATACTAATGCAATGGTTTCAAATACGGACTCAAAGGCCTCTAAAGTTTCTCAAAAGCATGCATGCTATATATATACTATACAACTGACACCACAAGGTAGTAACAACAATATTACATTCACTGTGTATACTACATAAAGTTGATACATTACAAAAGCAATAACAATACTTACTATGTATGCTATGTACAATTGACACAATACCGATAGCAATATTACTTATGTTGCTACTATAAATAATACATGTATATGCAATTTATATAGTTGAGTCTAGCTTGTAGAAGATTAAATGCTTATGTTGCTTGACAATGGCACAAATAGTGAGCCTATTATAAGCCACTCACGCTACTTCTGTAGCACCTTTTTCTTCCAACCCACGTTTCCACACTCTTCTTCGAATTCTCCAACCACCAAAACAGAAAGCAACCAACAATCACAATGACCCCCCCAACGGGTTCTTCTTGCATGCATTCTTTACCATGCAGTGAGTCCCACCACCTTTTTCTCCAGATGGTGGAGAATACAGTTTATTTATTTCTGCCACCTCCGCAGATTAACAGGCTCCAAATGAGCCATCATTTCCATTATAGAGTAGATAGTGGGATAGTACTTATGATATGTTCAAATCAGCCTCCACTCCCTCCGCTCATCGTGGAGAGTGGTCAGCCTACACAAAAAAGGTCATATATATAAATTAATAATATTTAAAGGGGCCTGATTCCCAAAAGGGGTAGAATAATATTATCACACATAAATAAAATTCCCTTTACATATAAATGATGTTTTAAGGGTTAACACAATAATCCACAAAGGCACCAAAGACAACATCATCGTTAGGGTGGCAAGGTTAATATGCAACTTTGGGGTCAAGTTTTTACTCCCTCTATTTTCCATATTAGCCAAAATTGATACATATATAATAATGACAATCACAAAATCTAAATAAGGAACAAGATATGAAATCAGGGAAATACTCAACAACCCATCAAGATCACCCATTGACTAGAATTGACATGTTAAGAACATAGTCTAGTCGAATCGACGTGAAAGACATCAAGAAGAATCCAATAGTCAAATCAATATTGAAATGAAAATGACTAACAAGGAGAGACACAACTCACCCTAATAGCAAAGTTTCATAAGGACAAAGTTTGATACTCAGATGGCAATTTAACCCTTTTATGGACATCTATATCTTCCTCCCAGATGATACTCTCATTCCATCTTTGAAGGATGATTATTTTCCTAATCACACTCCTCACCATAAAATCATGATTAGTGTACCATCATCTAATTCGTAAATCATAATAGTTAAATAATCATATCAATATGTAATCTCATGTCTAACTAACATTAGTTAGTATCCACATAATCCATAATTAAATCATAAATTTTCCACAAACATCTAATCATTAAACTATGGTTAATCATCCTGATTACCACTCAAAAGCAAGATTAAGCTAAATCATAAGTTGGGGATGTAACAAAAAGCTTAGTACCAATGGGTAAAGGAACTCTAACTGGGTTACAGACCTGCATACTAATTTTTTGCAAAATGGTATTCACATACTTACTTTGAGACAACCAAAGCTTTTTGTTACCTCTGTCCCTCCTGATCTCCATACCTAGAATATACCTAGCTGCTCCAAGATCCTTCATATCAAATGCACTTAAAAGTTGGGCTTTCAATTCATTGATCATACTCTTAGTATTGTTGAAAAATAACATGTCATCAACATATAATGCAATGATCAGAATAGAACCATCAATACAATGAATGCACATATAGTGATCCTCCTCACTTTTAACAAAACCCAATTTCAACACAAATGAATCAAATTTATGGTACCACATTCTGGGGAACTGTTTCAAACCATAAAGAGACCTCTTTAATTTGTAAACCCAATGTTCTTGATTGCTTTTACCTCAAAACCTATAGACTTTTGCATGTAAATTTCTTCCTCAAGATCTCCATGCATGAACGAGGTCTTAACATCCATTTACTCTATTTCCCAATCAAGAGTTGCAGCAATGAATAAGAGAAGTCTAATGGAATTTAATTTAGCAATAGGAGAGAATATTTCACTACAATCAACTCCCTCTCTATGGGAGTAGCCATTGGCTACCAGTCTAGCCTTGTACTTCTTCAATGAACTGTCTGCTCCAAACTTCTTCTTGAAGACCCACTTACAACCTATGGCCTTCCCTCATCCAATAATAGGATATTTAGAGTTGTCCCTAAGGTACACATTTCCTCCATCATACTCTTCCTATGTGGAAAACCATTCTTTATGTGGGGTCATGTGGTACAAGCATCCTGATTCAACCAACCAATGATCATGAGAAACAACATTACATATAGAAAGCAAAACCTCATCACCTGCATTAGAAGACTTATCAGTTACAGGCTGTACCTTCAAACGAAGGTTGGCTGTTAAAAAATTTACATATAATTTTTAATTTAGGGGACCTTTGTTCAAAGGTAGTCATTGCGACGTTGTTCGCTCCATGTTTGGGTCTTCAAACAAAGGCCAATCCACTTCGAATGAAGGATGTCACCTACCTTCGTTTGAAGGGGTCTTCAAATGAAGACCAAGTTATTAGTCACCTTCCCTCCTCCCCTTGCAATTTTCTGTAAACTTTTTGCTTTCAAGGCTCTAGTTGAAGGTCCAAATGGAATCACCTTGCCAAACCAAGTTGGAGGATCATAGCCCTCAAAATGAGCTTTCCAGCAAGTATAGTTTTGATATATTTTGATTTTATTATGATTTTTTCTTTTAGTTTTACTAAATTTTTTCACCGAACATCAAGTTCTTTGTTCTACACATGTGGAAAATTAGTAAATTAGTGAAAAATGATTCTAAAAAATATCTACACCTTAGGTATTGATGTCCTTGTTTCAACAAAAAAAAATTGAATTTTGATACATACAGAAAAAGTTATGTTGGACAAAATATGCCTATGTCGAAATTATAAAATTGGTTTAACTTCAAAACTTAATTAAAAAAATATTCAACAAAACATAATGAAACCAAATGCATCCTCTAGATATCGGTGTTACCAATCTAAATTCAAAAGAATCAGAATTTTATCCTTTGTAGAAACAAAGTTATGTGTGATATAATACACATCACTTTAAAAAAATATTGTTTACTATTAAAAACTAGTTATCAAAGGAGACACAAAAAATTTTACAATTTAACTCTAAATTTTTAAAAATATATATTTAGAATCTACAGAAAAAATCTCACAAATCACTAGTTCACACCATCTTCAAATTCCTAATGGTTTAGTGGCTATAAGTGTCAAAAAGTGAAGATTTAGTTAAAAATGTTGATTTCAATGTCAAGTTTGGCCAAAAAGTGTAACCCATTATTGTGGGATGACCTAGACTTGGAATCCCATTATTTCTTCGAGTTTATACATTCCTTTTTCGCATGTCCTCTCTTTCCACAGTTCCAACACTTGACTCTATTCTTCTTTCCAGAAGTCTTAGAACGACCCTTAGACTTGTCTTTAGACCCCTTCTAATCTCCTTTTGGTCCTCTTTCCATAAACCTTCCCCTAAACTATCCAAACTTTTCTTCCTCGATTCATGAGAGAACAGAACTGAAACAAGAGCATCCAACTTTGGATCTATGAGGTTAGCAATGATAGCCAAAATAGCATTCTCCCATGACTCGGGTAAAGAACAAAGAATCAATATAAATTTATCTTCCTCATTCACTTTGACATCTACATATGCTAGTTGACTCAATAACAAATTAAACAAATTCAAATGCTCTTCAATTGATTCACCCCATGGAAAATAACTTACACTTTAAATAAATCTTATTTACCATACTCTTGGCAAGTTGGTAGATCTCACCCAGACACTTCCACAAGCTCTGTGCAGACTTCTCACTCACAACATTCAATAAAAATAGAATCTGTAAAACACAGCTGGATAGTTCCTCGTGCCTTCTTATCTAGTCTTTCCCATTCATCTAGAGCAATATCATCAGGTTTCTTCTCCTTAGTTACAACCAACCACTGGTTTCTTTCCTCTAGCAAATCCTCTATTTTTAGCTTCCACAATTCGTACCCCATTCCATTAAACTTTTCAATGTCCAATTGAGAGGTAGAAGCAGCAGTGGATGCAACCATGATATCTACACAAGATCTACAAACAAAAAACAACCAAATCTCCCACTACAGCTAAAAAACTTTCACACTACCACCCAAGAATCAAAACTAACTAGACTTTGATACCAAATGTTAGAAATAAAGGTGTAAACCACACAACAAAAATCTGATTCAAACTTTTTTTATTTCCTCTAAACAATGTAGAATCAATGGAGATTGCACAATAGAAATAAAACCCACTACACAGAAATAACATGCATTAAGAACTGAAAACATAACACAATATGTAACGTGGAGAAAACCATTTCAGATAAAAAACTCCACCAAGATAAGAGGCTCCAAGTTTTATTATCTTCAAATATGAGATTACAATATATGCACTTCCTCTTCTTTTTTAGTCTTCAATCCAATGGCGCCTGTTACTCTCAACTCTACTAAAAATGTAGTACAAATATCCTTATAAAAGTGGGTTACCTTCTAGGGCAAGAAAAATGACATAATATCAACCATGTTCTCTTCTCTTTCTCTTTATCTACTAATGATGGTTCACTAAGTGTGATCCAAAACATTGAGGAAAAATATATAACACGGTTTTATCCAGAAGCATTCAATCCATAATATTGACCATCAGATCTGTGACCTAATGACGAACGGTCCAGATTTACAATGATAAAAAATAAATAAAACATGGTTTCAGGGGTGTTGCCCCCGAATCCCCTAGGGCACACAACCCCTAGACCCCCATCAGAAGAATGATCCCCCCAGACCCCTCGCAGGGGGTGATGTAGAGACACTAGGATAGAGGGAGGATAGAACAATTTGACAAGGTTTTCACTACACCCAAAAACCCAAATTCAAAGATCAATTTGCAAAAGTGGGAACACCAGTTAGTGGCCCTAAAATCTTCATGGAAAAGTTGATTTGGCATTCCATCGGACCCATCCAAACCATTGGAAAAGGCAGAATAAACATGGGTTTAGTACTTCCTTCTTTAGGCCTCCAAATCCCTTGTAGCCCTCCAAACATGAACAGTCAGCAATAACTTCTTACATAGACCTGCAAAATTAGAACTTAGATAATCTAGAGATACCCATTTGGATCCCCCACGACATATTACAAAATGGGTACGGGTTGTTTTGGACAGTATGGTCCAACCTATAACCCCTCCTAGTGACCTAGAGCCCTAATTAGGCCAAATTTGTGAAGCAACTACCCTTCTAGAGACTCACAGAACTCAACCAATCAATTGGACACCTCAATTCCATTCCCAAACCAAGACTTTTCTATGTTTTGTACTCCTACAATCAATTGTTACCTCAAATGCCTCTATGGTTCCTCAAATTGGCTTAATACATGTACATATCAAGCCTTCTCCATCAAATCTTGCAAACACCAACTCCCTCTTCTCTGCAAACACCCAAATCAATTGAAATGCAAATGAACACATCGATCCCACTAGTCTTATGGCCTTGAAAGATAATGGGATGGTCACTTTTCCATCTCTTGAAGCAAACCCTAGATTAAGTTTTGTTAGGACTATTTTTGAAAGAAAACCTTATATCTCCCTACAATACAAATGTCAAAACTTCTAAAACACTTCAAATGAAATACAACTCCATTATTCAACAATTCAAATCATGAATAGATGCAGATAGTACAATACCTAAGAAATGTACGGTCTGTAGCAGCATTATTCTTCAGGAAAACAGAGTTTTCTTACTGAGTAGTCCTAGAAAAATGGCTATAAAACACTTCCTAGTTAATGTCAAGACATCAAAATGGATTTAATTGAAAGCTAATCCTTCACCCTACTCATCCCATACATTTGGGGCTCATGACTATTTCGTACGTGTGAATGGTACGGATTGTTCTTTCAGAAAATGCAGAAAAAAGATAATAACAATAGAGAATTGGTTTCTTATTGCATTGAAACTTCTTCACACCCTACAATGATCTTGTCCAAGGCTATTTGAACTTGCAAACACCTTGAAAAACTCCTTAGAGATAGTTTGGTCAATGGGGAAATCCATAACTACTTCTTCCACCATCAAACTTCCTTGTTTAGTTTTAAGACTGCAACTAATTACCAATTTTTTCATAGGCATCGGGGATTATGCGGCTTGACAATGCCTTCAAACACCTTTTCAATGTAATTAGGCCTTGAATTAGGCACTAGACTCCTTGACTCTGTCCTATATGCCTAAATAAGGCTTACAACATGAAGTTTGTATGACTGCCCCTTATGACTTTATGAATGCGTCCTATTACAGTGTGTAATTGTATGATTGCCTATTACAAACATGGCATCATAGTCCTTATTACAACATGAGAATGGTCTTCAAGACCTTATGGAATCAACAAGACAAAAATGACAATGTGAAAACATAAATCTTATAGTCTCCTTGGTGCTCCTGCACCATACTCCCCAGGTGGAAAGAGAACTCAAGTCTCTTGAGGAAGTAGATTAGCAACTATGACACCATGCTTCAAGATGTCTTCTTCACTCATCCAAGTGGCATCTTCAATGGGTAAGCCATTCCACTTGACAAGGAACTGTTTGTATGTCTTCTTTCTAGTCTTCTTCAAGACCTTGGTGTCCAAGATACATTCCAGCTTCAAGGGTTGAGTGGGTAGAAGACCCTTAACCCATTCTTCATCTCTTGTTGCTATCATATCTGCCTCTGAATCTGTATTATGATCACCTTTGAAAGGAAACATGTCTAAAACATTAAAGATAGGAGAGATGGCCGAACCTTGAGGAAGCTCAATCTCATAGGCATTGGACCCAAACTTGTGCACAATCCGGCATGGTCCTATCTTCTTTATGAGGAGTTTGGTTGGCTACCCCTTTGGAAGTCTCTCCTTCAAGTGTGCCATGACCAAATCCCCAACCTTATATTGTACATCTCTCCTCTCATTGGCTTTCTCCTTGTACTTTTCATTGTTCCTTTGAAGAGTTTCTCTTACATTATCATGGATGTCCTTCATGTCCAATGCAAAGTCCTCACCTTGAGCACTCTTCCTCTCCAATCCATGGAGATCTCTCAATTCAAGAATACCTCTTGGGTGAACACCATAAACAATCTCAAATGGACTCCTTCCCATGCTTCTATTGGTGGAATCATTGTAAGTAAACTCAGCTTGAGGGATGATCATATCCCATGCCTCTCCATGCTGCTTTGTAAGACATCTAAGGAGATTTCCCAAAGACCTATTCACCACCTCAGTTTGGCCATCAATCTGAGGGTGATAGGTTGAAGTGAATGACAACTGAGTGCCCAACTTCTTCCACAAAGTGTACCAAAAGTGGCATACAAACTTTGGATCCCTGTCAGTCATAATGTTAAGAGACAAACCATGGATTCTAACAATTTCTTTGAAGAACAAACCAGCAATGTGTGAAGCATCATTAGTGCATTTACATGGCAAGAAGTGAGCCATCTTACTAAATCTATCCACCACAACAAATATACTATCAAAGCCTCTTTGAGTCCTAGGAAGACCCAAAACAAAATCCATGCTAATACTTTCCCATGGCCTATTAGGAATAGGAAGTGGCTGATATAGACCAGCATTAGATGAAGTACCCTTTGCCCTTTGACAAATACTACAACATTCAACAAATTTTCTAATATCTGATTGCATTTTAGGCCAAAAATAAAACCTCTTCACCTGATCAAATGTTTTATCCAACCCAAAGTGACCTCCTAATCCACCACAATGTTTTTCCTTGATGATGTTCTCCCTCATGGAACACCTAGGCACACATAATTGGCTACCTTTGAACAACAACCCCTGCTGCAACAAAAACTTAGAAAAATCAGAATGATAAGAGTCTAAAAATTGCAAACAAACTTCATATATCTCCTTGAAATCTTCATCATCCTGATACATATGTTTGAGAACATCAACCCCTACACTTTGCAACTAAATTTCTTGAACCATACACAACCTTCTACTCAATGCATTTGCCACTTTGTTGGCCTACCCCTTCTTGTGTTTGATTGAAAAAGTATATGCTTGGAGTTGTTCAACCCATTTCATGTGCCTATGGTTGAGTTTCTCCTGTGAATTCAGAAAACTAAGTGCAGGGTTGTTAGTACAAACAATAAATTCTTTAGGCAAAAGATAGTGCCTCCATTTTTTCAAAGCTTACACCATTGCATAAAATTCCAAGTCATAAGTAGAGTACTTTCTCTTAGCATCATTCAATTGTTCACTAAAGAAAGCAACAGGCCTACCTTCTTGACTTAGGACAGCCCCTATAGCAAGGTTACTAGCAGCACATTCCACCACAAACAACTTGTTAAAGTTGGGCAAAACAAGAATGGGCTGTTGTACTACTTTTTGTTTTAGAATTTTAAAAGAATCATTGGCTGCCTTTGTCCAAAAAACTTACATTTCTGCCCCCCTTTGATGGTATCCAAAATTGGTGCACAAATATGAATTAAACCCCTTATGAATTTCCTATAAAATGTTGTCAAACCATGAAAATTTTTCACATCACCTATTGTTTTTTGAGTTGGCCACGACAAAATGGCCTCTACCTTTGCTGGATCCATCTTCAAACTACCTTTGGAAATGACAAAACCAAGATAGGTGAGTTCTTCCTTCATGAAGACAATCTTTTCCATGTTGATCATCAATTGTTCATCATGTAACTTCTTCAAAACCTGATCCAAATGTTGCAGATGCTCTTCCTTAGTCCTACTAAAAACAAGAATGTCATCCAAGTATACCACAACTAATTTGCTAATAAAATCCTTCAATACTTCATTCATGAGACACATAAAAGTACTTCGGGCATTAGATAGACCAAATGGCATCACCAACCACTCATAAAGACCCTCATTTGTTTTGAATGTTGTCTTCCATCCATCCCCTTGCTTTATCCTAATCTGATGATACCCACTCTTAAGATCAATCATAGAAAAGTATCTAGGCCCTCCCAAACAGTCCATTAGGTCCTCAATCCTTGGCATAGGGAACCTATATCATATGGTAATCTTGTTAATGGCTCTAGAATTAGCACACAACCTCCATTTACCATCCTTTTTAGGGGCTAAGACTATTGGGACAGCACATGGGCTAAAGCTTTTTCTTACCAATCCCTTATCCAACAATTCTTGCACTTGCTTGGCAATCTCTTCATTTGAGAAGGTGTCATCTTGTAAGCTTCTTTCTTTGGCAAAGTAGATCCCAGTATGAAGTCAATTTGATGGCTTATGTCCCTAATAGGTGGCAACTCATTAGGTATTTCTTCTACTATAATCCCCTTATACTTCTCTAACAATTATTACACCTCCTTAGGAACCTCTTCCTTACTAGGATCATGCAAACTAGGACTACTTTTAGGCTTCAAAATCAGAGCATACCCTTGGGTTCCTTCCTCCTTAAGGGTATCAAGAAACTCTTTACCACTCACAATCATGACACTTGACCCAACACTCTTCTCTACATTATCATCAGGCAATGCATCCATTCTATACTTCCTACCATTCTTGGTTATAATGAAAGAATTAGTTCTTCCATCATGTTGTAATTGAACATCATATTTCCATGGATGTCCTAACAAAAAATGACAAGCATCCATGGGAATTATATCACACAAAATCTTGTCCTTATATTCCCCTATCTTAAATTCTACACATGATTGTTCATCTACCAAAACTTGTTTCCCCTTATTCAACCATGATATTTTATAAGGACTAACATGAGGAAGTCTTTTCAATTTCAACTTGTCTACCATTTCAATGGAAACCAAATTTTTAGTTGAGCCTGAATCAACAATTGCCTTGCAAATCTTACCATAGGCCTTGCATGTTGTCCTGAACAATGCCTTCCTTTGAGGGGGTTCTTGTGTTTGAGACACCTTCAACATGGTTCTTCTCATCATCAAATTTTCTCCTTCATGGACTAGGGCTGCACTTCCAATTGGAGAGTTAACACTTTGTTAGTCTTCCTCTTGGATCAATTGGTTCCTTCTCTTTCCTCCATGAGAGCTTGAGGCTTGCTTTTCAGGACACTTGAAGGCTGGATGTCCCACTTGGTTGCAATTGTAGCACCTTCCTGTGAAGACATTAGGACCTCTCCCTGGTCCACCAAATCTACCCCTTCCATTGGGCCTCCTTCCTCTAAAGCCTCCTCTAGAACTTGATTCTCTACTTTGCTCTTGGGAACTAGATTCCCCTTGACTTCTTTGGGACTGATTTCTGCCTCCAAAACTGCCCCTACCTCTAAAATTTCTGCCACCTCTTCCTCTATTTTTCTACTCACCTTTTCTCTTCAACTTATCTTCAGCCGTTAATGCCACTTGAAAGCATTTATCCATAGTTTTAGGGGTTAATAAACTAATTTCATCTTGGATATTAAACCTCAAACCATTTAGGTACCTTGCCACTTCACCTTTTTCATCCTCCATGTATCCACAACGAAGAGAGAACTTGTGAAACTCCTTGGTGTAAGTGGCCACATCCAAATCTCTTTGCTTGAGATTTTGCATCTTCTTATAGATCTACACCTCATAGTCTGATGGAAGGAATTGAGATTTGATCCTCTCCAACATTCTTCTTCATGAAGAGATCATGCTCTTCCCATTCTTTACCCTCTCACCTTGGGTATAATTCCACCATGTAAGGGTAGCACCTTTGAGTTTAGTTTTTGAAAACTTCACCCTCTTTCTCTCAGGAACTTCTTTGTATTCAAAGTAGTTGTTTAGGGCCTCAATCCACTCCATGACTTCATCAGCATTCATTTTACCACTAAACATGGGAATCTCTATCCGAGCCTCTGAGGAATCCTTTCCAATTCCCTTGATGGCTTCAAGGAAATGTTTTTGATCTGCAGATACCTCTACCTCTTCTTGATCTTCTTCTTCCTCCTCTTTTTCTTCCTCTTCATTAGAAACTTCATCTATCCTCTTCCATATCCTCAATGCCTTCAACTCTACTTAGAGTGCTTCCTTGACTCCACTTTTGATCTTTTCTTCCATCTCCTTGAACTTCTTAACCACCTCGGTGGTCATCCCCTTTGGAGGCATATTGCTAGCCTCTCCTTCACTCTCCTCTGCTGACATATACTAGGCCTTACACAACCAACAATAGAACCTTTAATGGCTCTCATACCACTATGATGTAGAGACACTAGGATAGAGGGAGGATAGAACAATTTGACAAGGTTTTCACTACACCCAAAAACCCAAATTCAAAGATCAATTTGAAAAGTGGGAACAGCAGTTAGTCACCCTAAAATCTTCATGGAAAAGTTGATTTGGCATGCCATGGGACCCATCCAAACTATTGGAAAAGGCAGAACAAACATGGGTTTAGTACTTCCTTCTTTAGGCCTCCAAATCCCTTATGGCCCTCCAAACATGAACAGTCAACAATAACTTATTACAAAGACTTGAAAACTTAGAACTTATACAATCTAGAGATACCCATTTGGATCCCCCATGACATATTACAAAATGGGTATGGGTTGTTTTGGATAGTATGGTCCAACCTATAACCCCTCCTAGTGACCTAGAGCCCTAATTAGGCCAAATTTGTGAAGCAACTACCCTTCCAGAGACTCATAGAACTCAACCAATCAATTGGACACCTCAATTTCATTCCCAAACCAACACTTTTCCAAGTTTTACACTCCTACAATCAACTCTTCCCTCAAATGCCTCTATGGTTCCTCAAATTGGCTTAATACATGTACATATCAAGCCTTCTCCATCAAATCTTGCAAATATCGACTCCCTCTCCTCTGCAAACACCCAAATAAATTGAAATACAAATGAACACATCCATCCCACTAGTCTTATGGCCTTGAAAGATAGTGGGATGGTCACTTTTCCATCACTTGAAGCAAACCCTAGATTAGGTTTTGTTAGGACTATTTTTGAAAGAATACCTTATATCTCCCTACAATACAAATGTCAAAACTCCTAAACCACTTCAAATGAAATACAACTCCATTATTCAACAATTTAGATCATGAATAGATGCAGACAGTATGGGACCTGAGAAATGTACGGCCTGTAGCAGCGTTATTCTTCAGGAAAATAGAATTTTCTTAGTGAGCAGTCCTGGAAAAATAGCTAAAAAACACGTCCTAGTTAATGTCAAGACATCAAAATGGATTTAATTGAAAGATAATCCTTCACCCTACTCATCCCATACATTTGGGGCTCATGACTATTCCGTACATGTGAATGGTACGGACTGTTCTCTCAGAAAATGCAGAAAAAAGATAATAATAGCAGAGAATTGGTTTCTTATTGCATTGAAACTTCTTCACACCCTTCAATGATCTTATCCAAGGCTATTTGAACTTGCAAACACCTTGACAAACTCCTTAGAGATAGTTTGGTCGATGGGGAGATCCATAACTACTTCTTCCACCATCGAACTTCCTTGTTCAATTTTAAGACTACAACTAATTACCAATTTTTTCATAGGCATCGATGATTATGAGGCTTGACAATGCCTTCAAACACCTTTACAATGTAATTAGGCCTTGGATTAGGCACTAGACTCCTTGACTCTATCCTATATGCCTGAACAAGGCTTACAACATGAAGTTTGTATGACTGCCCCTTATGACTTTATGACTGCCTCCTATTACAATGTGTGATTGTATGATTGCCTATTACAAACATGGCATCATAGTCCTTATTACAACATGAGAATGGTCTTCAAGACCTTATGGAATCAACAAGACAAAAATGACAATGTGAAGACATAAATCTTATAGTCTCCTTGGTACTCCTACACCAGGGGGGAACCCCTTGCGACCCCCCGTCATGAATGAATTAGTGTCAAGTACCAGCTATAAACATGCAGCTAAAACAAGATTGTTGTTGGTGAAACCTTTCATCCCTTATGGGTGATTTACAAATAATAATAGGAATAATAAATTACATAGGATTTACAAGGTTGATGGTGGTGGTGCCCACCTAAGCTTTGAGTTTCAAGTATTCATTTGCAGGCCTTTTCAGAAAAAACCCAAAAATTTTAAGTCTGTCAGCCTCAACATTTTTATGCATGTATATGCATCACTATTTGTATGTACATTTGAATGTGCAAGCATGAATGTACATTGGCAGGCCTGAAAATAATGTGCAATCGGCCTTTAAAAAGGTGAAAAACTGGTTGTATGCATCTTTATATGCATATCAGACTTGTATGTACAATTTCGAGTGTGAAAAGTGGATGTACATTGAAGATTCTATCACAGATTCCTAGAATATTCCCTACTTGTATGTAAAGGATTGCATGTATATTGAGTTTGTATGTTTGAATATACAAGGCAAATATGCAAGGTCAACATATAATGGAAAAGATACAAGGGGGAGATGCAAAGAAAATATACATCAGCAATATACAAGGCAGTTTCAAAGGGTCATTAGCCAGACTTCCCATTATCAGTGATTTAGCTAAAGGTTCCCCTGATGGCCGATGCAATATACAAAATGATGATACCAAGGGGATGATTGTATATGCAAAAGGCATATCACCAAGACCTTACATATCGATGGCTCATCTCCAGTTCACTCCGATGGGCCGATGAAAGGCATATGCAAGGAGAGGATTTAAAGGGTGGGGTCCACCAATTGTATATTTATACAATTGTCTGTTTGCACACACAAGCGGAACATACAAGGGAATATGCAATCCTGAGATGCATAGCCCGGACCTGAAATGAATATACTTTCTGGTTGATAAAGGCATAAGTTTGGTTGTATGTATGTTTTGCTTGTATATTTGCATTGTCTATGCGATATACAAAGTTGATATGCAAAGAGAAAACATACAATCCAGACCTGACTAGAGAATCAAATGCAGTGAATAATTATTTTGGGGTCCACGGGTTGTATGTTGCACATTGTATGTGTGATATGCAAAAGGGGTAAGATACAAGGCCTAGACCTGATCGCAATTTCAGATTGTTTTATAAAGGTTTGGTGTCCACCTTGTATGTAGGGTGATTGTATGTGCATACAATCTCACATACAACCACAAAAGCAAAAATAGATACAATGGCTCATCGGCGAGACTTTGCTTATCAATGGCCAAGTTCAGGGCCTTTCTGGCAGCTAATGACTATGCAAATACATAGCGACGGAGATCCAATGGTAGGCTGCCACATGTCCAAAAGCGGTTGTATGTATATGCATTTGCAAATACAAGGATTTGAATATGCAAAGGGTGAAAAGGCAATATGTATGTCACGATGGGAAAAGTCAAAGGAGAGAAAGGCTGCCTGCATGGCACGATCTCATTGGCCGACAACTTTTCAGCATGATTCGAGGCCATTAATCTCTGCAAGAAGAAGGAAATCAACGGCCATGTTTTGAATGCCCGAGGAAGGAAGGAATTTATGTGCATTCGTTGCTTCTCCAGGCGGGAAAAAACTTCAAGAACACGTGAACTACTGCTGCATTTCAAAATGGGTAGGTTATTAATGATGAATTTGCAAGGGTATGGGTCTTTATTGATAGGCTAGCTACTTTCTCCATGGGAAAATCTTTAGATGGTGGTGCATCTCCCAATCTCACCTGCTCCTTTCCTCTTTGTCTCTCTACTGCATTGAATGTTTTGGGTGCCATTCTCATGGTGCATTGTATCTGGTAGCATTTTGAAAAGACCATGTACCTTAATGCTGAGTGCACATTCTTGATGTATAAGAGGATGTGTCACTCATTTTTCTATGGTGGAAGACTTGGGTAAATTTTTTGGAGGAACAATGAAAAATAGAGCATTTCTAGGTTGTTCTATCTCTTTTGGAGTTTATGAGTTGCATTTGTATACAGGTTGCATAGCATGTTTAGTTTCATGTTGTGTTTATATGAAAAATGCTTCTTTGCATGTGTTTAGCTATTTGTCTCCATTTGTTGTATGCATCCCTTCTTTTGAATCTAGTTGTTAAGGGTTACTTCGATTCTAGGATATAGATTTCTATATTGCATGCTTGATCTTTGACTTCCATTCAAGGAGTGGATTAAACTGTTTTGGGTTAAGTATGAAGAAGAATGTCAGTTGGGATATTTGTAAGCAAAGGCAGCTAAATACTCATTCTTGGGTGGTTGTTGTAAGGCAAGCACCAATCTAACCCCTTAAAACTTGAATCTCTATTGAGTTTGTGCAAATCATTCACATGTATACGTCTAGTTGACTCCTTGCTTTGAGATAGGCACTAGTTAGCCCTTGTGTAGTAGTTATGATCCAAAAACCCTTGTCTTGCATCCAAAACATAAATACAAATCATTTCAAAACTTCCAACCTATTAGTTGTAGGAGTAGAAGTAGGACCCCTGCATACTCTCATCCTCAACCAGTTAGATATGTCCAAGAACATTGCCAAACTTGTGATTTATCATGCAAATCTTGGTCCAAGCATGAGAGTATTCTACATGTTGTTATAAAGCTAAATATTTTGTCATTGGGTGAGTCAAGGTTAAATATTTAGCTATAGGGATACCCCCCTTGGTGCTGCAGAACCAGAAGTGAAGGGGAGGCAGCTCGTGCAACCTCTTGTATTTGTTGGTTGAATTTGCCTGTGCATTGGAACTGGCAAACCCTTTGCCGATTCGGAGAGAAAGAACCAATAGATGGAACCTTAATCCTAACATATGGTACTTCTTTCTCATAGGATAGAAGGTATGGTCTAATGTTTGCAAGCATGGTTTATAATATTTGTTCCTTAACTACTACACTCTTTTTGGAGTTGTTTTAGTAGTTCTGTTGTTTTTATTCTTGTTCCCTTTTTAGTTCTATTTCTTGGGTTGGGGCCCCATAATAGATCCTTGAAATTTCATCATAATAACAAGTTATGACTGATAACATTGAATCCCATAAATGGGCTTAACAAAAAATGACATGACAAACCTATTGAACTTGTCATCATTTTTATTCACATCACTATGTTAACGGGACAACATCCTCCCTTGTGATACTCTCCCTCGTTAGGGATGTGACCTTGCAAAATAGAGTCATAACACATTAGTCTACATAGATATTAAATAATATTCAAAATATAACAACCAAAAATTAATATCAAAAGTAGAAATATTTAAATTATGAATATTGACATAGCAAATTAGATCTCACTATCAAAAAACTAATCAAAAGGACATAATAACATTTCAAATTAAATGTTGAAATATAACCAAAACTCCTAATCCATGATTAATTAATAGTTGTCCATAATTTTAATAAAGTTATTACAACCAAAATAATAGTTATTTAAATTTATCTAAATTGGGTACCACAACAGATGGTGCTAAGGAGCGCCTTAGAGAGACTACTAGTGTGCAAAGACAAAGTATGAAAACTCCTTGGTGACTAGTCAATCTCAATTTCAACACCAATGAACAAGATCTAATACATGCCACAAAAGAATGCAATATGTTAGATAATGAGTTGATAGTGTAGAATCCTCTTATTTGAGTGTTGGTGCAATGCAAGTGAGATCAATCTAATGATCATGTGATCTATTGATTTTTAGTAAGGACTTAGGGCTTGTCCTTAAATACAAGATCATTGGTGCTCAATTCGAAGTATTTGTGGTAACCACCAAATTACTTGAAAGGGTTGTCTCCCAAAAGCAAAAAGATTTAAATTAAGAGAACAGAACCATAAGACAGTCCTCTCCAAGAAATAAATCTATACTCAATCAAATCCAAGAAAAACAATAGAAAAAAAATTGTTTAAACCATTTGAAAACAAACTAGAATAAAAAATTGTTTTGAATTTCAATTTTTTTTTGGATTGAAGATAGTGCATTCATATTACCAAAAAAGTAGGAGCCAAATTGTTACATACTATGTGGCCAAGATGGCCACCCACCGAAGATTCACAAGTTGATAGAGAGCTACATATAATTCATATGATTACAGTTTCAAGCATGTAAAACTAAAAAAAGGTGCAATAGAAGTTCTGCAGGATAACAATCCACAAAACTTATTTAGGATCAGCATCTTTCATTGGCACATCCCTGTCTTCTTCCTTCTCTGAAAGCTCTAGTTCCATGTCTGATTCAAGGTCTAGAAAATGATCAAACTCTGTGTCTAATTTTGTGTTTGCTTCCACATCATTTGCTGGTTCAGCATGTATATGAGGCACTCCATCCTGATCAATAAAGAACCTTGGAGATTTATCCAAACTGGGAGCAACTGCGGGTAAACCTGGATCCTGAGTGCCACTGTGAGCCATATCTAGTTCCTCTGCCTCATCAAAATATAAGTCTTTGAATTTACTGTGCAGCTCCTCCAACCTGCTACTGAAAGAGTTGTATATCTTACTCATATCCTGTGGTCCCCTCTTGGGCAGGTCAGAGCCATCTTCAAACTATGTATGGTGTCCAATATCCCCCTCCTCTACTCTAGAATCTAATTGAGTTTCCACAGAGGCAGCGACTTGTAGAAAAATATCAGATTGAGTGAGTCTAAAATCAGACTCAGTAAGAACCCTTTGTTTGTTTTGGAAGTGATCTCCATTCCTCTTTTTCCACAATATCCATAAAACCTCAGTAATAAGAGCCAACTAGAGTCTATTGGTTTTTGAATCAAAACTAGAAAAGTACCCAAACAAGATGCCAATCTTACATTTAGGAACACCAAGAGACCAGTTAGGCAAAAAGCCCATAAATATATCCCACACTTTACATGCAAAAGGACAATGAAAAATGATGTGATCACAAGTCTCAACAATGTTACAAACACTACAGATATAACTATTGAAACCCACTGGTAACTTCATTAGACCAAGTAACCACCTAAAACAACCCTTCTTAGGTTCTAGAGTACCTAACCAAAAGGAGAAATGACAACTTTAGGATTTTATGACTCATGTTACAATTCCAAACCCTAGCACAATGCTTGAAGATCTCATCTGAGTCCTTTAGGAGTTTATAAATCCTCTTGGGTTCACAGTGATTCAATTGAGTCCATTTTTCCATTTAAGCTTACTCATCCATTCAAACTCACAAAAATGTTGTCTAGATAGGAATCGCAAAGAAAGCAAAGAGCAGGATAGAATAGGTCCCTTTCTGTGACTCCTTGAGTCCAAATTCACCCTTAAGAGTCTCCCAGTCTTTAATGCCATTAGAAGTACAGAGGTCTCAGAATGAAGATAGCCCCATTTTGTGCCAATTGAGACCAAAACAACCCTGGATAAGAGCAAAATGTCTTCCCTTGTGCTTCAAAGACCACCAAGGAGATAAGTGTTCACCCCAATGAAGAGAAGACGAGACCAAATCAGATTTAGAGATAAGAGCTCGGCAAACCTCGCAAGCCTTCCAAATGGAGGTGAAGACAACTAACCCAAAAGGTTTCACTTTAAACTCCCCGAAGAGGAGGTCATGAGGATGCAGACTTTTCCAAACTGAGGCAGATCTCGACCTTGACAAACTAATATTGTTCCTAACCAGAATTTTCTAAGGTTCATTACCATCCAAAGCCTTGACAATCCATTTAGCCACCAAAGCTACTCCTTGCAATTTCAGATCCTTCAACCCTAGACCACCATAGTCTCTACCTATTGGTTAATAGATTTGTCCTTCACAAATAACTACAAAAAAATGACTCAACACACCCAGGAAGAAGGACAAATAGTACCAACAGTTGGAGAAATTGCCATGGTATTGACAACTTTCCTCTGAATTTTAGAGATACAGCTCCCTCCTAAGATATGCAATGAATGAAAATATGGGGTATGCTTTTAACCAAAAAGTAGGAAAGGTATATTAACATCTATTCATAACCATGAGATAGATGCGAACAATTACTTTGGAATGAAGTGGATGCAGACAAACAATACAAAGCCTATTTATCCCACACCCTCAGATAATATTAGATTAAATAAAAGATAGTAATATTCCCCTTAACACATACCAAACATAGGCAAGATACGTATCTGGTAATTTAGATTCAATCATACATAATAGAGGTAAATTGAAGATTGATTACAAGTTAACACAGGAACAATTGCAACTAAAGAAAATATTTACAGACAAACAGTTCTGAAAACATATTTCATTTCTTCAATATGAAAGCTCAAAGTCTTTGATAAATTCCTCTACACATAAATCGAGTCAAGAGAATTACAATTGATCACAAATTAATAGAAAATAAAATTATTCCCCTTTCCCCTGTTACACAGAACAGTTGGAAAAAAAACCCCTTCATGTTTACATAATTATAAAATTTTCCCCAAGAAACCTTTCAGTTTTTGCAACTATTTCTTGAAAAAAAATAGTTATAAAGAAAACTCTCTTTTCTTTCCCGTAATGAGATTTTCTACAAAGGCAAAATGAAATGAAAATAATAAAGTTTTTTCTCCCATAACTCCCCTTTTAAAATGACTTTTGACTTTTCCTTTCTAAATACATTTCAAAGGCTACTTAATAAGTTCATTTAAGATGGCTCAATTTTGCCATATTATTTGAAAAGTGAAATAACTAAACTAGATCTCCAGCTTTGCAAGATTTGCACCTATATTCTACCTATCACATGTCCTTTAGAACCTAGCCTTTCATAGATTTCTATTTAGAATGTGAACCTGCCATCTTCAGGTTATCAATTTTTCTTCTTAGGCCTCAATAATTCCATCAAGTGATGGAGTCTGTCGTGATACAAGAAAATTTTTAACCACTATTGTGTTTTATTCAACTGACTTGCCTGTCTATCAGAGCATTTCCACTTGCAATTATGCTTCAATGGCTGTCCATATTCTGCTCCAAATTGCCCATTTTGGCACGGCTAAAAGTATGTTGGCAAAGATAGGGGAGTCTAGTTTTATACCTTCCAATTTGAATGAAATATGAATGCAAATCATTAGAAATAATAATTGGATTAACATAGTTGTTTGCTGCAGTAAAAGCTTGGGGAACTAACTGCCTATAATATGAACTCGCTCCTCAATCAGCTTTCGAGTATTTTTGGCAAAAGGGTGATTCAATATATCCTGAATAGAGGACAAACTACCCAAGTAATTTTTTGCTTACCAGATCTCCAAATTTCCTGACAGAGCAAACCTTGCATAAGTCTTCCAACATCAACTTGTGTAGCTCTTTTTTTTTTTTTTAACATGACAGATTCACCAACCAATTTTAAGGAAGCACAGGTTCTCTCAGAATCGATGCCCAAACTAGGTCAGTAAAATAACAGTCAATACTAGGGCAAGCATCAAAAGGTCTATTCTTCAATCATGAACTACTAGCATCTGAGATTGGAGGGATTCTTGATGAGTTTTGATTTAGAATTAGGGTGACTAGTGACATTTACCCAATGTGATGGAAGTGATCCTTGAGTTACATCCTCATTTTTCTGTCATTAGACATGTTGAGAACTTGTAGATTTTGATGTGCCAACTACATTTGTTTAAAAGTTTCCAGAGTCTTCTCATCAGACCCATTCAGTGTACATCCTGCAATCACAAGTCATGGCTTTGGTTCTCTTCTTTATCACTTCTTCCAACATTGTACCCATCAACTGCATTCGTAATGAAGTTCCTAAAGTGTTTTTAACAATTCCATTGTGGGCATATTAGGTGATCAAAGAAGTATATGAGATCATTGTGAAAATTCTATTGCAGCTACTAATTATTAATCTCCTATCGTAAATAGATTATTTTACTACCGAAAATTAATTCACAACAAATCTTGAAAATAATACAGCCGCAGCTTCACAAATAATCATGGAGATAGAAAAAATAAAATATGCAAACTAAACACAATAGTTTTGGACAAATTATCCCTGGAAAAACCCCGAAGGGAAAACCAGTACTGCAAATGAGGAATTTTATTAAATCAAATCAAGAGATACATAAACTGCTTGCCTCTTACTGGCAGAGCTCCGGTAATATTCTCCTCCAGAAATTCTTCTCCCAATTTCTCCTACGAAAATTCCACTGCTACTATCTCCAATGCTATCACTGTGCCCCTGCTCTCACTGCAAATCAATTTGCTATTGCTGTAAATTTATTTATTTGCTATCACTGTAAATATTTCTCGGATGTATCCTCTCCAAATGCCCATTGATCCTCTTTTATAATCCTCTCATTGAAAACCAATGGCCATGATTTAATTTCAATCAATGGCTAAGATTAATTAGACTCTAACAAACCCTAATATCTAGAAGTCTCTCGAGAAATCAATTTTCTAGGTATGGAGATAATTATTCCAGTTGTGTTTCTAGCCTCGTAATCACCACCCGAGACTAGAACACCTATCCAAGCTACATTAAAATTAACACTTCCTCTTAGCGAGGAAGGTGTTCTACATAACACCCAACTTATCTCTGAAGAAGATGAATTTTGCCTTCCCCAATGCCTTTGTCAAAATGTCTACTACTTGCTGATCTGTAGGTATATACTGTAGTTGAACAATCCTCCGCTATACACAATCCCTGATGAAATGATACCTGATGTCTATATGCTTAGACCTATCATGAAACACTGGATTCTCTGATAATCTGATGCAACTCTGATTATCATAGTGTATCACGGTAGTCTCAACCCTCTGACCAAACAAGGCTACCAGCAACTTCCAAAGCCATATAGCCTCACACGTTACCATACTAGTTGCTATGTATTCTGCTTCTGCAGAACTCAGAGCCATAGACTTTTGCTTCCTACTGTACCAAGAGACAACTCCTGATCCCAAAATAAAGCAGCACCCTAAAGTGCTTTTCCTATCCACTGTACTACCTCCCCAATCTACATCAGTATAGCCTATCAACCTGATACCATCACCTCGAGTATATCTGATCCCATACTCAATTGTACCATGCAAATACCACAACACATGCTTTGCCGCTGTCCAATGCGCTCTCTTCAGCTCAACCATGAACTGACTAAGAGAGTTTACTACAAAGGATATATCTGGCCTAGTGTTGACCAAATACATGAAAGATCCAATCAACATCCTGTATAAGGTGGGGTCTACATCCTTTTCCTTGGATGCATCTACCTTCTTCCAATTAGTGATCATAGGTGTAGACATGGCTCTGCAACCCTGCATCTCAAACCTCTTCAAGATTTCAATGCAATATTTCCCTTGTCCAAGGAAAATCTCTCCATCTATCTGCCACACTTCCATGCCTTAAAAGTAGTGCATAAGCCCCAAATCCTTCATCTCAAACTCTATTGCAAGGTCCCTCTTGTACTCCTCTATAAGTCCTAGTGAACTTGTTAAAAACAAGTCATCCACACAAAGAACAAGAATGAGAACTTCACCCCCAACCACCAAGTAGTAGAGGTTAGCATCTGCCTCACTCTTCACAAAGCCTATTCCCTGCAAGTATTTATCAATGTGCTCATACCATGCCCTGGGAGCCTACTTGAGTCCCTACAAAGCTCTCTTCAATCTACACACGTGGGTTTCACTATTGTGTGCTACAAAGCCCTCTGGTTGTTCTATGTATACCTCCTCTGCCAATTCACCATTAAGAAATGTTGTCTTGACATCCATTTGATGGATCTACCATCCCATATGTATTACAAGTGAGATTACGGCTCGTATAGAAGTATACCTAGCCACTGGAGTGAATGTCTCCTCATAGTCTATTCCCTCCTTCTGAGAGAACTCCTTGGCCACAGGCCTTGCCTTGTATTTCTCAATGCTACCTTCTGTACCATGCTTAATCTTATAGATCCAGCGTGATCCAACCACTACCCTATCTGTCAGTCTAGGAACAACCTCCCACACATCGTTCTGCACTATTGAGGTATATTCCTCAACCATCGCATCTTGCCACACCTGTTGTTGTGCAACCTCCTAATAGCTAGAAGGCTCCCTGTCTACCAACTGACTAACCAATGCCACATAGTCATTATACTTGGTTGGTTGTTTCCGCTGTCTACTACTCGTCCTAGGAGCTCCCACAAACTCCTGAGTATCCCTATGTGTCTGTTGAACCTCATGGCTCCTCCTGTCAACTATAGAGGATGAAATATCAAACTCCATATCTTCTTGATGCATCTCTTGGATTTGTTGTATCTGTTGCTCCATACTCTATGAACTCTCAACACCTGAGCCTGTACTTGTACTAGTAACTGTACTCGTTCTTCGCTGCCCCTGTTCTGGTTGAACAATCCTTGGAGCTTCTGTTCGCTGCTCATTCTGGATCATCTGCTGGCAAATCTCTGGACCTCCTATATGTCTTGTCTTCCATTAATTTGACATCACGCCTGACTATAATCCTTTTGGTCCCTAGAATAAATATCTGATATGCCTTTGAGGTTTTGTTGTACCCCACAAAGTACCCTCTCTCTGCAGTCTGATCTAACTTGGAATGTGTAGGCCCTGGAATGTGACAAAATGCCAAACTCCCAAATATCTTGAAGTGACTGACATCTGGCTTCTTCCTTGAGAATGCTTCCTCTGGTGTCATCTTGCCCAATACCTTATGTGGAACCCTATTTTGTATGTACACTACTGTACTACATGCCTCTGCCCATAAGTAATGTGGCATATCTTGGTCATACAACATAGCCCTTACTGCCTCTGATATAGAATGATTCTTCCTCTCAGCAACCCCATTCTACTACAGGTTGTAAGGAACGGTCCACTCTCTCTTGATTCCTTCCCTGGTACAGAACACCTGGAACTCTTTCCCTTTATATTCACCTCCATTGTCTGATCAAAAAACCTTTACCTTCCTGCCTGTCAAATTCTCCACAAGAGCTTTGAATTCCTGGAAGTGACTGAAGACCTCATCCTTGGTCCTTGGTCTTCAAGAAGTATATCCAGGTCTTCTTGGAGAAATCATCAATAAAAGTAACAAAGTACTCATATCCTCTTAGAGACTTTGTTGACATTGGTCCACATATATCTAAATGTATTAGATCAAGAACCCCCTTGGATCTGGTGTCACTCCTTGAAAAAGTTGTTTTCATAAACTTCCCCAACACAAATCCCTTACATACATCATCATGCTCTATGCTCACCTCTAGAACCCCTGTCACTGTCTCACAAAGTAATTTAAGTGCTCCATGATGTATATGGCCCATCCTCCTATGCCATAGCTCTCCTTGATCTCTAGGATTACTACTGCTCACTAGTGCCTTAGGAGTATCAAACTGCAACCTATAAAGTCAGCCACTCCTAACTCCAATAGCTATGGGTGATTTCCAATCCTTATGCTTGATTAAAACATGTGCCCCTCTAAAGAGTACATTGTAGCCTTAATCCTAAAGGACAGATATGGAAATTAGATTCATGCCCAAGCCTGGCACATGCAACACATCATGAATGGAAATAGGCTTGCCATTCTCCCTCTGAAATAGAACAGTCCCTCTCCCAACTGGATTGCATTTGGACTTGTTTCCCATCTGAATCTAGAATCTGATGTCCTCCTCCTTGTAGCTGGAGAAGTACTCCCTAACTCCTGTCATATGAAATGACGTCCCACTATCTATATACCAAACACCCTGTGAGGTTGAGCTAGTTAGGCAAGCTATGAGTGCAAACTCATCCTCCATTCTACTAGAAAGCTCATCTACGCTTGTTGAAGCTGTCGTCTACTTCTTGCCTTTCTTTTCACTTTTCTTCCTTTGTGGGCAATCACTGACATAGTGGCCGAACTTGTGACAGCCATAGCATTTGACCTTAGACAAGTCCTTCTTCTCACTTTTTGGATTTGATCCTTTGCCAAACCCCTTCTTTGCTTTCCCTTTTCCTGCTAGGGCAACATTTTCCTGTTCCACCTCACTTTTCTGACTATTATTGCTGGTTCCACTGACAAGACTTAGTCTAAGCTCCTCCTGAGTGAAGTCACTCCATAATCGATCCCAACTTGGTAAGGTTTCTCATCCATTAATAACTTGAACAAAGACATCCCACTACTTAGTAAACCCATTCAGGGCTATTCATACTAGCTCGTCATCATTTGGTTTGTCTCCAACAGTTGCCAACTCATCCTTGACAAGTCTAAGTCTGGTGAGATAACTTGTGACATCTTCTCCCTTGTTCATTCGAGTATTCCTCAACTTTTCTCTGAGAATTAGCTTTCGGTTAGTGGTAGCATTTTGGTATAGATTCAGAATGGTGTCCCACATCATCTTTGCTGTATCTAACTCTGCAATATGTGGAACAATATGATCCTTAACACTGTCAAGAATCAGCATCCTCGCCTTGGCATCTTCCTTCTTATATGCTAAGTGCTATGTTGCATCTATAGGTATAGGTACAATAGTGGTCACATAATCCTTGATACCATTCTCTTCCAGCAATAAAGAAATTCTAGCTTTCCAGACACCAAAATTTGAGGCTCCACCCAATCTGTCCTGATCTCTTAAACCTGTTGAGGCCATCTCAAAAGAAAATAATAATAACAACTTTGAAGAGGTCAAACTGGGTTTTATAAACCCTAGATTTTTATTTATTATTTTTTCTTTGTCCCTGTGCCTTTTCTGCCCTCAGATCTACTCTGATACCATGTGAAAATTCTATTACAGCTACTGATTATTAATCTCCTATCATAAATTGATTATTTTACTACCAAAAATTAATTCACAGTAAATATTGAAAATAATATAGCCGCAACTTCACAAATAATCACGGAGATAGAAAAAATAAAATATGCAAACTAAACACAATAGTTTTGGACAAATTGTCCCTGGAAAAACCCTGAAGGGAAAACCAGTACTGCAAATGAGGAATTTTATTAAATCAAATCAAGAGATACATAAACTACTTGCCTCTTACTGGTAGAGCTCTGGTAATATTCTCCTTCAAAAATTCTTCTCCCAATTTCTCCTACAGAAATTCCACTGCTGTTGTCTCCAACGCTATCACTGCGCCCTTGCTCTCACTGCAAATCAATTTGCTATTGCTGCAAATTTATTTATTTGCTATCACTGCAAATATTTCTCAGATGTATCCTCTCCAAATGCCCATTGATCCTCTTTTATAATCCTCTCATTGAAAACCAATGGCCATGATTTAATTTCAATCAATGGCTAAGATTAATTAGACTCTAACAAACCCTAATATCTAGAAGTCTCTCAAGAAATCAATTTTCTAGGTATGGAGATAATTATTCCAGTTGTGTTTCTAGCCTCGTAATCACCACCTGAGACTATAACACCTGTCCAAGCTACATTAAAATTAACAATCATTTTCAAAATATTATACAAATAGTTCGCATGGCTTGTCTATGCTTCCACATCCACGTGTATGTCTGTCAACGCATTCCAATACATTCCATTGTGGATATCAAGAGCATCTTACCCACACACTAGTGAAGGAAATGGGAGGATGCTGGTGAGGGTCATGGGACATGGCTTTAAACCTGAAACTATACTTGTTAGAAAGTTTCTAAAGCTTTTTCAACAATTCCATTTTGTGCATTTTCGACAACCATTGCATTTCATGGGATCATGTCTCTTTGAGGCCTTTTGCAAACGATCCTCATGCTTTGTCTATGCGCCCCCATTTTTACATATCTAATCAAGCTTCTGTACTGTCGCGGCTCTAAATTCCTTTTCAAACTAAGTATGAATGACACAACTAGATCATTGAGCTACCTTGCTTCAAGTACTCAACACTTCATACCAATTCTAGGTTGTTCTTGTTCAAAGGTGGAGATGCCTATCATTTTGGCCGCATCATTATGAACTTCATGTTCCCAACAAATACATATTTTTATTTCAATCTCAAAAACCTTCAGTCTAGTGCAGGCTAGAAGATATAGGCAAGAGTCAGCGTTATACTTATCAATTGCATTTAATCAGAAACCTCAGGGGGCCTTTTAACACATCCTACAATCGTTGATCTCCATGAAACCACATTTCGTTGATGTTTACCAGAGCATCGATGGAAAGGCTCTTTTTGAAAACCCTAAATTTATTCCTCAAAAATCAAGTTGAAACTTTCCAAGTTGCCAAGTCGCTACTTTTAAGAACTTTAGAATCTCATATTAAGAGTTCGGGAGTTATGAAAACTCCCGACTCAGTGACAGAGAGCTTTATTTCATAAAGTTTTCCACCTTTTTTATAAATATGACTTAAATAAAGTCACGATGGGACTTAGAAACTTTTCATCATTGAAAAATAAAATTATTCCCAAACAGTGCCTTTAATCTCTTTTTTGAGCACGAAAATGATAATAAATTTGACTCCGTGAACAATTTTTGAAAAACATACTTTAAACTGAAGACGAGAAACCTGATATCTTCCTCATATGAATTCAGTTTTGCATAAAATTTTGATAGCAAGATGATCTGATGCAACGGAGCAAAACCTAGAAAACTTTAAACCTTTAGCAACAAGAATATTAGACTTTGACTGAGTTTGCAAATGACAGGTGAAAAAATGTGAAGCTAAATATTTTGCAATTGGTGAAGCATTTGGGCATGAGCGTTGCCTAGATTAGGTGAAATAAGGTTAGGATAAGAGTATTTTAAACTAGCTTACATAGATTTTCAAAAATAATCATTTTTGTGACTTGGCAGTTTCACACGTATACAGGGAGATGCACCAAAATTCAAAAAATTTAAAGATCAAATTGTTGGCGTAACACTACCAATGTAGCACCAACTCCAATTGACATAGTGTCTTTTCCTAGCTCCTTTTCCATCGGACCATAGAAAGGTTCTAATAACCTTTTGGATATTGTCAATCTACAAGTAAGAGAAGACCCACATGGGTAAGTGCAAAAAGATGGGGGGCCAAAAAGTGGCCAAATGATTTTTTTTAAAAAAATAATACATAACATGAGCGCGTTATAACACGCTCGCGTTATAACGTACTCACATTATGGGTTGGTAATGACGAGCCTAAGGCTCGTTATTACTAAACCATAACGCAAGCGCATTATGAACCACTATAAATAAAAAAAGGGGATGTCATTTCATTTCATTTCTATTTTTCTCCTCTATCCCCGTGGCTTGCAAACCCTACAAAGTGCGCTCGCATTTTGGAAAAACCAATTCAACAACAAAATCTCGCTAATTCATCGGCAAAATGCCACCATGACGTCGAGAACGCCAAAGGAGTGAGTTTTATTTATTTTCTTGTTTGAATTTGCTTCTAAATAGGTAGGTTTGAGTTGTTTTTTGATGTATATTTCGTTAATTGTCAGGAAATGTTAATGCACCTCCTCCTCCTCAAAATCCACAAAATCTTGAGGAGGAAATACCTACAGAACAACAACCTCCTCCATCCATTCCTTGACATGCCCCTGGAACACAAGAAAATATAATGGGGCAAATTGAAAACAACAAAAAAGAAATTGAAGATATAATTGCAAGGTTGAAAGATCCTTCCACTTCTACCTTGCATAGGTCCACGCTTGTTGAATCTCTTGAATCTATGTTATCAAATGTAGATTCAATTAGCAAGCAAATAACTAGTTGGATGGATAAGAGGAGAGAGTTTAGAGAATATTATGCAGACAAGCTGTCATACCAAGATGTGAAAAAATTACAAATTACAAAATTAGACTTGTGTTTAATTTTCACAAACCCACAAACAAATCAACCTCCACCCATTACATGCAAGAGGTTCCCTATCCATTGGTGCAACAACCAAGTGATAAGGGATAATTTTGGGCAGAGGTGATGGATGGTTTTTGACCAACCTCCATGCAATAATAATGAGGTTCCACAATACTTTTTCAGGAAACTCTACTGCGAGTTTGTCCTTAATAAAGTGCCAAACTATTTTGATATGCAAGACTTCCAGGGTAGAGGTGGGGGTCAGCACAAGATAGACCAGGGGTACGTCTTGACCCACAATGAGCAGTGAGATGAGTAATCAGCAGACCAGCCCACAAGCATGTTTCTATCCCTTCCATTGTGAAGGAGAGTGTTGAGCTTGATACACTTCAGTCCATTAGTGCCTTGACCCAGAGCATCATAGCACATGCCAGTTCTGCAGCATAGAGTGGGTTGGGAGATAGTGCAAGGAGTAGGGTCCCACCCCATACTTGTCAGATTTGTGGGTCAGCCTATGGTTATGACCCCATGGATAGTCAGGACGCAGGTGCACAGGCTACATCTGTAGCTGAGCAGATGGTGATGACAGATACCCTCTTGAGTGTGACTTTCGGCCTTGATACTCAGGTAAACATTAGCAAGTTTATTGAATTTAATTTATTAAATTTTATTTTTGAAATGCAAGATTAACTAATTTAAATTGATGATTTTAATAAAATTTCAGGGTCATAGCGTCGATGTAATTTTCAATGGTTCGCCACCTGCATTTTACACTAGATCATCTACTGGCGGGGTATGTAACTAGTAAACAATTATAAATATTACATGTGAATAGCATTGTTATATGAATGGTATTCTAATATCTAATTTTGGATGTTGAATAGGTTAATATTGTAGATTTCACGGCAACACCTGCCAGCGGTGGTGGACTTCAAAGTTTTACAGAGGTAATAAAATAAATAGTTTAATGAATGAATTGTACTTACTAGATTTTTGTATGTGACTTGTGTGCTTTATTGTGTGTACTTCCATGTTTAGATGAACGTGTGTGTATGTTAGGAGCCATGATTTGCATCACTATTATAGTTTTTGTAATTGAATAATGTTGTTTTATTTGCAGATGATGTAGGCTGCGGAGACACCTCCCCATATTCAGAGGGCAATGGAGCATGGTGTGGCTTCTGCAATTCACAGCTCCATGGCATTGATAAGGGTATGAGGTAGATTAGTAAATTTCAACTTACATTCATTGTTATAGTTATCTATTTTTGAAAAATCAAAAGATTATTGATTTAAAGTTAATTTCTATCTAGATGGATTCTATAGGACTTGACATCACCAGGGCCTATTCCTGCTACTGAGGCAAGCGAGGAGACAGATTATATGTTAGCAGTAAGTGATTATTTTGTTAAATGTTTCATTTTTTATAACATGTAATTTCTATATATTAAGGTCTATACTTTTTATTGTAACAGGTAAAGATGCAAGAAGAACTAAATAGGAGGAGTAGCCCTCAGGTTTGTAGTAGACCACCCACATGCGCGTCTCCATCCCCTAGAAGATCAAAGGCTGCCCGTGATTTATTCTCTTCACCAACCAGAGGGGAATGACTTTTTATTGTGTTCCTTTGTTGTATGCCTATATGGTATTTGTGGACATATATTTTGTATTGTACATAGTTGACATTGTATGCCTATATGGCATTCTTGTAAGCCTATATGGCTATTGTGTATATATGTTATACTTATATCAACAGATATTGATGTATGTCTATATGGATATTTGGTTAATACAAATCTTTTTTATTGATGGTGTCCATACTTGCATTATAAATCCACATTTGAATAGATATTTGTAGATGGCTACTTCAAATATTTAAAGTCCAATTATATTACATAGGATGTTTGTTGATCCAATTAGCTAGCTATTGTTATTCAAGTATCACCTAAACCTCATTTTGAAACTAAAAGATAAAAGTTATATTTAAAAAAAAAAATGAATCATCATGTTGAACAGAAAATATTATTATTCTTTATGAGTGGCATAGAATGTCAACTATATGCAATACAAAAAAATGAATCATCATGTTATTCTTTATGTTTGAGATCCTAAAAATGACTAAGTCTGGTAGCCTAATATCCTGAAACACTAGGATGAATATCCAAGTCATTAGGATGATTGCGCATTGAGAAAAAGTCATTAAGATGAGCACCTAAAGGAGACTTTTTTAAACATTCAAACATTGAGCAACAAGCATGAAGGGTTAAGGCATAATTTGCAACTCATAAAGCCTCAAAAGGGCACCCAACTTAGAGAGAGCATTCATTTAAGACAAAGCACCCATTGACACCTGTTCCACCATAAAAGTGTGCCTAAGGTGGAAGGAGAACAAGCCTCTAGTAAGCGAAGTGCACCTATTGTCTAAACCACTTCATTATGGCACCCTAGCATGAGGAGGAGTATATAAGTCAATAGGAAATGGTGCCTAGAATGCAAATGAAGGACTAAGTGGCATTTTCAATAAGCATCAATTCACTTTGAGCTTTCAATAAATACATCAAATTGAGCCCCATAAGCTTAGGCGCCCTTTGCCTTCAAAAGAACCTTGTATCGACGTCAAGAGTTAGATTGTTGATGACTTCCCAAGCTAGAGATAATAGTGAAAACAATCCTTCCACCATCAAGATATTAAAAAATAATTATAATGTAATGATATATGGGATAACTGACATACCCCTTGTGAAAAGGATGAGCGCTTAGGGATGAGATAGTCTCCATAAGAGTTTAAATAAGAACATCATCAAAATGCGCCTTGGTAGAGAGACTTGAGACCATCATCAAATGAGACAAAATATCTATCCCCAATGACTTGACACGGATCCCAAAACCATCTATTGGACCAATAGGATCCTAGGTGCTCACTTCATGCATTATGATTTCTAGGTGCCAGTTTGATGCTCCATCACAACGAAAGTGTGCCCACACTTGCAAGTGTTTTTCTTCAAGATCTAGGTGCCAATTGAAGGTTGTAGTTGCCAAGAAGAGCGCCTAGCAAGAGGAATTCTTTTGGAGTCTCCAAAACACATCAAACACTTGACTAACAACAAGATAACTTTTTCCCAAGTTAGGCACTTCAAGAGGGAAGTTAAAACATGAATAAGCACCAACTTGTCTAGGCACAAACTCAAGCTTGTTGAGGATACACATGGCGCCCAACATTCCTTGGTGATTTCACGAACTTCAAACGCTCAGAACTGTTCAAGGAATGCCCAATGCCCCTTCTTGATGATAGGCCACCAAAGTGAGGGTGGAATTGCGCCTTGATGGCATTAGGCACTATCTAGAGTATGCTACTCCATGGAAATGTGCCTTCTTGCTTAGAGTCTTATTGAAAAGTCCCAGAGGTTAAGATGTGTCTTGTCTTAATGAGGTGCAACTCTTGGGTAAGAAAGCTTGTAAAGTGCACCTAACTTAGTGAAGAGGTTGATAACTTCTAAACCCTTCCTAGAACTTAGATTGCTTCAACTGAAGATCATCTTGCACCAATACATCACCAAACTTTCAATCACAAGATCAATTCAAACTTAGGCGCTCATTAAGAGTCTTTCCAATGTTGGTGCATCTCAGAGGTTGAACCGGCAAGAGATGGCGCCTAGCTTCCTAGACCTTGTTTCAATATGTTTGAGTTCAAAAGTTAACTCAATGGTATCAAGATGGCACCATAGAGTCTTTGGACTAGTTCCTTAGAGTTTTAAAAAAATTTTGGCTCCTTGAAAATTCCTCCTACATGCTTAGGCGCCATTTCAAGGTCTTGGAACCATGATGTAGCGCCTTATTGCTCTAGGCATCCATTCATGATTGTGCAACTTGAGATTGGCGCCTAGAGTGAATAGGCTTTCATCCTGACTTAATTCACTAAGGCAACCTCATCTTGAAGGCCAAACAACTTTTCCTACTAGAGCGCCTTGATTGAAGACTCCACATCCTTGGGCGCTCATTTGGACAATTTGATGTGAAATTGGCATCTAGACTCCAAGAGTCAACTTTCTGCTTTCCAGACTTAGCCAAATTTTGAGTTTCTGACTTTGTTCTTGCAAAACAATGAGATTGACTTAGTCAAAAACTAATTCATTCCCTCATCATTCTAAATTAGCCTCTGGGAATGAGCAATAGGCTAATCCATTCTTCACTTGATGATTAAGCTGGAAATGGAGACATGACAGGGTAAGTTGTATCTAATGACATCACCTAATTGAGCACCTAGGAGGTATAAAGCTTAACGTTGACATGAGGACAAGCGCTTAGTAAATGAGAGTTTCTCAAACATTTAAACATGTGAATGAAGTAATAGAAATGCACTAAGTCATCTAGGTACCATTTTCCCCTTGTGTACCCTTACATTTGCGCCTAAGAAGAAGTTGCAACTTTACACTACCTCCTTCTGACGATTTTTAGGGCAGTAGAAAACCTTTCACCACGAGCAAATGTCTCAGAGATATAAAAAACTGAGAGAGGTTATTGTAGAGGCACTCTACGTGATCGTGTTGCCTTAGGCAAAATGTTTCTAAGTGACAGTTTTTGAGTAACATCTCGTCAAAGATTTCTGCCTTTTTGCACTTTGGACTCTTTAGGGATATCGTCGGTACAATGTAGCTCAAACTGTTTCAACATGTTTGGGTGAAAAATAGGACCATACCTAGCATAAATGTACCCATCCGGATGCATTGGAATAGTCATTTGGTCACATCAGGAGTAGGACGAAAGTTACAACCCTTTGCAACTTTACACTGCCTCCTTCTGATGATTTTTGGGGCAGCAGAAAACTTTTCACCACTGGCAAATACCTCAGAGATATAAAAAACTGAGAGAGGTTATTGTAGAAGCACTCTACATGATCACATTGCCTTAGACAGAATATTTCTAAGTGACACAATTTTCGAGTAACATCTCATCAAAGATTGCTGCCTTTTTGCACTTTCGACTCTTCAGGGATATTGTCGGTACAATGTAGCTCAAACTGTTTTGACATGTTTGGGTGAAAAACAGGACCATGCCTAGCATAAATGTACCCATCCAGACACGTTGGAATAGTCAGTTTGGTCACATCAGGAGCAGGATGAAAGTTACACCCCTTTGCAACTTTACACTGCCTCCTTCTAATGATTTTTAGGGCAGCAGAAAACCTTTCACCACGGGCAAATGCCTCAGAGATATAAAAAATTGAGAGAGGTTATTGTAGAAGCACTCTACATGATCATGTTTCCTTAGACAGAATGTTTCTAAGTGACATAGTTTTTGAGTAACATCTTGTCAAAGATTGTTGCTTTTTTACACTTTGGACTCTTCAGGGATATTGTCAATACAATGTAGCTCGGACTATTTTGATATGTTTGGGTGAAAAATAGGACCATGCCTAGCGTAAATGTATCCATCCAGATACGTTGGAATAGTCAGTTTGGTCGCATCAGGAGCAAGGTGAAAGTTACACCCCTTTGCAACTTTACACTGCCTCCTTCTGATGATTTTTGGGGCAGCAGAAAAACTTTCACCATTGGAAAATGCCTCAAAGATATAAAAAACTGAGAGAGGTTATTGTAGAATCACTCTATGTGATCATGTTTCCTTAGACAAATGTTTCTAAGTGACACAGTTTTTGAGTAACATCTCGTCAAAGATTGCTACCTTTTTGCACTTTGGACTCTTCAGGGATATCGTCGGTACAATGTAGCTCAGACTATTTCAACATGTTTGGGTGAAAAATAGGACCATGCCTAACGTAAAAGTACCCATCTGGATGCGTTGGAATAGTCAGTTTGGTCGCATTAGGAGCAGGATGAAAGTTACACCCCTTTGCAACTTTACACTGCCTCCTTCTGATGATTTTTGGGGTAGCAGAAAACCTTTCACCATGGGCAAATGCCTTAGAGATATAAAAAACCGAGAGAAGTTATTGTAGAAGCACTCTACTTGATCATGTTACCTTAGATGGAATGTTTCTAAGTGACATGGTTTTTGAGTAACATCTCGTCAAAGATTGCTGCCTTTTTGCACTTTCGACTCTTCAGGGATATCGTCGGTACAATGTAGCTCGAACTGTTTTGACATGTTTGGGTGAAAAAAAGGACCATGCCTAGTGTAAATGTATCCATCCAGATGCATTGGAACAGTCAGTTTGGTTGCATCAGGAGCAGGACGAAAGTTACACCCCTTTGAAACTTTACACTACCTCCTTCTGACGATTTTTGGGGCAGCAGAAAACCTTTCACCACGGGCAAATACCTTAGAAATATAAAAAACTAAGAGAGGTTATTGTAGAAGCACTCTACATGATTGCGTTGCCTAAGATAGAATGTTTCTAAGTGACATGGTTTTAGAGTAACATCTCGTCAAAGATTTCTACCTTTTTGCACTTTGGACTCTTCAGGGATATCGTCGGTACAATGTAGCTCAGACTATTTCGACATGTTTGGGTGAAAAACAGGACCATGCCTAGCGTAGATGTACCCATACTGATGCTTTGGAATAGTCAGTTTGGTCGCATCAGGAGCAAGACACAAAAATGCATAACATGATGATGTAAAAATGTGTATGTGTAAAAATGCAGGAGGAAATAAAAAAAAAGACAAACCTTAATTGTTAGTGTGCATACTTACAACTCAATGTAACATGACTTTACAAAATCAATGTGAATACTTACAAATTAATCCAATGAACCATCTGGGTCTACTCTACTCTTTATTGTGTCAAGTATTGCTTCATGGTCAGACTCAAACACCTTCCACAAGATTTTGTTCAAAGGTCTACCTCGATACTTTAGCAAATGAACATTGGATGCCACGACAAGGTTTGAGTAATGAAGAATCTTTCGATGCATGTTAAAGTCCTAAAATAGCTAAAAATTAACACTCTTATGTGGGTACCTTCTAAGCCATGTTCCAGTAATAACCACTGAGCCTGTAGAGTATTCGTTGTTTTCTCCATCTATAACAGGGGCCTCCAATTTCTTTTTGGCCTTAACACAATGACATAAGTAATAATCTGTTCCCTCTTCATTATCTTCATCTGCAATAACTGCATATACGTGTCCTACATTGATATGTGTAGCAAATTAGATGAAATTAATCAACATTACAAAAACACTACAAAGTAAGATGACATTACCTAGTTAAACTGGATGAAATTAGATGCATATACATGCCTTATATTACCTGGTTGAACTAAATCTGATATGTGGTCAAAGTCAACTGATGATTCCATTTGTGTTAGTTCCAGTGCCGTCAGGGGTCGATACGTGTCAAGTGGGCTAAGATAACTTAACTGCCATTCGTCAACCCACTCCTTTGACTCGCACTCATCCCAAACTTGAATTGTATAGGAAGAACAAAAGCATGACATCTTTTACGTATGGATACTCCATGAACCTGTAATTGAGCTTCTAAAAGAGTGCATCTCATTTGATCCTGTCAGTGTACAACAGTCCTCATATGGTGCAATGTTAGTAACATCTATCAACCAAAAAAATCTAAGAAATGAAGACTTACCTTCATTACCTGGACCCATGGAAGCATTACACCACTTGACAATCGATTTTGCATCTGTCAACTTTGCATTGTCTTTATACTTTAACTCTTCTCATGCTATGGCTCTTTTGATACATGCTCCTACACCATCATGTTCCCCCTTTCCATGCCCAGCCTCACAAAAGTTCCACATATGCTGAATACCTATAAAATTATGCCTCCTACTCAGCTAATAGAAATTATGCGAGTTCTTGAATTGTGATGCACAATTATCCGACCATATGATATGCTAACTGAACGATATGCCCCTTCTAGCCAAATCATTGTAGAACACCTGAAAGCAACCTTGCACGAACTCCGTAGAATGCGTGTGATCATCACTAATATAGATATTATACTCCCTTATGATCTTTATGTCATCCTCTGTACTATCATTCGCATGAATGAATGCGATGTGCACAAATATAGAAACCTGTGTGGAGTTGTAATATTGTGATTGCACCTCACGCTGTGGCTGTAAACTGTAGTTCTCTGCAAAGTCAACGAATAAAACAATGCTACCAACCATAAATGTGTCCTTGCATAACTTGAATTGCAAGTCCAACCATTGAGCTCTATGGGCATGTCTTGCATACTCATACACTATGCTGTCACGAAATATAGGCATAAACTGATACACTGAAATCTTTTCAATAACCAATTCGCACCTCTTTGCTTCTTTACCATCTTTTGTATTGTATGCCATTGTTTTATACTTGCCAAACTCTACTAGTTCATTTCCAACCGCGTGTGTTCTTTCCATATGTTCACATATTGGCAAATGTTGCAAGCCACCACAACGATGACATGTGCCATCCAAGCATAATTTCTTGTAGAATATTTGACCTTCCTCTCTTTCACATAAAATTCTTGATATGAAGTCTCTTGAAGATGTTGGTGGGGCACATATGGCACAACCCTGCAAAACATTGTTAGTATGCATATCTAAACATATAGACCTATAAGCATCAAAATGGTTAGAAAATTCAATATGTAATCTACAACAGCAAGTAGTGCGTGTGTGATTTATCTTGACATAGAAAGGTTTTAGCATTTCAAAATATCTTTGACAAATTTTAATTTGAGGATACTTCTCTAGAAATTTACTATAAAACTGTGTTTGAGTCTCATCCAAAAAATGCCTTGGATGTGGCTCACGGTTCTGACTACCGATTCTCCTTCTTACCACATCCCTTTGGTTTGGAGATACCCTTATGTAATTCTTCCAAAAGTCTTCAATTAGTGATCTCAATGCTTCAACAATTACTTTATCTTTTCGTGGTAGTCTCCCCGAGAATGCCCATAATTCATTGGCATTAGTGTCCTCAATTCTTTGGTGTCTTCCAATGGCTCTTGATAAAGTTTTCCTATTAATTCTCAATTCTTGACTCGTCTTTCTAATGAGACGAGCTTTCCTCATTTGACTACTTACTATAGTCGATGTAATCACATGCCATGTTGCATTACTATCTTTTGTGCGTGAGGTGTTACCCACTCTCTCAGACACACTCATTAGATTCTTGACAATAGATTTTTCACTTGAAGCCTCTGATGTTCTCAACCCAAGAATCTTCATGATGGACCTATACTTTATACTTCGCATTATTTCAATGAATAGTTGACATCTTGCAGTCTCATTTAATTTTTCAAAGAACAATCTCTAAATCTTATGAGCATATCTTCTACAAGTGCATTTTGGAATCTTACCTTCCATTGGCTGCAAAATATTTTCATCAATTTCAATCAAATAGTTTGGCTTTCTATGCAAAATTCTAGGTGGTGTTAAGTTAGGTAAATTCATCTCAACATTAGGAATTTCATCAATATTTAAATGAGATGGGCTAGATGGCATACCTTCAATCAAAGATGGAATAGATGACATACCTTGAGGTTGAGGTGGGAATGATGCCGTACCTCCTTCATCACATGTGAGTGATGATGTACTCTCAACTTGAGATATGGTAGATGGTATCCATACATGTTGACTTGTAGTAGAGAACGTGTCTCCAACTATGGTATTCAAATCTCTCGTAGCATGAAGTTTTTGCATTCATTCTCTTTGTGCTGCCAATACCATATCTCTTTGTGATGGTTGTGGTTCCTCTTCAATTGGTATGTCTTCATTTATCATGTCCAATTTCCTCTTCTCAGGAAGTTCCCTCATAGCCACTGCTTTATTTGCATTCTTAGCTTCTATCTCTTCCTGTGTTGGTTTAATTCTTGATCGTTTCCTCAGCATGACGGAGAATTTGTCTGTAGCATGATAAAGAGACCAATATTACTTCCTAAAAAATGAATACAAGATAATAGTGGGATTGTATTTTTATTATGTTGTAAGGATTTATTCTTGTATAGTTTGACATCATGGTATGTTAAGGTCTATTTATTACATATAATTATTAAAGAGCCCAAGTGTAGAAAATATACATGGCATCATGTGAGATTGTAGGCTACTTTCTTGATTGGGAATGTGTCTATTTTAAACATGTATGATAAAGCATGATAAAGTACTTCAATCCGAATTAAGGAAAATGTAAAGAACATGCATGTAAAGACTTGACATACCTAAAAAATGAAGATTCGAATGGAGAGAGTAGCCAATTATGTAGTGTTTTTTCTTCTTGCATCAAACTCCTCAACAATTTGAGTTTTTCACCACTTGCTTCCTTTTCAATGTTAAATTGAATAACACCCAAATATAATTACTAACAACAATACTATTAACCAATCTATAATGTTAAATTCCTAAAATTGAATCACAATTAACATTGCAACACTACAAAAATTGAAACTTGAATAGATATATATCAAACTTGGTGTGAAAACTATGTTATTTCCTCCTTCTCAAGTTGGCAACGCAAAAAAGGTGGTGGAAAGATCATGCAAAGGTGGTACAATGTGTCAAATGTGCATGTGAACTTCCCAACAGCATGAAAGCACTTCTTTTTTGTCGAAGCATGCACAAAATCAGTATGAAAATAGAGCATGTGGGCCTAGATCACGAGGGTCAACACTTTTTTACCATTTCTATAGCAAGACAAAATGTGAGCACGTTATAACGCACTCGCGTTTTGTCCTGCTATAGATTGATCACATCCTGTGCATTTCTCTTTCCAAACCTTCCCCTTCAGACTTGAATGACCACAAGGTTTTTGAGGGAGAACTTTTCATGTTTCCTGCAAGAGCTTTCCAGATGCTCCACCATATGATAGGCATAATAACAAAGGGGCAAGCCCTCATAATCAAGTTCTTGATAGAAAATGCCCATCAAGGAAGAAAGACAGATCTTCTTTGGAAGTAGAAGTTCTAGTTTGTGACAAATCCTTATCCAAGCATAAATAGTAGGGGTTCTGTCAAGTGATTGTTAATCCACTTCCACAAAGTCTTTTGAAGACTTCCTGATTGATTCCAAAACATCCACACCCCAAAACTAGAGAGGCAATCAATATAATCGAACCCATAAATCTACATTTGGTGATAGAAACCCTCAACACTATACCTTAAACCCTAATCCCTCAACCCTCCAACCCTATCCCTAATCCTTATACCCTCTACACTCTACTTTAACCCTTCACTCTAATCCCTCATCCCTAAACCCTAAATGTTATCCCTATTCCTAAACCCTCAACTGACTTGATACTATACCTTAAACCCTAATCCCTTATCCCTAAACCCTCCAACCCTATCCCTAATCCTTATACCCTCCACACTCTACTTTAACCCTAATCCCTTGACCCTCAACCCTATCCCTAAACCCTTGACCCTCAAACCTCAACCCTCAACCCTCAACGTCAAACCCTAATCCCTCAACCCTCAACGTCAAATCTTAATCCCTCAACCCTGCACTATAATCCCTCAACCCTAAACCATATCCCTAAACCCTCAACACTATACCTTAAACCCTAATCCCTCAACCCTCAACCCTAAACCTTATCCCTAAACCCTAATCCCTCAACCCTAAACCTTATCCCTAAAACCTTATCCCTAAACCCTAATCCCTCAACCCTCAACCCTCAACCCTCAACCCTATCCCTAAACCCTTGACCCTCGAACCTCAACACTCAACCCTCAACATCAAACCCTAATCCCTCAACCCTTAACTCTAATCCCTCGACCCTCAACCCTATCCCTGAACCCTAAACCCTAAAGCCTCAACCCTCAACCCTTAACATCAAATCCTAATCCCTCAACCCTTCACTCTAATCCCTCAACCCTAAACCATATCCCTAAACCCTCAACACTGTACCTTAAACCCTAATCCCTCAACCCTCAACCCTAAACCTTATCCCTACACCCTAATCCCTCAACCCTCAACCCTAATCCATCATCCCTCAACTCTAATCCCTCATCCCTAAACCCTAAATGCTATCCCTGTTCCTAAACCCTCAACCGACTCAACACTATACCTTAAACCCTAATCCCTTATCCCTAAACCCTCCAACCCTATCCCTAATCCTTATACCCTCCACACTCTACTTTAACCCTAATCCCTTGACCCTCAACCCTATCCCTAAACCCTCAAACCTCAACCCTCAACCCTCAACATCAACCCCTAATCCCTCAACCCTTAACTCTAATCCCTCGACCCTCAACCCTCAACCCTAAAGCCTCAACCCTAAATGTCAAACCCTAATCCCTCAACCCTTTACTCTAATCCCTCAACCCTAAACCCTAACCCTAAACCCTCAACACTATACCTTAAACCCTAATCCCTCAACCCTCAACCCTAAACCTTATCCCTAAACCCTAATCCCTCAACCCTCAACCTTAATCCGTCATCCCTAAATCCTAAATGTTATCCCTATTCCTAAACCCTCAACCAACTCGATACTATACCTTAAACCCTAATCCCTTATCCCTAAACCCTCCAACCCTATCCCTAATCCTTATACCCTCCACACTCTACTTTAACCCTAATCCCTCGACCCTCAACCCTATCCCTAAACCCTCGAACCTCAACCCTTAACCCTCAACGTCAACCCCTAATCCCTCAACCCTTAACTCTAATCCCTCAACCCTTAACCCTATCCCTAAAGCCTCAACCCTCAACATCAAATCCTAATCCCTCAACCCTTCACTCTAATCCCTCAACCCTAAACCCTATCCCTAAACCCTCAACACTATACCTGAAACCCTAATCCCTCAACCCTCAACCCTAAACCTTATCCCTAAACCCTAATCCCTCAACCCTCAACTCTAATCCGTCATCCCCCAACTCTAATCCCTCATCCCTAAACCCTAAATGCTATCCCTATTCCTAAACCCTAAATGCTATCCCTATTCCTAGACCCTCAATGGGCTCGATACTATACCTTAAACCCTAATCCCTTATCCCTAAACCCTCCAACCCTATCCCTTAACCCTCAACCCTATCTCGAAACCCTTAACCCTCGAACCTCAATGTACTCAACCCTCAACGTCAAACCCTAATCCCTCAACCCTTAACTCTGATCCCTTGACCCTTAACCCTTAAAACTTGAACCCTGAAAGCTATCCCTACATGCTCGACACTTGACACTATATCTTAAACCCTAATCCCTTAACCCTCATCCCTAAAGCCTCAACCCTAAATCATTAAACCTTCAACCCTAAACCCTATCCCTAATCCCTCTACCCTCGACACTCTTATTTAACCCTAATCCCTTGACCATTAACCCTATTCCTCAACCTCAACCCTCAACCCTCAACTCTCAACATTAAACCCTAATTCATCAACCCTAAACCCTAATCCCTCAAACCTAAACCCTATCCCTAAACCATCAAACCTCAACACTATACCTTAAACCCTAATCCCTATCCCTCAACCCTCAACCCTTAAAACTTAAACCCTATCCCTACACCCTCAACACTTGACACTATATCTTAAGCCTTAAACCCTCATCCCTAAAGCCTCAACCCTCAATCCTTAAACCTTCAACCCTAAACCCTGTACCTAATCCCTCTACCCTCGACACTCTAACCCTAACCTTGACATTAAATGTTAATCTGTCAACACTAAACCCTATCCCTAAACCCTCAACCCTCAACACTATACCTTAAACCCTAATCCATCAACCCTAAAACCTAATCCCTCAACCCTCAACCCTAAACACTATCAATAAACCCTCAACCCTCGACACTATACCTTCAACCCTATGGGAAATGCTTTGAGTATGGTACATCCACAGTGAGTAATTAATAGTTGAAATCAAAAGGATGATCATTATGAGAAAAGATTTGCATTGGGGTACATCTATGTTTCTTACTGTCCACCCCACACTTAGGGAAGGTATATATTGTTATGAAACAGGCAAATAATCTCCCATTATTTACTGGCTCTATCCACAAGAACTACTAAACTATACCTTAAACCCTAAACCCTATCCCTAATCCCTCTACCCTCAACAATCTACCTTAAACCTAATCCCTCGACCCTTAACCCTAAACGCTATCCCTAAAGCCTCAACCCTAAACCCTAATCCCTCAAGGTCCTAAACTCTAATTGCTTATCCCTAAACTCTAAATCCTATCCCTAAACGCTCAACCCTCAACCTTAAACCTTAATCACTCAATCCTTATCCACCCCTCTCCTCCCCTATCTGGCTCACTCCCATCTCTACCCTCCTCTACCCTCGACACTATACATACATAAATATAGGCATACATAGATAGATACATACATACATACATATAGGCATACATACATACATACATGATTAATTGACTTCAATAGAAAAAAATTTAAGGGGAACATAACATGAGCGCATTATAACGCGCTCACGTTATGTTAAACATGACAAACAACAAACTTGCGGAAAAGGAAAATGCAAAGCAAAACATAATGCGAGCACATTATAATGCGCTCGTGTTATGTCTTGCTTTGGGAATCCCAAGCCTTGGGCTTGGGATTTTCTTTGGATTTCCAACCCAAAGGCTTGGAGTGCCTTTTGAATAGTCACAGACGTGTTTTTCCATATTCTTCAAGATTTCACATAATTTCGTTTGTGCTAACCCTCAAATTTGCACGTGTTTCAAGGTCAAACAAATCGAACACCTGGGTAATGTTAGGCTTTCTCTTAGCTATTTGACGATGTGTTTTTTTTCACATTTCAACAATGTGAAGCCTTTCATCTTTAATTTCTTTTTTTTGTGTGTCCGTTTTTGGGCAAAAACCATTGTTTGGTCTTTTTTTCATTGTAAATTAACTATTCATTGAAATTTCAAAAAAATTACATATTTAGAAACTAGACTCCATTCTACAAATATTAAAAAAAGAAAAAAATGATTTTCAATTAGTTTTCAAAATTTATAGGGGTAGCACGGCCAAAATTCTATTTTTAGGATGTGTCCACTTTGAAAATTAGTAAAAAATCAAATATTCATAAAAAAATTATCAGAAAAATCGGGCATAAACTACATGCTATTAGCTAATTTCTCACTGAAGCGATTTTAAAAATACCAAAAATTAGTTGACCTTTTGAGGGAGCCACAAAACATGCTATGTTATTTTTTTGACAGAAACAACACCAATTTCTATGGCTCCCTCTTTTGAACCCCTTAATCTATGCCATTTTCAAAAAAAAATAGTAGTTTAGAAAGTAGACTCGGAACACTACGAACATTGTTTTGGTTGCATCTCCAAATTTTGAGTGTAACTATGCTCAATTTCTCATCCAAGGCCAGTATTTCCTAGTTTCAGAAAAAAAGTGGCCACTTAAGACGCCTCTTTGGCCCCCCATCTTCTTGCACTTACCCACATGGAGGCATAGTACACAGTGTATGCCGACAAAATTTTCTGAGAAACTTGAAATCTACTAGCTAGAGATAAAGCTTGCTTATTCCAACTTCTAAGTTTAACATCTATTTTGGAGAAGAGCTAATCCCACATCTGCCTAAGGGAGGGATCAAGAGCAAAGGGAATGCCCAAGAATCTAATCAGTTTTTTAGGATCACCCCACTGCCACTCACTAGGGCCAAGCCAATCAGGAGCAGATTCAGACCATCCAAAGAGGACAGATTTGTGAAAAGATATTTTGGTCCCTGATGCCAAACAAAATTTGTTCAATCTTAGTTTCAAGTTCTCAAGATTCACCTTCTCAATGACATGATAGATGGCAGTGTCGTTTGCAAATTGCATGTTGAGCAAGGAAATATTATCAGGGAGCACAATTCCTTCAAATTTTCTAGGCAGCAAAGCTATCCTCAACAGATAAAAGAGAGCTTCAGAAGCTATAACAAATAAGGCTGGGGCCAAAGGACACCCCTGCCTTATAGATCTTCCCATTGGGAAAGAGTCGGTGAGAATTCCATTTATGTCCACCTGGGTAGAGGCATCATTAAATAGCATGCTAACCATCTTTAATAATTCATTCGGGAAACCAAAGGCATTCATAATGCAAATAATAAAGGGCCATTCAACCTTGTCATAGGCTTTTTCAAAGTCTAAAAGTAGGATCCCTGTGTTCTGCCCTGATTCTTTTGCCCAATTTGTAGCCTCCCAGCTGGTTAAGAGGTTTTCCAAGATGTATCTACCCTTGATAAAACCTATCTGAGTAACACTAATTATAGAGGGTAGAATGTCTACCAACCTCCTTGCCAGAACTTTAGCAATGATCTTATAAGAGACAGAGCAAGGTGATGGGCCTCCAATTCCTCAAATTGAGCTTGTCCCCCCCCTTAGGTAGAAGTTTGATTATCCCTCTATTGATATCTTTCCCCAAAGAACCATTGACAATGGCTTCCTGATAAACCTCATACAGATCGTCAACAACCCAATCAATATTGGTCTTATAAAACTCCACTGGCAGCCCATCATGACTAGGAGACTTACAGTTACTGATAGAAAGAATGGCAGCTCTAATTTCATCTTTGGAAATAGTTTGTCTCAGATTCTCAGCGATAACATTTTTTATCTTCTTAGAGCAAACCATAGAACAGAGTTGATGTGCCTCAGCACATGCCACTCCACTGTCCTCAGCCTTGAATAGCTCTTCATAGAAATTCTTGAACAGTCCTTTGATGTCATTCAATTATGTGAAGACCTTATCATTTTCTACTATAGAGTCAATGTTTTCTTGTCTAAACTTGCTTTTTATCAGACTAAAGAAGTATTTGGAGTCTTTGTCCCCTCCCTTTATCCAATTCAATCTAGCTCTATGTTTAGCCTTTTGAGCTCTAAAATTCTCAAACCACCGAAGCCTATGCTTAGTGGCACTCAGTGCTGCAGACAACTCATTATCAAAAGGAGCGTTCTCTGCCTATCTCCCTAAGGTTCCTTGGATCTTTGCTGGAGACTTCAATATGATTTAGAGCAAAGAAGACAAAATTGGGGGTTTGAATATAGAATGGAAAGGTAATGAGAAGTTCTTTTGGACCAGCATTAAGAAATCCTTAAGGCTTTGGGACCCATTAGAGGGGCAAAAGAGTAAGAACAAAGGCATATGGTTCCCTCGGTGTAATGCTCAAGCTGGTAAAAGAAGAATTTATTGTAGGCTGGACAGGTACTATACAAACAAAGATTTTTTTAGGTTTATTCCTTCCAAAGGTGACAATGCAGTTAGAGTGATTCCCAGTTCCCTGTTTGACAACCACCCAATTTTTGCAAACATTTCATTTATTAATCAAGATTGTGCTTCCAAGCCTAAAATGGCTGCCCCTTTCAAACTTAATACCATGCTTTTAGACTTTGAAGATTGCAGACAAGGCATTTTGATAGTTAGAAACCTCATCAAACACACCCACTCTCATGTCAGTGCTAGAAATTATTGGTCTAATCTAATAAGTGCATGCCAAAACATTTTTTAGATCTGTGGTAAAAAGTATGCCTTAGATAGGAGACAGGGAAAAGAGCTTCAGAAGCAATTCCTAAACTTTGAAAAGAAGATTCTGAATTTCAATTTTAACTTAACTTATACATAAAATAAAACAAGTTACACAGCTAAAACTAAATAATTAAATAATTAAAAGTCCAAGGTATACACTAGCCCAACAAATCATAGCAAATGATGTTCCTATCATGCCTCTAAGAACGAAGTCTTTTGTCGAATAGATGATTAAAAAAAAAAAAAAAAGATTGGAATCCACGGCCATCTTACTCTAAGGAATGCGTTAAAATTTTAAAATCTAGCGATGACCAGCGGAATGTGAGCAGAAAGACATTGTAGCTTCCCATAAACACATTGTAATTATCATCTTCCAGGAATGCAATGTTTGGACGAGGAAAAAATAATTAATACAGTTGAACCAGAGGACAATTGATGGAATCATTGGTTGGGATAAAGTTAAAGTATTTGAACGGCGGAAATATATATAGGAAAATAAACATAAACAAACTCTGGGAAATATCGAAGGTTTCAATGTTTGTAGTCCAACGGTTCATTCTATGATGCAAATTATACAATATAAACTTTACCCACCAGGTCTCTGCTGTTCTGCAATACAAAGATTTCTTGGTGAATGGCTAATTCAAAGAAATCCCAAACTGAAAATGGAGAAGAAATTAGGGTTAGACAACTGCTTTCAACACAAACAAAACTGCAGAATATGATGGAGAGATCAAATAGAATGGCATGTGGACTTGACAGACTGGACAGCAGACTTAAAAAGTTGAATGGACGAGTTTCTGCAACTGCCACAGCAGTGGCTCCTCTGCAGTCTGCAGCAATGGTGGCCAAGGCTCTTGACAGTCGCATAGAAAGAGCCATAATTCCTGCTCTTCGGGTTTTGGAAAAATTTGGCCAACTCCAAGAGCTTCACACAACAATTGCAGACATGCTGCTACAACAACAAAGCCAGGATAGTGCATACTCTGCTTCTAGAGTGGATCAAGTCCAGGACTTGGTTGAATCATTTGAGAATTTGGAATTAGTAGTTGGGTTGTTAAGAGATGAATGTGAACCAGCCATTCAAAGGCTGCAGGAGGCTGTGGAATTTTTGTGTAGAACTAGGGCTACTGATTATTATAGAGCTCACAGGCTCAGAGAGACCTTGAGTACATTGAGGGCATTGTATGAGAATGAGGTGGAGGATCTGACTGATGGGCTGCTTATGGAAAAAGCCCTGTCAAGGCTTGAGTTTGAGTTTACAGGAATGCTGGAGCATACAGGTAGAAGGGTGCTTAAGAAAACATTTCAGGAGGTTGTTGGTGTTAAAGATAGAAATAATGATGATGTGGGTTGTTTGGATCTTGCATCCAAGCAAGAGATTGATGTTTTGAGGAGAATCATTGAGGTGATGCGTGGATATGATAGGATAGAAGGGTGTATTGATAGTTATGTTCAGGTTAGGTGGAGAAGGGCTGCTAAGTCTTTGATGAGATTGAAGCTTGATTATCTATTGAATTTTGGAAGTATTGATGACATGGAATGGGAAGCACTGGAATCCTCTGTTGGTCTTTGGATTGAGCATTTCAAAATTGCTGTTAAGGTTGTCCTTGCATCTGAGAAGGAATTGTGCAGGCAGATCTTTGGAGATGAGGACTTGGTTTTCTTGTCTGAATGTGTGGGGAGAGTGGGTCGTAAGGTAATGGCTGCTTTTTTAAGATTTGGTGATGGGGTTGCCAGAAGCAGGAAGGAGCCACAGAAGCTTTTCAAGCTCTTGGAAATGTTTGAATCCATGGAGGGTCTCAAGCCCCAGTTCTATGAGATTTTTGGAGGAGATGGTGGGAAAGAAATATGTTTGGATTTCAGGGAATTGCAGAAGCAGGTAGTCAGTGCAGCATGCAAGGTGTTTTGGGAATTTGGGCTTCTGGTTGAGGGTCAGCAGGATGGGACTGTACTCCCTGAAGATGGCAGTGTTCCCAAGCTTGTCAAGTATGCAGTCGGTTATATGGAATCCTTGGCAGGGGAACACTATGCACCTCTCATGACTAGGGTGCTCAAAATTGAGCAAGTTTGGAAATCTCCAACACCTGTGTTGGCAGAGGGAAGTCCTAAGGGTATTCTCCCTTTGAACGAAGGAAGTCCAAAAGGCTTACAACCACTGGGAGAATGGCTGATCGGTAAGACTTATCAATATAAACAGATTTCTAATCAGAATCAGAATCAAAACCAGAATCCTTTCTGCGAGGCGGTCTCCAATTTCATGGAGGCCTTACAGAGGAACCTGGATTCCAAGTCCTTGGCCTACAGGAACAGAGCATTAGCCCATCTCTTCATCATGAATGCACAGTGGTACATTTATACTCGCACAAAGAACACTCAACTGGGAAAACTTGTGGGCATTACAGGAAAGCATAAACAAGCAGCAGAAAGAGCTGGGTATCTGTATCAGAAAGAAGCCTGGGGACATTGCATAAAGCTTCTCAGCACAGAAGGACTGGATGGACTTAAACCCAATATTAGGTCTATAGTCAGACAGAGGCTCAAATCTTTTAAGACAGAATTTGAGGAGGCTTATCGGAGACACCAATCATATCGTGTCCCAGACGAAAGTCTATCGGAACAGATCATAACTTCAGTTTCTCAGTCTATGATATCTGCTTACGAAAACTTTCTGGACTTGTTGCAGCAAGGTAAGGAAACAGCTAGTTTAATAAATGAAGACACTTCTATAATTTCTCCTGATTCAATACAGAGGCTATTGGGTGAACTTTTTGTAGGCAACACAGGGAAACACAAGACCATAAATGTCATCAAACGTTCTGTAAGTGAGATTTCTAGGAAAACGTCTCCACCTAAAGCCTATGTTCAGAAATCTTTGACATCCAATAGGGGTTCCACTTACTTATCTTCTGCTTCTCGTCGTCAATTCAGACCATCAAGAGCCCGAAACATATAAAACCAATTGGAGGTGAAGTGTTCACATGTAATAGTGTGTTAATCATCAAAGTTAAATCCATGTAATTTATGTAATCTATTTTTCAGTTTAGATAGTTATGAAGTAGTTAACTGTTATTGTGTATATAAACAAGAATGTAATTTTTTATATCAATAAAATTTATCTTTCTGTCCTCCTTTCCAATCTGGGCCTGACAATAATGGACTCCCAAATTTGTAACTTTCTTTTAAGAACAGTTTAAATGGTCGATATTTTATCCTGGGCCATAGTAAGGTAAGGACTCAAATATAAAAGTTGTTTAATTGGTCTATATTTTTTCTTGGGGCTTTCAGTGGCCCAAATATCTTTAGCACGCTTTGAACCCGGGTTCTACTACTGTAATCTTATTATCAATTGCTAACGTTTTTTATGATAAGAACACAGGAGATGTTCTGCTTTTGTAATATTATTATCATTTTGGTGATGAATTGTGCAGAGTGATGTGAAATGTTGTTGTTTTATTTGTCATTTGTTATCATTTTGATGATGGATCGTGCATAGAGTGATCTGAAATGTTGATGTAAACAAAAACTATACTGAGTGATCTGAGATGATGTAAATTAAAAAATATAGAGTGAAATGAAAAATCATATTTCTCATTGTTCAAGTTCACAAATAATTGGACTTATTTGACTAAGATTACATATAATATACAATGATTATATTTGGCCATCAACCAGTTGCCACATACACAAGTGGCTTTAGTATAAAGTACAATAAACATATAAATGTCTTCAACTAGAATATGCAAGTTAATCCCCACAAGCTTCTATTACTGATCAGGGAAGGCATCGAACCCACCATTAGAGGAAATCCCTTTCCTCTCCCCATCAATCAAAGCAAAGAAGTATCCATCCAATAACCCAATAGTGTGATTCACTAACAACAATAGTGATTATCTTGATTAATTCATTCCTTTAACATACACATAGATGTACATACAAAACCATAGATCAAACCACTCAACTACATCAAATTGAATGCACAACACACGTTTGCCACATTAATTACATGACAACCATTCACCCCAAACCCAACCAAGATCACACAACATTTCACAACATGTCATTTCAAACAACTAACACACACATGAATGCAAATACACCAAAGAAAGATATAACATGACAACAAGATCATTGCACACAAAACCATATCACAAGCCATACTCCTATTGCATTCATCATAAAGTCCCATACCACACCAAGATCTCAACTCCCAATAGTAGTGTACCACCATACCAAAACCTCACATAAGTAAGAAAGCTTAACCACAGCAATAGACAAAGCACACCACCCACTAGTGGAAAATGGTGTACACCATAAGTCAGGCCACGAGATTTCATTAAAGATCCCCTAGCTCTAGTGATTAAAGGGGAATAATAAAATGTGTAACACATAGCACGTAAAGCCCCTACCCAACAAGAGAACTAGAGCCTATGTGATGAGATCCTGATGAGAAGAGTAAACTCCAATATCTACTCCTATCCTCATGCAATCCTATCTTAAGAGGAGATGATCTTCAAATGTGCTAGACTTGGAGTAGAGAAAGTGATGTCAAATGTATCCATCCACAAGGACACATTGCTCCTCTCAATCCAATCTAATCTTGGTACCTTATTGGTAACTAAGGTACTTAAAGTCTTATGAGAAGACCAGTCGGTCACTTACTCACAATCACCTTATAACCTATTAGGTTTTAGCTCACTAAGGAGATATTACATTACCAAACAAGGTTGGAATCACATGTATTCATCCTAACTAATCAAGTCCAAGAAAGCATACACAAAAAATTATATTGGCTTCTAACTCTCCATACAATCCAGGTACAAACTACTTGACCTTTAGACCTACAACTTAAATTTAACTTCAAAAATATAGAGTGCAAGGTTGTTTAGTTCCAAAACTTCCTTTCCCACTAAATTTCTTGTGTTTTCTCTTTGTTCTTGCTTGCTAGAAATCACTAATAAGATATAGTTTTTATAAGTTCAGTATAGATAGATATTCACCAAATAAATCATGTCTCAATATCAGTAAGCTAGGTACAAATATTTTTTGTGAATATTTAACCAACTTGTCTATGCACCTTCCATAAAAATTTTAGAGGAGCCTAGTTCAAAAACAAAAATTGTAGTTGTATTGACTATCTTTTTTAATAATTGTTTCTCTATTTTTTTTCCAATTCCAAAACTACTCAATTTCATGTAAATTTCACAAATATAGTTCTACAAAACATTATGTACAATCACAAATAATTTATGGGTTCATTCATACAAATAACCTCATAACATCATAAACCCATTTACTAAGGAAATCGTCTTCCTAGTTATATCTAGACTAAAAGTTCCAATCAAAACATAGATTTACTAATTCCATTATATTCTTCCATAACACACATTAAGTTTTAGAATACTTATTTGTTTCATTTATCATTCCTAATTCATATTTAAAGACTATTCAAATTTAGAACTCTTTAATTTTTTGATTCCTTCTAGTTTCTTCTACATTTCTTCTTTTTCAAGAAATCCCTAGACATCTTTCTAAATTCCATTCTAGATAAAAATTAAGTTTCAATGAAGATTTTATGTTCTCATAATCATTTTTCTAAGATCATATAATATCAAATTAAATTCTTAATTGACATCCTTCATGAATAACTAGTTTGTTTAGTGATTTCTTATCGAAGAAGAAAGATCAAATTCAAACATACATATCATCTCTTTCACAAACAAGAATCTACATTCATTATTAAATCCAAATGAAATGTTCTCTACAATATTTCCATGATAAAATCCTACCTCGAGATCCTTAGCAAACTTAAAAATAATTGACATAGATCTATAATCCAAACACAATCCTTGAATTCTTCAATGCAATCCAATCACTTCAATCTTCAAACCTATATAATTTCCTATCTAAATGTAAAAATGCAATAATAATTTCCTAATGAAATTCTCTTTCCCATTTTTAATTAAAAACAATTATTTTTCCTCCATCAATCTAATTGTAGGAATAAAGCTCACCTAATAATATTTTATTCTTCAAAATTTATTATTTTTTTCTATTCATGCACTTCTAGTGGAAAATATTTAAACAATAAAATATTAGCTTTTCTAATTATTCTATTAAATCTAGAACTCATCAATAACTAAAATAAAGAAATCCTTTATCTTTATTCCTTCAAAATAAAATAATATAATTATTTATTCTCTATTTTCCAATTATGAACTTGCAAATTTAAAATCAATTGAATTAAAACAATTAAGTTTATTTTCTCAATTTATTTCCTTTTCTAAATAATATTAAAAATTATTTAGCAATTAAATAATTAAAATAAATTATTTCTAAGCATTGAATAAATAATTTAATGCTATTAACATATTTATTTTTAGTTAATTAATTGTCTTAATTTAATTACTTAACTAGTTGTTCCCACACAATTGGATTATTGACAAGATACTTCAACACCAGGGTCTAGTTCACCTTCCCTGGTACCTATACCTATTGCACAACATAATCTCATCACAACAATTCTTAGTTGCATTGTTAGACAATAACAATATATCAACATTAAAATAATTAAACATGTTAAATAACCTTGCATTGCAACAAACACATTATAAGAAAATGAATAAATTGCAATCACACTCAATCTCAAAGCAATAATCCACACCCAAAGTACCATGAAATGAGATAACATAGACTCACAACTAAGTATCAAACCCATTCAAGTTTGAGAACATTATTTAGTTCATGAAAGCAACCCCTTTCATTTATCATTGTCATATAAATTTGGCAAACCTTTGTCCACTATAATATTATCCCATACTTTAATATTATCCCACACTTGTCATATTTGTTCCATAATAGACATTAACTTTGTTTACACATTTCATAAGTATAGAAGGGTTCCCATTATACTATAACCCTTTGCTCTCGATAATGTAATAAATTTATAATAATGTTCCTTAATGGTATTTCAACATCATTTATCATTTGGCCTCGGTAGTTTAATAGAGGTATAATAGTATTGATCTAAATTGTTCTAAAAATTTAGAGGACAATACCTAGCGTAAGGCTTCTAGTATTATAAATATGCACACAACACAATGTGCAAAATAGTTATATTTGATTAATATGAGTTTCTACAATGCTGGAAAACTCGTTGGGAGCTACATGCCTCCAAAAACTACTTTATTTGCTTCCAGTTTGAATTTTTATACATTTGAAGAGAATATGAAAGGTCACCTTGTCCTTGGAATTCAAAATGAACAGTTGGGAGGTGACAAAACTAACTAATAAAACCAAATTTTCAAAAAACTATCATTTTGGAACCCCAACTTGGTGGGGTCATAACTCCTAGCCATTTGGTCAAAATTTGGACTTCTTGGAGAATCGTTGGAAAGATCTCCAAGAGAACTAGTTTGAGATACTTCAAATCTTGTTTGCAACTTTTGTTCTAAGCAACCGATGAAAGTCTTGAGGTTAAATTCTACTTCGAAGGCCTCTAAAAATGCAATTTACTGAGATGTAGAAAATATCAAAAAATTAGATTTTTGATATTTTTTGTAGTTACTTATGCAAATTCCACCAAGTGCTCCTGGATTGATATGGGATCATTCGTTCCCCCTTGAGAGACAGTGGGCCCCATTGCATCGATGCTCTATAGTAGATGAGGAAACCGTGCTACAATTTGATCCTTAGCGAACCACTTCCCTTTGTGAGCAAATTTTCTGGCTTATACCACATGGTAGAGAGGGATGGATTGCTTCTTCAATGTCTTAACAATAATATTCATGATCTAATCAGCTGCTAATGGAATAGTTGTTTCTGGGTTCAACTATGTTTGATGAATGTGCTCAACAACTTCAAAGGTGTCCAACAATGGTGGAAAATAGGGGCGTAACAACTTAGCATTAAAAATAAGATGCAACCTAGAAATGCTAGAAGATTAAGCTCAAAAGCATTCTCACCAACCTGTTTGAGGATGGTGTATGGCCCATAATGAAGAGAATGAAGTTTCCTATATTATCCTTGAAGTCGCTCTTTCTGTAGATGAAGCTACACCTTGTCTTCAACCTGAAATTGATGAGGTGTTCAATGCTCAGCATGCCTTTCATTATACTTCTGATTGTTGTGTTGCAGTATTTCATGAACCTGTTGTTGGATATGATGAATTCTTTCAACAAACTTTGATGCTTTATCCACCTCCTTCTTGGCATGTGCTGACAAATCAGGAAGCATGACTAGTAAGGCTATATCCATGGGAGCCAAAGGTTGATACCCGAGACAAACTTCAAATGGACTATACCCCATAGAACCATGCAAAGCATGGTTGTAACTATGTTGTACATAGGGTAGGCTCTCATCCCATGTGTAGGGATGCCTTGAATGATACATACATAGAATGTGCATGATCATTCGATTCACGTCTTCAATTTGTCCATCTGTTTGTGGATGGAATGTAGTGGACTTTGTCAACTTGGTGTCCATCATGGCCCAAAGTGATGACCAAAAATTGTTAAGGAACCTACTATCGATGTCAGAGATGATACTTTGTGGAAAACCAAAATGAACCCAAACATTCTCAAAGAAAAGTTTAGCAATTTCTTTTGCAAAGAACCCCTTCTTGCAAGCTACCATGATGGCCATTTTTAAAAATCTATCTACCACCACATACACACAATCATAACCACACTTGGTAGTAGGGAGGTCAGACATGAAGTCCATCAAAACTACTTGTGCCAGGGTATATTAGGAATAGGAAGAGTTGTATACAAGCCTTGTTTGCGGTTTACAGGCTTTGCAATAACACAAGCTGAATAGGATTGACTATAGGAAGTGAGATCATGATGCACCTTTGGCCAATAAAATACCTCTAAAGTATAGCAATAGTCTTACCTATCCCAAAATGTCCTACAACGCAACTGTAGTGTGCCTCCCATATCAACTTTTGTCTTTCCTCAGTAGGAACACATATGTGACCCATGTGAAAAACAATTCCATCTTGCAAGTAGAAGCTAGGAATATTCTTACCTTCTGTGAGCCTATTGTAGGTCTCAGCAAAATCAAGATCAATACCATACAATTGGGGCTAATCTATTTTTTGGTGACCACAAGAATCTAATACTATTATTAGGGTGGTAATTGAAAGTCTACTCAAGAAGTCTACGACTTTGTTACTACTTCACTTATTGTGGTAGATGTTAAGGTGAAATTGTTGCAAATAGGAAGACTATGTTTGATGCCTATCATTTTGCAACTTTCCTTGTGTCTGCAAAAATTGAAGAGGTTTGTGGTCTATGTGTATGATAGTATCCTTCCCCAAGATATAGTGTTTCCATTGTTTACATGCTTACACAATTGCATACAAATCCTTGTCATATATAGGATACCTGTGTACTGTATCAGAAAAGGTCTCACTATGATAGGCAATAGGGTGCCCATGTTGCATAAGCACTACCCCAAGTGCATACTTAGAAGCATCTATATAAATTTCAAAAGATTTTTGCAATTCTGGAAGTGCCAATATTGGCGTTGAACATAACATCCTTTTCAATTCCACAAATGTTCTTTTGTGTGCCTCTATCCAAATGATTTTTTCCTTTTCTCTTCCCCTGAGTGCTTGGTTCATAGGCCATGCCAAGTGTGAAAAAACAAGTACAAACCTTCGATAAAAATTAGCCAACCCCAAAAATGATGGCCAATCTTTGAGGACTTGTATCTTTTCAAGCTCCACACAAACACTTGTTATGTCTACAATGTATCCCGAGTGCTAAATACTCTCCATAACAAAGGAACACTTATCTTTGTTAGCATAGAGTTTGTGTTTTCATAGGGTTGAGAGTACTTGTTGAACATGATGCGAATGGCCATCCCATGTTTTGTTAAAAATAAGTATGTCATCCAAATAGACAACAAAAAAATAATTTTGAATGGTTTGATCATGTCATTCATCATCCTCACGAAGGTGGCAGGGGCATTAGTTAGACTAGAAGGCATGACTAGCCACTCAAACAACCCTTCTCTAGATTTGAAATCAATCTTCCACACATCAGATGGCTTGATTAGAACTTGGTGGTAAGTCAATTTTGGTGAAAAACCTATCCCCCCTAAGTTGGTCCAAAAAATCATCAATGTGAGGAATTGGATATATGTTCTTTATAGTGATCTTGTTGAGAACTCGATAATTGATGCAAATTCACCATGTTCCATCCTTCTTCTTGGCAAGAACAATTGGGCTTCCACATGGTGAGGCACTTGGGCGAATGTGTCCTTTTTGAATTGATTCTCGGATTTGTCACTTGATTTCATCATTCTCCAAAATTGACCATCTATATAGTGGCCCATTTGGTAATGGTGTCCTTGGAATTAGATCAATTTGATGCTTGACTTGATAGTACAATGGTACCCTTGCAGGTGAGTTGAATACATATTCATGTGTTGACAATATCTGATACATATGCTTTTGTTGGGTGGTAGTGGTGGCTATTTTGGTATGAGTTTTGGCTACAACTAACTTTTCCCCCTCGGGTCAAATCATTAGTACAAAAAATTCTCTAATGTGGGAAATCAAATGTTTACATTGTTTGCACTAATTAAAGATACTAGTTCTGCAAGACTTAGCTCAAGTATTTGATATTTTCTTTCACCCGGCTTGATAATGACACTGCGTGGTCTAGACTCATAGATGCCATGATGCTTGTACATGTATGGTTGCCCCATCAATACATCACATACATCTAAAGGTGCCACATCACATATTACTTCATCTTTGAATGGATTGATGGAATAAGGGAAGTAAAATTGTCTATTCACCTGAATGTTTTGCCCTTGGCTTACCCATCCCATATGGTATGGCTATGGATGGGGTGTGCTCTATAGGTTCAATCTCTTGACAGTCTCAACAAAGATCAAATTATTTTGACTTCCACTATCAACAATGGAATGGAGGGCCTTTCCATTTACCCACATCTGTGAAAGGAATAAATGTTCCTCATCTTCATATGGCAATATTTTGGTGGTGGCAACTGTGGCATATGGATTGAAGCCTCAATTATTTGGTCACCATCCTTTTGCTCAAAAGGGTATGCAGGAAACAATTCAATTTTGGTCCCTACTTGTTGTATCCCTACCATTAGAGTCTTGGTATCTTGGCAATCCTTAGTGTTATGTCTGGGGATTTTATGAAATTCACACCACATATTTTGCTACCTTTATTTGTTGTTAATATTGCTGGTGGGGAGAAATCCTTGGTTGTTTTCTTTTCCATGAACTTGATACAACCTTTGCTCTTTGATTTGTTGTTTGAAAAATAATTCTTCTTTTTTATTTTCTTGAATTTTTCCTCGATCTTTACTAGATATTTGAAAGCAGTTCCCAAGGTCTCAATATGTAGAAAATCCATCTTAGTCTAGATTTATTGATGAAGCCCACTATGGTACTTCAAGACCTGATGTTTCTCTATATCAATGATGCCAAGCTTCACTGATAGTGCATGGAAGGTATTGGTGTAATCTTGGACAAACTTGTTAGGGTTAGTTGGCAGAAGATATCAATTAAATGCAAATAAAGTTTAACGTGGTTCACCCAAGCTTAGGCTACATCCACCAATAGAGAGTCCAATATTATTATCTAGTAAATCAAACTGATTACAACCATCAATCCTTGCAACTCAATACCACTGCAAAATGCTACAATACATCAACAGAACCCTAACCCTTAGCCACTTTTATCAAGCCTTATGTCAGTTACAAAAATAGGGTTTTTTTTATGTCGGCCAATAGAAAAATAACTCCCAACGCCTTTATAAAATAATAAAAATTGTTGGAGGTTTTAAGGGTGCTTCCCCTGAGTCCCCGCCCTGTATCACGACAGGGAGCGTGCCAGGGGTGTTGCTCCTTGGACCCTGCAAGGGGCACTACCCCTTGACCCTGTCTTGGGGGCGCAGCCCCTTGACCCCATTAAATAATTTGGGGGGAAACCGCACTAATAAAAGTGGGGTAAATTTAACCTTTGAGTCTAATTAGGCTCCATATAACAACACTAGTCCTTTTTCTATTAGATCAACTATCACTATATATATTTTTCTTCAATGAATCTTCATGATAGTATTCTTCCTTGACCTATTCCACAAATTCTCCCCAATTGGGATTCTCATCCACCACTGTTGTAGAGGAAAACTAATGCGTTGTAGACTTAAACAAAATCTAGGGTTAAACCTAACTAAATAGTTCACTCTATCATTTCATTCCTACATTGAATTATTGACCAGAGAGCATAAGCTTATGATGATGCTCACACTATATATGCCTTCAAGACTCATTTCTATCCTAAACTATCTCATACAAACTTATTCTAGCTAACTTAATTGACTGCAGTTTATAGAAATGAAAGAACAACAAAAACAATTAAAAACCTATTTGCTACAGGTACCCCCAGCATAGGTTGAAGATAGCTATATTCAATAGAGAATCACAACATTAACTTGAAATACACAGAATGAGAAAAGACTTAACACTAACCTCTGGAGGACTTCAAAGATGTATTCTACGACTATCAGAAATAGTAATCACGATTTCTTACTTACTTCACAATGCAATGTAAAAGATAACATGAAACAGTCTAACTAGAAATGCATGAATAAATAAATGAATGTATGAAGTGAGAGTTAGTACCTTGAGTGGCCAGCTCAGGGAACTATCTCACTTCTTCTGGAAATTAAATCTACTTCAGATCTTCACACAATTTCATGACATATAGTTGAATTCAATTCATATCAAAGACAAAATCTTCTTCAGATTTTATTCAAAATCAAAACATGTCTAGAATAATAGATAATAGATAACTGTAAGAATATAGTAATGACTATGTAAATGGAAAGTAAAAATAAAAGCTAACCAATCAACAAACTCATCCCATAACTTATACAAAAGTGGGAGAGTTGTATGCAAACTTTTAACTAACTGTGATCATCAATTCATCTCTAGATATCAAGATATGGTTTTGAGATCAACTTATTAAATATCTAGAACAAAGGAAACAAAGTTCTATTTGAACAGAAATCTCATACAACGGCTCATGAATGCAAACACATAAGCTCTGGTTAGACTTCTAGAACAAGTCTTCTTCTTCCATGATGACCATGTTCATCTCCATTGATCTTCATTTCTGGCACTTGGACTGTACTTTAATCAATTCCCTTGTTTTGCACTCTGCTACAATGACTCATTCCCATATGCTATGTCTTTGCTGCACAAGGTTAATTATTCCAACATATATACATAAAATAACCTTTCATATTAAATTTATGAAATTCTATCTATATTACATGCATATCAATAATTTAAAACACCCACTTGAGAATATAATTTCACCATATTCCATTTATCATCATAGGTTCAAAGTCTCTGGGAAGTATATGTGAAACAACATATAACAAAGGTAATGTCTGTAAGGTTCTTGCATAATCATGTAAAAAGGTCTTTAAAACATATAGAAACATTATAAAAGAAAGTCAATATTTCAACCCAACATTTCCCCCCAACTTAAACTTTTGTTTGTCCCTAAGAAAAACCAAGGAACTAACATCTAGGGCAGAAAGTTATAATGCAAAGTAGTTTTTCTTAGCTCCATGTTTTCTTTGACTCCTCCTTGTTTGAGATAGAATCCATTGTAACATGCAAGTCTCTCCATCCTATTTAGCTTAGCATGCCTATACTTATCACCTCTCCCTCCTGTCTAGTGTGGCACTAGGTAGAGTAGGATAGGCAACTGATAAGTAAGAGGCAACCATGCTACTCTCTTTTGCTCTGAGATCTGGATGTACCTGCATAACGTCTCAAACATATTCATGAAGTTGTGGAAAGAGTGGGATTCCTTCTTTTGCAATTCTAGAGGTAGGCTATTCCACCTATTATGCACATACCTTTGACAATTCTGGATGACAGACACTGCTAATCTCTGTATTCTTCCATGATCCCTTAGTCTCAAATCCATGATTACCTTTCCTGAACCCCTATGAGAAAGTAATGTTGGCCATTGGGTCAGGATCACCTCAGGTTCTAAAGCTTCTTTCCTTATTAGCAGTGGTTCCTTCTTTTCTTGATCCTCATATTGGTCCATCATTACTCATCTGAGTTGTTCATTTTTGAAGTATGACATTTATGCTCTGATCTGTAGGTCTCCAACATAGATGCAGGGGTTCCATTATGTGTCCTCAGGTAATTATGCAGATAGTATTCACACAACTGGTCATGTTCTTCTAAATTGACCTCTTTGAAATGACTACAAAACATATGCCTTGAATGTAATTCAGGTTGATTATTGATAAATCTATTAAACTAATAACTAAGGAATTTCTCCTTCAGAAACAATGCATAAACCCTAGGTGGAGGCCTGCATCCAATGATTTTCTTGGCTCTGTAAATAACTTCTACCAAATGATCCTCCAACCTCTTGATTATCAAATATTTTTCTGCAATTGATGCATTGAGACTATGCTTTTCTTTTTCCCAATTCTCTTTTTCTTGCTTAGTCTTGTCAGTCAACTTCATTAGCTCAAAGCCCAAAGACAGGGTAGTATGGTACTCTAGGGTCTTTGTTACAAGAGTTTGGAGAGTAAGTACTTATTTCTCAATTTATATTTTATTTTCGGCCAACTGTGCCAACAAGTCTAAGTTAGAACCATGGCCATAAGTTTGGACCTTCTCCTACAACTCAAGAATTCTCTTCTCTTTCTCTTTATATTTTTCTTCCTAACCCCTTACCTGTTCCTCCAGCTGTCTTATTCTGTCCAAGGCTTCTTGAAGTTCCTTCTTGATATCTATGTCCTCTAATAATTCCTTTTCTTTTTCAACATTTTTATCATTCCTTTTAGGAATATCAAAAACTTCTTTAACAGAATCATCTGGCATAGGTTTACCCATCTTTCTTGTAGTAAACAAGTCTTCTGGCTCATAATCAAAAGAAGAAATGTATTTTCTTTTCTTTACAGGCATATCAACATTTTCACAGGCATCTACAGAGACATCCTCAAGGGGGTTTTCTTCTCTATCTGAATCTAGATTCAGAGGAGTCGGATGATTGTCCTACTGGCCTATATTTTTGTCCTCTCCTCTCTACTTCTCAACAACGTGGTCTTTGGTACCTTGCCTCCTTAACCTCCCTGAGCGTCTAGGTGTGATTGTTTCTTGCTTATCTACCTTTTTCCCCCTTTTATTGTCCCCCTTCTTCCTCTTCTCCCTTGCACTTCCCTCTTTTGTTGTATTCTTGTGTTTACTCACTCCTTTCCTACTCTTCTTTTCCTTAACAAATGTTGAAGGAGTGGTTCCTTTAGTTTGAGGGGTAGATGTTGAGGGTTCCTTAGCTGATACAGACCTAAACTCTGAAGGAATCTCATATTGGGGCTCTTCTTGCTCGATTTCAAGAGGAGGCTCAGGCTTATATGGAATTTCATCTTCTAGTTCCGGTGCCTCTAAAAGTGTTGAAATGTCTACACATTGTTTAAAAGCTTCCCATCCAATCTGTGGGTATTGAATCCTTAAACTCCTTTTTATTAGCAAAGCTATCAAACAATAGTGGGAAAGAGTAGAGTTTGCCTATTGTTTCTGATATCAATATAGTAAACAAATAGTTTGGAACATTGGCAAGTTTTTCATGTCGCAAATGGTTGAGCAATTTAAGTTGTGCAGTATATAACATATTGTATCTACCATCATAGGTAATATACTTGATAATATAATAGGCACATTTCCCCCAAACGAAGGGAAGAGATAGTCGTTTGGTATCTTGTGTAGTAGAATCCAAGTGTTCACCTCTTTCACAGAACTCTTCCCTAGCCATGGCTGCATTAGCTCTAGTTGGGTACTCAGACCCTGTCCGTGGCAACCCTGTAACCTAAGCAATGTCTAACTCAGAAGCATCTATAGTTAACCCCTTCACCATTGCTTCATCATACTATAGAGTAAATGTAAATTCTCTCGTCATATCATCATCAAACTCTATCAATTTTAGGAAGTAGTCTAACCAACCTACTCTTGTGAAGAGTGGGAGAACCATCACATCCTCCAATAGTTCCTTATGTTTCGAAGGTTCCCTTCTGATCATGTCTCTGCCCATTGCCACTGTGAATTGCAAACTCTTACAGTACCAGTTTTCTGCACAATGTCAATGTCTGTTGCTCAATTCCTATTGCTTTTTCTCGCCACCCCAAAGAACCAACCTGCCTCTTCTTTCCTTTGCACTATAACTTCCTTAGGGTACTAATTCACTTGCTGGCAAAATAAGGTAAGTTCATGGCACATAATATTTGTCTAGTTTTCTTGAATGGCAAGGTTTTCAAAGGCAAATGTTTTTCTAATGGCAAAAATTGAAAATAACCCTCCCCCCAACTTAATTGTGAAGTGACCTCACTTCATGTGGCAGGTATTACAGAATGAGGAGTGATTAAAAGAAATGGTGATAACATTCATCGCATGCATGAAATAAACTATGACTAATCATGAATATAAAAAGAAATCTGGTTGTAATAATTGAAATTTATCGAATGTAGATATGAAGTGGAAATGAATAATTAACATACCTTGGAAATTGTGAACAATTTGGATGATTTGAGATGATATGCATGCGGCGAATGAGATATAGGGTGATAAAAGGTGGCGGGTATGGCTGCAGAGATGTAATGGAATAACAAGTGATGATGGAGAAAAGTACCAATTCATTAATGTGAAGGGATACGTGGAGCAATATAATGAAGTATTTGAAAATGGATACAAGCATGTGGAATGGGCAAGAGAATTTAGGTATTGTTCACCAAGTGATGGAATAGAGTGGCATGCAGATAGTGTTGCGGGTGCCTTCAGCACAGGTCCTGACTGTGTAATTAGAATTAGACATATCATGTCCCATCTAAGTCAAGTCCCTAGCTAAATGAGTGAAAAATAGGTTCCAAAGGAAATAACTTGTAACCATGGAAAGTGTGCAGTGTGTGTATGTGAAAAAAAATAAAGAAATTTAATTTTGAACAACAGGGGTTAAGTATTGCAACTCAACCTCCACATCACTAGACAGTGTTGGTATATCAGCATTTGAATGTGTATCATTTTTTGTCATAGAATCATCATTAAGAGTATCAGGAGTATTAGGAGAAGCATACTGAGCAGCTAAGGAAACAAGAAAGTCATCCTTCTGAAGTGGCTTTTTATACAACTTTAACCTGTGCCCATTTACCAATAGTGAAAACTGAACTTCATCTATAGTCTACAATTGAACTGCACCATTAGGAAAGACTTGCTTGATCTCATATGGGCCTAACCAACGTGATTGAAGCTTGCCCTTGAAGTCCTTATACCTTGAATTATAAAGTAGTGGCCAGTCCCCTGTAGTGAATTCTTTTTTTTTTATGTACTTATCATGCCATTTTGCTCTTTGCTTTTGTATGGCCTCTGTATGATGAATGGCCTCCAGTCTAATTTCATCCAAGGCATTCAAATGTTGTAGCCTTTCCTGTTGTGTAGTGGTCAAATCCATTCCTAGGTCCATTGTTGTCCTCAGGGTTTTGTGTTCAAATTCAATAAGCAGGACTGCAGTCTTGCCATAGACCAGTTCATAAGGTGTAAACCCTGTAATCATCTTCCAGGTTGTTATGTATGCCCAAACAGCTTCAGGGAGTCTAGATACCCAATCTCTTCTATGAAGCTGCACTATCTTCATCAGGATGTTCTCAATCTCTCTATTAGTGACTTCCACCTGGCCATTAGCCTGAGGATGGTATGGAATGGATTTCTTATGCCTGATCTAATATTCATCAACCAATTTGGTTATTAAATCAGATGTAAACTAGGGTCCCTAATCAGTTACTATTTCTCTTGGAACACCATACCTAGTGAAGATGTCTTCATACAAAAATTTGGCAACATTGCCATCTCTAGTAAACTGTAATGCCTTCACTTCAACCCATTTAGTTAAGTAGTCTGTAAATGCCAGGATATACTCTTTGTTGTTTGATGTAGGAGATATAGGACCCACAAAATCCAAACCCCACTTGTCAAAAGGAGCCAATGAGATTTGTGGCTGCAAAGGCATCTCATCACTTCTAGTAGGCATCCCTATTCTCTAGCATCTATCACAGCTCCTAGTGTACTTGACAACATCTTTATGAAGTGTTGGCCAGTAATATCCTATTGATAGGATCTTAAAGGCTGTCCTCTTAGTTGCAAAATGTCCTCCACAAGGCTCATCATGACAAGCCTTCATTATATCAAATACTTCATCCTCCCTAATACATCTTCACATAATATTGTCTAGCCCAGTGTAAAATAGAAATCTAGAAATCCAGGAGTAAGAGAAACATTTATGAACTAGCTGCCTCTTCTCCCTTGGGGAGAAGTATCTTGGAATCTGCCTTATAACCAAGTAATTGGCAATGTCTACATACCATGGAGTGTGTATAGTGAGAGAAAATAGATACTCATCAGGAAAAGAATCATCAACCACTCCATCTGAAGACTATGTAGGTAGTCTGGACAGAAAATCAGCAACAACATTGGCCTTGCCTAGTTTGTCAACAATTGTAATATCAAACTCTTGTAACAACAATAACCACCATACAAGTCTGCCACCTACTATGGGTTTATTCATCAAGTATCTAATGGTTGCATGGTATGTATGGATGAAAACATTGTAACCAGTTATGTAGTGCCTGAACTTATTAATTGCATAAATAACTGCTAACATCTCTTTCTCTGTCACAGTATAGTTTAACTTAGCCCCTTGCAGATTCTTACTGAAATAGTTTATGGCATACTCCTTGTTTCCTTCTTGTTGACTCAAGAATGCTCCAATGGCAAAATCAGATGCATCTGTATGGATGTGAAAAGGTAGTGACCAATTAAGACCTTTGAGGACAGGGGCTTGTGTCAAAGATGTTTTCAGCTTTTCAAAAGAGATCTAACAATCTAATGTCCATTCAAATTCACTATCATTGGTCAGTAGGGTAAATAGAGGGGCAACAATCTTGCTAAAATCCTGAATGAACCTCCTGTAATATCCTACATGGCCTAGGAAGCTCTTGACATTTTTCTATTTTTGTCGAATAGGAAGGGTAGATGTAATCTCAATCTTCTTTGGGTCAAATTGGATGCCAGCACTTGAGATGAAATGTCCCAAGACTATTCCTTGTGTCATCATCAAAAACAAGTTTCATTACTCAAAGAGAGATTATGCTCTGTACACCTCTTCAATACCTTCTCCAAGTTGTGTAGGGCTTCATCATATGTGTCACCATATGTGGTGAAGTCATCCCTATAGATCTCCATACTGTCATGGGCAAAATCAAAGAAAATGCTTAAGACTGCTCTTTGAAATGTAGTTGGAGCATTGCACAAGCCAAAGGGTAAGATAGAGTATGCATATGTCCTCCAAGAGCAGGTAAACATGGTCTTATCTTGATCTTTAGAAGCAATCTTAATCTAGTTATAACCACTAAAACCATCAAGAAAGGAAAAATATTTCTTGCCTACTAAAGAGTCAAGAACTTGGTCAATAAAAGGCAATGGAAAGTGATCCTTCCTAGTAGCAGTATTCAATTCTCTGTAATCAACACAGACCCTCCATTTGCCACCTTTTTTGGGGACTATAACCAATGGTGAAACCCATTCACTGTCTAAAATGTGGTATATAAAGCCTGCGTCCAAAAGCTTCTGAAGCTCAGCTTTAACAATTTCTCTGAGGGCCAGATTCATGCGCCTTTGTTGTTGCCTAATTGGTCTATATCCATCATCTATGTATATCTTGTGCATGCACAGGGCAGGATCAATGCCTTTCATATCATTGTAATCCCAAGCAAATGTTGTTGAGTGTGTATGTAATATCACATGCAGGGATTGTTGTTGTTCATTAGTCAATGTATTGTTAATGTTTAGCATCTTACCTAGCTTGACTTCTACTTGTTTGGACAATTCTTGAACGGAAGACAAATCAAGGCTAGGTAATATAGGTAGTCATTGCTGAGGTAACAATGCTTGGAAGATTTGGTAGATTTCTTCTGATGAACTGCTAGGTATTATGCTACTCAAAGGGTCTTGTAAGAAAGATAGGAAATCTTGCTACTGAGGATGTCTCCCACAATTGTTTTGTATAACATGAGCAATTAATTCATCTTCATCTGGAATAGTCAATAAAGGGTTGCATTCTATAGTCATCAGGGTTTGCAGGGAATAGGCATCCTCATCCTCCAGGCTAGGCCAAATGGTCTACTCAAGCTCATGGTATGGCTGGGCTGGTGGATATAAAACCATCTGCTTGGTCACTGTCTTATTAGATATGATCATATTGCCAGACCTACAACCTATAAATGCATCAGCAGTGGCAAGCCATGGTCTCCCTAGTATAAGAGGATATCCATCAAGATTAACCTTAGGCTACAAAACAATAAAATTAGTAGGGTATTCCCAAGAATCTAATGCAATGACCAAATCTTCTATGACCCCTTCAAGTTTAACTGTAGACCTATTAGCTGATTGCAAGACTGTCTGAGTAGGCCTAAGGTTGTTTAATTGGAGTGTCTGCATTGTTTCCTTGGTCATGACATTAATTGTAGCTCCTAGATCTATCAAGGTGTTTTTAATCAGAGTCCCATTGATCTTTACATCCACCACTGGGCTACCTGGATCTGTGTATTTGGGAACAATTATATTACCCAACACGATGTCAACAAGATTACCTAAAACATGTACTATCTGAGGATCTATTATCTTCCTTCCTGGCTTCTTTATGCAAAGATCCATAATAGTTTTGGTATAGATAGGAATATCCTTGATGGCTTGGATTAAGGGAATCTTGATGCTTATGTCTTTTAGCTGGTTGAGAAGGACAATATTAGCTTGGGCTGTTTGTTTTTACATGGCCAAGTGCTCAGGGAAAGGAGGAGACTTCTGCTGCACAATAGTTTGGGCATCTTGGGTTGATTCAGGTTCCAATGGTTGCTTATCTGAGGCTTCTTCAATGGGTTCTTCATCTTCAAGCTCAATAATTTGGGGTCATGTAAGTTGATTCCCTGATCTAAGATGAACATTACTCACATCCACCCCATAGGTGGGATATTGCATTACCTCATTAGTATAAGCCTATTGGACAGGGTTGTTAGGGTTAAGTGTAGGTTGGGCAGGGATTTGGGTAGGTCTAGGAGGTGTATTTTGAGGTGGGGGCATTATGGTTGGCTGCTGCAGTTGAGATGGAATCATAGGTTGCTAAAATTGTGCATTTTGCTGCCATTGTTGGCCCTTGTTCCACTGAGGCTACCATTGTTGCTACTGAGGAGGCCACTGAGGGTTATAGTTTGAACCTTAGAAATTTTGTTGTGGCCATGAGTTAGGCTGTTGTTGGTTCCAACCAACTATTGGAGTAGGCCATTGGGGGTTTTGCCATGCATTTAGGTTACCAGGCCATTGTTGAGCATTCCAAGCAGAGAAGTTCTGATTTGCAGCAGGAAAGGGAGAATTAAAACTAAGTGGATTAGAGGGCATACCTTGCCTTTACTGCCAAGGTCTCCTTTGAGCAATGAAGAACAATTGCCCATCTTCTCCTTCAAATTGCTGCAACTCAGGTCTCTCAATATTTTCTTGTTGTATGCTAGCCACCCTTTTGCATTTACAGCTGGCCTTCCTTTGCCTACAACTGGGGCAATACTTAGTGAGCATTACATCTACCTCCTCTTGTTTCTTCTTGATATGGAGAGTGTCTAGCTATGTATTCATATGGCTAATAATGTCCTCCTTCATGTTGGTCAGCAGGTTACTAATCTCCACCCTTGAAACTCCATTAGTTGCCTTGCTTGTGATAGCTGCTCTTTCTCCCCTTGGTTTTTTGGAGAATGTTCTAGAATAATTTATATATGTTGTACAGATATCATCAAAAGGTAGTTGAGATATATCCCCTATTCCAATGAGGCTGAGGGCATCCATGCAGTAATCATTAACTCCTTTTAGAAAGACCAGCTTCAGTGATTCTTCAGACAATCTATTTTGAGGGTTTTTCTTCAAGGCAAACTGGAATCTTTCCACATAGTCTTCTAGTGGCTAGTCGTCTTTCTATGACATCCTAAAAATGTCATCTCTTCTCCTATTGTGTCCTCTGCAGTACTCTTTATATTTTGCTAGGAACTTTTCCTTCATAGTGTCCCAGTCTAGGATGACATCGTTCCCCAACCCCATAAACCACCGTAAAGCAGTATCTTTGAGTGTGGCAGGGAACAACTTGAGTCTATAAGGATTAGTGGTGTAGTCATAACTCCTACACAAGACATCAAACTCGAATAGGAAAGTGTCAGGATCTTCGGTCACCAAGCCATAGAAAATAGGCAATGCAGAAGGTGGTATATTTTTTAGAGTAGCAGCCCGTGCTTGGTTTGGGATAGGGAATTCAAATGTTTCTTGTCCTAGAGGATCCTCTACTACAGCTTCTACCATGGTTCTAAATGTCCCTTTTGTGGTTGTGGAGGAAGCTGATGGAGATGTAGAGGGTGTTGATGAAGATGTAAAAGGAAACTCTCCTTCAGCACTTCTTACTATATAGTTGTTGAAATTAGATGTGCCCTCGTTATTCTGAGAAGTTGAAGGGAGGAATCTACCTCAGTTATCTCTCTGCCTCCGCATATAGTAATTTGAGCTTTATGTTTCAATGGTCCTACATAGTGTTAGTAGAATGCCTGGTGTTTCTTGAAAAATGAATTTATTAAATCTAATACTGAAATCAAGATTTAACTATGAAAGCATATAAAACTAATGAAACTATGAAGATAGCACCATCCCTAGCAATGGCACCAAAAATGTAGAGGAAAACTAATACATTGTAGACTTAAACAAAATCCAAGGTTAAACCTAACTGAACAATCCACTCTATCATTGCATTCCTACATTGAATTATCGACCAGAGAGCATAAGCTTATGATGATGCTCGCACTATATATGCCTTCAAGACTCATTTATATCCTAAACTATCTCATACAAACTTATTCTAGCCAACTTAATTGACTGCAATTTACAGAAATGAAAGAACAACAAAAATAGTTAAGAACCTAGTTGCTACAGGTACCCCTAGCATAGGTTGAAGATAGCTATATTCAATAGAGAATCACGCATTAACTTGAAATACACAGAATGAGAAAAGACTTAACACTAACCTCCGGAGGACTTCAATGATGTATTCTACGACTATCAAAAATAGCAATCATGATTTCTTACTTACTTCACAATGCAATGTAAAAGATAACATGAAACAGTCTAACTAGAAATGCATGAATAAATAAATGAATGTATGAAGCGAGAGTTAGTACCTTGAGTGGCCATCTCAGGGAACTATCTCACTTCTTCTAGAAACTAAATCTACTACAGATCTTCACACAATTTCATGACATGCAGTTGAATTCAATTCATATCAAAGACATAATCTTCTTCAAATTTTATTCAAAATCAAAACATGTTTGGAATAATAGATAACATATAACTTGTAAGAACAGAGTAATGGCTATGTAAATGGAAAGTAAAAATAATAGCCAACTAATCAACAAACTCATCCCCTAACTTATACAAAAGTGGGAGAGTTGTATACGAACTTCTAACTAACTATGATCATCAATTCATCCCTGGATATCAGGATATGGTTTTGAGATCAACTTATTAAATATCTAGAACAAAGGAAACAAAGTCCTATTTGAACAAAAATCCCATACAATGGCTCATGAATGCAAACACATAAGTTGCAGTTAGACTTCTAGAACAAGTCTTCTTCTTCCTTGCATTTATTCTTCCATGATGACCACGTTCATCTCCATCGATCTTCATTTCTGGCACTTGGACTATACTTTAATCAATTCCCTTGTTCTACACTCTGCTACAATGACTCCTTCCCAGATGCTATGTCTTTGCTGCACAAGGTTAATTATTCCAACATATATACACAAAATAACCTTTTATATTAAACTTATGAAATCCTATCTATATTACATGCATATCAATAATTTAAAACATCCACTTGAGAATATAATCACCATATTCCATTTATCATCATAGGTTCAAAGTCTCTGGGAAGTATATGTGAAACAACATATAAAAAAGGTAATGTCTGTAAGGTTCTTGCAGAATCATGTAAAAAGGTCTTTAAAACATATAGAAACATTATAAAAGAAAGTCAATATTTCAACCCAACAACTACATCAAATTCTTGACCGTCAGGACTATCCTTAGATAACAATCTATTCTCCCATGATTGTTTCACATGATGCTCAGATTTGAGAAGGGAAAATATTGTTTTTGAAGCATTTGAGAAGTGATTTACAGAAAAATATTTCTCCAGTTTTGACAACCAATCATCAACATCTGCATCAAGTTTTGCCTCAAAATTTGGAATGTCAAAATTCACTTGTACCTTGAAAGGAGTGTGACTGCCAAATGGTTTTTCTGTTGCATTTAGCTATGGATTATTTTAATTTTACCGTAACAATTGATTGAACTGGTTCATCATCTCCTCACATTGTCTTCCCAATGCATCTTTGTAATGTCAGAAAATGTCCCCTTGGGAGCTTTTCCCTCTTAAAGTTTAGCTCCCGGGTCTTCAATCTGCATTTAGGACATCTTGCATCATATTTTGGCATCCCAATGAGAAACCCCTAAGTTTCATGATGAATGGGACCTAGGGGAATCCCTTGAGATAGACCCTACCCAAAATAAGGGAGAGGACTTGGGCGGCCGCGCCCTAGTCCTACCCTATTTTGGGTCAGGCCCAAATTTTAAGTGTTGGTTTATGACCGTTATTTGGTTCCTAGGTTGACACTATAAGTTTGAATTACAAAATTCTTGGCGGGAATGTTTGTAGTTGCATATATAAGCATGTTTAGGCATTCATTTGTAGATTAGATGGACATTAGATGATTATTGCGATCTTTATGCATTCTAAAGGTGATTCAAGGCATTCATTGTGTGGAAGAGTAGATTTTGTGTTGTTTATGTGTTTGTATTTGCAAATTTGAGCATCCATCTCCTCATGGCATGAAGAGATTCTTCCTTCCATGAGATCTTCACTACAAGGTGATATCAATTGTGCTTTTGATCATTTATCATTTGGTTTTTGCCTCTGTCGCACAAGGACATGCACTCTCTCTGACAACGGTATTTGGAAGACTTGAATGTCTCTCCAGGGCTTGACTGAGGCAAGCATCTAAACACCACAACCCCCTCTCCATTTTCCTGTGATTGCAGGTTACAGGTTGAAGAAGCAGGAAAAGTGGAGTTGCAGGAGAGTGTTGCAGAGTGTAAGAATTGCATATTAGAGCTAAAAACAGGGACCTGGACTCGGGTGCTCGCTCATTAGTCCTCCAGATCTTGCAATGGAAGAATCTCTGAGACAGTAGGAATAGGTTATAGACAAGGTTCCTAGATCCTGAAAAAAAATCAGGGCATTGGACTAGGGTGCCCACTCATTAGTCCCTGACTGTTTCGCTTCCCAAACTTTGAAAAATGGTACACATTTGTCTATTATTTTACATCTTTCTGCAGTAACACTTTCAATAATTTATCCGTTTGCTTTCGTATTTGTATAATTAGGGTTTTGAGAATAATTGGGTATAATCAAGCAATAAAATCACACAAATCTAATTTTCCCTACATTCTGAGTGATCAAGGCCCTGATAGTAGATTCCTACTCAACCCAAGGTCCTTGAATGTTTAATGGTGAAAGGAGGATAGACATAAACCATCAAAAACCCTCTATCCAAATTTTACCCTAAACAATCTTCAACCAAAACTTTGAAGGGATCTGATGAATCACCCCATTCTTGATGCAGGAGCATCCATGGCAAATTGGCAATCAACATCACCAAAAATATTTAAATTTCTTTTTGTTTGTTTTCAATAAGGTTTATGGGCTTGGGAAATGATATTTTAATTTGCAACAAATGTAATTTCCCTTGGGTGTAATTGTAAATGTAATTTTGGTGGGATTTGACTGATTTTGTCATAAGTGGGGCTGCCAAGAATCTTGGAATTGATTTCTAAGAGGTGGGGCCAGAAGCTTTGCATGTTGTTGCATATCTGGGTCAAAATTATGAGACCCAGTCTTGGTAAAATGATCATAGCTTTCTCATATCTTATCAAAATTAAGAAATTAACCATGTTCTAGAAAGATGGGAAGGAGAGGCACATAACCCAGAAACTGTTTTAAAAAAATCAGAAAAAAGTAAGAGCGGTGAGAGGAAGAAGTGACAAGATTTCTCATAGCAGATTTTGAAGAGAAAATTTTTAGATACCCAGATGCTGCTGGAAGGAGTCAAGAATGTGGAGAACTTATTTGTTGAAGGTGTTGAATGTGTAATTTTAGAAATCTCATAAGCTTGATGTTGATGTAATGAAATTTTAGATGGAAAAAATTAAGTGTTGTAGATTTTTCTTCCATTTTCTGTTGTTTCACTTCATTTGCAACCTTCTTGCATAGGCTTTTGTGTGTGTTTGTGTTGATATTTGAAAAGTATAGTGTCCCATTTCTATCATGTGGTATCAAAGCTTAGAAGGTCTGGGCAAGAGAGTTTGGTGTTTGTGTGTTTGTGTTTATGCAGATTGAAGAGAGAACTTGGTTGCCAAAAGACTAGATAGAGGAAAAGAGAAGAGACCTAGGTGAGGCAAAGACAAGAAGAAGCAAGGTTAAAGGGACTTGCTTGAAGAGAAGATGGATTTGTTGAGAAGGTACTTGCAGGTTGGGGGTTCACAAAAGAAGAAGCAACAAGAAAATGAGAGGAAGAGGAAAGAGGAAAAGATGAGGCAAATAGAGGTTGAGAAAGAGATAAGAGAACTAAGGCAAGTTGTGGAAGAGATAGAAAAAGATATGGAAAGAATAGTTCAACAGTTGCAAAGCTAGCACTTATCAATGAAGAGGAAGGTTACATGGCCCATCAAGAAAAATTGTCCAAATAAGAAGAAGACAAGCAAGGATAGCAGCAATAGAGGAAGAACAAAAGCAATCTCAGATAGAGGAAGAAGTAAGCAATGAAATGGTGAGTATACCTATGACTGTTTTGACATCAAGCATTGAAGAAGACACGGTAAACATAGTTGTGGATGAGTCTCCATGTCATTTTCAGTTATTTGAGTCTGATGTTCAAGATGAGCAAGTGGAAAGGCATGTTGATGATCAAGTTGTTGATAATAAGGTTGCTAATGAAGATGTTGCAGATTTGTTTGTCAATGAGGTATATGCAAATTTGCAAGGGTATTATATAGATTGTGGTAATGGTGAATATGATGATAAATTATATTCAAATGATGAAGATATGTCGTTAGTACTAATGCAGCATATGAACAAGAACTAGAGTTTTGGAACCTTGAAGCTAAGAAGATGCTAAGTAAGAGGTTGTACAAGAAGAAGAAGGAAAACGATCCAGGGAAAGTTGTAGAAATGAAGGACAAGTTGCGGAAGAATTGGCAGACTAGGAAGAAAGAGAAGACCTATTACTACCCTCAATCCAAGAGGGCTTGGATTTTCTTTTGGTCAAGAGTCTGATGCAGGAGCATCCATGGCAAATTGGCAATCAGCATTACCAAAAATATTTTAATTTCTTTTTGTTTGTTTTCAATAAGGTTTATGGGCTTGGAAAATAATATTTTAATTTGCAAAAAATGTAATTTCCCTTGGGTGCAATTGTAAATGTAATTTTGGTGGGATCTGACTGATTTTATCATAAGTGGGGTTGCCAAGAATCTTGGAATTGATTTCCAAGAGGTGGGGCCAGAAGCTTTGCACGTTGTTGCATGTTTGGGTCAAAATTATGAGACCTAGTCTCAGTAAAATAAGAATAACTTTCTCATATCTTATCAAAATTAAGAAATTAAATATGTTCTGGAAATCTGGGAAGGGGAGGCACAGAACCCAGAAACTATTTTAAAAAATTCGAAAAAAAGCAGGAGCAATGAGAGGAAGAAGTGACGGGATTTCTCATAGCAGATTTTGAACAAAGAATTTTTTTAGATATCCAGATGCTATTGGAAGGAGTCAAGAATGTGGAGAACTTATTTGTTGCAAATGTTGAATGTGTAATTTTAGAAAGCTCATAAGCTTCATGTTGATGTAATGAAATTTTAGATGGAAAAAAATTAAGTGTTGTAGATTTTTCTTCCATTTTCTGTTGTTTCACTTCATTTGCAACCTTCTTGCATAGGCTTTTGTGTGTGTTTGTGTTGATATTTGAAAAGTAGAGTGTCCCATTGTTATCAATTCTTCACCCATCTTCAATCCAATGTGGGTGAAGAATAGGGTGATTCATCAAATCTCAATATAAATGTCACTGCTTTATCATGACCTATGGTATCACGTTCATGTTTCCCATAAACCTAAGTTTTAATCTTACAAGTGCATAGATCAAATACAATGATCCACATTACATTTTCCTTTATATAGTGATTCACTATAATGTATAATTACATTCCACTATGCTTATGCAGAATACACCTTTTGCAACAAGTTAAGCCTCTCCTATTAGCCAATGCCAAAATAGTGACAAGTTTCCTTTGCAAGATTTAGGCACCCATAGAAAACCTCATTAGAGTTCATTAATGCACATAGGAAATATAAACCACATCATGGCATGATGACAAGACTAGTACCTAAAATATCCAATATCAACTCAAGTTTATTGAGTTGGTTAACTACTAGAGGACTACAATATTGCTATAGTACAAAGCACATTTGTTACTAAGCATACCCATAACATGTAGTCAATAGAAACATCTTACCCTTGGTATTATTATCGGAATCCTATTTCTATGCTTAAGAAGTACAAACTATTAAAAGTTTACTACCCAAATCAAATCTATAGTATAGTCTACTAAGGACATAGGATAGTGTCCCTCCAAGCCTATTTCACTCACCAAAAATAGGGAAATCACAATATACTGATGGGACTGCTTTAGATAAAAATATTGTTTCAGTCAACTAATAGAAATCAAACACAAAAAATTTCCTATACAAATTACCTACCATGTATGAAAAGACAAATCCATCAATAGCACTTACAAGGTAGGGATTATAAATGTTATGGGACAACAAACTAAAGTTCCAAGACAAACCCCTACAATCTTTATCAAACCTCTCAAAGTTTAACAAGATCATGATCACTATATATAATTATGCCAAAGCATGTTTAAGCAGTAAGCCTCAAATTACAAATCAAATTCATTAATTAAAATATAAGTTTTTTTACAATGATTGTAATAATCAACTATTTACTATTAGAATTGGACAAGCTCAAATAACATACAATTGTCTTCACACTTAGGCCACATATATCCTATATAATCAATATCATAACATGATTTACACATTTGATTACTATAAACCAAGATTATCTCTTACAAAATTTATATCCATATTAAATATGGATCACATGAAACTGATCCTTACATCATAAACATTGTACAAAGATCAATTTATTACCATTTTACAACATAATATACATAATATTATAAGATGATTAGAAAAACTATCTACACAATGGGCCCCATTGAGTTAACATTAAATCTCAAGACCAACATTAAACTTAACTCAAGAAACCTTGATTCATGCTTAGTGTAAGTTTTGCAAAGTATGCTCACAAATTCATATGACAAAAAAATAGAGTGGTAGCTATATTACACAAGCCTTAAACCATAAGACCTTCTCATTCCATAAGGCATAGTGAGGACTAATATTTCACCCAAAATAAATCTCCAATCAAAGAATTATCATCATGCATTTCCTACAACTCTTGTTCATTATAAAGACACGAGTGAAGATATATGGATGCAAAGAGTCTCATCCTTGGACAACCACCTTGCCCCCTTCCTAGGTAATACAAGTCCAACCTCAACCAAACCATGATAGTGAATTCCTATAGGTTTTAGTAACACAAAGAGGCCCATGATACATTAGCACCTAGGGTTTGATGCTTCTACATGGAGAGTAACCCTTGCAATTCATTATTCCCAACATTTAGTTAGTGCAACCTAGAGACAAATGCCTAGGAAGTGAGGATGAAACCTAATGGGACTTTATTTTGTTCTAGTTTCCTTGTTTAAGTTTGTACTTTCCAAAGACATTTCTAGACTTTCCTAGACATTATCCATGGTTATGATTACCTTTAAGACTTGAAACCAAATTAAGAATAGTATATGATATGTTGATGAATAATTATGTGTGAGTTAATGATTATTTATAGAATGTGATAGTAATTTCTGTTAATTATGGTAGTTTGTGATGTGTAAATACTATATGGAGAAACTAACCCCTATGCAGCAAGGAAGTAGTTACTCGTGGAAAAGGCCATCTGTCAAACTACAACAAAGGAGTTGTTTATCTCTAGTGGAGAACACAATAGCCTGCAACCAAAGGAGAAGGATCCTAAACTAAGTGGGCATGGTTTAACCATAACTCCTCCCACTCCTCGACAATTTTAACTTTAGAAGTTAAGATATTCATAAAGATTAATAGGAGTTCAGATCGTGGTTTGTGATTAATCCAATAATGTTCTATTTTCATTTATGTTTGTCTTTGTACTGAACAAGAAGAATCATAGTAGGACTGTGATATTTGGATTATATTTGTAATAGTTAGTTTCCTACTTCTAATCTAATTAGAATAAGAATAAATTCTTCCTATATTTGTGGGAAGAATCGACAAGTGTAGGATAGTTGTTTAGAAGTTTAATTCAAGTAGGAGATTCAGATCCTATCTATATATCATAGATTCCATATATGACAGAACTCTAGATGTAGAAATTTTGTGTTATTAGTTCTTTTTGTTGTATTACATCTTTCATAATTCAATAAAGAATATAGATTCAAATTTAGTCAAGGAGTAGTTGACACAATTAAATATCTGATTTAGATTCTACGAGGTTATTGTTGGAATAAGGTGCCATTAACCTTGTAAATTCCAATATTGTATTTATTCCATTTATTATTTGTAATTTGTAATTACCTATAAGGGAATGAGGTAGTTTCACCAATAGTGGTAATTCCAGAGTCACTAGTGGTAATTAATTAGTGACATTTACCGTTGGCAATTGTAAAACTCATGAGTAAATGAGTGTAGGCGCCACCTTGGGAGAATCAACTATTTTAGCATATATGACACACGTCATAATGTTTGGTGGGTGCATGTAAAGAATCTATGACAACTACAAGCTATCATAAGATTCTATGACATTGATGCATATGATGGATATTCATTAGTTGTAAGTTGCTATGTTTAGCCCCAGATGCCCATCTTGGGAAGATACACTTTAGTCGTATCTATGATGGTTATGATGAGTCATAAGATGTTGTAAGATGCTATTCTTGGCCTTGGGCACCCAACTTTGCATGGGCATCTTTTGACACATGGAGGTTGCATGGATGATGACATTTAATGTTTGCATGTGGGGGAATCATAGGAGAGAGAAAGTGGACGCCTAGATTGGAGGGAATTGTGCTTTCATTTCTAACATTTGATATCAGAGTCTGGCCAACTTTGACTCTTAAGTGGTAGTGTGGAAGCTGTAGCTACAGTGGGAGATTTGGTTGCATTTGTTTTGCAGATCTTGAGTTGATATTATGGCTACATCCACCATTGCATCAACCTCTTGACTAGACATTAAGAAGTTCAAAGGAACAAGGTATGAGTTGTGGAAGCTAAAAATAGAAGACCTGTTGGAAGAAAGAAACTAGTGGTTGGTTGTTCAAAATGAGAAGAAACCTGATGATGTTTCTCCAAATGAATGGGCAAGGTTGAAAAAAAAGGCACGAGAAACCATTCGTTTGTGTCTTGCAGATTTTGTCCTACTAAATGTCACAAAGGAAGAGATTGCACATAGTTCGTGGAAATGGTTGGGTGAGATCTACCAAGCCAAGAGTACTTGGTAAATAAAATTTATTTAAAATGAAAATTATTTTCCATGAAAATGAGAGAGGGTGATTCAGTTGCAGAGAATTTAAGTTCATTTAATTTGTTGTTGAGTTAGCTTGCATCCATAGATGTTGATGTTAATGAGGAAGATAAATGTATCTTACTTCTTTTTTCTTTACTTGAATCTTGGGAGAATGTCATACTGACTATCACTGCTGACTTTACAGATCCAAAGTTGGATGCACTTGTTTCAATTCTACTGTCATAGGAATTAAGGAAGAAGAGTTCAGATAGTTTAGAGGTTTCTCTTAGTGTCAGGGGAAGGCCTAAAGAAAGAGGACCGAAAGGAGATCAGAAAGGGGCTAAGGACAAACCTAAGGGCCGATCTAAGACTCTTAGAAAGAAGAATAGAGTTAAGTGTTGGAACTGCGGTAAAAGGGGACATGTGAAGGAGTGCAGAAACCTAAAGAAACAGTGGGAGAATGCTTCTGATAAGTCCTCAAATGCAGGTGAAGATGTTTTACTTTCTACTTGTAATGTTGTTGCTAATGATCATTGGTTGGTTGACTCAGGATGCTCATTTCATATGACCTTGCATAAGGAATGGTTTTCCACATATGAAGAGTATGATGGAGGTAATATCTACCTTGAAGTCTATGTATCCAATAGTTGGAAAAGGCAAGGTATTGTTGTGTTTCAGTGATGGGAGGATTAAAACCCTCCCTGATATTTTGCATGTTCCTGGATTAGCTAGAAATCTAATTTTAGTTTTGAAGTTGAATGATTTGGGAATGCATGTAACATTTGATAAGCATGGTTGCAGATTGGTGAGAGGAAACTTGGTGGTAGCAAAGGGAAAGAGATTGGGAAAATTGTTTAGGCTAGAAGCCACTATAGTTTGTAATGCCTCTTATGTTTTTAAGGCTTTGAAAACACTTGTATGTTGTGGCACCATAGATTGGGTCACACAAGCAATAATATATTGAAAACTATTAAGAATAAAGATTTGTTGGACAGTTTTTCTTATTCTAATGAGCACTTTGATTTCTGTGAGCATTGTGTGTTTGGTAAACAAAACAGAAAATCATTTCCTTCAGGAAGCAATAGAGAAAAAGAGAAGTTAGAGATTATTCATACAGATGTGTTTGAACATGTGGATAATGATTCTATCAAAAAATCTCATTATTTTGTTACCTTCATTGATGATGTATCTAGATTTACTTGGATTTATTTTATGAAACACAAATCTAAAGTTTTCACTAAGTTTAAGGATTTTAAAGTCTTAGTTGAAAACCAATCAAGATTAAGGATAAAAATATTAAGATCTAACAATGGAGGGGAATATTGCTCTAAGGAATTTGATGAGTTTTGCAAGCATGCAGGTATTATCAGACAAAAGACAACTCTGTATACACCACAGCAGAATGGTGTTGTAGAAAGGATAAACCGAACAATTATGGAAAGAGCCATAAGTATGCTGAGTGATGCATAGTTGGATAAAGGTTTTTGGGTAGAGGTTGTGTGTATTGCTTGCTACTTGATTAACAGATCTCCTTGTAAGGCTCTTGTTTTGACACCTTATGAAGTGTGGACATAGAAGAAACCTTCTATTTCACATTTAAGGGTTTTTGGCTATGAAGATTTTGTTCATGTGCCTAAGGAAAAGTGATCTAAATTGGATCCAAAAGCTAAAAAGTGTACATTTATTGGATATGGTGATAATGTCAAAGGTTATAAGCTTTGGAATCCACTAACTCGTAAGATTATCTATTTTATAGATGTTATTTTCAGGGAACTTAGAGCTATTTCTGAACCTGAGAAGCCAAAAGAAAGAGATGAAAAGGTAAAGAGAGTGCACTTTGATTTAGAGTAGCAAGATGCACCTCAAGAAGAACAAAATGATGGATTGGATGGTGAAGAAGAAGAAGAAGATTTGAGTAGTTCTGATGAAGATGAATCTATTGTTACAAAAGAAGTTTGTACAAATGATCATGCAGAAGAATGAGTTGAGACTCTTACTCCACCCTTGAAGAGATCCACAAGACAACTGAATTTAGTTGACATGTATAGGCCACCAGATTTCTATTGTACATTTTCTTTATTGAGTACTGATGATGAGCCTAGATCCTACAGGAAAGCTATTCTTGTAGATGATAGTGAGTCTTGGTAGTTAGCCATATAGGAGGAGATGATGGCTTTAGACTCTTGTGACACCTGGGAACTTATTTGTTTTCTCAAAGGAAGAAAGGCCATAAGTTGTAAGTGGGTCTTCAAAAAGAAGTTTGGAGCAGATGGTTCATTGGAGAAGTACAAGGCTAGACTGGTAGCCAAGGGCTACTCTCAAAAAGAGGGAGTTGATTTTGGTGATATTTTTTCTCTTGTTGTTAAATTGACTTTTATTAGATTTCTTTTATCCATTGTTGTAGCCTTTGATTGGGAGATTGAGCAAATGGATGTTAAGACCATGTTCTTGCATGAAGATCTTGAGGAAGAAAAAAAATGCAACAACCTACAAGCTTTGAGGTAAAAGGAAAAGAACATTGGGTTTGTAGGTTGAAGAGGTCTCTCTATGGTTTGAAATAGGCCCCCAAAATGTGGTATCAAAAGTTTGATTCATTTCTATTGAAATTGGGTTTTATTAGGAGTGAGGAGGATCATTGTATTTGCACTCATTATATTGGTGATTCTATACTGATCATTGCTTTGTATGTTGATGACATGTTATTTTTCAACAATATTAAGGGTATGGTTAGGAAGCTGAAAGCTCAACTTTTAGGTGCATTTGATATAAAGGATCTTAGAGTTGCTAGGTATATTCTGGGAATGGAGATCAAGAGGGATAGAGGTAACAGAAAGCTTTGGTTATCACAAAGTAAGTATGTGAATACTATTTTGTAGAGATTCAGTATGCAAGACTGTAATCCAGTTAGAGTTCCTTTACCCATTGGTACTAAGCTTTCATTAGATATGTGTCCAAAGAATGAAGATGATTTTGAGGATATATCTAATGTGCCATATGCTAGTGTTGTAGGGGTTTGATGTATGCAATGGTTTGCACTAGGCTAGATATTGCCCAAGCAGTGAGAGTTTTGAGAAGATTCATGTCTAACCTTGGTAGACAGCATTGGAATTATGCAAAGAGGGTGTTTAAATATTTTGCAAGTACTCCTGATCATTGTTTGGTTTATTCTGGTACTGATAGTGCTGATAAAGTTTTGGACATACAAGGATTTGTTGATTCAGATTAGGCAAGTGTCTTGGATAGTCGAAGGTCCACTAGTGGCTATGTGTTTACTCTGTTTGGAGGAGCAGTGAGTTGGATGAGTAAGAGGCAGCCCACAGTTGCTTTGTCCACCACAAAAGTAGAGTATATGGCTGCTACTCATGTCTCTAAGGAAGCAGTTTGGTTGAGGAGACTGTGTACAGGTATTGGTTTTGATTGCAGGATCATTCAGATTGGTTGTGATAGCCAGAGTGCTATCTATTTGGCCAAGAATCCTATGTATCATGCTCATACTAAGCATGTTGATGTTCAGTACCACTTTGTTCAAGAGTCGGTTGTAAATGGATAGATTGAGCTGAAGAAGATAGACACTCAGGAGAATGTTGCAGATTCATTGATCAAACCTATGAGCACAGAGAACTTTGTGTGGTGCAGAGAGGCCATGGGCCTTGTTTCTAGTACCTGATTATCTACATTTGATTTCCTATGGGTTGGTTTACAATATATAATGTCAAGTGAGAGAATGTTGGAATAAGGTGCCATTAGCCTTGTAAATTCCAATATTGGAATTCATTAATTTTCCATAGTCCATAGTGTTGGATAATGAGTGATTCTAGATTTCATTGTGATCAAGATTTTTCTCTCAATATTTCAGACCACACTCCGTGATCCAATATTGTATTTATTCCATTTAGTATTTGTAATTTGTAATTACCCATAATGGAATGAGGTAGTTTCACCGGCAGTGGTAATTTTGGAGTCACCAGAGGTAATTAATTAGTGACATTTACGGTTGGCAATTCTAAAACTCGTGAGTAAATAAGTGTAGGCGCCACCTTGGGAGAATCAGCTATTTTTAGCATATATGACACACGTCATAATGTTTGGTGGGTGCATCTAAATAATCTATGATAGCTGCAAGTTGTCATAAGATTCTATGACACTATGATGCATATGATGGATATTCATTAGTTGTAAGTTGCTATGTTTAGCCCCAGGCACCCATCTTGGGAAGATACACTTTGGTGGTATCTATGATGGTTATGACGCATCATAAGATGCTATTCTTGACCTTCAGCGCCTACCTTTGCATGGGCATCTTTTGACACATGGAGTTTGCATGTATGACGACATTTAATGTTTGCATGTAGGGGAATCTTAGGAGAGAGAAAGTGGACACCTAGATTGGAGGGAAAACACTTCTATATGTATTTGCCATTGTATTTGTTGCTGCAATATAGGTTTTAGGTACTTAGGTACTATCGGAATGCTATCGGATTGAAGATTAGTGGAGAGAGTTGCAAAGTTGTTGTATTGTACAATCTTTTTTAAATTAATACATACTTGGGCCTCTTTCCCGTGTGGAGTTTTTTACCCGAAAGGGTTTTGTCCATGTTAAACACTGTGTTGTGTGTTCAGTTTTCTGATTTGGTATTTCTGTGATGCATAGTTTCTTTTCTATGTTATAATCTCCATTGGATAATGCACTAGTAAAGATTATTAAACACATATTTGAATCAGATTTATGTTGAGTAGTTGTGCTTTCATTTCTAACAGTTATAGTCATCCAAGCAAAGGCCACTTGAGGTAACTGTAGTTCTCCTGTTTGTTTATATTATTAGTTTGTTAAATTTTTATGATTTATTGAATTAGGAAATATTAAAGGTGATCATTGATTTGGTACATAGATTGTTTTTCTATTGTGATTAAGTTATTTCATGAGCAATTTCTTTGGGTAGCTGAATATAGTTTTGATTGAAGCAAGTATTTGTTATTCCTTAATATAATTACCTACCCATAGCAACCATTATTCTTTGCAAATTAGAATCTATTTCCTTCTTCATAGTTTGCTTCTATGTGCAACTTCTAAGATAAACTCAGGAATCCTTGACTTACATATAGTACAAGTACCATCCAAGAAGAATACGATTCCTTTATTTGACATATTGAAATGTAACACATTATAGCCATTAGGTTGCTTGATAAAGGATCTGTAGGTCTGTTGAGTTGAGTGCATACCCCTTCTGCATCAATTTATTGGTCAATAATTAGACATTTTTGGCATCATTGTTAGGGATGGTGCTAAGGTTTATAATTTCTGAGTTCTTTTGATTAGTTTTTGCATTTGCTTTCTTAGTATACAAGATTTCTTTTCTTAGCAATTAGGATTATTAAAACATTCAACCCATTTTTGAACTATCCACTAACATTATGTAGGAAAAAAACTATTAGCTCAAGCATCATTGCATGCAGTGGAAGAGAGACCAGTTAGGGAGATTGCATCCATCAACTATTACCCACCAAACTATAGAAGAATGGGAAGACCACTTTGAAATATCCCATTGATGGTGGTTTTAGCACACAACAATGCATGTGAAATACAAAGATATCACCCCTCCTAAAAAAGGTATCATATCCAAGATAGGACTGCCCCAAGGATAATATAGCTAGGTCTTAGCTTTGCATGGAATGACTCAGTGGAATGTCTAGCTATGCCAACAAGGGGACTTACATATAACATAGGGTTTGTGAAAAGATGGCAGTAATGTAAATGCAAAAACCCTAGGTGATGCAGACTGTGAAGTTTGAAATTTCAGTAGATGATCAATGTAATGTTGCTCAAACCCTAATCTACCAAATTTTATGTAAATAAAATGCAAAAGGAAAGGGGGAGAGAGAAGGGATAAGAGATCCTATAGACAATTGTAGAAACGATCAATAATCAAATAGACAGATTCCCAACAATAAATGAATCCCTCCTTAACCAGACAACCCACAATGCCACAGAGATTGTATAATCTTCTAAGGAAATGTGATGATTTTCAAATTGTAGAGGGTTCATCAAACACCCAATCCCTGGCGCAACTCAATAAAATCATACAATCGAACTTATCTCATAAAATATGCCCAGACTAACTATGCACAATGACATATAATCAACAAGCCATCAATGGTATGGACAGGAAATCCATCAAATATATGAATGATTAACTACAACTACCACTGAATTATTAATTTTAGATTGACATGAACCATAAAATCCAAAATTAGACAACACATAACACAAATTCCTAGCAACCTGCAAAACTTACTTTGTATTAACTGAATTTTGGCAGAGTCTTAACAATTCACTGTCAAATCTTACTTGTTACAATGAGAGAATGATGGCCCTTCATAGATAAGGCACCATACCAAGTTTTTGAATGGACGGTGGAGATTAACTTAACACCAAGGGTCCAGATTACATGGCATTTAATGAGATACATCAATTTGTTGCATTTTCAGATTTGCATTTGTCTTTTAGGAAACAGACAAAATACAACTTGCAAATACATTGAATCTGGACAAATTGAATACCCATTAAGTTGTACATTAGGAAAAGCCAATTTCCAAGGTATAATAAGGACCAAATAAGGCCACATAACCCTCAAAATATGATGCTGATGTGGCTTGACGGGATTCCAAGTGTTGAATGGACCAAGAGGAGTATGTGGCACATTATTAGTGAAGGTATATCCAACTGGATGCTTGCTGAACTAATTCTTGATTACTGGATTGCTGAGACAGCTGTGAGCAAGTCCTAGACATTGACCTGGAAGTGCAAGAACAACAATAATGTAGGCATGATCTCTTATGTCTTCTAGCTCCTGGGATTCATCTTCATCATCTTGGACATCATACCAACTTTTTTTTGCATGTGCAACATCAATTTGGTTGATAGAATGTTGATTCTGCATCTCTGGGTCAATAGGGTATCTCCGTGTGTTCACCTTCCAAGACAACTCCAACAAGGTCATGTGTCCTCCAAGACCTACAATTCACAATGTAAAACATCAATTTCATCATAAATAATCATTTTCCATCAATTTGAGTCAAAACATGTCCATTTGTTTGTAGTCGTGGATCAGTCAAGAACAACTCAAACTTAATGTTACTTCCTTATAGTCCTCTTCATAAATCCAGTGATTTTTGCATGATTTTTTGAGTTTTTTTACCATTTTCAAGTACCCATTTGGCCAATATGATGATCTGGGAGGTTTTTGCAGCCATTAGGATCCATTCATATACTTTTATTTCATGTTTTTATGACATTTTTTTTTAAAAAGCGAGATTTTTTGGGGGTACTGACTTTTCAGGTGCAGTAGCATTAATTGTTGTCAAACATGCTCAAAATCCACACAAATTTGGTAAAAATATTCATCATGATGTGACAAATAGTTGTGCAATCCAAATTCACCAAGAAAATCTAATTTACATCTTGAAAAAATTAGTTTTTTAGGCCAAAATGTCAAAAAGCACTGATTTTGAGGTCTACTGACCTAGCACTAGATTTGAGGTCTACTGACTAAAGTCAGTAAGAGTGATTTTCAGCGCAAGTTGGAGAGGGAGGTTTCTAGCAGAAAATAGGTTTGGCATGGATTTTAGGTCTGACTGACCTTAGCGTGGATTTTAGGTCTGACTGACCCAGTGTAGATTTAAAGTCAGTGAGGGCACTTTTTAGCGCAAGTCAGTGGGGTCTGTTTTAGCGCTAGCACTGATCTGAGGTCCGACTGACAAAAGGCAATGAAAGTGATTTTTAGCGCAAGTCAGTAGAAGCCTATTTTAGCACAAGTCAGTGAAGTGGGATTTTAGCACAATTCGGTAGGTGTTCCTTTTAGCACCAAGCAGTGCAAGCTATTTTTAGCGCTTTTGGCAGTAGGAGGCATTTTTAGCGCCAGTTTTTGAAAGTCCCTGGGTAAAGTATATTTAAAAATATAATTAAGTATAAGTAATTTCTTATACTTTAAATATTTTTAAATATACTATCAGGATGTTTGAGATAGGTTCCAGATCCATAGGATTTGATATGCAGATTCTAGATTTTTGAGGTTCCACCAGATTTCAGACTTAGCCATTTTTCAGGATTTTCAAGTTTTCAGACTTAGCTAAATCAAAGTTTCAGGACCATGCATCAGGATGAAAGTATATGAACCCCTTAGTGAAATCTTGTGGAATTTGACTTGATTTTGCAAATCTAAGACTTGGAAACTAAGAATTTCAACATGACACATCTTGCAGAAGCAGTTTCAAGGACAATGTCCAGTGGCATAAGATTTGGGAGCGAAATGCAGTAACACCCAATTTCAATGCAAAAGGAAACAAATGGCTACTTCTTTTAAGCACAAGACTACTCAAGACACCTCTGAATCAATCATGAAAGACATCAAATGACTCCAAACATGTGAAATACTCAAATTTGGAACAAGTCCTACACTCTAAGCACAATTTCACCTTCTCACTGTTACAAGAAAGAAAGACTGAGACTCCAAGCCAAAGCAAAAGAAGGGGGTCTCTATTTGGCAAAATGGGGTGTGTGTGCAAGGCACAACATACTCCTCAGACCATAGGACATCGTAGATTTGGAAGACATCGCCACTTGGCATCGAGACACAATGGCAGAAGAAGTAGTAGAGAATCTAGCTGAGCCAGTTACATTTGCATTTCCTATCATAGACCAAGCACAAGCCAATACTCTGAAGAATATACCTCCTTCAGCTTTGCCAAACTTTCATGGTTTAATCACTGAGTACCCAGATACATTCCTATTTGAGTTTGATGTCCTTTGTAGAAGCTACGACTACACTACAGATGCATATAGACTAAACTCTTTCCAGCCACCCTCAAAGATGCAACCTTGCGATAGTTCATGGGACTGGGTCAAAATTTAGTAGCAAACTAAGGTACCATGAAGGAAAAACTTCTACAAAAATACCAAGACTATTGTCTTGGAAGGGGTATGAAGGGAGACAACATCTTCAGGATGTCACAAAAAGAGGATGAATCCCTTGAAGACTACGTTGAGAGGTTTCAATTCTGCCTCAAAAAGTCATGCCAAAATCGACTCTCTCCAGGATCACACAAATTGGTATTCTTGAGGGGTGTGAATGAAGAATGTATGGATGCATTGAATCTAATTGGAACAAGGGATATCTCTCAACTTGGATTTGATGAAATCTATTAAATATGTAGGAACTATTCATGATCAATCTTGAAGAAAAATAGAGGCTCTAGAGCTCTGTCTTTTACAAAAACATCTACATGAGTCCCTAGGGTAGAGCTCAGCAATCTACTATCGGATATGAAGGAGGACATAATAAGTCATCTAGCAACTCAATTGGACACTTTGCACATAAAGAAGAAGCAAGAGGCAGTAGAGGCGTCTTTGGTTGAATATTGTCCACAATGTCAACAAAAGAAGACTAACTATAAATGCAAGCATATTGCTAGCATTTCTGAAGAAAAATTAGAGAAGCTAGATTTCTGAGCCCTAGAGGATGAAGAAGGCTAGGTGTTCTATATTGCACAATGTAATCTTTGGCAACAGAGACAAGGTATGCCTCAAGACCCCTTGTCCAATAATGTTTCATTCCCAAGAGCTACTTCAAGCATCCCTAATTGGCATAATACACCCTGGTATAACATGCCACAATAATCCTAGGCAACCATGCCACCTAGTTGGAACCAACAACAAGGGATATGGCCACAACAACCATTCCAACCCCCCAAATTATAACCGCAGTGGTAGTCCAATCAAAACCCATGGCCACAATAGTGGAATGGAAATTAGCCATGGCAAAACTCAAATGCAAATTACCCACAGCCACAACAAGTCCTACCACAACAACTTTCCATTATGCCAAACACAGTTTCACCTACTCTTGTACAACCAAGAGAACCTCAATTACCCACTCAACCTACACCAAATCCTAACAATAAGCATGTTCAACAAGATTACGCTAATGAAGCCATCCAATACCCAACCTATATGGTTGAGGTTAGTGACGTTCACTTACATTCATACCTTTAGGTAAAATGCTTGCTAGACCTCCATATTTGGTTATCATGGAACTTGTTGATGAAGAGCCAACCACTGACACTAACAACCATCTAAATAACCAACATAGACATCTTGAACAAACCTCACCACAAGTGGAGTTCACTAAAAGAAACCCTCCATTTCCAGAAAGATTAAACACATAGAAATATCCACCTCAACCTGAACTTGAATTTGATTTCCTTGGGCAATTAAAGAATGTCTGTGTCAAAATCCCCTTAATCTAAGCCATCAAGGATGTACCTATCTATACTAAAACTATAAGGGACCTATGCCTTAAGAAACCAGGAATGAAAAGAAAAGACCCCCAGACTGTACATGTTATAGGACAGCTTGTTGATATCATGTTAGGCAACTTCGTTGTCCCAAAATATGTAGATCCTAGCAGTGCTATAGTTGATGTGTATATTAATGGCACCCTTATAAAAAAACACTCTGATTGACTTAGGTGCAGCCATAAATGTTATGACCAGAGAAACAATGAAAAATCTTTAGTTAATCAACTTAAGGCCTACACAAATAGTTTTACAATTAGAAGATAGGTCAACTATCAAACCTGAAGGAACCATTGAAGATTTAGTCATCACACTGGACTCATGCGAATACCCTATATACTTCATGGTCCTGCAACCCAAGGCCAACTTAGGTGGGTATCCACTCATTTTAGGACAGCCTTGGTTGGCAACAATAGATGCCTTCATGGGATGCAGGTCTGGCAATATGATAATTTCCAATGGAAATATAACCAAGAAATTGGTCCTTTATCCCCCAGAACAACCTTTTGCTGATATGGAACAACCTATTTGGTCATATCTAAAGGATAATGACCAATATTCTCTTCCGACATTAATGACTATTAAACGTATCCCATTGCTAAATATTCAGGATAAGGATGAAGTGCTCTCTAATGTGATCCAAAACACTTATGGGATGGACCCATAACAAGACCCATGTGTTAGTATGATTGACTTGCCCACTGCATAATATTTTGCCCATGGTGAATAAATAAGCCTATGCTTCCACTGCTTGCATGTTCCATCATTTGCTACCACATAGTTGTAGTATTAATTTATCAGGACTAGATGTTGCTTATGTTATAACATCTATAACACTAGTTGATATAACACCAGGTAGAACACTTAGTATCAATAATTAGTGGACAACAGTACAACAATATGAACTGATAACCATGTTGCAAACTCACAAAACAACATTTTCCTAGGACTATCATGACATGAAAGGCATAGATCCTAACCTTTGCATGCATAGAATATATATAAATGAAGGACGTAGGCTAGTTAGGCAACCTCAATGAAGAATGAACCTTGTTGTAAGAGAAATAGTGAAGAATGAATTACAGAAACCATTGGGTGAAGGATTCATATATCCTATATCATATAACCAATGGGTATCCCCATTAGTCATAGTACCCAAGAAATGAGGCAAGTGGTGGGTATGTGTAGATTATAGAGAATTGAATACAGCCACTCGGAAAGATCATTTCCCTCTTCTTTTCATTGATGAGGTCTTGGATTCCTTGACTGGCAAGAAATATTTTTCTTTCCTAGATGGATTTGGTAGCTATAATAAAATCAAAATAGCCCCAAAGGATCAGGGCAAAATAATATTCACATGCCGTGGGGAACCTATGCCTATTCAGTCCTTTTATTTGGACTATGTAATGCACTTGCAACATTTCAAGGAGTTGTTTTGAACATATTTTATGATTTTCCTCATGACTCCGTGAAAGTATATATGGATGATTTCACCACTTATGGAGATTCTTATGAAGAAGCATTGGCAAACCTTGAAAGGTCCTCCAAAGATGTCAAGATCACAACTTGTCTCTTAGTCATGAAAAATGTTTCATGATGATGGAAGAAGGAAGAGTACTTGGACATTTTATGTCCAAGAAAGGAATTCAAGTGGATCCCAACAAAACTGAAGTCATTTCAACATTACATATTCCTCAAAAATAAAAGGATGTAAGAATCTTTCTTGGCCATGCAGGATATTATAGGAGGTTTATAAAGGATTTCAGTAAAATAGCAACACTTCTATTTGTCCTACTCTCTATGGATGTTAAATTTGATTGGACACCTGTTTGTCAAAGAGCCTTTGAAAATCTTAAGGACTCCTTAACAATGACATTTGTACTCAGAGGACCCAATTGGAAAATACCTTTTTACATTCATATAGATGCCTTTGACTTTGTTGTAGGTGTTGTGTTAGGACAAAAGGAGGGGAATTTGGAATATGCTATTTACTACATCAAAAAAAATCTACAAGGTGTTGAACTTAATTATACTATCAAAAAAAAAGAAATGTTAGTGGTTATCTATGAAATCAATAAATTCAAACACTATATCACTAGCTATCCAGTTTTTGTTCATATTGATCATGCAACAATAAGATATCTAATGAACAAACCAGTGGTTAGTGGTTGACTTGTTCGATGTGTTAGTCCCCAAATCAACAGATAATAAACCCTAAAGGTTTGCCAATTCTTATGATCAGGTTTACTATAGGACTTGGCCAACAAAGACGGGAGATTGTTTGCACTTGTCTCCCCTGCACTTTATGTTCTACCGCACCTAGGGGGTGTCCCTCATTCAATTAATAGATGTAGCTTTTCAATACCAGGCAAAATGTTCTCAGGCATGCACCAAGATTTGTAAGATAAACCCTAGATTGGCAATATTCTTAGACTATCTCATTGGTTAAATTTGAGAACATGCAGCACCTAAACCTAAATAAAATAAAACATAAAATAGTTTGAATGATTTATCTTTGAAATACAATGATTTCCTAGACCCTTTGGGCAAGCAAATCCTGGACCGGTGCTTTATCTGGGCAATAGAGTCAAACCCATCATTACAAATGTTCCCTCATGACAACAAAACTTCATATCCAGAGGACCTAAATACAAATATTACTGCCTTACAGTAACGTGTTCAAGATTGAGAATCATCTATGACCATACTTCATTAATCCTTTGATATCACACATTTTCCCTATATCTGATTCAAAGCAAATTTAATCTACTCCTTGAATAGATGGAGAAAATCAGACATACAACATAGTAAGTGTACATTGAGGAACTTAGAAACCCTTGGTAACTTTGTTCAAAAGAAAATGTAAATACCTAAGGAGACAATCATAAACAATCCACATATAATGTTATTCATATAACTCAAACTAGAAAGAAAGTTGTCATTCATAAATTTATACACTTGCAAGATAGAAAATACCTCTCCACCAGACAAGGTGAACCAAGTTTGCAACAGAAATCACTCCCCAAAGTGTGGATAGCTTCTACCCAAAGCCCAAAAGAATCCCGTTTTCAAAGTGGAACAGCATACTCTTTTATAGACAAGAGCATGTTGCCCTAAAAATTAATTACAATCTTGGTAGTAGGTGAGATTTTTTCATTACAATTAGCTGCCAATGACCTTGAGAACAATAAAACTTATACTGAAAAGAGGAGAAGGCATAATATTAAATAAAACATAGAATCATATGCCTTTAATTTATTTATTTTTCTTCCTTTTAGAATTTTCCACCTCTCCAGTTGACTCTTGGCACCCACTTTGCACCGTCGCACAACTTTTGCTGAAGACCTCCTCTCCTGCGACACTATGAAATGGCAGAGGCCTCTTCCCCAGGTTCTTCTTGATGGGATTCAATTTTTTAAAAGCATGGAGGACCAATTTGAACAACTTGCAGTCCAATCTCGCCCAATTCATCATTTTCTGGGTCTTTTTTGTGAAACAGGAGCGTTTCTGGTCCTTCTGACAGCTAAAAATCATTGCAAACAAGCTAAAAACCTCTGACAATGCCTTAGGAATGATCATAGGAAGAATTCTGAGCATAAAACAACATTTTTTGGCTCAAGAATGCCTCCAAAAATTGGCTGGAAGTGAAAAAACGTGATCAACTTTTCAAACTGCATCATTTCTTGCCTAAAGTTGCATAAAATCCACCAAAGACGACCTAAATGGAGAAGGAAATACTTCATTTGACCTTGCAAATGGGAGAGCAGACATAAATCTGCCCAAAGATGCCCATTTCGCACCATCCCATGGGTGCGAAATGCATAAGACCTATTCTTATTTCCTTGCTTTGACATTATAACATAAAGTTATAATATTAACTTTATAATATTTGCCTTTAAATCACTAAAAATGCCAATAAATATTTCATTTAAAATTGCATTTTCAACTTTAGCAATTGGCAAATACTGAATTACTCTTCCCAGGCAAATGACGTTTTTTCACCGCAGGCAAATCGGGCATCCGATGACCGTAAGAAATTTGCGTAGGGGCATCATTAATTATTTCAAGCAAACCCATTTCCTCAGAATCCGCATCGCCAACCAAATTCAGGGGCCTCCTTTGTAAATTGACCTGCTGGATGAGTTCACCACAACCAAAAAATATTAAAACATCAAATCATGCAATCTCCAATTTTGATGAAATTGGAACTAGAGAGATTTGAGACCAAATCGAGAAATGGGTCGCCCACAGATTTGCAAGATTTACAACTTTTCAGAATGTCAATTTTAGCTCGGTTGCAGTCAGAAAACAATTAAATACCCCATCAAAACTCATCTTGGAAGCACGAAATTGAATAGACACGCTACCATATGTGCCAAAAAATATTCCACTAACCAAATTTGCAATATAACCACTGAGTTGAAAACTTTTAATCACCGAAGGTGGCCTCCAGGGTAGATTGAGCAGCCTGCCGACCTAGCCTTTGTCGACACCTAGAAAGAGAATGGACACTTCCAATTTGCAAAATTTGAAGGTGTCAACATGATGGATGTTCTTATAGGAGTTTGATATCACTATTGTGGACAAACCTAGAAAGACAAATGTAGTTGTTGATTTTCTCTCCAGGCTCACTATTAATGATGAAGATCCAGTTGTTAATGACTCATTTCCTGATGAACACTTATTTGCATTAATAGTCCAAACTCCTTGGTATGTAGATATATCCACTTATTTGGTTGCAGGGAAGACACCTCCACACCTTTCACCAAGAGAAAGGCACCATCTGGTTGAACGTAGCTTCCCTTATTCATGGGTAGTTGGCTACCTCTTTACATAGGACCTGATCATGCCATGCACATATGTATAAGAGAAGATGAAGTATATGGCATTCTTAAAGCATGCTATGATGAACCTTATGGGGGGCATTTTGCAGCCAAAAGGACAACACTCAAGATCTTAAATACTAGATATTAATGGCCAATGTTACACAAAGATACAGTTCATTACACAAGGAGATGTGACCGCTGTCAAAGGAAGGGCAGACCTACAAGAAGTGATGAGATGCTCTTGCAACCACAATTGGTGAATAGGCCCTTTGACAAATGGGGCATTGATTTTAATGGGCCCATTGATCCTCCCTCTAATAACAAAGAGTATATACTAGTATGTATTGATTGCCTGATCAAATGGGTGGAAGTCAAAGCTCTCAAGTTTGCAAGAGACGGTAAGGTGGCCACATTTTTGTATGAAGAAATATTTACCAAATATGGAGTGCCAAGGAAAATAGTTATTGATCAGGGACCACAGTTCACATCATCCCTAATTGCTCGTCTGATTCAAGAATATGAAATTAGACATAAGAAATCCACTCCCTATCATCCACAATCAAATAGCCAAGTTGAAGTCACAAATAGGGAAATTGAGGCAATATTGATAAAGACTTGCATTGCATAGGAAAGATTAGGCAGCCATATTATCAGAAGTAGTCTGGGTATATAGAACAACATGGAAAACCACAACAGTGTCATGCCCGCATTTCACATGCGTTCACAACACGCTAATCCGCGTGTCATGTCTACATGCGTCATGTGGTCACGATACGAAATATCAAAAAAATTTCCCTAACTACTCCGAAAGCCTCCCTCACATGTGCAAGCGTGCTCGGTGCGTCTGTTTAAGTTGTCTAATTGAATGTCGATACGGAATATTCCACTCTCATGTGCATGTCGATAATGTTTACTATGTTTGGTGTCGGTTTAATTTTGCAACGTTTTAGGTTTTCTCCGGTAGGTGATTGGTGTTTAAAAGTAGTATTAGTTTTCTCATTCGCTTGGTTACGCTTTCCCCTATTTTCTCTTATACAGGTTTCTTTGTGGCAATAAATCTCAAAACGTTAGCTATTTTACTACTTGGTAATTCATTCATAAAAGATAACTTTCGTAAATACAATTTTCTTTACAAATGGACAAATGTGCCAGAATAATTATGTGATTTTCAATTATCCCCTTTGATATCGTTTAATAATAAATTATATATATATATACATTTATATATATATAGTTATATTAATTTAGAAATTTCTTTCCAATATAAGGAATGGTCTTTTATAAAAAATGTATTTAATTCGATTTTATAACAGGTGATGAGTGGAAGACAGCATTCAAAACAAATGAAGGTTTGTATGAATGGAAGGTTATGCCATTTGGTTTGTCTAATGCCCCTAGTACTTTCATGAGGCTGATGAATGAGGTTCTGAAGGAATTCATTGGTAAGTTTGTCATAGTCTATTTAGATGACATTCTGATTTTCAGTAACACCAGAGAAGAACATCTCAGGCATATAGAGCTGGTTCTCAAGAGGCTACATGAAGAAAAGCTGATGATAAACTTGGACAAGTGTTTGTTCATGAAACAGGAGATCACCTATTTAGGTTTTGTCATCTCACAAGGCAAGCTGCAGATGGATAAGGAGAAGGTGAGTGCCATTTTGAATTGGCCAACTCCACAGACCATGAATGAAGTCAGAAGTTTCCATGGGTTAGCAACCTTCTACAGAAAGTTCATCAGAGGGTTCAGTCATGTTTGTGCACCCATGTTGGATACCATCAAAGGAGGACAAAAGTGCAGGTTTGTTTGGACTCAAGGAGCAGATGATTCCTTTGAGGCATTGAAGAGGAAGGTGGCACAGCAACCAGTCCTTGCACTTCCAGATTTCAATAAGATCTTTCAGGTAGAGTGTGATGCCAGTCACATGGCCATTGGAGCAGTACTCAGTCAAGAGGGTAGACCAATTGCATTCTTCAGTGAAAAGCTCAATGATGCTAAGAAAAGGTATTCATCATATGATCTGGAAATGTATGCTTTAGTTCAATCCCTAAAGAAATGGAGGCATTACCTGATGCCAAAGGAGTTCATAGTCTTCACAGATAATCAAGCTTTGAGTTTCATCAACAGTCAGGAGAAGCTGAACCACAGACATATGAAGTGGGTAGAAACACTACAGGCTTTCACTTTTACCTTGAAGCACAAGAAAGGGGTTAGGAACAAAGTTGCTGATGCTTTGAGCAGGAGAGTTCTCACAGTAAATCAGATTCAGCTAGAGAGTGTTGGCATTGACTCACTCCAGACCATGTATGAGTCTGATGAAGCTTTTGGAGAAATATATCAGGTCTGTACTTCTTTTGGGGAGAAATACCATGCTGAGTTCTCTGAATACCTGATCCAAGATGGATTGCTGTTCAAAGGTGGACAGTTGTGTATTCCCAGATGTTCTATGAGGTTGAATATAATCAAGGAGAAACATTGTGGAGCAATGGCAGGTCATTTTGGTCTAGACAAGACTCTTGATCTGGTCAGGAGGCATTATTTCTGGCCTAAGTTGCAGTCAGATGTCAGGAAATTTGTAGAAACCTGTGTAATTTGTCAGAAGGCTAAAGGCAGGTCAACTAATGCAGGGTTATATCAGCCCTTACCCATACCTTCCAGACCATGGGAGAGTATCAGTATGGATTTTGTTTTAGGTTTACCAAGGACCAGGAGAGGCTGTGACAGTGTCTTTGTTGTAGTGGACAGGTTCAGCAAGATGGCACATTTCTTGCCATGCAAAACCACTGCAGATGCCTCATATATTGCAGATTTATTCTTCAGGGAAGTTGTCAGAATTCATGGGTTGCCTTTGAGCATAGTTTCAGACAGAGATGTGAAGTTTGTAGGTCATTTCTGGAGAACCCTCTGGAGGAAGCTGGGAACCAATTTATCATTTTCCTCTGCATATCATCCTCAAACGGATGGACAAACTGAGGTTGTGAACCGTTCCTTAGGGAATCTACTTAGATGCTTGACAAAACAGCATGGAGAGAAGTGGGACAATATTCTGTCTCAAGCTGAGTTTTCATATAATGATACTATCAACAGGAGCACAGGAAAATCGCCTTTTCAGGTAGTATATGGAATGCATCCCAGAGGTATTTTAGAGTTGCGAGAACTACCTACAGCAGATCCTGTCAGTGCAGATGGAGAAGCTTTTGCTGAAGCAATCAAAGAAGTTCATGATCAGGTTAAGACCCAACTCCAGCAAACAACCTTAAAGTATAAGGAGTATGCTGACAAGAAGAAGAAGGATGTTCAATTTGCTGTTGGAGATTTGGTTTGGGTTCACTTGAAGAAAGACCGGCTCCCTAAGGGGAAGTATACTAAGCTCATGCAAAAGAAAGTTGGACCATGTCAGATTTTGCAAAAACATGGACAAAATGCTTATAAGCTCCAACTACCACCTGATCTTGGTTTATCTCCTATCTTCAATGTATGTGACTTGACTCCATACAAGGCTAATCCAGATGATGATCAGGCTATCCTACAGGATACAGTTGCTGAAGACATTCCTCCACATGATCCTCCACAGATACAGCAGATTTTGGACACTAGGGTGATCAAACAGACCAGAAACAAGAAGTACTTGGAGTACCTCGTCTCTTGGAAGGGACAGCCGACTTCTGAAGCAGTATGGATGACTGCGGAACAGCTACAGAAACATGGTGCCGACCTTGATACTCTCATCTCAAGTGGACTTGAGATTTCTTCTTTTGGGGAGTATGGTGCAGGAGCACCCACACATGATCAGGATATAGGTCCGCATGATCAGGATATAGGTCCGCATGATGACATACATGATCAGGATGTAGGATAGTTATCATCATGCTGACGGGATAATCTATTTTTAGTATGTTTGACTTATCATGTACTAAGGTCCACTGTGACCGATGCTATGTAATAGTTCAGCATAGGAGTATGTGTAGGCAGTTAGAGGTAGTTAGGGATCGGGATAAGAGAGTCTGAGCTGTCCTCTCTCCCAGCCGCTTGGAAGCTCCCAGCCGCTGGGAAGTGATGTTAGTAGTACTCGAAGGATTTGTTATATATACCTTCGATCTGTAGGGTTTAGATATAGTTGTGATATAGCTTTTGATTTGATGTACTGGTGTTGAGTTGAGATTCAGGAAGAGCAGGTCAGACATTGTGAAGCTGTATTCAGGACATTGAATTGCAATTGAATAAGATCTCGTCTTTTGCATCATCTGTTTGCATCTGTGTTGATTTCATTTCCGTTTTGCAAGCTAATGACTAATTTCAACCCTTCCACCGGTTGATCCTGCAAATCGGTGGAATGGTCCTGTATCATAGCCTAGATTGCATTTGTGTTTTCTGTTTATGCATTGTATTGTTCAGGAGATCAGTTAGGAGCATGCTGTAAGTCAGCCTAGCATCCTCATGTGCTAGGTCTAGAAGATAGACTGTTAGATTTTGGTTTGGAGGTGATCCGGCCCGGTCGTCACATGATCTTTGTGAAATTATGCGGTCGTGAGTGTTTTCATGCAGTGGAAGGATACACCGGAGTCTGCATGTGCGTTTCTAGTCGGAACGAGCCGCAACATCATCTGCGAATCCATCGCCATCAGGATCGGGTCATAAAGTTGGTGAAATTTGCATGTTGCAGGTGCATCATGATGTTTTGAGTTGGATATATACTCAGTGTATATATCGCAGTCAGGATCATCTCTCGGGGAAGATCATCATCCGCATATCGCTAACGGATGCGGGTGTGAAAGTTGAGTTTTTGGCTAAGTGTTGAAGAGTTCAACAGGATGAAGTATGACGTCATCGTCATCATGATATGACGTCATCGTCATCAGGATATTCAGAAATCCCTCTATGCGGGTTTATCCTGTTGTCGCTAAGTGGAAAGGTATCGGCGTAGGCAGGAAGTTGTATTAGCATCATCAGGAGGTTTCGAAGAACCGGATGTTTAATATCATGATGCTGTTGCTTGTATCGTCGGGCAGTGAAGCATCGAAGGCAAGTTGTTGAAGTAGAACGTCATCAGGATATTTGGACAACCGGATATTTGGATATCCTGCTGACGAAGGTGATATCGAATATCATGATGATGCCGTTTGTATTTGGCACCCGATGAACAGTGCAACCGGAGGATATTTGCGCCGCTGATTATCATGATGATGATGATGATAGGCGACAGTTGAAGGAGGTGAATAGTAGTCGTCAGGAGGATATTTGCGGTCATCAGGAATATGATGATGATGTTAAAATATGATGATGCAGTTGGTGTTATTGGGAAATATGATGATGAGGTTCAGCCGTTAGAGAAGAATATCATGCTGTTTGTTTTGTTGGCAGCTCCTTCCTGTTAGGTTGCCTCCGTTGCGTTCCACTCTGCATCAGTCAACATGATGGATGTTCTTATAGGAGTTTGATATCACTATTGTGGACAAACCTAGAAAGACAAATGTAGTTGTTGATTTTCTCTCCAGGCTCACTATTAATGATGAAGATCCAGTTGTTAATGACTCATTTCCTGATGAACACTTATTTGCATTAATAGTCCAAACTCCTTGGTATGTAGATATATCCACTTATTTGGTTGCAGGGAAGACACCTCCACACCTTTCACCAAGAGAAAGGCACCATCTGGTTGAACGTAGCTTCCCTTATTCATGGGTAGTTGGCTACCTCTTTACATAGGACCTGATCATGCCATGCACATATGTATAAGAGAAGATGAAGTATATGGCATTCTTAAAGCATGCTATGATGAACCTTATGGGGGGCATTTTGCAGCCAAAAGGACAACACTCAAGATCTTAAATACTAGATATTAATGGCCAATGTTACACAAAGATACAGTTCATTACACAAGGAGATGTGACCGCTGTCAAAGGAAGGGCAGACCTACAAGAAGTGATGAGATGCTCTTGCAACCACAATTGGTGAATAGGCCCTTTGACAAATGGGGCATTGATTTTAATGGGCCCATTGATCCTCCCTCTAATAACAAAGAGTATATACTAGTATGTATTGATTGCCTGATCAAATGGGTGGAAGTCAAAGCTCTCAAGTTTGCAAGAGACGGTAAGGTGGCCACATTTTTGTATGAAGAAATATTTACCAAATATGGAGTGCCAAGGAAAATAGTTATTGATCAGGGACCACAGTTCACATCATCCCTAATTGCTCGTCTGATTCAAGAATATGAAATTAGACATAAGAAATCCACTCCCTATCATCCACAATCAAATAGCCAAGTTGAAGTCACAAATAGGGAAATTGAGGCAATATTGATAAAGACTTGCATTGCATAGGAAAGATTAGGCAGCCATATTATCAGAAGTAGTCTGGGTATATAGAACAACATGGAAAACCACAACAGTGTCATGCCCGCATTTCACATGCGTTCACAACACGCTAATCCGCGTGTCATGTCTACATGCGTCATGTGGTCACGATACGAAATATCAAAAAAATTTCCCTAACTACTCCGAAAGCCTCCCTCACATGTGCAAGCGTGCTCGGTGCGTCTGTTTAAGTTGTCTAATTGAATGTCGATACGGAATATTCCACTCTCATGTGCATGTCGATAATGTTTACTATGTTTGGTGTCGGTTTAATTTTGCAACGTTTTAGGTTTTCTCCGGTAGGTGATTGGTGTTTAAAAGTAGTATTAGTTTTCTCATTCGCTTGGTTACGCTTTCCCCTATTTTCTCTTATACAGGTTTCTTTGTGGCAATAAATCTCAAAACGTTAGCTATTTTACTACTTGGTAATTCATTCATAAAAGATAACTTTCGTAAATACAATTTTCTTTACAAATGGACAAATGTGCCAGAATAATTATGTGATTTTCAATTATCCCCTTTGATATCGTTTAATAATAAATTATATATATATATACATTTATATATATATAGTTATATTAATTTAGAAATTTCTTTCCAATATAAGGAATGGTCTTTTATAAAAAATGTATTTAATTCGATTTTATAATATACTTACCATTGAATATTTTTACTTTACAAATGGGATCTCCACCCAAATTTATTTATTTATAAATACATACATATATATATATATATATATATATATATATATATATATATATATATATATATATATATATATATATATATATATATATATATATATATATGTTTATTTCTTTTATTTTAAAAATTCCTAGAATGCAAGCACATGCATTTGTTATATATATATGTCAATGTTATTTGAATATTGATAATAGCATTCCCACTAACATTTTAAATCTTTCAAGTGGGAATTCTTTTTTTTTTATAAATGCCATAATAATAAGAACTTCCCACTCATATAGTGGAGGGTATTCTAACCCTAAAAACCTTTATGTTTTATTTTGATGTGGTTGCAGGTTAAGTGTTCTGAGTTATTTTGTTGCAGGTATGGGAGATGAGGCGGCGGACTGTGGGGAAGCTGAGGAAATGGGCGATGGCCGCAACGGCGGCGGACGAAGGTAGGGGAGGGCGTGTGAATGGCGGCAAGACAGGCGCTGGTGGCAGTTTAGGGCGCGGCGGGGGTTATGGCCATTAGCGGCCGCGACAGCTAAGGGAACAGGGATGTGGGGAGGGGCGGAGCCCCACCCACATCCCACATCGTGGGGTGTGGGTGGGGCTCCGCCCCTCCCCACACCCATTACAATAAGGGTTCGGTGGGGGTTTAAAACCCCCACCACATTGCTTTCAACTTTCAGCTGTGTAATACACACAACAAACCTCTCTCTCAGTTCGGTCCTTTGGAAAGAAATTCAACATTTCTATTTAATATTAATCATATATATATATATATATATTTTGTGTATATTTCATTTTCTCAAATGCATTTAATTTAAATCTATTATATATATATGTATTCACAATGTAACAATATTTCCATCTTCACAATTTTGGTTAAAATAAACTCTTAATATATGTGTGTGTGTGTGTCACAAGTTCACTTAATAATAAAGAAAAAGTAAATACCATTAAGTCATATTTACACAACTTAATTTAAAAGGTAAAATGATATATATATATATATATATATATACAACAAGGTTCTTGGAACAATTTTGTTTTTCTCTATCTCTCTAATTTTGATTTTCCAATATAATTTCTACTCAAATGAAAAGATTACTTAACCATATTCAAAAAAACATTTAACCATATAAAATCTGTAATTGCCATTTGTAATTTCTATCAAGTAAATTTCTTCATTTCATTTACATTTAAAGCATAAAATCAATACATGTAGCTAATATAACTTTTTTATTTCATTAGTTCACAATAGTCCAGTAAAAATTTCATTTAGGTTGATTTCCATTGCAAACCTATCTCAAGATTAAATCTTCATTTGCAAAGTAAATTTGTAACTCCCATAATACAGAAAACAACAACTTCCTCACAAAATAACACCAGTGATAATTTAAAATAACATATCCAATTTAACAAACATACTCACAACTTCACATTTTTGATAACAACAAAAGATGACAACAATGGTAAGTGTTCACTATACAAATCTACTCTAAGGAAGGAAATCATTTCTTTTTCCAAACATGAAATGAAGTAATGTAATAACCACTAAAAATCACGACAAAAGTCTTAAAGAGGGAGGATGGACTCTCTTCTCTCAAAATTACAACTTTTACAATAATTACTAGAGGGAAAATTCCTCCTCTAAATCTCTTACATAATGTACTCATAGGAATCAAGCTCTTAAAGCAAATAGAGAGATAGACATTTCTTTAACAAGGTAAATCTTCTACAATCCCCTTTCACAAACTTCAACATTAACTTGCAAGACAACAAGGAAGACAACAAGAACCATCTAGCTCTCCTCCCTACCTTTGACCCGCAAGAGGGTCACCCCCGAGCTAGGGAGACCATCTTCATACTAGGTAGAATATACAAGACAACACTTCACAACATTGAATTCAATAACCAAGCAATTTACACACAAACCCCATGGTTGACCCACATCACAAAGACTCAGCTTAGGTGAGTTCAGGGAGGGTAGGGAAGTAGACATCTCTAACCCCCAGGTGTCATTTTTCTTTTACATTATACCACATAGTAACACAAGGCTTCAAGCCAACAAGTTATCCTTTCCCCACAAGGCCTTAAGCCAACAATATTCACTTCCTCCACAAGGCCTCAAGCCTTCCAATAAACCCAATCACCAGGGATATCCCATTAGGCACACAAGGCCATAAGCCCTCTAGGCTATAAAAGAACAACATGCTCACAAGGCATGAAAAATATTAAGAACAAGATGACACCTGGGGAGGGTCACACCTCCCCTTTCCTATACAAGATGAGCATTTCCTTCCAACTGGAAGGAGCTCTTTCTACACCCAAAACAAGACCCCAAAACTAAAAGAAAAACTCAAAGAAGACTAATTCAAACTTATTCATCAAAACCAGAGACAAACATACAATTCAAACAACAATCACATAGAGAGTAGAATTGTATCACCAACCTTCCAAAGCCCAATTATGGAATGAGAGTTGATGTAGAGTTCCTCTTCCCACCTTCTTCTCCAAAGATCCCTTCTTCTCACAATAATCCAACCCCCTCACTCTCCTCCTTCCCTTTCTTTTAAACTAATTCCCTCTATTTTCCTAATTTCCTAAGTGGCATTAAACAATTAACCACAACTCATCCATTATCCTATTGGTCATAAAACAATTGACCCCCACTCCATAGGTACCACACTATAGTCCTACCTACAACACATGGTGAATTTAAAATACATTAAGTAAAATAAAATACAAATGGAGTGGATGACACACTACCCCCAAATAAGGGAAACCCCACCAAAAGAGAGGCACATGGAGACAAACACTCCATTATTAGGGGATCATGGAGTTGTTCTATGACTTGGAAGTGGGCCTGAGTGTGGATTCCACTCATCCCATTGTCCCCCATGCTTCCAAATTCGTCACTTAACTTCACTGTGAAGTTTAAGTGACCATATGGAAGTTAACCCAGGGTTATCCTAGCCCAAAAAGTCCCTAGACCCATGGGGTATAACCCAGGGTTGATTTTTGTCCACTTAAAACTCCCAGAGTAAAATAAAACACAAGATAAAGGGTCTAAAAGAATTAAAATTTAAACAAGATTAAAAACATCATTACTTACAACACTTATCATAATAAAAGCAAATCCGAAGATAACCCTTATTCCCTTGACCTTATGCAACAATAACACATTACAACATTACAACATTTTCTAAGCACGAGGTTGATCTTAGTTCCTCATTGAACTAGATCGGCTCACAAGGGTAACAACATAGGTATGAGATGGTCTCCTGTAATTGTAGTTTTGTTAGCAATACCTGCACACTCAAACTCGAAGTCAATATCACATATAGATATCATAGCCGAAGCAAAACTAAATACATGCATCTTAATCATTCAATCATAGAATCATATTGAGTTTCCATATCCATTCATCATTTTCTTCAAAACAATTATCTAAATTATCATTGCACAATTATTTCCTTAAAATCAATTAGGTTCAATAAGCAAGATTCCAGAACAAAAGTCTCTCATCATATAATAAAAATCACTGCAAATAGTCTCATGAATAGTAGTGTAAAAAGTAGGCCTCACAAACAGGGTATACACCCTATGAACTAGTTTATGGCAAAAAGGTTGTCCTCCCTATTGAATTTGAATACAAAACATTGAGGAGGATTTATTTATAGCTCAACAAGATAGGCTAAACCAACTTAATACTTTAGAAGAAACCCTAGCCCGACATCCATAGGTTGTGTGATCATAGATGAAGGAGGCCTGAGGGGGATAGCTATGAAGAGAATTGGTATTCAGACAAATAATGAGGCAGAGATGAATTGGTAGTTAGATAAATAACGAGGTAGAGATGCAGGCCTTCATTATGGGATTACAACTGGGCTTATTGTTGGGAATAAGGAAGATCCATGTGGAAGGGGACTCCCAAATCATAATTAATGCAATCCAAAACAAGCAAACTCCAAATTGGAACCTGAATAATCTATTGGTCAAGGGATTAGAACTCATGGATAAGTTAAGAGAATATAAGATAAATCATGTCTATCGGGAGGCAAATAAGAATGTCGATAGATTGGCAAACTTTGCCTTTGATGTGGAGGATATTTTTGTTAGTCAGTCAATTGAGATGTATGGAAAAGCAAAATCCCTGAATAAGAAAATCTATTTCAAAATGACAAAGGAGAGAGTTAATTCTTTAGCAGGTCTAGGGGTCAAGCATATGTCTAAGGACAACGAGTGGTAGAGAAATGGATCAAGAAGTCTAATTAGCACTTAGACATTAAAATCAAAGAGGAGAGGTAGTGATTTATGACAACAATCATATAGGAGTATGATGTAAGGCTGGTGGAGGCATTGAAGGAATTTCAATTAAGATCATGATATGTCATCTCATGAGGTGGTATGATATATGGAGGTGGTTGATGTATGGTTTGGTACTACATTTCGTGAGGAGTTGGAGGTGGCTTTGACAATTATGGAGCACTTATGGCAAGACGTGCCAGTGGTAGAGAGAAGTAAAGTTAAGAATGATCGGAATGCCTTCGAAGTCATTTGTCATCTTTCTAAGCTCAACATGGAGTCGATAGTGCCGTTGTTTGGTAAAAAGCGTCAAATGGCCTTCTTGGGTCTGATTTCTGATAACAGGTTGAAGAGTGTCCTTAAAATGAAATCACCTGTTGGATTACATGTCATTGGGATGATATTGGGAGGCTCAAATATGAATTTGAATCACAAATACTGTGTGAATATAGACATTGCTACAATGTTTATAGGGGTGTTGTTAGAGCTAAGAGAATTTATTGACACAATTCATGAGATGGTGCATGCACTCATAAAAGCAGATTGGAGAGGGGGTCTTCATCAAGCGCTAGCTATGGCAATTCTTGGTATTGGCTTCCACTCGGAGAAGGGATGTTGGCCGACAATCCTCCCAAGGTATAATGGACCATGGGTTCCGTTCGTGGTTCCAGTGGTGGGTGTGGATGACGAGAATAGGAAGAATGAGGCCCGATGGGGAGTAGCATTCCTAAAAACCTTGGTTGGCCTTGTAGATGACGAAGGGGTGGCGAGGATGATACAGGGGCTACAAGGGAGGTGAAAGTATAAGAATATAAGCAAAAGATATTGTGAAATGGAATAGCTGGAAATTGTAGACATATGTAATGGGGAAACTATGATAATAGATAACTAGCCCTCAACTTATGAGTAGCCATTTTGCTGGGGTATGGCTCCCTTAAGTCAGCATTCACTTAGCAAAAAAAAAATACTTCATAAATAAATTAGTAGGTAATATTTTTTAAATAATTATTTATTTGAACTTTTACTTAAAAACTATTTTATTTTAAAAATTATTTAAAGAGTTATTTATTTTTCAATAATAATACAATAAATTAAAAAATATATTCTAAGTTTTAAGAAAGATAAATGAAGAAAAAGTACTTTAATTTTTACTATTGTTCACTTCACCATTATGGCATCTAAATGATATTTATATCCATATCAGAAGAGATTTATTTTATTTTATTTTATTTACTTAACAACTATATAGCTATAAGTTTTTTTTCCAAAAATATGTGGGCTATATTTTAGTTTTTATTATTTTATATGTAGCTCTTTAATAGTTTTATAGTTTTTGTTAACATGCTCACACCAGTACACTCCACCCCTTGCTGCCCCACTTGCTGCCCCCTCTCCCTCTCGAGGTAATTAGTTCTCTTCCATTTGCAATTATAAAGAAGACATAGCATTATCATAATTACAACATTTGACCATTACTCCCTGTTTTATGCATATAATCATTGTTCATATTTACCCAAAATAGAATGTGATCAAGAAACCTACACATTAACCTTTTGGTACTCACATCTAAGCTCCTAGTCTCTATTGTCTCTATTCATAACAAAGGTTTTTTGATCTTTATACAAACTCAAGGCCGATGGACATTAAAAAAGAAAGAAAAAAAAACATTTCAAATGATTTAATTTCTCCATCTAAATCTTGTGCACTTCCATTTCAATTTGGTCTAAGACTAGCCCTTGGTCGAATCAAACTCCATTGCTTCATGCATACATATGTAAGTCAAAGTCTAAAATCCTTCACAAACTAGACCTCTCCCCACAATCCACATTGCACACAATTAGAGCTCTTCCTTGAGAGGTCACAAGTTCGAATCAGGTCACCCGTCATTGTAGACTATAATAGGATTCCATTCCATTCCATTCCAATCAGAGGAGAAGGGAAGGAAAAGATAGGTTAAGATGGTTGAAGTGAATAAGTGGTCATTAAGTGATCATTAATATTAATAAAAAAGCAAAGGGTTTTGTGGCAACATTTGGATGCCTCCAACGGTGGAGGCAGATTGTAAACAAGGAAGAACTCAGATTGTGAACTATATCCTTCCAAAACTACAAGTATTAATCTCTCATAAAAGACCCACAAGATGCTCTTATTTGAGCAAAAAGACCTTATTTGTGGGTTTTGAGTACCTATAGACTAAAAGTATTCAAACCAAAATATGCCTGCTCCACATTTTGAAGGTGACGATCCCTTTTTATTTTCGTTTCAAATTCAAAAGTACCATGGAAACACTTGACCAAGGAAATTTGGAGTTGTGGCCGTGGCAGAGTTTATATTTGCATTTGATAATTCAATACATTGCCCACCTCAAACTTTGGCATTTGAATTTTTTTCAATCTGACTAAAGTGAGACCTAGGAGGCAGCTCAAGCTTTTCTTCAAATACGTAGACATGTAGATAGCATTGGGGAGAGCATATAGAGAATTGTCCATCTCTGAGAAAAACCCATACACGTTAATGTTTAGCTTATAGAACTCTGTTATAATAATCTTCTACATCTATCTTCTATTTTATATATGAGTTTTATTTATGTTTCTGATTTTTTTTAGATAATTTACTTCCACTTACAAAACATCTGAATTCCAACATTTTAGAGTTAATTTTCCACTAAGGAATGTACCGGAAGTAGGATTTTGTTTGTGTCTCTCAGATGAAAATTAAAATTAATTTCACTCTGCAATACTTAAAAAATATAGTATAATTTTATTTTTATTTTATTTTTTTCATATGGACAAGTTCCAAATTTATCATTTATCACTGGTTTAGGCTTTAGAATTAAAAGATAAGAGTTCTTATTTTTATGCATCTTTTTAATTAGGAAAATAATGCAAACTCCTCTATCTCTATTTTTCTGTCTGGACAGACTTGACTGAAAATTGTATTGTTCATCAAACCAAGCCAGGGAAGGAATCTTGAGAATTCTTGCAATATGATTAATACAAAAACAATGATTTTTTTTTTATGTGATTGTTTTTCTCCTTTGAAACATCAGTTTTAATTCAAATCATGCAAAAGAAATTTCAGGGAAGTTTTCTTTCGAGAGACATGACAATAGAGTTATGAATAATTCAGAGCAGGCTTAACATATTTTAGACTAAACAGATGTAGAGGATATAAAAGCACACATTTTGGATGAATATTTAAAATTTCAGGGCACTATTTTCATTTTCACTCACATCAGAGTATTTATTTTGGAAGATCCATAGAGCCTTTGGTCCTAGGTTGTCTTAGTTGACTTTTAATAGCATTGAAACATTTAATTATAATGCAAATGACTTTGAGCCAGAAGCAATTTCCATAGAGGTATTGATGTGAAAGTGTATATTTTCTCATCATGATTGTAAATTCTTCAGGAACCTAAGTGTACATGATATATAAATCATAACTAATGGTATCAAAACTAGCAAAACTTCATAGTTCAAGCTCTCCATATTTATATATTGCTTTTTGTCATCATATTTAAAAGCTAATATGATCAGACCTATTTTCCATCAACATTAGTTGATCTCGTGGTGTACTCTGAAACAAGTTTCGCAAAAGCTGAAGATTTGTTCTCCAATAGTTTGGCTGGAGAATCATATTCAGCAATATTTCCTGATTTAAAACAAGTATTCAGCACATAAACCAATCAGGGAAAGAATTCTTTCCACAAAAGAACAGGAATTGTGATTTGAAACCTAAGAAAATAGAAAGGTTCTAATGTCATACCATTGCTCAATACTAGGACCAAATCGCTATCACAGACGGATGGAATTCGATGTGCTATGGTTATGACCGTGCAGTCATAAAATTGGTTCCGTATAGTTTGTTGAATAAGCCCATCTGTTGCAGTGTCCACTGAGGCAGTTGCTTCATCAAGTACTAATATGCGACTTTGTTTTAGTAGTACTCTCCCCAAGCAGACAAGCTGTCTTTGCCCCACACTCCAGTTCTCTCCATTCTCAGCTACTGCATAGCAGACCGGTCCATTACATTGAATACATTTATTCTATGTGGGAAAAGAAGTAGTAGAATTATACTAAAATGATTCTTTGTTTCCTATTACAAAAGTATGTGCAGGATCACAAACCAAGAGAATCAAGCTTCTCTTCTTTTGCCCGGACAACTTCCCCCAGCTGGCACTTCTCCAAAGCCTGAAACATAAGCACAAGAAAAGTAAATATTTATTAACAGAAACCCAAACTTTTATATCCTTGAGCACTGAAATTAATAATAAAAAATCTAAAACAATGAAAATATATAAATATAACCCACCTCCCAAATCTCTTCATCTGAATAGTCTCCCAAAGGATCTAGATTGTTCCGTATGGTGCCTTCAAACATTGTTGGATCTTGTGGAATAATGCTTAATTTTGTTCTAAGATCGTGCAGGCCTATTGTTAAGATGTCAATTCCATCCATGACTATTCTACCTCCTGATGGATCTACAATTCGAAAGAGTGATTGAATAAGAGTAGATTTCCCACACCCTGTCCTCCCTACAATTCCCACCTTTGTCCCTCCAGGGAAAGTGCATGTAAGCCCTTTTAATACAAGTGGAAGATGTGGTCCATAACGCACCTGATTGTGTGCCTCATGTTTAGAACCTGGATAATGACTAAGAATGGACTCAAAAGTTAACATGTGTGAAGACAAATGGTTTGTTACAAGTGAGTACTAACCTGAAGATCAATGATATCAATTGTTCCGCTAGATGGCCAAAAAGAACTTGGTCTAGAGTTCTCTACGATCAATGGAGGTTCGCTAGGTATACATGAGTACTGCAACATTCTCTCTACAGAGATCATATTGTTTTCCACACTACAAAGGTTCCATATGACCCAGGTTTGTGCCATGTTCAGACTAAGCCCATATGTTATTCCCAAGCCTGCAATGCCTGTTAAGATGCCATGTGGTCAACTTTCATGAGTCGAGATATCCCCCTTGTTTGTTAAACATAGTCTTATTAAGAATAATTGCATCCCAAATTACTGTGTTTTGTACCTACTTGGATTAACTACACTTTCTGGCAAGCAAAGCAGGACCACCATAGAGAATACAAATACAAGATTTGACAAAAGATCCAGCCGGAAGCTAAGCCACTCCATGGCCCCAGAATTGTGAAAGCTCTGTTTGGAAAACCCATCAATCAACTGGAGATTTGTGTCCATGAATCGAAACTCCTGGTCAAAACTTCTGATTGTGGCTGCACCAGAGATTGATTCTGAGAAATGTTGTATGATTGGAGCCCTACAAACTCCAATCAACCTAGCAAGTTCCCTGGATGTCCCTATGTAATATTGCTGCATTCAATGAAAGGAAGTATATTTAAAAAATAATATATTTTTCTTAAGTTATCAATACAGAAAACCAAGGAATCAAAATCATACAAATATTTGTCTTGGTAAAATCTGAAAGGCAACTCTTACACGAGTATTATTACAATTTTTTGAATAGATTGCCATCTCTACTAGAACTAGCCATAAATTTGTATATTACTATATTGACTATTCCTTATGTTTCTCTTGGAGAATTTTTGTATGGACTTGAAAATTCATGAGGTAGAGTGTACCTGATACCATATACAAATTGCAAGCACCGGTATAAACATAATAAAGACCTGCCAAGCAACTTGAGACATGACCACAATAATTCCCAAAAGCTGTATAAGTGAAAAAGCTAGAGATCCTAGTTTGAAAGGAATGACTTGGTCCACTTTGCTCTGATCAGATGATGCCTGCCAAAAAACAGAGTGTATTATTCACTTTCTAGCTTCAAATGGTTCTCTCTCATTTTCTATTAAAAAAGGATAGAACGGTAAAATCTACTAACCCGATTCAGTATACGGCCAGTTGGAGTTGCATCAAAGAAGGACATTGGTGCATGAAATATGCAACTGTGCATGTTGCTGAAAAGTTGATTGGCACATTTATATCCAGCAAGACAAAGCAGCATAGTCCTCACAAGAATGCATAATGAGCTGCATACTGCAAAAAATATATAAACCTGAATGAGGAGGGAATTGCTAACAGGGGGTCTTTGATCTTCAGTCAAAGGAGTTGCCCATGCCATCCAGTAATTGCTACCTATTTCAAGTAGCTGAAATACTGTGTGCGCCAATAAAATGATAGGTATCAAAGCACCTTTGTATGCAGCAGTAATGTAAGCCCAGTACACCCACTTACTCACCCTGCCTTTTTCTCTTTCTTCTTCTTGCACTAGCTGTGAACTTCTGTCTTTCTTATCTATTTCTCTTTTACTTTGATTTTTTGATTCAAGCTCTTCCTCTACCTCTTGTGATTTCTTGTCACTGCCCTGCTTCTGGAGCTGTTCATGGTTAACATCTTTCACACTAGTCCCATTATCAGTACATGATCCTTCAATGAGTACTTGTGATGAGAGGACCTCAGAGTTCTCCATGGCATCAATGGATTTCAATGCTTTCTGATGTGCACCTATCAATTCTTCAAAATCTGTGTTTGATTGTAATATATCATCATATTTTCCAGCCTGGGTAATCTCGCCATCTCGCATTACCTATAAAGAATATCAAATCTACCAATTATCAACACCTTCTACTTATTCTCTTTGAATATGAAATCTTATAACGTATAAAAGCAGACTAAAGAAGTTCAAACCTACCAGAATGAGGTCAGCTGCAAATAAAAACTCAACTTGGTGAGTTACATAGATTACAGTTTTTAAACCCAGAATACCAAGTAGACATTCCTGGAACAGAAGAAAATAATCTTGAGATATTTTAAAATTATGAACATGAAATAGTAAAGTACACATTAATTGTTTTGCATAAATCAATTCAATAGTAAAGTACAGATGAAATAGTGAAGTATATTAATTAATTAAATTGGCAAATTCATTAACTTAATCACTTACAAATGCTAAAATAAAAATACCTGGAAAATATGTGTCCCAGTATGTGCATCGACAGCACTAAAAGGATCATCAAAAAGATAAATGTCGGCATCTTGATATAAAGCACGCGCAATCTGTATCCTTTGCTTTTGCCCTCCACTCAGATTTATTCCTCTTTCTCCAATTTCTGTTTGGTCCCCATAAGGGAACAATTCAAGATCTTTTTCAAATGCACAAGCCTGCAGTACACTCTCATACCTGGTTTTCTCCCATTCCCTCCCAAAGAGAATATTGTCTTTGATTTTTCCACTTGGTATCCACGGAGACTGACTAACATATGCCTTGGTACCACTTATCTTGACAGCACCTGATATTTTTGGTATTTCCCCTAGAATGCAAGATAGGAAGCTTGATTTTCCTGAACCAACAGTTCCACATACTGCAACCCTCATGCCTCTCTTTATTTGAACATCTAAGCCTCTTATGGTTGGACTAGGCTCTGCAGGATCCCAAGAGAATACTCCTTTTTGGATCTCAATTGCAATGTCAGATGAATCTTTTGGGACTTCTTCTACTGCATCTTGTTGAAGCTCCTCCTGCTGCAAAAATTTAGCTATACGATCTAATGACACTTTGCTTTGAGCAATCATAGATATTAAGTCAGGAAGATTGTATATAGGTTCCTGGAGTATCTTGAAAGTTGCAAGAGTGGAAAGAATTTTGCCTGTTGTTAAAGGAACACCTATTATTTTACATGTACTGAAAGTGACGACAGATACAAATGTAGGTGCTCCCCAAAAAACAAATGTTGTCCCAGAAAGCGCATAAAAATACTTTTTCAGCCAACGACATTCTTCACTCCTCAATGTTTTGAGTTTCAGCAGAAATCTGGTTTCCCAAGCTTGCAATTTTAAGATTCTCATATTTCTCAGTGTCTCTGATGTAGCTTTCATCCTTTTGTCTTTTTCTTCCATCATCTTTTCGTTATACTTTTCTTGCATTTCCCCTAGTGGGAAGTTTGCCATCATAACAAGCACTGTGGCTACCACTCCTGCAAGAGAGGCCAATCCCAAGTTCTGATATAGAATAATCAGGGCCAGGAGAACTTGCAAAGGTGCATTCCAAATGTCATTAACATACCAACAGAAATCTCCAATACGCTGAGTATCAACACTCATGTAATTGATTATCTCACCACTTGTATGCTTTTGTCTTGACCGACTGGAAAGCATCAAGCCCTTCTTGTATATTGCTGCTGTCAGTGCTGCTTTAACACATATGCCCATCTGAATTGTTCTGAAAATATAATGCCGTGTCGACAAAGATTCCACTAGCTTTGCAAGAAGAAATGCACAAGCTAGAACAATGCCTTCATTAGAAAACCCTTCTTTTCCAGCAAGACACTGAACAAAGTTATCTATGAAATAGGGACCTACATAAGATGAACAAGAATTCAATGCTGCCAGCAATGCTGTAAAGAGTACATCCTTCAGAACAATAAGAAATAATATTTTTGCTATTGAAAAGCTACTGCCTTTGTCATCTAACTGATTTCTAAATTTATGGTAAGCTTGCTCAGCCTTGTGTATATCTGCAACTTGAGGTACATCATCTATGTCCAAAGGCTTGTTATGGCCAACATCAAGCAAAGGCTTCATCCATGAAAATGACATCCGGCTGAGAAAACTTGCTGTTGCATAAGGAGTGACTTTGGGCTTAAGATTTTCAGAAATTTCCGGGATATCACTCAAGAGAGGTTCTTGAATGCTTTGAGTTAAGGAGCCCTCACCAGTTGTGCCACAACAACTGGCATAACACAAAAAGGCTGAAAGAAAAAGTGCCAGAACTTCAACCACAATAATGAAGGTAATGTGTTTTTTTTCCTTGAACTCTTGAATATTGAGGAACAAGAAGAATCCATAAAGAATCAATGACAAGATCCACCACGTCTTTAGCAAAAGTGGGAGTTTCTCTTTACTTTCTTCTGTGAGAGAGTAATATGCATAAGCTGAGATGATAGCCCAAGCCATGGCCTGAACAACATACTCTCCTTCAGCTCCAAAATCTTTAGGTCTTTCCTTTAGCCACCAATATAAAGGGCTCCATATTCCAAGCATACTATACAAGACTGATAGAGAAACACAACTGGATACAGCCATTTTATGGATAACCCCAAAATGCAACTTCTTGGAATAAGCATGTTTCAAAACAGAAGATTCAGGCCTAGGTGTACAAAATCTACACCTTCTCCAACAATAGTTAAGGACAAGAGAAACAATAAAGACCAGGTGAAGCGCAATTGCAAGTGCATGCCGCATGTAAATCCCAAAGGTATCATCTGCAACTTCCCCCCACTGCCTATCTTCACCCAGTCCGATTGATTGAGTTGCCCAAATAGACTCCATCACTGCAAGCAAGCTGTATACATGTATCAAGAGTGTGTTTTCTTTCCCCAATTTAGTTTTCTCAAATGGGTGAAACTATCTACAATACCTGCTTACTCCTCCTGCAAAACAAGTCCCATCCAGATCTCATGTTTTCCATTTATAAATTCATTAACAAATCAGATTTGTACAAAATGGATGCTCTAACATCTGCATGCTTATTGATTCCATATTCATGAATTCGTAACAAAATCCAGAAGGAAAACAAAACTATAAATAGGACCATGACATTCTAAAACCACAAATATCAACTAGTTTTGTAACCCTACTTTAGTTTCTCTCAAGTGAATGTATTTATTTAAAATATCAGCTTACTATTGTACAACAAATCCCATACATGCGTCATGTTTTCCATCTCTAAAATCATTGACAAATCATATTGTAGATTTTGCCTGTTCTAACGAATGTATGCTTATTGATCTATAAGCATGATGTATATGTATATCCAACCACCAACAATTTCAGTGTGGCATATGAAACCTATAAGCATGATGAAATTAGATGAAGATTAAAGGAAATAAATGGCATATGAAATGCAAGTCTAGAGATTTATGTGCTTTCTCATTTTGCATGCATCACCACCAGAACATTTCCAACTATAATTTTTGTTAAAATCTCTCTACCTTTATGCTCGATGGATGTCCATACCTAGTTCCTAAGCTCCCATTATGGTGCGGGTAGGGAAGACATTGACATCTCATGGTGGTATTCTGTCAAACAGTTCACACGCCTTTTCTATGCTTCCACAGTTAGCACACATGTCTAACCTAATATTAGTATATTACATTTATGAATGTTGTTACAAGAGATTCTGATGATTGTCACAGTTGGTATCCTGTAGAGTCATCAAAGGTGTACCTAGTATATGAAGTAATCTGTATCAAATGATTAGAATGCATTACAGATATAATAATGATAGGTCCTCAGTATCTGGAATGTCAAGGAATCTAATGAATGTAATGTATGACTTGTAGCATTGTATCCAAACCCTACTGTCAAGGAATCTAATGAATGTAATGTATGACTTGTAGCATTGTATTGAACCCTACTGTCAAGGAATCTAATGAATGTAATGTATGACTTGTAGCATTGTATTGAATCTAGACTTGCATTTCATATACCATACTGAAATTGTTATTTCCTTTAATCCTCATCTAATTTCACAAGACTAATCACTACATCTGAAATTGTCATAGCTTCAAATGCATATTAATATTGATGTTATTAGAGCTGTGATATGATTAAATAACATTGCCACTATTTCAATCTCTATCACCAGCATTGGATAACTTCCTATGAATTGTAAACAAACTCCACAGAACAGAGAACAGGGTGATTTAGAGGAATAGAATTTACCTCCTTTGAAATAGCTTTTAGTTCAGTAAGTAAAGCTTTCAGGGTCTTTTCACCAGCCTAATTGTTTGTCTTTGCTGCAGCTTGCCTCACCAACTTGGCTCCAATGTTCTCTACAAGATCCTCTAATTCAGTCACAACAGCATTCACAATTTTTTTAAAAATTTTTCTTTCGTATATATATATATATATATGCTGTTTTAAAATCTTTCAGGTTAGAGGGTGGTTACAACTTACGGCCACGTAGCTGCCCATTATAAATCTGCGTTAACTTCACTATTCTTTGAGCTGATACCCCGCATGATCTAGATTGCATTCTAAATATAGAAAATACGTACCAGTATTCACCCCCACTTTATTATTATCGACGGTTCCTAAAATCAAGGAAAGAAAACTTCCTAGGTAGGAATCCTATTCTAACTATCTCCTTTTTCTTTATTTTTCAAATAATATTTCTATTATTAATTTATTTATAATAAATAGATATAAATATGAATATTCCTAATTCTTAGCAAGGGATTAAGAAATGGTCAATTCACTACTATTATGCACTTGTAAGGGGTAGGGGATGTATGCCTCATATTAGAAGCACATTTATAAGTTACCTTTAGACCCAAAAATCATTGAGATATCCTAAACTATAAAAGGATCCATACCCATTTCCACTAATCATTCTAGGAATATTGAAAATTTTTTAAAAAGAATTTTTAATTTTTTTTCTAATTTCTTAAATATTTTTAATCATTTTAAAATAATAAAAGTCATTTAATATATGAACAATACTAAATATTTGTTAATATAAAAAAATATATATAAAAACATTATTTTAAATTTTTCAGTTTTTTATATTTGGAATTGAAAATTTCTAATTTTTTTTTAATTTTTAATATTTTTGTTTTGTTTATTTTTATTTTATTTTTGAATTTTTAATAATTGGGTGGCAAAATCAACAAAGGATGATGAGGATATACCAATGATATTCATATGGCAAGGGGCATCAACCTTCAATTCAAAGGGAAACCACCCTAACAATATAGTCCTGACTAGACTATCTATCATCCATTGCTAGTCGGAAGGAAGTAGAATAGTTGGAGTCATCTATAGTCTTCTCTTCTCCCAATAGTTGGTTGGTTATATCACTCGAGATACAACCATCACTTGACCAAACTGGCCATCACTCAAGTTGAGATATATAGGAAAGGACTGTTGATCCTATTAATTAACTAATGAAATAAACTATTACAATCGACTTTAAACTATCTATCACAATATATGATCGTACAAAGATAACGAAGACCGATTACGATGACACTCAAATATGCAAAATCAACAAAATGATTCCTACGTGCATGTGGGATGGGATTCTTTCTAGCATGTCACCTTACCAACCATCTAGATGCCTTTTCCTCTCTCTCTCTCTACAATCGCGAGAGTGTCAGTTCTTTACTATCGAACTCATGAACACCAAAAACGGTAGTTAGTCTTCATCCAAATCATGATTTGAATCTAATATTTAAAAATAAACAATTAAACATATCATAATTCAAAATCTTCGAAATTTCACAAAATATTTAAAACATTACTTGTAAACATTATCATTAGCAAGTCGAAATAATGGTCAACATGATCATATTATCTTTCTTGATTATTTTTTAATCCAACAAATTAATACAAATAAAAGTATTTATAACTAGGTATATTAACAAGGATGTAACACTATATATGTCATTCATCTATAATTATTTAAATTCTTGACAGTATTTTTTAGATTTAGCTATATAGTTGTAGAATTTGCATTGGTTGTTGCTAAAAAATAATCATGAGACCATGAGCTTCTTGAAATTTTGGAGTTCAAAGTTCTAACCTTGTCCATTACTACAAAATCCATGGGACCAACCGCTTATCAAAGCTCATAAAATTTCTCAACAACACCCACTAAGGTATTTTAGGAAGCCCCCCTCCATAGGACCACTACCTTAGTGAGGCCTTTGGGGCTGTAAATAGAAGCATGTTAGTAAAGTCAAGGGAAAGACGAGGGGTGTGATAATGGTTAGATAGTTTGGAGATATTCCTTCTCATATGAAGAAGAGATTATTGATGTTGCAAATGATTATTTTTTGTAGATCTTTTTATACCTGGTGTCATTTTACCGAAGAATATACATATATTTTGTGCTGTCTGTCCTAATTTTTCCTAGATATAATTCTTCACTATTTGTTGTTTTTGTATATAGTGTTGAGTGTTAAATTCAAGGAATAGGGAATGAGTTAAAAGAATCATTGTATTTTCCCTTGGCATGACACTAATGTAATACTTCCTCTCTATCTTCTATTGTTTTGATAATATTTATTTGTCTTGAGAAATAGTTTCCTGGAATAGAATATTATTTTAGAGATTAACATGTGGGCTCAAATAAGTGTCTACATCAATTTGGTATCAAAGCATCCTAAGACGTTGGGAATGGGGAATTCATGAAAAGAGTTTTGAATAGCTTAGAGGGCAACTATGGGTGTGGATACAAAGATGGAGTTGTGTGATGATGTGAACAAGAGGATAGCCAAATTGGATGAAAAATAAGACAAAAGCAGAAGTAGAAGCAAACAAAAGACTAACAAAGAAAGTTGCAATAATTAGAGTTTGAATTGGAGGAGTTATGGCCGATGTTGGAGTAGTATGAGACATGAAATTATAACAAAACAAATAAAAAAAAATTATAGCAAAGGCCTTGAAGGGTTGTGAGAAGGTGAAAAAGAATGGTGAGTGTATACACCTAAAATTGGCTCATGTCGAATTAAGTAAATATTTTAATATTTATCTTAATTCTTATTTTCTTCTATCAATTAAATAAATATTCTAAGTTTATTTGATTGGTTCATTATCCTATAATTAAATAAATCAATTTATTTAATTAAAATTCCCCTAATTCTTACTAGTTTAATATATTAATGGCTCCAGCCTTTTACCCATAAAAAAAAAAAATTCCCCTAAGTCTTCTAATGTCTCACATAATTAAATAATCCTAAATTCCTCTATCCTAAATCCACCTCACCAATCCACCTCACCTTTCCACCTCACCATGTTGCACATGTAATTAAATATTTATTTAATTAGCTAATATTCCCTCACCCACATGTCCTATTTATCCTCCAGTCAAATTAGTTAACCCATCAATCAAATCAATTAACTAAGTAGTTATTTGAGTTCACTAATCAATCAATTCACTTAATTGATTAATCAATTTAGTCAACTCCCCAATCAATTCACTTAACTGATTGGTCTATTCTGTTAACTCCTCAATCTATTATGTTAACTCCCCTGTTGCATGAAGGAGCTTGGACACTTGTCCTCTTTCTATTTGTGCACATTTCTCAACCATTCTCAAACCGTTGATCTTCTTATTTCTTCTCAACTGTTGATCTCTTCTCTTCTGAGTCTATAAATTGAACCTTATTCCTCCATTTCAATCATCCAAGATTTCAGTACAATTACTCTGTTGAATTACCAATGTGCCTTTGGCACCGCCACTATCATACCTTTGTTTGAGATCACTCCCATTGCTTTGAAGCTCATCTTCATAGCAATAAAGCATCATAGTCATTTCTCCATCACCATCTTGAAGAATGAAGCAAGGAAATGCGCTTCCTGAGGGCAACTTTCATCACAAAAGATCGATTGAGACTAGGTGAACAATGGAATCCACAGGATAACAGGGTTTGTGAGGTTTGTGCTTTATTTATTCAATATTGTTATTCATAATTTCTACTAATGTTCATTGATTTATTAATGGTTTTATACTGTTAACAACAATTTCTGATAATACTGAGAATAAATACTCACCTTCTAAGTGAGAGCTATTTTTAGAGAGGAACCATATAGTCTAGGATTAGCCTGTTGAAATTAAGGAACACCGAGAGGGGGTGAATCAATATTCTGCAAAACTTATTACTTTGTTCCTTTATTAACTTATCACATACATCCAAAAGAAAGAAGCATGAACATAAGAATAGAAACAACGAGATCACAACACATGAACACCAAGATTTTTACGTGGACACCCGGTTAAGGGAAAAACCATGGTGGGGGTTAACCCACAAGAATTTATACTCTGTTAAAAGTATTACAAATAGGGAAGGCACATGCCTTTGGGCACACTGCCCAAAGCTCACTGCTCAAGGAAGCTCATTGCCTACAGAATTAAATACAAAAGTTCACTGGAATGTTTGAACTGAGGAATAGTATCTAACAATGTAAGATTACAGTTCCAGTTGAGCTCAATACACTGACTTTACACACTTCATCTTTCTCTACCCTGCTTCACTGCTCTGCCATGATCCAAAGCTTAGATCTCTTCACTTCACACTTGATTCTGCTATACTTGGCACTTATTCCTTCATATTCGCACATCCATACATCTAAATTCTTGAACTCATCGATTATATATATCCGCTACATGAAATTGCATCAACTGTAGTCAGCCTTATGAAAACTTGGAAACTATTTCAAGAACATTGTTCTGTCAGCTGAATCCATGCTCAAATATTAATGCGGACAAAAACTTATGTGTTCAAGTCACCTCACCTATCGGCCAACACCACTAGATCTCATAAGTTGCTTGACCAACCACTTCTCTTCATCCGTACAAGGATCAAACACCTAGTTGACCTGTTCTTCACCGGACTGAACTGTCTAACCAAAACCTGATGCTCATATGCTTGTAACTTACAATTCCTTCATCACCGAAGGCTAAAATCTTGGATTTAGGTAGCCCTGACATCCCTTAACATTCCCTCAGATCTGTAACACAATGTGATTACTTATGGAGAAATACAGACTAATATGCTGAACCCTATCAAATACTTTGTTCCTGTCTATCCAGACTTAGATAAATCTGCACTCTGACTTCTGGTATGATCAAATGATGTAATGCAGATATGTAGGATAGATTCAATTGCCATCAATGACAATACCTAACATGCCTAGTAGTGTCTCTTGCCAACAATCTCCCCCTTTGGCATTGATGGCAACACTTAGTGAAAAATGACTAAGTGTTAGAACAACTCCCCCTTATTATTTACACTTGTGATTTCCAATGCTCCCCCTTAGCTGGATTCCTCATTTTTCACTATTTTCCTCTCCCCCTTTGACGTCAATGGAAAAGGCTGGGATCCACATATCAAAGTTCATGCAAAAAAAAATTATGTACATACTTCCGCATATGAGCACACATTCTCTAAGCCTTGTTCATCAACAAAAAGATATCACTAAAAATGTTTTTCAATCGTGTCAATTCATTGTCCCAGTTCTTCTTAGTGCTGCCCAAAATGGATATATGGCCATTGAACAAAAATGCATGTGATTCTACCTTTTGAAGATTAGAAGGATCACTAGTAGCAACAATAGCTTGGGGTTCTGCCAGTATATCATACATAGTCTCCAACTTAGGGGAAATCAGTCCCCGGAGCTCATCCAATCTGCCCAAAACTTTAACCTTTTTCTTCTCCAAATCATCCAATTCATTATGCAAACTCACTACTTGGCATTCTTTGATTTCTACAGACTCAGTTAAAGGACTATAGGATTGAGAAATGTTAGACAGTTTGAGCTCTAAGTCCTTAATCTTTTTCTCAATATCTTCAACAGCTTTAGACCGATTTAGACAAAACTTATAAATCTCTGCACCTTCAGACAGAGCATTTTGAATACTCTTTACACTGGTATCAAGCACTAATCTATCATAGCAAATTATTTTCCTTATTTCAGTAAATCTCTTCTCATTATATTCATTTTTTACTTTAACTTCTGCTAACTTCTCTAAGGTTTCAAAATGAGTACTTATAGAGTTTATCGGGCCCTTCAACTGACTGAAGGGAGACTCAGATGAATCCTTTTGAAAGGTTGGCATAATCTTTTCTAAAATTTTGGAGGCAAGACCAAACAACTCACTGTCCTCAATGTGAGTTTTTCAGAATCTCCTCTCTTGCTTTTGCTTGTGCCACAGATGCTAACTTCATCTTTTGTAGAGGGGAAAGAGTGTCAAAATTGATAGGTCCTTGAATCAGCTCTGGTTCATCAAACTCAAGCTTGTCTTTCTCAAGTAATTTCTTCACTACATTTGCAGTGTCTCTTGCCAAAAATGCAACTCCATCTTTCAGATCCTTGTTGGTACTATCATCTTGCTTTTTCTCTTTAATATTCTCTGTTGTTTCTCCTTCTTGTTCATTCTTGTCCTTAACCTCTTTTGCTTCTTGCTCTTTATTCTTCACAGAGTCATCTTCACTAGGAGCATCTACTTCTGTATTCATCTCTATATATTCTCCAACAGATTGGTCCAGAGGAATTTGAGTCTCCTCTACACCATTAACTTCCTCCACCATCTCTTCATCACTTCTTGCTTCAAACTTGCCTAGATCCTCATCTCTTTTGATATAGCATTTACTACCAAAAACTCTGAAATATCTTACAGTAGGAGAATAACCAAACCAAAGTTCATGAGGAGTCTTAGCAGAATTGCCTTTGATCTGTACCTGATTAAGAGTGTAGACAACAGTACTCACAACTTCTCTCCAATAAACTTGTGGAACATTTGTTTCCATCATCATGGTCCTAGCAGCTTCTTGAATGGTCCATTTATTTCTTTCCACAACTTCATTTTGCTGAGGAGTCCTAGGAGCAGATAACTGTCTTTTTATTCCATTCTTTTCACATAATGTATCAAACTCACTGGAGGTAAACTATCCACCTTAGTCGGATCTCAAACACTTTATCTTCACACCAATCTCATTTTCCACCATAACTTTGAACACTTTGAATTTGTCAAGAGCTTCTGATTTTTCTTTTAAGAAAGTTACCCACATCATCCAGGAATAATCATCAATTAGCAACATAAAATATATCTCCTTGCACACTCCTAATTCTAGCAGGACCACATAGATCAATATGCACAAGTTCCAATCACCCACTTGAAAATTGTTCTTTACTTTTGAATGATGTTTTGTTCTGTTTACCCAATTGACATACTCTACACATGCTATTAGGTTTCACAAGTCTTGGAAGATCTCTCACAGCTTGATTAGAACTTATCTTGACAATGTTATCAAAATTCACATGACACATTCTCCTATGCCACAACCAACTTTGATCTGTCTGTGCAATCAAACAACTTTTACCAGAACTACTTAATTGAAAGATGTTACCTCTAGTTGTGTACCAGATGCAATTTTAGTTTTGGAGCTTTCCAAGATTTTGCATTTACCATCCTTGAATCAGAGATCATAACCCTTGTCAACCAACTGTCTAACACTAAGAAGATTATGCTTCAGTCCTTCTACATACAGAACATCATTGGTGTTATTCTTACCATCAAAAGAGATGGATCCTTTGCTATGGATTCTACCAGCCGAGTTGTCTCCAAATTTCTCAATTCCACCTTCATATTTTTCAAAGATTATAAACTTACTTTTATCACCAGTCATATGATGATAAGAAACACTATCAATCACCCATTCATCCTTTTCAACAACCTAAGAAGCCAAGGCACTTTCCACATTTGTACAGCTAGAGATTCAGTAGACACTAGATCTTATTCTTTGATAGCAATGAACACCCAATCATCTTCATTGGTACCTCCATGATCAAATTCATCATTTGTGAATCCTTCTTCTCCATCTTCTTAGACATAGTAACATTTCTTCTGACCTTTATATCTGTTAGGGCTTGGCTTTGAAAATTTCTCTAGACATCTTGAGGCAAAATGACCAATCTTATTACAAGCAAAACATTTGAATGACAACTTTCCTTCATACTTACTAGATCCTCTTGGCATTCTTTTAGTAATAAGAGCTTCAAGTTCTATAGACTCAATTTCATCATCTTCAAGATCCTTTCTTGCCTTAGCAAATTTGTTTGATCTTGCATAAGAGCTTTCACTTGGATCATATCTTTGTTTTCCATATACACTGGCCTTAAATGCATATTCAGACTTAGGAAGAGAATTACCAAACTCACTCATTTCAAAAGCTAAGAGCTTACCAACTAACTAATCCCTTGTAACAGTGGTCACTGTCTTGATCTCTTCAATGGCAGCAACTTTATGCTTGTATGCTGCAGGTAAGGATCTGAGCACTTTGGCAACAATATCTGATTCTTCCAATACTCCACCAACATTTCTGATACTGGTCACCAATTTGTTCACTTTCTGCACGTAGGAAGCAATGTTTTCATCTTCACTCATTGCCAATCTTTCATATTTACCTTTCAGGCTCTGTAGCTTGGCACATTTGACATATTTGTCACCTTCATATAAATTTTCCAACTTTTTCTAGATTTCATGGGCAGTTTTCAAATCCAGGACATTTACCAATTCTGTATCAGTCAGGGCACTCAATAGTGCTTCTTTGGCTCGAATATTACTTTTAGCTTCCCTAAGTTTGTCTAGGGTAGTAGAGCCATTCTTTAGAATCTTATACTCATTCTTTGTTATCGACCAAAAGGCATCACCCATACATTCCAAATGACACTACATGTGTACCTTCCAAAGGGAGTAATTAGTTCCATCAAATCTCAGACTTTCCTTCTTATAAGATGACATCTTGGATCTCCTCAAGCAGTCAAGCTTCTTTTAAAGGATCTGGCTCTAATACCAATTGTTGGAATTAGTCTGAACAACTGAGAGGGGGGGTGAATCAGTTGTCCCACAAAAATTAATCTTCTCTTCTTTTAATCTTCTTTAACAACTTACAATCAGATAAACATTAAAGCATGAATCAATAACACAAGAGCATAAATAAATTGAGCACACATAACACCAAAATTTTTACGTGGAAACCCAGTTAAGGGAAAACTATGGTGGGGGTTAACCCACAAGATTTGTACCCTGTTAAAAGTACTTAGAAGAAAAGAGAAGGCACATGCCTTTGGGCTCATTGCCCAGAGCTCACTTCTCAAGAGAGGCTCACTGCCTACAGAATTTATATTTAATACAGGAAGAATTAACTAATAAATAACATCTACTTCATGCCTGGTTCAGTTTCATTGAATGCTCACAAAACTTCTTCTCTATCCCAAATAATTCTTCTCTAATTCTTCATCCTAAATAGCTCTTGTTCTTCTACTTCTCCTCTACTCTGCTCTGCCTTTGATCCTTTCTTCGGATGTTATTATTTTGCACAAGGATGAATTTACACACCTCAACTACACACCTTTATATGCTTCATAAGCCTTGGAATAAACATCAAGGTTAGCTTGACTTAATGCAGATCACTATATTGTCGGCCAAACATATCTGAGACTTGAATCTACCTCTAACAATATGCCACGCTCCAGAGGATTGCTCTTAGATCATCTGCAACATGCTTGAATCATCTGGTCGGCCAAGATTGGGAAGAACAACAACACCAAGAGGGAAATCTTCAATAACGGGCTCAAACTTCTATGCAGACCTCCAACACAGTAGCCACATGATCCAGAGAACTCCAAAAGCACATTGAATTCATCAAAAACATCCACACTCTTCCAAATCATCTAAATCACTTGCATCTTCATCCAGAACCTCAAGAACACTGTCTGCCATGATTGTCACACCAAAAAAATTACTTACGGACCTCCAAACGATGAACCACTTGAATGGATGATACACATTGACTTCCCAAAAATGCCTCTAGATCCATAGATCATCATTTAAATACATTTTTGGAACAATCCAGATGTCTTTCCTATCACTTTGCCTCTTTTGAACACTGTAAAAACTAGTTCTACTCAGATGGCCATATCTTATTCAACTCTTCATGCGGACCTCTCAAAGATTAACTGGAGCTACTTCAGATAATCCTTTACACAACCATATGGTCCACATGCATTGTTCTTCATTAATTTTCTCAATATCCTCAACATTCCAGTCTTCTAAGCAGGTAGCAAAATAGGATATAGTTGACACCAATGGCAACAAGAATATGTTGACACCAATGACAACACTGCTTAGGCACATATTTGCAATAGGAAACCCTATAATCTGAATGAAATGTTTATCTTGCAGTGCCTTATACTCAAGTTTAAGGCCATGAATTTCATCCCTCAGATGATACTTGAACAAATCTACTAACTTTGAATCCCCAAACTCATCTATATTAGCATGAATATAAGCCCTAATATCTTCAACGTGCAACACACCATATGGAACACTTGAAAAGGCACATAACGGATTGACCTCTACTGATTTGTGTGGATGCTTCTTAAACTTTGGCCTAGGTCACTCAGTGATATTCACAACCAGAGGTGTATCCATTTCAAAAGGATCACAAGTTCAAAGATTCACAAAAAAATACCTTTTTCTCCACAGGATTAGGGTTAGCAGATGAATTCCCCTGTCACACTTTGAATCTTTGAAATCTCAACTCAAGTGCTCTTCTTCTTATTTTCTTCATGCTCTACAAAACCTAATTCACCATTGTAATAAATGCTCTGCCCTAATACATCTAGTTACTCTGTTTCTGAATACTGTCAATCTTTAATTGCTCCGCAATTAATCACTTTAGCTTCTTTTCTTTTAGAAATTGCTTTAATAGATCTACAATAGGCTTCTTTATCTTCATTCATCATGCCAGATTCAGGCACCCACTTACTGGCAGGGGGAATTAGATTTTCAATGCAGCTCCCCCTGAGTGAGAGCTCCTGTTTCAATTCCTAGAGGAATTATCAGCACCAGATTCCAGTGCAAACCCATTGTCAACATTCATTTCACCTTTCTTCACCCATGTTTTGTTCATTTCATTCTAGATCTCAATCACATCAACTTTTCCCTTGCCTTTATCTAGCTTCTTCTTTGTTTTTCCTTTACCTACCTGTGAGTTCTCCTTTTTGCTTCTGCAAAATTTAGCAATGTGTCTGGATTTATTGCAGTTGAAACACACAATCTTATTTTTCTAACAATTACATGTTGAAGCAGGTTTAGATCTGCATTGCATTGCAATATGCCCAAACTTATTGCAAGTAAAACATCTTCCATTGAACACTTGTTTGTTCTTAGGAGGATTCCTTGATCCACTTCCGCATTCCTCAACCTTATGACCTATCCTTTTGCAATTAAAGCATTGATTGGAGAAATATTATGTATTTTGATTCATTTGACTTCTGCATTGATTAACTCTATGACCATACTTATTGCATTTGAAATAATTACCATTGAAAGATGGATACCTTTAAGCATTAGGTTGTCTTACCAGAGGTCTTCTAGGATTCCTTCTTTGATTTCTTTCTTCAGGATTTCTTTCACTGGATCTAGAGCTTTCACCTTTCTCAAATCCTAGACCATGCTTATCTTCTGCCTTCTTCTAACTATCAAGAAATACCTCAAGTTTAGTTGAGCTTATCTTGAATTTCTCTTTATACTCATTTGCAACTTCTAGGTCATGTTTGAGAATAACAATTTGTCTTTTAAGTTCTTCCTCATTGTCCCTAGTTTCTTGTAGATCAGATTCTAGATGACAATTTCTTTTGTCCAATCTACAACACTCTTTTGTTCTTTCTTGCAGAGATTGATTCAGTTTTTCCTCAGTCTTCTTCCTTTCCTCAGTTTCCTCGGTTAGTCTCGTCACTCTAGATTCCATCTCATGTTGTAACATCCATGTTCTAAAAACATAGTAAAACCCTAAAATTTACCATAGAGTAACTCAACAAGGTAAAAATGAGATCAAGAAAATTTTTCTTTTATTTCAACATATAATCAAGTAACTACATTTACAAGATTTTCTTTACAAAATACAATATACCCATATTGTATTTTCATTTACAATGTTTACAAATGTAAAACCATTACATATACAAATTTGGAATCAATACTGCATTTGAATATCTAATATCTTTATTACAAGTCCTGGCATGTTTCTTGCTTGGAGAGAGAGCATCTTTCTAGTGATTTACCTCCAACCATAGACCGACGGTCTCCCACACATCTTCCACATAGGAAGTGGCCCTACCCTTCTCGAGAGATATAGACCAAAGGTGACCAATGGTAATTTGCCTTTCCTGAGTACTTAGTGTTGTATTCTACTCAACTCTATCAACCATACAACCCTAGGTACCCTCTAGCTAAGTATGATTTTTGACAGGACGAGCAATCCAAATACAGTGAACCGACAATGCATATAGAAAACAAATGCATTACTTTGGCCAAAGTTTTTAATTTCAATAATGTTCATAAGAACATAGTCGTTGTGTTTACCCACCCCTACTCGACTTGGATATTATCTTATTCCTGCAGTTTTATAACACTATCAACCCTATTCATGCCATAGTTTTAAACTCAGAGTCATAATAATAATAGCTTATGACTTGAGTAAGTCTATATGACTTAACCATTCAATTGGTTGGTAGTCATTTCTAGGGTTTCCCCAATATTCCTTGTTAATATGTTATAACCATATAACCATATCTTATATCTAGGAATTCTAGAATCGGTAATAACCTTTGATTAACTTAATCAAAGTTAACAATAGTATAATTTTCAAATAATAATGTCTCCTATACAAAGGAATCATTAAATAACCTTGATAACAAACATAACCCAATATAAATATCCCTACTAGGTCTTATCCTACGCCATTGTAATGGATCTCTTTATGTATAATAAAGACAATTAGTCTTAAATGGATATCTCATAAAACCTTATTCCATTTTCCCTTAATGTCTCTAAGTTACTACCTTTTGACATGATACAAAAGTTTACTAATGATTTGAATAAGTCTGAAACTCTTGGTTAAATAACATTATTTGACATGCCTATATAAATAACCTTTACAAGACAAATGTTAAATGATTCTAGCCTTATTACTATATGGTTCAAAATGAAAACATGGTTTATCCATTCGAGAGCATATGATTACATCTCAATCTCTTAATAGACTAACTTCAAACCTAAATCAATACGAAGAATATTTACTCAAGCTCATGACTATACACTTATCTTTCATTCAATGGTGTGGTATATTCGACAATTAATAAACACTAAGAAGGTAGTCAACCCTGTCTACCTATAACAATTTACTCACTGGTATGACAAGTTTTTAACCATGAAAATAACATTCGATGTCTCCATCGACTGTAGGAAAATAGTTCAAAGAAGGTTTACATAAATGTTAACTGAACTATCTTAAGTTGATACTTAATAGTCTTCGACTGTCTCAACACAAAATGCATAAAGTTAATCCCTATCGAAAGACTCATATAGTCACCTTCACCACTAAGTTAAATAGTCTTAAATTTTGGTATTCATTTACCTCATGGATTTCTAATACAAAAACTAAGGAATACCTGGAAAATACAGATTTGAACTGGATGAGATGGCGAACGATTACAGAGTCGACGCCTCTGGACTATGAATGCACCTAAGACACAGCCACTGTATTCTAATCCATCACCTTCTATTCTCCTACCATATGTCCTCTACAAGTTCTAAAACCCTTGCCTAAAAATGAAACAACCATGACTCATTTAAGTCATTGGTCATAATGACAAAGGCATGACTCCTACTAAGTTGCCTCACCTCCCTCCTCCTCTATGTTCGGTTACAACTTCATAATAGTCTATATCTTAAAACAAAAGTGAAGTCTATTATTTATGCGTACATCCCACATGTCGATGGGAATTACTGCTCCATGACTCGATGGTTGTGGCGGTTTAAAAACCACAGTCCACCTTCTAAGATTTGACCAACACGTCACTAAAACACAACTGACCATTAAATGATACTGAAAGAGTGGTTCATTCTACCACGAACACTATTGAGGACTCTTCTACAATTAAGCCTTCAGCTTACTCAATATTAAACCATCAACTCAATGGGAAGTATTCTCCTCATTCGATGCTAAGGCATCAATACATAATAAATATTGATTACATTAATTGTAATTATCATAACATCACCTATTGCATTGGATAGATATAGTTTATTCAATAATAAGATATTATTAAACCAAGGTTTACGGATATTATGATCAGGTTGAGCTTGTCTCCCCATCATAATCCGTCGACAATAATCGTATATCAATGACTTCGATGAAAATGTCTTATTGTTTTCAAATCATTTATATCATGTCAAATATCTTAATAGTTGTAATAAGACTATCATTTCACAACAAAAGTGTCGTGATATTTATGTTAAATGTAAATAGTTATAAATCAATCTCAAACGATGTCATTAACATTATTAATGACTAAGATGACTTAGAAAGATTTGAAACAATATTGACTACTTGTCGATTAAGTTCAGAAGTAAACTAACAATACAAAGCTTACCTCTAATGACACCACAGTTCACATTATCGTTAAACACTTTATACTTAGTTTGGTAAATAAATCACTCATAACCTAAGGTCTATCTCTCTCTCCTGGAAAGATACTTTCTCTCTCTTTTCCCCTAGAGTCATCTTCCTGTTTCACTTGTCATCAAACAATATGTGACCAGTGCATCATTATTCAACTAATGCAACTAATAAATCAAATCTCATAATACAAACATTAAGTCAATAATAACATAATCATTTCTATGATTTCAATAAATGAAATTTAATATAATCTTTGTTTTTCCTTGTCACCATTCCAAACATCATAATCAATTTACTTATATCCAAGTAAAAAGTAAAAGTATAGCAAGACAAAAATTGGGGATGTGACACATGTTTTAGGACAACAACTTCTTTTGCTAGCTTCTCACATTCCTTTGTCTTCCCCTTCAGGGACTCATTCATATCATTGTCTTCATTTTGATTTGCTAGCTGATGAAGTAGCTTCTTCCTTTTTCCATTAGATTTGCTCAATTGTCATTTTAAGGTCTTAATGAAATCTTCAGCATCTTTAAGGTTCTCTTGCAGTTCTTTGACTTCATCTCTGGATTGATCAAGATATTCTAAAGCAAGTTTAAATTGTTCATTGATGCCATCAGAATACTTGAATGAACCCATTGAAAACACCTTCCTAGATCTTCCTCAAGCTGTTAAACTTCTTCTAAGGAACTTCGCTCTGATACCAATTGTTAAAATTAAGGAACACTGAGAGGGGGGTAAATCAGTGTTCTGCAAAACTTATTACTTTGTTCCTTTATTAAGTTATCACATACATCCAAAAGAAAGAAGCATGAACACAAGAATAGAAACAACAAGATCACAACACATGAACACTAGGATTTTTATGTGGAAACCTGGTTAAGGGAAAAACCATGGTGGGGGTTAACCCACAAGAATTTATACTCTATTAAAAGTATTACAAATGGGAAAGGCACATGCCTTCGGGCACATTTCCCAGAGCTCATTGCTCAAGGAGGCTCACTGCCTATAGAATTAAATACAAAAGTTCATTGGAATGTTTGAACTAAGGAATAACATCTAAAAATGCAAGATTATAGTTCTGGTTGAGCTTAGTACACTAACTTTACACACTTCATCTTTCTCTGCCCTACTTCACTGCTTTGCCATGATCCAGAGCTTAGATCTCTTCACTTCACACTTGATTCTGCTATACTTAGCACTTATTCCTTCATATTCACATCTTTATACATAAAAATGCTTGAACTCATCGATTATATATATCCACTACATGAAATTGCATCAACTGTAGTCAGCCTTAAGGAGACTTGGAAACTATTTCAAGAACATTGTTCTGTCGGCTGAATCCATGCACAAATATTAATGTGGACCAAAACTTATGTGTTCAAGTCACCTCACCTGTCAATCAATACCACTAGATCTCATAAGTTGCTTGACCAACCACTTCCCTTCATCCGCACAAGGATCAAACACCTAGTCAACCTGTTCTTCACCGGACTGAACTGTCTAACCAAAACTTGATACTCAGATGCTTGTAACTTACAATCCCTTCATCACCGGAGGCTAAAATCTTAGATTTAGGTATCCCTGATATCCCTTAACATTCTCTCAGATTTACAACACAATGTAGTTACCTATGGATAAATGCGGACTAATATGATGAACCCTATCAAATGCTCTGTTCCTGTCTATCCAGACTTAGATAAATCTACACTCTAACTTCTGGTATGATCAAATGATGTAATGTGGATATGTAGGATAGATTCACTTGCCATCAATGACAATACGTGACATGCCTAGTAGTTTCTCTTGCCAACATAGCCAAGGAAAAGAATTGCTGGAATATGGAAAGATTGAATCCCTTGAAGAGTTGGCAAAATTATTAGTGAATGGAAGGTGCTTAAAGGTGATTTGCAAAGATTTAGAGAGAGATGAGATAGATGAGTAGGAGGAAAATAAAGAGAATGAGTGGAATAAATATATTGAATTGTGTTATCCTGAAAGGAGAAAATATTGAGGAAATCTACAATGGGAGAGGAGAAGAGTTCAAAGAATATAATGAAGAGGAATACAACCTTTCACAAGAGGTGGCTCAAGAAGTTATCACAATGGAAGTAGTCCATGTTAGAGATGAGGTTACAATAGAGATGGCTATCTTTGGGAGTTCCATATGTGATGAAGTCTTATTAGTTTTAGAGAACATAATAGACAAGGAGTAGCTAGAGGGATGTCTTGAAAATCCTATAATTGATAAAAAAAGACCATGTCTTTCTTAGAGAAGAAATGAGATAGATTAAGGAAAGGAGCATAGGCATATACACAGAGAAGGAGGAAGCACCTATGGGAATTTTTTATTCCCTTAACTTGATTTATATTTTTAATGGTTTATGTGCATATGCAATAGAAGGTTGGACAAGTGTTGAGAAGAGCCATAATGGCATTTGGTGGAAGAGGAACACTAGAAGTGGGTCTAAGCGCACAAGAAGGTGGTTCAAAAGAGAAAACAAATTGGTGGAGGAAAGTTTTTGATCCAACAAGAGTCTGGAAACAAAGGAGAAAAAATATAAAAAATTATAAAGGTATCTAACCTAGTGGAAGGGCATGCCATGGCTTCACTATAAAAAAACATGCAATTAGCACCTTAAATAGCACTAGAATTTAGTGCATTTGAGTCCATGAATTGGAAACTTCTACAGGTGCCAAACTCGGCACCCAATTACATTTCACTTTAGCACCAGATTTAGCACTAGGTTTACCATTGGTTATAATGCCAGGTTTAGTGCCTGGTTTAGTGCTGGGTTTAGCGCCAGATTCTAGTGCCAAGTTTAGTGCTAGGTTTAGCGCCAGATTTTGTTGCTTCTAGTTTGGCTTCCAATTTTGCTTCTAGTTTTGGTTCTTGTGTTGCTTCCAATTTTGCTTCCAGTTTTGCTTCCGGTTTTACTTCTAGTTTTGCTTCCGATTTTGCTTCCAAGTTTGCTTCCATTCTTGCTTCCAATTTTGCTTCCATTTTTGCTTCTAGGTTGGCTTCCATTTTTCCTTCCAGTTTTGCTTCCAATTTTGCTTCTGGTTTTGCTTTCGATTTTGTTTCCAATTTTTCTTGCAGGTTTGCTTTCGGTTTTGCTTCCAATTTTGCTTCAAATTTTTCTTCCAGTTTTGCTTCCAAATTTTCTTCTAGTTTTGCTTCTAGTTTTACTTCCATTTTGGCTTCCAATTTTGCTTCTGGTTTTGCTTCTAGTTTTGCTTCCAATTTTGCTTCTAGTTTTGCTTCCACTATTGCTTCCAATTTTGCTTTCGATATAACGTCGCTTGTTGCTTCCAATTTTGCTTCCATTTTTGCATCTTTTATTGTTTCTAATATGGCTACTATTATTACATCTTTTGTTGCTTCTAAAATTGCTTCCATCATTACTTCTTTGTTTGCTACCTGAATTGCTTCTATTTTTGCTTCCTAGATAACGCCAAGTTTTGCTTCCAAGATTGCTTCTGGTTTTCTTCTAGTTTGGCTTCCATTGTTGCTTCTTTTTTTGCTTCTAAAAATGCTTCTTGCTTTGCTTACATTTATTAGTTTAATATGTTTTATTTCAATTTAATTAGTTAAATATATCATGCCTCTTAAATAACTCATATGATTATAGAGTAATTAATTTAATTATTTAACTCATATGATTAAATAACAAGATAATTATTATAACATGATCATCATCTATAATTAAAACAAGTGAGTCAAATATCTATAATTTAATTAAATTTGACAACATCCATCCTGAGCAGTAAATTAAAATCATCGTACGTAATAAATATCCATCCAAAAATCATCAACCACGTTCAATATATATAAATTGACAAGTCAATACTGATAAGATCATCATCATATATAACTAAAACAAGTGAAAGTCAAATATGCCAATAGATCAATAATATGTCAAAATGATACATGTACAAATGCTATAAGTAAAAATGATAAATTATGTAACTCAAAATGATACAAGTCAAGATGATACATGTCCAAATGATATAAGTCAAAATGATACATAAATTTATGATACAACTCATTAATATGCTACTGCAGGCCGTGAAAATGATACATATGATAGTGACCATGAAAAGAGGCATCATAACGATATATCAACAATGATCCATGATGTAGTCTATATGATCATGAATGTCACTGGCTACTACTAGCAACTGCCTCATCATCATCATCACCATCGTGATCATCATCATCATGATCATCATCATCGTCATCAGCCTCAGTGTCTTCTGTATCTACGTCATCATCATCCTTTGCCATGTGATCTGTACTAGAACCAACATAATCTAGATCTCTATCATGAGGATCATCTTGATCTTTTGGAAGACCCGTGTTCTGCAAAAAAAAAATATTTAAAATGAAAAGTTATTATTTATTTCATGCAATAATTTATTTTTCTGTTATATATCTAATATTACAACATATGAAACGAAACCATAATCATATTACATCATATCAAAGTGCACATACCATAATAAAATTTAAAAAAAGTTACAACTAATATGTCATTCCAATGATGTAAAACATGCAACAATTCTAATAAATGTTGGTAAAGATCATACAAAAATTTGTTATAAATTTAACTATCAACTGTAAATTCTATTACATAACCTTAAGTGCCACAAATTGCTTGGTCCATGTATGTTCTTTTTCACTATTAATTTAATAACCTGCATTAGATAGAAACATTAAAGAGTTTTTAAGTGGGAGTTGATTAAATTCTCTTACATGTCATTAAGGAATGCATAATTTTTTTTCAATAATTATTTATCTTAAGGTTCATGAGTAACCTTAAGATAAAGGTCTATTTTGTTTGAAAAAAAAAATGAAGTTAGCAATATGGCTTTATCCGGTCGATTTTAGAAAGAAGAAATGTTAGCCCTATTCCCTCTCACAGGTCTTTAATGTGAGCGGTAATAGGGAAAATTTGGGGATTTAGAATGAAAGATAAAGTTTAGGGTGTCTTCAAGATAGCCAGCACGAGTAATGAGGTCAACCATGCACACATAATGATCAACTGTAGGTGTAATGTAATAAGGGTTACAAATGTGATTGAAGTATATACAACTCTCATCCACTAAACCTGCATGGCCGCATGCACCTAGAATACAAGCAAAGCTTACAATGTTAGGATATGTTCCAGAGTGCTTAATTAATTTAAAGATTTTGAGAGCGACCTTACAAAATCCATTTTGTGCATATCCTGCAATCATTGCATTCCATGAGATGACATCTCTTTGAGGAATTCTGTCAAATAGTTCACATTTTTTTGTCTATGATTCCATTTTTTGTGCATATCCTACAATCATTGCAGTCCATGAGACCACATTTCTTTGAGGCATTCTATCAAACAGTTCACGTGCCTTGTCTATGCTTCCACATTTTGCATACATGTCTAACAGGGTAGTTGCAACTACAACATTTGACAAAATTCGTCTATCCTTTTCTATTTATGATGAACAAAGTGCCACACTAAGGGGCGTATAACTACAAACTATCTAGTGGTCATATACTTGTTATCGATGAGGATTGCACCCTTACGTAAAGTTGTGACACTCTACAATCCTTCGAAACATGGGGACAAACTTAGGCTGTGGGTGACCTATAGTGAGTTTGAACCTCCAGATATGGGCTGGTTCCCTTAAAATATTCTATTTGAAACTATGATTTTCTATTTTGGAAAAGGGGAAGAAGGAAACTATAAGGAAATAAAATTGTAAAATTTGGTGATGTGCCTAATAAGTATGGAAAAATTGCAATTTGGTTCACAATAGAATTCACAAATCTGACCTACACAATCCAATCTTAGCATAAATATCACAAAATTGCTTCTAAGGCTGGAAAATAAACTCTTTATGAAGGAAAATGAATTTTCACAACATAAAAGAACTACTTTTAGTGACACAACCTAAGACCTATAATATCACTATGCTTAACACTGTAAGTAAGAGTGAGACAATAATTTTAAAGGTTTTGATAATTAAACATAGTAAAACTTCATCAAATCACTTCATACAATTAGCATCAAATGGAATGGCAAATACTTGATTCCAAAAAATAAAGGAAATATTGCATGAAAACAAAAAAGTTGGACCTGTAATCTACTATGATCTCTATAAAACTGTCAAAAAATGAGCTACAAAACCTTCTTCTCTCTCAAAGTGTAAAAGAGCAAAAAGGCAAGAACTTGAAAAATGAGTTACAAAACCTCTTGTCTTTCAAAGTGTAAAAGAGAAAAGAATGCAAGAACTAGCAAAATTAAGTTTTGCTTTACAATATATAGCTTGCTCTTACTAAGAGGCATGCAAAAATGAACTGTAGCTAACTACCTCTAAAAATAAGTCCTCCAAGGTGATCCACGAGAAAACTAAAAAATCCCTAAAAATAAGGGCTCAAACTGCCACAAATCAAGCAAAAATAGCTTCAATTTGGACCTCTCCATATGCTTGACAAAGAAGTTGACCAAGAATCCTAAAAAAGCTCCTCAAATCATGCAAAAATCTCCTAGATGGCCTAGTTAACTCAACTCATCAATTTGCATGATTTTGCATTTGCAAAATTGATGTGAGTAAAGAATAAAGTAATTAGAATAATTACTCTATTGTTACTTACAACTTGTACTATTTTTGATTTTACAATTTGTGAAAAATAATAGAGTAATTTGAAGAATATTACTTTACTTTTTATTTACATTTGATTTATTTGTAAAAATCATGCATGATGAAAACAAAATAAATCTCCTTATCACTCCAATTACATTTGCCTATTTTGCATGATTTGAGCAAAAATAGGACTTAGAAGAAAATAAAATCCCCTTATATCCCCTTGTGAGAAAAAATATCTAGTTGCATGTCATATGCCTTCAAGGAAAAAATATACCCTTATTAGTCCAAATACATCATAAAAAATGCATGAATTACTTAGGCATAACCTCACAAACCCTTATGACTCCAATTTGCATCAAAGAGAAAACAAATATCCAACTCTAGCTTATAACTCCATTTACAATGCAAAATGGCCTCACTGCCAAATAGCCTCCATCATGCAAAAAAAACATAACTCAAACCACAACAAATCTCTGCCACCTTGCAATACTTGTCTTACCTTGCATCTTCATGCACATATACTTTCTTCTTTTCATTGTATCAATACCTCAATGCAAAAAATTACCTTATCCTCTGCCACCTCATTATGCATACCAAGTCTTCACATGGTGTTCCCTCCTTTGTCCTTTGATGTAAAATACATAAGGTATAAAAGATTCCTCTTTTGACCCTAATCGGGCACTATTCATGACCATGAGGAATTTTTTATTTTTTACTATGTTTGCAAAATGAAAGTATCATACCTAAGGCACTTTTGACCATGTTGTTGACATATAGAAATAAGGGGTTTTGAAAGTTCATAAGGCATAAGGAATATCCCCTACTTTTCTTCTCATGATAATGTGACCATTGACTTCAACAAGAATCAAGTATAAATAGAACATGTAGGCCCTTTCAAAAATGATGACTAGGATTTTGTCAAGATAAGGTCTTGACCATGATTTGTATTTTATATGAGGTAATGATTTCAAAATTGAAAAATTAAAAAATAAGAAAAGAGACTTATGAGTCATCGATCAAAACCAAAGAAACCCTAAAATACATTCTTGTATTTCATTTGGCACTTGAATCACTTCAGTTCTGAACCTCTGTCAATGGCTGACCTAGGATTTTATGGTTCTCAGGCTTTCCTTCATATTCTTGGCCTTTTTTGGTTGATACTTTGGCATTTCAAATGTAGAAGAAGGTAAATATTTTATCCGAGGCTTTTATTGGCATTTTTATTGACTTATGTAGCTACTCATACTTCGAATGGCCACCATGCTGATCATTATTCTTTGCAATCTTTTGATAAACCTCTTTTGTTTTCTCTGTGTTTCTACTTTGCAAATGTGGCAAAAAGAAATGACAAAACCCTAAAAAAAAAGGGGGCTGTGGCCATTGATGTCCATAACTACAAATGAACAGTGAGTTCTTGGTTCTCCTTTACTATATTTTCTTTAACATTGCTGTAGATTTGAGAAATAGTAAGGGTTTTGAAAGATGCGAACTGAGTATTATTCCTTCTCAAAGAAATAGACTCTTTTATAACAGCCATGCTTGCATATGTTATTTCTTTGCTCTATATACAAGGCCTTTGTTTCAAAACCATAACATATCATATCTTTTTTGTACATTTTCTATATCATGTTGTAGCTTTGCTAAAAAAAAAAAAGAAACTCTCTTTGTGAGAAAGGAGAAGGAGGGTTTGCTCAAGATTGCACATAAATGCAATCTACACACACGGCCATACCAGAAAACACATGTTATGAACTTCTTCTTTGACTGTCTTGTAAAAATGAAGAAGAGTTTCATTGAAATCTTTGACAAGGGTTTTCAAGAAACACATATCTTTTGCCATTTCTAGGCACGACTATGATAGAAATGAACTATAACACCATTGTTTTCCTGTAATGTTAAAATATATTAGGGTTTCATAAAAAACCCATATGCGTATCAATAAAAAGTTCTCTTTAAGGCACGACCATGCTTGGAGACACACTATAACTGTTTCTTTTCTCTGTATGAATGAAAACATGTGTTAGGGTTTTTACCCCTTTACAAGGGTTTCATAAAAGAAACAGAGCATTTATCCACTATTCTGAGCATTTCTTCTTCATTTCTATGCATGATATAAGACTTTGTTTCCAAAATCTGAACTAGCTTTTTTCAAATTTTATAATAGAAAAATACTTTCTGTTGTCATGAGACCTATTCTTCTAGTCTTGTAGCTTCTTCTATTGTATCTGAACACTCTTTAAGTGATAATAAATATCATTTTCTATAGCTCTAAGAAACAATATGTATCTTTTTTGCAAAGAGATATTGAAACAATCCTTTATACATGAATCTTTTCCCTTGAGCATGGAATTTTAGTGTGATCAATGAAATCTGAATGAAGATAACAAACTAATCTAATGCAAACTAGAATGATTATACCTTCAAGAAGACCTCACAAATCCATGTGGGAAGGAGAATGCGCCATGTTGCTCCTCAAGATTTCTCCCATGATTAGGTGTGTAGAATGTGGATTGCTCAAGTGCTCAACACAACACCAGACGAGTGATTAAGGACTAGATGATAGATTTGAGAGACTAGATGGAAATGGGAGATGATTTTGGCAGAGGTTTGACAGGATTAGGAGATTGGGGAATGATTTTGGCAGAGGTTTGATGCATGAACCGGTCTCTAAAATGGCTTAGAGAGGGGTCCTATTTATAGGATTTTGGAGATGAGGATGGAGGGTTAGGATTCATCTGACCAGATCAAGGGCTAGGAAAAAAAGTGATTCTTTTATTCCTAGGGATTGAATTAAAAATTCCCATTTTGGGAAGAGTGGAGATGAGTGGGGGACAAATGAATTTTAAATTCATTTGAGTGGAGGTGAGTGGGAGACATCTGAATATTATATTCAGTGGTTGGGAGTGAGTGGGAGACATCTGAATATTATATTCAGGTGAGTGGATGAGTGGGGGACATCTGAATATTATATTTAGGTTAGTGGATGAGTGGGGGACAAGGTTAATTAAGAGTCATCTTAATTAACTTAGGCATGATTAACCTAATTAACATGGATTAGGGAAAATGAATAAATCAATTAAATGAATATTAGGAATATTCATTCAATTAATAGGATATGGTTGTTTAAATGAATCAATTAGGGTGAATTAATTGATCGTAAGGGACATGCAGATTGGGGGAATGGATTAGTACGAGGTAGAGAAAATTAGTCTGCAGAGCAGTCTAATTTAAGGTGTCTACATTTAGCTTGGCATTTCATTTTTACATTGGCTTGTCAACTGTTAGGTAATCTTCATCATGCTGCTCTTTCACATTTACTTTGTCATTTTGATCATTTTCTGTAGCATGTCTAACCTATCATTGATTCTTTACCTCTCATTCGTCATGGCATATGCCTATCATAACTATATCAATCAGAAATAATGATACATGAATAATGAATACTTGTCTTGTATCTCTGTCAATAGTAGAACTATAGCATCTAGCATATCACGAGTCTTCTACTATTTCACTTCCATCATTATAACAATTAGCATCTATAAAGTATTAATAAGAAATACTTGATTGTCACCAGTCAGAGGTATTACTGCCTTGCTATTTTGATCTCTCTTGTGTATTAGATATCTGTAGAGATTTTTACCATTCTGTCAGAGATAATGATACTTGTACTTGATATTTCTCTGAAACTGTAGCATTCACTTGATCTATTATATGATGTACCTCATTCCAATTATGTTTTTCAGATGCTATTCATGATGAACTTTGTAGATTCTATCCCTCTAGAGGCAAGACATGTATCACTTGTTTTAGCTATACTTGATCTCTATGAACACCTGTAACATGACATTTTACTTACTGTTCCTTTGATCATAATTGGATAATGCTTTTCATATTATATCCTGTAACTCATGTAAATGATATACAAATTCTGTCTCTTGTAAGCACTATTTTGTAACCTTAACTTCATCAGGTAGCAATGTACACACTTCTATGACTGATAATCTCAATGACATACATAAGTGTGATTTTGTGACAGTGACATGAAATATGACAACGATAAAGCATCTTGATAATGATATGAACAAGAAAAATACCTTTCATGGTTGCATTTCTATTTTCTGCACTTTGTCAACCTGACTCAGGCATTCTAAACTTATCTTATTTGTTTCAACCAACTACAATTAATCTCATGATGACACACTTTCTTTGTAAGTTGATTAAATGATGCATGATGTACTTTGAATGATGCATCCTGTCTTTTTCTAATATTCCTTTTAAATGAATAAAAAGGAAACATGCTGGGCTCAACCCTTGTGAAGCCACATTTTCTCCACATGTTTATTTGTCTTCAAATCAGCAACATTACTTTTCCTATACCTACACAGTGAACAAACAAGTTAGCATTAAAACATACCTTATGGAGTTGATTGATCTTCTTCATGATGTTATGATTTATGGCACATGTCTGATTTGACCCTTTCATATGCAATGCATGATGTGGCAAGTTGATATCTCTGCATGATAAAGCATATGATAACATTAAATATCTAGAGCTCTTATAGGACTTTCCTCAATTTTTTGCATGTTCAATTGATGCAACTGGAGCTCAAGATGAGGACTGAAGATCAACTGCCAACTAGTTCAACAACCTCCTTTCTTAGGCAATGATGGATATTTAATTTTATGTTCTTCCTTATTTCTTTAATCATCAGAAGTATATATCTTTCATATGTCTGCATTGCTCAGTTTAGTTACTCCCATGGCTTGTGTGGGACACATTTGAACACCTCTTTTAAACATGCTCAGTTAATTTATCTTATGCACTTGATGTATGTATGTTTCTTTTTCAATCAATGCATAGGATAAAGTAATAGATACTGTATTGTATGTTCCAAATATGACATGAAATAATAGTTCAAATAAATATCTTTCTTTCTTTCAAATATGATCAACTGAATAATCAATCTGTCTTATAACTCCTGAAATATAACACTATGTTAGATCAACTGTATTCATTGAATGATTGATTCCTTGACATCCCGATTCACTTGTTATGATGATTCAATAGTCCTTCTTGGATTGATGGGTTATCCTGACAACTAAATATCTATCTATGCTTTGTCAAGACATCAACTGTTCATTAAATGCAATAAATTCAAAGTTTTCTTTTATTTTTTCTAAAACAACTGCAATTAGGTCTAACTAAATTTAGTGTGAATAAAATTTAATAACATTTCTTCCCTCTTGCTCAACAGATACCTAATTGCACCATATGTCATGAGACTCATGAAATTGTCCACTACTGCAAAAGTGAAAGGATGTTCCTATCAATTACTAGTGCAAGGTTTGTCACACATCAATCTCTTAAAGGCAAGGACGGAAGTGAGTCTGGATGGAGGCGGGCGGAATGAGCATAGAAGTACTGCTAAAGTATAAATTAGTTGTAGGCTCGACATAGTCCGTCCACTCATTTGCTAGCCTTGGGATCTGCGAGATTTGATGAAGCCTCTCAAGGCTTCTATAAAACAAGACGCTGCCATAGGAGAAGTAGGAGAATCCTCAATCTTGATACGATGGCAGACTCTAAGAATGAAGCTACAAATGGAGGTGGTCCAAATGATGTGAATGTACCACCTTCCCATAGGTGGAAAAATCTCGCGCATGGAATGGTGATCCTCAGGATTGGAGGTTAGGGGAGAACTTGCCCACATGCTTCTTTTTAAGCTAAGGTGAGATTGAAGTAGATTATGCTGTTTGTTCTTAGGAATGGTCCAAATGAAGCGATGCCTCAACATTTCAGAATGGAGTGCTGCTATGAGGAGGATGAAACTGGAGGGCAACAAATTGCATACCTATTCAACAAAGCCTCTGATGAAGAAAAAGTGGTCATCTTGAAAGTGATCAGGATTGGTTTCTAGTTGGGAGTGCCACACACATGACAGACAAGTGCTAGAATGTTTTTTTACAGAACTATGTACAGGTTCTGGGAGCAAGGCTCTAAGGACTAAGAGCTGTGATGAGATTGGTGAGGGAAGATGTGATGGACATGGTCAAGACTGGCATGGATGGTGTGGTAGTGGAGCCCAAACAGGGATTTGCTCTTGCCACCCTCAACTTGAATGAGGAGAAGAAGAAGGTGAAGCTGCACAAATCTTGGGCCCTCTACAAAAAGGGCGTGGAGAAAGAAAATAACATAGGAGAGTTTTTGAAATTCCTGGAAGCCAATCCGGGTCTGATTGATGAAAATGTAATAGCTAGGATGGTGGATATTGCTGAAGGCATAGGTTATATATATCACTAGATGTAATGCCTTAGCTTTGTTTGTAACTTTTTTTTGATAATTTAATATAGGGAGCTACCCCCATATCTGGTAGTGTTTACCAATAAAAAACATTTCTTTGAGGCATTCTATCAAATAGTTCATGCACCTTGTCTATGCTTCCACATTTTGCATACATGTCTAATAGGGCAGATGCAACTACAACATTTGACAAAATTCCTCTATCCTTTATGTATTGATGGATTTCCATACCCTATTCCAAAGCTCCCATTTTGACACAGGTAGGGAGGATGGTGGCAAAGGTTGTGGAATTTGGCTTTACACCATCCAATTGCATTTTCTTTAAAATTTATGAAGCCTTTCCAACAAATCCATTTTGTGCATATCTTGCAGTCATTGCAGTCCATGAGACCACATTTCTTTGAGGCATTCTGTCAAACCGTTCACATGCCTTGTCTATGCTTCCACATTTTTCATACATGTCTAACAGGGTAGTTGCAACTACAACATCTGACAAAATTCCTCTATCCTTTATGTATTGATGGATGTCCATACCCTATTCCAAAGCTCTCATTTTGACACAGGCAGGGAGGATGGTGGAAAAGGTTGTGGAATTTGGCTTTACACCAGCTAATTGCATTTGCTTTAAAATTTTTGAAGCCTTTTCAACAAATCCATTTTGTGCATATTCTACAGTCATTGCAGTCCATGAGACGACTTTTCTTTGAGGCATTCTATCAAATAGTTCACATGCCTTGTCTATGCTTCCACATTTTGTATACATGTCTAACAGGGTAGCTGCAACTACAACATCTGACAAAATTCCTCTATCTTTTATGTATTGATGGATGTGTTGGGACAAAAATTTAAACCCTAAAGAATTCACCCATAAGATCCATTTCCCACCATGTACTTTTCATTCATTTAATTAGTGTCCCTACCATATCCACCTTTAACCCATGAAAAATTCATATACAGTGTGTCAAATCCTTAGTCTTTATGGAAGAACCTTCAACATATCAACAAGACTTCTTCAAAAATCACTTCGACATCCCAACAAATGTTAAAAGGTGATTAGGAGGTCAGTGTGACACCTTTAATGTGTCACACCGATAAAATGATTAAATCAATATCTGCATACCTGAACACTTGACAAGTATTTCAAGCTGACATTTCAAGTTCGAAGAGACAAAGATATTAGAGTGTCGAGATGAATCTTTTTGAGGTCTCTTCAACATTTTGACCCAAATGGAACCTATCGATGAGATTTCAAAATATAGAAGCAACATTCCATTTTGGCATGACGGGGTGACTTAGAGATATGTCTTGTTGAATGATCGATATTTTGAAATGTGAAAGGGATTCCATATTCAGTCTCCCTAGAAAAAAAAACATGCCTATAATTAAGAAAACACTAAGGAAAGGCACATATATCGAAAGGAGGGGATTTCAGCAAGACCACCATTTGAGCTATAACGAGGTCCTGATAAATAAAAAAATAATAAATCCTTCAGATGAAATGATTAATTTAGTGAGGTGATAGGAGGTGATATGTTGCAAAAATTTAATGTTTCCCCGATGATTTGAAATCCACCATTAATGATCAGAGTAGAGTAAAAGGGGAAATCTTGAAACATTTGGTTCAATACGCAAGCACGGGAGCTAGGGAAAGCATCTACAACTGATACAGTTAGGTTTTCCAAGTAAGTATTATGAAGCTTAAGCTTTTTGATTCAGAATTGCATCTAAGAAAAATCTCTTACATTCCATCATGGAAGAAACATCTGATAACCGTAAGGCTAAAAGGCAAAAGTTAAATGAAAGACACCTGAACAAGGACTTAATAGACCAATGTCCAAAATTAGGGCAAAAATCCTAGAGGAATGCCTAATTAAATCCAAACACAGAGAAATTAGAGGATGAATACAAACAAGTAAGAGATGTGTGGACTCCAGTAAGGGGGTATGATCTTTTCATCTACCACTACAAGAAAATGCATAGGTGTTCCCCTGTGTCAAACCCATGGTGGTTGAATTTAGGAAAGTTGGTAGTGCCAAATGATTTTGTGAATGTGGAATTCCTGAAAATGTTAGCTGAAAGCTACAACCCACAGAACTACATGATTGAATTGAAGGATGGTATGGAATTTTTCCCTATCACCTGGAACTACATTTTAATGGTGTTCCAACTAGATAGTAGCTTTGATATGAAACTCAGAATTAGGGATTTAATTGGTGAATATTATAACTTGAGTAACAATTACAAAAGATGGAGGTTGCCTATGCACTAACCTCATGATGGAAACAACAAATTAAGGTTTTTTTCAGTTGCAGGGGATCCCCCATTTTCCATTGAACTGTTTGAAGAATACTTTCACTATACTTATTACTCTGTATGTCAATTGTTAGGAGTGGAGGCCTCAATGTTTATGGAAGTAGCTCCCATGGTTTTAACAACTGATATCCAAAGCCAAGATGCCCTACATTTTGATTATGTTGAGTTCTTAGCTAGTACCCTTCACAACGAACTGGTTTCCATCAAGGGAGGAGGTAGTAAATTCAGGCATTACTCCTTATTAATGCATCTCATTTTGTATGAAGGCCAAAACTTTGGATTGTGGGACAAATGCCTAGGAGTAAAGGACTTGAATATAAATGGAGATGCGAAGCCTGTCCAAAGATGGACTGCCATATGGGACAGCAGGTGTGACAAATCCCATTCTATATATTTTGAAGAGTACTTTGTGAAACCAATGTATAAACACTTAGGGCATCCTTATAATTACAACCTATCACCTAAAATTTAGACATTTTTGAGACCAAAGGACAAGTATGAGATTGGAAAATTTGCTCATAATTGGGGATATTGGTATTCTTACACTGACTGTACAAAAATAATAGTGTTTGGGTTTGAAGGGTCTCCTCTGCTACTACCAAAAACTTGTCCTAATAGGGTGGCTTATCTGGAGATTGTAAGACATCTTGCTCTTTCTGATTTTATGCACTTAAAAAGACATAATAAGTAGTCTTTTATGCTAGGTTTTGGATTTTTTCCTAGACTGGATGCTTCCCAGTTATCCCTACAAGGTAGCCATCATTGATCAATAAGATTTTCTAGGCTAGGGGCCAACAATATAGGAGATAGACTCTATAAATATCTCCTCTTCTTCTTTAGGCTTTGCAAAACCAAGGGGGGTATTCCCTATTCAACATCCACAAAATATGCCTATGAACTTACTGGGATGTTGACACAAAGTAGATAAATCCTCCCTTATGCAGACCAAAACTGTAAAATAAGTGTAAAGGGGCTAGCTTTGGGCCTATGCTTAGTTGTGTGATAGAGGATTTTGGTCCTAAAACTACTTCTAATGTTCTAATGGTTTGTATTTGAAGTTTGGATTTGTATTTTATATTTGGATGCAAGACTGGGACCTTGGGTTGTAACCTCAATACAAGACCAGATTGGTGCCTATCTCAGGGCTCGGAGTCAATAGACATACACATGTGAATGATTTCCATAAACTTGAATCAATAACTAGGTTTCAAAGGGATTTTTTAGTGTCTGCCTTATAGATACTTCCCAGGACTGAGTATTTAGTCATTCATACTTGATGATATCCCTGTTGCAACATACCTTTCCCAATGCTTAGCCTAAAAAATTTAATTTGTTACTTGAATAAAGGTAAGAGATTAGACATTCAACATAGAAATTCCATGCTCCTGAATCCCAAATAACCCTTAGCTATTTAGATTCAAAAGAAAAGATGCCCACAACTTGGAGACAAATAACCAAATACATGCAATGAAGCATTTCTCATATGAAAACAACATGAAACCAGTAAACTTATGCACAAAACATACAACATATGATTCATAAACTCACAAGACACCCAAATAGAGCCACCGGCAAAGCTGTATCTTATTACTCCACCCAAAAAACTTGTCCAGTTTTCAACCACAAAAAAATGAGTAACACAGTTCTGATATATATCAAAATGTGTACTCAGCAGGCAAGAACAATGGTCAAAGTCAAAATTACACTAGATACAATGCATCATGAGAATGGCACCCAAAATATTGAACGCGGCCAAGAGAAACAAAGGAAAGAGTGGTTGAAATTAAGATATGCATCGCCACCTGGAGATTTTTTCATCGAACATGGTAGCTGGCCTATCAATCAAGACCCATACCTCAGCGATCTTGCCATAAATGGCCAACCTACCCGCAGGATGCAGCAACTGCGTGCTCTGAAGTTCTTCCTACATAAAATGCGATGACAGATACAAGGAAATCCCTCCTATGAAGTTTTTGAATCAGGGCCATCGATTCCCCCTTATCGTTGAGATCTACGGCTCCAAATCGCTTTGAAAAGTCCGTCGGCCAATAGAATCATGCCACACAGGTGGCTTTTCCCATCGCTGACTTTTCCTTTGATTTTGTCATTTTCACCCTTTGTATATGCAAAAGCATATACATACAACCACCCGCAACACATTCAAATCCTTGCATATGCAATTGCACATACATACAATAGCGCCTAGACACATGGCAACCCCTGATTGGTTCTCCATCGCTGTGTAGCTGCATCTTCATCAGCGAGCCAATGTATCTTTTCTTTTGCATATGTGGTTGTATATGTGATTGTATAAACATACAATCACCAACATACAAGGCGGACCCCAAATCCTTATAAAATAATTTGAAATTTCAATCGGGTCTGGCTTGCATCTTTCCTTTGTATATTACCTTGTACATTGCATATACATACAACATAGATTCTAGCATACTTATCAATCAGATTGAAATGACCTTTGAAATCCAGCTTGTATCTTCATTGTATATCGCATATACAATGCACCTAACATACAAACTGCGGACCCCAAAATACTATGAAACAAATTGCAATTTCAATTGAGCCCGACTTGCATGTAACTCATTTGCGCATTTCCTTGTATATCGCACATACAATGTGCAATATACAACCCATGGATCCCAGCCATTTATCCATCACAACAAATTCTCCTTTTGTGTCTGGGCCTTGTATGTTCGATTGCATGTGCAAACATACAATCACCTATTCATGTAACTGGTGGGCTCGAGGCTTTGTATCCCTTCTATTTCCTTTGTATGTTACCGCCAATGTACATTTGCTTTGTATATCTAATATACATTTCACCTTGCATCTTTTCCATGTATGCCACTGATTGATCTTTCCTTGCATGTTGTGAATGTATGTGCCCTTTGCATGTTTTCCATTGTATATTGACATTGCATATTGCGAATGTATATTTGAACATACAAATAAAACATACATGCAATCCTTTACATACAAGCAGGGAATATTTCAAGAATCTGCGACAGAATATTCGACGCACATACAACTCGATATGCATACAAAGATGCATACAACTGTGAACCCCACCACTTGGTTTTTGACTTAGATGTATCCTTGTATCCTCATCGGCCCATTGGAGACACCTTGAACTTGGCTACCGATGATTACTGTCTTGGCGATATGACATTAGTGACAGGAAAAGGAGGTAACAAGGCAAAAGGGTGCCAGTTATTTAGCAAGCTAAAAGGCTTATGTTACAACTTAAACAACTGGGAACCTGCTACAGGAGGTCAACACAAAATTAAAAGATAAAGCACAAGACCTTGGGACTTAGAATTTTTAGGCTTTGAATGAAAAGGCCTACAGATGTTTTAGCTTGAAACCCTAACCCTAAGTGGGCACCACCATTGGCTCTGACTGGGGACGTGCAGGCGCAAGACTGCAGTGAGAATGAGACCACTCCAGGACAGACCAGGCAAAACACAAAATGCCACCGACTATACAAGGTATATACATACTATTCACATCTAATTTACAATGTGCACTCAAGATATTCATTCATGAAAAGTAAGGTTTTAGGAGCTGACCGTGCACAAGCAATTCCAGTAGTTCACCATCTAGGGCATGGAGAAAGTAAGAATCTTCTCCTTGAATATTGCTGATTTGATATGGACCCATCCATAAGGGCTCAAATTTACCATGCTTGCCCTTATCCTAACTTTTTACATTCCAAACTAGGACCAAGTCACTTATCTAAAACTTCCTTTCTACAGCCCTTTTATCAAACAAATATTTTACTTTCTGTTATTTCTTGATACTTGTCTTTTGTGCTTCTCTTCTAATCTCATCTAATGCAACCAGTTGATTTATCCTTTCATTCATTGAGTCTTCAATCTCTTTATCATTTTCTTGTATGAATCTACAAATTGGTAAGAGATTATTCACATGTAACTTAGTTGCTGTACCATACACTAGCTCAAAAGGTGATCTTCCAATTGCTTTCTTCACTGTTATCTGGTCAGCCCATAATGCCAGCTTTAACTTTGAATCCCATGCCCTTTTGTTCTTGTCTACCATCCTTTTGATGACTTTCATAAGGCTTTTGTTACTTGACTCTGCCTGACCATTTCCTTGTGGATGATATGGTGATGCATATAACAAATTAATCCCATAGTTGTTGCAAAAATCAACAAACTCACCAGATCTGAAGCACATGACATTGTCTATGACCACTTTGATTGGCACTCCAAATCTGATAATAATGTGTTCCAAAATGAAATCCATCACCACCCTACTTGTATCTTTCTTAGTTGGAATGGCTTCAATCCATTTAGTAAAATAGTCAGTAGCAACCAAAATCCAACTATGTCCTCCACTTGACTTCTCTAAAATTTCCCCTATAAAATCAATTCCCCATTGCTAAAAGGGAACTTCTATAGTTACAGTTCTAAGGGTTAATGTACCTTCATACTTAAGTTTTCCTGAGAACCTTTAACAGAGATCACATTTTCTTACCATCTTTTGTGCATCTGAGAAAAGGGTGGGCCACTAATAACCTGCTCTAAGAATTTTGTGAGTTGTTGTCTTGGCAGTGTAGTGTCCACCACACACTCCATTGTGCATGTCACTTAAAATATCTGTAGCTTGATTTTCATCCACACACCTAAGTAGTACACCATCAGGATTCATCCAATATAACTCTCCTTGAATGATGATGTATTTGATAGCATGCAACTTTAAGGTCCTTTTTTGATTATCACTGAGATGGGAAGGACAATTTAAATTCTGTAAATAATACACAATATCCTTGTACTATTCAGATTCGGACATGTTAACAACTTCATCCTGAACTACATTTACCTGGCATGCCTCCAAATTTGATTGTTGCATCATCTTAGCCAAACCCTGTCCCCTTACCAATTTTGTAATTTGTATCTCAATGTCGAACTCTTGCAACTTGTTAATCCACCTGCATCTTCTTCCTGTCACTTCTTGCCGAGTGAAAATGTCCTTGACTGCTGCATGGGGCACATATGCAACTATCTGAGAGCCTACTAAACATGGCCTGAAGCTTTTGACTACCCTAACCAATGCATATTCCTACTTTTCCATGATATCATATTTCAATTCATCTACCTGCAATGACATGCTAAAGAAAGCAATAGTTTGCTCAAAACCCTCTTCATTTTTTGTAATAGGCATGTAGCAATAGTGTGAAAGGAAGTAAATGAGAACAACTGAAGTGGCTTAGAAAAATTAGGAGATCTCAACACAGGAGCCATCTTTATAGCTTCCTTGATGTTTTGAAATGATCTAATTGTTTCACTCTCCCATTTGATAGTTTCACCCTTCTTCAACATTTTAGAAATATCCTTTGTAATCTCTTCAAAGTTGGGAATGAATCTTCTAACAAAATTAATCCGCCCAAAGAAAGACTGAATGCCTTTCACCGTTTTAGGAATTTGAATTTTGTCAATTGTAGCAACCCTTTCAGGATCAATCCTGACTCCATCCTTGGAAACAATGTGTGCCAATAGTTTTCTTTCTATTACCCCAAAAGTACATTTCTTTGGGTTAAGTGAAATGCCATATTCCAATGCCCTAATAAAAATTTGTTCAAGATGCATGCAATGTTGCTCCTCCTTCTTTGAATAGGCAGTTAAATCATCCTGATATATAGCCAAAATTGAGTCAATCAATCCTGCAAAAGCAACATCCATAGTCCTCTGAAATGTAGCACCTACATTTGTTAGTCCAAATGGCATTCTTACATATACATAAGTCCCCCATGGAGTGGTGAAGGCAGTCTTGTATTGTTCAGATTCTTTTACCTTCACCTAATTATATCCTAAAAATCCATCTATCATGGATAAAAGCTCACAACCAGTCACCTTTTGTAACATAGCCTCCATGTTAGGCAGTGGATAATTATCCTTTAAAGAAGATACATTCAAATTTCTGAAGTCCACACAAAGTCTTAGATCACCATTTTTCTTTCTAACTGGGACAAGATTAGACACCCAAGTTGAGTGTCTAATAGGCACAATTATTCTAGCCTCCCTAAGCTTTACAAGCTCCTCCTACATTTTTGGAGCCAAAGTTGAGTTAATAGGTCTTTGTTTCTGTATGAATGGCTTAGCTCTAGGCTTCAAAGGAATCTCATGCTAGAATAAGTCTTCTCTATAAGCTTTTAGGTCCTCATATGACCATGCAAAGACATGCTTATATCTTTTCAATAAGGCAATCAACATGCTCCTGATGTGTGGCTTGAGCTATTTGCCAATATATACCCTTTTGGGGGCATGGCATGTCCCCAAGTTTATCTCCTCCAAGTCATTCTTGTTTGTAGGAGATGCCTTTGTAACAAACTAGTCTCTATTGTCAAATGCTCTTTCTAAAGCAACTAGCCCTCTGGGATTTTATTTGTTTTAAGTTGAATCACTTCTTTCCCCAAAGAGTTTCTTTTCCATTCACAACTTCTACAAAGTTCTAAATATCAATCTCCTGGTTCTCATATTCATCTATGCAGTGTAGAAACCTCAACAAATCTCTATCATCATCAAACACCTTCCAACTGCATATGTTATCTGGTACTGTAGGTCTTCTTTTAACTTCAACATTTGTAACATCAAATAGAGTAACATCATCCGGCCTTATGGCCACATTAGCTAAAAAGTCTGCCATGACATTCTTTGATCTTTCTATCCTAGTTATTGAAAAAGCATCAAATAATACAATTGTATCCCATACAACATTCTTATACTGTTTTAACCTCTTATTTTTTTGAAGCATACTTATCTCTTACCTAGGAAATAATTAATTCTAAATCTCCAAACACTTTTAGCATCTTAATCCCATGCTTCAGAGCAACATTCAAGCCTAGTAGCAGAGCTTCATATTCTGCAATATTATTTATGTAGACAAACTTTAACAGGAAAGAGAATTTTAGAAGCTTACCTATTGGAGACAAAAACACAACTCCAGCACTAGACCCTTCCTTTTGAACAAGCTCCATCAAAAGACATAGTCTAGAGACCTTGTTGGTCAAGTTCTTGAATGCAAAAATCTCTCCCTTCGCTTCCTTGATCATCTGAGACAATTCTGCAATTCTCACAGTCAGTGTCCACGAAACAAATATGCTCTTCTGAATCTTGATCTTCAACTATTTTTGGTGACCTCTCTTCTCTGACCAGCTTGACATCTCTACCATTCATTGGGATCATGGCATATGATAAATCTAACTGCATACTCCCTCCAATCAATGCTGCCCATCTTCTTGACAACAACATACCATATTGTGGCTTTATGTCAACCACTGTTATGTTCATTCTGTAAGTCTTTTTTGGATATGCTGCTAGAATGAAATCCACATCCTTCATGATTCCTATAACTGGTACCTCCCTAGCATCCATTGCATAGCATTTTCCACATGCCTTATCTATTTTCAATCCATCTTGTTGAATGATAGCTGGAGGCATAATATTTGTTGATGCTCATGAGTCAAGCATACAATTCTTGATTACTTTTCCATTGATAACAAGGGAGACATAAAATAGTTCAATCTATGAAGGACATTTTGTCATTGTCACCCCCAGATATACCTCAGGAACCTCATCCTCATCAATACACAAGGCTTGTTTCTTACCCTAAGTTTCAACATTCTGCTTAGCCTGACAAGCTACTCCTGAAATTAGAGACAACACTTTATTCCTGAATTCTTCAATTTTCATCATCTCCATCAATGGAACAGAGACCTTTATCTAGGATAAAACTTGAGTTATGTCAAAGGGAGCATAATTTTGCATAACAGTTGTAGCTTGAGTCGTGGTTTTATTCTTATCTTGAGCTGATCCAGCCTTGACTTTAATGGCCTTCTGACTGTCATCCATGGCCTGAGAATTCTTATTTTGATCCTCGTTTTGGGGAACTTCATCTTCTGGTCTTTGAGAATCATGACTTGGTTTTTTCTTAGAAATTTTCTTATTATTGTTCCATCGTGTCTTATGTGGTTTAGTCCCTTTACGATTATGCACTGGTTGGTTCACAAAGGTGTCTTCTGGTTGACATGGATCACCAACCCAAGCCTTACCTCTAAGATTATAGTTGCTCTTGACCTGAGCAACTATTGCAACTATGAGAGCTCTAATCTCTTCATCAGAAGGCCTTCTCAAGATATTCAAAAAGGTACATGAGTCCTGAGCATAAGCATAGTTATCTTCATCATCCTCATCACAGGGAATCTGCTGGTAGACCTAAGTCCCATAGTTTGTGCTTTCATCAGCATCATAGGAAGAACACTCCCTATTTGTGAACAACATATTGACATTATCATCCTCCATACAATGTGGCTCATTGCATTCATCACAGGCAACAACATTATTATACAAAGATTGAGCAATCATACATTGTGATTGTGAGTGAGGTATTTGACATATTATGCACCATGGGGTGTCATCAACAATGTTAATAGCCTTCTTCAAAGGGTCAGGAGTCTCCTTAACATTTTGAGCTCTTTGATTAGTGTTGCTATTTGGGAGAATGGGCTTACCATTATGCCAATTAGTGTTATATGGCATATCATGCAATGATGGTCTCTTCTCTTGCCTTTGATAAACCTACCTTTCAGGACCTATCCCTTTTTCATTTTTAGCAAGTCTATAACTTAGGTCCTTAACAATAGTTGTCAATTTATCCAATTTCTCTTTAGAAGTAGATGCATTACCTTAAGTACTTTGAGACTTATTATTTGGATTTTGTAGAATCTTTACATCATCCCTTCTGTTTGTCTTACCAGATGCTTTCCTATTATTTTCAATGTTGGTTGCAATTCTAAAAGCATCCCTGAGGCTAGTAGGACCCTTATCTCTTAACCCATAAGCTATTTTAGCATCAAAAGCATTTATGTACAACACCATGCACATTGGTTCATTAGGCCTCATGTGAAGGGGTAATTTGTTCAATACTCTAGTGAACCTAGCATTAAAATCTATAACTTGCTCATTTGACCCCTTAGTAATACTAGTGAACTCATTTATAAAAATTCTTGGATTAGTCTTATCACCATATTGTTCTTTAAAAATCCTTTTGAAGTCATCCCATGATGAGACACTCTGATCAGGCATATTTTTATACCACTCTCTAGCTTCATCAACTAAGGATTGCATAAACAATTTCATAAAAACATCTTCATGTTCAACCTCAAAGTTGTCCATAACATTTTGAAAGGCCTTCAAATGATCTTCCCCTGACACAACATTGTTTCCTGAAAACTTTGGTATCTGAGGCCTTACATGTTTATCAATGGGATTAGGGTAACCAAGAATACCATTAAAAACTAGCTGCCTGTATCTATCCAATTGCATAGGCTGTCTATCAAACTGATTAACATTTGCATTCCTATTAACATTTTGATTTCTCATATTGTTCAATGGTATCCTAACATTGTTTGTATTTTGTCTCTAATCATTCTATTGGTTCTGGACTTCATTTCTTTGCTGGTTTCTTAGCATATTTGCATTATCAAGAGTGGGAACTGAATCCTATTGAGCAACTTTTAGAGCTTGCACCTTTTGTCTCATATCATCTATAATCATCAAAGCCTATAAATATTCTAATTTAGCCCTCAAGCTTTTGATTTCTTTAGCTAATTCTTCATCCTTAGGCATAGAAGAGGATGGTCCCATTCCATTTTGGTCATCATTATCATCCCTTGGGGACTCAGTTTCATCAAATCTATTAGGGGGATCTAAAAAAGGGCGTTCTTGAAACACCTCTAATCTCATTATCAATTTATCACCTTGTTGCCTTTCATATACATCCTGAATTTCAGCCTCTGTGTTTGAAAAATAAGGTGCCTACTGCTCTGAAGACCTTAGATCATCTTGGATATTATTATTGTTTCTAGGGCTGGGAGAACCTTCTTGACTGGCTTGAACGGTCCCTTTTCTCCTATACATCATTTTTCTGGGTAATTCTTCAAGCAAAAGATTACACATGGATCTTCTCCCTTGCATACAAATTTCACTTTACCAGTTGGGAGATTTGTTTGGAGTCGCCACCTACTACTAGGAATTAGTTTTAAACCAAAGTTCTTACATAAAGCATTCACCAGGGATGACAAGATAACACCTTCACTTCAATTCCCCAGCGGAGCCACCAAATCTGTTGGATTTTTTCCCAGACTGGATGCTTCCCAGTTATCCCTACAAGGTAGCCATCATTGATCAACAGGATTTTCTAGGCCATGGGCCAATAGTACAGGAGATAGACTCTATAAATATCTCCTCTTCTTCTTTAGGCTCTACAGAACCAACAGGGGTATTCCCTATTCAACATCCACAAAATATGCCTATAAACCTACTAGGATGTTGACACAAAGTAGATAAATCCTCCCTTATGTAGACCAAAACTGTAAAATAAGTGCAAAGGGGCTAGCTTTGGGCCTATGTTCAGTTGTGTGACAGAGGATTTTGGTCCTAAAACTACTGCTAATGTCCTAATGGTTTGTATTTGAAGTTTGGATTTGTATTTTGTATTTGGATGCAAGACTAGAACCTTGGGTTGTAACCTCAATACAAGACTAGACTGGTGCCTATCTGAGGGGTCAGAGTCAATAGACATACACATGTGAATGAATTGAATCAATAAATGGGTTTCAAGGGGATTTTGCAATGTCTGCCTTATAGATACTTCCCAAGACTGAGTATTTAGTCATTCATACTTGCTGATATCCCTATTGCAACATACCTTTCCCAATGCTTAGCCTAAAAGATTTAATTTGTTCCTTGAACAAAGGTAAGAGATTAGACATTCAACATAGAAAATCTAAGCTCCTGAATCCCAAATAACCCTAAGCTATTTAGATTCAAAAGAAAAGATGCCCACAACTTGGAGAAAAATAACCAAATACATGCAATGAAGCATTTCTCATATGAAAACAACATGAAACTAGTAAACTTATGCACAAAACATACAACATATGATTCATAAACTCACAAGACACCCAAACAGAGCCACTAGCAAAGTTGTATCTTATTACTCCACCCAAAAAACTTGTCTAGTTTTCAACCACAAAAAAATGAATAACACAGTTCTGATATATATCAGAATGTGTACTCAACAATTAAGAACAATGGTCAAAATCAAAATTATGCCAGATACAATGCACCATGAGAATGGCGCCCAAAATATTGAATGTGACCAAGAGAAATAGAGGAAAGAGTGGTTGAAATCGGGATATGCACCGCCGCCTGGAGATTTTTTCATTGAACATGGTAGCTAGCCTGTCAATCAAGACCCATACCTCAGTGATCTTGCCATAAATGGCCAACCTACCCACGAGATGTAGCAACTGCATGCTATGAAGTTCTTCCCGCATGAAACATGATGGTAGATACAAGGAAATCCCTCCTATGAAGTTTTTGAATCAGGGCCGTCGATTCCCCCTTATCATTGAGATCTATGGCTCCAAATCACTTTGAAAAGTCCATTGGCCAATAGAATCATGCCACGCAGGCGGCTTTTCCCATCGCTGACTTTTCCTTCAATTTTGCCATTTTTGCCATTTGTATATGCAAAAGAATATACATACAACCACCCGCAGCACATTCAAATCCTTGCATATGCAATTGCACATACATACAACAACGCCTGGACACGTGGCAACCCCTGATTGGTTCTCCATTGCTGTGTAGCTGCATCTTCATCAGTGAGCCAATGTATCTTTTCTTTTGCATATGTGGTTGTATATGTGATTTTATAAACATACAATCACCAACATACAAGGCGGACCCCAAATCCTTATAAAACAATTTGAAATTTCAATTGGGTCCAGCTTGCATCTTCCCTTTATATATTACCTTGTACATTGCATATACATACAACACAGATTCTAGCATACTTATCAATTGGATTGAAATGACCTTTGAAATCTAGCTTGTATCTTCCATTGTATATCGCATATACAATGCGCCTAACATACAAATTGCGGACCCCAAAATACTGTGAAACAAATTGCAATTTCAATTGGGCCCGACTTGCATGTAACTCCTTTGCACATTTCATTGTATATCACACATGCAATGTGCAATATACAACCCGTGGACCCCAGCCATTTATCCATCACAACAAATTCTCCTTTCGTGTCCGGGCCTTGTATGTTTTACCTTTTTATATCGGTCTTGTATGTTTAATTGCATGTGCAAACATACAATCGCCTATTCATGTAACTGGTGGGCCTGAGGCTTTGTATCCCTTCTTTGCACATTGACTTTGCATATTTCCTTTTTATGTTGCCACCAATGTACATTTGCTTTGTATATTTGATATACATTTCACCTTGAATCTTTTCCATGTATGCCGCCGATTGATCTTTCCTTGCATGTTGCGAATGTATGTGCTCTTTGCATGTTTTCCATTGTATATTGAAATTGCATATTGTGAATGTATATTCAAACTTACAAATAAAACATACATGCAATCCTTTACATACAAGCAGGGAATATTCTAGGAATCTGCGATGAAATATTCGACACACATACAACTCGATATGCATACAAAGATGCATACAACTGTGAACCCCACCACTTGGTTTTTGACTTAGATGTATCCTTGTATTCTCATCGGCCCGTCGGAGACACCTTGAACTTGGTTGCCGATGATTACTGTCTTGGCGATATGACATTAGCGATGAGAAAAGGAGGTAGCAAGGCAAAAGGGGGTCAGTTATTCAACGAGCTAAAAGGCTTAGGTTACAACTTAAACAACCAGGAACCTGCTACAGGAGGTCAACACAAAATTAAAAGATAAAGCACAAGACCTTGGGACTTAGAATTTTCAGGGTTTGAATGAAAAGGCTTGTAGATGTTTCATCTCAAAACCCTAACCCTAAGTGGGCACCACCACCAGGCACTCTATGTTTTGTTGATTTCATAGTTATGTTTGACAAGGGGTACCAATTAATTGACAAAAAAATGAACATTATAGGCTACCATCAAGGAGTTGCAGAGAAAGCTTTGATCTAAAAGGTTTCATAAACAGTGTCAAGACAAAACAAAAGCTTAGAGGATATGACCATGTTTTATTTGTCAATGATGACTTGGTTAGAAATTTTGATGAGCAAGCTACAATTGAAAGAAGAGATTTGTATTATAACACTTGTTGAGGCTTGGAGGGTAGCTAAAAACCCCACTTATAGCAGAGCCTTCATGGATGTGAATGATCCTATTGAAAGGCTGGATACATTGATAATAAATGCTATAGATTTGATTCAAAATGTCCCTTCCTATGTTTTTGAAAGAAAAGGAAAAGCTATTAAAGGAACTCAAGCAGAAGATGAGATTCCTATTTGCCAACTATCTCCTCAACAAACTCCAAAAATTTATTTTGAAGAAGAAAGTGAAGAGAGGAAAAATAAAGACTTGCAACCATCCTCTTCACTTATTGAGGAATATGAGCCCCCTGTGGATAGAGAGGAAGTCAGAATAGAAACTTCTGACAAATTAACAGATGATGTGAGATATTTGGCCAGTCAGAAATTCATTGCAGATGCTGATTTCATTAAAACCTTAGAATTCAAAGCCTTCCTTTATGAGTACAAAGGAAAATAGGCCAGGGAAAGGATGAAGGATATTACTCCTGAAGTTCAAGAGGAACTTCTACAAGAACGTCAGTCAGAAATAGACAATGCCATGAATGACATGACACTAGAAAAAGGTAGATAATTGCTCAAAGAAGTAGGAGTGGTATTGGTCCTTGGGTGGGACATGACTTTAGCCATTGTTTTTAATACCTTCAGAAAGAATCAAGAAAAGAAAATGCATCTTAGTATTGAGGCATTGGATAAGATTAAGAATGGATCAGGATATGACCCTGATAAAAAGATATTTCTAATATGGTCCCTCTATCCTTCACATAAGAAACCTTAGGTTATAAATAATCCTGATGAAGTATTTGGCCATTTGTTGATCTAGAGAGTTGAGGACACAAACCCTCTTGAAACTGCTGGCCTCAATATCAATGTGGCAAGATTTACTAAGGCTCAGATTGAGTAGTTGATAAAGAAAACCAATGCTTATATGGTTGAGAATGCAAAACTAAGACAAGAGGTAGCCACTTACAAGGAAAAAGATCAAAAGATCCTTCAAGAAAAAGATGATTCAAATTACTGGAAGAACAAAGCAGAAAAGTTTCAAAAGAAAAGTGAACAACTTGAGGTCGAGATAAAATTAATCAAATGCCACACGGCCTCAACATTGATCAAAACAAGATTTGATAAAATAATGAAGTTCAGTGACCAAACCTGGAGTATGCATAAAAGGACATATCTTACACATCAAGAGCATAAAAGGCTTCATTTGAGGCTATTAAAAATGAAAGAAGAATTGAGTACTAAGTTAGGTCTCCAGGGTCAAATACTTGAGGAATATAACAACTTAATTGTCGAGAATGAAAATTATAACACTACATTGTCTGATGACCTAAATGATTTTGATCAAAACCTTGAGTTAACATTTCCAAACTTCTTTTCTAGAAGTGATCTTCAAGATAAGGATGACTGGGTAAGGGAAATGAGCCAGATGTTGCAACCACTCCTCGATAAGGTGAATGATGAAGAAAAAGTATTGGATAATACCTATCAGTGCCTCGAGAAGTTGTTCACCCTAGAATTTGCTATAAGTGATATAATTGGTTCAGATGCATGTGTTGAACAGGAGTACATTGATCACCTGGCTAGAGTAAACATGTTTATATCCAGGACAGTGAATATACAAGAGTTTAGATGTACATTTTTGAGAAGATACCTTGGACATGTCAAAACTGATCCTGAAGAGATGACTTTGCTCGACCTATGGGTCATGAGTCTACCTTCGATGAATAACCGAGCATAGTATTGATCACCTTGCGCATCTGCAAATTATTTTCTTATTTCCTTAATAATTGCATTAGTTAGGAGTATGTTTATGAAAAGGCATGTCCTTTCAACCTGAAGCTTGTTTTGCATCCCATAAATAAGGGATACTAAGGCCACTTCAAATTATGAGAACAATTACAAGACTCTTTAATATATATATGCAAATCTAAAACCTGCAATACTTATGTTATGTTATATTCTCATGTGCTCTGAACTCATAACTTAATGCAAAGGAGTAGAAGTTACCTGGTGGATTATATTTTTGGTGTTCAATTGCTGTGTGGAATTTCATGTTTATGAGCTGTGTGGTTGTCTCCACAATGATTTCTTAAATCAGTTCAAATTAATATATCAAGGGTATGTTTAATTTGTCAGAGCACAATTGTTGTTTCTGTGTGATCAATTTGATTGTTTTCTGTGGAAGGTTGTGTTGTGATGTTCACAACATGCCCCATTTTACTCCTTAGCAAAATGAGGACCCCTGTTGTGGCTTTTTTTTTGTTTTTTTTTTGTGGGTCTGTTTGGTGGTAAAAGGGAAAATAGGGTGAAAGTTGCAAATCTTGTTGAAAATAAAGTAAAATTGCATTTAAGTACTAGGGAAAAATATGGGTGGATTCCTTGTCAAAAATGAGCTAGGGTTGCTTTTTGAACCATGTTAAAATTCCAAGTATTTTGCAAGTTATGAGTATTTGGGTAAAATGTACAATCAAGTTTGTATGTTGCCTATACAAAGTCCTTTGTATACAAGATCGCTTGCATACAAAGTCTTTTGCATATCAAGTTGCATACAAATCAGGTTGCATTTGCATATCGGGTTGCATTTTCATGGTCGTTTATATACAAAGTTGTTTGTATATACAAAGTCGTAAAATGGGTTGTGGGGTTTTTGATGCATTGTTTACTTGTATGTAGTTTGGCTAACACTTTATTTTTACATACATATCGCAGACCCGACGGTTTCCAAAGTTTGAATGCATAATTGTTTAAATCTGGCAATTGTATGTTATGTTTGTATGTTGGCGAAAGGAAAACATACAAGCCGATATGCATTGTATTTATACAAGTCACAGAACCCAAAAATTATTAAGGTTGGTTTTATTGTTGTATGTTCGCGCTTTGTATAAATGTATGTTTTGGGGACATAAATTTTAATATACATACAAGACGGACCTGACACATTTCTGAGGTTAAATGAATAAAATGTGAAGTCCAGTGAATGCATAAACTGTTTGTATGTTTAGCGAAGGCAAAACATACAAGGTAAATATACAAAGCTACATGCATGCTGTGGAATTGAAACGTTATTAAAGTTCGTTAAGTTGTATCTTTCGATACATGCATTGCAAAACATACAAGGTAAAGATGCATTGGTTATGTACAAGCGCCGGAACTGAAAAGTTATAAAATGAAGCTTTACTGTTGTATATTTTGTGCTTTGCATGTACATATTTCAGGACATACATTGCACTTTGTACATGCAGCGCGGAACTCAGAAGAAATTAATATCTGTTATATGCAATGTATCATAGCTCAATGTATATTAAGAGATACATTCCATTACATACATCACTGACATACAAGGTGGAGATGAAAGCAAATTAAAATCTAGTATATACGATGTATCACACTCAATTGTATATTGGAAGATACATTGCGTTATATACATTGCGCGGAATCAAAATGAATAAACTATGGTTTATAAAAGGCGATAAGTCTGCATGTACATACAAATGTGTTTGTATGTATTGGGCCTTGTATCTAAAGAGAGATATAAGCCGATATACAAGTGATAGATGCAAGACAAGATACAAGTTAAAAGAGCAAGCCGGATTCGAAGGGAAATTTAAATACAGATAATTCATTGTATGATTTAATGCTTGTATGTTTATGGCATACATATTCGATATACAAAAGAAATAATGCATTGGCTAGAGTATACAATCGGTGGGAAATCTATTGATCAACCCGACTGAGAGACTCATGCCAATGGAGAAGATACTTTAAACAATGAAAAGATACATCGGCCAGAAGTATGCGATCAATGGGAAATTTGAAGATCAACCCAACCGAGAGAGTTACGCCAATAGGGAAGTATACAGAACATGATAACAAAACAGAGGGAATATGAACAAGGGTATAGATGTAGAATTGGACTGGTTGCAACTGAAGACCAAGTTGGTAGCACATTAGTTACTTTAACTAGTGCCCAACTAACATTCTGACCAAGTAATAAATTGATGAAGCAACTTGATGTATTTTTTAATCCATTTTGTTGTGTCTATTGGTAGGGTTGCAGATATCTGGAAGGTGGAACTTAATGGTGATGACATCATGGAGCGTGGATCAGATCACAAAAGAAGATAAGGATGGCGAGAGAAGTCAAGGCCTTCAATGAGAAGACAAATTGCAGATGGAGGAACATTATTATAACAGACAATGAAAGATATTTTGAGCTGTTAGGGTTTCCAAAAGGGCATCTTGTGCTCAGGATGAGTATGTTGCTTAGAGATATTTTTGGGTGGGATTTTTCCACCGTTGATGCTACAACTTGAGGTGTGAACTGTTGATTAACTAGGGTTTTTTGTGACTGTATTGGGGATAGTTAGAGCTATATATTGTGCCCCTATACATTGTAATAAGGTTTCACATGGATTTGTAGAACAGAGCTGGAAGTTGTAACTAATCTTAGCATTTTGAATAGAGGGACCTTTTAGTCTAGAGTAGAAGGAGGTTGCCTGTGTCTGTAATAAGGAATGCGTGGAACATCTAGCTTCCTTATTGTATTTGTAAAGCATTGTAAGTTTTTGTAAGTTGATTAATGAAGCTAAGAGTCATTCATACATTGTAAATCATATATGACTGTATGTTTTGAATACAAATGAATCTGGAATTCTGCATCTATTTTCTGAGTGTCTTTTGGCTCTTTTTTGTATTTGAAATAAATATATCTTAAAGCTTGCAATCTTGAATGTGTTTTTGTGAAAATACTCAGGGCTTACATTCGAAGGTTTAATATGTGGATTTAATCAATTTGCTGTGCTTCTTACAAGGTGTATAACAGAGCATTTAGATCCTATAGTAGAATGAAGTTTAGTTTAGATTTCTCTAACTTTTCCCAAACCATCTAGAATACTTAGCTTAAAACGTAGAAATTTAAAGGAGATTGTCTGATATCTGAAAGAAACATGAACAACTGAGTTGATATTTGATAGTTTTCATAATATTTGACAAGGAAACACTTGATATAATATAAATCATATAAAGCTTTGGAATACAGTAGCAAGTATGTGCAAAAGAATGAATAAAATGTTGAATCACGTAAGGCCCCTTGCATATTACAGCTTCACATCAACCTACTGAATTGTCTCAACAGGTCAAGACCTAACCATACAAAAACTTGGGATTAAGCAAATCTTAATTGATTTCTTCATATCTTTCAAGACATTTAGGTTCATTTTTGTGAATTTTAACTTTTGTTATGAATGTGTAAAAACAATCATCAACAGGTTGATTTAATTCCTACTAAAGCTACTTTTGTTAATTGGTCTCTACCTAAGAGTTAAAAATCCTTTAAGACTGGTCATCTTGATAAGTTTCCTTTCCACTTGAATAAAAATCCTTTCCTATGATCACAACGATTTAAGAAAATATCATTGGGATCAGTAAGAAGAAACTTACAACTCAACATCTTTGCACATCTACACAAGGTGTAGATTCACCTAAGTGCCCACTAATCTGAGTTAAACCAATTATAGGATTCTATATAACATTAACTTTTGACTCTATTGTCCAATAGATGAAAGCACTGGTGATCACAAATATCATTTCACAATCCTATTCATAATTTTCAAACTTTAAACACTTTCATTTGGAACTAATAGGTAAAACTCTACATCTACCTCACACCTATGTGCCATAGTGAGTAGATTGTTCAAAATTAGAATCACTTTCAGGCTTTCAAAATCTACTTTATCATTTAGGTACACCCGCCCAGGTTTGCAGAGCCTAAAGAGTAGGGGGTTTTCAATTACATAAACCCTGTTTCATTAGCCAAAAGCGTATTGAGAGATTGGCACCCTCTTATGGTTTAATAACCAGTATTTTTAAGACCTAATATGATGTCCATACCCTATTACAAAGCTCCCATTTTCACACAGGTAGGGAGGATGGTGGCAAAGGTTGTGGAATTTGGCTTTACACCAGCCAATTGCATTTGCTTTAAAATTTTTGAAGCCTTTTCAACAAATCCATTTTGTGCATATCCTGCAGTCATTGCAGTCCATGAGACCATATTTCTTTGAGGCATTCTGTCAAACAGTTCATGTGCCTTGTCTATGCTTCCACATTTTGCATACATGTCTAATAGGGTAGTTGCAACTACAACATCTAACAAAATTCCTCTATCCTTTATGTATTGATGGATTTCCATACCCTATTCCAAAGCTCGCATTTTGACATAGGCAGGGACGATGGTGGCAAAGGTTGTGGAATTTGGCTTTACACCAGCCAATTGCATTTTCTTTAAAATTTTTGAAGCCTTTTCAACAAATCCATTTTGTGCATATCCTGCAGTCATTGCAGTCCATAAGGCCACATTTCTTTGAGGCATTCTATCAAACAGTTCACGTGCCTTGTAGATGCTTCCACATTTTGCATACATGTCTAACAAGGCAGTTGCAACTACAACATCTGACAAAATTCCTCTATCCTTTATGTATTGATGGATGTCCATACCCTATTCCAAAGCTCCCATTTTGACATAGGCAGGGAGGATGGTGGCAAAGGTTGTGGAATTTGGCTTTACATCAACCAATTGTATTTGCTTTAAAACTTCTCAAGCCTTTTCAACAAATCCATTTTGTGCATATCCTACAGTCATTGTAGTCCATGAGACCACATTTCTTTGATGTATTCTATCAAACAGTTCACATGCCTTGTCTATGCTTCCACATTTTGCATACAAGTCTAACATGACAGTTGCAACTACAACATCTAACAAAATTCCTCTATCCTTTATGTATTGATGGATGTCCATACCCTATTCCAAAGCTCCCATTTTAACACAGGCAGGAATGATGGTGGCAAAGGTTGTGGAATTTGGCTTTACACCAGCTGATTGCATTTGCTTTAAAATTTCTGAAGCCTTTTCAACAAATCCATTTTGTACATATCCTGTAGTCATTGCAGTCCATGAGACCATATTTCTTTGAGGCATTCTGTCAAACAGTTCACGTGCCTTTTCTATGCTTCCACATTTTGTATACATGTCTAACATGGTAGTTACAACTACAACATCTGACAAAATTCCTCTATCCTTTATGTATTGATGGATGCCCATACCCTATTCCAAAGCTCCCATTTTGACACAGGTAAGGAGGATGCTAGAAAAGGTTGTGGAATTTGGCTTTACACCAGCCAATTGCATTTGCTTTAAAATTTCTGAAGCCTTTTCAACAAATCCATTTTGTGCATATCCTGTAGTCATTCCAATCCATGAGACCACATTTCTTTGAGGCATTCTGTCAAAAATTTCACGTGCCTTGTCTATGCTTCCACATTTTGCATACATGTCTAACAGGGCAGTTGCAACTACAACATCTAACAAAATTCCTCTATCCTTTATGTATTGATGGATGTCCATACCCTATTCCAAAGCTCCCATTTTGACATAGGTAGGGAGGATGGTGGCAAAGGTTGTGGAATTTGGATTTACACCAGCTAGTTGCATTTTCTTTAAAATTTTTGAAGCCTTTTCAACAAATCTATTTTGTGCATATCCTGCAGTCTTGTAGTCCATGAGACCACATTTCTTTGAGGCATTCTATCAAACAGTTCACGTGCCTTGTCTATGCTTCCACATTTTTCATACATGTCTAACAGGGCAGTTGTAACTACATCATCTGACAAAATTCCTCTATCCTTTATGTATTGATGGATGTCCATACCCTATTCCAAAGCTCCCATTTTGACACAGGCAGGGAGGATACTGGCAAAGGTTGTGGAATTTGTCTTTCAAACAACTCATACACATAGAGTCATGGTTTTAAGTCACATATGTTATGGTAACAACAAGGGATTTCAAACATGGTTACAATAGCTAAGACTGCCCTCATTTGTGACTGTAACAAGGTTCTTGGACAACACTATCTTGCTCTCACACTGGGTACTATATAGGCCAAGATTAGGTTGAAGAAATCACTTGATGGTTACCTATATAGTGATACCACACCCTAATACTCCATGCATTCAAAATAGCTTGAGATTTATACAATACTCAACCAAGATGAAATTGTATCACTGTACCACACTTAACTATGACAGTCCCTTCTTGACAACAATTTGTAATTTTTAGACTATTGGGATCCTTGCCACAAATAAATATTAGGTCAATGACACAAGGCTTTTAAAGAAAAACCATAATCCCAACTCTATATCCATCCCCTTGGTAGTCTCAAGGGCCACCTTGAGATAAAAAATGCTAATGTACTATTATGATAGTTATGATTGTCCTCCATCATTTCATTGTGCATTTGAAACTTGAGATGAGGATTAGGGAGGTCTCCATTTGTAAAAACATGGAAAATACTCATGGCAAGATCTTTAAAATAGACATATTCAACTTCATGCATTTCTGCAGACCCTAGGAAGGTGGATGTAAACTTAGTGACTTTAATTACCACCACAAAGACTATCCCCTTTGTGACTATGACAAGGTAACACTGTCATGCTCTTTATGACAATCCCCTCTCCATTGGCTGATGGCCTAATAACATTTATCTCCTTTGTGATTTCAATGCCTCTCTAATGCACTATCATAGGAGTCTTGACAATCCTTATGTATCAATGAATAAGGCTTCCAACAAATCCAAAAGGAGGGCTTAAGATTACATACAAGGTCCTAGTCTTCATACCCTAGTCACATATCACCCCTCTAAGAAGACCTCAAGACAATTGCCCTTTAAATATAGGAAGTCAATGTCATTTTAAAAGATAAAGTGCAAGAGGCCAAAGGAAAAGAAAACTTAGGGCCTTAAGGGGTTTAAAGGAATAAAAATATAGGCTTGCAGACTTGACTTAAAACCCTAACCCTAGGTGGGTACCACCGGACACCACCAGAACCCTTTAACTTGGCACTACAAAACCTTGTCTAATCTAATCGTGGGAAGATGAAATAAAACATGTACACTTACATATGACAGATAAGTATGCCTACCAAGTGGTTTGGCATAATAATGAATAGGTTTTGAATTATAACCCTTCAAAGTAGGCCATTGGGGTATATTGTACATGTGCATTTCTGAGTGTTGCAGTCAGAGTTTTCATCATGGGAACCTAAAATTTTTGCAAAACATGGTAGGAAATTTTAGGTTACAACAAGTCCATTAGTTGGAGATAGGCAAACAAGGGTTTTCTATTCATTCTTAGCCTGTTAAACTTAAGCATATGATATAGCATGGCACACACAAAATGTTGTGGATAGTGACCACAAGATTAGGTTAATTGCAACCACTTTTTGTAAGCAAGCACAAGACTAGTATACTCATTATGATCCTAATGGAACCAAGAAGGGTCCCCAAAGATATAATAGTAATCATTTGTCATCTAAGAGAAATCTTACATTTAAGGGCGCTAGGGCCAAAAGAGAAGCACTTTAGAACTCATCCTATGCACCAATAAATAACTCAACACAAAAAATACAAATTGACATATTAACACAACAATATCCAACTAAGTTATTGAAAGTCAACCATTGATACCTCGTTCTCCATCTAGATTACAAAATCAGTCCATTTTTTGCTTTGTAACATATCCTTTTCAAATTATGTTGGATACCAGCCATATTTCTCCTCCTGTCAAAACATGGCACATGGACTAGTTAAAGTAATTAATATGCAATCATTTACTTTTTCCTAGGAAATAAAAAAAATATCATTTAACATATTAAATATACTTACAAATGTATAGATCAAGACTTGTAAACCTTTCTAGACACTTTGATGCATGGCACGAAGTTTGTCAAGCCTAGCCTTGGAGGCCTTGTCTTGAAACATATACTAATTCAATTTAACTATGCACAAATAAAATTTAAAAATTGTTTAATAAATTTGATATAATCTTATGACCAAATTCAAATACCTGTGTACTCTCCTCACTGGACTTCCTCCATGCATCAGACTTCTTATATGCTTTTACAAGCTCTTTCCATACTTTCACACTTACATCAATTGGACTTTTTTTGAGCCTTAGCTCAGGAGGGAGTTTTTTTATCTTCTTTGTTTGGTTGCACCAAAATCTATTACAGTTTTGAGACATTCATAGCTTTATCTTCTTTATAGACCAACATGTGCCAAATTTAGTCTCCATGTCATGGATAACTACTTTTTGTAGGTGCATGGGTATCTTTGAGAATGGAAAATGTAGATGGTCTTTGAACTGTTGAAGGCATGATTCCTTCAACCTATTCACAAATGTTTTTCCAGCATCTATCATTTGGACTTCCCTTGAAACCACATCATATTCTATCTTGGTATCGTAGGTACCAATGTAAGATGAAAAACATGGCGTGGTGGTTGAAGAAGTCTATGTCCTAGGAGTGGGTGGGACATTGGAAGCCTTTGTTCCCTATTCCACATTCTTAGAGGTTATTGTTATTGATTTCCTCCTGGATCTTTTTCTTGATCTAGGACTAGTTGGGGAATCAATTGATTCCCTTTGACACTGTTGATTTGGTTGTAATGTTTCAGGCTCTTTACCAGATCATTTTTCTATGTATCTGGAAAGCATTGTCAAGTCCACACCATCCAATTTGTTCACTGCCTCTACCAATATGGAAGCGAATGCCTCTTTATCTTTGTCAGTCTCATGTTCCTATATATAATAATAATAATAATAAATTTCTTCTTTTAAATTTACAAATAAAAAACTAAAAACTATATTTATATATTTTGAGGTGACCTAGGGAAAATTATTTTTGTTCAGTCTATGGAGGCAGACAAAGTACACACTTCCAGGTATGAAAGTTTTCGTCCAGTTTTCCTGTATTCCTCAAGGTTTTTGATCTTTACTTTGTAGAGCAAATCATGAAGCTATTTTCCTATGAATCAATTGGTGCCTTGGGAGGGAATCTATAGTTCCGGGCCTAATTTTAGTTTGCTCACCCTCATCTCAAAATCCCTATCTCCTCATATTGTCTTGACCAACCTCTATTTTAGTTTGCTCACCCTCATCTCGAAAGCCCTAATTTTAGTTTGCTCACAATTGACTTGTCTTAAAGCACTCGACTACTTTTTTAGGAAGGAAGTGAGAAAGTTGTCTATAGAGAAAGGTATTGATGGGAATGATAAGTGAACCTGGGCATTGGGGTTTGAAAAATACATTCACTTCTCTCAGATGCAGAGGAAATAATGCAATGTCTACAATTTTACCCTCCTCCTTTGCAACCACATGAGACTTGAATGATTCACCTGTAAACAAAATAATACTGACAACCCTTTCTTCACAATCCTCTCCATTTAATCGAAACAAAAATATTTTTGGGAATGAATTTTTTTTATTGTAACTGTAACCTTACCTATGGTGTTGCAAACAAAATCAAATTTCTCATCTACTTGCTTGTTTTCCATTTTTTCTCCTCTCTCCGCGTGGCATTTTTTTGCTTTTTTCTCCTTTAATTCATGTGGCATTTTTCTCCTGTAATTATCGAATTTCCCATATAATTCAAGCAAGAAGTTTTTATTTTTTGTTTTTGATTTACAAGTCCTACAATTGCCAAAATAAGGGCGAACATAAAAAACCCAAATGCTTGATCTCTGCACACCAAACGCTCGATCTCCAAACAAAAAATGAACACCAAAAATCAATAAAGCTTTTATTTGTTTTGGGGTATGTGCAGGCGGGAATTTTTTAAAATTTTTTTTGATCCAGTAGTCAACGCTATAGTTAGAGTAGTTACTGCCAACTTTAAGGCCTAAATGTAATCTTTTTGGGGTGCAAAAGGTGGCACAAAGTGCGCCTAATTTAGCACCAATCAGTGCAAAATGATGTAATTTTCTTGGAAGTAGATAAAAAAGTAACCTCACCAAATTTGGATTGTCCTTATAATAAGTAACTATATCTTGTTTCCATGATAGCATTTTGACTTCATACTTCTCTTATGATTAGCTTAATAATGACTCATTCTTTCACGACCTTACACAGATGGTTGGTGACAATCCTTATGCAAGTGATATGGCTTTGGAAAAACCAAACTCTTCTCTTACTATCATGATGACATGATATTGGGACTATATTGGCAGCTTATGGAGTGTACTTACGGTATTGTGATTTTCATTTTTATGTTCTCATTAACCTATTTTAGGTTGAAGCATGGTAACTAACCCACTAGCTATTATGATATTCATACAATGACTAGACAATCTTCTCCACTTTGACTATGACAGTCCTATGCATGAAGTTTTCTTCATGATAGTCCCCAATAATATGAATTATTCATAGTAGCTAGTTCAAATGGAGTTTTGGATGGTGTAGTAAGTTGTCCCTATGGCTCATGATAGTGCATGCCTTGGTTATGTCCTTTTGACATTACTCTCTAGATATCTCCTATTTATAGTGACAAGGTTTCAAGAACATGACAACTTAGGTAAGGTATCAACTTGTCTCTTTAACCTCTGGATTGTCATTTTTCAAGAATTGATCTCATTGAAATGAAAAGACAACATGTTGATTCATGACTAACTACATTGTTACTATGATAGTGATTTAACCTGGTCACAAGATTAATGAGACAATTTTATAGTAATAACTCTATGGATGCATACCTAGCTATCCTAGGTGTACTATGATAATAATTTAATGTTGCTAGTGTTGCTTTGAAACCTCCTATGGTTGTTACCTATACTTCATGGTATGACAACCTCTACAATGTTAATCCTCATGATCCCACTACAATAGTAGATGAACACTATGATGTGTTGGCAAGAGACACATTGGAGCTTCATGATTGTTGTCATTGATGGCAACAAAGTTCATCCCACACATCCGCAAGACATGGTGTGTCTATACCAGAAGTCAGATTGAAGAGTGTTGTTGTCTGGTAAGCAAGAACAAAGTATGTGGAAAGGTTCAACAGTCAGGTCCAGATCTCTCAGAGGAAGTATTTCAGTGAAGTGCAGATTTGGTAAAGTCAAGAGGAGTACCTTGAATGATAGATTCTAGGAATTGAGCTTCCAGTGATGAAAGAATAAAGAGATATAAGCATTCAAGTATTGGGGTCCAGTTTGGTAGAACAGACAGAGGAAGAACTGATAGGCAGAGCATCAGAAGTTATTCTGGATGAGATGTTGATGGTGATAAAGGTTCCTACAGTATCATTCATGATTGGCCAACATGATTGAAGACTTCTACAAGCATATCCTTGATCCGCATTACTTGGCATGCAAAGATTCAGCCGACAAAACAGAATTTGAGATAATATTGACTATTCCGGATGCTGACTAGAAAAGTGTTGAAATCACTTGTGCGGATATATATACAAGATGTATTTAGATGTGAAGTGGTGTGTTGTGTGTGTCTAAGTGCGAATAAAAGGAGAAATATATATAAAAGGTAGAAAAACAAGTTCAGAATGTAAGAGGACAGCAACACTCAAGGAGAGTCAGAATGAAGTGCTACAGATCAGTCTATTGAGCTTAAACTAGAACTGAACCTCAGCATGTGTGGATGCTTTTCATCAGTTCAAGTTTTCTTCTTGTAGACAGTAAGTCTTTTGTAGGCAGTGAGCCTCTTGTGAGCAGTGTGCTCGGGCAGTGAGCCCTAATTGGCAAATGCCATTTTGTATCTTCTATTCTTCTAATAGAGAATAATATCTTGGGTTAATCACCCCGTGGTTTTTTCCCTTAATAGGGTTTCCACGTCAAAATCATTGTGTCATGTGTATTGGTGTTATTAATATTTCATGATTATGCTTGCTTATAGAATCTAATGTTGCAATAACTGTTAAGAAAGCACAGAAAGTTAAATTATTAGGATAACTGATTCACCCCCCCTCTCAATTATCAACAATTGGTGTCAGAGCCAAGTTCCTCCAAACAGAGCCTAACATCTTGAGGAAGATCTAGGAATTCAAATGGATGTGTATGGTATGAGGGAGCAACTTAAGTCTGCCCTTGATGATCTTGAGCAGTCAAATTCTGAAGTCAATGAATTAAAGGAAAGACTCAAATAGGCTGATGACTTCATAAAAGAACTAAAAGACAAACTGAGTCTCTCTATGAAAAAGAGAAAGGAGCTACTTCAGCAATTGGTAGGTCAAGGCAAAGCCAATGATACAAATGAAAATCTGAAAGAGAAAACCAAGCTATGTGAAAAGTTATCAAAATAAATCATCATGGTAAGACATGAAATGGAATTAGGAGTTATGAAGTTTAGCCAAGAAATTGAAGAAAGAAGAAAATCTGAAGATGATCTAAGACAATCTCTCAAGGAAAAATTAGAAGACTACCACAAGATGGATAGAATAATCAAACATCTTGAATCTGATCTTGAAGATGCTAAAGACAATGAAGAAAAACTTGAGGATCAAATTGTCTCTCTTAAGAGGGATCTACAAACAACAAATGAATACAAAGAGAAATTCAAGATAAGGTCTGCTCAACTTGAAGTTCTCCTCGAAAGCCAAAATAGGGTAGGTGACAAGTGTGGCCTGGGATATGAAAAAGGTGAAAGCTCTGGATCTGGTCAGAAGAATTTTGGATTAGAAAATCCAAGGAACCAACCTAGAAGACATCTGGTAAGGCAGCCTAATGCTTAAAGATATCCATCCTTCAATGGATACTACCACAACTGCAATAACTTTGGTCATAAAGCTAATCAGTGTAGAAAGAGAATAAATCAGACTAATACATCCTTCTCCGGACAGTGTTTCAATTGCAAAAGGTATGGTCACAAATCTCATGAATGCAGGAATATGCAAATGAACAGTTCATTCAATGGTAGATGCTTTGCATGCAATAGAATGGGTCGTATGGCTAATCAATGCAGATCAAGAGGATATCAATTAAATATGCAAAGAAATGTTGTTTGACAAATTTGCAATAGATCCGGTCATATTGCCAAATTCTGTAAAAGCAAGAATCAGGACAAAAGAGGTCCGGTACATCATAATCAGAATCAAGACAAGGGAAAACAAAAAGTGAATGCGAATGAAGTTAAAAGTGAGATGAACAAGATTTGGGTGAAGAAAAGTACAGAGAATATAGGGGATGGATTCGCACCAGAATCTGGTGCTAATATTCCTTCCAGAAATTAAAAAGTGAGCTCTGGCTCAGGGGGAGACACAAGGAAAACCTTTTCCCCCAGCCAGTTAATTGGTGTCGGAACTGGCACAAGGAGAGTTGCGGATTAAAGGGTTCATAAGAGAAACATCCAAATAACCTATGGTTAAGATCTAGAAGATCCACAAGATGTTTAGATCAAGATTGATCCGGTTCTTCAAATCATCAGAATAAGGGAAACTGGAATGACTTAGGTTGAGCATTTATTACAACTTGGTATTAGGGTTTGCAGAATAATATAGGGGTTTTCTTATCAAACCTTGTTCATTTTGCATTCGAGAAGAAGCAAAAAAGAGCTTTGCAACAAATCTCCTGAAGCCCATCAAAGGTCATTTGCAGATGATGATTCATCTAGCAAATCAATCCGGATCTCTTCATGAACCCTAGACGCGCAAAAGGTACTTTCTGTTATTGAATATTTCTCTGTAAATCTTTTTGAAGATGGATACACTAAATATTGTAAAGATCACTGAGAGGCCATGCCCTAAATTCAAGAAACATCCATACAAATCCCTAGAAGTTGATCCCCTAGGTGCCTTTTCAAGCACTCCACATGGAATTTTGCATGTAGAAGATGTTAGGGCATATATTCATGCAAATATTGAAGAATTTGGGGAATCTAAGTTGGCTAATATCTATCACAATCAGTTAATAGATGATTCTTTTGAGCTCAAACCTTAGTTCAAGGCCATTTGGGATAAGCATTTTGCACAGTGCATTCATTTCCCCTATTTTGAAGAAGATGAATGGGTCTGACATGTGTTGAGCAGAGTGCATGATAACTTCCTATGGTTGAATAGACCATTTATGATCACCAAGGAGACAATTAGGGTAGTAACTAGTCTGCACTCATCCGGTGTGATACCTGTTCTCAAATCTGTCAAGAATCAGACAGTGAGTGAAGCAACCGGATCAAAATTTGACAAGAGAGCTATGACAATTGAAGATATCACTGATCCGAATATCAAATTTGCATCCATGATAATTGGTTACAAGATTTATCACTCCAGTAGGGAAAATTCAGTACTGGGAATTGTAATTTATATAGCTTATCAGATGCTAAGAGAAAAAGCTGACTATGATCTTTGTGAACTTCTTCTAAGCCAACTGTTGGAGAACCTACAAAAGATCAAAAAGGACAAGAAAAACTCATTCAAGTATGGTGGGCTGATATTATGTTTATTCTTCTACTTCATGAATGAGCTCCCTAGATCCAGTGGTTGGGTTTGGCAGAATGACAGACCTATTGCAATCCAAATCAGAGACTACCTGCATGGGCTTGGGGATACTAAGGCAAGAAATACAGCTTTTTGGGGATATTTCAAGAACTTCCAAAGTATGATGCAAACTAGAGAAAGAATCCCTCAATCTCTAGTTGAGAAGTACAATGATACAGTGTGCTTTATGGTAGAAACTAATCAGTGCCTCATGGAGGCTGTGGAGCCAAGAACAGTATGGATCATGCAAATGGGGTATGAAGTGGATGAGAAAATTGTGGAGTTGCATGTTCAACACATGCTAAGTCAACCCAAGCATCCCAAGGTAGAAAGGTTTGGAACATTTGAAGAATCAAGTTTGAAGATCCATGTGGAGTTAAGACAACTAGAAATAAAAAGAAAAGTGAGAAAGGAAGTAGAAGAGCTTGCCAAAAGGCATGGAATTTCAAAAGAAGAACTTGATGCAAGTAGAGAGAAGACAGAAAGGGCAGAGAAAGAAAAAGAAAAAGTAGAAAAAGAAGGTACTCCAGTGGAAGTCCCCTCTCGGACCAGATCCTCTAAGACCTCTGCACCCACCATTGCAAGGAGCTCAAAGGCATCAAAACTAGAAACAAAATCATCCAAAAAAGGAGAGAAGAGAACCAAGTTAAAGGCAACAAGGTCTTACACAAGCCAAAAGGATGAAGAGGAGACAGAATCAGATGAGGAAGTAAAGAAGATGAAGAAGAAGAAGAAAGTATCCAGTGAAACCATGGAGGCAGAAGCAGAAGAGTGTGTTGAAAGGACCACCCTGTCCTTAGATGATATAGTTAAGGCAATAACTGTGGATGGAAATCTGAAGCCGTTAACAGAATTCTATGATGAATGCAGTGAAGTTGATCATAAGATTCTATAGGATGCCATAGTTAAGTATCTGAACATTTACAACAAGGCTTTCATTGAGATTGTATCTTTAATTCCTAAAAGCCTTGAGAAGGAACTTGAATTGAGGAAGAATAATGCCAAAGAGAAGGATATGGAGATCTGGGAACAGATAGCTATTCATCTTTATCCCTCCATCACTCCTAAGTAGAAGAGTATGATCTTCAAATATTGTAAGGATGAATTCTGAAGTAAAGCTAGAATGAATTAGCTTATGCTTGGAAAAATTAACAAAGTAGCAAAAGAGACAGAAGAGATCCTCTAGAATGCATACAAAAGATTCAACATTCCTATCATAGAGGACTTAGGTGATGATCCCTCAGCTACAGATATTGAAGAAGAAGCTACTAAGACAGTAGCAGAAGAGGTTAAGGAGACAAGGGAAGATAAAGGTAAGGACTTGGAATCCTCTGCTCTGGAGGAGGTAGCCCATGAACAAACAAATATCTCTCCTCCGGTTTCCCCTGCAGTCTCCAGATCTAAAGGAGAAGAAAGAATAGAGGAGAAAGAAGAAGAAGCGAAAGGAAGAGAAGAAAGTCAACCTGAGAAGAATATAAGTGACAGTGCAGAAGGGAAGAACTCTCTGTCTCTGGCAAGAGACACTGCAGAACTGTCAAAGACTTCTTGACAAAAGAAATGATGGAGATTGATGAATCGGAGTTACTTCAAGGACCATTCAACTTTGATTGTCTCTCCCCGATTCAAATTATGAAGATAGCTTCATTTGCCAATGCTAAGGCAAAAGAAAAACTCCTGAAGTCTCACATGGAAGACTATGGGCTAATAGAAGCTGCATCCGGTGTTTTAGAAAAGATCATGCCATCCTTTCATAAGGATCCCTCAGCCTCCTCATCCAGTAATCTCAAATCTCTAGTCAATAGTGTTAGCACACATTTTGATTCCCTAGAGAGGTTAGCAGAAGATAAGGTTCGGAAGGAATTCTTGGCAAAGAGGTTATCAGAGGTACAAGGGTTAATAGCTAATGATAGGAGGAATATGAATATTGGGATAAAGAGCTTGGAAAATGCTCTTAAGGATGGAGGAGATGTATACAAATTTTGTATATCCTGGACCAAAGTAACAATGGATATTGAGAAGAAAGTAAAGGAACAAGAAGATAAATTATCAAGCCTCTCTCAAAAGTTTGACCCTCTCACTGTATCTATAATAAACCAGGAATGTAAAACTATTGCAGTCTTGAATGAAATCAAGAAGATTGAGAAGGAAAAGAAAAATAGAATAAGAAGGTTGGGTGAACTTAGAGGGATAATTATCCCTAAGTTAGAGGCCATGCATGAGGCCATAAAAGAAGCTCAGACCACAACCTGGACTAGTGATCCAAAAGATCTAAAAAGGGCAGACGCGTTTGCATTCCTATTGAGTGGTCACATCTCAATTTTGGACAGGATGAAACAAAGTTGGGCAACAAAATTCATCCAATTGAAGACAACTTTTGCAGACATACTTCAGTATATGTAAATATGCTATATGTATATACTTATGCGGCCAAGTATAGTTAAAATTTTGAAAATTTTGATGTGCGAACCCTACCCTTTGCCATTGATGTCAAAGGGGGAGTGATGAGCAGTAAAAAATGAGGAATCTAGCTAAGGGGGAGCTCCAGAAAATGTACATAGAGACAGAGCATCAGCCAAGGGGGAAGTATAGTATAACACTTAGTCATTTTTCACTAAGTGTTGCCATCAATGCCATAGGGGGAGATTGTTGGCAAGAGACACATTGGAGCTTCATGATTGTTGTCATTGATGGCAAAAAAGTTCATCCCACACATCCGTAGGACATGGTGTGTCTATACCGGAAGTCAGATTGAAGAGTGTTGTGGTCCAGTAAGCAAGAACAAAGTATGTGGAAAGGTTCGACAGTCAAGTCTGGATCTCTCAGAGAAAGTATTTCAGTGAAGTACGGATTTGGTAAAGTCAAGAGGAGTACCTTGACTAATAGATTCCAAGAATTGAGCCTCCAATGATGAAAGAATAAAGAGATATAAGAATTCAAGTATTAGGGTCCGGTTTGGTAGAACAGACAGAGGAAGAACTGACAGGCAGAGCATCAGAAGTTATTCTGGATGAGATGTTGATAGTGATAAAGGTTCCTAAGGTATCAGTCATGATTGGCCGACATGATTGAAGACTTCTACAAGCATATCCTTGATCTGCATTACTTGGTATGCAAGGATTTAGTCGACAGACCAGAGTTTGAGATAATATTGACTATTCCGGATGCTGACTAGAAAAGTGTTGAAATCACTTGTGCAGATGTATATACAAGATGGATTTAGATGTGAAGTGGTGTGTTGTGTGTGTCTATGTGCAAATAAAAGGAGAAGAATATATAAAAGGTAGAAAAATAGGTTCGGAATGTAAGAGGACAACATCACTCAAGGAGAGTCAGAATGAAGTGCTGCAGATCAGTCTATTGAGCTTAAACCGGAACTGAACCTTAGCATGTGTGGATGCTTTTCATCAGTTCAATTTTTCTTCTTGTAGACATTAAGTCTTTTGTAGGCAGTGAGCCTCTTGTGAGCAGTGTGCTTGGGCAGTGAGCCCTAATTGGCAGATGCCATTTTGTATCTTCTATTCTTCTAACAGAGAATAATATCTTAGGTTAATCACCCTGTGGTTTTTTCCCTTAACAGGGTTTCCACGTCAAAATCATTGTGTCATGTGTATTGGTGTTATTTACATTTCATGATTATGCTTGCTTATAGAATCTGATGTTGCAATAACTATTAAGAAAGCACAGAAAGTTAAATTATTAGGATAACTGATTCACCCCCCCTTCTCAGTTATCAACATGATGGTCCCCTGACTTATCATTTTGACACCAATTATTTTAATTGGAGCCATGACCTTCCATCTAACATTTGAGAGTTGGATTTGGGATTAAGGACAACCTTAAGATATGTGATAGGAGATTGACAACATTTTAGCTAAGTCATAACAATCTTTGTTTATATTATGTGGCTTCATTATAATCTTGAGGCCTGGTTTAAGAGGCCATGAACTATCTCCTTGACTATTTGACAACCTTCCACTTCCTCACATACCTATGATAGTCCTATTTATACATCTAGTTATTCCTTAGATGTTGTCAATCCTTAAGGCATGATGACAACATCCCTAAATACCCCAACTACATCTCAATCATATCAAAATTTCATTGTAATTTCACTTTCCTACCATGACTACATACTCCTCCTTCATCCTTTGTAACATAGTTCACAGGCTTGTGACATCAATGTCAAGGGTTCATAATTTCATCACCTAGGAAAGCATGTTGCCAAGATTTGATGGATTGCCCATTAGGCAATCAAATCTTGGCACTCAGAGGATCCTTGCCTCTCTCTTACACCATGCCCTTTATCTTATTAATTGTTACAAACCCTACAATCATAAGAAATGATCATTAAGTCTTTCAATATATTTATACATAAATTATAACATCAAACCCTCTACTAAAACTCCAAAATATCAAACCCTAGGTGACAAAACTCTCACATTTGAGGGAAAAAAACTAGAATAAATGTTGGATTTCATGGTAACTCAAAACTTCCCTCTCTCAAACTAATGACTTATTGCATATATGGTTTGAAAGAATAGAAACCTGTCATAGATTAGTTGAAAAGATCAAAGAGATGCATGTTATAGAATATAACACTCAAAAATTAAAGGTCTTTTTGGGCCTTTTTCCAACAATATGAGCAAAATTCAAACTTTAAACATGTATCATAGGTACCATATGACTCATTCGCATACATCACACATTTGGGACCACTAAGAAGGGAGGTAGGTGCTTAATATGAACAATGAAAATTGCACATAATGTTTAAGTTCACTTCAACAGATGGTTGGGGTTATGATAGCTAATGGAGGGTTTTCTTTTCAAAGGAAACCCTTAATTTTGGAGTGAAAGGTAATGGTGAAATATAACATAAAATCCCTATAATTAAAGAATAGGATTAACCTAACAAAGATCTAACGATATGATTTCAAAATTAACATCCAAATTATCCTTCTCTCCATCAAGAATTTAAAATTTTGGTGTCAAAGACTCTTTGAGACTATTTTGAGGGTTCTACGATAGTTTTGAGGGTTTTATGGCCACTTGGAGAGATATAGATTGTATTAAAATGACCCATAAAAGAAAAAAAGGAGAGTCAAATATGAAATAAATGTCTTTTTGATGTGAATTTGTAATCATCTTGTAACCATAAGATTTGAGCTCTAGTTGTCAAGATTCCGTATGTAAACTTTTTTTGAAGAACAGAATGTTGCAATGTCCTATTTTATTTTTCATAGTGTGTCTTAATGAAAAGCGAGTGTATTAACAAGATAAATTCAAGAGTATTCTCTTGGTGCACAACTGTTATGTGACTATTGTCATTGTTGTGTATTACAGGATCCAGAGGAGGCCATGGAGAGAGGACGTGGATGACATAGAACTACTAAATCGTAGAGAGGAAAGTGGGTGGAAATAGATATGACAATGGAATTTGCAGATATAATAGAGGTAAGAAGAGAAAGCAATCTCAACCAAAGGAGGAAGGTGTTTATGAATTCACAAATGCTAAACATAGAGGAGGTAAAGTCATTTTTCTATCCACGAGGCCTCTGAGGTCAAACTTATTGGTTGAAAATACACATCAATGGTGATTAAATCTGATTCTATGATCAAGGGAAAAGTTTGAAAACTAGGATGGCCAAAACATGATATCAATATGTCAAATATATGACTAAAGTGAGGTTTTGTGTTGGATAACATATTCATTGAAATGATATAATTGGTGTACTAAACATTATTTACTATGTTGTGTACTATAGGGGCCATACAAGGCCATGGCAATAGATCGTGTCATATCAAATGAGGACACAACGGATGAAGTGGTAAATCAAGTACTCAAATCCAATTTCCTTAGGAAAAAATGATCTGATGGCATTTTTTGATACATTCATATTTTTTCACAGTATTATTGAAATTTATAATGTATTATCCAATCTTGACATAAATTAATGCATGTTGTTGATTATTTTAGATGGAGATTGGAGAAAATGCAGAGCCTAAGTGTTCAACTAGCAAACGAAAAAGATACGTATGTGGACGTGGAGCTAAAACTATTAAATCACATAGATGACAGTGGGTGGAAGATTATATGACAATGTATCCTACAAACACAACAAATGATTGCACTGAACAAGAGGTTCATCAGGACTATAGTACATGGGATGAATACTTTGAGAAAATTGTTGTTTGTGGATGTTCTATATGTCGTGGAAAGAAACAATTCAAATGAGCGATTGTACAAAGACATTACATATATGATGAGCTTCCAGTTGGTAGTATGCCTCCTATAATCAATTCAAATCCAATAGGAATTGTGGTAAGGAATTTACCAAATTGATATAAATAACATATATACTTCGGTTAAACATTGTTTTATATTATTTAAATAACTAATTTTTTTCTTAATGGATACTTGCATGATAAAGTTCTTGGTTTAAAGTTTCTTGGATCATTGACCTCTAGCCTAGAAGGCAATGATCATTTATCAGATGATACATCTAACAAAAATATGTACCAATATACCAGCTCAGAAGATGAGGAATTGATGAAAACAAGCAACATAAAAAGAACCAGTTTAAAGATGCATAATTTGCTTAAAGACAAGGGGAAGGTGGACTACATACCCTATGAGAATGAATGTGATGGAGATGATGACTTTCCCCTAAGTTTGAGATCAATTTACAAAGAGACATTTGATCGTCGACTATATTGCGCTTGGCCTAGTGATCAACAACTACCTAGAGTGTACGAGGTGTTTCAATTTTGGGGATACAACTACATGATACGACCCTCCAATATTCATGGAGTGAATCTAGGCCTCTCTATTGTCCAAAATGTACATGTGGGATCTAAACATGGAAACAATTCAGAACAAACCATTAGGAGATTAATGCCATATTATGATCCATCATATTACAGTGGTGACTAGAGAAGGCTAGCATAATATAAGCCTAGCATGTTAGCATATGGTCTAAATTTGAATATTTATACACATCGGCTCCAATTGGAAAGTGGAAAAGAAATGAATAGAGGTCATCTTATGTATATAGATGGACATGCATACACACACAAAAATATTGCAAGATTTATAAATAGTAGTAAGGGAAGGGACCCTATTATAAGACCGAATTGTCAATTTATTGAGGTTATAAATGATAAAGATAGAGATATGGAAAAAGAGGTTGATAGATTGATAATGGTTGAGGCTACTATGGACCTTACCATTGGGGATGAGTTATTTATTGATTACCCCTTCTTAAAATGTACTCCTGCGCGAAAGAAGAGTGAAGAACAAGGTCTCCCTAAGGATGTTCTTAAGGGTAGAAAACCAAAGAATAATAAATGAGTGTGGACTGATGTTTTATAAACTATGTTGTCAAAATTATGTTTTATTTAAATTATTGTATAAAAAAGGTAGTCTATAAAATAATGTTCCATTATTCAATTGATGTATATATGTTCATACAATTATATTTTTATTGTTTAAGCCATATTTGATTATATTTCTTTGAAATTGATACATTTATGATTTATCCAATTGTTGCCAAACATTAAATAATGCTTGCATTTGTTGATAGGTAGAAGATGTTGATGAAACACATACTACTACCCAAGATCCAACTGGGTTATTAAGATTTGGACGGGATGATCCAAACCATCCTTTAAACAATACCAGGGCAAAAAGAGCATTATTGAAGAGAATACTACCAGCTAAGAAATTTGAAGAGCTGATAAGATCTGCATACACTAATGACATGCCACCTAGCCTTAATGATGATGATCATGATAGTGAAAATACAATGCATGAAGAAGGATTGAATGCAATGCTTACATATTTCTTTGGGGATGAAAATAATGATGACAATAATGATCATATGGTTGACAGTAACAATGATAGCAGGGGTAATTACCACCAACATAATGTTGATGATAACAATCTGAAAGACTCCATCAAGCAAGCAGCAAAGACACCCGTGTTCAAATTAGGTGCAAGTAGAACCTCATAACTAGCATGCACATTAATATTATTAGAAAACAAGTCACTATTTGGTTGGTCAGACAAAGGATTCACTACCCTACTGAAGTGAGTTGAAATCTATTTCTTACTTTACAATTGTCAATTGGTGTACATAATTCATAAACATTCATCAACTTCGTTTATATTTCTTAACGGGATTTTAAAACCATATATTATATATAAACAATCCTAGTATAGATTGACATATCAAACACGTTCATCATAAGTCAAACATTTAATTGATTTAATCTTTGGCAATCTTACAAGGCACTAAAAGCTAAAATATTCCCTAAATAGAATGTGTTGCCATCAACTTGTAGAGAGGCACGTCTGTTGTTGGTTGAGTTGGGGATTGAATATAAGCAAATTAATTCATGTAAAAATGATTGCATTTTATACAGAGATGAATATCAAAATAAGGTAGAATGCCCTATATGCAAAGAGAAGAGATATTGTATAGATGTACAAGGTCCTACAGTTCCAAAGAAGGTTTTACGTCACATGCCAATTATTCCTAGACTTCAATGAATGTTTCGTTGCAGGTCACTTGCACAGTTGATGGATTGACATGCAAAGAATAGGATTAAAGATGGATTAATGTGAATTTTAGATGACTCCAAAGAAATGAAACACATAGAGGAAAAATGGCCAAGAAAATTCAAAGATGAACCCCGTAGTATCAGGTTTGGTCTTGCAATTGATGGAGTGTGCCCATTCTCTTTCTTGAGCTCAAATTATAGTGTTTGTCTAGTCAGATTAATAGTATACAATATTCCCCCATGGATGAGTGTTAGAAAGGAGCACCTTATGTTGACTATCATTGTTCCAGGAAAACGTCAAGTTAAAAACATGGATGTTTATCTTGCGCCTTTTATTGATGAGATACAACTGTTATGGAAAGGCATAAGAATGTATGACATATCACATCCCCCATCAAATAGGTCCTTCATGTTGTATGGTGTGCTATGTTAGACTATTCATGATTTCCCAGGACTTGGTGTTTGTTCTGGTAAGATAGAATATTTACGTATTTACACTCATAATTTATTTTCATCCCAACTTTCATACTTAGTTTTATACTTTTTTTTTAATGTTATTAACATTACTTATTGAATTGCAAGGCTTCAAACAAAGGGGATATTTGCATGTCCAAGATGTGCAGAACAATTTCAAGGGTGGTATTCTAAAGATCTACATAAATTTATTTATGCAAACAATAGGGTTTTTCTACCACTAGATCATAAGTTTAGAAATTGCTTGAAGAATCAATTTGATGGAAAAGTTGAAAATAGAGGCCCTCCCATGATTATAGGTCTAGGTGATTGGCTTAAGAAGTATGAAGATGCTAAATTGAAAGATTGGGAGGATTTTTTTGATCGGGGTGATTCAAATGAAGAATCAAAACAAGTTGTAGTTAATATGCCAGAAGGAATGAAAAGGAAATCCATATTTTATGAGCTCCCTTACCAGAAGGATCTATTAATATCTCACCTATTAGATCCTATGCATGTCTTAAAAAATGTTGTAGATTCTATATTTTGACATATATGAGGCAAAGAGAAGGACACCTTGTCTTCGAGGAGAGATATTGCTCTTTCATGTACCAAAATTGATAGAAAACATTTGTGGCCGAACATGGAAAATGAAACATATGCAGAAGCTCCATGGATTTTAAAAAAAAGAGCTAGACCAACTAAAAAATGTCATCCATTCAATAAGGACACCTACTGGCTATGGGTCATCATTGGCTAAAGCTTTTATAGTTGATGGATATATCACATGATTTAAAACACATGATTTTCATAATTTTATGAAGGTATTATGTATCATCATTTAACATTTATTGGTAACATTGATTAAGTAGTAAATATATTTTGATATTTTGTTGTGTGAGAAAAAATTACTACTGACCTTTTCATAAATGTGTTTGATAGCATATCATGCCATTAGCAATTAGGGGGGATTCATGTCTTACAATTGACTTAAGGAATGCCATAAGTCGATTGTCAGCATTTACAAGGTATGTGGTTATATGAAATGTTCATGTGTGAGAGACATAGAGATATTATATTGCATTTTAATTTTTGACTAAAGGTTCATACTAATTAACTATTCTTATAGTAGGTGGGTGACCTCCAAGGAGAACCACAAATGTGAAGTGCCAAAATGGAAGAAGGAAATTACAAAAATTGTATGTGTATTTGAGAAGGAGATCCCTACAAGTTTCATGGACCCACAAGTCCATTTACTTATACACCTAGTCGATGAAATTGAATTGGCAGGTGTCATATCAATGAGGTGGATGTTTTTCTTTGAGAGGTATATGAAAAATCTAAAAATATATGTCTGACAAAAGGCACATCTAGAGGGTTGCATGGCCGAAGGGTATGTATTGAATGAAACATTTTTCTTCCTTTGTGAATTCCTTGGTAAGGATTTTAAAGATGGGCCATGCTTTTGGGATGAAGAACAAGCATCAGATATTATTGATGGAGAAAAACCACAATCTAATGGTGTTCAAGTAGAAATTAGTAAGTAAATTCATGATCAGTGTAGTTTTTTTTCTTGCAATCATTAATTTACTCTGTAATTTATTTGTCAAATTAACAACATGACATTTGGAGTTTGAAATAAACATGTTGACATGTAATAAGAGTAGATGAAAGTGTTATACTCAACAAGTTCATTCTGTACCACATGGACTTTATGAACAAATGGATTGATCTGTATGATAAAAAGAGAGAAGTGTTAGAAGCAAGGAGACAATTTAAGAGATTGAACCCAAGGAATACTCCACTTCCCACTGATCTGCTTGGGGAATGGGGCAAAGATTGCACACTAGAATGGGTTACTGAATAAATTCAAAATCAAATAGAAGATGCAGGTATAGATTCAAACATAACAGAAGATGAAATCAACATGTCTAGAGGATGTGAAAGAAAGGTACAACTGGAATTTTACAAAATGTTGTTTCCTTATAGTTTTGATACTATTAACTATTTTAATATTCATCATTATATTTGTTTTCATTGAAATAAATGGTCTTTCATAGGTGAGGAAATATCTGGCAATGTGGGCATATGGTCGACATTATCATGTAGAAAGTGTAGATGTAAAGAGATGAGCTTCGATTGTGGCATCATGGTTAACTTCAAGCAATCCAGTCAATCAAGATCAAAGGATAAGAATATAATTGAAGGGAATCTACAATATGTTGGGAAAATACAATAAATTATTGAGTTGGATTACCGCTCTTTTAAATGTTGTATTTTTAATTGTAGATGGTATGAAGCATTTGAGAGGACACGAAGACATGATATCCATAGTGGATTATTTTCTATAGATTCCTCATGTTTCCTACCAGAGGATAAGGAGCCTTATGTTCTACCAATTCATTGTGAGTAGGTATTTCTTTAACTCAAACAAGAAGCGGTAGTGATCATTAATCTATTGATTCATAGTTTATTGTGAATATATACATGGGTTTATTAATCAATAAAATTGTTATACCATACGTCTAATATATGAATGTCGTTCATGTGTAGGTATTTTTCTATGAAGATATTTTGGACCCGAAATGGATATTTGTCATACATTATGATCCAAGATTAAGGCATGTATTTGACGATGCATTAGTGGATACTGAGTAAAATAATGATGGCCAACAAAATGAGAGAGGGATTAGAGAACATCAAAGAAATTGACATCCATGATGATGTTGAAGATGGTTATGTTCAAGCACTAGAAGATAACAATCCAGAGTTGGATGATATTATGGAAGACAACAATATGGATGATATACAAAATGATGATCCAAATACATCTAGTAATAATATAGATGGTCTACAGTTAGATTTCAATGATGATGAAGATGATGCAGGTCAAGATGAGGATGATGATAATATTAAATACTTGAAAGAACATATGAACATTGATAATGATACACTAGATGGCATTGTAGTAGACAATAATGTTAATGACCAAGACTTCTACATTTTTAGAATTATTTGCAATCCATGTTTAAAAAAAGGATGTTTCTTATGGCCTAAACTTTGAAATGCTTCAATAATATTATTTGTGTTGATACAAATTACCTATTACAATATCCTTAAATTGTTCAATCTTTGGTATGAATTGTTGACATAAAAATTAGGATTACTTGGATGCAATCCTTTTCATTGCTTTATATTTTGCTTGAATGTCAAGGTCTCAACCTAATCCTCATTTTGCAAGGAAGTTATAATTGAGGATTTGATGACTACTACATATTTTAATGGGGAAGATGTTTTTCATCATGATGCACATGTTGCACATATGGATAGGCAAGACATGAATCTTACTACCCAAATACTTATATCAAACCTTTACGAATTTGAGCAATAATGTTACTACCCAAATACACTCCACGGATCATCTATTGTTGCCACTTCCACTCCCATTTTAATCATAACTCCTAATGTTCATCCTTCCAACATAGATGTCATCCTTAAAAGAATTGATGAGATGCAAAGTAAAGTTGATGCATTACCCCTAGTAATCAAAGGATATCATAGGAGAAATCAAGAATAATCCACTTTCATTTGAGTTATTTCTTATCCATTTCTAGCTTGCAATTGTTTCTTTAATTTCACATTTTCAAAATACAATTTGTTTACTTCATCATTCATTACTTTTTGAGTTTTCTCATAATCTTACAACCTTTGTTTTCTAACTTCTTCACCGTAGCATGAGTAAACATAGAAGTATGAACATTAAGAGTAGCTGCTTTTGTTGCTAATGTATGTTACCCTAAAGATATGCCAAATATTATGATTAGGTTTTATATGTGAATTTGGCCAACTAATAGAATTTCTCAGATTAATCAAAATTCTCTGCACTTTAGGCTCTATTCAAGCCTAGGTGGGTGTTACCTTGTTTCACCAATGACAATTTACTTTCAAGTTTGCTGGTGACTTCAGAACAGATTAAGGAGCTTATGTAATTTTATCAATTAAATCATCCACTTCACTTAGCCCAATCCGGCATATGATTTGGATTAATGTTTTCTATAAATCATTAAACCCTACTCCTAAAACAGAAAAAAAAATTGGATTTTGAAAATATATACAAGGGAATGATTTTCAAAAGAGAGTGACTGGTGCCTACCACATGAGGAGTTTGTTTATCTTTAATTATTTTTCATATATATCCTTAATTGTATCTATGCCATGTTATCTAATTGTGATAAGTACTTGAGTAAGACTATCAATGAAAAATGAAGTGGACATATTATCATCTATATTAGCTAATTGATTACACAAATATTTCAATTTATCAACAATCTCATGTTTCTATTCATTTTCAACACTTTTAATAAAGACATCATGATCATAATATTCTTTTTCATCATTAGAATACAATATGTGATCTTCATAGGAAGTAGGAGAAAGAGGTAGTCATGTTTGCAAGGTGAGGGTTTGACCTAGTACTTTGTTGAAGGGGACATAAGGATCCTAGATGTTTCTTAGGAATGCAAAATTAAAGGCATTGGGTTGTTTCCAACAAGTGCAAACCAAAAAAATCTCAAAATAAAAAATCAATTTTTTTTATCCTCAACATAGGCATGGAAATTGCAAGTTCAAAAAAATGTAGGGAAATAAATCATACCCTATAATAGAAGATTTAAGTCCAATCCTAGATTTAATTAAACTTTAAAGTACAAAGAGTTGAGAGTAGAATAAAATATTGAGATATTAAGTAATTAAGATAGAGAAATGAACATACAACTCATAAAATCATAGCAAAGAGAATAGAACATCCCAGAAAGCTTTGTATTTTCCTTAATTCTTCAAAATTTTCCAAGTCTTCAACAACAGGAAATGAGTGCTACAGTTCCATTATACAACAGGAATGTCTAGCCTTAGCAATTAATACATTGTCTTTCAAATTCAATGAATACAAAGAAGCACCTAAAGGCATTGGAGAAACATTAATTGCACCGAAGGAAACAAAAAGGAAGGAGTGGTTGACCTTGAGAAATACGAGGAGCTACATGGGGATCTACATTGTTGTGGTTGGAAGATGATAGCCAAGTTGTCATTATTTAGATCCATATCTGTCCTCCCATCCACTGTAGTTCTTTCAGCCAGCCAAGGAAATGAGATGATTTCTACTAGCTTACCATTGTGGCTGACATGCTATGCATCTAGGATACCTTTGACACTTTTACCAAGTAAGTCAAATGCAATGTCTACCTGTGTAGTCTTTCAAGTTTCCAACTTGACACATGCTGAGCTGGGTCTCCTTTATCATAACAAGCTCGAATTAATTGATTACCATTATCAATGATTTACTTCCTCCACTTATTCAAGTCTTTTGTAGTCCCATCAGCTTCTAAAATATGAGGCAACCATTTTGTGTCTAGCTTTTCAACTACCTGCATTTTATCCTTTAATATTGTATCCAATTTTAGTTGATAAGCATTCCACCTCCTCAAAATTTTCTAGCATTCCCGCTACCAATTGCATCTCAGGAGGAGCCTTTGAATCCTATCTAGAACACCTAAGAAATTCACTAATTTTCCCAGTCCTTGGTAGCCACTTGGTCTTCATAGCTGATATCCTCTATTTGTCTGACTCATGTTTTTCATGTACTATCCTTAATAGGGAGTAAGACTTATGGGTCTCGTCCAACCTGGCCAATATCTTGTTAATGCTATACGTAACTAAATTTGTGGCCACATCCTTCATTTTACCTTCCATTCCTTCATTCAACTTCTTATTCTCTTCTTTCAATTCCTTTATCTCTTGAAGTAGGGGTTGTGTGTCTACTGGCAATGATTCTGCATTCTGTATGATTGGGGGAGTTTGGGATGGACCAGTTTCCAATTGAGGTTGACTCTCATAGACATTAAGCCTAGCCATTGCCTCTATGTATTTCCCCAATAATTCATTGTAATCTTTCTGCAGTTTAAGTGTTGCTGCCTCTGCAAAATGTGTTGTCTGTACATTCAAGTTGGCTTCTTGAGGAGCAGGGGTGTTTGACACCCTCTTTATGATCACATTACCAATTAATTCCTCCAAGCCTACCTTTGGTTTCTTATCATTTGGGGCCAATGCCCAAATAGCCAAGGTATCAAATTTAGGGTCAAAGATAGCACCCTGCAACGCTCTCTTGGCCTGTTCTTCACTTACATGTACATCATCCTTGGTAATGGTATCAAATGCAATAGCATCTGATAATGTCCAGTGTGGCAGTAGTAAGATTTTTCTTTTCTTCACAAGTGCTCTCCCTTCTTCAGGAGTCATGGCATTGATATCCTTGTTCACCTCAACCAAAACCCTCCTTGTGATAGCATCATATTCTGAAGGGTTTGCACCACTTTTTACTTCTTCTATCCTTCTCTAGAACTCTTCACTCATTCTCAACACAAAGGATTTGAATTCTGGGGTGGCAATGAATGCATCATCAGAGATAAATTGATTGCATGCCACTTTCCTCACATCTTTGGTGTCCACCTCATTATTGACTATGGACCTTATCAACCTATTCTCTGGGGAGGCATATGGTGCTATCCTTGGGGGAGAATGCAATTGATGTGGGGGTTGTGGATCTTGTTCCTCTGCCACCTCTTCCTCCAAATTCACAACTTCCATTTTTTCTTCTGTCACAAGATCAATTATCTTTGCTCTTATTGGGGGCAGGGGCATCAAGGGAGTCAGGGAAACTTTTCCTAATATATTTGCCCTTTGAACTGCTTGATTGATAAGTGGGCCTTTCCTCTCCAGCAGGTGCCTTAGCAATCAATTCATCTCCCTTTTCAAAGAACATTTTGATTCTTTCAATGGGGTCTTGAATTTCAATGAATGCCCCTTGATATGCAGAGTTGGCATTTTTCTTCCTTTTCTCTGCTTCCATTATCAATTTCCATTTATTTCTCAAGAAAAACACTTGCTGCATTGATTCACAATTTTTGACAGTATCCTCATCAAGTAGGACATGGTGTGGATATGCAGGTCTAGCAATTTTATGCCTTGTGTCATGAATAAAGCCTTCAAGATCAAAGAGCCTTATTGCCTCCATATTCATCCTATAGCATTGCAGCATGAAACCAATATGGTCTAAACCATTCTTGTCAATTGTAATAAAATCATGAAGGTTCAGAGATGTTGGGATAAGAGATCCCTTCTTATTCTTTCTAAAATGTTCCTTATCTACTGCATTTAGCTGTCTAATGATCTCCATAAATCCTATTCTCCTAGGCACAAATTTTGGTAAGGAATAGGGTGGAGCCTCACACCCATAGATTCTGATATAGGTTTTATTTTCATATAAAAACCAATCTCCCTAATTGTGATTGATATTCATATGGGGGGTTCTCTCCATTGGTCTTAGAAAGTCCTTAATTTCCTTTGGTATCCTTTTTGTAGCAAGCTCCAGGAATCCTAATACTTTCCTCACAAAATGCTCCTCAAAGGTGACATAACTAGCATATTTGAAATGCATGTATAGCATGCAGGTCCACATCTGAACTGGCATGGCATTGCCTTCTGCATCAGTCATTCTCAAATGCAATTCCTTGCCCCAATGGCCAAACAGAGAAAACATAATCATGTGGCACATTAATGAATACGAAGTGAACCTTACATGGGGGCCTAGAGTAAACATATTGTTCTTAATGGCCATCATCTGTTCATGCATCTTCTTTGACAAGTACCCTACATAATCATATGGATTGTTGGCTTCATAATCTTGGATATATACTACCATAATCATTAGAGGCACCATCATTCTATCTGATGCATCTCTCCTGAGCACACGAAACAAGCTACGATAAGTTTTAACAAAATATTCCATGAATAGGCCACATCGAGAGGTTCCTCTTCTGTGATAGGGATTTTGATCAAAGCTCCATCAACCCCCTTCAATCTATGCTTGGCCAAGTTGTAAGATCTGTATGCATACCTAAGACCTCTATATTTTTCTCTAAAAGCATTCAAGTCTATAGGTATACCAATAGTAGAATTACGATTGAAGATAATAGCAATGTAGGCCTTTGTGAATCTAATGATAACACTACTATTTCCAGACAAGATAGACATGGTCTTAGGTTTATACCTAGTTGCTACAACTCTCACTAAGTCTATGTTTATGAAGATATTAGGGCATATCAATTTGGTCAAGTCTAATGTCCAAGCATAGCAGACCGGGGCTCTGTAGTCACTTCATTTGTGCCAATGCTCAAACAGGCTCCAAGAAGACACAAGGAGCCTAGCATCTCTACAATCTACACAAAGGTTGTATATTTTATCATTTCTACCAACCTCTCCTAAATTTGTCAAAGGTCTTGTTGATGATTGTTTTTACATTCATAACAAAAGTTAAAATTCATAAAATGAACCTAACTGTCTTGAAAGATATGAAGAAATCAATGAAGATTACTTAATCCCAAGTTCCCGTATGGTCAGGTCTTGACCTTCTGGACAGTTCAGTAGATTAATATGAAGTTGTAATATGCAAGGGGCCTTACTTGATTTAAGGTGATTGATGACTTACTGGACTTGAATTATGCAAAATATCACAAATATCAACATTTCATTTATTTCTTTGCATAAATTTGTTACTGTATCACAAAGCTTTATATGATTTATATTAACACAAGCTTTTCTTTTCAAATATTATGAAAAATGTCAAATAACAACTCAATTGTTCATGTTTCCTTTAAATATCAGACAATCTCCTTTAAATTTCTACGTTTAAGCTAAGTACTTCAAATTTGTCAAAGGTCTTGTTGATGATTGTTTTTACATTCATAACAAAAGTTAAAATTCATAAAATGAACCTAACTGTCTTGAAAGATATGAAGAAATCAATGAAGATTACTTAATCCCAAGTTTCCGTATGGTCAGGTCTTGACCTTCTGGACAGTTCAGTAGATTAATATGAAGTTGTAATATGCAAGGGGCCTTACTTGATTTAAGGTGATTGATGACTTACTGGACTTGAATTATGCAAAATATCACAAATATCAACATTTCATTTATTTCTTTGCATAAATTTGTTACTGTATCACAAAAGTTAAAATTCATAAAATGAACCTAACTGTCTTGAAAGATATGAAGAAATCAATGAAGATTACTTAATCCCAAGTTTCCGTATGGTCAGGTCTTGACCTTGTGGACAGTTCAGTAGATTAATATGAAGTTGTAATATGCAAGGGGCCTTACTTGATTTAAGGTGATTGATGACTTACTGGACTTGAATTATGCAAAATATCACAAATATCAACATTTCATTTATTTCTTTGCATAAATTTGTTACTGTATCACAAAGCTTTATATGATTTATATTAACACAAGCTTTTCTTTTCAAATATTATGAAAAATGTCAAATAACAACTCAATTGTTCACGTTTCCTTTAAATATTAGACAATCTCCTTTAAATTTCTACGTTTAAGCTAAGTAGTTCAAATTTGTCAAAGGTCTTGTTGATGATTGTTTTTACATTCATAACAAAAGTTAAAATTCATAAAATGAACCTAACTGTCTTGAAAGATATGAAGAAATCAATGAAGATTACTTAATCCCAAGTTTCCATATGGTCAGGTCTTGACCTTCTGGATAGTTCAGTAGATTAATATGAAGTTGTAATATGCAAGGGGCCTTACTTGATTTAAGGTGATTGATGACTTACTGGACTTGAATTATGCAAAATATCACAAATATCAACATTTCATTTATTTCTTTGCATAAATTTGTTACTGTATCACAAAGCTTTATATGATTTATATTAACACAAGCTTTTCTTTTCAAATATTATGAAAAATGTCAAATAACAACTCAATTGTTCACGTTTCCTTTAAATATCAGACAATCTCCTTTAAATTTCTACGTTTAAGCTAAGTACTTCAAATTTGTCAAAGGTCTTGTTGATGATTGTTTTTACATTCATAACAAAAGTTAAAATTCATAAAATGAACCTAACTGTCTTGAAAGATATGAAGAAATCAATGAAGATTACTTAATCCCAAGTTTCCGTATGGTCAGGTCTTGACCTTCTGGACAGTTCAGTAGATTAATATGAAGTTGTAATATGCAAGGGGCCTTACTTGATTTAAGGTGATTGATGACTTACTAGACTTGAATTATGCAAAATATCACAAATATCAACATTTCATTTATTTCTTTGCATAAATTTGTTACTGTATCACAAAGCTTTATATGATTTATATTAACACAAGCTTTTCTTTTCAAATATTATGAAAAATGTCAAATAACAACTCAATTGTTCACGTTTCCTTTAAATATCAGACAATCTCCTTTAAATTTCTACGTTTAAGCTAAGTACTCCAAATTGTTTGGGAAAAGTTAGAGAAATCTAAATTAAACTTCATTTTGCTACATCATCTAAATGTTCTGTTATGCACGTTATAAGAACTACAACAAATTTAATTAAATCAGCAGACTAAATTGTTAAATGCGAATGTCTTGAGTATTTTCACGGACATGCATTCAAGATTGTGAGCTTTAAGATATACTATTTCAAATACAAAGAAGAGCTAGAAGACACTCAGAACATAGATGCAGAATTCTAGATTCATTTGTATTCAAAACACAGTCATAAATGATTTACAATGTATGAATGACTCTTAGCTTCATTAATCAAATTCACAAAAACTTACAATGCTTTACAGATACAATAAGAAAGCTAGACATTCCACGCGTTCCTTAGTACAGACACAGGAAACCTCCTCTAAACTAAAATAATCCTACTCAAAGTCTTAGAACCAATTACAATTGCTGGCTATTTTCTAAAAATCCCTGTGTAAGTAATGTATAGGTAGTAAAGTTCCTTATATAGATTTTGAACTTCTCCTTGCTATGGCTACAACTCCATCTACGGTTGAGATCCTTTTATTATCAATCAATGGTGTACATTCATGTCCAACCGTTTGTCAAAATATCCAAATGACATCTTTTCCCTCTCAAAGGATGCTATTGGAATATTTCAAAAAATAAGATTCCCCTTCTTCATTGACTTTCTCTCGTTGATACTCTTTATTTGACTTCTTCTCAAAACCATTTCTCGCCTTTATCTTCTCATTCTTTCAAATATGTTTTGAAATTATTGATTACACCTTCTACAAAGGTGTGGTCCCCTCCTGGACTCTTTGCCCATATGTATTCCTGGATCACAACTCCTTCCCTCAACTTCTTTTCTTTGTTCTCTGACCCTTCTCTTCTCTTCTTATACTTCTTCATTTTAGCACTTTTTTCCATTACTGTATCCATCATTTGTTTGCTGAGATTTGCATCATGATTCTCTATGCATGGTGTAAATATGGTATTAAACTCTGTTAATGCCCTTTCTAACGCATATGCTGGCACTTCCATACATTCATGCTCTAGGAGTCTTTCTATTATCTTCTTGTGCATTTTTATCATTTCATTAGCTTTCTCTTCTAAATCTTGTACAACTATTATACATTTTTTGAGGTTATCTTCCTCAAATTTAAGCTCTAATCTTGTCTGTGGCACTTGATTTGCCAGTGCAATAGTAATTACTCCTTCATTGATCAATTCTTCTACTCTTTCTTCAACTTCTATCAACTGTTCAAGTTCAGACTTGCATTCTTCTTTTCTAGATTGACAATTATGTACAAGTATCATGCATTTGCTCTTTTCTTTTTGCAACTACCTTCCAACTTCCCACATCCTGCTTTATTATTTGCTCACCTTCTTGTATAAAATTTCTAAACCACTCATCAAAAATGTTAGCCTTAAGCTTTTTATTCTCCATGTCCCTTATTTCTTCCTTGGATATAACTGCTATGTCACTGGGTAGTTCTGGGACTGTGGTATTGGGATCAAATATTCCTTTAATGAATTGTTGAAGTTGGACAGTGTGTCCTTTTAAGTACTATTGTTTATCTTTGTCCTTTCTGAGCATCTCTACTATCACTTGGTGCATATCTTCCCATTCATTAATGTGTTGTTCTCTTGTAGAATGCCAAAGGTCAAAATTTAATATCTTATACTCCTCCAAGGCTATTTCACCTTTTGCCTTTTCCTTCTGTGGTATGGCTAGGTTCGGCATTCTAGATCCATCTGGACCTCTTTGTATAGCTGACATTGTCCTAGCTTTTCTTTTTTCTTTTCTTGGAGTGGTACCACCTAGCAAACTCTTAATGTCAATTGGTACTAACTGTACCTCTTTTTTCTCCTTTCTTATTTCTCCTCCTAACCATGTAGGAATTTCTTTTGTACCTTATGTAGTCTTATCTTCATCAATCACCTCCTCATGAGGCTTCTCTGTTTCTATTTTTTCCTGTTGCTGCTGTCCCTGCTGCTATTCTTATTGTTCTTGTTGTTGTTGTTGTTGATCCTATTGTTGATCCTATTGTTGTTGTTCTGGAATTTGCTGCTGAAGTGGAGGTTCCTGTTCCATGGCATCATTTTGCTATTCTTTTGATTCAACCTCATTTTCCTCTTCTTCTATTTTAGTGTCCCCTCCATCCTTAGTTTCTTCTTCAAGACCTTCCTCTGCTGATAGTGCCTTTTCTTGGTCTTCTTCTGCATATATTTGTTCTATATTCAATAGGTTTACATCTTCTAGTGGTTCTTTAGTTTTATTTTCATCCATCTCTTCTAGCTTTTCTTCATCTTCAGGCCTCTTGGCTTCACCTTTTGTAACCTTATCTTCTGTCTGTACCTATTCTATATGTATAGGTGAAATTACCTTTGCATCATCTTCCTTTACTTCTTTTTCTTGATCCTGCATATTTTCTGTATTTTTCTCTTCTTCGCTTTGCTCATCATACATATTCAGCATATTTAAGGCATCCACACCTGAGGTGTCATCTTTTGTTTCTTCTTCTGTTGAAGCATGCTTTTCTGTGATTATCTCTTCAGGTGTTCCTTCTTTCTCATCTTCTTCAATCTTATGTGCTTCCTCTTGCACATCTTTAATGATTTCAGGAGGTACTAGGGTACCAAAGGGATCAACTGCTCCTTCGTGTACCTTTTCCTCTTCATGTTCTAGGCCCTGTTCAATCTCCATTTCAGCTTGAGTGCCTTGCTTTTCCTCTTCACTCAGGAAATCACTAGAATCTTCTTCTATTTCAATCTCTTTTCCCTTATACATTCCTCTTTCTTCACTATCACTACTGTCAATGTGCACAGTCTCAATAGTTTGTTTGGCTTTGTGAGTTTCTGACTCTTGCTGCATTTCTCCAGCCCACTCTGTTTTTACTTGACCATATGTTTGTCCTTGTTCTGATGGAGTGGAGGCACTATATATCGCTCAGCTTTTCACCTACTTGCTATGCTCCAATTACACCACCTATTTTAGAAGTCTCACCTTTTGACAAACTTATTGGTATTGCCTTTCTAATTTGTTGTCCTGCCACTTCCTTGGCAGTCTGTGCCTCTTCTGCACTAATTTCATGACTTATTGACCTTGCATCTACAAAAGTATCTGATGCTACTGCTACTGTTATTCCTAATGCATATGGGTCCATTAAAGTAGCATTTTTATCTTTTTCAACAATTTTGGCCTCTACAATCTTCCTTTTCTTCTCATAAAAGCACTGCAGATCCTCACTAGGCTCTGCTTTTCTTTTTCTTCCTTTCTTTGGATAGGTGATCTCTTTTCCTTTAGCTTTAAGTTCCTCAATTCTATCTTTTAGCCATGTCTTTGAAAATAATATCACTGGCTTGGACAATATGTCCAGAGATGTGTTCCAGGGCTCTGACCAATCAGGCTTTGTAATAGGATCCAACCTTGCCTCTGCATAACTATGATGTAATAATTTATCATCATCCTGAACCTCTGGAGGAACATATATGTCACCTATAGACTTCATTTTCTCAATGGTTAATCTTTTATCAGCTCTTTTCCTCACTTCCCTGTCATTTTTGCAATCAGCCCAAAAATCCTCAATATGTATCTGATGTTTATACTTTTTATCAACAAAGTTCTGGATCCTATGAAAAGGATCAAATCTCCTGACTAAATCAAACTCCTAAATGCCATAATATCTCAGTTCTTGCTCTAAATATCCCACAATTTCTTCACTGTAATAGGAGTATCTACCAATAGCCCAAGGCAACTTCAGATTCCCTCTATTGAACTTCCTTTTATACATCTTAAATACATTCAAGTTCTACATTGAAAATTCCAACACAATCAATTTATCAAGAGGATACCGAGGCAACATAAATGGTTTTCCCTCGAATCCCTCAGTCCTGATATAAGTAAACTATTCAAATTGAATGAACCAGGAACAATGCAATCCAATTGCATCTTCTGCACTTTTAGATAATCTTTTGTTAGGTTCCTCTCTCAACACTCTTACCATGTAAGTATAAAAGACATCATTAACCAAAGCAAAGCTCTTCAATACATTTTCCTCTTATAAGTTAGGGTAGTGTTCATACACTAATTTCTGATCAGGACCATTCCCTAGGGCACCAACCCTTTCTATTCCATGTATGTATGGTTTAATTTCTGTAGCACATGAATATAACACATAGGAAGACAAATAAAATGGCATCATCTTCTGTTTTCTCAACATGACCTGCTTCCAAATAGCTATGCTTATTGCTTTGGCCTAGTGGATTTACCCTTGATCTTTTTCTCCTACTCTTATGAACTCAATAACAGTGAACATCCATGGTTCACATTTGGTGCCATCTCTTAGTCCAACCAACCTACTCAACATTGTGATCATCAAATGAATTTCTTCTTTGAAGTATATCCTCATCAAGTTCTTGTGTACCCTGGCTACAACCTTGGGTTTGTTTTCTTGGCTATACCAGTTGTGGAATATTTTACCCTTACAGTCTCTTTCATTTGTATGAAAGTCTACATTATATTGATCAATATCAATATCTCTCATTTTCTCATTAATTTCCAATCCAAATGTCCTAGCAATCCCTTCTGTAGTTAAATCAGCAATAAGTCTATCATACAACATGATCCTCCTTGCAGCTGGATCATATAAAGTCACACAGTCTAAACACAAATCTCTGGCCTCCATAGCCAATGGCAAACTTGCAGCTTTGTATAGTCCACTCTACCAAATACATTTCATATCCTATGAAGCATCTGTAGCAGTGATTTGCTTTAACACATCCTCTGCATCATAATTTCTAATGCTCATATTCATACCAACTCTACTCGTACTGATTAGAGATGGATAACCCCTGTGTAAGGGAAATTCTTCTTTCTCTACCTCCTTTCGTGGTTTCCTTTCTTTTTTCACCTCGCCCCCTATATCTTTCTTCTATTTCGGGGCCATCCTATAGAAACATGCATCTTTTAACTTTCATTTTACTTTCCTGTCTAGGGTTTTTACTATGAATTTTTGCTTTTACCATTTTACCCTAACTCATTTTTCCTTTCTATTTTTTGACTTTTAAATTTGCTAATTCCTACCCATTTAATTAATAGTTAAAACAAGGATTAAACAAATGCCTACGTTTTAAATTGAAATTACTGAAATTAACAGTATCTTACCAATTGAAATGTAAACGGCATTTTGGGATAAATACCTATTTTTCGTGACCATTTAACCATTGTTGTTGACTTACTTTTACCTTTTTTACTTTTGTCCAGCTATTGTAACTCTGTCGCCTCAATGAGTTCTACTCAATCCACTGTAACAATTCTCTTTTCTCTGCAAATTAAAATCTCAACAATGTATATCTAAAAGTGAAATAACATTAAATTTACCCTAACCCTCATTAAATTTTACCTTTTTTTGAGTGTTAGATGTGCATTAATTATAGCAATTAATGCGCCAAACTTTGGCCTTCTATTGCAATGTTTGTGTTTTTTAAACTTTCTTACCGTTAGTTTAATTCTGCATACATCCTGTTTCCCTTTGTATTTTTCATTGTATATTTTCCTTTGTATATCTTCGTTGTATCTTTAAACATACAAGCACTTTATGCAAAGAATCAAACTACAATTCTTTTCCTTTTTGCTTTTTCCTGTACATCCTTGTATATTGCTGCTTGTATATTACTCTTGTCTAAGCAAATATACAACAACCTTATACAAACCTTCTCTTTCCTTTTACCTCTCACGATGCTTTTACTTTCTTTGTATATCGAGTATGTATATCATAAACATACAAGCATTTAATCATACAAAGACCTTTTTGTATTTAATTTCTCTTTCGCATCCGGTTTGTATCTCCGCTTTGGATCTTTTAACATACATTAGCTTGTACATCTAAAATATACATTATTATTATACAAGCTAAATGTGCAATCAGTGGGGTCCACCTTACTTTTTACTTGTATCTCTGAGATGCATATGACCTTTGTATCAAACCTTTAAATACAAGTCCAAATACATACAACATCCTTTGTATCACCTTTCGGACTTGTCCTTTTTATAAACCACAATATGTAACCCTTTTCAACTCTGACTTGTATATATCATGAAATGCATACTCCAATATACATTAAGTCCTGACGCATCCATTATATCAGATTTAAACTTTCCTTGAATTCCATGTTGCATGTATATCATAATGCATGTCTCCAAAACATACATACAAAGCACGAAATATACAACCATTATATCTTATTTCATATCTTTTTCATTTCCTTGACATGTATAACCTATTGTATATTTCACTTTTGCCAAACATACAAGCCTAAAATACATTCAACAGACTTGACCGACTATTCATTTCAACTTTAAACCTTTTCGGGCCCGACTTGTATGTATAAATAAAATGTTAATAAAATGCATACAAGTATAACAACATATAAGAAAACTGATGACCTCCTTTTGTGACTAACACAAAGACACGACATACAAATGACTTTGTATATGAGTGACTTTGTATATACAAACATCTTTGTATATGCAACATACAAACCCTCTTTTTGTACATTTTACCAAAAAACACTTATAACTTGCAAAATACTGTGAATTTTAAAATGGTTCAAAAAGCAACCCTTACTCATTTTTGACAAGGAATTCACCCATACTCTACCTTGGTACTTAATGCTATTTTTTCTTTATTTTCACCAAGGTTTGTAACTTTCACTTCCTTTTCCCTTTTACCACCAAGCAGACCCACACAAACAAGCAACAAAAAACCAGCCACAACAGGGGTCCTCATTTTGTCAAGAAGTTAAATGGGGCATGTTGTGAGCATCGCAACAGGTCTTTTAGACAAGCCAAGACACTGAATCATGATGTATTTATCAAGGTTGCACTTGGAGGTTGAAGCTTCACCGGACTTACTTATTTTGTATTTTATGCAAGCAACCTAGGGTTTATGCAATTAATGGCTGCCCTAAATGTTTCAAATAATTCTTACAAATAGAAAACTAAGTGTAGGGGAGAGACAATGACTTACTGGTTTTGGATGTTGCAGAGGCTTTGAATTGCTCCTCTTTGCTTGTTCTGATGATTCTCCGGTTCTGAATACGATTACTTCTTGAAGAATGACAAGAAATAACTTGAATTATACTATTATAACAACGAATTCCTGTACCACTCTATATATTAATGGAGGTCACGTAAACCATAATTCTACTCGTGCCATAGTCGTTCAAAAATATTCATTGTTTGTATTTTTTAATTTGGACCATTGATCTTTCGTTACCTTTCCTAAAATCTATGGCTTTGATTCACTAACTAGATTTGAGAATCTTAGTCATCTTGGTTGACAAGTCATTGTTCATTGGGAATGAGCTAAGTCTTCAGCACGGACTGGACGCGTGTTACCTCTTCACGGTGTCGCAGTCGAGGAGGGCCCACCATATACCTACTGCATGATGGTATGACATAGCACCCATGCACCTTTATGACACTTACTTTTTAATCAGTGGATGCCATGTGTTGCTATCTCACCATCTCGTGGTGAATATTACTTCTAAAAAGATTCCCCTGTGCTGGTGCATAGCCGTTGGATCTAAACACTCAACACTGACATGTGGCAGTGGACAATTGGCTAAGGCAGACACTTTGCAAGCAAAGGTTACATGGATAGGTGATGGCCTGTTGTGGCATCACGGCTGATTATGATGCCATCTTGACATGCTACGCGATGGTGTGATTTTCATTTTATAAGACTTTAGGAATTACCAGCGGGAATAGGGAACGACTAGGCTAAGGGGTTGGTCAACCCACATACATCAAGACTTAAGGTTGTGACTTAAAGGATCAACAACCAGCAACAAATGGTCAACACAAGAACATAACAATGGATTAATGTTTTCTATAAATCTTTAAACCCTACTCCTAAAACAAAAACAAAAAAAATTCAATTTTGGAAATATATACAAGAATAAGGATCCTAGATGTTTCTTAGGAATGTTGTCATGCCCACATTTCCCATGCAGTCACGACACACAACACATGTGTCATGTCCACATTTGTCATGTGGTCATGACACGAAATATCAAAAACTTTTCCACATGTCCCTAGAAACCCCCTCGCACGCGTCAGCATGCTTGGTGGCAACACGCATAAAGCGTAAACATGTCAATTGAATCTTAGGGAAGAGTGATTACATACGCAATCCCCTGCGCAATGATAGTTGACTAGGGGGTTATGTGATGCGAGGAGCATCACTTGTAGAGTTAGGATCAATTTGACCCAAACCCTAAGTTTCCTAGGTGAGTGATATGATTTCGACAGGGTCAAAATCCAACCTTAATTCTAGAGCACAATAAAATAGATTAAAATATGCTAACATTAAAATAACAATCATAAGGCAAAATAAAATGTTAACTAATGCCAAGGAAATTCATTTAAAACAACTGCCCTAAGTCTTAGAAAATTTCAGTAGCATAATGCGTTATTAACGTTTGAAATAAATATTTAAAAAAAGGTCTCCCTTGAAATCATTCAGGAGAAAATTTAAATAAAAAGATTAAATTAATTTTACCTAAATAACATTTTAAAAATTACCACCTGATTAAATAAAAATCAAATTAAATAAAACTATTAAATAATTTATCCCAAAATAATAAAGTTCTATGAATAAATATAATTCCAACAATTATATTTATTAAATTAAATCAAGGTAAAATTAAAATCAATAAATAACATTACAAAAACCTACTCTCCACAATATAACACATTAAAGTAAATGGAGCAATCAAATAATTAATTACCCCTAAATGAAATATAATAATATAACCCAACTAATAAAGATAGCCCAAACAATTAAATTTATCTGAAGTGAAAATATAATCTCCCCTAAACAAAATAAAATGAAGGGTTAGAAAAATAATATCTCTCTCAAGGTCCAAGTCCCAACTAACTAAATAAACAAATCCCATGACAAAAGGAAGAGGGTGTTAAATCCCACGTACACATGGAAATTTAAATTTTAAAAGAAAAGTCCAAGATAAATAATTAGTTTCTCACAAAAGCCCTAAAAACTCCCTAAATAAAATAATGATATCCTTATGACATCTAAAACCCTAACCTATCTTTCTCCTCTAATTCTTTCCTTTCCCTTTCTTCTCTCTACTCTCCTCTCTTTCATTTTCTCCATGCTATTCTCTCTTTGTTTTTTTTTGCAGGTAGGGTTTCCACCATGGACTTAGGCAGCCATGGAAATTTCTACACAATGAGGTATTTACTCATTTAATATACCACACAGGGTATTCTTTTTGTTTTATTATACATATATAAATATATATATATATACATATATATATATATATAGATATAGATATTGCAGAAATTATATATTATCCAAAGCAAAAAAAATGAACAGAGGTTGCAGGTTCAAAATTTTGAGGGCGACAAGATTGAATGACAACGCTGTCGCCATAACGGAATCACATATGTAAAGGAAATAAAATGCAAGGCTTGGGGGGGGACCTCCCACCCACCCCCCAACATATTGGTGGGGAGTGGGTGGGGGATCCATCCCCCGTCCCTCTCCAACACATAGAAGATAGTCATGGCACGGATGGGTCGGCGGCCATGCTGTCGCCCTCCCCTGCCCTCCTTACATTTTTTTAAAATACAACACAACAGTAAGAAAAAAAACACAAATAACCTGTTAGGGTTTTCAATGACACCAACAGATTTTAATCTTTTTTTTTTTCCTTTTATAATTCCTTCTATTTAATACAATCTTAAAATATGCTATTTGATTTCTTTCTTAAAGGCATTTCATTAGTATTAATATATATATACACACACGCACATATATACACAATAGTTTAGTATAATTTTTTTAACAGTAAGGTTTAAAATAAACTTTTACAAATATATATATATATATATATATATATATATATATATATATATATATATATATATATATATATATATATATATATATATATATATATATATATATATATATATATATAAGCAGACAAATTAGCTAACCTAAAAATATATGTTTAGGATAGCTTAGGGAAAACTATTCTCTTGAACAATAGAAATATAATATGATAGTGGTATTATTTTTTCTCTCTATATTTTTTGTTTGACAACAATAATAAAATAAAACATGCATATTATTTTCTTTAAAACAACAACATTATGAGGAGAATAAATTTACTATGAACAATAAAATAAGAGTTTATCTATTTTTTTTTACATACAACTAAAAATCAGAATAGCAACATTTGCCTTTTTTCTTTGTAGCTTGAAATAACAACATAGAAATATTGTACATTTAACAAGCTTCTCATAACATCATTATACACAAAACAACAACATACTATACATTTTTCAATTTCACAACAAGATGCATTCCACATTTAAAAATCATTCCAACACATTACATAATGGAGAGTACTTCCTTTTCAACCAAATACAATAAGGTCTCCAAGACCATGGCTCACAAAAACCAATAAAATAATACAAATAAATCTACAATGACCATTTCTTCAAGCTCCAAGACCACCAAAAATGACCTACAATAAATTTTAACACAAAGAGGGGGAAGCCAAGCCACAAAAAATCGCTCTCCTCCCTACCATAGACCCGCTAGTGGGTCACCCCCGAGCTGGGAGGTAGATCATCACACGGGTTCTATCATTCCACAACAAATTCAAAACACAAGCCAACAACACAAAACCACCCATAACTTTACACAAAACAAAACTCAGAAATGAGTTTGGAGGGGTAGGGGAGTGGATCGCTCAACTCAAGAGGTCACTCCAAAAACTCATAATCTCAACACCACAAGGCCTCAAGCAAAAAAATGATATCTCCATGAAATACAAAATCACCATGGCACTCATGCGAACCAAAATAATCCCATGTACTCAATATAATGCCCTCAAGGCCATAAAAATACCAACACCAAGAGGGTGACCTCGAGGAGGTTCACTCCTCCCCCACTCCACACAAGGAAGGACACATCCAAAACCCACACAAAAGAAAATAGTCCCAAAAACACAACCAAGCACATAAGCAAATATAAATAACAAGCATAAGGAATGGCTAAATGCCATGAGGCATACCTTAAGAGATGTAAATTGAAGAAGAGCCCACAAGCTTTCTCCAAGCCTCCAATCCTCCAAAATCCTCTAACTTCTTCCCAAAAACCTCCAAAGATAGAAAAATTTCAAAAAGAAAGAACCCCCAACTCCTCTCCAAGAGGAGTTAAAATAGGCCTCCAATATAGGCCTCGAGGAATGAGAAGGTGACACATGTCACCTTCTCCTTCCTCATCCCATGCCACTTGTAAGGGAGAAAGAATGTTAGGGTGACATGTGTCACCCTCTTATCCATTCAAACCCTAACCCTCTCCACTTGTTCTCTTACACATGTGTGAGAGAAAAAGTGGAGAGGTGGCATCTCTCCCCATGGCTCCATGAGGATAAGGGATGACACATGTCATCACCTTATTCTCCAAGAGAGCCCCTTCACTCCAAGATGCTCTCACACATGTGTGAGAGTCTTGGAGGAAGGTTCCACACACTTGGGGGTCTTGAAGACTCCCCAAGTCTTCAAGGTGGAGGAATCCCCAAGCCTTGGGAAGGGAGATGGGCCTTCTTTCAAGACATGACTCATCTCCCACCCTTAGCCATTTTGAATTTTCGTCACTTTTATTTAACCCAAGTTTAGGATGACTAGATGGGAGTTACCCTAGGATTTAGTAAGCCCAAATGGACCCTAGACTCTAGGGGTACCACCTAGGGTTAAATTAAACCTCAAAAAAATACCTAAGGAGGTATAAATTCACATTAAATGGACCAAAAATAAAATGAACACCAAATGGTGTGAATTAAAACACATATTTACAACACATCAATTAAATCAAAGAAAAGGGGTGAACTAGGACAATTAATTAAATACAAGCATTCACAAAAACATCATTCAATCACATATGATCCTCATCCCTCTTGGGAATGGATCGACTTAACAAAGAAACACATAAGTGTGAGATCAACCTCCAATTTTTCGTGGCCTGGAAAATCACCTGCACACTTGAACAAACTGTCAATCTAACATATATATATCATAGCCGAAGCAACAAAATGTAACACTCATGTCATCACATAATTCATACAAAACATTAAACAAATCACATCATAATTAAGATTCATAATTGCATTTTCTATATACTATCTTAGAATCAGAATCATATAGCAAATCCATATAATGAGCTCATAATCAACATCACTAATAATCATCAAGTGTATCTCATATGTCTAACATAATAGGAACATCAAAATAGGATATAATCAAATCACCACATGCTAATCAAAGCTAATCCAAAATAAGGAGATATAGTCTAAGTCTGCATAATGGAAATCTATAGTCTCTAAATGTTTAAAATGTCTCCAGCTATAATATGAAATGATTAAAATAGGGAAGTGAAATAATTAGGCCTCTCAAATGCAAAATTAAAGGCATTGGTTTGTTTCCAACAAATACAAACCACAAAAATCTCAAAATAAAAAATTAATCTTTCTTTATCCTAAACATAGGCATGGAAATTACGAGTTCAAAAAATTGTAGGGAAATAAATCATACCCTATAATAGAAGATTTAAGTCCAATACTAGATTTAATTAAACTTTAAAGTACAAGGAGTTGAGAGTAGAATAAAATATTGAGATATTAAGTAATTAAGATAGAGAAATGAAATAGTTGAGAAGAAATACAAAACTTATTTGATCTTTTTAGCATGCTGTCAAATGTGAAGTGTGTGATTAACTAATGCATTATGAAAAAAATAATTCTCTCTCTCTCTCTCTCTCTCTCTCTATGTGACCTATCTACCTCCTAGTTAAATCCTTTTCCTAGCTTTCCTAGCTAGTTTTCCTTTTCCTTTCCAATTTCCCTTTAGATCCCACCAATTTTTCCCTATTTTACTATTTTCCACCTCTCCTCTCATCATTCTTCCCATCCAATGAAATTTAGTTTTATCTTGTTTCCATTTCATCCTACCAATTTATATCCTCATCCCTCTTTTCATGTCCTATTTTTCTTGTTTCCATTTGCTTTGTTTATAAGGGAGATAGATAGAGGAAAAGAGGAAGAGACTAGAGATAGAGAGAGAGTCCTATTTTTCTTGTTCATTTCCTTCATCGATAAGGGAGAGGGAGAATTAATAGATTAAGGGAGAGATAGGAAGATATAGGTCGAATGATAGGGGGAGAGAGGCAAGAGATAGAGAGGTAGGCAAAGATAGCTAGGTAGAGAGAGATAGAGAGGAGACAGATAGGGAGAGATAGAGGAGATAGAGGGGAGAGATAGGGAGATAGAGGAATGATAGGGGAGAGAGAGGCAAGAGATAGGGAGAGATAGATAGGTAGAGAGACTAGAGAGTCGATAGATTGGGAGAGATAGAGGAGACAAAGGGAGAGATAGGGAGATAGAGAGTGAGTGAGATGTCTAGAGAGATAAGGAGAGAGATTGAGAGGTAGAGGGATGATAGAGAGTTGAGGGAGATAAGGGAGAGATAGGGAGATAGAGGTTTAGGGTTGCTTGGGCCATTTAGGGTTTAGGTGTTAGGGGTTACGGGTTTGGGATTAGGAGCATTATTTAAGGTTGAGAGAGAGAGAGAGAGAGAGAGAGAGAGAGAGAGAGAGAGAGAGAGAGAGAGAGAGAGACTTCTTTTGACATGCAACTATAAATTCTGAATAATGCCCCTAAACCCTAAACTCAAGCAACCCTAAATATCTAAACCTTAAATAATGCCCCTAAACCCTAAACCCTAACCCCTAACCACTAAAACATATATAAACCCTAAATAATGCCCTTAATCCCTAACCATTAAACCCTAAACCCCTAAATCCTAAACCCCAACAAACCCCTAAACCCTAAACACTAAACTCAATCAACCTTAAACCTCTATCATTCCTCTACCTCTCAATCTCTCTCCCTATGTCTCTGGCCATTTCCCTCGCTCTCCATAACCCTATCTCTTCTAGCTATGTCTGGCCATGTACCTCACTCTCTCTATATCTCCCTATTGGTCCTCTCTCTAAACACTAAACCCTAAACATCTAAACACTAATTAACCATAAACCCTAAATAATACTCAACCTTAACACCTAACCCCTAAACCCTAAACCTGAGAAACCCTAAACCCCTATCTCCCTATCTCTATCATCCCTCTACCCCTCAATCCTTCTCCCTATCTCTCTAGATATCTCGCTCACTCTCTATCTCCCTATCTCTCCCCTCTATGTCTCTTCTATCTCTACCTATTTGTCTCCTCTCTCTCTCTCTCTATCTAACTATCTCCAAACCCAAGCAACTCTAAACTCCAAACCCCTAAACCCTAAATCCAAGAAACTCTACACCTATATCTCCCTATCTCTATAATCCCTCTATCTCTCAATCATCTCTCTCCCTATGTCCCTAGCCATGTGCCTCATTCTCTATCTCCCTATCTCTCTCCATAGTCTCATCTATATCTCCTTATCATTCCTCTCTATAAACCCTAAACCCTAAACCTCTAAACTTGAACCCCTAACCCTAAACAATAAACCCTAAACCATAAATTATAATGCCCCTAAATCCTAACCCCTAAACTTGAGAAACCCTAAACCCCTAAACCCTAAACGCAAGTAACCGTAAACCTCTATCTCCCTATCTCTCCCCTCTCTCCCTATCACCTTTGTCCCTCTACCTCTCAATCTCTCTCCCTATCTCTCTGGCCATATCTCTCACTCTCTATCTCCCTATCTCTCCCCTCAATCTCCTCTATATCTCCCTATTGGTCCACTATCTCTAAACCCTAAACCCAAGTAACCATAAATTAGGCACTACATTAGGCACTAAACTATGCGCTAAGTTAGGCACAAAATCAGGTGCTAAATCATACACTATATCAGGTGCTAAATTAGGTGTATAGTAGGCGCTAGATTAGGTGCTAAAGTAGGCACTAAATTGGGTGCTAAATTAGGCGCTCAAGTAGGCGCTAAAGTAGATACTAATTAGTTCCTGAATTACTACCTACTTGATCTGATTGGTACAAAAATGCCAAAAATAGCGCCATCCTGATAAATGGTGCCAACTTTTTCAAAACATTGGAGAAAAATACATTAAAATAGTGGGTGAAAGAAAAAAAATAGAGCAAAAAAGGGAGCTAATCATAGGGATTTGTTATAGTGCTTAGTTCTTCAAGTCAAGAATATGGTTCTATAATCTAGCCTAAGCTCTTAACTGCATGTTTAATGTAGTAGCATCCTAGGGTAAAAGTGATCCTACACCACCCAAAAGATAAAAACATAGTAGTAGTTGAGTTCTTAAGTTTCTTAGCATTTAGTTTTCTTGAGTTTAGATTTTCTTTAAATAAATTAGCTTTAAACTAGGAGATTCAAAAATTTAAGAAATAAGGTGAAGCAACAAAGATAAGTTTCCAAACATTTGTTGGTAATTTCAGTCTGACCATCTATTTGTGGGTGATACCCTGAACTCATCTTCAGTTTAGTGACAATGTATCAAAATAGTTCTATCTGAAAATGACTGGTGAAAGTTGCATCACGATTTGAGATAATGGAAGAAGGGATTCAATGAAGATGGAAGATCTAGTCGATGAAAATTTGTGTGACTGAGGAGGCAGTATAGGGATGGCTGAGGGCACAAAAAAGACTATATTTGGAGAGGCAATCAACCGCAACCAAGATCACTGCCTTCCCTCAAGATTTAGGGAGCCCCTCAATAAAATCCATAGAAATATCTATCCAAATCCGTGTAGGGATGGGCAAGGGTTCGACCAATCCATGAAGGAGTGTCATTTCACCCTTGTTGCGTTGGCAGGTATCACATTTAGCCACCATCTATTGAATTGCCCTTTTCATTCCCTTCCAAAAGAAGTTACGACATGCCCTCTCATAAGTTTTGAGAAACCCAGAGTGCCCTGCCGATGGATAAGCATGGAATTCATAGAAGACAACTTGTTGAAGATCTGTGCTTTGGGGAAGGACTAGACAACCCTTGTATCGCAGAGAAGCACCATCCCAAGAGTAATGTGGTACGATAGAAGGGTTATTGGCTAACTATTGGATGATTTGAGATAATGAAGAGTCATTGACATAGCCCTGCTGGACATATTCCAACCAATTTGGAACAGGCATAGAAATAGTTGAAAGAGAAGCTTGGTCATGAAATGTGCGAGAAAAAGCATCCGCCACATTATTATCCTTACCCTTCTTGTAAGTGATCTCATAGTCATAACCCATGAGTTTGCTAACCCATTTCTATTGTGCTAGGGAGGAGACCCATTGTTTCAAGAAATATTTCAGACTCTGGTGATTAGTCTTGATGCAGAAATGATTCCCTAGTAGGTATGGCCACCACTTTTGTACTGCATGCAAAATAGCCATCATTTCCTTCTCATATGTGGAGAGTACTAAATTCTTACCAGAAAGGGCTTTGCTCATGAGTGCAATGGGATGTTCATCTTGAAGGAGAACAACACCAAGCCCATGTTTTACTATAGATGAGGATATCATCAAAGAATACCAGAATGAATTTCTGCAAGTAGGGCTGAAATATTTTATTCATCAATGCCTGGAATGTGGAAGGAGCATTAGTGAGGCCAAAGGGCATGACCAAAATCTCATAGTGGCTATAATACGTATGGAAAGATGTTTTAGGGATATCATCGTCATGAACCCAAATTTGGTGATACCCAAAACGAAGATCCAACTTGGAGAAAAAATAAGCACCATGAAGCTCATCAAGAAGCTCATCAACAATAGGAATAGGAAAATTATCCTTGATTGTGATGTGATTAAGTGCTCGAAAGTTAATGCAGAGGTGCCATGACCCATCTTTTTTTTGGACACGAAGAACTGACGAAGAAAAGGAACTGGTACTAGGGCAAATAATACCTTGCTTTAGTAAGTCCCGAATGAGCATCTCAATCTCTATCTTTTAGTGAAATGGGTAGCGGTAGGGCCTGATGTTGGGAGGAACGCTTACAAGGAGCTAAATACGGTGGTCCTCTGGTCATGAAGGTGGCAATCCCACTGGTTTGACAAAGACACATGCATATATATCCAAAATTTGTTGTAGACCTGAAGGAGTGATGGAGACCACTGATGGTTGTATCTGAATGGAGTGGAGCTAAGCGATGCCACCATGTGAATTCTTCTTAAGGAGATTTTCCATGCAATGTGAACTGATGATGCTGAGAGACCCTGGTTGTAAGCCCTTCAATGTGTGTTTTTTCCCATTGTCTGAAAACTGCATCTAAAGTTCAGCAAAATCCCATAAGATGGGTCCAAGTGTGCGTAACCATTGAGTGCCCAAAACCACATCACATCCACCTAAGGGCAAGGAAAATATGTCGGAGCACAGGTTATAATCTCCAATAGAGATATGCACATTGCAACACTTCCCTTTGCAAGGTAATGTGCCCCCATTGGCAATCATGACTTCAAAGCTGGAGCAAGGATGGACAAAACAATCAGCCTGTTTGGTGATCCAAGGGTCAATAAAGTTATGAGTGCTACCAGAATCAATGAGTATTGTAAGAGGGAGCTTCTTGAAGTAAACTTGACTCACATGGTTTGTGGGGTGGTGACTCCTATTAAAGCATGGAGAGAGATCCCTGGGTGGTCTTCCTGAGAAGTAGGGTCAATAGGCGGCTACTGAGATTTGACCTAATCATCTACTATGTCCTGAGCATCTTCATAAACTTTAGTTGTAGGCAGAGAATCCACATCCAAGAGATAGAGCTTTTTCTCAACACATCTATGTCCCCGAGTGAATTTCTCATCACAATTATAACAAAGCCCTTTTCTCTACCTGCCTGCATCTCTGCTTCAGTCAAATGCTTGATAGGAGTTGTTCTAGGAGCTAGCATGATTGGAGGTCTTTGGGAAACCATATTTCTGAATGGAACAAAATTGGATTTGGAGCACTGTTGAGCTGTGGTCTTGTCCTCTACCAACTTAGCCAACCCTAGGGCTTCCATCATTGTGTTGGGATGAAACATTTTAACCTCAGATTGGATTGCATCCTTCAGACCACTGACAAAACAACTCCTGAAGAATTCATCAGACAATCCCTTTGTGTGATTGGCCAGTTTCTCAAATTCTGTTTGATATTCTCTCACAGTGCCAGTTTGGCGAAGTTTAGTGAGTGCTCTTGTGAAGTCATCAAAAGCACTAGGGCCAAATTGTTGCAAAATGAGTTTGCAAAAATATGTCCATTTTGGCTCTTCATGAGCCTTGATGTACCAACAGAACCATTGAAGGGCTTCATGTTCCAAATGAAAGGATGTAAGTGGGACTTTGTTGACATCAAAAGTATTATGCAGATTGAAATATTGTTCTGCCCGGTATATCCATCCAGTCGAATCATCACCATTGAAGCGAGGAAAATCAAGCTTTAGCTTGTGAAAATTGCTGGAAGAAGAGAACCCAATGGCTGTAGAAGACTCTGGGTATCATCTATTGTTCATGGCTGAATACTGAAGATTGAGGCCAAGAATTTCTTTATCCTAATCTTGGAGTTTGGTCTTGAGGGCTGCAAGTTCATCCTCCATGTTTTTTTCTCCTACGCCGGTGACAACCATAACTAGGAGGTTTTTTTTTTTTGGGAATGGGTAGAAAAACAAAAACAAAAACTTTTTTTACTAAAGGAAAATTTGGATTTGGGAAAAAATCTAATGGGTAATTGGTGTTTGACTAGGTTTTGGACAATTTCTGAGGGTAAAATGGGGATTTTAGAAGTGGGGTGAAAGAATGGGAAAATTTGTCCAAGAGGGACAGAGGAGCTGAAATAGGAAATGAACACTGTTAAAAAATTGGAAGGTGATTGGGTGAGAATTAAAGAAGTTATGGAAAACCCTAAAAAAAGACAAATGTGGAATTTCTGGCTTCGATAAGTGGAATTTGGGATAGGGTCCTCAAGGGAGAAAATATGTAGAATGCAATTTTAGGGGTTTCAGTGAATTTTCAGAGGAAACAGAGCTAAAGCAAGGAAGATATGGCTCTAGACATATTCAATCTGTAATTTGTCAGTTGGTAATAGATATGGACCCAGGTATGTTCAGCTTCCTAAAGGTTTAGGGGATTCACTCGGCTACCAATGTTGTCTAATGGCTTGCATATTAGAGTAGTACCCCTAACTCCACGTCTTAGGTAAAACTGATAACTACTTTGCCACAAACAACAGCTCTTGGTTTACCTCACAGATGGGAACTAGTCAATCAGGTAGGGGCCATTGCCCTTTTCGCTGGTAGGTCCTCTCAATGGACCAGCTACTTTGGGGTTCCTGTGGTACTCCTCACAATGAGTTTTAGGGCTATGCCCAGACACTTCCCATAGTTAAGCAGATAGGGATTATTCCCTGATCTGAACTTGCAATTGAAATGAACAATACAAATGCAAAGAAAAAAGAACTACTGCAATAAGAACAGCGCCTGGAGGCCACTGTAAAAAAACATTCATCCACCTAGTGAGCCCAAGAAAGTGCTCTGATAACAAATGAGAGGAACCTCCTACAACAATATAATAAAAAATGCATGAAATAACATAAATAGCAGAAACACAGAAGGAATTTATTGATTGTAGGTCACTTCGAGGGGGTAACCTCCTTTGAGAAAGCTCAATACAATAAATTTGTGGATGCCTTCATTGGCCTCAACATGTACTTATATACTAAGTCTAATCTAAACAACTATTACTCCCCATGAATGTGGGATAATACAATATACTCATGGGACACCTTACAAATCATATGCGTCCAACAACAATATACTAACAAAGTAAAGAGAAGGGTTAAACACGGGTTCCTAACAGAATGATGTAAACATATTCATCACTAAATTAGGGGCCAACTAGATGTTTCCTCCCATACTATTGAGTTTGTTGAGAATTTAGGGGAAATTGTATTATATAATTTTAGCAATTGTTTATAACTACTCAATCTTTTGTGGGATTAGATAAACAACTCTTTATTTACATGTTATTTGTAGAGTTAGGAGTAAATATAGGAGTCTTTTCCTTAGTGAGGCCTTTCGGGCTATAAATAGAAAGCATGATTATAGAAAATGAGGGGGTTATATAGTTTGGAGATATTCCTTCTCCTCATATAAAGAGGAGATTATCAATGTTGCAAGTTATTATTTTATATAGTAGATCTTTTTATGTCTAATTCCATTTCACCAAAGGATGTACATAGATTTTGTGTTGTCTATCTTAATTCTTCCTTACTATGATTACTTCCCATATGTTGTTGTTGTTTCTATATATAGTGCTAAGTGTTTAACTATAGGAATAGGGAATGAGTTAAAAGAATCATTATATTTTCCCTTGGCATGAGATTGGCATAATACTTCCTTTCTATCTTCTACTATTTTTATTTTGTTAATTTATCTTGAGAAATAATTCCCTGAATAGAATATTATTTTAGAGATTAATATGCAAGTTCAAATAAGTGTCCGCATCGATTGTGAACATCCAACACATTATGAATTTTATTGGAAAGGACTGAAGGACAAAAAATAAAATGAATTTTAGGGTTGAACTTTTGGGGAGAGAACTTTGCTTAGGTTTAGGTCATAGCTTTTCTTTTGTCTGTCTAATGTCATACTACTCTTTAGAGAAAGAGTTTTTATTATTTATCTGCATTTATTATAGGGCCTCTCTACTTGCCACACTTATAGGTGTTATTGTTTCCCTTTAAATGGATACAAACATTATTAATCTAGCAATTGTTTCTAGTGTTGAAGATTTGATGGTCCATGAGGATATCTCCACCACCAAAGCAACCTAGTAAGTTTATTCCGAAAGTTTTTTATGATCTATGTCTTCTTGAACACCTTTGAATGTTGTTCTTCACATTCCAAATTTTGATAGTGCTTGTTGTTGGCTTAAAATTTTTACCTTGTTTGGTTATTTTGTTGGGATAGTTACCCCTAAAAGCATGCTTATAGAATGGGTAACCAAGGCTTGGGTCCCACATGAGATCCACCTTGATGTTGACCAAAACCTCACAAAGGGTTTTTTCCTTTTTCACTTTGTTGAAGCCAGTCATGTGGAGGCCATCATCAAACATGGCCCCTAGCTTGTCCATTCATCTTTGCTTGTTTTCACACCTTGGACATAAGAATTTGTCATCTTAGAGAAGAGATCTCTCTATGTCCCTATTTGGGTGGAGATTCCTAGGTTTCCTTTATCATGATGGAATTTCCTACCAAAAATAGTAATCTTGCTAGGCAATGTCATTTTTGTTGAGTCAGATAATTTTTTCTCACCTCATCTACAAAAGTGTGTTTGTATCAAGATTAATCTCTCTAAAAATCTAAAGGAGACTGTTGACATATAGATTGGCCAAATAAGACACACTCAACATTTTATTTACCTCAACTTGCCTAACACCTATTTTGGGTGTCAATATTTTGATCATAAGATCCAAGATTGCCCCCTCATCACTCCTCACAATAAGCCTACTCCTTGTCCTAATAATGACACTCCTCCTGTAAAATAAGAGGGTTGGTCAATAGTTATGATTCATAAAAATAAATTTAATGCTAGGAATAGTGGTGTACCACCTAAAATCCTAGTAAGTAATGGTGGCCAACCACCTAAATCTCAAGGTGGTATTGATTCAATACCTCTAGACATGAGGAAAGCTATCGTTCCCTCACATGGTTAGTAATTCAATGAGACAAACAATTCTAAGTTCTCTAGAATCCCACTTCCAGCATATATGTTATCTTCTCATAAAGAAGCTATTGTTCATTCTCCAACCTCTCTCCCCCATTGGTCCAGCATCATTATTGTAGTCCATTTGGGATTTTGGAAGAAGGTGAGTCTGTTCCAAATACAGAAGACATAATCCATAGTAATTCAACTAGGTAGTTTCAATGCCTCTTCAGATAATGAATTCTTGCAAAATAGCTATGTTACTCTTGACAAGATAGATAGTGAGGATATGACTCTTGACTCGCACTAATGAATTTTGTCTCTTGGATTGTTTGAGGTCTGATAGAACTCGCAAGAAAATATTATGTGCTAGACACTCATCAAAGGTTTCTAGGTTTAGACATTCTCTATTTGTAAGAAGTGAATTTATTTTTTTGTTGCTTTTTTTGGCTTATTGTGTAATTTGGCTAGCAAGTCATTTTTTGTGTAGTAATCATGATGTAGGTCATGGTGGTTTGTCATCTTTCTCTCTTCTAAATGACAGTCACATTTAGTTGACTAGGGATGTGACTCCACCAATAAAGCTCTATGAGCCCTTTTCAACATTGATAATCATTCATTCGGCATTATTAATGTTTATGATTTTAATGATGCTATTGAAGATATTCCCTTTGGTGATGGATCATTGATTCAAACTTTTCTACCACTTGGGGTTCTATGTGATGATTTTAATATGGTTGAAATTGCTAGTGATAAATATGGGGGTTGCATGTGCACTAGACAACTAGTAAAAGTGAGGCATACTACTACATGCAAAATAAATTGGGACTTTTTATCCCAATGTTGGTTGTCATCATGATCATATGCCATGGTTTACATGGAGCAATTTGAGTGCTATCTCTAAAAAAGTGTGCACATGGCTTGATAGAGCCATGTTATCAATACAATCTTTCTTTTTATTTTCTAGTTGTTTCCATCTATTAGTGGAGCCTCTATCGAACATTATCCTTTTAGATCACTTTCCCATATGGTTTTGCATTGAATGTCAATTTACTTTTCCAAAGGCTAAACATTCATAGTTTTTCCTTAACACATATCTATTAAATCATCAAACCATATTGGCCCATATCCAAATTGTGTGGAATTTGGAGCGACATCCTTCACATTATACAAGTTTGATCAGTTGATGGAATGGTGCCCTCCTATGCACATCCTACTTTACATTTATAGCCATCAGATAGCCAAATTCCAATTTTGCTCATATGCGTCCACCACCATGGAGCGTTTCTAAGCCATGGTTTCTTAGGAGGCTCAATCCTGCTCCTACCTTATATCTAAGAGTTTCTAAGCTTCAACAACTAAAGAAAATCACTAACAACCATATTGCTAGATGAGCACAAATTAAATCCAAGCTTCACTAGCTCAAGATTGATGACAAAATTTCTAGCTTTTCAAGGCCCTATACTCTTGTCATACTTATCAATCCATAAAAAATAAAGAAAGATAACATCTCTTGATTAAATTTCTTGATATTATTCAACCTTTAGTTCATCATTATGACAAGTCTTCATAGGTTAGGAAACCTTTCTTGAATGAGACACTACTCTATGAGAGTCCTTTATTTGTTGTTAACTACCACCTATCTCTCTATCCCATTGGTTCTTCTGTGTTCAACTTCTCACCAAAGGAAACCTAAGGGAAGCTATCTTTTCTATGGCTAATTATAAGGCCCTAGTTGTGAAGGGTTTTCTTGTGAATTCTATAAAGCTCTCTAGGAAATGGTTGGTGAAGATCTTCATAAAGTTTATCTTGAAGCTTTTCATTCTAATTTCTTATAAACAAAGGGAATAAGTCAGGTGATCCCGAGGACATCTACAACTGGAGACCAATCACCTTTCTCAATGTCTCCTACCAAAGAATTACCAAGGCACTTGCTTTGAGCATTTTCTATCTTCTTCCTCAAATTGTCTGCCTGAGCAAATTGGATTCATAGAATCTAGGTATATTATTGACAATATCATTGTGGTGTAGGAAGGAAAGGAATGGGCTAGACATTCTCAACAATAATATATGTTTATTAATATTTATTTTTCTAAATATTATGACCACATTGAGTGGCCATTTATCTTTTTTATGCTTCAAGCTTTAGGATTTGGTCCCCTTATTTTGTGTTTAGTGTTAGTGGAAAATGTGCAATAGTATAAAACAACTAATCATCCAATAACTCAACAGAAATTGATGTAAATACAAGTAAACAAAGATTATACCTTCAAATGCCATTTCACCTCTATGTTTCCATTGTTCGCCTATCTCCTCTTGATCTTGATGGTAATGGAGCTCTCAGAAGTGTGTACTTCCTTGTTGTTGAAGATGACAAGAGTAGAATGGATGTAGGTGGACAATGCAATGGAGATCACACTACAATGTAATACTAATGGATATGGATTGATGGAGACATGATTGGATGATGATTATGATAATGAGGTTGTGCAAATGCAAATGGAGATAACTTTTCCAAAGGCACACTGGTAGGATTCCTGTAGATTAAGATTACAAATGCTTGGGTGGATACAAATGGGTGTGAAGACCTTGCTTATATAGGCTGAGGGAAGACCAAATCCAAGTGTCAATAGATCCATGACTGGAGGAATTTTCTGTGATGTGTACAATTGAGGAAGCTTGAGGGAATGTGCATGAATCAGAAGACGACAAGTGTCCAAGCCTTCTTCATGAGTTATGGGAGTTATCATAATAGATTGAGGAGTTAACTAAGATGATTGATCAATTAACTGGGTTGATTGGGGAGTCAACATAATAGAATGAAGAGTTAACACAATTGACTAATTAGTTAATAGATTTGATTGATAAGTTAACTAATTTTGACTGGAGGATAAATAGGACATGTGAGTGATAGAATATTTAGTTAATTAAATATTAAAATATTTAATTATGTGTGCAACATGGTGAGGTGGAAAGATGAGGTGGAAAGGTGATGTGGATTTATGGAATTAGGACTTAGGATAGAGGAATTTAGGATTAATTAAATAATTTAGGATTATTGAATTAGATGAGACATTAGAAGAATTATGGATTTTAATTAAATAAAATGATTTTATTTAATTATTGGAGGGATGTGAATCATTTAAATAAATTAGAATATTTATTTAATCGATAGAGGAATGAGAACAAAACAAATATTAAATATTTATTTAATTCGACTTAGCCATTTTTAGGTGTATACATTTTACCCCTCTTTGATGCAATGTGTTTTATCATGTTGTTTCAAAGAATTAAAAATTTTCTATGATTGATACATGCCACAATTTGCCCCTGGTACAGGTTTATGACGATAGGATGCCCCCTCGGGAGATTGGACGGGAGGAATGCAACAATAGGATGACTGACAATCTCACAATGAGATAGGTTGGATGACAGGTTAGGGTGAAGAAATTGGTCAAAACAGAAGAAAAATGGGATGAAGAATGTGCCCCAATATGCACAAGGTTAAACACCTCCACTTAGCATTAAATGCGCTATAAATAGGAGTTTGGGGTCACATTTCTAGTCATTTGCACACTTGTCTTTGCTTAGAGAGGTTATAGGAGATTAGAGCTCATGTCCTTAGCAGAGTCAATGACAATGCAACAGGTTCTAGTCGAGTTACACCGCTTTGAGAGGATCCGACGGTTCAACCGTCGAGCAGTGTATGGGCCACCGATAAGTACACTTTAAATTTTAGCTTAGGTACATTTATGATGGTCAATTTTGTAGGTCAAAGTTAGGTAGTTTGAATATGTAGTAGGAATGATGTTGCACATTTACCTCCTGAATCGGTGCAAATGTTCCGCTTCTACGCAAATACAAGTAGAATCTACACAAATACTAGGTTTGTGCAAATGAATGCCACTCCTACACAAATACCAAGGATTTCTATGCATTTAGATTATTGTTGCACATTTGTTGCAAGTCTGTACAAGTGCCCTAAAGATGCGCAAATGCCACCGAAAACTATACATTTGCGTGCTACTGTGCATATGCAAAGGGATTCTGTGCATATGCCATGAATCTGCACAAACAAACAATAGAACTATGCATTTGATTTAGAAAGCAAAAACACTTGGGAAATTTGATAAAGTTAGCATCAAAGTTGATGTTTGATAACTGATAATTCATCACTGAGATTGATAGAATCTCAAGATAGATGATAGGATAGATATCTTGATGAAATAGCTAAGTATTAGATGAATGATTGAGAGATTTGTAGTTTAGCGGATTATGTTTGGTTAATGCATGTTTGGCTTCTTGCAGGAGGAGCTAAATGACATTCTCATGTCATGGGAGTGGTTCTCGGTTACACAACTATTGAGACCTTACTTGACCGAGATTGACTGTCTGGTACTAGGATCAGCGGGTTTGTCTTACGTTTATTTCATGCTAATGATTTAGGTGAATCTCGGCATGCTGACTGCACTGTCAGAGCTATATCATAGCAAGGATGGGACATTTCACATTCCTACTGAGGAGATTATGGTGACACTAGAGGATTTCCATTAGATTCGACACATTCTAATAGATGGAGAGCTTATTGAGTATGAGTCTCAGACAGGGCCTGGATTAGATGAGTGTCACGAGGTTTTTGATGGTGACACCATCGAGGGGACAAAGATCAGCTAGGCAAATGTGGTCACCTACTATGAGCCTCTTCTGTCTGTGGTCATTGTGTTGATCAGTGGGATAATGTGCCTTGATAGGAGATCACATGGGTTTGCGATTGGATGGGGGAGGACTTTGGAGAGGATTGTCACTGAGGGGACTCAGTTTGCTTGGGGTCCTTACTTGCTTGCACACCTCTACCATGACTTGCATCAGTTTGTATATGATGGTCCAACTAGTTTATCTTACAGAGTGTCCTTGCTATAGATATGGGATTGGTGCCACATTACAATCACATGTCCCATTGGTATGGCTCCTCAAGGCTAGGATCAACCTTATTCATATATGTTCTAGGAGAGTCTTTCCTAGCCCAAGCTAGGGAAGCTAGAGTATTGGAGGCATGCATTCGGCAATGTGGATTAGGTTCTTTAGCACCCTTACTTAGATTACAAAGAGTGGTGTTGACTTTTTCCCAGACTGGATGCATATTCCCAGATTTCCCTACAAGGTAGCCATCAGTGATCAACAGGATCTCTGGGCCAGGGGGTCAACAGTATAGGAGATAGACTCTATATTTTATCTCCTCTTCTTCTTCAGGCTCTGCAAGACCTAGGGGGGTATTCCCTACTCAACATCCATGAGGATATGCATGCAAGGCTGGGATGTTGACAGAAAGCAGATGAGTCCTCCTGTAAGTAGACCAAAACTGAAAGATAAGGGCAAAGGGGCTAGCTTTGGGCCTATTTGCAGTTGTAGACAGAGGACTGAGGTTCCTAAAACTAACTCTAAAGTCCTAATGTTGGTTTTAGATTTTGCTTTGGAGTTTAAGTGTGGATGCAAAGCTGGATATGGTTATAACACAAAACAAAGCATGATTGGTGCCTATCCAGGGCCTGGAGTCAGTAGACATACACCTGTGAATGATCAGCATGAACAACTAAAACTGGATATCAAGGGGATATGTGTGATACCTGCCTTACAGGCATCTCCCAATACAAAGTGTTAGGTTATCTCTACTTATGGTATCCCTACTGCAGTATACCCTTCCCAATGTTCAACCTGAAAACAGTTTAATCTACCCCTTGAGTAGAAGTTAGAAGATCAGACAGTCAACATAGGAATTCTATGCTCTAGAATCTAAACATTACCAAACATCCAGATTCAGAAGAAGAATACATGCAATACTGGAGACAGAATTAACACAACACATGCCAAACAGCATTTCTCATATAAGTTTAATCATGAAATCAGTGGGTTCATGCCAAAAACAAACAACAAGAGATACATAAACTCACAGGTAAGCTGTACAGAGCAACCAGATCAGCTTGTTATGCATTACAGAGCCAAAATCATCAACTTTCAACAACCTCTCAAATGAGCAACACAACCTGCTTATAACAGCCAGGTAGGTGCTCAGCAATTAATTACAATGTTGACCAAAATTTCGCCAGATACACAGTATCATGAAAATGGCGCTCAAACACAACCAGATTGGCGCCCAAACCTGAATGCAGCAGGTAGGGGAGGAGACAGGAAGATTTCTCGAGCCCTGCGCCCCTGTCCATTGATTGACACCTCCAGTCGGGTACAAGATCGACCCACGCCATCGCCCATACCTCTGCAACAATCGCCATTAATGGCGCACCAACCCGCGGCCTAGGGAAGATCATCATACAGACTATCGCAAGCTTTTCCCGCCGAGACTCATCATCATGATGTTTTGAATATGCAGGATAACAATATCCCACATGCATCCCGTGATGACCTCAATAACACTTTATATACTAGGTCATGAGCATACATCATGTCGGTGCTTGTGCTCCTGACGACACTAGTATAGACTTCATCATCATCATCTTCCAGCAGCATGATATCCTGTTGTTCGAAATATCACCCTGACGTCATCATGATATTTGAAATATAACCTTCATGACAATCGGCACAACCTGATCCTTCGGAGGAACATCCTCCTGCTGAGCTTATAACAAAAGTCTGGCCGATGAACATCCTGATGACGTCATCATCATATACTGCTGACGTCATCATCATATCTGCCTACTGCGCACCTCCTCATATCTGGATGACGTCATCATCATGTTTGTAAATATCAGGAGGTCTCTTCAAGATGATCACTTGTTAGAAATATGACCTCCGCGGACCTTGATGACGTCATCATCATATTAACATCATCATGATATTCGGAAGACAACCAGATATTTGGAAATATCCTCCTGACGTTCCAACATCAAGTTGCACTGTAGCTCCTCTATAAGATCGGGGCGATAACTGAATATGATGATGATGCTTGAAAAGATCACCCCCAGTAGATAATGCGCGAAGCCAACAGGCGGATATCTCCTTGATATCAGCATCATCATGATGCTCGAGCAAACATATATCCGGGTGATATGAAAATATCACCCCTTCCTTCGGAATATCATGATGCAGATAGGCAGAAAGAAAAAGATCACCCTGATATACGGATGACGTCAGCATCATCAGGATGAGAAACAAAGATTAGGAAGTGATACAACATCATCAGGATGATATTGACTAAGATCATCCTGACGTTCAAAATATGATGACCCTAGTGAATATCGGGCCGCACTTAGAACTCTTCAACATCATCATCAGGATGATCATAACCAAGATCACCCGACAGTTGAAATATGATGATGACGATGAGAAAAACAAGTCGACGAAGAACATGCTGATGAAGATCATCATCGAAGACAAGATGATGATGACGACCTCCTCCTCAGGAAAATATGATGCTGCAGTTGAAAAATGCTGAGGAGGTCCAACACTTAGAAAGATTGGGCAAGAAGATGAAGGCTTCAGATGAAGAAACCTCCCGATCATGACAAATCAACCCCAGGTCAAAATAAGTGCTAACAAGTGGGAGGATGATTCATTCGAGTTATTATTTTTCTTTCCGACTAGGTGGCTGATAGGAAGGACTCCCTATATTCTCGAGAGGTACATCATTTCTCGTGTGTATCAATAGTTTGGTAGGATCCAGGGGATGCCCCAGGGGAATGCTGTCTTTGCTAGGGCGCACAAGGAGCTTCCACAATGGGGTCCTGTGCTTCATTTTAGTAGGCTCAGGTAGAGTTTGCATAGTTACCATACTAGCCATGATCGATGAGGACAATTGTAGATGCGGGCATGACACAGGATTACGCAACTTGGTTTGCAACACATCCATTCCCTCACTACTCTAGAAACTACATGATCAGGAGGAGGATGAGGAGGGGCCTCGATGACAGCGGAGGCAATGGGGGGGACGAGGTGGCAGGGGTGGGGGTGATGATGGCATAGGTGGTGGATGAGGCTGTGGTGGAGGTGGGGATGATGGAGATGACAGGAGGGTTAGACAACAGGTTGACATAGATCTTGCCAAGTAGGTACAGGCATAGGTTTGGCAGATGTCACCTCCTAGACAGGCACATGTACAGGTTGGATAGATGCTGCTCCTGGATAGGCACAGGCATAGGTTAGATAGATGCCACCTCCTGGATAGGCACAAGGACAGGGTGATGGTGAGGTTGCAACCCTACGAGCCCAAGTGGTTCAGTAGTAGGTACAAATAGCACAGATGCAGATGCAGTTAGGGAAGATGCATGGACAAACCACCCAACTGCAGGGTGAGTTACAGACAATGAGACTAGAGAGGGATATCGCCATCCAACGGTATACTAGGGCTGAGGGGTTACTTGAGCAGGTGTAGTAGACTACAGCATAGGGGCCTACTGGATAGATAGTGGCAAAGAAGGTTAGGGATGGCCATAAGATATTCTACTAGTGAGGGTTATAAGAGTAGGCCATGCCCCCAAAGTGACGAGTAGGCAGCTTTCAACCTAGTTATCATAGTAGGTCTCACTAGACTTTCACAGAGAGTGGAGGGGTGATGTGACCACACAAGGGGACATCAATTGTAGGGACATCCAGTGGTGATGGGGATGGTCAATCATAGCAGCCATAGCAACCTTAGTAGCCAAAGCAGCTAGTGTGCTTAGGAGGTAGTGCCTCCTAGATGTGACTTTGAGACACATATCATTTTGATAGTGGGATTTTGTATACACCACATTATAGACATTTCGATATGTACTTTTATGTTATTTGATATCACAGTACACTTGGACATTATTATTTTGATGTTTATGATAGAGATATGATCTAGCATTTTGATGGACTATCTATATGCATGTATGGATGGATGCTTCTATATGATGGTTTATTATGATTTATGGTTATATGTGATGCTTCTAACATGTTTGTGTGATTCTATTATGCACTTGATATGTATGTGACATCATGCTTTTATGCCACACGCGATGGACATGATGACTTATATGCATTTTATGATCCTATATGCTGATATGTTACTATGATCTAATGCACACTGTGGTGATATTGTAAAATGCAACACATGATGGTTTAATTACTTTATGTATGGATGATGATCTAATATACAAACACTATGATATCTATGTTTTTGTAGATTTTTGATGTGAAATGTTTATGCAATCTATGTGGATAAATGACATAACTATCATGATCTAAAAGTTTAAGGCCACTAATGCACCTAAATGATAATGACCTAATGATGTACACACTTATTTTTGACATCCAATGTGTTATGAATTGCTTTTGTTGTCCAAGTATACTCAATCATAAAATAAAAGAACACTTAGAAGAAATGGATTTAAGAATTGGGATAAATGGATGATTTAGAAGAAATAACTTGGATAAATGGATAAATGGAACTTTCGACACTTGGAATTTGGTCAAGGATGCAATGTGTATAATGAAATGCAATGTGATATGTATGGATGTGTATTTTTTTATCTTCGTGTACAATTTTTTGAAGTACTTTGTTTCATCATTGAGCTTTTAAAATGTTGTAAGAAAATACAAGCATCTAGGTATAATTAACCATGATGACCTACATATTACTTACATAGATTTTGATTTAGCAAGTTAATACAAGCATCTAGTCAAAATTAAATCTAGATGACTTGAGTATGCCTTGCATGTGTCAACAGACAAGGATTGCCCTATTTCATGTTTAGACCTAGTACGTCCTCAATGATCTTTTGTCGATCATGTCATTAGACAAAGTCATCACATTACTATAGATTGATCCACAAATAGAAAACAAATAAGATAATTATGCCCCCATCATAGCTCCTCAATTTTTTGACATCCTTGAGTACCATAAAAAGACATAATAACAAAAATCAAGACTTTGTGACTTAAAACATTTTAATAATCACAAATTTTCTTTCCATAGTTATGTTTTCATGCAACGAAAATAGATACAATCATCATGGTGGTTGAGGCCCATTGTGTCTTGTTTATAGGTCTAGTTCTTACGTCAAGCGTTTTGTTGAAAAGGTGTGTTTGTAACACTACTTGCTATCTGGTGATAGTATCGTGATCCTTATTGTTATCCTCTAAGGTGTGTGACATTCAAGAATCCAATTCTCCAACTAGGTCAAGGATTTTTGCCCAGTCAAGTAAAGGATTGATTGATTGTGGATGAACTGACAATAGACATGAAGAAATGGGCCCTAAGGGACTGACCTAGTGCCTCAGGGGCTAATTGATAAATGGCCTTTCCTACGTGACGACACAGAGGCAACGTAGTTCAGGATGGTGAACTTTGTGGACCTAAGACCTAGGTTATGGGTAATGGTGTGGATTTGTATGGACCAAAGGATGGGTGACATTCATGGAATGGATGGGAAAGGATCCTTGAGGGTACAATAATGATGGCCTTGCCTATGTGATAGCTCAGAGGTGACGTAGTTTGACAACAATTCAATGGATTGGTGCAGGATGGATGACAAGATGGACACAAGCTTGGATTGACAGCCTGATGGGAGAAGGTGGTAAGGACGAGTGAACAACAAGCCATGGTAGGTATCCTGATGTGATTGGGTGGATGCAGTTAGGAGGGATGGATGAGGAACAAGGTCTGAAGAGATGGAGAAGGCGGTTTATCACAAGTAGCACCTATTTACTAGGTTTTCACCACTTGCTTTTATTTGCACAAAAGGTAAAATACACATGACGAATGTTTGCTAGGTTTTCATCATGGTATCTATCTAAGGTGCTTGTTTACCAAGTTTTCACCAGAGGATAATTTTTTGTTGTTTTTCCATTTTTTTATTTTTTTGCTATTTTTTCATTTTTTTGATTTTTTTACTATTTTTAATTCCCTTGCATTGGGGTTTAGGTGTAGAACTTGTGAAGATGCATGTTGTTAATGGGATAATCAAATAGTTCACCTTATGATGTAGCTAATTGATAAGCACCTAATCCATAGGTAGCAATGATGACATAAGGACCCAGCCAGTTGAATACAAACTTACCTTTCTTCTCTATATCTTGTTGATTCCTAGGATTCTCTCTGAAGACTAGGTCACCAACTTGAAATACCTGAGGTTTGACTCTATGATTGTGACTCCTGGACATCCTTTGTTGATAAGCGTTGAGATGGTTAAAGGCATGTTGTCTTCTTTCTTTGAGCAGCTCTAACTCTTGAAGTCTAGAAACTCTGTACTCTTCATCAGATATGAGGCCTTTTAACGATACTCGCAAGGATGGGATCTCGACTTCAATAGGCAAGATGGCTTCAGAACCATAGATGAGGGAATATGGTATTGCACCTATGGGTGTGCAGATACTTGTGTGGTAGACCCACAACATAGGATTTAATTAGATGTGCCAATCGCGACTGACATCATTGCCAGTCTTTTTTAGGATTTTTAAGATAGTTTTATTTGATGCCTCTTCCTGGCCATTTCCTTGGGGTAATATGGGGTGGAAAAGTAGTGTTGGATGTGTAATTTGTCACACAGTTCTTTGACATCTTGGTTTTTAAATGGTCTTCCATTATTAGTGATAATGGATACAGGGATGCCATAGTGGCAAATGATGTAATTTAGGATGAAAGAGGTGATTTGTTTGCCTGTGAGATTGGTGAGGGGTACAGCTTCAATCCACTTTGTAAAGTACTTAGTGGCGGTGATTATGAATTTATGGCCACTAGATGATTGAGGGTGTATCTTTCCCACTAAGTCGAGTGCCCATTGATAGAAAGGCCAAGGAGTCGTTAAAGGTTGTAGCTCCTATGCTGGTGCATGTATTAGGTTCCCATGGATTTGGCATTTCTTGCACCTTTTTACAAAATTATAGGAGTATTTTTCCATAGTTGGCTAGAAGTATCCCATACATATGAGTTTCTTAGCCAGGGTAGGACCACTAGAGTGGGTCCCGTATATACTGTCGTGAAATTCACTTAGGGTAGTTTGATATTCCTCACTATCGAGACACCTTAGGAGAGTACCATCTAGTCCTCATCGATACAAGGTATTGACGATTATGGTATAATGGGATGCTTGGCAGATGAAGGTTCTCTTTTGGTTACTTGATAGATCAGGAGGTAGGGTATGCTCTTTCAGATAGGCAAATACTTTTCCATATAAGGACAAATAAGATCCTACTATGTGACATATGATGTGGGATTTAGGGTATCATACACAGGATGGGACACTGGATCTACCAAGAATTCATAACGTGATTAGTTTTTAGGGATATTGAGGAGAGATGCAATCGTTACCATGGTGTCTACTACTTTGTTCTCCAACCTTGGTATCTACTCAAAAGAGATCACAACAAAGTATTCATTAAAGTCATCTACCATACGTTTGTATGGTATTAACTTCTCATCCTTTGTTTGATAGTCGTCATTCACTTGGTTGATGACAAGTTGTGATTCATCATACACATGAAGTTTTGTGATTTTCCATTCTACTGCCAACTTGATGTTAATGACTAGGGCTTCATACTCCACCACATTGTTAGTGCATGGAAAGAGTAGTCTGTATGACTTGGGAATGGTGTCTCCATTAGGTGTGATCAACAAGATACCTGCTCTGGACCCATGCTGAGTATATGATCCGTCAAAGTAGAGTTTCTAGGTTGTTGTTATGTGGAAGATAGACTCATCTAAAAATTCAAAACTTAATGGGTTGTCATCTATTAAAGGTGCATCTACCATCTGATCTGTAATCACTTGCCCCTTTATTGCTCATCTATCTACATACTTGATGTCAAATTCACTATCATGACCCATTTTGATATTCTACCTATTAGGGTAGCTTTGTTGAGCAAGTATTTCAATGGATCTATCTTCCGTACTAGCTTGATGGAATGTGATAGCATGTAATGTCTCTATTTTTGTGAGGCAAAGACCACAGTGCGGAATGCTCTTTCAATTGGTGTATATTGTAGCTCGTAGCCAACTAGTGTTTGACTGATGTAGTAGATTTCTTATTCTTTTTGTTCGTGGTTCTATTGTGCTAGTAGAGCTCCAAGAGCTATTGGTGTGGCTGAAATGTAGAGTAGCAATGGGTTGCCTTGAATTGGTGGCATTAAGATAGGTGGATTCATTGAATACTCCTTTAGATGCTAAAATGCTTGCTCACACATGTCATCCCATTTGAAAGGAATGTTTTTGTGTGGGAGATGCGTGAATGGGTGACACTTATCTGCCAATTGAGAGATAAACCTTCTAATGGACTGCAACTTTCCTTGTAAAGACAACAATTGACTTAGATTCTTAGGTAGCACCATTTCCATGATTCCTTTGACCTTGGCTGGGTCCACCTCTATTCCATTAGCTGATATGATATATCCAAGGAGTTTACCAGATGTGACCCTGAAAACACACTTTTTTGGATTTAACCATACATTAAATTGCTCTAGTCTTGTGAAGATCTTGTCCAAAACTTGTAGATGCCCTTCTCTAGGTTTTGATTTGGCTAGAATGACATCTACATAATCTTCCATGATGGTATGCATCATGTCATGAAATATTGTTGTCATTGCTTGTTGATATGTTGCCCCCACATTCTTTAGCCCAAATGGCATGATGCACCAACAATAGGTACCCCAAGGACATGTGAATGTTGTTTTATGTTGATCCTCTGGCACTATCTTGATTTAGTTATAGCTGGAGAATCCATCCATTAATGACAACATGGTGTGCCCTGTTGTTAGATCTACAATAATGTTGATGTTAGGAAGAGGGAATTCATCTTTGGGACAAGCCTTGTTTATATCCCTGAAGTCATTACACATTTGAACTCTTCCATCTGGTTTTGCGACAGACACTATATTTGAAATCCACTCTGGATAGTCTATTGGTCTAATAAATCTAACATCTAACAGCTTCTTCAGTTCTTTGTTTACCATGATTGTGATATGTAGGTGCATCTTCCTTAGTTTTTGTTTAACTAGCTTAGCTCCTGGAGCTAGCGATAAGTGATGCATTATAAGGTTTGGATCTAGACCCAACATATCCTCATATGACCAAGCAAAGTTGATTTGTTTCTTTTTGAAAAAATTAGATAACTTTGGCTTCTCTTGTGCAGTTAAAGATTTTGCCATATGGACCAACTTTGGATTTTAACCTATGCTGACATTGATTTGTTCCACTGGTTCCATCAAGATTGAGGATCTCTCCTGATGTGTTAGATTGGGAAGAGTGTCAAACCTTTCATCCTTCGGTGCCTTAGAGAGGTTTTCACTGTTGGATACATCTTTTATATTTTTATTATTTTCACGATCTAACACTGTCGCGGAGCAGTTTTCATCGTTAGATCTATCTTTCATTTTTACATTTTTGAGACTGAAAAGCTTGGCACTCTCTCCAAAATAAGCCCTGTCATTGAGTTATATGGCATAGCCAGCTCTGTGATCCCCTATATGTATATGGTCTCTAAGTTCTAAATAATTGATGATGGCCTCATCATTTTGAAAGGTATCTAGCTCAAGGGTAGAGTCTTGCAAATCCCAATCTATGAGTTCTGGATGCAATAGTGGTAACAGGTCATTGGATTGGTCTTTTTCAAGGCTAGTGATGGTCAAGATGGAGGAGTTAGTGTGGTTATTGTAAGCATTTACAATGCCTATGATGGTACTCTCCACAAGTTGATCTGTCAAGTGTGGCATCATTCTTTCCTCATGAAACTCACTATTGTCATTATGCCAATCAAACTCTAGAGTTCTAGACCTTGAACTTTTTCTCTCATGCGTTGCATGGATAGGGACATATTCATGGACCACATCAACATCTTTTTCATCACAAGATAGTTCAAAGAGACTATCCCATTGATACTCATTGGAGTCTGTCTCACTCCATCCTTGTATTTGGTGAATCTGCTCTACTAGGTTAGTAGTAGCTATTTTAGTTTATTTTCCTCCGTGCTTGTCTTTTTCCTTGGTCTTTGCTTTGCCTTTGTAACCTAGCCATGTAGTGTCTTGGGCTGTTAATGAAGGAGGTTGGATAGGTTCGATGATACCTTATTTCCTCAATCCTATGGGCCCATGACCTTCATATCCCATTCTTTGCAATATTGAGAATCCTTGATCATATTGTTTGGTTTGCAATGTGGATTGATGGTTTTGTGATTTAGATTCATTGTCTTCATCCTTATATATCCATTTTAGGATGTCCTTCTCATTGCTCTCATCTTCAAGGATTCCCCATTTAACAAATGGACCTTCAGGAGTTTCTAAAGACTTGGGTTTGCTCATGGATGGATTTCCATAAGATCTGCGGGATATAGGTAGTTGTGCTAAGCAAAAGGATTGTGCGATTGTATATTCACTGATACCCTTGTCTTTGAGCTTGAGGCTGAGTTCAGATGCCTTGGATGTGGAAGGTAGTGAAGATGGGTCAACACGGGATGAAGACAAAGCAGAGGCACAGTTATTGGGAATTACAACATCATGTTTTGATTGTATGGAATTGCAATATTGAAATGGATTAGGATCACCTTGGATGGTGATTTCTTGGCCATTATGGGGGAACTTGATACAATGGTGATAGGTGGATGACACCACCTTCATTGCATGTATCCAAGGTCTTCCAAGGAGAATATTATAGGCAAGTTCCATGTGAAACACTTGACACACCACATCCTTTACTACAGGTCCCACTCTGATTGGAAAAACAACAATTCCCTTTGATGTTCTTTCCTCTTCATCGTAGGCTTTAATGGTGATTTTATTTTTAGGATTGATAGCATTCTCTGAAAACCCTAATGTAAGGATTAGCTTTAAGGTGGAAATATTTAAACCCACTTCTCCATTGATTAGAACCCTTTTTATTTAATGCTTGTGGATGAAGGTTTCGATGTGGAGAGATGCATTGTGTGGTTGGGTGATTGACATGTCATCCTTTTTTGTGAATGATAGGAAGTGAGGTGTGGTTAGATGACCTACCATGGTTTGAAATTGCTCTTCAACTAGATTGGTTGGGATTGTGGTTTCCAAAAGAGCTTGTTCAAGGATGGCTTTGTGGGATGGGGATAGATGCAAAAGTTCCAAAATGGAAATGTGGGACGTTGTACTGGTTGGACATAGAGGATGGTTTGGACATAGCTCCCTTAAGACTAATCTTTTCATCATGAGTGGTCACATTACAATAAGGGGTTTTATTTATAGTGATCACATTGATATGTGAATCACTTTCGGAAATGTGGTTAACAACATAGTCATATGACACATTTATGTAGTTGGCATTGTTAACCCCACTTTTGTTTTGATTTGAAGAACCTCCCTTCTCATAGTTGGGGAGTGGATTCTTGAATGCTATATGATCATCATTAGAGGCATTCCCATTAAGTGATATCCATTTTTGATCCAACAAGTCTTGAATGGTGTGCTTTAGCTTTTAGCCATCATTGGTCTTGTAGCCTTTGCTTCCAAGGTATTTGTAGAAGTCAATGTCTTTCCACCAAGGATGTTTAACTTTTGGTTCATACTCCCGCACTATTGGATGCATTATGAGATTGTTTGATATTAGCTTCTGTAGGGTGGATTCTAGTGTTTCTCCTAGAGATGTGAACTTTCTATGAGGAGGAAAGTTTGTAGACTGTGATTCGGTGTTTTGGAGTTTGTTTTGTGGGTTTGATAAGTTGAAAATTGGTTGCTTTGGCATTACATTTTTAGCATCAACCACCCCATCATTCATGATGTTCTTATTTTTGGTCCAAAACTATGGCTTATCCATGTTAACATTTGCACTAGGGATGTCCTTGTTTTATTTGCCCATTTGCTATCAAATCTTTTTCAATGAGTAAACCCATTTCAATGACCTTACTAAAAGTAGGACATTGGATTGATATTTGATAACTTAGATCAGCGTTTAGGTTGTGGACAAACATTTCAATCATTTGTTTTTCTGGCATATGATATGGACACTTGCTGGCCAGTTGTCTCCATCTTTGTAAGAAAGAGGCGAAGGATTCTCCACCCTTTTGTTTAGTGTTACAAAGGTCTAACATTGAAATTTCATTCTCAATGTTGTAGGAGAAATGAGTGACAAACTTATCCACTAGTTCATTGAAGGTTTAGATTCCAGGAGGTAGGCGAGAGAACCATTCCATAGCCTGTCCTCCCAAGCTCCTTGGGAATAGTCACATGAGATACGTTTCATTGTGTATGACTTCAAGACATGCTGCACTAAATTCTCTAATATGATCCCTTGGATCACCTTTCCCCCGATATTTATCAAATTTTAGTACCTAAAATTTTGAGGGGAAAGGTATCATGATCAAGGTCTTGTCAAAAGGATATGTGGAAATATCTTCTAGAGAGTAGTGTTTCGTGGATGCTCTAGTTTGAATGTTTGCAAGTTGTTGTTGTAAGGCTTGGATTTGTGTTGTCAATATATCCAAGGGATTGATTATATCCTTAGCCTTCTCTAAATTGGAAGAATTTTTATCAATTTTGGGAGTATCTTTGTTTAGTTTGGAGTCATCTTTCAATGACTCAACTTCATTGGAGGCATTGTTCTCTCTTAAATTGGAGAGATCAAAATCAGAGGGCAATTTACTAACATGAGAAAATACTTATGAGGCTCCATGGCAACTACCCTATCCATTACCTTTTGAAATCTTGGATCTTGAAGTTGTTGAAGGATTTCTTCTTGACTAATCTCCTCATCATCGGAATTATGCCCATTATTGTGAAGGGAACCCATGTTTTGCTTTTGTTTAGATTGAGATATAGTTGCAACCATAAAAACTTTTGGATGTGGGTGAATGTTGGATGAAGATGCTTGTGAATGTAAATGGATGTTCTTGGTGTGGTTGAGAAGTCAAGATTTTCCTAAGGTTTTAATTTTGGTCTACCATTGTTCAAACAAATGTGCTCTTGGGCTAAAAGGTAGTCAAAGTAGGGAGAGTTGATCACCGCTATTGATATAGACTACTTCTTTTATCAAGGTCACACTAGTGTAGTTTCAAGGTGAAGGATGATTTATCCTGTTATGAAACTATCTAGATTTTTTCTTTGAACCTGGAGGATCTTAATGACACCTTAGTGGAAATCTTGTTTTGGATCATTTGATATTTTTCAATTTGGATGACTAGGTGCATTATGGCAAGGTGAAATGTTTTGGGAAAATGGGTATGAAAATAGATTCTTATGGTTTTCCTGAGTTCTCAAATGAAGTCTATGCAATAATGGGTATCTTGAAATGAATTTGTTTTCTCCTCAAAATGTTAGGAAGTGCTCTATGTTTTGGATGCACAGCGTTAGATGTGTAGGACTGTGTTGTATCTGCATAGCACTGTGTTGTGAAGGCGTAGCTCTGTATGTGCAGAAATACATTGGAAATGCGCAGGAAGAGTGCACAACAAGACTTTTCAAATGTGCAACAAGATGGTGTAAAAGCACATTAGGATCAAATGCGTAGCAATATTTGGCAAATGTATAGCAAGACTATGTGAAAGTGCAGAAGGAGAAAATGTGTAGCAATACTTGATTAATGTGCAACAAAATGGGGTGAATGCATAGGTTTGCATAGGGTTTGCCTTTTTGTTTCAATTTTTTGATTTTGGCTTATTTCCAAAATGTTTCTTAAAGCAAGTCTGGTATTTTTGCTGATGATTTGTGTCAATTTATTGCAAGAAAACATAGCAAACAAGAAGATTCCATGTTTGTTATTACAAATTTTTGACCAACAAGCAAGCACAATCCTAAGGTTGGCAAGGACAATATTTGATGAGTTCCAACTTGGATTTTACCCTAGCCACTTACATAAAGGCATGATAGATAGTAACTTGGTAGCATTGGCTCCCCTCCACAACACTCACTTCTCACGCATACCAAGTTACAATTCCTCCAAAGAGTTGAATGTTTCTGTCTCCACACTAAATGAGTGTATGACATTGGATGGCTCTAGAGGATTTTCCTCCTGTGTCACCAAATATGGGTTTTTGGCATTCTAAAACAATGGCTTTTTAGTATGGACATCTGTTCAGGTGGTTACACATGTGGAAATTTGCTCCAATAAGGAGGCTTCCTAGCTTGTAAAGGTTATGCTCCACAGGGTTTTGAGGGAAACATTTGTCAGTGTAACACAATGACACCCATTGTTTGCAACTTTCATCACAAACACAATTTATTTAGAGCGACTTGGAAGTGGCTTGGATTTACCCTATTATCGCTTAAGGTCATCCCACTTGGAAGGAAGGAATTCCAAGGGCAGGCCTCTTCTAAAGGTTACACATACAAAATGATGAGTTTGGCATTTTGGTCACCCAAAAAAGAGGAGAGCATAGTCCTATCATCATTCTAAAAGCACAAAGAACACAAGTTCTTTATCCCCCTAGTTAAAAATAAAGAAACTAAATATGTTTAATCTACCAAGCACAATCCATTTGACTAGATAGCAATAACTTTGAAAAGATGGTTCATTTTATCCCTTAAATAGATCTATGTGAAGATTGTTTGTTGCAGAAGAAAACAAATTACTTTCCTTTAAGTTAAGCTAGATGAGAGATTGTGATGCAAGATAGAAAGAAACAAAAATATTTGTTTATTTTTTTTAGCCACCTAGATTGGGACTATGTGCGAGTTGTATGCAACAAATCAGTTTACTTCTTCCTATTTTAATCTAGATGAAATTTGTATGAAGATGTTAGATTACTCTCCTTTAATTAAATTTAGATGAACTAAGGATGTAGCTAAATGACTAAATAATGCTCCTACACCTGTGAGATGATGTTAGTATGGAAATCTTTGTGAAACATTACAATTTTTCTGACAGCCTTTAAATGTGCAGAAACAAAAGGTGAATGTGCATGATTGTTCAGTGTTTGCACAGAAACACAGATGCACAAAAAGAATTAATGGATGCACAGATCTGTTCAATGGATGCGTAGAAATATCGAATGTGCAGTACTATTTCATGAATGTGTAGGAATACGATGTGGATACGTGGAAATACAGATGCGCATCAGGAAACTATAAATTTGTAGTACTGGAATGTGGATGCGCAGAATTGACCTATTACATGTTAGGAACCTGTGTTTAGCCCTTCTCTTTACTTTGTTAGTATATTGTTGTTGGATGCATATGCTTTGTAAGTCGTCCCATGAGTATATTGTGTATACGCCTAAAAATGACACGATTCAGTCTAAATAAATATTCTTAATATTTATTTCATTCTAATTCTTCTATCAATAAATAAATAAACAAATTTATTTGTTTGATTCATACTCCTCTAAGTTAATTAAATATCAAAATATTTAATTATCTCTTCTAAAGTCAAAATTAAATAAGATCCTTTATTTAATTAAATTCTTCCAAACAATTAAATAATTCTTAATTATTTAATTAAGATCAAATCATTCTTCCAAATTTAAATAAATCAATCAAATTTATTTAAATCCTCTCAATCTCTAAAAATAAAATACAATCAAATATTTTATTTATTCTTCCAAAATCTTCTAAATTAAATAATACCAATTATTTAATTATTCCTTCCAATAATATCTTCTCTAAATTTAAATAAATCAATCATTTATTTAAGTTGCTTTTTCTTCTAAAATGAGTTATCTCTAAATATAATTCAAGCTTTGTGCACATGCATTTAAATATTCCTAATATTTAATAAAGCAAAATATCTTCTTATTCTCATGCAAATCCCTTCTTCTTGTTTTAAATCACTTAACTGATTGTTATATTCTTTTAAATGCTTTAACTTATTCTTCTATTCTTGTTCATTCCTCTCATGCAAAAGAAAGCAAGACACATGTCTTCTTCTTATTCGTTGCACGTTCCTCATCTATTCTATACCGTTGATCTTCTCATTCTTTCTATACCGTCGATCTTCATTCTCTCAAGTCTATAAATTGAACCTTCTTCTTCCATTTCAGTCATCCAAGCTTTAGGTATTGTTACTCTGTCAGAATTACAGTGCGTCTTTGGCACCAATTCCTTCATTGCTTGTGATCACACTCGTTACTGCATACTACTATCATTGTTGTGAAGCTCATCTTCATGGAAAACTATCATAGCCATTCCCATTTGAACATCTTGGAATCATAGCAAGGAAGTGCACCTTTTGAGGGCCATATTCATAGACAAGATCATTTGTAATAGGCAATCAATGGAAGCTACAAATTAAAGGAGGTTTGCTTTGTTTTTATTCATTGTTTATTTGAATGTCTTTTGTTCACCATTTCATTGAGTTTTGGGTATCTTGATATTTGATCTTATTGATTATTCTTTTGAATCCAATTTTCCCTTAACAATTTTGGCACCCACTATTGGAAAGACACAGACTATTGTGAGTAAGAAGACATACAACCAACAATTGTATCTACCTCAAACATGTTATTTAAGATGTGCTTGATCAAAATAAAGGAGGAACCCAACAACATACCTCTAATGAGACACATGTGGCTTACAGGGATCCACTTCTCAATCATGACAGGCCGTACAACAACAATAACAACAATGAAAATAACAACAACAACAACAACAACAACCGCAATAGGCAAAATCAGAATAGTGGGAATAATAATGCCAACTACGCAAGTGTGCCATTCGACTATACCATCAATTGCATATCAAAGCATGTCCCACAAATCAATGTGGTCATGCCCCACGAACAATCAGAGCCTAACCGCAATGATTGTATTAACATTACCCATAGTGGTAGAGTCACATTGAATACCGTCCCTCCAAGGTCATCACCTTCTTAGTCCAACTTTCGTCAGTATAATGTCATAGACCAACTACAGAAAACTCCAGCCCACATTTCTATCTTGGAGTTGTTGCATCTATCTCCTTCCCATAAGGAGATTCTCAATAAAGCCTTAGTGGAAACCATCGTCCCCACTAACTTGGCCCAAGAGAAGTTTTGGGCCATGGTAGGTAATCTGACCTCCTCAAGTACCATATCATTTATCGAACAAGATGACCTCTCAGTCTCTCAACCTCATAACACCCCTCTGCATATCGTCACCTTCATCCACAAGCACCGCATCAAGAGGGTTCTCATTGATGGGGGAGCCAGTTTAAATATTTGCACATTAAAGCTAGTCCTTACATTGGGGTTCTTTGAGAATGCAGTTGATCCAAGGAAGAAGATTACTATCAAAGCGTATGATGAAGAGGAGAGAACTACAAAGGGAACAGTAGTCTTACCCATTCAAGTGGGACCAATAATAAAAGATGTTGTGTGCCAAGTCCTAGATAGGGAGCTCGCCTATAATATTCTCCTAGGTAGACCATGGATTCATGCCATGAAAGTTGTTCCCTCTACTTATCACCAATGTAGAAAATTCTCACATAATGGCAAGCAAGTCACCATCCAAGGAGACCCTGACCCCCTTCAGCATTGCAACTCTATCCTTTCAAAACCTGATTGCATCATACTGAATAATAGAGCATCTACATCCCCTACCCCACAACATGATCATACCTCTGAAGCTTCCTCATCAAATCCCAAAGAGTAGAAAATTACCATCAAAAAAACTGGAGTTGAGGAATACTCCATTGAGCACAGCCTAAATCTAGCCAAGATGCCTTTATCTCCTAGATCCTTTGGTCAACCCAAGCATTTTCCAAAGCCATCTGCTCCTCCTATAGGTCCCATAGCTCCCTTTGTAAAATGGGGGACCTTATCTGATGAAACAAAGGAAAGGGATGTCCTACAATGGTTTTATACCAAGGAAGAAGAGAACATACAACAAGAACCACCTAGGCTCCCAACATAACTCTATGGGTGAGGAGAAGCTATCCTACATAGAATGGATTACGAAGGACAAGGCCCTATCGGCTTAAGAAAAGAAGGAATTATAGAACCCATTCAACCTTCTTCATCCTCATTGGTTAGAAATACAAATGGCCTAGGATATAAAGGCAAGGCCAAGGCTAAAGAAAATGCTTGTCTTGTAGCAATGATCCATACACTTCAAGTGGACAGTGACACAGATTACAATGATTATGAGTTGGATGAGCTGACAGAGCATTCCTATGATGACAAAGAGGTCGATACTATTCAAACTTATAGCCACTACTATGAGGGAAAAATGCTACCGAACAAACCACTAGAGTCTGATTTGCCTATCTCTGAGAATACGACTTTCAAGGAAGGTTTGAGTTCTATCGCAATAAACAATTTAGAGGAAAGTACCATCTTGAACACTCCCCCTACCAATACTCCTAGTTTATCCATTCAAACTATCAATGAATCAGATCTATCCTCTTACTCCCTCTCCCTTGTGCATCTTGAACTTATTGACTAGGATCCACAAGGAACCCCTCAACTAGATATGTTCCAAAATGATGACGCTTATATTGACTATATGGAACTTAGGGACCACCTACCCAAAGGATATCATAAAGCTGGTTTCGCTATAGAACTTAATGCCGTGGCTTATTTCAGAGAGGGTACCAAGCCTTCCAGTTGCAAAAATATTAAAATAAAAATTGGATCTTATAGTGAAACCTACTCCACGGCAGTGTCAGATCCCAAAACAGTAAAAAGAAAGGACGCATCTGAAGGTGAAAACCCAACTGTGGCACTTGATGATGGAAGGATTGACACTCTCCCCAATGACATGCACTAGGAGAAGTCTCATATTGTTGTGGAACCCACAGAGCCAGTTAACCTTGGAACAGAGGAACAACCTAAGATCATTCATTTTGCTAAATCTCTAACCCCACCAGAGAAGACTAAGTTTGTACCATTATTCAAGAGAAAGCAAGTCAATTTTTCTTGGTCATATGTAGCTATGCCAAGGTTAGATCTTGATTTGATTCTACACCATCTTCCATTAGATCTAGGAGTAAAAGCAGTGAAACAGAAACTTAGAAAGATGCATCCACACATAGCACTACTAGTAAAAGAACTCAAGAAGCTACTGGATGTAGGATTTATCAGAGCTATAAACTATTCGGAATGGGTTTCCAACATTGTACCAGTGTCCAAACTAGATGGCTGAGTCAGACTATGCAATGACTTTAGAGATCTAAACAAAGCTTGCCGCAAGGATGAGTTTCTGTTGCCAAATATAGATATTATAGTCAACTTAATAGCAGGACATACCATGTTATCTCTCATGGATGGCTTCTCAAGATATAATCAGATCAGGATAGCACCAGAAGACTAGCATAAGATAGCTTTTACTTGTCCATGGAGCACTTTCTATTGGAATGTCATGCCATTTGGGCTAAAGAATGCAGGAGCCACATACCAACGTGCCATGACCACTATATTTCATGTGATGATGGATGTAACAATGGAAGATTATGTAGATGATATCCTAGCAAAGCCACTCACAAGAGAATCACATCTGGATGTATTAGAGAAGGTCTTTCAGAGACTCGAGCAATTCAAAGTCAGGTTGAACCCAAAGAAATGTGTGTTTGGAGTCACGTCAGGAAAACTCTTAGGTTTTATTATATCAGCAAATGGAATAGAGGTGGACCCTGCCAAAATCAAGGCTATCATGGACATGCCACCACCTAAGACTCTTACTCAACTAATATCTCTACAAGGAAAGCTACAAGCAATCTATAGATTCATATCACAACTGGCAGACAAGTGCCAACCATTCAGTCATCTTCTACACAAGAACATTCCATTCAGATGGAATGAGAAATGGGAAGAGGCATTCAACAAAATGAAAGAATATCTTATGAATCCACCTATTCTCATGCCTCCTATCCAAGGGAAGCCATTAATACTATACATATCTGCTACACCTATTGCTCTTGGGGCTCTTCTAGCACAACAAGATTATGAGAATAAAGAAAGAGTCATCTACTGCATCAGTCGAACATTAGTGGGCTATGAGTTGCAATACTCTCAGATAGAAAGATCATGTCTTGCGGTAGTTTTTGCTTCCCAAAAAATTTGACATTATATGCTTGCACATCCAGTCAAACTTATTGCAAAAATAGATCCACTGAAGTACCTACTAAGCAAAGCATCTCTCACAGGTCACCTAGCCAAATGGGTAATGCTCTTAAGTGAATATGACATTGAGTATGTAGATAAAAAAGCTATCAAGGGGTAAATCATTGTTGATCAGTTAGTAGATACACCATTATAGGACACCACACCAATGCAATTTGAATTTCCAAATGAATCCCTATTCAACATCTCAACACATTCCTGGAAGCTCTACTTTGATGGGTTCTACACAAACCATGGATCGAGGGTAGGAATCTTGTTTGTAACTCCTCATGGAAACACCATACCGAAGTCTTACAATTTGTTATTCCCATGTACAAACAACATAGCAGAATATGAAGCCTTAGTCATTGGTCTTAAGATGGCAAAAGAGTGGAAAATTAAAGAGCTACATATCTATGGTGATTCTCAACTAGTGATAAATCAAGTCAATGATGATTACCAAACCAAAGATGAGAAGCTTGTCCCATATAAGCAGATAGTTGATGACTTTAAGTAATACTTTGTGATCATCTCTTTTGAGCAGATACCTCAGATTGAGAACAAAGTAGTAGATGCCATGGAGACCATTGCCTCTCTTCTTGAGATACCAGAGAATGAGTCACAGTACAAGTTCTTAGTGGAAATTGTTCAACAACTAGCTTATGATCTTCCTGAAAACCATTCCATATACCTTTTAGTTGGATTTAATTCACCTTGGTATGGTAAGGTCTACACTTACCTCAAAGAAAACACCCTCCCACCTGACTTATCTTCAAACTAATGACGAACCTTTATATGCCAAATCTACCACTATACCATTATTGCTGACACCCTATACCGACGTTGTCTAGATGGTACTTTACTCCGTTGTTTAGAATGAAAAGAATCCCTAATCGCCTTACAAGACATGCACAAAGGGATTTGCGAAACACAATCTAGTGGCCCTTCTTTAGCTAAGAAACTCATGCATTTGGTTATTACTGGCCGAACATGGAAACAAATTCATATTAGTTTGTAAAGAAGTGCAAGCAGTGCCAAATACATGGGAACCTGATACATGCACCAGCTCAAGAGTTGAGACCTTTAACGACACCTTGGCCCTTTTGCCAATGGGCACTTGACCTTGTGGGAAAGATCCATCCACCCTCATCCAACAGCCACAAATTCATCATAACTGCTATTAAGTTCTTTATCAACTGGATTGAAGTCATTCCCCTCACCACTGTCATAGGTAAGCAAATCTCCCCATTCATCCTGAATTACCTCATCTGTAGCTACGAAATTCCTTCATCCATTATCACGGATAACAAAAGACCCTTCAAGAATTAGGATGTCCAAGAACTCTGTGACCGATTCAAAATCCAACATTGTTTCTCCACACCCTACTACCCCCAAGGTAATGGTCAAGCTGAAGCATCCAACAAGACCATCTTGAAACTCCTCAAGAAGACAGTCAATGATGTTGGCCGTGATTGGCACATCCAACTCAATCCCGCTCTATGGGCCTATAGAACTAGTATACGCACTCCCACAGGTGCTACCCCTTATGCCCTTGTCTATGGCTCAGAAGCTATCCTCCCCATAGAGGTTGAATTACCATCTCTCAGGGTGTCGTTAAAAGGTCTCATATCAGATGAAGAGTACAGAGTTTCCAGATTGCAAGAACTAGAGTTGCTAGAGGAAAGGAGATAGAAAGCCTTTGACCATCTCAAAGCATATCAACAAATGATGTCAAGAAGCTATAACCATAGAGTTCACCCAAGAGTCTTCAAAATTTGAGATTTGGTACTTAAGGAGAATCCCCGCAATCAATAGGATAGGGAAAAGAAAGGCAAGTTCAAACCCAACTAGCTTGGGCCTTATGTGATTGTCGCTGCTTATGGATCGAGGGCATATTAGTTAGCAACATTAGAGGGTGAGCTGTTGGATGATCCAATCAATAGCGTGCACCTTTGCCGGTTCTATACCTAGGAGAACCCTAATGTAAGGGGGGCAGGAAAATACAAAAAAATAAAAAAATAAGAAAAATACAAAAAAGTAAAAAAATAAAAAAAATACAAAAAAATCATCCTTTGGTGAAAACCTGGCAAACATGCACCTTGGATAGGTATCATGATGAAAACTTGGCAAACAAGCATCATGTATACTTTCTAACCTCTTCATGCAAATAAAAGCAAGTGGTGAAAACCTGGTAAACAGGAGTTACTTGTGATAAACCGCTTCCTCCATCTTTGGGAAACCAATCACCTTGTGTCCCATTCGATCCATATCTGTCCCATAATAAAATCCTAACGGTAACCTATCATGGCTTGATACTCTATCTCTTTGTTCCCTTGTCAACCAAGGTTTTGTCCCATATCATATCCATTGTGTCAGCCTAGCATAGTGTTTCTCGTTAGTGTCCATGGTCCAATTCTGTGAACTACATTACCTCTGCATCATCACGTAGGCAAGGCCATTATTCTAATGCACCCCCGAGGCTCCCATTGTCCCATCCGTCCCATTTCTTGTCATCTTTCTTCTAGTCCATCCATGGTCTGTTAGGGTTTACCCTGAAGTACGTTGCCTCTATGTCGTCACATAGGCAAGGCCATTTAGCAATGAGCCCCCGAGGCACTAGGTCAGTCCCTTAGGGTCTGTCTCACCAATAAAGATTGTGGAATCTTCTCACCAGGCAAGCATGCACAAGCAAAACCTACTCTTTTCAAGAAGAAATCCTAACGCAAGACATTAACCTATCCAGAGAAAAGCAGACAAACACTGAAGGCATTCCAAATGATTTTACCTAAATTATGGCAAGAAACAAACACATCTAAATACAAATATATTTTGTGGATTGGAAACATGGTTAAAATATAGAGTCTTAATTTTTACTATCATGCCTTTCTATGCTACTCGAGGATGCCAAAAGCTAGAGATTCTAGGATGGGGGCATGATTATTTTCTTTATTTATTGTTTGCAGATTAAACTTTAGTAATGTGAAGCTTTGTTTAAAGACATGATCGACAAAAGATCATCAAGGACATCAAAGGTCTAACATGAACGGGGGCAATCCTTGACTATTGATTTGCAAGAAATACTCAGGTCATCTCGGTTCAATCATACCTTCATGCTTGTATTAACTTGCTAAATCAAAATCCATGTAAGCAATGCTCAGGTCATCTCGGTTCAATTATACCTAGATGCTTGTATTAACTTACAACATTTAAGAAAAAGTACCAAAAAAAATCACCCAATGATGAAATAAGCACTTCAAAATACTTGCACCATCAAGATGTCAAAAGTAAACACCATTTACATCCATTATAGATCCATAAAATCATCCATACCATACCCCATGCAATAAAGATCCAACAATGCAGAGTATCAATACAAATAAAATCTTGTGAGTTCTTCTGTCGAGTCATTTTTCTATCTATCATCATATCTTTCATCCTTGTCCAAACAATCTAAGTAGTGATCAAAATGCAAGTCCATCCTTAATCCATACCAATCAAGTCAAGTCAATCTTGTCAAATTATCAAAGTGCCCTCAGTGGTCTTGATCCTTGTCTGGTTGTAAACCAACCCAATCAGTTAATTAATCAAATTGTCTTATACAGGATGTAACATTGTCGAAATCAGACCAACACACGTGTCTTACATGACATGCTTCATTTCCTAAAACCAAACATTATCCTTCATGTTTGCTCTAGGGATCTATCATTCCCCGCCATGACAACACGCCTGTCGTGTTGGTCTAGGAATATATCGTTCCCCGCCATGACAACACTATTGTATATCGTTATCAATATATCATTAGTTTACCGCTTGATAGGGGCAATACCTTGTTTGTTCTTGTATCATTTGTGCATACTTGCTTGCTTTCTTGTGTGAGTTATCATTTTATCTTACATCATGTATCATTTGGCTCTTTCTTCAACCATTTTCTTCACCCCAACCTATTCTTCCAACCTTCTTCATTGTGAGATTGTCCATCTCATGCCCTTGAAAACTCTCTCCTCATCCAATCTAATGAGGGGGCATCCTCATCCTATATTTCCATTATCATCTTTTTCTTCTATCTATACCTTAGCTTCTTTCAAATGATGTTACTCGACACAAATCTCATCATCTCGAACATCACATCAAAGAAGGGCAAAATGTATATGCCTAAAAATGACACGATTCAGTCTAAATAAATATTCTTAATATTTATTTCATTATAATTCCTCTATCAATAAATAAATAAACAAATTTATTTATTTGATTCATACTCCTCTAAGTTAATTAAATATCGAAATATTTAATTATCTCTTCTAAAGTCAAAATTAAATAAGATCCTTTATTTAAATAAATTCTTCCAAACAATTAAATAATGCTTAATTATTTAATTAAGATCAAATCATTCTTCCAAATTTAAATAAATCAATGAAATTTATTTAAATCCTCTCAATCTCTAAAAATAAAATACAATCAAATATTTTATTTATTCTTCCAAATCATGCACAAACAATTAAATAAATTTATTTATTTAATTTGCTTTCTTATCTTCTTTATTCTTCCAAAATCTTCTAAATTAAATAATACCAATTATTTAATTATTCCTTCCAATAATATCTTCTCTAAATTTAAATAAATCAATCATTTATTTAAGTTGCTTTTTCTTCTAAACTGAGTTATCTCTAAATATAATTCAAGCTTTGTGCACATGCAATTAAATATTCCTAATATTTAATAAAGCAAAATATCTTCCTATTCTCATGCAAATCCCTTCTTGTTTTAAATCACTTAACTGATTGTTATATTCTTTTAAATGCTTTAACTCATTCTTCTATTCTTGTTCATTCCTCTCATGCAAAAGAAAGAAAAACACATGTCTTCTTCTTATTTGTTGCACGTTCTTCATCTGTTCTATACCTTTGATCTTCTCATTCTTTCTATACCATCTATCTTCATTCTCTCAAGTCTATAAATTGAACCTTCTTCTTCCATTTTATTCATCCAAACTTTAGGTATTGTTACTTTGTCAGAATTACAGTGTGTCTTTGGCACCAATTCCTTCATTGCTTGTGATCACACTCGTTACTGCATACTACTATCATTGTTGTGAAGCTCATCTTCATGGAAAAACTATCATAGCCATTCCCATTTGAACATCTTAGAATCATAGCAAGGAAGTGCACCTTCTGAGGGCCATATTCATAGACAAGATCATTTGTGATAGGCAATCAATGGAAGCTACGAATTAAAGGAGGTTTGCTTTGTTATTGTTCATTGTTTATTTGAATCTCTTTTGTTCACCGTTTCATTGAGTTTTGGGTATCTTGATATTTGATATTATTGATTATTTTTTTGAATCCAATTTTTTCTTAACATATTGTATTATCCCACATTCACGAGGAGTAATAGTTGTTTAGATTAGACTTAGTATATAAGTACATGTTGAGGCAAATGAAAGCATCCATGAATTTATTGTATTGAGCTTGCTCAAAGGAGGTTGCCCCCTCGAAGTGGCCTGCGATCAAAAAATTCCTTCTGTGTTTCTGCTATTTTTGTTATTTCGTGCATTTTTCATTATATTATTGTAGGAGGTTCCTCTCATTTGGTATCAGAGTGCTTTCTTGGGCTTGCTGGGTGGAATTTTTGCCAATTTTTTTTGTAGTGACCTCTAGGCACTGTGATTATTGTAGTAGTTCTTTTTTCTTTACATCTGTATTCTTCATTTCAATTGTAGGTTTAGATCAAGGAATAATCCCTATCCTCTTAACTATGGGAAGTGCCTGGGCATAGCCCTAAAACTCATTGTGAGGAGTACCACAGGAACCTCGAAGTAGCTAGCCCATTGAGAGGACCTGCCAGCGAAAAGGGCAATGGCCCTACCTAATTGACTAGTTCCCATCCGTGAGGTAAACCAAGAGCTGTCGTTTATGGTAAAGTGGTTATTAGTTTTACTTAAGCTGTGGAGTGAGGGATACTACCCCAATATGCAAGCCGTTAGACAGCATTGGTAGCCGAGTGAATCCCCTGAACCTTTAGGAAGCTGAACATACCTGGGGTCCATATCTATTGCCAGCTGACAAATTGTAGATTGAATCTGTCTAGAGCCATTTACAAATCCCATTGCAGATCATTTCTAGAAGAAAAAAAATCTTCGATTCTCACCCAATAGCCTTCAAATTTTACCATAGTGTTCATTTCATATTTATGCTCCTTTATCCCTCTTGGACAAATTTTCCCATTCTTTCACCTCGCTTTTGAAATCTCCATTTTCTACTTCCCTTTCCCTCAAAAAGTTTCAAAAACCTAGTCAAACCCCAATTACCCATCAGAGCTTTTCCCAAATCCAAATTTTCCTTTACTAAAAAAATTTCTATTTTTTTGCCATATCTTCCTTGTTTTAGCTTTGTTTCCTCTGAAAATTCACTAGAACCGTTGAAATTCCATTCTGTATATTTCCTTCCTTGAGGACCCTATCCCAAATTCCACTTATCGAAGCCAGAAATCTCACATTTGTCTATTTTTAGGGTTTGCCATAACTTCTTCGATTCTCACCCAATTGCCTTCAAATTTTGCCACACTGTTCATTTCCTATTTCTGTGCCTTTGTCCCTCTTGGACAAATTTTCCCATTCTTTCACCTTGCTTCTGAAATCCCTATTTTCTACTTCCCTGTCCCTCAGAAAGTGTCTAAAACCTAGTCAAAGCCCAATTACCCATCAAAGTTTTTTCCAAATCCAAATTTTACTTTACTAAAAACATTTTTGTTTTTGTTTTTCTACCCATTCCCAAAAAAAAAACTCCTAGTTATGGTAGTCACCCATGCCGCGTAGGAGCAAAAAATATGGAGGATGAAATTGCAGCCCTCAAGACCAAACTCCAAGATCTAGATGAAAAATTTCATAGCCTCAATCTTCAGCATTTAGCCATGAACAATAGATGGTAGCTAGAGTCTTCTGTAGACACTGGGTTCTCTTCTTCCAATAATTTTCGTGGGCCAAAGCTTGATTTTCCTCACTTTAGTGGTGATGGTCTGACTGGATGGATATACCAGGCAGAACAATATTTTAGTCCACATAATAGTTTTGATGTCAACAAAGTCCCACTTGCATCCTTTTATTTGGAACATGAAGCCCTTCAATGGTTCAATTGGTACATCAAGGCTCATGAAGAGCCAAAATGTACAGATTTTTGCAAACTCATTTTGCAACGATTTGGCCCTAGTGCTTTTGATGACTTCACATGAGCACTCACTAAACTTCTCCAAACTGGCACTGTGAGAGACCATCAGACAAAATTTGAGAAACTGACCAATCACATAGAGGGATTGTCTGATGAATTCTTCAGGAGTTGTTTTGTCAGTCGTCTGAAGGATGCAATCCGATCTACGGTTAAAATGTTCCATCCTAGCACAATGATAGAAGCCCTAGGGTTGGCTAAGTTGGCAGAGGACAAGATCACAGCTCAACAATGATCCAAATCCACTTTTGTTCCATTTAGAAATATGGTTTCCCAAAGATCTCTAATCATGCCAACTCTTAGAACAACTCCTATCAAGCATTTGTCTGAAGCAGAGATGTGGACACGTAGAGAAAAAGGTCTTTGCTATAATTATGATGAGAAACTCATTCAAGGACATAGATGTATTGAGCAAAAGCTCTATTCTCCACCTGCAATTGAAGTTTGTGAAGATGCTCAGGATACAGTAGATGATCAGGTCGACATTCAATAGCTACCTATTGACCCTCCTTCTTAGGAAGACCACCCAAAGATCTCTCTCCATGCTTTAGCAAGAGTCACCACCCCACAAACCATGTGGGTCAAGGGTTACTTCAAGAAGCTCCCTCTTACAATACTCATTGATTCTGGTAGCACTCATAACTTCATTTACCCTCGGATCACCAAACAGGCTGATTGTTTTGTCCATCCTTGCTCCAACTTTAAAGTCATGATTACCAATGGGGGCACATTACCTTCAAAAGGGAAGTGTCACAATGTGTGTATCTCTATTGGAGATTACAACCTATGCTCCAACATGTTTGCCTTGCCCTTAGGCAGATGTGATGTGGTTTTGGGTGCTCAATGGTTACGCACACTTTCACCGATCTTATGGGATTTTGCTGAACTTTGGATGCAGTTTTTAGACAATGGGCAAAAACACACATTGAAGGGCTTACAACCAAGGTCTCTTAGCATCATCAGTTCACATCGTATGGAAAATCTCCTTAAGAAGAATTCACATGGTGTCATCACTCAGCTCCATTCCATTCAGATGCAACCATCAATGGTCTCCACTACTCCTTCAAATCTATAATGAATTTTGGATAGATATGCATATGTCTTTGTTGAACTAGTGGGATTGTAACCTTCATGACCAGAGGACCATCATATTCAGCTCCTTCCTGGAAGCATTCCTCCCAACATTAGTCCCTACTACTACCCATTTCACCAAAAGATAGAGATTGAGATGCTTGTTCGGGACTTATTGAAGCAAGGTATTATTTGCCCTAGTACTAGTTCCTTTTCTTCACCAGTTCTTCTTGTCTAGAAAAAAGATGGGTCATGGCACCTTTGCATTGACTTCTGAGCACTTAATCACATCACAATCAAGGATAAGTTTCTGATTCCTATTGTTGATGAGCTTCATGGTGCTCATTTTTTTTGCCAAGTTGGATCTTCGTTCTGGGTATCACCAAATTCATGTTCATGAGGATATCCCTAAAACAGCTTTCCACACGCATGATGGCTACTATGAGTTTTTGGTCATGCCCTTTGGCCTCACTAATGCTCCTTCCACATTCCAGGCATTGATGAATAAAATATTCTGGCCCTACTTGCAAAAATTCATTCTGGTCTTCTTTGATGATATCCTCATCTATAGTAAAACATGGGCTGAGCATCTCCAACATCTGGATCTTGTACTACAACTTCTCTCTGATCATCATCTCTGTGCAAAATAGTCTAAATGTGTTTTTGAGTAGGAGGAAGTGGAGTATCTCGGGCATATTATTTTAGCCCAAGGGGTTCGAGTGGATCCTGCCAAAATAGATGCCATGAAAAATTAGCCATATCCTAGGACACTCAAGAGCCTTCGTAGTTTTTTGGGACTAACTGGCTACTACCTCAAGTTTGTCAAGGATTACGAGAAGATTGTAGTTCCATTAATAGCTATGTTGAAAAGGGATACTTTTCCATGGACACTTGCTGCTGAGTGTGCATTTGAAAAACTGAAACAAGCTATATGTACTACACCTGTTCTAGCTATCCCAGATTTTTCCAAGACCTTCACTATTGAGAGTGATGCTTGCAACAATGGACTTGGTGTTGTTGTCCTTCAAGATGAACATCCCATTGCATTCGCCAGCAAAGCCCTTTCAGGTAAGAATTTAGTACTCTCTACATATGAGAAGGAAATGATGGCTATTTTGCATGCAGTACAGAAGTGGCGGCCATATCTATTAGGGAATCATTTCTGCATCAAGACTGATCACCAGAGTCTAAAATATTTCCTAGAACAACGAGTCTCCTCCCCAGCACAACATAAATGGGTTAGAAAACTCATGGGTTATGACTATGAGATCACTTACAAGAAGGGTAATGACAATATTGTGGTGGATGCTCTTTCTTGCACATTTGATGACCAAGCTTCTCTTTCAGCTATTTCTATGCCTGTTCCAAATTAGTTGGAATTTGTATAGCAAGGCTATGTCAATGAGTCTTTATTATCTCAAATCATCTAATAGTTGGCCAATAACCCTTCTTCTGTACCGCATTACTCTTGGGATGGTGCTTCTCTGAGATATAAGGGTCATCTAGTGCTTCCCTAGACCATAGATCTTCAAGAGGTTGTCTTCTATGAACTCCATGCTTTTCCATTGACAAGGCACTCTAGGTTCCTCAAAACTTATGAGCGGGCACAACATAACTTCTTTTGGAAGGGAATGAAAAGGGAAATTCAATAGATGGTGGTTGAATGTGATACCTGCCAGTGCAACAAGGGTGAAATGACACTCCTTCTTGGATTGCTTGAACCCTTGCCCATCCCTACACAGATTTGGACAGATATTTCTAAGGATTTCATTGAGGGGCTCCCTAAATCTAGAGAGAAGACAATGATCTTGGTTGTGGTTGATTGCCTCTCCAAATTTAATTATTTTTGTGCCCTCAACCGTCTTTATACCACCTCCTCAGTCGCACAAATTTTCATGGACTAAATCTTCCATCTTCATGGAATCCCTTCTTCCATTGTCTTAGATTATGATGCAACTTTCACTAGTAATTTTTAGATAGAACTATTTCGTCACACTAGCACCAAACTAAAGATAAGTTCAGGGTATCACCCACAAATAGATGGTCAGACTGAAATTATCAACAAATGTTTGGAAACTTATCTTTGTTGCTTCACCTCAGAACAACAACATCAGTGGGCAAAGTGGCTCCCTCTCGCTGAATGGTGGTACAATACCTCCTACCACACTGCATCTAAAATGACTCCATATGAAGTAGTCCGTGGTCAGGCACTGTTAGTGCTCCTTTTGTACACCCCCAGTAGTTCACCAATTTAGGCAGTTGACATAATTCTCCAAACCTGAGATTAGATTCTTCACATTTTGCAGGACAATCTTCACATGGCAAGAAATCGAATGAAACAGCAAGCCAATCGACACCGTTCTGAGTGCACTTTTCAAGTAGGTGATATGGTTTTTCTTCATCTACAACCATACAAGCAATCCTCCTTGAAACTCAAAGGGCATCATAAGCTGGCTCCAAAGTTCTATGGGCCATATAAGGTTCTTCAAAGAATTGGGTTAGTTGCTTATAAATTGGAGCTTCCTCCTTCTTCCCGCGTTCATCCAGTATTTCATGTCTCTTGTCTAAAGAAAGTTCTTGGAACCAACATCAGAGCACAAATTGTTTTATTAGAATTGGGTAATGAAGGATCCATCATTTTGGAGCTGGAGGCAATCCTCGATAGGCACACTCGTCAGCTTCACTCTTGATCCATCATAGAGGTATTAATTCAGTGGCATAGAATGCAACCAGAGGATGCTACATGGGAACCACTCCTTCAGATTCAACAACAATTTCCACATCTTAAGCTTTGAGGACAAATATTTTCTAAGAGGGAGGGGATGTTAGGAACCCATGTTTAGCCCTTCTCTTTACTTTGTTAGTATATTTTTGTTGGACGCATATGCTTTGTAAGTCATCCTGTGAGTATATTGTATTATCCCACATTCATGGGGAGTAATAGTTGTTTAGATTAGACCTAGTATATAAGTACGTGTTGAGGCCAATGAAAGCATCCATGAATTTATTTTATTGAGCTTGCTCAAAGGATGTTGCCCCCTCGAAGTGGCCTGTGATCAATAAATTCCTTTTGTGTTTCTGCTATTTATGTTATTTCATGTATTTTTCATTATATTGTTGCAGGAGGTTCCTCTCATTATGATAGCAGCTTCACAAAAAACTCAAATGGACGTTAAAACGGGGCAGTGGCCCCATGGTGGGTGCTAGAAATGTTAGTGGAAAATGTGAACAATAGTATAAAACAACTAATCATCCAATAACTCAATGCAAATTGATGTAAATACAAGTAAACAAAGATTATACCTTTGAAGACCGTTTTACCTCTATGCTTCCATTGTTCGCCTATCTCCTCTTGATCTTGATGGTAATGGAGCTCTCAAAAGTGTGTACTTCCTTGCTATTGAAGATGACAAGAGTAGAATGATTGTAGGTGGACAATGCAATAGAGATTACACTACAATGCAATACTAATGGAGATGGATTTATGGAGACATGATTGGACGATGATTATGATAATGAGGTTGTGCAAATGCAAACAGAGATAACCTTGCCAAAGGCACGCTGGTAGGATTCTTGCAGAGTAAGATTACAAATGCTTGGGTGGATACAAATGGGTGTGAAGACCTTGCTTATATAAGCTAAGGGAAGACCAAATCCAAGTGTCAATAGATCCATGACTGGAGGAATTTCCTGAGATGTGTACGGTTGATGAAGCTTGAGAGAATATGCGTGAATCGGAAGAGGACAGGTGTCCAAGCCTTCTTCATGGGTTATGGGAGTTAACAGAATAGATTGAGGAGTTAACTAAGATGATTGATCAGTTAACTGGGTCGATTGGGGAGTCAACAAAATAGATTGAAGAGTTAACACAATTGACTAATTAGTTAACAGATTTGATTGATGAGTTAACTAATTTTAACTAGAGGATAAATAGGACATGTGGGTGAGGGAATATTTAGCTAATTAAATATTAAAATATTTAATTATGTGTGCAACATGGTGAGGTGGAAAGGTGATGTGGATTTATGGAATTAGGACTTAGGATAGAGGAATTTAGGATTAATTAAATAATTTAGGATTATTTAATTAGATGAGACATTAGAAGAATTGGGGATTTTAATTAAATAAATCAATTTTATTTAATTATTGGAGGGATGTGAATCATTTAAATAAATTAGAATATTTATTTAATTGATAGAGGAATGAGAACAAAATAAATATTAAAATATTTATTTAATTTGACTTCGCAATTTTTAGGTGTATACATTTAGTAAAAAGTTTCTTTGTGAATGCTTCTATATGCATTACCATTAATGGGTATAAATCTCCCTCATTTGGGATTTTTTTCCATCCACCAATGTTTCCCTCCATCCTTGACTCTTTGTGTGCTTGCTACAAAAGACTTGGGTTGTCTCTTGGCTAATACTATTTTATAGAACTTGGTTAAAGGCATTTCCTTGCCTAATTCCATAGTGCATCTTGTCAATGGACACTTTGTCAATGAATATTTCCCAACTCTCTTGGAGGAAGAAAATACAACATAGGCCCTATAATACTTGGATGTCTTTTGTAAGACTTTGAAAGTCAAGTTTTTAATGGAAAAAAAACTAATGTCACAGACAAGATCTATTTCAAACAAACCTGCCTAGCTAGACTCCTATGGTTGGAAATGGATTCATCATGGGGAAGTTTTTAGGTTCCTTTGAATTCAATGTCCTTCCAAACCTTTCCTTCTACCTTGTGGCAAGAGGTTATTTCTATTAGTGTAGGAATTTATTTTCCTTTATTTTATTTTTTAAGCTTGCTTAGGTAGTTTAATAATTATGAGTTATTTAATAGGCCATATTAATGTTAGTGGGTGCATGTGTGTGTGGTGTCAATCCACTACATGGGAAGTTACTCCACCTCCCCCTATTTTGGGAGATGTTGGAGTTACATTTCTCATTGGTCATTATTGACACCTCACCCCACTCACCTTACCTTTAAATACTCACTCCTTTACATGTAATTTTATAGAGGTTGATTAATGCATTTTTTCTATCTTTGCATCATTATTCTCTCTTAGCTTTGTCATGGCTCTCTCATAGATGAATGCTTGCAGGAGATCCTGGCTCAAACATGGTATCAAAGCTCTAGATTTGTCAGCTTCTTCTTGAGCTAGAGAGGGTTTTAACCATGAGCAAATAATCCGTGCATCCTGGAGAAAAAAGGACCTCATAGTTGCACTCAGAAGGTGTCAAAACCCCTATTTTCATATAACACTCTATGTTTTGGTGACAGAAAATATTTGGGCATTTTTTTTGGGATTTGATTTTTTGTGTGCAAATAAAATTTGTACGACTGCCTTGATTTCTCTGCCTGAATTTATGTATAACCGTCTCAATTTCTATGCTTGAATTTTTGTACAGTCACCTTGATTTCTATGCCAAAAAATTTTGAGCCTATTTTGATTTTCGAGCTGCTTCGATTTGTGTGCCAATTGTTTTTTGAATTTGCCTTGATTTTTGTACCGCTTGATTTCCATGCCACTTAGTTTCTGTGTCTACCTCAATTTCCATGCTACATTCATGTGTAGGCCTAATAAGGCATTTTTATTCTAGAGCCCATAACTTGAACATACAAACTCAAAAATTGGCAAACAAAAAGGTGTTGGAAAGGTATCAACGAGCTCTACACAACCACCTATATAATTTTTTCAAATTCAGCCCCACGTATCTTTTAATCAATTTGTCAATTTTATGGCTTTTGTTGAATATTCTAGATATGCTACCTTCTAGAAAGGTTTTGTTTGCTTTGATAGGCTTCTGTTATCAACATAAATCTATTTGCATGTTTTGATCTCTTTTGAGGAGGTATAATGGGTTTTGCCACAATTATGAGTCCTGTCAAAGAGGCATCCTAACACATCTTAGGTGGCTGCATCTTTTGCCTCATCTTTATGGGCTCATACCTAAACCAGAGACACCTATGAAGAAATATGTTTAGGGTAACAATCGAGATCATGTTGTAGGTTTAATTTGTACCACTATTGATTATGGCATTACATGTGATCTTCCCATCTATGAGAGCCCACACACACTTTGAAAAAACATTTGGGAGTTGTATGGAGACCCTCATGTCTCATCATTTCCAAATGATCCTACAACATCTTACCTCATTCAACTTGATGATGCAAATAATATACCTTATGATGATAATACTTTAGAGGAGCTTGAGTATATTGCATGTCTTGAATGTTCAGAGACAGAGACCTCTCTTGCTCCCTCTTCTCCTATTGAGATCAAATCTTCTTCACATGTTGCTTCTTCAGAGTCCAGTGTTGTTTCTTTCATGGCTTCCAATGATTCTCTACAATAGGTCAATATCAGTCTTTCAGATCCACCTCATTGGGATTCCTATCTTTCAGACATATCATCTCTGTTTGTGGAGTCTCACATTGTTAATTTGGAGGACACATTTGAGGGATTATCTCTCTTGTTTGATACTATCTTAGGTGTCTTTGCATCACCACCTTCATCTTCTGTGTTTCCAGATGTAGTTCAGATCATATCATCTCCTGGTACTTCTCTAATTGGGAAGATAATTTCTATTTGGATAAGACATATTTTCCTAGTATGAGGCCACTTGAGTTGCATTCAAAGGCACACATTTCAATAAGGATTCCCTATTCATCCAAGATGTGGGAATGGTTTCTACATTCACCAGTGGATTTGTTTCTTCTGAAAGGGAGAAATGTTGTTTGCAGGCAATGGATTGTATTATATCTTCTAGACCTTTTCATTGGTTCTGGAGCTTCTTCTTGGAGGGGATTCATATTCTATTTTCCCTCTCTTATGGAGGGGAACTCATCATTGTACTTGTTGTCCTATTTTGCCTAGCCCCAAAATATCCCTATTCCCCTCCTATCATAGAAATTTGATCAGAGAAAACCTAAATAGAAGGAGGAAAGTCTTAAATCCTACATTTCCCCATGTTGTGCCTTGCAAAATTTCCCAAAATCTCACCTAGAGAATCCTTGCAGAAAACCCAAAAAAACCTAGAAAACTTTTGTCTTCAAGTGCCTTCCATTACAGATAATTCTTAGTTTTATACTTAGTCTCTTTGTATGTATCTTTGTATGTATTTTTGTATGTATATTCGTATATACATTTGTAGATACAAGTGTATATACAAAGGTAGATGCAAAGGGAGGATACAAAAGACATATCGATGACACTTTTGTGTATCGGTAGGACTTGATTGTGGTCCTGCTGATAGGCCGATGCAGATGCAAGGTTAGATGCAAGGCGATATACAAAAGAATATACAAAGGGTCATCGACGAGACTTTGGCTTATCGGTATGACAAGTCTTAGGTCTCCCTGACAATCTGATATATATGTAATATAAAAGGCAAAGATACAATCTGAACGTGACTGGAGAATTGATTCTAGCAGACTTCAAGATAGGATCCACGGTTGTATATCACATATACATGATCAGATATAAAGTGATATACAAAGGAGCAGGATGTAGTCCCGGATCTGAACCTAGTTCCAATTTGCTTCATAAAATGTTGAGATCTGCTTTTGTATGTACATGCAATTGTATCGCATATTCAAAGGCAGATGCAAATGGCGATACAAAGTTAGAGTTCACTTTTGTATGTTGGCAATTGTATTGTATATACATTTGCATATATAAAAGAAGATACAAAGGCACATACAATCGCATATACAAAAATTGAATATACAAAAAGTGAAAGGAAAGAAAATTGCATAAATGCATAAAGTGAACCTAGCAGTGTAAAGTGCATATACAATTACATATGCATGATTAGATACAATTGCATATGCAAAGCGATATACAAGTGCAAGATGTAGTTGATCACAACTTTGACCATGAATATCTTCCGCATCCTAAGGAATTTCTGCATGCTCCAAAAGGCAAAAGTGCTTATTTTTGCCTCCTCTTTCATTTAATGAGATTTTGAGGGGAATATTCTCACTTTCAAAATATGACTTGGATTTGCATTCTCAGTTGATAGGATGTCTCAGCAACCCCTTAGCGTGTTGCAGAGGTTGATAGGTTGCAGTAACTCTAGTTGGTGAGCTTTGTAGGTGCATTCATGGTGAATGGTCAAGTTCTTCAATGCGCATGGGTTCCCCTGGCTCACTGGTAGATTTCCTCGTGGCCTTCAATGACTTTTGTGCTCCTCACTTCATATTTTGCCCTCTTTTGTGTGTGGGCAACCATTTTCTGGTGTTACAAACCTGCCAACAACATGGTTCCTATCCTTTTTACCACATCCCTATCCATGTGCCCATGTTCCTGCATTGATGACCTCAGATCCTGTGGAGCTACCTCAGCTTCCCCTAGACAAGAACTTGACCTATATAAGGCATTATAACCTCATTATTCAAGAGGATGGTAAATTTTGGGTTGTTATGCTACCAAATTTCTTGTAGTAAGACCTCTTAGTGTAATTATAGGGTAAGGGAATGTGACTCACTATGCTTGAATCTGGCCTCTGTTGTCTTCTTGTTTATCCACCAATGAATGTGATTAGCTATACTGTGTCTTTTCCTGCTACTAGTTATTTTGTATTGTAATGGTTTCTAACCTTCATGATCAATATATGCATGATTTCTTGCCTCTCTTATGTCCTGATTTCTATGTTTTACTTGAAGTTATAATCTATTATGTGAGTAAAGTGGTTCCTCTATAGGTGAGATCTTCATATCGAAGCCTCAATCAGCCCTATAAATCTGTGTGAACTCCCTTCATGATTGAGATCATTGTTGTGTCTCTTTTCTAGAATCACTATCACTCACTAAATCTAGTGTATCACCCTTTTATTTTAGTTTCCTTCTAACCCTTTTCCCCTACAAGCATTAGCACTAGGTTTAGATAGTTTTCTCTAAGCATTAGGCTTAGAATGAGGAACCAGCCTTCTCTAGAGGTCTGATCTTAGTTCACAAGGTCTCACACTTTGAGATCATTCCCATTGTGTCATTAGAATGCTTGGACTCTCTCCAAGCAGGGTGTAATTCTATGTGATAACAGTTTCTGGCACACCTGGTGGGAGTACTCTACTCTAAGTGAGAGCTAGACTAAGGATTTGGTGTCACTCTTGGTCTACATGCTACTGTGAAAGCATCAACAGGCACATGGTGACTCTCTGATAATCCACTTTCATCATATTTCAACATTTCATGCCTGTGCAGACAAGGTCTTCTTCTAGAGGTAACTTCCAATTTGTTGAACTCTCATTTACTGATAGAAGGAGAAGAACAAGATTATCTAGGTCCCCTATGAGGGAAAATATAAACCATTATTTAAATCATACAAGGGTACAGTCCACTCCTCCATTAGATTTTTAGATTAGGTCTCAACATACAGTCAGAACTTTTCATATCCCCTTTGTTATCAACCTGAACATACCTAACATGGCAAGGAATCTGCCATTTGTTGCATTTCATAGAAATATCCCTTTAGACCTAACCTAGTATGATGACATTCCTACATCAGCCTTGAAGGCTATATGATATTTCAATGGTGAGAACTCTACCACCCCTGCTGAGCACATACAAGATGTTGCCAGTGTCTGTTCGGTCCACCATGTCACTACTAACAATGTGGCCGTGAGGTTGCTGGCCTCTTCTTTCAAAGGCAAGGCCTTACAATGGTATAGAGGCCTCCAACCTAATTCAATACATAACTGGGATGACTTGGGCACTAAATTGTGCCAACACTTTGAAGATAGAAGTGACCATTTGTCACTTATGGAACAATTGGCTTCAATCAAAAGGGCTCCACATGAGTACATGGTAGATTTCAACTAGATAGGATCCCTCAGCTGGTAAAGCCCTCTCTAAACACTACATTTATATATTATTTGAGGTCTTTAAATCCATATATTGCAATTATGATTCAATCCATGGGTGGAGTTGTCTTGCCTGACGCTTATGATACAGCTATTAGAGTAGAAAATTACCTAATTCAAGCAAGGAAAATTGCCCCAAGGCCGCCTATGCCTCTGTTTCCAGAAGCCCCTATCATGCAACCTACTATCATTTCCCTAATTCCTACTACAGTAAACCCCATTCCTTCTATATCTTCACCTACACTTGAACAATTCGAAGAGAGAGATGCTCTGATCATAAATCTAAGTAATGAATTAACATTGACAAGGAGACATAATGCACAACCAAGCTGGCCATATCAACAGCCTAATCAGCATTATCAACCCTTCAATCAGGGGTATCAATAGAACAGGCCATCATATAAGAATAATATGCAAAGACAAGGACAACCTAGCTACATCACACCACTCAATGTTGTTAATCCTAATGCAACTACCACGTCAGGGCCCCTTGTGCCGATCTAGAACAATCTAGCTCAAGATAGTGACTGGTATCACCCTTGCAATCAACCACATGACCAAAATTTATATCAAGGAGGACATTTCAATCACACTTTGACAGTGCAAGATCAGCCATCAAGCTCAGAGCATCAGGTTAATGTTAACCAAGAAGTGGTTGACAGTCAAGAACATATGCAAAATGATGCAACTCTAATGAATTGGACTTTTGATGATCACTGTTGTGTTAATCAAATTTCTGGTCCAGTTGCATTCCATACAAGATCAAAGAGAAGGGCTATTGAAGATACTTCAGTACCTACAATTAGCCATGCACTTGTCCCTAATATGAATCCAACCCAATCTGCAAAGGAAAAGATGCCTACTGTTCCATCAAAGAAAGAAGATCAAATAGTGGAAGGGGCAGAAATAGTACAAACTGTGCAGCCTTAGTCCAATGAACAACAAAAGAAGAGTGACTCTATAGTCATTAAAACATCTCAATGGAGAAGCTAAACACCTTTCAACATAGTGGAGTAAATGAAGAAAATGAATATAGGTGTCAGCATGTGGGATGCATTATTGATTCCATCTCAAAGGAATCTTCTTGAAGAAGCTCTAATAGATTTTGGTCATTCTGGTGCAGAGTTGGCAAATAAAAGGATGATTGCCCCAATTAATCTATGTCAGCCTGAGGAGGAGGTAAGTACAAGAAAAACCAACAAGCCTCCTCCATTTTATGTCTCCCTGGTCAAAGGTGATAAATTGTTGCATAACTATATGATAGATTTAGGAGTGGGTACCTCTGTCATGCCAAAGGTTATTGCTGAAAGATTAGGTATAAAATATGAGCCTATAGACAAAGGTGTAATGCAATTGGATGGTACTACTGTCAAGACACTAGGTGTTATTAAAGGTCTAGAACTCACCTTACATGCATGCCCTGGCTGCTCTATTTCACAAGACATATCTGTTATTGACCTCCCTACATACTTTGGTATCTATTGGTCTAGGGATTTCACTGCAAAAATAGGTGGATATTTGTCATCTGACTGGTCCAATATGTTTTTTAGAACTAGATATGGTACCAAAGTGACCATTAGGGCTGAACCAATTGTTAATGACCACATAGAACCCTACTCTCCAAACCCTGACAACATGAATTGCACAATACATGAGTTGGAGGAAAAAGATAATAGCAAACATGAAGCTGCCACTCCTGTGGATGAAGTACCAGATATCCTACTTGATGAGTGGGCTGATTTCTTTTAGTTTGACACTCCTAATTGTATAGAAGATACAGGGCTAGGTACTTATTGTATCTATGAGGAGGATGCCACTATCCCTAATCTGGAAAAGGAAAAATCAGATCCTAAGGGGATATGGTAGATGTATTTTGATGGCTCTAGAAGAAAAAATGGAGCTGGTGCTGGGATTGTACTTATTTCACCCCAAAAAGAAAGTTATTTCTCTTCATTTAGACTATAGTTCAGTTGTACTAACAATGTTACTGAGTATGAAGCCTTGATTTAGGGCATACGACTAGCTCAAAAAAGAGGAATAAAGGTGTTACAAGTATTTGGTGACAACGAACTTGTTGTCCACCAAATAAGAAAGTTAAGTGCTTCAAATAATGACTTACTAAATTCATACAAACAAAGAGTTTGAGACCTGATTGAAGACTTTGATGCCTTCGACATTTAGGCGATCCCTAGATAGAAGAACAAGGATGCTGATAGGTTAGCTACGGTTGGTACCCAGTTTGACATACCTCAACATGTCAAACAAAATTCAGATCAGTATATAAAAGTTCTGGTTAGGCCTGCTGTGCTTGACAATGTGATAAGATGGCAAGTGTTTGAAAGCGACTAGCAAATTGTGAGTTTCTTGTAAGATGAGGTAGAGTTTGCTATCAAAAATTAGTTAGTTTTGCAAGAACAATATGGTGATCAGATCATCCATCTAAAGACTAACAAATTGCCAAGAGGCCTGATCACCCTAGAAAACATGTTTGGGCCTGATGATCAGTAAAAGAAAGAAAAGATGAATATGACAGTAAAGAAGCAAGACTATGAAGAGGTAGAGGTTGCACATGGCAAATTTCTAAAACATGGTAAGGTAAATATTCAAGTTGAAAGGCAAGGTTTCATTGGGCTTTGTGATGAGTTTAATGATCTAATTGCTTGGGATTATAGGGATTTGAAATGTTTTGATCCTAGTTTAATCCAACACACCATTGACCTAGATGCCAATGCCAAGCCTGTTTGCCAAAAGCAAAGGCCTGTCAATCCTAAAATAGAACCATTAATGAGAAAGGAGCTATCCAAGCTCATAGAGGCTAAGATCATTTATCCTTTTAAACATTCCTCTTGGGTAGCCAACTTATTTCTAGTTAGGAATAAGAATGGAGAAATTAGATTGTGTGTGGACTTTAGAGACTTGAACAAGGCCTCACTTAAAGACCACTACCCACTCCCTTCCATGGAGCAAATCCTACAAACAATAGCAGGTGCTGAAAGGTTTTCACTTCTAGATGGTTGCTCAGGCTACAATCAGATCCTAGTGAAAGAATCAGACCAGTACAAGACAACCTTTACCACTAAATGGGGTACTTTGGCTTATCAAAAGATGCCTTTTGGATTGACAAATGATGGAGCCACCTTTCAAAGAGCAATGGATTTGGCTTTCAAAGGCCTAATTAATGATGTCATCTTGGTGTATCTTGATGATTTGACAGTGTATTCTAAGCAGGCGGCTGACCATTTGGGTCATTTGAGAAAAGTCTTTGAAAGATGCAAAGAGTTTGGGATATCACTAAATCCCAAGAAGTGTATATTTGTTGTCCATGAAGGTAAATTGCTAGGACATGTGGTCTCCAAAGAAGGATTGGCCATTGATCTAGAGAGAACAAGTGACATTCTTGCTCTTCCCCTTCCTAGCCATAAGAAAGGTCTGCATAGTTTTCTAGGGAAAATCAATTTTGTGAGAAGGTTCATACTTGATTTTGCCTCAATAGAAAAACCCCTCACAGCTATGCTAAAGAAGAATGTTGCTTTCATTTGGTCCAAGGAAGGTAGGGATAGTTTTGAAGCTGTCAAATAAGCTATTGCACAAGCTCCTAACTGATAAATCCTAATTATGAGAAAGATTTCATCCTTTATGCCTTTGGAGGCAAGGAGGGTATATCAACTATCCTAATGCAACAAAATGAGGAGAAGTTGGAGCAGCCAATTGCTTTCTTCAGCCAACCTCTCAAGGGATATGAATTAAATTATGACTTCATAGAAAGACAAGTGTTTGTTGTGGTCAAAGCCTTGAAGATGTTTAGGCATATGGTCTCCAACAACAAAATTCAATTGATGGTGAATCACCTTGGCGCCAAAGAGTTTCTCCTGAACAAGGATATGATTGAGAAAATAACTATGTGGATCACCAAGGTAATGGAGTATGACATCAATGTCAGCATTACTAGACTAATCCATGGCAAAGGTCTATGTGAACAAATGGCAGTAGATATCAAAGGTAGAAGTGATGTTGTATATGTTCAAGAGCAGGCGCAATCAGTTGAGCCTCATACTCCAATTGACTGGCATCACGACATGATCACATTCCTACAATTAGGAAGATGTTCAAATGGATTGAACCAATCAGAAAGAAGGTATTTCATACTTCAATCCATCCCTTATGTTATTATTGATGGTGTCTTGTTTAGAAGAGACATCAATGGAGTTCTTCTTAGGTGTATAACGCAAAATTAGACTTCAAGAGTACTAGAAGAGTTTCATAATGGCCCTACTAGTGGCCATTATTTTCCTAGAACAACTGCAATGAAAATCATGAGGGCCAATTATTACTAGACTAGTTTATTTAGTGATGCACATAAGTGGATTAGAAATTGTAAAGAATGTGCATTATTTATTGGAAAACAGCGACTGGCAGCTCTTCCCCTTCATCTAATCAAAATAGAATAGCCTTTTTCTCAATGGGGTTTAGACTTCATTGGGGTAATCAATCCCACTTCCAGTGTAGGTCATAAATAGATCCTTACAACCACTGATTATTTTACTAGATGGACAGAGGTAGTTGCATTAAAGGATGCTACAGAGGCATCTATTGTAGATATCCTTGAAGGTATAGCCACAAGGTTTGGTGTGCCATCTACCATCATTTCTGATAATGCTAAGGCCTTTATAGGCACAAAGGTCAGTGAATGGGGACTGAATCATGGAGTTTGCATGAAGGCCTCATCAAAATACTATCCTCAAGGCAATGGTTTGGTTGAGTCCACCAATAAAACCTTAATCAAGATTATCAAGAAGACCATGGGAGATAATCAAAGGACTTGGCATTCTAAGTTGAAGACTGCTCTTTGGGCTGACAAAATCACTCCCAAAAGAGCCATAGGTAATTCCCCTTTCATGCTGGTATATGGAAGGGAAGAAAGGGTTCCATTGTCATTAGAGCTTCCTACTCTTGAGTTGGCGCAACAACTGGAATTAATGGAAAATAATGCCATGACGGTTAGACTTGCAAAAACTGATGGAATTTGCAGAAAAGAGAGATGTTTCTATGAGAACTCTTGAGGCTCACCAATATTAGGTTAAGAGAACCTTTGATAGAAAATCTGTTGATAGAACATTCAATGAAGGAGATATAGTGCTAAAGTGGGATGTAGATAGAGCCAAAGCTAGAAGACATTCAAAGTTTGATGCCCTGTGGAGTGACCCTTACATCATCATCAGTTGCAAGCAAGCTAATGCATTTCAACTTTCTAGGTTGAATGGTGAGGTCCTACCCATCCCAGTCAATGGGATTCATCTCAAACCTTGCTTTTAGCATGGTTGTGAGGTCTTGTAAATAAGGTAGGTTTCTCTTCAATAAGTGCCCTTACACTCTACTATATTCTCATTAGGAGATACATGCTTGCTTGTTGATTTTTGTTTTGGCTTGGTAGTCAGCCCATGTTTTTACATGCTACTCTATTCTTGTTGTTGACCTTTTCCTGACTCCATGCCCAATGGATGCCTAAGGCCACTGATCTAATGTTTAGTAGGCAAACATCCTCGAAAGTCACCAAAAATGTTGTCATATTTTGCTAGGCCCCAAAATATCCCTGTTCCCCTCCTATCACAGAAATTTGATAAAAGAAAGCCTAAATAGAAAGAGGAAGTCTTAAATCCTACATTTCCCCATGTTGTGCCTTGTAAAATTTCCCAAAATCTCACCTAGAGAATCCTTGCAAAAAACCCTAAAAAACCCAGAAATCTTTTGTCTTCAAGTGCCTTCCATTGCAGATAATTCTCAGTTTTATACTTAGTCTCTTTGTATGTATCTTTGTATGCTTTTTTTTTTGTATATTCGCATATACATTCACAAATACAAGTGTATATATAAAGGCAGATAAAATGGGAAGATACAAAAGACATATTGGCAACACTTTTATGTATCGGTAGGACTTGGCTGTGGTCCCGCCGATAGGCCGATGCAGATGCAAGGTCAGATGCAAGGTGATATACAAAAGAATATACAAAGGGTCACTGGCGAGACTTTGGCTTATTGGTATGAAAAGTCTTAGGTCTCCCCGATAGTTCGATGTATATGCAATATAAAAGGTAAAGATACAATCCCAACGTGACTGGAGAATTGACTATGGCGGACTTCAAGATGGGGTCCGTGGTTGTATATCACATAGACATGTTCAGATATAAAGTGATATACAAAGGAACATGATGCAGTCCCGGACCCGAACCCAGTTCCAATTTGCTTCATAAAATGTTGAGATCTGCTTTTGTATGTACATGCGATTGTATTGCATATTCAAAGATAGATGCAAATGGCGATACAAAAGTTAGAGTTCACTTTTGTATGTTGGTAGTTGTATTGTATATACATTTGCATACACAAAAGCAGATACAAAGGCACATACAATCGCATATACAAAAATTGAATATGCAAAAAGTAAAAGGAAAGAAAATTGCATAAATGCATAAAGTGAACCTAGCAGTGTAAAGTGCATATACAATTACATATGCATGATTAGATACAATTGCATATACAAAGTGATATGCAAGTGCAAGATGTAGTTGACCGCAACTTTGACCATGAATATATTCCACATCATGAGGAATTTCTGCATGCTCCAAAAGGCAAAAGTGCTTATTTTTGCCTCCTCTTCCATTTGGCAAGATTTTGAGGGGAATATTCTCATTTTCAAAATATGACCTAGATTTGCATGCTCAGCCGATAGGATGTCTCAGCAACCCCTTGGCGTGTTGCAGAGGTTGATATGTTGCAGTAACTCTAGTTGGTGAGTTTTGTGGGTGCATTCATGGTGAATGGTCAAGTTCTTCAATGCGCATGGGTTCCCCTAGCTCGCTGGCAGATATCCTCATGCCTTGCAATGACTTTTGTGCTCCTCACTTCATGTTTTGCCCTCTTTTACATGTCGGCAACCATTTTCTAATGTTGCAGACCTGCCAACAACATGGTTCCTGTCCTTTTTACCACACCCCTACCCATGTGCCCCTATTCCTACATTGATAACCTCAGATCCTATGGAGCTACCTCAACATCCCCTGCACAAGAACTTGACCTATATAAGGCATTGTAATGTCATTATTCAAGAGGATGGTAAATATTGGGCTGTTATGCTGCCAAATTTCTTGTAGTCAGACCTCTTAGTGTAATTATAGGGTAAGGGAATGTGACTGATTGTGCCTGAATCTAGCCTCTATTGTCTTCATGTTTATCCACCAATGAATGTTATTAGCTATATTGTGTCTTTTCCTACTACTGGTTATTTTGTATTGTAATGGTTTCTGACCTTCATGATCAATATATGCTTGATTTCTTGCCTCTCTTATGTCCTGATTTCTATATTTTACTTGAAGTTATAATCTATTCTGAGTAAAGTGGCTCCTCTATAGGTTAGATCTTCATATCGAAGCCTTTGTTGGCAAGAGACACTATATGGATTCATGGTTGTTGTCATTGATGGCAACAAAGGTCATCCCACATATCCGCAAGTCATGGTGTGTCTCTACCGGAAGTCAGAATAAAGATTGTTGTGGTCCGGTGAACAAGAACAGAGCATGTGGCAAGGTCCGACAGATTGGTCCGGATCTCTCAGAGGAAGTGTCTTGGTGCAGTGTGGATTTGGGGAAGTCAAGAGGACTACCTTGAGTGGTATATTCCAAGGATTTAGCCTCCGGTGATGGACAAGGAAAAAGATATGAATAGTTGAGTACCGGATTCCTGAGAGACAGTGAAAACAGAGGAAGAACTGACTGACAGAGTATCAGACTACTTTCCGGATGTGTTACTATTGATAATAAAGGTTGTGAAGGCATGAATCATGTTTGGCCGACATGATTAATGATATCTACAAGTATATGCTTGATCTACATTGCTTGGTGAGCAAGGATTCAGCCGACAGAACAGAGTTTGTAAGAAACTAGACTGTTCCAGATGCCGACTAGAAAGGTGATGAAATTACTTGTGCGGATATATATAGAGGATGGATTTAGTTGTGAAGGGTGTGACTATGTCAAGATATATGCGAAGAAGTGCAGAACAGAGCAGAAATACCAAGACAGATCCGGTATGTGAAAGGATAGCAGAATAAAGAACAGAGAAAAGATGAAGTGCAGCAGATCAGTGTACTGAGCCTAATCGGAACTGAACTCCAGCATATGCAGATGCTTCCAATCAGTTCAAGACTGTGATTCTTATCACTTTGTAGACAGTGTGTCTTCTTGTAGGCAGTGGGCCTCTTGTGAGCAGTGTGCTCGGGCAGTGAGCCCTAATTGGCAAGTGCCATTTTGTAATTTCCTATTCTTCTAACAGAGAATAATTTTGGGTTAATCACCCCGTGGTTTTCTCCCTTAACAGGGTTTCCACGTCAAAAATACTGTGTCATGTGTTTCTTATTTCATGGTAATGTTTTTGTGTTTGATTCAATGCTGCATCAATTAATAAGAAAGTTCAATAAGGGAAATAATTAGGATAACTGATTCACCCCCCCCCCCTCTCAGTTATCAACAATTGGTATCAGAGCTAAGTTCCTCCTAATAGAGCCTAACAGCTTGAGGAAGATCTGGGAGTTCAAATGGATGCATATGGTTTAAGGGAGCAACTCAAGACTGCCCTTGAGGATCTTGAACAGTCAAATTCTGAAGTCAATGAATTAAAGGAAAGACTCAAACAGGCTGATGAATTCATGAGAGAATTAAAAGACAAATTAAGTCTCTCTATGAAAAAGAGAAAGGAGCTGCTCCAACAGTTGGCAAGACAAAGTGAAGAAAGCAATACAAATGAAGAATTGACTGAGCAAACCAAGTTATGTGAAAAGTTATCAAAAGAAGTCATTATGTTAAGACATGAAATGGAATCAGGAACTATAAAGTTTACTCAAGAGATTGAAGAAAAAAGAAAGGCTGAAGACAATATAAAACAATCTCTTAAAGAAAAATCAGAAGAATGCCACCAGATGGACAGGATTATCAGACATCTTGAATCTGATCTTGAAGATGCCAAAGAAAATGAAGAAAAACTTGAGGATCAAATTGCCTCTCTCAAAAGAGACCTTCAAACAGCAAATGAATATAAAGAGAAATTCAAGATAAGCTCTGCTCAACTTGAAGTTCTTCTTGGAAGTCAAAAAAGGACAGATGACAAGTATGGTTTGGGATATGAGAAAGGAGAAAGCTCCAGATCCGGTCAAAAGAATTTTGCATCAGAAAATCCAAGAAACAGGCCTAGAAGACCTCTGGTAAGACAGCCCAATGCTCAAAGATATTCATCTTTCAATGGATACTGCCACAGCTGCAACCACTTTGGTCACAAAGCTAATCAGTGCAGAAAGAGAATGAATCAGATTAATTCATCCTTCTCCGGACAGTGCTTCAACTGCAAAAGATATGGACACAAATCCCATGAATGCAGAAATATGCAAGTAAACAAATCATTCAAAGGTAGATGCTTTACATGCAATAGAGTAGGTCATATGGCTAGTCAATGCAGATCAAGAGGATATCAGTCAATTATGCAAAGAAATGTTATTTGCCAAATCTGTAATAGGTTCGGTCATAATGCTAAAGTCTGCAGAAGCAAGAATCAGGACAAAAGAGGTCCGGTGTATAATCAGAATCAAGACAAGGGTAAACAAAATATGAATGCGGATGAAGTTAGGAATCAGATGAGCAAGATTTGGGTGAAGAAAAGTTTAGAGAATGTAGAGGTTGGATCCGCACCAGACTCTGGTGCTGATATTTCTTCCGGAAATTAAAAAGTTAGCTCTGGCTCAGGGGGAGACTCAAAGAAAATCCTGTTCCCCCAGCCAATCAAGTGGTGCCTGCTGTGGCACAAGATGCAAAGTAAAAGGTTTAAAGATATAAGTCTTGAGACGATCCAAATAAGATTTCAGAGGTCCGCATGGAGTTATGAAGAAGCTGTGATCGATCAAGTAAGACCTATTCCGGGAGATGCTTCGGTATGACAGAGGATTACAAAAAGGTCCGGAGAGATCTGGAAGTGCACTATCTTATTCTGCGGATTGGACAGAGTGTTTGGGATGTTCTTGTAATGTGTCACCTTGATTTATTCATGATTGAAAGATCCGGATGATGTTCACAGATCAGGACTGATCTGGGATACTCCAAGCTATCCGGACAAGGCAAACCGGAATAATATAGGTGAAGCATTTATTGCAAACAGATATTAGGGTTTGCGGAGCAATATAAGGGATTTCTCAAAAATCATTTGCTCATTCTACACTCAAGAAGAAGCGAAAAGTGGAGCTCTGCAACAAGATTCATCAAGCACACCAAAGATCTCCTGCCGAAGTCATTGCATAAAGAAATCAATCCCACCACTCCGTGCAAACCGAAGGCACATAAGGTATTCTCTGTTTTTCATTATCTCACTGCAAATCTTTGAAGAATGGCTACTCCAAATATAGTTAAGATCTCTGATAGACCTCGCCCCACATTCAAGAAACATCCTTACAAATCATTGGAGGTAGATCCACTAGGAGCCTTCTCTAGTGTTCCTCATGGTGTATTGCATACGGAAGATATTAGGGTTTACATCCATGCGAATCTTGAAGACTTTGGAGAATCAAAGCTGATGGATATCTATCACAAACAATTGATAGATGACTCCTTTGAGATCAAACCTCAGTACAAAGCCATCCGGGACAAACACTTTGCACAGTGCATTCATTTCCCCTGTTTTGAAGAAGATGAATGGGTCCGGTATGTACTAAGTAGAGTACATGACAACTTCCTATGGTTGAACCAGCCCTTCAAGATCACCAAAGATGCAATTAGGGCTGTAACCGGTCTGCACTCATCCGGTGGATTACCTGTTCTCAAGTCTGTCAAAAATCAGACAGTTAGTGATGCAACCGGATCCAAGTTTGACAAGAGAGCTATGACAGTTGATGACATCACTGAACCGGATGTCAAATTTGCAGCTATGATAATTGGTTACAAAATCTATCATTCCAGTAGGGAAAATTCAGTACCGGGAACTGCAATCTACACAGCTTATCAAATGTTAAAGGAGAATGCAGACTATGACTTGTGTGAGCTTCTTGTGAACCAACTCTTTGAAAATCTGCAGAAGATCAAGAAGGACAAGAAAAACTCCTTCAAGTATGGCAATCTGATCCTTTGTCTCTTCTTTTACTACATGAATGAGCTTCCCGGATCCAGTGGATGGATATGGTAGAATGATAGACCGGTTGCCATCCAAATCAGAGACTGTTTGCATGGACTTGGGGATGCTAAAGCAAGAAATACAGCTCTATGGGGATACTTCAAGAACTTCCAAAGCATGATGCATGCAAGAGAAAGAATACCCCAATCCCTTGTTGAAAAGTACAAAGACACAGTATGCTTCATGGTAGAAACAGATCAGTGTCTAATGGAGGCAGTGGAGCCAAGGACTGTTTGGATCATGCCCATGGGGTATGAAGTGGATGAACAGATAGTAGAGCTGCATGTTCAACACATGCTAAGCCAGCCCAAAGATCCTAAGGCAGAAAGGTTTGGAACCTTTGAGGAACTGAGTGTAAAGATACATGTAGAACTCAGGGAACCGAAGATAAAGAGGAAGGTAAGAAAAGAAGTTGAGCATATTGCTCAAGGCCTAGGCATCTCAAAAGAGGCACTAGATGCCAGCCGGGAAAAGAGGAGGAAGGCTGAGGAAGAAGAGAAAAGTAAAGAAAGTGTTCCGGTTGAAACTCCCACCTGGACCAGATCATCAAAAAGATCTGCACCTCCCACAACCAAAAGTTCAAAACCGGAAGTCCAGGCATCCGGTAAAAGATCCAAGACAAAAGCCACAAGGGCTTATGAAAGCCAAAAGGATGAAGAGGAAATAGAGTCAGATGAGGGAGTAAAAGAAATAAAGAAGCAGAAGAAGAAAGGATCCGGTAAACCCTCCACAGGCCAAGACAAGGATGAAATGGCAGAGGTATCTGTTGAAAAGCCCACTCTGTCTCTAGAGAGTGTAATCAAGTCAGTCACGGTGGATGGAAACCTTCAACCAATGACTGAATGTTAGGATGACTACAATGAGGCTGACCAAAAGATTCTGCAGGAAGCCACAGTCAAATATCTGAACATATACAATAAGGCTTTCATTGAGATCATATCTCTTATTCCTAAAAGCCTAGAAAAGGAATTAGAAATAAGAAAGAATAATGCTCATGCAAAAGATCTTGAGATCCGGGAGCAGATAGCTATTCAGCTATATCCTCAAATTGATCCCAAGACAATGAACATAATCTTCAAAGACTGCAAAGATGAGTTCAGAAGTAAAGCCAGGATGAATCAACTCATGCTTGGTGAGACTGACAAAGTGGCCCAAGAAACAGAAGAGATCCTCTGAAAGGCCTTCAAAAGGTTCAATCTTCCTGTTGTAGAGGACTTAGGTGCAGAAACAGCTGCGGATTTGGAATCATCTGTTCCGGAAGAAGTGGGCCCTGAACAGACAAACATCTCTCCTCCGGTTTCCCCTACAGTCTCCGGATCCCAAGAAGAATAGAAACTACAGGAGAAAGAAGCAGCAGCTAAAGAAAAAGAGGTTGACAGCACCCCAACAGAGAAAACCACGACTGAAAGTGGTAAGAGTAAGGAAGGAGAAAAGATTCAAAAGGACAAAACTACAGAAGAGAAGAAACATCTGTCTCTGGCAAGAGACACTGCACAAACTGTTCAAGAATTCCTGACAAAAGCCACTATAGAAATTGATGAACCGGACCTGCTAAAAGGACCATTAGATTTTGACTCTTTGTCACCGGTGCAAATAATGAAAATAGCCTCATTTGCAAATGAGAAAGTCAAAGAGAAGCTACTGAAATCTCACATGGAAGACTGTGAGCTTATGGAGGTAGCATCTGGAGTGCTAGAAAAGATCATGCCATCCTTTCAAAAGGATCCCACAGCCTCCTCTTCCGGTAATCTCAAAACCTTAATCAGCAGTGTTAGTACACATTTTGAATCTCTACAAAAATTTGCTGAAGAAAAGGTCCGGAAGGAATTTTTGGATAAAAGATTTTCAGAAGTATTAGAATTAATCTCTAAAGATAGGAAGATTGTGAGTATTGGAATAAAGAGCTTAGAGAATGCTCTTAAGGATGGCGGTGACATTTACAAATTTTGTATATCCTGGTCAAAGGCAACAGCAGCAATTGATAAGAAAATAAAAGAGGAACAGGACAAGCTACAAAGCTTATCTCAAAGTTTTGATCCTCTCTCTTCCTCCATAATAAATCAAGAATGTCAGACTATTGCAGTCTTGAATGAAATAAAGAATCTTGAGAAGGAAAGGAAGAATATCACTAACCGGATGGGAGAACTTAGAAGGATTATAATCCCTAAGTTGGAAACTATGCATGAGGCCATCAGTGATGCTTAGACCACCGCCCAAACAAATGATCCGACAGATCTCAAGCGGGCAGAAGCTTTTGCATTTTTGTTGAGTGGTCACATTTCAATTTTGGATAGAATGAAGCAAAGTTGGGCTACAGAAATGATCCAATTGCAGACATCCTTTGCAGACATTCTTCAGTATATGTGAGTATGTAAATATGCAGCTATGTATAGAAAATTTTTGAAAATTTTGATGTGCAGACCCTACCCTTTGCCATTGATGTCAAAGGGGGAGTGAGGAGAAGTGAAAAATGAGGAATCCAATTAAGGGGGAGTTCCATAAATTGTATATAAAGACAGAGCATCAGCAAAGGGGGAGCATAGTGTAAACACTTAGTCATTTTTCACTAAGTGTTGCCATCAATGCCAAAGGGGGAGATTGTTGGCAAGAGACACTATATGGATTCATGGTTGTTGTCATTGATGGTAACAAAGGTCATCCCACATATCCGCAAGTCATGGTGTGTCTCTACCAGAAGTCAGAATAAAGATTGTTGTGGTCCGGTGAACAAGAACAGAGCATGTGGCAAGGTCCGACAGATTGGTCCGGATATCTCAGAGGAAGTGTCTTGGTGCAGTGCGGATTTGGGGAAGTCAAGAGGACTACCTTGAGTGGTATATTCCAAGGATTTAGCCTCCAGTGATGGACAAGGAAAAAGATATGAATAGTTGAGTACCGGATTCCTGAGAGACAGTGAAAACAGAGGAAGAACTGACTGACAGAGTATCAGACTACTTTCCGGATGTGTTACTGTTGATAATAAAGGTTGTGAAGGCATGAATCATGTTTGGCCGACATGATTAATGATATCTACAAGTATATGCTTGATCTGCATTGCTTGGTGAGCAAGGATTCAGCCGACAGAACAGAGTTTGTAAGAAACTAGACTGTTCCAGATGCCGACTAGAAAGGTGATGAAATTACTTGTGCGGATATATATAGAGGATGGATTTAGTTGTGAAGGGTGTGACTATGTCAAGATATATGCGAAGAAGTGCAGAACATAGCAGAAATACCAAGACAGATCTGGTATGTGAAAGGATAGCAGAATAAAGAACAGAGAAAAGATGAAGTGCAGCAGATCAGTGTACTAAGCGTAACCGGAACTGAACTCCAGCATATGCAGATGCTTCCAATCAGTTCAAGACTGTGATTCTTATCACTTTGTAGACAGTGTGTCTTCTTGTAGGCAGTGGGCCTCTTGTGAGCAGTGTGCTCGGGCAGTGAGCCCTAATTGGCAAGTGCCATTTTGTAATTTCCTATTCTTCTAACAGAGAATAATTTTGGGTTAATCACCCCGTGGTTTTCTCCCTTAACAGGGTTTCCACATCAAAAATACTGTGTCATGTGTTTCTTATTTCATGGTAATGTTTTTGTGTTTGATTCAATGCTGCATCAATTAATAAGAAAGTTCAATAAGGGAAATAATTAGGATAACTGATTCACCCCCCCCCTCTCAGTTATCAACAGCCTCAATCAACCCTATAAGTCTGTGTAAACTCCCTTCATGATTGAGATCATTGTTGTCTCTTTTCCAGAATCACTATCACTCACTAAATTTGGTGTATCACCCTTTTATTTCAGTTTCCTTCTAACCCTTTTGCCCTACAAGCATTAGCACTAGGTTTAGGTAGTTTTCTCTAAGCATTAGGCTTAGAATGAGGAACCAGCCTTCTCTGGAGGTGTGATCCCAGTTTGCAAGGTCCCACACTTCAAGATCATTCCCATTGTGTCATTAGAATGCTTGGACTCTCTCCAAGTAGGGTGCAATTCTATGTGATAACAGTACTCTTGTGATGGATTCATTTGATGGGGGCTCTTAGTGTCCTTCTTCCATCACATGTTCTTGTACTTTCTTTATTGTATTTTTCTCTCTTTTGGAGAGAAGTTTTCTCCCATGAGGTTTTTCTCCTTTTCTCCACCTTATAAGAGATTCTTGTTGTACATGGGTACCTAACATGGCTTCATTTGTTGGGGCCCATCTTTACATCCACCTAAGCTATGCTTAAGGGGGGTGTTAGTGTAGGAATTTATTTTCCTTTATTTTTTAAAAACTTGCTTAGGTAGTTTAATAATTATGAGTTATTTAATAGGCCATATTCTTGTTAGTGGGTGCATGTGTGTGTGGTGTCAATCCACTACATGGGAAGTTACTCTACCTCCCCCTATTTTAGGAGATGCTGGAGTTACATTTCTCATTGGTCATTATTGACACCTCACCCCACTCACCTTGTCTATAAAGACTCACTCCTTTTCATGTATTTTTATAGAGGTTGATTCATGCATTTTTTCTATAGATCTTTGCATAATTGTTCTCTCTTGGCTTTGTCATGGCTCTCTCGTAGATGAATGCTTGCAGTAGATCTTGACTCCAACAATTTCTAGAATTAAGAAGAAATTATCCTGTGGATTACTAATGCCTCTTCCTTGGTAGAAAAATTTTAGTTGTATTCTAAAATTTTAAGTGATACACATGTCTATTACTCTTTCTATTGGGTTCCTTCTAAATCTTCCCATCTGAAGGTTAAAATTTTTCTAAGGGGCTTTCTATGGGCCTCCACTAATACTACTAAAGGCTCCCATCATGTGGCTTTGGATTTTTGCTTCCTCCCTCGTGACTCTAAGGCTTGGGCTTGATTTCAATCCAATGCCAAAGATTAACATTATGTGTGAAATGGATAATCATAGCCCTTGAAGGAAATGAAGCTTAGAATATTTGATTAGACACTCCATTTCTATTGGAGTATCTAATGGGAATCAAGCTTGGAAGGGTCTTGATCTCCATATGGTCCTTCTTATAATGAAGAAGCCCATTCAAATTCAAGGCACTTTTGTTATTAAAAGTATATGGAAAGCCTGGGAGGCCATCAAACCTTGGCTCTTATGGGATGACAATGACTTCCATAAGGGATTATCTATCAATCAACAATCCATTTGGTGGTCTCCTATTCATTCTTTCTAGAACCAGCCACTTGCTAAGGTTCCATGGATTCATGCTTTGAGACTCTACCTAATCTTTTATCCAAAATTACCGAGAATTTTCTCTTCTAACTTGATGCCAAATTGAAATACAAACTCTCTAATTAGGATTCAAGGACTTACTAGATTGTTATTGATTAAGTTTTGCCACTATGCTACACAAAATTAGGGTTGATTGCATCCAACCATGGTGGAAGGATTGATAATGGTACCGAGACACACCATTTCAAAACTATAGACCTTGCAAGGGATATGCCTAGCTACACCATATCTTTGCATGGTGCCTAAATTGAGTCACAAATGGCTTATCCAATCCTTGTTGGGCTCTTGGTAGTGTAGGATATAGACTATTTGGTAGTATATTCTTGAGCCAAAATTAGCTCATTTTTCTTGGTACATTCTATACTATGGCCTTTCCATTGGTACCCGATTATCTTATTTAGGAATTGTCAATCATCACTACCTATTCTATGGACAATAGGAGACTTTGAATCACCATTCCATTTTTCCTAGAGATTAGTGTTGATGGACATTTTGACACACCTGACAACAAGTTGGGTAAAGTCAAAAGATCACTCCACCCCTCCTAAAAGGTGAATCACTTCTAAAGAAAATTATTCCACCATAAGGTATATGTTACTAGGTCATGGCAGTGCAAGATAACTTAGTGATCTATGTAGTTGTCCCCATTTTAAATTACCTTGCAGTATGAGATCTTGATGTACAATTGATTCACAACAAGTTATGTTGAATAAGTGGTTAGCTATTTAAATGATAGAGATTTTGATTTAAAGTTGACATCAACAAGAAGATCCCAAAGATTCATTATCCTTACATCTAAAAATATTATATTTTCAAACCTTATATTTGATTTGTAAAAACAATTCACCAAATTTGTTTAAAAAATAATTAGCATTTATACTTAACAAATTTTAAATGGACCAATCAACCTTACTGATGGGTTTAAATATTGGCCTATGTTGTGTTGTTTTTTATATGCTTTCAAACCTTTTCCATATGATCTTCCAGATACTTTTCAAACATTACCATCATGATATACTGTCTTTTATATACATTACAAAACCATGAACCTATTTTGTTAATATGAAATATGGTGAAGATATTTATTAATTGAATGATTTGAACATGAGGATCTATGCAATATAGATGGAATTCTATGGTTTAATTATGGAGGTTATTTGTGCATGCATATGTTTTGTGAATTAACCCTTGTGCAGTAACAAGCATGTGGTATCAAGGAGAGGAGAATTTGTAGCAAGTCATAAAATAGGGGAATTGAAGGAAGTTGAAGTCAAGCCACCAAAAATGCAGGCAACTAGAAGCTGAATGTGTATCATTATGGGAAGGAATAAATGTAGAAGAAGTAGACTTGTTCCAGGATTCTAAACGCAACTTATATGTTTCTCATATGAGCCGTTGCATAGGAATTCTTGTTTGAATAGGATTCTCTTTCCTCTATTCAGTTAGAATCAATAAATCAATCTTAACTCTGTGTCCTAATATCTAGGAATGGATTAATGATTGTAGTTAGTTGGTAGTTGAATAAGACTCTCCCATTTTTGTATAAGTTAAGGGATTAGATCAAAGTCAAGTTAGTTACCTAGTTATCTAGTTGTTAGTTTTTATTCAATATTAGAAGATACAACAATTATTTATTTTATCCAGACATGAATTTTTGAAATGCAATTATTGAATATAATTTGCAAAGAAGATTCTGTTTGAAGTATTCTATGATATGGAATGAAAGAAACTATGTGTTATGTGGATGCATGAGTACCTGAGTTAGATTTGATTTCCAACTAAGTGAGTCAGTCCCCTGAGTCGGCCACTCAAGATACTGATCTTCACTTCATTTATTTTCTTATTCATTTATGCATTCTCATTAAAGCTATTTTCTATTATTTTATAAATACATTATGAGTTAAGTAGAATACTCTTGTTGATAATTACAATAGTTGTGGTTCATGAACAAATGTATAATTGATCCATTTTAGCCCTTTAGAGGTTAGCATTAGCTTTCTCATCATTTTGAATGGTTTTGGATTAGTTTTGTATTTTCCTGTTGTTAGCAGGTATCTACAGCTTATGCTAAAGGTACCTGTAGCCACTAAATTCTGTAACTATTTTTACTATTCTTGCATTTCTATAAATTCCAACAAACTAGAATAATCTGAGTAGGTTTAGATAAGATAGTTTAGGAGAATATGAGCCCCTGAAGGCACACATAGTGTAGTACCATCATAAGCTTATGCTCCTTGGTTGATAATTTAATGTAGGAGTACAATGTCAAGTGGACTATTCAGATAGGTTTACCCCTAAATTATGTTAAGTCTATAACACATTAGTTTTCCTCTACATTTTTGGCATCATTGCTAGGGATGGTGCTACCTTCATTGGCTCATTTTACATATTTTCATAGCTTAAATTTTGATTCTAGAATTAGGGTTGATAGATTCACTTTTCAAGAAATACAAGAAATTATACTAACATTGTGCAAGACCATTGATATACAAAGATAAATCCACTGTATGCAGAGGCAGATTCCTCCCTTCAAATTATCAGGACATAGAAGATACTGCTGACTTTATCAACTATACAGTAGGAATTGCTGAAGGAGAAGTACATGTTCTTCCATCTTTATCAGCATCTTCTACATCATCGTTAGCTTCTTCCACAAGTACAGAAGGGCGGTGATCGAGGATCCACCAAAGCAAGCAATGTTTGAGTTTCCTATCACTGATCAGGAGAGGGCTGCAGCGTTGAAGAACATTCCACCTTTAGCATTACCAATCTTCTATGGCCTAGTGACTGAGGACCCCAATACATTTCTATTTGAGTTTGATATCCTGTATCAGATCTATGACTACACTTTAGATGATCATAGGCTTAAATTCTTTCCTGCCACTCTCAAGGATACAACCTTGAGATGGTTTATGGGGCTAGGAAAAGATGTCTTCCCAGACTAGGATTCAATGAAGGAGAGATTCTTGGAGAAATACCAAGATTACTATAGAGGACATGATAGGAGGAGAGATGACATCTTTAGGATGTCACAAAAGGAGGAGGATCCACTAGAAGATTATGTTGAGAGATTCTAGTTTTCCTTGAAGAAAAACCCCCAAAATAGATTATCTGAAGATTCACTGAAGCTGGTCTTTTTGAGAGGGGTTAATGATGATTGCATGGATGCCCTGAATCTCATTGGGCAAGGTGATGTTTCTCAATTACCTTTTGAATTAATCATCAAATTTTGTAGAAATTATTCAAGAACTTTCACCAGAAGACCAAGGAGAGAAAAGACACCCATCACAAGCAAAGCAACCAATGGGGTTTCAAGAGTAGAAATCGGTAACTTGTTGTCCAACATGAAGGAGGATATCATCATCCATATGGATGCACAGCTAGACACTCTTCACATCAAGAAGAAACAAGAAGAGACAGATGCAATTCTTACTAAGTACTATCCTAGCTGTAGGCAAAGGAAGGCCAATTATATTAAATGCAAGAGGGTGGAAAGTATCCAACAAGAGAAGGTTGAAAGGATAGAATTTTAGACATTTGAAGGAGAGGATGGACAACTATTCTACATAGCTCAAAGGAGACCTTGGAAACAAAGACAAGGTATGCCCTCCGATCCACTTAGTTTCAATTCACCCTTTCCTGCTGCAAACCAAAATTTCTTTGCTTGGAATACTCAACCATGGCCTAGTAATCAAAATCTATTGCAAAACCCAAAATGGCCTACTCTACAACCTAGTTGGAACCAACAGTAGTCAAACCCATCTCCCCAACAAAGTTTCCAAGGTTCCAACTATAACCCCCAGTGGCCTGCACAGCAACCCCAGTGGCAGTCCCAATAGAACAAGGGCCAACAATGGCAACAAAATGTAAATTACTAGCAACCTATGCTTCCATCTCAGCCCCAACAACCAACAATAATGCCTCCATCCACTCCTCAAACTCAACCTCCTAGACCTACCCAACTCCCTGGCCAACCTATACCTAACCCTAGCAACAAGCCTGTTCAACATGCTTATACTAACAAGGTGATGCAATACCCCACCTACAAGGTAGAGGTGAGTAATGTTAATCTTAGATCAGGGAAGCAACTTGCGGGCCCTTCATCTCCCCAAATTATAGAACTTGAAGATGAAGAACCCATAGAGGAAGCCTCAAATAAGCTACCTTTGGAACCTGAATCAAATCAGGAACCTCAAACTACTTTACATCTGAAGCCTCCTTTCCCTGAATACTTGGCTATCCAGAAGCAACCAACATAGGCTGAAACTAACCTTGTAGGCCAATTAAAAGATATAAGTATAAAAGTTCCCCTAATCCAAGCTATCAAAGATATTCCTACCTATACTAAGACTATTAGAGATCTCTGCATAAAGAAACTAGGAAGGAAGAGAAAAGACCCAAAGACAGTCCATGTTTTGGGTAACCTTGCTAACATAATGTTGGGGGATATAACTGTCCCCAAGTATACAGATCCAAGTGGTCCAGGAGTGGATGTAAAAATGAATGGAACTCTGATCAATAATACTTTGATATACTTGGTGCTACAATTAATGTAAAGACCAAGGAGACAATGCAGATGCTACAGTTAAATAACCTTAGGCCTACTCAAACAGTTTTGCAATTAGCTGATAGGTCCACAATTAAACCTGAAGGAGTCATTGAGGACTTGGTACATGCATTAAATTCCTGGGAATACCATGTTCATTTTATAGTACTACAACCCAAGGTTAATCTTGCTAGTTATCCTCTTATACTAGGCAGACCATGGCTTGCCACAACAGATGCATTTATAGGTCAGGAAATATGATCATATCCAATGGGACTGCGACCAAGAAGTTGGTCTTATATCCACTAGCCCAACCATACCATGAACTTGAGAAGACCATCTGGCCTACCTTGGATTATGAGGACAGCTATTCACTACAAACCTTGATGACCATTGAATGTAGCCCATTGCTAGATATCAAGGATGAAGATGAGTTGATATCTCACATTATGCAAAATAACTGTGGGAGGCACCCATAGCAGTAGGATTGTCTATCCTGCTTACAAGATCCCTTGAGAAGCATAATACCCACTAGTTCCTCAGAGGAGGTATCCAAATATTTCATACTTTATTACCCCATAAATTCTTACCAGTAATACCTATCCTTGATTTGTCCTCTGTACAAGAAATGTCTAAACAATTAGAAATCAAGCTGGGAAAGATCTTGACTATTAATAATGCATTGACTGGTGAACAACAACAATCCCTGTACGCAGTGTTGCAAGCACACTCAACAAGGTTTGCATGGGATTATAGTGACATGAAAGGCATTAATCTTACCTTATGTATGCACAAAATTTACATTGATGATGGCCATAGACCTATAAGGTCGCAGTAGAGATGCATGAACCCTGCTCTAAGAGAGATAGTGAAATCTAAAATTAAAAAGATTTTGGATGCAAAATTTATATACCCCATTTTAGATAGTGAATGCATTTCACTATTGGTGATAGTTCCCAAGAAAGGTGGCAAATGGTGAGTTTGTGTTGACTATAGGGAACTAAATGCTGCCACCAATAAGGATCACTTCCCATTGCCATTTATTGACCAAGTTCTTGACTCTTTGGCAGGGAAGAAATATTTTTCATTTCTTGATAGCTTCAGTGGCTATAACCAAATCAAGATTGCACCAAAGGATCAAGATAAGACAATGTTTACCTACCCTTGGGGGACCTATGCATATTCTATCTTGCCCTTTGGTCTATGCAATGCTCTAGACACGTTTCAAAGAGCAGTACTTAGTATTTTCTCTAATTTTTCCCATGACAGCATGGAAAGTTACATGGATGACTTCACTGCATATGGTGAAACATATGATGAAGCCTTACACAATTTGGAGAAAGTTTTAAAGAGATGCGCATAGCACAATCTATCTTTGAGCAATGAAAAATGTTTATGATGATGACATAGGGCATTGTCTTGGGACATTTTATCTCAAGTGCAGGAATACAAGTTGACCCAAAGAAGATTGAAATCATATCTACCCTACCTATTCCATAGAGATAGAAGGATGTAAGGAGCTTCCTTGGACATGTAGGTTATTACAGGTGCATTCAAGATTTTAGCAAAATTTCTACCCCTCTGTTTACTCTATTGACAAAAGACATTGACTTTGAATGGACCCCAGACTGTCAGAATTCATTTGAGAAGCTAAAAGTAGCCTTGACACAAGCTCTAGTTCTAAGAGGTCCAAATTGGACACTGCCTTTTCATATCCACACTGATACATCAGACTTTGCCATTGGAGCAGTCTTAGGCCAGCAGGAAGGAAATAAAGAGTATGCAATATACTATACCAATAAAAACCTACAGGGAGCTAAGTTGAACTACACTATGACAGAAAGGGAAATATTAGCTATTATTTATGCCATTAACAAATTTAGACAGTACATTACTAGATATAAATTGTTCATACATATAGATCATACAACAACTAGATATTTGATGAATAAGCCAATAGTGGGTGGAAGACTTGTAAGATGGTTGTTGTTATTGCAAGAATTTGACATAACAATAGTTGACAAACCAGGAAAGGCTAATGTAATTGCTGATTTTCTGTCTAGACTGCCTACACAATCCACAAAAGGAGTGGTTGATGACTCTTTTCCTAATAAGCATTTATTTTCTCTAAACATACACACTCCCTAGTATGCAGATATAGCTAATTATTTGGTGACAGGGCAGATTCTAAGTTACTTTTCTCTAAGGGAGAAAAGACAGTTAGTTCACAAATGCTTCCCTTATTGTTGGATTTCTAGATTCCTATTCTACACTAGCCTAGGTAATATTATAAGAAGATGTATCAGGGAGGATGAAGTGTTTGACATATTGAAGGCATGTCATGATGAATCCTGCAGTGGACATTTTGCAGCCAAAAGGATAGCCTTCAAGATCTTGACAACAGGATATTACTGGCCAACACTACATAAAGACTCTGTCATGTATACTAGAAGTTTTGATCGATGCCAGAGAATGGGGAGACCTACAAGAAGTGATGAAATGCCTTTGTAACCCCAAATAGCATTAGCTCGTTTTGATAAGTGGGGGTTAGATTTTGTTGGACCTATCTCTCCTACTTCAAACAACAAGGAATATATACTGGTATGCACTAATTACTTAACCAAATGGGTAGAAGTTAAAGCTTTGCAGTTTGCCAGAGATGGTAATGTGGTAAAATTCTTATGAGGAAATCTTCACTAGGTATGGTGTACCTAGGGAGATAGTGACTGATCAAGGACCCCAATTCACATCAGACTTAATCACCAAACTAGTGGAGGAATATTAGATCAGACACAAGAAGTCCACCCCATACCATCCTTAGGCTAATGGTCAAGTCGAGGTTACAAACATGGAGATTGAGAATATATTGATAAAAATAGTCCATTTTCATAGAAGAGATTGGGTTTCCAGGTTACCAAAAGTTGTTTGGGCATACCAAACCACATGGAAGATAACTAAAGGATTCACTCCTTATGAATTGGTTTATGGCAAGACAATAGTACTGCCTATAGAGTTTGAATACAAAACTCTGAGGACAATAGTGGAATTGGGAATGGACTTGATAGAGGCTCAAAAGGTAAGGTTGCAATATTTAAATGCTCTTGATGAAATTATATTAGAATCCATACACCACATAGAGGTTATTCAGAAACAAAGAATTAAATGGCATGATAAGTATATAAAAATGAAAGAGTTCACTATTGGTGATTGGGCCCTTCTCTATGATTCCAGATACAAAGATTTCAAGGGCAAGCTTCAATCTCAATGGATGGGACCATATGATATTCAAAATGTATTCCCTAATGGTGCAGTCCAACTATAAACCATTGATGAGGTCAGATGTTCACTACTAGTAAATGGACACAAGCTGAAACTTTATAAGAAGACACCTTAAAAAGATGATTTTATTGTCTCTCTAACAACTAAGTATGGTGCTCATGATGATAATAATGAAGGCTCTAGAACACACAATGATGTACCGACAAAAAGTGATCTACCATTCCTATCTAGTGATGCAGAGGTTGAGTTGCATGACTCAACCCTTGTCACTAAGACTTCATTTTTATTAATTTGCACTTCACATGCACACACACCACTCTACCCATGGTGAATATAGTTAGCTCTAAAGGGACTTGTTCTTAACTCTTAGTTGGGGACCTGTTACAATCGGGGCCTAAAATAATACATTTAGTTGGGACCTATACTAAAGGTGCCTGTAGTAACACTTGTCTGTAGACATCTTCAACACGTTGGCAAAAAGTAAACTATTTTCCCATGCTTCCACACATGTGTTATTCATTTTGAATAAATCAAATGCTTGCTGCAAAAGTGTTCAACTCACACTCATGAGTTGTTTGATCAAGCATTGTGAGCTATCACCTCACATCACTTTCGAAGTACCCTCTGCCTTACCATTCAATCTCATACATTTTATTTTGCTCACATCAAATAAATGCCAAGCACTTGTTCTCCAGTTCCAAGGTGCACTGATCCCTTACTTCCATAACATATGTACAAAAGGTAACCTTCAATGATTAACTTAGATTTCTTTCTATATTCATTATTACTCTTCGTTTCATTCATGCATGCAAAAATATATATCACTATCCAATCTCATAAGTACTCTTTTAGCCCTATCAATTCCTATGTGAAGTGAGGTCACTTCACCCATTAGTTGGGGGAGGGGTATAATGGTTAGTTGAATTTTTTTATTTTTGCCACCCAAGTCTTTAGAGTTATTAGATAGAATTCTGTCATTTTTCCCAAAGATAGTAAACCTACCCTATTTCATCCAAATTGTGAGCTGGGATACAAAATTTTTCATACAATAGAGCTCTAAAAGTTACAGTTGGGGTGAATTGGAGAAGGCAACAAATTTTAGGTTCTTCTAAAGGTGGTGGAATCGAAGTTGAGCAGAAATTGAAACTTTTTGAGGTTACAGAATATAAAGACAATGGGAGGTGATGTGATAAGATGAGAACCATCTACACACAAGGAAATATTAGAGGATGTGATGGTTCTACCACTCTGTACCAAAGTGGGATGGCTAGACTACTTCTTGAAGTTAACATAATATGATAATGAAATGACAAAAGAATTTGTAGCTACATTGCAGTATGATGAGGCAACAGTCAGGGGATTGGTTGTAGATGCTTCTAAAATGGCCATTGCCCAAGTTACAGGATTGCCGCGTACAGGGTCTGAATATCCAACTTGTGTTGATGCAGCTACGACAAGAGAGGAATTCTGTGAGCATGGAGAAAACCTGGACTCTTCATCCCAAGGTACAAAGAGATTTTCCCTTCCATTCTTTTGGGGAAAATGTGCTTCTTATATCATTAAATACTTTACCTATGATGGTTGGCACAATTTGTTATATACTATGCACTTTAAGTTGCTAAATCACCTACACCTTGATAAGTTAGTCAATGTTCCCAATTTCCTCTGTAACATGTTGAAGAGGATGGCATCCAAATATTAGAGAAAGAAAATGGATGCCATGTTGTCCCATCACTATTTAATATCCCTATTGGTTAAGATAATCCTAAGAATCCAACATCCATAGGTTGATTGGAATGCCTTTAAACAATGCACATATATCACAACACTGTTGGAGGTACCTAAAGTAGAGGATGAACCTCAACATGGATCAGAACCTAAGATTGCACCTAAACTTGAGATGGAACCAGAGCAAGAAGAGCCACAAGAGGAAAATACTCTAGAAGATAGGCCGATGGCAATAGAGGAACCCTCATCTTCTACAAGCCCTAAAGCTATGAGAGGCGTTGGTTCACAATCTGCTAAGAAAAAGAGCAATGAGAAAGGTGTTGAGAAACATAAGAGCACTATAAAAGAAGAGGATGCAGGGGAGAAGAAGAAGAAGAGGAGTAAGAAGAAAAGGAAAAGTGAAGTCAAATAGGAAATTGTTACTCCCAAGTGCTCAGGAAGATTGAAAAGGCAAAGTGTTAAGGAAAGAATTGTTGAGGAATAGGGGCAGGAGGAAAAGGGTGAAGGACAACAACACCATGATTCAATGTTGCTGGACACAGACTCAGACAAAGAAGGGAACGCCCTTGAGAATGTCCCTACTGATGTTCATGAAAATATCAATGTGTCTACTAAGAGGAGAAGGTATGTTTCTTCATCTTCTGATTCAGATTCAGAAGATATGTTTATTGCAAAGAAAATGGGAAATTCAGTTCCTAGTAGCTCTACTAAGGAAATTTTTGATATCACTGGGGATAATGATGATGAAGGTTTAAATTTGGAAAAGGAAAAAGAACTGTTAGAGGATAGGAATATAAGGGAAGAGCTTCAAGAAGCTCTTAATAGGATAAAACATTTGAAAGAAAAAGTAAAAGGATATGAGGAAAAGGACAAAGAGAAGGAGAAAAGAATATGAGAATTGGAAAAGAAAATCTAACTACGGCCATGGAACCAACTTGGATCTATTAGCATAGATGGCCGAGAGTAAAACAAGAACTGAAGAAGATGAAGCACTAAATCCATGACCTTATGTAGCAAAGTCTCCAACCTATCACACCACTTTGTCTTTGGGCTTTGAATTGATGAAACTTACTCACAAATCCAAACAGGAAAAAGAAAGCTAGGAGAAAGAAAAACAAACTCTTAATGCATCACTGGAAGGTAAGAATTTGGAGTTAAAAAGGTTGAAGGATAAATTGACAGAGGTAATAGATAGAGTCATTTAGATCATTGAGTGTACACCTCTACCTAGGGTGTATGCATTATTTCTAAAGGAAACATTTCTCAGTTTTCAGTTCAATAGGTTCATGAATGATCAGCTTGCTTTACACTCAAGGCATAATTTTTTTAGCTATTTCAAAGAAGTCAGCCTGGAGGAATAAGATCAGTTGTGTGAGTATTGTTTACACAACTATCTGATGGCAGAGGATACAGAATGGAACCCCTCAATTTATGTTGGGAATTTATAGGTTAGAGCACTGTCATCCTATTTTATTAATGAATAGCTTAGAGGTGAATTAATGGGCAACTATGAAGAACAAGAGAAAATAATGGCACTGCAAATCAGAAAAGAAGCACTAAATCCCAAAGTAATCCTCACTCAATGGTTGACACTCCTTTCTCATAAGGGTCTAGGAAAGATAATCATGGATGTGAGACTCAGAGATTACAAAAGGATACAATAGTTGGCAGTACCTATGCTTCAAAATTGCCTAAGGTATGTACAAAGCAGATGGAATTGTCTGACCCCAGCATTGCAGAGGAAAGAGCCTCACTCTCTCCATAATTTTATAAATATGTTTGAAATATTGTGCAAGTACATCCAGATTTCAGAACAAACAGGAGTGGTATGCTTGCCACTTACTTATCATCCTCGTATTATCCTCTATCCAGTACCACACCAAACAAGAGAAAAGAATGATGAATGTAGGAATACAAAATCAGTTAAGATGGATAGGCTTGCATGTTATAATGGTTTCTATCTCAAGTAGGGGGCAAGAGTTAGAGAAGTGATGGACCTTAGGCAGATCACCTTGCATTACAATCTTTTCCTCTAGATGTTCAATTAAGTGTTTTTCTTGAGGACAAGCAAAAGGGTAGTTGGGGGCGAATAATGGGTTTAAATATTGGCCTCTGTTGTGTTGTTTTTTATATACTTTCAGACCTTTTCCACATGATCTTCCCAATACTTTTCAAACATTACCATCATGATATATTGTCCTTTTATATACTTTACAAAAACTTGAACCTATTTTGTTAATATGAAATATGGTGATGATATTTATCAATTGAATGATTTGAACATGAGTATGTATGCAATATAGATGGAGTTCTATGGTTTAATTATGGAGGTTATTTGCATGCATATGTTTTGTGAATTAACCCTTGTGCAACAATAAGCACGTGGCATCAAGGAGAAGAGAATTTGCAGTAAGTCACAGGACAGGGAAATTGAAGGAAGTTGAAGTCAAGCCACTAAAAATGTAGGTAGCTGGAAGTTGAATGTGTATCATTAAGGGAAGGAATAAATGTAGAAGAAGTAGACTTGTTACAGGATTCTAAATTCAGCTTATATGTTTCTCATATGAGCTATTGCATAGGAATTCTTATTTGAATAGGATTCTCCTTCCTCTATTCAATTATAATTAATAAGTCAATCTTAACTCTGTATCCTAATGTCTAGGAATGGATTAATGATTGTAGTTAGTTGGTAGTTGAATAAGACTCTCCTATTTTGTATAAGTTAAGGGATGAGATTGAAGTCAATTTAGTTACCTAGTTATCCAGTTGTTAGTTTTTATTCAATATTAGAAGATACAACAATTAGTTATTTTCTCCAAACATGAATTGTTGAAATGCAATTATTGAATATAATATGCAAAGAAGATTATGTTCGAAGTATTGTATGATATGGAATGAATGAAACTATGTGTTATGTGGATGTGTGAGTATCTGAGTTAGATTTGATTTCCAGCTAAGTGAGTTAGTCCCCTAAGCTGGCCACTCAAGGTACTGATCTTCACTTCATTTATTTTCTTATTCATTTATGCATTCTCATTAAAGTTGTTTTCTATTATTTTATAAATACATTATGAGTTAAGTAGAATACTCTTGTTGATAATTATAGTAGTTGTGGTTCATAAACAAATGTATAATTGATCCATCTTAGCCCTCTAAAGGTTAGCATTATCTTTCTCATCATTTTGAATAGTTTTGGATTAGTTCTATATTTTCCTATTGTTAGCAGTTATCTACAGCTTATGTTGAAGGTACCCGTAGCCACTAGGTTCTATAACTATTTTTATTGTTCTTGCATTTCTATGAATTCCAACAAAGTAGAATAATATGAGTAGGTTTGGATAAGATAGTTTAGGAGAATATGAGCCCTTGAAGGCACATACAATGCAGTGCCATCATAAGATTATGCTCCTTGGTTGATAATTTAATGTAGGAGTACAATGTCAAGTGGACTGTTCAGATAGGTTTACCCCTAAATTATGTTAAGTCTACAATGCATTAGTTTTCCTCTACACTTACTGCTACTGTTGATACTATGATATTAGTTTTGAGAAACATAATTATTTGTAAATCCTCGATTTGAGTAGATTTTTAGATTTTATTTTGAGATAAATTTTGATTTAATTTAAAATAAAAGTAAAAGAGCTAGGGTTTAGGGAAAGAAAAATTAAATGTATTTTTTTTGCAATAAAAACAATTTCTTATTTGTCTAGGACAATGGAATCAATATAAAATAACTTTGCTTGATTAGTATTACTAATCAATCATACACATAAAGTAGTGCAAATGTCTAAGGATTTTGACGAATGGAAGAAAACATATAAAATTATCGTATTTCACATGCAAATTTTACACATCACCCCCATAGTCCATTACTGCAAAATATTTACCACCCAACATGCCTTGGATTTCATCCTATTCAATTAAATTTTAAAATTGGAACATTACAACATTATCTAGTTTTTAGAACTTGCCTTAACAAAACAAAGTGACTAACTTATATTCTATCCTTCTATCTAGCTTTCTCATACAAGTTTCCAACCCTTTGCAAAGTTTTTGACACTCCTATAATACCAACTTTGGGTGCTCAAATTAAAAATACCCAATCACATCCAATGACCAATTCAAATATCCATGGGCCCAAAATATGAAATTGCAAAATTAAAACTTGTCTTAAGACTTATTACACAAAAGAGAATTCACAAAGAATTATTATAAAATTACCTAGGACCTACCCCATTTAACCCTCATTAATGACCCTAATAAATTCTCCGCAAGGTTCAATAAGGGGTACATACCACTCCTAGTGCTCCTGCTAGCCATCTATGTGTTCATGGAATCCCAAACATCTCTACAATGTCATCTACTATAAAGCTCTTGAAATCTCCTAAGCACTAGTGGACAAAAATCTAATCTCCAAGGATGCAAATGGATTGAAAGTGACTCCTTGGGCCCTACTTATAGCCTCCCCACCCTAATTTCTTCCCTGCCATGCCTTCAATTTCTTCGTACCCACCATTATTCTCCATCGTGTCAGTCTCTGCTTCCTATTTTGGTCATTCTTAGCCTATTTCTTATATGTCATCATCCTCTTCTTCTTGTCGAGAGTCCACCCAATCCACCTTCCATTTTCCTGGTTTTCCTCTCGAGGGGGCATCTTATCACCCATTATACTGGGGCACAGTAGTTGATATATTATTCATATCATCAGTATTTCTTTGAAACAACACTATGAAACACATTGTCTCAAAGAGGGGCAAAATGTAGACACCCAAAAATGACCATTGCATTATCACCTTAACATCAATTCTTATAATTCACCTTAATTCAACATTAATTACATGGTTCTTAATTATTTAATTAATTTCATCATTTTCAACACCTTATTCTTTTATTCTTCCACATTAATTAAATAAAACAATTATTTAATTAATTCAACATCTTATTTTTCTATCCACAACAATTAAATAATTTTAATTAGCTAATTATTCTTCCAAAATTAAATAAATTATTGTAATTTATTTAAGTTGACTTTCCTTATCTCCTAAATAAATAAAATCATTATTTTATTTATTTTCTTCCATCATGCACAACAAATTAAAAAAAATTATTTATTTAATTTCTAATTTATTTTCTCATCTTCCAAGAAAACATATAAAATTATAGTATTTCACATGCAAATTCTACACATCACCCCCATAGTCCATTAGTGCAAAATATTTATCATTGAACATGCCTTGGATTTCATCCTTTTCAATTAAATTTCAAAATTGGAACATTACAACATTATCTAGTTTTCAGAACTTGCCTTAACAAAACAAAGTGACTAACTTCTATTATATCCTTCTATATAGCTTTCTCATACAAGTTTCCAACCCTTTACAAAGTTTTTAACACTCCTATAATACCAACTTTGGGTGCTCAAATTAAAAATGTCCAAACACATCCAATGACCAATTCAAATATCCATGGGCCCAAAATATGAAATTACAAAATTAAAACTCGTCTTAAGACTTATTACACAAAAGAGAATTCACAAAGACTTATTAAAAAATTACCTAGGACCTACCCCATTTAACCTTCATTAACGACCCTAATAAATTCTCCACAAGGTTCGATAAGGGGTACATACCACTCTTGGTGCTCCTGTTGGCTATCTATTTGTTCGGACTCTCTCTGTGTGGTGAGTTTCTCATGGAATCCTAGATATATCTACAACGTCATCTGCTATAAAGCTCCTGAAATCTCCTAAGCACTAGTGGACAAAAATCTAAGCTTTGAGGATGCAAATGGATTGAAAGTGACTCTCTTGGCCCTACTTATAGTCTCCCCACCTTAATTTCTTCCCTCCCATGCCCTCAATTTCTTCGTGCCCACCCTTATTCTCCATCGTGTTAGCCTCTGCTACCTATGTTGGTCATTCTTAGTCTATTTCTTATATGCTGTCATCCTCTTCTTCTTGTCAAGAGTCCACCCAGTCCACCTTCCATTTTCCTAATTTTCCTCTTGAGGGGGCATCTTATCACTCATTACATTAGGGCACAGTAGTCAATATATTATTCATATCATCAGTATTTCTTTGAAACAATGCCATGAAACACATTGTCTCAAAGAGGGGAAAAATGTAGACACCCAAAAATGACCATTGCATTATCACCTTAACATCAATTCTTATAATTCACCTTAATTCACCATTAATTAGATGGTTCTTAATTATTTAATTAATCTCATTATTTTCAACACCTTATTCTTCTATTCTTCCACATTAATTAAATAAACTAATTACTTAATCGATTCAACATCTTATTCGTCTATCCACAACAATTAAATAATTTTAATTATTTAATTGGCTAATTAATCTTCCAAATTTAAATAAATTATTCTAATTTATTTAAGTTGACTTTTCTTATCTCCTAAATAAATAAAATCATTATTTTATTTATTTTCTTCCATCATGCACAACAAATTAAAAAAAAATTATTTATTTAATTTCTAATTTATTTTCTCATCTTCTAATAATATATTTTCTTCTAAAATATCTTCTATGCACATAAATTAAATAATTTATTATTTAATTTTATCTATTGCATGTCAAAAAGAAAAATCATGCATTGAGTTTAAATGGCTTTAAATCTTTATTTTTCTCAATCAATTCATTAAATATAAAAAACATTATATTTTTATGAAAATCAATCCTATATTTAGCTAAGAAAGCAATTAACTCTTTAAATCATCTTTTTGCATGTACACTTGTCATGTGCACATTCATCATGTCTTCTCAATTTATCTCATTCATCTATTTCATGTAATTTTCTCCACCATTGATTGATCTCTTATGGAAGCTATAAATATGCCCATTCTCTCCTTCACAAACGCTTCACAAACTTTGAGCAATTGGCATCCATACCTCCCAACACTTTTGAGTATTTGTTGAAGCAACCATGCATCTACTAAGCTATCATTCATCCATCTTGCTACTCAGGTTATACTTTTGTATTTGAGCAATCCACATTCACAAATACACCAAGGAATTCCTAGCAATGGGTAACATTTAGTGTTTCATGCTTTTATTTTAACTTTGTTATGCTATTGTTGATTTATTGAAGGGTATGATGGAGTTTGGTATGATTCTTTCATTATATTGATCTCTTTGTGAATTCTAGATTTCCCTGTACATGTATTATGGCACACTCAGTGGGACTCACTCTATGAATTTAACATGTTTTGTCTTGATAAATTTTCTTTTTTAGGCTACAAGTATGGATCTGTGCATTCGACTAACAAAACAATGCATCTGGTCTAAACTTTGGTGTTTCTGGTTAATAGTATTGCATATCTAGTCTGAGGTGTTGCACTTCTAGTTTATAGTATTGCACTTCCAAACTGACAGAGTAATGCTTTTGAATAGTTCCCTGGCACACCTAAGACATCCTGATTCACTTTTGAACAAAAATATTACACTTTTCAAGACTTTTTGTGCTTTCTCTATATGCAAGTTACCATAGAATTGTGCATTCGATCAATATTGTGCATGCTTCTGGTAAACTATTTTCCACAATTAGCTTTCATTTTGGTGCTTTTGGTTAACATTATGTACACTTTTGATTGATATTTATGCACTTTTGGTTAATTCTATGTCGCTATTGATCATAATACTAACCCTTTTGGTTCAACAAGCATTGATTTTATCTTTTCACATCTAAGAAGTGACATTTTCTTGGAAACTAACATCATTTGTGCAACCTCTTATTGCTTGTAAAAGAAGCAAAAAGTGAACTACTAGTGTATTTGGTGTAGGATGCTTGACAAAGATTTGATTTCTCACTAGTTTAGTAGAACACTTCAATTTCATTAAGGGAATATACACTTATTTGCCATGTCTTGAATGTCTATGTGTGTATGCTCTCTCCTCGCACCAAAAGGTGATCTTGGAGATCAAAATAACTAGATAATTCACTTTACTTGCTTCATTTGCTTTAGTCCCAGGACCCAAGAGTCATACATATGCTCTTCTTTTGCATCCCAAGATGATCTTGAGAATCAAAAGTACTTGTTCTTCCCTATAGAAGGCTTGTTAATGGATTTCATCATCCTTAAGGATGACCTTAATTGCATGTTCTAGTGTGGTATATAAATTTTATGAGAATCGAAAGAATTGTTTCAAAGGAAGGACCCCCTCTAGTCTAGCAAAAACCCTGAGACCGTTAGTCCACCGAGACTTGTGTTTGGTTGGAGTTTGGTTGTATGATTGGGACAACCTTGTTCACAAACTTGGACCCCACCTCATGTATATTTGGGGGCACCCTAGACACCTTTTTAACCTAGATAAGACCTTTGGCTATCATATCCTACAGTGCATCATTGCAATAGGGGGAGAACAGCTCATGTTATTACCTCTGTTGTTTGAGATGGAATAAAATTTGGGCAAGACTTTAGTCTTCAAAGTGAGGGGTGTAAGGTGGTACATGACCTTGCATTCCCCACCCATCCAAGTAGTGGTAGATGGTATCAAGGGGATGGAAACCACCATTAGCTAGTAGTGGGGGTTGAAGTCGCACCTGAGTGAGTCCACAGGATATGGCACTCCTTGATTGAATAAATATTAGGCTTGTGCAATAGTGTTTGGCATGTTTTCTTGTGATCTACCAATATTTACCATTTGTTATCCATGGAGGTTCATAGCCTTGTGCACCCAATTCTGAAAGAGTCTACAACCATTGTCTTCTTGTTTGATTCTATTGCCAAAGAACTCATTACATTCTACATCCATATAGTCACAAAAATTTCACTTTTGAGCTATAGCGTTTCACATCTGAACTATAACACTACACTTTTGATCCTTAATGATGCACTTTTGCCAGATAGACTTGCACTTTTGGCTTATAGAATTGTGCTTTTTCCTGACACAGTGGTGCTTTTGAAAAAAACTACTGTGCTTCTAGTCTAAAACTATTTTTTTGAGTCCACTACATAGTCCTGCACTTTTTGCATATACTATTGTGCTTTTGGCACACAATGTTGCACTTCTCGCATACAGAGTTACGCTTCTGGCACATAGAATTGCACTTCTAGCACATAGAGCTACACTTCTGAAACACATAGCTACACTTTTGGAAGACATAGTTGCACTTCTTCTATCTCTTGTTCACTTATCATCCACAAAATTGTGCATCTGAGCTATCCTACTATCACTTTTGAGACATACCATTGCACACTTGGTAGACAGAACTACACTTTTAATAGTCATTATTGTGCATCTGGGCTATCCTGCTATCGCATCTGCATTATTCTTCTATGCTTCTATAAGATAGTCTTATGCTTTTGGTTTCACATACATTTTCTAGTCATAAGTCACCCAGATTTAGAGACCTTTCACATTTGATTGATTTCACACTTAGACCTGAGACCTTTCATACCATCAACCATCAGTCTTTCAATCATCCATCATCATAATTCATCATCATATCACCATTTGGACTTTAGAGTTTCTATCCCATTAAGACTATAGGATATCCTTATCATCATCATCTAGCATAATCCTTGTTATCATCTACCTATTTGCATCAGTTTGTTTACCATCAAAATCTAGATCACATCTACTAGCTTGTCTCTTGTTTGAGAAGTTGCCTCTCTCAAATTAGTAAATAAGTTAGCATATATCATCTAGTGAAATAGATAGCTTAGGAGAGTGGCTCCTCTTGAGTTGGTGAACCTCACTAGCCATCACATCTTTCCTTGAGTTCATTAGTCTATCTCTAGTCTAGCTCTTGGAAGATAATATCAATCCAAATCCTATCAACATTGATCTAGATTTATCTGTTATATCAAAACATCCAATCATCCAATCCTCTTAGAGTATCAACATAATTATCCAAGTCCAAATCTACATCCATCCTCCATCCTCATCATCCATAAGGTGTGAAATATCATATGCCTCTTACTAGGTCCCAATACAAGAAAGCTATGCAAACTAATAAAGGTGGCCCTCAACATGATCCAAACACACCCATTGATGCTACACAATTCACCATGGTATGAATCCTCATGTCTTCCTTCCAAGTGGGTATACACTAGGTCCTTCATCTTCTAATGATTTTGGACAACAATCACATGAAACATCACAAGACCTAGCTAAAGAATTCCAAGACCCGAATACCTTACAAGCTCTAGATAGGCTCTTAGAATCGAACCTAAATAGATACTTTATTTTAATTTCCAAGCAAGGGGCTAAGTTGCCTAGTGACTTTGACACATCTACTCTTAAGGAGAAAGACCCTATAAACATTGCTATTTCTTCTATGGGAGAATCACATCATACCTCTATTCCTACCATGTCTACCATATCACTCACCATACCAACCACACCTACACCTCCACATAACATTTCTTCATCACCATTCACCAATCCACTTTACCAACCTCCCACATCATTTGGTCATGCTTCTTCTAGTATTCCATCATCCATTCATCAAGTCATTTCATCCATGTCATCTATGACCCAACCCAATCAAGTTATCACTTCTCACGCACCCCAAACATCTCATACATTGACATATCTTACATCACAACCCCAATCTTCCAATCTACTACATGCATCACAAACTCAAACTTCTAATCTTTACATATCACATCCCAATCTACCACATGCATCACAACCCCAAAATTCACACCCATACTGATATCTATCTCACACCAATTTGCCTCAAGTGTCACACCCACTATCATCCAACTATCAGGGTCTGGATACAAATCAATATCCTACATCAGAACTAGATCAAAAACTCTCACACTTGCAAAAATAAATATTAGACATCAACTTAGGACATACCAAGAAGACATTCTCTTTAGAAGAAGTTTGTCCTTATCCTTTTGATCGATCTCTCCCTATGATACTTTTTCTGCCTAATTTTGAAATGCCAAAATTTGATAAGTACAAAGGAAAAGGGGATCCTAAAGAACATCGTAGGGAATTCTACGTCACTTGCCTTGAGGTAGTCCACAATGATAATTATCTTCTATGCCTCTTCCCTCATAGTCTTGGAGGGCAAGCCATAGAATAGTTTTCACATTTACCCCTATATATCATGACCTTTAATGAGTTAGCTGAAAATTTTGTAACTCATTTTTCATTCAACATAGAACACAAGATTTCCATGACCGACCTATGCAACAATAAACAAAGAAATGGGGAGACTTTTATATCCTTCTTACAACAATGGAGAAACATGGCTAGTAAATTTTCATGGCCTATTCTTGAAAAGCAATTAGTGAGCATATTTGTCCAAAATTTAAATCTTGAAATAGGTTTTTACCTACAAATCTAATGTGCCAATTCTTTTGATGATATTATCTCCAACGGAACAAACATAGAAAAAGCTCTCATTGCTAAAGGACTAGTCAAAATCTTCAAAAAGACCAAAGACAATACTCAACAATCAAATGAAAACCTTCTTTTTTGGTCTAAAAATAAAAATAGTGTCAACGATGGTGTTGTGGATGCTAAACACATTCAAAATATCCAAACACCTATCAATCTTCAACAACCAAAAATGCCACATATACTCCCAGAGAGCAACCCAGATAATATTTAATGCCTAGATGTAAATTTACTCCACTGGGAGAACCTATTTAATTTATCTTAAGAAAACTTGTCCAAATAGGTCTCATCACACTACTCAAAGTACGCCAATATGATGAACCTTAGTTTAAACCCTCTTGGTATAAAGACAATGAATACTGTGAATGCCATAGAGTAAAAGGACATAAAATGCCTCAATGCATGAAATTCAAAAATCATATCCAAAATCTCATTTATAGGGGAGAAGTAATTGTCAAGGATCCTTCTAAACAAACCTCAAACAATGATCTCAACATATACAAGGATCCATTCCCACCTCATGGTAAAGGAAGTGCTTCTGAAAAAGGTAAAAGTGTAAACCATGTGTCCAATTTTTTATGATTCCATTGTAGGGTATATAGAAGAGAGACATGTGTCTACCTTTTCTATTAAGCGAAAAGCCTCAGATTGTGCAGTTATAACTCATCATGGTCATGTTACCCTTCATGGGGTAGCACCAAATACCTAGCCAAATTTTGAGTACAACATCTTAGACCATCTAGGAAAAACACCAGCTCAAATATCTATCTTAAACCTCCTTTGAGCATCACCCATACATAAAGATATACTTGAGAAATCCCTTTAAGAGTCATCCATCCCTAATAACATTGATATTATCCAATTCCAAGCCATGATAGGGCATATTGCTTCACCTTATCACCTGGTTCTCACTGAGAAAGATCTTCCATTGTAAAATCCCTACCATAATGATGCCCTACACATAGAAGTATATATCCACCAATGCAAAGTCAAATGAATCATTATAGATGGTGGTGCTAGTTTAAACAATTATTCTCTAAATTTTCTAAAACAATTGGGATACTATGAGGATGCTATTGATTCAAACAAAGTATAACCATCAAAGCATATGATGATGTAGAGTGAGAATATGAAGGTGTTATCCATTTATCCATCCAAGTTGGTCCCATAATCATAAAGACTCTTTGTCAGGTATTGGACCTTGATCTTCCCTACAATATCATTGTAGGTCACCCATGGATACATACTATGCAAGTTGTGCTATCTACCTACCATCATTGTCTCAAATTTCCATACAATGGTATAGAAATTACTATCCTTGGGGATCCTAGTCCTTTTGAGTTTTGTCAAGCTATGCAAGATCGATATCATAATTTAAACCAAATCCCTAACAAAATTGCAACTCAACCATCATCATCATACATTGATCCATCTACATTAACCAAATCTACATCTAATAAAAATTTCTTAAGATCAAGGTCTAGTACAAAGACAACTAATTTGGTGAGTGTATCGACCTACACAAATCCTATTATGTGGAGAACTTGCCTCTATCACCTAGATCTTATGGAAAACCACCAATAGAAAAAGCAAGTCCAAAGGTTTTCATACAAGCTAACCCCATAATATTCATTCGTTGGGGATTTCTATAAGGTGAGTCCATTGAAGACATCTCCTCTTGGCAATTCACAGAAGACCAATACCCTGTTACATTACCCGTTGAGTAGTATAGTAGAGGTCTCAACATTGTTAGGAACATGGGTTATAAAGGTCAAGGTGGCCTTAGTTTACATTGACAAGGAAGCATAGAACCCATTTTTGTGACAAATAAAAATAATAGAAATGGGTTAGGATACAGAAGGAGGTACCACGATCCTCAGACATCAAGTATATTCTTAATGAAGTAGCAAAAGTGTTTCCTACGGTTGTAATTTCTAATGAGGATACCATTGATACTCTTATTTATACATCACCAAATTATTCCAAGAAACATATATCTTCATGATATCCTCCATATCCCTCATATCCACAACCAAAACCTAGAGCCTTTCACTCGTATGCCCTGACCTTAGTGATTGGGACCAACAAGAGTCTCCCATTCTTGATATCTTTCAGAATAATGATGCTATCACAAAATTTATGGGACTATGAGACAATATTGCACTTGGAAACCACAAAGCAGGCTTCATGATGGACCTAGATCACATAGCATACTTTGGCAAGAAGGCCAAATCCTCTAGTCACAAAAGTAAAAGTAAAAATGTTAGATCCCTTGGTGAAAACCACATTGTGGCACCATCAAATCCCAAAATAGTAAAAATAAAGGATGTATCCAATTGTGAGAACCTCTCTGAGGCACTTGAGGATGGAGGATTTGACCTTCTCTTAACTTCATTATATCAATAAAAGTCTCCACTTTTGGTCAAGAAATCACAGGAAATCAATTTAGGTACAACATAGAATCCAAAGGACACCTTTCTAGAAGCATCTCTTTCAGAGCAGGAGAAAAAGGATTTTACAACCTTCTTCATGAAAAGGATAGTTAACTTTGCTTGGTCATACACAGACATGCTTGGATTGGACCCTTCATTAGTAGTCCATCATTTAGTAGTATTTCCTAATGAAAAGCTAGTTAAACAGAAGCTTTAAAAAATGCATCCCTAGATAGCATTACTTGTTAAGTCAAAACTTCAGAAGTTATTGGACATGAAATTCATTTGCCTGATTGATTATCTAGAATGGGTTTCTAATTTGGTACCTATATCCAATGTCACTAGGGGCATTTGTATCTGTACCAATTTTAGGGATCTCAACAAAGCATGTCCAAAGGATGATTTTCCTTTACCAAATATTGACATCATAGTAGACTTGATAGATGGTCATGAAATGATTTCCTTAATGGATGGTTTTTCCAGTTACAATCAAATTCTTATAGCACCTGAAGATCAGTACAAGACAACTTTTGCATGTCCTTGGGGCACTTATTGTTGGCAAGTCATGCCTTTTGACCTAAAAATGTGGGAGAAACATACCAAAGGGCCATGACCGTTATATGTCATGACCTTTTTCACACTATCATGGAAGATTATGTTAATGATCTATTGAGAAAACTAGTTACTAGAGATGGTCATCTATAGGTCTTGGAATAGATTTTTGACATGTTAGAACAGTACCAGGTTAGACTCAACCCCAAGAAATGTGTATTTAGCATTACTTTAGGGAAATTGTTGGGATAAATAGTATCTCATAGAGGAATTGAAGTAGATCCTACCAAAGTCAAGGTTATAATCAAGATGGCTCCACCTTCTAATTTGAAACAACTAAGAAGCCTCCAAGGTAAACTTCAGTCCATCAGGCATTTCATAGCTCAACTTGCTAACAAATGTCAACCTTTTTTGCACCTACTATGAAAAGATGTGTCATTCCAATGGGATAGTAAGTGTCAACAAGAATTTGACCAATTGAAGGAGTATCTTGCTACACTACTAGTGTTGGTACCACCAACTTTAGGGAGACCTTTACTATTATATATTTCTACACTGTACTGGGTGCTCTTCTAGCTCAACATGATGAATCTAGAAAAGAATAGGCAATCTATTATATCAGTTGCACCTTAGTAGGTTATGAGCTTAACTATACTCCTATGGAGCAGGCATGTCTAGCTGTGTGTTCTCTTCCCAAAAATTGTGACACTACATGCTAAATCAAAAAACTAAGCTTATATCTAAAACTAGACCCATTGAAATACCTCCTATCTAAGGCAACTCTTATAGGAAGATTAGAAAAATGGGTCATGCTTCTTAGTGAATTTGATATTGAGTATGTTAATCATAAAGTAATCAAAGGACAAGTCATCGCCAATCAACTAGTAGAGGCTCCCATCTTAGATACACATCCTATGATTTTAAATTTTATAGATGAAGGGATATTCAATGTCTATCCATTAGTTTAATGGAAGACTTACTTTGATGGTTCATATACCTATCATGGTTTAGGAGTTGGAGTCATTTTCATCATACCATAGGGCAACTGTATTCCTAAGTCATATCAGTTAGTTTTTCCTTGTACCAATAACATTACCAAATATGAAGCTTTAATTACAGGACTCCACATGGCAATACAATGGAACATTAAGTAGTTATAGGTCTATGGATATTTCTAGTTAGTCATTTGACAAGTTATAGATGAATATCAAACTAAATATGACAAATTGCTTCCCTATAAAAGGATGGTCGACGACTTCAAGCAATAATTTTCCAAGATCTCCTTTGAACAGATTCCTAGATTGAACAACAAATCTGTTGATGCTATTACAACAATAGGGTCTCTCCTAAATATGCTAACTAATATTCAACATTGTGAATTCTTGGTCAAACAACTCTTGGTACTAGCTTTCAATGTTCCACCTTCTAAATTGATCTGCAAATTTGTTGGTCCCAATTCTCCCTAGTACTAAGACATCTACGATTACCTCCATGATAACACCCTTCCATCGAACCTAACCAACATCCAAAAGAAAACCTTCATCTATTGAGCTTCCTGATTTACTATCCTTGGTGATACCTTATACTAATGAAGACTCAATGGTATCCTACTTAGATGTCTCAACTCAAAAGAGGTTAACGTTGCTTTACGAGAAGTTCACAAAGGTGTCTATGGAACACATATCACCAGTCCAAACCTTACTAAGAAATTACTACGTATAGGATACTATTGGCCCACTATGGAACAAGATGGCCACCAGTTTGCTAAGAAATGTCTTCAATGTCAGTAGCATAGAGACCTAATTCATGCACCAATACACTAGTTGCAACCTATTACCACTCCTTGGTCATTTTCACAATGGGGACTTAAACTCGTAGGTAAAATCCATCCATCATCTTCTGATAGCCATAAATTCATAATTACCACCACTAAGTATTTCACAATGTGGGTAGAAGCCATCCCTATGACCTACATTATTGGTAAATAGATAGCTAAGTTCATCTTGCATTACATCATTTACTGATATGGTATTCCACTTGCTATCGTAATGGATAATGGAAGACATTTTAAGAACCAAGATGTTTGTGACTTGTCCACTCAATTCCATATTTAGCATGACTTCTCCACCCCTTACTATCTGCAAAGTAACAGCCAAGTTGAGGATTCCAATAAAACCATATTGAAAATCCTTAAGAAAATAATCAATAAAGTTGGTCGTGATTGGCATTTGTAGCTTAATCTCACCTTATGGGCATATCACACTAGTATATAAACCCCCACTAGTGCTACTCCATATGCATTAGTCTATGGTACTAAGACTATTTTACCTATTGAGGTTGAGCTCCCTTCTCTTAGAGAACTTCTATGCAGCATCTCATTGATGAAGAAGAGTACAGAATTGCTAGATCACATGAGCTAGAATTACTAGATGCGAGGTGTCTTAAAACACTTAATCACCTTTAGGCCTATCAGAACCACCTTTGTCATAGCTATAATTAGAAGATTAGGGAAAGAAAGTTTCAAGTAGGTGATCTTGTTCTAAAATAAAATTAGAGAAACCAACAGGATTGAGACAAAAAGGGAAAGTTTGAACCTATTTGGTTGGGACCCTTTATTATTACAACAGTTTATGGATCATGAGCTTATACATTGTCAACACTTGAAGGAATTCCTTTAGATGAACCCATCAATAGTGTTCATCTTAAGAAAATCTATGCTTGATCCTTAGAGTATCCCTAGTAGAAAATTTTTTAAAAAATACAAAAAATAGAAAAAAAAATCCAAAAAGGTAAAAATACAAATATACAAAAATAAAATAATCTGTCCTCAGGTGAAAACCTGGTGAATAGGTGCATTGGATAATTACCATAATGAAAACTTGGCAAACATGCACTATGTGTATGTGTCAACATCCATCATCTACTAAGTCTTCATCCATACCACTCCATTTCATCTCCTAATAAACCCCTTCCATCCATACATAATAAAGTTATTGACCTTTACATTTCTACATATCCATATATCATGGTTTGGAAATTGACAATGTCACTTGTTATCCATTAGTGGTCCCCATTCATAAAAAGTCCACCCATCTGTCATTTTCCATAACAAATCCTATACCTGACTGGGGGCACCTTCCTTAACTTAGTCCTAGGAATAAATCCTTGTTGTCTCAAGATGAATTATCACTTTCACATTTCCTGTAAACATTTATCCATCCACCACAACCCATAATAAATTCAAACTTTCAATTGACCCATTTATCACAATCCATCTTATTCATCTATCACCCCGAATTGACTAACTCAAGAAAAAAATGAACTATGCATCCTTTGAAATCTCAAATACTTATCAAATTAGAAGCAAAAGACTACTCCTGAAGCAGTGCACTTGTCCGCATACCGCTTGCCTAATCTACTAAATCCATTTATCCTAGTCCAAAGCCTTTAATGGATATGTCTTTCCTATAATAAGGCCTAATATACTATGAGCACCCTCTTTGGCAAGAGATATGATGGTTGTGTATTTTTTTTGTCAATTGGTTGATTTCTTTTTGGTTTATCTTTTGTTCCTTTCTAAATACCTAATCAGGACTAACTTGATCTTTCTATATCTTGGTATGTTGTGGTAAAGTATGGATTAGGGCATGGTTGTTGCTATCGTATGTTGTGTTTGTGGGATGTTCTTATTGTCCTACCAAGGCTAATATGTATCTTGTTTGTGTTGGAATTAGCATCTTGCATATCAATATCCTTTACATCTAAGGTCTTGTAAAAGCCTTATGTGTATTAGGATCATTCTACACTAAGACTATTTCCATTCATGTATCCAATAAGGTTCTATTATGTCTGGTATGAATAAGTTCAAACTGTTTGTTTGTAGAGTCAATGTCCTATGCATTGGATACATCGTCACCTTGGTCTTATATACCCTAGTGCATAATATCCATATGCTATATCAAAATAAGGATTGCTCTTTACATTTTGTAAAGCATAACATAGGCAAAATCCCTCCCTCCACCCACCCATATATCCTAATAAAATCTATATCTTTCATGAAGATCGATTAATCATCATTTCTCTATTCTAGACATTATTTCTTCTATCCATACTAACATCATCATCATCTCCTTATCTTTCATGCACATATAAGTCTTGCAAAAACATGCATGTTAGACATCACATCATGAGCATCATATATAAGTATATCATCCAATAAATCCATAATCATAGTACACATCAATCATCCATAGCATAAAAATCAATGAATCATCTAGCTAAGCACGTGTCAATCATCTATAGCATCATATGTAAAGCATATCATCAAATAAATCCATAATCATAGTACATGTCAGTCATCCATGTAAACATCCATACATAAGCATCATATACATCATCACATCATTTATCAACACCATAAGCATCATGTACATCATCCATAACACATCATATATGTCATCAAATCATGCCATCTCCCATATATATAAAAAAATAATAAATGCCATGTACATGTCTATACAAAAGGGGTTAGATAAGCCATAAATATACAAAACTATAAAAAATTCCCACAGACATCATCATGTCAATACATATATACATAAAAAAATTTGTATAAGAGTCTATGTGTAACTCCCCTCTGGAAGCTGAACCCCTGCCCATGATGGTGATGGTCCTATAGTTGGAGGAGGTTGTTGTTCCCCTGTCAGTCATGGTAGTGGTGGCCCCATCATTGATCCTCATAACCTCCTTGAGGAGGAGGCTCCTGACCTACTCTGATCTCTAAAGCTCGACTACCTCTACTCTGGTGGTACCACACTGTGGTACAGTCCCCTATAATAATCTGCTTCTCTAATCACCAGATTCATCTAATGCTATACTTGAGATAACTCTGCAACCAAGACCATGATGGGATGATCTACCGTAATCATAACCCAAGCTGTATCCCTCTCCTATGTGACTTGTTGTAGAATAGACTCGTCTTGGAGCCGTATTGTTATCACCCCATCTCTCTCCATAGTAATTTGGGCAAGGTCCTCTAGATCTGGCCAAGTATCTACCCTATATCCTGTTCTTGTTGTAGCTCAGTCCTCGCATCATCTTGATCTCAGTGGAGTCTAACCATCAATAGCTCAACCCTATTCTACATGTGAGTCTCTTCCTCTAAGAGGTTTTGTACTTTCTTAACTCCATTATTATCCAATAAATTCATGCAGAAAGGGCATGTACACAACTTAACGAACCTTCAGATCCTTTATCAAGCAACCTAATGGCTATAATGTGTTACATTTAAATATGTCAAACCAGGGAATCATATTCTTGTTGGATGGTGCCCGTACTTTATGTACAATGAAGGATTCCTGAGTTAAACCTAGAAGTTGTGCATAGAAACAAACTATGGAGAAGGAAAAAAACTCTATTTTGCAAAGAACAACAGTTGCTACAAGTAGGTAATGTTGTTAAGGGATAATAAATGCTTTATTTAGTAGAAAAATAGTCTATGTACTAAGTCAGTGATCACCTTGAACATCTCTAATTCAATAAACCATAATAACTTCATGAACTAACAATGTAACTAACAATATAAACTAAAAAGACAACTATAGTTACCTCAAGTGGCCCTTTCTTGGGTGACTATAATCTCAACAAAATCTAAATCATATCACTTCTTGTATCAACTACCCATTGTCTAAATCCAAATCTATATTCTTTTATTGAATTTTGAAGATGTAATACAATAACAAAACTTGACAATACAATTTTCTCACTCTCCCTATCCTATACAGAATCTAACATATATAAATAGGATTCGAGTCTCATAATTGGATTAAACTTCTAAATAACTATCCTATACTCATCCATTCTCCCCACAAACATATGAAGAAGACTTTATTATTATTCTAATCAAATTAGAAGTAGGAAAATAACAACTACAAAAATAATCAGATATCACAGTCTTAATATGATTCTTCTTATTCACCATGAAGACAGTCATAAATGCAAATAGAACATAAACCATGATCTGAGCTCCTCTTAATTATTATTACTATGTCAACTGTTGAAGAAAAACCATCAAGGAGTGGAAGGAGTTATGGTTTAAACCATGCCCACTCAGTTAAGAATCCTTCTTCTTTGGTTGCGGGCTATTGCATTCTCAGTTGTAGATAAAACACCTCCTTTGTTGTAGGTTGATAGATGGTCTCCATCATAGGTAGTCATGTACTTGCTGCATAGGGGTTAGTTTCACAATATAATATTTATACATCACAAACTACCATAATTAATAGAAATTACTATCACATCTTATAAATAATCATTAATCCTTACATAATCATTTATCAACATATCATATATCATTCTTAATGCTTTTAGGTCTTAAAGATAATCATAAGCATAGATAATGTCTGGGAATGTCTTTGAAAAGTATGAATTTAAACAAGAGAAATAGAACAACTTGTAAAGCCTCATCACACCACGCAACTAAATATGTTACTGATCCTCAAGCAACCAAGTCCTTTGATTATTTTGGAGTGAAATTTCTCTATAATATATAGGTTCCATGACCCCTTGATCCTGCATAAGATATAAACCCTTCTATTCAGTGAACTGATCCCACCTAACCTACTCTACTGCTTGAGATCTTTTCTGTTCCCACCAATGTGGGATTGGATATAGGAGCAGAGGAGGATGAAACACTAGAGGAAGCCAAGTAATTCCATGCTCATTAGCTGATCTGATATACCTGTGTGCTCTAGTAATTACTGCTAAGAAATTGAAGACCGAGTGGAATTCTTTTCTTCTTAATGCCGATGTCAACTCATTCCACCTACCTCTTGAGAAGTTCAATGCCTCCTTACCAGCACCCTCATCTAATTCCTTGAATTTATTATAATATGTTGTCCTACATTCAAGGATTTTTTCTTCCACCTTAGGTTGTTTGATAAGATTAATCCATTCTACCACTATCCTATTGGGATCTTGGGCCTCTGCACTAATTTTGAGGGGAATTGATTTCTCCCTCTTATTATACTACTGCTAAAGGATCCCTCTCCTATGCTCATTTTGTATGAATGATGATGGGACTTTTATTTGGACATCCCCAATAACAATTAGGGGATTCCAAGTGGTATCATAAGGAATGGCCAATTCATGTAGATAAAACTCACATAACTGGTTCTACATCTCTGGGGTAGCTTTCTGGTAAACTGTCAAAAACAAATCAAGTGTGAAAAGAGAAATAGGGGCATCACTATATAGTTGACTAAACTAAAAACAAATATTATTCTTGTAAATAAAGGGCATAAACCCTTGCAAGAGCTCTAGATCTTATAAGTTGGACAGACATGTCTCCCATCCTATCCATTTTGAACTTCAGTTTCCTTATTTCCTTTTTTTTTTTTCCTTCATCTCATGTTGTTCCTTTACTACTTCCTCTCATTCCCTATAATTACAAAGTAACAGTCAACAAGGTTGATGGTACAGACTCTTCTTGATGATTATCCTATTGCACAGGTTCTAGACTTCTCCTATTCATTTCTATAATAGCCAATTGAGCCAATTGTTCTAGTCATGTTCCCTGTTGTTGATAAATGTGTAACTGATCTTCCAATCTTTTAACTCTCTCATTCAACACAGACTCCTATTTTTGGTATTCTTACAATTGTTTCTCCAACACTGCAATCTTCTATAAAGCCACCTATAGCTCATCCATCTTTTCCTCAGTTTCCTCTTTAGTATCCAACAACAATTCCTTTGTTTGAATTTCATCAAAGGAAGATGACAATTCTTAGTTTCCTGTATCAAGAGGAGGTTGATGTCATTTCCTTGTTATGAACAAGTCTTCTTCCTCTGATTCTATCTTAGTTTCCATAACATTTGGTTGTGCCAAATTAAATTGTTCCCTATTAACAAACAAATGTTCCCTCTTTGAGTCTATATTAGGTTGCACATCAACCACTTTATTTTGTTTAGGAGGGGTTTTTCCTCCTATAACTCCTTTCTCTCTCAGGTGGCTAGAGTACCTTGGTGGTTGAGTAGACACTTTTTGTTTCTTTTTAGCTTTAGAGGGGGAAGAGAATTCTTTTCTCTTTTTACTAGGCTTGGAAGCAGAAGGAAGGTTTTTTGAAATCTTAGATGTTTGTGGGTGATGAGTTGGCCCCTTTCTCTTGGTGAAAGGTGTGGAGGTGTCTTTCCTACAACCACATTAGCCTTCCCATGTTTTACCACAATAGTGATGCCAAATTCTTGTAACAACAACAACCATCTAACTAGTCTACCACTAACCACTGGTTTGATCATTACATACCTTATTGTTGCATGGTCAGTATGAACAAAAATAGGATATCTAGTGATAGTGTCTGAACTTATTGATTGCATAGATAACAACTAATATTTCTTTCTCTGTAAGAGTATAGTTAAGGGCAACACCCTGTAGATTCTTACTGATGTAGTAAATAACATATTCTAGCTTCTCCTCTTTTTGTCCTAGCACAACACCTACAATGACGTCAGAAGCATCTATATGGATATGAAAAGGGACTTTCCAATTAGGTCCTTTGAGTATAGGTGTCATTGTCAAGGAATCTTTAAGATTTTTAAAGGTTGTCTGACAGGCAGGTGTCCAATAAAATTCAACATCCTTAGAGAGTAGGATGAATAGAGGTGCTACTATTTTACTAAAATCTTTAATGAATAGTTCTATAATATCCTGCATGGCCAAGGAAGCTTCTGACATCCTTTTATTTTTAAGGAATAGGCAATGTTGAAATGACTTCAATTTTATTGGGATCCACTTGAATGCCTTTCTTGAACACAAAATGACCAAGTAATACTCCTTCCATCATCATGAAACCTTTTCCATGATTAAGAGACATGTTATGATCTTGACATCTCTAGAGGACTTTTTCAAGGTTTTTCAATGCTTCTTCATAAGAATCTCCATAAGTGGTGAAATCATCATGTTGGTTTTTTCCCAGACTAGATGCTTACTCCCAGATTTCCCTACAAGGTAGCCATCAATGATCAACAGGATCTCTAGGCCAGGGGCCAACAGTGTAGGAGATAGACTCTATATTTTATCTCCTCTTCTTCTTCAGGTTCTGCAAAACCTAGGGGGGTATTCCCTACTCAACATCCATGAGGATATGCATATAAAGGCTGGGATGCTGACAGAAAGCAGATAAGTCCTCCTGTAAGTAGACCAAAACTGTAAGATAAGAGCAAAGGGGCTAGCTTTGGGCCTATTTGCAGTTGTAGATAGAGGACTTGGATCCTGAAACTAATTCTACTGTCCTAATGGTTGTTTTGGAGTTTGATTTTGATTTTATATTTGGATGCAAAGCAGGACATGGTATATAATACAAACACAAAGCTAGATTGGTACCTATCCAGGGCTTGGAGTCAGTAGACATACACCTGTGAATGATCAGCATGAACAACTAAAACTAGATTTTAGGGGGATACATATGATACCTGCCTTATAGATATCTCCCAATACAAAGTGTTAAGCTATCTATACTTATGGCATCCCTATTGCAATATATCCTTCCCAATATTCAATCTGAGAACAATTTAATCTACCCCTTGAGCAGAAGTTAAGAGATCAAACATTCAACACAGGAATTCTATGTTCTAGAATCTTACACATTCCTTAAATACCTGGACTCAGAAGAAAGATACATGCAACACTGGAGACAGAATTAGCATAACACATGCAAACATAGCATTACTCATATAGGATTAACCATGAAATCAATGGATTCATGCAAAAACATACAACAGGAGATACATAAACTCACAAGTTTTGCTGCACAAAGCAACCAAATCAGCTGTATTGCATTATAGAGCCAAAAATGTTCAACTTTCAACAGCCACAAAAATGGTAACATAGTCTGCCTATATCAACCAGAAAGTGTACCTCTAGCAATTAATTACATGTGTTTGACAAAAATCTGCCAGATACAGTCCTTAGAAGGAATGGCGCTCAAAATTTATTGCTGCAATAGACAAGAGAGTAGACAAGGGTGGCCTCAAGCCCTGTGCTGCCATCCGAGAGTCTTCATTCACAATCGGGCAGCCTGATCACCTGTCCCATTGTCCACACCCCTGCACTATCACCATTGATGGCTCAACCACCCGCGGCCTACTTGAAAATAGTCATAGCATTCAAAATGGAGCTTTCTGCCAAAACGTGCTTCACCGTAGTTTCAAATTATGCAGGGAGATTAATCCCACATGCACGGTGTGGAGACCCCTTCAGTATTTTAAAAACATGGCCACATGTATAATAGGTGTTGAATGCTTTTGCCATGCTCGACACACGCCTCTCAGCCCAAAGCCCATCGCCAAGACCCAAACCATTGGCCAACCCCACAAAACTCTCATCGATCTCAATTGTCTCACCGACCGCTACATTACATTCCCCTCCATCGGCCAGAGATGAACCATCGGGCCAACTCTCTAGACCCTCGCCGATCTACCAAGTCTCTCCGATAGCACCTTCGCCATTGGCCAGACCAACACCGTCGGCCTAGCAAGAAACCCCTCTACCGATATAACAACTCCTGCTGATAACACATTGGCCTGCCACTTCCGTCGGTGAGACATACACCATCGGGCAAGCTCACCTCAGTCCATCCGATAGCAAATGTTATCCCGATGAGCACCAACCCAAGGTCTTCGGTGAGACCACCATCTGTCAGAGCGACAAAAAAATTCTCTGCTGATAATGCCGATCACTTTGATGAAAGCCCCCTCGGCAAGACACATGCCGATGACTCCTCATCGGCCAAACATACGTTGTCGGCCCAACACTTGCCCGCTCATCCGATAGCCAAAGTCTTGGCGATAGCACTCCAAAATCCTCATCGGTGAGACCTAGACTGTCAGCAAGCCACAAAACACCTACGCCGACCACACAAGTCACCCCGATGCTAATAAACAAAACACATCCTCTATCGGCAACACAAGCTTAACCCTGTGAACCCATTGAACTGATGAATCGGTTCAACCCAATGGTTCAATGGCGAGGTTCAATACTGAGGTTCACCGGTGAGGTTCAAACCTCAAAAACAATACTTCATCACTGGCAGCCAAGTACTTTGAAGTCGACCCGATACACAAAAAACTTAGGCCGAGACCAAAATCACAAAGCTTCGAACCGTTGAACCATTGAACTTTGAGAAAAAGGGTTCAAGTTCAAACCAAAAGTTCGAAGACACAATCAAAGCACTTCAAACAAAAACTCATGCTGATGGACAAAACATGATGACCCCTTCCTCAAGAAAGATGATGCGGATGTTGCAAAACACTGAAGGGGTGCCAAAACTCAGAACTTTTTGGATTTTTTGGGAAGGTGCCTGCATGAAAAATTGCTCAGAAACTGACAGTCAATTCAGGCACCAACAATGGCTCTGATTGGGGACGTGCAGGTGCAAGACTGCAGCGAGAACCCCAGATCTCTAGGATGCAGACCAGTCCCCTATCCATTGGGCACAGAGTCATGAAGTTACAATGATCTGCATCACCAAAAGCACTTGATGGCCTAAGGCCACCAAGAAAAGGAAAACCAATATTTCCCCTTATCAAACACCTTGTTATCATCTACATACATTGGGTCAAGCCTGAGAATGATGCCATGATCTGACCACAAACAAACCTGGTCATTTGCATATTCAACCTTCTGATTTATTTTGTCACTGTCAACCCTATGCAAGCGACCCTCAGCATCAGGCAACAAGTGGATGCAGAATGTATCAGGCAATGCATACTCAAATGGTATGTAACACTTGTCATCATCTGCATCAGCAGTATGCATTGCAAAATGATCTCCTAGCTGGACTAAAAATAGGAAACAGTCAGAGTCCACCACACAACTAGGAAAATCAGAGCTCATTTCATATGCTGGCCTCTCAAAAGAAAAGCTTTCAAATTCACAATTGTGCACATCATGCACACAACCAATAGCAGCATCAAACTGGAAAAGATCAGGCTTTGGCATCTCTTTCAAATCAGGCACATTTTCACAGTCACTTACCTGATGTATGTTGTTTCCCCTTTCATTAGGATGAGAAACAGAATCCAAGTCAAAAATAGTGTCTAAACCTTCACCATACTCAAATAGACCCTCATCACCATATGTGTCAAAAATGGATGATCCAGGTACATCAGCTTGATCATAATATGCCATTTGTTCATGGGCAGCAGAGCACGCATCTTCATCACCAATGGATTCACTTTGTGGAAGAGTATCAACCTGTGTGTCATAAGCAAAACAGTCACCAAATAAAAAACAACCATGCTCTGCACTAGCACCTATTTCAATCTCTGACTGCTCTTCATGATCTCCATGTGTTTGAAAGGTAGGCAATGGGTCACACATGGGACTGCTTCTCTGTTTGCTTATATCTTCTCTGTCTTGAGTACAATACTCACAATTATCCCACAAGTCCATTCTAAAAGTTGCTCATTGCTCTCCACAACCTCGTTGTTGTTTTCATGGCCAGCTGCCTCATCATTGCAATGGGACTCTTCATTAGTCCTTTCACTAGCACCTTCAGTATTCATCTTTTCATCTTCACATGATGCCTTAATCTCTTGGTCATTCACAGCTTCACAACCATTATTCACACCAAAGCCTGGGGGCAGGGATTTCAGCAAGTGCTCATTTCTGATTTTTTCTATATTTTCTACGAACTTGTATGCCATCTGCATATTTGTCACCTTGAAATCCCTCAGCAATGCACTAGAGCCCTCCTCAAAAGCTTCAAAGAATATGCCAACACAAGCTGAAATATCAGGTCTGAAGACTTCTGGAATCTGTGAAAGGGCTACTGCAAACCTATGACTGAAATCAATACATAGCTCTTTATCTTGTTTTCTAATTTTCATCAATTCTGTAACAAGATCAGCAGGTTCTTTTGCAAATTCCTTTTTGAAACAGTCAGTAAGCTCATCCCAATAGGTAAAGAATCTCTTTGGAAAGCTCAAATACCAATATTTTGCTTTTGCATCAAGGGACCTAACAAATAACCTCATCCACACATCCTCATCTCTAAATGAATGTTTTCCCATGAAACTGTGAAAATTTTGGATATGTGCATTCCCGTCACATACACTGTGACCACTAAATCTAGGCATCTGACAGTATATCCTAGCAGGCATACTTTCTACTTTATAATCAACCCATGACAAATCTAACTGGTCATACAAAGGATCAAAAGGGCTGACAGGAGGTTTAGCTTTCTAACTGGCAGACACAACAAAGTTATCATGATTTAATTGGGCCTGCCTAGCCTCTAAGAATATCAACCTATTTTTCATCTCTTCTATTCTTTTATCCAACAAGTCATCCCCCTTTTGATTGAGTATGGGTGTATACATATTTGGATTCATGAAATTTCTATTTTCAGACATCTTTTGCATTCCTAAGACCTATAGCCTCCCCTGGCATCTAACCTATGCAATAAAACAACAATTACAAGTAGGAAGGAGCAAGGTACCTTTTCTCATACAGATGCTGAAGTCTGAACAGCACATTTTTTGTCACAACACACACATCAACTTTTCATGTGCACTTGAACCTTTTGCAGAGTCGCCACCTCTCCAGAGAGGACAAAATTTACAGTAGCTGAAAGCTATTTTTCTAGGTTCATTCCACTAGCAGAGCAGAACTTCACCAGAGACTGCAGGATATCACTTTACATCAATGTCCCCAGCGGAGTCACCATTTTGTTGGTGACTCGGATGGGTAAAATTTCACCAGAGATTATAGGATAACACTTTCACATTTGATCCCCAGTAGAGTCGCCAATTTCTGTTGGTTTTTTCCTAGATTGGATGCTTACTCCCAGATTTCCCTACAAGGTAGCCATCAATGATCAACAGGATCTCTGGGCCAGGGGCCAACAGTGTAGGAGAAAGACTCTATATTTTATCTGCTCTTCTTCTTCAGGCTCTACAAAACCTAGGGGGTATTCCCTACTCAACATCCATGAGGATATGCATATAAAGGCTGGGATGCTGATAGAAAGCAGATAAGTCCTCCTGTAAGTAGACCAAAACTGTAAGATAAGAGCAAAGGGGCTAGCTTTGGGCCTATTTGTAGTTGTAGACAGAGGACTTAGATCCTAAAACTAATTCTACTGTCCTAATGGTTGTTTTGGAGTTTGATTTTGATTTTATATTTGGATGCAAAGCTGGACATGGTATATAACACAAACACAAAGCTAGATCGGTGCCTATGTAGGGCTTGGAGTCAGTAGACATACACCTGTGAATGATCAGCATGAACAACTAAAACTGGATTTCAGGGGGATACATATGATACCTGCCTTATAGATATCTCCCAATACAAAGTGTTAAGCTATCTATACTTATGGCATCCCTATTGCAGTATATCCTTCCCAATATTCAATCTGAGAACAATTTAATCTACCCCTTGAGCAGAAGTTAAGAGATCAAACATTCAACACAGGAATTCTATGTTCTAAAATCTTAGACATTCCTTAAATACCTGGACTCAGAAGAAAGATACATGCAACACTGGAGACAGAATTAGCATAACACATGCAAACATAGCATTACTCATATAGGATTAACCATGAAATCAGTGGATTCATGCAAAAACATACAACAGGAGATATATAAACTCACAAGTTTTGCTGCACAGAGCAACCAAATCAGCTGTATTGCATTACAGAGCCAAAAATGTTCAACTTTCAACAACCACAAAAATGGTAACACAGTCTGCCTATATCAGCCAGAAAGTGTACCTCTAGCAATTAATTACATGTTTTTGACAAAAATCTGCCAGATACAGTCCTTAGAAGGAATGACGCTCAAAATTTATTGCTGCAACAGACAAGAGAGTAGACAAGGGTGGCCTCAAGCCCTGTGCTACCATCTGGGAGTCTTCATTCACAATCGGGTAGCCTGATCGCCTGTCCCATCACCCACACCCCTGCACTATCGCCATTGATGGCTCAACCACCCACGACCTACTTGAAAATAGTCACAGCATTCAAAATGGAGCTTCCCACCAAAACGTGCTTCACCGTAGGTTCAAATTATGCAGGGAGATTAATCCCACATGCACGGTGCGGAGACCCCTTCAGTATTTTAAAAACATGGCCACATGTATAATAGGTGTCGAGCGCTTTTGCCACGCTCGACACACGCCTCTCAGCCCAAAGCCCATCGCCAAGACCCAAACTATTGGCCAACCCCACAAAACTCTCATCGATCTCAATTGTCTCGCCGACTGCTACATTACATTCCCCTCCATCGGCCAAAGATGAACCATCGGGCCAACTCTCTAGACCCTCGCCGATCTACCAAGTCTCTTCGATAGCACCTTCACGATCAGCCAGACCAACACCATCGGCCTAGCAAGAAACCCCTCTGCTGATATAACAACTCCTGCCGATAACACATCGGCCTGCCACTTCCGTTGGTGAGACATACACCATCGGGCAAGCTCACCTCAGTCCATCTGATAGCAAATGTTATCCCGATGAGCACCAAACCAACGTCTTTGGTGAGACCACCATCCGTCGGAGCGACAAAAAAAACTTCTTTGCCGATAATGCCGATCACTTTGATGAAAGCCCCCTCGGCAAGACACATGCCGATGACTCCTCATCGGCCAAACATACGCCGTCGGCCCAACACTTGCCCGCTCATCTGATAGCCAAAGTCTTGGCGATAGCACTCCAAAATCCTCATCGGCGAGACCTAGACTGTCGGCAAGCCACAAAACACCTACGCCGACCACACAAGTCACCTTGATGCTAATAAACAGAACACATCCTCTATCGGCAACACAAACATAACCCCGCAAACCCATTGAACCGATGAACCGGTTCAACCCAATGGTTCAATGGCGGCCAAGTACTTCGAAGTTGACCCGATACACAAAAAACTTAGGCCGAGACCAAAATCACAAAGCTTCGAACCGTTGAACCATTGAACTTTGAGAAAAAGGGTTCAAGTTCAAACCAAAAGTTCGAAGACACAATCGGAGCACTTCAAACAAAAACTCATGCCGACGGATAAAACATGATGACCCCTTCCTCAGGAAAGATGATGCGGATGCTGCAAAACACTGAAGGGGTGCCAAAACTCAAAACTTTTTGGATTTTTTGGGAAGGTGCCTGGATGAAAAATTACTTGGAAACTGACAGTCAATTCAGGCACCAACACATCCATATACACTTCAATAGAGTCATGAGCAAAATTATAAAAGATGCTCAAAACAACCCTTTGAAATGTTGCAGGTGTATTACAGAGTCCAAATGGAAGGACAAAATAGGAATAGGTTCCCCATGGGCATGTGAATGTAGTTTTATCCTAGTCCTCTAGGGCTATTTTGATCTGATTATAGCCACTAAATCCATCTAGGAAAGAAAAATACTTCTTCCAAGACAAAGAATATAAGACCTGATCAATAAAAGGAAGAGGAAAGTGATCTTTCCTAGTGGTTGTATTCAATTCTTTATAGTCTACACAAACCCACCACTTATCTCCTTTCTTTGGTACTATGACTAGTGGGGATGTCATGCCCACATTTTCCTTGTGGTCACAACACACATCACACGTGTCATAGCCACATCTGTTATGTGGTTATGACACGAGATATGAAAGACTTTTCTCACACTGTCCTACAAACCCCCTCGCATGCGTAAGCATGCTCGGCGGTGTTCTCTCATGGCGAAAATACTACAGCTTTCGGTGGGATATAAGTACAATTGCGTGCAACCAGACGCAAGCAGACCAACAAGAGGATCTCTACGACGCCGCTAACGTCATTGCAAGAGTGAGATTACCAAAGTTCCTAAATCTAAACCTCGGCAATTTTCGGCAGCATAACGCCTTACGGCTTTAGTGGGAATTACGCAGCACTCATTTACGCACGTGGTTCGCTGATAGATTAACAACTTCCCACGACGCCTTGTTCCGACTAAACCAACTAGTGATCTCCCTATTTAGTCAATTTTCAACAAGACACGGTTGTCTGTCTCCTCTCTTGCTTCCTGAAACATACTCCTCCTACGACTTAGCATTCTCAACGAGGCGGTTTGTTTGCTCTCTCTTCCCTTTTCTCTGGGTCTTAATTTTGATTGTCTTTTTATCGCACTTACCTTAACTATTTCTCTGATAATTTAGTTTGCTTATATTTCAGTCTCTCTCTCTTTCGTTTTCTATGCTTTCTTTATGTATATCTGGGCCTTTCTTCATGATTTACATCAATCAGGGTTATCACTGCAGCTATTGTTGATATTAAACCTAACTTCCGGATGGTCTAGGTCACATAGGCTGGTTTACTACTTCGCTGGACTCGGTCTCCTAATCTTCTCCGATCTAGGTTCCTCCTCTACGTATGTAAATTTTAGCGGAAGGGTCCATCAACTTAGTTCTCTTATCCCATGTGGGAAATGTCGCGCATTTTCTCCTTTGTGTTTTCCAATGTTAGTTTTTCTTCTTCTGACTCTCTTACAGGTTTACTTATATGGACGTTTACTACAGTTGAGATTAAAATGGCCTCACATGGAATGTCTGTGATGGCTTCTTAAGTTTATTTCCAGTGTTTCTTTAAGTAAGGTGGCGTGTAATTTTCCTCTTCATTTTCCTGGTATTGAATCGCGTTGATAGTGGAAACTTCCGAGAAACTCTTTCCAGAGTAATACAATATATTCCTTTATGCTCTCTTTAATTATCATTTTATTTTCTCTTATTTATATTTACTGTTGTTATTATTACTAATAATTAATATTAATACTCTTATTGTGAATCGTATACCATTGTTAATAGATGTAGGAGGCTCTCCACTTTATAAAACCCTGATCATGGAAACATAACTTCTTTGGTTGTTGTGTTCAACACTTAAATAAACCTAACTGTGACAATATATTTTGTTTTTAATTAATTTTGCACATCTCCTTGTTATGAATGATAGAGAGGGCCTCATAAAATGGCCCAAGACACCTCTTCTATGTATATATATACCATATATATAAATATATATATGTAATAAATATGTAATATATATATACATATAGAACTATATAACTAACTATATCTATATTTATTTACAATTCCCCTTCAAAACGTAATATATATATATATATATATATATATATATATATATATTTGTTTTGTTATTTAATGAATCAGGCATATATATATATGGCATTTATTATGCCAACACATATATATATATATATTTTTGCTTTGTTATTTAAATGATCCATTGCATGTATGTTAGGGCTAAATAGCCCTAACATTTTTTTTTTACTTAACATTTTATGTTTTGTTGTGCAGGGGACTGGCGGCAGGGGTCGGCCGCATAGAGGGACGGAGGCCGCAAGAGACAGCGACGGCGAAGCGCTGCTGTGGGTGGAGTTAAGAGCTCCGCGGGGGTTTAAACGGCAGGGGGATGTGGGGAGGGGCGGAGCCCCACCCACATCCCACGATGTGGGGTGTGGGTGGGGCTCCGCCCCTCCCCACACCTCTGTGTTTAATAAATAGGGACTGCGGTGGGGATTACTCCCCACCGCCCAACATACACAAAGCTTCGACTATGTTTTCAACACAGCGTTCTCAAATGACGCCAGTCTTAAAATGAGATCCGTTTTTTATTGCATTCGATGATACTAAAACATCAATAATATATATATATATATATATATATTTATTTATTTATTTAAGTCTCTTTAAATCTGTAAATCTTGTTTTTGTTTTACTACACAATTTATTCAGTTACTATTATTCTATTTAAATATATATATATATATATGTATATATATATATATATATATATGCAAATGTATATATATATTTTATTACCATTCAAATTTGTCCATTACAATTAAATAGTTAGTTTCTCATATTCGGTAAAAAAAAATGGTAATTAAATAACAACTAATATATATATATATATATATATATATATATATATATATATATATATATAGCGATATATATTCCATTTTCATAAAACATTTAAGTTTCTTAAATTAACGAACAGAAATATATACATGCTAGATTTCCTCTAATCTTTGCAAATTAACTGAAACCACTATATATGAAGAATAAACTTAAACATTTAAAATTGTCTTTTCCATTAGAACAATGAACCATAAAACTAACATTTCAACTAGTTAAGCAATTCCAAACTTTCAATTACGTAAACAAACTCAGATTAGATTGCAAATAAGAGATGAACTCTTCCTTTCATTAACATATTAAACACTATTTTTAAAAAGGTTTCCAAAACAACATAACTTGAAAACCACATTCATATTCCAGAAAAGATAACTCTTCCACTACATAAAGCAAGAGATTATTTTAAACCCTGGATACAAACAACTAACTTCCCAGATATGAATTTCCTTCTCCCAAACAATATACAACTGATAGCTTGTGACAACCAAGTAAAAGTCCATCAATAACAAGATCAGGGAGGTGATTTCCTTCACTCCCAGGGTAACAATAAATTACAGCAATAACAAGAGAGGTGCTCCCTCCTCAACTCTTATGAAATGACCCAGGCCTAATTCTCATGACAAAGAAGAATAAGCTGTTTCTTCATAAATATCCAACCAGAAGCTCCAAGAGAAAACCTGCGTATCAAAGACAAACAAAGAAGAAAACACCACTCATCTAGCTCTCCTCCCTTCCGTAGACCCGCAAGTGGGTCACCCCCGAGCTAGGGAGACCATACTCACACCTGGGTAACTCAAGCACTCCACTTCACAACAGTAACAACAACAATCCCAAAGCACACAAACACCCGTGGGTAATTTACACAACACGGAAACTCAACTACAATGAGTTTCATAAGGGGCAGGAGAGTGGACACACTCGACTCCAGAGTGTCACCCTGACAGATAAGTTAACCAATACAATTTCTCTTGGTCTCAAACCAAGTTTGATCACAAATTTTTAAGAAATCTATATTTGACTCTCAAGTCAAAAATACAGTCACAGATACATGCCCTCAAGGCTTTCAACATCCCAAAAAATGGAAATAGGTATGCATCCGAGGAGGATCTCTCCTCCCCTACCCCAAACTTGATGAGCATTTCTCCCAAGTGGGAGAAGCTCTGTCAAACAACCCGACAACAAACCCCACAGAAAACAAATCTAAACACAAATTCACACACTTTACATACACATTCAGCTATACGAAACAAAGGTAAAATTCAACCAACCTTACAAAGCCTTCCTGGAATGAAGCTGTTGCAGAGCCCACAGAGTTCTCTTCCAACCTTAGCCACCAACTCCCTCTCCCTTCTCTCTCCTGCAAGCTAACTTTTCTATTTTTGGTAAGGCAAAATGAAAGTTTCCCCCAAAATTCAACTAACTTCCTCTCATCCCAAAATTCGAAACAAATAACCAAATTCTTTTCAGTTTTGAGGAATGGGGAGGTGACACTTGTCACCTTCTCACTCTCCCCCAAAACCACTATTCTGCCCTGGTGGCTTATGTCACTCATCCTTCCCAAGAGTACTCCTTATTCCTCTCCTCATGTGATTCCTCTTACGCATGGGAGAAATAAAAGGAGTTAATGGGGAAGAAGACAGGTGACCCATGCCCCTCCTTCCCTTCTTCACCTGGGTGTCCCCACAGCACATGGGGGAATCTCACTATGGAAGGGGTGACTTTAAGTCAATCCTTCAATAATGGATGGCATCTCTTACCTTGGGGAATGTAGAGGGGATGGGTTGGGTGTTGGTAGAACCCATCATGTCCCCTCCTACCTCCAATTTTCGCCACTTAACTTCAGGGGGAAGTTAAGATGACTAGATGGAGGTTACTCAAGGGTTACCCATGCCAAATGGGCCCCTGGACCCATGGGGTATAACCCAGGGTCAACTTTAACCCATACAAGACACCCCTGGTCAAGGTAAAGCACAAGAAAAGGCCTCATAAATTTAAATTAAATAAGGAAATTCAATTTCAATCCTTTTTACAACACAAATTATAAAATAATGTTACATGAGGGTAACCTAACCCACTCGACCATACGAAAGACCACATTACATAATTACATCAAACACAAAGAGATCTTGGTTCCTCGTGGAATCAGATCGGCTTAACAGGGAATAACAAATAACAAGGTGCGGAATGATCTCTGAAATCTGTGGTTCGATTAGTAATTCCTGCACACTAAATTACAAGATCAGTAACCACATAAAATCATCATAGCCGAAGCAACTTAAAAACATGTATTAGCATGACATGGTACTAATTAACATAAATGAAATCATATTACAATTTTCCATCATCACCTAATTAATTTTTTTTTTTTTTCTGAAATGTAAACTTATCCAAACATCACCCAATTAGTTTTTCCGAAATCATAATAAAGTTTAATAGTTTGACAATTCTGGGAACTGCTATCCCACAAACATAAAAAGTAACAATAACAGTAATGTAAATAGTCATAACAACAGAAGTAAAAAGGGCGGTCCTCATAGGGGATACTTAATGGCTATCTGATATAGGATATATGAATCTTGTATCTAATAGTTTCTGCAATTCATTCTTCACCATGTCTCTTACAACAGGGTTCATTCTCCATTGAGGTTGCCTAACTGGCATGCATACTTCATTGATATATATTCTATGCATGCAAAGATTAGGATCTATGCCTTTCATGTCATGATAGTCCCAGGAAAATATCATTTTGTGAGTATGCAACATGTTTATCAGTTTAGACTATTGCACTGTTGTCAATTGATTGTTGATATTAAAAATTCTTCCTGGTGTAATATCAACTGGTGTTGCAGATGTCATAATAGAAGCAACATCTAGCACTGATAAATTGAGGCTATAACTATGTGGTTGCAAATGATGGAACATGTGGGTTGTGGAAGCATAGGCTTGTGTATTTACTATGGGAAAAATATTATGTAGTGGGCAAGTCAAGCATGAAAGGAAGCAAAGTATGTGGAAACACTTCCTACACTAATCTACTGAGGAAAGATTTATGCAAATTTTAACTTTTATAGTTACAGGTTATTAGATATGTTGTGTGCTTACACAACACACGCCATTTGTCCTTAGCAAAACAAGGACTCAACTTTTCTAGCTTTTTTCCTATTTTTTTTGCTTTGGGTGTTATGGTAAAAGTCAAATTCTAGATACAGTGATAGGATATCACCCTGTGTATGCATAGACCTCAAAGAGGTATCTTGAATACTAAAGTCAGATTTTATTGTCTTGAAACCCATCAAGTGAAAGAGTGCAAAATTCTAAGCAGCTTTGCCTTTTGAATCACCCTAAAATTCCTTAAGGATGAAAAGTTATGTTCGGTCAAATTTTGGTCAAACTAGTCACTCAAGAGAGGGTCATCAGATTCCTTAATATCCTTGATATTCACAAATATCCTAGACATATGTTTTGACACAAGAAAACACAATATCTGTATATTCGTTAATATGCAGACGTAAAAATTAAACTCAGTAGGCATCTACCCATCAAGAACCCGCACATATTCCTGGACGGTGATATTTCTTAATATCTCTAATATTCGCTAATGTACAGGCTCACCTCAGATATAACATAAATACTTGATATCGGTATAATCCTTAATATCCATCATGTTAGCAAATATCCCTGAGCTTTGTTAGTATGATGATGACATCATCTTAACCCGATATAAAGAAGACCTGATGTGATGATGACGCCATCATATTCCTGACATAAAAAAGGGGTCATCTATTTCTTAAATATCCTAGATATTTGTTAATATCCTGATCCAATGCAAAGTAAAGGAAAACCTTAATATCTTGCATATTAACCAAGATCACTGATCTTCGCTAATATGACGATGATGTCACTCCTGCTCGAGTCTAAAATATTAATGAAGGATGCTGACATCATCCTAACCTTTGAATGTGGGGGATGTTTCACATACTTAAGAACCCTAATATTTCTTAATATCTCCATATCCATCTTTCGAGACATATAACATGTAGATCGTTATGAACGAATGGGCTGCTGCCACGTGGCACGTTAACTTAATCATATCAGCACATTATGTTATCATGATTATTAAACAAAAGTAAAATGACCTGATTCTGGTAGTTGGTCAACAGTTAGTCATCATCATGATCATGTCATCATCTTCCTAGTATTAGGCATATTTCTTAATATCCTTGAAATTTGTGAATGTCCCTGCCCACATTAAATGCTATTCTAATGGTGGGTGAACCTCCAAAATTTGAAATAGTCGCACACCACCTGTTAACATCTCCAATGCTTAGGTGTTGATCAATGGATATCAACAAATTAGCATTAATAACAACCTAATTCAACAATGTTTTGATTAAAAACAAGGATTTGAGCTCATTTTGAACTTATCACGTATTCGAGAAAGAGTTATAGAGTTACTATGCGATTAAGGCAACATTACCGCAACCTGTGAAAGCAACGGAATGGGGTACAGATTCAAATGGGAAACAGAGGAGGGTAATTGCAAGGTGAATGTGCACAACCATATATCAATTAAATAGTTAAAAGGTAGTGAATATTAGGTATGTAACAATAAAACCCTCTTTTGTTGTTTATGGATAAATAAACAGGTAAATGCTATTTTTACCTTAGTAAATCAATATGATGATGTATGAAATGTGTTGAATAAGAATCAAAACATCATGATATTCATATAATCATTGATCCAAATATGCACATGACATGTTAAGGTAAGAAATACATGTGTTTTATCGCAGGATTCAATGGCAGTCTGTAAAAATAGGTCAAACACATAATTCCTAAAGCCTATGGGTATACAACCCAAAGGAATATCATTCAAATATGGCTAGATAAATGACACTGATCTAGATGCATGGACAACACAATCAGAAGAGGGGAGTAGATAGCCCCTGCTCATCAATATTTATAACTCAAGCATGTGGCATGTAGGAGGATTCCCTTATGGAGCAAATGCCACTGAGCTGGTAGTAGAATGTGCCCATAACTATAATACCAACAACAGAAAGGTAGAGAAGCATGGTCAGGTATATGCAGACTTTTTGATTGAGGGCATCACTGTAGCTTTCAATTTACCCAGAGGACCTCAAGTGCACAAAATAAACCTAGAGAAGTTAGAAAAGAAATACAATAGCACCCTAAAGGATTGCAGAAGAATCATTTACTCCTAGAGAGATAATGATAGCACATATAAAGCTTATGCAAAGCTACCTATGCATTTAAATAAGTTTGAATTTGCCCCAAAATATTAGTACATGATGGTGATGCTTAGCCAAATGAGGGGAAGACCAAATGCTGGATATTTTGAAAATTAGATCTATGGTCTCATAAGAACGGTAGCGAATACTAATGAAAAAACCCAAGTGGGCAAAGATCATAAGTGATAGTTTGGATAAAGGCATGAGGAATCTAGGAGGAAAGACCAATATGTTTCATATGACCTCGTATGTAATTAATACATGTGCACATAGGGGGACATTCAGTGGTTTGCAAATGGTTGGTAGGGTTGGAAGTAACCCTAGAGATGTGAACATATGGAATCATTACCCATAGTTGAAAAAGAGAGAGTCTCTCCAGCATTACTGGAGAGTGAATGATTCATTTTCCATGCATTTAGTGAGGACTATGGAAGAAGACAGAGCAAAGAGGCTAAGAATGGAAGCTCAAGCCATAATATATAAGCATGGGGCTTGGTTCATCCAATTCCCCACATTCACATATATAAGAATAGAAGGTTTCACTGGGCAATCTCTCATGTTTCCAAGATACGCATTTTGATGGAGATGGCCAGGCAGATATTGCCTTCATTCGAGGCCTTTGTTGAGAGAGGCAAGATACCCAATGTCCTATTCCCACTCATGATTGGATGGTATATGTGTCCTAACAAGGAAAGTGCCAAGGAGGTAATGGGGAGATTGCAGTTGATGTCTTTACAGGGTTTCTCACTATCCAGGCAATATGACCCATATGGTAGGATGCAGGAACTATATAAGAAATCAATGCATCAGATGCAGCTTGAAGACTATTGGACTGATTGTGACGATGAAGTGGAAGTGAGAAGGAGGAGTTATCAAAGGCTTACTTTCAAGAAAATCCACACATTAGACTACATACCAGTGCCAGTGCAGTTGCATGAAGATGACGGTGTGGTCATAGCTAGAGAATATGAAAACAAGAAAATATATAATGAAATAATATCATCCCCTGATTGGAATTAGCCACAAGAAACATCATTAGAACAAATAACACAAAAGGTTATACTATTAACCAAAGAGTGGGTGGATGGAGAAGTTAAAAAGTTGAAGAAAAGGGGGGTAGCTCTCACCATTGATAAAAAAGAGAAAGAGACACGAGTTAATAGATGAGGAATATGATGATTTCCTTAAAGAAAAGAGGGCATCTAAAGGAAAAAGGTAGCAAGAAAAATCAAAGAAGGGAAACCAAGTGGTTGGTGTAAGAATCATTCCTTATCTTCAACCTAAGGAGGATCTAGCCTTGACTTCTGCTACCATAACATCTATGCACCCACAGAGCTACAGAAGCCTATTACAAAACCTACTCCTACTTATCAAGATGAAGAGGAAAGCACATATGAAGATGATCTCCTAATAAGTAGAAAGAAAAAGAAAACCCAAGAGACACCCCAAAAGAAACAGACATCTACAATGAGGGGGACAATAGGTGTGAACCCTACCATCATACTGAAAGGAAAAGGTGGTGAAGGTATTAAGAGAAATTTACAGCATGAACTGCATATTCCTACCATAGTGCATTTCAAGATGAAATTGGCAGATGAGCAGAAAAAGGAAATGCAGAATAAAAGAGGTGATCAATCTTTTCCATTGGATGAAACAATGGAGTTGTCAGATGATGATGTAGTGAATGAAGTGTCTTCTAGTCCCATGGAGACAATGGTAAAGAACACAAAGATGACCCCTCATGACACCCCCATAGTACAAAGGGAGGTCGAAGAAGAAGAGATAATAGAGGGTAATCCTAAAATTGTAGCACAACAAATTAATTTGGATGGATTAGTAGATCATGTGCAGGGATAGACTTGACATATTAGGGGGAGGATGACCAAAGTAAAGGTGAAGACCTACCTCCGGAGAAAAATAAACTAAAAGTCAATGTACACATGGAGGATGAAGAGGCACCTGATCAAAATGATGGTCAAGATAATTAACAAGTACCTGAGAGGGAGACAAATAAAGTGGAGATAGATAAACCCCAAGATTCTAAAGAGGCAGGTATAGCAAAATATGGGGAACAAGGCCCTCAGGCAGGTGATGATCAAGAAAAGAAATAAGTTGTGAATGAATACAATCATAAAGATCATCAGGATATGCTAGATAAGAGCAATCCAAACCCTCATGTAGATCCACCATCACAAGATGAGCAGGACAAGAATGAAAAGGTGACAAAAGATGTCCCTACACATGAGGATGAAAATGATGAGGAGGTACCAGATGAACAAGAAAAGGAGTAGTTACCACCAAGGGTGGAACAAAATATAGAATGACAAGATGTTCACATTGAACATATAGGCAAGCAAGGGTCTACAGATGAGGTACCATATTGGCTACAACAAGAGGTACATGCACATCCACCTAGTGTTGCATCATAATTTGATATTGCTTCATTATTTTCATCCAATATTGCCAAGCCAAAGAGAAGATCTAGAGCCACATCGGCAATAAAGAGAGACTAAACAATAGGTAGAAGAACAACTAAAGTAGCTATACCTATGGTAGACAAAGCCAAGGGAGAGATAAGTGCCAGTGAGTTTCAAATAACCACTGTTGATTTAGGCTTTTCTACAGAGCAACAAGAGGGCCAAGAGGCCAAGGATATAATTGATTATTTATTGAATAGTGTGCAGAAAGAGAAGGATAAAAATAAGGTGCACAAAGAGCACCTTGCTCAATTGCATACATTCATAAAGGAGTTGATAGACCCCAATAATATGCTAGTCAGCACATCCACCCCACTGACTATCATATCATAGGATGAGATAAAAGGACTGGATATTATGAAACACAAAGCACATATGATGGGCAATTGGTTTATCCAATTCATCATAGATGCAGAGAAAGTAATAAAAACTTCTCTTAATAATTGGAACCTACTCAACACATTGAAGAGCAAGGTAGATAAATTGCAAAAGGAAGTTGGGGAAAGGTCAATCAATATTGAGAAACATTTGACTGCCCTATTAGAAATGAGGCGTATAGATGCTAATGTCCTAGTCTACAACAAGATATTGAATAACCAGACATCAAAGTTGTTAAGCATATGGTATGAAGATACCAAATTTGAAAGTGATATCCTTAGGAAGTGCAATGTAAAACTCAGAGATATCAATGTGAGATTGTACAAACTTTTATCTGATGAAGTAGAAATCTTGTAGGCTCTTGAAGAAAAGGTGGAAGGAAAGATTGAAAATCAAGATGCAGACTTTGTAGTTAAAACATTCCAAGACAATTTCAAGCCTAGTGCAGATTATCCCCTCAATCATTTATTAGAGGATATAATTAACAAGGCCATGAGGATGAAAGCAAAGGTAGAAAAATATAATGAAGTGTTAAATAGCAGAAAGAACAAATGATCTGCATTACAAGCACAATTAAATTCAAAAGAACATGTAGTCACCAATGCCAAGGTCCAAGATGGGGGTGAAATTGAAAGGATAGTACAAGCATATGAGCTCATCAGGGGAGTGATCAATGTGCATGCAAAAGAAGAAGACTCATTCACTGATGAGGAAGATGAAGAATAAGCATGATGTAATAGGACATGATAATGTACGTGATATGCTACCAGATAGTTGTCAGTTGGCAACCTGTGCCATGTGTCTAACTATTTACTTGATCAAGGAGTAATATGGACCATTGATCCTAATTGATAAATCTTGATCCTAGGATCATTTTGTAACCACCTCCTCCTCTTGTTCTATAAAATGGATATGGAGTGCATTTTGTAATCATTCAAAACTTAATTAAGATTAGATTGTTGAAGCATCAAGACTAATTCTCAAGGCTAATTGTAAATGTACATCTCTCTCATATACTTAATGAAGAAGAAGCTCTAATTACATACAATCGTAAACTTGAGTAATATGTGAATGGATTCTTGACTTGTACTTTGGTTTGTTGCGTCCCTTGGAGTGCATTTCATGTTGTGCATGTTGCTTTCAATCCATTTCCATCAAAGTTAGCATCAATCATATCTAGTTGTGGAACATCCTGGTGAACATATGGTTTGATTTCCTTCTCTTCATAGCAGTATCAGGAATGTATATGGATCAATAGCTAAAGATTCACTCATTTTAGTAAAATTTAGCAAGCATTCATTCAAATTTGTTTGATGTCATTTTAAAATCATCATAATTACATATTCACAAAAAATTTCAAGAAAATATAGTAAAATATGCTGATATCCCATGGGTAATTGAATATTCATAGCATATTTGAGCCAAACAACATATTGAAATGATAAATATCATGCAAGTAAGGATAAATAATGAAAATAATCACATAGATATCTGCCTATAGGCACCTTATTTAGATGAATTCATAGTGCAGAGGTGAAATTTAGTAGATAACAATTAATGAATAGAAGAATTGATCAAACTTAGAAAATATCCTCATCATTTGTTTAAATATAGTAGGATTAACCTTGTTTTTGGAAGGATTCATTGAAAGCGGGTAGAATTCAGGATGTCCAGACATCAATTCTTGGAATTACAAACATAAGGCCCATTGAATGGAAAACAACAAGCCACATCAAACCAGTGAGCAACATCAGTAGATTATGAACTAATCCACAGAAACTTGGGATCATAAATTCTTTAAATTCATCGTATCTTTCAAGATTATAAAGGTTTGATTTGCATCTCTTTATCTTTGTTTGTTTATGTATAACATCATAATCAACATAAATTGGTGCTAGAAGGAGGGCCTCCGACTATTGTAGTCCTTGAATCGGTCACCTGGACATCATCTCTGTGTTTACACAAGGTGATTTTGTCAGATTTCATAAGAATTGGTTATATTTTCAAGTATTTGTCCAAAGTTTCACTTGTTTCAGGTTGTTTTGGGAATTCTAATTATAAATATCTCAATCTTGTGCATGAATACCTTGATCTTTACAGTCAATTAATCAAAGTCCTCAATATTGAGTCGCTCTCTACGTTCTCTTGCAAATATCCTGTAATATTCTATCCTTATGACCAGATGACCTAATATTTACAGTTAAAAATCCAAGTTCATGTCCATATTTGTGTTTTGTGCAAATGTTGTGTAAATATCTGGTTAGTATATATTCTTCATCATAAATATCTACCCTAGTGGATCACATCCCCTGATCACTACAAAGATTTAGACAAAATATCCACATTCTATCTTAAGGTGTAAAGCCCTAGCTCACAGACCTAATACTAGGACCAGATCCCTTGGACTTTTTGAAGAATTACCTATTCATGGACTTAGACTCTGTACAACTGATATTCATCATAGTCCTGAGTCTAGTGCATCAACATCTTCGTCTAGACCTACTGTAACACCTCCAATGTCACCAGCAGTATCTCAGACACCTCCAAGATTTCCAATTATACCCCAAATACCGCAGGCACTAGTCACAATGTCTTTCTTTGCAACTATGTCACCACTTCAGTTTACGGTATACCATCCTTTACCTAAAAATCTTGACAAAATATGTCCAAAGTAGATCACCCTTATCAGGATGCTGAAGGTCATATTAGAATCTATAAGAAGGCCTGCCTTAGAGCGAGGATAGAGCATGAGAATGTTGTCTATAGATTATTTCCCTACTCTTTAAGAGACGAGGCTTATAGCTAGTACATTAGTCTTACTGAATCAACCATCCATACCTTGGATGCCTTAGAGAAAGCCTTGTTAGGAATTGCATGCAGAAGATATCAATTAAATGCAAATAAAGATTAAACAGAGGAATGAAAATACATAGAAATAATAACAGCGAGGGACAAGTTTTAACGTGGTTCACCCAAAATCGGGCTACATCCACCAATAGAGAGTCCAATATTATTATCCAACAAATCAAATTGATTACAACCAACAATCCTTGTAACTCAATACCACTGCAAATACTACAATACAATATTGAAATCCCACCTGCAACATCATCCCAACCACTTATAACAAGATTTTAGGAAGCTTCTAGAATTAGGGTTTTAAAATGTCATTTTTCTTTTTTCAGTTAACAAAAAATTAACAAGCGACTCCGAACAAGCAAAAAAGAGGGAAAAAAAATTTCAGGGGCTGTGCCCCCAAACCCTTGCTTCTCAAGGACTGCCACCCCCAAACCCCCGCTCGAGGCCTAGCCCGGCCCTTAACCCCAGTGAGGATACATTACGAGTGTATAGTACTTACATGATCAATTGCCACATACCAACAACCCTTCATAGGAAGATTTAAATTACCAATAGATCCATCTATTACTTATCACATGTTTGCCACAATCAAAAGGGTTGAAGGAGAGATGATCTCTAACTTCAATGCCAAGTTTTAGAAAATGTATTCCAAGTTAGTTGCTCCATACAATGTAGCTGATGAGATAGCCAGGTCTATATACTATTCATCTTTAGATCCCTTAACATCCATGTTCATCAAAAGAACACATCCAACTATCACTTCATTAGTAGGTACTTTTGAAGAAGCCATTAAAGTCAATTAGTAGTTAACACTAGGCTTTACACCTAATACTGGATATCTTGCATTTCCTATGTAACCACAAGGTAATGGAGTCATGATACCCCCAGCCATCATGCCTAGTCCCTTGCAAGTACCTCCACTTAGTATTATGCCTCCTCCAAATGGAAATGGCCAGATGATACTTCATCCTGGACAAACTCCTCAGGATGCAAGGCAAAACAATAATGGTAGTTCCTTCTTCAAACCTCAACAAGAGAATGTAGTAGTTGAGGTTTAGGAAGAAAACAATGACATCAAAGAAATATTCACTAACCACTGAGATTACACACATGAGAAGCCAAAACTTCTATTCTCAACCAAATCAAAATAGAGGATATCCTAATAGAGGAAATGGGAACAATAGTGATAGGTCTGGATATCTGGACAAAGGATATAACAATGAAAGGAACTTCAACAACAATAATAACAATAATACTACTCCTAGGCCACCAAGAACATGGAACACTAGGCCAAACAATGGTTCATTACCATCACCATTTGACAATTAGCCTCCTAGTGAGCCTAAACAAACAACCAGGGTGAACCTAGCAGAAGCTGTACTCACTAATTGGTGTAGGATGCACAATATTAATGTACATGCAGAGTTCGACTGTCCCCAATTTAAAATAGTGTCTAGTATCTTCTAGGCTGAAGTGTAACACTGCAAGAGATCCTCCACATCTTGAGGGGAATGAGATCATTCCTTTAGGATATGAGTTTGCCCTAATGTTGGAAGGTTCTACCAGTCATCAACATCATCAAATGACTTCCACTCATGAGAATTACACATTACCATGTGGGGAGTCTGCCTTAGCATTTGAGACAAATTATGTGTTTCCCTTTGAGGATGAAAATGAACCAAAGCCAAAACATGAAGAGGTTCATGCTTACCAACAAAAATATCAAGGAAGACATAATTATAATCTTAGGAGTAGTCCTAATAGACCACCTGACCCTTTAACCACATCCATTCCTCCCAACAATTTTAACACTCCACCAAATCCTAAAGCTAGTAATAATCCTGGTCCTCCCAAGGTTAGCACTTAGTATTTTACACCCCAGAGTATAGTGTCAAAAGCCATCAGTCAGCTTCCTAAATATGACAAATTAGTCACATACTTGGCAAAGGAGATGAAAAAGATTAAAATCAGCTTATCCCTGACAGAATTGCTTAAAACCCCAGTCATCAAGAAAGCCTCCCTGAAATCCTTAGATGAGTCCACACCAAAAGATGATAATCATAGTCATAATCCTGATCAAATCCTGACTAAAGATCCTATGTCCAAAGAGAACAATATTAAATATAGAGTGCAGGCTATTGTCTAGGCCACTGAGACATCACATATGACATTATATAGAGACAAGACTGAATCACCCCCATTCTTACTCACGCCAAGAATATTTGGAAAGAACTTGCATAATTGCTTGGTTGATTTAGGTGCATCAACAAATGTGATGCCACTATCCATTTGCAATGCTTTAGGATTACATTTGGCCAAGTCCCTCAAGAATCTCACACAACTAGATAAGACAGAAGTGAGTGTGGTAGGAGAGTTAACACATATCCACATGCAATTAACATTAGACCCAAGGGTCCAATATTACATTGACATCCAAGTGGTGGATATCCCTTATACCTATGGAATGCTACTCAGCAGGGATTGGTCAAAAACACTCAATGGTTACATATCTACTAATTTTAGTCACATGTGGTTACCCTAGAAAGGGATTCCTAACCAAATAAGGATAGAGGATAAACCTAGGATGAAACATATGATCACTAAATATAACAATACCAATGAGATATTATGTGTGGATTTGAACCAGGAGTCTATACTGTAAGGCCTCAAATGGTTCATATAGAGGAAGTCTTAATGTATGACACACAGATACATAGAAATGCTGATCAAGATAATAGGATGATCATAGAATCTGATCACAATTCAGATGATGATGATGAAATAGATCACTTTAAGGATTTTGAATAGTATCTATCCAGAGAGATGCAACGTTGCTAGTTATTAGGTATACCCATTGAAGATATCTTGATTGAAGGTTGGTGCATGTTACATGATGAAGCACATTTAGAAAAGGATTGTGATGCATGCTTAGACATGATTTAGTTATAACAAACTTATAGTGAGATGGGGTCATCTTCAACTGAAGTAAGTAATCTGGTTATGATAATACTAACTCTAATTTGTTGTTTTCAAATGCAGGAGAACATTAAGAAAACACACATCATGATGAGGCTTACATACACAATCTAGAAGAGACCTTGATGTATGATGAAGATACTCATGGAAAAGAAAGTGATATCACCCCAAGGACTAATTGATTAATCGAGTCAGATTATGAATTGTCAGATGAAGATAGGGGAAGTAACCTAACAAAGTTTGAAGAGTTTCTATCCAAGAAAATTCAAAGGCTTACACTGCAAGAGGTTTCTCCACACCACACTTTAATTAAAGGATAGTGTAGACTCCATGAGGCACCACATTCTAAAACCACATGTGCCTTATGCCTGCATATACTGAATAAGGAAGAACAATTGTATGTGAATAGCAAGTTGTCTGATATCAAAGACATGTTTAAAGACCAAAAGGAGGAAATTAAAGTACATCAAGATACTAATAGTGATGATACTATAGAAATTAAAGGAAGAGATATATCATGTTCACATCAACCACTAGAAATGACAAAGAGTGAGCCTCAAAAGCTAAAGTGGATATTAAGCGGTGCAGCTACTAGAGTCAAAAGGAAAAGGGAAGGTCCTGACAAGCCATTGACAAAAGATAAGCCATGGATCCTCAGATTTGATGGTTCTAAATCTAAACAAGGAGCTGGAGTAGGTATATACATTATTGATCCAGTAGGAAAGTCCTTGGCAGCATACAGATTGTAGTTCTCATGCACTAATAATGTGACAGAGTATGAAGCTTTAATTCATGGGTTATTGTTTGCTCTTAAGAAGAAAGTTAAGATTCTGTACATCTATGGAGACTTAGAATTGGTGGTTAGACAAGTGAGAAGTATCTATACTTATAATTATAAGAGGTCCAACTATAGACATAGGGTTTGGGACCTAATAGAAGAATTCGATGCATTTAATATCACGCTTGTTCCTAGAGAACAAAATCATAGAATAGATGCCTTAGCACAGGCTGCCAGTACATTACAACCTTTGTCCATTTCTGGATTAAAGAGATTTTCAATTGAACTAATATCAATACCCTCAATACTTGAAAATGTTACTAATCTTAAAGTGTTTGATGATGATCAACATATCCAAGATTTCATAGCAAACAAGGAGATATTTGATGTACAAATCCTAGATGAAAAGAACTTGGAAGATCATGTGTGGGAAGAGGAAGAAATTATGGAGTTGCCAAGCAATAAGATCCCTAAATGTATGATAGAATTAGAAAAGGCATTTGATCTACATAAAATGATGAAACAAAAGGATATCCCCAAGACAAATGGAGGGGAATATTCACCAGTCAACATAGGACAAAATGAAGACACAAGGAATGTCTTAATTAGTAAGGTTTTTTCTGAAGAAGAAAAGGTAGGGATAATCCAAGCATTAAAGGATTATATTCATGTTATCACCTGGACTTATGATGAGTTAAAGACATATGACACATCAATCATCACTCACACCATTCCACTAAATTTAGATGCCAAGCCTTTTAGGCAAAACAAGAGGCCAGTCAATGCACTACTGGAACCTATAAATTTTGAAGAAGTCAAGAATTTGCTAAATGTCAGGATCATATTCCCCATTAGGCACTCAACATGGGTGGCTAAGCTGGTACCAGTAATAAAGAAGAACGGTGGCATACGCCTATGTGTAGACTTTAGAAACCTAAATAGAGCTTCAGAAAAGGTGTTGACAAGCAGGATTGCACCTGTTATGCAAAAATGTGAATCCCAGCAATCCTGTGTAACATGGGATCAAACTCAGGCTATAGGTGACCTATGGTGATCTTGAACCTCCAGATTATGGGTTGGTTCCCTTGTAATATTCAATGGATTTATAACTTGATATAAAAAGGGTTAAAGGATCTATTAAAATCACTAAAACTATAATCTAAAGTGTGGTGATGCACCTAATTTTGATGGAAAACTACAAAATCTAACTCACAATAGATTTCAGAAAATCTATCCACACAATCCACTTTTAAAAATAAGATCACACAAATTTTTCTAAGGGAGGCTAGAAATGACTTTCTTCTTGAAGGAAAAAGGGGTTTCCACAACATGAAATAAAATTACTCCAATTTGCACAGCCTAAGACCTATGATTTCAATGCTATTCAATACATGCAAACATAAATGAGACAATAATTTTAAGGATTCTGATGTTGAACACAATAAAATCTCATCAAATCATTCACAAAAGTAGCATTAATGAAAAGGTAGACACTTGATTTTCTGAAAAATAAAGGAAAACAATTGCACAAAAGACAAAGAATGTAACCTGTAACCTACTATAATCTCTATAAAACTACAAAATATGAGCTACAAAACCTTCTTCTCACAGCAATGTGTAAGAGAGCAAAAAGGCAAGAACTAGAAAAACCTAAGTTTATCTTACAATATATAATATGCTCTCTCCAAGAGACCTAGGAAGGTCAACTGTAGTCAACTGCCTCTAAAAATAAGCTATCAAAACTAATCCACGAGAAAGCAAGAAAATCCCTAAAAATAAGGGCTATAATTGTCCCAAATCAAGCTAAAATAGCTCCAAATTGCTCTCCTTTATAAGTTTGACCAAAAGGTGAACCAAACTCTCCAATTTTGACCAAAAAACCATGCAAAGAGCTCCAAAAGACTTCAGTTAACTCCATCCTCCAAATTTGCATAATTTTAGGATATGTGAGCAAGGAATAAAGTAATCTTAGGATGATTACTTTACTATGAGTTATAATTTGTCCTATCTTCTTGATTTTACAACTTGTGATAAAATAATAAAGTAATTTATAATTATATTACTTTATTATTTGTTTACATTAATCTAGTTGTAAAATCATGTAATTTCAATACATTTTTCAAAAAATTACTCCTTATCTCTCCCATTTGAATTTACATGAATATACTAATGAATCCATGATGGTGACAAAATCAAAACAAGCCTTCAAGCTTCCATGCATGCAAAAGATAAGAATATCCTCCTTTACCCACTTATGTCTCCCATGCAATATGGTAATCTTCCTCATGCAAGAATATATTATGTGTTTACATTAGTTATATGCATTTTTTCAACCTTGAAGCCCCTCTATGCATGATTCATATCTTCACTTATTTTCAAAAAATTTCAAGGTCACTATACCTTATCATGCATAGTTTAATTAGTGATCTTAAAATCACATCTAAAACTTAATACACCACTCCTTATACATTATATATCTTACATATATCTCTTTTACACTTGTAAATCCCTTATGACTCCATGCAAATATACATATCACACCATGCACTATTTCCTTCAACATAACAAAACACCTTATTACTCCATTTGATCTCCTATGCATTACAAGGCATAAAGCCTTACCCTTGCATCATTATTTATGCTTTGACTTTGTAAAAATCAAAAGGAAAGATAAAAGGCATGATAGCCTTTTCAGGCCCTATTGGCATCATTAGGATGTGGTATTTGAAGCGTTGATCACGACAAATAATGGATAACAATGATTTATTTTTTGAGGTCAAAAGAAACCTGATGGACTCAATTAGGGCATTTGATAAAAAGAGGAAAAAACCCTAACATCTTTATCATTTTTTGCTAGCTCTTTTCTCGGCTTCTCTCGACTGCCGACATGCAAGGGTTCCTTCTGAGGTTTCTTGAGGTATTTCATGGGTTCGAATGGCTGTATTTCAAGCTATTTTCAACATTATCCTTATCTATAAGCCCTCCTTCTATGTCTCTTTATTTTTCTATAAGAAAAGTGAAAAATGATTCAGTGTTTAGCTTCCCTAAAGCTGTTTCTAGTTTGTTTTTGTTTAGTGATATGATGAAAGTAAGAAGTTCCTCTTTTGCTTTCGTATCTGCACTATGCTTGCTCTATTTTGGTATAATGAATAAGAAAGGGGGGATCATTTATACTGGTTTTATCAACATGATGACGACTATCTTTATCTCTTGTTCGGCCTTCATAATACCATGACTACGAGGATTTTTGTGAAAAATTTCTTGAAAAGAGAGGTTATAGCTTATATTCCCTTAAAATACTTCAATTTTTTCTTTGATGATTCAATGCTTTTATTGTATTTGTATCAACTCTCGAAGAAAACTTAGTTGAGGTTAATGAGTATACATCTCTTATTATACTTCTTCCACTCCTACTTTTCCATTGTACTGGCTTCAACAGTCTATGATGACCTTTCTTGTAGGTAGGAAATAACTTTCTTTTGATGTTGGTCCTGAACTTTGGATAGGCTTTCTCTTCACTTTCTTGTTGTCCCTGAATTTTAAAGAGTGATTCCTTTGCAAATTTTGTTTGATTGGATCACTGTTCATTGAAGGTTATTGTTTCTTGTATCCTGTCTATGATGCTAGCTGGCTCCACTTTGCATATTTATTCATTGAGATGCTTTGCTATTTTCTCTCTTATAAACCTACAGCCATGAAACTATCAGAAAGAAAAATACATCAAGGAAGCTGAGAACAGCCAATAGTGCATAATAATAGTAAAGCCGAGATGCATTTAGATTGTCTAAAATCTAGCTTGTGTGGCCCTTTTTTACTAATGATATTAGTTACTATAGTTGGTAGAGGAAGTTATTGATAAAATTCCTAATGCCAAATGTGTTGGCAAAGATTGTAGCTCTTATGCTCTGCATGCTCTCCGGTGACTGGTCATAGAAAAATTCCAACTTACCCAATTCCAAGAAGGCATCTCTTAGTCCCATAAATATAACTAAGGAAGCAAGATGAAGACTGTGAGGGGTGCTACTACTTTTGGGTTGCCTTCAATCCTGTGTGCTTTCACAACCTTAATCCTTTGTTCTTCTATTATTTCTGTAACCACCACAAGTATTACATTAATAACTAGACCAACCCCCATTCTTTGCAAGATAGTTATGCCTCTAGGTTTTCCTCTAAATGTTTTGAAGAGCTTGACAAGGACTCTGTCATATTTTACAATAGACATCAACATTATCATGGTGACAAATAATGTGAGGGAGTCAGAGGGGATTTTAAAGTGAGAGTGCATGTTCCTCTTGAGTCATTTCCCTGCTTTATGAGTTCATTTACTTGGGCTATTATGATGCTTGGCATGAACATGGCAAATATAAAACCTTTGATGCTACTGTAGTTCTCCCATGTGTAGGGACTATGGTAAATATGCATCTTTTTATCACTGTTTTACCTTGCAATTCTTCTATAACCTTTGTCTACACCATCTCTCCAAACACTTGATCTGTCATCATATTTATGATTGTCCTCCTACCACCTTTCCTTTTAACCTATAGGCCCCTATCCACATTGTTGTGACTATCTTTTAGGACATTTTGCTGACTGTCTATTATACCCCTTATGTTATGTGCTCTTTATTTCTTTTCATTTCAAATGATTTTTTGAAAGAACTTAGAATGAGAGTATCATATCATTTAAGCCTTATGCTATGCCTAAAGGTTGTAAAGATTCTGAAAGTGTTGAATATACTTAACCTTGTTAGCTGCCTCTGTTTGTTCGACTACTTTACTTTTATGATAGTCATTCATAGGACTATTCCTTGTTGCTTTGGGATAGTCATTCAACTCTCTGGTTGATTTCTCCCCTCTGTAGCCACCTAAAACACTTATGATGAATACTCCTTATGCTAGTATGGTGTACTATGTTATGGCTTAAAGCTCTGATAGTGCCTTAGTGAAGTCCTCATTCTTCAGGTGATAGAATTGAATTCCTCTTTTGGCATCCTTGTGGCATTGCTATGGCTGTCCTTTACATGCAGTAGTTACTTTTCTAGCATAGTTTAGAGTAAAGTAGGATTTACTTTCTCCCTGATTGATCTAAACTCCTTCATAGCATTCAAATGGCACATGATTGGTATATCCTTTAGTCTTCCTAATGACACAATGGATTTACTATGGCTGAAATACATGGCATTTGAATTGATGATTCTTACGCTACTCCATGGTATAACTATTCTACATGTTGTTCCACTGTGTTGATCATTCATTATGGCTGAAAACCATGTTTACAATTTGGATATTTCTGCATTAATAGAAATACTTGAGCATGCTAGACTCAACCCTTATGGGAGCCCATTTTCTCCACATGCTTTAATGTCTTCAAATTAGCAACATAACTTTTCCTATACCTACACAATGAACAAACAAGTTAGCATAAAAACATACCTTTGGAAGCTGATTGATCTCTCTCATGGTGATTTGACTTTCAATTGATTATTTGATTTATTGCACATATTTGATAGTGATCCAATTGTATTGATGCATAATGATTGTAGGCTTATATATCTGCTGATAAGGCATATGATGAATTTGTATATCTGGAGCTTCTAACAAAACCTTTCTCCAATGTTGCAGGCTCATCATCCTAATCAGAAGCAAGAGACTAAAGACATGAAGATCAAGCTACCAGATAGGAGAGTCAACCTTCACAATAAGGCAATGATGGATATCACTTTCCTCACTTGTTCTTTTCCTTTACTTTATCATTAGATGTATAGATTGCATGCTTTGTTGCATTGGCTTAGTTTAGTCATTCCCACAGCTTGTGTGGGACATATTTAAACATTCTATGGAATATAATTAGTTATTTTACCTTATGCAATGATTTTATGTATGTTTTCTTTCTGAATCAAATGCATAGGATAAAACAACCGAATCTGATTTAAAACACATGTTTAAAACATGATGATGAAATGTCAGTTTATAAATACCTCTTCTTTTTGCACTGAAACATAATGAATAATCAGCAACTGAAACGTGAAATCCATTATTCTCTTCATTCTTATATGTCTATTTTCTTGACTGTAGATAACTTCACTTATTAGGATAGTTCGACAGCCCAACATGAGCTGTCATATGATCTTGACAAGTGATTTTACACTTGTCTTTTGTCAAGACAACAAGCATTTATTGGATGATCCTGCATGAGAAAGATTTTTTGTACCTCCTCTAAACAATTGATGTTTAGGCCTTTCTAAATTAGGTGTGAACGTAATTTAGTAACATTTTTGGTGACTTCTCAAGGGTGTTTTCTTGCTAAACAAAACAAAACTAGTAGCCTTGCAATTCCATTGGGCATATGAATATTTCCTTTCCTAAAACTTTGAAAAAACTTTTGTAACCCAAACTAATAGAAAACTACAGCAGCAAAAATGTATTGAAATGAAACTAATCTGACCATCTTTAGGACATGGCCAGAAATAAAATGTGCATGTGCACTTCTTGGAAAATAAAAACAAAACTGAAATGCTACTCTACCCTACACTAACCAACCATAGAAGTTGGTCAAACAAATCCATTAACTAGCTTTGTAAAATAACTTCCCTTTCAGATTAAGAAAGGATGTTCTGCAAAGTGTTTTGCTACTGATAAGATATGATTGATGAAAATATACCTTGCAGAATGTTGTAAAACCCTCTGAAGAATGAAAACAAAATCACTCACCATTTGAATATGATCATTTATGCTACTGTTATAAGTTGAATAAATGATCTCATTCTATTGTTTTAGGGCTGCAATCTCCTCTTTGGGTAAAACAAAAATTTGTATCTCCTTTTTTAGCTTTCTGTCAGCTAAATCTCTAATTGGACACCCTCTTGAAAGGATGAACCTTTGGCTAATACTCCTGATGTCTTGATTTAGATTTGCTATCCTATTTTCACTTGCAATTTCAACCTGATTTGAAACAGTTATCCCACATGAATGAAATGAAGGAAAGATTGCCTCTTTAACTTGATCCTATTGATCACATACTACTGATTCACATGGTATCAGATCATTATCAATGTTAGAACAAAAATCCTCTATGATATTAGAGAAAATGCTCTCATCAAACTCATAATCTTGTACTGAATCTTGATGAATTTCATCACTTTACTGTGCAAAACTAGACATTGATGTTAGTTCAACCAAGCATTGTTCATCTTCCAAAAACTCCACCTATAGAATTTCCTTGCTTTCTTCAAACTGATTAGCCTCATATTGTTCAAATGCAAAAGGTAAGAGTTACGAAACCTATTTTACCTTGTACTCATCATTTATTGGTTTGGGATTTTGATCACTACAAGAATTCAGCAAAGTGGTATGCTCCCTACAAGTTGAAATGTTAGGATCTTGACAATCAGATATAGAGTCATCTTGTAAAGACTAAATATCTTCTATTAGTTCACTTGACTACTCTAAAAACAAATTAAGTGCTTTATTTTCATGGAGAATGTCATCTGATTTAGTTTCATGTTCAGCCTGGTAATCAATCCTATGTTCATACAAAACAAGATTGTTAGCCTCCAAAATGAGATTGTCCTTTTGCTCTCCTGGCTGAATTGAGGCCTCAACCTCATCCTTGTCCTTATGGAACAGTAGTACATCATGTTCTGCAAAATTGTCTGGCTATCTCAAATGAGCTGGTAATTTGGATACTTGAATGATGTCTTCATCATCACCAATAAAAGTAGGTAGCTAATCAAACAAAGAAACTAAAACCTCTTCTTTATATGGTTTATTCTCCATTGGAACCAGGTCAATTTGTCTTTGGAATTGAAGACATTCACCTTCTAATCGTTGTATCCTACTTTCATTCATCTTGTGAACAACATTAGAAAACTTTTCAAATGATTAAGAATGTAAATGATTTGGTGTCAGATGTGATTCAAACCCTTCTACACATGCATTATGCTCATTTTCAGCTGGGGACATAGTAAAAACAATAGCAACCTCTTGCTCCACATCTAATTTTTCTAATTTGGTGGCACAAGAAGGACTGCAAAAACCTTCAGCTGCTGGATTGAAACTTGGAATCTTGATTGGTTCAAATTTTACTACCTCTTCCCCTTCCTAATTTGGATTAGTATGGGAGGGGTACAACCTTAACAAGATTTGGCATTTTATAATCAGGATACTTGGTCCAAGAAGGCTACCATGGTTGTTGAAAACTTTGATGATTTGGTTTAGGTATTTGATATGATTAACACTGAATATTAATGAACTAATTTTGAATGCAAATAGGCTTCTGAGCAAAATCAGAACTTCTATATCTTGGAATTTGATACCTACTAACCTCATTTTGAACACGCTGATTTGGAATGAATGCAACTATCTAGATCTCGTGCCCTTGTGCTTGTGCAAGCAAGTGTTTTATTTGTTCTTCTTTGGCTACAACCTCCCTTGCAAGATCTTCTTCATATTGTCTCCTCTACATCAATAAGTATTGCTCATAGAGATAGGCCTAATAAGCCATCTCTTCCTATTGTTGCTCATATTCTTGCTACCTCTTAATCTTCTCTATCTACTTTGTGAAGTCTAATAATGTATCTTTCATATTACTCATGATGTTCTTTATATCTTCAACCCCTTGGAGGTGATAGTGTTTGATTTGATTTGATATCAGAGATATTTCTTGAGGTTGATTTTGAACATATGCATGCTGATATGAAGGTTGAGTAAGGGTGGGTGGGAGGTAAGTATATTGAATGTGCTGGTTTCCTTGAGAAACCGTAGAATTTAGGTTGAAATCAGCAGCATGGTTGATCTGATATGGTTGATAAGATGGTGGATTAGCAACATTTTTGTGATATGATGGATGATACGACATGTTCCCATGAAGGATAGACATGCTTACTCATACATAAGCTAGAAAACAACTGAAACTAAAATTACTTGAAATAAAATAACACCTAATCTTGTGAATCATTCTCATAGGCCGCAAAAAATTTGATCTATCAAAACTAGAAAGTTAGAGTCACTAGGTAATTGAAATAAAACCTTTGAAAGGATGTAATAACTACTGATCATACCAAAACAAAAAAAATAAGTTCTTTTTAAACTTAAAATCAGTTCAAAGTCCCACTGGGCATGCCAAAAATTGTTGACGAGCAGGATTGCACCTGTTATGCAAAGCTGTGAAGCTTAGCAATCTTGTGTAACATGGGATCAAACTCAGGCTATGGGTGACCTATGGTGAGCTTGAACCTATAGATTATGGGTTGGTTTCCTTGTAATATTCAATGGATTTATAACTTTGATATGGAAAAGGGTTAAAATGATCTATTAAAAGTACTAAAACTGTAATCTAAAGTGTGGTGATACACCTAAATTTGATGGAAAACTGACAATATAACTCACAATAGATCTCAGAAAATCTATCCACACAAACCACTTTTGGCAATTTGATCACATAAATAATTCTAAGGGAGGCTGGAAATAATTTTCTTCTTGAAGGAAAATGGTTTTTCACAACATAAAAGAAAATTACTCTAATTGCATAGCCTAAGACCTGTGATTTTCAATGCTATTTAATACATGCAAGTACAAATGAGACAATGATTTTAAAGGTTCTAATGTTCAAACACATTAAAATATCATCAAATCATTCACAAAAGCTGCATTAATGGAAAGGTAGACACTTGATTCAGCTGAAAAATAAAGGAACAATTGCATAAAAAGACAAAGGATAGAACCTGTAACCTACTGTAATCTCTATAAATCTACAATAAATGAGTTACAAAACCTTCTTTCTTTATCAAAGTGTAAAGAGAAAAAAGGAAAGAACTAGAAAAACCTAAGTTTTCTTACAATATATAATATGCTCTCTCCAAGAGACCTAGAAGGTGAACTACAGTCAATTGCCTCTAAAATAAGCTCTCAAAACTAATCCACAAGCAAGCAAGAAAATCCCTAAAAATAAGGGCTATAACTGTCCCAAATCAAGCAAAAATAGCTTCAAATTGCCCTCCTCTATATTTTTGACCAAAAGGTGGACCAAACTCTCCAAATTTGACCCAAGAACCATGTAAAAGAGCTCCAAAAGACTTCAGTTAACTATATCCTTCAATTTTACATGATCTTGGGATATGTGAGAAAATAATAAAGTAATTTTTGCATGATTACTTTACTATGAGTTTCAATTTGTCTTATCTTCTTGATTTTACAACTTGTGACAAAATAATAAAGTAATTTATAATTATATTACTCTGTTACTTGTTTACATTTATCTAGTTGTAAAATCATGCAATTTTGAATGCATTTGCTTTTTAGAAGATTAAAAAGAAAAATAACCCCTTATTTCTCCCTTTGAACTTACATGATTACATTAATGCATCAATTATGATGCCAAGACAAAAATAAGACTTCATGCATCCAAAAAAGATCTCCATTTACCCCCTTATGTCTCCCATGTAAAAATAGTGATCACCTCATACAATACCTCATGCACTTGCATAAATTTCATGCATTACATTGCACCTTATAACTCCTAGTATCATACCTCATGGATTACTTTTTTATGGCATAGACATCATAAAAGAAACTTTGTTCTTATCCCTTATATCTCCCCTTATATCCATGTACAATACGATCACTTCCATGAATTAACATATATATCTATGAGGCACATGCTAACATCCTTATGACTCCTTATGCAATTATGCATTTCACACCATGCATCATTATGCCTTCATGCCTAATGCAATACATTATAAAGAACCCTTATGACTCCCTATACATATTGTCATATACATTTGTTTTTTGCATTTTTTTGTCATATATAGCACCTTATCACTCCATGTAACTACATTACATCACACTTCATACCCTACCTTCGAATCATTTCTTCTGTTTGACCTTTTTGAAGGAAAAAAATGGACAAAGCCTTCACAGGTTTTGTGGCATCATTAGGTCTGTAAGACCTTTGAAGGCTTGACCACGAATTTAAATGGATAGCAATGATTTTTTTCCTTTTTTAAAAAACCAAAGTCAAAAAGCAAAAAGAGACAACTTGGTGCTCACTAGGGCAAACTGCCAAAAATAGAAAACCTAAAATTTTTTTTACATTTCTCACTTGGCTCCTCCTGAACTGTCACCATGCTCGCTAGGTTTTCAAAGAGTCTTCACCATTTTCTATAGTTTCTGAGGGTTTCTTTATGTAATCTTTAGAGGATTTTGATAGCAGTATGGAAGGTGAGTTTGTTTATCACTTTTTGACCCCAATTTCTTGATTTCTGGATGCAAGAAATTTATTACAGGCTGCGGCCATAGCGATTATTCTGATGGTTTTCCCTTTGTTTATATTTATTGCTCCCTTTTTTGCATTGAGGCCACCATGAAAACTCTGGTCTGAGCCTTTTGGAGATCATTATGTGGGTAACCTGCGAGTTTATGATGGATTTTCATGGCCAACTAATGAAGGTATGTCTTTATTCTGGCATTATCACTTCTTCTCTACAGATAAAAGCTTCAAATGAGCTCAATAGAAGTCACAACAGTGAATTTTCTAGAAAGATATATAACTTTTGCTTCCATATTGAAGGTCATGGCCAAAATTATACCTCTGAGCATTCTTTTGTTTATATAAACTCAAAACCCTTCTAACTTCTTCTATATCTAAAGTTTTTCGATATATCATGATATGGTTTTGACATTTATGAAGAAAATGGCATTCTTCGGGCTGTGGCCATGTGAACACACACTATTATATTATTACTTGTATTTTGTCTTTACATGGTAGAATATTGCAAGACTTGTGAAATGAATATCTCCATACATTGGTTACTATATTATAGGTTCTAAAACCCTTCATGGCCGCTCCTCTTCATTCTTTGTATCACCCTTCTATGCAGTCGTGGGTAAGAAACAAGGAAAAATGTGACTTCCTTCAACTGTTTCCACTATTATAGTGTTAGGGGTTTGAAGACCCTCACTCTCTTTTTGTAATTCAATATCAAAAATGTATATCAGTCTTAATGATGATTTCAACATGATCTTTGGCATTATAGACTGCATTTTGAAATGGTCTTGTGGAAGGTTTCCTCTTATCTTTGTATCATTTCTAAGTGTAACCTTTGCAAGAAAAGGTGAAGAGACCCCATTTATTTTTTTCTTCTATGATAAAAGACAAAACAATGGATACTATGCTTTCATCATTCACTATGGGAACTATTGATAATACAAGTAGAAAACTACTTTATCTCTATATTTCATGATGAAATGAACTCTTTAGACTATGGATTCTATATCCTTTTCTCTATGCATGATGCTCTATTGGAGGTATGACTACTCTTTCTTGTGATGAAAGTCATAAAAGAGCTTGTTTATTTTAATACATATACTGTGGCACATTGTTCCTCTCATGAAGCTCTGTGTGTTTCAGTATAGCTTTTCTCATTTTCTCATCCTTTATGACTTTACCTTTGTGTTGGTCTGAAACACTGCACTTATTCTCTTTAACCTTATCTTTGCATGGAAAAACTCCTGTCCTTGCTTCTATTGCTTGGCTGCTATGCTTTTCAATTTCTTATAAATTTCCTGTCCTTAAGGACTGTCATCTTGTTCTTCATATTGTGCTTGAGTGGGCTTCCTGAAGGCAACTATACTTGTGTACCTTTGTGATCCTTCTGAAAATGCCTTTGAATCCTAAAAATGCTCTAAAACTTTGACAAAATCATGATTCTATTCATGTTTGGCTATGCCCACACCTTTCAATCATAGTCATTGCTGACTGAAAATTGCTTTCAAGGACTTTGAGATGACTTCTTGCTCCTGTTAATGGTGACTGTCTTTTTGGTCCTTTATGGCTGTTATTTGGTAGAGCTTGTAGCATTCTTGAGAAACTTGGATTTTATAATGAATGCAAACAATAAATACAAAAGAAGCAATACTAATTTATTCTTTATATTTCTTTTAAGTTGTTATGATGAGTGACAGTCCCTCTCTTTTGATAATGATTGTTGTCCTTATGACTTATATTCACCTAGATTATGAACATACTTGACTTTGAGAGACTCACTATCCTTATGCAATGATTTGTTGTTTCTAATTGCCTTTGCATACAGAGATGACTGCACATGCATATTATACTGCACCTTTAGATGTGTTATTGTTGTCCCAACTTGACTGTACCCTTTGGTCTTCCTAATGACACAATGGATTCACTAAGGTTGAAATACATGGCATTTTGACTTGGTTGTCTATTTGGTGGTTGTATATGTTGTCCCATCTATACATTTGCATGGTGAACTTTATATATTAGCTTCTCAACTATTCTTTTCAAGGTTCAGTTACCTTCATGACTTACTGCTGCTACAAGCATTGGTCCACTTGATATATTCCATGTAGCCTCCTTATGGATGAGTATTATGCATAATGTCCTATACTTAATGTATCTTTTGAGAAGATCATTGTATCTTTTAGCTGTTTTGGTAGCATAATGGATTCTTCATGACTTAATCACATAGTATTTGACTTGTTGTTTCTCATGCTTGTATATGGTATGGCTTCTCCTTATGTTAAGACTGCCCCTTATGATGGCACAATGGATTCTTTAGCAATTCTAAATCATATTCACAATAAAAAGGTAGCAAAATACCTGCTCTATAAGTTGTTCCACTGTGATTGATCATTCATTATGGATGAAAATCATGTCTATAATTTGGATATTTTTGTATTAATAACAATACTTGAGCATGTTGGGCTCAACCCTTATGGGAGCCCATTTTATCCACATGCTTTAATGTCTTCAAATTAGCAACATAACTTTTCCTATACCTGCACAGTGAACAAACAAGTTAGCATAAAAACATACCTTTGGAAGTTGATTGATCTCTCATGGTGATTTGACTTTCAACTAATGATCTGATTTATTGCACATATTTGATATTGATCCAATTGTATTGATGCATAATGATTGCAAGTTTATATATCTGCTAATAAGGCATATGATGAATTTGTATATCCGGAGCTTCTAACAAAACCTTTCTCCAACCTTGCAGGCTCATCATCCTGATTAGGAGCAACAGATTGAAGACCTGAAGATCAAGTTGCCAGATAGGAGAGTCAACCTTCATGATAAGGCAATGATGGATATCACTTTCCTCATGTGTTCTTTTCCTTTACTTTATCATCAGATGTATATTGCATGTTTTGTTGCATTGGCTCAGTTTAGTCATTCCCACAGCTTGTGTGGGACATATTTAAACATTCTCTTGAATATAATTAGTTATTTTACTTTATGCAATGATTTATGTATGTTTTACTTTCTGAATCAAATGCATAGCATAAAACAACTGAATCTAATTTAAAACACATGTTTAAAACATGATAGTGAAATGATAGTTTATAAGTACCCTTCCTTTTGCACTGTACTGTGGTACTTGAATAATTCAACAATGTCATAACTGAAAGATAAAACTAGTTAGATACATGTCATTCCTTGAATGCCTCATTTCTTGTACTTAGACCAAATTTCATTTATTAGGATGGTTTGATAGCTCTGATTAAATTGTCACATTATCCTGAATAAATGATTGATCATTGTTCTCTTACCAAGATATCAAGCATTTAACTGAGTGATCATACACTTTAAAATTATTCTTTTATCCCTTTTGTAACAACTGTAATTGAGGCCTTGCTAAATTAGGTGTGAACATAATTAGTAACAAAAGGATAACTATCCTTTACCCTCATTAGATGAAGTTTTGCAGATAGTGAATGGATCTCAAATGATGTCCTTCCTGGATGGTTTCTCAGGATACAACTAGGTAATGGTGGATAAAGTGGATAGATTAAAAACAACATTCACCACCAAGTGGGGTATATTCACTTATAGATGCATGCATTTTGGCTTGATCAATGCTGGAGCCACATTCTAGTGTGCAATGGACATAGCATTTAGAGGCCTGGTTGGCAAATGCATAGTTATATACATGGACGACCTGACTATCTTCTCAAATAAGAGGGGTGATCATATAGAAGACCTCAAAAGAGTGCTCAAGAAATGTGAACACTATGGTATCTCACTCAACCCAAAGAAATGCATATTTGGAATAAATACAGGTAAGTTACTTGGTCACCTAATATCAGAAAATGGGATCACCATTGACCTTGCTAGGGTAGAATCCATCATGAAGTTACAACTTCCTGGGAGTACGAAAGAACTTAAATCTTATTTTGGTATGATAAAATTTGTAAGGAAGTTCATCATAAGGTTTGCAGAGATTGTTAGACCACTCAATGCAATGCTTAAAAAAGATGCCAAGATCGAATGGACACTTGAAGCAAAGGCTGCATTTGAGGACACCAAGAAGGCCATATCAGATGCACATATCCTAATCAACCCAGATTACATGAGAGTTTTATATTTATTAATTTGCTATAGAGCATACATGTGCAGCGGTCCTAACACAGAGAAATGAAGACAAAGAAGAAAAACCCATAGCCTTTATGAGCTCTCCATTTAGAGATGCAGAGCTTAGATATATGGACATTGAGACACAAGCTCTTACTTTGGTTAGAGAAGTAAAGAAATCCAAACACTACATCTTGAGAAGAAAGATAATTGTTGTAGTGCTTGATGCAACAATTAAAATGATCTTGATGCAGAGTGAAACTGGAGAGAAAAGAGCCAAATGGATAATAGTCCTCCAAGAATATGACATGGACATAACACCTATGAAACTAGTCAGAGGACACGCTCTAAGCTAGATGATTTCTAAGATTGATCCTCATATAGTGAGTCAACAATATGTTGGGAATACGAAAGAAAACAAGGAATGGTACTTAGTTATTAAACATATCCTAATCATTGGGAGATGCCCACAGAAGATGCAAGTTTCTCAAAGGAGAGCTTTCAAGATTAGATCACAAAAATACATGATCAAAGGAGGAATCCTCTTCAAGAAGAATTATGAAGGAATCTACCTTAGATGTCTGGATAAGCCAGAAGTGGATAAGGTCCTCACTGAGTTACATGACAAATTTGGAACAGCACATGGATCTCATTTAGCCACTACACATGCTATGTTGAGAGCAGGATACTACTGGCCAACAATTTTTAAGGACATTGCTGAGCATATCAAATGTTGTCATACTTGCCAAATTGCTACCAATAGGGAGAGATATGCTGCCCAACCCTTACATCCAGTAATGAAGATGCACCCATTTGCTCAATGGGGCATGGATTTTATGGGTCCTATCAATCCTCCATCATCTTCAGGCCACATGTATGTCTTGACAATCACTGGTTACCACACCAGGTGGATGGAAGCAATTAGTAGCAAGACTTGTACTATAGAAGATGTGATCAAATTCCTAGAAAATGACATAATAACCAGATATGGTTCTCCTTATGCCCTTGTGTGTGATAATGGACTAGCTTTTGCATCATTAAGATTATCAAGTTGGACTTTTGATTATGGAATCATTTTAAAATTTTCTTCAAACTATTATCCTCAAGGAAATGGCTTAGCAGAGTCAACCAACAAAAATTTATTGAACATCATAAAGAAATTAATAGAAAAGAACCCTAGGGAGTGGAATACCTTTCTCAAGTATGCCTTATGGATAGATCAAACCATAATGAAATTTGCTTTAGGAAATTCTTCTTATCAATTAGTGTATGGGGTGGATCGCATCCTCCCTGTTAACCTAAAGATCCCCACACTTTAGTTTGCACAAGAATATTTGGGCATAGATAATAAACAAGAAGTTAGGTTGCTTCATCTCATGCACCTAGAAGAAAAAAGAGATAGGGTGATTGACCAATTCACCAAGCATCAGGCTACTGTCAAATTTTGGTTTGATAAGAAAGCCAAGATAGAAGCTTTTAGGATATCAGACTTAGTCCTAGCCTGTGACAAAGAACATGAAAAGAAAGGTGATCATGGAAAATTTGACAAACTTTGGATAGGTCCTTTCCAGATCTCAGAAATCCTAGGTGATAGTACCTATAGAATAAAGACCCTAACAGGTGAGGATGTCCCATTACCAGTCAATGGACAATTCCTCAAACATTATTTCCAAGCTTAGAGGGGGGTCGTGTTATGATATTGTACCATAATGTACATTCTGTATAGCTATTTGTATAGTTTGTTTTGTGTTTTCTTTTTTCTTGTCAGCATTGAGTCCACGTTTTGGTTAGGCAAAATGTGTACCTTCTCACTATAGAACACAATTTAAATTGTTAGAATTCAGGAGTTGGATATAAGTTTATACATAGGCTGTGATTCATGTTAACAAGTGTTCTTGATCAGGTCTGTGATATCCTGTTCATCAGTATTACTTTTCTTGCTCAAGGAGATCTTCACATGACACACCTAATAGCTTTGGGTTTGTTGAACATACCAGTATAGAGTGAAGTGAAAAATCAAAAGGTTTCCCTTGCTACCATTGCAATTCCCAACCTAAAGCAACAAGTAATCATACCTTGCAGAATGACCTTGCATGATGACATCTTATGAATAAAAATGAGCATATTGAATATCTAAAAGAAAAAGAAAAAGAAAGAAGAATAATTAGGTCATCTAAGTAACCTTACCAGGGCTATAGACGCTTGACTGGAAGTGGGGCTCTACTTAGGGGAATTGCAAAGATAACCTTGTTGGGGCTATAGATGCCTACTAGCAATAAGGCTCTATCTAGGTTGGCTATGAGGGATAAACCAAATTATGTAGCTTAACTCTGGCACTAGTGTTTTCAACTCATCTGCAAGATGAAGGATATGAATCACATGCACACACTTGATCCCTTTTCAATACATTGAAACATTGATGAACATGATACCATTCAGAGGATTAGGGTGCTTATGCTTAACAAGAATTAGAAAAATACATTTTAACTTATACTTATCCCATGAATTATTGCAATTTCATTATTTTCTTTGGTGGCAAGTTGTTGTGTGGTTACACAATACGCCCCATTTTACCTTAGCAAAATAGGGACCCAACTTTTCTAGCTTTTTCCTTGCTTTTTTTGCTTTGGGTGTTATGGTAAAAGTCAAATTCTAGATGCAGTGATAGGATATCACCCTATGTATGCATAGACCTCATAGAGGTAGCTTGAATACTAAATTCATATTCTTCTATCATGAACCCCATCAAGTGAAAGAGTGCAAAATTCTAAGTAGTTTTGCCTTTTGAATCACCCTGAAATTCCTTAAGGGTGAAAAGTTATGTTCGATCAAAGTTTGGTCAAACTAGTCGATCAAGAGAGGGTCATCACATTCCTTTGGACATATGTTTTGACACAAGAAAACTTGATATCCACATATTTGTTAATATGCAGACATCAAATTTAAACTCAGGAGGCATCTACCCATCAAGAACCCACACACATTCCTGGAGGGTGATATTTCTTAATATCCCTGATATTCATTAATGTGCGGGCTTGCCTCAGATATAATGTAAATACCTTATATTGGTATAATCTTAAATATCTATCATGTTAGCAAATATCCCTGATCTTCGTTAGTATGATGATGATATCATCTTAACCTGATATAAAGAAGACCCAATGTGATGATGACACCATCATATTCCTGACATCAAAGAGGGGTCATCTATTTCTTAAATATCCCAAATATTTGTTAATATCTTGATCCAATGCAAAGTAAAGGAAAACCTTAGTATCCCACATATTAACCAAGATCCGTGATCTTCTCTAATATGATGGTGATGTCACTCCCACTCCAGTCTAAAATATTAATGAAGGATGCTGATGTCATCTAAATCTTTGAATGTGGGGGATGTTTTGCATACATAAGAACCCTGATATTTCTTAATATCCTCATATCCATATTTCAAGATGTATAACATGCAGATCATTATGAACCAATGGGTTGCTGCCATGTGGCATGTTGACTTAATCATATCAACACATTGTGTTATCATGATTGTTAATCAAAGGTAAAATGACCCGATTCCAATCATTGGTCAATGGTTGGTCATCATCATGATGATGTCATCATCTTCCTAGTATCAGACATATTTCTTAATATCCATGATATCTGCAAATGTGCCTGCCCACATTAAATGTTATTCTAACGGTGGGTGAACCTCCAAAATTTCAAATAGTTGCATGCCACCTATCAACATCTTCAATGCTTAGGTGTCAATCAACAAATATTAACAAATTAGTATTAATCATGCCCTAATTCGATAATGTTTTGATTAAAAACAAGGATTTGATCTGATTTTGAACTTATCACATATTCGAGAAAGAGTTACAGAGTTACTATGCGATTAAGGTGACATTACTGCAACCTGTGAAAGCAATAGAACAGGGTACAAGTTCAAATGGCAAATGGAGGAGGGTAATTGCAAGGTGAATGTACATAGTTGGATATCAATTGAATCATTAAAAGGTATTGAATATCAGGTATGTAACAATAAAAACCTCTTTTGTTGATTAAGGATAAATAAATAGGTAAATGTTGTTTTTACCATAGTAAATCAATATGATGATGTATGAAATGTGTTGAATAAGAATCAAAACATCATGATATTCATATAATCATTGATCCACATATGCACATGACATTTTAAGGTAAGAAATACATGGGTTTTATCACAGGATTCAATGGCGGTCCGTAAAAATAGGTTAGACACATAATTCCTAAAGCCTATGGGTATATAACCCGAAGGAATATCATTCAAATATGGTCATATAAATGACACTCATCTAAGGAACACTGATTTGGATGCATGGATGAAACAATCAAAAAAGGGGAACGGACAACCCCTGCTCATCAACATTTATAACTCAAGCATGTGGCATGCAGGAGGATTCCCTTATGCAGCAGAGGCCATTGAGTTGGTAGTAGAATGTGCCTGTAACTACAATATTGACAACAGAAAGGTAAAGAAGCATGGTCGGGTATATGCAAACTTTTCGATTGAGGGCATCATTGTATCTTTCAATTTAGCTAGAGGACCTCGAGTGCACAAAATAAACCTAGAGAAGTTAGAAAAGAAATACAATAGCACCCTAAAGGATTGTAGAAGAATCATGTACTCCTGGAGAGCTAATGACAACATATATAAAGCTTATGCAAAGCTACCTGTGCACTTATATAAGTTTGATTTTGCCCCTGAATATGTGAATGGATTCTTGACTTGTACTTTGATTTGTTGCATCCCTTGGAGTAAATTTCATGTTGTGCATGTTGCTTTCATTCCATTTCCATCAAAGTTAGCATCAATCTTTTCTAGCTATGGAACATCTTGGTGAACATATGGTTTTATTTCCTTCTCTTCATGATAGTATCAAGAATGTATATCGATCAATAGCTAAAGATTCACTCATTTTAGTAAAATTTAGCAAACATTCATTCAAATTTGTTTGATTTCATTTTAAAATCATCATCATAGTTGCATATTCAAAAAAAATCTCAACCAAATACAGTAAAATATGTTGATATCCCATAGGTAATTGAATATTCATAGCATATTTGGGCCAAACAACATGTTGAAATGATAAATATCATGCAAGTAAGGATAAATAATGACAATAATCACATAGATATCTACCTACAGGTACCTTATTTAGATGAATTCATAGTGCAGAGGTGAAATTTAGTAGATAACAATTAATGAATAGAAGAATTGATCAAACTTAGAAAATATCCTCATCATCTGTTTAAATACAACATGATTAACCTTGTTTGTGGAAGGATTCACAGAAAGTAGGTAAAATTTAGGATGTCTTGACATCAGTTCTTGGAATTACAAACATAAAGCCCCTTGAATGAAAAACATCAAGGCACATCAAACCTATGGACAACATCGGTATATTATGAACTAATCCATGAAGACTTGGGATCATGAATTCTTTGAATTCATTGTATCTTTCAAGATGATAAAGGTTTGATTTGCATCTCTTTATCTATGTTTGTTTATGCATAACATCATAACCAATAAGATGCACATTAATATAAAGATAATAAAAACTTTCAAATGCAAACACAAAACTCACAACAAAAGATATAGGTGGGGAAAACCCTTTCAGGTAAAAAACCCCACACTCCAAAGTTGCCCAATATATTATTCAGGAATTAAGAAGATTACAATGTATTTACAGAGCAATCTTTCACAGGAGTATATCAAACCAAAGATCTAGGAGGTAAATCAACATCTATAAGACTCATACACACAACCTCCATCTCAAGCTTCTGATATATAGGAGATACAATATAGTAAACCATCAATGGTAATTACAAAACCATGAGCTCAAACCACCCAAAAGTGGCACCCAAATTATCTCCAATCAAAGATGCCTTGTGATGTGCCAAAACACACACCAACATGTGTAATGTTGAATATAAGGAATACTGAGAGGGGGGTGAATTAGTATTCCACAAAACCACTTCTTAACAAGTTTATTAATCCAATTTCCAAAATCAATAACATGAAAGCAGAATAAGCATGAGAACAACAACCATAAAGATATAACACATGGACACCAAGATTTTTACATTGAAAACCCAATAAGGGAAAAACCATGGTGAGTGTTAGCTCACAATATATTATGATAGCACAATACCAAATTACAAGAAGGCTCACTGCCTTAGGGCTCACTACCCTATGAAGAAGTGCTCATTACACAAAGGCTCACTGCCAAGAGAAAAGAAGATAGAAGAAAGATTGGCTCACTATGAGAAGATGAATTGATGTAAATGCATCTACCATATGTTGGATCACAGTTCCATTGAAGGCTCAATATATAGATTCAAAGGTCTTCATTTATTCTGTCCTGCTTCTCAACTCAACTACATGTACTCTATTTTTCTTTCTCTGCTCTGCACTCTACTCATAATCCTTCACACTTAAAATTCACACATTACACCACACACACACTTAAGATCACAATCCATCAGGTATTTATATCTGTAACATGATTCATTTAATGATCAGGTCGACAAGCCAGACATGAAGCATGTATACAATGTATTTTACCTTGTCAGCTTGATCATGTGTACAAACAGTAATGTGGACCAAACCAAACATATAATGATCTTCATATAGGTCGGCACCAATCATACAACCACTTAGATTTATTATTCAAACAATATATCTTATCTGCATATGGATTATACATGTTTGTCAGCCTATCCCTTAAGAACATGCTTGGCCAATTCATCTGTCACATCAAAACTCTCACTATGGACCACAAGAGACTCAAAGATTCATAACCAACATCCATTCTTGAATCCTTAGCATACCTTCATAACCGTAAGACAAATTATGCAATTGCAGAGGAATGTGAACCCTTTTTCTCTAGCACTGTGCACTGTTCTTGCCTTAGTTTTGTGATCCAGTATATGGTAGATGCATTTACATAAGTTCATCTTCTAGCAGTGAGCCAATCCTTCTATCTTCTTTTCTCTTGGAAATGAGCCTTTGTGCAGTGAGTACTTCTTAATAGGGCAATGTGCCCTAAGGAAGTGAGCCTTCTTGTAATTCGGTATTGTGTTATGTTAATATATTGTGAGCTAAGACTCATTGTGGTTTTTCCCTTTTTGTGTTTTCCACGTAAAATCTTGGTGTCCATATGTTATGAGACTTTATGGTTGTTGTTCTCATGTTTATTCTGCTTTCATGTTATTGATTTTGGAAATTAGATTAATAAACTTGTTAAGAAGTGGTTTTGTGGAATACTGATTCACCCCTCACTCTTAATATTCCTTATATTCAACAATTGGTATCAGAGCAAGGTTCCTTGGAAGAAGCCTAACATCTTGAGGAAGATCTAGGAAAGTTTACTCATGGCAGCCAAAAGATTTGGAAATCTCTCAAACAATATTGAACTAGAAACGACTCTTATTGATCTTGAAAAATCTGAAGCATAAATTAGGGATATGAAGGATAACATTCAAGAAGTTGATGAATGCATTCTAAAGCTGAAATAATAATTCAATAAATTCAAATAAAAATATAGAGATGTTAATGAATAATTGATATCAGCAAATGAGACCCTGGATGATTTGAAAGTGGAAGTTATAGAAAGACCTAAATCAGAAGAAGATCTAAATCTGATGGTAAAAAGAAAGATAGAGGAATGTGTCAAACTAGGAAAAGAAGTTGTGAGCCTGAAAATAGACTTGGAAAAAGCCAAGAGCTATGAAGAAAAGTTCAAGATAAGTTTTGCAAAACTTGATGAGATGATTGCAAGTCAAAAGAGTTCAAATGACAAGCAAGGCTTAGGATTTGAGAAAGGAGAAAGTTCAAAATCAGGTCAAGAAAACTTTCAAATGAAGAAAAACAAAGGAAATGAATTCAAGAATCAAAAAAGAAAACCTAGAAGACCTCCGGTCAGACAACCAAATGCTCAAAGGAACCCATCTTTCAATGGCCATTATTTTAATTGCAATAAGTTTGGTCTTAAAGCTACTCAGTGTAGGAGTAGAATAAATTAGAATGTTCCATCATTATTTGGTCAATGTTCCAATTGCAAGAAAATTGGTCATAGATCAAATGAATGTGGAAGTCTAGTAAGAAATAGGTCTTACAATACAAGAAATACTCAATCATTCAATGGAAAGTGTTTTTCTTGCAATAGATTTGGACACATGGCTAATCAATGCAGATCAAGGATGAATTCATTTGGAAGAAGGAATCAAGGATAGGGAAGTATTGTGTGCTATAATTGCAACAAATTTGGTCATATGGAAAAATTTTGTAGAAGCAAGAATGTGAAAAGAAACTACTATGCTAAAGAAAGGAAAATAGAGTAGAGGAATGATAAGGAAAAGGAAAAGGTTGATCTGACTGAAACTAAGAAAGAAATAGGCAAGATCTGAATCAAGAAAGATGTGATTGAAGTTAAGGATGAATCTGTACCAGCATCTAGTGCAGATACTTCCTTCGAGAAGTGAACTTGTGAGCTTTGGCTCATGGGGAGCTGCAATGAAAATCTTAATCCCCTAGCCAGATTGTTAGTGCTAGAATCTAGCACAATGATATATTGAAAAGATGCATATGACAGATCTTTTGAAAGAAATTTTGGAAGAAGGGTTCAAGTGCTAAACATTGTGGAGCAATCCTAATAGACTACATTCTGCAAATATGTATTTGGCAACTTTTTAATAGGAGCATTTATGATGATGAAGTCAAAAATTAAAAAGGGCTCATTCAACAGAAAATTCATTTTGCATTCAAACTATCAAAGTGTCTAATGCAAATTGAAGTGAAACTACAAGTGACTCAGTAATTTCCAAAGAAAATTAAGACAAGACCAAAGAAAACCCTAATTCGGTGAAAAGAGGTATTTTTGTATTTGAAACCCTACTATGAATTTATTTGAACTTTTGTAAAATTGGCAACACCACATGTAATTGATATAATTAAAAGGTCGAGGCTAAAATTCAAGAAACATCCTTTCAAATCAACATACGTAGATCTAATAGGTGCATTTTTTTATATGCCATATAGAGTTATGCATATGGAGGATGTTAGGGCTTATATTCATGTAGCCCTTGAAGAACATGAAAATAACAGACTCACAGATTTATTCCTAAATCACTTGTGCGGTGGTGATTATGATTTAAAAGAATAAATATAAGGCACTAGAAACAAAGAAATTCATTTAGTACATTGATTCCCAACATTCACTGAGGATGAATGGATCTGATATTTTCTAAGTAGAGTGCATGATGAATTCATATGGCTAGAGAAACCATTCATGATCACTATGGATGCCATAGGGGCAGTTACTGGATTAAATTCCACCAGTACAGTTCCTATATTGAAGGCAATAAATAATGATACTATAATGAAAGCTGCCGGAGCTAAGTTTGACAAAAGGGCTCTAACAATCAATGACATTGAAGACCATGTGGTAAGATTTGCATCCATGGTTATTGGGTACAAAGTTTATTTCTCAAACCAGGAAAATTTAGTCTCTGGTACTACAATCTACACAGCATTTGAGATGGTTAAAGAAGATGGGAGTATGATCTTTGTGAATTTCTCCATTAGCAACTGATGAAAAATTTAAGGAAGACCAAAAAGCAAAAATATTCATTCAAGTATGGTATGCTTATTATCATAATTCACAAGTGATTTATCATAAAGTAGAAGAACAAATAGATAATCAGCGTACCATACTTCAATGAATATTTTTGCTCTTTGGTCTTCCTTAAATTTTCCATCGGCTGCAAACAGATCAATTCACAAAGATCATACTCCGCATCTTCTTTAACCATCTCAAATGTTGTGTAGATTGCAGTACCAGAGACTGAATTTTCCTGGTTTGAGAAATAAACTTTGTACCCAATAACCATGGATGCAAATCTTACTGCATGGTCTTCAATGCCATTGACTGTTAGTGCCCTTTTGTTAAACTTAGCTCAATGGCTTTCATTACAATATCATTCTTTATTGCCTTCAATACAGGAACTGTACCAGTGGAATTTAATCCAGTAACTGCCCGTATGGCATCCTTAGTGATCATGAATGGTTTCTCTAGCCATATGAATTCATCATGCACTCTACTAAGAACATATCAGATCCATTCATCCTTAGTGAATGTTGGGAAATCAATGTACTAAATGAATTTCTTTATTTCTAATGCCTTATATTTATTCTTTAAATCATAATCACCACCACACAAGTGATTTAGGAATAAATTGGTGAGTTTGTTGTTTCCATGTTCTTCTAGGGCAACATGAATATAAGCCCTAACATCCTCTGCATGCATAACTCCATATGGTATATCAGAAAATGCACCTGTTGGATCTACTTATGTTGATTTGAAAGGATTTTTCTTGAATTTTAGCCTCACCCTTTTAGTCATATCAATTACATGTGGTGTTGCCATTTTTGCAAAAGTTCAAATAAATTCACAGTAGGGTTTCGAATATGAAAATACCTCTTTTCACCGAATTAGGGTTTTCTTTGGTATTGTCTTAATTTGCTTTTGAAATCACTAAGTCGCTTGTAGTTTCACTTCAATTTTCCTTAGACACTTTGACAGTTTGAATGCAAAATGAATTTTCCATTGAATGAGCCCTTTATAATTTTTGACTTCATCGTCATAAAAGCTCCTATTAAAAAGTTGTCAAACACATTTCTGCAGAATGTAGTCTATTAGGATTGCTCCGCAGTGTTTCATACTTGAACCTTTCTTCCAAAATTTCTTTCAAAAGATCTGTCATATACATCTTTTTAATATATTCTCATGCCAGATTCTAGCACTAACAATTTGGCTAGGGGATTAAGGTTTTCATTGTAACTCTCCCTGAGCCAGAGCTCACAAGTTCACTTCTTGGAGGAAGTATATGCACCAAACACTGGTACAGATTCATCCTTGACTTCAATCACATCTTTCCTGATCTAGATCTTGCCCATTTCTTTCTTAGTTTCAGCCAGATCAACCTTTTCCTTTTCCTTATCATTCCTCTACTCTGTTTTCATTTCTTCAACATAGTAGTTTCTTTTCACATTCTTGCTTCTGCAAAAATTTTCCATATGACCAAGTTTGTTGTAATTATAGCACACAATACTTCCCTATCCTTGATTCCTTCCTCCAAATGAATTTATCCTTGATCTGCATTGATTAGCCATGTGTTCAAATCTATTGCAAGAAAAACACTTTCCATTGAATGATTGAGTATTTCTTGTATTGTAAGACCCATTCTTACCAGACTTCCACATTCATTTGATCTATGACCAATTTTCTTGTAATTGAAACATTAACCAAAGAATGATGGAACATTTTGATTTATTCTACTCCTACATTGAGTAGCTTTAAGACCAAACTTATTGCAATTAAAACAATGGCCATTGAAAGATGGATACCTTTGAGCATTTGGTTGTCTGATCAGAGGTCTTCTAGGTCTTCTTCTTTGATTACTGAATTGGTTTCCTTTATTTTGCTTCATCTGAAAGTTTTCTTGACCTGATTTTGAACTTTTTCCTTTCTCAAATCCTAAGCCTTGCTTGTCATTTGAACTCTTTTGACTAGCAATCATCTCATCAAGTTTTGTAGAACTTATCTTGAGCTTTTCTTCATAGCTCTTGGCTTTTTCCAAGTTTGTTTTTAGGCTCACAACTTCTTTTTCCAGTTTGACACATTCTTCTATCTTGCTTTTTACCATCATATTTAGATCTTCTTCTGCTTTAGCTCTTTCTATAACTTCCACTTTCAAATCATCCAGGGTCTCATTTGCTGATATCAATTGTTCACTAACATCTTTGTATTTTTCTTTGAATTTCTTGACTTGTTCTTTCAGCTTTAGAATGCATTCATCAACTTCTTGAATGTTATCCTTCAAATCCCTGATTTATGCTTCAGATTTTTCAAGCTCAATAAGAGTTGCTTCTAGTTCAATATTGTTTGATAGATTTCCAAATCTTCTAGATGCCATGAGTAAACTTTCCTAGATCTTCTGAGCAAGTTATTAGGCTTCTTCCAAGGAACCTTGTTTTGATACCAATTGTTGAATATAAGGAATATTGAGAGCGAGGAGTAATTAGTATTCCACAAAACCACTTCTTAACAAGTTTATTAATCCAATTTCCAAAATCAATAACATGAAAGTAGAATAAGCATGAGAACAACAACCATAAAGACATAACATATGGACACTAGGATTTTACGTGGAAAACCCAAAAAAGAAAAAACCACGGTGAGTGTTAGCTCACAATATATTATGATAACACAATACCGAATTACAAGAAGGCTCACTGCCTTAGGGCTCACTACCCTATGAAGAAGTGTTCACTACACAAAGGCTCACTACCAAGAGAAAAGATAGAATAAGGATTGGCTCACTACCAAAAGATGAACTATTGTAAATGCATCTACCATATGTTGGATCATAGTTCCATTGAAGGCTTAATATATAGATTCAAAGGTCTTCATTTATTTTGTCCTACTTCTCAACTTAGCTACATGTACTCTATTTTTCTTTCTTTGCTCTGCACTCTACTCATAATACTTCACACTTCAAATTTGCACATTACACCACACACACACACTTGACATCGCAATCCATCAAGTATTTATAGCCACAATAGGATTCATTCAATGATCAGGTTAGCAATCCAAACATGAAGCGTGTATATAATGTATTTTACCTTGTCGGCTTGATCATGTGTACAAATAGTAATGCAGACCAAACCAAACATATAATGATCTTCATATAGGTTGGCACCAATCATACAATCACTTAGATTTATTATTCAAACAATATATCTTCTCCGCATATGGATTATACATGCCTGTAGGCCTATCTCTTAAGAACATGCTTGGCCAATTCATCTATCACATCAAAACTCTCACTGCGGACCACAAGAGACTCAAAGATTCATAAACAACATCCATCTTGACTCCTTATCATACCTTCAGAACCGCAAGACAAATTATGCAACTGCAGAGGAATATAGGACCTTTTTCTCTAGCAATGTGCATTGTTCCTGTCTTAGTTCTATTCACTCGGACTTAGACATTTCATAGTATGACTTTTGGAGGAAGTTAGGTCTTGAGCATTGGAACATATCATCATCAAATAGTTATGAACAACATACCTAAACCTCACATAATGATCTTCTACTACGAAGGCATACTGATCCAATCTCTGTCACTTACTCTGTATACTGTCCATACTTAGTCATTTTAGCTTTCCAGTCCAAAATACTTTTGTGCCTTATTGCCAAACCAATTTGGTCTTCCAGAGTAATGTCTCTTTGTCATGCTAGTGAAAACACTTTGCCTTGTTGCCATCAATGACAACATGTAATCCTTTATCAAAGTAGTGTCTCTTGCCAACATGTAACTCTCTCCCTTACAGTTCTTTTATGTGTCCAATAGGTTTTTACATTTCCCAAAAATAGGAGGTCCAACTTTTGGAGGCCATAACTTTTGATCCATGTGTCTGATTGACGAACTATTTGATGTGTCAGAAAGTTTGTGAAGAGATCTATCATGTTGTAACCTACTTTGTTAGTTATGATAATTTTTGGAGTATTTAGGGACCTCTAAGTGCCCCAAAATTGAGTTCAAAACTTTTTTCAGTAGTTTCAAAAAACAAAAAATTTAATATCTCGTAATCTAGATATGATCTTGAGTTGAAACTCACTTGAGATGTTTACTTAGCTATTCCACACCTTCTAGGAAAATTTTAGGTCAATCCAAGGTCAAATGTAAACTTACTAAAAATAGTAAGTCCTACCATTTCTATCCCTTTTGGAAGCTTTGAAAGTTCTAGATCATTCCAAGATAAAGGGTATTCGAAAAGACCAAAACTAGCTAGAATAGTAACCTTTCAAAGTTGTAAGGTTGAGAAACATTTCTTAACATTATCCCACTTGTTGAACACCTTGCAAGAGTAAAGAGAGTATCAACACCATGATTTAATTACCAGGGGCCAAGAGGCCCATAGACTCTGAACACCATGTAAACTTCTCTATGCTCACATGTTTTGTTAAGGAATCTACAACATTCGTCAAAGTGTCAACTTTCTCCAAGTTTACCTTCCCATCCTCTACCATGTCATGAACAAAATAGTAATGGAAATCAATATGTTTAGTCCTCGCATGAAAAGTAGGATTCTTTGCCAAACATAAGGCACTTTGACTGTCACAACAAATAGTAATCTTCCCTGCATCAAACCCAGCATCAGAACACAATCTCTTAAGCCAAATGGCTTCTTTACAAGCAGGAGTTGCCGCCATGTACTGATCTTCAATAGTGGATAAAGCGACCTTAGGTTGCCGCTTACTCATCCAACTAATAGCACCACCAAACATCATGAACACATAAGCATTAGTGGATCTCCTGCTGTCAATGTCACCTCCCCAATCTAAATCCACAAATCCATGAACACAAAGTGAATGCTAAGGTCCTATAGGATAACCATGATAACATAAGGAATACTCAGAAGTACCCCACGAATATCTAAACACTCTCTTCATTGCATCCCAATGTACCCATCCAGGATTAGCCATAAATCGACTAAGGACTCCCACTACTTGGGCAATGTCTGGTCTTATACAAACCATTGCATACATCAAACTGCCAACCGCACTAGCATAAGGAACTCTACTCATATCCTTTGTCTTAGAAGGAGACTTTGGACAATCTACAATAGATAACTTTGTCCCCATTGTAACAGGAATAGTCAAAGGTCTGTAATCCACCATGCTAAATCTCTCCAACACAGTATTAACATACATACTCTAGCCTAACCAAAGTTTTTTGTTTTCTCTATCTCTTCTAATCTCCATACCCAGAATGTACCGAGCTGTCCCTAGATTTTTTATCTCAAATTGTGTTGACAACTGAGACTTCAAATCATAAATTAAACTTTTACCATTCCCAATGAGTAACATATCATCGACATACAATGCAATAATGAGAATCTAACCATTTTTCAACTTGTAATAAACACAATGATCTGATTTTGATCTCAAAAATCCAATATTCATCACAAAGGCATCAAACTTTTGGTACCACATCCTAGGACATTGTTTCAAACCATACAAAGACTTTTTCAACTTGCAAACCATATTTTCTTTACCTTTCACCATGTAGTGCTCTAGTTGTGACATATAAATTTCCTCCTCCAAGTCACCATGAAGAAATGATGTCTTCACATCCATCTATTCCACTTCTAGATCATACACTACTGTAAGAGATAACAAGAACCGAATAGATGTCATCTTTACAATAGGAGAGAAAATCTCACCATAGTCAATTCCCTCCACCTGAGAATACCCCTTCGCAACCAATCTAGCATTATATTTCTCAGCACTACCATCTACACCAAATTTATTTTTGAACACCCATTTGCATCCAACAGGTTTTCATCCTTCAAGAAAAGGCACCAAGTCCCAAGTATTATTCTTTTCCAAGGAAGCCATCTCCTCTTCCATGGCCTCCTTTCAGGAACCTGCATCTTTCATAACCATAGTCTCTTTCATAGTTCTAGGCTTATCAGTGTTAGAAATCAAAGCAAAAATACAACTGGAATCATGCAATGAATAACCAAACCTATCAGGTTGCTGCCTTATCTGCATGGACCTCCTCAAAGATTGAGGTTGAGGTTCTTCATATTCTTCTAAACTTTTAGAGCTACTAGAGCTCTCCTTATTATCAGGTCCAGTAGATGTTTTTGGTTCAACTTTCTTAGGGGTGGAAGGAAGCTGAACCACATCATCTTTCTTCTCTTCTTTCTCTAGCTATAAGACAACATAAGAAGGATTGAGCTCTCAGAAGATCACACTTCTATTATACAGAACTTTATTAGCCACTAGATCCCAAAGCTTGTACCCTTTCACACTGATGCCATAACTGATGAAGATACACTTCATAGCCTTGTTCTCCAACTTAAACCTCTTCTCCTTAAGTACATGTGCTAATACTTAACAACCAAATACTTGAATGTGTTTTAATGAAGGATTTTTACCAGAACATACCTCCATAGGTGTCTTATCAATGAGCGTTGATGTAGGAGACCTATTAACTAGGTAACAAGAGGTAGCAATAGCTTCAACCTAGAACTTTTGTTCAAGGCCATCTCCACTTAGCATACTCTTTGCCCTCTCCATCAATGTTATATTCATCCTCTTTGCAACTCCATTCTTCTAAGGGGTATATGGAGCTGTCTTGTGCCTCTCAATCCCCTATTCTTTATAGAACTTGTTAAAGTTTACTGAACAAAACTCACCACCATTGTCAGTCCTCAAACACTTAATCTCTCTATCCTTCTGATTCTCTACAAGAGCTTTGAACTCTTTGAATCTACTAAAGATTTTAGATTTTCTTCTAAGGAAATACACCCATGTCCTTATACTATAATCATCAATGAATGAAACAAAGTAAACAAATTTTGAAATTGAAGGAACATTAACAGGACCAAACACATTAGAATGAATCAAGTCCAACACCTTAGAAGATTTGTGAGAACTAGAATAAAATTAAACATGGTTTTATTTTCCATAAATATAATGTTCATAGAAATCAAACTCAAGATTACAGTCATTCATACCCTCAACAATATTTTTATTTTTTAGGGTCCTCAAACCCTTTTCACCAATGTGACCAAGCCTTTGGTGCCATAACATTATCTTCTCAGCTACAAGTTTCATCTCTATAGAATGAGCACCCTTAAGTACCTAGAAAGCATGACCATCAGAAGTAGATGCAATAGTCCTCTTCACTATTGGTTCCAATGGTGAGGATGAATACTTTGAAGCCTTCTTCTTCAAAACAGAGGCACTATTGCACTGAACTACACATGTATCAAGCTGAAATAGAGTGCCAATCTGAACACCCTTAGTCAACACCATAGATCCTCTAGTCATCTTGCATCCTCCATTCAAGAAAACAACCTACACACCCACATCATTCAACTTACTTACAAAAAGAAGGTTCCGTGCCAAACTAGGGATATGCAGAACACCATTGAGTCCCTTCACTCGTCCATCAGGGAATCAAATCAAGACTCTTCCATGACCAACACTCTTTAGGTGAGAATCACCACCCAAGTACACCTTTCTAGCATCATATTCTTCATACTTCAAAAACCAACCCCGATGTGAGGTCATGTGAAAAGATACACCAAAGTCAATAAGACACACATCCTTAGATGCATGTGTTTCCAAGGCAGTGGCAAACACTTCTCCTTCATCCTGAGAGGACTTGTCAGAATCTGAATCATAATTCTTCTTCTTTTTCTTGTTCTCCTCCTTACACTCCTTGCAGAAGTGTCCAGGTTTGCCGCAGTTCCTACACAGGACCTTGGACTTTTCAGGAGATTTAGATCTCCCACAAGATTTGGATCTTCCTTTTTCTTCCTTCTTCTTATCCTTTTCATTTCCCTTCTCTTTAGATCTACCACAAACTGCAAGAGCCTCCTTAGCCGATTCAGAAGAATTTCTTCGCATCTCTTTAGATGACAGTGAAGAAACCACTTCATTCAACTTGAAGGTGGTAGAGGTACTCCCAATGGCCATAACAAGGTGATCCCACAAATCTGGTAAGGAACATAGTAATGTCATGCATCGATCCTCCTTCTCCATCTTCTCACTAATAGAGGTCAACTAGGCAACAAGAATATTGAATGTATTCAAGTGATCAACAACATATCCTCCATCTTCTATCCTTAGATAATACAATTTATTTCATTGGAATAATTTGTTCACTAGGGATTTAGCCTGATAAACATCTCCAAGCTTCTTCCAAAGATCCTTTGCAGTCTTCTCTTCATGGATATTAAGGAGCACTGAATTAGCCAAACAGAGTCTTTTCAAACCCTTAGCTTTTTAATCTTTGAGATCCCAATCTTCTTGAGACATCTCCATTAGTTGAGGAAAAAGAATGATCATATGATCAAATGCAAGCATGGGGTTGAGATTTTTTCCCCCTCGCAACCTTGCACATACATAATATAATCAAATTGATACTCACATGGAATTATATATATATATATATATATATATATATATATATATATCAAAAATTCTTGACAAAAGAAGATAATTAAACCCTACACATTATTAATGTACCCTAAACATTTCTCAATCAAATCAAATGAAGTTTGATGTTAGAAACCTTTCCTAACAATAAATCGACAATGGTTGAATTGAGATTAACTCAACAAGAAGAATTAACTATTACATACCCTGTCTCAAGAAGGTTCACAAGATATACAACTTAGAACTTGAATGGAAAACCTATCTCTTCCCAAACATCTATTCCTTTCTCTCTGATGATGCTCTCCTTCCTTTCTCAAAGTTGGAAATCTATTTCTTGCTTCACTCATAGTTATACAAACTATGATTAGTGTATCACCAACAAATCTTTATACATCATAATTAAATAATCTCAATATCTTTTGATCTCATGTCAAATTCTATGCATTAATCATAATTCATAAAATCAATGATTTATCCTGACATTTTCCCTAAACATCAAATCATTAATCTATGATAACTTATCCACTTAATCACATGGAAGTAAAAGTAAAACATGGTCAAAGTTTGGGGATGTAACTTGCAACATCATATCAAAGAGGGCCAAAATGTAGACACCTAAAACTAACCATGTCTTACAACATTGCCTTTCGACATCCCCTCACATCCTCTTGTGACACTTACTGACACCTTGTCCTAGGTCCCCTTTCATGACCCCTTCCAATTAGTTAAACAAATTATATTTATTTAACTAATTTATCCCCTCTTGTCAAATTAAATAAATTCTATTTATTTAATTCCCATATTCCTCCAACTAATTTAAATAAAAATATATATTTATTTAAATTAGCTCTCACATGCCACTTGTCTCTCATAATTTAAATAATTTTATTATTTAAATTATTTATCCCCATCACATCCCTATTTGTAAACTCATTACTTGTGCATCATAAGCATTTTCTCTCCAAAATCAATTAAAAATCCTATTTATTCCTACTCCCATCCTTATTTTAGTCACATGTCATCCTTATTTATGTGCATCATGAGCACTAAAATTGGCTTTCAATCCTAGCCATCCACCTCATCCATTACCCTTCTAATCTTGGCCATCCATTTGATTCCTTCTCTATCTATAAATTAAACTTTTATTTCATTTTCAAACCCTCAAACTCTCATCAAATTTTGTACACGTGTTCATATCACATATTATTTTCTATCATTTTCTATCAAGGTTATGCTGGTTGTGTGAGAAGTCCATAATATATCCACAGGTCAAATCCAATAGAGCTTGGGTGCACTCCATTTTGTCCTATCAGAAGTCTGAAATTGTACAAGGTTTGAAGGTATATTTGTATTGTTTATCTTTATGTTATTGCTTTGCCCATTTTCTAGGTTTCAATAGCCACCCAAGTTTATGGATCTTCAAAATCCACAATAACATCATGAATAAGTAAAGATGATGTGGCCTCATAAATATCAACCACATAAGGTGTATAAATAACATAAGATGAGGCCTCACTAGGTTTGTGCTCATCACTATCACAAGCCATAGGAGAGATAGGATTAGTCTGGAACTCAACGATAATTGTGATATGCTAGGAAAGGTGGCCTAACATTGTATACTAATATTGAGAATAGTAAAATGCAATTTCTAGGTTATAGAGGTTGTTCTTGGCCCCAAAAATTACCAAGATGAGCTTTAACTAGCTAAAGAAAGTTATAGTGGCATGAACCTCTCTAGGATCTTCAATTTAAAATAAAATGGGCTCAATCAATTTCCAGGATCAAAATTTATAGCCTTTACAAGTTAGACCCCGTACTTAAAAAATGTAAGAGCATCTATAATACATAAAAGAGTTGTAAGAGGGAGTTATACATGTTGACCAAGAACATTCACCAACCTATGACATGTCATTTATGATTGTTATAAATCATCTTTGAAGGGTTTGAATAAGACAGATTGGAGTGCCCATGTTGGGAGGCTAACTATGACATGTTATGCTAAATTTGTATGATAGGTGTAAGGAATATGTTATATTTAGCACAATGACTCATCTTGGAATTTGCGCATTAGAATTTTACTAGGGCATTTGGATACTATTTTTTATTGGTGTTAGCTCAAGGTTTTGTGATTCCCTTTTGGTCATTTCATGTATTAGTTTCTCTATTTAGGTGTTTGGGATGAAGTTTACATAGTGTATTTTGTAGGTATTGTTATGCTATCGATATTACTCTAGATTTGAGTATTAGTGTTGTCTCCTATGAAGGGTCCTTTCTTGGACTATATTATAACTAATATTGTTACTGATAAATACATTGGTTCATAGTTTGGAGGCCAGGTCTTTCCTTGAAAGAGTTTTCCCAAGATACATCATTGTGTTATGGTGAAATATTTAATGTGTTGTTTATTTCATAAAAGTTATTTTAGATTGTATTTTATGGTCACCTCTTCTCTTAGATTAATGTAGGACGTGTTTTGTACCTTATCTTCCTTTCATGATAAGTGTGTCTAAAAGAAAAGGATAAGTGCTAACCAACTCTTTGAAAGAGAGAAAAATATGTACATGATAAAACAAGCCCTCATGGAAAATATATCCTCATTCATAGCACTGGAAGACATGAGTGCATCAAGGATGGAAGGATTGAAAGCCACAAAAGATAGGAACACACCATAATCACTAAGGCATGCCCATATATAAGCTAAAAGGAATGACCTATGAGGAACCATGATAAATGGTATACCAAATATATCCAAGGGTGGGTAGGTGGGATCAAATAGACATGACACAATGTGTGTTCAAACCCTAATCAAGATGTGATAATGAAGCCAAACAAGGGTGGATCTAAACCCTATGTAAATTTGATACAAACTTGGATGTAATTAGAAAATTAAATTTGAAAACCTTAATTAAAATGAAGGATAAACTCTAAGCTCAAACCTAATTTCGTGTAAGAATGTTGAGTTCGCCAAATAATGTAAGGGAAAATAAACCACTTACACAAATCTCTATGCTAAATAAATAAATGAATCATTTAATAAAATAATTAGCCTATTCAAATGAACTAGGATTGATATCAAATACTATAATAAATGTTATAATAAATATGGAAATTAAATAAATAAAATGAATAAGTACTTAGCTTTGAATTGATGAAGATATTATTGTGCATGTACCGTAATTTTTGAACTTGTTAGACCATTATCATTGACTTGGAAACTTAATTGAAAACTCTTGAGTTCACTTCTAGGAGGGCAAACATAAACAATCATGTGAAACTAAACCTAAAATTTATAGATCTAATTTGGATAAATTTTGCTATCTAAAACATGTTTGCCTCTATGTATGTACGCTTTGTATTTGATAAGGAACAAATAGTGTTTAGAAACATCTTTGGGGGAATATTTTCAATTGTGAGGATCATGTTCTCCTCAATTAGACCCTTGGATGGACCAATTTAATGATTTGAGAATAGTGAGAAAACATGTAGCGTACTCCTAGGATCATCTCATGCAATGCTAATGTAATCCATTTTATCCACTTGTAATATAATTTCTAGATGTACTCAATAGATTATTCTCTTTATCTCAATATTTCCTAGATCTTAGATGATTCATTTGATTTAGAGTTAAAATTTTTAAATGCATTACCCTAGTGTACACTTTGGAATATTATACACTTTAGTCAACTTATAACATATTCAAATCCATGAGTATATAAATGATTTCAAACAATTCTACGATACTGGATCTAAACTAGTGCAATGGATGGTAGATTTAGGAATGGGGATCAAGATAGGATGATGCCATTTGTTAACTACTCTATGATTATACCATCTTACACACTAGTGGATGCTTAAAGGACAACCTAGTAACCCTTAGCCCAAATCAAAAGAGAAAAAGACATGGATAGGAGAAAGGACCCAGTAGTTGAGCACCCTAACTTAATGCCTCTCAAAATCATATGTGGTAATTTTGAATTACTCCAAAAAATTTATAGAATATTACTTGGAAAGGCCCCTACTTACAACTATGGTTTCAGGACCACATCATCAAATATGATGCCACATTAGCATGCTTTGTGTTGAGGTGTCCACAAAGACCCAAAAAAAGGGTAGACCAATAGTTGTGCATCAAGTCATGTTTTGTTGGTGCACTAATGTAGCATCACATGATTTGTTGCTTTTTAGATCTAAAGAATGCATTTCATTCATTTATAAGTACTTATGGTCAACCCTAACAACTTTGAAGTCACAGCTACTAGTTCTATACTTTTAAAAAATATTGGGCATTAAATCCACAAATACTAACACAACTATTGGAACATGCTCAACTACTAGGTCCTCTCCCCTATGTGATCTTCACCATCACAATATTTAGAAAATAAACTCTAATTACACTAAGAATCATAACTACAATAGCAGTAAGGGGTGGAATGTAATGGCTTGAGTTGACAAAAACTATAAAATAGTTGTTAAATAAATAAAATAGAATAAACTAACTCTTAAGAAGATAAACTAACTATATTGCCGATAAGGGTGTGGTTCGGTGGTTAAGTTGCTCGGTTGTAGTGGCGGCCACCAAAGTTCAAACCCCCGCTAGGCCAACGAGCTCGCGGGTTTGAAGTGTTCTTGCTAGGGGATGAGGTTCCCCATGTTGTGGCCTCACCAGTTCATTGCTCCGGGAAAAAGCATTCACATGGAGCCAGAGGACGTGTTGTACCAGCGTCATCGGTCACATTAAAAAATTTTACCAGGCGTATTTTTTTTTAAAAAAGATAAACTAACTATAAAAAAACTCTTATGTAAATAAAATAAAATAACTCTAAAAATAACTAATCTCACAAAAGTAAAATATAAATATAGATAATCCAATAAAAACTCATGAATAAACATTATTTTGATAGATATTAGAAATGATATTCATTAAAAAAATTTGATGAAAGTAAAAATCAAATAATGTTATTTTGTATGATAAATTGTATTACTACTAAATAATGTTATTACAATTTGTTACATCATCTTTGCATAGCGTTTCATCCGACCTCACATTTGAATTCTCTTTCTTGTATTTTTCCTCCTCATCACAACACTCTGAAAAATCTAGAATCACCTCCAAAAGGAGCACCACCTACAACTTTTTTGTCATTTCTTCCACTGCTAGTTGTAAACAAACCTACCACTTTTTTATCATGTGTAGGTGAGCCATTATGTAGTCATGGAATGCATCTGCTTGATGCCCATCGCCCAAATCATCATGCATTATATAGGAACACGTCGCCATCAACATCATCACTACATAAGCAAGAGATTGGGCACTATTGAAAGTATTCCACCAACCCTTGGTATGGGCAGGGTCCAATAGAAATTTGGCCATGCTCACGTGGAGCCCCATCTCTAGTTTCCCATCCAAGTCTTTAGCCACCTCCAAACCCAAGTCATCCAACACCTCAGGCTAGGGCTCTCAACTTCCCTGTCAATAAAATCCATAAAATCAAGCACCGCTTCTTCCCCCAAGACCCTCCTCTTCCTCTTCTTTCCTGAGGACGACCTCGCCCTCCTCGTTTCCCCCTCTTTGAAAATTATGCATCCACCTAGGTGTCGTTTGTCTGCTACAGACGCCCTAACCAATAGACACTTCAAACCCTTCAAGCCTTCACTACAAACCATGCTGCAAAATGAGAGGAGACAATCAAAATGCCAATGCCTTTGCTCTCGGAGATATAATTCTTCATTATATCTCCCCCACGTGGGGAGTCGTCATCCGCTTGCCATCCATCACTTCACATCACCAACCCATAAATGCCACCACTTTACCCCTTCTATCCTTTCATTATTTTCTCGACTAGTGTATCACTTACTATTTTATTTATAAAGTATATTACTTATTTAAAATTAATGAGAATATTTTCTATGATTTATTAATTGCTATTAAAAAATAAAATGGCTCTTCAATAAAATATAAATAAATAATAACTAAATTAAAATAAACAACTCATTCAAAAATATTACTTACAATTTTATTTATATTACATAATATTTGTACTATTGTATTTATTAAATTAATAATAATTTTAATAATTTTTTTAGCTACTATTTTTATTAAAATAGTAAAAATAATTCTTCCAATAAAAATAAAATAAATAAATAAAGAACAATTTAAATAAATAAAATAATTTGTAAAAGACTCTCTTGTAAAACACATTAATAAAAAATCCAATAAAAAATAGCTTTGGGCATCTTTTACATAATTTTTTAAAAAGATAAATATGGTAGTTTTTAATAGTTTTTTTTAAAGCATTATATCAACCCTCGAGGTTCAAACTAGCGGTTGGCCCAACGAAGGTACAAGACCTACGGACACATTAGCCTAGCGAAGGCACAAGCCTGTCACCCAAACGACACTAGTTTTTAATAATTAAAAATGATTTATTAGTACCTGCCTTCGGTAGTACTATTGCAATCAGTTTTTCTTTTCAAGTCTTATCTAGTGATTAATCTATCGATAATAAACCAATATTTTTCTTGGTAGACAAATTTGAATTATTCCTATGTCAATATGAGAAAATTTTAACAAAAAATATTAGAAAAATGAATTATCTCTATTGTGATTGGCTCAAAAAATGACCTCTTAAGGGCGGATTTTGTGGACATACTATTTTGAGTGAAACAAACACCTATAAATGAGGAGAAAAATCCAGTTATAAGGGAGGAGGTGGCAATGAAAACAAATTAAATTTTTTAATATAATTATGAGTGAGTAAATTCTTGCAAGCATTTGTTATGAAACAAATAATTTTTGGTTATTAAAGGAAAATGTTTTTTTTCTTAAGTCTATGCAATATTATTATTATAACAATAATTGTAATACGTATAATGATATAATTTAGTTTTCACCATTCTATAGTTATTTTATTTTTTTATGTATAATAAATATTAAAAATTACTAACAAATTAACTAAATTAAAATATTGTAGTGATCTAAATATTTATATATTATTATTATTATTATTATTATAACAATAATTGTAATATTTATAATGATATAATTTAGTTTTCAGCATTCTATAGTTATTTTATTCTTTTATGTATAATAAATATTAAAAATTACTAACAAATTAATATGTTTAATATTTCTATGGAATTATTGATTTTACATATAAATGGAATTATGATTATTGTATTTATATTTATGTTATATTTACGCCGAGAGGTGTTCTACAATCACATCGGGGTGGGGATGAGAGCACTCATTTTTTTCTACCTAAATTTATAGAAAAAAAATTAAAATTCCAAAAAGGAAACTCATTTTTATTTGAAGATCATTGGTTCCAATTTCTTTTTTTTGTTCCATAGTTTTTGTGATTTTCTTATTTTTTATTTTATTTTTAGTTTTTAGTTTTTTTCTTTTTTAAAATGTCTTTTTTAGTTTTTAGTTTTTATTTTTTCCAATTTCTTTTTTGGTTCGATAGTTTTTGTGATTTTCTTATTTTGAATTTGTTTTTTGTTTTTTATTTTTTATTTTTTCCAATTTCTTTTTCAAATAAACTATGGAAAAGAGATATCCCTCGGCGTACTTTAGATATATTTTTTTAAATATAAATATACTAGTATAGTAAAAATGATATCTATATATATATATATATATATATATATATATATATATATATATATATATATATATATATATATTTGTATATAAGTTTTAAATATTAATATATTTTAGATGTAAATATTGAAGCAAACCATTTGAAGCTATTGGTTTAAAGTTAGTTATCTTTCTGAAATTATGGGATTATTTAAAATAAATTGTTATGAATAAAGAGTTAATATTTGAACTATAGAAGTACGATAGCTGTTGTGAACTTTGTTTACACTTGTTTACTAGTACTATTGAACTTATGTGTTTAGTGGTTCTATTTTACATTTTGTTTAATATGTTTTACAAAATTAAGGATTATTTAATTTATTTATTCAATGACTAAAGAAAATAATATTTATTTGTGGCTTTCTTTTGCCAGAGGATGATTCTGACAAGAAAAAAAAGAAGACATCTCTTTGAAAATTAAACACACACTACTATTTCCAAGCTAGTTATGTTTTATACGAGGAAAAAATTTAGAATGAAGCTAGATAAATAATAAATACAACATTATTTCAAGATTTAAATATTTCAAGGGATTAATTTTCAATATTGTTCAAGATTTAAAGTTTTTATTAAAAAATAAATTTTTAGTATTATAATAAGCATGCATGCACTCAAGTGAAAGAAAAAATGGCTATGTTGAAATTAGTATACTAGGATTCATAAAAGTATGGGGCATATCATCATTTTGAAATTCATGTTGGGTTTCTCAATTTGAGTGCCAATTAATTTTTCTACTTTATAGAGTTGGGATATTATGGGTTTGATAATTTTTAACTAGTTCAATTTATATTTCCATCACTATAATATATTAAAATTTAATTTTTATAAACAAATATATATTTTTCAAATTCAGGATTCTTTAATTTGTTTATTCATTGACTAAAGCAAATAATATTTATTTGTGGCTTTGTTTTGGCATAGGATGAATCTTACAACAAAAAGATAAGAAGATATCTGATTGAAAATCAAACACCCAGTTCTATTTCTAGGTGAGTTATGTTTTATAAAATACTTCTATACTATCTAATATCAACTTCTACTAATACTATATTATTGTCTACAGATCTAGAAACGAAACAAAGTATCAAGGCATACTCATGGCCGAGGCAAATTACTCAGGCCCCACAACCCCCTTATCAACATTATAATTTTTTATGTATCATCTTTGCATATTGTTTCATCCGCATTCTCTTCCTTGGAGTTTTCCTCCTCATCACAACACTCCAAAAAATCCAGAATCACCTCCACAAGGAGCGCCACCTATAACATTTTTTCCATTTATTCCACTGCTAGTTGTAAACAAACCTACCACTTTTTATCCTGTGCAGGTGAGCCATTATGTAGTCATGGAATGCATCTGCTTGATGCATGTCACCCAAATCATCATACATTATATAGGAACACATCGCCATCGACATCATCACTACATAGGCAAGAGATTGGGCACTATTGAAAGCATTCCACCAACCCCTGATATGGCCAAGGTCTAATAGAAATTTGGCCATGGATGCGCGGAGCCCCATCTCTAGTTTCCCATCCAAGTCTTTAGCCAACCCCAGACCCAAGACATCCAACACCTCAGGCTAGGGCTCTCAACTTCCTTGCCAATAAAATCCATAAAATCAAGCACCGCTTCTTCCCCCAAGACCCTCCTCTTCCTCTTCTTTGTTGAGGATGACCTCACCCTCCTCATTTCCCCCTCTTTGAAATTATACATCCACCTAGGTGTCGTTTGTCTGTTGTAGACGCCATAACCAATAGACACTTCAAACCCTTCAAGTCTTTGCTAAAAGCCATGCTACATAATGAGAGGAGACAATCAAAATGCCAATGCCTTCACTCTCGGAGATATACTTCTTCATTAAATCTCCCCCGTGTGGGGAGTTGTCATCTACTTGCCATCCATCGCTTCAAATCACCAACTCATAAATGCCACCACCTTACCCCTTCTATCCTTTCATCATTTTCTCGACTGATGTATTACTTACTATTTTATTTATAAAGTATTTAAAATTAATGAGAATGTTTTCTATGATTTATTAATTACTATTAAAAAATAAAATAGCTCTTCAATAAAATATAAATAAATAATGTCTAAATTAAAATAAACAATTCATTCAAAAATATTACTTACAATTTTATTTATATTACATAATATTTGTACTATTGTATTTATTAAATTACATAATAATTTTAATAATTTTTTAGCTACTATTTTTATTAAAATAGTAAAAATAATTCTTCCAAAAAAAATAAAATAAATAAATAAAGAACAATGTAAATAAATAAAAATAATTTGTGAAAGACTCTCTTGTAAAACACGCTAATAAAAAATCCAATAAAAAATAGCTTTGGGCATCTTTTACATAATTTTTTCAAAAGATAAATATGGTAGTTTTTAATAGTTTTTTTTAAAGCATTATATCAACCCTAGAGGTTCAAACCAGCAGTTGGCCCGACGAAGGTCCATAACCAATGAAGGTGCAAGACCTACGAACATGTTAACCTAGCGAAGGCACAAGCATGTCACCCAAACGACACTAGTTTTTAATAATTAAAAATGATTTATTAGTACCTACCTTTGACAGTACTATTGCAATCACTTTTTCTTTTCAAGTCTTATCTAGTGATTAATCTATCGATAGTAAACCAATATTTTTCTTGTCGGACAAATTTGAATTATTCCTATGTCAATATGAGAAAATTGTAACAAAAAATATTGGAAAAATGAATTATCTCTATTGTGATTGGCTCAAAAAAATGACCTCTTAAAGGCGGATTTTGCGGACATACTATTTTGAGTGAAACAAACACCTAAAAATGAGCCAGTTAGAAGGGAGGAGGTGGCAATGCAAACAAATTAACTTTTTAATAGAATTATGAGTGAGTAAATTCTTGCAGGAATTTGTTATGAAACAAATAATTTTTGGTTATTAAAGGAAAATGTTTTTTTTTCCCTTAAAGTCAATGCAATATTTTTTTTTTCTATAATCATTGGAGGTCACAAGGGGGACCTCTCCCCATCAACATATCCACATAATCCAACTTAGTCAATGTAGAAGCCACATAGAAACCACATGTTACTTGGGGGATTTGAACTTGGATCTCTATCATGAGAACCATTTGCCCTATGCCATTCAACCACAACCCCGTTCACAAAGTCTATGCAATATTATTATTATAACCATAATTGTAATATGTATAATGATATAATTTAGTTTTCAGCATTCTATAGTTATTTTATTCTTGTATGTATAATAAATATAAAAAATTACTAACAAATTAACTAAATTAAAATATTGTAGTGATCTAAATATTTATATATTATTATTATAATAATAATTGTAATATATTCTGAGGAGCAGAGTGGGTTTGTACCAGGTAGATCAATAGTGGAGGGGATAATTGTAGCACATGAAACAATACATTCAATAAGGAAAACCAAATTTCCTAGCATGATTTTGAAGTTGGACATTTTGAAGGCATATGATAGAGTGGACAGATAGTTTCTGTTAGATATTTTGAATAAATTTGGCTTTGATAGTAGATTGGTGGAGTGGATTAAGGGTTGTATAGGTGCACCGAGATTCTTGGTGCTGGTAAATGGGGTGGCACAAGGATTCTTTGACTCAACAAGGGGCATTAAGTAGGGGAATCCCTTATCCCCATTTTTATTCATCATAATGGCAGAGGCCCTAGGGAGAAGGATCAGTAGGGCTAGAAGGGAGGGAGTTTGGAAAGGAATAGAAGCTGCCCTAGGAGTGGGGCCTAGTACCCACCAACAGTTCTTGGATGACACTATTCTCTTTGGTCAAGCCACGAGGTCAGAGGTAAGAAGGATAAAGGAATTGTTAGATGGTTACAGTAAGGCCTCAGGGCAAGTAGTCAACTGGAGGAAATCAGAAGTATATTTCATGAATGTGCAGCCCCGTCTTCAGTGAGATCTAACAAGAATCTTGGGAGTAAGGATGGCTGGCTTTCCAGGTAAATTCCTAGGGATGCCCCTGTTTGTAGGAGCTAATAAGAAGGAATACTAGGAGAAATTAGTAGACAACTGTAGAAGAAAGATGGAACTATTGAAAGGAAAGTGGTTATTTTTGGTAGGAAGGTTACTCATGGTAAGGGCAGTCCTAGCTGCTATCCTTGTGTATTCAATGTCATGTTTGAATACCTACAAGTATAGAAGATCAGCTTAAAAAAATAATGTGCAAATTCTTTTGGAATGGGCCAAACGACTCAAACAAGAATCCCTTGTTACCCTGGGAAAGAATTAGCAGGCCCCTACAGGCAGGGGGTGCAGGAATCAGACAAGTAAGAGTGATGAATCTAGCCATGGGAGAAAACTAGTATGGATGATGTGTACAGGCTAGCAGAAATGGGTAATAATTCTGAGAAAGAAGTATTTAGATTCAGATAATCTAGAAAGCATCTTAAAAATAACAAATCCACTAAGGGGGTCTACAATTTGGAATTTCATATGTGAAAGCAGAGAAATAGTAGCAGAACATGTTACCTGGGAAGCGTACAATGGTTAGAAAGCCTCCTTCTGGCGAGATTCGTGGGATGGAAAGCCGAAGCTAGGGGACTCTCTCAACCTAGAGGAAATCAAGGAAGAAATGACTAGTGTTTGGGGGCCAAGGGTGTGAGACTTCTTGGTAGAAGGGGATCGAAGGACATGGAAGGATCCAAGAGATCTCAACATAGCAGAGGAGTAGAAAGTTGCTCTTAGATCAATTCTCAAGGAAAGAAAGTTACCAGATCTCTACGAAGAAGATGGAGAGTACAAAGTAAAAATAGGGTATATGATAAAGGAAGGAGCGGAATCGATAAACCACTAGCCAAAACATCTATTTTGGGGAAAGGAGGTGTTACCAAAGGTAGGAGTCTTTCTATGGTTGGCCTTGCAAGATAGGATCCTCACCCATGATAGATTGGAGAAATTAGGTTTCAAAGGCCCCAACAGATGTATCCTATGTAAGAAGGATAGGGAGACTATGGATCATATGTTGTTATGGTGCCCATATGCAGAGTACTGTTGGAAAGAAATAATCAGAAAATTAGAACTCTAGACACCATTCACTAGTAGTTTGAAAGATTAGATAACAGCCTCGCCAGGGAAGAATATGAAAGGTGCATTAAGTAGCATATGGAGAATTGTGCCTTCCACATTATGTTGGGAGATTTGGAAGGAAAGGAATAGAAGAACCTTCAAAGACCAAATGATGGGGAGGGAAATTCTGGCAGGAAAAATTGAAAAGGTAATTGTAGAGCTAGTAAAATTGGCAGCAAAGAGTTGACCCTTGAAAAAGAACACTTTTTATAGTAGAGATGTTGAACTAACTAATAGATTTGCAGGATTGGGGATTCCACCAGTAGCATGCAACACAAACATAATGTGGAGAAGGGATATCCGGAGAAGGACGATGTGGCAAAAAATGATTAAAATAAACTTTGATGGTACTTACTACAGGAATACATGTAGAGCTAGGATAGGATGTATAGCGAGAGATTCTGAAGGAAGAGTGCTAGACCGGAAGGTGCTTTACATTGGACAAGCAACAAATAATGAGGCAAAGTTTAGAGAGGCACTAAGAGGATTAGAATTGGACAGAACATTGGGTACCTCAAAGGTGCACTTGGAGGGCAATTCACTGATAACAATTAATGCAATAAGAACCAATTATACTCTGAATTAGCTCTTGTATAGATGGTTACGACCAATTAGGGATCTCATCAACTCTTTCATGGAATTTTGTACTAAACACACATATAGAGAAGGCAACATAGAGTCCGATGAGCTGGCCAAAATAGGGGCAAGTGAAGATGAGTGCGAAGGGGAGGACATCTGATGTGGCTAGGGATGAGGGGTGACTGGGAGAGTAAAGGGTCGTAAGGTAGGTGGATGTCAGTTAAGGATGACAATGTAGCACGGAAATAGATGGAGATATGGAATATTGTTAGATATGAGTTCATTCGTGGAAGGAGTACAAATGATGTGAAAATGCAGAGACCGAGGACAAGGGAGGGTACAAGAAGTAATTGCTTGCGTATGGAAAGTTGTCTTTTCAAAGTAGAGGATCGATGCTCAAAGAGAAGTATCGAATGGTAGCTTGTACGATTTGAGAGGGGCTTCAAGGTCGTATCAATGCAGTAATAATGGAAATTTTGAAGATGCCAGGGTTAAATAGACAAGGTGGCTAAGGTGAGGGCATTATAGTTTTAGTTGGTTGTATTTTCTAGAGAGTGAAGGAGAAGGTACAGCATAGAAGACATGGACACACCTATCAGCTTGGAAGCGTCCTCAGCAATGATAGTGTTCCTCGGTGAAGTTTAAGATAAGAGACTAAGAGGGATTCTAACGATGAAGCATGAATTGGTGATGCACACAGTGAAGGATGTGCTAGGGCAAGAATTCATTTGGTCCTATCACAGGTATAGGGTGAACACCAACATCCCAGCCATGTTCTTGGCACTGGGAGAAATAGATGTAGTGTTGGATAACGTGGATGCAGAAGGTAAAATCCCCTGGCCTCATCAGTATTACATGAGGAAGGGATGGGGAGGGAAGGAGATACAGAGGCTCCCGTTAGGATTTGCAGTGGACACTAATGAGTTGGAGGAGAGGCTTGAAGACCTGGACCGAAATCTGGAGTTCTTGTAGAGGATTGTGGGAATCCTCTCATTACCATCGGTGGATTGGATGATCATGTTTATGGAAAGGGAGGGTTTTGAGATGCCTGACAACGATAATGAAGCAAAGAATAAGGATATAGAGCTGCCAATTCTTCCAGATTGTGGGGAAGGCTAGGTTGAGGAAGACGGTCGGGATGTCGAAGACATTGCCAGAGGACTGACACATAGAAATTGCAAGATGGACTGCCCAGTCAAAGCCCATGCAGCACAAGCGAGGCAAATGAAGGCAAGGGTGGAGATGGAGGGGCAGAGCTCAAGAGGGGCTTCAGGGAGCTAGTCGGCAGCCAAGGCATGGGGTCGATCAAGAGGATTCAGATAAGGGCAGTATAGGCCCAATATGTTTGTTTCTATTTTCTGTATTTACTTATGCTGTTAAGGGAGGGTAGGAGATATGATATTGTAAGCTTTAGAAATATAGATAGAAGGTAGTTTGGGACAAGAAGTAGAATGAATGGGAAGAGGTTATGCTGGCAAACAACAATTTTGGAGTATATAAGCAAAAACTTGTTCCTTTTTGAGCTTTAATATAATATAAAGGGAGTTGGCCCATACTAGTTATTAACCTATAAAAAGAAATAATAATTATAATATTTATAATGATATAATTTAGTTTCCAGCATTCTATAGTTATTTTATTCTTTTATGTATAATAAATATTAAAAATTATTAACAAATTAATATGTTTAATATTTCTATGGAATTATTGATTTTACATATAAATGGAATTATGATTATTGTATTTATATTTATGTTATATTATAGAAAAAATGAAATATTGATATATATTTGTATATAAGTTTTAAATATTAATATATTTTAGATGTAAATATTAATATATTATATTGCATAATATTTGTATTTATATGATTATTTTGTTTTTAATCTATCTTTAATAGTAAACCGTTTGAAGCTATTGGTTTAAAGTTAGTTATCTTTCTAAAATTATGGGATTATTTAAAATAAATCTGAACAGAGAGCTAATATTTGAACTATAGAAGTATGATAGTTGTTGTGAGCTTTATTTATGCTTGTTTACTGGTACTATTGAACTTCTATGTTTAGTGGTTCTATTTAACATTTTGTTTAATCTGTTTTACAAAATTGAGGACTATTTAATTTGTTTATTCGATGACTAAAGCAAATAATATTTATTTGTGGCTTTCTTCTGCCATAAGATGATTCTGACAAGAAAAAAAAAGAAGACATCTCTTTGAAAATTAAACACAGTACTATTTCCAGGTGAGTTATGTTTTATACGAGGAAAAAATTTAGAATGAAGCTAGATGAATAATAAGTACGACATTATTTCAAGATTTAAAGATTTCATGGGATAAATTTTCAATATTGTTCAAGATTTAAAAAGTTTTCATTAAAAAATAAATTTTTAGTATGATAATAAGCATGCATGCACTCCAGTGAAAGAAAACTTGGCTATGTTGAAATTAGTATATTGGGATGCATAAAAGTATGGGGCATATCATCATTTTGAAATTCATGTTGGATTTCTCAGTTTGAGTGCCAATTAATTTTTCTACTTTATAGATTTGGGATATTATGGGCTTGATAATTTTTAACTAGTTCAATTTATATTTCCATCACTATAATATATTAAAATTTAATTTTTATAAACAAATATATATTTTTCAAATTCAGGACTCTTTAATTTGTTTATTCACTAACTAAAGAAAAAAATATTTATTTGTAGCTTTCTTTTGGCACATGACGAATCTTACAACAAAAAGATAAGAAGATATTTGATTGAAAATCAAATACACAGTTCTATTTCCAGGCGAGTTATGTTTTATACGAGAAAAAAAATTAGAATGAAGGTAGATGATTAACAAGTAAAACATTCGTTCAAGATTTAAAGATTTATTGGGATAAATTTTCAATATTGTTCAAGATTTGAAGTTTTCATTAAAAATTTAATTTTTAGTATGATAATAACCATGCATGCACTTCAGTGAAAGATAAATCCCCTATCTTAGGCTTTATCGACAAAAATTAGGGTTTATGAACTATGTTTTATTTTGTTTTATTGGAAAAAGATATGTAGGCAAAAAATGAGTTTTATGATTTTTTATCCCTTAGGCTTATCGGTAAAAGTTAAGGATGATGAACCATGGCTATTTTACTATTTATCAGAAAATGTGAGACATTCAGTCTTTGCCTTTGTATGTCAAGAAAAATTTCAGTCGGCGAACCTATCAAAGAATGAACCCATCTATCCTTTTATCAGCGAAGGTTGAATATCATGAACTAGAGATTTTGCTGACAAGCCTTGAGTTATATTTTATTTACCTTTTTCATATTTTCCTTGTATATTGGAACTTTAACTTTGGTTTGTACCGATTCTTGACATAGTGTACCAAATATGTTTGAAACATCAAAGATGTGTCTATTCAACAATACCAAGTTTTCTCGATTTTCCAACAAGTATATGATTTAGACTTTAGGTGATAAATCTTAGTCAATGAACCTATTTGAAAAAGAACCCATCTTTCCTTTTATTGGCAAAAGTTGTATATATCTTAAACAAGACACTTCGTGGACAAGCCTAGTCATATTTTCTTTACCTTTATCTACTTCTTTTCTATATTCAAACTTTGTTTTTGGTACCTAAGTCCATAAGTTCCCCAGTTTGTCGATAAGTCGATTATACCACATAAAGTAAGGCAAGGTTCTTAAAAACTAATCCATATTAAAAATAGATATTTAAAGGCAATGACTTTCCCAATAGGACTTGAAATTTTTAAATCTCAGTCGGTAAACCTATTGGAGAAAGAACCCATCTTTCCTTTTATCGGTGAAAGTTGTATATCTTGAACTAGACACTTCGTGGACAAGGCTTGAGTCATATTTTCTTTAGCTTTATCATATTTTCTTTCTATATTCAAACTTTTTTTTTGGTTCCTAAGTCCATAAGTTTTGAGGTTTGTTAATAAGCCAATTTGACCACATAAAGTAAGGCAACGTTCTTAAAAATGATCTATATTAAATATAAATATTTAAAGGCAATGATTTTCCCAATAGGACTTGAAAATTTTCCCTACCTACATCATGTGTATATCGCATTCTATACAATTAATTTTTATCATAACGTGGAGACAGTGACAGAGAGAGAGGGGGTCTACATGCGGTATGGCAGTTGCATGAGGATAATTCATGGAAGATTTTAAGAATTTTTGTCAAGGTTTACAATTTCATCCAACATAGGAAGAACTACATTGTACGACGCTTGTGACTTCCTATGAAGATCATGCTTTCAGGGAATGGGAGGGAATCATGATAAGCAATGGTTTTTCTTCACATGGGGGGATTCGAAGAAGTAAATGAAGGGGGTGGAAAATTCTCTTCATCAAAAAATGACACGTGGGAAAAGTACGGAATAAGGTGGTGCTTCTTCCTTTGTTGATGATTTAACTTTAGATCTATGAGGTTTTTAATGCTCTGTAGTGGGCTATGTTTACAATCCATCTATGGGTTTCTATTAGATTTACATATAGGTGCATATTTTATCGAATCATTTCCTGTGTCTTCTTTTGGGAAAATATTTATTTTTGTTGAGGCAGGTAGGTCACAGGTTCAAATCCATGTGGTACTATCTTTGGTCTAACTGCACATGATTCTAGGGATTTTGTTGTGCTAGTTTGCTAGGGTTCTAGTCCCTGAATAGGCCGACACTTCTTCCTTTGCTAATGATTTAACTTTTGATCTATAAGGTTTTTACATGCTTTGGAGTGGGCTATGTTTACAGTCCATCTAGGGGTTTTTATTAGGTTTAAGTATAGGTGTACATTTTTATCGAGTCAGTCCCTATGTCTTGCTTTGGAAAAATATTTATTTTTGTTGAGGCAGGCAAGTCACGAGTTGCAATCCCTATGGTATCATCTTTGGTCTAGCTAAATGATCCCAAGGCTTTTGTTGTGCTAGTTTTCTATAGTTCCAGTCCCTTCTCTCATGTTGCAATCTGGAAGACAAATCCTTGCAGATCCCAGGAATATTTATGCTATATTATGACTCTTAGGGTTTACAGCACATAAGAATATCATGAATAAAACAAACTTAGCACTGTTGTTGTGGCTGCCAAATAGTTGTTTTAAACATTAACCAAGCAATTTTGTTGTACTAGTAGATGTCTAGACTGATTAAAATTCAATATTTCTCACAAATGAAGTTGTTCGTTACTCAATTTTCTAGTGTGTTCCAGAAACCTAGTAAATAAACAGTTACAACTAGAAGTATAAAAATTACATGAGACCATTTCTAGATGAAATAAAATTACTATTTGAAATGTATACATCTCAAATTAATAATTTACAATCTTCACTTTGCCATTATTATGATATATTTGTTTTTGTTACCAAATTGGGCTTGCAGCCCAATTAGGTTGGGCCTTAACAATAGTTGTTAAAAAGGGGTAAGAAGAAACTTTCATGCTTAGGGTAATCTGGTCAACATCTACTATCTTGGTAAAGAGCCATTACATGAACACTTATCAGGATCATTTAACAACTCAAACTGGGTTGTTACACCATCTGGGTAAGTGAAAATGAAGAAGCAAGAAATCAAACATTCAAAAGATGATAGGTGTTTAAAGCCGGATCATTTGAGTTCATGTTTCAGTTATGTTATTGATGTTCATTTAGTATATTTCAGTGTAGTTCAGACAAAAGTTATTTACAAACTATCAATTCTTCATGATATAAACATATGTTTTAAATAAAGTTTAGTTTTTTCATGTTATGTAATTGATTCATAAAGGAAAGTACAGATAATTCATTACATAATATGAAATAGCTGATTATATTCAAAAGAAATGTTTAAGATGTCCCACACAAGTCATGGGAATGACTGAAAGATGCAACATAAAAGTAAATTATATAGCTAAAGAAAGAAAAGAGCATATGAAAAGAATAGGGACCCGTCATTGCCTATGAATGACGAATCCCAAGGTTAATCAAGTGCATCTTCAGCTCCCTCCATCCAGTAAGCTTCAGAAATACTTGCAGGAGATGGTGTTAGAGCTCCAGATTTTAATTCTTTTCACATACAATAAACAACAGATATATAATCTACTTTTATGAGGCATCAAGTTCAAATGTTCAGTAATCACAAGTATACAAGAAAAGTAGAATGAATAGCTAAACAAGAGATACAGATAGTTGTGATCAGAAGATAAATCAAGAAGGAGAAGCATCATGTCATACAAATCAAAGAGAGATTGCAACCTTGTGTTTTTATCTAACATGTTTGTCGAATGTACAGGAACAAGTAAATATGATAACATATGAAAATTATAGCATGTGGAGGAAATGTGGCTCCCACAAGGGTTGAGCCCAACATGCTATCTCATTTAGCAAAGACGTGTCATTATTAAATAGTGTCATAACCTCATTGTATTGTTTCCTTGACATTGACTTCTTTTACTGTGAAGATATCATTTTGCTAACCTCATGCTCCTAACAGAAGAGTATACATGAAAGGCAGCCAATGCCAAAGGAAATAATACAATAAGTAAAGAGATAAAGCACCTAGACTGTCACTTCTTATCAAATGTGAAGATCACAATGCTTCAAGGCAACTCATGGCAGCCATGGATAAAGAGAGAATTTTGAATACATGAACATGAAAATGGAACAACTAGGTTTTGAGTGTAACAGCAGTTCAAAGTTTATCTTGAAAGACATCTTTCAGTGGAGCTTCATCATAAATCCCAACAATAGGTGGTCACATTGCTTTCTTCACCAAATAGTAGATAGTACATCAAAAGAAGAGGGAACATGTTACAACCTTTCATTATAAGCAAGGAAAGAAGCCCAAATCGACAAAAGGTTTTGACACAGTCAACAGTGAAAAGAGAAACCAAGATACACATAAAGCCTCACTTTTTGTTTCTACAAAGAATAAGAAAGACAGAGATATTTTTTCTACAAGCTTGCTGAGTAAATAAAGAGCAGAAATAGCAGGTTTCTTCTGAATAAAAGACACACAAAGAAGAGATAGAGGAGCACACAAAAGAGATAGAGGAATATTTCCTCTTTTTCCATAGACTTCAAGCAAGTCTCAGACAAAAGGGTTTTGTCAAAAAACCATTTTTGTTACTGTTCCAATAGGGCCAAGCCAGAGGGATTTTTGTTCCATTGAAACCCTAAGCAGAAAAGCATAGTAGGATTCAACAATGCAGGTTCCTTCATAACAAAACCCTAGCAATAAAGAAGCACAAAAAGAAGCCACAACAAATAAAATATTTTTCTCATAGAAATAAGCCCATTTTACCATTTTTTAACAAAGCCAAATTTTGAAGGTTTTGTTTGCATTCTCCATGGAGCTAAAAGAAATACAGAGATGCAAACATTTCTTTGAAATATGAAAAGATACAGAGAAATCCAAATGAGAAGGCACAAAATAAATAGGATTTTCTTCTTTAGAATATGAGTAAATAGTCTCATCTTTTTTTTCTCATATAGAGAAGAATATCAAAAGAGAAGAACCTTGCAATTTCCCTTCATTTCATTCAAAAACATCAAGGAAAATCTCTATATATTCCTATATGAAGAATGTCTTACTAGGTGAGACAGTTCAAAGGTGCCATTCTAGAAAAGAAATAGCATAGAGAACTATAAAATCCTCGACAAACCCTTAGAATGGTGGCACAATAGAAGGGCTTTGATAGGAAATTAAAAAAAAAGAGAGAAAGAAACAAGATCAGAGAAGTATTATTCTATCATTCCATGCAAAGAAAAGATCACAGAGAATGAGGAAAACACTTACAGTGGTCTCAAAAATGATAGAGCAACCAAGGTTTTGTTAGATTCTGTTGCAGAAGCCTTAAAAAATGATGTCAGGAGCCTATAGGAGCCCTCACAAAGCCTTAAAACCCTAGAGTAGAGTAGCAGTATGGAACAACAGAGTAGCAGCTAGAGGAAAAGAAATGACAAAATGATAAGAATTTTAGGGTTCGAGTCATTTTTGATCAACTTGCCTTAGCCTGAGAATGTTTTTTTTAATTTTATTTTACGAAAAAATCATTGTTATCCAAATGCGACTGTGGGTCAACACTTCAAATCAATAAAACCTAATGATGTCATGGGCCCTTATGAGGAATCAATGGAGGTAATGATATTATCACAAGTGTTAAGGTCTGTTTTCAAATCATAAGTCAAAAGCCTTCATCATATCATTTCCAAGGGATTGATGATCCATGTGAATGTTAGCCATGGGGAGACATAAGGATTTTTTCTTTAATTTTTTAATCATATCTACATCCATTGCAAATGTGACTTTTGAAGTCAAAGGGGCAATGTGATTACATTGTCACATGTACATGCACGCATGAGAGGACATATTTTTTTGCCATGGGAGATATAAGGATGTACTTTTCCTTATGCTTACAAATTGTATTTTCAAAGAAGACAAAAGTAGCCTTTTAGAGTTAACACAATGATGCTATAGGAGGTAGTGAAAGTAGGCATGTGATTTTTATTAAAATTTTGAAGACCTTCATAGTGACTAGACAGGGATGGACCTTTGTTTACATGGAGAGTTTGACTCGGGATTGACCAAGAGAGTTAATTTTGGCTTGAGGAAAGCAAAGGAGAGTTATTTCTTTTACCTCTAAGTGTCATTATTTTTTAGATTTAACTCAAATCCCTATGTTTGCACCATCAATAGACAAATTGCAAAATAACAATTATTAAATGCAATGAACTATAAATTGCTTTAATATGTGTTATGTAATAAACATAGGGGGAAATCATGCATCACATAACAATTATTAAATCAATCATGTTGATTGTATTTAATAATTATTATTTTAGTTATTTTTGCCTCTCAATCATGCAAAATAGAGAGGGAGTTAAACTAAAATACAAAAAACTCTTGCAAAGGAGATATGGATTGTTTTTCCTTGATTTATGGTCAAACTGAGGTGATTTTGGAGTTATCCTTGGTCAATCAGAATGAGAGGGACAGTTTGGAGCTATTTTAGCTTGTTTTGGAGCAGTTGAGACCCTTCTTTTTAGAGATTTTCTATTGTGAGCTCATGAGAGAGATATTTTGGAGTGGAGTTGACTGTAGTTGACTCATGCAAGTCCCTTGGAGGCTCTTTTTTATATTATAGGATAGGAAACTTAGATTTTTTCCTCAGTTCTTGATTCTATGCTTTCCCTTGCACATTGCAGAGAAGCCATGTAGTTTTGTAACTCATTTTTTACTAGATTCATATACAGTAGCAGGTTTTATAGGTTACACTTTTGTCATTTTTGTAGCATTATCCTTTCATTACTTAAGAGAATTGTATTTTACCTTCTCATATTTGTGTATATGCCTTGATGAATCATTTGGATGAAATTTAAATGTGTTTTAAACATCAAAACCTTTAATTGTGTCTCATTCATCACTACAAATACGCAAAAACAATAGATTATCACAAGTCTTAGGTTGTGACAACATTTATCTTGACTTTCACATTGTCAAACACAATTTTCCTTCCAAGAGACAGATTATTAAGCCTCCTTTTGAATTATTTATGTGATAAAATTGCCATTCATTAAGCTGTGTAAAGAGATCTTTAAAGAAATAATTGTGAATCAGGCTTCCCTTTTAATATCATTTTGGTGCAATCACCTCCTAGAGTTAGTTTTCACTTTCAAGCAATCACCTTTCTTACCTTTTCCTTCAAAATTGATTAGCCTCTAGGAAAATCAAAAGGGGAACCAACCCATAATCTGGAGATTCATCTTCACTATGAGTATACCCACAAGCTCAAAGATGTTTCCATCTTTCACGGGATTACTGAGCATTTAAGCTTAGCATCTAAGTGCAATCTCCATGACAACAATTTTTGGAATGTGTGGTGGGATAGATTGGACTATTTCAATCCAAAAGCATTTTCATATATCATTGATATTTGGTGTGTGTGTCAGTGATCTCAGCCTTTGGAGGTGAGAAATCAACATACCTGGTGACTCTGAATGGCATTTCTACTAGTTTTAGTATGATCAGGTGCTGGATTATTTCAAATAATTCTATTTTTTACTTGTTTTCATCTTTTGAATGAATAAGCATGTCTATGTTTCATGGGAATATGTTATATCATCCATCATATCATGAAAATGCTGCTAACCCACCATCTTATCAGCCATATCAAATCAACTATGCTGCTGGTTTTGGCCCAAATTTCATGACTTTTCAAGAAAACCAACATGCCCATTATGACTTCTACCCACCCACCCCTACTCAAACTCCATATCAGCCTACATATGTTCAAAATCAGGCCTAAGAAGTCCATCTTGTTTCCACCCAGCATGGCTATTCTTCTAATCAAACTTCAAATTTTGAAGACATGAGCTTCAAGGATATAAGGTTGTACTTTGAAAGGAAGTTGGGTGAGATTGGAGCAAATCAAAGGTACACAGGAGATCAAGAATATAATTTGTAGCAGCAAGAGTTGGCTTATCAAGCCTATCTTCATGAGCAGGAGTTGGAGGCACAAAGGATACAGTTTGAAGATAATCTTGAGAGGGAGATTCTTGCAAAAGAGGAGCAGATCAAGCTTTTGTTTACACAAACACAAAGGCATGAGGTCCAAATAGCTCCTTTCATTCTAGATCAACCTGTTCAAGAGGAGGTTCATAAGCATAAGTTTCTAAGTTTCAAGCAAAGTGAACCTTTTAACCCTCTTAAGGTCAAGATTCCAAGTTTTAGAAATCCTTTACCATTGCAAGAGCCTAAGTTGGCCCAATCTGAACTTGTTGTGCCTCAAAACCAACCACTTGAAGAGCCTTTTTTCCTCGAAGAAACTCAAGATATTCCCCAAGTTTTCGCACCAGATGAATCTGATTGTCCTATCACTATTTGCCTTTATAAGGGTGGACCTATTATCTTTCAAGATAACTCACTCACCATGAGGGGAGCTAGGAATATACATTTTGTGCATAAAGCTATGGGGCAGTATATGTTAGAGAAGAAACAAATTGAAAAAAAGATCTCTCAAGAAGAATCTTTGTATGTTTTAACTAATGAGCTTCCTTGGTCTATTGAAGATGATGAAAATGTTGTAACACTTATCTTAGAAGATCATCCAGGACAGCAGGATAAAAAGGTAAAAGAGATTGATCAAGAGGAGCACTCCACAGTTTGGTTTAATGAATTACCTTCTTTCATTGAAAATGGTTAAGAAAATGTGAGTTTGCTCTCACCAATAGCAGATTTGGAGCAACAAGAAGATGTTCAACAACATGACGAGTTGTTGATTGAAGACAATCAATGTGATAATGGAACATTGGATCAGGTAGAGGAGTACAAAAGTGAACCTTTTGTGGAGTCTAGAAGGTTTGATGAGAGTTGCCATGAGGTAAAAAACAATCCTCTTTTATCAAAGATCCCAGAGAAATGTGATAAAGATTCATTTTGGAATGATCTTGATGATTTTGTATCAAACTTAGATAATGTGAAAGAGGTTTTAGTTAAACTGTTTGATGAACTTCCTAGTTTTGTAAATAAAAATGGAATGAGCCTATCTATGCTAAGATCAGTGCCAAGTTTTGAATAGCAAAATGATGAAATCCACTTGGATAAGTTGTTGATTAGTGAGCAGATATATGAGAGAAACCTTGATTTGAGTGATAAGGAGGTTGAACTTCATGCAAGTATAGTGCAAGATGAGAAAGAACAAAGCATTGGTTTCCAAGGTATGAGTTTTGATACCTCTTTAAGTTCTCAAGAAAGTAGCCACGAAGATATGTTAGAGCATGTCATAAATGAGGGAACTAATAATGAGTTTGATGAAGATTTGCACACAAACATAATAGAGGAGTTTTGTTCAAATCTAGATGACATGTTTTCAAGTGATTTCAATTAGAAAATTGAGGTTGAAAAAGTAGATAACCAGTAGGAAATCAGCAGTAAGAAATTAGATTTCATCTTTTCCATAGGATGCCCCATCAAATATTTAGCCAAAAGGGATACCAATAAAATACAACCAGTTGTCTGTGTTCCTAATGATGAGATTCCAACTAAGGAGCAACAGATTCATCTTTCTTATATATCTCATAGCAACAACATGTCTAATGATTATGAAGAGGTAGGTGGGCTTATTTTCACCCTCTAGGAGTTGTTGCAATAGTTGATCATAGATTTGTTATTTCTCTACATTCTTTTGGCTGCACATACGCATGTGAAACATTGCAAATTGTTGAGGAAGGAAAGTTATTTCAAAGAACCAGTAAATGGTTATGTCTAAACACTACCATTACTAGCTAGAGTAGGTTAGAGTAGGAGTTTTCAATTAATAAGTGTTGATTGCACATCTATTTCAGTTCATTTTTAGTGTTCCAAGAAGTGTTGTTGCACAGTTTGATGACCCTGTACAGAGCCATGGTGTTTTGTTTCAGTTTTGTTTTCTGCTGATGTTCTATTTCTAGCAACTAAGTTATAGAGTATTTTCAAAGTGTTCTAGGACAAGAAAGGACTCATATGCCCAATGGATATGGAAGGCTAATGATGCTATCTATTTAGCAGGAAAACACCCATAAGAGGTCGCCAAATTAGGTTGGGCCTTAACGGTAACTGTTAAAAAGGGGTAAGAAGAAACTTTCATGCTTAGGGTCATCTAGTCAACATCTACTATCTTGGTGAAGAGCCATTACATGATTACTTATCAAGATCATGTAACAGCTCAGACTAGGCTGTTACACCATTCAGGTAAGTGAAAATCAAGAAGCAAGAAAGCAAGCATTCAAAAGATGATAGGTGTTTAAAGCTGGATCATTTGAGTTCATGTTTCAGTTATGTTATTGTTGTTCATTTAGTACATTTTAGTGCAATTCAGAAAAGAGGTATTTATAAACTGTCAATTCTTCATGATATAAACATATGTTTTAAATAAAGTTTAGTTTTTTTATGTTATGTAATTGATTCATAAAGGAAAGTACACATAAGTCATTACATAATATGAAATAGCTAATTATATTCAAAAGAAATGTTTAAGATGTCCCACACAAGCTGTGGGAATGACTGAAAGATGCAACATAAAAGTAAATTATATAGCTGAAGAAAGAAAAGAGCATATGAAAAGAATAGGTACCCATCATTGCCTGTGAATGACGAATCCCAAGGTTGATCAGGTGCGTCTTTAGCTCCCTCCATCCAGTAAGATCTAGAAATACCTGCAAGAGATGGTGTTAGAGCTCAAGATTCCAATTCTTTTCACATACAATAAACAACATATATATAATCTACTTTTATGAGGCATCAAGTTCAAATGTTCAATCATCACAAATATACAAGAAAAGCATAATGAATAGTTGAACAAGAGATATAGATAGTTGTGATCAGAAGATAAATCAAGAAGGAGAAGCATCATGTCATACAAATCAAAGAGAGATTGTAGCCTTATGTTTTTATCTAACATGTTTGTCAAATGTGTAGGAACAGGTAAATATGATAACATATGAAAATTACAGCATGTGGAGGAAATGTGGCTCCCACAAGGGTTGAGCCCAACATGCTATCTCATTTAGCAAAGATGTGTCATTATTAAATCATGTCATAACCTCATTGTATTGTTTCCTTGACATTGGCTTCTTTTACTGTGAAGATATCATTGTGTTGACCTCATGCTCCTGACAGAGGAGTATACGAGAAAGGTAGCCAATGTCAAAGGAAATAATACAATAAGTGAAGAGATAAAGCACCTAGACTATCACTTCTTATCAAATGTGAAGATCACAATGCTTCAAGGAAACTCATGGTAGCCATGGATAAAGAGAGAATTTTGAATACATGAACATGAAAATGGAACAGTCAGGTTTTGAGTGTAATAGTAGTTCAAATTTTATCTTGAAAGACATCTTTCAGTGGAGCTTCATTAGAAATCCCAACAACAGGTGGTCACATTGCTCTCTTCACCAAATAGGAGATAGTACATCGAAAGAAGAGGTAATATGTTACAACCTTTCATTATTATAAGCAAGGAAAGAAGCCCAAACCAACAAAAGGTTTTGACACAGTCACTAGTGAAAAGAAAAACTAAGATGCACAAAAAGCCTCACTTTTTTTTTTGCAAAGAATATGAAAGACAGAGATATTTTTTCTACAAGCTTGCTGAGTAAATAAAGAGTAGAAATAGTAGGTTTCTCCAAAATAAAAGACACACAAAGAAGAGATAGAGGAGCACACAAAAGAGATAGAGGAATATTTCCTCTTTTTCCATAGACTTCAAACAAGTCTCAGACAGAAGGGTTTTGTTAGAAAACCAGTTTTGTTACTGTTCCAACAGGGTTGAGCTGAGAGGGATGTATGTTTCATTGAAACCCTAAGCAGAAAAGCATAACAAGATTCAACAATGCAGGTTCCTTCATAACAAAACCCTAGCAATAAAGAAGCACAGAAAGAAGCCACAACAAATAAAGTATTTTTCTCATAGAAATAAGCCCATTTTACCATTTTTTAACGGAGCTGAGTTATGAAGGTTTTGTCTACATTTTTCATAGAGCTAAAAGAAATACAGAGATGCAAATTTTCTTTTGAAATATGAAAAGATATAGAGAAATCCAAATGAGAAGGCACAGAATAAATAGGATTTTCTTCTTCTAAATACGAGTAAAGAGTCTCATCTTTTTTTCTCATATAGAGAAGAATATCAAAAGAGAAGAGCCTTGTAATTTCCCTTCATTTCATTCAAAAACATCAAAGAAAATCTCTATATATTCCTGTAAGAAGAATGTCTTACCAGGTGAGAGAGTTCAAAGGCACCATTCTAGAAAAGAAATAGCACAGAGAACCATAAAATCCTTGACAAACCCTCATAACGACAGTACAACAGAAGGGCTCTGATAGGAAATTAAAAAAAAGAGAGAGACAAAGAAACAAGCTCAGAGAAGTATTATTCTACCATTCCATGCAAAGAAAAGCTCACAAAGAATGAGGAAAACACTTACAGTGGTCTCAAAAATGATAGAGTAGCCAAGGTTTTGTTAGATTCTATTGTAGAATCCTTCAAAAATGACATTAGGAGCCTATAGGAGCCCTCGCAGAGCCTTGAAACCCTAGAGCAGAGAGGCAGTCGGAGGAAAAGAAATGACAAAATGATAAGAATTTTAGGGTTCAAGTCATTTTTGATTGATTTGCCTTAGCTCAAGCATGGTTTTTTTTTAATTTTATTTTACACAAAATCATTGTTATCCAAATGCAACCATGGGTCAACACTTCAAATCAATAAAACCTAATGATTCCATGGGCTCTCGCAAGGAATCAACGGAGGTAATGATATTATCACAAGTGCTAAGGTTTGTTTTCAAATCATAAGTCAAAAGCCTACATCCTATAATTGCCAAGGGATCGATGATCCATGTGAATGTTAGCCATGGGGAGACATAAGTATTTTTTCTTTAATGTTTTAATCATATCTGCCATCCATTACAAATGTGACTTTTGAAGTCAAAGGGGCAGAGTGATTACATTGTCACATGTACATGCATGCATGAGAGGACATATATTTTTTCCATGGGAGATATAAGGATGCATTTTGTCTTATGCTTACAAATTGTATTTTCAAAGAAGACAAAAGTAGCATTTTAGAGTTAACACAGTGACACTACAAGAGGTAGTGAAAGTAGGCATGTGATTTTGCTTATCATTTTGAAGACCTTCACAGTGACTAGATAGGGATGGAGCTTTGTTTTGTATGCAGAGTTTGACTCAAGATTGACCAAGAGAATTATATTTGTCTTGAGAAAAGGGAAGGAGAGTTATTTCTTTTACATCTAAGTGTCATTATTTTTTAGATTTAACTCAAATCCCTATGTTTGCACCATCAATAGACAAATTGTAAAATAACAATTATTAAATGCAATGAACTATAAATTGCTTTAATATGTGTTATGTAATAAATATAGGGGGAAATCATGCATTGCATAACAATTATTAAATCAATCATGTTGATTGTATTTAATAATTATTATTTTAGTTATTTGTGCCTCTCAATCATGCAAAAATAGAGAGGGAGTTAAACTGAAATACAAAAAACTCATGCAAAGGAGATATGGAGTGTTTGTCCTTGATTTATGGTTAAACTAAGGTGATTTTGGAGTTCTCCTTGGTCAAACAAAATGAGAGGGACATTTTGGAGCTATTTTAACTTGTTTTGGAGAAGTTGAGACCCTTCTTTTTAGGGATTTTTTGTTGTGAGCTCGTGTGAGATATTTTGGAGTGGAGTTGACTGTAGTTGACTCATGCAGGTCCCTTGGAGGCTCTTTTTTGTATTATAGGAGAGGAAACTTAGTTTTTTTCCTTAGATCTTGATTCTATGCTTTTCCTTGCACATTGTAGAGAAGCCATATAGTTTTGTAACTCATTTTTTACTAGATTTATATACAACAATAGGTTTTACAGGTTACACTTTTGTCATTTTTGCAGCATTGTCCTTTCATTACTTAAGAGATCTACATTTTACCTTCTCATATTTGTGTATATGATTTAATGAATGATTTGGATGAAATTTAAATGTGTTTTAAATATCAAAACCTTTAATCTTGTCTCATTCATCACTTCAAATACACAAAAACAATAGATTATCACAGGTCTTAGGTTGTGCCAACATTTATCTTGACTTTTAGGTTGTGAAACACATTTTTCCTTCTAGAGACAAATTATTAAGCCTCCCTTTGAATTATTTATATGATATAATTGTGAATCAGGTTGCCATTTTAATATCATTTTGGTACAATCACCTCCTAGAGTTAGTTTTCACTTTCACAAAATCACCTTTCTTACCTTTTCCTTCAAAATTCATTAGTCTCTAAGAAAATCAAAAGGGGAACCAGCCCATAAGCTGGAGATTCATCTTCACTATGAGCATACCCACAGGCTTGAAGATGTTTCCATGTTTCATGGGCTTGCTGAGCATTCAAGCTTAGCATCTAGGTGCAATCTCTGTGACAATAGTTATCATTTTATTTCCCAAATTCTTTGTTGAAGTATTCAATAAAAGTATACAAATAACCATGCAATGTTATGTATTTCTTGTTGGTTAATGAAGAAGACTAATACTTTGTTATTGGTTGTCAAGCTCTTTTACATCTTCCACAGAATATATGGTGTTCTTGCAAATCAAGTAACAATCATTTCTTTATTTTCCTATTATGATTGTATTCTTCAATATAAGAAATACTTTTATACTAAAGAACATTTTCTTTTAGCTATAGTAAAGACAATGGCTAATGTTTTGAATGTTGAAAGCTATAGGCTACGTAAACAATACTCTACTCTTGACATTGATAATGCCTTGAAAAAGGAACATTTATTTAGGCTAGATTCATTTGTCTACACCCCAGAAGATTGTTTATTTGACACACTCAAAGTTCTACATTTTCGTTACACTTATATTGAATTACGTAATGGATTAATTGGTCACTTTTTCTTATGGGGTAAATGCAAAGAGATAGGGGACCAAAAGTCACCACCATGGGACTTTTTGGTCCAAAATTAAAAAAAACACAAGCGTGTTATAACGCGCTCATGTTTTGGTTTGCTTAAAAGCAAAAGAAAACCATTTCTCCTCATACAGCCACGACCATTGAGAGTTTAGGAGCAAAAAAACTCAATTCAAAGAGTGATTGCATTGAAGGGAAGCCTCTCCAAGTGAGTGTAAGAGAGAAAACAAAAAATTCATGATGCCACCTCACCACCAAAGATGTCGTCAAGCAAATTTGGAGGGTCTAGCATAGGAAGAAGGTAGGGTTTGACTAATCTTTTTTAGTTTGAGAAGAATTTATGAGTTTTGCAATGTTTGATTTATTTTTATATTGCAATATAGTTATTGGGGCAAGAGAAAATCCAAATCTAGTTGAGGAGGGTGAAAACAACCCCCAAAACACTCCAAACCCTAAAAACCCACCTTCATGTCCTCACAATGTAAGGGATAGTCAAGAAAACTACCTACAGATAATAGAAGAAAACAAGAAACATCTTCAAACTATTATTCAAACGCTAAACAATCCAAGTGGAAGCACCAATCGTAGGAGGGCACTTGCAAAGTCACTAGAGGAGATTGTTTCCCACACCAATTCAGTGACAAAACAAATCACCAAATTCCAAGACTATAGGCAGAGGTGTCGGCAATATTATGCCGACAAGTTGTCATATGAACAAGTCAAGAATGAAAAAATTACAAAATCTTAATTATGTGCACACTTTATTAATCCCAAAACTGGCCAAAGATTAGAAGAAAGTTACAAATAGTTTCCTAATCATTGGTGTAGGAATTAAGAAATATCCCAAAACTTTTGGGATAGATGGTACATGGTCTTCGATGAGCACCTATGCAACAATGATGAGGTACCACAATATTTCTTGAGGAAACTCCATTGCAAGTTCATCCTCAATAAGATTCCTAATTACTTTGACATCCGTGAGTTCTAGGGTAGAGGTGGTGGCTTTGCCCAAGATAGAGAGGGGGCTCAATGAGATCAAAACCATGTGTCTGTACCCTTGTTAAGGCTAGAACGTAGGTCACTCCCTTCGACTTTGAAGGAGAGTGTTGAGGTGGAGACATTACATTCATTGACTACTCTCACCCAATATCTATCATAGCATGCTGATGATCTTACCCAAGCTGGTGAGGGTGAGAGTAGTAGGTGTCATGTTGTCCCCACATTTGTGCAGTTCATGTGGGAACCTGTGTGATTACGGGACACAGGACGGGCAGCATGACTCTCAGCAAGATGTTGCAACACAGGGGAAACACCCATTGATGGAGGCATCCATATTGGATGAGATTGTTCTCACTAATGATATCTTACAACATACATTTGGTATTGACTCTCAGGTAATTTATTACAAGTTTCATCTTGATTCAATATATTGTTATTTCAAATTTTGTAATTAATTTTATATGATTATCTATATTATAAGTCAAATGTATGTAATTGTTTGCACAATAAAATTCCAAGGTCAGAGTCTTCATTCTGTCTCCATTAGCCATCCACTGGTGGGTTATGAGAGGAGGTCAAGTCAGCAGGTATGTAATTTATAACATGATTGTAATTATTGTAGATATGTCAATGGTAATATTAGTTTGTGACAATTTGATGATTTCAATAGTCACCGGCACCTCCATGGTTTCCTTGGTCCCCTGGACGCAAATCCACCACTTATATGGAGGTAAATTAAACCATTTCTAATCATTATGCATTTTTAAAATAATGTTATGTATTTATTTTGGTCGAATAATCTTGAACTTGATTTTCATATGTTGAATATGGAGAGTCCTCCTCATTTTTGTGAGTCAGCGTAGGTAGGCATTGATGCAGCCATAATGTCTTCAAATCCTTTGACCGAGGTATGAGCCAATAACATAAAAATGTCATAATTTTGTATTTATTGTTTTATCTCATGTCATTTGATGTACATAAATTATATTTATGTTCAATCAATTTTGCTTCTTGATGCTTCTCACAGGAGGTCACAACTCCAGCCTGTCTAACTATGGACAAAGAAGCTGGAGACAAGATGATAGAGAGTGATTATCAGGCAGTGGTAAGTGGTCAATTATGTATATGTGATGTCATATATTTCATACATTTTCTATATTAATGTGCATATATTGTTTGATTGTATTAACAGGTTGAGCTAGATGAACTTCTGTCGAAGAGGTCTACTCGACAACAGAGAGAGGATGAGTCACTGATTGGCTCTACATCTTCACGATCAAGCAAGGGTCACTGATTATTTCATAAAAGTCCATAGGAAACTAGTTTTTGGGACATTTTTTGTATGCCTAGATGGCTTTGTATACATACTTTTGTATGAACTATAGATGTGTATTTTTGATTATATGCCTATATGGCTTTGTTTGGACATGCCTATATGGCTTTGTATATAAACTAGATGTTATGTTCATGACATTATGTATATCACAGCTTATATTAAATATTTAATATGATGATCAATTATCATTATAGGAATTTGGTTTTACACATGCCAATTGCATTTGCTTGAAATTTTATAAATCATTTTCAAATAATCCATTTTGTGCATATCTTTCAATCATTGCATTCTATGGGACTGTGCATTTCTTTGAGGCATCATTTCAAATAGTTCATGCACCTTGTCTATGCTTCCACACTTTCCATACAGTTCATGTGCCTTCATGAGGTGACATTTATTTGGGTATCATGCCAAACAGTTCACATGCCTTGTCTATGCTTCCACACTTTGCATACATGTCTACAAGGTCAGCTGCAATTACAACATGTGACAAATTTCTTATAGCCTTTATGCTTTGATGGCTGTCCATATGATGTTCCAAACATTCTATTTTGGTGTACAGATAGGGAGGATGTTAGTAAAGGTTGTGGAATTTGGCTTTACACGTGCCAATTGCATTTACTTGTTCAAAATTTTCTAAAGTCTTTTCAACAAATCCATTTCATGCATATCTTGCAATCATTGCATTCCATGAGACAACATTTCTTTGAGGTATCATGTCAAACAGTTTGAACGTTTGTTGTATATGCTTCCACACTTTGCATACATGTCTTGCAGGGTACTTACAACTACGATATTTGACAAAATTCCTATATCCTTTATGTTTTGATGCAATATAACTCCATAGTGAAGTGTGGTTGATTTGTTTTGGTGGGGATGAGGGTGTAGGGGTGGGACGAGGTGTTGCAAGACATAGAATCACTAGGAAAAGGGTCTTTGTTAACCATAGAATTGATGACAATTAAACTTTTGTCTAAGAAGTGGAAATTATGTCAACCTATATCAAGTGAAAGAATAAAGTCATGAAATGGATCCCATAGGGAATAGCATTAGGTTTTTAATTGTCCATTTAGTGATGTACACAATGTCAAAAGTCATATTTCAAAGTTCATAATTAATGGAATTAGTTTAAAGTGATGGGAGTGGGTTGTTGTGAGAAATAAGACAATATGGACTAGGCTGATAGTTGGTATGCATGTGACTTGTATGCATTTTAAATAGCACTCAATGAAAGATTTTAACCTTTTTTCATAAAGGTATATCTTGTATTGTAGACAATCATGCTTAACTTGATTCAAATAGTGCCACGTTGCAATGTCATAGTGTTGCTTAATATTGACAAAGATGTTACTTATTGTCTACCCAAACATGTTTTGTCTTTGCCTTTCCTTCTCTCTTAACATTTCTAATGGCACCATTAAATTGAGTCCTCCATCAATTACTTGGGAAGGATCTATGAAACTTTCTTATTATATTACTGGCTTTCTTTCAAGGAATGAATTTTCTTTTTTACTTGGCTCAATAAAGTTGGAAGTGTGTCTATTCATCTAAATATGCATTGAGATGTGCTTTCTAGGTCTTTTGAATTTTTAGACCAAGGAGATGGTCTTTTGATGATGGGGGTAAATCACAAAACACACAATAACAAATATTAAACACAACAAATAGAACTTTCTTTTATTGAACTGGGTGACTCAGTACATTACAGAAGCTCAATTACAATCACAGGATGAATCCTCTACTGGTTGCAACACATTACAACTTTCCCAACCTCAAGACTCTAGAATCTTCAGCCTTCTGTAACCCCAAATCAGCTAGGGTTTCTATTTTCCCCCTATTCTGGATTCTACACTAGCCCCCCTTAACTCTACTCTCCCAGGGTTCCCAAAATAGTTATAAATAGCACTTTTTGGTGGCCTCCAGCTAAATTTCAAAATTTGTAACTCCCTCCAAAAGTAGGTCAACTTCTGGGAAGCATAACTTTTGATCCGAGTGTCTGATTGACAAACCGTTTTAAGCACCGGAAAGCTCGTGATGTGAACTATCACACTGGAGATTCATAAACAAATTTCCATCAACTTTTCAAGATGTTATGAGAAGTTTTAGTGCCTCATATCTTGTTCCGTAAATTTTCAGGGGCTTTTCGGAAAACAAAAACTTTAATATCTTTCAGCTCACAAATGATCTTTGCCTGATTCCTTCACCAAAGGTCTTATATTTCCGTTATGTAACTTTTTGGAAGTTTTTGCTTCATTACGTGCCCAAATGCAAACTTTCCTAAATAAGCAGGTCACTATTTTTAGCAGTTTTGGAAAAACTGAAAGTCCTACATTATTATTCTGGATATTATGGAACCAAAAACACTAATTATGGGAAGAAATGAGAACAAATACAATGGTTTTGAATTAACTTCTTTTTGGGTGATGCAAGATTGCGCTTACGCCTCTGGATGCTCCTGCATCAGACACCCAGGGTAATTTGAGAAGTGACCCTGTCATGTCTCATGTGTTTGTGTGAGGAAAACCCAAATGGTCAACCTCTGCCTTAGACAACCAAGAAGAATCTTCAATAGGCCTACCTTTCCATTTCACTAGATATTCTTCATATTGCCTATTTCAAGTGCTCCTTCCCACACGGCTATCCAAGATCTCTTCTATCTCCTCTATTGAAGTAGATGCCGGAATACTCCACTGCACTTCTGTTGGTCCATCCTCTGTTCCACCTTCATGATATTCTGATAAATCAGCAATTTTGAAAACAAGGTAAATATTGATCCCACTCGGTATCTCTACCTCATATGCATTTCCTAAATCATGCTTCTTCATGATTCTGCATGGTCCAAATTTCTTCATTTTCAACTTATTATATGTTCCAATTGGGAACCTTTCTTTTCTCAGGTGAACCATGACTTCATCTCCTACCTGGAATTCCTTATATCTCCTCTTCTAATCTACCTTAGCCTTGTACTAAATATTCATTTTATTAATGTGCTTTCTCACCTCTTCATGCAAATTCTTCAGATGTTCTGCAAAGTCTTCAGCTTCGGCACTTGTCTTTTCTCCGTTGTCCAGCTTCCTTATCTCAGAAGCATTTCTTGGGCTATTACCATATACAATCTAGAATGGTGATTTACCAGTACTCCTATTGACAGAATTGTTGTAAGCAAATTCTACCTATGGTAAAATCAAATCCCATCCCTTGGGCTTATCTCCTACCAAGCATCGTAGTAGGTTACCCAAACTCCTATTCACCACTTCAGTTTGTCCATTAGTCTGTGGATGGTGTGTAGAACTGAACTTCAAGTCTGTCTTCAACTTCTTCCACAATGTCCTCCAGAAATAACCAACAAACTTGGTATCTCGGTCTGAAACTATGCTTTTTGGTAGACCATGTAGTCTCACCACTTCCCTGAAAAATAACTCTGCAATATGAACAACATCATTAGTCTTCTTACAAGGAATAAAATGTGCCATTTTTGAGAATCTGTCCACCACCACAAAAATAGAATCATGTTCACTCTGTGTCCTTGGTAAACCAAGAACAAAATCCATGCTAATATCATCCCATGGCTTCTCCAGTACAGGTAATGGTTGATACAACCCTGTATTCTGACTTGTTCCTTTTGCCATCTGACACACTCTGCAACTCTGTACAGATTTCCTCACATCCTGTTGCAATTGTGGCCAATAATAATTTTCACCAATAATAGCAATGGTCTTATCTTGACCAAAGTGTCCAGCCAATCCCCCACTATGTTTCTCCTTAATCAGGTTCTCTCTCATAGAACTCCTTGGAATGCACAACTGGCTTCCTCTAAACAACATGCCATCCTGGATAATGAAATCCAACCATTTTATCCTATCTAAAGTAACAGGTTCCAAACAAGCTTTCCAGGCCTCTGCAAAATCTAGATCTTCAAGATACAAACTTTTGAGCTCATCAAACCCAACAACCTCTATCTTCATTTCTGTCAACAAATTTTGCCTTCTGCTCAAGGCATCTGCAACTCTGTTGGACTTCCCACTCCTATGCTTCAAAACAAAAGTATAGCTCTGCAAAAACTCGACCCATTTTAAGTGCCTTTGATTTAACTTGCCTTGACCATTAAGATACTGCAAAGCCTGATGATCAGTATATAAACAAACTCCTTTGGCAACAAATAATGTCTCCATTTCTTTAAAGCCTGAACTATTGCATAAAACTCCTGATCACGAATAGAATATTTTTTCTTGGCATCATTAAGCTTCTCACTAAAATAAGTAATGGGCTTACCTTCTTAGCTCAAAATAGCTCCTATACCACTACCACTAGCATCACAATCTACCTGAAATACCTTATTAAAATCTAGAAGTGCCAAAACAGGTTGTTCTACCACTTTCTGTTTCAATGTATCAAAGCTCTTGTCTACTCCTTTAGTCCATCTAAACTCTTTTCTATCCCCTCTCATTGTCTCAGTTAGGGGTGCACAAATGCTACTGAAACTCCTGATAAACTTTCTATAAAAACTTGCCAAACCATGAAAAGATCTTACCTCTATGACACTCCTTGGTGTAGGCCATTCAATGATAGCCCTTATTTTTTCTGGGTCCATCTTAAGACCTTCTTTTGAGACAACAAATCCCAGGTACACCAACTCCTTCTTTGCAAAACTATATTTCTTCAAATTAATCAACAACTTCTCCTCCCTCAGCTTCTCTAGAACTCTTCTGATATGCATCAGATGCTCATCCCAAGTCTTACTGAAAATCAAAATATCATCCAAATAAACAATAACAAAACTTCCCAAAAATTCCTTCAGTACCTCATTCATGAGCCACATGAATGTGCTTGGTGCATTGGTTAGCCCAAATGGCATGACTAACCAATCATACAAACCTTCCTTTGTCTTGAAGGCTGTCTTCCATTCATCTCCTTCTCTAATACAGATCTGGTGATATCCACTCTTTAGGTCAATTTTTGTGAAGTACTTGGCTCCACTCAAACAATCCATGATGTCATCCATTCTTGGAAATGGAAATCTATACTTGATCGTTATCTTATTGATGGCTCGAGAGTTTGTACACATCCTGCATTCTCCATCCTTCTTTGGTGCTAGTACTACAGGTACCACACATGGGCTTAGGCTCTCCCTTATTAGTCCCTTCCTCAACAACTCCTGAACTTGTCTGTTCAGCTCTTCATTCTCTGCAGGGGTCATTCTATGGGCTGCCTTGTTTGGCAAACTGGCTCCTGGTATCAAATCCATTTGATGACTTATCTTCCTTACTGGTGGTAAACCTTCTGGTACATTATCAGAGATAATGTCCTGAAACTCTTCCAACATATCTAAAACTTCTGCTGGTACATCTTCACAGTTCTCTTGACTAATCTTAGGAATCAATGCAAAGCAATGATGCTCATGCTTCATACCCTCCAAAAATTTCCTACCATCTACCAAGCAAATTCTGGCAGTACTAGATACCTTTTCTTCCAGCTCCTTCAAGGGTTTCAATTTATGATGAACTCCATTTTTTGTTAGGGAATATGTGTTTGCACAACCATCATGGATAGCGCTCCTATCATACTACCATGGCCTTCCCAACAGCATATGACACCATCGGTATGATATCACACAGTACCTCATCAAGGTAGTCCCCAATCTTGAACTTCACTAAACATTGCTCATTGACCAAAGCTCTATGGTCTTTCTGCAACCATGCAATCCGATATGGATGCGGATGCTTTCTTCTTGTCAACTTCAACTTGTCAACCATCTCTTCTGAAACCAGATTATCAGTGCTTCCACTATCAATAATAATATCACAACACTTACATTCACATTTGCACCTTGTGTGGAATAAACTCTTCCTCTGATTTGGTTCTTTCTCCTCATTCAACAAGGTTCTTCTAATAACTAGGGTTTCTCCCCTTTCAGCATCTTCAGAATGCTCAGACTGTGCATCTTCATCTACATGTGCAACTTGTGCATTACCTTCAGGTCTCTTATTCGTCCTTCCTTGATGTTACGGACACTCATATGCTCGATGCCCTTCTTCTCCACATTGGAGACAGGTTCCTCTGAAACCTCCTCTTCCAGGTCCTTGCCCAGGTCTACCTCTTCCTCTTCCTCTTTGCTCACCATTGTTTTGGTCACAAGGACAATAGGTGTTATCTCCTCTCTGATTTTGACTGGTGCCAGCTTCTTCACTTTTCTTTGCATCTTCATTTCGGCCCCCATAGGGTCTTCCACCAGTCCTTCCGCCTTGACCTCTTCCCCTTTGCTTGCTGTCAAATATTTTATTCAGCTTCTCTTCCACCTTCAAGGAAAATTAGTATGCATCTTCTATGGTGGTCATTCTGACCAGGCTCAGCTCCTCCTGAATACTCGGCCTCAACCCATTAATGTAACAGGCTACCTTTTCCTTGTTGGGCTCTGCATGGCCTGTCCTAATAGTAATCTTATAAAACTCTTCTGTATACTCCTTAACAGACTTGTTACCTTGCTTTAGTCCTTGCAGCTTCTTCAACAACTCCATCTCATAGTCCACAGGAATGAACTGCTTCTTCAGTTTCTCCACCATCTGATCCCATCTGGTGATCTTTCCTTTTACTCTTCTGTTCCTCTCTAATTGGACCTCCTTCCACTAAATACTGGCATGGCCCTTCAACTTTGTTTTGGAAAACTTGACCCGATCTAGGTCCTCCACATCTTCATACTCGAAATACTCCTCCATGTCATTGATCCAATCAATGAGCTGTTCCGAATTCAAATCTCCAGAATATGTAGAAACTTTGATTCTAGGCCTCTTTCCAATCCTTGAAATGGCCCTCAACAACCTAACCTCTGCAGGATCTCCTGCAACTTCTTGTTCTTCTTCAGATAGCTCCTCTTTGGCTTCATCTTCGCTTTCTTCTCTTGTTCTCAGATCAAACCCTCTTCGCAGCTCCTCTTGCAATGCATCGATTTGCCTTTGTAGGGCTCTAAAACCCTCTTCCATCAAAGCATTCCTCCCAACACGATTTCTTTGTGGAGGCATCTTGGTCTCTGTAGCAAACCCACAACCTTAGGTCCTAGTGCAAACTGCCTCACGGTCGGCGATCTGTCTACACACTCAGGAACCCTTGCTCTGATACCACTTGATGAAGGGGGTAAATCACAAAACACACAATAACAAATATTAAACACAATAAATAGAACTTTCTTTTATTGAACTGGGTGACTCAATATATTACAGAAGCTCAATTACAATCAGAGGATGAATCCTCTACTGGCTGCAACACATTACAACTTTCCTAACCTCAAGACTCTAGAATCTTCAGCCTTCTATAACCCCAAATCAGCTAGGGTTTCTATTTTCCCCCCTATTCTGGATTCTACACTAGCCCCCCTTAACTCTACTCTCCCAGGGTTCCCAAAATAGTCGTAAATAGCACTTTTTGGCGGCCTCCAGCTAAATTTCAAAATTTGCAACTCCCTCCAAAAGTAGGTCAACTTCCAGGAAGCATAACTTTTGATCCGGGTGTCCGATTGATGAACCGTTTTAAGTGCCAGAAAGCTTGTGATGTGAACTATCACACCGGAAATTTGTAAATGGATTTCTATCAACTTTTCAAGATGTTATGAGAATTTTTAGTGCCTCATATCTCGTTCTGTAAATTTTCAGGGGCTTTTCAGAAAACAAAAACTTTAATATCTTTCAGCTCACAAATGATCTTTGCCTAATTCCTTTGCCAAAGGTCTTATATTTCTGTTATGTAACTTTCTAAAAGTTTTTGCTTCATTACGTGCCCAAATACAAACTTTCCTAAATAGGCAGGTACACTTTCTTAAATAGGCAGGTTGCTATTTTTAGCAGTTTTGGAAAAACTGAAAGTCCTACATTATTATTCTAGATATTATGGAACCAAAAACACTAATTATGGGAAGAAATGAGAACACCTACAATAGTTTTGAATTAACTTCTTTTTGGGTGATGCAAGATTGCCCTTACGCCTCTGGATGCTCCTACATCATCTTTGTTGAAGAATAGTATGATTTTTCTTTATGTGGTCACATTCAATGCTCATTCACTAGCATGTTGGCAATTGGATTTTAGTGCTTTCTTTGGTGTATGGTTTGAATGCTCTTGTAGTCTTATAGCAATTGGGATGAGTAGGAAAGAGTTAATTTCAATCTTTGTTGGCACCTGAATTGTTCCTAGGATTTGTTGGCACAGTAGGTCTAATATTTGGATGTATCAAACTGTGGACAACAAAAATAAGGAAGATTTGATGTGTTAGAGCCTAGTTTTTGTTTGTTTGTCATGAGAAATGATAGGTGGATGGAGAGAGAGGTCCTACAGACCATGAACAATAGGTCTTGAACATCTTTTAAGGTTTGACACAAGTTAAGGCATGACTATCCCAAGAGGACTGATTTCATAGTCTTAGGGTGTAAGAGTTGTAAGCCCATGAATTGTTGCATTGTTCAGTCATCACATAGGAGTTGTTATGATCATTTAAACACCAAGTCAAGTCTTTCTTATGTTCATGTGTGAGCATTTCCTAGGATAGGGTAGTATCACAGAGGTCTCTATAATACTTTTGAACTCATCCAAATGCACAAATATCATGCACCTCCCCTTGTGGTGAAAGACTATCTTGATTTATACCTATTTTCTCAACCAAATCAGCAACTTGTTCTTCATGTTCATGGTTGTTGTAGGTTTGATAAAAAGTTATTTTTATGGTGCCCAGGTTGTTCTAGACATGCATAAGGTTAATAACTTCAGAAAAATCAATTTGTAGCTCATTTTCTTGACCCATGAAAAAAGTTATAACTGTTGTCCCAAAGTCTAGAGGAAGACGTGTGAGGACAAAAATCATGACTTGAATGAATCCCTTTGTGAGTAGTTTCAAATTGAGCATGGAGTTTACCTTCTTGGACCATGGTAGATGTTGTGATGACTAATTTCAAGCTTAAAACCACCTTCACATACCTTATAACTAGTTGGGCATGACAGTCTTCCAAGATGGAAATGATGCCATGGATGCCTCTAAACTTATGATACTCCTATTGTTGATTTATTTGTGACAGTCTTCTAGGGCAATCTACATGATATTTTGCATACTAATTCAGCTATCAAGACTATTCTTGTGATGAGTCGACAATGGGTTAGGTGTATGAACAATCCCCAAACAATAAAGGTAAAAAATTCAAATGCACATGTTTTCAAACCCATCCTAAGGGGCACCAATGCCTATTTAGATGTCATCCATGTCATGTAAGGGACTAAGAGCTGATGCAAAAGTAATATAATGGGACTACCATAATGTAAGGGCTTCTAACTAGTGAATTCGATCCTAATAATCTAAGGCATGTAGGAACCACCTCCAAAATGTCATTTAACCTTCTAAACTATACCTAACTTAGGATAACATCAATACAACACATACCTCTTGACCTTCCACCAATCAAGAATGTCCTATATAAACTTGCAATTGAATCTAAAATATGCCTAGCAACCTAAAATATGACCCTAGCATAATATGGATAGTCACTAATGATTGTACTGTTGGGCATAATAGTCATATGGTAACTGATTTTCCATATGGAAGACTTGAAGGAAAATCTTCTTAGTAACATGATTTGGTGCTATTATGTGGAGGCCATGATTGTACTAATTATATATATAGATTAGAATTGTCAAGCACCTTAAATGGACTATCAACACAACTAGTCTACTATCATGATAGTAAAGGAGGGGTTTTCTAGGAATAACAAGGTGCAGAAATTTAGTGCAGAGTTCTATTTCATGATGACAAGTCAAGTCCTAAACTATAATATTTTGAGGACCTAGAATAAGAGGCAATGTTGCAAGGTGGCCAAGGGATCATGAAGAGGAGTGATGGTGTTGCACACACACATGCAACAAAGGTAGCATAATGAGAACTCTCATGTGGAGAAAGACAAGTTACAAGATCGACAATGAGGAGTTTGGTATTTTATGCTCCAAGAGTACATGGTTTCTAGTAAAGTAGAAGCAACCAAATAATAACGGTTCATGAAGATGAAGATGTGGTAGTGGAAGTGTTGGTTGCTGATGTGGATGTAGGAGTAACATGTAGGTGTTGCATTAGTTGTGTAATGAAGGAACAATGGCACGAGGTATGATTCAGAAATCTTTGTTTGTTCACATTCTTGCCACATAAGGGGTTGGTATCACATATTTTGGAGAGTCATTCAAGGGCACATATTTTGGACATGGATGTAGTGTTGGATCAAACACTTAGTGGATTGGTGTGTTGTCCCATGCATGTATCTATCATTGATTATTGATATAAGATGATGTGGTGTTGTTATGTCAAGAAGAATTGTTGTCGATTAGGATTGCACTGGTGATGCAAAGTTGTGATACTCAGTAATCCTTCGAAACATGGGATCAAACTCAGGTTGTGGGTGACCTATGTTGAATTTGAACCTCTAGATTATGGGCTAGTTCCCTTAAAATATTTAATTGGATATATGATTTTGATGTGGAAAAGGGTTAAAAGGATCTTTCTAAAAGCAATGAAAACTGTAAAAGGTATGGTGATGCACCTAAAAATGATGAAAACTTGGCAATCTAACTCACAATAGATCTCAGAAAATCTATCCACACAAACCACTTTTAGCAAATTTATCGCAAAAATGTTTCTAAGGGACGCTGAAAATATTTATGTTTGAAGGAAAAGGGTTTTTTCACAACATAAAAGAAAGATTCTCCAATTGCACAACCTAAGACCTATGATTTTGAATGCTATCTAACACAAAAAAGTACAAATGAGACAATGATTTTAAAGGTTTTGATGTTAAATACAATAAAATCTCATCAAATCACTCATACAAGTTGCATTAATGGAAGGTAGATACTTGATCAAGCTGAAAAATAAAGGAAATAATTGCATAAATGACAAAGTATAGAACCTGTAACCTACTGTAATCTCTATAAATATGTAAATAAGTGAGTTACAAAACCTCTTTCTCTCTCAAAGTGTAAAGAGCAAAAAGGCAAGAACTAGAAAAACCTAAGTTTTTCTTAAAATATATAGTTTGCTCTCTTCAAGAGGCATAGAAAAAATCAATTGCAGTCAACTGCCTCTAAAAATAAGCTCCCTAATTTGATCTACAAGAAAACAATGAAATCTCTAAAAATAAGGGTCAAAACTCCCCCAAAATGAGCAAAAATAGCTCAAAACTGCTTGTCTCCATGTGTTTGACCCAAGAGTTGACAAAAATTCTCCAATTTGACCTCCAAACCATGCAAAAAGACCTCAAAGTCTTCAGTTAACTCAACTCCTCCATTTTTGCATGATTTTGCATGTGTAGATAATGTGGACCATGAATAAAGTAATCTTTTGCATGATTACTCTATTATGAGTTTCAATTTGTCTTATTTCTTAATTTTATGACTTGTGACAAAATAATAAATTAATTTATAAAATATTACTTTATTAATTTGTTTACATTATCTATAGTTGTATAATCATGAAGAAATGGAAGAAAAAGAATAACACCTTATCTCTCCTTTTACATTTGCATAATTTGCATGATTTCACTAATCAATGATGCCAAAAAGAAAAAAGGCCATCATGCATGAAAAATAAAGAATATTCTCTCCTTATGACACCCATGCAAATTCTTAGGTCATTACATGCAAAAATAATTATACATTATCAAGGGAATGATAAATGCATCTTTACAACCTTATTACTCCATACAAAAGTGTTGTGATGTTCACAACACGCCCCATTATGCTCCTTAGCAAAATGGGGACCCCTGCTGATGTCTTGCTTTTTGCTTCTGCTTGTGTTTTTCTGCTTTCTGGCGGTTTGGTAAAAATGAAGGTCAGGTGCATCATCATCATGATATTGGATCAGGTTGGTCATCATCATGAGGTCAATTTGTCAAAGTTCATATTTTGTTTCTGTGACCTCATATTTGGAAAGAGCTTGAAATTCCATGCAGGTTTGCCTTTTACTTCACTTGAAAATTCGTCCATATGTGAAAGATATGCACGGTCAAAGTTTTGGTCAAACCTGATATTCGCAGGAGGATCATCATATTTTTATATCCTAAGTCATGTTGTCAAGATCATCATGATCTTGGTCTATCACCCGATAAAAGTCATGCAGTCGCAATATCCGGACATCAATCTTAGGTGGTAGTGCCCTTTACCCGTCAAAAGGCCTTATGCGCATCATCAGCATCATGATTTTTAGGAAGGTCATATTATAAACTCGGTTTTGGTTGCATGAAGAACATCATCATCATCATATTTGAACCCCCCCCAATAATATCCTGAGGTTCAAATATCATGATGACATCAACTTAAGTCAAGGTAAGTTCCCCCGTCGAGCGGTCTTTGTATCGCGAGCATCATCATGATATCTTTGCATCGCCTAAAATTAAAATATCATGCTGATAATATAAGATCACCCTGACTTAGAAAATTCATCATCGGCATATTTGCATGCGCGTATTATAATCCTATCGCAAGGTCATCATCATGATATTTGTTGAAGTTCGAAAGATGATGATGACGACTTCATATCATCCTGATCTTTCACGAGGGTCATTCGCTGAAATTCGCTAAGTGATGGAGACATCATCATCATAATTCGATAAAGAGGATCATCATCTTCATATCCTCCTGATCTCCGGTTAGCGAAATATCATGATGATCACCCTATCTATTCAGAAGAAGTCGATATTGCATTCCTTAAACAGCATGATCATTTTTTACAATATCACCCTAGCGCAAATATCATGATGACCTCAACTCATCCTTGTGCTTCGAAGACAAAATATCATGATGACGTCATCATGATAATTCGATGAGGAGGGTCATCATCATATTTTTTTATCCTGTCATATTGTCAAGATCATCATGATCTTGTTTGTTCGCCTGATATTTCGTAAAGTCCTCCTGCCGATGAAGTAAGACCTTTTGAAAGTATCCTGATGATCATCATCATCACATTTTCCCTTCGGCAGGATTTTTCCCAAACATGATCCAGTTGGCGAATATCATGATGACATCATGTTCTAAGTTTAACGAAGGCTCCGGATATCATGATGACGTCATCCCGATCTGATAAACGAAAAAAACAAATATCCTGATGATCATCATCATCACATTTTTCCTTCAACAGGATATTTTCAAGCACAATCCGGTTCCCGAATATGATGATGACGTCTTATTCTAAGTTTGACAGAAGCCCCGAATATGATGATGATCATCATCATCCTGATCTTTTGAGAGGATTACCTTGGCCGCAAAAGGGTCATATTACATTCATCATCCTGATCATGCTCCTTAGGTGACCCGATATTGCAATTATCCCCTGATCTTAACTGAACATGATGATGACGTCATCCTTAGCATTTCAATGAAGCCTGAATATCATGATGACGTCACCATCATTTTCCTCTCCTCGGCAGCATGATCATATTCATATCCTCCTATTCTTCTTCAACATGATGATGATGATGATGTTGTTCTTTTCTCCAATATGCAGAAGCGAAATATCATGATGACGTCATCTGGACCTTCAGGAGTGAGAGCATCATATTTCGAGAATATCATGATGATGAAGTGAATGTCGGCCAACATGTTTTTTGACACGCCGATGGCGATGATCATGCCGATGGGCGGGAAATGAAGCGGTGGAATTTTAAAGTGTTTTTTTGGCGCCTCTGGCATTTTCCCGGTCAGCGATACTTGACCCGATGAATCTTGAGCAGTCTGAGCGCATTTTGGATGCGTTTTGAGAGGATTCTGGATCCGATTTTCTCAATCTTGCGCAGTCACCTGGGTTTAAACGCTTATTTTAATTTCATGCTGTTTATGTGATAAATGAAATACTTATTGCTTGTCTTGTCTTGCAGGCTTGCAGTTGAGGAAGCAGCTGGAAGGTCAACACAGTGACCTCATGGAGGCAGAAGATCTGATCTCATGAGCAAGAAGATAAGGATGAAGTGCGAAAAAGTCAAGGCCATTCAAGTGAAGAACAGAGTTGCAGCTGAAAGTATTATCACAACAGACAAACAGAAGTTATTACCCAGCTGCCGGAACTTCTCAGAAGGGGCAATATTTCGCCCAGATTTGACAACTGCTCAGAGATATTTTGAAGAGCTGGTTCACCTATATTTATTGCTGTAACCAAGGGTTTGAACCAGGGGTTCAGTTAGGTTTTTGCTGTAGTGAGGACAATCAGAATGTCTTTATATTGTGCCTCTCTACACTGTAATACTTTACAACAGGGATTTTTAGGGCCTACAACAGGGATTCTAGGAAAACACAGCAAGTTAGCTTAGCATAGTTTAGAGGTAGAAGAAGGAGGTCACCTGTTTGTCTGCAGTAAGGTGCACGTGGAATGTCTGGCTGCCTTAATGTATATGTAAAGCTTGTAAGTTCTCTGTAGTATGATCAATGAAACTAAGAGTCATTCCTACATAGTAAATCATGTATGACTATTCGTTTCTAATACAATAGAATCTGGAGTTCTGCATCTATCTTCTGAGTGTTCTCCTGCTCTTCTTTGTGTTTTGAAATATCTTCTTTGAGAGCTTGCAATTTTAAGTGTATGTTTGTGAAAATGCTCAGAACTTACATTTAGGGTTTTTACTGTGGATTTGATCAAATTACTGTGGTATTTACATAGTGCATAACAGAAACAATTAGATCCTTCGGTAGATTAAATGAGGTATAGATTAGATCTTTCTAACTTTTCCCAACCCATCTGAAATATTTAGCTGAAAACGTAGAAATCTAAAGGGAAATTGTCTCAAATTTGAAGAAGCATGCATAACAGAGCTATAAGTAGACAGTTTTCATAAACAGATAAAGAAGAAAGCTGCCAAAATCCAAGAAAATCATCTAAAACTTGCAGCCCGGTAACACTTGTATGCAAATGAACAGAATACTTGTTGAAATCTATGACCTTTTTGCATACTCTTAGTCCAGTAAGCCATCAAACAAACCTAAACTACGTAAGGCCCCTTGAACATTACAGCTTCACATTGACCAACTGAACTTGACCAACCGAACCATTGTAGACTTGGGATTAGTTGAATCTCAAATGATTCCTTCTTATCTTTCAAGTATAGTTTCAGTTCATTATATGTGAATTTTAACTTATTGTTATGATTGCATCAAAACAGTTATCAACAAAAAGAAAATACATAGTTGCATTATACATGTATACAAGGCATAACAAACACCTCCTTATCACTCCACCACCATGCATCATCCCCTCAATATCACCTTTGTCTTCACATTGCATTATCCATACTTCCCTTATCATTTGATTTCACAATGCATTTATCACCTTATACATATACCTTATTACTCCATGCCTTATCATGATTTACCTTATTAACTCTACATGCATTTTGAAATGCATAAGCACATAAATCTTTGAAAGTAAATACATAGGTGCTTTGACCTTTGACTTGGTCTTCATATTTGTATTAGGAATCTTTGACCTTTCTTTGTTGACCATTATGGAGACAATGGGAATAAAGGCATTAAGCCTTACGTTGCTATGATTGTATTTTTTGACTTAGCAAAAATCAAAATGAAAAGGAAATAACTTGGCCTCACGAGCCCCCTGTGCACAATCATTAGGTTTTTCAAGACATAAGTCTTGACCACAAGATCAGATAAGGCAATTATGTTTTATTTTTGTTAAGTTAAAAAGAAAAGATGAGGAAACTCATCAACCAAAAGCACTTGAGAACCCTAAACTTTGTCATTTTGATCTGTTCATTTTTTCTTACACTCTGTCTCTGCAACTCGGTTAGCAGCTAGGGTTTGATGGAAATATGATCCTCTCTACAATTTTGAGCTTTCTTTGGTCGATTCTTTAGTATTTTCTAGCATGAAAAGGAAAAGGTAAGCTTTTATTTGATAGTTGAGTCATTTTATTGCCTCCTTGTGACTGTATCTTTGCTCTTAGCCATAGCCTGAATTTCTTCTGAGCATTATACAAGTTTTACATTCCATTCTCACTGTGTCTTCTTGATATGATTACATTCTTGCTTGGTTGGCAACTATATCATTCTATTTTTGAGAGGTTTCAAAATCATAAGTCTACGGCCTCTGTAGCTTCTTTTCTGCAAGAACATGGGGTGAGTCATCCATTCAACCTTCTGTATCTCATTTCTTTCACTATGGCTTTTAAACTAATAAGGGTTTCAAATAAAATGAGATGGGTATTTTACATTCTTGAAGAAATGAGCTCCTCTGGCTACGGCCTTGCTGTATATTCCTATCTTCACACTTTCTCTTTATTTTGCATACCTAAATATGTAAGGTCCAAAAGAAAGTTTGAGGGTTTTGAATCTATTTGCAGGAAATACCTCTTCTATGGTTACGTCCTATAGCCATGTGAATCTACTTTTCTTTATTGCTCTTCCTCTTCTGCAGATAAAAACTTACAAGGGTTTGAAAGAATATAACATGGATTTTCATTTTTTTAAAAGAAAAAAGCCTTTCTTGTCACAGTCATCTTGTATACTCATCTTTTCACACCTTTCTTCTTCTGTATATCTGAAAAATGCATAGGGTTTTAAGAAAAGATGAGGGTTTTCATTTTTCAAAGAAAATCACTCCTTCAGTTATGGCCAGCAATACTCCTTCTTCATGGCTTGTAATAGCATTTCATTTTCTGTATTTGCATTTTAATAAAAAAAAACCCACATGGGTTACTCCGTTTTAAAACTTTCTTTACCTTTCTTTTGACTGTAATTTCATCTTGTAAAATGATGATAAGGGTTTTTAAAAAATTGTGAGGACTCTGGTATAAACTGAACCTGTCCATTTGAATATGTAAAAAGAGAAACATATAGAACCCTTTATCTTTTTAATTCTTTCTCCTTATGTCATTTGGCATATGAGAAAACTGATATATTTGTAAAATTGTATTTCTTCTCCCTGTCATCTGATACCTCTGATGTAACAACATATTCATTTAGTCTTATCATTCTTCTCCTTTATGACATGATGAACTCTTCTTTGTATCAACTGTTCATGTAGCTTTACCATTATTTATCTCTATCAAATATATTTTCACTTCATGCTACTGCTCATTTGATACAGTCATGGGATTGCTGCTTCATTCTTGTATACATTGCATTCATCATTATACTTGTACTTGTATAAAGATATAAACATGAGGCTTCTTTCCTCTAATACTTGTCACTGACATACATACTTGTTCATTTATGATCATTGTCTTGACAGGAGATGTTCTCTTTCTTGCAATTTGTCTCCTGGATTATAAGACTGTTGTACTTTCTCTACATCTTTATACATCTGAGATATGACTTCATTTATGCATGAAAGAACATGATATCCTTATGATGAAACAATACATTGTTTTGTCTCTTTTACATTGTTGTTTCAAATGATCACTGCCTTATCTATGAAGTATATTTGAACAGAAAAAACATGTGTTGATCATTTAAAGAAGATGGGAAAATACCTTTAATGACTGTACTCCTGTCCTTGGCATATTTGACAAATCTTGACTAGAATCACTACTCATCCTGTAGCATGTGATAAAGCATTTTGAACATGATTTTCTGATCCTGACAAACTATTTTCTGAAGTGGGCATAGTTTATAGGAGCAACTGCTCCTCTTCACTTCTATGATGATGACTTCACTCCATTTGCAAGTTTGACTATTCTAATGCATAGTATCTCTTTGAATAATGCATTCTATCTATTGCAATTTGATATCCTTTTCAAATGAATAAAAAGGAAACATGCTGGGCTCTACCCTTGTGGGAGCCATATTTTCTCCACATGTTTTAATGTCTTCAAATCAGCAGCATTACTTTTCCTATACCTACACAGTGAACAAACAAGTTAGCATAAAAACATATCTCTTGAAGTTGATTGATCTTTCTTATGATGATCTAATTTATTGCACATGTCTGATTTGATCCATTCACATAAGATGCATAATGTCTACAAATTTATATGTCTGTTGATAAAGTATATGATGATTTTGAATATTCGGAGCTTCTAACAAGGCTTTTCCCCAATTTTGCAAGTACATTGTCCTGATCAGGAGCAAAAGATAAGGACATGAAGATTAGCTGCCAAGACAAGAATATCAACCTTCCAAAAAAGGCAATCATGGCTATTCATTATTCTCATATGTTCTTTCTCTTTCCTTTTATCCTTAGATGTATAGCTTGCACATGTCTACATTGCTCAGTTTATTCACTCCCATGACTTGTGTGGGACACATTTAAACACTTCTTTAAATATGATCAGTTACTTTACCTTATGCAAATAATTTATATATTGTTTGCTTTTTTGAATCAAATACATAGGATAGAATAACTGAACCTAATATGAAACATATGTTCAAAACATGATACGAAATGACAGTTTTATAAATACCTCTTTCACACTTAATTGTGATTACTCGAATAATTCAATCATCTCACAACTGAAAGATAAAACTAGTTAGATTCTTTTTGTCATTCATTGACTGTATGGTCTCTTGTCATCAGAACTTCACTTGTCAGGATGGTTTGACAGTTCTGATTGGACTATCAGATTATCCTGACAAATGATCTTTCTTTTTGTAACAACCATCCCAAATAGCTAAAATAAAATAATATTATTCTTATAAAATAGTATAAATAACACAAGTCATGAAATGAATTTCATTAATACATATTCAAATAAGATTCCATGCATCAATGAATTAATAAGTGCAATGAAATAGGATCATGCCTATACAATATTCAACAATGTAGGCTTATACATGAATATCACATCAACAATAAACATGAAATACTCTGCATCTAATTCATTGAACTTGACAGAGAGAGAAGTACAATTTATTGGATAATCTCCTTCAAATTTTTCAGTTACCTACACCTTTCATATAATGCGTGCCTTTGTAACTACACAAATCTTTCGGCATGAACCTGCACAACTAGATAAAAACATTAGTCCTACAAAATAAATGAACAACATATTAGATATCAATGCACAAAATGACGAACCTACAAGACCTAAGGGGCTGACCTAATGTCTCAAGGGCTCATCCAAGATGGCCTTGCCTACGTACGTGTAGTGCAAAGACTTCGTAGTTCGAGGACTGGTTCTTGCAACCATTAGATGTTTTCCTACAAAACAAAACTTCTAAGGTATAATTCTCATGATATCAACACCTTCTCAAACATTGATACACATATACATTTCATTCCATTCTAAAGGATAGAAGAAGATTATGGTTTACCCTTTTCACTCTCACTACCAAACATATAGATAATAGTACTTAATTTCATAATACAAATCTTGGCAATTCAATATGATTATTACCTATCTATATTTATATATATACTAACAATTAACAATACTTCATATATTTATACAAGAATTGTAAAATTTAGTTTGCATTACGATTGTAATCCCAACATGACAAGTCATGTTTAAATAAGGTCAATGAAAAAAAATATCTAAGGCATTTCTTACATACTTAATTTCTTACATACTTAATTTTATCATTAAAGAATATACTAATACTCTTATTTAGTAGACAGTCATCAACAGATTAATGCTCATATCTTTAATCAGGAGGATACAACCATCATAAATCTATTTCCTAGTTAACGCTAACTTGAGCTCTATTGCAAAGGATACGACTATGAAATTCCAACAAATTCTCATTTGAACAACTAAATTTTGAATAAATCAACACCGCTAGGAATGCTATCTACATTAACAACTTAAACCACTGCATCACTACCACACTTTTTAATTAGAAAACCCCTAATGTTATGTCATGACTTACCAACTATTCTATTACATAAAAAATAAGTCAAACTTCTTTGTTATAAAATAGACAAATAAGGAATAATATTAGATATGAATAAATCTCCTACATGTGACCAATGCAGGGTAATCAATATATTCTCAAGATAGGCAAAACTCTTTCTCGAACATAATAAAATCAATTAACCATCATTAAATCGACTTCTTTCTTTATATCAATTCTTACACAATTAAACTGAAGTTACTTAAGATAAATTATAAAATTAGGAAGGTCATTAAAAGAATTAAATCTGTGTAAAAGAATCTTGAAGGTTGAAAGTAAATAGTTAAATAAATTACTATGAATTATGGATTAAATAAATAGAAAACATACAACATTTAACAATGACAACACACTATTCAGCAATAAAAGAAAATTCATATCTTTCTTGTTTCTAAATTAAATCTAGCAAATAATAATGCGTTTGAAAGCTAAAGTATAGAAGAATAAAACCCAGAAGGGTTTTCAACATGTTGTAGTTTATACAAAAGTTGTTCATTTCTTACTGGAACTCAACCAAAACATCTATTTTGTTATTATCAATATGCTATAAGTTAATCTATCTTCTCCAAACATTTAACAATTTGTTTTGTTGACAGAATTAATTATTCAATATTTTGATAGATCAAATAACAACTATTTAAAATTTACAAAGGCAATAAAATGTTGATATTCATAATGGCCAAATTTTAAATGACTATAAATATTTAAATAATGTCTAAGAAGAAAACATTACAGATCAACATCTTAATAAATAAATAAGTTTTAATGTAAAGAAAAAAATAGAAGGTGAGAGGAATGAATCAATCCATAATTTTCTTGTGGAGATTGTTGGTGAAGCAAATGCAGTAATTTGAAAAGTAGACTTGCACTTCATTAATACACATGGTCAATATGCCAATAATGATGTAGGAATATCCATCAAAGCATAATGGGAAAGGAATTTCTATCCGTTGTTGGACATTAATCATTACACAATCAGTAACATAGAAGAAATTACCCACGTCTACCAAATGTAAAGAAAACAAGGTTAAAAATGGACACTCCACATGCCACAATTTTATTGGTTAGAGCTCTAAAAGCTATGATTTTAAGAATTGGTTAATAGAAAAACCTAAAGGAAATCTACCAATACTTAATAAATAAGACTATATGATAAGATCTAAGCACCAAAATTGGCAAGCAAATCATTTTAAACTTAGCAGCAAAATAATACGACAGTATCTTCTTTCTTTCTTGAGTGCCAAAGCAAAGACTAAGGAATAGGTACATGAACATTCATCGAGAATAAAGGGTAGATATTTGACAGATAATAAAGTTTGGAACACTCTAAAGGATATACATACAAAAATAGGAAACATGGACTAAGCGCTCAAACTATTTGGTTATTAGCCTCAAAAGATATGGAATGCAATGATAGCAGGAAACCACAACATGGATTTATTATTAAAGGCGTTTTGAAACTTTTAAGCTAATGTAATTGGCAGGCATAAAGCTAGATTCCACAAGCTTATTGCTTTACTGCTACAGTTGCTTTTATGTGTGCAAAAAGATCACATACGAAAATAGGATTAAGAGTAATTACAGTGATGCATCTTTTTGATTTGGCCCTAAAAATGTTTCTTGGCTCATGTTCTTCACACAAAATATATAGCAGGGAGTCATTGCAATGATGACAACAGACCAAAGAGGTTAATTTCTCTCAAAATTAATGGATAGAGTAATTTCATGAGGTCAGAGATTGAGTAATATCTCAACAAAGCATTGATGTTCAATCAGTAGTCAAAGTTAAGAGAAATCAATGGGTATTCAAATGCATTCCAATCAAATCCTAAATCATAGAAAGAAAATAAAGTGGATATGTAATCCATAAAAGTGCCTTCACAAAACTTCTAACAATATACCAAAACTTTTAGGAGCAAAAAGACATACCATTATTTCACCTTATCTACCCTATGTTTAGTTTGAAATTCATGCGCATTAACAATGCTAAAGGATATCAAACTTGTTATCAGTAATCTTCATGAGTCACCTTCCACTATTCTTTACCTTTTTGCCCCTTGTCTTGGCTCACAGAAAGTTATTCATTTTCTTCTACAGGGCTCCTTCCCAAAATACCTCAAGATTCAAATTAAAATAACCTCCCTGTTTCTTTCCCCAAAACTTCTTGTTCATAAATAGATGGAATAAATTGCATTTACTTCCACTTCACCTTCCCATTAACCATTCTTTATTTGAAACTGAAAAGAAATAAATTTTCAAGATTCCTACTTGAAGAATAATTGCATATAAACTAAAATATAAAAATGAAATAAAAAGTCTTTCTTAAATATATAAATAGGACAACACATAAAAGTGATGCATGATTTCCTTTCCTACAGAATATGAAATTTTCTAGATAATTATTTTGAAACAATAAAATTAATTAATTATTCTCAATAAAATATTATAATTAATAATAAGTTTCAAGTATGCTCTTGATACCTCTCCGTCGAGAGTGTATTCATGTCACGTACATGAGTGAAAATTAGTCAATGATCGTTAAAATAGTAATATTTAAATTGAAATTTAATTTTTGAAAAATAGGGGTTGTGACATCCTTTCCCCCTTAAAAGAATCATCGTCCCGATGATCAAATCAACCTAAGTGAAGATAAGGTTTCATACCTCTTAAATTCTCTTTTACCTCAATGTCAAATCAGCCTACCTGACGAATATATCGTTACTCCAAGTCCCTGTTTACATTCATCACAGTAAAATTCCCTCTGTCTAACATTCATTCACTTGCACACATTGTTAGCTCATTATTGTTCGTCAACTTCATTCTTATACTTTCAGACAAGTAAAAGCATGCAAGGAGATTCATTTTTTTCATACAATCTTATATAGCATAACCAAATCTTTTTGATATTCCAAGATATTTATAGAAAGGAATCAATTATGTTCATTTTGTCAACATGCCTACTCACATGAGACAACTAAAAAATTGCCCTATGATGAAAAACAAGCATCACATACTACTTGTCATCATCATTGGCAATCAAAAGTCTCAACAATAGAAATATCAACAAGGCCTTCAACTTGTTCCATATAAAAGATAAGATCAACAAGTTTTCATCATACAAAAGATCATCAACATGATTAGGAAGGTTGGAAGTAAGAAGGTCATTATGATCTCAATACAGATACAATCATTCACTAAATTTAACAATGAAAAGTAAATTTCAATCTATGAGAAACTTTCTATTTACAGAGGTATTCAAAATGTATAATCTTTACAATTTCTCAAATGTAACCTTAGTTCATATAGAGAGAAGTTCAATTACATACCTTGTCATCAAAGGTTCAATACATGATAAAATGCATTTTCTGAATTACATAAAGAGATTCAAATGTACCATGGTTAAGGTGCTTTTTCCACCCAACCATGAAGCATAACACTTCCCCAGGATTCTTCCTAACTCGAAGAATACCCGGCCCTACATAAGGTGCCTAGAAACCTGGAATGGTGTAAGGAGGAAAACTCTCGATGCATGCCTGTTGCCTGTATGCATTCTAATACTAGAATGACATAAACTCTTGCAAACAGGATGTGGCAGAGACTACAAAGTTCTAGCCTTTTAAACAAATCCATCTATTTCAATGGTACAGTAGCTTTGGCCAAAGCATTAAATAACAAAAGTGGTAATTTAGAAAAAGTAAATTACCGTCTCTATGAGCCCACATTCAGCATCATGTCCTAGAAGGTAAGCTTTACCACATACATTCAAAAAGAATAATCTATTTCAAATTGCATAAAATATAGACCAGATAAATATGATAGTGCATAACTCGCACTAGTGCACATAAAATGAATAATAAGAAAGCATGAATTCTTTGGTGCATAACTCACACAGGATACAAATACATAATTTACTTGCAGTGCCTTTCTCGTACAAAATATGCATCACACACAATGAGCATTTCTTCCTCAAATTTTTGTTCAATAAATATGGCAAGTGCATCTCTTGCACAAGTGCATTGCTCGCACAAATTATGAAATATGCATAAATTGTAGCAATATAATTATAGTGATCATTACTCGATCCAAAACACAATGAGTATAAAAGGTGTATCTCACACACAAATTATGAATGTGATCATTACTCAAATGTTTTATCTGCACAAAGGAATCAATAACTCATTCTAGTTCATCACTTGCACAAGTACAATAATAATATGACATATGCATCACTCACAAATATAGTGAACAATTCTCATTCAAATATAAATATGATAACACTTAATACACACTAGTGCAAAACTTTAAAATATGCAGCAAAGGCAACACATTGTTTTAAATATGAATACAATCATTTATACAGATATGCCATATGCACAAAACCTGAGAAGTGCATACATGCATTACTTTGCACTAGAAAAGTATCATTCTTATATAGTACATATCAAGCATAACATCAATCATTCCTATCTTGTCTATAAGACAGGTCAAAAAAAACTTATCTGATCAACTTCTATCATGAGTCATCAATGAAGATCCTTAAAACATCTTAACCTTACATTCTCCAAGATCTCATGGATTGTACTAGATCCATATCCTAAAAGAATACATGACGTTGCTCAACAATTAACTTGCCCAAAGCTTAGTACTGTTACAAACATTCTTGTATTTAAAACATCCATCTTAGGTTTCTTACCTTCAAGAAGGATCGATCCAATATTTATCCATTATTATCGACTTTATTTACTTTACAGGTGATTTTCCTTCTTTCTCTTATCAAAAATTTCATCTTTTCTTCTTCCCTTGTATCTTATCAACTCGTTAATCCTTTACATCATCAGAGAGATCTCTCTTCTCAATATATTTCTCTTATTAACTCACTTTTATTTCCTCATCATCATTCATGGGTTGTCACCATATCGTATCAATCTTAACTCACTTCAAATGGTCACCAATCCTTGTTTTAACCAAGCCATTACTTCTTACTAGCAAGTCTTATGAAAACACGACTAAGGCGAGGAGGTCTCACACCTCTAGAATGATCAAACTCCATCTAAACTTCTACTTAGTTTCAACTAAACTAGGTAAGAATCACCAATTTATCAAAAGAATCTTGACCCCTAACTAAGGTTCTCTATTCGATACAACAGGTTCACATACTATAATGTAACCTAATCGTAGAAGACTCGAGGCCTGAGTGTTGAACCTGGAATGCTCTAATACCACTTGTAACAACCATCCTAAATAGCTAAAATAAAATAATATTATTCTTATAAAATAGTATAAATAACACAAGTCACAAAAAAAATTTCATTAATGTATATTCAAATAAGATTCCATGCATCAGTAAATCAATAAGTGCAATGAAATAGGACCATGCCTATACAATATTCAACAATGTAGGCTTATACAAGAATTCACATCAACAATAAACATGAAACACTCTGCATCTAATCCATTGAACTCAACAGAGAGAGAGAAGTACAATTTACCGAATAATCACCTTCAAATTATTTAGTTACCTATAGCTTTCATATAATGCTTGTCTTTATAACTACACAAATCTTTCAGCATGAACCTGCACAACTAGATAAAAACATTAGTCCCGCAAAATCAATGAACAACATATTAGATATCAATGCACAAAATTATGAACCTACAGGCCCTAAGGGGCCGACCTAATGTCTCAGGGGCTCATCCAAGATGGCCTTGCCTACATACACATAACGCAGAGACTTCATAATTCGGGGACTAGTTCTTGCAACCATTAGATGTTTTCCTACAAAACAAAACTTCTAAGGTATAATTCTCATGATATCGACACCTTCTCAAACATAGATACACATATACATCATTCCATTCTAGAGGATAGAAGAAGATTAGGGTTTACCCTTTTCATTCTCACTACCAAACATATAGATAATAGTACTTAATTTTAGAATACAAATCTCAACAATTCAATATGATTGTTATCTATCTATATTTATATATATACTAACAATTAACAATACTTCATATATTTATACAAGAATTGTAAAATTTATGTTGCATTAGGATTGTAATCCCAACATGACAAGTCATGTTTAAATAAGGTCAATGAAAAAAAATAACTATCTAAGGCATTTCTTACATACTTAATTTTATCATTAAAGAATATACGAATACTCTTATTTAGTAGACAGTCATCAACAGATTAATGCTCATATCTTTAATCAGGAGGATACAACCATCATAAATCTATTTCCTAGTTAACACTAACTTGAGCTCTATAGCAAAGGATACGACTATGAAATTCCAACAAATTCTCATTTGAACAACTAAATTTTGAATAAATCAACACTGCTACGAATGCTATCTACATTAACCACAACTTAAACCACTGCATCACTACCACACTTTTTAATTAGAAAACCCCTAATGTTATGTCATGACTTACCAACTATTCCATTACATAAAAATAAGTCAAACTTCTTTGTTATAAAATAGAAAAATAAGGAATAATATTAGATATGAATAAATCTCCTACACGTGACCAATGTAGGGTAATCAATATATTCTCAAGATGGGCAAAACTCTTTCTCCAACATAATAAAATCAATTAACCATCATTAAATCAACTTCTTTCTTTATACCATTCTTACACAATTAAACTGAAGTTACTTAAGATAACTTATAAAATTAGGAAGGTCATTAAAAGAATTAAATCTATGTAAAAGAATCTTGAAGGTTGAAAGTAAATAGTTAAATAAATTACTATGAATTATGGATTAAATAAATGGAAAACATACAACATTTAACAATGACAACACACTATTCAGCAGCAAAAGAAAATTCATATCTTTCTTGTTTCTAAATGAAATCTGGCAAATAATATTGTGTTAGAAAGCTAAAGTATAGAAGAATAAAACCCAGAAGGTGTCATGCCCACATTTCACATGTGTTCACAACACGCAAACATGCATGTTATGTCCACACATGACATGTGTCATGATATGAAATATCAAAAAAAAATTCCTAATGACTCCGAAAGCCTCCCTCGCACACGCAAGCGTGCTTGGTGCGTATGTTTAAGTGGCCTAATAGATTGTTGATACATTTTATTCCACTCACATGCGCATGTTGATATAGTTTACTTTGCTTGGGTCGGTTTAATTTCTTTCGTATAAGGTTCTCTAGGTAGGTGGATGATCTTAAAAAGGTCATCTCAATCCGTTTAATACTTCCTCGCATTCCTTCTTGATTTCTCTATCGATTTGTTTTAAAACGTTGATTAATTTGTCTATTTACGTATTTCATAATTTACTCTATAGTTTTGCTTGGTTGCGTTTGATTATGTTGACAAAGTGTTTGCTGCTACGGTGTATCCTACACACATGTGCCGGTTGAAGTCTATCACTATCGTTTATGACGATATAATTTTGCATCATTGAAAATTTCCTCGGAACATGTTTGACCTTTTATTGGTTTTCCCGGTTTCTTTCAATGTTGCCCCGCACCTCTCTTTTATTTACATTCAATCATCTACTCATTTAGTATTTATTGCTTTAATAAATTATCTCATTTTCATAATCTACCGTCTGGTAGTAAATTTTCATTTTTGAGTTAGAAATTTCCATCCCAGATCGATCCGTTGAATATTATAAAATGATTGTCCAAAATAAATTGTCTCCTTCTTTAAGATATTTAAATTTATGTATATTTTAATATATTAGATTTAAAATCCCTCTTTCTAAATGATTAAACGATAATTATACATTTACATATTAACTTACTCTACAATTAGTTCCTTGTGCGCATTCACACATTTATATATATATAAAAACAATTATAAAAATACCATTAATGAACCAAATTATTTCCTTCCATTTTAAATTGAAAGCCCCTAGTTATAATTAAATCACATATATATATATATATATATATATATATATATATATATATGCACTCTCACACACACACACACACACACACACACACACACACACACACACACACACACACACACACACATATATATATTTATTTTAAAGTTAAATAAACTAGTGGAATCCCCACTCTTTTAAAATAACATATTAATAAGTGTTTTCATCTCATAGCATTGGGTATTAAAAAAACCCTAATCTGTATGTTAGTAATGTGTTGTGTTATGCAAGTGGAAGAGACTGAGCGAATGGAGGTGGTAATGGAAGCAAGGCCTGTGCACAGGGGTATGGATCTGGCGGCGGCGGTCTTGAGATGGGCGAAGGTTAGAGCTACAAAGCTACAAAGGTGACTGAGGGACGGCCATGGTGGAGAGGTTGGAAGGTTGCAGGAGCGACGGTCGAAGGGAGGCAGCAGAGGGAAGTTGCAGGCGGAGACCACAGAAGAGGGACGGTGCTGCGGGGAAACACGGTGGTTTAGTGGCCTACGTAGGCTGCGAAAAGTGCAAAGGGGCGGGGAATGTGGGGAGAAAGCCCGCGGGGGATTTAGTATCTACGGGGGTGTGGGAGGGGCTTTGCCCCTCCCCACACCACTTTGCATCAACAAACAGCAGGGGTTAATCCCCCCACCAATGCGATTTTTTTTATTTATTTATTTTTTTTGTTCTTGTTTAAAAATTACAACAATAAACTTTTAAAGTTTATTCATAAATTTGTATTTAAATCCGTTTTCACAAATACATTTATTTTAAACTATTTTTTTAAAAAAATGTATATAATATTTTCACAAGTGTTACAATAATTCCAATTTTACAATATCGTTTAAAATAACTATTAATAATTATATATATATATATTTTCACAAGAGTGCCAACATTTTTTACTTTCAGAATTTCATTTAAAAAGAACTATTTTAAATATATTAGTTCACAATTTCTATTGGTAATAAGAATGTATATGAAGAAGTTTCATAGTAAAATACATTTCACACTATTTTAACAAGTTAATTTTAATATATCGTTTATCCAAATGCAAAGAATATTTAATTATTTAAATTTGTAATTGCCTTCTGTAAACTTAACAAGTAAATTTCTTTATTTCAATTACATTTAAAGCATAAAAATAAATACATGTAACTAATACATACTATTTATTTCAATAGTACACAATAGTCCAGTAAAAATTCATTTAGATTGATTTTCATTGCAAACCTAACCCACAATTTAATTTTCATTTAAATTTGCAACTTCCATAACACAATAAACTGCAACTTTCTCATGAAATAATACCAGAGATGGTTTTAAACATTTGATCCAACTCATCAAACATTCACACAACTTTACATTTTGATAAACCAAATAGGTGACAACCAACTATAAGAATTCCCCAACTCAAATGAACTCTAAGGGAGGAATTAACTTCTTCTCCTGGAAAATACAAATGAAGTGAAGTAATAACCAATAAAATCACAACATAATAAGGGAGGATTTCTCTTCACTCCCAAGATAACAATTTTTACAACAATTTCCAAGAGGGAAAAATCTCTCCTTTAAAACTCTTACAGAAAGGACTATAAAAGACCAAATCCTCATTAGTAATAGAAAGATAACATTTTCTTTGACAAGGTAAACTTCATCAATCCTCCTTACATGCTCCAACAGTAACCTACAAGACAACAAGGGAAACAACAAACACCATCTAGCTCTCCTCCCTACCTTTGACCCACAAGAGGGTCACCCCCGAGCTAGGGAGACCATCCTCATATCTAGGGTAAGATAGACTACTCACATCACAAACATAGAGCAACAACCAAGCAACGATCCACACACCCACAAGGTTGACACACATAACAAAGTCTCAGCTTAGGTCAGTACAAGGAGGGTAGGGAGTAGACAATCTCTACCTCTAAGTGCCCCTTTCACAATTAATCACAAGGCCTCAAGCCAATAAAATCACAAGGCCTCAGGCCAATAGTATAATTTTCCACAAGGCCTCAAGCCTTCCAATGAATCAAGTAACCAAGGATATCCAAACAGGCTCTCAAAGCCAATAAGCCCTCAAGGCTAAAAACAGTACCAAATTTGCCCTCAAGGCATATCATGTAACCAAAACTAGGATGACACCTGAGGAGGGTCACACTTCCCCTCCCTAAACACGATGAACATTGCCTTCCAACTGGAAGGAGCTCTCTCTACACCCCAAACAAAACCCATAAACAAATAGAAAAGCTCAAGAAGACATTGCAAGACTCTTTCAACAACCAAGATACAAACATGCATATCAACATTAGATCACACAAGAGATTAGATTAGTACACCAACCTTCTAGAGCCAAATATGGAAGAAAACTGATGATGAGCTCCTTTCTCCTTCCTTCTCCAAAAACTCTCTTTCCTTCCCCCAAAATCTCCTTCCTTTTTCCTCCAAGATTCAACCCCCTTCCTCTCCTCCTCCTCCTTTTCAAACTAATTTCTCTATTTTCCTAATTTCCCAAGTGGGAATAAACAACTCAACCCCTCCCCACTGCCTCCATTAACCTAGTGGCCATAAAATAATGTAATCCCACTCAATAGGTTCCCCATTAACAACCCACTTGTAGAATAAAATACAAATGAGAAAACTTAAATAACATAGAGTGGATGACACAACACCCTCATAAAAGGGAACCCCACCAAAAGGAGGCACATGGAGACAAGCACTCCATTAATAGGGGGATCATGGAGTGCTCCATGACTTGGAAGTGGGCATGAGTGGGGATTCCACTCATCCCATGTCCCCCAAGCTTCCAATTTTCGTCACTTTACCTCACCCCAAAGTTGAGGTGACCCTAATGAAGTTAACCCTAGGTTAACCTAGTCAAAAAGGTCCCTAAACCCAATGGGTACAACATAGGGTTGTTTTTAAACCTAGTTAAGACTCCCAGAGTCAAATAAGACACATGAAAAGGGTCAAAAAAAATTAAAGTTAAAACAAGATTCAAAACATCAACTTACAACACTTATCATAATAAAAGTAATTCAGATAAAAGCCCTTATTCCCTTAACCTCATACAAAAATAACACATTACAACATTACCACATTTTTCCAAAACAAAAGGTTGATCTTAGTTCCTCATGGAACTAGATCGGCTCACAAGGGAAACAACTTAGGATATGGGAATGGTCTCTTGTAAATGTGGTTTCATTAGTAATACCTGCACACTCAAACTCGAAGTCAATAACTCATAGAGATATCATAACCGAAGCAATTCAAATACATGCATAATTAAACATGCTACCTTATAACATACTGAAATCATAATACAGTTTCATATCCATTCATCATTTTCTTTCAAACAACATCTAATATCATTGCACAATTATTTCTTAAAATCACATAGGTTCAATAATCTAGAATTCAGAAATCAATAGTCTCTCAACATAAAATAATAACAAAGGCACTGCAAATAGTCTCATGAATAGGAGTGTAAAAAGTAGGCCTCACATCCTCTCCCCCTAAGATTGTACTTCCTCCTAGAAGTCATCGAAGAGGTGAGGGTAAAGCATCTTCAATCTTGTAGCATCTTCCCATGTTGCAATGACCTCATTGTACATATCCCACTGGACTCTAACATGGTCCAGCTCTCGACCTCGAAGGCCTAGCGTCTGACAAGCCAAAATGCGTATTGGCTCCAAAGCCAACTGTCTGTTTGCCTCTACCTGAAGAGCACTCCAATCCAATACTTGAGATAAATCAGAAATATATCGACGTAGAACTTGAACATGAAAGACATCATGGATACGATATAGGCTAGGCGGCAAGGCTAAACGATAGGCTACATGTCCTATCCTCTCTAGGATCTCAAAAGGTCCTACAAACTGGGGTGCGAGCTTAGAACCTTTTCCGTAATGGATTGGACTCTTATGCGGTCACACTCTCAAGAACACTCTGTCACCTACTGAAAAGCTTCAATCTGTTCTCTTTGCATATGCATACTTCTTCTGTCTATCCTGAGCTTTCTGCAGTCTCTGTCTGATCAAAGTAACCTGCTGTTCCATATCCTAGATTAATTCGGGACCAATGGCAACTCGGTCCTCTAACCGATCCCAACTCAAAGGCATTCTGCAAGGTTTGCCATATAAAGCCTGGTAAGGAGGCATACCCAACGAGCTGTGATGCCCATTATTGTAGGCCAACTCAACCAGATATAGGTACTCCTCCCATTTCGACTGATGATCCATAACATACATACGCAACATATTCTCTAACACCTGATTAACTCTTTCTGTCTGGCCATCGGTCTCAGGATGGTAAGTAGAACTGAAGTTGAGCTGTGTACCCAACGCCTGATGTAAAGCTCTCCAAAATGAAGATGTGAAAATAGAGTCTATTAGAAATAATATGGCGAGGTACTACATGCAGTCTGACAATCTGATCTAGAAACACCTTCGCCACTGATGGTGCATTGTACGTTGTGCATACCGGTGTGAAATGCGCCACCTTGGTCAACTTGTCAACTGTCACCATGATGGCATCATGGCGTCAAGATGACATAGGTAGTCCAACAATGAAGTCCATAGAAATGGTGTCCCATTTCCACTCAGGTATCTCATGTGGGTACAAAAGTCCCGCTGGATGTTGATGCTCTGCCTTAACCCTCTGACACTCAAGGCATTGAGCAACATACTCTACAATGTCGCGTCTCATTCCTGCCCAATGATATAACTACCACAAATCCTCATGCATCTTCTTCACTCCAGGATGAGCTGCATAGGGTGCTCTATGAGCCTTAGACAGTATCACTATATGCAGATCACCTGCACGGGGTACATAGATGTGCTGCTTATGTCTAAGTAATCCATTTGACTCTAGGGAATAACCAACGAATTTACCTTTTAGGACCCTTTGATTCTAGATTTCTTGCTGCACTTCAAGAAACCACTCGTCCTCAGGTAGATGATGTAGAATACGTTCTCTCATATCCACTTTCAAAGTCAGAGTCAGGATCTCATGGTGCCTTCGACTCAAAGCGTTGGCGACCACATTCTCCTTTCCCTTGATGTAGTGGACATCAAAATCATATTCACACATAAACTCCATCCAATGCCACTAGCGGGCATTCAAATTAGGCTGAGTGAAAATATACTATAAGCTATGATGATTCGAATGGAGCTCAAAACGTCGACCTAGAAGAAAGTGTCTCCAACAAACAAGAGCATGAACAACAGCTGTGAGCTCTAAATCATGAGTAGGGTAGTTTAACTCATGTGTTTTAAGTTTTCACGATTCATAAGCAATCGCTCTACCACCCTGCATAAGTACAGCTCCCAATCTGTCTAATGATGCATCCGTACAAACAACAAAAGCTTCTACTGGATCAGGTACAGCTAATATGGGAGCACTGGTAAGCCATTCCTTAAGGATTCCAGAGGCTTTCTCGCATTGCTCAGTCCAGATGAAACCTTTCTCTTTTCACTGAAAGGAAGTGATAAGATGAGCTATCCTGGAGAAGCCTTCGACAAACCTATGGTAGTAGCCAGCTAATCCCATAAAGCTCCTTACTTCTATTACATTGGTGGGTACTGGCCAATCCTGAATTGATTTGATCTTCGATGGATCTATGGAGATACCATCACCTGATAAAATGTGTCCCAAATACTGCACCTCTGTCCTGAAGAAGTCACACTTCGCTAAGTTGCCATAAAGCTTATGCTCACGTAAACACTGCAAAACCTGACGCAAATGGCCCAAATGTTCCTCCTCAGTCCGTGAGTAAATCAAAATGTCATCTAGAAAAATGATCATGAACTAATCTAGGTAAGCGCGGAACACCCTATTCATAAGACTCATGAACACTGCAGGGGTGTTCGTTAACCCAAAAGGTACCACTGTAAATTCATAATGGTCGTATCTGGTTTAGAAAGTAGTTTTGTGAATATCTGCCTCTGTAATTCTTAATTGGTGATACCCAAATTTAAGATCAATCTTTGAAAACACTCTGGCTCCTTGCATTTGATCAAAAAGATCATCTATCCTCGGCAAAGGATATCGGTTCCTCACCGTCACTTTGTTCAACTGCCTGTAGTCCATGCATAACCGAAGAGATCCATCCTTCTTCTTAATGAAGATAACTGGTGCGCCCCATGGTGAAATGCTAGGTTTGATGTGTCCCTTCTCTAATAGTTCTTCTAGCTATAGTTTAAGCTCTATAAGCTCATATGTAGTCATTCTATATGGTGCACGAGATATAGGTTCATCCCCTGGTACTAAATCAATGTGGAAATCAACTTCTCTGCATGGAGGCATACCAGGTAACTCTGGTGGAAAGACATCTTCAAATTCTCTCAGGATGGGGTGATCATCTAATGTAGTCTCAGGTACATCCTTTGATCTATCACTAACTGTGATAGCAAACATCTGACAACTCTTCTGTAGGCAATGCTTAAGTTGCTAAGCGGATATCGTTCTAGCAGCCGTGGGCTTCTGCATGCCCACTATCTCAACCAGTGTGTCATGATCGTCCAAGCAACTAATTGTCTTCTGACGGCAATCTAGCTTGGCTCTATGATTCGCAAGCCAATCCATACCAAGAACTACGCCGTAGGTTCCTAATGGCATCACCCTAAGATCACATGTAGTAATGAAAGGACCCAAGGAAATCTCACAATCTCTGACCACAGTATCTACTGACATCTTGGCCCCTGAGGCCAATTCGACCTCCCACCTAATGTCCTGCCTAGAAGCCACTAGCCTATAATGTCCCACTAACGATGTAGAAATAAAGGAGTCGGTAGCTCTGGAATCAAAAAGGATAGAGATGGGAGATTCTGTAATCATACCTGCTATCTCAATAATTGAAGTCTAAAAATTAGCCTGGCGGTTGTCAACCGCTGCAAACATACGGTGGGATTTACCCACATCGCCCACAGTCTGCTCGGAACCTCCTGCATGATGCTGTCCCCCAGCTATATAACCCTGTGGGCACTCTCTAGCTATATGTCCTGCTTCACCACAAGTATAACAAGGCCCTCTAACCTGTACCTATACAGTCTAAGTCCGACTCGACTGTTGCTGTCCTGTTCTGCTAGTAGACCCCTATGAACCCCTATAAGACTGCTGTGACCTCGCGGGTCCCACAGGTGGTCCCTGTTGTCTCTGATCTCTGCGCTGGCCCTACTGTTGCTAACCTCTATTATTTCCTCCATATGATTTTTGTTGTGTTTTAGCTTTCTGTTGCTGCTGTGACTGCTATTGTTGTGGAGGTTTAGGAGGTAATGGTGCTGAACTGTATCCTCTATTATGTTGCTGTGTTGGCCTGCGATAATTCTGTTGTTATTGCTGCTGTCCCTGATCCTAGAACTGAGGGCAAGAATTCTACCCCCATCCCTGAATCTTCTCAGCAATGTAAGCCTTCTCGGCAGCATCACTCAAAGTTTGCGGATCTGCCATCCGAACAGGTCTTGCTATACCGTGGTTTAGACCTCTAATAAACTTATGTACCAGGAGTTTCTCATCATGGAGATACTCCGCATAACTGGATAATTCTATAAACTTTCTCTCATACTGAGCCACTGAGAGTCCCCTCTGTTGTAGGTCATGAAATTCGTCTATACGACGCTGTCTGTAGTGGTCTGATAGATAACACGCATTGAAGCGCTTAATAAAAGTCTCCCATGAGAGTGTGTCTATGGAAAGGTGACGCTTGCGCTCCTTAGTGCGCCACCATGTAGCTGTTGTATCCCATAATAAATGTACTACCACACTAGCCTTCGTATTGCCTTCATAAGGACGCAACGCAAAACACCTGTCCAAACTAATAAGCCAGGCCTCTGCCACGGCTCCCTCTATAGTTCCAACGAATGTAGGAGGGTTCAACCTCAATATATCCCTAAATGGATCTCCTCTGTCACTGCGCCCCCTGTAAGGCTCATCTGCATGAATCTCATAAGGTCTGGGACCAAAATGCGCTACTCTCGCTGTCTTGTCATGCTTGGCATGATGTGTGGGGCTCCTGCTGCAGCCCCTGCTAACTGAAATAACCTCCTCTGTATCCGGCATCTCAACATAAGGCTCCACACGTGGCACCCCCTATGGTTCTACGCAAGGTTCCACACGTGGCTCGACATGAGACTCCACTCGTGCCTCCTCGCGTGGCTCCTCTGGCGAAACATCGCGGGGCTCGTCACGTGGCTCTACGTGTGGCTCAACTACAACCGGTGGAAGCCTATCCAAAATAGCCTGTAAGGCCTGTAAAATCTGTGGTCCCATATCTGGTGGGGCAGATAGTGCTTGCGGTACCTGAGGAACTGGTTGTGGCTGTAAAACTAGCTGAACTTGTGGATTTGGCTGTTCTGGTGGAACTGGCTGATTCGGTCCCAAAGCTAAAAGAATCAGTACGCACCTCGGTGGCTAGTGTACGGCGGGTTGGCATTTGCCGAACTCGTCTGGGAGGCATCCTACAAAATGAGGTAATTGCAAGTCAGTGTGTTTCGCAGAAGTAATAATGTGCTCATACAAGCCTAGTCTTTGAAAACCTGGCTCTGATACCAAATGTCATGCCCACATTTCACATGTGTTCACAACATGCAAACATGCATGTTATGTCCACACATGACATGTGTCATGATATGAAATATCAAAAAAAATTTCCTAATGACTTCGAAAGCCTCCCTCGCACGCGCAAGCGTGCTCGGTGCGTATGTTTAAGTGGCCTAATAGATTGTTGATACGTTTTATTCCACTCACATGCGCATGTTGATATAGTTTACTTTGCTTGGGTTGGTTTAATTTCTTTCGTATAAGGTTCACTAGGTAGGTGGATGATCTTAAAAAGGTCATCTCAATCCGTTTAATACTTCCTCGCATTCCTTCTTGATTTCTCTATCGATTTGTTTTAAAACGTTGATTAATTTGCCCGTTTACGTATTTCATAATTTACTCTATAGTTTATCTTGGTTGCGTTTGATTATGTTGACAAAGTGTTTGCTGCTACGGTGTATCCTACACACATGTGCCGGTTGAAGTCTATCACTATCGTTTATGACGATATAATTTTGCATCATTGAAAATTTCCTCGGAACATGTTTGACCTTTTACTGGTTTTCCCGGTTTCTTTCAATGTTGCCCCGCACCTCTCTTTTATTTACATTCCATCGTCTACTCATTTAGTATTTATTTGCTTTAATAAATTACCTCATTTTCATAATCTACCGTCTGGTAGTAAATTTTCATCTTTTAGTTAGAAATTTCCATCCCAGATCGATCCGTTGAATATTATAAAATGATTGTCCAAAATTAATTGTCTCCTTATTTAAGATATTTAAATTTATGTATATTTTAATATATTAGATTTAAAATCCTTCTTTCTAAATGATTAAATGATAATTATACATTTACATATTAACTTACTCTACAATTAGTTCCTTGTGTGCATTCACACATTTATATATATATATATATATATATATATATATATATATATATATAAACAATTATAAAAATACCATTAATGAACTAAATTATTTCCTTCCATTTTAAATTGAAACCCCCTAGTTATAATTAAATCACACACACACACACACACACACACACACACACACACACACACACACATATATATATATTCATTTTAAAGTTAAATAAACTAGTGGAATCCCCACTCTTTTAAAATAACATATTAATAAGTGTTTTCATCTCATAGCATTGGGTATTAAAAAAACCCTAATCTATATGTTAGTAATGTGTTGTGTTATGCAGGTGGAAGAGACTGAGTGAATGGCGGCAGTAATGGAAGCAAGGCCTACGCGCAGGGGTATGGATTTGGCGGCAGCGGTTCTGAGATGGGCGGAGGTCGAAGCTACAGAGCTACAGAGGTGGCTGAGGGACGGCCATGGTGGAGAGGTTGGAAGGTCGCAGGAGCGACAGTCAAAGGGAGGCAGCGGAGGGAAGTTGCGGGTGGAGACCACAGAAGAGGGATGGTGCTGCGGGGAACCGCAGCGGTTTAGTGGCCTGCATAGGCTGCAGAAAGTGCAAAGGAGTGGGGAATGTGGGGAGAAAGCCCGCAGGGGCTTTAGTATCTATGGGGGTGTGGGAGGGGCTTCGCCCCTCCTCACACCATTTTGCATCAACAAATGGCGAGGGTTAATCCCCCCACCAATGTGATTTTTTTTATTTATTTACTTTTTTTGTTCTTGTTTAAAAATTACAACAATAAACTTTTAAAGTTTATTCATAAATTTGTATTTAAATTTGTTTTCACAAATACATTTATTTTAAACTATTTTTTTTTTAAAATGTATATAATATTTTCACAAGTGTTACAATAATTCCAATTTTACAATATCGTTTAAAATAACTATTAATAATTATATATATATATATATTTTCAAAGAGTGCCAACATTTTCACTTTCAGAATTTCATTTAAAAAGAACTATTTTAAATATATTAGTTCACAATTTCTATTGGTAATAAGAATGTATATGAAGAAGTTTCATAGTAAAATACATTTCACACTATTTTAACAAGTTAATTTTAATATATCGTTTATCCAAATGCAAAGAATATTTAATTATTTAAATCTGTAATTGCCTTCTGTAAACTTAACAAGTAAATTTCTTTATTTCAATTACATTTAAAGCATAAAATTAAATACATGTAACTAATACATATTGTTTATTTCAATAGTACACAATAGTCCAGTAAAAATTCATTTAGATTGATTTTCATTGCAAACCTAACCCACGATTTAATTTTCATTTAAATTTGCAACTTCCATAACACAATAAACTGCAACTTTCTCACGAAATAATACCAGAGATGGTTTTAAACATCTGATCCAACTCATCAATAATTCACACAACTTTACATTTTGATAAACTAAATAGGTGACAACCAACTATAAGAATTCCCCAACTCAAATGAACTCTAAGGGAGGAATTAACTTCTTCTCCTGGAAAATACAAATGAAGTGAAGTAATAACCAATAAAATCACAACATAATAAGGGAGGATTTCTCTTCACTCCCAAGATAACAATTTTTACAACAATTTCCAAGAGGGAAAAATCTCTCCTTTAAAACTCTTACAGAAAGGACTATAAAAGACCAAGTCCTCATTACTAATAGAAAGATAACATTTTCTTTGACAAGGTAAACTTCATCAATCCTCCTTACATGCTCCAACAGTAACCTACAAGACAACAAGGGAAACAACAAACACCATCTAGCTCTCCTCCCTACCTTTGACCCCCAAGAGGGTCACCCCTGAGCTAGGGAGACCATCCTCATATCTAGGGTAAGATAGACTACTCACATCACAAACATAGAGCAACAACCAAGCAACGATCCACACACCCACAAGGTTGACACACATAACAAAGTCTCAGCTTAGGTCAGTACAAGGAGGGTAGGGAGTAGACAATCTCTACCTCTAAGTGCCATCCTTTCACAATTAATCACAAGGCCTCAAGCCAATAAAATCACAAGGCCTCAGGCCAACAGTATAATTTTCCACAAGGCCTCAAGCCTTCCAATGAATCAAGTAACCAAGGATATCCAAACATGCTCTCAAAGCCAATAAGCCCTCAAGGCTAAAAATAGTACCAAATTTGCCCTCAAGGCATATCATATAACCAGAACCAGGATGACACCCGAGGAGGGTCATACCTCTCCTCCCTAAACATGATGAGCATTGCCTTCCAACTGGAAGGAGCTCTCTCTACACCCCAAACAAAACCCATAAACAAACAGAAAAGCTCAAGAAGACATTGCAAGACTCTTTCAACAACCAAGATACAAACATGCATATCAACATTAGATCACACAAGAGATTAGATTAGTACACCAACCTTCTAGAGCCAAATATGGAAGAAAACTGATGATGAGCTCCTTTCTCCTTCCTTCTCCAAAAACTCTCTTTCCTTCCCCCAAAATCTCCTTCCTTTTTGCTCCAAGATTCAACCCCCTTCCTCTCCTCCTCCTCCTCCTTTTCAAAGTAATTTCTCTATTTTCCTAATTTCCCAAGTGGGAATAAACAACTCAACCCCCCCCCACTTCCTCCATTAACCTAGTGGTCATAAAACAATGTAATCCCACTCAATAGGTTCCCCATTAACAACCCACTTGTAGAGTAAAATACAAATGAGAAAACTTAAAATAACATAGAGTGGGTGACACAATACCCTCATAAAAGGGAACCCCACCAAAAGGAGGCACATGGAGACAAGCACTCCATTAATAGGGGGATCATGGAGTGCTCCATGACTTGGAAGTGGGCATGAGAGGGGATTCCACTCATCCCATGTCCCCCAAGCTTCCAATTTTCGTCACTTTACCTCACCCCAAAGTTGAGGTGACCCTAATGAAGTTAACCCTAGGTTAACCTAGTCATAAAGGTCCCTAAACCCAATGGGTACAACCTAGGGTTGTTTTTAAACCTAGTTAAGACTCCCAGAGTCAAATAAGACACATGAAAAGGGTCAAAAAGAATTAAAGTTAAAACAAGATTCAAAACATCAACTTACAACACTTATCATAATAAAAGTAATTCAGATAAAAGCCCTTATTCCCTTAACCTCATACAAAAATAACACATTACAACATTACCACATTTTTCCAAAACAAAAGGTTGATCTCAGTTCCTCATGGAACTAGATCAACTCACAAGGGAAACAACTTAGGATATGGGAATGGTCTCTTGTATATGTGGTTTCATTAGTAATACCTGCACACTCAAACTCGAAGTCAATAACTCATAGAGATATCATAGCCGAAGCAATTCAAATACATGCATAATTAAACATGCTATCTTATAACATACTGAAATCATAATACAGTTTCATATCGATTCATCATTTTCTTTCAAACAACATCTAATATCATTACACAATTATTTTCTTAAAATCACATAGATTCAATAATCCAGAATTCAAAAATCAATAGTCTCTCAACATAAAATAATAACAAAGGCACTGCAAATAGTCTCATGAATAGGAGTGTAAAAAGTAGGCCTCATAGAAGGGGTTTGAAGAGGTTGTAGTTTATACAAAAGATGTTCACATGGGAAATCAGACAAAAAAACAACTTCAAAACATGAGGGAATATCTAAATTTCTTATTGGAACTCAACCAAAGCATCTATTTTGTTATTATCAATATGCTATAAGTTAATCTATCTTCTCCAAACATTTAACAATTCGTTTTGTTGACAGAATTAATTATTCAATATTTTGACATATCAAATAATAACTATTTAAAATTTACAAAGGCAATAAAATGCTGATATTCATAATGGCCAAATTTTAAATGACTATAAATATTTAAATAATGCCTAAGAAGAAAACATTATAGATCAACATCTTAATAAATAAATAAGTTTTAATGTAAAGAAAAAAAATAGAAGGTGAGAGAAATGAATCAATCCATAATTTTCTTGTGGAGATTGTTGGTGAAGCAAATGCAGTAATCTGAAAAGTAGACTTGCACTTCATTAATACACATGGTCAATATGCCAATAATGATGAAGGAATATCCATCAAAGCATAATGGGAAAGGAATTTCTATCAGTTGTTGGACATTAATCATTACACAGTCAATATCATAGAAGAAATTACCCACGTCTACCAATGTAAAGAAAATAAGGTTAAAAATGGACACTCCACATGCCACAATTTTATTGGTTAGAGTTCTAAAATCTATGATTTTAAGAATTGTTTAATAGAAAAACCTAAAGGAAATCCACCAATACTTAATAAATAAGACTATATCAAAAGATCTAAGCGCCAAAATTGGCAAGCAAATCATTCTAAACTTAGCAACAAAATGATATGGCAGTATCTTCTTACTTTCTTGAGAGCCAAAGCAAAGACTAAGGAACATGTACACATGAACATTCATCAAGAATAAAGGGTAGATATTTGAAAGATAATAAATTTTGGAACACTCTAAAGGATATATATACAAAAATAGGAAACACGGACTAAGCGCTCAAACTATTTGGTGATTAGCCTCAAAAGATATGGAATGCAATGATAGAAGGAAACCACAACATGGATTTATTATTAAAGGCATTTTGAAACTTTTAAGCTAATGCAGTTGGTAGGCGTGAAGCTAGATTTCACAACCTTATTGCATTACTGCTGCATTTGATTTTATGTGTGCAAAAGGATCACATACGAAAATAGTATTAAGAGTAATTACAGTGATGCAGCTTTTTGATTTAGCCCTAAAAATGTTTCCTGGCTCATGTTCTTTATACAAAATATAGAGCAAGGAGTCATTACAATGATGACAATAGACCAAAGAGGTTAATTTCTCTCAAAACTAAAGGATAGAGTAATTTCATTAGGTCAGAGATTGAGTAATATCTCAACAAAGCATTGATGTTTGATTAGTAGTCAAAGTTAAGAGAAATCAATGGGTATTCAAATGCATTCCAATCAAATCCTAAATCACAGAAAGAAAATAAAGTGGATATGTAATCCATAAAAGTGCCTTTGCAAAACTTCTAACAATATACCAAAAATTTCAGGAGCAAAAAGACATCATTATTTCACCTTATCTGCCCTATGTTTAGTCTGAAATTCATGTGTATTAACATGCTAAAAGATATCAAACTCGTTATCAATAATCTTCATGATTGACCTTCCACTATTCTTTACCTTTTTGCCCCTTGTCTTGGCTCACGGAAAGTTATTCATTTTCTTCTACAGGGCTCCTTCCCCAAAATGCCTCAAGATTCAGATTAAAATAACCTCCCTGTTTCTCTCCCCAAAACTTCTTGTTCATAAATAGATGGAATAATTTGCATTTACTTCCACTTCACCTTCCCATTAACCATTCTTTATTTGAAACTAAAAAGAAATAAATTTTCAAGATTCCTACTTGAAGAATAATTGTATATAAACTAAAATATAAAAATGAAAAAAAAAGTCTTTCTTAAATATATAAATAGGACAACACATAAAAGTGATGCATGATTTCCTTTCCTACACAATATGAAATTTTCTAGATAATTATTTCGAAACAATAAAATTAATTAATTATTGTCAATAAAATATTATAATTAATAATAAGTTTCAAGTATGCTCTTGATACATCTCCGTCGAGAGTGTATTCCTATCATGTACATGAGGGAAAATTAGTCAATGATCGTTAAAATAGTAATATTTAAATTGAAAGTTAATTTTTGAAAAATAGGGGTTGTGACACTTTTTCTCTTGCCAAGATTTCATACATTCACTAATTCATCATTAACTTAAAAGTTTCTTTTACTCCTTTTGTAAAAACTGTAAATCAGGTCTAACTAAATTAGGTGTGAACATAAGTTAGTAACATTTCTAGTGACCTCTTAGGGCTGTTTGCCTGCTAAACAAATTAGAACCAGTAGCCTTGCAATTCCATTGGGCATATCTGAGTCATTTTCTACCTGAAACTTTGAAAAACCTTGTGCAACTCAAACTGATTGAAAATTACAACAGCAAAACAAAACTGAAACTGGAACTATTTTGACCTATTCAAGACATGACCAACAAAATGTGCATGTGCACTTCTTGGAAAACAAAACTAAAACTAAAACTAAATGTGCAAAAGCACTTATTTGCAACAAAAAGTTGCTTCTCTAATAACATAACTTGAGGTGAATCCCATTAACAGGGATTGGCAACACATCTCCATCTAACTTAGCAAGTTGAAATGCAGTGTGTTGCTTGTATTCTGTAATGATGTATGGGCCATCCCACAGGGCATCAAATTTTGTGTGTTGACCAGGTTTGCTCTTTAATTCATTCCATTTGAAGAACAAATCTCCTTTTTTATAGATCCTTGGGACTGCCTTGTTGTCAAATGTCCTCCTCATTTGAGCTTGATGCATTTCTAATGTCCTTAATACCTCTTTTTTGATCTCTTCTAGCTCCATCAACTGTGCAAGTCTTACCTCCAATGGTTGTTCTTCCAGCAATTCAAGTTCTTTTATGTAGCTCAAAGTTGGTAACTTAACTAAAATTGGAAGTTTGGCCTCTTTCCCATAAGTTAGAACATAAGGTGAATTACCTATTTCTCTTTTAAGAGTTATTCTATCAACCCATAGGGCTAACTTCAACTTGTCATGCCAAGATCTCTAATTCTCATCAACTATTTTCTTTATGATCTTAATCAGATTTTTGTTAGTTGATTCTACTTGTCCATTACCTTGAGGGTAATAATTTGATGAAGTGTTTAGGAATATGTTATTTTTTATAGACCAATCAAAAACTCTCAAACCAATGAATGCTAAAGCATTGTCAAAAATGATTGAGTCAGGGTACAAAACCTAGATACTAGATCTTGATAGAAATTTAAGACAGAAGTTTCATTAGCTTCTTTTAATGCAACTGTTGCAAGTATGAGGTTAATCAGTGTTGTCATTGATGTCATCATACTCATATTGCTTTGATAAGAAGGATTGGATGAGCTGTGTGCTGAGGTTATTGAGGAAATCAGTCTCAATGTGAAACAGTGAAGAACAGTGATGAGAAGAAGGCAAAAGTACTCAATCGGTTGAGTATCAGAGGATGCGGATTAAAGGGTTTGTAGATATGAGTCTTGAGATGTTTCAGTCAAGATTTCAGAGGTCTGCATGAATATATGAAGTTGTGATTGATCAAGTAGAACCAGTTTCAGGAGATACTCCAGAGTGACAGAGTGCTACAAAAATGTCCGGTGAGATCCAGAAGTGCATTGTCCTATTCTATGGATTGGACAAAGTGTTTGGGATGTCCTTGTGATGTGTAATCTCAATTGGTACTTAGTTTGGAGGTCTGGAAGCATCTCTTTCAGTATGACAGTGGCGGTAGACTGTGTTCTTGAAGTTCCAGTTAAGGAAGAGAAGAGATTCTAGTGAGAGAGGAAGTGCGGATGTACTTGGTCCTTCAGGCAAGCCTGTGAAGGTTCTTGGATCATGTTGAGGTTGTGTTGTTGGTCCACATTAGTGGTAGAGCCTGGAATTGGAGATATTCTTCTGGATGGAGATGTTCTTGTTGGCCGATCGGATGAGTTCTTCCGGATGAAGATGTTCTTGCTCAGACTGGCCGACTGGATGAGTTATTTATCTTGCGAATGTTCTTGTGGTTGATTTCTGACTTAGATGATTGTTCCTAAGTCGATGCCTTGTATAAATGAAGGTTTGTGAATTCATTTTGAAGTGTGTCATGGAGTGGATGAGTGTGGTATAGCGGAAGAGCGAAAGGCAGAGCAGGTGTGTCTCAGGCTCAAATGGAACTGCTCCAGACATGATGAAGATGTCATTCTCCAGTTCAAGTTTGTAATACTTATGATCTTGTAGACACGGTGTCTCTTGTAGGTAGTGTGCCTCTTTGTGAGCAGTGTGCTCAGGCAGTGAGCCCTGACTGGCATGTGCCATCCATTTTTCTTATTCTTCTAATAGAGAATAATCCTTGGGTTAATCACCCTGTGGTTTTTCCCTTAACCGGGTTTTCCATGTCAAAATCTTAGTGTCTAATGTGTTGATGTTTATCTGCTCTGGTGTTCTTGCTTTATGCTTTAATGAATGGTTAATTGATATGCTATTAACTAACAAAGAAGAATCAAGTGTTTGAAGTAGAAGCAAGTTTTTGTACAACTGATTCACCCCCCTCTTAGTTGTGTGCCCTAGATCTAACAATTGGTATCAGAGCTAAGTTCCTCTGAAAAGAGCTTAACCGCTTGAGGAGATCCAGGATGTCATCATACAAGAAGGATAGTCTGAAGTTTGATGGAACCAACTTCTCACTCTGGAAAGGTCGCATGAAATGTCACTTGGAGTGTATGGGAAAAGCATACTTGTCCATGATCACAAAAGCATATGTACCTCCACAAGGTGGTCCGACAACTCTGAATGAAATCACAGATGCTAAAAACAATCTATGGACCAAAGAAGCTCTTCTAAGTGCATTGAATGACTCAGAACTCTCAAATGTTATTGATCTACCAGCTGCATATGAGATCTGGGTTAAATTGGAACTTTTGCATGAAGGAGATGAGTTTGTTAAGAGTGCAAGGTTGCAAAGTCTGAAAGGGAAATTTGAAAGATTGAAGATGAGAGATGATGAAAATATCACTACCTTTATGCCAAGAGTAAATGAGCTGGTGTGTGGAATCAGGAATGCTGGTGAAGTTCTGGATGAAAATGAGCTTGTTTGCAAAATTCTCAGATCCCTTCCTGCTACCTACAAAATCAAGGTTGCTACCATTGATGAATTCAGAGCCCATACAACTATCACAAGAGAGCAATTGGCTGGCAAACTGGTTGCATTTGAAATGACTGAGTTTGGAGATGATCATCCCAAGACTGAATCTGCATTCAAAGCCAGTGCCTATGTGAAAGGCAAACAAAGATTTGATCTGGGAGAGAACTCTTCAAGGAAGCTGTCATGGTATGATCAAGCAAGGAAAGACATGGAAGAGGAAGAAGCAGAAACAGCTCAGCTTGAAGCCCTCATTGCAAAAAGACTGCCAAGAGGATCCAGTAAGTATGAAGGAAAATTACCCTTTAAGTGTTTCAACTGCAATAAGATTGGTCATTTTGCTTCAAGATGTTTGAAAAGATCTGCAAGGTCAAATGCTAACAGATAAAGGTTCCAGAAGAACTATTATTATGTTCATGAAGAAGATGATAATGAAGGAGTAACAGATGATGAATCAGAAATAGGAAACAAATCTGGAAATAAATGGGTGTTTATTGCCATCAAGGAAGAAGATTCAATATCCTCTAAATCTGTCAATCATAAGGTTGTAGAAAGAGCTTTAGCTGCCCAAGTTGAAGAAAAGGATGATTGGGTTATTGACAGTGGATGTTCTCACCATATGACAGGTGACAAGAACAAGTTCTTAGATTTGGAAAGGTATGAAGGAGGAATGGTAAAGTTTGGTGATAATTCTGCTGGCAGAATCAGAGGTAGGGGAACTATTTCCTTTGATGGAAAGAGCAAAACCGGTAATGTATTATATGTTGAAGGATTGAAGCACAATCTTCTCAGTGCTGGTCAGTTGGTGGACAAAGGCTATGATCTCTGATTCAAGAATGGAAGATGCAGGATCTCTGAAAGCTCCGGAACTGAGATTACATCTGGTACTCAAACAAAAGGTAATATCTTCCATCTGGTTGGTTCAAATAAAAGTTGTTTGTTTGTTCAAGTTGATCAGAGTTGGTTATGGCATAGAAGGATGTGTCATGTGAATTTTGATAACATCATCAAGATAAGCAATACTCAGGCTGTAAGAGATCTTCCAAAATTGGTAAAACCTACAAATAGTTTGTGCAAAGAATGTCAACTAGGTAAACAGAGCAAAGTCTCTTTCAAAAGCAAGGATCAGTCCTCTATCGGATTATTGGAATTAGTCCATACTGATCTATGTGGTTCGACAAGAATCAAGAGTATGCAAGGTGATAGATATTTCATGTTACTAATTGATGATCATTCCTAGATGATGTGGGTTACCTTCCTAAAAGAGAAATCAGAAGCCCTTGAGAAGTTCAAAATCTTCAAAGCTATGGTAGAGAATCAAACCGGATTGAAACTGAAATGTCTAAGGTCTGATAGAGGTGGTGAATTCACATCCGATGAATTCATAGACTTTTGTGAGGAGCATGGTATAAAGAGACAACTATCTGCTCCTAGGACTCCACAGCAGAATGGAGTAGTTGAGAGAAAGAACCAGACCATCCAGGAAGCATCCAGGACAATGATGATGGAAGCAAATGTTCCCCAGATGTTTTGGATAGAAGCTGTCAGCACTGCAGTCTACACTCTTAATCGAGTTCAAATCAGAAGCAATATCGGTAAGACTCCTTATGAACTGTGCTTTGGTATAACTCCTACTGTGAGATATTTCAGAGTATTTGGTAGCAAGTGTTACATCAAAAGAGATGAAGATCTAGGAAAGTTTGATGCTAGAAGTGATGAAGGAATTTTCTTGGGTTACTCCACTCAAAGCAAAGCATACCGGTGTTACAATAAGAGATTGAGAAAGATGATAGAAAGTACAAATGTGAAGGTTGATGAAGGAATTGAGAAGCCCTCAAGATTTTATGAGTATGATGAAGATGATCAGAATGATTCTCTGGTGCAAGGAGCTCAATCCTCCTCTGAGATTCAAATTCAGACTGATTTGGTAAATCAGGAAGAAGAGGTTTGTCTGAATGAGCCTGATCAAGAAACAATAGTGCAAGAAACTCCCAAAGTTCCAAGGTATGTAACTCTAAACCATTCTGAAGATCAGATCATAGGTGACAAAAGCAAAGGGGTACAAACAAGGAGGAGAATTGCTCAAAATTCAAATGAATACTGTCTAATTTCAAAGATTGAACCTAAGACAATTAATGAAGCTTGCAATGATGAAAATTGGACCAAAGCAATGGAGGAAGAGTTGATGCAAATTGAGAAAAATCATACTTGGGATCTTGTTCCCAGACCTAGAAACAAGAATGTGATTGGAACCAAATGGGTCTTCCGAAACAAACTAAATGAAGTTGGTGAAGTTATCAGAAACAAAGCCAGATTGTTCTGCAAAGGCTACTCTCAAATAGAAGGAATTGATTTTGAAGAAACCTTTGCCCCGGTGGCAAGAATTGAAGTAGTCAGATTATTTCTTGCATTTGCTGCCTTCAAAGACTTCAAGGTATATCAGATGGATGTCAAGTCTGCCTTCCTAAATGGTGATTTGGAAGAAGAAGTATACATTGAACAATCGGATGGATTTCAATTGTCTGATCATGATGATATGGTCTGCAAGTTGAAGAAAGCACTGTATGGATTGAAGCAAGCCCCTAGAGCATGGTATGAAAGGTTGGATAAACATCTTGTGCAGATTGGTTTCAACAAAGGTACTGCTGATAGTAATCTATATTTCCAAATAGATAATGAAAACATCTTGATTGTTGAAGTATTTGTTGATGATATCATCTTTGGAGGAAGAGACAGTTTGTGTAAAACCTTTGCAAATCAAATGAAAAGTGAGTTTGAAATGTCAATGCTTGGTGAAATGAATTTCTTCTTGGGTCTACAAATTACTCAGACAAAGAAAGGCATCTTTATCTCTCAGACCAAATATGTGAAAGAATTGTTGAGGAAATTTGGAATGGAAGACTCAAAGCCAATGAACACTCCTATGGCAACCAGATGTAAGTTGAGCAAAGATGATGACTCTCCTAAGACAGATCAAACCAAGTACAGATCAATAATTGGAGGACTATTGTATCTCACTCATACTAGACCAGATATAATGCAGGTTGTTGGTCTTGTGGCAAGATTTCAGGCTAACCCTAGAGAATCTCATGTTATGGTAATCAAGAGGATTTTTAGATATCTAAAGGAGACAGTTGAGTATGGTCTATGGTACCCTAGAGATCATGATTTCTCTCTTCATGCATATACAGATGCAGATTGGGCAGGAGATGTGGATGACTGGAAGAGTACAAGTGGAGGAGCATTCTTTTTGGGAAAAAGGTTGGTTTCTTGGCTAAGCAAGAAACAAGAGGCAATATCTTTGTCTACAACTGAAGCAGAATATATTGCAGCAGCAGGTAGTTGCACTCAAATCCTATGGATGAAGCAGCTGTTAAGAGACATTAAAGTAGAATATGAGGAGCCTATCACAATTTTCTGTGATAATTCAAGTGCAATAAATATTTCTAAGAATCCAGTGTTTTATTCTAAGACCAAGCACATATCTATCAAGTTTCACTTTCTGAGAGAGCAAGTGAACAAGGATGAAGTTAGATTGGAGTATGTACCCTCCAAGGATCAAATTGCATATATCTTTACTAAACCTCTTCCTAAGGACTCTTTTGAGTATCTCAGGGAGAAGTTAGGGGTCATGGCCCCTCTGGTGATGAACTAGGATGCACTGATGTGCATCAGTCTGGTGGATATCACAGTCATATCTTGTGATCCAGATTGATGATGGGGAGCTGCTACTAACGGGGAGCTGCTACTAACGGGGAGCAGCTGGTATGATTCTGATGTGTTAGAATTGCAAGTATGAGCCCTTTGCCATTGATATCAAAGGGGGAGAGAAGACATGTAAAAAATAAGTGGTTGATGATCAAAGGGGGAGCAGTAAAGGAATAGAAGACATGTGAAGAGTTGTTGCTGATAGGGAGAGCTATGACAGAAAGGAGAAGTTCTTTTCTTGATGGTTTTTCACATCATATGTTGCCATCAATGACAAAGGGGGAGATTGTTGCAAGTATGAGGTTAATTAGTGTTGTCATTGATGTCAACATACTCATATTGCTTTGATAAGAAGGATTGGATGAGCTGTGTGCTGAGGTTATTGAGGAAATTAGTCTCAATGTGAAACAGTGAAGAACAGTGATGAGAAGAAGGCAAAAGTACTCAATCGGTTGAGTATCAGAGGATACGGATTAAAGGGTTTGTAGATATGAGTCTTGAGATGTTCCAGTCAAGATTTTAGAGGTCCACATGAATATATGAAGAAGTTGTGATCAATCAAGTAGAACCGGTTCTAAGAGATGCTCCGGAGTGACAAAGTGCTACAAAAAGGTCCGGTGAGATCCAGAAGTACATTGTCCTATTCTATGGATTGGACAGAGTGTTTGGGATGTCCTTGTGATGTGTCATCTCAATTGGTACTTAGTTTGGAGGTCCAAAATTACCTCTTTCAATATGACAGTGGCGGTAGACTGTGTTCTTGAAGTTTCAGATAAAGAAGAGAAGAGATTCTAGTGAGTAGAGGAAGTGCGGATGTACCTGGTCCTTCAGGCAAGCCTGTGAAGGTTCTTGGATCATGTTGAGGTTGTGTTGTTGGTCCACATTAGTGGTAGATCCTAGAATTGGAGATATTCTTCTGGATGGAGATGTTCTTGTTGGCCAACCGGATGAGTTCTTCTGGATGAAGATGTTCTTGCTCAGACTGGCCGACTGGATGAGTTATTTATCTTGCGAATGTTCTTGTGGTTGATTGCCGACTTACATGATTGTTCCTAAGTCAATGCCTTGTATAAATGAAGGTTTGTGAATTTATTTTGAAGTGTGTCATGGAGCGGATGAGTGTGGTATAGTGGAAGAGCGAAAGGCAGAGTAGGTGTGTCTTGGGCTTAAATGGAACTAATCCAGACATGGTGAAGATGTCATTCTCTAGTTCAAGTTTGTAATACTTATGATCTTGTAGATAGTGTGTCTCTTGTAGGCAGTGTGCCTCTTTGTGAGTAGTGTGCTCGGGCAGTGAGCCCTAACTAGCATGTGTCATCCATTTTTCTTATTCTTCTAATAGAGAATAATCCTTGGGTTAATCACCTCGTGGTTTTTCCCTTAACCAGGTTTTCCACGTCAAAATCTTGGTGTCTAATGTGTTGATGTTTATCTACTCCGGTGTTCTTGCTTTATGCTTTGATGAATGGTTATTTGATATGTTGTTAACTAACAAAGAAGAATCAAGTGTTTGAAGTAGAAGCAAGTTTTTGTACAACTGATTCACCCCCCCTCTCAGTTGTGTGCCCTAGATCTAACAGCAACTGCTTCAGTCCACTTGGTAAAATAGTCTGTTGTAGTCAATATCCACTTATGTCCTTGACTAGATGGTGGATTGATTGGACCAATGAAGTCCAAACCCCACTTGTCAAATGACCGCTCTACCTGAATTGGATGCAAGGGCATTGCTACAAGTTTCTATTTACCTACAAAAACTAAACATTTTATATATTTGTTTACCCAATCATGTGCATCCTTAAAAATCTTAGGCCAATAATAACCATCTCTCATAATTTTAAGAGTTGTTGTTCTTGCTGTAAAGTGACCTCTAGAAGGTCCATCATGAAACTCTTCTAGAATCTTTTGAATTTGATCTGGCTGTACACACCTTAGTAAAACACCATTGAAATCTCTTTTGTATAAAACACCATCTATCATAGCATAAGGAATTGCTTGCAATCTATAGTGCCTTCTTTTTTATCTATTTAGACCTTGAGGGCAATCTCTAGTATGCAGATAATGGATCATTTGATCAACCCAACTTGTAGGTGGATTTGGGACAGTAGCTATTTCTTCATTCTGGAGCATTGTCTCAGCTTCTCCTTCAAGTTTAGTGCTATTTAATTCATGATCTGCAAGTTGTTCACATAGTCCTTTGCCTCAGATCAGCTTGGTAACTTTAATTTGAATGTCATACTCCATAACCTTTGTTATCCATCCTACTCTCTTATCATTTAGATCCTTGCTAAGCAAGAATTCTTTTACTATAGGATGGGCAACCATTAACTGAATTCTATTATTTGAAAGAATGTGTTTAAATTTCTTTAGGTTCCTTATAACATCCAATACATGTTTTTCAACAAAAGAATAACTTACCTCATAATCATGCAGAATTTGGCTAAAGAATGCCACAGGCTATTCCAATCCTTCCTCATTCTACTGACAAAGCATGGATGATATAGTATCAACACTACCAAATGCATACAAAATAAAATCTTTGATAAAATTTGGATTGATCAATGTTGGGGCAGCAACAAGTGCCTCTTTTATTTCTTCAAAACTATGTTTTCCTTCCTTTGTCTAGCTGAAAGGAATATTCTTTTTCAACATAGTTGTAAGAGATTGTAAAAGTGTTGCTATATTTGGTATAAACCTTCTTACAAATTTAATTCTTCCCAGAAAGCTTTGCAAGCCTTTCTTATAGGCAGGAAGTGGTAATGCCAATATGGAAAAAATTCTTTTAGGATCAATAGATATACCATCTTTTGACACACTGTGTCCTAAAAGCTTCCCTTCATGAATTGAAAAAATACTCTTTTTTGGGTTGAGTGAAACCCCAAACTCTCTACATCTTTCAAAAATCAGTCTTAAATGATGAAAGTGATATTCAACGTTCTTAGAAAAAATAGTTACATCATGTAAGTACAAACTTATTTATTAGACCTTGAAAGGCCATATCCATTGCTCTTTGGAATGTTACACCTGCATTTCATAAGCCAAATGGCATCTTTCTGTAAGTTAGTGTGCCCCATTTGATAGTAAAAGTTATTTTGTACTGATCTTCCTGTTTCACTAGAATCTGATTATAACCTGAATAACCATCCAACAAAGAGAATCTTTTTGATCCTGAAACAACTTGCAAGATTTGCTCCATGGATGGTAAAGGATAATGATCTTTTAAAGATGTTCTATTTAAATCATGGAAATCAACACATAATCTGATTTTTGCATTATTTTTGCTAACAGGAACTAAATTAGAAACCCAAGAAGTGTGCTTGATGGGAAATATTATATTACCTTCAATCAACTTGTTCAATTCAATTTTCATAAGCACTTCCATCTTTGGATTTAGTGGTCTTTGCTTATGTCTAACCAGTTTTTCCTTGGATTCAAGCTCAATAGTATGTTGAGCCAACTCAGGGTTGAAACCCTTTAGATCTCCATACTCCCAGGTAAACACATCACTAAATTCTTGACAAAGCTGAATGAATGCTTGTTGTTCTTCTCTAGTACATACCTTTCCAAGCTTGAGCAACTTATCCTTAGAGATCTCAATAGGTTCATAATGTTCCTGTTTCACTGATAAGTCAGCTTTGTCTCTTCTAACCTGATCATCAGTGTTGAATATTGACTCTAAGGTTACCAAACCCTTAGGCAATTTATTTGACTTTAACTAAAGTATCTGATCATCATATTGTTGTAGTAATTTTTGTTGATTTCCTACAGAAAACTCAGCTTCTTCTATCAGAAAATCAACAATTTGCTCATCACTATCAAATACTTGCCAACTTGTATTATTGTCTGGCACTGATGGTCTCACAACAACCTTAACATAAAGAGGAGTATGAACATTTTTCATTTCTACTAGAATATCATACTCAGCTCCAATGGAAGCTAGTTTATCAGCCCGCTTATTATCACTTCTAGGTACAGATATCAGATTAAATGCATCAAATTCTTCTATCATGTCCCAAACTCTGTGTTTGTACAATTTTAGGAAATCATTTTTTGTAGCAACAAGATTTCTGACTTGTTTTACCACTAACTCACTATCCCCAAAGACTTTAAGGCATTTAATATTTCTTTTTCTAGCCCATTCCAATCCATGAACTAAAGCTTCATATTCAGCTGGATTGTTAGAACAACTGAAAGCAAAATGAAAAGATGAATAATACCTTTCACCTATGGGAGAAACTAGAACAGCTCCTCCACCAACACCAACTTTACTTTTGGAACCATCAAAATAAATCTGCCAAAAATCATTTTCAAATTATACAACTTGTTGATTTTCTCCTTTTAGTAAATTTGGAATAATTGCATCTTTCTCTTGGATCATATACACACCAAGGCCTATTTCATCCATTTGATCAAAGGGATCTGTTTCATGATTTTCTACTGCCCACTAGTCTAAAACCAAATCTGGTATGCCCTCTAAAGGTGTACTTGGATCTTGGACAGTAACTAGATCTTCTTGATAAAAAACTAAAAGATTTGTATTTATTGGACTGGGTGTATATGGTTCAAGGTGGTCAATTGCTAATGGCTCTAATTTTATGGTAACCTTAGTTCCATATCTGGTTCCAAAAAATAGATGGGTCCAATCATCTTCAAAGATAAATAACCTCTTAATTTTGATGTAAAATCTCTAGACAAACAGATGGCAAAACTAGGTGGTAGATCAATGACATGTATATCTTGATGTATGACAAAATTTGGACATGCATGTAAGGTAAAACCTAGATTCTTGAATATTCCAACTGTGTTGACTTCAGTACCATCTAATTGCATAGCTCCTCTTACAATGGGCTCATATTTCAGACCAAGTTTATCAACTAGCTATTTTGGCATTACTGAGCTACTAGCTCCTGAATCAATCATACAATTATGCACTAATTGATCACAAACTATCAAGGTAACATAAAAAGGTGGTGGTTTGATCACTTGTTTTGGTTGTTCATTGTTATTTTGTGCTTCATTGGTAAGCATAACCTGGGGCTGAGTTGTTTGAACCTCACTTGATAAAGACAGTTGAGCTAGAGCATCTTGTAATAAATCTTTCTGACCAGGGATGTGTAAAGTATCTAATATAGACATGCTAACAATGGCTTTCTTCATATGATCCAAAATATTGAAAGAAGGACCACTAACCTTTTGTTGTACTTTGGGAACAACAACATCTGAATGATCTTTACTTGGTTGTTTTTGAACTTCTAGTTGTCTTTTATCAGTTGTTTTCTATCCTCTTGGCAGAATATAAATATCTTGAGAAGTGGAAGCTTGATTCTGACTTTGTTGACTTGTATAAACTATATTTTTTCCTTTATCAGCTTGCTATTATAAATTTCCAGCTTGTTGTTTACTAATGTCAGCTTGTTGTTGTAAGTCAACAACCCTCTTTTTTGACCTGGTATTAGCTGCAATATTAGTAAAAGACTTTTTCTGACCTGGTAGTTGATTCACACCACAAAACTCATTAGCTTGCCAGTTCATTAGAGCAACATCAGGATTACTATTCTGAGTCTAAACATCAAGCTGATCATTTACATCACTTGTATTTTTAGTAGCAGTATAATTATTCTGTACCATGAGTGCTTGACTGACCACTCCATTCATGCAAGTAGCCTAGTTATGAGGTTGATTACATGGATAACACTATGCATAATCCTGAATCATATTATTTTGTATGGGCACAAGCTCTTTTGATGAGCTAATAGCATTGGGATTATACTACTGATTTGATCTGTTATTATAGCTTCTTCTTTGTCCGTGGTAATCTGCCTAATAAGGAGGCCTATTTTCCTGATATGGGGTTTGGTATGGTCTATTATTCTGATTTGCTTGAATTTTTAGGCTTACTAAATCATTTCTTACAATCTGCAATAATTTTGCTATGTTTTGTTGATTTCCTTTAAGCTCTTGAATATCAGAAAGAATTGGATCAGTAGCATTTTTAATAGTGTTTTGATAGCCAAAGTCTAGTATAGCAAGAATTGATGAAATAGGGGGGGCCGAAATGGGCATGAAAGGTTGGATATCAAGAAATATTGGCATAGGAGGCCTTGGTGTAATTTTGTCAACTTGTATTAAACTATTTTCTACTCTAATAGCAATATCAAATGCACCTAGTAAAGTGACTCCACCCATAGACTGAATCATGATAGCAATATCACTATTCAATGCTCTTAAATAATATAAAAATGCATGCTCAGGTGAAGGTTTTACTATTTCTGGAAATCTACTCCATGTCTTTTGAAATCTATAATTGAAATCTGAAATTTGCTCTTGTGGGGCCCTCTTGATATTGGTCATTTGCTCAACAAGTGATAAATGATCAGATTTATCTTGAAATTGTCTATTCGAAGTTGCTCCTAATTCATCCCATGATGTAATAGAATTAAGTCTCAGACTTCTAAACTATTGAAGAGCTTTACCTTTGAAGGATGCTACTAATAGCCTAATTGCTACATTCTCTTCTATAGTATGATGAACAGAACATAATGAGGCTAGATCTCTGATGTGTTCTATTGGTGTAGTTCCATCCTCACTGTTGAAACTAGGCAGACTTTTCAATGCAGCCACTGGTATATCATCATGTTGCCTTAAATTTAATGGGCTGCCCCCATTAAAGGTAACAAATGGTTGATTTCTTGGTGGTATTGGTGGTTGATTTCCTCTACCTCCTCCTCCAGGTGCTCCCCAAGGGGCTGCTCCAGCTGCTGCAGACATTTGAATGACTGGTGTTTGTACCAGTACTTGGATTGGTACTAGTACCTCTTGTAACATATATTCCTCTTCCTCAAGCTCTTGAAAAATAGGATCCTCTTGAAAAACTGGCACTTGTTCTCCTGGGCTTGCTGGTGGAGAAATATAAGGTACTGATGATGAACTTGCAAACAAAGGATTCTGATGGGAAGCAAATTCTCAATGTGTATTTGGTAGATTTTGTACTACTGTACTTGTTGGTCTTATCACTCTATCTGCTTTTACTCTCCTCTTTGGTGGAGATAACTGAATATGCTTCTTCTCAAAATCTTTATTTGACCTTGTTTGATACTTGTTCATAAGCTGTAATATCTAGTTTTTGAAACCAGAAAATTAGAGTCACCAGGTACTTGAAAATAACCCTCTAAAAGCCTATAAAATCTACTGATCATATCAAAACAATAGTAATAATAAGTCCTTTTTAAACTAAAAATCAGTTCAATGTCCCATCGGGTGTGCCAAAAATTGTTGTCGATTAGGATTGCACCCGTGATGAAAAGTTGTGATACTCAACAATCCTTCGAAACATGGGATCAAACTCAGGCTGTGGGTGACCTATGTCAAGTTTAAACCTCCAGATTATGGGCTGGTTCCCTTAAATATTCAATTAGATCTATGACTTTGATGTGGAAAGGGGTTAAAAGGATCTTTCTAAAAGCAATGAAAATTGTAAAAGGTATGGTGATGCACCTAAAAATGATGAAAACTTGGCAATCTAACTCACAATAGATCTCAGAAAATCTATCCACACAAACCACTTTCAACAAATTTATCACAAAAATATTTCTAAGGGAGGCTGAAAAATATTTCTATTTGAAGGAAAAGGGGTTGTTTCACAACATAAAAGAAAGATTCTCCAATTGCACAGCCTAAGAAAGGTGTGGTTTTCAATGCTATCTAACACAAACAAGTACAAATGAGACAATGATTTTAAAGGTTTTGATGTTAAACACAATAAAATCTCATCAAATCACTCATACAAGTTGCATTAATGGAAGGTAGATACTTGATCAAGCTGAAAAATAAAGGAAATAATTGCATAAATGACAAAGTATAGAACCTGTAACCTGTTGTAATCTCTATAAATCTATAAATAAGTGAGTTTCAAAACATCTTTCTCTCTCAAAGTGTAAAGAGAAAAAAGGCAAGAACTAGAAAAACCTTAGTTTTTCTTACAATATATAGTTTGCTCTCTTCAAGAGGCATAGAAAAAATCAACTGTAGTCAATTGCCTCTAAAAATAAGCTCCCCAATTTGATCTATGAGCAAACAATGAAATCCCTAAAAATAAGGGTCAAAACTCCCCAAAATGAGCAAAAATAGCTCAAAATTACTTGTCTCCATGTGTTTGACCCAAGAGTTGACAAAAATTCTCCAATTTGACCTCCAAACCATGCAAAAAGACCTCGAAGTCTTCAGTTAACTCAACTCCTCCATTTTTGCATGATTTTGCATGTGTAGATAATGTGGAACATGAATAAAGTAATCTTTTGCATGATTACTCTATTATGAGTTTCAATTTGTCTAATTTCTTTAATTTTACAACTTGTGAAAAAATAATAAATTAATTTATAAAATATTACTTTATTAATTTGTTTACATTATCTATAGTTGTATAATTATGAAGAAATGGAAGAAAAAGAATAACACCTTATCTCTCCTTTTACATTTGCATAATTTGCATGACTTCACTAATCAATGATGCCAATAAGAAAAAAGGCCATCATGCATGAAAAATAAAGAATATTCTCTCCTTACGACTCCCATTCAAATTCTTAGGTCATTACATGCAAAATTAACTATGTATTATCAAGGGAATGATAAATGCATCTTTACAACCTTAGTACTCCATGGAAAAGAAAATACATAGTTGCATTATACATGCATACAAGGCATAACAAACACCTCCTTATCACTCCACCACCATGCATCATCCCCTCAATATCACCTTTGTCTTCACATTGCATTATCCATACTTGCCTTATCATTTGATTTCACAATGTATTTATCACCTTATACATATACCTTATTACTCCATGCCTTATCATGATTTACCTTATTGACTCTACATGCATTTTGAAATGCATAAGCACATAAATCTTTGCAAAGTAAATACATAGGTGCTTTGACCTTTGACTTGGTCTTCATATTTCTATGAGGAATCTTCAACCTTTCTTTTTTGACCATTATGGAGACAATGGGAATAAATGCATTAAGCCTTACCTTGCTATGATTGTATTTTTGACTTAGCAAAAGGCAAAATGAAAAGGAAATAACTTGGCCTCATGAGCCCCTTGTGCACAATCATTAGGTTTTTCAAGACATAAGTCTTGACCATAGGATCAGATAAGGCAATCATTTTTTTATTTTCGTTAAGTCAAAAAGAAAAGATGAGGAAACTCATCAACCAAAAGTACTTGAGAACCCTAAACTTTGTCATTTTGATCTATTCATTATTTCTTGCACTCTGTCTCTGCAACTCAATCGGCAGCTAGGGTTTGATAGAAATATGCTCCTCTCTACAATTTTGAGCTTTCTTTGGTTGATTCTTTAGCATTTTCTAGCATGAAAAGGAAAAGGTAAGCTTTTGTTTGACAACTAAGTCATTTTATTGCCTCCTTGTGACTATATGTTTGCTCTTGGCCGCAGCCTGGATTTCTTCTGAGCATTAAACAAGTTTTATATTTCATTCTCATTCTATTTTCTTGATATGATTGCATTCTTGCTTGGTTGGCGACTGTATCTTTTTATTTTTGAGAGGTTTCAAAAGTATAAGTCCACGGCCTCTATAGCTTATTTTCTGCAATAACATGGGGTGAGTCCTCCTTTCAGCCTTCTATATCTCATTTCTTTCATTGTGGCTTTAAACTGATAAGGGTTTCAAAGAAAATGAGATGGGTATTTTACATTCTTGAAGAAATGAGTTCCTCTGGCTACAGCCTTGCTGTATATTCCTTTCTTCACACTTTCTCTTTATTTTGCATACTCGAATATGTAAGGTTCAAAATAAAGTTTGAGGATTTTGAATCTATTTGCAGGAAATACCTCTCCTCTAGTTATGGCATGTAGCCATGTGGATCTACTTTTCTTTACTACTCTTCCTCTTCTACAGACAAAAACTTACAAGGGTTTGAAAGAATATAACATGGATTTTCATTTTCTTTGAAGAAAAAATCCTTTATTGTCATGGCCATGATGTATACTCATCTTTGCACACCTTTCTTCTTCTGTATATCTGAAAAATACATAGGGTTTTAAGAAAAGATGAGGGTTTTCATTTTTTTTTTAAATCAATCCTTCAGTTATAGCCAACAATACTCCTTCTTCATGGCCTGTAATAGCATTTTAATAAAAAAAAACCCACATGGGTTACTCTATTTTAAAACTTTCTTTACCTTTCTTTTGACTACAATTTCATCTTGTAAAATGATGATAAGGGTTTTTAAAAAATTGTGAGCACTCTGGTATAAACTGAACCTATCCATTTGAATATGTAAAAATAGAAACATACAGAACCCTTTATCTTTTTGTTTATTTCTCCTTCTTTCATTTGGCATATGAGAAAACTGGTATATTTGTAAAATTGTATTTCTTCTCCCTGTCATCTGATACCTCTGATGTAACAGCATATTCTTTTAGTCTTATCATTCTTCTCCTTTATGACATCATGAACTCTTCTTTGTATCAACTGTTCCTATAGCTTTACCATTCTTTATCTCTATCAAATGAATGTTCACTTCATGCTACTGCTCATTTGATACAGTCATGGGATTGTTGCTTCATTCTTGTATACACTGCATTCATCATTATACTTGTACATGTATAAAGATATAAACATGAGGCTTCTTTCCTCTGATACTTGTCACTGACATACATACTTGTTCATTTATGATCATTGTATTGACAGGAGTTGTTCTCTTTCTTGCAATTTGTCTCCTAGATTATAAGACTGTTGTACTTTCTCTACATCTTTATACATCTAATATATGACATCATTTATGCATGAAATAACATGATATCCTTATGATGAAACAATGCATTGTTCTGTCTCTTTTACATTGTTGTTTCATATGATCATTGTCTTATCTAGGAAGTATATTTGAACAGCAAAAACATGTTTCAATCATTACAAGAAGATGGGAAAATACATTTAATGACTATACTCCTGTCCTTGGCATATTTGATAAATCTTGACTAGAATCACTGCTCATCTAGCAGCATGTGATAAAGCATTTTGAACATGATTTTCTAATTCTGACAAACTATTTTCTGAAGTGGGCATAGTTTATAGGAGCAACTACTCCTCTTCACTTCTATGATGATGACTTCACTCCATTTGCAAGTTTGACTATTCTAATGCATATTATCTCTTTGAATAATGCATTTTATCTATTACAATTTGATATCCTTTCCAAATGAATAAAAAGGAAACATGTTGGGATCTACCCTTGTGGGAGCCATATTTTCTCCACATGTTATAATGTCTTCAAATCAGCAACATTACTTTTCCTATACCTGCACAGTGAACAAACAAGTTAGCATAAAAACATATCTCTTGAAGTTGATTGATCTTTCTTATGATGATCTAATTTATTGTACATGTCTGATTTGATCCATTCACATAAGATGCATAATGTCTGCAAGTTTATATGTATGTTGATAAAGCTTTTGATGATTTTGATCATTCGGAGCTTCTTATAGGGCTTTTCCCCAATTTTGTAGGTACACTGTCCTAATCAGGAGTAGAAGATAAGGACATGAAGATCAGCTACCAAGACAAGAATATCAACCTTCCAAAAAAGGCAATAACGAATATTCATTATTCTCATATGTTCTTTCTCTTTCCTTTTATCCTCAGGTGTATAGCTTCCACATGTGTGCATTGCTTATCTTAGTCACTCCCATGGCTTGCGTGGGACACATTTAAACACTTCTTTAAATATGATCAGTTACTTTACCTTATGCAAATGATTTTTATATTGTTTACTTTTTTGAATCAACTACATAGGATAGAATAACTAAATCTGATATGAAACATATGTTCAAAACATGATATGAAATGAGAGTTTTATAAATACCTTTCTTTCACACTGAATTGTGATTACTCAAATAATTTAATCATCTCATAACTGAAAGATAAAACCAGTTAGATTCTTTTTGTCATTCATTGACTGTATGGTCTCTTGTCATCAGAACTTCACTTGTTAGGATGGTTTGATAGTTCTAATTGGACTGTCAGATTATCCTGACAATTGATCTTTATTTTTCTCTTGCCAAGATGTCATACATTCACCAATTGATCATTAACTTAAAAGCTTTCTTTTCTTTTGTAACAATTACAAATCAGGTCTAACTAAATTAGGTGTGAACATAATTTAGTAACAAGAATATTAAGTGCATAACCATATATATCTTGTTGAGATCATCTTAATTATGTTGGACTCTCATTATAACCTTGGATTCCAAGTTGGTGAAGGAGATTTCTTGTCAATTATGAGCTACGATTGTCATAATCATTGGAGGCATTTTGTTAAAGGGAGTTGTGTAGGATGAAATGTTGTTTGGGACAAACTTAGGATTGTTATAGGCACTAAATGTTTGGGTAATGAATTAGTATTTACTTATCAAACTACTTCTTGTACCAAAATTAGGGAGAGTTAATGACATTGAATGAAGATGGTGGAGATTGGTGGTGGTTACTCTTATGAGGAACAAAATGGAAAATAAAGAGATTACTCTTAGGAGAGAAAGATGAAGAGTAATATGAGTGTCAAATTTGAAAAACTTGATGTGAGATCTCTAAACAAGGATAGAATTTATTGAGAACACTTAGGAATGTTATAGGCACTAAATGTTTGGATAGTTAAAGGGCAGTCTTATCAACAAAAGAATAATCAATCCTAAAACCTCTCTTAACTTTATGACAATGATACCAATGTGCTATGTGACATTATGCATAAGGATTATTAGGGTCATATATGAACAAAATATGCAATAGGCTCTCACTACCCTATTCACAAGGTAAGAGATGACAATGTGATGAAAAGGACTGATCTTATATACAGATTAGAATTGGCAAGCACCTTAAATGGACTATCAACACAACTAGGACTATCATAACAGTCAATATCAACAGATCAATCTAGGTATGAAGATAATTTGATATATCCTGTCAAGGTGTAAAGGAGGGGTTTTCTAGGAATCATAAATGTATAGGATAGTCATTGTAACCTTAGGAATATCACACATGACATTGTTCAAACAGTAGTCCAAAATAAGAATGATCAAACCCTAGGAGTTTCATAAGTAATTTGGTGCATTATAACCTAGAAATCACAAGATCATTGAAGGATAAATGGTGAGATAGGTTATTAAAGAAAAATATAATGATGAGAAGATGAGAATATGAGAAGATGAGAAGGAAGAAGAATATAATGATGAGATATAGGTTGGACATTGTGCTATGACATGGAGATTTATTACAACCAATAGTTGCTATGGTAGCAATTGCAAGACGCTTGGTGAAGAAATCACTATTGCATCATGAGCTAAAGACATAAATACATAAAGAACATAATAACATATATAATTGAATTAAAATGGATATAAAGAACATACCTTAGACTTTGATATTGGATTTGACCAACTCTCCAAATTTTGGCTTCAAAATCCTCAAATTCTTCTTTTTCACAAGTCTGATTATGAATTCTATATAACTCTAGAATAGGATTAGTGAAATTTATGGAAAAACTAAACATATATCATCAAATTCAATCTATATATCAATGGTAATTAGCTTTGAAACAATATCACACATGAAACATGAAACTTTATGTTTAAATAATCAATTTTTCTCCAAAAAAATGCAAAATCAGTTTTTCTACTTTGAAAAAACAAAAAAGTGGTGGATTGATCCAAAAATGATTGTTAATATGTCAAAGAATATGCAAAAGCATTTTTTTGTCCAATATACTACATGAATAGTAGGAATAACAGGTATGTGGAGTTTGAATCATGGATCCCACATGCTTTTTACCCGTTTTTTTGCTTCCCATAATGCGAGCACATTCTAGGAAGCATAAAAATAATAAGCTTCATGCACCCTAAAATCATAACCTTCTCAATTTTATAGAGATAGAGATAGATAGGGAAGCATAAAAAGATTAAGATTTCTCTATCCTCCCTCTCTACAACTCTATTAGCCTCTCTTTCTCTATATCTCTCTCCCTCTCTCTATCGACCCCTTGGAATGTGAGGGAGAGAGATATAGAGATAGAGAGGTACATATATTTAGATAGAGGGAGGATAGATAAATAAAGAGATAAATGAAGAAAATAGATAGATAGAAAGGGATATATATAGAGAGTGAGGATGACACAGAAAGGGGGAGGGGGAGAGGGATAAAAAGAGACAAATAGAGAGAGGGAGACGTGGAGAGATAGATAGGGACATGGACATGGACAGAGAGAGGGGGACATGGAAAGATATGGAGAGATAGAGATAGAGATAGAGAAAGGAAAAAATATAGAAAGAGGGGTAAATAGAGAGATAGAGAGGAATAGGTGGAGATAGAGATGGGGAGGGGGAGAGAGGGGAATTGAGATAGACAAAGGGGTCTAGATAGAAGGAGAAAGATAGATAAAAAGGGAGATAGATATAGATATATAGAGAGGGGAGATATAGGGAGATAGAGAGTGAGGGAGAGATGGATAGGGAAATATAGAGAGAGGTAGAGAGGGATATATTAAGAGATAGGGTTATGGGGAGAGATAGAGATAGGGAAAGAGATGGAGAGATGTCCAGAGACATACCTAGAGAGACATTTCAAGAGGTAGATGGATGAGGAGAGAGATACAGAGGAGGAGAGACATAGAGAGGGAGGGAGAGAGAGGTAAAGAGGGATAGATTAAGAGATAGGGATCTATGTGGAGAGATAGAGATAGGGAAAGAGATCAAGAGATGTCCAGACAAAGACATAGGGAGATAGATTTGAGGTCAAGGGATTGAGAGAGTGATAGAGAGGGGGAGTGAGATAGTGAGGGAGGGAGAGATAGAAAGGTATAGTTAGAGAGAGGGTATCGATAGAGAGAGCAACCCTAAACCCCTAAACCCTAACCCCTAACTCCTAAACCTTAAACACGAGCAACCCTAAACCCTAAACTCAAGCATCCCTAAACCCCTAAACCCTAAATAATTCCCCTAGACCGTAACCCCTAAACCCTGATCTTGAGCAACCCTATAAACTCATAAACATCAAATAATGCTTTTGACCCCTAAACCCTGAACTCAAGCAACCAAGCTAAACCCCTAAACATATATTTGGATCTAGGGGATGATGGAGGATCAATGGGAAATGGATGTAGAATTCTTGGATCTTGATTATCATTATCCTCTAATGGATTAACTATTTGATAGAATCCAAGTTATTTGTTTGATTATCTATGTTTTCTTACCTGAACCAATGTGTCTCATCATGGGATATTGATGAATAATGAATAGGACTAGTGGGATGATGGACAGGAGTGATGTGGGTTACTTTCTCATGGATAAGATCTTGATCATAGATAATATCTTGATCACATGGAGGATAAGCATGGATAGCGTGATATTAGATATGGATAGGGTAAGTGGGGATGCATCGATATTCATTGGATTGGGGAGTAAGAGGTGGTGATGGGGGTTCACTAGGAGATGTTGGAGGATCAATCATGGGGTTGATGTAGATGGGTTTAGGGATCAATGTAGATAGGAATTTGAGTACATGATGTTTTTCTAAGATTCCTTGCCAATAGTCCTTGGGTGACATCCTTCATGGCTTCATGGGTTGATGGACTAGGATATACATATAGTTGATGGAAAATGATGGAAGATGTTGTGGGGTTAGGATTAGGATTGAGTGAATGGATATAGTAGGGGATGGATTGAGATTGGGAGTGTTAGAGGGGGATGAAATTGGATCAGTGGATTTGGATAGCTCCATATTTTGCTTTTATTTTTGGATTTTGTAAAGAGTCTTTAGAGAAAACATTTCAAGGGTTCACATGGGTTGATGGATTAGAGCTTATAATGTTTGATGGTGGATTAGCTAGTGAGTTATATGGTGGATGGATGATACGGATTGATGGATTAGGAGATGGGTGGAATAATAGGTTAGGATTAGGAGGATTGGAGGGAAATTATAAAATAATTCCCCTTTAAGCCTAACCCCTAAACCCTAAACTTGAGAAACCCTAGAAACTCATAAAACCTAAATAATGCCCCTAAAGGTCTGAGAAACCCTAAACTCATAAACCTTAAATAATTCCCCTAAACCTAAGCAACCCTAAACCTCTCTCTCTCCTAAAACCCCTAAACCCTAAATTATAATGCCCCTAAAACCTAACCCCTAAACCCTAAATAATTCCCCTAAACCCTAAACTTAAGCAACCCTAAACTCATAAACCCGAACAACCCTCTCCAGGGATAACTTTAAGAACCCCCCTCCTTGGAGAAGGTGTATAAACCTAGCGAATCGTGTATACTTCCTGATACAAATATTAATTTTATTGGTGAATGTTTTTCATTTTTTTGGGAAAAAATAAACTTATTTGGTGAATCTTTTGTAATTGCTATAGGTCTATGGAAAATCCTAGCAAATTGTAATTTTTTTTAAACCAATAAAATATTTTCATTGGCGATCAAAACCTATTTTCAAACCAATTAAATATTTTCATTGGTGAATTAAAACCTATTTTCAAACTAGTAAAATATTTCTGTGGGTGAATTAAACCTATTTTCTAAATAAAAAATATTTTTGTTGGCGATTAAAATCTAATTTCAAACCAAAAAATATATTTTCATTGGTTAATTAAACCAACTTTCAAACCAATAAAAAAAATCATTGGTGAATTAAATATAGTTTCAAACCAATAAAAATTTAATTGGCGAAATAAATTGTTATGCCAATAAAAAATCATACAGTGTGGTGAAAATATCAAATGTTACATATTGTTCTATTTCAGGATAAATTTTACACACATCGAAATTCCTTCATAAAGTGTCTAGAATGGGGACAAGTGTCAACATATTTATTATGTTTGAAGCAAGATGTTAGTACAAATTAATATAGCAGACAACTATTTGATGATTTTTTTATGGACAGTTGTAGTTGCATTCTGGAAGAAAATGTCTGAAACACTAGACCTACGACTTCAAACCTCTGGAATAAGACTTGAACCGCTAGATTTCCAAATATCAATGGTTGACATTTCATATGATAAACCCTCTATGTAATATTATGTTGACTTGCTACGTCTGGTTGTCAGTTGTCTAAGTTGAAACCTGAGCCATCAAAACTGTGTTGTTTACCTACCCCTTATACCTAGTCTTGTCGATCACCACTTGGTGGGGAATGGGTTAACCTAGCAGGGTCCACTTTTTAAATGCTTTAGCAAATATTATGAAGAATCCCTAAGAGACTTAAAGGGTGAGCTATTAAAGGTTTAAATAAGACACATAGGAAATTCCTCGGCAAGATGTTTTAATCTTAGCCATCCAATGTTAAAGAATTTAAGAAGACAACAGATGGCTTGAGAAGTTAATGTGTGAGTGTTAGGAATTAAGGTGTCTCAACCTTGGTAATTCCTTGTATTTGTTTATTGTATTATATTTATTTATTGCCTATTATGTAATTAGTATGCAAATCTTATGTTGTCATCTTGTGGGAATTGGCATGGTGATGTGTAATCCTACGTGGAAGGTGACCACATGTAATTTTGCCCTCACATGAGGAGATAGGCATCCCACTTAGTGGTAGAGGTATTTTTCCATGTATCGGTACTTTGACTAGTGTGTAAGTGAATCTGGACCAAAATGGCTATGACAGATTCCTATGACAGAATCTATGACGCGTAAGAGTCGAAAATAGAAGATGCTATGACAGGTGAAGATATGAGTCACAAGGCATCTTAGAAGAAGGCATCTTTGGGTGCCCCAAGGAGGGTTATGACATGTTGTAAGAGAATATGCTATTTTTAGTCAATGTATGATAAATTCTCTTATAGCTGTAAGAAATGATAGTTATGATAGATTCTATGATAGTCGTAAGAGTCATAAGAGCATCTGTCATTGCCCAACTTAGGAATAGGCAACCATATTGGGATGGGGTGATATAACAAGTGTCATGACCATCCTGTAGTGTTGGACAAGTGTCCCTAGGAATGGGTTTTGGGCCATGAGGCCAAGTTGGATGCCCATCTCAAGGAAAGGTCATTTTTGCCTTGTAAACTTCTATTTAAGTAGGTGCTTTGAGAGGAGATGTATTATGTGATTGACAGGTACTGTTATGCTGCCAAATTGTCTCCAGGTATGAGTGTCGAAGACTCATCTAAAGACTTGCATTGCAAGTGTGTTGTAAACCTTTTTGTTTAGATAATACATTGTGCAGGTTTTGGAGTGTGGGGTTTTTCACCCGTAAGGGTTTTCCCTACATTATATCTTGTCTATCTCTTCTTTTGTCTTACATTCTTGTGTTGTGTATTTCTGCAATATCTCTGTTGTTGGTTTAAGAACACTATAATTGTAAAGGTTAAAAATAATTTGCACTCATCTCTCCTCATTAGATTAGTGTAGGAAGCAATTTTCGCACACATAGCTTCCTTTCAATGAGCATGTCAGAGGGCCCAGGTTAATCCTAATCGTTCACCGCTAGCCTGTTGTCAGAAGATGCATAGGCAATAAACCCAATGAGCTAATGGGTGAATGCCATGTATCAAACTTTGTAGCCTAAAGAGAAGGTGGGGTCCACTGAAAGATGAGTAAGCAATGCCTTGTACCAAAAAACTTCATCATGGTCATCCATCTTGCCATCTCATTAAGAGATCAATGGCTAGAGTTTGAAATATTTTAGCAAATATTTCAAAGTATCCTTAAGAGACTTAAAAGTTAAAGGGTGAGCCATTAAAGGTTTAAATAAGACACATGGGAAATTCCTCGGCAAGATGTTTTAATCAGACAACAGATGGCTTGAGAAGTTAATGTGTGAGCAGGTTGGAGGGCCCAGGTTAATCCTAACTGTTCCCCGCTAGCTTGTTGTCAAAAGATACATGAGCGATAAACTAAATGGGCTAACGAGCGAACACCACGTAGAAGACTTCGCATCTTGAAGAGAAGTTAGGGTCTGCTGAAAGATGAGTAAGCAATTCCATGTGGTGGAAAACTTCATCACGGTCATCCATCTTTCCATCTCATCAAGAGATCAATGGCTAGAGTTTGAAATTGAGAAAGTGGCCATGGGAGTCATTCTGCTTTGTGCAAGGAAGCATTAATGGTGGTTTTAATGCCATAAAAGTAGTATTTTTGCATAATTGAAATCTATCTAAGTGTTTTAAAGCATCTGGAGGTAATTTCAATCTCTCGAAGACTTGAGACAATTTCAATTTCTTGGCGATCAAAACTAGGGTTTTCAAAGTGTTCAAAGCTATAAGTTAAAATCTTGCCCTCTAAAATTCGCTGCTTGTGCTCACTATCATGCTTCTATCAATTGGAATTACTAGTAAATTTTCATTTCTTTTAGGGTTTTGCCTTCTTAGTTTGTTGAACTACAAATTTGACATTTATTACTGCTTTAAGTCAGAACCCTAGTTGTGAACCTACAATTATTGCTAAAGTAAAAGCCTAATTTGCAAAATTCTCACCATAATGGCACCCCCATGAGCTCAAACCTCAAGCTCTAGAGAAACAAAAAGGCCCTTAGTCCAGGACCTTCTTGATCAATTAAAGCCCTCCACTAAAGACAAAGTAAAAGGTTAGCTTATGTTCTAGGGTTCCAAAATTAAAGAAGGTCTCATAGATAAACATATCTATATCAAGGATGCCACCATACCACTTACTAGATGGTCATTGTTCAAGAACTAGTTTGGGAACGGGAATTTGAGTTCTCCTATATGTAACCCCTGGAGATTGGACATGGGAAAATTAGTTGTCTCAAATGTCTACATGGATGTGGACTTGTTAAAAGTTGTGGCAGCCAGATATGATCCTATCTCCAAAGTTGTCAGGATGTATAATGGGATCAAAATGGTAAAGATCAGCAGGGAAGAGATTGCTAAAGTTTTTCAACTTCATGAGTGGAATGAGGATTTGGTAAAAATTGATTTGAAAGCCTTTAGGAGTGAATACATGAAGACAAAACATGTCTTTAAAATCACATTGCTACCAAATCATCTAGCATCGATTGGAAAGGGAAAGGGGATGATTGTTATTGGTCCATCAAATAAGGAACCCTTCCCAATAAAGTATTTTGCTCCATATTTTCAGAAAACATTCTATTCTTTGTGTCAAATCTTGGGGTTTGATCCTGCTTCTGGAATGCCAATGGGTTTCATGTATATGGTTGCTCGTATCCAACACCTCGCTTACAACATAGTATATGACTTTGCTTCCTACCTGGTAGATAACATTCATGAGGGTTTAATTTCATTAAAGAATGGTAAAGATTCGGTTCATTTTTCATGGTACTCATTGTTAATGCATATTTTTTTTATTCAAAAGGGCAAAATTCTTTGAGAATGATATGAAGTTAGAAAAGGAGGAGGATAGTGTTGAGCTTCCTATCTAATGTTGGACAAGAATTCTAGAGAAGGATGATATAAAGTTTGATTTTGTGGTGTTTGAGAATGTCTTTGCATAAAAGTTGAGGAATGACCTAATCCTGAATCCACCAAGGATTCCAATTGAACTTCATGATTTTCTCAGGCCAAAAGAAAGGAGGTCTGATTTAAAAATTGATCACAATAGGGGAGATGTCAGCCCCTATCCAAATTGTACAATTCTTAGAGTATATGGCACTATGGTTAGACCACATGTTCTCCCAAGAGATGTACCACTGAGAATTGGATTCCTTGAGGTCATTTGGCAGTTGGGTAATGTTGAAGATAGCGACTTGTTAAACATATGGAAAGGAATCTTCTTCCCAAGATGGATAGTTTTGTAGACTTTGTGATGACTAGTGGAGGATGGACAAAAATGGATGAATTTCTTGAACCATACAACATGAGGAAATTGTGCCCAAGAAATTATGATCCTGAAGGTTTCATGGCCGCATTGAAAGTGAGGATCAAAAGTAGCCAATTCATACATAACTTCTATTTCCCTGAAGATGTTATTAGGAACATTTTTAATTACCAAATATAGGAGGACAAGAAGGCAAAATTGATTGCCTATGATAAGATGGTAAGGGAAAAATGGAAGACCGGTCCGCAATATGACCTCCTGTGGCTGCCTCAATTCAAAAATGAATTGTAAAAAGTTGAATTATGCTCTAGAATTTTGAGCAAGTGGTTGGCAAGATGAAAAGAGAGATATTGGTTGCTAACAAAGGAAAGTCTATGGTTGGGGAAGAACAAGAAAAGGATAAGGGGAAGGCCCCAGTGTTGGAGGAAAGGCCTACCTACCAACCACCACAAAAGATCAGAGTCTTTGCAAGGAGAAAAGGTATTGTGAGGAACCAACAATCTATTGCCACCCCAACTACATCTTCTGATTCTGAGCCTAAGGGCTCAAGAGCTTCCTCACCATTGAATGAAATGCCAGCACTATCTCCCCTAAGACAAGTAACTCCACAAGCGATTGAGGTGGATTCACCTCCAAGACAACCGCTACCAAAGAAGCAAAAGGTTGAACAAAGCATCTTGGTGGATTACCCAGATGACTCAGATGATGATATCATTGTCACTAAGGAGGATATGGGACAGGGAATGCCCTCTCCCCCTAGGTAGATAATAGAACTAGAAAGCAGCCTCAGGTTGGGTAAGGCAAACCTCAGGGGGTTGAGAAACATAGATGACCTTAGGGAGGAAGCTTGCAAGACCTTCATGATAAATGATTCATTTGTCCAAACCCCTACTTTTAGAGCATTTGCTTGGAGGGCTAGGAGAGATGAATATGTTGATAATGTTGCAAAAAAGAGAAGCTTGCACCCTGAATTACTAGAAGCAGTTATTTAGGCTAAGGTTAGAAAGGCAATGAAAGAACAGTTTCAGAAGATAACAGCTAAAAAAGGTAGTGAGTTGGTGATGGAAAGTGGTATTGTATTGTTGCTAGAGTGGGATTTAGCCTTAGCAATTGCTTTTGACATAGTGTGGAGGCATGACAAACCATTGTATCAAATAGAGGAGGAAGCAAAATTAGCTTTGTAGGGGTGTGCTTTCAGTGAAGAAAGGGAAACAGTTGCTACTTGGGCATTGGTCCCAAGTGCAAGGAAACCTGCAGTTGTTGAGCGTGCTCCAAACATAAGTGGAGGGCTAATTATTAAGAGTGTCTAATACCCTAGCAATTGAGGCAGCAAACATGTCAGTGAACGTTGCCAAATTCACAAAGGCAACAATAGAGAATATCACTGAGGAAAGAGATCAATATAGATCCAAGTATAATGACATGGTTGTAGAGTATAATGACAGTTTACAAAAGGTTGCCAAGTTGGAAACTGAAGTGGCATTGTTAAAGCAAAAATTGCAAAATATTCATGTTCATGCCCCAACATAGACTAACTCTATTGTCCTTCTAGAAGTTTCGATGGAAATCATTCCATACAATCTTGGAGATGCACCCCTACTCCTTACAGTTGAGGAGCCAAGCACATCAGGTGCAACTCCATCAAGTGAGCCTACTAAAGAGGAATTATTGGATCAAATTGAGATGTACAAGAAATTAATGCCATGGGTCAATGAATCAATTTATTCAAGTAATATGAAGATTGTAACTATAGTTCTTGAACACTTGAATAAAGGGATTAATAGGAGATTAATTAGCATTCATTCAAATTATTCTTCTATGTTTGATGCCATAAAGGATTTTGATAAGAATAAGGATGTTGTAACATCATTAATGGATACATGGATCCCTAGAGCCCAGGCATTAAGAGACATGGTAATTGCAAGCAAGAATGTCAAGGATGTACCTCCTAACATTGTCCCAACTCTCAGGCTTATAAATTTAATTAAGGATTTTCAGGGGTTGGTAGGTCCTTTGGAAATAAATATCAGGGAGCTTGTCAAAATGTTTGATGAATGGAATTTCAGTCTACTTCCTATTATTTTGAGTGAAAATGGTGGGGTTAAACCTTTACAATTGTGGAAGGACCAGGCAAAACAAATAATATTTTCTCAAGTTAAGCTCATCTGTGACACTGTTGATTTAGATATGTTGAGAAGCAACATGGATAAGTTGATTCACACTGGCATTTTCTTAGAGGAATTTGACAAGGAAGCTAATCGAGTGGCTATCAAGTCAACACCTTACAGGACCAAAGAAGATGTACTTGTCAATTTCAATTGGCCAACAGAGGAGTATCAGCTATGGAGGTCCAACTATGTTGACAATTTAGATTTCTTAAGTGCTGAAGTATATGTAAATGTTAATGTTTTGATGATTATTGTACTAGTCATTTATTGAATATATTTGATCTGAGATGGCTTTTGTTGATATTAAAAAAAATTACTCCCTCTTTTTATAGTATTTATAATTAGTTTAAACTTTATTGTATATAAAATTGGTCAGATCTTACATATCAATTTACAAATATTGTGCTCCTTTTAATTCAAAATTGGTGACATGTGTCTTGGATTGCATATGTGGGACATAGTTTGGAAACACTATTAAGTATTATCTATATACTTACGTCAAATCAAGTACAAATATTTGCATGCAAATTAAATTCACTTGAAAAGATATATCATATCACTTAAATATTGGCACGCTTGGAAAGATATCCCAAACCTTTGAAGTCGAGCACCATTAATGAAGTCTAGCTCTATTTAATGGAGCCCAACAATGCCTCATGGTCATACCAAAGTTTGAATCTAGCTTGCTTCTTAACAAAGAAAATGGATATGCCAATTTGCCTTATAGCGCTGTAAAGGCAAATTGCTTTCTTGAGTTTCATAATAGACTCGAGGCTTAGAGCTATAATGAAACCTCACAGAATTCCCTGTTTGTGCTTCCTGGAGTTGGAAGCCATGAAAATGGTGCTTGGGAGGGACTTCTTAATAGATACGAATAGATACTGAGTGAATTTTGACATAGCTTCTTGTTTCTTGGTGTCATTGCTAGACCTTGGAGGTGTGAAGGAGGATATTCTCGTTCTGTTGCAAGAAATTTTCAAGGCACATTATCTGGGTAATGATTTTGAGGTGGTTGTTGGGGGAGAGATGGGTGTGGGGATTCCATAGTCTTCTGACCTATCATTGGTGTTATTTGGGGCAGAGATGGGTGTGGGGATTCAATGGCTTCCCTTTCTACTCAACATGATAGATGGGGCTCTCACCTGCCACCGTCACTTGGCCACCATCGATCTGAATTTTCTAAGGTGCACTCGAGATCTCAACATAGAGACGAATATGGAATGGGTGTTGTGCTTCACAGACCTGGTGGAAATAGGAGATTTGTATGCTTTCCCTTAGCTAGTGGCCCAATGTTTTAAACCTTTAATTTCTGTTATGTAATATTATCGTATGAGTATCAATTGGGAAAGAATATGTGTGGGAATTGTTTGTAACATAATGATATGCTAGGGGCCTAGCTATCCCCCAGATCTAACAATTTTTTGAATTAATGTCAATTGAATACTAGTTTTGCTGATGTAAAACATAAAAAATATTTGCATGCTGATTTAAAACATAAATCAATAAAAATGAAAAAAGAAAGTTTCTAGCAAATTGCCAAATTACATTTTAAATACTAAAAGTTGTCACTAAAAGTAGATTATGTTTATTGTTTATATCATAAATTACTTGACCGTTTAATGAACATTTGATGGATGGTTGTAGTTGCATTCCGGAATGAAATGCATAGAACGCTAGGCTTGCAAACTTAAATCTCCAGAATCACCCTATAACCGTTAGATTTACAAAGATCAATGGTTTAGAAATTGATGAGCTATCAAGGCAGGATAGTTGTCAGACATGTACTAATTGTGTAGTTCGGAAGCAACACATTGACTTGACATTTCATTCACTAAAAAAAATTCACTTTATAAAAAAAGCAAACTTTCTACTTTTTACTGCTAAGTGATTTTATTTTTAAGTGAGAGCCGAGAGGGTCAGCACACAAGGAGATTTCAGATTGCTCATTGTAATGCACCAGGGAGATTTCAGATTGCTCATTGTAATGCACCAGGGAGATTTCAGATTGCTGGTTGCAGTGCCATTTCCAACAAAACTAGTAAGACAAAACACAGAATTCCTAGGCTACATTTCATCATTTCTTACAATCTTATTTTGTCAAACTTTTTTCTTAAAATCTTGTTTTGTCAAACTTTGCATTTAGGGTTGAGAGACTTAAGAAAAATTAAGGTGGACTTAAGAGGGAATTCATAATTTCACACTATATAAGCATGTCTACTACCACTAGTAGACTAGACAAAGTTTTTAGGAAAGGCAGAGCAAGTACGAATAGAAAACTAGATTATTCTGAATTGCTTAAAACCTAAGGTTTGACTGATGAATACCATGATATTTATGATCCTAACATGTATGGTAAACTTACCTCAGAACTTTGATTTTCATGTGAGAATAAGACTGCCAAGAAAAAGAAAATTGATAGTATCAATCCATCGTGGGTAACTGGATTAGGGCGCATGATGTTACATGAGGTTTTCCCTTGCCCAGAATTTATCATGGTCTGTGTCCACAATTATGATAATAACAAAAGAGCAATTGTAAATAAGGGTACCAAAGAAGAAATTTTATCCATTAATGCAGAAGAATTTGGAAAAGTGTTGGGGTTTACAACCGAAGAATTTCGAGATGTCCACATTGACCTAGAAAAGTTTGCTAGTGATTATGAAGCAGTGGGTGAAATGGACAAAAATATTTTCCTAAATAAAATAGTTCAAGAAAAAAATAACTTGAAAGATAACCATAAGCCTCCTTATCCTTTGAATTTTTTTAAATCATGGGCTCAGGATACTATTCCCATGCTAGCATTTTGCCTTGGACTGGTTAGCAATTAGCAAGTGGATGCAAGCCTCCTTGAAATGGTATATAATATCCATTATGGTATTGGTGTACATGTCAAATATAAATTTATTCAGCACATTATAGAATCCATGCATAAACAATTTTTAATGATTAAAGGAAGTTCCACCAGACATTTATGTTCACAACCTACTTGTGCTATTTTTTCTATTCAAATTTAGTGGAATGTTTCATACCAACAACCTTCAGATTCAGGCCTATAGTAATGCTAAGGAAAAGAAAATGGCTCCAGTATATGATTGGACCACTAAGATAAGGATGCATGATTCTCAAAGGAAATGCAATCATTTTGTAGACTACTTTTTGGCTCCATTACATCAAGCAATTACAAATGGTATAATGCCTAGATTGCCTATATCAAGTAGAGATTTCATTCAACTAGGAAAAGAAATACAATTGGTTGATTGGTACTTATTGGAAGAATATATTGTGCTAAGATTTAATGGATCAGGAGTAGAGCCATACAAACTTCCAATACATGTGACAGAAAGGGCTTTTCCATTGGAATATGTAAGGTAGATGCAGAGTATTGATGAACTACACTTTGTCGGTCAACAAAAGAAGACCTTATTTCCTTCTTTACCTATTTCATGTGGAGGGTTCACATTAGAGATAAAAGCATTTAAGGTGGCACATGATCTTTTGAAAAAATTTAATTTTGATATTGTCTGTCACTAGCAGTATGATCCATGTGACACCATTAAAACAATGATTGTGGCCAATAGGAATTCTACAAGTTGAATTCAACATCAAAGTAAACCCTTGCTTGAAAACTTGAGAAACAAGGATTCCTGGGATGGGGTCAAAATAGCAATGGAGGAAATTGCTGCTAAGAAAGGTATTTCTTTTAAACAATTGTCAGTAGAAATTATGGCATTGCACCAAAATACAGGAGCACTAGCACTAGTAGAGAATGAAATCAGGAGGTACAACATCTTTTATGGAAAATTTTGATAAACCATCTATTAGAGAAAAAATGCCAGATTCTCTAGATGAGTTTGTTATAAAGAAATATTGGTCATGATAAAAAATTATTACATTTTGGTCTATGAGGAAGGAGCTAGGTGAACCAAGAACTGTTGCAAAGTATGGAGAAATTGATGAAGATGAAGAGTTTAGCAAATTGTGGAATATAGAGCATCCCCATGAAAATGAAGATGAAGAAACTGATAGTGATAATGAACCTGATGATGATAGGGATGAATAAAGCAATTTCAAACCTAGTTTAAGTCAGGCCACAAAAGAAGCATATACTTTAGGAGCAGTCATAGCTGAAAATATGGATTATCATGGTGGTGGTTTGGGGTCCCAAGGACAAGGCATTTGGAACCCAATAGATTTAGTCACTATAAAACTAGTTGATAAATGAGGCCTTAGAGCTGAATCAGCTGATAAAATAGACCAAGGTCATACAAGAACTAAAAGAATTGATTATGTTACAGCTTCAAATCCTAATCCCCATGGTCAGATGCAATCACAAATTGGACATACCCATGGTGGAGAGCCTAGTGCGACTGACACTGCCACTGGTGGAGAACTTAGTCAACATGTGCTACAACAACATGTCCAACAACAAATTACACACAAGAGGACACCAATACAAGATACCACACAAACACTCAGTGATCAAGGGATATAGAAGAGACAAAGGATTATGATAGGTCCAAGTGCAACTACTAGTTTCACTATAAAGAAATTATTTCCAAGCACTCCCCCAGTTAGTGTGGTTGTAATAGAAATTGCAAGTACTCCTATTCCTTCACCATTCAAGCATTCCCTTATTCCTGCATCCCTGGGTTTTGATTACATTCAAGATTTTAAAAAGAAATCAAAATTGTATAAAAAGGAAAAGAAGCAACTGATGGAGAGTATTTGTTGTAACTTCAGATCCTGCAACAACCATGATATTACCCATATTTGACACAAATACAGAAATCATGGAGTACAAAAGTGTTGTTCCCATAGTTCAAAATAAACCAAAAAATTAGATGGATCAATATGAATTTCAAGTGAGCAGTTTGCAATTTGATTTTTCTAGATTAAAAAAAGTTGACAAAATTAATATATCAAATAAGAACAATGAATTGTTGTACACATCATTGCTAAAGTATGATAGAGAGAGAAAAAAGTTGCAGAATCAAATAGAAAAATTATAGGCAAACTTAGCAAATGAGAAAGCAAAGGGGAAAGCAGCAGATAATAAGAGCAATGAATTAGAAAAAAGAATTAAAAAATGTGCCTCTACATCAACAAGCAAAGAGGATAAACAAACAAAGGTGGAATTGAATGGACTGAAGCAAAGGTTAGATGAGAGCAAAAAGAAATATGATGAGGAAAAATCCACTTTAGAAAAATTAAGACAAAGCATTGGGAAAGCAAATGAACAGTGGGAACAAAAATTGGAGAAAGAGAGGCAAAAAAATGAAACATTGGCCGCAGAGCTTATGGAAGCAAAAAATGAAATAAAATCTTGTCAAAAAAAGTCAACTAGATTTTGTAGACAAACAATGAGGCACATGAAACAAAAGATCTGAGAGGAAATAATGTAGAGGATTGATCATTTGTGTGAATTGTTTCAATTGATTGATGCCATGAGACTACATCATAATAAGCTGAACAAATATTTTATGGACAACAAAAATGTGCAACTATAGGCAGAAGAGAAATCTGCAAATCAAGTTCTAGAAACAGTCTACAAAGCCAGTGACAATGAATTGATTTCAAAAGGCATTACTAATTAGATTGAAGCCTCAATGAAGGTGACATCTATCATTCAAAAGTGTTCAAGAATGTGTGAAACAACAGAATTTGTGATTGAGGTTGCAACAAAGATTAAGGAGGATGAAAAGGTAAGGAACTTGACAAAGCTTGGTTTGCTATAGGCTTTTGACACAAATGACCAGTACATTGGAAAGGATAATTTTAGAAAGAAGATGAAGGATGCAAGGAAGATTGATTTGGACCAGTTTCCTCAAAACCTAGATGAGATGAACATTTTGGATTTCATCAAATAATTGATAATCTTGAATGTATCTTTGGTTGAAACATTCAAGATAGACCCAAGATCCAAATTGAAATTTGATCATACATTGTTAACAAAAATTCAAGTCAGACAATATCAACTAGAAGAAATGACAATTCCACCACCTAAACAGTGGAATTTGCTAAAAAAGCTGTTAGAATGATTTGATATTGATAATATGAGTTTCCAAGTTCTAACTCAACTCTGTGCTGAGTTGTCTTTGAGCAAGATTTTACATTGCCTCTATGTATTCCTTCATTTGAAAATCAATAGAAAACTCAAATTCAGTAATGTGTTGATGTTTAATTATCTGTATTATTTATTTTATCAATTGAATATAAACTCTGGTTTCAACTACTAAATACACATTCAACCATTGTTGATGTTCATTATTCTATATCCTACTATTGTTAATATGTTAAGCTAATGTTATTTACCATTTCAAATGTTTTATTCACATGCCATTGAGACCGCCTGCTATCCCTCTGGTTTCACCAGTGTTTAGAGCTTAACTTTTTTATCATCAAACGGTTAAGATTAAAACATCTTACTGCATATTTGACAATGTGCTTTATAATTCCTTTAAGTAGCTCACTGTTTAAAACCCAATGCAACTCCTTCGAAAGATTTGACAAAAAATTTCATGTCATGTCTTCTAAAGTCTCTTCAACAGTCTAGATGAAAACACGCATCATCTCCCCGCTATCCATCTAAGAGATGAAAGCTTTTGGTGGGCCCCCCCGGGCTAGCGGGGAATTACCCAGATTGACTCTGAAGATGTTGTTTTTCAATGCTTTGATGTTCAACGTCTATAGTGGATGATGGATCCCACTTTGATAGGCAATAGGTGTCACTAGTTCGCTATCTCTCTAGATTTCTTAAAACATTATTTTATTCAAGCGGGCTAGTGGGAAGCAGTCAGGATTCAATCTATGAGATCCAGTGGCTCCCATTAATGTTCAAATATGCACATGCGAATTGTTTGTGACTTATAAGAGGACATCCCTAGGTTGACGGGACAAAGGGACATAAAAACTTTGCGGGTCAAGACTTAACATAAAAGATGAAATATTTAACCCCTTTAAACATTTTTTGATGCATAATGTTCACAACCAAGCGGTGACCGATGAGACAAGGCAAGGGGGCAGTAATACTGATGGGTTTGATGGCTTAAGTGTGAACTTGGATGACCAGGAGCTAGTGGTAACAAGTCAACCTAAAATTATAATGCAAAAGGCTAAAAGGTTAGGTTTATGTATATTTCATTTTCTGACTCAGTTGCAGATAAGGCACTGATCAAAATAATTCATAAACTGTGAAAAATGATGCAGAAGCACATATCAAATCAAAAACCAAAACTCTACTTTACTATAAATTTTATGCACAAATCAACTTTAGCAAGGAAATATTAAGCATTGAGTTGAATGATGAATCACTGAGTGCATGTAAAACTTATCAGTAGACACAATTAAAATATGAAATAATTAATAATATGTTAATATATTCAATTTGATTCACAATCTCAAGGAATACAATATAAAATATCATCAACTACAGTTTGGGAATATAATTCATGAAATTCAGTATAAATACCTAAAAACTACTAATTCACTTCCATTTCCCAAATCAAGTCAGGGTCTGCAAACTGACATTCAAATAAAGAAAAAGAGTCATCTTGATTTTGAGTCTCGTCTTTATTTTCTTCGTCTTGATTCTGAGTCTCAAAGTCAAATTCATCAGTCATTGTGTCACTGTCATTTGTCTCACCACCAGCATTTGAACTTGAAGTGTTGCACAACCCTCTTCTTTTGCATATGGACTTCCAGATTGTAAGTGCGCTTTCATAAGGAAATTTTTTGACATTATATGCACTTCCTAACACCCTCAAGCAATTTTCCAAATTCTTGTCTAGTTTGTTTCTTATCTTTGATTTCAAAAATCCCAATGCACTAAAAACTCTCTCATCTTCCACTGAACCCAATATCATTGTTTGACATAAATCAGCAAGTTTGAAATATTCTAATATCGAATCACACAACATTTCGCTCTGACCCAAGTTTTTCTAGGCCTTTGTTATTGATCCCACTTCGAAGGGATTCTCCATGGCATTAAACTAGTCTATCATACTTCTTGCAAACTGACTACATTGTCCTCTAAGCTTATTTCCATCTATAATTCCTTCTATTTTCTGTCCATTGTATTCTGCACTTTTTGAAAAGTATGCGGTCAAGGTAGTTACTTTTTGATGAAAAAAGCTTGGGCTATCTCGATGGCCTTGAACCCAAAATTGAGGATACACAATAGACATGGCATCAAGTATTTCTTCTCGAGGGAATCAACTATAAATCTCTGTTGAAATATTTCTTGTAGTTTCCTTCAAATTATTACTAACAGATTCAACAATACCATCAAAATCATCCTTTCTAATAGGTACTTCTCTGATAGAGCGCCTGACTGTCTTACAATGGTGCATTGGTATCTCAAATCCACATACAAAGGCACATAACTTCCCACTTGCATTAAACTATAAATAATTTTTAGGATGATTCAAATCTGTAATTATCTACCACCTAAAACAATTTGGGCTTTGAGAAGTTAGATCTAGATATAGATTATCAAGGGCCATGCATGTCATTCTACGTAGTTTGGTATACTCATAGATATACATAGTTCTATCTTGGGTTTTCTTCACAAAATTATTCATTTCATCCAGCATGGGGAGAAGACTAGCTAAAGTTAAGAGTGTCTCTATATCGCTTAACTTATGTAAGAGGTTAGGAGTTTTGTCTACTGTGTTGTGATGCTCATACATTATTCCAATCAAGGATGGATATTCTGAAAGAACTCGTTGCACTGGTCCATGTAAGGAGATCCATCTGGTATCAACATCCTTTAGAAGCTTGTTTCCTATTGTTATTCCCTTAGCAAAATTTTGAAATTCTACAAAATGTTTGGGACTTTGGCAGAAGTACGCATGGAGCTCACAGACTAGATTTTTAACTTTTGATACTGTAGGAAACTTGCTTACAATTTTAAATGCTAAATTTATTATGTGGGCCATGTACTGAATGGCAAGCATGTATGGTGCACAAGTAGTTTGTAATTTTTTGCAAAGATCTATCCCATGACCTTGCATTACTGCAACTCCATCAGCTCCTACACACACCAACTTCTTGGCAATTGTCAAGTCATCCATACCTACAATTTCATTCAAAGACTTCTTAACTAGTTCAAATAGATTTTGCAATGTTGAAATGTCCTTCATTTTATGAACACAAAGTAGATGAGCTCGGTGGACATGTTCTTTTATAGTATACACATGCATACAGACCCAAGAAGTATTATCTACCATAGTAACTTCATCTAAAGATAATGCAATGAAGTTTGACTCTTTTACATTCTCCTTTAAATCTTACTTTTCCACCGCAGCGAGACAGTTTGCCCACTCCCATCCATTGTTTATTGACCAATGTGTGCTAGGATAGTGAGGAACACTCAAAAAAGATAATAATTTACTATACTCTGGGTAGTCTATCATAGGACATCTTCTGGACAAAATATGAAAAACAACACTCATCTGAACAGTTTTTGCCAGTTGTGCTCCTTCCATTGCTTTTCCAAATTGAGTCGTGATTGTACCTCCACTTGCAGCAAGCTTCGTCATTCTTTTCTTATGCTCATCATAGTCCATGGCATACTTCACATGAAAACATTCTTCCTTTTATTTCCATCTTACTACTAATGTTTCCTTTCCATCTATGATTTGTTTTTCATAAACTTTACCTATATGCTTTTCTATAGTGTCAAGCTTTAGCTGCAATTTCTTGTCTCTTTTACGTTTCCAACTACAAATCACACACTTGCATTATGTTGGTTGTTCATCTTTGTTTGTTTTCTCCACTGGTTCAATAAATGGGTACTTTGACACCTAATCAAGATAAAAATTCCTTGACATTTCCCACTCGTGCCCCAGTTTTGAATCTTTTGATTTGTCTTTTGAATCTTTTGATTTGCCTTTTGAATATTTTGATTTGCCTTTTCTTTTTTTCTTGCCAACACCATCGACAGTGCCAGCATTTTCTTTTTCATCCAAGTCAATTATCTCAATCTGGATAAGCGAGGTATCCCTTGGAACATCTTATGTGGTATTGCCATCCTCATTCTAGCTAACTAGGGTTTCCCTTAGAACATCTTCTGCAATATTGCCATCCTCAATCTGGTTAACTAGGGTATCCCTTGGAACATCTTTTGCAGTATTGCCATCCTCATTCTGGCTAACCAGGGTATCCCTTGGAATATCTTATGCGGTATTTCCATCCTCATTCTGGCTAACCAGGGTATCCCTTAGAACATCTTCTACGGTATTTCCATCCTCATTTGTATCAATGTCAATCCCACCTTGTGGTGGTGGTGAGGTATTGTGAATGGCTTCTTCATTATAATTTGGTGCAAGAGTTGATGGTGTAACTCTATCTTGATTTGATGAATCAAAAACATTGCCAGTTCCAAAGTAAGACTATATGCTAACTCCACCTTTTTTGTGTTTTGATGGCCTCCCAGTCCCTTCACCACCATGAGGAGTCTTACCCTTGTCGCACTTGCGGCTCGACATCTTGATCTCCCACTTTGAATAAAAGTTGGAAAAAAATGTCTTCTTGTTTAAGAAGGATATACTCGTAGAATATAGATCCCATTCCCTACTAAATATCTTCTTTAATATTGAATCAAGAATGGAAGAGAGATAAAGAAATCTTATAACACTAATACTATGAATAAATGATTACTCAACTTTAAGTTTAGGTTTTCACTGACTTGCTATTCATTAATGCAGGAATGCATGTGTTGTATGTTCGTAACTTTGCCTATGATCAACTTCAAGGTTCCAACTCCAACTTCCAAAATTTGAATCGAGAGCTCACAAGTTTAGAACTAAACAAAAGGTGTAAGAATAAATCAAAGTTTCAATTGTATTTATATCAATCCATATTTGGAGAATTCCGCGGGAATTCTATATGGTATATTAAAAAGATTTGGCAAATCTCGCGTGATTATATAAGGAATACGTTTAAGTGTTAGTGAATCAAACCTCAATGGAGTACAAACATTGTAATTTCCAAGGCGAATCTAGCCCTACAATTAGCACAGAGGTGTCATAGAAATTGGCAAAATGGCCCCTCATAATCAACTACTTGTAAATTTTAATTGGCGAAATGGGTCCTCACACTCAATGACCATTTAATGGGGTTGGCAAAATGGGTCCTCACGTACAACAACCATTTAATGGAGTTGGCAAAATGTGTCCTGATACATAATGTTGTTTTAACAGTATTGGCAAATATATAGGTGATTTACTACTTGCTTCTGAAATCCTAGGTGAAAATATTAGTCGGACCATTTGAAACGTGTAGTTTGTTATGGCAAAAATCTTACTAAGTTGATTCTCATAAAATAAATTGATGGTGAATAGATATGCATTTGACCGATAATATGTAAAATCTGAGCAATTTGACCACCCTGTTGGATGCGATTTATTCGCCAATTCTGACTTGGCCGATCTATGATATTCGCCACTCAAAAATCTTTGACCTTCTCTCTCTCTCTCTCTCTCTCTCTCTCTCTCTCTCTCTCTCTCTCTCTCTCTCTCTCTCTCTCTCTCTCTCTCTCTCTCTCTCTCTCCATCCTCTCTCCTTCCTCCCTCTCCTCTTCCTTCTCAACAAAGAACATGGAAACAAGAAAACTAAGGTCCATGTAAAGAGGGATGAGGATATAAATTGGGATGATGAAATGGAAACAAGATAATTTATGAAATTTCATTGGATGGGAAGAATGATGTAGAGATGTAGAGAGGGGAGGGAAGTAGAGAGTGAGAGATAAAGGGTAGGAGGTAGAGACAGGAAAGAAGTAGAGAGTGTGAGAGGGTAGGAGGTAGATAGGGGAAGGAAGAAGAGAGTGAGAGAGATGGTAGGAGGTAGAGAGGGGGGAGAACAGAGTGAGAGAGAAGGTGGGAGGTAGAGAGGTGAGGGAAGTAGAGACTCGGAAAGAGGGTAGGAGGTAGACAGGGGAGGGAAGTAGAGAGTGAGAGAGAGGGTAGAAGGTAGAAAGGGGAGGGAAGAAGAGAATCAAAGAGAAGGTAGGAAGTAGAGAGGGGAGGGAAGTAGAGACTCGGAGAGAGGGTAGGAGGTAGAGAGGTGAGGGAAGCAGAGACTCAGAGAGAGGGTAGGAGGTAGGGAGGAGAGGGAAGTAGAGAGTGAGAGAGACAGTAGGAAGTGCAGCTGCCCTTGTAGACATGTATGTAAAGTGTGGAAGCATAGACAAGACATGTCAATTGACTGATGTGACACCTCAAAGAGATGTTTTATAATGGAATGCAATGATTTCAAGATATGCAAAAAATGGATTTATTGAAAAGGCTTTAGAAACTTTCAAGCAAATGCAAATGGCATGTGTAGGGTGTGTGCAAGAAGTTGAGTCCACTTTTTGGCCAAAAAGTGGAAGTGTTTTCCTTGATTTTCAAAATTTGTCACATTTGACTTAAAATTTTGAAGCACTTAAATGTAGAATCTTGAAAAAGTCACTACATATGAAATGTAGTACTCAGAGTCTAGTTTCCAAATATGTAATTTTGTTCAATACCCAGATGATAGAAATTGATTTTCAATAGGCATTTCTAAAAACCACTATTTAAGTCACTTTTTTTTATTATACCATGCACGTGTACGTCATCCATATTTTGACCTAAATAATCATATTTTTCTAAATCCTTTTGGGAAAAGATTTTTAACTCACTAAAGCACGTTTTCCATATTTTTTTGTAATTTTTTATTGAATATTTTTTAGTTTATTTTTTATTGGCCATTTTTGGTCTTTTAAAAAATCGTCGTGTACGTCACGCATAAGATGACCGAAACTTAACATTTTTTGAAAAAAAAAATTTGAAATTGAAAATAATTGTCTAAAGTACGTTTTCATACAATTTTTTTTATAAAAGAATATTTTAGTAAAAAGTTTTTAAAATACTAAAAAAACCTGATAATTCAAGTTTATGGACCTGTTTCATCAAAAATTAATTGAAAAATAGAAAAAATAATCTAATTGTAAAATAAATTACATATTTGGAATCTACACTGTCTCATCTATAAGGGGTTTTAATTTTGTCAAAAAATTCTGCAAAAAAGGCCTTCAGATATATGCCCAAAGTCACTATTTTATTGTGACATTGACAAGACCTTCAAGTTGCAAGTCAAACCAGGTCCAAAGCCGAGGGTTGGGCTCCCAAGCCTTTTTTCCAACCCAAAACCCATTGCAAAAATTGCGTCAAAAATTCAAATATTATGAAACACGATCCCGTTTTGAAACGTGATCCCGTTTTAGAACAAGACCCCATTTCTAGAAAATGGGATTCCATTTTTGGCTCGGGATCCTGATGCAAAACGGGATCCCATTTCATAAAAAGTGGGATCCCATTTTGGTTTACCTGATTTCAGGTTTTTTTCTAAGTTTGAAACTTCCACCTTAAGTGGACTCATCTTTGTTGTAACGCCCCACTAGGAAACCCCAGAGGACAACACAACTATGCTAAACAAATGGGATAAAAAAAAAATTAAGATAGAAATAACAAAGTAATGTCAACACATCAATACATATCAATAACTAACTCATCCTCTAGGGTTCCACGGCTACATTACTTACTAGACTTTAACAGGATCAAGAATTAACTAACATCAAAAGTTCAATTCTAATATATTGGATCACATGAATGAACACATACATTTCCATGTTATAACATTAGATAAGTAATCAACAAGATCATATAATTAGAACTATAAGTACATACATAATTTCTTTACAAGAGGGTACATTATTACATCATAACATTATCACTTTCCTAGTTACATTGGAATACATGCAATATGACATAACTGAAACACAAGGCTCGCACATTAGCATAAATAACTGTCTCCTCAATCTGGTACATGATCTGGAATCTGTATCACAAGATCCATTCTTTTTACACACGAACAGTAGCAAGGGAAAACCAATGGAGTTAAAAGCACAACCACCCGACTATGTGGAACCCTAAGGTCCACCCCTCCATGCAAGGAGATAACATAAGGTTCCGTAGCAACAACAGACAAGAAGATAGAAGACTAACAGGTGCAAGGACTACACATGACTCAAGTACAACACAGGTCAACAAGACAACACAGGCAACATAAGCATCACTTCCATACTTAACAGAACTTCCAAAGGCATTCACACAACAAAAGGAAAGAACACCAAAGAGAGAATGCTAGGCTACAATAGGGAAGGTGTCATCACATAGCTTGTCATGGGTTACCCTGGCAGTGTTGATAACTAAGAGGGGGGTGAATTAGTTATCTTAGTTATTTCAGCTTTCTAAATTTCCTTGTCAAATTAAATTAAATAAGCAAACATGACTATGAAATGGAAATAACAACAATACACATGACACAATGATTTTGACGTGGAAAACCCTGTTAGGGGAAAAACTACGGGGTGATTAACCCAAGATTGTATTCTCTGTTAGAAGAATAAGATAGTACAAGAAGGCACTTGCCAATTAGGGCTCGCTGCCCAAGCACACTGCTCACAAGAGGTTCACTGCCTACAATAGTTTATACAAGGAAATTAGATACTTGAACTGATGAGAAGCATCCACATATGCTACGGTTCAGTTTCGGTTAAGCTCAATATACTGATCTGCTACACTCCATTCTTACTCTCTTAGGTGTTGTTGTCCTGTTACATTCTGGATCTGTCTTACTATCTTCACACTGCTCTTCTACTTTTCTTCATACACCACAATACACCACACACACACTTCACATCTAAATCCATCTAGTATATATATCCGTATAAAGGATTTCATCCTCTTTTTAGTCGGCATCCAGAATAATCAATATTTTCCCAAACTCTAGTCTGTCGGTAGAATCCTTGCTTACCAAGTGATGTGAATCAAGGAGATACTTATAGAAGTCATCTAACATGTTAGCCAATCACGGATGATACCTTAAGAACCTTGATCACCATCAATATCTCATCCGGAATAATTCTGATGCTCTGTCGGTCAGTTCTTCCTCTGTCTACTCTGCCAAACTGGACCCCAATACTTAGGTGCTCATATCTCTTCAGTCTTTCATCACCGGAGGCTCAATCCCTAGAATCAATTAGTCAAGGTATTCCTCTTGACTTCCCCAAGTCCACACTTTACAAAGATATCTCCTCTAAGAGATCTGGACCTGACTGTCGAACCTTGCTGCATGCTCTGTTCTTGCTTACCGGACCAAAGTATTCTTCAATCTGACTTTCGGTAAAGATACACCATGTCCTACGGTGTGTGGAATGGTCTTTGTTGCCATCAATGACAACACCAATGAAGCCACACAATGTCTCTTTCCAACAATCTCCCCCTTTGGCATTGATGGCAACACTTAGTGAAAAATGACTAAGTGTTATACTACACTCCCCCTTGGTTGATGCTGAAAGGAAGCTAGGTGTGCAGAAATCACTTCCTACACTAATCTAATGAGGAGAGATGTATGCAAATTCAATTTAATTCTTATAACTACAGTAACATAGAACATCTAACAAAGATATCGCAGCAATACACATACACACAGAAAGTAGATAGAAGAGAGAGACAAGATATACGTGGGGAAAACCCTTACAGGTGAAAAACCCCACACTCCAAAACACAACTCAAATGTATTACAATAAACAATAACAGATTACAATACAGTTTCAGAGCCAATGCTCTTTCAGGAGTCTTCAAATGTCAACTCTAGAGATATTCTGGCAGCATAATAGTACTTGTACCAACAGTTATCTATCTCCCATCCAAGCACCTATTTATATAGAGTTTACAAGGCAAATATGGAACCTTCTAGAGATGGGCATCCATCTAGGACTCATGCCCCAAAACCCACACCTAAGGACACTTGTCCAACATGCCATCCCAAAGTGGGTGCCTGGTCCCAAGATAGGTTACGATAGATGCTCTTACGCACCTTACAACTGTCATAGAATCCGTCATATACTGACTAAAAATATCATATTCATCTTACATGTCATAACTGCCCTTAACCACCCAAAGATGCCTTTCTCTTGTGCAAAGATACTCATCGACACTTGTCATTAATTAAAAATTATTTGAGGTTTCGGGGGCGTTGCCCCCGAGCCCCCATGAGGGCACTGCCCCTCAAACCTGTCTTGTACCGTGATAGGGAGTGCACCAGGGGCGCTGCCCCTAGATCCCGCAAGGGGCTACGCCCCTTGACCCTGTCTTGGGGGTGATGCCCCCAAACCCCCGTTAATTATTCAAGGGGGAAACCACGGCTGCTAAAGTCACCAAAATTTACCCTGCTGCATATACACAAGGTGTTGACTATGCCAACTCAAAATGGGATAAATAAATACAACATTAGGAATTCGCAAAGGTTGAGACACCTTAATTCCCAACATTCTCCCACTTGTCGAACACCTTGCAAGGGTCAAAATCAATGACAAGATTTAACTGCTAGGGGCCAAGAGGCCAATAGACTCCGAACACCATCTGAACTTCTCTATGCCCACTGGTTTTGTCAATGCATCTGCAACATTCTTCAAAGTATCTACCTTCTCCAAATTTACCTTTCCATCCTCAACCATGTCTCGCACAAGGTGAAACTAAACATCAATGTGATTTGTTCTAGCATGGAAAGTTGGATTCTTCGCAAGACAAATTACACTCTGACTGTCACAACTAATCGTGATCTGACATGCATCAACACCAATATCTAAACACAATCTCTTAAGCCAAATGGCTTCCTTACAAGCATGAGTTGTTGCCATAGACTCAGCTTCTGTTGTGGACAAAGCAAAAACTGGTTGTCGCTTACTCATCCAACTAATAGCACCACCAAATAGTGTAAAAACATAAGCACTGGTGGATCTCCTACTTGTTGTGTGGTTACACAACACGCCCCATTTTAACTTATCAAAACAGGGACCCAACTTTTGGCTTGGCTTGTGTTGTCTGCTTTCTGGCGGTTTGGTAAAAATAGGTCAGGTGCATCATCATCATGATATTCGATGAGGTTGGTCATCATCATGAGGTTAGTTTGTCAAAGTTCATATTTTGTTTCTATGAGCTCATATTTAGAAAGAGCTTGAAATTCCATGCAGGTTTGCCTTTTACATCACTTGAAAATTCGTCCATATGAGGGAGTTATGCACAATCAAAGTTTTCGTCAAACCTGATATTCGCAAGAAGAGGGTCATATTTTATAAACTCAGTTTTGCTGTATGAAGAACATCATCATCATATTTGAAACGCCCCCCGATAATATCCTGAGGTCGAAATATCCGGACGTCAACTTTAAGTCATAGTAAGTTTTCCCCGTCGAGCGGTCTTTTGTATCGCGAAAGGTCATCATCATGATCTTGGTCTATCACCCGATAAAAATCATGCAGTCCCAATATCCGGACGTCAATCTTAAGTGATAGTGTGTTTTACCTGTCAAATGACCTTGGGCACATCGCGAGCATCATGATATTTTAACATCACCCGATATTATAATATCATGCTGATATTATAATATCACCCTACTTAGAAAATCCACCATCTGCATAATTTGCATGCGCACGTCAAAGTCCTGGTGATCATCATCATCCTGATCTTTCAAGGCAGGATCATATTTCATATCCTCCTGATCTCCTTTTGCACAATCATGATGATCACCCTATCTTTCAAAGGGAGGGTGATATTCCATTCCTAAGTCATGTTGTCAAGATCATCATGATCTTGTTTGTCTACCCGATATTTCGTAATGTCCTCCTGCCGAGAAATATAACCTTTTGCAAATATCCTGATGACATCATCCCGACCTGATAAACGAAGAAGCAAATATCAGGATGACATCACCATCACATTTCTCCTTCGGCAGGATATTTTCCAAAACATGAGCCGGTCCACGAATATGATGATGACGTCATGTTCTAAGTTCAACAAAGGCCCCGGATATCCTGATGATCATCATCATCCTGATCTTTCGAGAGGGTTACCTTGGCCGCAAAGGGGTCATATTACATACACCACCCGATCATCTTCCTTAGGTGACCCGATATTACATTTATCCCCTGATCTTAACGAAACATGACGGTGACGTCATCTTTTGCATTTTAATGAAGCCCGAATATGATGATGACGTCACCATCATATTCCTTTCCTCAGCAGCAGGATCATATTCCAAATCCTCCTATTTTCCTTCGACATGATGATGACGATGATGTCTTTCTTTCCCCAATATGCAGAAGTGAAACATCCTGATGTGCTTTTCATCAGAGCATTCGGAAGGGAGGAGCATCATATTTCATGATATCCTGCAGCTAGATAGAAGACATAGAGTTGGGCATCATCATGATTTTTGGCGTCGGTATAACTGTTGCCATCGGCCAAGTCTAATTTTGTTACCCCGATCATATGTGGTCACACTGATGCGAATATGATGATGACCCGAAACATACAAACAGAGCATGCAAAGCCGGATTTGAAATAATTTGTTAAAAGTGGTTATTTCCTTGTATATTTTGAGATACATGATCATATTTGGAGCCCGATATACAAGAAAATGGGCGGGAAAATGAAGCGATGGAAATTTGAAGACCCGATTGCTGATTTCCAGTCAACGATGGTTGACCCGAGTGTTTTGATGTTGTTTATGCATTTAGTGCATAATTTTCCACTGATTTGAAGCTCGATTGCCTATAGCTGCACATTTTGGAGGCTTGTTTAATAAAATGTTTAAATTCCTGTTGTTTATCCACATGATGATGAACTTAATGTTTGTCTGTTTACTTGCAGGAAGTCATGATGCTGTTAGAGCTGCTGCTAAAGCTGAGCATTGTATGGTTGCACATGGAGGCAACATGAACCAGAAATGAGGAGGATATTGTCAAATATGTTGTTCGCCAGCTAGAGACTGAATCAAATCAAAGATGCTGGAATATTCTATGCCAGCTGTACATTTGCCAACTGGCGAAGCATGTGCTTGTCATCTGGACCGTTGATTATTATGAGAGGATCCTGATCCTTGGATGATTGTAATTGTTTTCTGGCATTTGCTCTATATAAAGGCCAGAGCCTGGGACATTAAAATATCAATACACAGACGCATCTGGCGCATTAAGGCCAATTACTGTAGAATCAATTAGGAGATCGGATTACTGAGACTAATGAGGATAGAATTGTTGAAATGTCAAGGTTCTTTCTTTAGATCACTGTAAATGTACCTGTTCTTGAGCATACTGAATGGATATGAAGTTTCAGATTACATCCTGATTGTAAATTTTACGTAATCTTCCTGTTGATTTCTGGATATGTACTGGTGAATGCTGTGTTCAACTGGAAGCGCTTTCATTTCATTGCATGTTGTTATCAACTTTTCCTTTGAAGATTTGCACTAGATCATGCGGATTTGTGGAATGTCCTGGTGAAGTATGATTCTAGTTTCCTTCTTTTCATTGCATGTATGGGAGCTTGTATGTGGATCAGTGATCTAAGTCAAGTAGTTTTGGGAATCTCATTCTTTAACCCTTTTCCTTTTTTTAATTTCATAAATTCATCACCATAACTGCAAATCATGATAAATAATAAGCAAAAACAGAGAAATATGCTGAAATCCCATAGGTAACTGAAAATCATTAGCATATTTGAGTTAAATGCATGTAGTATTGAAAATATCATGCAAAGAATTGCAAATAATGGTAGAAATCATGTAGATATCAGCCTGTAGGCACATTATTTGACTAAATTCACAGTGCAGAGGTAGAATTGTTGGAGATTTATGCAGAGCAGACATACAGAGCAGGATATTTGGAGGAATAATGATGAACTTTGCAGAAACACGTAAGGCCCCTGAATGGAAAACAGCAACACACATCAACCACTGAGTAACGTCAGTAGATTAAGACCTAATCAACGGAGACTTGGGATCATGAATTCTCTGAATTCATCATATCTTTCAAGATGAGTAAAGGTTGTTGTGTAACTTTTATTCTATGTTTGTGAATGACTGAACATCATGACCAACATAAATTGGCACTAGAAGGAGGGCAGAACTGGAAAAGACACTATTGCTTTAGTCATCATTCATTTTATGCAGGCCCCTCGCTTCTAACGCAACATAAATTGGTGCTAGAAAGAGGGCCAGAGCTGTGAATTTCTGGATTTCTGCAAATATTGCATAAATATTTCAGCGTTTCAGTTAAATGTCTGCAAATATCTCTTATCTGAGATGTTTTGGTTGCACCTTTGCAAAGATCTAGCTCGAAACATCAAAGATTAGTTTGATTTTCTGAACTTTCAAGTTTTAGTCTGAGATATGATAGATCTCCTTTAAATTTCAAAATACTAAAAAATTGAAAAATATAGTCTCATTTTGATGGATGTATATGAAGGCAATTGTCAAATTAACATTCCTTTATTTCAGGAAACTTTGAATAGGTAGCTTTACCCTCACAGTTTGTCTAACTTTGGTTTATCTACCTGTTGCAGGATACACCAGACTGCGGAACACAGTGAAATAAATTGTTTAACTTTCCTTACAAGGTTGGATTTATACTTGAAAGGATTAATATTCTTTCTGGATGTGTTCAGGGCCGAAATCTGGTAGGAAAATGAAGAAATTTGCTAGGAAAATGAAGAAATTTGCCAGGAAAATGAGGAAATTCTGGAGCAACAAGCAGATGCAGCACCAGAAGTTATTAATTGTCCAGACACTGAAGTGGACCGATCTGAGGATTTTGAATTATACTTGTCTAGAAATATACAGTGTAGTCAAATATTAGGTTTGCCCATTGATGATGTCTTGATTGAAAGCTGGTGCAGATTACATGATGAAGAGCATTCAGAGAGAGATTGTTACCCTTGCTTGGTCATGTTGAAAAAGATTCTAGAAAATACAATAGCTGAGTCGGTTCCAGAAGGTAAAGAAGAGGAAACATCTTTCCTGGATTTATTTTATGGTGAGATTGATAGGAGTTCTCTACTTCCTAATACAAGTAAGGACCAGTCAGTATGCAGGTATGAATCTTGTGAAAATTTTAGAGAAGAAATCACTCATCAGGATAATATTTTTGATTCTGATCCTAATACTTTTGATAAAGAAGATGAAACATCTTTCCTGGAGTCATTCTATGGTAAAGAGAAGTGTAAACAGATAGTAGAGCAGTTTAAATACACTACTGCTGATGATAAAGTTCCTATGATAGTAACTCAGGGAGTCATAGAGAAGAAAATAAATGCTGATTTATTACCTGACTTCTTTGAATTAAATGATCTAATGCAAGAATGTTGTAGGTTAATGGAACCAGATCCTTTACTAGATAGAAAATGTGAATTATTTAATGAACAATTCCTGAAAGATGAAGATGTAGAAGACTTTGGAGTTGTTGTACATAATCAGATGTCACTCCAGAAATATTTTGAAAATGAAACAGGGGAGTGTCCTTATCAAGTGAAAGTTGTTTCTCTTTTACAGTCAAATGATTTAGAAATGATAAATTTCTGTATATCAGGTTATGATGATAAAGATACTTATTTAGATGCTGATGTGCAGGAAATTGAAGAAAATATTGAGAAGTTTCCTGAACTGGAGGATAAACTGAACATCCGGAATGAAGGGATAAAGCTGGATAAAGATGAAGAATTAATACATCAAGAGTCATACATCCTTCAATTTGAAGAGAGACCAGGCACTGAGCCAAGCAGTGAAAATATAGAATTAAATGGAGGACCAATTGCCAATGAAGAAGCATGTCCAGCAAAGCCAGAAATACACCAGGTTGTATTTCTCCTTTCCACAATAAATGATGTTGAATACTATTTTAATTATGGAAATTCAGGAGATAAGACATGCATATGGATTAATCATGAACATGATGAGCTTCCTCAGTTGCTGATCATCAAGAGTTGTTCTGTTGAATACAGTGAATTCAGAATACCAGAATATTTTTCAGAATATAAAGATAAATTTGCTAGGTTGAGAACCATAACTAATACCCTGATGCTCCTGCACAATCAAAAGAAGTATGCAAATACAGGTGTCCTTAGGTCTTTTTCTGGTTTTTGTTTGCCTAGTAGTAGTTTGTATTTAATTTTGTAGGTTAGTTGTTTGTACAGTCTGCTTGTTTTGCTTTCTTGTTCTGTTCCTGTTGTTTCCTTTTTGTAGGTTAGTTGTTTGTATAGTGTTTCTTCTGTTTTGTGTTGTTTTGGTTGAGTTTTTGTTTTGGTAAGTCAAGATGATGCACTTCATCACCTAAGAAAATAACTAAATTGTTAGGATTCAAGTGATGAGATCAGATTTAGATATAGATTGTAATTCATTCTGATAAATATTCATGATCAGGTTTTATAATATCTTTTCATCAGGTGCCTTTTCTTGTCCAAAGTGAATCAAACACAATGAAACACCTAACAGCCTTGGGCTTGTTGAAGATATGAGTATAGGTGTTAAGTGAAAAATCTAAAGGGACTCCCTTGCTACCAATACAATCTCCAACCTAAAGCTGCAAGTGACCATACCTTGTACAAATGAGCTGACATGATGATATCAGATATATAAATAAAAAAAATATATAAACAATAAACTTAGGCCATCTAAGTAACTCTACCGGGGCTATAGATGCCTGCTGGCAGTGGGGCTCTACTTAGGGAGATTGTATAGATAACCTTGCCGGGGCTATGGACGCCTTGCTGCGCTATGGACGCCTGCTGGCAGCAAGGCTCTATCCAGGTTGGCTATGAGGGATGATCTCCAACTATGTAGTTTAACACCAGTTACTTATATTTTCAACTTGCTTTCAAGATGAGGATAATTAATCATATGAACACACATGATCCTTTGTTAGCACTGTTACCTTGATGAAACTTTATCATTCAAAGATCATGATGATTTTACTTAGAAAGAATTAGAATACTATAGATGAATATGATCATATCACTTGAATTATTTGAATTTTGTTGTTTTCTTTGGTGGCAATTTGTTGTGTGGTTACACAACACGCCCCATTTTAACTTATCAAAATAGGGACCCAACTTTTGGCTTGGCTTGTGTTGTCTGCTTTCTGGCGGTTTGGTAAAAATAGGTCAGGTGCATCATCATCATGATATTCGATGAGGTTGGTCATAATCATGAGGTTAGTTTGTCAAAGTTCATATTTTGTTTCTATGACCTCATATTTAGAAAGAGCTTGAAATTCCATGCAGGTTTGCCTTTTACATCACTTGAAAATTCGTCCATATGAGGGAGTTATGCACAGTCAAAGTTTTGGTCAAACCTGATATTCGCAAGAAGAGGGTCATATTTTATAAACTCAGTTTTGCTGTATGAAGAACATCATCATCATATTTGAAATGCCCCCCGATAATATCCTGAGGTCGAAATATCCGGACGTCAACTTTAAGTCATAGTAAGTTTTCCCCGTCGAGCGGTCTTTTGTATCGCAAAAGGTCATCATCATGATCTTGGTCTATCACCCGATAAAAATCATGCAGTCCCAATATCTGGACGTCAATCTTAAGTGATAGTGTGTTTTACCCGTCAAATGACCTTGGGCACATCGCGAGCATCATGATATTTTAACATCACCCGATATTATAATATCATGCTGATATTATAATATCACCCTACTTAGAAAATCCACCATCTGCATAATTTGCATGCGCACGTCAAAGTCCTGGTGATCATCATCATCCTGATCTTTCAAGGCAGGATCATATTTCATATCCTTCTGATCTCCTTTTGCACAATCATGATGATCACCCTATCTTTCAAAGGGAGGGTGATATTCCATTCCTAAGTCATGTTGTCAAGATCATCATGATCTTGTTTGTCTACCCGATATTTCGTAATGTCCTCCTGCCGAGAAATATAACCTTTTGCAAATATCCTGATGACGTCATCCCGACCTGATAAATGAAGAAGAAAATATCAGGATGACATCACCATCACATTTCTCCTTCGGCAGGATATTTTCCAAAACATGATCCGGTTCGCGAATATGACGATGACGTCATGGTCTAAGTTCAACAAAGGCCCCGGATATCCTGATGATCATCATCATCCTGATCTTTCGAGAGGGTTACCCTGGCCGCAAAGGGGTCATATTACATACACCACCCGATCATCTTCCTTAGGTGACCCGATATTACATTTATCCCCTGATCTTAACGAAACATGACGGTGACGTCATCTTTTGCATTTTAATGAAGCCCGAATATGACGATGATGTCACCATCATATTCCTTTCCTCAGCAGCAGGATCATATTCCAAATCCTCCTATTTTCCTTCGACATGATGATGACGATGATGTCTTTCTTTCCCCAATATGCAGAAGCGAAACATCCTGATGTGCTTTTCATCAGAGCATTCGGAAGGGAGGAGCATCATATTTCATGATATCCTGCAGCTAGATAGAAGACATAGAGTTGGGCATCATCATGATTTTTGGCGTCAGTATAACTGTTGCCATCGGCCAAGTCTAATTTTGTCACCCCGATCATATGTGGTCACACTGATGCGAATATGATGATGACCCGAAACATACAAACAGAGCATGCAAAGCTGGATTTGAAATAATTTGTTAAAAGCGGTTATTTCCTTGTATATTTTGAGATACATGATCATATTTGGAGCCCGATATACAAGAAAATGGGCGGGAAAATGAAGCGATGGAAATTTGAAGACCCGATTGCTAATTTCCAGTCAACGATGGTTGACCCGAGTGTTTTGATGCTGTTTATGCATTTAGTGCATAATTTTCCACTGATTTGAAGCTCGATTGCCTGTAGCTGCACATTTTGGAGGCTTGTTTAATAAAATGTTTAAATTCCTGTTGTTTATCCACATGATGATGAACTTAATGTTTGTCTGTTTACTTGCAGGAAGTCATGATGCTGTTAGAGCTACTGCTGAAGCTGAGCATTGTATGGTTGCACATGGAGGCAACATGAACCAGAAATAAGAAGGATATTGTCAAATATGTTGTTCGCCAGCTGGAGACCGAATCAAATCAAAGATGCTGGAATATTCTATGCCAGCTATACATTTGCCAACTGGCGAAGCATGTGCTTGTCATCTGGACCGTTGATTATTATGAGAGGATCCTGATCCTTGGATGATTGTAACTGTTTTCTGGCATTTGCTCTATATAAAGGCTAGAGCCTGAGACATTAAAATATCAATACACAGACGCATCTGGCGCATTAAGGCCAATTACTGTAGAATCAATTAGGAGATCGGATTACTGAGACTAATGAGGATAGAATTGTTGAAATGTCAAGGTTCTTTCTTCAGATCACTGTAAATGTACCTGTTCTTGAGCATACTGAATGGATATGAAGTTTTAGATTACATCCTGATTGTAAATTTTACGTAATCTTCCTGTTGATTTCTGGATATGTACTGGTGAATGCTGTGTTCAACTGGAAGCGCTTTCATTTCATTGCATGTTGTTATCAACTTTTCCTTTGAAGATTTGCACTAGATCATGCGGATTTGTGGAATGTCCTGGTGAAGTATGATTCTAGTTTCCTTCTTTTCATTGCATGTATGGGAGCTTGTATGTGGATCAGTGATCTAAGTCAAGTAGTTTTGGGAATCTCATTCTTTAACCCTTTTCCTTTTTTTAATTTCATAAATTCATCACCATAACTGCAAATCATGATAAATAATAAGCAAAAATAGAGAAATATGCTGAAATCCCGTAGGTAACTGAAAATCATTAGCATATTTGAGTTAAATGCATGTAGTATTGAAAATATCATGCAAAGAATTGCAAATAATGGTAGAAATCATGCAGATATCAGCCTGTAGGCACATTATTTGACTAAATTCACAGTGCAGAGGTAGAATTGTTGGAGATTTATGTAGAGCAGACATACAGAGCAGGATATTTGGAGGAATAATGATGAACTTTGCAGAAACATGTAAGGCCCCTGAATGGAAAACAGCAACACACATCAACCACTGAGTAACGTCAGTAGATTAAGACCTAATCAACGGAGACTTGGGATCATGAATTCTCTGAATTCATCGTATCTTTCAAGATGAGTAAAGGTTGTTGTGTAACTTTTATTCTATGTTTGTGAATGACTGAACATCATGACCAACACTACTGTCAATGTCACCTACCCAATCTGAATCCACAAATCTGTGAATATCAATAGAATGCGGAGGTCCTAAAACATTACCATGATAGCAAATGGAATACTCAGAAGTACCCCTCAAATATCTGAACACTTGCTTAACTGCATCCCAATGAACCTATCTAGGATTAGCCATAAATCGACTAAGGACTCCCACTGCTTGGGCAATGTCTAGTCTTGTGCGAACCATGGCATACATCAAACTGCCAACAACACTAGCATAAGGTACTCTACTCATGTCCTCCACCTCACTAGGAAATTTTGGACAATCCTCAACAGACAACTTTGTCCCCAAAGAAATGGGAACACACAATGGTCTACAATCTACCATGTTGACTCTGTCCAACACAAACTTCACATACTTACTCTGGCTTAACCAAAGTTTTCTGTTGGTTCTTTCTCTTCTAATTTCTATTCCTAGAATGTACCTGGCTGCCCCTAAATCTTTCATTTCAAACTGAGCTGACAACTAAGATTTAAAATTAGAAATCATATTTTTACCCTTCCCAATGAGCAACATATCATTAACATATAGTGCAACAATGAGAATATGATCACCATCAAATTTATAATAAACACAGTGATCCAATTTCAATCTCACAAATCCAATTGACAACACAAAGGCATCGAACTTCAAGTACCATCTCCTAGGGGATTGCTTCAAACCATACAAAGACTTCTTAAGTTTGCAAACCAAATTTTCTTTACCTTTCACCATGTAATGCTCTGGTTGTGACATGTAGATCTCTTCCTCCAAGTCACCATGAAGGAAAGTTGTCTTCACATCCATCTATTCTACCTCCAAGTCATAAGCTGCTGCAAGTGACAACAGGAATTGAATGAATGTCAGCTTTGCAATGGGAGAGAAGATCTCACCATAATCTATACCCTCCACTTGTGAATACCCCTTCGCAACCAATCTGGCCTTATACTTCTCAATACTACCATCTACACCAATCTTCTTCTTAAACACCCATTTACATCCAACGAGTTTCCGTCCAGGAGGCAAAGGCACCAACTCCCAAGTTTGATTCTTTTCCAAAGAAGCCATTTCTTCCTCCATGGCCTCCTTCCAGGAACCTGCATCCTTCATATCCAAAGCCTTTGATATAGATCTAGGTTCATCACTGTTAGTAAGCAAAGCATAAGCACAACTAGAATCAAGCAATGTAAAACCAAACCTTTCAGGTTGCTTCCTTATTAGTGTAGACCTCCTTAAGAGCTGGGGTTGAGGTTCAACTTCTTCATCTAAGCTTTCAGAGCTGCTAGAGCTCTCCTCATCATCAGGTCCAACATTGTCTTTTTGTTCAGTCTTCTCAGGGGTGAGAGGAAATTGAACAACATCCTCTTTCTTTTCTTTTTCTTCTAGTTATAGAACAGTGGAAGAAGGTGTAAGCTCTCTGAAGATGACACTTCTGTTGTACAACACTTTTTCAGCCATGGGGTCCCAAAGCTTGTTTCCTTTCACACCAATAGAATAGCCGATGAAGATACACTTAACAGCTTTGTTCTCCAACTTTGACCGCTTCTCCTTAGGTACATGTGCATATGCCTCACAACCAAAAACATGAAGATGCCTTACTGAAGGCTTTCTACCAGACCACACCTCCATGGGTGTCTTTCCAACAAGAGATAATATAGGAGATCTATTTACCAGATAGCAAGCAGTGGCAATAGCTTCAGCCCAAAATTTTTGTTCTAGACCAGCTCCACTAAGCATACTCCTAGCCTTCTCCATCAGTGTCCTATTCATCCTCTCTGCAACTCCATTTTGCTATGGTGTGTATGGAGTTGTCTTATGTCTTTCAATCCCAAGTTCCTTGCAATACTTATCAAATTCTGTAGAACAGAACTCACCACCGTTGTCAGTTCTCAAACATTTAATCTTTTTACCAGTCTGATTTTTAGCAAAGGCTCTAAACTCCTTAAACTTGCTATAGACTTCAAATTTACTTCTGAGAAAATAAATCCATGTCCTTCTACTGTAATCATCTATAAAAGATACAAAGTATACAGATTTTGATAACGAAGGAACATTAACAGGACCAAACACATCAGAATGAATGAGGTCCAACACACCAGAAGACTTATGAGAACTTGAGTAAAACTGAACACGGTTTTGTTTTCCATAAATGCAATGTTCGCAAAAGTCAAACTCAAGATTACAATCATCTAACCCCTCAATGAGGTTCTTATTTTTCAGGGTACGCAGACCCTTCTCACCAATGTGGCCAAATCTCTTATGCCATAACATTGTCTTTTCTACAGGAAGTTTAACTTCCAAAGCACGATTACAACCATCAAGATTAGAAACAACAGATTTCTTCACTACTCGATCAGATGGTGGGGATGAAGTGACTAATGCCCTCTTCCTTGAGTCAGAAGAACTATTGCATTGTGCAATGCATGCTTCCAGCTGAAACAGAGTACCTCTCTGATTACCCTTAGCAAGCACCATAGATCCTCTAGTCATCTTGCATCCTTCTTTCGAAAAGACAACCTGCACACATGCATCATTCAAACTACTTACAGAAAGCAGGTTTCATGCTAAGCCTAAGATGTGCATAACCCTAGAGATCCCCTTCACTCAACCATCAGGGAATCAGATAGAGACTCTTCCATGACCAACGAGCTTCAGATGAGAGTCGTCACCCAAATACACCTTTCCACCATCGAACTCCTCATACTTAGTGAACCAGTCTCGATGCGAGATCATGTGGAATAATGCACCAGAGTCGATTAGCCACACATCATTAGATGCATGGGTTGCCAGGGCTGCGATGAAGGCATCACCGTCATCTTGTGATTTGTCAGAATATGAATCAGAAGCTTTCTTCTTTTTCTTCTCCTCTTTGCATTCCCTTCAGAAATGCCTGGTCTTGCCATAGTTCCAACAAAGAGCCTTGGACTTTCCAGGAGATTTGGATCTCCCACGAGATTTGGATCTACCCTTCTCAGCTTTCTTGTCCTTCTTCTTCCCTTTCTCCTTAGGTCTTCCACGAACTGCAAGGGCTTCTTTGGCTACCTCAAAAGACTTTCTCTGCATCTCTTCAGATAACAGCGAAGAAACCACCTCTTCCATTTTGAATGTGGATGTGGTGCTTCCGATTGCCATGACAAGATGATCCCATGAGTCCGGCAGAGAACAAAGCAGGGTCATACACCAATCCTCCTCCTCCATCTTTACACCGATAGATGTCAATTGTGCAACCAGCATGTTAAAGGCATTCATATGCTTAGCCACGGATCCTCCGTCCTCCATTCGAAGAGAATACAACTTCTTTCTTAGGAAAAGTTTATTGACAAGGGATTTGGCTTGATACACATCCCCCAACTTCTTCTAAAGGAGTGTTACAGTAGTCTCCTCATGGGCATTTAACAACAAAGAATAGGCAAGACTAAGTCTTATGAGACCCTTAGCCTTTCGATCCTTGAGATCCCAATCAACTTGTGTCATTGTAGCTGGTTTAGTTCCATTCACACTTTCCCAAAGGTCTCAGTCAACTAACATGTCTTCCATTTTGAGCTTCCACAGCTCAAAATTACTGCCATTGAACTTCTCCACTTCAAACCTTCCTGATGTGCTTGCCATCTCCTTGCTACAATAGAAAACAAAATACTCTGCATAGACTCCCACTCAACCTAAGATTAGCTCAAAAAACTCTTACCCAACAACTAGGACCAAAAGGTGATCAAGCTCTGATACCAATTGAAAGGAAGCTAGGTGTGCGGAAATCGCTTCCTACACTAATCTAATGAGGAGAGATGTATGCAAATTCAATTTAATTCTTACAACTACAGCAACATAGAACATCTAACAGAGATATTGCAGTAATACACATACACACAGAAAGTAGACAGAAGAGAGAGACAAGATATATGAGGGGAAAACCCTTACAGGTGAAACACCCCACACTCCAAAACACAGCTCAAATGTATTATAGTAAACAATAACAGATTACAATACAGTTTCAGAGCCAATTCTCTTTCAGGAGTCTTCAAATGTTGACTCTAGAGATATTCTTGTAGCATAATAGTACTTGTACCAATAGTTATCTATCTCCCATCCAAGCACCTGTTTATATAGAGTTTACAAGGCAAATATGGAACCTTCTAGAGATGGGCGTCCATCTAGGACTCATGCCCCAAAACCCATGCCTAAGGACACTTGTCCAACATCCCATCCTGAAGTGGGCGCCTGGTCCCAAGATAGGTTATGACAAATGCTCTTACACACCTTACAGCTGTCATAGAATCTGTCATATACTGACTAAAAATATCATATTCCTCTTACATGTCATAACTGCCCTTGACTGCCCAAAGATGCCTTTCTCTCGTGCAAAGATACTCACTGACACTTGTCATTAATTAAAAATTGTTTGAGGTTTCAGCGGTGTTGCCTCTGAGCCCCCATGAGGGCGTTGCCCCTCGAACCTGCCCTGTACCACGACAGGGAGCACGCCAGGGGCGCTGCCCCTTGACCCTGTCTTGGGGGCGCTGCCCCCAAACCCCCATTAATTATTCAAGGGGGAAACCGCAGCTACCAAAGACACCAAAATTTACCCTGCTGCATATACACAAGGTGCTGACTATGCCAACTCAACATGGGATAAATAAATACAACATTAGGAATTTGCAAAGGTTGAGACTCCTTAATTCCCAACTGATGCTCTATTCTATTATACATTTTACCGGAGCTCCCCCTTAGCTGGTTTCCACATTTTTCATTGCTCCTCACTCCCCCTTTGACATCAATGGCAAAGGGTAGGGTCCGTACACCAAAATTTCCCAAAAACAATCTATACTTAGCCGCACAAGTATGTATACATGCTATACTTACATATACTAAAGTCTATCTGCAAAAGATGTCTTTAACTGGGAAAATTATGTTGCCCAACTCTACTTCATCCTGTCCAAAATTGAGATGTGACCACTCAACAGGAATGTAAAAGCTTCTACCCTCTTAAGATTTGTTGGATCACTGGTTCGGGCTGTGGTCTAGGCATTAGTTAGGGCCTCATGCATGGCCTCTAATTTAGGGATAATCATCCCTCTAAGTTCACCCATCCTGCTTAATATGTTCTTCCTTTCCTTCTCAAGCTTCTTAATCTCATTCATGACTATAATAGTTTGACATTCCTAGTTTATTATGGATACAGTGAGAGGATCAAAATTCTGAGAGAGGCTTAACAGTTTATCCTCTTGTTCTTTCACTTTCTTCTCAATATCCTTTGTTGTTTTAGTCCAGGATATACAAAATTTATATACTTCTCCTCCATCCTTAAGAGCATTTTCTAAGCTCTTTATCCCTATATCCATATTTCTCCTATCATTGGTTATTAAGCCTTGTAACTCGGAGAATCTCTTATCCAAAAACTCTTTCCGAACCTTCACCTCAGCTAATTTCTCTAAAGATTCAAAATGAGTGCTAACAGAACTAACAAGAGACTTGAGATTACCAGATGAAGAAGCTAAGAAATCCTTTTGAAAGGATGGCATGATCTTTTCAAGCACACTGGATGTAATTTCTAGCAGCTCACAGTCTTCCATGTGAGACTTTAGAAGTTTCTCTTTAGCCTTCGCTTGAGTGAAGGAAGCTAGTTTCATGGTTTGGACCGGAGAGAGGGAATCAAAATTGAATGGACCTTGAAGCAATTCTGGTTCATTAAATTCCATCATCAATTTGGTCAAGAACTCTTTGACTGCTTCTGTTGTGTCTCTTGCCGAAGACAAAATTTTTTCTCTTTTTGCAGCCTTACCACTATCATCTATGGCCTTCTCTATTGGAGTTTTCTCTCCTTCTATAGCCTTGCTACTGTCATCTTCTTTTTCTTTTGCTTCTTGACTGATCTTCTCTTCTACTCTTTCTTCTCCTTTGAATCCAGAGTCTGTAGGGGAAACTAGAGGAGAGATGTTTGCTTGATCATGGACCTCCTCTTCCAAAGTAGAGGAATCTAAGTCCTTACCTTTTTGTTCACCTATCTCCTTTACCTCTTCTACCACTGTCTCAGTAGATTCTTCTTCAATATCTATGGCCAAGGGATTATCACCTAAGTCCTCTATAATAGGAATGTTGAATCTTTTGTGTGCATTCTGGGGAATCTCTTCTATCTCTTTTGCTATTTTGTCAGTTTCGCCAAGCATAAGCTGATTCATTCTAGCTTTGCTCTGGAACTCATCCTTGCAATCTTTGAAGATCATATTCATTTGCTTCTGAGTGATTGAAGGAAAGAGATGAATGGCTATCTGTTCCCGGATCTCAAGATCCTTTGTCCTAGCATTATTCTTTCTCATCTCTAATTCCTTCTCTAGGCTTTTGGGAATGAGAGATATGATTTCAATAAAAGCCTTATTGTATATGTTCAAGTACTTAACTGTGGCTTCCTCCAAGATCTTTCTATCTGCATCATTATATGCATCATAGAATTCTGTTATTGGTTGCAAGTTCCCATCCATAGTAACTACTTTAACTACATCATCTAAGGACAGAGTGGGCCTTTCAACCAATTCTTCTGTTACTTCTTCAGTAGAGGGTTCACCGGATGTTTTCCTTTTCTTTTTCATTTTCTTTACTTCCTCATCTGATTTTGTCTCTTCATCATCCTTCTAACTGATGTAAGACCTTGTGGCCTTTGTTTTAGTTCTTTTCTCTACTTTACCAGATGATTTTGCTTCCATTTTAGATGCTTTTGAGCTTTTAGTAGTTGCAGGTGCAGAGCTCTTAGAAGATCTGGTCCGGGAGGGGGCTTTTACCGGAGCACTTTCTTTTTCTGCTTCTTCCTTTTCTTTTTCTACTCTTTCCATCTTTTCTCTATGGGCGTCAAGTGCCTCTTTTGAGATTCCATGCCTCTTAGCAACTTCTCTAACTTCCCTTCTCACTTTCCTTTTGATTTTAGGCTATCTAAGTTCCACATGAACTTTTACTCTCAGCTCTTGGAAGGTTCCAAATCTTTCTACCTTTGGGTCTTTGGGCTGGCTCAGCAGATGTTGGATATGCAGCTCTACAATTTTTTCATCTACTTCATACCCCATTGGCGTGATCCAGATTGTCCTTGGCTCCACTACCTCCATTAGGCATTGATTAGTGTCAACCATAAAACACACTATATCTTTGTACTTCTCAACCAATGATTGGGGAATTCTTTCTCTAGTTTGCATCATATTTTGAAAGTTCTTGAAGTAACCCCACAGAGTTGTATTTCTAGCCTTGGCATCCCCAAGCCCATGCAAGTAATCTCTGATTTGAATTGCAACAAGTCTGTCATTCTGCCATACCCAACCACTGGATCCAGGCAGCTCATTCATAAAGTAGAAAAACAAACACAATATCAGTCCACCATATTTAAAAGAGTTCTTTTTGTCCTTCTTTATCTTCTGTAAGTTTTCCATTAGTTGGCTCAGAAGCAGTTCACAGAGATCATAATCTGCATTCTTTCTCAACATCTCATAAGCAGTATACATAGCAGTTCCGGATACTGAATTCTCTCTGCTGGAGTGATATATCTTATAGCCAATTATCATAGATGCAAACTTGATATCTGGATCAGTGATATCTTCTATGGTCATTGCTCTCTTATCAAATTTTGATCCGATGGCCTCAGTCACAGTTTGGTTTTTGATAGATTTGAGAATAGGTAACCCTCTAGAAGAGTGTAAACCGGTTACTACCCTAATTGCATCCTTGGTGATCTTGAATGGTTTATTCAACTATAAGAAGTTATCATGCACTCTGCTCAACACATACCGGACCCACTCATCTTCTTCAAGACAGGGGAAATGGATGTACTGACCGAAATGTTTATCCTAGATGGCCTTATACTAAGGTTTTAGTTCAAAAGATTCATCTATCAGTTCCTTGCGGTAGATGTCCATCAGCTTGGATTCACCAAAGTCTTCAATGTTTGTGTGAATGTAAGCCCTAACGTCTTCTACATGTAAAACCCCATGCGGAATGCTGGAAAAAGGCCCTAAGGGATCCACTTCTAGAGATTTGTAATTTAGGGCGTGGTCTATCAGAAATCTTCACAACATTCAGAGTAGCCATTTCCAAGAAGATTTGCAGAAAGATATTCAAAAATGGAAAATACCTTTTACGTTTCTAGGTTTCACGGAATGAGCTGAATCAGATTGTTGAAAGAAATGACTTCTACAGTTTATCTTCGAGAGGCTTGAGACAATTCATTTGCAAAGCTCCTTTTCTTCTTTTCTTGAGTGTAGATGTACAAATGATGAATACAAGAACCCTTTTATCTCTCTGCAAACCCTAATTTCTTTTGCAATAAATGCATATCTTAAGTTATTCTGGTTGCTCTGTTCTCCTTGTCCTGAGAGATTTTTTTGGATCACTAAGATGCACTTAAAGTTACTCTCGGTGGATATTAGCAATCTATCTACCTTTTACAATCATTCCATTTAGCCTCAAATCAAGATACCTCAAATTCGAATCATGTCGGATCTAACTGTGAAAATCCTATTTTTACTGAATGACTATTTAACCGGATCAAACTTGGAAGATTAACCTGTTCAAAACTTCTTACAGATCTTTCATCTCTTTACCAAAGCTTATTTAGATGTTCCTTTGTGAATCCTTTAATCCGTAACTTTCCTTGTGCCAATTCCAACACCAATTAACTGGCTGGGGGAAAATGTTTTTCCTTTTGTCTCCCCCTGAGCCAGAGCTCACTTTTTAATTTCTGGAAGGAATATCAGCACCAAATTCTGGTGCAGATCCATCCCCTACATTCTCTATACTTCTCTTCACCCAAATCTTGTTCATCTCACTTTTAACTTCATCCACATTCACTTTTCTTTTTCCTTTGTCTTGATTCTGATTATGATGCATCGGACCCCTTTTGTCCTGATTCTTGCTTCTACAGAATTTGGCAATATGACCAGATCTATTGCAATTGTGGCAAACAACATTTCTTTGCATATTTGAATGATATCCTCTTGATTTGCATTGATTAGCCATATGTCCCATTCTATTGCATGCAAAGCATTTACCATTGAATGAATTGTTCATTTGCATATTTCTGCATTCATGAGATTTGTGACCATACCTTTTGCAGTTGAAACACTGCCTGGAGAAGGATGTATTAATCCAATTTATTCTCTTTCTGTATTGATTAGCTTTATGACCAAAGTTATTGCAGTTGTGGCAGTATCCATTGAAGGATGGATATCTTTGAGCATTAGGTTGCCTTACCGGAGGTTTTCTAGGCCTGTTCCTTGGATTTCCTAATCCAAAATTCTTCTGACCGGATCCGGAGCTTTCACCTTTCTCATATCCCAAGCCACTCTTGTCATCTACCCTCTTTTGACTTTCAAGAACTTCAAGTTGAGCAGAGCTTATCTTGAATTTCTCTTTGTATTCATTTGTTGTTTGAAGATCCTTTTTAAGAGTGTCTATTTGATCCTCAAGTTTTTCTTCATTATCTCTAGCATCTTCAAGATCAAATTCTAGATGCCTGATTATTCTATCCATTTTGTGACAATCTTTTGATTTCTCTTTGAGAGATTGTCTTGGATCATCTTCATTTTTTCTTTTCTCTTCAATTTCTTGGGTAAATTTCATAACTCCTTATTCCATTTCATGTCTTACCATAATAACCTCTTTTGATAACTTTTCACATAACTTGGTTTTCTCCTTTAGATCTTCATTTCTATCATTGTATTTACCTTGACTGGCCAATTGCTGAAGTAGATCCTTTCTCTTTTTCATAGAGATACTCAATTTCCCTTTTAGTTCATTTATGAAATCATCAACTTGTTTGAGTCTTTCCTTCAATTCATTGACTTCAGAGTTGGATTGCTCAAGATCATCTAGGGCAGACTGAATTTGTTCCCTCATACCATACACATCCATTTGAATTCCCTGATATTCCTCAAGTTGTTAGGCTTGATTTGGAGGAACTTAGCTCTGATACCAATTGTTGATAACTAAGAGGGGGTGAATCAGTTATCTTGGTTATTTCAGCTTTCTAAATTTCCTTGTCAAATTAAATTAAATAAGCAAACATGACTATGAAATGGAAATAACAACAATACACATGACATAATGATTTTGACGTGGAAAACCCTGTTAGGGGAAAAACCATGGGGTGATTAACCCAAGATTGTATTCTCTGTTAGAAGAATAAGATAGTACAAGATGGCACTTGCCAATTAGGGCTCACTGCCTGAGCACACTACTCACAAGAGGCTCACTACCTACAATAGTTTATACAAGGAAATTAGATACTTGAACTGATGAGAAGCATCCACATATGCTAAGGTTCAGTTTCGGTTAAGCTCAATATACTGATCTGCTGCACTTCATTCTTACTCTCTTAGGTGTTGCTATCTTGTTACATTCCGGACCTACTGTCTTCACACTGCTCTTCTACTTTTCTTCGCACACCACAATACACCACACACACACTTCACATCTAAATCCATCTGATATATATATTCGTATAAAGGATTTCATCCTCTTTTTAGTCAACATCCGGAATAATCAATATTTTCCCAAACTCTAGTCTACCGACAGAATCCTTGCTTACCAAGTGATGTGAATCAAGGAGATATTTATAGAAGTCATCTAACCTATCAGCCAATCATGGATGATACCTTAAGAACCTTGATCACCATCAATATCTCATCTAGAATAATTCTGATGCTCTGTCGGTCAGTTCTTCCTCTGTCTACTCTGCCAAACCAGACCCCGATACTTAGATGCTCATATCTCTTCAGTCTTTCATCACCAGAGGCTCAATCCCTGGAATCAATTAGTCAAGGTATTCCTCTTGACTTCCCCAAGTCTGCACTTTACAAAGATATTTCCTCTAAGAGATCCGGACCTGACTGTCGAACCTTGCTACATGCTCTGTTCTTGCTTACCAAACCAAAGTATTCTTCATTCTAACTTTCGGTAAAGATACACCATGTCCTACAGATGTGTGGAATGGTCTTTGTTGCCATCAATGAAAACACCAATGAAGCCACATAGTGTCTCTTACCAATAGGCAGGTCTTCCTAGGCACTGGCCCCCATCCTGGGCTATCCTGGCAGCCTCTCCCAACTGCCGGCCCCCATACAAACTCATGCAGAACCAACATACCTTTCATGAGGACAATGCAGTAGATTTTCCATTCCAGACCTTCTCATTTCATCTCAAGCCTAAATTTATCTTGATTAATGTGAAAGCTCTCCCACCCTCTAAATTTATTATTAAGTTATCACTGGATTAACAACTTCCAATGGCTTATCATGGCAACCACTTTGGGCATCAGCCCCACATTGAAAGCCACTTTCCCACCTCCATCTAGAAGACCCTAACCATCAAGCATAACAATGAGTATCTATAAACCATGCAAGGCATTTACCCTCTTGCATACAATTCTCAATAAAATATATATCCAGAGCAAGGCATGGGCTCTCTTGCTCCCAAAATCTCAACCATACACAAAGTATAATCTAGAGTAAGGCATGGGTCCTCTTGCTCCCAAAATCTCGATCATAAACAAAGTATAATCCAAAACAAGGCATCGGTCCTCTTGCTCCCAAAATCTCAACATTAAAATAAACCAACACAGAAATTTATTACATGCTTAAAACAATAATGAACCACAACAATAAAGAAGGAATCTACCACCTCATCATGAATAAGACATCAACATGAGTTTAAAACCACAAAAATAGGTACTCTGAGCAAGGTGTTGGTATTTTTTCCTGAATCGGCAGAGGGTTTGCCAGTTCCAATGCACAAGCAGATTCGGCCAACAGATACGGGAGGTTGTGTGAGTTGCCTCCCATTCACTTCTGGTTCTACCGCACCAAGGGGGGGATCCCTATAGCTAAATATTTAACATTTGACTCACCCAATGATAGGAGGATTTAGCTTTACAATAGCAGGCAGAATACTCTCATGTATGGACCAAGATTTGTATGACAAATCACAAGATTAGCAAAATTCTTGGACATATTTGTCTGGTCAGGTATGAGAGCATGCAAGGGGTTCCTAATCCTAATCCTACAACTAACAGCTTAGAAATATGAAATGGTTGGTTATGATGTTTACTTTGGATGCAAGACAGGGGGTTTTTGGATCATAAGTACTAAACAAGAGCAGACCAGTGCCTATCTCAGGGCAAGGAGTCAAATAGATGTATACAGGTGAATGGTTTGCAACTGCAATCAAGTTTCAAGGGGTCAAAGCTAGTATTTGCCTTACAAATACCACCCAAGAATGGGTATTTTAGCTGCCCATACTTATAGATATCCTGGTTGACATACATACTTCTCCATGATTGACCTAAAACAATTTAATCCACTCCTTGAATGGAAGTCAAAAGATCAAGCATGTGGTACAGAAATCTATACCCTAGAATCTAAGTAACCCTTAGCAACCAGATTCAGAAGAAGGAAATGCATACAACAAATGGAGATAGACAACTAAAACACATGCAAATAAGCATTTCTCATATAAAATTGACATAAAACTGAAAAGAATGTGCAAAATACATTCGAAATGCAACTCATAAACTCAAAAATGAGAGAGAACTGCCAGGAAATGCTCTGTCTTTCGTTATTTACACAAAAAAAATTGCCCAAATCTTCAACAACCAGAAAGAGTGATACAGTTTGACTTTTTATACCAAAACTGTAAACTCAGCAGAATTAATTACAAGGCAAATCAAAAATCCGCCAGATATAATGCATGAGAAAATGGCACCCAAAATAATGAATGCAGCCAGGGAAAATAGAGGAGAGGGCAGGTGGGTTCAGGATCTGCACCGACACCTAAAGATTTGCATCATAAACCTGGTAGTTGGCCTGTCATTCCATCGATCATCCTTCTATAAACTGCCATTAATGCCTCAACTACCTGCAGCCCCTAGCAGCTCCGCTTGTCTCTGAAGTTTTCTCGCCCAAAAAATGCGACTGCATAAAAAGAAATCCTTCGCTGCAGCAAGACTAAAACCAGCCGTCGATTTCCATTTCTTCCCTATGATCTGCAGCTCAAAATCACGTTGACTAGTCGTTAGCCAGTGAAATCGTGCCACGTACGCACCTCATGTTTCTATCGTTGGCTTTTCTCCTTTCAATTTTGCCTTTTTCGCCCTTGTATATGCATGCTCAAATGCATATACAACTACTTTTCAAATCCTTGTATATGCAAGATGCATACACATACAACAGTTCAACATACAAGGTGGACCCCAAACTATTATAGAGCAAATTGAAAATTTCAATCGGGTCCACCTTGCATCCTCCTTCCTCACATATCCTCTTTGTATATGTGCATATACAAACATATACATACAAGGCGCGGATTTCAAATTTTCATGAAGCATGTTGCATCTGCCTTGAAATCTAGCTTGTACCTGACCATTGCACTTTCCCTTTGTACAACGCACATATACAAGCATATATACATTCAAGCCGTGAACGCCAGGGGCTTATAGAACAAATTTGAAAACTTATCGAGTCTGGCATGCATCTTATCCTTTATATCTTTGCAATGTATATCGGCACATACAAGTGCCCAATATACATGCTGTGGACCCCAAATTTTATTCATTGCAATTGATTTCTCCTTCAGGCTTGAAATGTATGTCTTCTTTTGTATATTTTTCAATGTACATTTCTAATGCATGTAGCCGATGTATGCCCGTGGGCCCCACCAAATGTATATCTGCCCTGTACATTATTTCCTTGCATATTTTCGAATGTATACTACATATACATTCTCCTTTGTATATGAGATACAAAGCCCTTTGCATGTGAGGCGGACCCCACCAAATGTATTTCCTACTGCTTTGTATACTACCCAATGTATATTTGAACATACAACCAAATATACATTCAACCCTGCGACTGCCCATTGTATGTTTTGAACATACATTCCTCTTTGCATATGTATCGGTCGATATACCTTTCACTGTAGCTAATGCATGTTGCCTCCTTTGTATATTTTTCAATGCATATCCATATGCAACCCGATATACAAAGCAGGAATATTCTTGGGAATCTGCGAAAGATTTCCCCTTTGTATATGCAAATTCTAAGCCCAATATGCATTCAGAAATGCATCTAACTCATTTTTTCAAAGGGCGATGGAGATTTTGCACTCGCCAATGCACATTTTTTGACTTGCACGTATATACAAACCACTTTGTATATACAAAGATACTTGCACCTTAACTAATTTTGGCATTTTTTCAACTGCATAGACCAAAAGTGTCAAATTTTTTTGGATCTTTGGGAAGGGGCCTGCATATACATATTCAGGTACCAACAGGCTCTGTCTGGGGACACATGCCTCTTGTAGGCATGGCGAGAACCACAGATCTCTAGGATGCAGACCAACCCTTATCCATTGAGCACAGAGTCAAATACTGCACCAATCTGCATCACCAATCACACTTGGTGGCCTAAGGCCACCAAGAAAGGAAAAACTCATATCTTCCTTTATCAAATACCTTGTTTTCATCTGATATCACTAGATCAGGCCTAAAGAAGCTACCATGATCTAGCCACAAATAAACCTTGTCATTTGCATATACAATTATCTCATTGAGCTGGCTCCTCTCAACCTTATGCAAACAACCTTCAACATCTGGCAACATGTGAATGCTATATTTATCAAACAATGCATATTCAAATGAAATATAACACATGTTATCATCTGTATTAGCATTATGCATTGCAAAATGATCTCCTAGCTAGACTGAAAACTGAAAGCACTCAAAGTCCATCATGCAGCTAGGAACATCAGGGCTCATCTTATCACTAGCTGGCATATCAAAGAAAAAGCTTTCAGATTCACAGTTGTGCACATCATGCACACAACCATCAAATGGACCAAGCTGGAAAAGATCAGGCTCTAGCATCTCTTTGCAGCATTTTTCATGATGTATGTTGGTTTCTCTGTCATCAGGATGAGAACTAGAATCCATATCAACATCAGTGCCTAGATTCCCACCATACTCAAATAGATCCTCATCACCATATGTGTCAAAAATGGGTGATCCAGATGTTTCAACTTCATCATGGTATGCCACTAGTTCATGGGCAGTATAACATGCATCTTCATTACCAATGGATTCTCTTTGTGGAGGAGTATCATCCTGTATGGCATAAGCAAAACCATAATCAAATGAAGAACAATCATGCTCAGCACTAGCACCTGTTTCAATCTCTGACTGCTCTTCATCATCTCCATGTGTCTGAAAAGAAGGCATTGATTCACACATGGAACTGTTGCTCTGTTTTCTTATTTCTTCTCTATCCTGAGCACAATACTCACAATCATCTCCACAAATCCATTCAAACAGATGTTCATTTCTATCCATAACCTCATCATTATTTTCAGAACCAGACACCTCAACCTTGCAACGAGGGTTATCATTGATCCTTCTACTAGCATCCTCAACTGATGTATTTTCATTCTCATTTTTATCTTCACATGATGCCATAATCACTTGGTCATTTGTAGCCTTATAACTGTTATTCATACCAAAACCTGTGGACAGGGAATTATGCATGTGCTCATTTCTCATTTTTTCTATATTTTCTACAAACTTGTATGCCATCTGTATACTTGTTATCTTGAATTCCCTCAACAATGCACTAGAGCCCTCCTCAAAAGCTTCAAAACATATGCCAACACGGGCTGAAATATCAGGTCTGAAGACTTCTAGGATTTGTGAAAGGGCTACTACAAATCTATGACTGAAATCAATACAGGGCTCTTTACCTTGTTTTCTGATTTCCATTAATCTTGCAACAAGATCAACAGGTTCTCTTGCAAATTCTTCTTTGAAACAGTCAGCGAGTTCATCCCAACACGCAAAGGATCTCTTTGGAGAGCTCAAATACCAATCTCTAGCTTTTGCATCAAAGGATCTAACAAAAAACCTCATCCACATATCCTCATCTCTAAATGAGTGTCTCTCCATGAACCTATAAAATTTTTGGATATGTACACCACCATCACATACATTGTGACCACTAAATCTAGGCATCTGATTGCAAGTCTTAGCAAGCATACTTTCAACTTGATAATCAACCCATGACAAATCTAATTGGTCATACAAAGGATCAAAAGGGCTGACAAGAGGTTTAGCTTTCTGACTGGCTGACACAACAAGGTTATTACTATTTAAATGGGCCTACCTAGCCTCTAAGAATATCAACCTATTTTTTATCTCTTCCATTCTTTTACTCAACATTTCATCCCCCTCTTGACTGAGTATGGGTGAATACATATTTGGATTCATAAAATTTTCAATCTTAGACATCCTTTGTCTTCCTAAGACCTAAGGCTTCCCTTGGCATCTAGCTTATGTAATAAAATAACAAATATAAATGGGAAGGAGCTAGGTACCTTTTCTTATCTAGATGCTGAAATCTTGAATAGAACATTCTTTTATCACAACACACACATCAACCTTTCATGTACACTTAAACCTTTTGCAGAGTCCCCACCTCTCCAGAGAGGATAAAATTTTTGAACATCTGAAAGCTCATCAAATACTTTTTTGAGTTCATTCCACCAGCAGAGCACCATCATTCACATGAAAGATCTGGATATCAGTCCCCAACAGAGTCACCAATCCTGTTGGTAATTTTTCCTGAATCGGCAGAGGGTTTGCCAGTTCCAATGCATAGGCAGATTCGGCCAACAGATATGGGAGGTTGCGTGAGCTGCCTCCCCTTCACTTCTGGTTCTGCCGCACCAAGGGGGGGATCCCTATAGCTAAAGATTTAACATTTGACTCACCCAATGACAAGAAGATTTAGCTTTACAATAGCAGGCAGAATACTCTCATGTATGGACCAAGATTTGTATGACAAATCACAAGATTAGCAACATTCTTGGACATATTTGTCTGGACAGGTATGAGAGCATGCAGGGGGTTCCTAATTCTAATCCTACAACCAACAGGTTGGAAATATGAAATGGTTGGTTATGATGTTTACTTTGGATGCAAGACAAGGGGTTTTTGGATCATAAGTACTAAACAAGAGTAGACCAGTGCCTATCTCAGTGCAAGGAGTCAAATAGATGTATACAGGTGAACAATTTGCAACTGCAATCAAGTTTCAGGGGGTCAAAGCTGGTATTCGCCTTACAAATACCACCCAGGAATGGGTATTTTAGCTGCCCATACTTATAGATATCCTAGCTGACATACATACTTCTCCATGATTGACCTAAAACAATTTAATCCACGTCTTGAATGGAAGTCAAAAGATCAAGCATGTGGTACAGAAAACTATACCCTAGAATCCAAGAAACCCTTAGCAACCAAATTCAGAAGAGGGAAATGCATACAACAAATGGAGATAGACAACTAAAACACATGCAAATATGCATTTCTCATATAAAATTGACATGAAACTAAAAAGAATGTGCAAAATACATTCGAAATGCAACTCATAAACTCAAAAATGAGATAGAACCGCCAGGAAATGCTCTGTCTTTCATTATTTACACAAAAAAATTGCCCAAGTCTTCAACAACCACAAAGAGTGATACAGTTTGGCTTTTTATACCAAAACTATAAACTCAACAGAATTAATTACAAGGGAAATCAAAAATCTGCCAGATACAATGCATGAGAAAATGGTGCCCAAAATAATGAATGCAGATGGGGAAAACAGAGGAGAGGGTAGGTGGGTTTGGGATCTGCACCGCCACCTGAAGATTTGCATCATAAACCTGGTAGTTGGCCTGTCATTCCATCGATCATCCTTCTGTAAACTGTCATTAATGCCTCAACTACCCATAGCCCCTAGCAGCTCCACTTGTCTCTGAAGTTCTCCCGCTCAAAAAATGCGACTGCATACAAAGAAATCCTTCACTGCAGCAAGACTAAAACTAGCCATCGATTTCCATTTCTTTCCTATGATCTGCAGCTCAAAATCACGTTGACTAGTCATCAACCAGTTAAATCGTGCCACGTAGGCACCTCATGTTTCTATCGCTGGCTTTTCTCCTTTCGATTTTTCCTTTTTCACCCTTGTATATGCATGCTCAAATGCATATACAATTGCTTTTCAAATCCTTGTATATGCAAGATGCATACACATACAACAGTTCAACATACAAGGCGGACCCCAAACTATTATAGAGCAAATTGAAAATTTCAATCGGGTCCACCTTGCATCCTCCTTCCTTGCATATCCTCTTTGTATATGTGCATATACAAGCATATACATACAAGGCACGAATTTCAAATTTTCATGAAGCATGTTGCATCTACCTTGAAATCTGGCTTGTACCTAACCATTGCACTTTCCCTTTATACAACACACATATACAAGCATATATACATGCAAGCCGCGGATGCCAGGGGCTTATAGAACAAATTTGAAAACTTATCGGGGCCGGCATGCATCTTATCCTTTGTATCTTTGCGATGTATATCAGCACATACAAGTGCCCAATATACATGCTGCAGACCCCAAATTTTATTCATTGCAATTGATTTCTCCTTCAGGCTTGAAATGTATGTCTTCTTTTGTATATTTTTCAATGTACATTTCTAATGCATGTAGCCGATGTATGCCCGCGGGCCCCACCAAATGTATATCTGCCCTGTACATTATTTCCTTGCATATTTTCGAATGTATACTACATATACATTCTCATTTGTATATGATATACAAAGCCCTTTGCATGTGAGGTGGACCCCACCAAATGTATTTCCTACTACTTTGTATACTGCCCAATGTATATTTGAACATACAACCAAATATACATTCAACCCTGCGACTGCCCATTGTATGTTTTGAACATACATTCCTCTTTGCATATGCATCGGCCGATGTACCTTTCACTGTAGCTAATGCATGTTGCCTCCTTTGTATATTTTTCAATGCATATCTATATGCAACCCGATATACAATTAGGAATATTCTTGGGAATCTGTGAAAGATTCCCCCTTTTTATATGCACATTCTAAGCCTGATATACATTCAGAAATGCATCTAACTCATTTTTTCAAAGGGTGATGGAGATTTTGCACCCGCTAATGCACATTTTTTGACTTGCACGTATATACAAACCACTTTGTATATACAAAGACACTTGCATCTTAACTGATTTTGGCATTTTTCCAACTGCATAGGCCAAAAGTGTCAAAAACTTTTGGATTTTTGGGAAGGGGCCTGCATATACATATTCAGGAACCAACAGGCTCTGTCTGGGGACGCATGCCTCCTGTAGGCATGGCGAGAACCACAGATCTCTAGGATGCAGACCAGCCCTTATCCATTGACCACAGAGTCAAATATTGCACCAATTTGCATCACCAATCACACTTGGTAGCCTAAGGCCACCAAGAAAGGAAAAACCTGTATCTTCCTTTATCAAATACCTTGTTTTCACCTGATATCACTAGATCAAGCCTGAAAAAGCTACCATGATCTGGCCACAAACAAACCTTGTCATTTGCATTTACAATTATCTCATTGAGCTGGCTCCTCTCAACCTTATGCAAACAACCTTCAACATCAAGCAACATGTGAATGATATATTTATCAAACAATGCATATTCCAATGAAATATAACAGATGTTATCATCTGTATCAGCATTATGCATTGCAAAATGATCTCCTAGCTGGACTAAAAATTGAAAGCACTCAAAGTCCATCATGCAGCTAGGAACATCAGGGCTCATCTTATCACTAGCTGGCATATCAAAGAAAAAGCTTTCAGATTCACAGTTGTGCACATCATGCACACAACCATCAGATGGACCAACCTGGAAAAGATTAGGCTCTAGCATCTCTTTGTAGCAGTTTTCATGATGTATGTTGGTTTCTCTTTCATTAGGATGAGAACTAGAATCCATATCAACATCAGTGCCTAGATTCCCACCATACTCAAATAGATCCTCATCACCATATGTGTCAAAAATGGGTGATCCAAGTGTTTCAACTTCATCATGGTATGCCACTAGTTCATGGGCAGCAGAACATGCATCTTCATTACCAATGGATTCTCTTTGTGGATGAGTATCAGCCTATATGGCATAAGCAAAACCATAATCAAATGAAGAACGATCATGCTTAGCACTAGCACCTGTTTCAATCTCTGATTGCTCTTCATCATCTCCATGTGTTTGAAAAGAAGGTATTGATTCACACATGGAAATGCTTCTCTGTTTTCTTATTTCTTCTCTATCCTAAGCACAATACTCACAATCATCTCCACAAATCCATTCAAATAGATGTTCATTTCTATCCATAACCTCATCATTATTTTCAGAACCAAACACCTCAACCTTGCAACGGGGGTTATCATTGATCCTTCTACTAGCATCCTCAACTGATGTATTTTCATTCTCATTTTTATCTTCACATGATGCCATAATCACTTGGTCATTTGTAGCCTTATAACCGTTATTCATACCAAAACCTGTGGACAGGGAATTCTGCATGTGCTCATTTCTCATTTTTTCTATATTTTCTACTAACTTATATGCCATCTGCATACTTGTTATCTTGAATTCCCTCAACCATGCACTAGAGCCCTCCTCAAAAGCTTCAAAACATATGCCAACACAGGCTGAAATATCAGGTCTGAAGACTTCTGGGATTTGTGAAAGGGCTACTACAAATCTATGACTGAAATCAATACAGGGCTCTTTATCTTGTTTTCTAATTTCCATTAATCTTGCAACAAGATCAGTAGGTTCTCTTGCAAATTCTTCTTTGAAACAGTCAGCAAGTGCATCCCAACACGTAAAGGATCTCTTTGGAGAGCTCAAATACCAATCTCTAGCTTTTACATCAAAGGATCTAATAAAAAACCTCATCCACATATCCTCATCTCTAAATGAGTGTCTCTCCATGAACCTATGAAAATTTTGGATATGTACACCACCATCACAGACACTGTGACCACTAAATCTAGGCATCTGATTGTAAGTCTTTGCAGGCATACTTTCAACTTGATAATCAACCCATGACAAATCTAATTGGTCATACAAAGGATCAAAAGGGCTGACAAGAGGTTTAGCTTTCTGACTGGCAGACACAACAAGGTTATTACTATTTAACTGGGCCTGCCTAGCCTCTAAGAATATCAACCTATTTTTTATCTCTTCCATTCTTTTACTCAACATTTCATCCCCCTATTGACTGAGTATGGGTGAATACATATTTGGATTCAAAAAATTTTCAATCTTAGACATCCTTTGTCTGCCTAAGACCTAAGGCTTCCCTTGGCATCTAGCTTATGTAATAAAATAACAAATATAAATGGGAAGGAGCTAGGTACCTTTTCTTATCCAGATGCTGAAATCCTAAACAAAACATTCTTTTATCACAACACACACATCAACCTTTCATGTACACTTAAACCTTTTGTAGAGTCCCCACCTCTCTAGAGAGGATAAAATTTTCAAACAACTGAAGCTCATCAAATACTTTTCTGAGTTCATTCCACTAGCAGAGCACCATCATTCACATGAAAGATCTGGATATCAGTCCCCAGCAGAGTCACCAATCCTGTTGGTAATTTTTCTTGAATCGGCAAAGGGTTTGCCAGTTCCAATGCACAGGTAGATTCAGCCAACAGATACAAGAGGTTGTGTGAGCTGCCTTCCCTTCACTTCTGGTTCTGCCTCACCAAGGGGGGGATCCCTATAGCTAAAGATTTAACATTTGACTCACCCAATGACAAGAAGATTTAGCTTTACAATAGCAGGCAGAATACTCTCATGTATGGACCAAGATTTGTATGACAAATCACAAGATTAGCAACATTCTTGGACATATTTGTCTAGTCAGATATGAGAGCATGCAGGGGGTTCCTAATCCTAATCCTACAACTAACAGGTTGGAAATATGAAATGGTTGGTTATGATGTTTACTTTGGATGTAAGACAGGGGGTTTTTGGATCATAAGTACTAAACAAGAGTAGACCAGTGCCTATCTCAGGGCAAGGAGTCAAATAGACGTATACAGGTGAACAGTTTGCAACTGCAATCAAGTTTCATGGGGTCAAAGCTGGTATTTGACTTACAAATACCACCCAGGAATGGGTATTTTAGTTGCCCATACTTATAGATATCCTGGCTGACATACATACTTCTCCATGATTGACCTAAAACAATTTAATCCACTCCTTGAATGGAAGTCAAAAGATCAAGCATGTGGTACAGAAAACTATACCCTAGAATCCAAGTAACCCTTAGCAACCAGATTCAAAAGAAGGAAATGCATACAACAAATGGAGACAGACAACTAAAACATATGCAAATAAGCATTTCTCATATAAAATTGACATGAAACTGAAAAGAATGTGCAAAATACATTTGAAATGCAACTCATAAACTCAAAAATGAGATAGAACCGCCAAGAAATGCTCTGTCTTTCATTATTTACATAAAAAAAAAATTGCCCAAGTCTTCAACAACCACAAAGAGTGATACAGTTTGGCTTTTTACACCAAAACTATAAACTCAGCACAATTAATTACAAGGCAAATCAAAAATCCGCTAGATACAATGCATGAGAAAATGGTGCCCAAAATAATGTATGTAGCCAGGGAAAACAGAGGAGAGGGCAGGTGGATTCAGGATCTGCACCGCTGCCTGAAGATTTGCATCATAAACCTGGTAGATGGCTTGTCATTCCATCGATCATCCTTCTATAAACTACCATTAATGCCTCAACTACCCATAGCCCTTAGCAGTTCCACTTGTCTCTGAAGTTTTCCCGCCCAAAAAATGCGACTGCATACAAAGAAATCTTTCACTGCAGCAAGACTAAAACCAGCCGTCGATTTCCATTTCTTCCCTACGATCTGCAGCTCAAAATCACGTTGACTAGTCGTCAACTAGCAAAATCATGTCACGTAGGCACCTCATGTTTCTATTGTTGGCTTTTCTCCTTTCGATTTTTCCTTTTTCGCCCTTGTATATGCATGCTCAAATGCATATACAATTGCTTTTCAAATCCTTGTATATGCGGGATGCATATACATACAACAGTTCAACATACAAGGCGGACCCCAAACTGTTATAGAGCAAATTAAAAATTTCAATCAGGTCCACTTTGCATCCTCCTTCCTTGCATATCCTCTTTGTATATGTGCATATACAAGCATATACATACATGGCACGGATTTCAAATTTTCATGAAGCATGTTGCATCCGCCTTGAAATCCGGCTTGTACCTGACCATTGCACTTTCCCTTTGTACAATGCACATATACAAGCATATATACATGCAAGCCGCAAACGTCAGGGGCTTATAGAACAAATTTGAAAAATTATTGGGTTCAGCATGCATCTTATCCTTTGTATCTTTGCAATGTATATCGGCACATACAAGTGCCCAATATACATGTTGCGGACCCCAAATTTTATTCATTGCAATTGATTTCTCCTTTAGGCCTGAAATGTATGTCTTCTTTTGTATATTTTTCAATGTACATTTCTAATGCATGTAGCCAATGTATGCCCGTGGGTCCCACCAAATGTATATCTGCCTTGTACATTATTTCCTTGCATATTTTTAAATGTATACTACATATACATTCTCCTTTGTATATGAGATACAAAGCCCTTTGCATGTGAGGTGGACCCCACCAAATGTATTTCCTGCTGCTTTGTATATTGCCAAATGTATATTTGAACATACAACCAAATATACATTCAACCCTGCGACTGCCCATTGTATATTTTGTACATTCCTCTTCGCATATGCATCAGCTGATGTACCTTTCATTGTAGCTAATGCATGTCACCTCCTTTGTATATTTTTCAATGCATATCTATATGCAACCCGATATACAAAGCAAGAATATTCTTGGGAATCTGCAAAAGATTCCCCCTTTGTATATGCACATTCTAAGCCCAATATGCATTCAGAAATGCATCTAACTCATTTTTTCAAAGGGCGATGGAGATTTTGCACTCTCCAATGCACATTTTTTGACTTGCACATATATACAAACCAATTTGTATATACAAAGACACTTGCACCTTAATTGAGTTTGGCATTTTTTCAACTGCATAGGCCAAAAGTGTCAGAATTTTTTGGATTTTTGGGAAGGGGCCTGCATATACATATTCAGGTACCAACACAAGGCATAACCCATCTTGCACAAGAATCATACCAACGTGAACCAAAAATAGGGAAAGCCAATATTACATAAGACCAAAGCATGTTCGACCTTTAACAAGATTGCAAAATCACAAGGGTCAAACCCACAATTCCCCTCCTAGCCTCTGGAATCACATTTCACTAGACACCACTGTTACACATATACTAATTCTAATATCATGATATGGCAAAGAGTAAGATAAAACATCAATCCAATGATGCATTCACAAAACCAAAATATACTGATGCAAGAAGATATAATTCATGTACAATCAGCCATATGTTATTCTGAAAGCCAATAATATAGATCATTCAGCGATGCATATAAGGTCGCAAGAAAAACAATTTCAGATTCAACTTGATTGTTTCAAACACACTCATTTGGAAAATAATCCTCAATAGGAAACTAGATAGTCTTTTCAAGCAATATGATTACAAGATCTTTCAACATTAGTTCTATCTTATCCAACTCATAATACATGAGAAGAATCATTACAAAGTTAGGTTGCAACATAAGTTTTGAAGTTTCTTGAACTTATCCACAAAATATATTTCCAAAATGTGTAGCTAATAAGATTAACTTATTCCTGAGAAGTTCTAACATCCATATACAGGTATAAATCTAGCAAAAATTTAACTTATTTCCAATACCAAGTTCTATCTGAAGTTACGACCAATGTTGTTTTCATTCTATAATTTTCAAGGAACTACCTCCTATCATTATCGATATTTCACTAGTTCCTCAAGTAAACAAAGTCAAGCCAAAAGACAAATTTATCCCTTTTAGTATTTCTCTATATCTCTAATACTCTTTGTAAGTGTCTTAATACACCCACCCAAGTTATCTATATTGACATCATCCCTAGAAAACCTATCAAAGTATTTCTATGTTATCCTAATATTAATGGCATTCATCTCATTGTATTTCTAGTAAACACAGGTATATCTCTACTAGGATGAAATGGTAATTTCAAATCAAGGAAGGTCTAGACATCCGTAAGGATTATTTAAAATAATTAATAGATAAATGATGTTGATAAGGGTCATCCTATCAATATTTACAATCATAAAATCTAAAATAAATATTGTACCTCTAAGATAAGAATGAAACTATCAATTTATCCAATATTATCCACTAATCATTATCTAGAGTACAAGGCTCAATTTATGTCTATTCTATTCATTCCATGAAACAACTAATAAAAGAAAAATACAAATACCAATCTCACTATCATCTTACTAGTATTGCCCAATATCCTTAATATACTTCCTAATAATTTTCAACCTCTTCTATTAAATTTATTTTAAATCTAAATTCAAGCTTAAAAGGAACTTGATTCACATTGTATGTTACAAATTCTAAGTTTAGAATTCTATTTAGTGAAGAATATTTAGTGGAGAAGGAGAGAATTTAACTATTATTCACTTATCCTTGCTCCAAAACAAGAAAGTCAATCAACTATCTCAAGATGAGACCATAAAAGCCGAATTCAAAAAAAAGAACAGATGTAATCTTTACGGGTGTTGTTAGCTAGACTAAAGTCAACTTAAGCTTGAATTAGAATTACAAGAAAATACACATTTTCTATATTGGGCAGCTTGACATTAGCATCTAGGTTTGCAGACAAGATGACTCAAACATTGAAAGAGGATAATGAAGATCATAAGGGTTAAAGCGAAGAATGGATCCTTCTGAGATATCAGATTAATCACAAAATGGATTGATACTACAAGTGATTCGATAATAAGTGTTTAAACTAGTTTTATATGTGATAAACATGTATGAAAAGATTAAGGCACGCGATCTGTTTGATAGAATGCCTCAAAGAGATGTCATCTCATGGAATGCAAAGATCATGGGATTAGCACAAAGATGGATTTGTTGAACAAGCTTAAGGAATTTTCAATCAAAAGCAAATGCTAAGAAAAAACCATTACCTTCAACCTCAGCCGACCTCCTCACAACTTGCGCCAAATATGCAAAATGTGGGTACGCAGATAGGGCGCACCTCTACTGACAAGGTGCCTCAAGGAAATTATAATGATAGCAAAGTATGCACTAAGAGAGCTCACACAGAGAGAAGGTTTGTCATCCCTAAATACTTTAAACACGAGAGTAATCCTTATTGTAATATTATTTCAAAAATAAGCTTGGAACAAATACAATAATTACTACTTATTGATTCAGATTCTCAGTCAGGGGCAGATAAGGCAAATGCCAAGAGTATCTTATAAAGCGAATGATTTGTATGCCAAACCCAAAGAATGAAAGATCTTTCATAGAAATGGTAGAAGAAAATTGGATTCGACTTCTTAAACAAATATGCAAATGTGAGTCTTCAAGCATTGAGGAGCAAATGCAAAGGCATCGAGATTCGAAGAAAAACTAGAGAAATTGCCTTGAAGGTAAAGGCGGCTGGGTACTTTAAAATCAAAACACTGACTGTTTGATACAAAAACCTCAATAAGAGAGCTCATCTCAAGAGTGGAAGATTGTGGGATAAGCTCCAAAGGAATTTAAAAAAAACATTCAAACAACTAAAATCAATGAACAAATTGGGCTCTACTAGCTACAAATGAACAACCCAATACTTGCTCATGCAAGATAAGCACAATGAACACGTAAAGACCATAGCATATCCTTATAACAGTCATAGGCATAAACACATCTTTATTTGCATTCATAGAACTATAATAACCTTCATATCTAAGATACTGACATTGAGAAAACATTCAGTGTGTAGGAAACGAGATTACCTTGACTGGGAGCGAAATTCCTTCCTAACTGAAATTGCATCGCTCATACAGAGGCATATGGATTTTCCCCCTTCCCTAAAATCCATGCAGTTGCAATCGGTGGATGTTATGCCCAAAGAGAAGGTACAAACACATTGTATCTTCAAGTTCCATTATGAATGGTATATGCATCAACAGGAGCCTTTTCTCAAGCAAAAAAAGATAGCCTAAAGGCTTCTAGGTGATGGATACAAAGAAAAAGAGAGATGGAAGAGCTTCCTCCGTGAAAGAGAACCAGCCCAAAAAATTAAAGAGAGCCTCCCTCCCTTCCAAAATTAGCAAATAGAAAAACTTAAAGAGACATAACTTCTCAACGACCACTCTCTCATTAACAAAACTCATTTATTACCTTTTACAAAACTACCAAATTCTTACTAAAAGATTCCTAACCAAGATAACTCATAATGACGATATTAAAAAGATTTACGTTAAATATAGAATATCTTGACAACACACACCCAATAAATTTATTTCATGGCATCAACAAGGAGTGTTAGTTAATTCAAGATTATTCCTCACATTAAATTCATTAATTAAATCCCCATATAAATATTTTATTTACCTCCATAGACAAATTATTTATTTATTAAAGAGAACTATTAATTCCTTTATAAAAAACTAATTAACCGTCATTAAATAACTTGACAAGCTACACACCAAGCAGGATCTGACAACAATACAGAATTGAACAATAGAGACTCGCAACCATGACAAAATAGACAAGACACAGAACCAAAAACTCATCCTCTTTGAGGATGATGACAAGCTAAGGGAACCTTACATTATCTCCGTTCAACAATCTCCATTGGTTAAGGCACACTTAGACCTATTGATTCAGGTGGAGTCGATGCCTGATACCTGTTTACTCAAACATACCAATTAGAGTATACATAATAGCCGAAGCACTAGGAAAGGAACTCTGACATTCGTATCTCATTCCCATATGTCCATACGTTCAATGGTATAATGTCGTCCTTTCCACCTATCCTAACCACATACTATTGCATCATATGACTGTATTATTAACATATCAATATGCATTTTACTTACCAAAGCTCATGTTCCCTCTTTATCTTTAAATTTCTTAGTCAGACCACCTGCACAACCAGGGTGAAAACGGAGGGGCACTACATTTGTACATTTACCCTATAAAGCCAATTTTCTCAGCATAACGCGAGCGCGTTATAATGCACTCACATTATGTGAACTCACATAACGCGAGCGCGTTATAATGCACTCACATTATGTGAACTCACATAACGCGAGCACGTTATAATGCACTCGCATTATGTGAAATCTCATAATGCAAGCGTATTATAATGTGCTTGCATTATGGATTTCACATAATGGGAGTGCATTATAACACGCTCGCGTTATGCTGAGTATGCTTAGATGTGTTTTTTCTAGTTTTTAGCAAAATTCTGAGATAATCTAGAGCATGTTCCCCATCAGGATGGCACTTTTTCCTATGAAAAGTCAAAAAAAATACCACCATAATCTTAAGTTCTCTGTTAGCTATCTAACCATATAATTTTTTTCACATTTTGAGTACGTTAAGGGTTTCATCTTTAATTTCTTTTGTCAGTGTATCCATTTTTTGTCAAAAACCAGTGTCTAGTATTTTTAACCTTTTTTTTACCATTCATCAAAATTTGAAATAAGTTACATTTTTAGAAACTAGATCCATTCTACACATATTCAAAAAAAATTGATTTTCGATTAATTTTCAAAAAATTTAGGGGGGAGCACACTCAATTTTCTATTTTTTAGGATGTGTCCACTTTGAAAATTAGTAAAAAATTAAATATTCATGAAAAAATTATTAGAAAAATCAGGGATAAACTACATGGTGTTAGCTAATTTCTCACCAAAGCGATTTTTGAAATACTAAAAAAAAGTCAACATTTTAGAGGGAGCACACCAGACGCTATGTTATGTTTTTTTTGAGAAAAACAGGACCAATTTGTGTGCTCCCCTTTTTGAACCCCTTAATCTCAACCATTTTTGGAAAAAGATAGTAGTTTAGAAATTAGATTCAGAGCACTACGACTCTTGTTTTTGTTGCATCTTCAAATTTTGAGTGTATCTAACTTCAATTTCTCATCCAGCATCAATGTTTCCTGATTTCAGAAAAAAAAAAAGTAGCATCTTAAGACCCTATTTTGGTCCCTCATCTTTGTGCACTTACCCTATGTCAAGCATGACATGACTATGATGCATTGCACACAAATGCATATGAATTACATCCAGAAATGTTGTATGAGATGCATGGTATTTATGATGTCAATACATATTTGTCTAGAATGTGATTGTCTACTTCAGCTTCTCTTTCTGAAACAGAAAGAGGGCTTTGGGGTGATACATTTTGCATATGATGGATCTCCAAATGGTTGAATATATCAATTGCATTGTGGTCCATAATGACCAAAACGAATACTTACATTTCAACACAAATTTGCAAACAAATCCTTATTCAATATTATTTCACGATGAGAACCCTCTTTGCGGTCATTATGAGCCATTGTTTTGTAAAAAAATATTGGCAACAAACATGCCCATCTCATCAAATCACATTTCACTTTTTTGTGCAAGACTACAAACTTATTTTGAGTCTTTGGCACCTAAAATGTAGCTTTATGGTTTGAAAATAGCAACAGTTACCACCTCCGACTATGGGGAGAGCCTTTTCAATGCTATATGTTATTTAATGGAAGGAGAATTTGATGTTCAATCTTTAAGACTTTACATTGTGCAGTCTTTTTGCAATGCAAAAAAGGTGACCATTAGAGTGCAATTAATTGTGTAAAGGACTACTTACAAGATGACATCTTGCAAACAACTCCATGCATTGCAAACTAGGAAGGCTATATTATAAACATGGGAATGCCATATTCATAAGGAAAGATCTAAGGAGGCCCATTTTTTTTTTAGTGGATAGCAACCTTATTGACTATTACGATTCAAATTTGGTCTTTAGATAGTAAACAAATTGAAAAAATTTAATGCACTCGAATAAATACGTTGAAGACATACAACATAATATCATTTAAAACAAACACACCACACATACACTAAGAGCCACTAATGGCAATACATGTTAATAGACCATCTCAAATAAATTATTCTAGTACATTGCAAATGGATTATACTTACACTGAACAATTACAGTTGCAAATGCAATCACAAGTGAATGGCAAAAACATTCGAGATAAAGAGAAAATATCACTAAATCAATTCAAGAAGATCTTGCACAATAATATAAAAAATAAAGAGAAACTAAACACTTCACACATACAGAACGAGCCAGTTATAGTAACACATGTTAGTGGACCATCTCAAGTAAATTGCTCAAGTGCATTGCAAATGGATTATACTCATAGTGAACAATTACCATTCCAAATACAATCACAAGTGTGTGGCTTGTGCAAAAAGATTCGAGATAAAAATAAAATATCACTAAATAAATTGGAGAAGATGTGGGCAAGACTACAAATGAAAAAGACCAACTTTCTTTCAAAAGAGTGTATAAAAAATGTATCACTCCAAAACAAAGATATTTGAAAGCCATTAAGGATACTCCTCAATATGAATGTGTCATCTACCAACAGTTACATTTTTCACATACCATGAAAAAAGTTACAAAAAATGAACGACAAACCTATTAAAGTTTTACAAAAACAAATATAGTAAATTCATTTGTACGAGTTTGTACCTCATGCAAAAGATCACTGTAGAATGGTAAACTACCATGCTTTGCAACTCCACAATTAATAAGATGAAACAAACCACTACAAACCTTATCATCTTTGTCAGAACTTGAAGAGAGACTCATATCGCCTCAAATTGTATTTGCACAAATTAGACAGTGGGGACACAAATAGTCTCAAATGGGATTGACTGGATCAATAATTAATGTTCCTTATGAACATTGTCCAAAAAGTACTTCCACAATCAATTGATGAAACAATTACAGTTGGTAAATTGTAATACAAGAATCCATATCAAGTTGGGAATGTTCATCCCAATCTTATCATGAAATCATTAAAAATATTAAGTCAAACACATTTATATAAGATGGAGAACATTTGTATTGACTACAAGTGGGAAAATGTCTTCAAAACAAGACATAATACGGAATCAAAAACAATGCAAATGTCTTCTGATAGTGATATATATAGCAATGATATGAACAATGCTAATGAATGTGAAACACATACTAATACACTTGTCCATGGATTTACACAATCCAGATTAGTTTATGATCTACATGATAAGATAATTCAAATAGCACCTGGTGAACAAAACCAACCAATCAGAATATTCAAGGACAAATATGCAAAAGAGATGAATTTTCCAACACTATTTTTTGGCCATCTAGGAGATGAAGACAACCAAAAGATTCACGTATCAAAAAATTGCAAAATGGGAGCTATTACATTCAAGTTGTGACTTTGCAAATCACACAACTAATTTATTTTTCAAAACAATGTGTGTCACCATAAATAAAATCATTTCAAGTATATTAATAATAATTAGAAAAGGTCAATTAAAAGGACGAACTCTACTTGCAAAAGATGTTAAACAAAAGCTAAATTTAGACAAAATTTTGAAATCAGATATTAGATACATGGATTTTAAACATATTTGTATCTCTCCATATTATTTGCATCAATTAAAAAAAAACATATTTGCAATGATACGACAACTAGGCCCTCCAACTTTTTTTTTTAACTTTTTCAAGTGCAGAGCATGAATGGACACTTTTAGTAGATGCATTAACCAAACTGTATGAAAAAAAACAAGAAAAATGAACAAAAACAAGAATACGAAATTGACTCACTCATTAGAAAAGACCCTATTACTTGTAGTCATTACTATCGACATCGAAAAAATTCCCTAAAGAAATTATTATGTAAAGATCATACAATTCTTGGAGATATCACTGACTACTTCTTTGTAACAAAATTCTAGAATAGGGGAAATGAACATGATCATGCTCTAGTTTGGGTACAAAATGCTCCTATATATGGGATAGCCAATCTTTCTAAAATTGAAATGTTTGTAGACAAATATATTATATGCAACACAAATTTTCTTGACAACAACCTTGCAAAGCTACATCAACACTACCACACAAGAAGTTGTAGGAAAAAAAAGCACATTGTAGATATAATTTTCCAATTCCACCAACGAGAAAAATAACAATACTTGAGCCAATCTCATCTACGGAGAAAATCGTAATGAATAATGTTGTTAAAATCCAAACAATAATTGAACAAAATCAATACAACAAGTCGATGTCTTTTGATGATTTTTTAAACAAAATTAAAATAAGTGAAGCTAAATATACAAAAGCAATACAATCAACACTCAATAAAACAACTATTTTCCTAAAAAGAAAGACAGCGCATATTTGGATTAATAGTTTTGGTATAAAATTACCCCACTTGTGGCAAGCAAATATTGATGCACAATTTGTTCTCAATGCATATGTTGTTGTGGCATATTGTGCATCATACATAATGAAAGTGGACATATCTATGACGACATCTTTTAAAAGAATATGCAAAGAGCACAAAATGATAGAAATTGATTCCATACAAATGATAAGGACACTTGGAAACACATTACTAAATCTCCAACAAATGTCTTCTCAACTTGCATCACACATAGTCCTATCACTACCATTAAATTCAATCTCTATAAAATGTGTATTCATAAACACATCTCCACCTGAAGAACAAACATTCATTCTTAAATCTGCATTATTACTTAAGAAAGAAGCTGACGAATCAAAAAATATAATGTGTCAATCAATTATCGATCGCTATATACATCGTCTAGAAGAATTGAAACACAAATGCTTAGATCAATTCACTGCAAAGTTTAAAATCATCAAGAACAAATACGTAAAATGCAAAAAACCTAACATTATCAGATTTGTTAAATACAAGAAGCACATTGACTATGAAAACTATTGTAGAGAACAATTATTACTATATGTTCTTTTTCAAGATAATGAAGATATATTAAAATAATTCAAAACATTTTCAGATGCATATGTATTTTATGGCAATGTTGTCAAACAAAATGAATGTAGATATACATACAACTTCAATACCAATGGGGAGATCCTGATAATGTGTACGAAGATGTTGAAGAAAATGAAACATCAACTACAAACTTACATAGCAAACAAATTGACGATAATAATAATGTTGACACATATGACCTACGTACTGATTTGCAATGGTTGAAAGAAATACAAACAAAAACAAAAAAGATATTGGTTTTCAAATTGTTCCTAATCCAACTCTACTTGAAAACTTAGAATACTATAAGCTAAGAAGAATGTTAAGCAAAGAGCGACAAGCAATTCTAAAATACATTCCAATGAAAAAATTAAACATACACAAACCATTGTACCTTTTCTTAACTGGTGGTGCAGGAACCAGGAAAACAAAAGCAATATTCCAAATATTGTTACGTATTTACAATTCAAATGAATGCTCAAACCCACTTAAACAAAAAGTCCTGATAATGGCATACACAGGAAAAGCAGTATACAATATAGGTGGAACAATAATTCATTATGCATTGCTAATGCCCTTTAAAAAATTTACTTTAATTCCACTTAGCAATGAAACACTAGATTCATTGCAAAAACATTTTGAACAATTACAGGTCATGCTAATAGATGAAGTTTCTTTGATAGGAAGTCAATTCTTATATTCTATTGACAAAAGAATGAGAGACATAAAACGTAACCCAACAAAATTCTTTGGCAATATCGACATGGTCTTTTGTTGTGACTTTTACCAAGCCAAACCAATACAAGATAACCTTATCTTTGAACATCCTATTATTAACAAAGAACAAGTTCCATACACTTTTTGGAGTGATAACATACAATGCTACAAATTGCAAACTACTATGCATCATAAAAACGAAACATTCATCTCCATACTCAACAAAATCTGAACTAATTCACATTCTAATAGTGATATAGAATATCTCAACACCAATTACCTTCGACCTGCCCCAATTGACCCTACATTTCCATATCTTTTCCATTCAAACAAGGTAGTAGCTTCACACAACACAAAAATGCTATCATCTGTTCCAGGACAACCAATTATCATCGATGCAATTGACAACATAGAAGAAAACTATGGCAATATAACAACTTATTCAAATATTTAATACTACCAAAACAAATTGTACTAAAAATAAACATGTTGGTTCAAGAATTATATGCTGGAAACTATACATAGAAGATGGATTGGTAAATGATGTCGATGGAATATTTAAAGCATATACAGGTAATAACAAAATAGATGTGATATGAATTCAATTTAGTGACTCAAAAATTTGTAAACAACAATCTACAAAACTAGTACAACTATATACAGATACAATTCCAAAAGAATGGGTACCTATACTATGAATAACAAAGTCTCTATCAAGAGGCAAACATCCATCGCAACTACAAATCCATAAACAATTTCCAGTACAACTTGCATGTGCACAAACAATACATAGATCACAAGGACTTACATTGGAAGGACTTGCATTTGATCCCTTAGGAATAAAGTCACATGGATTGGTGTATACAACACTATCACATGTACACGATATAGAATCAATGTACTTGTTGAATCCACTGAGCCCACAAAAATTCAAGGTGAAAGAAAAAGTTAAAAATGAAATGCAAAGATTACAAACAGAAGCAAAATGGGACTTACAATATTGTGAAAAGAAAACTATGGAAAGCGCAACCATATCTATTTTATCCTTGAACACATGAAGTCTAAAAAATTATATTAATGATATTGTCAATGACGATGACTTCATGCAATCAGACATAATATGTTTACAAGAAACACACATATAACATTTACCTCAATACATTGAACTATAAAATTTCCAATCTCTGTCCATGTACAATAACTATGGAGTTACAATGTGGGTAAAAAAACAAAATGCACATTTTACAGTCTAATCTTTACAAAACTAATAATATAGAAGCTATTTTAGCAACCATTCTTGTTAACAACTTCGAAATTACAATAATAAATTTATATGCAGGACCAACTACAAAAGTGTCTACAATTAGCAATATAATTGACCAGGCAATTCTTGAAATGCACCTTACCAACAATATAATTATTCTTGGTGATTTCAACATCGATATGGAACAAAAAAATGTTGAAACAAATAGATTAGAAAGATTTCTCAACAACAAGAATATACATTTCCTACTTGACAAAAACAATCATTTACAAACATCACTCATTGACCATGTTTGGTCAAATATTAACAAAGAAAAATACAAGCTCATCAAAATCAACACATATTGGAGTGATCATGACACTATTTGTCTTCTTCTTGATATTTAACAAAAAAAACATTAAAGAAAAACAAATAGCCATTATCAATCATTCTTATAACAACATTACTGTATGAACTATAAAAACAAGATATTTATATATCGATATGGAACAAAAAAATGTTGAAACAAACAAATTAGAAAGATTTCTCAACAACAAGAATATACATTTCCTACTTGACAAAAACAATCATTTACAAACATCACTCATTGACCATGTTTGGTCAAATATTAACAAAGAAAAATACAATCTCATCAAAATCGACACATATTGGAGTGATAATGACACTATTTGTCTTCTTCTTGATATTTGACAAAAACAAACATTAAAGAAAAACAAATAGCCATTATAAATCATTCTCATAACAACATTACTATGTGAACTATAAAAACAAGATATTTATATATGATTTGGAATTACAAAAAAAATACAATTTATTGAATTATATCTCTTTACTAAATTATATTTAGAAAATTATTATATATTTGGAAATCATGCAACCACTTCTACAAATTATCAACTACATTCACAGTTTCTTACTTATTCGGTAAAATCACAGAATTCCCCCACAATTTCTTTAGTCAAATTTATTTGTTTTATAATATTTATATCATACCTACTGTCTCATTAACACACTTTGTTCAATGTTTTGCAATACAAATGACAAATAACAAAAGAGCAAAAAAGGATAGAGCCATTGTCCACCAGGAACAAGTGAAGATGTGAGTATCAATTTATAACAAAACTTTTAGAACATTTATATTTATTATTTGAAATTTATTATGTTTCATTGCTTTATAGGTCCAAAAAAGAGCCTCTCAAAATACATTCCATAGAAGACATAAATGCACATAAATTTGGAGACATTTTTGAAGCCGAAGTCATTGTCACGTATCGAACTCATTTAGACAAATCAAAAAACACACTTGAGGTCTTTTGTGCTGATTTGACTGATAAAAAAGTAGAAATGACAATAACTATCAATTTGACTGTAAATCTAGTCCAAATATTTGAAAATAAGATTTCCCTAGGAGCAAGTATCTGTATTACTGGTTTCATAAATGCACCTAAAATTGATCGTCTATCATAGTGACTGTGAATCTATTATGTTGTTGACCCAATCAAGTGTTATAGAAAACATCTCTCATATTTATGAAGAATACTCATTTATACCAAGTACTGTAACTATTAAAATGATGTTGGAAAGTATTGAAAATTATACATTTGGGACTATTGGCACAATTGTACTGTCTTGCAAACGAACAACTTTTCATTTTTTGTTGGATATTAAAGATGGAGAGATAGAATATGACAAGGCATAGGTATTAAACAATTTTATTTTTCCATTTTGTATCTATTCAAATTTTGATTTTCTTAAAAATTACCTCCTCAATTATATTCTCTCACAAATTAATTTTCTGAATTGTAACAGATACAATTGCACCTGAGCTTGAAGGAACAATTTTCCTTCATTAAAGAACATTTCCTACAAAAACAATTTCCTTTCATAATGTTCAAAAATATTATCAAGTAGTTTGATGCAAAAGACCGCATTCTTTGCAGCTGTCAGTCAACTTACATTGCTCCTCTAGCAGATAAGCCAACATTGAATCACCTTCAAAATCTGCTCCAAACAACATACTAGGTAATTTTTCTTCTCTTACCTTCTTTTATCTTTTGCTTTATAATTACATTCATTATTTAGCAAGTTCTAAGTTGAAAGGTTTAACTCTGTTTTTGATAAATTATACACATTACTAAATTCTTATTATTTACAATTCAACTATGTCATGTGCTATTTTCCCTGGAACTACAAACGTGTCATGCCTTTATGCTTTGTTTTCTTATTGCCAGGTATACGGAAAATTGAAAAATGCAAATGCTTTTTCCATTCTATTCCAGCTGACTTGTCCACTATGCAATTACACATTCTTCAACTTCAGAGAACTAAAAAACAAAACTGCTCACTACAACAAATGCAAGGACATTGTCTCCACATATTTAGAATCTCAAATGCATAATAATAATAGATAAGAATATAAGTTTGTAGTGCTCTCTTAAAAAGGACATGTTCAATCACTTCCTTCCAGAGCTTCAACAAATCAGTTATGAAAAATACACCCATGATAAGTCAAGAATCATCTTCATTCTCTATGCCTTTCAACTTCAAGGTAACTTCACATTGGATCATAATAATGACATTCTTGATATACAAGAAAATCAACAATAAAAAGGTATGGGCATCCCAACTATATAATTTCTTTTAACCAAAAGTTTTTAGAACCTAATCAACATCCATAATCTCATTGCAGATTACTATGCTTCGATTTCGTAGCCATCCACTCATGCAACTGCAACCTCCTATCATCTGAAACTACAAAAAAGACTTTGGATTTAAATATTTAGATGTTTTTTTGAAGATATTTTAGTGCACAAAATACTTTTACTAAACTCTTTAAGTTTGTTTTTTCTCTAATCAGTTATAACTGATAAATTTAAATAGTTTTATGGTTTTAATATATTGAAGCTTTTTATTGTCGACAATTCTAGTTTTGTGTTATGCTCTATTTTGCTTCCTTGATTGTGTTAATTAACTTTTGTTTAAAGATAACACCTTTATTTGGCACTATAAAATAATTTGCCTTTGCCAAGTATAACAGAAATTAAGCTACGTTATCAGTAAAGCTTCCTTTCCTCTAATTCTACAATACACATTTGATTTATAAAATAGATTTCAAATTTGTTTCCTTTCTTAGTGATAGCAACTGAATAGGAAATATGAATTGCTCTTTTTCAAAAATTATCAGCAATATAGTTTGTGGGAGTGCCCTTTTCGCACTGGTTTCTAACACCTGAATGGCTTGGACTAGTTTTTTTCTTGTTATGGATCTTGCTAGTGATCGTCTAGGTAATTTATGTAAAGTAATTTTTATCGAAACTATTTAAATGCCAAAATTTATGACACCGCTACACAAATAATTATCAATTGATGCAAGTTGTGGGTGTACCATTTTTACAAAGTTTTGCAGTATGCAAATGGATTGGCATTAGTTTTTTCTTATAATGAATCTTGTTAGTGGTGTTCTATTTTATTTATAAAAGTGTCACCCAACTTCAAATGGTGTGTGCTATAATATGGTAATCCATAAGAGTCTGACATAATCAGAGCATGACCCAAGTTCAAATATTGTAGCCAATAATTCCACCATACATGTAACAAGGTTATGGTACAGCACTTGTGTGTTTCCATGTTTGCAAGTCTTAAGAAGGTAATCCAAATTAAGCTTAAAGTATTTTCTGTTTGTCAAATGGAATCAACAAGTCATTAAACAACTAACCACCCTTGTTCTAGGCTCAAACGATCTAAGTTTTCCACTACAATAGGCACACTCCTTCCCAATTCAGTCCATCACATACCTTTCAAAGTAGTATTACCAATGCATCAACTGTACAACCTATGGTTGATGTGCAACGGACTGTCTTCTATGTAACACCCTGCCAAGAAACCCTAGAGAACAGCTCGACTAATCTAACCAAAAAGGGAATTTTTTTTAGGAAAGAAATAACAAAGAAATGCAAATCATATTTATTCATAACATCAAGTTAAGCTTATCCTCTAGGGTTCCATGGCTACATTACTAACAAACTATTAACAAGATCTAACCCACATTATGAATTAACTAACAACCATAGTTCATTCTAAATCTGATTGCATCAAATGAATAAACACATACATTTCCATACTATATCATCAGATAAGTAATCATCAAGATCATGTATATAAGATTACAAGTACATATACAATTTCCTTTACAGAGAGTACACCATTACATTGTTTACAATATCGCTTCCCTAATTATATTGGAGTACATACATCAAGATAACAATACACAAGTCTACTGATATACAAGACTAGAACATGAACATAAGTATCTGTCTCCTCAAGCTCGAGCAAAATCTAAAATTTGTCATACAAGGTACATCCTTCTCACACACGAACAATAACAAGGGAAACCAATGGAGATAAAAACACAACCACCCGACCATGTGGAACCCTAAGGTCCCCCCCCATGCTAGGAGATAACAATAAGGTCCCACTAAGCAAACAGTCAAGAAGACAATAGGCTAACAAGTGTAAGGACTACACATGACTCAAATACAACACTAGTCAACAAAGACATCACAAGAAACTTAAACATCACTTACACACTTAACTGTACTTCCAGAGGCTCTCACACAACCAATGGAGGAAAAACAACTAGGGAGTGCTAGACTACATTACAGAGGAGTGTCATCACATAGCTTGTCATGGGTTGTCCTGGTAGGTCTTCTTAGGCCCCGGCCCCCATCCTGGGTTGTCTTGGTAGCCTCTCCTGATCCTCGACCCCCATACAAACTCATGTGGAACCAATCACACCTTTCAAGAGGACAAGGTAGTTGATCTTGCCATTATAGGCCTTCTCATCTCATCTCAAGCCTAAATGAGCACTTGAACCATGAGTGAGGCATACTTTATCTTGATTAATGTGAATTCTACCGTTTCCCCCTAACTCATAATTAAGGTTATCACTGGATTAAGAAACCCTCCAATGGGTTGTCCTGGACACCTCTTTGGGTTCCGGCCCCTATTGAGAGCCACTCCCCCTACTTGTAACTAGTAAACCCTATACAAGGCAAGTCATTAACCATCTTGCATGATTATCATTAACACATAAATCCATAAATAAAGCAAGGCATTACTCATCTTGCACATTTATCACAAGCACATAACACAAAGTAAGGCATTATCCATCTTGCATAGTCAACATAATCACAAGAATAGGTACACTAAGCAAGGCATAAACCATCTTGCACATATATCATACCAACATGAATAGGAGGCAATATTTCAAGAATGCATTTCATTCAACTCACATGATGCACACATAGCCAACCCCTACACAATCACACCCTCCTAGGCTTCTGGAAACTATTTCCCCAAATGACACAAACACTTAACACCATTAAAACACAATGGTCACACATCACATTCACTTTCCAATGCACATCATAAACCAAGATCCCACAAATGCAACATATGATCTAATGCACTAATAATGGGTCTTAAAGAATGCAACATTAATTCCAATCATAGTCAATCATCCAACAAACATAAAGTGAATCTATCTCAACAATGTAAAACAATATTATTCTAACTACTAGTAGCAGTTACTAATATGATCAAATGATATAAGTGCCATAAGTAACAATATTTAATCCATTCCTATGAAATTGGCAATAGATAATATTAAGAGTCTTACTTAGACTAATTGCAAGGTTAACATTTAGTAGTTGAAAGTCATGGACTATTATCAATGACTTGTCATTGAATGATTTCTAATTAAAACCCAAAATTGATACTTCTACCTTAAATTAGAACTAGGTTGATTCTATTCCCTTCAAACACAATAAGTCTCAAAATTATCATCCAATTTAATCTATTTTCCTTCTACCATAATCTAATTTTTAGATAAAAGATATAGCTTGATAAACGTTATGTTATTTCTATTGCATTTAAGAGAATATAATTCAATTCCAACATAAACATTTTCATAATCACTACCCTATGTATGATTTCCAAAATCTTTTAAGTTATGTTTCTATTATTAAATCTAGATTAGACTATATTGTTAATTTCAAATCCTAAGAAAAGAACTTAAAACAAGAATCGGTCTTCAGATACAAAATATCATGTTCAAAGGCACTAAGATAAACCACTAAGAAAGAAACATACTAATATGATCGATAAAGATATGCAAGAACAGATACTGTATCAGAAAGAATATAAATATAGAATGTTTTGATAATGATAAGAGATTTCGAAAAGGAAATGCTCTAGTAGACATGTATGCAAAAGTGAGACCACAGACAAAGTGCATTAACTGTTTAGCAAATTGTCTCAAAGAGATGTCAAATTATGGAATGCAATGATTAAAGGATATGCACAGAATGGATTTGTAGATTTAATAACAACAACAAAGATGACATACACATGTTTGTCACTAATTGATACATATCTCTAAATTATCAAACTGGGTATTGCTAATTGTTGGATATGATTTTCATAGATAAGAGATGAATCTTATAGAAAAATTTTAGAGAAACCCAGTTTGAAAATATAGAGCTATTGGTGACGCAACTAATTGTTTTAATAGAGACAAAACGGGTGAGAGGTAGACAGTCATAAAATATTCATCTCTCCAAAATGACAAACTGGGTAAGGCTAATTTTTGGATAGAATTGTACTAACTAGGTCATGCACCATATATAAAAAATTTAGATGAACCCAATTCGTAAAAATAAAGTTATGTCTAATGAAACAGACTGCTAAAACATAGACAAAATGTGTAAGAGGTAGAGAGTCACAAAATATTCATATCTCTAAAATGATAAACTGGGTAAGGCTGATTTTCGGATATGATTGCGATAACTAGGTCATTCACCATATATAAAAATTTTAGAGGAACTTAGTTCATAAAAATAAAGTTATGGCTAACGCAACAAACCGCTAAAATAGAGACGAAATGGGTGAGAGATAGACAGTCACAAAATATTCATTTCTCCAAAATGACAAACTGGGTAAGGTTGATTTTCAGATATGATTGAGATAACTAGGTTCTGGACCATATATAAAAATTCTAGAATAACCCAATTCATAAAAATAAAGTTATGGCTAATGCAACAAACTGGGTTCAGAATATGTAGAAGAGAATTCACAGAAAAATATAAAGCTTGCATATTACAAATTTATTTCACTAAATCTAATGCAACAATAAATCAGATTCATATCTCAGGCCATACCTAGAATATTGCTTCTATCACATCTTGACAAAATTTTCTAGCTTGCATCCATTTTCCCCAAGTCTTTTTTTCTTGACGCTATGGTTTATGGTGCCAAAAGAAAAATAAAAAACTTCCTGAGAGAGAGAGAGAGAAAGAGAGAGATCCCCAAAACACAAAACATATTCTCCTATTTGAAATGCACACTCTTTCCCCCAATTATATCTTCAAATTTCAAAAATAAAGTTGAGTATGCATAACCACCCCCATAATTTATCCCAGAAGATTCTCCTTATTAAAGGCAATAAATTCTGTCTTTATTATTTTCTTACAATTTGCTATTTTAACCAGACAATAAGATTTCTTTCTATTTTTTTGTTTATTTAGTATTTACTATATATGACAACTCATAATTATCATTATTTAGTAATCTTAAATTACAATGAAGAATATTTTATGACAACACACAAATAGAAAAAAAAAATTATGGACACTTAACAAAATATTACTTATTTATAAACTATTTTCATATTAATATTATCAATTAAATTCTTGATTTTTTTAAAAAAATACTTTATTTACCTCATTAATATTATTATTTATTTATTAAAGTGCCCTCTAGACTAATAATTTCTATTTTAATGCAACAACTAACTAAAGCACTAATCAAACAATTTCAAACAAAATATCCCAAATGCCAAATAATACATGACACTATGCACGATCAAAAAGCAAGACCACCACAACAATGACTGACTATCATGCCCATTCCGACAACACTGACTAGGTGCAAAACTAGATACTCATCCTTTTCAAGGATGATGGCTAACTAGGGGGCCATATGTTATCTCTGTTCAACAGTTCCATTGGTTTTAAGGCATGCTCAGACCTATCAATTTAGGTGGAGTCGATGCCTAATACCTGCATCCTGCAACAACCAAACAATCAAACAAATAGACACATATATATAATCATATAGTCAAATAAACCGTGGAAGGGAATCGCAGCATAGCAAAGTACTCACGCATGAGTAATGCGACACTGTCCCTTTCACCAACACATCAAACACGTAATCACCACACACATAGCAATCAGTTACTGGATGACTAAATAAGAACCATCATCAGATAATCGCATGATACACATAATAAGATTGATCCACACAGCATCACAACATAACATCCTATGATACAGAATCAGTCACATAAAAATCAATTCTAACATATGACAATCATAGTAAGATCAACATCATAATTACCTAATTGTAAAACAATGTCTAAGCATATGAATTATTGATGTCACAATAAGGATTATCAATAAAATATACTAACTTCATCTTCATGCTCCTTAACCTGACCACCTGAACATCCAAGGTGAGAATGGAGGAGCACTACATTCTATACAGAAAGACCTACTAGAATGTATTCAGTGTTCCATTATGCCTTTGGATAGGTACTCTAAATTCTATTACTGTCACCTTCTCAAATCATGTTTAACCATGCAAGCTCAGATTAATGAGATGATGCCCTTGTTATTTATTTATGCAGGTGCCAATTGAAGTGCCTTATATAACTCTAGCTCTATTAACAGCTTCAAATTAATTGTAACTTTCATCATGATGAAATCAAGACTCTCTGCCTTCAATTAAACAAATTTTGAGAAGTAGTAAATTCTCTAATTATTCCCCATTTTAACATTTCCATTTAATTCATATGGCAATGGTGGGGATGAGGTGTAATATTCTTGATCGTTCGACTAGTAAAATGTGTGATATTTAGTAATGTACATTATGCTTGAATTGCTTATAGCTATTTTGGTGGGTTCAAAAGTTTGTGTTATTCATGTTTAAGGCCAGCAACACTTAATGCACCAAAGCAAGTGGGAAAATTCCAAAAGGCATGAATATCTTTCGAAGACATTAAGGAAATGCCTTCATTTCTATTTTCAGTGGACACTCAAGCCAAGCATGGTGATGTAAAATCACCAAACCAAAATCATTTCTTGAGATCAACACACAGTATTACAAATAGAGTTTTGTTTATTGAGGATGAGCTTTGCAATGCAGTGGCCTGAAACAGACCATTGTTTTGTTTTATATGGAGTATCACTTTTGAGTTTTGTGTCACAGTAAACCATCCTCACAAACCATGCAATTGGCCCATTAATTTTGTTTCAGCTTTATTTGGCATAATACAATGGTAGTTATATATGTATATAATATAGATGAGTCTCAATTGGCTATTGAGTCTCATTTCTATGAGCTCTTGATAAAAAACATTACATTCTATTCAACTCAGGATTGAAAAGAATAGATAGTTGTAACATAACAATCTTAAATTGTTTAGCAGGTCAAAGACTTTGCTTAATCAAAAATTCTTTGTACACATACTAAAGTGTTTTGAAATAAATGTTTTCAAGTTTGAACTACTTGTAATATACAGTACCCCTCTATACCCATCAAGATCTGCAATTGTTTTGTAACTCCCTTCTTAAGCTGGTCTAATATCTACAAATCCTCCATTTAGTGTTTGCACTGTAAGCTTTGTAATGATATTTAGTTTTATGTTGCAAACAACGTTGGAATGGAAAGACATGGAAACCATGTTGAAGGATTTGACTATATTATTGTCAACAAAAATGAACTTTCCTTATTTCCATACACATAAGCAAAGTCTAGAGTAATTAATTACTAAGTGTTGTGGCTTATTATATGTTGTCGCAACTAATTAAATGTGGAAGTTTTATATTTTGTCACAAATAATTAAATATGGTAGTTTCATATTTTGTCACAAGTAATAAAATATGAAAGTTTAAATACAAATAGGTGAAGTTAGAAAAAAAATTAATCTAAAATATTGGTATTGCAGACAGATTTTTCAGATCTACCTATGAATTTATGTGTGTTGATTTCTTCTATGATTGCTCATATTTGTGGATTGACAATATTTATAAATACCTTGGTAGGGCAGTCACTATAAAACAAGAGGACATCTTCTTTTCTTCTCCTTTGAGAATTGTCCTCTACCAAAACATAGCCACAAATATATATTATAGACATAAGAATGAAAAGAAAATAGTTTGCAACTTTTCAAACTTTAACACTACATCAGAATCAAATCTTAGCATACAAATACTGACACTTTAGATCATTATATCTCAAACAAGAAGCAGGTTATTAATATTGCAAGTAACTTTGAAAGGTCGTCACGATTCACAAATAAAGCATATGACATATGAATAACAAATAATCGATACTAAAGCAATTGACTCACAACCAATACTCAACCAGAAAAGAATTTGATATCACCACAAAATATGATCAGAGTATCTCCCTTTCTTCATAATTAAGACAAAGATAATTTAGTCTACTACAATGAAATTTCCTTCTGGGCAAAAAGGAAATATGGCTTTCCCCCATACATTTCAAATACATAGAAAAATACATTGCGTTTGTTCTTCTGGTATGTAGTTACAATAACTGATAGATCATTACAAAATAGACTTTACATAGAGAAACAATAAAGAAGTTCAATAAGCATCCGATAGATAAAAAAGTGATTATGGAATTGTGTTTTCAACCTTCTCTTCTGTCGCATCTGACTTTTCAAGTGTATCCTTTGTTTCATTGTATAGTGCATCTCCCTTCTTCTGAGTTGTATTCAATTTTGCCTACATAGCTTTAAATCTCCCCACAATAGCAAGCACTCCTTTGGTATTGGGAACTACAGTAATGCCAAGTCTTGTCTTCCATTTTTGCAACACATGGTCTACTTCAATGAGTTTTTTTTTCATTTCAAGAAGGTCTTTCTTAAAATTGGATAGGCAAGTTGAGACATTACTAAGTCTTTCCATCAAATTTCTTTTCATATCTTCGTTAATCTTCAATTCTCGATTCATCATTTTCTTGAAAGTTTGCTTTATGTTATCCAAATCTAGCAAACTAGTTTCAGTCTCATCCAATAAGTTGATCCCAAGGGAAACAAAAGCACTATGGACATCAAACACATAAGACTTGTTGTTCTTAGCTAGGATTTTCAAGTCAATGGTACATTACATACTTCCATGTAAATTTTCCAATCAGCAGTCGCTGCCCAACTAGATGACTCATTTTCTTCTAACTTCTCTATAACCTTTTCTGCCAAGAGAGCACTAGAATCCATCTTGGCCATGGATTCTAAATTATTCTTAGCAACACCAAGCATACTATACTCTTTCCTAATTAATTTTATATAATTTACAATTTCTGTCTATTGTTCAGAAAACTTACCATAAAGAGTATAAGCATCATTCAAAGAAAATGTGTACCATCAAAGATCAATTTGCTTACCCATTCTTCCACTACACTTCCAAAATATTTGTAAAATCTATTGATTTGGTCTAAAACCTCAGTAATAACACCTTTAGGGGGTCTAAACATAACACTTAAAGGTTGAGAATCTATATTCACAATAGACTTCACATACGAAGTAAGAATTTCCACTTGGTCTTCTAAGACCTCAATTTCTCTTTCTTTCTCTTCAACTCAGCTAGCTAGTATATCAACAGACAATTTGGCATTATGAATGTCCCCCTAAACAAATGGAGGTCCAAGGTCCATAGTACTGACTTGGAAGTCATCCACTGATATATCCTTTATTTCCTTTTCCACCATCGGTTCAACAATCTCCACATATTGATGTTTAGAAATAGGGTCAACCATTAGTCTAGACATTTTCTTTGCCTTTTTATGGGTTGAATCCAATTTTAGTAATCTTGCCACTACATCAAGCTCTGTCTCTATAATCTGTGAATACCTCCTTTTGTTACTAACCACTGTCTTCAACCAAGTAGGTGTACTAGTCACAGAAAAATCATTAGTGTAGTTCCATAAGACACTTTATTAGTTTTTAGGCTATCACCTCCTGATTGCACCTTAGAGCGATCTGGCATTCTCAAAGAATTTGGTGGAGGAGATAGAGGAGGAGTTTTGATAGGCCCAGTATCTAAGACTATATCACTGTTCTTGTCTTTCTACAAATCTTGCTTGGGAGACTTGGCATCTTTGCTAGTTTGCACAGAGCTGTTTAGATTAGGATTGTCCATAGCATCTCCAGAGGCATCCATATCTTGCTCCTAATGTACAGAAGAACATGCATCATTGTTACCAATCTTAGAATTTAACCATGCCAGACTCCTATCTAAGATAGAGTGAGATCTAGTTTTAAGATCATCAACTTCACCCAAATCCCAATTGATGTCAGGCAAAGGTTTATCATTTTCTTCTATAAAAGCAGGATCAACAATATCCACATAGTCATCAATAATATCAAGTATTTTCCATCCAAGTTTATACTTCTTCATTTGATCTACAGTCAACCTAGACCATTCTCTCCTTCTTACTTCATATTTATTGATACAATTGGTCCAGAAATCCTCAAGATGGGCTACATGTCTCCTTAACATAGAGGCATACAAATTGCTTTTAACAAAATCTTTGTTGTCAAAATAAATTCTAGATCCAAATGTTTTGAAATGAAAATGATTAAGTATTCTATCCACATTCTTCACGTCTTCAAGCTTAGCACAAGTGTAATATGTCAACTTTAAGGGAAATGGGTACCCTTTCTTCTTTGTAGTATAATACCTTTGTCCTACCAAATAAGGTTGTCTACATAATTCCAAAAACACCACATAATCTAAAGCATATCTTGTAATTTCAGTGGAGGATACTCAAAACCCCCAATTCTGATGTATGTAAATTGTATGAAATAACTGTTGAAACTCATAACCTAATTGGCAGCTTCTGTCAAAATCCTAACCTCTGGGTTTTCCCATATTCTTCTAACCATGAGCATTAAGAATGCATCATTAACTCTTATGTACACTTTGTTCCCATCTGCTTCCCTTAATTGAGGAAAATAACCATACACCTTTGTTTCAACTATCAAAGGACCTGACACCTATAGACCTGGCCATCTGGGTTGAATAGTGACCAATAAATAAATAAGATATGAACACATGTGAAACTTTCGCTTATTCTAAAAATTTGTCAATTATTCATGTAATCGGTCACTTATTAGTTAAGACCAATCAATAAATTGTTTTCCTGTACAAATTATCATAATATACTGGCACATCCAGTTTTCAAAATTGTCACACTCTTGACTCCCACTAACTCTGTGCAATAGAGTTATTATATCAGAAATCTCATCTTGGAAATGTCCTATAACCAAATTCTGAGGAAACTTAGATCCTCCCTTCTTAGGGTTCTTGAGCCAGGTTGTCACTATCATGTCTTTACACTTCTTTTTACCATCAATAAAAAAAATAGAGGCTTTCTCTATAGATACTTCTGCATAAACCTCATGAGTGGAGAAGCCCAATCTATCAGTGATAGAATCAATATTCAATGACAAGATGGTTTGCCCACTGACAGTTCTAATTTCTCTGGTTTCAGAATTATAATTTTGTATACAGGCCATTATTAAGTCGTGGAATTTTACAGCTGGAGAGAAGCCTCCAGCATGCGCCAATCCACTATCAAATACTTTTTGTGTGATTCCTAGTCTAGGATTGGTATTCATTCTCTGCTAGAATTCACGCAGATTTACATGCCCAAAATCTGTGTCTCGCAGCCCAGATAAATCATTCCCAATTATGTAAGAGATATACAATCCCTTGTATTTATACTTCATCTTGACAGTTGTCAAGGGACTAGTGTAAAGGAATTGGGGCCTCGATAATGGATGACAATTTCAAATGGTAAGATGACAGACAACGGGCCTTGATGATTGAAATTAGGGCCTAAAATTATATAAACAGTAACGCCTAGAAATTCAATTTTTACCCCACCCCACAGTATTTGACTACCTAGCAATAATCTTTAAATTGAAAGCAGGTGGCTAGGCTTACCTAGATGCCAACACTTCGACGAGACGATGAAGATAGATAGCTCTATTAAGCTTTGGGATTTCTTCTTCTTGTAAACTTTACCAAATGATTTTACAATTCAGATATTGGCTTTATAAAGAAAACAAGTAAAATGAGGTCATTTAATACCCCTTGCATTTAATGCAGACATTTCAACTTACCCGAACACCATATTCTTGAGTTAAAACTTCTTATTTTCAACAAGAACCACTTTATCGATGAAATATCCCTTCAAAGAACTTTCAATCATGTGTTATTAGCAAAATCAAACTTTTATGACACTTCCTTTTACCGATATTGCCAATGAACTAAAAACCCATTTTATACTTTTCCCCTTATAACTAAATAGTGGAACTTATGAACTTAGGAACCAAAAACAAAGTTTGAATATATAAGGAAAAGTCGATAAGCAATCTATATCATTTGTTTCAAACAAAATCTTAAATTTTTACTAAGGCAAACCCTTATCGGCAAAACTCCAATCGAAAGAACCTAAGGTGTTAGAACTAGTTCATAGGTTTTGAAATCTCTCGACTTGTCGATAACAAGGCCCAGTTTGCATCTCTGCACTTTCACTGATAAATGGTTATGAGGGAAGTTCTAAATCTACGACATTTTGCCAATAAGCATAGAACATGGAAAAAGTTCACAAATTGCAACATATGCCAATAAATAGTAAAATAGCTATACTATTGAACTAATTCATGCCACGATGTGAGAATAAGTATATAATCACTTTCTGTGGTATATCTGGCTAATCGGTAAACCATGGAACTTATGAAATTAGGAACCAAAAACAAACTTTGAATATATAAGCAAAAGATGATAAGCATTCTATAACATGTGTTTCAAACAAAATGTTAAATTTTTCCTAACACAAATCCTTATCGGGAAAACTCCCATTGGAAGAACCTAAGATTTTAGAACTACTTCCTAGGTTTTCAAATCTCCCAACTTACCGATAACAAGGCATACTCTGTTTGAAACAAAATCTTAATTTTTTTCTAAGGCAAAGCCTTATCGGCAAAACTCCCATCGGAAGAACCTAAGGTTTTAGAACTAGTTATAGGATTTGAAATCTCCCGACTTGCCGATAACAAGGCACAGTTCACATCTCTGCACTTTCTGTGGTATAACCAGTTAATTGGTAAACCGTGAAACTTATGAAATTAGGGACCAAAAACAACGTTCCAATATATAAGCAAAAGTCGATAAGCATTCTGTAACATGTGTTTCAAACAAAATGTTAATTTTTTTCTAACACAAAGCCTTATCGAGAAAACTCCCAAAAGAAGAACCTAAGGTTTTAGAACTAGTTTGTAGGTTTCCAAATCTCTCGACTTGCCGATAACAAGGCATAGTTCATTTCAAACAAAAGCTTAATTTTTTCTAAGGCAACACCTTCTCGAAAAAACTCCCACCTAAGGTTTTAGAACTAGTTCATAGGTTTCCAAATCTCCCAACTTGTTGATAACAAGGCACAGTTCGCATCTCAATAGCTATACTATGTCAGGACATTGGCAATTTGGCATTCTTGTCAACTATTGAACGAATTCATGCCACGATGTGAGAATAAGTATATAATCACTTTCTATGGTATAACCGACTAATCGGTAAACCGCGGAACTTATGAAATTAGAAACCAAAAAACAAAGTTCGAATATATAAGCAAAAGTCGATAAGCATTCTATAACATGTGTTTCAAACAAAATGTTAATTTTTTTGAAGCAAAGCCTTATTGGGAAAACTCCCATTGGAAGAACCTAAGGTTTTAGAACTACTTCGTAGGTTTCCAAATCTCTCGACTTGTCGATAACAAGCCATAGTTCACATCTCTGCACTTTCGCCAATAAATGACTTTGAGGAAAGTTCTTAATCTGCCACTTTTGCTTGTTATTTTAATTTCTTTTTTTTTTGGTTTTTTTTTTAATTTTTTGTGCTATTTAATTATTGTCGATAAAGCCTAAGAGAAGAGTATGTTCAAAATTATAGATTTTCAGTGATAAAGCCTAAGCCCACCTATCAAACTAAAGTTTTGAATTTTAGAATTTTGACAATATACATATCCCATATAAGGCTAAAGTTATGCTTTTGTAAGATTTGTCGATCGAACCCTAAAACAAGAAAAAGTTCCTCAAACTATGGATTTACCAAGGCAAACCAATCTAACATACACATCAACCCTAGTACAACAAATACTAGAATGGGGAACAATACATTCCACAATGCATTGTCATTGTCATTCTAATTTGTTTTTCCAATTTATTGTATTCGATTACTTATTTGAGCTAATTACAATGTAATTTCTGTCCTTCCAAGATATTGTATTCAACTACTTAATTTACATAATTGGATTGCAATTTGTCTATGCAACTAAAACACATACTACAATTACAACATTACAAGGCAGGTACTCACCACTGCGTGGCACTTGTTTTATTATAAAAAAGAAACTTAGGTGAACTAAAATATTATCTATGAAAATATGATATTTATTTAATAGTTTTTAATAGTTAAAATGATTTATTTTATTATGAAAAAGAGACTTAGGTGAACTAAAATGTTTTTTTTTTTTTTTTTGCTAAATCAAGGGTGAGAGACTGACCTATAATCTATTATATTAAAAAAGAGTTTACATATGGTGAGCTTGGGCAAAGACAAAAGGCCACAGATCACAAAATGGTGAGCTTGGGCAAAGACAAAAGGCCACAGTTCACAAAATGGTGAGCTAAAATGTTATCTATGATATTTATTAGGCTGAAAGCCTTCCCTATGTGAGCATCACATGATGAATTATATAAATGAAAGGCCTAGATTAAAAGGACTACCATGAAATCAATCTTGTCCATTAATTGTTTTTCAAAATGTCATAAATGATAAAAAACAAAAAAAATTCTGATAAATTGTTAATTTTTTATTTTATTTTTCTACAAAATGTCAAAAAAAATTCCCTTTACCTTTATCACTTTGACAATTGATAAATTGTTAATTTTTTATTTTATTTTTCATGTTAACAAATTTTAATTTTTACCAGGTTTACATAAGAATTTTTTTGGGAAATATTATTAAACAAATAATATTGATTTTAATGTTAAACAAATAATATTAATGTATATTAATGTGATTATTTAATTTTGATTCATTGTATATATATTATTTATAAATTTAATATTTTAAATATTAATGAAATAATATAATTAATTAAATATCAATAATAGAATGTATATTAAATTATTGATTATAAAAGTTTATATATCAAATATATAATTATGAGCCATCTTAATATGTATTTAATAGAAAAATATAGTTATGCCTTATGTGCATAATATTAAATAAAAATTGTAGAACATAAATCTATTGTACCCTCACATAATTATTTTTAAAATAGTTATATGATTAAATATGAATTTGTTTTTATGGCTTATTATATAAAAATCAATAAGAGATTCAATTAATTTACTACATTATCTCAATATGTAATGCAAAAATAAATTTACTAATATAAGTGAAAGAAGACAATAGTTAATGTGATGAAATTTCAAGAATTTAGTGGATTAAATAACTTATAAATTAATAGAGAATAAAAAATATCTAACAAATTCTATAATTTCTTTATAAAGTTTTCAGTCTGCCAGTGAACCTATGGATCCAATTTCTAGTTTAAATTTATGTAGTGTGAAAGGATACACATATAAGTCCATGAAATAAAATCCATACGCTTAACGATAGCAGTTAGTCTGTTGGTGAGCACTTAGAACGGTTTAGATATAATCTTCGTGTGCATATTTGATTCAGAGGGAAATAACGTCCACTTAATTCACTCCTGAATTCAGTATACCTGACCCTCAAATTCTCCAAGAATATAGTTGGTGTTTAATAGCAACAGATTTCCATTACTATGTAACTATATATATGCATATAAATTATATTCTGTTATGTTTGGAAGGTGCGGCATCGTTGTCTGCTACTGATTTGCATCTAAAAGGGAAAAAAAAAGCTCCAATTTTTACTGAATCTCTTAGGTTATGTCAACTGAAACCATTAAAACTTATTAACCCATTTTTCTTTTAAGTATACAACAATTGCCAACCACAAAGACGGGGGAGCTTAACCCAAGGAGTAAAGAAGGTGATTCATACAAGACACAAGACAAGCTCCTGCCAATTGCCACCCTAAATTGTAAGGGAATGAATGATTTATGGTTGGCCTAATGTCTGCATTTCAGCTAGGTTTATCATTATTTATAACCGGTTAAGTGATGTTTGGATTAGAGAGTTATTTACTTTTGCATGCATGGTGAATCAATAAAAAATCATGACATTCAAACAGCTAGCTTGAACAAATGTGTTTTGTTGATTCGGTAAACATGAGGTCTGTAGGGAACTTTTTTGCAGTAGGATTGATAAGTGGGTATTGAAAAATAGATATGCCCTTTTTGAGAAAATGAAGAAACAAAATGCTTAGTGATATTTGTATGTGATTAAAGGCATTTAGGCAACTCTGTGGTTGAAAATGGATGAAGATAACCATTGGGGAGTACTTCAAGTTACTGTTTTTGGATCTTACTTCCGGCATGGGGTTGCAATTGTGTTTCACCTGATTTTTATTGTGTCTCTCATCCTTAACCTTTGCTGGAGAAGGTGCATTTCATTCTCTGTTTCAAAACCTGGTTTTTCTAAGAGCCTGCAATTTGGGGTTACACACAGAGTGGCCCTGCTTGGTTGTGTTTCTCTATCAGTCTTGTACACCATACTTGGCATATGGAGCCCTTTGTCTTGGTGGCTCAGGGAAAAACCTAAGGATTTTGGAGCCGAGGAAGAGTATATTGTGCAGGCCATATCTTGGGCTATAATGTCAGCTTATGCATATTACTTTGTCTCTAAAGAAAGTAAAGAGAAACTCCCACTTTTACTAAGGATGTGGTGGAGCTTGTCATTGATTGTATATATCTTCTTCTTCTTCCTCAATATTAAAGACTTCAAGGTACAAAAAGGAACTGTCCTCGGTATAATGGTGGAAGTTCTGGGTCTTGTCCTTTCAATCTTTTTATGTTATGTCAGTTGTTGTGGCAGAAATCTTGAAGGTCCCTTTGATCAAACCATTCAAGAGCCTCTCTTGAGTAACATTTCAGAAAAACATGTAGGCTGTAGGCCAAAAGTTACTCCTTATGCAACAGCAAACTTTCTCAGCCGGCTGACATTTTCTTGGATTAATCCTTTGCTTGCTGTTGGCCATGAGAAGTCTTTGGACATTGATGATGTTCCCCAAGTGGCAGATGTGACAAGGGCTGGCGATGTATATCATAAATTTAGCAATCAGCTAGAGGCCCAAGGTCATAGGCAATCGATAGCAAGAGTCTCATTTCTTTTTGTTAAAAAGGAGTTGCTTTTTACAGCATTCCTAGAGGTATTGAATTGCTTTTCATTATATGTGGGTCCATATTTTATAGATAGCTTTGTTCAGTGTCTTTCTGGACAGAAACTATTTGCAAGTGAAGGCATTGTTCTAGTTTGTGCATTTCTTCTTGCACAGCTTGTGGGATCTTTGACACAGCATTATACTGTTTTTGTAACAAACCACATGAGTATACGCATTAAGGCAGCCCTTACAGCTACTATATACAGGAAGGGATTGATGCTTTCTAGTCAATCAAGGCAGAAGCATATGAGTGGTGAAATAATTAATTACATGAGTGTTGATGCTCAGCGTATTGGGGCTTTCTGTTGGTATGTGCATAACATTTGGATGGCACCTTTGAAGTTGTTCTGGCCATGATTATTCTATATCAGAGTTTGGGATTGGCATCACTTGCAGGAATGGCTGCCACAGTGGTAGTTATGATAACAAATTTCCCTCTAGGAAAAATCCAAAAGGAAAATAACAAGAAGATCATGGAAGCAAAAGATGAAAGAATGAAGGCTACATCAGAGACGTTAAGAAATATGAAAATCTTAAAATTGCAGGCTTGGGAGATCAAATTTCTACAGAAGCTACAAAGTTTAAGGAAGGAAGAATGTAGTTGGCTGCAAAAATTTGTCTACATGGCAGCTGTGACAAATTTTACATTTTATGCCGCACCTACAATTGTATCTGTGATCACTTTTGCTACATGTGTATTGATGGGAGTGCCTTTAACAGCAGGTAAAATTCTATCTGCACTTACAACTTTCAGGATGCTGAAGGGTCCAATATACAGTCTTCCTGACTTAATCAGTGTGATTGCTCAAACTAAAGTGTCATTAGAGCGTGTTGCTTCTTTTCTGCAGCAGGAAGAACTGCAACAAGATGCTGTAGAAAAGGTGTCAAAAGAAACAACTGACATGGCAATTGAGATCCAGGAAGGGGTATTCTCTTGGGATCCTTCTTCCTCTTGTCCAACCGTGAGAGGTTTAGATGTCAAGGTAAAGAGAGGCATGAAAGTTGCTGTTTGCGGAACTGTTGGCTCTGGAAAATCAAGTCTCCTATCATGCATGCTGGGGGAAATACCTAAAATTTCTGGTACTCTCACGATAAGTGGTACCAAGGCATATGTTCCTCAGTCTCCATGGATACAAAGTGGAAAAGTTGAAGATAATATTCTATTTGGGAGGGAAAAAGAGAAAACCAGGTATGAGAGTGTGCTGCAGGATTGTGCATTGAAGAAAGATCTCGAATTGTTGCCAAATGGGGACCAAACACAAATTGGAGAAAGAGGAATAAATCTGAGTGGTGGGCAAATACAAAGGATACAGATTGCACGGGCTTTATATCAAGATGCAGATATCTATCTTTTTGATGATCCATTTAGTGCTGTTGATGCACATACTGGGACACATATTTTCCAAGTAATTATATCTAGCCTTTACAAGAGAGCTTTTTGAATCTGCTAGCTTTGTTGTTTTCACAGATTACAAATTTACAATGCAGTTATGCATAAGATAAAGTAGAATATGATTTTGTGTGGATAATGTGTACTTTACTTCTTCAAACCGTTTGATTCAAACTATGTAAGACTTGATCTTTTTCTTGTTACAGCAATGTCTACTTGGTATTCTGGGTTCAAAAACTGTAGTCTATGTGACTCACCAAGTGGAGTTTCTATTTGCAGCTGACCTCATTCTGGTACGTTTGAATTTCTCTATTTACTATTTAGTTGAATAATTAAATATGAAAATTTATAAATTTATAATTGACAGCTAGCAGTGGGAAGAACCAGGTAATGGCTTCAGGAGTCATGTATCCTAGAGAAGAAACAAAAGGATCCAAATTCTATTCACAAAGGACATTTTTGTAAAAAAAATTTTAGGTAATGAGAGATGGTGAGATTACTCAATCTGGAAGATATAATGATATATTACAATCAAACTCAGATTTGGAGGAATTAGTCGGTGCACATCAGAAAGCAATGAAATCCATTGATGCTATGGAGAAATCTAAGATCCTGTCATCAAATGAATTTGTTGAAGGATTGTCATCTGACAATACAGCTAGTGTAAAAGATGTTAACCATGAACAGCTCCAGAAGCAGGGTAGTGCCCAGAACACAGGAGAGCTAGAGGAAGAACATGGATCAGAAAATCATAAATCAAGTGAAAAAGTTAAAGAAGAAAAACATTTACAGCTTGTGCAAGAAGACGAAAGAGAGAAAGGCACAGTAAGTGCGTGGGTGTACTGGTCCTATATCATTGCTGCATACAGAGGTGCTTTAGTACCTATCATCCTCTTGGCACAGACAGTATTTCATATACTTCAGATAAGTAGCAATTATTGGATGGCATGGGCAACTCCTACAACAGAAGGTCAGATGTCCCTCGTTAGCTACTACCATCTCATTGGGGTTTATATTGCTTTAGCAATGGCAAGTTCCTTTTGCATTCTTGTGAGGTCTACTGTTACTGCCCTGGCTGGATTCAAAAGTGCCAATCGTCTTTTCAATGATATGCACAGGTGCATGTTTCGTGCACCAATGTCCTTCTTTGATTCAACTCCGACTGGGCGTATACTGAATCGGGTCAGTTGATCTTCTTGTTCTGGGATCTTGTTTTTAACAAAAGATATGTATTCCATTTATAGCTAGCAAGTCAATAATCTATAGTATACAGGGGATCTAGAAGCCTTACAATTCAATATGTATTTATTAGCAGGCATCAACTGATCAGAGTGCAGTGGACCAAGTCATTCCTTTTCAACTAGGAGCTCTAACTTTTTCAGTTCTACAGCTTTTGGGGATTATTGTAGTCATTTCTCAAGTTGTATGGCAGACCTTTATTATGTTTCTACCTGTGCTGGCAATTTGTGTATGGTATCAGGTATGTCTCTGTTCAGCTGCACCTCATCACTAGTTCTGAGAACAGATGACAATTTGCTTGAAAGATTGCTCTAAAATCCTTACTCATGATTGCATAAGGACTCTATCATGACTGTTTCTTCTTTGAATGATTTTGATTCTTTGCTTTTTGATCTTATTGATTACAAATGAAAGTAGTCTTGAAATGTTTTTCACTTTTATTGCACGCAGCAATATTACATAGTGACTTCTAGGGAACTTTCTCGGTTGGTTGGAATTTGTAAAGCGCCAGTCATACAACATTTTGCAGAATCATGCAAAATAAGCTGCTCATCATGCAAAATAAGTTACTCATCATGCAAAATCTGTTCATGTCGAATCCGCCCATAGCACACCGGCTCCCGCCGAATCAACTCATGCAATAACAGCGAACTAGTAATATGGCATATAGATAGCATTCAACGGCTAAAGTAAAATCAGCAACTCAAAATTGGCCAGATCCGAACGCACGAAAGGAGCAAGGGTGACCAGAGTAAGCAAGGCCAGGTTAAGGATCTCTGGAGCATCCACAATCAGAAGTTTTGACCAGGAATCTCGATTTATGAGTACAAATTTTGAACTGATTGATGGATATTCCAGACCCAGCTTCCATATTAGTGGGGCTGCAGAGTGGCTTGGCTTTCGGCTTGATCTTTGGTCAAATCTTGTGTTTGCATTCTCTATGGTTGTACTATTTTGGTTGCCTGAGGGTGTAGTTCATCCAAGTAAGTACCAACAGGATTCATTTGGGATTCAACTATTCATTGCAGCACTAAGTTGAACAAATAAGATGTATTCTTCAACTGAATCATGAATGTTAACTAAATGGCACCTTAACAGGCATTGCAGGGTTGGCAGTAACATATGGTCTCAGTCTGAATTCGACACAATCCTGGGTGATATGGAATTTTTGTGAAGTGGAGAACAAAATGATTTCTGTAGAGAGAATCCTGCAGTATTCATCAATACCTAGTGAGGCTCCACTGGTTATAGAGAACTCTAGACCAAGCTCTGACTGGCCATATAGAGGAACAATAAGTATAACTGATTTGCAGGTCTGTACTTGCCACTAAAAAGCTATTTATCTTTATACATATAATCTATTGATTCCATTCTTAATCTCAATTCATCTTATATGCTACCATTATCTTTATACATATAATCTACTGATTCCATTCTTACTCTCAATTCATCTTATATGCTACCATTAGGTGTATTATGCACCACATCTTCCACCTGTATTAAAAGGACTTACCTGCACTTTCCCTGGAGGGAAGAAGGTGGGAATTGTAGGGCGGACAGGCAGTGGGAAATCTACTCTTATTCAATCACTATTTCGAATTGTAGATCCTGCACAAGGCAGAATAGTCATTGATGGAATTGACATTACAACAATAAGGTTGCATGATCTGAGATCCAAACTAAGTGTTATTCCACAAGACCCAACAATGTTTGAGGGTACCATAAGGACTAATCTAGATCCTTTGGGTGACTATTCAGATGCACAGATTTGGGAGGTTGGGTTATACTTACATTACTTGTATTGATTTTAATCAACCCTTATTTTTTCTTTAAAAGAATATAAGTAGTGCTCAAGAGTACAGGCATCTTATAAATGAAGATTTACTTCTGTTTTTTCCTATGCTCCAGGCTTTGGAAAAGTGCCAGCTTGGAGAAGTTGTCAGAGAAAAACAAGGGAAGCTTGATTCTCTTGGTTTGTCTCACTCCTCTACATCCTTCTGGATTAACAAGAATCTTTTAGTGCCTTATTCTTCCCTTCCTACCTAGAACAAACCTCTAAACTTTAATGGAATGATCCACTATGCAGTAAACGAGAATGGAGAGAATTGGAGTGTAGGGGAAAGGCAGCTTGTCTGCTTGGGAAGAGTACTACTCAAACGAAGCCGCATACTGGTTCTTGATGAAGCAACAGCCTCGGTGGACACTGCAACCGATTGGATTATTCAACAAACGATTCACAACCAATTTTCTGGCTGCAGCGTCATCACTATAGCACATCGAATTCCATTAGTCTGCGACAGTGATTTGGTTCTAGTATTGAGCGATGGTATGAAATTGTAACCTCTCTACTGTTGTAAATTCTAATTGCAAAAAAATGGTTCTTTCTCCTGGTTTATGACTTATAGCCTGAATCAGGAAAAATTGCTGAATATGACTCTCCGGCAAAACTACTTGAAGACAAATCTTCAGCATTTGCAAGGCTCGTTTCAGAGTACTCCATCAGATCACCTAACCTCTAAGGAAGCATTCATCTCTCATCGACCAGAGGCAGAACAATCAAGTTTTCTTGCTTTTACACCATGCGTGCCTTTAAATACGATGAGCACTTTAATCCAAAGCCTAGAATCTCCAATTGAAATAACAGGGAAATGACTGGTAGAATAAAATGTCTTGAAATGTTTCATTTGGCAGCCCTCACTAGGTTCTTGATATAGTCATATTCTTTGAAATAAATGTAAGATCAAGATGTTGAGCCAGTTCTTCATAATCTATTCTTACCAGCCAAATTCTGATATAGAACAAGCCAACCAAAATAATATGTGTTGTAAGGTGGGCTAAACTTCATTTTGTCAATGAACCGTTGAATCACTATGATTTCTGCATCTTGTGACTTCAATCTCATGCATCCTGAGTAGGCCTTGATAAAGGCATTCTTATTTTATTGAGGCAGCAAATGTTTGAATCCAGCAGAGGATATGGTATGTACTTGCAGTACGACCAGGGTATAGGTTATGCACCATGGTTACCAAATATGTCCATACAAGCATCCTTCCCCCTTCTTTGGACTTTTTTCTGTTAGCCTCTCTCAAAGTTCTTCTGATTTAGAAAAAAATATATTTATTTATTTTTAATATAGGAGGTAGTAGTTGTGGATGTAACTTCTATAGGTGAGTTAAGAGCTTAAAGTTATTGTTTGGAGTTTTGGACTTCAATTATGTCTTCTTAAGTTAAAAGTTAGACCTAAACATATTGTCTTATGTGTCGTCATTTGATTGTTTCTTTGGAGTTTTGGACATCAATTATGTCTTCTTAAGTTAAAAGTTAGACCTAAACATATTGTCTTATGTGTCGCCATTTGATTGTTTCTTTGGAGTTTCGGACATCAGTTATGTCTTCTCAAGTTAAAAGTTAAGACCTAAACATATCGTCTTATGTGTCACCATATGATTGTTTCTTTGATGTGACTTGTGAAAATTTATACTTTTTATCCTTTTTTAGGTACAAAGTTTTAAAAAATGACCATTATTGTACACCACCATAATTTATATTTTTTAATCATAAGATTTGATTTAAATATTTTTAATGAAAGTTGGGTTCAATATATTCTCATAATTATAAATTAATATATTTTTTAAATATGTAATTTTGAAATAGAAAATATGGTTTCCTTAGGGTTGACCTAGGTCAATCCAATGAAATGCATACAACTTAAATGAGTTTAGTTGCTATTTTGGGAAAGTAATGAGGAGGATAGGGGTACTTAGCTTGTTGACCAAAGAATGATTGCCACTTGATGAAGATTTTGGAATATTTTGCCTTTGCCCTAAAAATATTATCACCCTATCAATTGAATGCTTTAGATTTTGTGTTGATCCTTTATATGGTATGGAGTTGGGGTTAGATCCATGATTGTGGACTTGTCATGTTCCTCTAGACTTGACCTTGCTCGCTATGTAGGCCAAATTTGAATTTTGAATTTTAGAAAGGATAAGGTCATTTCCACAATTGTTGGGTGGCTCAAGGTGAAAAAATGAAGGGGACAATCAACAAATTTGAATTTTAAATTTTGGAAATGATAGGGTTAAGTTTGTGACCACATAGTCGAAAATGAAATGGTTAGTGGTCTACAACTATATGAAGATAGGTGCATATGTGAATTTGATAAATGCAAGAGTAAGGAAAATGCATAGAAGGATAAGATAAGGGCTACGTGCATAGGGATATGTGAGTGTATGGATGGATAAAGGCTAGGGAAATGAATCCAAATTCACATGAGATTGCACCATTAGTTGATATGTACATATATCAAGACATTTCTTCAAATGGACACAAAATTAAATGAAAAATGGCATGGGTATGTTAATTTCACCATTACATTTTGCCCCCACTTTGAATGGTTGTGCATCTCAAAGTATGTAGCACTCACAAACATGTATGCAAATTAAATATTAAAACATATGTTCTTTCACAAACATGTATGTAAATTAAATATTAAAACATATGTTCTTCAATGTAGAACTCACAAACATGTATGCAAATTAAATATTAAAACATATGTTCTTTCACAAACATGTATGTAAATTAAATATTAAAACATATGTTCTTCAATATGGGACCTGCAAAACATACATATTAGAATGGTGTCGCTACCAAAAATTTCAAAATTGCCAAATTCGAGCGCTGTTGCATATGGCGAAGCCAGGGTTCTGGGATCCGAAGCTGGCTTGATGGGCGAAGGAAAAATTTCTACTACAGATTCATTGGTCGCTGGTAGACATGGGGGCGAACCAACGCATGATGATGCTCGACAGAATAGGGCAAATAATGGCGCGCGGGTCTGCGGGATTGGTCTATGCACGAGTAGCTCACCCCCTAGATCCTCCTTGTCACTGCCCCCTGGTGATAAACTCGCCACAAAAACCACCTTTACGGATGTGGCAAAGTGTGGGTTGGGCAATGTTGAGCACTCTAAGAACGATTCCAAGTATAGCACCCCTCCGGGAAACCCTAAATCTAGTTCTGTGTTGCATAGGACCACATCAAAGGCAAGACCTTTAGGTATAATCAACAGGAGGTCGGTTCATTGTTTGGACAAACTACTGGACTAGAATTTTGATTCCATTTTGTTGAAAGAATTGCATGAGAATGAGGAATTTTTTTCTGAGAATGGGTTAATTGGTAGGTTTAGTCAAATTTAGCCCATCCTTCATGCATTGCATGAATGGATTTCAAAATCTTGGGGTCCTCTAATGGAAAAGAATCTAGAAATTTATCCTAGTGCAAAAGGTTTTTTTATAGTTGTCTTTGATAACAAGCAAGACAAAAATGTCATCCTCAATCAAACATGGATATGGGGTGAAAGTACACTGCTCCTAAAATCATGGCATCCAAACTTTGATCCAACCACAGAATCATTTGATATCATGTCAATCTGGGTTCACCTTCCAAACCTCCCCCTTCACTACTGGTTTGAATTCAGTTTTGCAGCTATTGGTAACTCTCTTGGTAATTTCATATGCACAAATGCGAACTCAAGTGATTTTATTCACACAACCTATGCCAGAATTCTGGTTGAGTTAGACACCTCCAAAGCTCTCCCTACTGAAATCATCCTGAATGTCAACGGTAACAGTTGGTTACAATCACTGGACTATGAAGATTTATTATTCAGGTGTAGAAGATGTTACAAAATTAGTCACATTGCAGCAGCATGCCCAATTGTGAAATCTCAAGTAAAATGGGAAGCCTCATGGTGGAAAGATGCCTCACCCAAGCACTATTTAGTTTCGATCCCATCCAAGAATTGTGATTCTTCAAAGGAAGATTTCTGCAGCAAGAGTATGGGTAAGATTGGCAAGCACTCTCCAGAAGCAAAACACAATCAGAATTTGCTTCCTATGAATGATTCTTGCCGGCCTGATTATGTTGTTGGTAGCAATGCTACCACTCAAAACTCCTCCCCCAGGGATGTTTCTGCTTCATCGATCAAACAATGCACAAATTCTATTGTTGGGGATGAGGGTTTTCAAACCACGGAGGCCTCTATTGATGGGGACAATGAAAATGAATGGCAAACAATAAGAAAAAATAAACGAAATAGCAATCAAAAGAGGGATGGAGGCTTCAGAATTCAACTTTTGTCTCACTCCAAATCTAGTTCCAAGGAACAAAGGGCTGGGGGGACCTTGATCTACTCAGAGCCCAAAAAAGAAGAAATCTATCCTTAAGTTAATGGAGATTAGGAATAAATTGTGTGCCCAAGTCAAAACCAAGGACAGTAGTGCACAACTAGAATTGCAGTGTGTTTTTGTTATCTTGTTTCTTTGACAGAGTCGGTTTCTATTTCCAACGTCATCATTAAGTAGGCAGATTGTTGTAGGGTCTATATGTCCATGGCTAGAGAATTTAGATGTAATCTTGTGACCATGGCGATGAGATCCCTCTTTTGTGATCTCACCTGGTGCAGGCCAGGTTAAATCTTCCTGCATTAATATAAAACTCACCTCTTATGAAAAAAAATATATGGGGCCTTGAAAACAAAGAAAAAGTGTACAACGAGTAGCTTCTATCTCGCAAGTGAAAATAAAGTACAAAATAGGAACTAGCCAACTATCTAGGAAATACAAATAGTAAAAAATAGTAAAATTAGAAAATTTTGCATGTTCAAAAAATGATAATGGTGTGTGGTGTGTTTGGCATAGTATCCATAGGATGACAAAGCACATGGAGCACAAGGCATGCCATGTGATAATGGTCCATCTATTCATGGTAATGAGTCTTTTTAGCACCTTTTACTACTTGAAAGCTCAACATAGGTATGTTAGTGATAATATATGCCCCTTTAATTGGTTGTATCCATGGGATGCAAGGAATTTTTTGGTGACCAAAACTACATCCATATATTCTAGAAGACAAACATTGATCACTAACCTTGGGGAAATAGATTCAAGCTAGTATCAAGTCAATTTCATGATCAAATTGTAGGTACTTGAGAACCAATTGACAAGAGTGGGATGACTCTCTACTTTGTGAGTTGTGCAAAGCTCAGGAGGGTGTTCCTAGAGACCTTATAAGATGAATGAAAAAAAATAATTTACCAAAGAAAATGAATGAATAATATATCATTTTGAGTTCAAATGTTGGATCAACAACAATTAACAAAGATCTATGTCTAATCTTATAATAATAGAGTCAAAACATAGATTAACTATTGCAATCACAAAGTGATTCACCATTTAGAAAGATCTAGTTTCATTTCCTCTTTCTTACAAGAGTTTGGATCCTCAAATGTCATTCTACCTAAAGTTACAATTCATACATATTTATACATTCCCTATTAAGATGCACCACATGAGCCAAATTAGACAAAATTACAAACATCCCTTGAATCTCTAGTTAACTAGATCTTAGCACACATGTAGCAAATGTATACTTAGGAAAGTTACCAAATTTCCCTATAACATCCAATAAAAATTAGAGACAAATTTTAATATAAAATAGAAATGATTCTTATATTGATTTACAAAAGAGAAAATAAGTGCTATAAGACTTTATTAGTTCTCTCTAAAAGTTTCGAATGGACTTATAGACTTGATTACAATGTTTATTGCATAGATTGACCTCACAAAAGAATTTCACAATTTATAGCAAATAGAAACAACTTGAATTGCACATAGTATTGACAAATGTTCATATATTAGTCTTTGATCTGCCTTGCAAAGAAGAATGAAAGAATATACCAAATGGATCCTTATGCTCATTCCCCCTCCTCAAATTTGCATAATAATATTTTATTTCTAGGCTCCGAAAATATACCTCTACCCCAAATGACTTCAACAAGTTTTTTTTTATGTAAAAGATTTTACCCCTTTTACATAAATCCTAACAATAAAATCCATAGATCCAACATTCTTGTAGTTCTATGAATTTTTTTAATCGTTAAATAGCTACCAGGGGCAGCACCCTTTATATTAATAAGCAAGATTCATTACATTGCCATACAATGTCCTTGAGACACAAAATCTAGACTACTTCCACCTTCTTCTATCATATATATCTTCTATTTGACTGACCCTTACCCTATCACAACCCTGATTGATATAATTAATTACAAAATGGCCATTTCTGGCCTCCTATCCTATACTGTTACTGAGCACTGCATTTTTTATTACAAACATATTTATAGACAAAATTCTTTTCAGACTTTCAACTATCCTTCCTCCTCTTCCTCCTCCCTGGCCTGTCTTGCCGCCATTGCCTACGCAATCACCAGACACTCGATGCCATAGGCATGATGCGCAGGGTTGTTTGTGATTTCCTCAAGATCTCTGTCGTTGTTCTGAATCCAGTCTTCACCTTCACCCAATCCCCAATTCTAATCATCCCCTGCATCTCCGGTCAGTGCCAGACCCTCTGCCTCCAAATAACACCTCACCCATCCAGCTCCAGGGATGCTCACTATTCCTGCCATCCAACCCAAGCAATTTATGCTTCTGTCTATTTCTTCCCACCTCCCCTGTAGCTCCGCTAATCTTAGAGTCTGGACAACTGGGAACCTTCTCACATCCGAGCCTTGGCTTTTGGTCATGTAATAATTTTGCGGCATCAAGATAAGTAGATTCGCATCCACATTATCCAGAGCCACGTCTATCTCAGCTAGAAGGGAGTGATGGAAAAGCTTCTGGCATAGAAACTTTGCCTTGGGCTTCCTTACTCCCATGTATAGCAGCATGGCCAAGAACATCGCAACAATGTCAGTGTTGACTCTATAGCGGTGGTTTGCTCACATGAATTCCTCTCCTAGAACCTTCTGTGCCACCCAAAGCACCACCGGATGGGCCAAGTTGAGGATGTCTTTCGGAAGCTTGTTTGAGATTTCCCCATAGAATGCCATCTGCTTCTTGGTGGATTCCAGGCATATGGGCATGTCCATTATTCTCTCCTTTTCTTGATAGACTATGAGCCTTGAGGGTGTTTTGAGATTATGATTCTCACCACCCCCGAGTCGTATTAATAAACCCTTCTCACCACTCTCATTATTGATCATTAATCAAGGTGGCCTCCAGCACACTGCCAAGGATCTCATGATCTTTGCTATTAAAAATCTGAGTGGGATCAGGAGCACCCATACTTCGTCACACACCCTGACGTTACTCTTTTGCTTACATCATTCCCCCAGATGCCTTTTAAACCTGCCAAAGAGATCGCATTTGTGATTTGGCACTTGCCTTAATTATGTTGCCACTCTGCCTATGTCCTTAATTATGTCATTTGCCTTGTGCCATTTGGCGTCGTCCCCTTCATCTTGAATTCAGTTATTTTATGTTGCCGCCTTTGCCAACCCATTCGCTAGCATGTTCCCTTCCCTATACACGTGGCTTAATCTGAACTCATCAAACCTGTCTAGAGCTTGCTTGATGGGTGATAACCAATGCCCTAGGTTCTAGTTCGGCATGTAATTTAGTCTGATAGCATTTATTGTTATTAGGGAATCCCCTTCCAGGTGCACTCTTTTGGCCTCAATTCCTTCCCTAGCTATAGTCCTACCAAAGCCGCCCTGAATTATGCCATATTATTTGTGGTTGTACTTAGGGCTATGGATTTTTTTGCTAGAACTCTTCCTTGTTCATCTCTTGCCATGCATCCTACTCCTCCAGGGCCTGGGTTGCCCTTTGAGGCCCCATTGAAGTTTATTTTTATGCAACCTGGCTCTGGTGGCTTCCACTTCATTTCTAGCCTCTTTATCCTTGCAGTATCTCCTTCTCCCACCAATGCTGGAAATTTGAGACTCGAAAACTCCTTGACTAGCTCTGCATCCCAACTAGTAAAGCTTTTCTTTTTGTCTAATCTCTTGTGGGCGGCCTCGTTTATCAATTATGTGATCAACCCTTCTATTTTGTTGCATAACCTCTCGGTAGTGAGTTCCTTGTCTTGAAAGATGTGCCTATTGCGCTCCTTCCATAACTCCCATATGAGGGAAGAAGGAAGGATGTTCCATATGCATCCAAAGACTGCTTTTTATTCAATTCTGGCCACATATTGAACCACGATTCTATGTCCTGGGGGAGGGGGCTCTGAAATTTTATCTTTTCCATAAAGAATATCCAACATTCATTGGCATAGGGGCAAGCTATGAGTATGTGATCCGCACTTTCATTACTATTTTTACAAAGGACACATCTTCCTGCTTTGACGATTCTAAACTTTGCCAATTTGTCTTCTGTTAGAATCATTTTCTAGAGTGCTAGCCAAGAGAAGACCCCAGCTTTCAGGAGGCAGTTCTTGTTCTAGATCAACCTGCTTGGCCAATTTTGCCTCAACACTGCTGCTTCTTTTATTTTGTATCCGTTTTTCACCTTGTACGTGTTAATGGTGCCCAAATCAGCAAATAGTAAACCCTAAAGGTTTTCCAATTCTTATGATCAGGTTACTATAGGACTTGGCCAACAAAGACGGGAGATTGTTTGCACTTGTCTCTGATGGTGGCAGATTGTCATTGATGGCAAAACCACCTGATGCAATTTTTCTTTCTCCCCCTTTTTGACATTGATGACAAAGACTATTATCTCCCCCTAAGAAAAATAACTCATATAAATCATGAGAAAGATATCAATCAACTGTTTACACATTTCTTGGATCACAAACACTATCACTAACCTTGTTATCTTTCATACCAACCAAGAAATTGAAAAATCACTTACTCAAACTTTTGATATCACTAGCCTCTGAAAATTTCAGGCACTAATCATATTTACAATTTGTTGTTATTCTGAAAGCTCTGTTCTTGCACATCTGCATACTGCACAACTTTTCAACTTGTGAGTAATAAGAAATCATGAAGCATAGGACCTGAAAGCAACATCATGTAAGGCACACCAACCAAAGCATCAAACTACTGTTATAACTTGCTCAATGACTATACCATATCTTGCACAATAGCACTTCTTGTAACAAAATCACTTGAAAGCTCCAAGATACATGACATAAAACATAACTCAACAAAGTAATAGATATAATTATCAAACTGATTTCCTGATATGAACTATCATCCTGCAACCATATTCTGACACCTTTTCATGACAAAGAATGAAGAACATCTGAATAAATGAAGACTATCCTCCTATTCTGCACAAGACACTTTTCACATCATAATGTCAATTCTGATACAAAACCACATCTAAAACATACTGTATTATACAAGAACTACTGCCTCTTGACTCTGTCATTCAAACAAACAAACTGCATCAACAAATTCTTTCTACAACAACACTTTGCAAAACCAAATCTAGGTGAGAGTTCCTTGACAACATCTTAACAGAAGCATCATAACAACTTAATCATGTAAGTATCAAACAATATACAAATAGGATCAATGTCACAACATCATCAAGCTCTTTGTGCAAAGAGCTTTTGAACACTTTATGATCCACTAAACATGTTACTGATTACCTAACAAACACTGAAACTCAAAAACACAGGCAAGTATGACAAACAAAACAAGATCAACTGATCTCCTCCTGTAACTTCTTGGGGATAAAAAATAGAACAAGAACAACTCCCCCTCACATTATGCTATCTGTTATGCAACAGATGAAATGACTTGTGCAAGATGCACAAGCTTAGTATTTGACTTCTCTTGACTATGTTTCTGCTTCCAAATCTTAACAGGCTCTTTCTTCCTCCAAACCTTTTCTGTCTTTTTCTTTTCCCAACCTTTCAAATTAGGTGGAGCTCTCCTGCAACTGTGTGCTTTATGACCAAGAGAGTTGCAATTATAACAAACTATGTCAAAATCATAATTAAATGACTGATAGTACCTTTGAGAACTCATGTTAGACTTCCATGCAGAATCATACCTTTTACAATTTCTTTGTATATGTCCAATATTTTTGCACTTGTAACAAATAATGTCAGTATTCCTTCTGCAAACAATTGCTTTGTGTCCAAAATGATTACAAGTATAACAATATCCATTAAATGAATAATTGTACCTGTACATATATGCTTGTCTTGCAGGAGCAATTCTTCTTCTTTGATTGTTCACTTTTCTTTCAGGAGCAGTAGGCTGATCAATTTTTCTTCTAGGAGTTTCTCTGACTTTGGAACACTCTCCTTCTTCATATCCAAGTCCAGTAGTGTCTCCATATAGTTTTTGTTTACCAAGCATCTTATTTAACCTGCTTGTGCTCTCTTCAAATTTCAGATTCTTTTCTAATTGCTTCTTAACATCCTCAAGATTTTTTCTCAAAGAAACTATTTCTCTTTCAAGTTTTTGACATTCAACTGATTTAGCTTCTAACTCTAATTTTATTCTCTTAGCTTCCTCAACCTCTGTTTTCAAAATAGTGATTAATTTATCTGATTCACCTGCTTGATTCTTCAAGTCTATAATCAGGTTTCTAGCATCTTCAAGGTCTGTAAGAGATTTGTCTTTTAAGTCTCTTTCTTGTTGCAGCTGCAATTTTAGTTTATGATTTTCTTTCTTATAATTCTTGAGTTCACTTAGAGCATAAATGAGCTCTCCTTCCAAATCAATCTCGCAATCTTGTTCATCATAATCGAGATCATCATCACTTGTGATACTAGCTTCTTCTGAATCTGATTGAGTCTCATGTCCTTCATGTGAAAGATTTTCATCATTGTCACTTTCTTCACACACCAGATTGTCTCATGTCAGATTGTAATTGATGTCAAAAAGGTTGAGTTGATATTAGTGAACATCTGAAGAACACTAATGAGGAGGTAAGTGCAAGAGGTTGATGCTTGGTCATATCACAGCTTGTTTAGTATGCTTGGTCAGTGTTCATGCTTCATCAAGAGTTGTGTGAAGTTGTGTGAAGTTGTTGACAGGAGTTGTCATATCACAGCTTGTTCAGTATGCTTGGTCAGTGTTCACAATTTGTCATGATCTTCATAGATGTGGTCTTCAATCACTTGAAATGATAAGATTCTATCAGGGGTTAGTATGGTTGCATGAAGTTTGTTTGCTAACTCCACCTTTATCAGGATATATTGATCAATCACTTGAAATGATAAGATTCTATTAGGGGTTAGTATGGTTGCATGAAGTTTGTTTGCTAACTCCACCTTTATCAGGATATATTGATCAATCACTTGAAATGATAAGATTCTATCAGGGGTTAGTATGGTTGCATGAAGTTTGTTTGCTAACTCCACCTTTATCAGGATATATTGATGCTTCATAGCAATAATAGTTTGAAATGAACTTTTGCTATTGGTGTTGAAAAGGAATGGTTCATAACAAAGTATGTTTGTGATTCAAGGTTAGTACTCAGAAAATTACAAGGATCTCAGAGAATTATGGTGGTAACCCTTGTTCAAATTATGACAATTGAAATTTGCATAAAAGCCTAAGTGCATTCTTAAAAACCTAGCTGGAATCTTATAAGCTAAGTTTATTTTTTGTGACTTCTTATCATAAGTCACTCACTTATGTTTACCGGCTAGAGTGCCTAATTCTCATGTGAAAACCAGCCCTTTTCTTACCTTTCAACCTAAAAGCGGTCTCCTTCATATGTGAAGCGCTTTAGTTATTAAGTGGAATAAACTCATGTTAAAAGATTCGAGCCTTATTTCAAGAATAATAATCTTATAAGGTGTTTTAAGAAAAAGCATCTATTTGGTTTATAAATGAAAAGATTTATTTATTGAAAAGCTTCAAATTATTAGAAACTTGTTGAAAAAGGAGGAAGCCCGTTTATTTAGTCATATTTATGGCTTTTTTCAATTTTATAAACTTTATTTTTTAACTCCAATTTTTTGATAAGGAATTTTTGTTCTTTTTAGAAGGCAGATTTTTTCTTTTTGCTTTTTCATGAAGGCAGTGGATTTGGATAAAAAAAACATGGAAGATTTTTTAAAGAGGATTGATTGTGCAGATTAATTGTTTTGAAAGAAGTTGAAGGATTTAAATGGTTTATTGAAAGATTTTTATTTGATGGTATTTTGAAGAAATTATTTATTTGGAAGAGATTTTCATTTTTTAAGGGCAGATGGATTTTATGAAAAAGATTTTTACAGATTGAAGAATTCTTTGAAGATAATTTTTTTTGGATGAAGTGATTGAAGTCTTAATGAAAAAGAATATCATTTATTGAAATTGAATACAGAGACATTCTTTTTACAAATGATTTTTTACAGAGGAGATGAAAGAACATGCAAATGAGCAGAGAGATTTTTGATGATTTTATTGCAGAGAAGTTTGATTGACAAATTGGTGGAGTTATTTTTTGCAGATTGAATTTGCATGGGCAAAATAATTTTATTTTTGATAGGGGCAATATTGAAGTTTTTTTTATTTGCAATGCAAAGGAAATTGAAGGGTCATTTCTACCAATGAAGATAAAATTGCACACAGAAGAATATCAAAGTTTGATCATAGAATATGAAAGGTTTTCATGGAGAAGATTTGTCTTATGAGAAAATATGGATCAGAGATTGAAGATTTCTTTATTATTATTTTGTTTGCAATGAGAGAATGTTTTTTTGCAGGAATATGAATCAAAATTGAAGAGTTTATGTGCAGGAGAGATGAAGAAAAGGAAATGTGTTTTTACAGAGAAGTGAAATTTCAAAAGTCTTGTTGTTTATAATTGCAAAATTTGTGTGATCAGATGCAGGAGAAATTTATGAAGGAATGTGGAAGGTTCCAAGGCAGTGAAAAGACATTCAACTTGTATAAATCTATTTTTCAGGTGCATTGATGGAATGAATTAAGAAGGATAGAGATGAAACATACAGTGTTGTGAAGTGTTGTTGAGAATCAAGCAGTGTTGTTGAGAATCAAGCAGTGTTGGTGTTGTAGAGTGGATTAGGGTACAGGATTGATTTTGAATATCTGAGTTTGTACATGATTTGGGTTGATAAAGAGAATGGCCATTTGACAGAAACATGAGATAGAAGAAATGTTTTGTATTGAAATAGAGAAACCCTCTGAGTTTTTGTTTTCAGTTTGTTCTATTTTAGGGTTGGTGCTCCTTGAAGCTGGTGCTTCTAAACTTTGTTGCCAATGAGGCACACAGTATGCCAGTGAGGCTTGTAGGTCAGTAAAACCTTTCAATTGTCAGTGAGACATAATATTCAGCCAGTGAGGCTTTGTAAGAAGTTTTTAAGGTTAAGCCAGTGAGGCACTTCATGAGTGGTTTTTCTACCCAGAGAGGGTTTTCCACTCCAGAAATTTTTGTGTCATAACTTGTCTCTATGTGTGCATATTTGTGTTTTGTTGATAAGTTTTTGGTTCACATCTTTCACTATCAGTCTTGTGCATATGAGCTCAAACAGATCATTAATGTCTTTCTTTCTACTTGTCTTGTAAAGTTTGCAAAAAGTTAAGAATTTACACAACACTGATTCACCCCTTCTCTCAGTGTTGTCATTGACTCCTACAATTGGTATCAGAGCCAGTTTCCCTCTTGCAGCTTAATCAGCTTGGGTAGGTCCTGTGTGTGGAGTTCAATGGGTAAGTGCAGGAGAAATAAGAACATGAGAAATGTTAAGATTCATTCTGGTCAAAATACACAAAAGACATCATTCATATCAAATCCAGATGTTGATATAAAGTCAGTTGATAAAGATGTTCTCCATGTTGAGTCTGATATTATCTTAGAAGAAAAGGTTTCAGATGTTCCTCAGTTTGATGGTTCAAATTTTTTAGTTTGGTATGTTAGAATGCAAGTGTATTTATCATCCTTAGGATATGATGTTTTGATGTCAGTTGAGAATTGTAATTCTGCAAATAACAAAGAAGCTCTTGAATGTAATGATATTGCAAAGAAGGCTATATTATCTGCTTTGTCTAATGATGTTATTTGTAAAGTTATGGATTGTGTTACAGCTCAGGATATGTGGAGGAGATTGAAAAGAATTTATCAAGATAATGATAAAGAAGGGGACACTCTAGTGTGTGAAGAAAGTGACAATGATGAAAATCTTTCACATGAAGGACATGAGACTCAATCAAATTCAGAAGAAGCTAGTATCACAAGTGATGATGATCTCGATTATGATGAACAAGATTGTGAGATTGATTTGGAAGGAGAGCTCATTTATGCTCTAAGTGAACTCAAGAATTATAAGAAAGAAAATCATAAACTAAAATTGCAACTGCAACAAGAAAGAGACTTAAAAGACAAATCTCTTACAGACCTTGAAGATGCTAGAAACCTGATTATACACTTGAACAATCAAGCAGGTGAATCAGATAAATTAATCACTATTTTGAAAACAGAGGTTGAGGAAGCTAAGAGAATAAAATTAGAGCTAGAAGCTAAATCAGTTGAATGTCAAAAACTTGAAAGAGAAATAGTTTCTTTGAGAAAAAATCTTGAGGATGTTAAGAAGCAATTAGAAAAGAATCTAAAATTTGAAGAGAGCACAAGCAGGTTAAATAAGATGCTTGGTAAACAAAAACTATATGGAGACACTACTGGACTTGGATATGAAGAAGGAGAGTGTTCCAAAGTCAGAGAAACTCCTAGAAGAAAAATTGATCAGCCTACTGCTCCTGAAAGAAAAGTGAACAATCAAAGAAGAAGAATTGCTCCTGCAAGACAAGCATATATGTACAGGTACAATTATTCATTTAATGGATATTGTTATACTTGTAATCATTTTGGACACAAAACAATTGTTTGCAGAAGGAATACTGACATTATTTGTTACAAGTGCAAAAATATTGGACATATACAAAGAAATTGTAAAAGGTATGATTCTGCATGGAAGTCTAACATGAGTTCTCAAAGGTACTATCAGTCATTTAATTATGATTTTGACATAGTTTGTTATAATTGCAACTCTCTTGGTCATAAAGCACACAGTTGCAGGAGAGCTCCACCTAATTTGAAAGGTTGGGAAAAGAAAAAGATAGAAAAGGTTTGGAGGAAGAAAGAGCCTGTTAAGATTTGGAAGCAGAAACATAGTCAAGAGAAGTCAAATACTAAGCTTGTGCATCTTGCACAAGTCATTTCATATGTTGCATAACAGATAGCATAATGTGAGGGGGAGTTGTTCTTGTTCTATTTTTTATCCCCAAGAAGTTACAGGAGGAGATCAGTTGATCTTGTTTTGTTTGTCATACTTGCCTGTGTTTTTGAGTTTCAGTGTTTGTTAGGTGATCAGTAACATGTTTAGTGGATCATAAAGTGTTCAAAAGCTCTTTGCACAAAGAGCTTGATGATGTTGTGACATTGATCCTATTTGTATATTGTTTGATACTTACATGATTAAGTTGTTATGATGCTTCTGTTAAGATGTTGTCAAGGAACTCTCACCTGGATTTGGTTTTGCAAAGTGTTGTTGTAGAAAGAATTCGTTGATGCAGTTTGTTTGTTTGAATGACAGAGTCAAGAGGCAATAGTTCTTGTATAATACAGTATGTTTCAGATGTGGTTTTGTATCAGAATTGACATTATGATGTGAAAAGTGTCTTGTGCAGAATAGGAGGATAGTCTTCATTTATTCAGATGTTCTTCATTCTTTGTCATGAAAAGGTGTCAGAATATGGTTGCAGGATGATAGTTCATATCAGGAAATCAGTTTGATAATTATATCTATTACTTTGCTGAGTTATGTTTTATGTCATGTATCTTGGAGCTTTCAAGTGATTTTGTTACAAGAAGTGCTATTGTGCAAGATATGGTACAATCATTGAGCAAGTTATAACAGTAGTTTGATGCTTTGATTGGTGTGCCTTACATGATGTTGCTTTCAGGTCCTATGCTTCATGATTTCTTATCACTCACAAGTTGAAAAGTTGTGCAGTATGTAGATGTGCAAGAACAGAGCTTTCAAAATAACAACAAACTGTAAATATGATTAGTGCTTGAAATTTTCAGAGGCTAGTGATATCAAAAGTTTGAGTAAGTGATTTTTCAATTTCTTGGTTGGTATGAAAGATAACAAGGTTAGTGATAGTGTTTGTGATCCAAGAAATGTGTAAACAGTTGATTGATATCTTTCTCATGATTTATATGAGTTATTTTTCTCAGGGGGAGATAATAGTCTTTGTCATCAATGTCAAAAAGGGGGAGAAAGAAAAATTACATCAGGTGGTTTTGCCATCAATGACAAAGGGGGAGATTGATGGTGTCAGATTGTCATTGATGTCAAAAAGGTTGAGTTGATATTAGTGAACATCTGAAGAACACTAATGAGGAGGTAAGTGCAAGAGGTTGATGCTTGGTCAGTGTTCATGCTTCATCAAGAGTTGTGTGAAGTTGTGTGAAGTTGTTGACAGGAGTTGTCATATCACAGCTTGTTCAGTATGCTTGGTTAGTGTTCACAATTTGTCATGATCTTCACAGATGTGGTCTTCAATCACTTGAAATGATAAGATTCTATCAGGGGTTAGTATGGTTGCATGAAGTTTGTTTGCTAACTCCACCTTTATCAGGATATATTGATCAATCACTTGAAATGATAAGATTCTATCAGGGGTTAGTATGGTTGCATGCAGTTTGTTTGCTAACTCCACCTTTATCAGGATATATTGATCAATCACTTGAAATGATAAGATTCTATCAGGGGTTAGTATGTTTGCATGAAGTTTGTTTGCTAACTCCACCTTTATCAGGATATATTGATGCTTCATAGCAATAATAGTTTGAAATGAACTTTTGCTGTTGGTGTTGAAAAGGAATGGTTCATAACAAAGTATGTTTGTGATTCAAGGTTAGTACTCAGAAAATTACAAGGATCTCAGAGAATTATGGTGGTAACCCTTGTTCAAATTATGACAATTGAAATTTGCATAAAAGCCTAAGTGCATTCTTAAAAACCTAGCTGGAATCTTATAAGCTAAGTTTATTTTTTGTGACTTCTTATCATAAGTCACTCACTTATGTTTACCGGCTAGAGTGCCTAATTCTCATGTGAAAACCGGCCCTTTTCTTACCTTTCAACCTAAAAGCGGTCTCCTTCATATGTGAAGCGCTTTAGTTATTAAGTGGAATAAACTCATGTTAAAAGATTCGAGTCTTATTTCAAGAATAATAATCTTATAAGGTGTTTTAAGAAAAAGCATCTATTTGGTTTATAAATGAAAAGCTTTATTTATTGAAAAGCTTCAAATTATTAGAAACTTGTTGAAAAAGGAGGAAGCCCGTTTATTTAGTCATATTTATGGCTTTTTTCAATTTTAGAAACTTTATTTTTTAACTCCAATTTTTTGATAAGGAATTTTTGTTCTTTTTAGAAGGCAAATTTTTTCTTTTTGCTTTTTCATGAAGGCAGTGGATTTGGATAAAAAAAACATGGAAGATTTTTTAAAGAGGATTGATTGTGCAGATTAATTGTTTTGAAAGAAGTTGAAGGATTTAAATGGTTTATTGAAAGATTTTTATTTGATGGTATTTTGAAGAAATTATTTATTTGGAAGAGATTTTCATTTTTTAAGGGCAGATGGATTTTATGAAAAAGATTTTTACAGATTGAAGAATTCTTTGAAGATAATTTTTTTTTGGATGAAGTGATTGAAGTCTTAATGAAAAAGAATATCATTTATTGAAATTGAATACAGAGACATTCTTTTTACAAATGATTTTTTACAGAGGAGATGAAAGAACATGCAAATGAGCAGAGAGATTTTTGATGATTTTATTGCAGAGAAGTTTGATTGACAAATTGGTGGAGTTATTTTTTGCAGATTGAATTTGCACGGGCAAAATAATTTTATTTTTGACAGGGGCAATATTGAATTTTTTTTATTTGCAATGCAAAGGAAATTGAAGGGTCATTTCTACAGATGAAGATAAAATTGCACACAGAAGAATATCAAAGTTTGATCATAGAATATGAAAGGTTTTCATGGAGAAGATTTGTCTTATGAGAAAATATGGATCAGAGATTGAAGATTTATTTATTATAATTTATTTGCAATGAGAGAATGTTTTTTTGCAGGAATATGAATCAAAATTGAAGAGTTTATGTGCAGGAGAGATGAAGAAAAGGAAATGTGTTTTTGCAGAGAAGTGAAATTTCAAAAGTCTTGTTGTTTATAATTGCAAAATTTGTGTGATCAGATGCAGGAGAAATTTATGAAGGAATGTGAAAGGTTCCAAGGCAGTGAAAAGACATTCAACTTGTATAAATATGTTTTTCAGGTGCATTGATGGAATGAATTAAGAAGGATAGAGATGAAACATACAGTGTTGTGAAGTGTTGTTGAGAATCAAGCAGTGTTGTTGAGAATCAAGCAGTGTTGGTGTTGTAGAGTGGATTAGGGTACAGGATTGATTTTGAATATCTGAGTTTGTACATGATTTGGGTTGATAAAGAGAATGGCCATTTGACAGAAACATGAGACAGAAGAAATGTTTTGTATTGAAACAGAGAAACCCTCTGAGTTTTTGTTTTCAGTTTGTTCTGTTTTAGGGGTTGGTGCTCCTTGAAGCTAGTGCTTCTAAACTTTGTTTCCAGTGAGGCACACAGTATGCCAGTGAGGCTTGTAGGTCAGTAAGACCTTTCAATTGTCAGTGAGACATAATATTCAGCCAGTGAGGCTTTGTAAGAAGTTTTTAAGGTTAAGCCAGTGAGGCACTTCATGAGTGGTTTTTCTACCCAGAGAGGGTTTTCCACTCCAGAAATTTTTGTGTCATAACTTGTCTCTATGTGTGCATATTTGTGTTTTGTTGATAAGTTTTTGGTTCACATCTTTCACTATCAGTCTTGTGCATATGAGCTCAAACAGATCATTAATGTCTTTCTTTCTACTTGTCTTGTAAAGTTTGCAAAAAGTTAAGAATTTACACAACATTGATTCACCCCCCCTCTCAGTGTTGTCATTGACTCCTATAGTCTCCCCCACACTTTAGGTTCTACCACACCTAGGGGGGGTCCCTCTTTCATAATCAATAGATGTAGCTTTTCAATACCAAGCAGAATGTTCTCAGGCATGCACCAAGATTTGTTGGATAAACCTAGATTGGCAATGTTCTTGGATTATCAAACTTATTCACATCAGAGAACATGCAAGACCCTAACCTAAAACAAAATAAAATATGAGATAGTTTGATTCATATGGTTTGTCTTTTAAATTGTTGGATTTCTTGGACCTTTGGGCAAATAAAATTCTAGATTGGTGCCTTATTTGGGTAATAGAGTCAGACATTCAACCCATGCAAATGTTTCCTAATGACATCACAACTTCATATCCAGAGGGCTTAATACAAATCACTCTTGTCTTGCAACAATGGCCCAAGAAAGAGTATTTTCTACAACTTTACTTATAAATCCCTAAAAGAATACATAGTCCTCCATATCCCATCTAAAGCATTTTTAATTCATTCCTCTAATGAAAGCAACAAATGAAACATGCAAATTCAACAAATGTGAACAGATAAGCTCAAAGATCCTTAATCTTCTTGCCTAAGAGGAAAATGCATGCATTCATGGAGATAATTACAAAAAATACACACTATAAAGTGTTTTTCATTGATTTCAACATGAATAGAAACACTGTCATACAGAAAATGATTCACTTACAAGGCAAGAATGCAATCTGCAACCCAGAACCAGACATCTGCTCCTACAGAATGTTATTTCCCCAACATGTGAACACCTTATGTTCAAAGTCCAGCCTCCTCTTACAATGAGGAACATCATGTTCTTATAAAAACAAGAGCATGTTACCCTAAAATTAATTACAATATGGAGGTAGGTAAGATATTTCATTACATTTTGCCTCCAAAAATACATTGGGAAATATAATATTCTACATTAAAAGAGGAGAAGACTAAATAAATAAAAAATGTTTAATTTTCCCCTTTTAATTTTTTACATTTTTCACTTATTCCCAATTTTGCACGGTAGCTGAAGACTCCTCATTTCTCTGCACTGATGCAACATGTGACCTAAGACCTCTTTCTCCAGGCTCTTCATCACACTCTGCCATAGAAAGATCATTGAGCAGCATCCAAATTCAATTTCTTGCCCAATCAGTTACCTCTGGGTCGTTTTTTGTGAGACAGGGGCGTTTTTCATCCTTTCAGCAACCAAAAATCATTGCAAACAAGCTAAAAACCTTAGCCAATGCCTTAGGAATGATCATAGGACAAATTCTGACCATGCAACAGCATTTTTTTGCCCTAAAATGTCCCCAAAAACTAGCTAGAAATGAAAAACGTGAATAGCCTTTTCATTCTACAATGAAATCCGCTTGAAGCTGCTGAAAATCTGTTAAAATCACCTCATAAGCGAAGGAAGCATTGATATTAACCCTGAAGAGGAGGAAGGAGGTCAAAAAATACCGTGCGATGGGCATTTCGCACCATTGCAGGGCTCTGAAGCTGCACAACAGAGAGGGTTGCGATGGTGCGAAATGCACCACGTGCCTTCTATTTCCTTCATAAACTTTAATCAAAGTTTAATTAAACCTGTTTGATATTATTTTCCCTAAAAAACTTTCATTCCAACTTCATTAAAATGCCTTTTAATATTTAATTTTAATATTTACATTTTAAAACTTTGACTTAGGCAAATTTTTAATTCCTTCTGTCGAGCACATGGCATTTTTTACCGCAAGCAAACCGGGCATCTGATGACCGCGAAAATTTGTGTAAGGGAATCATTAATTATTTCAAGCAAACCCATCTCCTCAAAATCCGTATCGCCGACCAAATTTAGGAACCTCCTTTGTAAACTGGCTCGTTGGATGCCTTCACCGCAAATGAAATGCATTAAAATAATGCATCATATGGTCTTTGATTTTGATAAAATTAGAACTAGAGATGTTTGAGACCAAATTGAGAAATGGGTCGTCATCAGAATTGTAAGATTTGAAACTTTTAGAAACACCAAATCTAGCCCAGTTGCAGTCAGAAAACAATTAAATACCCCATCAAAACTCATCCTGAAAGCACAAAACTGAGCAAGCATGTTACCATATGTGCCAAAAAACTTTCCACAAACCAGATTTGCAAGATGACTTCTAAGTTGAAAAATTTTAATCGGCGAAGGTGGCCTCCAGGGTAGATTGAGCAGCATGTCAACCTAGCCTTTGTCGACACCTAGAAAGAATATAGACACTTCAAATTCATAAAATTTGAAGGTGTCAACAGTACGCACCTATGGGGGAACCACACCATCTAATTGTGTCCATTTGGATTGAGGTGGAAAATGTCCTATTTCCCATTATTTCTACTAGCACTCTTTTTTGCTCCAAGGGAACCTCAATCTCATCCAGAGAGTTCCATTCCCAGGTGGGTACCCCATCTTGTACCTTAATTTTGTCGTAATGATAGATTTTACTGCCACAGACACAAAAGGTCTCATTTTTTATCTCTTCCAAGTTGGGATGGTTGGCTAGTGTAGCCCCTCCTCCCCATGAAATCACTCCAGGAAGCTACTTTTTGTCCATTTTTTACTTCCCATGTCACATGCTTAGCAATTATGTCTCTACAATCGAGTATATAGTTCCATATTGCAGAACCTCTGGGTGAATTCAATGTAGTTAGAATTCTTGTAGGCTCATCGGAGTCTAGGTACTTCCTTCTAAGAATTCTAACCCATTTTTGCTCTTCTTTATCATACAGGTTCCAGACTAACTTGGCTCACATTGCTAGGTTCATTATTGCTAGTTGTCTTATGCCTGCCCCTCCTGCCTCTTTGGGGGAGCACACTTTGTTCCATGCTACCAGGGGGGTTTCTTGTTCTCCCCGGTCCCGCTCCAGAAAAACTTGCTTAGAATCTGGTTTATGGCATCTTCCATAGCCTTGGGAATTTTCAGGTAAGCCATAGAATATACTGGGATGACCGACAAGACCGTCTTTACCATTAGGAGCCTACTTACTAAGGACAGCCACCTCCCTTTCCAAGTTCCCATCTTATTCTTGTAGTTGTTAACAAAATTCTCCCAATAACTCTTTTTGTTGGATCCTACAAAGAGCGATGTGCCCAAGTAGCACCCTGGGAAGTTTGCCACCCTTAAGTTCATAATTCTTGAGATATCCCTTTGTAGACTAGGCTGAGTGTTTAGGAAAAGACCTTCGATTTCCTCTAATTGATGCCCTGCCCAGAAGCTAGACAATATTCATCCAGGAAGGTCTTGATTACTCTTGCTTCTCTTCTGCATGCTACCCTGAACATGATGGTGTCATCTGCAAATTGTTGGTGAGTCACAGTATCCAGTCCATTTGCTACAATAATTCCTCTGTTGAGATTAGGGCTAACAACTGAGAGGGGGGGTGAATCAGTTGTCTTAAAATTTTTAATGCTTGTTGTAGTTAATTCTTCTTTACCACTTCTTAATAGATTAAAGATATAACCATGAAAAGCAAAAAATCAATAACACATGAGTAGAAACACAAATAACACACTTGACACCAAGATTTTTAACATGGAAACCCAGTTAAGGAAAAAACCATGGTGGGGGTTAACCCACAAAGATTATACTCTGTTAAAGTATTACAAAAGGGGAAGGCACATGCCTTTGAGCTCACTACCCAGAGCTCACTGCTCAAAAGAGGCTCACTGCCTACAAGAATGATTGCAAGAAGGATTACAGATTGTTTGAATTGATGAGTAGCATCTGCCAATGCAAGAATTCAGTTTCGGTTAAGCACAGAATACTAATCTTACACACTTTATCTTTATTTTGCCCTATTTACTGCTCTGCCATAATCCGGACCTTAGATCTCTTCTTTTTCACACTTTAATCTGTCTTTTTCACACTTACTCCATTATTGCACCACACACACACACACACCAAAACAGTCAAATCCATCAGTTATATATATCCGCACCAACAAATTGAATCAACTGTAGTTGGCTTCAATAAAACTTAGAACATTTATTAAACACTCTACTCTATCAGCTGAATCCATGCACAAATATCAACGCGGACCAAAAACTTGTGTTTCCAAATCATCAATCATGTCGACCAATACCTTTGATTCTCATCAATTTCTTATCCAACAACTTTTCTGCATCCGGACCAAGATCAAATACTAGGTTGCCCCGTTCTTCTTCTGACTGTGCTGGCTGACTGGAACCCGATACTCAGATCCTTATAACTTTTGAATCCTTTATCACCGGAGGCTAAATCTCTAGATTTAGATAGTCCTAAAAATCCTTATCACTCCCTCAGATCCGCAGCACACTTTGAATTACCACCGGAGAGATCTGGACCAAGATACTGGATCATGTCACATGCTCTGTTTCTTACTACCCAGACTTAGCCAAATCTTCACTCTGACTTCCAGTATGAACATATTATGTAATGCGGATGAGCAAGGTAGACTTAGTTGCCATCAATGACAACACCTGTCATGCGTAGCAGTGTCTCTTGCCAACAATCTCCCCTTTTGGCATTGATGGCAATAGTTAGTGAAAAATGACTAAGTGTCAGAACACTCCTCCTTACTATTTACACTTGAGCTTTTCACTGATCACCAATGCTCCCCCTTTGCTGGATTCCTCATTTTTCACTGCTCTTCACTCCCCCTTTGACATCAATGGCAAAGGGTGGGATCCACAAACCAAAATTTACACAAAAATACCAAGCCACCTATGTACAAACAATCTTTGAGTCTTATTTACATATACTTAAGTACATCAACAAAAATGTTCTTCAAATGTGCTAGATCACTATCCCAGCTCTTCTTTATAGTGTTCAAAATTGAGATGTGGCCACTGAAAAGGAATGCTTGTGATTCTGTTGTCCGTAGATCAATGGGGTCACTTGACTGAGCCGCAGCTTGGGCTTCAGTCAGAGCATTGAACATGGCTTCCATTTTGGGGGAAAGTAGTCCCCGGAACTCACTCATTCTTGGCTCTATGATTTCCTTCTCTTTTTTTAATTTATTTATATCTTCAATCAAGTTGATCACTTGACTCTCCTTACTTGCCATTGATACTTACACCAGATCAGAAGAATTGGATATACTAGATAATTTTTGCTTAGACACTTTAATTTTATCTTCAATATCCTCTATAATTTTAGGACAAGATAGACAGAATTTATATACATTTCCTCCTTCTGTAAGAGCATTTTGAATACTCTTAACACTAGCATCCAACACCATTTTATCTACTCCAATTAATCCCTTAAGAGCATCAAATCTTTTATCATTGAATTCTTTTTGAACCTTAACCTCTACAAAATTCTCTAGAGACTCAAAATGAGAACTTACCAAGTTTATCAGGTTCTTTAATTGTCCAGAGGGGGATGCTGAAGAATCCTTCTGATATGTTGGCATGATTTTCTCTAAAATCTCTGATGTCAGACCAAGTAACTTACTGTCTTCTATGTGAGACTTCAAAACGTCTTCTCTGGCTTTAACTTGAGCAATGGAAGTCAACTTTATCTTTTGCATCGGAGATAATGTGTCAAAATTTTTTGGACCTTGGATTATGTCCTAATTTCTTCAATTTGTTTATCCCTTTCCAAAATTTCTTTTACTGCCTCTGCAGTGTCCCTTGCCCAAGATGATGATGTGTCTATCTGATTCTTGTCGGTACTGTCAACCGGATTCTCCTGCTTGGGCTTTTCATCATCCTTAGTAAACTCTTCTTCTTTTTCATTTTTCTCCTTGACCTTTTCTGCTTCATGGTCCTTAGCCTTTTCCGTTTCATGTTCTTCAACCTTCAATGAGTCATCTTCAAATTGATCATTTGCTTTTGTATTCATCTCTGTATCTTCTCTGTCAGAATGATTCGGAGGAGTTAGAATACCTCCTGCATCAGCAGTTTCATCTTTTTTTTTTTGCTTCTTCCTTGCTTATTGCTTCCTCTTCCGGGACAGAGGAATCATCCATTCCAAATTGTTGTTCATCCTTCTGCTGCTCTTCTTCATCCGGGACTGGTGTGTCATCAGCAGGCTCATCTAACACAACAAAGAACTTGTTCTTGTCCAATGCTTTTCTCAAAATTTGTTCAATTTCTTGGACTATTTCATCTATTTCTCCAATCATCAGTTTGTTCATTGTTGTCTTACTCCTGAATTCATTTTTGAATTCTTTAAAAATTTTGTCTACTTCTCTACTGGAGATCACCAGACATAGAGTGGTTAACACATGTTCCCTCAACTCCATATCTTTTGACTTGGCCGCTTCTTTTCTTATCTCCAAGATGTCTCTTAAGCCTTTTGGAACTTCTAACAGAATTTCTACCAGTGCTCGATTGAATACATTCAAGTACTTGACAGTGGCTTCTTCCAAAAGTCTTTTGTCAGCGTCATTGTAAAGATTATAGAATTTAATCAATGGTTTTAAATTCCCATCAATAGTGATTGTCTTGACAATGTTTTTCACAGAGGGAATTTGCTTCTTATCATCAGCCTCTGATCTCTACCTCTTATTTGTCTTCTTGCTTCCAGAAGGCTTCTCTTCAGATACTTTAATAGCTTTAGCACATGTGGCCTTTAGCTCTTTAAGCCCATCATCTGAGTCTGTCTTTTCTTCATCCTCATTTTCCAAACTGTCATGTGATCTCTTTGCCTTTACTTTAGTTTTCTTTTCCTTATCGGATGATATGTCTTCCGGTTTCTCAAATTTGGTAGGTTTTGGGGGAACAGGGGTAGCAACAGAGCTCCTAGTAGTCCTTGGAGTGGAGGAGGATTCTACCAGAGTACTTCCTTGTTTCTTATCCTGCTTCTCCTTCTCAACTTTTTCTATTCTTTCTCTGTTCTGCTTCATAGCTTCCTTTGTTATCCCAATGCTTTCAGCATATATTTCTACTTGCTTCTGAGCTTTTCTCTTAATCTCTAGCTTCCAGAGTTCAACATGTAGCTTTTCGTCAAGCTCTTTATAAGTCCCAAACCTCTCAACAGAGTCATCCTTGGGTTTGATCAAGAGATGTTGAGCATACATTTCCAAAATTTTCTCATCAACCTCATATCCCATAGGCATAATCCAAACAGTTCTAGGTTCTACGGCTTCCATTAAGCATTGATCAGTGTCCGCCATGAAACAGATGTCATTCTTGTATTTCTCAACAACTAATTTAGGGATTCTTTCCCTAGAATGCATCATACTCTAAAAATTTTTTAAGTATCCCCAAATTGCAGTTTTATGTGCATTAGAGTCTCCAATGTTGTGTAGATGATCTCTTATCTGAGTAGCAACTGGCCTGTCACTAGTCCAGTGCACACCTTTTACTCCAGGCACTTCATTCATGAAGTAGAAGAATAAACATATAACCAAGGAACCATATTTGAAGGTGTTTTTCTTGTCCTTTATTTTGCTCAAGTTTTCAATCAGTTGGTTCTGTAATAACTCACATAGGTCATAATCTGCATTTTCTTTCAACATTTGGTATGCAGCATATATGGTTGTTCTAGACACAGAATTCTCCCTGCTGGAGTGATAAATCTTGTAACCAATTACCATAGAGGCAAACTTAACATCCAGTTCAATAATGTCATTGATGGTCATTACCCTTTTGTCAAACTTGGCACCAGTTGCATCAGTAATAGTTTGGTTTTTCGCAGATTTCAACATGGGTAATCCACCAGTTGAATTTAACCTAGTCACAATTCTGATAACATCCTTTGTACTCTTGAAAGGTTTCAAAAACCATATGAACAAATCATGCATTCAGCTCAAGATGTAATGAATCCACTCACTCTCATCAAATGTCAAAAATTCAATGGTTTGTAGAAAATGTTTGCTCTCTAGGGTTTTGAATTCTAGTTTCAAATCATAGTTATCATCCTTTAGATGGTTCTTAAACAATTCCAACAATCTCAGATCTCTAAATTCATCCACGTTACAATGGATGTATGCCCTAATATCTTCTATATGCAGTACTCCGTATGGGACACCAGAAAATGCACCTAACAGTTCGACTTCAACTGACTTGTAGGGATGCTTCTTAAATTTTGGACGGGGCCTTTCAGTAATATCAACAACAAGAGGAGTAGCCATATCAACAGATTATAGATTCAAAGCTTCACATAAAAGTACATTTTTCTTCCGCGGAGTTAGGGTTGATCAATTACCGATCAAATTTGTCCTTCATACTTCAATCTCTGGATTTTCAGTTCAGATGCTCTTCTTCTTGTTCTCTTCGAATGCAAAGTGATTCAAATGCTTGAGTGAGTGATTTTTTATCCACAACAAAACCTAATTTGTCATTGTAATAAATGTGTTGCCCTAACTTCATCCGGTTACTTAGTTTCTTGATGCAGTTTCTCATGAATCGCTCCACAAATTGCCATATCCACTTCTTTTCTTTCAAAAATCCTTCCAAATAATCTGTAATAACCTAAATTATCTTTTCTCATCATGCCAGATTCAGGCACCCACTTACCGGTTGAAGGAATTTGATTTTTAATGCATCTCCCCCTGAGCCAGAGCTCCTAATTCAATTCTCGGAGGAACTGTTAGCACCAGATTCCGGTGCGGACCCATTACTATTGTTCATAGCACTTTTCTTGACCCATGTCTTGCTCATTTCATTCTGGATCTCATTCACATTAATTTTTCCCTTGGCTTTGTCTTGTCTCTGCTCATTTGGTTTTATGTTTATCGGACCTCTTCTTTCATTATTCTTTCTTCTGCAGAATCTTGCAAAATGACCAGATCGGTTACAATTGAAGCACACAACATTTCTTTGCCCATTTGATTGATTTCCTCTTGATCTACACTGATTAACCATATGTCCAAATCTATTGCATGCAAAGCATTTTCCATTGAAAGAATTGTCATTTTCTCTATTGATTGAGTTATTCATTATCATACTTCTACATTCATTGGATCTATGACCATACCTCTTACAATTAAAGCATTGACCGGAGAAGGATGGACTAATTTGATTCACTCTACTTCTGCATTGAGTAGGTCTATGACCAAATTTATTGCACTTGAAACAATTTCCATTGAAAGATGGATATCTTTGAGCATTAGGTTGTCTTACCAGAGGTCTTCTAGGTCTGTTTCTCCTATTCCTTGATTGAGAATTTCTTTGTCCGAATCTGGAGATTTCACCTTTCTCATACCCAAGACCATGCTTATCATCAGCCTTCTTCTGACTCTAAAGCATTACTTCAAGTTTAGATGAGCTTATCTTGAACTTCTCCTTGTATTCATTTGCAACTTCTAGGTCATGTCTGAGAATGACAATTTGCCTTTCAAGTTCTCTCTCATTGTCTCTACTTTCTTGTAGATTAGACTCTAGATGGCTAGCTATTATGTCCAATCTGCAGCATTCTTCAGTTATTTCTTTTAAAGTTTGATTCAGGTCTTCTTTAGTCTTCTTCCTTTGCTCAATTTCTTTGGTTAGCCTCATTACCCCAGATTACATCTCATGTTTTAGAACAAAAACTTCTTTTGTCAGCTTCTCACATTCCTTTGTCTTTTCTTCCAAAGCTTCATTCATGCCATTTTCTTCGGTAAGATTAGGTAGCTGATGAAGTAGTTCCTTCCTTTTTTCCATTGATTTCTTTAATTTATCTTTTAGCAAGTCAATGCAATCATCAGCATCCTTAAGGTTCGCTTTCGGGTCATCTACTTCTGCTTTGGACTGGTCAAGATCTTCTAAAGCCAAATGAAGTTGTTCTCTGAGTGAACCCATTGAATTCCTTCCCAGATCTTCCTCAAGCTGTTAGGCTTCTTTCAAGGAACCTCGCTCTGATACCAATTGTTGAGATTAGGGCTGACAACTGAGAGGGGGGGTGAATCAGTTGTCTTAAAATTTTTAATGTTTGCTGCAGTTAATTCTTCTTTACCACTTCTTAAAAGATTAATGATATAACCATGAAAAGCAAAAAATCAATAACACATGAGTAGAAGCACAAATAACACACTTGACACCAAGATTTTTAACGTGGAAACCTGGTTAAGGGAAAAACCACGATGGGGGTTAACCCACAAAGATTATACTCTGTTAAAAGTATTACAAAAGGGGAAGGCGCATGCCTTCAGGCTCACTGCTCAAAAGAGGCTCATTGCCTACAAGAATGATTGCAAAAAGGATTACAGATTGTTTGAACTGATGAGTAGCATTTGCCAATGCAAGAATTTAGTTTCGGTTAAGCACAGAATACTGATCTTACACACTTCATCTTTATTCTGTCTTGTTTACTGCTCTGTCATAATCCGGACCTTAGATCTCTTCTTTTTTGCACTTTAATTTGTCTTTTTCACACTTACTCCATTATTGCACCACACACACACACACCAAAACACTCGAATCCATTGGTTATATATATCCGCATCAACAAATTTAATCAACTGTAGTCGGCTTCAATAAAACTTAGAACATTTATTAAACACTCTACTCTGTCGGCTGAATCCATGCACAAATATCAACATGGACCAAAAACTTGTGTTTCCAGATCATCAATCATGTCGATATCGTTGATTCTCACCAATTGTTTATCCAAAAACTTTTCTACATCTAGACCAAGATAAAATACTAGGTTGCCCTATTCTTCTTCTGACTGTGCTGGCTGACTAGAACCCGATACTCAGATCCTCATAACTTTTGAATCCTTTATCACCAGAGGCTAAATCTTTGGATTTAGATAGTCCTAAAAATCCTTATCATTCCCTCAGATTCACAACACACTGTGAATTACCACCAGAGAGATCCAGACCAAGATACCGGACCCTATCACATGCTCTATTTCTAACTACCTGGACTTAGCCAAATCTTCACTCTGACTTCTGATATGAATAGATTATGTAATGCAGATGAGCAAGGTAGACTTAGTTGCCATCAATGACAACACCTGTCATGCATAGTAGTGTCTCTTGCCAACATCTTCATCATTTGCCTTCTCGCCTTAGATTATTGATACCCCTTCCAAGAGCCTCTACCATGATTATGAACAAGAAGGGGGAGAGGGGATCCCCCTGTCTGATGCCTCTAGTGGAGGCAAAGAACCCGTGAGCTTCTCCATTTACCAAGACTGAAAATTTTGGAGTTGAAATGCAACTCTTGATCCAACTTCTCCAATTTTCTCCAAACCCAAATCTTTCCAGAACTTCCATCAAGAATTGCATGTCTACCAGGTCATATGCTTTTAGGATATCTAGCTTGAGGATCATGCATGCCTCTCTGGTCTTTCTAGCTAAGTGAATTACCTCATGGGCAATGATGATGTCATTAACTATTGTCCTCCATGGAGAAAATCCACTTTGTTCTTTTGAGATGATTGAGCCCAACACTTCTCTGAGTCTGATGGCAATTATTTTGGTCACTATCTTGTAGACCGTGTTGCATAATGTTATCGGTCTGAAGTCTCCTATTTCCTGTGGGTCTTTTTTCTTCAGAATTAATGCTAGGAAAGTGTGATTGATGGATCCTAGCATGGTCATTTTTTGTCTGGACTCTTCTACTGCACTTGTGAGATCTTCTTCCACAATTTCCCAGAATTTCTGGAAAACGCAGGCCGTGAATCCATCAGGTCTTGGGGCTTTGTCCGGGACGAGAAGGAAGGTGGTTTTTTTACTTCCTCTTTCTCAATTTTCTTATATAGTGCTTTATTCTACTCTTCTATGATCATATTGGGGATTGCAGCCAAAATCTTGTCTCTAACTACCCTATGGTCGGGAGCTTCTCTGTTCAAAATGGTTTCAAAGAATCTAACTACTTCTGTGTTAACTTCTTCCATTGATTGTACCTTGCTTCCATCCATCCTTTTTATCTCTGCTATGTTGTTCCTACTCCTGTTAGCCACTATTGTTATGTGAAAAATAATTGTATTTTTGTCTCCCTCTTTTAGCCAAGTCTCCCTAGACTTCTGCCGCCAGTAACATTCGTCTCTTTTCAAGATTTCTGCCCATTCCTCCTTAAGGTATTTTCCTGATTCAAACTCCACACCCATTCCATTCCTTATAATATGTTCGTTTAGAGTGGCCATCTCTTGTTCTATTCTCTCTTTCTCCTGGAAAATATTCTTGAAGTGTGTTTTGTTCCACTCCTTCAATTTGGTTTTGACATATCCCAGTTTCTTGCTCAATTTGAAGAGGTTGGACTGATTTATAATTCTCACTTCATTCCACTAGCAAGCCATTAGATCTAGAAGTGAGTCATCACTTAGTCACATACTCTCAAACTTCAAGGGATTACCCTTTGGGGTTTGTTCGATAAAATTGTTAGTTGGACTGGATAGTGGTCAGAGCCTGAGTACGGTAGTATTAAAGCTTCCACAAGATTTGCCTGGCCCTCCCAATCTCTAGCTAGGAAGAATCTATCCAACCTTTCTGCTATGTTTGTGAAACCTTTCCTCCTATTCATCCAGGTGAACAAGCAATTTCTTGTTTGCACATCCTTTAATTGATTGCTATCTATGAACTCTTGAAAGTCTTGCTGCACTTTTGTGATTCTCTGCAACCCTCCTTTCTTCTCTTCATTGTTTAGCATAGCATTGAAATCTCTCGTTATAATGCCTTTTTCCCCATTGCACTTGGCCAACCTTAAGGAAATTTGGAGCCACATGGCTCTTTTGTTTGCAATGGCGATCGGACCATACACATTGACAAGATAAAAACTTTCATTTCTTTGGACTACTCTGCATTTTATTATTATCCACCTTCTATCTTCCTCAACTATTTCTCCTTCTATCAGTAAGGAGTTCCAGATGATTCCTAGGCCTCCTAAGGCAGCCTCTATGTCAATGAAATGGCCCTTCCATTGTATCCAGTTCTTTAATCTCCTATCACTTTCCTCTCTCCCCAATTTTGTTTCCTATAACAACAAGATGTCTTCTTTTGATTGGTCAATTTGGGGTTTGACCAACCGCCATTTGTTAGGGGCATTAATGCCCCTAACATTCCAATTTATAACCCTCATTACTCCTAGGGAAGGAATATGTCCTTCCCTGATCTGATTTTCATCTGTCCTATTGTATTTACGGCTATTTCCAGTTTTGCTATGTTAGTCGTAGGGCCCCGCTTGCTGCATTTCTTGATGTTTGGTTTCCGTTGCTTTGTTTCTGATTTCTCTAGCATCCTTTCCTCCATTAGAATTCCTTCATCCTCCCCAACTCCTTCAAATTATATTTCTTCTTCACTCTCCTCTTTGCCTGGAAGGGATCCAACTTGCTCCCATTCCCCAATTGCCATCATTGTTATTTGTTGTTCGCTTGTGTTTACTACTTCTGACCTTTCCTCTGGAATCCTCTTCCCTTCTCCTTCTATGTCCTACAAACCCTCTGAAGACAGATTGTTACTCTCTAGGGGGTTGTAAATTACTATTTCTCACGAAACCATTCTTCCACAGATCTCTGAGGGGGTAGGGCTAGTTTTTTGTCTCCCTGAATAGGGATCTCTTCCCTCATTGATTTTATCCTTTATCATCCATTCTACTATTGGATCTTCTTCCATCTTGACTTTCTTTGAATTAGGGTTTCCCTACACAAGACCCTCCCTTCTCCTCTCTGTATGTCTTTCTTGTTGTATCTGTTGGCTTTATCCACTTCCATCCAGAACCTGCATTCCAGATTACCATGCTCCATCGATCTACATTTAGGGCATAGTCTTAACTAATCTTCTCTTAGAACTTCTTGGCTCCAGGTTCTCCCCCCGACCTGGTCTCAATTTCTTGAGGCAGGTGAAAATTCACCGCTGCTGCAAGGCAAATTCTGGCATAAGATCCCAGACATTTGTCTTCCACCATTTTGTTAGTTGAAATTAGGGTTCCCAAGTTGTTTCCTATTTCCTTGATACAATCATCTTCCCAGTATTCTGCTGAAAGGTTATACAATTGGACCCATATTGACCCTTCCTTAGGTTTCTGTTTCCAGGGGTCAAAATTGGGGTACCAATCTATCATGTGCATGTCTGGTCCATCTAGGTAGTGCGGTCCATTGTTTAACGCCTTCCATTTGTCTATGGTTGAAGGGAATTCTAAAAGATAATATGCATTCTAAAGTGCCAAAATCTTGATCTAGTCCCCCCAGAGGCCAACACACCATTTCCTCAATCATTCATTTTCACATCCGCCCCCGCCCCATTTGATTATTACCCTTGTGTTTTTTAGCCTTCCTATGGATTGTCCTATTTTATTCATTTCTAGGTTAACCATGGGTTTAGGGTTTCCAGTCTTACCTCTTATGTCTTCATATCCTCGCCTAGGGATCTCATCAATCTCCGCCTTTCCTTTCCCTTTCCATGGAGCAGTCGTCTGATCCTCCATTCTCTGCATCTTCCATGTGTCCTCCTTTTTGCGCAAAACTTCTTGAGTGTCTGCTCTGGAGTTCCAATTTTCCCTAAACCACCCACGTCTCCCTTTCGAAGTGTCGCTCCATTGTGATGCGCTCGAAGTGCCCTTCCCATGCCACCTCTTCCTTTGTCTTCATGCTTGAGGGCATGCATCCCTCTAAAGCTTCCAGTTCCATGGTTGCAGCCAGGGGAGGCCTTTCTGGGGACCCCAACGTGAACTTTGTCCTTGGTTCCCAGACTTCCATTGTTCAATCGATCTAAATTCTAGATGGCATTTGTCCACCCATCGTCCTCCTGAAAAAACCCACTACAGCATGTGCTTCCTTTCCAGGATTCTCCCTTCTGCCCTAGTCTCCTCTCCTAATCTCCTGTCTTCTTCAATGTCACCCCATGCCTTGCCTCCCAGATTGCCTACTTTTTTTCAGTTGACTTTGCCCATCGTGCCTTCCCTATGTATGGTGTATGGTTATGCTCCCAATTCTATGATTTTTTTTTACCTTTCTAATGTAATTGTGAAACTCTCTAACACCTACTTTGTGTGAAAATTGCTCTAAATGTTTTCCCTCCCATGAAAATAAAATCTTCATTTTTATAAATGCATAGGCTTCACATTAACAACCTTTAATTCACTATTATGAAGTTTAGAAAATACCCATATGGTAGGGTACACTTTGATTGTGGATGGGTAATTACTCTATTAAAATATCATGTCTAAAGATTTTAAAATATTTATCCCTTAGCAAATTAAAACTTATTTTCTCAAGCTCCATTCTATAAAGAAATTAAAAATTGATTAAATTACTTCAAAAGTTTATACTTTAGCAACCCAAATCTTGGCATGGCCCCATAATAGCAAAACACAACTCCCATGAAAGAATATAAATGTATTACATTTATATTTTTTTTTACCAATGCTATTATTGTTGGGAAATAGGCGTTGCACACCTTGCATAATATTGTATTATTTTATTCATCTCAAATAAATATTTATTTGTGGTGCATCTTAATTGATGTGTTTAACCACATTAGATATTTATTTGGAGGCCACTTGTAAAAGTTGTATGTAACATTGGGATATTATTTGTATTATTTAATTGTTGGGAAAATGTAATACCAACATTAAATAAGTGGATCAATGGTTTTGTTTATCCATGGTTTTGGAACACATGGTTTTATCCAATACCACAAGTTGTATTTGTGTGAGCTTGGTCTATAAAAGAAAGCACATGGTTAGTGGTTTGGGTTGGGGGTTCGTTATTTCATTGTATTTGGATTGGAGGTTTGTGAGAGGTTGTCATTGTATTAAGTTCTCTCCTATAAGTGCATATTGTGAAGCATGGCAAGTTATGTGTGGATTCATGCTTGGACACATGGAGGATGCATTGGAGGTACTTGATGGTTCAGAGGTATTCATGTCCAGACTCATGGCATGTATTGTAATATCTTTTGCTAAATAATACATATGAGTGTGGATGCTTTTGGAGGTTGGGGTTTTCCCTCTTGAGATTTTTCCTAGGGTATATCTTGTGTTATCTTGTGTTTGTCATTTGATCTTTGCATTATGGTTATTTGTTGCATCTTTTTCTCTTATTGGGTTATGTGGAATTAGTTTTATTGACCTACAAATTCCTAACTATTACACATTTTGTTGAGTTGGGACTTATTGGGGAATGTGATTCACTATAATGAGAAGCACTCAATGCAACAACAATAAATTGCCACATGGAATGCTTTGTTAGTCATAGATTTCAAAGTGTATTCCACATCATCACTAGTAAATTTTGCTATGCCCTTATTGTTGGAAACATGGTTGCTGTTGCACCAAAAAGTCAACCTATTAATGCCCGATACAACTGCCTGAGTTAATGAATCCATGGGAGGCAGTTAAGCCATGTCACGAATCCTGCAAGAGATGCTGGCTCACTGCCAACAATCCCCCCAGCGTCACTCGCGGGGGAGATTCAAACCCAGAACCTTTGGCTCTGATACCAATTGTTGGAAACACGGTTGTCATTACACCAAAAGGTCGACCTATTAATGCCCGATACAACCGCCAGAGTTAATGAATCCATGGGAGGTGGTTAAGCCATGTCACGAATCCCGCGAGAGATGTTGGCTCACTGCCAACACTTATAACCACCTTGCCTCCTCTGATCTTTACCATCTTGTTATTAGTACCTTCTCCTTTTTAAGATAAGATTTGATTGATCATATAAAAGGGTTGTGTGATTCCAGAAAGCTAGGGGTTCACACACACAAAAAGATTTAAAAAAAACATTTGGTGAACCCCTATAAAGACTTCACAGATTACAAACATGAAAATAACTATGAAATTGAATAGAAAAACTATTCTATGAAGATTGACAACATTCTAGCAAGAGGTGTTGAAAGACAACATTTTCTCTGATTCATTTTAAAGCGCCCAAAAATGGGCAGAGAGAATGATTTCTCAAAGATACATGACTAAAATGACATGCCAAACAAAAAAAGACAAATGACATATAGGTAGAAGTGTCAAATAAAGCTATGGATGACAACCCGGTGATGAACTGCATTAAGCCTTTTTCCTTCCCAACTATACCATTATGAGAGCAAAGAAGCATTTGATGTGGACTTGGTTCCTATCTAATGTGCACTTTCTTACGTTTCTGCATAAGAGTTCAAATTATGTCATCATCTCTTGTATTGTTGATCAAAGGCTAGGAAGCATATATTGCTTGATGAGTTCGACTACCCTGAATTGCCTTCTACATGGGAGATTTGACTAGGGAGGGTGGTGCCTCATTAGGGATCATTGTAGATAATTTATATTTTTGACCCTATGATGAATCTAGTGAAGGAAATGGTACTACTTTTGTTTCTTTGACAAAGAGATAATGTGGAATTTTGATTTGTGTTTGTCGATAGGGCAATCTAATTTGGGAAAACACAAGTTTATTTCAATGCATGCATCTTAATTCCTCTACCGCTAAGAAACTTGCAAGAATAACCTTGGAGATCAACATGTGGGCTTATATTTTGCATCATCTAATCAATATCAGAACTAGACATCACTTGGATAAGAAATAAGCTATAAAAGTGCATCACACCAATTATTGTGCTAATCTTATAAAAGAACCACCTATTTTCATGGACATGAATTACTTATAGCCAATTTGTATATAATCTACAAAAGTCTCACTATCACCTTGAGCTTCAACATTTATCCAAGTGAAGGTGTTCAAAAAGAAAGAGAAAAGATGAGCTTTGTATATCCTACATGCAATTTTGCATTGATACCCACATCTAGCTACCTATTTCTTAACACAAGCCATGATCCAACAACCTTAGGTTTTCTAGATTAGTTATGTAGTTTTATAAGTAGTGATACCTCTAAGTAAATCTACTTGCTCCCATACAATCATAGTTACAACATAAGACAACACCTTCATAGAATTTGCATGCTTATGTATTAAATAGCTACAACATTTTAAATGTAGTGCCTACCCTTTTGTGTCAAAATGGATAATTTTACTATTTGATAATATGCACAAGCTTTATATGGCATGTACATTCCAATTACTTACCACTTTACATGTTGTGTATGCAATGTCAAGGCTTTCGCCCAAACTCAATATTGGCAACCTTGTATACTCAAATTATCTTATACATAATAAGCCTACATATGGCACATGAGGATTGTTGATATAATAGTAGACTTGATGTATGTAATTAGGATCATCCAAACATGAAACAACATTTCAAATAGAGAAAATTAATGCATATGAACATAGTAGACAGAGCACTTAAATCCAATGGAATAAAATGGCCTATGGGTGAGAGGAGTGAACAAGAGTTTATTCACCTTTGTGCACCACCATTACTTTTTCCACTACTCCATGCCGATAAAACTTGATGGGTACATGTAGTCTATTCATTTATTATGAGCTTTTGTACCTCTACAATCACTTGTATTTGCATTTCCTTTTTATAAAATTGTTGTGTTAGATAAGGAGTAGTAGGTAAAACACTTTTTGCTTTAAATATGTATCTCTTCCTAATAGTAAATAATGCTTTCTGCTCTTAATAAATCAAATCATTTCAAATAATTTAAAATTTCTCATTTCTTAGATATTTAACCTACTTTGTTATATCTTTCTCTTTGAACATTTATCCCCTTTTGTAAAAGATTCAAATCCTACATATACCAATAAAATGGGCTTATCACGTTATTTGATTTAATATATTAAATCAACACTAAGTATGTTTATCCCTTTCACAATTAAACATAAATGTGCCTAATAACCTGCAATATTGAATTATTTTTCCTTTTCCAAAATATAGGTAGTGTGTTTAGTTTTTTAATTGGGGCTTCACTAGGATTATTTCCATGGGATCCAATTCTCCCTGATAGAGTTGAAAAATTAACCAAAGGTACATAACATAATTTTTCTCCTTACTTTGTCTTTAGATGTGTTGACTTTTTCCCAGACTGGATGCTTATTCCCAGATTTCCCTACAAGGTAGCCATCAGTGATCAACAGGATCTCTGGGCCAGGGGGTCAACAGTATAGGAGATAGACTCTATATTTTATCTCCTCTTCTTCTTCAGGCTCTGCAAGACCTAGGGGGGTATTCCCTACTCAACATCCATGAGGATATGCATGCAAAGCTGGGATGCTGACAGAAAGCAGATGAGTCCTCCTGTATGTAGACCAAAACTGAAAGATAAGGGCAAAGGGGCTAGCTTTGGGCCTATTTGCAGTTGTAGACAGAGGACTGATGATCCTAAACTAACTCTAATGTCCTAATGTTGGTTTTAGATTTTGCTTTGGAGTTTAAATGTGGATGCAAAGCTGGATATGGTTATAACACAAAACAAAGCATGATTGGTGCCTATCCAGGGCCTGGAGTCAGTAGACATACACCTGTGAATGATCAGCATAAACTACTAAAACTGGATTTCAAGGGGATATATGTGTGATACCTGCCTTACAGGCATCTCCCAATACAAAGTGTTAGGTTATCTCTACTTATGGTATCCCTACTGCGGTATATCCCTCCCAATGTTCAACCTGAAAAACAGTTTAATCTACCCCTTGAGTAGAAGTTAAAAGATCAGACAGTCAACATAGGAATTCTATGCTCTAGAATCTAAACATTACTAAACATCCAGATTCAGAAGAAGAATACATGCAATACTGGAGACAGAATTAACACAACACATGCCAAACAGCATTTCTCATATAAGTTTAATCATGAAATCAGTGGGTCATGCCAAAAACAAACAACAGGAGATACATAAACTCACAGGTAAGCTGTACAGAACAACCAGATCAGCTTGTTATGCATTACAGAGCCAAAATCATCAACTTTCAACAACCCTTCAAACGAGCAACACAACCTGCTTATAACAGCCAGGTAGGTGCTCAGCAATTAATTACAATGTTGACCAAAATTTCGCCAGATACACAGTATCATGAAAATGGCGCTCAAACACAACCAGATTGGTGCCCAAACTTGAATGCAGCAGGTAGGGGAGGAGACAGGAAGATTTCTCGAGCCCTGCGCTCCTGCCCGCTGATTGACACCTCCAGTCGGGTACCAGATCGACCCACGCCATCGCCCATACCTCTGCAACCTTCGCCATTAATGGCGCACCAACCCGCGGCCTCGGGAAGAACATCATACAGACTATCGCAAGCATTTCCCGCCGAGATTCATCATCATGATATTTGAAAATGCAGGATAACAATATCCCACATGCACCCCGCGATGACCTCAATAACACCTTATATACTAGGTCATGAGCATATATCATGTCGGTGCTTTTGCTCCTAACGACATTAGTATATAACCTCATCATCATCGTCCCTCAGCAGCATGATATCCTGTTGTTCGAAATATCACCCTGACGTCATCATGATATTTGAAATATAACCTGCATGATAATCGGCACAACCTGATCCATCGGAGGAACATCCTCCTGCTGAGCTTATACCAAAAGTGTGGCCGATGATCATCCTGATGACGTCATCATCATATCTGCCTACTGCACACCTCCTTATATCCGGATGACGTCATCATCATGTTTGCAAATATCAGGAGGTCTCTTCAAGATGATCAGTTGTTAGAAATATGACCCCCGCGGACCTTGATGACGTCATCATCATATTAACATCATCATGATATTCGAAAGACAACCAGATATTTGGAAATATCCTCCTGACGTTCGAACATCAGGTTGCACTGTAGCTCCTCTGTAAGATCGGGGCGATAACTGAATATGATGATGCTGCTTGAAAAGATCACCCCCAGTAGATAACACGCGAAACCAGCAGGCGGATATCTCCTTGATATCAACATCATCATGATGTTCGAACAAACATATATCCGGGTGATATGAAAATATCACCCCCTCCTTCGCGAATATCATGATGCAGATAGGCAGAAAGAAAAATATCACCCTGATATACGGATGACGTCAGCATCATCAGGATGAGAAACAAAGAACAAGAAGTGATAGAACATCATCAGGATGATATTGACTAAGATCATCCTGACGTTCCAAAATATGATGACCCTAGTGAATATCGGGTCGCAATTACAACTCTTCAACAACATCATCAGGATGATGTTAACCAAGATCACCCGATGATAAAAATATCACCCCAGCGAAATATCATGAAGGCAGAAAATATGATGACCTCCGCAAGCAGCAGGATGATAACTGAAAATATGATGATGATGAACACGACCCTTAGGAAAAAACAAGTTAGGTCGAGCAATTCAAAGAATGAGCAACATCATCATCATGCTCGCGCAAGGTGATAAATGGAAGATCACCGGAGACTTTGAAACATCACCCTCGCAAGCAGATGAGGGCGCACTGTAGCTCGGCAGCATCATCATGATAAAAACCAAACATCACCCGATGACTGAATATGATGATGACGATGAAAAAACCCAGTCGACGAAGAACATGATGATGCAGATCATCATCGAAGACAAGATGATGATGATGACCTCCTCCTCAGGAAAACATGATGCTGCAGTTGAAAAATGCTGAGGAGGTCCAACACTTAGAAAAAATGGGCAAGAAGATAAAGGCTTCAAATGAAGAAACCTCCTGATCATGACAAATCAACCCCTGGTCAAAATGAGTGTCAACAGTGGCTCCGAATGGGGACGTGCAGGTGAAAACCTGCAGCGAGAACCAGATCTCCGGGCAGACCTGACAAAAAGCCAAAAAACGCGAGCTGTACAAGGCATTTACACTACATACATATTTTACAAATGTGCACAGCAACCAGTCATTATGCAAAATAGAACTTAAGGAATTGGCCATGCACAGGCAATTCCAGAATTTCACCATCTAGGGCCTGGAGGAAATAAGAATCCTCCCCATGAGTATTGCAAACCTGATATGGGCCCATCCATAAGGGTTGAAACTTACCATGTTTACCCTTTTCCTGATCTTTAGCATTCCAAATGAGCACCAGATCATTTACTTGAAACTTCCTTTTTGTAGCTCTCCTGTCAAACTGATATTTCACCCCTTGTTGTCTTTTGAGATTGATCTGGTGGGCTCTCCTTCTGTCTTCATCCAATGCAACCAGCTGATTCACTCTTTCTGTCATGGGATCTTCAATCTCCTCATCATACTCTTGAATGAATCTGTAAACTGGTAGGAGATTGTTTATGGGCAGTCTAGCTGATGCACCATATACTAGCTCAAAAGGTGACTTCCCAATAGCCCTTTTCACAGTCACTCTGTCAGCCCATACTGCTAAATTCAACTTTGAGTCCCAAGCTCTCTTGTTCTTGTCCAGTATCCTCTTGACAATTTTCATGATGCTCCTATTGCTTGATTCTGCTTGACCATTTCCTTGTGGGTGATATGGTGATGTATATGACAGGCTTATCCCATACCTGTTGCAAAAATCAACAAACTCACCTGATCTGAAGCACATAGCATTATCAGTGATTATTTTAGATGGTACTCCAAACCTGATGATGATGTTCTCTAGTATGAAATCTGTCACCACCTTACTTGTAGCTCTTTTAGTTGGAATGGCCTCAATCCATTTGGTAAAGTAGTCAGTTGCCACCAAAATCCAACTGTGTCCCCCACTTGATTTGTCTGCAATTTCCCCTATAAAATCAATTCCCCATTGCTGGAATGGAGCATCCACAAGTGCAGTTCTGAGGGGTAAAGCACCATTATATTTCAGCTTTCCTGAGAATCTCTGGCAAGGATCACATTTTCTTACTAACCTCTGTGCATCTGAAAAGAGAGTGGGCCACCAATATCCTGCCCTGAGAATTTTATGAGCTGTTGTTTGGGCAGTATAATGGCCACCACACAATCCTTTATGCATGTCAATCAAAATATTGTTAGCCATACTCTTATCCACACATCTCAGCAGCACACCATCAGGATTTTTCCAGTACAACTCACCTTGAACAACAACATACCTGATTGCATGTAGCTTCAGAGTCCTCTTTTGATTGTCACTGAAATGGGAAGGACAATTCAGATTTTGCAAATAATAGACAATATCCTTGTACCATTCAGATCCTGATGCACTTACATTCTCATCTTGGACTGCATTAACTTGGCATGCTTCCAAGTTTGACTGTGCCATCATCTTGGCTAGTCCTTGTCCTCTTATCAATTTAGTAACTTGTATGTCTATGTTGAATTCCTGCAGTTTGTTTATCCATCTGCACCTTCTTCCAGTCACCTCCTGCTGAGTGAATATGTCTTTGACTGCAGCATGAGGTACATATGCAATTATATGTGACCCTACCAAGTATGGTCTGAAACTTTTGATGGCTCTAACTAGTGCATATGCCTGCTTCTCCATAATGTCATATTTCAATTCAGAGGCCTGCAGGGACATACTGAAGAAGGCGATGGGCTGTTCAAAACCATCTTCATTTTTCTGTAACAAACATGCAGCTACAGTATGAAAGGAAGCAAATGAGAACACCTGGAATGGCCTAGAAAAATCAGGAGATTTAAGAACAGGGGCCATCTTTATTGCCTCTTTGATATTCTGAAATGATTCTGTTGCTTCCCTTTCCCAGTTGACGGTTGCATCCTTCTTCATCATCTTGGAAATGTTCCTTGTGATCTCTGCAAAGTTGGGAACAAATCTTCTGACAAAGTTTACCTGTCCAAAGAAGGACTGAACTCCTTTCACAGTTTTTGGCATTTGGATCCTGTCAATGGCTGCCACTCTCTCTGGATCTATCCTGACTCCATCCTTGGAAACAATATGTCCCAGAAGCTTTCCTTCAACTACTCCAAAGGCACACTTCTTTGGGTTTAAAGAAATACCATATTCTAGTGCTCTTATAAAAATTTGCTCCAGATGCAAACAGTGCTGCTCTTCCTTCTTTGAGTAGGCAGTCAGGTCATCCTGATATACTGCCAGGATTGAATCAATCAGCCCTGCAAAAGCAACATCCATTGCTCTTTGAAATGTAGCACCTGCATTTGTTAGTCCAAATGGCATTCTAACATACACATATGTTCCCCATGGAGTGGTAAAGGCAGTCTTATACTGTTCTGATTCCTTTACCTTTACCTGATTATATCCTGAAAATCCATCCATCATGGATAGGAGTTCACAACCAGTCACTCTCTGCAACATAGCTTCCATATTAGGCAATGGATAGTTATCCTTCAAAGAGGATACATTCAAGTTCCTGAAATCCACACAAAGCCTAATATCACCATTCTTTTTCCTGACTGGGACAAGATTAGACACCCAAGTTGAATGTCTTATTGGCACAATTATTCCAGCATCCCTGAGCCTTTTGAGTTCTTCCTGCATCTTGGGAGCTAAGGTAGGATTTATAGGCCTTTGCCTCTGTCTAAATGGCTTAGCTTCAGGCTTCAGTGGAATCTCATGCTGGAATAAGTCTTCTCTATAAGCTTTTAGGTCCTCATATGACCAAGCAAAAACATGTTTATACCTTTTTAGCAATGCAATCAGCATACTTCTTATGTGTGGTTTGAGCTGTTTGCCAATATATACCTTCTGAGGGGCCTGAGATGTCCCCAAATTTATTTCTTCTAAATCCTCCTTATTTGTGGGGGATGTCCTTGTGACCATTTTGTCTCTACTGTCAAAGGCTCTTTCCAAAGCCACTAACCCTCTAGGGATCTTGTTAGTCTTCAACTGGATGATCTCCTTCCCTACAAGAGTCTCTTTTCCATCTACAGTTTCTACAAAAGCTTGGAAATCAATCTGTTGGTTCTCATACTCATCTATGCAGTGCAAAAATTTCAGCAAATCCCTATCATCATTAAAAACTTGCCAACTGCATATGTTTTCTGGTATGGCAGGCCTAATTTTAACTTCTACATCTGTGACACCTGACAGAGTGATGTCATCTGGCCTTATTGCAACATTGGCTAAGAAATCAGCCATAACATTTTTTGACCTTTCTACCCAGCCAATTGAAAATGCATCAAATAACTCAATAGTATCCCAAACAGCATGCTTGTATTGTTTCAGTCTTTTATTCTTTGCAGCATACTTATTTCTGATTTGGGATACAATCAGCTCAGAGTCTCCAAATACTCTTAACATTTTAATTCCATGTTTGAGAGCAATATTCAGGCCTAAAAGTAAAGCCTCATATTCTGCAATATTATTTGTGCAATCAAACCTCAGCAAGAAAGAGGATTTGTGGAGCTTACCAGTTGGAGACAGGAAGACAACTCCAGCTCCAGAACCTTCTTTTGCACAAGCTCCATCAAAAAACATGGTCCACAATCCTTGCTGATCCAGCTCTTCAGTGCAGACATTTTTCTTTTCATCTTCTGTATCATCTGAGACAACCCTGAAGTTATCACAGTCAGTGTCCACAAAGCATACCTGTTCATTTGCTTCTTGGTCTTCCACTGTCTCTGATGATCTCTGCTCTCTGATTAACTTGACATCCCTGCCATTCATTGGAATCATGGCATATGACAGGTCCAGCTGCATACTTCCACCTATTAGTGCTGCCCATCTTCTTGACAGCAGCATACCATACTGTGGCTTGATGTCAACCACTGTTATATTCATTTTGTATCTTTTTTCAGGAAATGCTGCCAGCTTGAAATCTACATCCTTCATGATTCCAATAACTGGTACCTCTCTGGCATCCATAGCATAACATTTCCCACATGCCTTGTCAATCTTTAATCCAGTTTGTTGCATGATAGCCAAAGGCATGACATTTGTAGATGCTCCAGAGTCAAGCATACAATTTCTAATTATTTTACCATTTATAACCAGGGAAACATAAAATGGTTCCACCTGTGAAGGACACTTTGTCATGGTCATTCCTAAATAGACTTCAGGAGTCTCATCTTCTTCATTACACATGACCTGTTTCTCACCCTGGGTCTGATCATTTTGCTTAGCTTGAAAAGGTACCCCTGATATTAGGGATATTGTTCTATTCTTGATCTCTTCCACTTTCATGAGTTCCATAAGTGGAACAGAGACCTTTACCTGAGTGAGGATCTGGGCTATATCAAATGGAGCACAGTTTTGTACAGCAGTTGTAGCTTGCTCCACAATCTTGCTTTTATCCTGAGCTGACTTAGCTTTCATTCTCATAGTTCCCTGATCATCATTCCTGTCTTGGGAACCTCTACTTTGATCTTCAGCCTGAGGGGTTTTGTTTTCTGGTCCTTGGAAATCATGACCTGTTCTGTATCTAAAGTTCTGCTTGTTACTTACCCACTGCCTTTTTTGTGGTTCAGTTCCTTTATGACCATGCATCTGCTGACCTGCAGAAATATCTTCTGGCTGATGTGGGCTGCCAACCTGATTTTTACCTCTGAGATTGTAGTTGCTCTTGACCTGAGCAACTGCTGCAGCTGTGAAGGCTCTGATTTCCTCATCAGAAGGTCGGTGTAAGCTACTCAGAAAATTGTGTGAGTTCTGAGCATACACATAATTATCTTCATCATCTTCATCATATGGGGACTGTTGGCAGGCCTGAACCTGATCATCTGTATTGTCATCAGCATCATAAAGAGTATATCCATTACCTATGGACATCATGTTAACATCATCATCCTGCACATGATGTGGCTCATTGCACTCATTACAAGATGTAGCATTATCATACAAAGATTGGGCAATCATGCACTGTGACTGTGAATGTGGCATCTGACAGATTATACACCACGGAGCATCATCAGCAATATTTATAGTTTTCATCAGGGGATCAGGAGTTTCCTTGGCATGTTGAGCCCTCTGACTTGTGTTGTTACGTGGATATACAGGCTTACCATCATGCCAATTGGTGTTATAAGGCATATCATGTAATGATGGCCTCTTTTCCTGTCTTTGATAGACTTGCCTATCAGGACCCATCCCTTTTTCACTTCTAGTTAATCTATAGCTTAGGTCCTTAACAACATTTGCCAGTTTGTCTATCTTATCTTCAGGAGCAGATGTACTACCTTGAGTGTTCTGAGGCTTATTTGGATTCTGCAGAATTTTTACATCATCCCTTCTATTTGTCTTGCCTGATGCTTTCCTATTGTTTTCAATATTTACTGCAATTCTGAAAGCATCCCTAAGAGTGGCAGGACCTTTATCTCTCAGTCCATATGCAGTCTTTGCATCAAAGGCATTGATGTACAAAATTATGCACATTGGTTCATTTGGCCTCATATGATGTGGCAATTTGTTCAACACTTTAGTAAATCTTGCATTAAAGTCTGCAACCTGTTCATTTGACCCTTTTGTGATGCTGGTGAACTCATTTACAAAGAAGCTAGGGTCAGTTTTATCACCATATTGCTCTTTGAATATCCTCTTAAAATCATCCCATGATGAAATACTCCGGTCAGGGAGATTCCTGTACCATTCTCTTGCCTCATCTATTAAGGATTGCATGAATGACTTCATGAAAACATCCTCATGCTCAACCTCAAAATTATCCATGACATTTTGAAAGGCCTTTAGATGATCTTCTCCTGACACTGTGTTGTTTCCTGAAAACTTAGGCACTTGCAGCCTCAGATGCTTATCAATAGGGTTAGGATACCCAGGAATACCATCAAACACCAGCTGTCTGAATCTGTCCAACTGCATGGGCTGTCTGTTTGGCTGATTAACATTAACATTTCTATTTGCATTTTGGTTTCCTGCATTGTTCAGTGGTATCCTAGCATCATTCACATATTGTCTGTCACCATGATGCTGATGTTGCATTTCATATCTTTGCTGATGTCTTTGCATATTTGCATTCTCTAGAGTAGGAACTGAATTATTCTGGGCAGTTCTCAAGGCTTGCACTTTCTGCTGTATATCATCTCTGATTTTCATGGCTTGTAGGTATTCTAGTTCTGCTCTTAGGCTTTTGATTTCTTCAGCTAGCTGTTCATCCTTAGGTCTGGAGGTAGATGGTCTCATGCCATTCTGGTCATCATCCTCATCATCCCTCAGAGACTCTGCCTCTTCAAACCTTTCACTCGGGTCTAGAAAGGGGCGTTCTTGGAACACCTCTGACCTCATTCTGATACTACCACCCTGTTGCCTCTCATATGCACCTTGGATATCTGCTTCTGCACTTGAAAAATAAGGAGCATGCTGTCCTGATGGCCTAGGGTTATCTTGTACCTCATCACTTTTTCTGGGGGAGCTCTCATGACTAGCTGAGACAGTTCCCTTTCTTCTATACATCATTCTTTTTGTTAATGGTAACTCTTCAAATAAAGGAGTTTGTTGGGATCTTCTCCCCTGCATATAAATTTACTTTGACCGGTTGGGAGATTACTTCGGAGTCGCCACCTATTTCTAGGAACTGTTTTCTTCTGAAAACCAGGGTTCTTTCACAAGGTTCCCCAGGGTGTTTTCTTCTGTTGCTGACTCAGATGGGTCACATATATATCACTGGAGATGATTAGATAGCACTTTTACTCCTCAGTCCCCAGCAGAGTCGCCAATTTCTGTTGACTTTTTCCCAGACTGGATGCTTATTCCCAGATTTCCCTACAAGGTAGCCATCAGTGATCAACAGGATCTCTGGGCCAGGGGGTCAACAGTATAGGAGATAGACTCTATATTTTATCTCCTCTTCTTCTTCAGGCTCTGCAAGACCTAGGGGGTATTCCCTACTCAACATCCATGAGGATATGCATGCAAAGCTGGGATGCTGACAGAAAGCAGATGAGTCCTCCTGTATGTAGACCAAAACTGAAAGATAAGGGCAAAGGGGCTAGCTTTGGGCCTATTTGCAGTTGTAGACAGAGGACTGATGATCCTAAACTAACTCTAATGTCCTAATGTTGGTTTTAGATTTTGCTTTGGAGTTTAAATGTGGATGCAAAGCTGGATATGGTTATAACACAAAACAAAGCATGATTGGTGCCTATCCAGGGCCTGGAGTCAGTAGACATACACCTGTGAATGATCAGCATAAACTACTAAAACTGGATTTCAAGGGGATATATGTGTGATACCTGCCTTACAGGCATCTCCCAATACAAAGTGTTAGGTTATCTCTACTTATGGTATCCCTACTGCGGTATATCCCTCCCAATGTTCAACCTGAAAACAGTTTAATCTACCCCTTGAGTAGAAGTTAAAAGATCAGACAGTCAACATAGGAATTCTATGCTCTAGAATCTAAACATTACTAAACATCCAGATTCAGAAGAAGAATACATGCAATACTGGAGACAGAATTAACACAACACATGCCAAACAGCATTTCTCATATAAGTTTAATCATGAAATCAGTGGGTCATGCCAAAAACAAACAACAGGAGATACATAAACTCACAGGTAAGCTGTACAGAACAACCAGATCAGCTTGTTATGCATTACAGAGCCAAAATCATCAACTTTCAACAACCCTTCAAACGAGCAACACAACCTGCTTATAACAGCCAGGTAGGTGCTCAGCAATTAATTACAATGTTGACCAAAATTTCGCCAGATACACAGTATCATGAAAATGGCGCTCAAACACAACCAGATTGGCGCCCAAACTTGAATGCAGCAGGTAGGGGAGGAGACAGGAAGATTTCTCGAGCCCTGCGCTCCTGCCCGCTGATTGACACCTCCAGTCGGGTACCAGATCAACCCACGCCATCGCCCATACCTCTGCAACCTTCGCCATTAATGGCGCACCAACCCGCGGCCTCGGGAAGAACATCATACAGACTATCGCAAGCATTTCCCGCCGAGATTCATCATCATGATATTTGAAAATGCAGGATAACAATATCCCACATGCACCCCGCGATGACCTCAATAACACCTTATATACTAGGTCATGAGCATATATCATGTCGGTGCTTTTGCTCCTGACGACATTAGTATATAACCTCATCATCATCGTCCCTCAGCAGCATGATATCCTGTTGTTCGAAATATCACCCTGACGTCATCATGATATTTGAAATATAACCTGCATGATAATCGGCACAACCTGATCCATCGGAGGAACATCCTCCTGCTGAGCTTATACCAAAAGTGTGGCCGATGATCATCCTGATGACGTCATCATCATATCTGCCTACTGCACACCTCCTTATATCCGGATGACGTCATCATCATGTTTGCAAATATCAGGAGGTCTCTTCAAGATGATCAGTTGTTAGAAATATGACCCCCGCGGACCTTGATGACGTCATCATCATATTAACATCATCATGATATTCGGAAGACAACCGGATATTTGGAAATATCCTCCTGACGTTCGAACATCAGGTTGCACTGTAGCTCCTCTGTAAGATCGGGGCGATAACTGAATATGATGATGCTGCTTGAAAAGATCACCCCCAGTAGATAACACGCGAAACCAGCAGGCGGATATCTCCTTGATATCAACATCATCATGATGTTCGAACAAACATATATCCGGGTGATATGAAAATATCACCCCCTCCTTCGCGAATATCATGATGCAGATAGGCAGAAAGAAAAATATCACCCTGATATACGGATGACGTCAGCATCATCAGGATGAGAAACAAAGAACAAGAAGTGATAGAACATCATCAGGATGATATTGACTAAGATCATCCTGACGTTCCAAAATATGATGACCCTAGTGAATATCGGGTCGCAATTACAACTCTTCAACAACATCATCAGGATGATGTTAACCAAGATCACCCGATGATAAAAATATCACCCCAGCGAAATATCATGAAGGCAGAAAATATGATGACCTCCGCAAGCAGCAGGATGATAACTGGAAATATGATGATGATGAACACGACCCTTAGGAAAAAACAAGTTAGGTCGAGCAATTCAAAGAATGAGCAACATCATCATCATGCTCGCGCAAGGTGATAAATGGAAGATCACCGGAGACTTTGAAACATCACCCTCGCAAGCAGATGAGGGCGCACTGTAGCTCGGCAGCATCATCATGATAAAAACCAAACATCACCCGATGACTGAATATGATGATAACGATGAAAAAACCCAGTCGACGAAGAACATGATGATGCAGATCATCATCGAAGACAAGATGATGATGATGACCTCCTCCTCAGGAAAACATGATGCTGCAGTTGAAAAATGCTGAGGAGGTCCAACACTTAGAAAAAATGGGCAAGAAGATAAAGGCTTCAAATGAAGAAACCTCCTGATCATGACAAATCAACCCCTGGTCAAAATGAGTGTCAACAAGATGTTTGATTCCCATTTTTGTGCATGAGCTATTTGCAAACTAGATTTATATTTCAAGAGTGAAGACAATTGTTATCTCACAATAAAGAGGACTAGAATCTTGAGCATGGAAATCTAGAGATAGTGCCAACAATGGTTGTAGTTGAGGACATGTTCCCCTTGTGTCATAACAAGATCCTAAAAAATCTCTTTGGAACAAGAGCCATACCTATATTATCTTCGGCCTTGCTATTGGAATGTAGTACAATAGGCTCCATAGAGGCTTGCAAAGTTTCTTCTTTCTCTATAGGAGACACAATGGTAGTAGTTGTCTCTTTGGCATCCATCGGTGATAAACGCTTGTGAGGAGAGAGATTCTCCTCTCCTATGTCAAGGTGAGCCATAGCACGATGATGCTTCTTTCTTTCTCTCACAATCTTATTTTGCTTAGCTTTATTCATGATGTTTTTAAGGGGAACCATAGTATCTTCCAATGCGGGTTCCTTTTCTTCCTTTGCTTTAGGAACATTAGAAGAAACAAGAGGAACCATTGAAGGCTAGGAGGCTACAGGGGAAGGGTTCCTCAATGCGAGGTGCTCTTCCTTCTCAACTTGTGAAATAGGTGGAAGCAAAGGAGCATCATCAAGCAGTTGAGAAACCTCAAAAAATAAAACCCACGCAACTAATACCACTAGTCTCCGTAGAGGCAGGTGGGACAAAAGTAATATTGTGATTGCAGGGAGGTTTGTTTTGCGCATAAAGGTTGCCTCGTTATCCTTGGATAGATGGTGGAGGAGGAACCTCAGCATATCTACCAGACGTTTCAGGATGGGGAAGAACCTTGAATTCAAGCTTAGTTTCATTCACTATCTGTGGGACATGAGGAATTACAACTATGGCCTCAGAAGATCAAGGAGGTTCAGGAACATCATCAGGAGGGATATTACTAAGCGATAATTCTGCTATTTTCTTTTCTTTGAACTTTTGACATGATAAGAAAAATATATCCTCTCTAGGTCTAGCGGCTCCAAATGGTTGTGGCCAAAAGCAGTCGAGTGAAAAATGTCCATTACGAGCAATGGGGTGATATTGAATGTGATGTACAGCATGCACACGTCCCTCAAATGGAATCTTCAAGCACTTGTGAACCATAGAGGGGACTGCCTTCATGGAGCAGAGCCATGGGTAGCCCAACTTCACATGAAATAGGTATGATGTAGGAATGATGACAAAATGAACATCCAAAGCTCTTGGCCCAACTTTAACTTCAAGAGTTAAAGCACCAAGAGTTGGAAGGATAGACCCATCCTGTGCTTTAATAGCCATCTATGATTATCATATGTATCTCGATGTAAACCATGCATGTAGAGAAACTCTTCAGTTACTATGTTCACAATGTATATAGGATAGATATCATAGCACCCCGAATAGGTTTATCATTGATTCGAATAGTGATATAAAGAGGCCCATCAGGAGCTTCGATAGTAGCATCATGTGGAGTAAAAGATATAGCAGGTTCCAAATCCACTCGCTCTTTATGAGGGCGAGAATCCACCATGCAAATATCAACAACATTAGACTCATGATGAGGTAGAGGATCAGTGTATATTTGAATATTTTGATTAGGAGCCACTACCGATTTATTACCTTTTTCATTCATACTGGCAACTTGGATGACATTTGAGTCGATGAGGTCTTGAACTTCATGTTTAAGACGCATACATATTTCAGTATCATGACCAACAGAGCGGTGAATTTGACAAAAGGCCTTCACATCAAAGGAAGATGATTGCATCTTACTTGAATTGAGAGGTCTAACAAGTGGAAGCTTGATGAGATTACTTTGCAAAAGTTGTGTCATGATAGCATAAAGAGATTCTGATAATAGTGTAAGGTTTCTTGTTTTTGGTTTTAACTTGTAAGGGGTGGAAGCATGAGATGACACTGCCACTACACATTTTCTAATGTTATTTGCTGAAATTTCATTTATCTGAATGAAGTTTTTGTTTTGTCTTTTGAAAGAATGATTATGAGAGGCCTCAAATTGACTGACTAGAGTTGATGAGGGATTATGCTCATACTGACTAACTAAAAGTTGATAATCATGAAGAGTCGTGCAAAGATGAGTGAATGAAATGTATCGCATCAACAATATCTTATCATGGATGTGAGGTTGTAAGTTTCCTATAAAGATTCTTTGCACATTAGCATCTAGAATAGAATATTGGATTTGTGAGAAGAGGGCTTGATAACAGCCCATGAAATCTGTTATTTTCTCTTTCGTTCCTTGTTGTCAATGAATCAAGTTTATCAAAGAGACTTGAGGTCCAATGTTCGCTTGAAAATGCTTGAGGAACTTGGTAACTAATTGTGCAAAATAATTTATAGAATTCTAGGAGGTAGCGCGCAAAACCAATCCAAGAATGTGTCCTTGGCGCAAAACCAATCCAAGAATGTGTCCTTGAGTGACCTAAGAAAGATTTTTTCCAAGATCGCATCCTCAAAGAAGAAATCACTACAAATAGCGGTAAAAGCTGCCACATGGTTGTTAGGGTCTCCCTTTCCATTATATTTCTCAAAGAGGGGGGTCTCAAACTTCTCTGGCATAGTAGTTCTTAGGATGAAATAGGATGTGGTCATACTAGGCTTAGGTGGGCTATTACTCATGTTAGCCAATTGTTGTTGGATGGAGGTCATCTTGTGCAACAATTGATTTATGACAGGATTTGAAGCAGAATCAAGTAAGGATTCGAATGAAGGGCTAGGTGATGGTGTATGAGTAGACTTTTGGAATGTGATAGGTGGTTTAGATGTAGGTGGAGTCACATTAGGTGTAGAATTTGTGTAGTTGTATGGAATGAACTATAATGGCAAACAGGATTCCCGGTGGATAACCCAACACATGTGCTAGCATTATTACTCGGCTGTGTAGTAGTGGTGAGAATGGTAGAAGAATAAGTACGAATAGGGAGTGTAGGTATGGTTGTCGACACTTGAGTCCCTATTTGATTAGGATAAGTGTCATTGGTTATGATTTTAGTGCAACTAGATGTTGATAGGATGTTGTTATGCACTATATGCGCAAGGCCACGCAATACTTCCAATCCTTTTTAACCTTAAAGAAAAATACTTTGTAGACTCTCAAAAATAAGGATGACCTCTTCAACTATGTGTTCTACACTAACAAATCACTAGAAATTAGCCAACTCCATGTCTAATTTCTGGACTTGAGCCTCAGGAACATGAGCGACAAGGTCATCAATATTGATGGATTCATGTAAGTTTGATGCTTCAGGAAGGTGTGAAGTAGGAATGCTAGGAAGAATTGATGGATCTTCTTGTGGTATGGGGCTAGAAATTTGGGGTTCCAATGTATTGGTATCATCGTTATGCATAACATTCGAACCCATAATTCACCAACTTCTTCTCACAAGAAGGTTAGAATCGGGGCACTGGGTCACAAAGCTCATAAAGCGTCTGCAAGCTTTAGTAACACACAAGATGCACTAATAGAAGAAATGAATGAAGCAAGAGAAGGATTTGAGCTTATGTTCAAGTTAAGCAATAATAAACTTTTAATCAAATGCAATTCTATTCAAATCCACTTGAATATAAACAATGCTAAATTCAACACAATTTTCAATGGTTTTTCCAAATATGCAACAATTCAAAATTGTTCCTATTTTCAATTTTCAATGCAATATGACAAATTAAATGTTGTATAACGATGAAAAATCATATTTAGGATGCAAATGACAACAGCAAAATCTAAAATCAAACTATCTTTCATAAACTCTAGAATGCAACATCAACTATGTTTTACAAAAATCCACTTTTTCAACAATTTCTAGTGATTCCAATAACTCAAATGAACAATGCAACAATATGAAATGATAAACTACTATAAATCCAATCAGATCTAATGCAAAAAATCAGAAAATTATATGATGTTATGATGATCTATCCTTTCTACTGCAACAAAGTAACAGCTATGTTTTTTTCCCAAGTCTAGAATGAAGTTTTTCTTTTCTAAATTTCAAATGCGAAGATGCAAGAATGTTTTGAAAAAAAATAATGATAAGGCATAGCAAATGCAACTATTTTAAACAAGATAATAATGCAACAAGAGCTAAAGCAATTTAAAAATCTATAAACCCTAGGCTCAAAACTAGCTCAAATCTATAAACCCTAATTTTGAAACTATGCAAAATTTAACTACATATTTATGCAAAATGGTTAATGAACTCACCACCAATTAGATCTAGGGTGATAAACAATTTAGATCCAAAAGAAGAAGGGTGAAAAAGTGCAAGCAACAACGTGTTCAACCAAATGTTATGTGGAAAAAGAGTGATCTAGCCTAAAAAGTTAAACTAGGTCAAACCCTCTTCTACAAACAGTAGGACACAAACCGAGTTTGGCTTCTACCCAAGAAGGAGAGCCAAACTATAGGGGTTCTTCCCTTTTGTTGTATATATATGGATCAACCAAGTTCAACCAAATTCAAGCAAACAAGCTAAGACTAGTGAGCAAACCCTAGAAGATGAAGAACATACTATAACTAACCGTCAGAAACAAATCATAGAAAACAAAAAGTGCAGCAAAGGTCAAAGGAAGATTCATAACCTAGATCTTGCAATAGAAATGCCCAGGACCAAGGCACTTGGGCACCCTAGGCCTTTTCTAGGGTTTATCAAAAACTCAAATGTCACCAAACCTATACCTGTCCGCTCTACCTTCTTTCCAGAAATCAGCTCCCGAACTTGTTTCTCTGACCTGCACACAAAGAGAGAGGAAAAGTTTGTGTTATGTTTAAGGGCTTGCCTCATTCAAACCCCGTGTTGGTGTTCCCACCTCTACTACAATGATGATTATATCTAAGAGTGCATGCCCTAGGAGGGCAAAGGCTGGATCTGTAATAATATGATGAATAATGAATGATAAAGATGATGAAAACCACAAAGAGATGACTTTAGTTGATGAAGATGACTCAAGATCCTAAACCAACAAAGGAGAGTGATGAAGAGGGCTTCAAACTTCCTTCAAAGCCTGCAAACAAACTCCAATAGCATCCACAAGTAAATAACACTCCAAGCATGAAGAACACTTTAGCATAGAACACAATATCACAAGATAATTCCTTCTCATAAGCTCGTGGTCATCTAGGTGTAAAATGAACTACAAAACTCATTTAATTATGAATTCCCGCTCACTTACAACAAATAAAACTTGATTAGGCCAACAAATATAAACCAAAGGAGTGTCCCAAGCCAACACCACAAAGTGTTGCTAAAAATCCCAAGTGGGCCCAAGGCGCTTGGGTGCCCTAGACCTTTAGCCCACAGTCTCGGGAAAGTGTTCAATCATGCAGGCTTAGTCTAGTCCTAAGTTGATTATGTCAAGTTTATTTATCGGGATCAAGATTTTCATCGTTTTAAGCTCAAAAGATGTTAAAATAGGTCTTGATTAACAAAGGCAGTAAAATAGGTCCAACCAAGTGCTAAACTAAGTGTAAAATGTTAGTGTACACATTTTATGACTCAACAGGACGTATGCGGAAATGTCATGGAGTGGAAGGTAACCAAGACCAATGGTTGCACACACCGCATTGGATTTTGAAGATTTTAATTTTGATGGGGTGTGGCGAGTAGGGGAATTTTTTATCATGGGATCGGGATGGAGGATTTTGAGATTGTCAGTTTGGGGATTTAAAGACCCAAATGGACTTAGAATTCTTAGTGTTTTTTTATTGGGATTTTTGAGATTTGGATGCTCCATTTGGATTGACTACTTTTTGCATGGGGACCCACACCATTTTTGTTTTTGTTTTTGGGGGTGTGGGTGTTTGTAGTATTTTGGATTTTTTATTTAGCTTTGTGTATCGATGCTTTGCGGAATGATGATCTTGAAGCTTTTGTGGGTTTTGCACTTTATGTAAGGAGGCATCCAAATTTTTATTTTTGAATCCCATGTGTGTTTTGATAGCTTCATGTTTGGACGATGTGTCCATTTGTTGGCCATGATTAGGAATGTTAGGGGATTTAAGGGAGAAGGATGTGTGGATGGAGGGATTAGTAGACTTGTGGGTGAAGGGATAAGGGGATTTGAGGATGGGTATATTAGGAATTAAGAAGAGTGGAGAGAGAGTGGATTTAGGGAGATGTATGGTCACATGCTTTTGAGATTTGTATGATGATGGAGGAGGGATGGTGGCATATGATTTGGAGGTGTGATGAGGTGCATGGGGTTTGGGATTAAAAGAAGTATATTTAGGAGGGGTGAATGTGGTACCAACATGTTTGGATTGCTTTCCTTGGGAAATATAACCAAGGCCATGTGTTCATGGATGGATTTTGACATGGATGGGCTCCAATATACCTTGTTTGTGAGGGCCTAAACCTTTTCCTTGATAATTCATGTTTTGGAGCATGTGATTAGCAATGGGATGATTGTTATTTTGGAAACAAGATGCAAGTCCATTATTAGATGGGGGAGGATGGGTGGTGGATAGAAGTTGTTCATCTCCAATGAGAGAGCCACCATAGATGAAGGTGTTGGGTCCAAGTGGATAGGAGGATGGATTTGGAATGGGGTCAATAGGCAATGGTGAAAGATCAATAGGGATGGTAATGGTAAAGGAGCAATAGGGGATGATGAGAGTTCACTAGGATATGGTGTGGAATCAGGGATAGGATTGGTGTGGATAGGTTGATCATAAGATGGTAATGGATCGGGGATGGGATTAGATGGGATGTTTAGATATTGATTAGGATGAGGGGTTGATGTTTCCACATGCTTTGGACTAAGCTATTGACATAGCTCTTGGTTTTGGATGGAAATGGGAGGTTCTTGGACGGGCTCAATAAGCTTTGTATCTTTGACAACATGGCGACATGATGGATCTTGACTTGCACTTATGGTAGGAGGTTCTTTAATAGGCTTGATAAGCATTGGACTAGAGGATGGTAATGGAAGGGATATGAATGGTATTTGGAGGCTCTTTGGTAGGTTCAAGGATAGGTGTTGGATGACATGGTGGATTTGGAGAAATAGGCATGGTATTTGGAGGCTCTTGTTCATGATTGATGGGCTTGGGCATACTTGTGCTAGATGGATTTGGATGGCATGCTTTTGCACATAGCAAATAGTCTTTGTAGAAGATCCTTGTGGTTTCATGGGTCGATGGATTAGTGCTTGGAAGGTTTGATGGTGGATTAGATGGCGGATGGATGATAGGGATTGATGGATGAGGAGATGGGTGGATCAAAGGGTTAGGGTTAAGAGGATTGGAGGGATACATGGTGATGGAGGGACTATAGGGATGGATGGATTGGGAGGTATATGGGCTAATGGGTTCAAATTAGGAGGGTTAGAGGAATATTGTGATGGAGGTATTATAGGGATTGATGGATTGGAAGGTATGTGGACTAATGGATGAAGATTAACAGGATTGGAGGGATATTGTGATGGGTGGATTATAGGGATCGATGGGTTGGGAGGTGGAGGATTTTTAGCCAAATATTGTGCATGTAAGATTTTGAGTTCGGCCATAAGTTGTTTGGTTTAGGTTGGTTTTCCCTTGATCAAAGGTACCATAAAGATGGTTGATGGATGTGTGATGGGAGTCTATAGGATAACTAGTGCTAGCATGCTCTTTCTTAAAAGAATCTCAGATGGCTACAAGCATTCACACTAGTGGCAAATTGAGGACATCCTAAGAATGTAACTTTGGGTTCGGCATGGTCAATTTGAGGAGCTCCTTTGAGTATGACTTTTGGTTTGGAATTGTTAATTTGAGCGGCTCCTTGGAGTATGACTTTTGGTTTAGGATCCATGTTGTTCTTGGTCTAGGATGTGGGTGGGGTATGAGACGATATAGGAAGATGGATGATTGAGGATCAAATGTCAAGACCTTAAATGATTGGATTAGACGAACAAGGGATGATTCACTATACTTAAGATAGACTAACGTTCTTAAGCAAGAGTGGATTGGATTGGATTTGATGTCTACTTAAGATAGGATTACATTCTTAAGCAGAGATTGATTGGATTGCATAACTATACTTAAGATAGATTAATTTTCTTAAGGAAGTTTGGATTAAGGATAATGAGATCAACTTAAGGTCTTAATTTTTTATTTGAAGATGGGATTTGAAATGGATGATTGTGGATTAGGGCTAGCACCTTGAGATGAAGGATGTTGATGATTATTTGGATAGATTATGATTGGGATTTGGGTAAAAGTGGATGGGGATGAAGGAGGCTAAGTCCTTAACTAAATTCTGATTTTTAAAGGATGATTTTTTATTAAGGATGGGGATTACAATGGGTAGATGGATATTAGGTGATTGATTGTGGATGAAGGAGAAATTTGTTGTTATGAGGATTTGGTTGAAATGGGATTAGGTGGATAAAGGGATTGGATTAAGATGATGATGATGAATGTGGATTAAGGATGATAATGGATATAGGTGGAATAGGATAAAGATGAATGATGAAGTTGGATTAGGTGGATAGAATGGATTAGAATTAGGACCTTGATTGGATTAGGCAAATTAATTAAGATTAGGGTCCTAAATGATAGATTATGGATGGATTGGGATAGATGGGGATGATGTGGATAGGATGATTAGGATAATTAGGATAGTTGATTGGATTCAGGATAGATTGGGATGATGTGGATAGGGTGACTATGATGATGAGGATAGTTGAGATGAAGAGATTAGGATGACTAGGATGAAGTTGATTGGATTGGGGATAGATTGGGATGAAGTGATTAGGATGACTAGGGATGATTAGGATGATTAGGGATGATGTGGATAAGAAGGATGAATAAGGATGAGTTGGATTAGATTAGGAGGATTAGGATGAAAATGAATGATTAGAAAGTGACTAGGGATGGCTTAAAGATTGACTTTGGGCATATTTGCAAAACAATAGGTTTCACACAACATGCACAAGTTTGCAATGGATTTGGATTTTGGATTAGGGAAGTGTATAGATATTGATCACACACACGAAACACAACACCCTAGATTATTCAAGTAGGTTTGACTCCTAGTGTGGATCCAAACTCCTTTCAAGAGTGAATAGCTAGGGAGCGAGTGGCAATGCTCACCCTATCCCTTTCCTTGGAGGCCTTAATGCCTTGCCAAAAGAAACCTTATATCTTAGCTTAAAGAGGTACATGGTGAGTAACTTTAGGGTTGATGTTGACCCTTGCACCACACTAGAAGATCGATTGAAAGGTCTTAAAATAGGATGAACAAGCTCTCTAGGGGCACCCCCCTAAATACACAAGGTATGTGGGGTCCAAATCCAAATGAGATCGAATTATTGAATGCATGAGATTGGAGCAAGAGGTCAGAGATCTCTTCACCTTGTGTACGAAATCACCTAGGGCCCCAAGGTTGTGCTAATGACGACGTAACTAGATTGGGGTACAACTTACGTTTTCCCCCCTTTGATATACCTCGTCGGAACATGTAGTTAAGGTCATCCCTTGGGGTGATGAAATCCCCAAGACGCCTCCTAAAGGGAAAGGTAATGTTAGGTGTTTTTGATCTCCAATCTCGCATGAAGCGCAAGGAGAGAGCATACACACTAAAACACCTTGGGTGATAAAAATGAGTCAAGAGGTATTTTTTATCCTCAAGATTACCTAGCAGTGCAAGAGGAGAGCATACACACACTCTTGATCTTACAAGCAAAGATTAATTGACCTTAGAAAATGATGTGTGTTGTGAAAATGAATGTGACTAAAGGATGCTTTTGATTCCCAAGATCACACTAAGTGCAAGGGAAGAGCATACGCACCCCAAGTCACAATCAAACCCACCAAACATAACAAGACACAAAGAAAGGTTTAATGATCAGTCTTGGACATGTGAACCTGCAACAAACTTGTTAGTAGTTTGAAATTGGCAAGCATTATGCTACAAAACAAGTGTTAGGTCAAAATGATCAAATCTAAAAAAATAAAAAATAAATATATGATGAGATACAATATATTAGATGATATGATCATATTTCTTGTGAAATTCTATGCAATTTCAAATAAAAATTATTAAATTTTGATTTGATTTGGAAAAGTTATAAATGATTTAAGTTTGCAATCAAACATCAAGTTCAAATGAGTATACCTTGAAATCTAGGTCAAATCTAATGAAGAGGCTTGTACCACTGTTAAGTTCATTGAACCAGGTTTCCAACGTCTATAATTTTGTAAAATTTTGATACGATTTGCCCAAGTTGTGCAAATTTGAAAAAAAAGCTATTTTTGAAAGTTTAGAGGCAAGAGGACTGTCCTTGGCAGTTAGCTTAACCCTAGGGTTAGTGCAAAACTTGTTCACATGGGCAATTTATAACTCAGGTAGTTATACTGGGTGGTCAAAGGTTAGGCGTAAGTGTCTGGTCACCCATAGGACCACGGTTAAGAGTGAAGGCGCCAATGACTTGGGCGGTTAGAGGTGCAATTAAGGTGGTAGTTTAGGGTTGAGCATTCATATGCTGGCGATTTAGGTTGCAGCTAGGAATGGGCGATAGAATCTAAGACAAGAAAAAGATAAGAGGAAATACAACAAAGATAATGCAATAAACACCAATCTTTACCTCAAACCACCTTGCTCCTTTGATAGAGCAACAATAGAGTGCACCCTAGCTCCACTAGATATGTTCTTAATAATGATAGACTAATTGATATGTTGATTGCTCATTCTAGTAGCATAACTTTGCATAACATGAAGGCTATGATGATTTTGACAGCATAATGTTACTTTGAAATGTGGATGATAATGGCTTGGTTGAGAGTTAATTTATAGATTGTTGAGTGATAGGATGAATGGCTAGGATTAAGAGGTGCAATGGATGGTTGAGATTAAGAGGTGGAGGATTAGTGCAATCCTTATGTGAACGGTTGAGATTTAGAGATGTATGAGATGGATGGTAGAGATTAATAGTTAATTTGACTTTTGTGCAATTGTCTAGATTCAATAAATTTGGCTAACTTTAGCTAGACATGTGACTCAATAATTAATCAAATAATAGAATTATTTAATGTGGAGATAAATAAATTAAATAAATATGAATTATAATTTATTTAATTAATCAAGTGATGGAGGAAAATGAATTAAATCGATTAAATAAAGATAATTTATTTAATTAATTTGGGAAATAGGATAAATGTGTCACAAGGTGACATAAGGTGGTGTCAACAAGGGGATGTCTAGGTGGTGGTCAATTTCAAGTGTCTACACTAACTCTTCACCAACACCCCTTTTTCCATGTTCTACAAGGGAGTAGGTTTATTCATTATTCCAAAAGAACTTTCACGTAATTTAGTACAACCAAGACCCCTTTTATTGTTATCATTCAATTCTTTAGCCTCAACAAACTAAAGAGGGGGGTTGCCTCATTGGAACACTTCACCCCATTAGGTTTTGTACATTTCTTATTATCTACATAAATAACTATATACTCAACTTGATCTTCAATAACCCATCTCTCCTCTCCCAGCCAACCTTATCATCATTGTCAAATTCCATATTACCAATCAAGTTAATTTGATCACTGAAAGCAATAGAAACCTTTTCTTTTGAAGCTTTACTCAACAAGGGACAATTCATTTTACATTTCAATCATTCTTGCAAAAAAGCATGCATTCAAACCCCCTAAACCTTTTTTTTCAAGTATAAACTAAATCATGAAATGGAATAGCAATATATTTAGAAAAACAATTACCAAGCTTCAAAGAAATTAGCAATCTAACAAGGCAAGGAGGATCTAGTATCTTCCATTTTAATAACTTCCTCTAATGGTTTGAGAATCTAGGGTAACATAAACCATAGTTGGAAAACTTGTTTGGACTTGCCGCGGACTCGGCGGACTCGGAAGTCTGCAAGCTGGCCGAGTCGACTCGGCGCGGACTTGAGAGTCAAGTCTAGGAGAGTCCCTACACAGGACTCACGAGTCTGACCTCAAGACTCGCGCGAGTCCTGAGGTCGGACTCACGAGCCTCGTGCAGGGACTCTCTTGGATGACTGAGATGTCAAAAAGAGGGTTTAAAACCTTTGTTTTTTAATTTCTTTCCTCATTTCACTCCTCTACTTTGCCAAATACAGGTCTACAACTTGAAGTGAGATTGGAAGAAGCCAAGAAGACGAGCTAAGGAGATCATAATAGAGCCAGGTAAGTGATTTAGCTTCTCTTTTTCCTTGTTTTCTTTAATTAAAAATCAAGAAAAATAAGGGGAAATGCTGCCAATTTTTTTTCTATATCCCTTAATAGCCTAATTCCTTCTATTTCTAGCTTGGTTTTGCATTCTATTTTTTTGCAAATGTTTGAATCTCATTTATTTGCTGATTTTCTACCAAACCCTTGCTGATTTGTTTTTTTCATGTTGAACTTGAAACAACAATGTCATCTTCAAACCCAAGGGGAATGAGAAAAGATCGTGCATGGAAGTATGGGATACCAAGAAACAAAAAGGGTGAGGTGACATGTACTGAATGCAACAAATGGATGACAGGAGGAATAAACAGATTAAAATACCACCTTGCAAGAATACCTGGGCAAAATGTGGATGTATGCCCTAACTTGACTCCTAAGATGGTTAGAGAGATGAGGGCCCTTCTTGCTGAGTATGAGATGAAAAAAGATGAAAGACAAAACAAAGGATGCACTAGCAACAGCAATGAGTGGATCCACTTCTACACCATCTACACCCCATGGTACCCCAAGTCCAAGCATCCGTTAGCCACATTCATCTTTTGGTGAGAGTCCTGAGGGTTCTTTCTCTATTGCTACTGCTAGTGCTAGCCAGGGTCCTTCATCAAGACTAAATTTATTTATTCCACGCAATGTTCCAAGAGCACAACCTTCACTTGAAGGTACCAGTTGGAATAAGGAAAAGCATCATAAAGCTAAGATGGCAGCACCAAACTTTTGGTACTACAATAATTTACCTTTCAATGTGGCGAGCAGCACATATTGGGAAGGTTTGGTGGATGCCCTTACAGTTGCAGGTAAGGGATTTAAGACCCCAACAACTAAAGATTTGAGTGGGCCATTGCTAGAGGAAGTTGTAAAGAATACATGGCTTGTGGTTGATGAGCAAAAGAAATTTTGGCGAAGAAAAGGTTGTAGCATTTTACTTGATGGGTGGACAGATGGACAGAATAGGACTCTCCTAAACTTTTTAGTGGCCTCTAATGGTGGATTGGTGTTCCTAAAGTCAATAGATGCCTCCAATGAAGTCAAAAATGCTGAGACTTTATATAATTTATTAGATGGGGTGATCCAGAAGGTTAGTGTTGATAATGTTGTCCAAATTATCACGAACAATGTAGCTACATATGTAGCTATAGGTAGACTACTTATGGAGAGGCATCCCACAATTGCATGGTCTCCTTGTGTTGAACATTGCTTGGACTTGTTGCCAAAGGACATTGGGAAGATTGGATGGGTCAAAAGTGTGGTTGAAGATGCCAAAAATGTTACAAAATTTATCTACAACCATAATTGGGTGCTTTCCTTGATGAGAAAATTCACAAATGGCAAGGATCTTGTGTGACCAGGAGTGACACAATTTTGTAGCCACTTCCTCACATTGCAAAGCATTCTTGGTGTCATTGCTCATTTCATGCAAATGTTTGTGTCCAATGCTTGGTTGTAGTCCCCATTTGCCACTAAACCTGAAGGGAAGAGGATTGTAAGCATAGTTTTTGATGACACATTCATTAAAAATGGAGAGGAGTTGATTGGGGTAAGTAACAAACACAAATAAACTTTATACATGTTAATCTATTTATTGTTTTTTTAGGGGTTAATTTTGTAATAATTTAACATTTGTTTTGATTTTTTTAGGTGACAGAACCTTTGGTGAGGGTTCTTCGTATGGTGGTCGATGGAGAGGGTATGCCAATGGGTTTCATCTATGAGGCCATGGATAGGACCAAAGAGGTCATTTCACGTTACTATGGTGGCAACAAAAGAAAATATGAAATCATTTGGCGCATCATTGATCGGAGATGAACAAACCAACTCCACCAGTTGATACATGTCTTTGCCTACTTCTTGAACTTGAAGTTCTACTTCTCTGACACATTTAAGGCTGATGAGGAGGTCATGGCAAATCTTGTCAAATGCATCGATAAGATGGTGCCTGATAGTGAGATGAGAGACAGGGTGCTTGATGAGTTGGAGGTGAGATTTGTTACATCTTATTTATGAATTTGCAATGTTCATTGTTGACTATCTATGAATTTTCTATATTTGATTTAATTTTATTTTTGTCTATTCAAGGTCTACAAGGGTGCAGAGGGGAGACTCTTTTCCTCACAACAAGCAATTGAAAGGAGAGGAAAACAACAACCAAGTAAAAAAAATTGTTCAATAGTATACTACAAGATGAAATTAGAAACTTGATTCTTACATTTTTTACTTTATTCTTAATACTTATATTTTTTAAATGTGTTTTTGTAGATTTATGGTGGGAGAACTATGATGCTAGCACGCCAAATCTTCAAAAGCTAGCCATCTGTGTCTTGTTGCAGCCATGTAGTGTTTTTGGGTGTGAACGTAATTGGAGTTTATTTGAGAACATTCACACAAAGAAGAGAAACAGGTTGACCCAGCAGCACCTAAATGATTTAGTTTTTTTTCCATACAACCTTCGCCTTCGAACTAGAAAGGTGGAGAGTGTTTCATATGAGTCCATCGACTTGGATGATATTGATCCATATGGTGAATGGACTATTGATGAACAAAATGATGATGTTGATGTCTTCCTTACTGATGAGGATCTTGTTGAATTGGAGAGAGCAGTAGTAGAAGAAGAAGCAGCAAGATTGGAAGCAATGGCGAAGGATGAAGACACTTTTGAAGATCACGAAACCACTCCTCTATCTCCTCATTTGGATATTGTAGCACCTACTAGTTCTAGGCTTGCAAAATTGACTTCCATTAGGAGGGGAGAGAGGAAGATATAGATTATATTTGGTTGTTAATGTTTTTCTCATTTTGATATATGATTATATGTAAACATTTATAAACTTATGATGTTGTTATACATTTTGAAAGTTTGAAACTATGAGTATGAATGATGAAATTTCAATTATTGAGTATTTGATGATCATATAACATGTGTAATCTTTGAATTATGACAAATTGATAATCAAATTAGGCTCTTATGTTCTCTAAATGCATTAATTTCTTTTTTTTTTAAACTATGATTTTTTTTTACCGAGTCCTAGTCGAGTTTTTTCTTGAGTCCGTGCCGAATCCCGAGTCCAAGTCCTATTTTGGGTTGCCAAGTCTGCACCGAGTCCGAGTTTTCCAACTTTGACATAAACTACAAATTGGGTGTCACATCACAAACTCCAATCAACTCAGAGGAAGATTTCAAAATAGCATCACTAGGGTTTAACATGGGATCCCAACCTGTTTAAGGTAAAATTTGGATTGTTTAGTTTAGTGTTGTTAGATGTTTGAATCCTCCTTTCCCCTTAACATTCAAGGACTTAATGTCGAGTGGCCATGCACTATCATACCCTAGGTCACTGTGAGATGTAGGGAAACTTGGATTATGGTGTTTAATTGTCAATTTTCCTTCTCTTATGCTCAATTAACCATTAAAACCCTAATTTCACAAATACGACTATAAATGGAAGAATAACAGCAAAAGCTCTTGTAGAGGGAAGCAAAATATCAAATCACAGAGTACATGTTTTCGGGGATCTGAGGCGGAAAATTTGGGGACACAGGGGCGGGCGCCCAAGCCCAAGGCCCTAGTTTCTGTCGAGATCTGGAAACTCAGTCTACAACTCTTTCCTATTGTTCCGGAGATTTTTCCGTCATAGAAATTGGAGGACTAATGAGCGGGTGGCCAAGTCTAGGGTGCTATTTTTCCTTCTGTTCTGTCATTCCAACACTTCAAGATGTCTTGCAACTTCACTTTGTCCAGCTCCTCAACCTGTAACCTGCAACCATGAAAACTTTGGGAGGGGGTTGTGGTGTTTAGAGGCTTGCCTCAGTCAAGCCCCGGAGGACACTTAAGTCTCCGAACACTGTTGTCAGGTAGAGAGTGCATGCTCTTGTGAGGCAAAGGTAAAAACCAAAGGAAATGATGATGAAAACACAATATAATGTCACCTTGTAGTGAAGATCTCATGGGAGGAAGATGCCCTTCATTCCATGATGAAATAGATGCTCAAATCTACAAACACAAACACATAGACAACACAGTTCTGCTCTTGCAACACAATGAAAGCCTTGAATCACCTTGAAAGTGCACAAACATCACAATGATAATTTAGTTTCTAAATGAATGCCTAAACATGCTTTTATATGCAACTACAAGCACTCCCGCCAAGATTTCGTAAATTCAAACTTACCGTGTCGGCATAGGACCCAAATAACGGTCACATGCTGACACCCAAAAATTGGGACTGCCCCAAAATAGGGCAGGACTAGGGCGTGGGCGCCCAAGTCCTCCCCCCCTATTTTGGGCAGGGTCAAGCTCAAGGGGTCCTCCTAGGTCCCATTTGTCCTATTACCTAGGGCTCATTCCATCGAGATGCCAAATTATTAAGATGTCCTAAATGCACACTAAAGACTCGGGAGCTAAACCTTATGAGGGAAAAGCCCCCAAGGGGACATTTTTCGACGTTACATTTAGCCCCCACTTTAATGTATGTATAAACACAAGGCCAATACATGCATTAAGTATGGTCATAGACACAACAAACACGCCAAGCACGGAGAAGACACGCCAATCACATAGAAGACAGTAACAGGCACACAAAACACGGAGAAGACAATTACAATCATACAGAATACGGAGAAGACAGTAAATGCATAGAAGACACATTAACGCATGGAAGACAGAAATGATATCTTTTCTTTTCTTTTTTTTCTCATATATATGAAATGCAGATGCAAGTACTGGAAAGTAAACAAACCTCCCATAATGTAGGAAGCACTCATCGCGCTGGTCTTTATACTGCATATATGGGGCAACACACACGCAAGACACACAAAACCTCCCAAAATGCAGGAAGCACTCATCGCGCTAGTCTTTAGACTACATATGGGGCAACAAACATGCCAAACAAAGCAAGCACACCAAACACACACTTGAAGACACGGAGAAAACACATTAGACAAGCGATGGTGTGTTCCCTATTTCTAGGTGCATCACCATCTCAGGCACATTACAGGCACACACCGACGATTGGGCTTCACCACAACAATCGCCAAAGACACGCTTAAAGGTTGAGTTAGTCACAGAACCACTCCCCGCCTCCGCAAAGGACTTCTGAAAATGACAGGATGATACAATCTGCTTCGAGAAATACACTGTCCCTGCCTCCGCAGAGGGCTTAAGATAAAAAGGATATACACGATATCCCACCTCCGCAGAGGGCTTACATGATTGATTGATTGATTGCAAACAAACTCAGGATGTAGGAAGCACTTATCGCGTTGGTCTTTAAACTGCATTTGAGGACAAGCACATTGCTAACATCTACAACAGACAACTTACATTATATATGCCCCCACCTTAAGGTGGTTGATATCATACCTCGATATCAAGCACGTTAAGGTAGGAAGAAAACACACAAGGGAACACCGACTTTCGCAAAGCCCATGCCCCCAAGAGGTGACATGTACTTTATGATTGTCAAATGTTCCCACAAACACATCCCTGCAAGAAACATGTTAGTGTTTACAAAATCATGATAAACAACATCAATGCATATGATTAACCACACAAAGAGCCAAGGTTATACAGCGAATTCGGAGTTTGAGGATAACCGTGGGGCTATATCACGAAGCTCTCTGAATCAAGTACCACCAAGGCCAGATTCAAAGACAAACAAAAGTGCATGGAGCAGCAGTATTGTTAAGGTTTGTAATTGAGATAGAAACATCATCAAATTCACTACGCGGAAAGCACGAGTGCTTCCACTAGCCAAGCGTCGGATAAAATATACAACCCCATCGTCATATTAGGAACTAAGTCCTTTTTTTTATTGCTCTCGAAAGGGACACTAGGTCTGTATCAGTATAAATGTTTTTCGTCATTCACCCGCTAGATAGAAACACTAGAGGAAGGGAAACAATAAATAAGAGAGGAGAAACAAGTGTCTTAGGGACAGTCACATAGGAGGGTGCCCCCAAGTCACCAACCACAACGCTATGTCCGTAAGACACAACACACAACAATGAAATCAGAGAGAGGCAATATAGAAGAATGATGATACAAATAGAAGAAGGTCACAACAGAGGCGATCTCTTGGTATCCCGGACCTTACGGGAGAATTTGATGTCATCCCAGCAGACCTAAACAACACAGCACATCACAAGGGAAGCACATCACGAGAGAGATAAAGGGTTAGAGATACTTACCTGTAGGAACTTTGATGCTAGAAGTTATCAACCATCAAATCATTCTCTTCCTAGTTGGAAACATTAGGTACCATTACCAAGTTTTTGTCACTACTTTTTTGTTCATTCTTAAATACTTCTTAGTTTGACTCAATGTTAGGTGGAATATTTTCTTGTTGAAGTTCATTAGTACACATGTTCGCTATCCTCTTAGGTGGTGGGAGAAGCAAATTATTTTGAGTGATCTCAACACCCATCCTTGAGGGATTTAATGTGAGAGACTTCCCCTCATCCACTAGTGTTACATCCTTAGTGATGTCCAGATGACTTGAATATTCAAACAAATGAGGGACATTAAAGGTCTTCTCTTCCTTAGTGAAATCTAAGGTGTGTGAATAATCAACTAAAGGAGCAAGGTTGCTAGGATGATCCATAGAGGTTTTATGCATTATGGTAGAGTTTTTATTGTTGTTAGATGAAAGCTCATTGTCTACCCATGGAATGTTCTTTGTTGAAGGGACTTCTTCATTCACTAATGCTTCCTCTTGGCCAGGGAGAGCATCGGAATGGCAAAGTGGTGATGGCTCTTCATTTGCTAATGCTTCATCTTGGCCAGAGTGAGCGTTAGAATGAAAATTTGGTGGTATGATGTTAAGAGATGTGTCAATGAAATCATCCTCTTGCATCAAAGTGTCCTTATGAGGAGGAACAACTTTGGGAGAGGGATCATAAGGCAAACCAAAGTTATCATCACATGTTTTAGCAATAGGTGTCGTAGTGGAATGTTCCATAAAGTCTTCTAAGGCTTCATCTAACATTTTGAGGTCATCACTAGTATATATGCTATTGATCATGAATTTAATGAGATCATCCAATATCCAAGGGTATATTCCCATGAAGTTTGTGAAGCTATCAAAATCAGATATATAATAAAGGATTTCATATGTGGAGCACATAGAGATATCAACATCATGAATGTGTGTTATTTGTTTCAAAACTTGAGGATGTTTATCAATGAATTTAGAGAAACGATCAATGTCTACGATGTATGCAAACAATTCTTCTAAGTAGCCATGATATATGTCTCCAAATGAATGTAAAATCATATTTAAAAGTTTTCCAAAAGTATGTCAAAAACAAGTGCAAAATTATATGCAAAAATAGCCTAAAATGTTGATTTTTTGTACTTTTTCAATGCAAATGAATGAAATCAAAGGCGTTGTAAAGATTTTAGTCAAGGGCAGCAAATTATATATCTGATATCAGTCCAAAACAGCAATATGATCCTTCTCAACACACTCTTGATGTAAATCTAAGATGATGCCAAGTCAAACTATAGTGAAAATATGTCAAAATAGGCACTTTTTTCACCAAAACTAAATGCAAAAGAGTATGACCAAGGGTGTTGTGAGGAAAGTGATGATTGACATAAAATTATATCAATAATAACAGTCACTTAATGTCAAAATACCCAACACAACACATTTTTAGTACTACTTAAGGTAAAACCCTAGTGAAAATATAACAAAAATAGGTTATTTTTCACGGTTTTTCAATTCCAAGACCTAAAAAAGGGGTGTTGTAATGAATTTCAGGAGGTGCAACAAATAAAATCAATGATATCAGTCACCTCAATCCATAAAATTGATCACAACACACTTGGAGTGCAAACTAGGTCAAATCCTAGGGCAAAAATAGTCAAATGTGTAGTTTTTCACCAAATTTTCAATACAAGAGCTCGTTAAAAGGGTGTTGTGAAGATTTTTAGAAGCAACAAATGATTACTCTGATAACAGCCAATTAATGCTAAAATACCCTTCACAACACGCCTATGGTGCAAGTTTAGAAAGTCGATAAGGCCAATTTTAGTAAAAATTAGTGTTTTTGAAGCTCTAGGTTTGGGATCTTAACACAAAATGCTACGTGAATGTTTTGAAGTCTGTTTTATGATGAAAATGAATTACTCTCAGATCTGAAAATGTATCCTAAGGTCTAATATGCAAAATGCCAATGCAAATCTAATGAAAATGCATGAAAATTGCTAAGGGAGAGGGGCCAGTAGCTGCCTACCCTAACTTTGCGCACGTTAAGCACATAGCTAAACATATCGAATTTCGACAATTTTTTTTGGGTTTTTCCGTATGCGACCGAAGAGCTTAAAGTTATTCTTTCGGCTTCTGGGCACTTATACATTTCCCTGTAGGACGCGTTATGTGCACGTGTTGAAAAATGGTCATTTCAACATGTCGCCCCATACATCCGCACCGATGTGCCAGTAACCGCTCGCCATCACATTTGTACACTTGTCTTAATTTCATTGGTTAATTTACAAATGTATTGGTGCATTTGTCTTAATTTATTTGGTTGGTATTTTTACATGTATTGGTTCTTTTTAAAAAATTAATTGGGGGGTCAAGTGATTAAAAACATAGCGGTTATTGGGGCGTGGGCGACAACTAGCCCCTCCCTTTGTTTTTGTTGAAATTTTTTATGCAAAAATGCAAATATTTTGAATCTAAATGCAAATTTACACTAAAATGCAAGACTACAACCAAATTCTAATTTGAATAAGCCTCTAAAATCGGTAGAAAAATTTGAAAAAATATTTTGCCTACTAACCCTAGATTTTGGAATTACTACGTTATATAAAAATTGTCAAAATTTCTACAAATGCCTAGCAAATTAATGATGACAATGCAATGCAAATTTTTGAATTTTTATGTTTTTCTATAGTTTATATCAGATCTAATGCAAAAATCATGAATTTAAAAATTTAGAAAGAATTCATGCAATTTAGTAACCTATATGAAAATGCAAGCTAGGGTTTTCAAATTTTTGCAAATTTTTTAATTTTTTTGTAATTTTTTCCATGCAATAAGATGAAAGACTATATGAATGAATAAAATCAATCTAAATTTGAAGACACACACTCAGCAAGTTGCAATTTAAGTCCAAAAAACACGGGTTCACCAAAATGTTTAAGGTAAAATTTGGATTGTTTAATTTAGTGTCGTTAGATGTTTGAATCCTCCTTTCACCCTTAACATTCAAGGACTTAGGGTCGAGTGGCAATGCACTATCATACCCTAGGTCGTTGTGAGATGTAGAGAAACTTGGATTAGGGTGTTTAATTGCCAATTTTCCTTCAATTATGCTCAATTAACCATTAAAACTTTAATTTCACAAAACGACTGTAAACGAAAGAATAACAACAAAAGCTCTTGCAGAGGGAAGCAAAATATCAAATCACAGAGTACCTATTTTCGAGGCTTCGAGGCAGAAAAGTCAGGGACACAAGAGCAGGCGCCCAAGTCCAAGGCCCTAGTTTCTGTCGAGATCTGGAAACTCGGTCTGCAACTCTTTCCTATTGTTCCAGAGATTTCCCGTCACGGAAGTTGGAGGACTAATGAGTGGGCGCCCAAGTCCAAGGTGCTATTTTTCCTTTTGTCCTGCAATTCCGACACTTCAAGATGTTTTCTTACAACTTCACTTTGTCCAGCGCCTCATGTAACCTGCAACCATGAAAACTTTGGGAGGGGGTTGTGGTGTTTAGAGGCTTGCCTCAGTCAAGCCAAGCCCCGGAGGACACTTAAGTCTCTGAACACCGTTGTCAAATAGAGAGTGCGTGCTCTTGTGAGGCAGAGGCAAAAACCAAAAGAAAATGCAATGAAAATACAATATAATGTCACCTTGTAGTGAAGATCTCATGGGAAGAAAACGCCCTTCATTCCATGATAAAATGGATACTCAAATCTACAAACACAAACACATAGACAACACAATTCTGCTCTTGCAACACAATGAAAGTCTTGAATCACCTTGAGAGTGCACAAACATCACAATGATCATCTAGTTTCTAAATGAATGCCTAAACATGCTTTTATATGCAACTACAAGCACTCCCGCCAAGATTTCGTAAATTCAAACTTACCATGTCGGCATAGGACCCAAATAACAATTACAGGCTGACACCCAAAAATTGGGACTGCCCCAAAATAGAGCAAGACTAGGGCGCGGGCACCCAAGTCCTCCCCCCTATTTTGGGCAAGGTCAAGCTCAAGGGGCCCTCCTAAGTCCCATTTGTCATGTTACCTAGGACTCATTCTATTGGGATGCCAAAATATGAAATAAGATGTCCTAAATGCACACTAAAGACCTGGAAGCTAAACCTTATGAAGGAGAAGCCCCCAAGGGGACATTTTCCAACGTTACAACCAAAAATAACCAAAAATATAAACAATGAGTAACCCACATTCCAAAAACTCTTAGAAATTACTATTTTCTACATATTATTGCTTAAACTCTTTTGAAGCATTCAATAAAATGCATAATAAATCCCAAGTTTTTTGCCCTAAACTAAAGTTAGCTAATCTCAAAAACTTTATTTGAGAGAAAAACCTCAAAGGAAAAGCAAACCAAAAAAAAAAACCCACAAATTTGAGCCTAGTTTCCACCTTTTAAATCATAGAAATCATTGCTTCATCAAGAGTCAAGGTTAACACAAGTGGATGCTTACCTTGCCATTTGTTTGCTTTAGTGCCTAAATAAACCTCCCATTGTACCCTGCCACAAACTCGGCTCCTTCACAAACTTCAATTTTCACCCCCACAAACCATGGCCTTTTTAAATGTCTTTTAAGTATCGATAGTATTCCTAGAATTACCCCCATCACTTCCCAACTCCATACTAATTATAGGGGGGTTCAATCATCTTTGCATCACCTACAAACGACCTTCATTACAAAATTAAATGAAATCTCTACAAGGGTGTAGCACCCAAGAGACAAGTACGGAAGGAGGGCAAAAAGACTACTAAACCCTTGAGAAACAAACCCAATAGAAAACAAAATTCAAAAATTCAAAACAAAATAACCTCAACAAAAGACCACCATACCTAAACACATACACCTACAAAGCCAAAGACCACAAAAAACTAAAAACAACCAAGAACACAAAGGAAAGCAGGATCAAAGAGAATGAAGGAGAACAATGGAGGATAATTTTTTTGTCTTTCACACAAGAGCTCATCCTCTTGCTAATCTATAATCACTCATCGTAAAGCACCAGAACACATTTTACATTAGGGTTGGTCCCCTAATGTAAAGTGCCAGTACATAGACCACAACGTGCGGGCAGTTCAAGCTTCAGTTCAAGCTTTTCCCTCTATAATAGTGTCATTTTGTGCTGTTTATAAAAAAAGCTAACAATTTAATAAATTTGAGCATTTATAAAAAAGTTCCAGTTTAGATATATTAGTCTACTCCTAACTTTCTAAACTAATCACAGTCAGCTTTATTCGGTTACTTAAATTATGCAATTCCTTTCAAACAAAAAAAATATCAGAGTTAGTTTCAGAGAGATGAATTAATCCATGTAATAGTTGTCATGTAAATATGTAGTTTAAGAGACTGATCATCATAATAACCTTTGTTGTGCTGATTAGAGGACAGGTTAACTTTTGACACTGCTTAGCTGCTGCACTGGTTATTAAACATCTTACTGTGATCAGTTCCCATCTTTCTGCCTAGCTCCATTTCAATGGAGGAATTTTCATTTTAGCAATAAAACCCTTTTGATTCTTGGGATAGTATCCACCCCAAGTCACATGTCGACAGATGGGTTTGAACCTGGGTTACTCCTGTTTAAATGAACCCTATTTACCACTAGGCCATTAGACCTGTTCCAAAAACTGCATCCAAAATTGCTCTGATATATCTCGGAGATTTCTATTCACGAATGCATTTATAATCCTCTTCTCCAAATATACTCCATTTTCCTGTCATGCATATGTGCCCAGTTGCTTAGAGGAGAAACTCCCACAGAATGCAAAAAATGGCAAACAAAGCCGCAATTGTTCCCAAATTTGGAACTGCACTACCAATTGATGTAGACTATTTACAGATCAGTTGCAGGTCATGATGCACGCCTCATTGTCAAGCTCGTTCACCATACACTGTCCTTTCAAAATATTTTTTTCTCTCTATCTCTCTGTAGCTGCTGTTAACATGAGGATGGGCACAACTATCATATAATATCCAGGCAAGTAGTATACCCATATGCTAAAGAGAGTTGTAATTCATTCGCCCACACTCAAGGAACTTTGTGAGTGATCAATGCTGATGTATGTCACCACATTGAGGTAAGTATAATTTCTAAGATAAATTGCTTGATCTCAATGAGTACTCTGAAACGAGCTTCATAAATGATGAAGACTTATCTTCTAGGAGTTTCATGGGAGAGTTATATTCAGAAATTCGACCTGGTTCAAGAGAAAATTTCAGCATGTTGTAAGCATTTACAAAATTACTTTGTAAAAAAGATACAGATTCAGAATTAAAAATCCTAGAAAATTGCCTTACCATTATCCAACACTAGAACCAGATCACTGTCAATAACAGTTGGAATTCTGTGAGCTATAGTAATTACTGTGCAGTCAGAAAACTGATTGTGTAACGTGTGCTGAATAAGTCCGTCAGTTGCAGTGTCCACTGATGCAGTAGCTTCATCAAGCATCAGTATGCGACTGTGCTTTAGTAATGCCCGCCCCAAACACACAAGCTGGCGCTGACCTACGCTCCAATTTTCTCCATTTTCAGTAACTGCAAAAAAGATTATCATGTTAAATCCAATTTTGAATCCAAGTAGCAAGGGAGCAAGAGAGCGAAATGGTGTAATAAAAATGCTGCTTTATTTCTGGGGGTTTGAGGGGAACAAACCCAAAGAATCAAGTTTGTTTTCTTTTGCACGCACAAGTTCTTCAAGTTGACATTTCTTTAAGGCCTGCATAATTGAATATCTTTGTGAGTAGCTCATACAGCATGCTCAAAGTAGGGATACTTTACAGTTGTGTTGACCAAAGGATGAAAGAATCCCACCTCCCATATCTCTGCATCTGAATGGTCTTCAAGAGGATCTAGATTAGTGCGTATACTGCCCTCAAACATTGTTGGATCTTGTGGAATAATACTTAATTTGGATCTTAGATCATGGAGACCTATTTCTGAGACATCAACATTGTCAATGAGAATCTTGCCCCTTTCTGGCTCTACAATGCGAAAGAGTGCTTGAATAAGAGTAGATTTGCCACTTCCTGTTCGCCCCACCACTCCCACCTTCATTCCTCCGGGAAAAGTGCATGTAAGGCCTTTCAAAACAAGTGGAAGATGTGAACCATATCGTACCTAACAAGTTATCCCCTCTTATCAGTTGAGCACACGATCAATTTGTAAGGGGATAATCTTAAATACTTGTATGAATAATTTCTAACTGCTAAACACTGACCTGGAGATCATAAATGTCAATTGTCCCTTTAACTGGCCAGTCAATGTTTGGCCTTGATTCCTCTATTATGAGTGATGCCTCATTGGGAAGACGTGAATACTGTAGTATTCTCTCCACTGAAATAATCTTGTTCTCCACATTACAGAAGTTCCAAATCATCCAGGCTTGCAAAGAGTTCAGATTCAGCCCATAGGTTATTCCCAAGCCTGCAATGCCTGAATAAATATATTATTTTATGAGTTTGCTTTGACCCTCAGCATAAGTTTTACATACATCTCCACATAGTTTTCATGTACTTACTTGCATCGATTACACCTCGTGGTAGACTAACCAAGAATACCATGGAAAAACCAAATACAAAAGTTGACAGAAGGTCCAACCTGAAGCACAGCCACTCCATGGCTGCAGCACTATGAAAACTAGGTTGGGAAAATACATCTAACAAATATAAAAGATTTCTCACAAATCGGTCTTCCTGATCAAAACTTCTGATTGTCATTGCTCCAGAGATGGATTCAGCAAAATGTTGCAGAATTGGAGCTTTAGATACACCAACCAACCGTGCCAATTCCCTGGCTGTGATTATATAATATTGCTGCAGGCAGAAAAAAAGTAGGATTACAAGAGTATCTTGGTTCTTCAAAGTTTGTTAAACATTATCATCCAAAGAAAAAAATGTTCAAGTCCAGCCAAAAAGTAAGTTGCCAGAATAAAGTCTTCATTGCCATTAAACAATAGTTGCCAGAATAAAGTCTTCATTGCCATTAAACAATCCAGTTAATCATTACACCATTTCTCCACATCAACACCCTTTCTCTATTCCCTCAATAAAGTCGTGTATAAACTTTGAGCAGAAACACAATTTTTACTAGCATGCTATATAATGTTAGTTTAGCAACAATACCTGGTACCATATGGAAATTGCAGCCACTGGTATAAACATAATAAAGACCTGCCAAGCAACCTGAGACATAACTCCAATAATTCCCATGAGCCGTATAACAGAAAAAGCGAATGCTCCAAGTTGAAAAGGGATTGTTAGGTCTACAGCACTCTGGTCTGTTGATACCTATAGATGAATAACACATTTTTTATTCCTTTTCACAATCATAATCAAATCGCAAAACTAAGTGAAGCAAACAAAAGAGCTTGAACTGACCCGATTCAAAATACGCCCACTTGGAGTTGAATCAAAGAATGACATTGGTGCACGGAAGATGCACCTATGCATCTTGCTGAATAGTTGATTAGCTGCCTTAAATGCAATAACTGAAAGAAGCGTTGCCCTTATAAGAACAAACAAGGAACTGCCTAATGACAGGGCAATATAGACCCGAATCAGAAGGGAGTTGCTAACTGGTGATCTGTTAACAAGGGTTGTTGGGTTTGCCCATGCCATCCAATAATCACTACCTATTTGCAGTAGCTGAAACATTACTTGAGACAGTAGGATAAAAGGTGTTAACCATCCTTTATATGCAGCAGTGACATACGACCAGTAGACACAAATGCTAACCCTGCCTGTCTCTCTTTCTTCTTCTTGCACCAGCTGTGCCTTCTTATTCTCAGGATCAGCATCACTTGCTCTCTTATTTCCTCCTTCCCGGTCATTGTCTCCTTCTCTAGAAATCTCAACATTGCTCTCTATCCATAGCACCTGTGGGTTAGTTTCATTTAGTGAAGTATTATTTAAATTTTCTGATTCCACCATATCAATTTCTGATGCAATTTCTGAGGACATGCCTATATGACAGGAATTTTCATTAGCATCCATGGCATCCAAAGCCTTTTGGTGTGCACCAACCAATTCTAAAAAATCTGTGCCTGACTGCAGTATATCACTATACCTCCCAGATTGGGTAATTTTGCCATCTCGCATTACCTATCAAAGAAAACAATGAGTAAGTAAATTTTTTAACCTTTAATCTCTGTTGCATTTAATGTTTGGCATTTAGAAACTGCCAATGGTAGGATAAATTATTTCTATATAAGACAGAAAATTTTCATCGTACCAGAATGAGATCTGCAGTTGGCAGGAATTCCACTTGATGGGTTACATACAATACAGTCTTTTTACTCAAAATGCCGAGGATGCATTCCTGTAACAAAAAGTTTGATATCTCATGGATCTAAAAAGGTTGCCCAGAGCAAGCTCATTATAATTTTACAGTCAGATGCCCCAATATAAAGATTTTCTAATGCATAACAATACATTTACCTTGAAAATATGAGTGCCTGTATGTACATCAACAGCACTAAAAGGGTCATCAAGGAGATAGATATCTGCATCTTGGTATAATGCTCGTGCAAGCTGTATTCTTTGTTTTTGACCACCACTCAAATTAATGCCTCTTTCTCCAATTTCTGTTTGGTCACCATAGGCAAACGATTCAATATCTTTCTTCAAAGCACAGGCCTGAAGTATGCACTCATACCTAACCCTCTCCATTTGCTTCCCAAAGAGAATATTCTCCTCAATTTTACAGCTTTGTATCCACGGAGATTGAGCAACATAAGCTTTTGTGCCACTCAACCTTACTGTGCCAGAAACTCTTGGCATTTCTCCTAGTATTGTGGCTAAAAGGCTTGACTTGCCTGACCCCACTGTTCCACAAATTGCAACTGTCATACCTCTCTCTACACGCAGTTGTATACCTCTTAATATTGAACTAGAAGATGCAGGGTCCCAAGAGAATTCTCCATCTTGGATATCAACTGCAATATCAGTTGTGTCCTTGGATATTTGTTCTACAGCATCGCATTGCAACTCTTCCTCTTTCAAAAATACAGCCACACGATCTAGGGACACTTTAGTTTGGGCAACCATGGATATGAATTCGGGGAGGTTATATATAGGATCCTGAAGTAATCTGAATGTTGCCAATGCAGAGAGAATTTTACCAGCAGTTAGGGGCACTCCCATCAGCATACATGCACCAAAAGTAACAATCGATACTAATGTAGGGGCTCCCCAAAACGCAAATGATAACATTGATTCCGTGAAAAGATACTTCTTCAACCTTACACATTCCACATTCCTCAAATTTTCTAGTTTCAATAGAAATCTGGTCTCCCAGGCCTGTAATTTTAGTATCCTCATGTTTCTCAATGTTTCTGCCGTCACTCTCATCCTCTCATCTTTTGCTTCCATGATCTCATCTTGAAACTTTTCTTGCAGATTTCCAATAGGTACATTTCCAATCATAACTATCACCGTGGCTGCCAGTCCTGCAAGTGAGGCCAAGCCCAAGCTCTTATATAGGATAAAAAGGCCCAGAGAAACTTGTAAAGGGACATTCCAAAATTCATGCAAATACCAACTGAAATCCCCAATACGTTCTGCATCTACACTCATATAATTGATGATTTCGCCACTTGAATGTTTTTGCTTTGATTGACTAGAAAGATGCATACCTTTCCTGTATATAGCAGCCATGAAAGACACTTTGAAATGTAAGCCTATCTGCTGCAACTTGAAAAACAAATGGCGCTGTGTCAGGGACTGTACCGACATTGCTACTATAAATGTACAAGCTAGAGCATAGCCTTGATAAGGAAACTGTTGGTTTCCATCCAAATATTGTACAAAAGCATCAATCAAATATGGACCTATATATGATGCACAAGAAAATGCTGCTGCAAAGAAAGCAGTCAAGGTCACTTCTTTCCTAACAGACGTAAGTGTGGCTTTTGCCATCGACTGGGCGTCAAGAATTCCTTCTGCCTCTAGCCGCTCTCTAAATACATAGTACACTTCTTCGGCATTGTCCATACCTGCAACTTGAGGTACATCATCAATTTGTAAAGGCTTCTTGAAGCCAACAGAAAATAAAGTACTCATCCAAGAAAATGACATCCGGCTGAGAATGCCTGCAGTTGCATATGGTGTGACTGGCTTGGGGTTTTCACTTTTCTCAGAAAAACCATCCAGAAGAGGCTCCTGCACTCCCTCTCTAAATGAGTCTCCACCAATTCCACCATGGCATCCAACATAACACAAGAAGCTACAGAGGGTAAAACCCAATAGATCAACCCACATAAAGGGGGGGAAAACTTCTTGTTCCCTGAAGAGTAAAATGTCAAAGAAGAAGAAGACGGCACAGACAATAAATGACATGACCCACCACACTCTTAATAAAATTGGGAACTTGTCTTTCCTCCTCCTTGTGGCAGACTGATGGGCAGAAAATGCCATTGTATACCAAGCTATTGCTTGAACAATATACTCCACCTCGGCCTTGTAATCTTTAGGCCTTTCATTCAACCACCAGTACAGAGGCCTCCATATAGCAAATAGGGTGTAGAAAACAGCTAGAGAAATGCAACAAATAAGAATGCCCTTGTATCTAAAGCCCAACTGAACTTTTCCCTGGGTCTTCTTCTCAAGGGCTAAATTGCATTCCCTGTTATCAATCCAAACTGCCCATTTCCTTACCCACAGGGCAATAACGAAAATCAAGTGAAACGCAATGAAAATTTCATGACGGAATGACGCCCTAACAATCAAATCTTGAACCCCTTCCACCAGTACACTTCCACCCATTTTCAAACCAAGGAGTATAATACTTCTCAAGTTGGCCGCTTAAAAAAATTGCCTAAAGAAGTGCTAACAAAAAACCAAAAGAATCTAAGCTCTACACCTGTGTAATTCCAACTCAAGACACCGATAAGAGTCTAATATTTTCAAGTCGGTTGTCTGCAAAATGTTGCCAAAATAACCGCTGCCAGCAAAAAACCAAAAAAATCTAAGTTCTACAACTAAGTGAGATCAACTCAACCTGTTTTTTTTTGTACCAATAAAAGATCAAGAGCCCTTCAAAAAAAACGCACCCAAAAAATATATTTGTATCCATAAAAATTCAAGAGCCCTTAAAAAAACGCACCTAAAAAAGTAAGTACGTACTGCAAATGAATTTCCGTGTCTCTATCCAAATTATGGAGTGCCTAAAAATATGAAATCGTTTATTAATAAAAATTTGCATCAAAATATGAAATCCTTTTATAATAAAACTGATAAGTATAATTATTAGATGTATATGAAAAATCTACTAATCACAAACTATATAATATTTGTATCATCTGTGGCAATGCTATCAATGAAACATGAACATGCATAATTTAATATATGCAAGGCATAATATCCAGAAAAACAAAAGCAGCGGAAATAAAGTAGTAACAGTGGTTGTACACTTACAATATCGATAAGTGTTGATTGATGTCAGGTTATCTTCTGAAAAAACAAAAAGTAGCCTGAAAGAAAGCTGGCTTGGACTTGGAAAGCTATTCTTTGCGAATAAAGTGAAGAAAGCCAACTTTTCAGTAAATTAGAAACACAGAATTAAAAAGTGGAATCGATGGCAGTACTGAGTAGAGTCTACAGACATCTGGTATTAATAGCCACTTGTGAGGGATCTTGTTTCCTTGTAGAGCAAGGAAACCTCTGTTTTTGGGTGAATGAAAAATAAAAGTTAATAGCCCCTTTAATTTTGAACTTTTTAGGGCGGGCCCATGCCGCTGTTTAGCTTATTCTCAATTTTTCCGAGATATTATGCAGCTCCCTTTTTGTTTTGGCTTATTTTAAATCCTTAAAATGTAGTTGCTCCACTATAATAGGGAAAGATTCATAATTATCATATGCTGTCAAATTTAATCATTTGTGCATGGGCATGGGGACACAAAGTGATACATAAATAAATATTTAGAGAATATAACTGTATGAAATAGAATAAAAGATGTAAAAGATGTTGAAATACTAATATGCCTCATTTTGGTCGTCCAAAAAAAATGCCCATACAAAATATAAAAATAAAAATTTTCATCTTAGTGACAACAAAGTAACACCCATACAATAAATGGAATAAAACAAGGTGGAATATAACATTTGTGAATGAAATGCGTACTCTTTTTCTATCTATCTTATCATGCAACCTAACTTGAAAGTTGTCAAAAAAAAATGCAAGGTTTGAGCCCAATATTTTTATATAACCATGACATTTTCATACATATATTCTTTATAACGTTTGAGCCCAATATTTTTATATAACCACGACATTTTCATACATATATGCTACAACAATTATATGTTCATTTCAGTCTTAGAAATCGATGCATTGTTTGGATGTGATATTCTTCTAAGATTTGTACAAAAGTAAAAGAGAAAAGGTTTGCTTGGTTGAAAGAGAGAAAGTCACTTGGCATAGGTGCATGCCCAATAGCAATTTGGTTTAGCATATTTGAAATGCATTTACTTTTCTGTAAGTATTTCTTAATGGCCATTGGTTTTGCATGAGATAATACTCTCTGTGTAATGTGGTTTTTTGTTTTCCCAGATATTTCAAACACATGATGCCTTGCAAATGTAGCTGCTACAAAAACCAAAGAAATCTACAAAAAATAGCAAGGATTTTGATAAATATGAATTCAAAAATATCAAGGTGTAGGAATAGTACCATGGGTGCAAACTTTGACACAAATGGTGTCTCTGCATGCATAACACTGATTTATTCAAGCTTGTTTAGGTTAAGTAGGTTATCAACAACTCATTGCAAAGCATACATGCTTTCATCACTTTCATACACAGGAGGCATTATTCTTGAACCCAACTGGCTAAGTCCCTATGTCATCATTGCAGCTTACGGATCGAGGGCATATCAATTGGCCACATCTGAAGGTGAACTATTCGATGATCCTATCAACAGCATGCACCTTCGCAAATTCTATACCTGAAAACCCCAATGTAAGGGAGTCCTGAAAAAAATCCAAAAAAATTGAAAAGTGATAAAAAATAGAACAAAAAAATCAAAAAAATTGGAAAAATAACAAAAAAATCGTCCTATGGTGAAAACTTGGCAACAGGCGCCTAGGATAGGTACCATGGTGAAAACCTGGCAAACAGGCGTCATGTGTACTCTTGGCTTCCGTGCAAATAAAAGCAAGTGGTGAAAAATCTGGTAAACAGGTGCTATTTTGTGACAAACCGCTTCCTCCATCTGTTTTGACTTCATATCTCTTATGTCTTCCATATCGTTCATCTCGAACAAATCCTTTCAACCGTTGTCGAACTACGCCACCTCTGAGCTATCACGTAGGCAAGGCCATTCTCAAATGTGCCCCCGAGGCTCCACTGTCCCATGTCTCGTCCTTCTGTCTATCGGGGTCCGTATCATTTCTGCATCTTCACCATCGCCTAGGTCCTAGGTCCATCAGGGTTTACCCCGAACTACGTTGCCTCTGCGTCATCACGTAGGCAAGGCCATTTAGCAATGAGCCCCCGAGGCACTAGGTCAGTCCCTTAGGGTCCGTCTATCCATGTCTGTTATTTTATCGCCCATAATAAGTCGATCCTTGTCTAAACTGGGGGCAACTCCTCGACCTGGTTACGGATTTGGATTCTTGAATGCCACTATTCTAAAGAGGATACCAATAAAGGATTGCGATACTCTCACTAGACAAACAAGCGTAGCAAAACAAGTTACCCAAACCAAAGTTCTGGACTCATAACATCAAACCTGTCCCTGTGACAAAACACTCAAAACCAATTCTATCTCAATTATGGCAAAAGACACATCTAATACAAAGAAGTTTTGTTAACAGGTTAACTTACAGAGTCTTGACTTTTTGTCATTATGTCTTCCTATGCTACTCAAGGATGCCAAAAGCTAGAGATGCTATGATGGGGGCATAAATTTTCTTTGTCTGCTGCTTGTGGATTCAACCTTAGTAATGTGACTACTTTTGTCTAACGACATGATCAGCAAACGATCATCGAGGACTCTGAGGTCTAAACACAAAAAAGGGCAATCCTTGTCTATTGAAACACAAGAAATACTCAGGTCATCTAGATTCAAGTTTGACTAGATGCTTGTATCAACTTGCTATACCAAAATCTAGGTAAGCGATACTCAGGTCATCTCGGTCTAATTATACCAAGATGCTTGTATTCTCTTACCGCATTTCAAAAAGTGAAAAATACCAAAAAGTGCCCAATGATGAAAGCAAAGTACTTGCAATATCAAGATGACGAATATCCATATCCATATCCATACCATATCCAATTACAATTCATATCCATATCCATATCCATAATGTATCCAATTGCGTCTCATATACGTATCCATATCCAATTGCATTACTTCATATCCCATCCAATAAAGATCCAAAATGCAGTGAATCAATGTTTACAAAAGCTTGTGATTTCTTCTATCTAGTCATTCTTCTACTCGATCAAATTTCTATCTGTCTTCATATCTCTCATCAATAGTTCTAGCTATCAAATCTGAGCAACAATCCAAATGCAAGTCTATCCTTAATCCATACCAATCGAGTCAAGCCAATCTTGTGAAATTATCCAATCGTAATCAGTGGTCTTGATCTTAATCTTGTCGTAAACCATATCAATCAATCATAACTATCCTTCGTGTTGCTCTAGGGATATATCGTTCCCCGCCATGACAACACTGTCGTATATCGTTATCATATCAAATGTCTTAGACAAGATGTTGCATTGTTGAAACCAGACCCGGAGTCTTATATGACATGTTTCATTCCTGAAACCAGACATCATCAATCTATATCCTTGGTTTACCGCTTGACAGGGGCAATACCTTGTTTGTTCTTGTATCATTTATGCATACTTGCTTACTTGCTTGTGTGTGTCATCATTTTATCTTGCCACATGTATCATTCACCTCTTTCTTCTGCATCCAACCATTTCTTCTCCTGTCAACCTATCTCATCGTGAGATTGTCCGTCTCACGCCTTCTACCTTCTCCCTGTCCAATCTCCTGAGGGGGCATCCTGTCGTTAAACTTGTACCAAGGGCAAACTGGGGCATGTATCACTGTCGAAAATTCTTATTCTTTGAAACAACGTGATAAAACACATCGCTTCAAAGAGGGGCAAAATGTATACACCTAAAATTGGCATGACTCTACTTAAATAAATATTTTAAATATTTATTTCATCATTCACATTCTTCTATCGATAAATAAATAAATTCATTTATTTATTTGATTCACTTACTCTCATTTAATTAAATAAATTACATTTTATTTAATTAATTAAATTCATCCCCACCAACTTCATTCGTCTAAAATAATTAAATAATTTTAATTATTTAACTAAAATCTTTTATTCCTCCAAATTTAAATAAAATGCAAATTTTATTTAAATAAAAATCTAAAATCCTCACAAAATAAAATATATTTCTATATTTTATTTATTCTTCTCAAATATCTACAAAATAATTAAATAAATCTTTTTATTTAATTATGCTTTCTATCTCTTCGAAAAATCATTCTTATCTTCCAAAAATAACCTTCCTCTTGTCACACAAAAGCAAAACTCTGAGTTACAAAAGCAAAATTATTTTTAAAGCATCTTTAAAACAAATCTTCTCTTAAAATAGAGAAAATCAAATCTCATCCTCATCAAGAGAGGAGTTAACTCAACTAAACTGCTTTTGGAATGACATGTGTCCTTCTATTGGATGCACGTTCCTCAACAAGCCTCATCTGTTGATCTCTTCTTTTCTTCTCAACCATTGATCTTCCCTCACCTTCTTCTATAAATACAACCTTCTTCTCTTCATTTCACATCTGGAGTTTGTGTAAACTTATGCTGCAGGAATCTAAGCGTGCCTTTGGCACCCCTATTCCATTTAGCACTTCATAGCTTTCTCTATTTCTGTATTTGAAGCTCACCTTCAAATACCAAAGTATCCTAGCCATTCTTCATTTGTCATCTTCAAACAAACAAGCAAGCAACAGCTTCTGAGGGCTTCACAATCAAGATCAAATGAAGATAGGCGAACTACAGAAGGCAAAAAGGTAAAAGGTGAAGGTATTGTTTGTTCTTTGTTTTTATCTCTTTTATCTTTATTATTCTGTAGATGTTTGGGTTCATTTTTAAGAAAGGACTGGTTCGAGATGAACGATATGGAAGACACAAGAGATATGAAGTCAAAACAGATGGAGGAAGCGGTTTGTCACAAAATAGTGCCTGTTTACCAGGTTTTTCACTACTTGCTTTTATTTGCATGGAAGCCAAGAGTACGCATGACGCCTGTTTGCTAGGTTTTCACCATGGTACCTATCTTAGGCACCTGTTTGCCAAGTTTTCACCATAGGACGATTTTTTTGTTATTTTTCCAATTTTTTTGATTTTTTTTGTTCTATTTTTTCACTTTTCAATTTTTTTGGATTTTTTAAGGACTCCCTTATATTGGGGTTTTCAGGTATAGAATTTGCGAAGGTGCATGCTGTTGATAGGATCATCAAATAGTTCACCTTCAGATGTGGCCAATTGATATGCCCCCGATCCGTAAGCTGCAATGACGACATAGGGACCTAGCCAGTTGGGTTCGAATTTTCCTTTCTTTTCACGATCTTGCTGATTTCTTAGATTTTCTTTTAGGACTAGGTTACCCACTTGGAATACTCAGGGATTTACTCTGTGATTGTAGCTTCTAGACATGCGTTGCTGATATGCTTTCAAATGGTTAAAGGTTTGTTGCCTTCTCTCTTCGAGTAGCTCTAGTTCTTGGAGTTTGGTTACTCTGTATTCTTCATCAGTTATGAAACCTTTTAGTGAAACTCTCAGAGATGGGATCTCGACTTCAATGGGCAAGATTACTTCAGATCCATAAACTAGGGAGTATGGTGTTGCACCTGTGGGTGTGCGGATGCTTGTATGGTAGGCCCATAGTGTGGGATTTAGTTGGACATGCCAATCACGACCAACATCATTGATAGTCTTTTTTAGGATTTTCAGAATGGTTTTATTTGATGCCTCAGCTTGACCGTTACCTTGAGGGTAGTATGGGGTTGAGAAGCGGTGCTGGATATGGAATTTATCGCATAGTTCCCTGACATCTTGGTTTTTGAAGGGTCGTCCATTATCCGTGATGATGGACGAAGGGACACCATAACGACAAATGATATAGTTCAAGATGAAAGAGGCAATCTGTTTGCCTGTGATGTTGGCTAAGGGCATGATTTTAATCTACTTCGTGAAGTACTCTATGGTAGTGATAATGAATTTATGGCCGCTTGAGGAAGGAGGGTGGATCTTGCCCACTAAGTCGAGTCCCCACTGACAGAAAGGCCAAGGTGTTGTTAATGGCTGTAGCTCCTATGCTGGTGCATGTATCAGGTTCCCGTGGATTTGGCATTTCTTGCACTTCTTGACAAAATGGTAGGAATCTTGTTCCATTGTTGGCCAGTAGTATCCCATGCGGATGAGTTTCTTGGCTAAGGTAGGGCCACTAGAGTGAGTCCCGCATATCCTGTCATGTATTTTGCTTAGAGCAATTTGATATTCCTCCCGATCTAGACACCTAAGGAGAGTACCATCGAGACCTCGGTGATATAGGGTGTTTGCAACAATGGCATACCAGGATGCCTGTCGGATGAAGGTTCTTTTTTGGTTTCTGGAAAGGTCAGGTGGGAGGGTATTCTCTTTTAGGTAGGCAAATATTTTGCCATAGAGTGGGGAATCAGTTCTTACGATGTGGCATATGATATGGGAATCTGGGGTGTCATAAGCAGGACAGGAGACTGGCTCTACTAAGAACTCATACCGTGTTTGATTGCCTGGGATGTCGAGGAGAGATGCGATTGTGGCCATTGCGTCTGCAGCTTTAATCTTGATCCTTGGTATCTGTTTGAAAGATATCTTGACGAAATACTCCTTGAAGTCATCTACCATTCTTTTGTAAGGAATCAGTTTCTCATCCTTTGTTTGGTAGTCATCATTCACTTGATTGATAACCAGTTGTGAGTCACCATAGACGTGAAGTTCCTTGATGTTCCACTCAACTGCCAGTTTGATATCGATAACCAGGGCCTCATATTCGGCGACATTGTTAGTGCAAGGGAACATTAACCTATATGACTTTGGAATAGTGTCGCCATTAGGTGTTATCAATAAGATACCTGCCCCCGATCCGTGCTATGTGTATGAGCCATCGAAATACATTTGCCAGTTTGCTATGTTGATATGGAAGATAGATTCATCTAGAAATTCAAAGCTTAGGGGGTTATCATCCGTTAAAGGTGCATCTGCTAGTTGATCTGCAAGCACTTGTCCTTTTATAGCTTTTCTGTCTACATATTCGATATTGAACTCACTAAGGAGCAAGACCCATTTTGATAATCTACCTGTTAAGGCAGCCTTGTTAAGTAAGTATTTCAGTGGATCAATCTTTGCCATCAGTTTAACAGAGTGTGATAGCATGTAATGTCTCCATTTTTGTGAGGTGAAGATGATAGCTAAACATGCTCTTTTGATAGGTGTATATTGTAGTTCGTATCCGACGAGTGTTCGACTGATGTAGTAGATAGCCTATTCTTTTCCATCATAGTTCTATTGTGCAAGTAAAGCTCCCAGAGCTGTTGGTGTAGCTGAGATATACAGTAATAGAGGCTTGCCCTAAATTGGTGGCATCAATACCGGTGGTTTCATGAGATATTCTTTTAGTTGCTGAAATGCCTGTTCACATGACTCGTTCCATTTGAAGGGTACATTTTTGTGTAGCAGATGAGAGAATGGGTGGCACTTGTCTGCCAGTTGGGAAATGAACCGTCTAATAGACTGCAGTTTGCCCTGTAGGGATCTCAATTGAGTCAGATTTTTGGGAGGTGGCATTTCCATGATTGTTGTCACCTTAGCAGGATCTACTTCGATACCATTTGTAGATACTATATATCCCAATAATTTGCCTGATGTAACTCCAAATACACACTTTTTTGGGTTAAGTCGCACATTGAACTTTTCCAGTCTGTTAAAGATCTTGTCTAGTACTGCTAGATGCCCTTCTCTCGTGAGAGATTTTGCTAGAATGTCATCGACGTAGTCTTCCATTATAGTATGCATCATATCATGGAAGATTGTTGTCATGGCTCGCTGATATGTTGCCCTAGTATTTTTCAGACTGAATGGCATGACGCACCAATAGTAGGTGCCCCAAGGACATGTAAATGTAGTTTTGTGTTGGTCCTCAAGTGCAATCTTTATCTGGTTGTAGCCTGAGAAACCGTCCATGAGTGACAGCATAGTGTGTCCTGCCGTAAGATCGATAATCATGTCTATGTTGGGCAGGGGAAAGTCATCCTTGGGACAAACCTTGTTCAAATCTCTGAAATCATTGCAAATTCTGACCCTGCCATCTGGTTTAGCCACTAGTACTATATTCGAGACCCATTCAGGGTAGTCTATAGGCCTGATAAATCTGACGTCTAACAGCTTTTTTAGTTCCTCTTTTACCATGAGGGCCACATGCAGGTGCATTTTTCTGAGCTTTTGTTTGACCAGTTTAGCCCCTGGATCTAGAGATAAATGATGCATGATAAGATTTGGATCCAGCCCTAGCATGTTAGCGTATGTCCATGCGAAGTTGATCTATTTTCTTTTGAAGAAATCTGTAAATGCTAGTTTTTCATGTTCTGTTAGAGCCTTTGCGATCTGGACCATTATGGGATTATCACCTATGTTGACATTGATTGCCTCTGCCAGTTCTATCAAGATCGATGATCTAACCTGGTGTGTGAGATTGGGGAGAGGGTCAAGCCTTCCATCCTTCGGCGCCTCCGAGAGGTTTTCACCATTGGATACGTCTTTATTTTTACTATTTTGATGATCTAACACTGCCGCAGAGAAGTTTTCACCATTAGATCATTCTTTTATTTTGATGTTTTTATGACTAAAAGGCTTGGCTCTCTCTCCAAAATAAGCCTTCTCGTTGTGTTCAATAGCATAGCCAGCTCTGTGGTCTCCTGCAGGTAGGTGTTCTCTAAGCTCAAGAAAGTCTATAATGGCATCATCATTTTCAAAGGTATCAAGCTCAGGGGTGGTGCCTTCTAGGTCCCAGTCTATAAGTTTGGGGTGTACCAAAGGTAAGGGATCATTAGGCTGGTCGGATTCAACAGAGTTGATAGTAAGGACAGAATTGTTGAGGGAACGGACAAAGTCTGTGATGGTACTCACTAGTAAGGGATCCATCGAGGGAGGTATCACTCTTTCCTCGTGATTGTCACTATTGGCATTATGCGGAATGAACTCTAGCGGTCTATCTCTTAGACCTTGTCTCTCATTCGCAGGGGTTGGTCATACTCGTGGACAACGCCAATATCCTTTTCATCACAAGATAGCTCAGAGAGGCTATCCCACTTGTTCTCGTTAGAATCTGTCTCACTCCCCAGTTGCATTTGCTGAATTTGTTCAACTAGATTGCTAGTGGATGTTTTTGTTGTTTCTTGGTTCCCCAGTGTAGCCTAGCCCTGTAGTGTCGCGGGCTATTAAAGTATGAGGTTGGATGGGTTCAGTTATGCCATCTTTTCTTGAACCAAGTGGACCATGTCCTTCATACCCCATTCTCTGTAGCATTTGAAAACCTTGACTGTACTGTTCCGCTGGTATGGTGGGATGGTCATGTTGCGTTGAGGAACTAGCTTCATCTTTGTATAGCCACTGTAGGACATCTTTTTCGTCACTTTCATCTTCTAGGCTTCCCCATTTTACAAATGGTCCTTTGGTAGGCTTCTCTGCTTTGGGTGTTTTTAGGATAGGTCTCCCATAAGATCTAGGAGATAGAGGCAGTTGTGCCAAATAAAGGGACTGAGATACCGTGTATTCACCCAAGCCTTTATCTTTAAGTTGGAGTTTAGGCTGAGGTCCTCCAGAAGAGGAAGCAAGTGTAGCTGGATCAATATGAGATGACGAGGATGCAGAAGCACGATTGTTGGGGATCACAACTTCTGGTTTGGGCTGAATGGAATTGCAGTATTGATAGGGGTTAGGGTCACCTTGGATGGTGATCTCTTGTCCTTCGTGTGGGAACTTGATACATTGATGGTACGTGGAAGGTACTGCTTTCAAAGCATGTATCCATGGTCACCCAAGGAGGATGTTGTATGCTAGTTCCATGTCAAGGACTTGACAAGCTACATCTTTCACTACAGGGCCCACTCTGATTGGTAGCGTAACAATTCCTTTGGATGTCCTTTCTTCCTCATCATTGGCTTTTATGGTGATTTTTCTTTTTGGATCTATAGCCTTCTTTGAAAACGCCAATGTAAGTATTAACTTCAATGTGCAGATATTCAAACCAACCCCTCCATTGATTAGGACTCTTTTGATCTTGCGCTTGTGTATGAAAGCTTCAATATGAAGGGAGGTGTTATGGGGTTGAGTGATAGACATATCATCCTTCTCAGTGAATGATAGGGAGTGTGGTGAGGTGATGTGACCGACCATAGTTTGGAATTGCTCTTCAGCTAGGTTCGTGGGAACGGAGGCTTCTGCTAAGGCTTTGTCAAGTATGGACCTATGAGAAGGGGACAGACGCAGAAGTTCCAACATAGAGATGTGTGCTAGTGTTTTGTGGAGTTGATCCACGATACTGTATTGACCAGGTGGGGGAGCAGACGCTCCTCTAAGGGTAACCCTGTTACTACGGGTAGTAACATTGTAGTCTGGATCCTTGTTGATAGTGATCACATTGATGTGTGAGTCACCTTCTGAGATATGGTTAACAACATAGTTGAAGCCAACATTAGTGTAGTTTGCATTGTTAGAGCCATTGTTGTTTCTGTTGGAAGGTCCTCCCTATTCATAGTTAGGAAGAGGATCCTTAAATGCCTGATGATCACTATTGGAAGTGTGTCCATGAGATTGTCCATTAACAGATATTTTGTTTTGATCTATTAGGTCTTGGATTATATGCTTGAGTGCAATACAATCATTTGTCTTGTGCCCCCTGTTTCTATGGTATTCACAGAAGTCATTGTCGTTCCACCAATGGGGTTTGACCTTTGGTTCATATTCTCGTGCAGAGGGAAGCGTTATGAGATTGTTGGCGATTAGCTTCCGCAAGGCAGTTTCTAGTGACTCATCCAAAGGTGTGAACTTTCTCTTAGGTTGAAAGTTGCCAAACCTAGATTCAGTATTTCTTGGTTTGTTTTGCAAGGGGTTATTTTGTGGTGTTGAGAGGTTGAAAATTGGTTGTTTAGGTGCCACATTTTTGGCATCCACCACCCCGTCATTCACAACGTTCTTATTTTTCGTCCAAAATCTAGGTTTGTCATTATTGGTGTTGGTGTTTGGAGTGTCTTTGTAGAGCTTGATTTGGCCTTTCGCGATTAGAGCTTTTTCTATGATAAGTCCCATCTCAATGACCTTGCTAAAAGAAGTAGGACATTGGATTTGGATTTGGTAGCTTAAGTATATTTGCAGATTGTGGACGAACATCTCTAGCATCTTCTTTTCTGGTATTTGGTGTGGGCATTTGTTTGCCAGTTGTCTCCATCTCTGTAAGAAGGCAGCAAAAGATTCTCCTCCTTTCTGTTTGGTGTTACAGAGATCCAATATTGAGATATCATGCTCAATATTGTATGAGAAGTGGGTGACAAATTTGTTGACAAGTTCATTGAATGTTTTAATACCAGGTGGCAGTCTAGAGAACCAATCCATGGCTTGTCCTCCCAAGCTTCGTGGAAATAGTTGCATAAGGTAAGTGTCATTATGTGTGACTTCTAGACAAGCAACATTGAACTCTCTGATATGATCTCTTGGATCGCCCTTCCCTCGATACTTATCGAATTTAGGCACTTCAAATCTTGAGGGGAAGGGAATCATGTTTAAGGACCTATCAAAAGGATATGGTGAAATATCCTCTAGGTTGTAGTTTTTAGTCGATGTTCCCATTTTTATGTCTGAAACTTGTTGTTCGAGAGCTTCATATTTTTAGTTCATTAGACTTATGGCATCCAAGGAGTCTATTGTTGCTTTGCTCTTATCCGTGGGTATTTCATCTTGTCTACTTCCTTCTGGGATTCTCTCTTCGTCAATTTCTCTTAGAGCCTCTACATCATAACCTTTAGGAAGTTTTACTCCTAGGTTTGCTAGGTGTAAGAAGAATTTTGTAGGGTCTTGTGCAAGTACTCCATCTAATAGGTGTTGAAATTTTGTGTCATGTTGCACTTTGAGGATCTCTTCCATGGAAGGTTCTTTGTCACTTTCGTGACCATCAAAAATACTTTTCTCTGCCATTTCTAACTATTTTTGTTTTTGTAATCTTGTCAAGACCATGCAAGGTAGTAAAGAGATGGGATGAGGTGAGATTGGAAGATTTTGAGCAAGGTGCTAGGATGAAACAAGGTTTTAGCAAGGTTCCTCTTAGATCTAGATGGTGTCAAACAAGGTGGGTATACAAAAGCGATAGTCAAAAGCTAGGATGTTAGGAATCCGTTACTTGATGTTGACTAGCCTTTGCACAATCCACTAGTGGAGTTCCGATAGAGAAGGATAAGTAATCCTTGATAGTTGGAGGCTCACTAGGTCTTGTTTGAGATTTGATTTTGATCAAGAAAAAATTGACTACAACCTTGTTGGAAACTTGAAAAAAAATGGTGAAATTGTGGATGAACAAATAGCTATGGTGCGGATAAGGGAGAAATGGTTGATTTTGCAAGGTCTTTAACCAGATTTTGAAAACTAGAACAAGTTTGAACTGGTTTTGAAAAATGTTGACAAATTTTGCTCTTTGGAAAATATGGTTTTCACTCTCCGGTTTTAAATGCGCAACAACAGGAGGTAAATGCGCAACAAGTCAATACGGATGTGCAAGACTCGTTATTTTGCATGCGCAAACATAGAGTTTAGATGTGCAATACTGACAAATGCGCAGAAAGTCGATTCAAATGCGCAAAAAGTTGTTGTATATGCGCAAATCTAGCTCTTTGCTTGTGTTTTCTCAAAATAATCTGGTTATTCTTGAATCAATGAAAAATGAACCCAAACATCTACAGAATAATAAAGATAAAAGAGATAAAAACAAAGAACAAACAATACCTTCACCTTTTACCTTTTTGCCTTCTGTAGTTCACCTATCTTCGTTCGATCTTGATTGTGAAGCCCCCAGAAGCTGTTGTGTGCTTGCTTGTTTGAAGATGACAAATGAAGAATGGCTAGGATACTTTGGTATTTGAAGGTGAGCTTCAAATACAGAAATGGAGAAAGCTATGAAGTGCTAAATGGAATAGGGGTGCCAAAGGCGCGCTTAGATTCCTGCAGCATAAGTTTACACAAAATTTAGATGTGAAATGAAGAGAAGGTTGTATTTATAGAAGAAGGTGAGGGAAGATCAATGGTTGAGAAGAAAAGAAGAGATCAACGGATGAGGCTTGTTGAGGAACGTGCATCCAATAGAAGAAGGACACATGTTATTCCAAAAGCAGTTTAGTTGAGTTAACTCCTCTCTTGATGAGGATGAGATTTGATTTTCTCTATTTTAAGAGAAGATTTGTTTTAAAGATGCTTTAAAACAGATTTTGCTTTTGTAACTCAGAGTTTTGCTGTTGTGTGACAAGAGGAAGGTTATTTTTGGAAGATAAGAATGATTTTTTGAAGAGATAGAAAGCATAATTAAATAAAAAGATTTATTTAATTATTTTGTAGATATTTGAGAAGAATAAATAAAATATAGAAATATATTTTATTTTGTGAGGATTTTGGATTTTTATTTAAATAAAATTTGGTTTTTATTTAAATTTGGAGGAATAAAAGATTTTAGTTAAATAATTAAAATTATTTAATTATTTTAGAAGAATGAAGTTGGTGGGGATGAATTTAATTAATTAAATAAAATGTAATTTATTTAATTAAATGAGAGTAAGTGAATCAAATAAATAAATGCATTTATTTATTTATCGATAGAAGAATGTGAATGATGAAATAAATATTTAAAATATTTATTTAAGTAGAGTCATGTCAATTTTAGGTGTATACAACTACTTTATAATAAGTTCATGTCTTGAAGCTTGAGGATAATACTTGCTTTTAAATCAAGTGGATGATTAAATCAAACTATTCAATGCCATACTTTTATAAAAATATTATTATTAAAATACACTACAAGAGTATTTGTATCAAGATGTTTTATAGATATTTATTCTAATGACACATTCCCTCATGTATTCTTTTGTAGAGATGCATTAATAATTGTAGAGTTGCATATATTTGTAGAATTTTGAAACGGTTCATAATTTTTAGTTATTTTAAACTTAAATTTAATTTCTAATTTGGCTCTATAATTTTTCTAGTGCTTATCAATGGCAAGAAAGACATAGAAGAAGCCCATTATAGAGAAAACGGTCATGACTAAGAAATATCCAAAAAGAAAAAGGTTCCCAAGGTTGAAAGAAGGTCCCCAAAAAATATGAAGATGAGAAAGGTACTAACAAAAATAAAAAGAACAGGAAAATCTACAAGATCTACTTGTTTAAAATTCTCAAGGAAGTGTACCCTAATCTCAATATTTCTAGCAAGGCTATGGGAATTATGAACAAATTTACCAATGAGATATTTGAGAAAATTGTCAGTGATGCATCCAACTTTGCTCACCACAACAAGAACATCATCAATATATATGAGAGATTTAGAAAACTGTCATGAATGGGAAATATCCAAAAAGAAAAAGGTTCCCAAGGCTGAAAAGAAGGTCCCTAAAAAAGATGAGATGAGAAAGGTACTATCAAAAATAAAAAGAACAAGAAAATCTACAAGATCTACTTGTTTAAAATTCTCAAGGAAGTGTACCCTAATCTCAATATTTCTAGCAAGGCTGTGGGAATTATGAACAAATTTACCAATGACATATTTGAGAAAATTGTCAATGATGCATCAAACTTTGCTCACCACAACAAGAACATCATCAATATATATGAGAGATTTAGATAGTTGTGATGCTATGTCTTCCTCGGGAGCTTGGAAAGGGCATTACAGTCTTTGAGGGTACAAATGTTGTTACCAAGTTCATTATTACTTGATCTTCTTCTCTCTGTTTTGAATTAGGGTAAATTATCAAATGTTTTGGTGTTAGGGCATTTAGTTTGTTTAAAGGGTTGTAATCCTTAAGATTTGTATAACAAAAGTTTTTAATAATTATTTTCTTCTATGATGGTTTGAAATAGTAAATAAGATGATAAATAGTTGTACTAAAAGAAACATTCATGGTATTTAATGATGCATTTATGTAACCCCAAATCATAAACATTATTTATGAAGGAATTTTCAGTTTTAGAATATTGAAAGTTTATGTCAAAATTTTGCATTAAGAAACCAAAGTATTTGAATATTGTGTAATATATTATCCTTTACTAAGTTTCAAAAGAAAGATTGTGTGCATTACTATTAGATGGGGTTCAAGCACGAGTAAGTGCAAAAAGATGGGGGGCCAAAAAGGGGTCTTAAGTGGCCACTTTTTTTTTTTTTCTGAAATCAGGAAATGTTGTCCTTGGATGAGAAATTGAGCATAGTTACACTCAAAATTTGGAGATGCAACCAAAACAATGTTCGTAGTGTTCTGAGTCTAATTTCTAAACTACTATTTTAAAAAAAAATGGTATAGATTAAGGGGTTCAAAAGAGGGAGCCACAGAAATTGGTGTTGTTTCTGTCAAAAAAACATAACATAGCATGTTTTGTGGCTCTCTCAAAAGGTCAACTTTTTTTTGGTATTTTAAAAATTGCTTCAGTGAGAAATTAGCTAACAACATTTAGTTTATGCCCAATTTTTCTGATAATTTTTTGATGAATATTTTATTTTTTACTAATTTTCAAAGTGGACACATCCTAAAAAATAGAATTTTGGCCATGCTACCCCTATAAATTTTAAAAACTAATTGAAAATTATTTTTTTTAATATGTGTAGAATGGAGTCTAGTTTCTAAATATGTATTTTTTTAAAAATTTTAATGAATAGTTAATTTACAATGAAAAAAAGACCAAATAGTGGTTTTTGCCCAAAAACGGACATACAAACAAAAGAAATTAAAGATGAAAGGCTTAACATTGTCAAAATATGAAAAATATTACATCGTTAGATAGATAAGAGAAAGCCTAACATTACCTAGGTGTTTGATTTGTTCGACCTTGAAACATGTGCAAATCTGAGGGTTAGCATGAATGAAATTATGTGAAATCCTGTAGAATATGCAAAAAGACATCTCTGGACATTGGGAAGGCACTCCAAGCCTTTGGGTTGGAAATCCAAAGCAAATCCCAAGCCTACTTGGGATTCCCAAAGCAAAACATAATGCGAGTGCGTCTGTTTTGCATTTTTTTCTTTTTCACAAAAGTTTACTCAATGTTTGTCATGTTTGACATAACACAAGCACATTATAATGTGAGCACGTTATAACACGCTCGCATTATGACCCCCTTTGATTTTTTTATGTTCAAGGTTATTAATCATGTATGTATGCCTATATGTATGTACGTACGTATGTATGTATGTATAGTGTCAAAGGTAGAGGAGGGTAGAGATGGGGGTGAGGCAGATAGGGGAGAAGAGGGGTGGATAGGGGTTGAGGGTTTAAGGTCAAGAGGGATTAGGGTTTAGGGTTGAGGGATTAAGGTTTAAGGTTGATGGTTGAGGGTTTAGGGATAGGATTTAGAATTTAGGGATAAGAGATTAGAGTTTAGGACCTTAAGAGATTAGGGTTTAGGGTTGAGGCTTTAGGGATAGTGTTTAGTGTTGAAGGTTGAGGGATTAGAGTTAAGGTAAAGTGTTGAGGGTAGAGGGATTAGGGATAGGGTTTAGGGTTGATGGATTAGGGTTTAAGGTATAGTGTTGAGGGTTGAGGGTTTAGGGATAGGGTTTAGGATTTAAGGTTTAAGTCTTGAGGGTTGAGGATTTAGGGATAGGGTTTATGGTTTAGGGATAAGGGATTAGGGTTTAGGGTTTAGGGATTAGGGTACCATAAATTATATTTAGGGATTAGGGTTTATGTTTTAGGGATTAGGGTTTAGGGTTTAGGGATGTACAATTAAGGGGTACCATAAATAAACTAGAATTTAGGCAGGGTTGGAAAAATTTTGTGAATCATTATGGGCTGGAGATTGGAGATTTTGTTGTGTTCAAGTACATATCCAAGTTATAATTTAAGGTTAAGATATTTCAAAGAACAGGGTGTGTGAAAAACATCAATACTCTTCGGCTTATGAATACCAACATTGATACAAATAAAAGATGCCCTTCTTCTAACAGAGGATGCAGTTCAAGTCAACCGATGGGTAGCAAGTTGTTGAATGAGTTGGTTTAATAGGCGCAACTCCTTCTTCAAAGTTATGCTTGGAGACTTTACACAAAAACTGGTAACTCTATACATTATTTTTCATTTTTTTATTTCCTATACATTGTTAAGAACTTGTAAAATCTAATTGTGTAATGTGTTTATGGCAGTGCATTCCTCCTGCATTTGTTTGATAGTTTATAGACAACACAGATGAACATAAGGTGTTGCAAGGCCCAAGTGGGCAGGAGTGGAATGTGCAATTAGAGGGTACCATAAATAAACTAGAATTTAGGCAGGGTTGGAAAAATTTTGTGAATCATCATGGGCTGGAGATTAGAGATTTTGTTGTTTTCAAGTACATATCCAAGTCATATTTTAAGGTTAAGATATTTCAAATAATAGGGTGTGTGAAAAACATCAATGTTCTTCAGCTTATGAATACCAACATTGATACAAATAAAAGATGCCCTTCTTCTAATAGAGGATGCAGTTCAAGTCAACTCATCATGGGCTGGAGATTGGAGATTTTGTTACACGTTCAAGTATATATCCAAGTCATATTTTAAGGTTAATATATTTCAAAGGACATGGTGTGTGAAAAACATCAATGCTCTTCAGCTTATGAATACCAACATTAATACAGATAAAAGATGCCCTTCTTCTAACAAAGGATGCGGTTCAAGTCAACTCATCATGGGCTGGAGATTGGAGATTTTGTTACATGTTCAAGTACATATCCAAGTCATATTTTAAGGTTAAGATATTTCAAAGAACAGGGTGTGTGAAAAACATCAATGTTCTTCAGCTTATGAATACCAACATTGATACAAATAAAAAATGCCCTTCTTCTAACAGAGGATGCAGTTCAAGTCAACTCATCATGGACTGGAGATTGGAGATTTTGTTACATGTTCAAGTACATATCGAAGTCATATTTTAAGGTTAAGATATTTCAAAGAACAGGGTGTGTGAAAAGCATCAATGCTCTTCAGCTTATGAATACCAACATTGATACAAATAAAAGATGCCCTTCTTCTAACAGAGGATGCAGTTCAAGTCAACTAATGGGTAGCAAGTTGCTGATTGAATTAGTTTAATGGGCGTGCCTCCTTCAAACTTATGCTTGGAGACTTTACACAAAAACTGGTAACTCTATACATTATTTTTCATTCTTTTATTTCCTATACACTGTTAAGAACTTGTAAAATCTAATTGTGTAATGTGTTTATGGCAGCGCATTCCTCCTGCATTTGTTTCACAGTTTATAGACAACACAGATGAACATATGGTGTTGCAAGGCCTAGGTGGGCAAGAGTGGGATGTGAAATTAGGGGGTACCATAAATAACCTAGAATTTAGGCAGGGTTTGGAAAATTTTGTGAATCATCATGGGCTGCGGATTGGAGATTTTGTTGTGTTCAAGTACATATCCAAGTCATATTTTAAGGTTAAGATATTTCAAAGAATAGGGTGTGTGAAAAACATCAATGCTCTTTAGCTTATGAATACCAACATTGATACAAATAAAAGATGCCCTTCTTCTAACAAAAGATGCAGTTCAAGTCAACTCATCATGGGCTGGAGATTGGAGATTTTGTTACATGTTCAAGTACATATCCAAGTCATATTTTAAGGTTAAGATATTTCAAAGAACATGGTGTGTGAAAAACATCAATGCTCTTCAGCTTATGAATACCAACATTGATACAGATAAAAGATGCCCTTCTTCTAACAGAGGATGCAGTTCAAGTCAACTCATCATGGGCTGGAGATTGGAGATTTTGTTACATGTTCAAGTACATATTCAAGTCATATTTTAAGGTTAAGATATTTCAAAGAATAGGGTGTGTGAAAAACATCAATTCTCTTCAGCTTATGAATACCAACATTGATACAAATAAAAGATGCCCTTCTTCTAATAGACGATGCAGTTCAAGTCAACTCATCATGGGCTGGAGATTGGAGATTTTGTTACATGTTCAAGTACATATCCAAGTCATATTTTAAGGTTAAGATATTTCAAAGAATAGGGTGTGTGAAAAATATCAATGCTCTTCAACTTATGAATACCAACATTGATATAGATAAAAGATGTCCTTCTTCTAACAGAGGATGTAGTTCAAGTCAACTAATGGGCAACAAGTTTCTGATTGAATTGGTTTAATGGGCATGCCTCCTTCTTCAAAGTTATGCTTGGAGACTTTACACAAAAACTGGTAACTCTATACATTATTTTCATTCTTTTATTTCCTTTACACTATTAAGAACTTGTAAAATCTAATTGTGTAACGTGTTTATGGCAGTGCATTCCTCCTACATTTGTTTCATAGTTTATAGACAACACAGACGAACATACGGTGTTGCAAGGCCCAGGTGGGCAGGAGTGGGAAGTACAATTAGGGGGTACCATAAATAAACTAGAATTTAGGCAAGGTTGGGAAAATTTTGTGAATCATCATGGGCTGGAGATTGGAGATTTCGTTGTGTTCAAGTACATATCCAAGTCATATTTTAAAGTTAAGATATTTCAAAGAACAGGTTGTGTGAAAAATATCAATGCTTTTTAGCTTATGAATACCAACATTGATATAGATAAAAAATGCCCTTCTTCTAACAGAGGATGCAGTTCAAGTCAACCAATGGGCAACAAGTTGCTAATTGAATTAGTTTCTGATGAAGAAACCAATGATGTTGTTGAAGCAATGGAAGAAAATCAAAATTGTAAGTCTAATTTAATTTATTTCAACTTTTAAAGCAAGCATTTGAATTGTAGCTTTACCTGGAGCATTGGTATAACAAAAACTTAATTGTGTTACAGGCCTTTCTTTGAAGAACCCTAGACATTATGGACCCTATCATCTAGAAATGCACATGACAGTGAACTCTGCCCCACCTTTCAAATAAGATATTTACCTTTTTATTCAATGAAAATGAAGTCACATAATGTAAATGACCATGCATAGTAGTAAGATCAAATTCTCTGCCTTCTATTCTTATTACTCTTACTTTATTAAGAGAAGAGTGTCAAAAAGAATGGGTAAATAATTGTAAGCTAACATAAGGCAAAGTAGTTTTGTTATTACATTTTTCTGAGGGATCTCTAATAGTCTAATATAATGCAGTCTTCCATAATATGAACATCTGTATTTGTGTGAATGCTAAGCTTTAATAGTAGAGTATTAAATCAATGCAATCAGCAATTTATTGGGTTAAAATAGCTTAGTTTCTATAATGGTTTGGGAATGTAGTTGCCAAAAATAAGTGAATGTCCTCTACAATTATCAAGAGAAAAAAATTTAGTAGTTCTTGTGCATAGAGCCAGTAAACAATGGGAGATTATTTGCCTGTTTCATAACAATATACCTGCCCTAAGTGTGGGGTGGGCATATTTTGTACGCCATAATAATATCAAGGATATGTTTGCATCATTGAACAGGTGTACATCAAGAAACATAGATTTATGTTTAGAGTTCATATAGATTGAAAGATAAAATAAGGATCCTTTTGAAAGAACTTCTAAGAGGGAAAAGACAAGCCAAAGATAAAAGGAGAAAATTATATACAAGAAAAGATCTTCATGAGGATTGTAATATTTTGTCTAAAACAAACAAAAATTAGTTAATTAAAAATAGAAAATCAAGAAAGAAACAGTACTAAAATGTATAGTTACTGATATCTAAAATGTATAGTTACTAATATATCTATTTTTAAAAGACTAATTGATTTTTATGGCCAAAGTTGTTTATTTTATCTAGTTGATGGTTTTAATTACACCCAGGTTATACATTGGGAGTAGATGTGTGCACATTTTTATGGCCCCAATTTAAATTCAAGCAAATAGGTGGAAAGAGTATGATGATCTTTTAAAAAAATCTTAATAAAAAAATGTTCACTTAATGTTGACCAGGGGTTCTGATTTCAACCATTCATTGCCCACTGTGGATGTACCCCAATGCAAATCTTTTCTCATAATGATCATCCTTCTGATTTCAACTATTAATTACTCATTGTGGATGTACCATATGCAAAGCTTTTCTCATAGTGTGTACACCTATTGGCATAATGAACCCTAGATGGGCCAGAAAAACATGCCATATAACATTACTAAGACATTACAAAAAACTTAAATTAGGATTTACTGTAGACATGCATAATTAAAAAGGGAATGAAGAAAAATACTTTAAAACTAATTTTTAAAATTACCAAAAAATTTCATAGCCATTTTCTGGCATATTCTTGCAACTCAGATATCTTTAAGAGAAGAGTGTCAAAAATGATGAGTTTAACAACCTAACATAAGGCAAAGTAGTTTTGTTGGGTTTAGGGATAGGGTTTAGGGTTTAGGGTTGAGGGATTAGGGTTTAGGGTTGAGGGATTAAGGTTTAAGGTATAGTGTTGAGGGTTGAGGGTTTAGGGTTGAGGGATTAGGGTTTAGGGTTGAAGGATTAGGGTTTAATGTTGAGAGTTGAGGGTTTAGGAATAGGGATAGTGTTTAGGGTTTAGAGATGAGGGATTAGGGTTGAGGGTATACAATAAATAAACTAGAATTTAGGTAGGGTTGGGAAAATTTTATGAATCATCATGGGTTGGAGATTAGAGATTTTGTTGTGTTTAAGTACATATCCAAGTCATATTTTAAGGTTAAGATATTTCAAAGAATAGGGTGTGTGAAAAATATTAATGCGAGCTCCAGCTTATGAACACCAACATCGATACAAATAAAAGATGCCCTTCTTCTAACAAAGTATGCAGTTCAAGTCAACCAATAGGCAACAAGTTGCTGAATGAATTAGTTTCTGATGGGAAAAATAATAATGATGTTGAAGCAATGGAAGAAAATCAAAATTAGGGTTGAGGGTTGAGGGATTATGGTTAAGGGTTAAGGGTTAAGGGATTAGGGTTTAGGGTTGAGGGATTAGGGTTTAAGGTTTAAGGGTTTAAGTGTATCTAGTGGTTGAGAGTTTAGGGTTTAAGGGTTTAAGGTTTGATGGATTAAGGGTTTAAGGGTTAAGGGATTAGGGTTTAAGGAATAGTGTTAAGGGTAGAGGGTTTAGGGATAGGTTTTAGGGTTAAAGGATTAAGGGTTGAGGGTTAAGGGATTAGGGTTTAAGGTATAGTGTCGAGGGTAGAGGATTTAGGGATAGGGTTTAGGGTTTAAGGTTTAAGGGTTGAGGGTTGAGGCTTTAGAGATAGGGTTTAGTGTTTAAGGTTTAGGGTTAAGGGATTAGGGTTTAAGGTATATTGTCAAGGGTAGAGGGTTTAGGGATAGGGTTTAGGGTTTAAGAGTTGAGGGTTTAGGATTTAAGGTTTAAGGGTTGAGGGTTGAGGCTTTAGGGATAGGGTTTAGGGTTTAGGGTTAAGTGATAGGGTTTAGGGTTGAGGGTTGAGGGGTTAGGGTTTAGGGTTTAAGGTATAGTGTCGAGGGTTGAGGTATTAGGGTTCAACCCTTGACACTATATCTTAAACCCTAATCCCGCAACCCTAAACCCTAATCCATCAACCCTTAAACCTTAAACCCTAAACCCTATCCCTAAACCCTCTACCCTTGACACTATACCTTAAACCCTAATCCCTTAACCCTCATCCCTAAAGCCTAAACCCTCATCCCTTAAACCTTCAACCCTAAACCCTCTACCACCGACACTATGCCTTAAACCCTAATCCTTCAACCCTTAAACCCTCGACCCTTAAACCCTTAATCCCTCAAATCGTAAACCCTTAAACCATAAACTCTCAACCCCTAGATACCCTTAAACCTTAAACCCTTAAACCCTATATCCTATACACTTAACCTTGGACACTCAATCTTGAAGATTATCTCTCAACCTTCAAACCTCTACCCTATACCATATACCCTCAACCCTATAGTTATGCCCTAAACCCTCAACCCTCATCCATATGCCCTATACCCTCAACCTTAAACCCTATACCCTATATCTTAGACACTCAACCTTGAACATTATCCCTCAACTGTAAACTCTCAATCCTCTACCCTATACCCTCAACCATATACTTAAGCCCTAATCCATCAATCCTCAACCCTATACTTTAAACCCTAAAACCTACACCCACAAACCCTCATCCCTATACCCTATAACCTCACCCTTATACCCTCAATCCATATCATAAACCCTAAGTTCCCAATATCCTAAACCCTAATCCCCATACCTTACACACTTAATCTTATACACTCAACAAGCTGAATATTATCCCTCAACTGTAACCCTCAACCCTCAACCCTCAACCCTAAAAACTATACAGGCTTAGGTCCTTATATACCCTAAACCCAAAACCCTTACATACATACATACATACAATCATACATACATACAGACAACCATACATACAAACATGCATACACATATACATACATACAAGCATGCATACATACATACATACAACCATCCATACATACATACATACAACCATTAATACATACATACATACATACATACATACATACAAGCATGCATACAAGCATGCATACATACATTCATACATATAGGCATACATACATACAAGCATACATACAATTTGGCATACATACATACATACATACATAAATACAAATATATATACAAACATACATACATCAAACATACTTAACAAACTTGAACATAAAACATTCAATAAACAACCTCAAACTTGACAAACATTGGGCAAACTTTTGCAAAAAAGAAAAAAATGCAAAGAAAACAATAACGTGAGTGTGTTATAACGCGCTCATGTTATGTCTTTTTAAAAAGTTTTAACAATTTTGGCCACTTTTTGGCCCCCTATCTTTTTGCACCCACCCGCACACTTAATTTTATTACCAATTGATTGCAATGAATTTGTTGTCATCGGCATTCTCAAAAAAGGAACAATATTGTAGATCAACAACTATAAATGTAACAATATACACAATCAAATGTAAGATTTTTTCAATTGCATTAAGTAATTAAATGTGTAGAATGTATTACCAATAATAACATTTTTTTTAAAAAATTTCATAAGTTTATGGTCATTCTCAACATGGATATTGTTGAACCAATTGCTGAAATTGTATCATTCAAGCATACCATTGATGACAAAATCTTAGTTGGAAGTGATACCTCTTTAGCCTTACAGTCCAATGATGTTGTATTGTCATCCTCAAATATTGTTGGCTAGAGTAACATGCATAGTTGGTTTCTCTTTAAACGTGGGTCCAGTGCAAATGGTAAACAAGGCGATTCATTCTATTCCAATAATTGTGTTAACATCTTTCCATGAAAGATGGGCTATCAAATGTAGAGTGACAAATAAGGTGGTAGTTTGACACTTCAATAATGCTAGAGGACCAAGCAAAGTATTTAGTTTTGATGTTGTTGATAGTGATGGTGGAGAGATTCGCATAATTTGTTTTAATGAACTCATTGACAAATTTTGTGAAGAAATAAAAGTTGGGTCTATTTATGCCATATTGGGAAATTAAACTTGTCTGATAAAAGGCTCAATAATTTATCAAGTGATTATGAGATAACACTAAATTAGATACTTTCCATTTAAAGCCTATGGTTAAATGTGTAATCACCAAGGTACAAAGCAATAACTTTGCTAATGAAAGAAGGAATATCTTGAGTTCTTTTGGCCATTTACTTGGCCAATAAATGTATGATTCCATGGAATTTGAATAAAAATGATATCATCATTATCAATTTTTGTTTATTATAAATACATTGTATATAAGTTATTTAATTATATGTTATGTATCTAATGGCAATAATAATTTCATGTAAAAATAATTTTAAAACACATTTAGCATTATCTCAATTATCTATGTATTTTTGTTGTTGACATAAGAGAATGCTCACCCATTAATAGCTTATAATACTTACATTAAAACTTTAATCTTATATTTAATTTTGATGATGTGTCTAACAATGGTGTGCCCCCTATATTAATTGAATCACATAGTGAAGGAATCATAAAAATAAGAAAAGTTGTTAAGTTCATTAGGGCCATGAGTATTCCCTTGCATATGGAGTTTGATGAGTTGAATCAAGAAAATACTACATCTACTACTCCTAATGTGGTTATTGACAATAGTATAATTTCTACATGTCAACATAGAAATTCAATTCACAGATCTTGGTATGCTTCTAGGCATGAAGATATAAATAGGTGAAGAAGAGAGCAATGTCATCAAAGAAGAGAAATAACAACACAAAACATAAAAGAAGTTCAGAGGCATGATATATCCTCAATATTGGATGATAGAGTAAATAATGGAATTATAGATGTTGGTGATAATATACATTCTATGCATTCTCTTCCATCAGGTATAGTTACTAATGGTGTCTTGAGGACACAAATGTGTCGTTGCCTACAGAGTCAAATAGATTGAACTAGAATAATACTGCACATGTTGATGTAGGTGTTGAGAATAGTGTAATTTCTACACTCCAGTGTATAAATGCATGTCATTGATATTTGTATACTTCTAGAGATGAAGATATAAATAGGAAAAGAAGGGAGAATTATCATATGAGAAGAGAGAGAAGCACAAAACATAATAGATGTCTAAGAGCATGATATATTATTGACATTGGGTTATAGTAGAGTGAGTGATGATAAACCAACTAATGAAAACAATATTAATAATATGCATTCTACTCATACTAGTATTCTTCTCCACTAAATGATATTAATATTGGTCTCTTAGACATCCATGCAACAATTTCATTTGGAATTATGCATGATCTCCGTCTTCCACAACTTATTGATAATGTGGACATGGTTCAAGGCTTTTACATTCATCCCACTCAACAATAATACTTGTAATGTAATGTTGTAAATAGTTCATTTGAAGTAAGATCTTTGAATTCAACTTCCACTCCCATGGAAGTCCCACATGCACCACAACAATTGGTGACAACAAGGGACAAAGGTAAATTGGTTTATCACAACCAATATGTGTGGTCTTGTCCACATCCAAATGAAGTTGGTCCTTCCAATTTGTAATCCAACCTTTTTGGTTCCCACTATTGTGACAAAGATCATGTTTTACATGAAAATAGTAGGTGTGATGGTTTTGATTTTGGGGAAGATATTGATATATGGATGTATGAAATTGAAACAAACTTTACATTTATGTACACCCCTAATGATGATGGAGCTTCATCTACATGACATGTTGCTTGAGTCCCCGAGTTAAACTTAGTGACAGATTGCATGAAAGCCAAAAAACCTTCCACAAAAAGATAGATCATTTGTCTATTAATCAAATGTGTTTAATTTTAAATAAGCATACCTTGGAATAAAAATTAGTCAATCAAATGAAGGACCTTCTTGTGCTAGGTGCCAATGTGAGTGAAATGGGCATCGACTATCTAAATGGAATAACATGGATCTTGGGGACCAACCTTACGTTCTACAAGTGCTTACTTAAGTTGAGGAAATGCTTATTTCTAGAGTGAATCCAATCATACAAGTTACCCATTCCCATGGTGGCCAATACAAAATTATAAAGGACACACAATTAATTTCCCACATGATATAACTATAGTTGCAAGGTGCCTACCATGACGGATATGTGATCTTGACATTTTGATGGTGAGAAGGCATTATACTCAATCTAGATATTATGATTGTTATGTTAAAAGATCACATGTCTTGGCTGCATTAAAATATAAATTAAGATATGATAAATACTACAAAGATGTGGAACTTGTAGAAAACTCAATCATGGCACTACCAAAAGAAGAGATGGATGTCTCTAAAAGCCTACAAGTTTTGCAATCTAATATTGGTGATGTGGACATATCAAATGCATGTGATGATAGTTAGTTGATGAAAGAGAATACCATTGTATACCAAGCTATTGCTTGAACAATATACTCCACCTCAGCCTTGTAATCTTTAGGCTTTTCATTCAACCACCAATACAGAGGCCTCCATATAGCAAATAGGGTGTAGAAAACAATTAGAGAAACACAAGTAAGAATGCCCTTGTACCTAAAGCCCAACTAAACTTTTCCTTGGGTCTTCTTCTCAAGGGCCAAATGGCATTCCCTGTTATCAAACCAAGCTATCCATTTCCTTACCCACATGGTAATAACAAAAATCAAGTGAAACACAATGACAATTTCATGATGGAATTATGCCCTAACAATCAAATCTTGAACCCCTTCCACCAGTACACTTCCACCCATTTTCAAAATGAGTATAATACTTCTCAAATTGGTCATCTGCCAAAATTGCCTAAATAATTGTGCTAACAAAAAAAATCTAACATCTACACCTATGTAATTCCAACTCAAGACACTGATAAGAGTCTAATACTTATCAAGTTGGTTGTATGCAAAATGTTGCCAAAATAACTTCTGCAAGAAAAACCCCAAAAAAATTAAGTTCTACAACTAAGTGAGATCAACTCAACATGATTTTATTTGTACCATAAAAGATCAAGAGCCCTTCAAAAAACACACCCAAAAAAGTAGGTATTGCAAATGAATTTCCGTGTCCCTCTGCAAATTATAGTGTGCCTGAAAATATGAAATTATTTTTTAATAAAACTGATAAGTATAATTATTAGTTGCATATGAAAAATCTGCTAATCACAAACTATATAATATCTGTATTGATTGTGGCACTGCTATCAATGAAACATGAACATGCATAATTTAATCTATGGAAGGTTTAAAGTTTCCAGAAAAAAAAAAGTAGAGGAAATAAAGGAGTAGGGGAGGGGAGCCAAAACATGCACACCCAATTTTCAATGGTCCACGTGGAGTGCCACGTGGACCAATAAAAAAATTTGCAACTAATTTAGATAAATAAATTAATAATAAACCATATAAAAATAATTTTTTAATTTTTTTAATATTTTGACACATGGGAGGATGGGATTTGTCGGTCAGAAAAAAAAATTGCAATTTTGGTCATGTGACTGAAATGTAGGCAGTTAGAGTACCAGTTGGTGCGTGGCATGGCATCCAAAGTGGAAAGCCCTGCCACGTCGCTGCATGCCATGCTGCCACCATAACACTCCACTGCATCACATTAATGTCTCACCACCCCTTCCAATTTAGTCCATCACTCCACATTTACTTCATGTCCCCTCTTCGTGCTTCCACGACATCCCGCGTAAATTTCAATAGGACCTCCATTCAATGCTCACAGTGCTTCGCACAACTTACCAACTTCAAAGTCTTTCAATCTACCAAGTTCTCAAATTTTCCTATCTTTTCTGCCGGAAGGTGCTCGGTTCAGCCCTCTGCAACTTTCATCCCACCACCACAACATGCTACTCTCTGACTCCATTGTATACGATGGAAGGCACCAGTTATCCAACAGGAAATGCAGCTCCAGCTCCGCCATACCTCCTTCCAAGTTCACCAGCGCCATGTAGGTGAAGAATATATGCATATGCTTACATTCTTTTCAATACTTGCCCCCAAGGTCTCTGCTAGAAAGGGTTTAAACACAGGTGAGGAAGCTTGAAGGCTATAGCATGCTCGTCAATGTTTATGGGGATAATTCTTTTGACTCGGGTGAGTATGCTCACTGAGGCTTGGCATTATTTAGTTTTGTTTTCTTTACTCTGTCTTTGCATTTGTTTTTTTTGACTTTGCATTGTTGCAGATTTCCTTGTTCATATCAAGCTTTCATGTTTTGGAACACTATGAATTCTATGTTCATCAACACACTAATTATATGGAAATTATTCTTCTATTCATGCATCGGTGTCTTTAAAATTGATGTTGTTTTTTATTTCATCACAAAAAAAATTTCTGAGGGTGTTTTTATTTTTATTACAGTAACAAATAATATTGTTTGTTGTTTCCGTGTCAGAAAAATCTGGGGTTGTTTTTATTTTCATTACAGTAACAAATAAGATTGTTTATTGTTTCCATGTCATAGAAAAATCTAGGGTTGTTTTTATTTTCATTACAGTAACAAATAATATTGTTTGTTGTTTCCATGTCATAGAAAAATCTAGGGTTGTTTTTATTTTCATTACAGTAACAAATAATATTGTTGCTTGTTTCGGTGCCATAGATAAATTTGGGGTTGTTTTTATTTTCATTACAGTAACAAATAATATTGTTGGTTGTTTCGGTGTCATAGATAAATCTATGGTTGTTTTAATTTTCATTACAGTAACAAATACTTTTGTTGCTTGTTTCGGTGCCATAGATAAATCTTGGGTTGTTTATTTTTCAGTTAGGTTTTCTCTTTTAATTAGGTTTTTTCCATCTTTTTCAAAGGTTATTTCATAGGTTATCACTGTTTATTTGTCATAAATCTTTTTATTTGTCTATATCTCATAAACAATATATTGTAAATATTACAGCTATAGATTAGCATTTGTGTTTCCCTAGGATTTATATTGCAAATATTACAGTCATAGTTTAACATTTATACAGATTAGCATTTTTGTTTCCCTAGGATTTATATTGGAAATATTACAGTCATAGTTTAGCATCTTTGTTTTCCTAGGGTTTATATTGCAAATATTACAGTCATAGTTTAGCATTTGTGTTTCCCTAGAGTTTATATTGCAAGTATTATAGTCATAATTTAACATTTGTGTTTCCCTAGGGTTTATATTGCAAATATTACATTCATATTTTAGCATTTGTGTTTCATAGGTTCTGCATTATCATTCAAACATAGATAAATCTAGGGTTGTTTTAATTTTCATTAGAGTAACAAATAATATTGTTGCTTGTTTTGGTGCCATAGATTAATCTTGGGTTGTTTATTTTTCGGTTAGGTTTTCTCTTTTAATTATGTTTTTCTTTCATATTTTTCAAAGGTTATTTCATAGGTTATCATTGTTTAACTGTAATAAATCTTTTTCATTGTCTATATCTCATAAACAATATATTGCAAATATTGCAATCATAGGTTACCATTTGTATTTCCCTAGGGTTTATATTGCAAATAGTACAGTCATATTTTAGCATTTGTGTTTCATAGGTTCTGCATATCATTCACTCTATTTATCTTATTCTCATAGGTTCTGCATTATCATTCATTGTCATTTTCTTCAATGCCAGTCATAAATTTGGGGGTTTCTCTTTTTAAGTTTTTATTAGGATTTTGTTTCATCTTTTTAACAGGTTATTTCATAGGTTATCACTGTTTATTTGTCATGAATGTGGTTCCCTATGGTTTATATTGAAAATATTACAGTCATAGGTTTGCATTTGTGTTTCCCTAGGGTTTATACTACAAATATTACAGTAATAGTTTACCATTTTTGTTTCCCTCAGCTTTAAATTGTAGATATTACAGTCATAGTTTAGCATTCCTATTTCCCTAGGGTTTTTATTTGTTGTCAGTTTTAAATTTATCATAACTATAGATGTAGCGTTACTATTTTGATTTGTAATGTTTTCTAATCAGATTGCAATTTGTGTTGTATTTATATTTCTTGTTTCCACCTATGTTCAATTGACAGTTTCCCATTTTGAGTTATTATTTTTTACTGAATTTGCTATCATTCACTCTAGTTATCGTATTCTCATAGGTTCTACATTATCAAAAAGTTAGGTTTTCTATGTGAGATTTGTTAAACTCTTACTATTTTCCATTCGTAAGCTTTATAATGTTCTTCATTAAGCCATTATACTCATAGGTTAGCAGTTGTGTTTCCCTATAGTTTATCTTGCAATCACTACAGTCATAGTTAAATAGTTTATATTGGTTTCTTAGGTGCAATATAATTGCATTAATTCAGTAATGCAAGATATTTTTTTAGGTGCCTTACATAAATTAGGGGGTGTTTTCTTTTTCATAGGTTCTGCTTCACCAATACAGTCATGCAACTATTGTATCTTTTTTTGGTGGCTTACATAAATTTTCCATTGGTGCCATAGATTAATTTGGGGGTGTTCTCCTTTGCATAGGTTGTGCTTCATCAATTCAATCCTCAAACTAATCTACCTTTCTTAGGTGCCATTGCATCATTTGCCATAGTGGTATGTTGGTCCTCCACAAGTTAGGTAAAAACTCTTCCATAAATAAGCACTATGAGATCAAACACAAATTAGATATTAAATGCACATTTAGTTGTATATATTTGTCAAGAAAACAAGCTAAGGCTAGTAGCCAAACAAGTGTAAGTGTTTTCAAATTGTATCTGACATAGGGGAGAGAAGTTGAAATGTGCACACCCAATTTTTAACGATCCACATTCAATGCCATGTGGACCAGTAAAAAAAATTACAACTTATTCAGGGAAGTTTAAACTTAAAACAACATTAACATAGAACTTTGCACCCTTCCCATAAACATTATAAAGAGAACTATCGTACCAATCCAGGCGTCACTTCCACATTACTCACAACTACACAACTATAGAACAATGTCACCTCAGCACAATTCAAACCCATCTATCCCATATTAGACCAAAGTGCTAACCCATTACAACAATTTTTCCCACCATAGCATAACCCAAAGAACACACCAATGCATTGGCCTATCTCATCAGACATGAGACCTACAACATGTATCAACAGGAGTCTCTCCCATCTCACCAAGTAGGGTGTGCACGTACTAACTCCTTCCTCTAAAAACCCACCTGCATCTAAAAATACAAGCTGCAAGGCTGCCATTATTCATATAAAAAATTTGGAAACAAATGCAAACAATACACCAAACTAATCAACTCAAGAATTAATTGCCCAAATCAATCAAATCTGCAATTCATATCACCCGAAATTCAAATTCAATACAGGATAGGGATTTAATTCGCCACACCAAAGAAGCATCAATTAGATTGAAATAATTCCCAATTTAAATAGCCCTTGAGGTGTTTTCTTCACATTGATGCCATAATGTGTTGGCTTAAGGTCTCTACAACTTCAATCCTGCCACCACTACATGTTACACTCGGACTCCGATGTCCCTTCCAGCTTCTTTATATATATGTATATGCATATGTATAAACACATACATAGACAAATACATATGTATATGCATATGTATAGGCACATACATAGAGAAATACATATACATATGTATATACATATACATATGTATATACATATACATATGTACATACATATACATATACATATACTACTACCACGACATCCCACGTAAACTTCAAGCCAACCTGCATTCAATGATCTTAGTGCCTCACACATCTTGCCAACTTTAGAGCCTTTCAATCTACCATCTTCTCGAATATTCTTCACATTGATGCTCGAATGTGTTTGGGGATGTTCTCTTATGCATAGGTTCTACTTCATCAATTCAGTCCTTCAACTATTTTATTGTTTTTATGTGCCATTGATTAAATTGGGGGTGAAAGCTTTTTTATAGGTTCTGCTACATCAATTCGGTCATGCCATTGATTAATTTGGGGTTGTTGTCTTTTGCATAGGTTCATTATCATCAATCAAGTCCTGCAACTATTGTATGCTTTTTAGGTGCCATTGATTGATTTGGGTGTGTTATCTTTTTTTATAGGTTATGCTACATCAATTCATTCATGCAACTATTCTAGCTTTCTTAGGTCCCATTGATTAATTTGGGGGTGTTGTCTTTTACATAGGTTCATTATCATCAATCAAGTCCTGCAACTATTGTATGCTTCTTAGGTGCCATTGATTGATTTGGGGGTTTTATCTTTTTTATAGGTTCTGCTACATCAATTAACTCATGCAACTATTCTATCTTTCTTAGGTGTCATTGATTAATTTGGGGGTGTTGTCTTTTGCATAGGTTCATTATCATCAATCAAGACCTACAACTATTTTATGCTTTTTAGGTACCATTGATTGATTTGGGGGTGTTATCTTTTTTTTATAGGTTCTGCTACATCAATTCAGTCATGCAACTATTCTAGCTTTCTTAGGTCCCATTGATTAATTTGGGGCTATTCTTTTTGCATAGGTTCATTATCATCAATCAAGTCCTACAATTATTGTATGCTTCTTAGGTGCCATTGATTGATTTGGGGGTGTTATCTTTTTTATAGGTTCTACTACATTAATTCACTCATGCAACTATTGTAGCTTTTGTAGGTTCCATTGATTAATTCAAGGGTGTTCTCTTTTTCATAGCTTAGCCTTCTTCAATTCAATCCTATAACTATTGTATCTTTTTTAGGTGCCATTGATTCCTGCTTTCTATTTTACAGGTTCTGCTTCATCAATTCATTCCTGCAAGTATTGTTTGTATGTCAAATAGCAATAGACCTTGAAAGATGTATATCTGTTCAAGATATATGTGATCTACCATGGATGTTTTGATTGATGGACATCATGTATATCGTGAACAAATAATACTTCTATTCATGTGTTCATCATTGTACATTGATTTTAATATTTGTATGGTTGGAAGTTAAAAGTGTTTTTGATGGAGTACAAGTTGGCCACCCTTTCACTCCACTGCCTCACATTAATCTCTCACCACCCCTACCAGTTCTTCTATACAGTCATCTTTAATTACTGAATTGAACAATTACTAAAATCCATTCATCCATGTATCAACCTTAGATTTATCTATGACACTAAAACAACCAACAATATTATTTATTATTGTAATGAAAATAAAAACAACCCCAGATTTATCTATGGCATGCATACATTGGTTACTTGCATTGTTATGCTTACATTGGACAAAGGAACATTATTTATATGTCTGAATAATTATTAACAACAAAATAAATATGTATAAACATATATATACATATTCATATATATATATGTATATGTATATGTATATGTGTATACATATTTACATGACTGAATAGATGAAGCAGAACTTATGAAAAAGAGAACACCCCCAAATTAATCAATGGCACCTAAAAAGATACAATAGTTGCAGGACAGAATTGAAGAACAACAAGAAAATAGATATATGTACATTTATGTATATGTATACCTATATGTGCATAAATATACATATATGTATATGTCTATGTCTATGTGTATGTATATACATATACTTACATATGTATAAGTCTATATATATGTATATGTATATACATATACATATACATAAACTTACATATGCATAAGTCTATGTATATGAATATGTTTACACCACATGCATAAACATATACATATATGTATATGTAACAATAAAAAGAAGCTCGAAGGGACACTAGTGTCCAAGCGTAGCATGTTGTGGTGGGGGGATGGAAGTTGCAGAGACCTAAACCAAGCACCTTATGGTGGACAAGTTAGGAAAATCTGTGAAGATGGTAGATTGAAAGGCTCTAAAGTTAGCGAGTTGTGCAAGGCTCTGTGAGCATTGAATGGAGGTCCTATTGAAGTTTATGTGGGATGCTGTGGAAGCATGAAGAGGTGACGTGCAGTAAATGTGGAGTGAAGGACTGAATTGGAAGGGGTGGTGAGACATTAATGCAATGTAGTGGAGTGTTATGGTGGCAGAGTGATTTGTGGCGACATGGCAGGGCTTTCCACTTTGCACGCCGTGCCACACACCAATTGGTAGTCTGACCACCTACGTTTCAGTCGCATGGCCAAAATTGCATTTTTTTTCCCGACTGACGAATCCCATCCTCCCATGTGTCAAAACATAAAAAAAATTAAAACTGTGACTGTAATATTTGTAATATAAACCATAGGGAAATACAAATGCTAACCTATGACTGTAATATTTGCAATATAAACCCTAGGGAAACACATTTTTGATAAGTAAACAATGAAAAAGATTTATGACAAATAAACAGTGATAACCTATGAAATTACCTATGAAAACCTAACTGAATGATAATACAGAACCTATGAAAATAAGATAACTAGACTAAATGATAATGTGAAACTGTCAATTGAACATAGGTGGAACAAGAAGCATAAATACAACACACATTGCATTTTGATCAAAAAACATTACAAATCAATACAATAACATTGCATCTATAGTTATCATAAATTTCAAACTGTCATTTGAAAATATACGTGGAACAAGAAGCACATATACAACACACATTGCAATCTGATCAGAAAACATTGCAAATCAATACAATAACATTGCATCTATAGTTATCATAAATTTCAAATTGTCAACAAGAAGGGTGCAATTGTCAATAAAATGATGTTGATTTGACACACCATCAAAACAACAATAGTAAAAGTAGGACTGATTTGACTTGAGGAGAGTTATCTCCAACTGACATATATATTTAAGAAAATTGTACTACTAAATAAGGAATGACAAAACTAAAGTAACTTGATAAGAGTTATCTATAGCTATATTTACAAAATATATCTAAAGTATGCTGAGATTTATGTTATATGTATCTTATGTAAACTATACGACATATTGTGTTGTGTGGTATATCAATGTGGGTTTTATGTCAACATTTAGACTCAAAACATTTAATCAGCAATATCAACTCGACCAATACTTTTTTTTATAAATAGCAGCTCACTATATTTTTCTTTGAAATATTAGCAGGTGTCTCACGAGATTATCAAATATCTCTATCTTCAAAAATTTGAATTCTACTCCTATGCGGCAGTCTTTTAGTTTGAAAATCAAAGTATTGTTAACAGGGGTGTAAGATGTTTGATGAATTTTAAGGACAATCTCTTATTACTAAAAGATCATATTTATACTCCTTTAAATTCTACTCCTGTGCTACAGTCTTTTAGTTTTTTAAAAGAAAATCAAAGTATTGTTAACAGGGGTCTAAGATGTTTGATGAATTTTAAGGACAATATCTAATTAGTGAAAGATCATATTTAGACTCCTTTGATGTGTATACTTATACAAGTATTGTGTAGTTTGACCATCTTAATCAATAGGTAAAACCATCGTAGGTGTCTGCATGCTTGATTCTTAGAAAAACTTTACCTCACAAGTGAAAGTTATGCTATATTGTTTACATCTGTTGGTGCTAAAATAATATGACTAATGGATAAGTGTTGTTATGGATTCCATGATACTGGGAATTGTGCTTCAAAGTACTCTCTCATGCCTCAACAATGTTCTCTTGAAAGTGAATTGATATTAATTCCATTTTTGGCACACTTAGCAATTAATATGGGGCTTTTAGTGTGTTTTAATAGAGATGTGGGCTTTTAGTGAGCTTTGAGGTTAAGTGGTCTTCACGTAGTTATGTGGTAACTACAAATTTGTATGGAGTGCATTCTTGATCTTGTAGAATTTTGTGGTGTGTAGTTGTGTTAACACAAGGAATGTGTTAGAAAACTCTAGATCTCTAACACAATAGAACAAAGTGGGGTTTTAGCGCTAGCATACAGTTTTGCAAATACTACAAACTTGCAAGGAAACGTTGGGTTCCCATGCCTATTCTCTTAGACCACAAACTCTTTGACACACAAATTTTTGCTACGGATTGCCTAAAAGAAACTCAACTTTAGGGATGGACAAATATGGCTCAGTTGACTTTTTATGAACACACGAGACTTGAGCACAACACTATAGACACCGCCTCTTTATGATGACAAAAGTATTATAGAGATTTTAAGAGAATGAACTCCAAAATAATTATCATTTTAATATGGAAAAATGAAGTAGCCAATATAAAATAAAATTGTAAAAAAAGGTATATAGATAAAAAAAGATCCATCTAAAGGACAAAGTAAAGTACGCATAATCTAAAATATAATAAGATAAAAACTTGTTGAAATGACACATTAAAATCTCTTTAATATAAAACTCCACCACTCAACTATGTGGTAAAGGAAAATGTTTGTTTTAATATACTATAAAGAATATGTTCACTTTAGTTTTAATAAATAAAGCAATTTAATTGAATTGTCAAAATAGAAATCAATTTACTAAAAGAAAGGGAAATGGATATTTAACCTATCAACTTAAATTTAGGGTTATAGTAATAATTTACGTTTGAATTAGTAATATAATTAGTGTTGGGGTGAGAATCAGGATTAGGAATAAAATCGGGTGGAAGAGCTTTATCCATTGGTTTTCCCTTGCCGTTGTTCGCAAGCGTGGAGGATATGCCTTGTGCACCAGACTTCAGATCTTGTACTTGATTATGAAGATAGCTATTATGCTCATGTACTTGCCTATGTATCAGTTGATTTATAATGTATGTATTCCAAATGTAATCAAAACTACATGATGATGTACCCATATGTATAGACCTTTGATCATGTACATGTAATCTTGAGCAAGTTGATTATCTATGTGGCACGAGTGGAGATGTATATGTGTATTCACTAGTACAATAGATGTGGAATGAACTGCTGATGATCAGTTAACCATGTATGTTAAATTATGTTGATTAATCTATCAAGTAATGCAACCATGGGACCTTAGAAGACAAGTTGTTGCTAATGATGTGTGTTGATTTGCTTAACATTGCTTTGTTATCTTATACAGAAAAATTTTTATTCTGCTTGCATAGCACAATTGTGTTGTCCTCTAAGGTTTTCATTGCGGGGCATTACAATCGGATTTAGGGTTAGGGTTACAATTAGGGTTAGGATTATGGTTAGAGTTAGGGATTAGGTTAGAATTAGGGTTAAAACTATGATTTATCAATTTATAGATGATGTACAAAATATACATGGCTAAATTTAATTTTGGAAGTTCAAAATGATCATTTGGGTTAGGGTTATAAAATGATGATTAGGGTTAGGATTCAAAATAAGTATGTTAGGTTGTAAAATGACCATTAGGGTTACACTTTAAAATAAGTAGGGTTAGGGTGTAAAATGATCATTATGGTTAGGCTTTAAAATGACCATGACGGGTTACAAAATGATAATTAGGGTTAGGGTTTTAAATAAGTTGAGTTAGAGTTTAAAATAATTAGGCTTAGGGTTTAAAATGAGAATTAGCATTACAGTTTCAAATAAATATTATTAATGTTTAAAATAATTAGGATTAAGGTTTAAAATAAATAAGGTTTAATTAATTAGGGTTTGAAATAATTATGATTTAAAAGAATTAGGGTTAGAAATATTATTAGAATTAGAGGGTTAGAATCAACCTTACAAATAGAATAAGGGTAAGGATGACAATTATAGTTAGGGTTAGAATTAGAATTAACATTACAATTAGCTTTAGAATTAGAATTAGGGTTAGTGTTATAATTATGGTTAGGATTAAAATTAGTGTTTCGAAGTAGGGTTAGGGTTATAATTAAATTTAGGGTGAAGGTTAAATTTAGGGTTTAGGATTAGGTTTAGAATTAGAGTTAGGATTAGAAGTAAAATTAAAATTAGCATTGGTGTTAAGCTTAGAATTAGGGTTATAGTTAGAATTGTTATTACAGTCTTTGTTAAACCCTAAATACTTCAATTATAATTAGGAATAGAATTAAGATTAGGGATAAATTATAATTATGATTAAAATTAAGGTTAGTGTTAGAATTAATTCAAACACTAAATGCTTTAATTATAATTAGGATTAGAATTAAGATTAGGGATACAATTATAATTATGATTAAAATTAAGGTTAGGGTTACAATTAAAGTTAGGTTTAGGGTTAGGATTAGGATTATAATCAGAATCAATGTTATGGATATGGTTTAAATTGGGGTTAAGGTTAGGGCTATGATTAGGGATAACTTTAGGTTTAGAATTAGAGTTAGGATTAGAAGTAGGATTAAAATTAGGGTTGGTGTTAAGCTTAGAGTTAGGGTTAGGGTTAGAATTACAATTAGTGCTATTGTTACTGTTAGGGTTAGTGTTAGGGTTAGGGTTTTAGTTATAATTGCAATAAGGATTAAAATTAGGGTTAGGGATATAATAAGGATTAAGTTTACCATTAGGATTAAAATTAAGGTTAGGGTTAGAATTAAAATTGGGTTGGAATTAGGATTAGGATTAAATGAGAGTTAGGGTTAGAATTAGAGTTAGGGTTGGCATAACATTTAGGATTAGGATTACATTTAGGATTTGAGTTAGGACTTAAAATTAGGGTTACAATTAGGGTTAGCATTAGGGTAGTATTGAGGCAAGAGTTAGGGTTACAATTAGGATAATTATTAGGGTTAGAATTAGAGTTAGGGTTAGCACTAGTATTAGGATTAATATTTAAGGTTAGGCTTATGAATAAAATTATGATTACAATTAAATATAGGATTAGAGTTAGGGGTTAAAATTAGGGTTACAATTAGAGTTAGGTTAGGGAATATAAGATTTGAGTTAGGGGTTAAAATTAGGTATGAGCATCTGGCCTAACAGTGGATTATTTTTTATGATTTAAGAACTAGATTAGTGATGTAATTTCATTTACAGTTATAATTTATTTATCTTGTGTAAATAAAATGTTAAAATTAGGTATGAGCATCTGGCCTAATAGTGGATTATTTTTTTATGATTTAAGAACTAGATTAGTGATGTAATTTCATTTACAGTTATAATTTATTTATCTTGTGTAAATAAAATGTTAGTATAAGTAATAATGAAATAGTATATTTTTTATTTGCAGTTTTATTTGTATGAATAAATTAAATATTTAAAAATATTAGAATGTAATTTACATAAATAATTTTTTAAAATTGTATTTTAAATTTAATAATCAATAAAATAAATAAATAATTGACTAGGATTAGGGTTGTTATAACATTACACTTACCATTATTTTATAAGCCTCAAAACCCTCAACCTAACCATATTTCAAAATCTAACCCTATTTAACATAATTTTAACCATAATTTTGCGTGTAACTCTAATAATAACACTAACCCTAATGCTAACCATAATCCGAGCCCTAATTTGAACCATAATTATATTTCTAACCCTAACCCTAACCCTAATTATAATAAATAGATTAATTATTAGATTAATTGTAACTCTAACTCTAACCTAAACACTAATGCTAACCCTAATTTTCACCTCTAACTATAATTCTAAATATAATATATAATATAATTATATTTAGAATTATTATATAATATATTATATAATTTTAATTATTATAAATAAATTAATTAATATTATATTATATTTAATAATTATTATAATATATCTAATCTATATTATAATATTATATTATAATTATAATAATTCATATAATTATATAATATAATTTATAATATAGATTAAATATATTATTATAATATAATATTAATTAGTATTAAAAAAATTTCTTTATTATATTTATTATTATTTTTATTATTATAAACATTCTCTATAAAACAATAATCTTTAGAAATGGGCTCTCCCGCTCCTCTTCTCGCCCATGTTCCTGGTTCACAGGATTCGTCTGTTGCTAGGGTATTTGCAGGGTCTTCTTTTGCTGCTAGTGTGGCTGCAGCTGTTGGTGTGCCGTCTGTGGCCTCAGCTGCTTTTGCTGTTAGAGCGCCGTTTGTGTCTACAACTGCTACCTTACAGGGTTCGTCTGCTACTTTACATGCAGGGGGTCCGTCTGCTGCTGTTGGGTGTTCTTCTGTTGATGGTGTGGCTCCGGTTGTTCGTGTGTCGTCCGTGGGATCTGCGGCTCGTGCGGCTGCAGCTGTCCGTGCTGTCGATGCGCTATCTGTATCTATGGCTAGGGTTCCATCTACTACTGGGGTGCCTGTGGGTGGTGTGGTTTCTTCTGCTGATAGTGTGGCTATAGCTGTTAATGCACCATCCATGCATGCAACTGCTGGAATTGCAGTAGGAGTGCCATCTGTGACTACGACTACTACTTTTCAGGGTTCATCTGCTGCTTTATTTGCAGGGGTTCCGTCTACTGTTGGGGTCTCTGCAGCTGTTGGTACGCCACCCATTTTTGGTGCTGCTGCTATTGCTGCTACATCTTATGCAAAGATTGTTAGTAGTGGTTCTCCTCGGCAATGTGAGGAGTTTGCTAATGCTGTTGCTGTTCTAGTATCTAGGAGATCTATTTCTCAGTCAGACTTGCCTCCCCCTGTAGTGGTCCTAGGGGATGAGGTTTTAAAAAATATTGACTATTTCTCTGAGCAGGGTTTGATTTGTAGATTTGACCGTTGGTGGCCTCGGCTGGGTGATTTGAACCTCTAGATTTCTGAGCATTAGTGCCCTTTAACAGAGGGGAAAATAGAAATTTACCCTTGTGCAAAGGGTTTCTTTGTAGTTGTTTTTGCTTTAGTTTCTGATCGGAATGCTATTCTTCATACTCAGGCCTGGTTTTGGGGCATTCATGCCCTCCTTCTCAAGCCTTGGGTTCCCTCCTTTAACCCATTGACCGAGTCTTTCAATAGAATGCCTGTTTGGATTCGTCTCCCGAATCTTCCACTGCATCTTTGGTGCAAATCTTGTTATGAGGGTATTGGTAATTCTTTGGGCTCTTTTATTATGGTTGATCAAGTGACTACCTTATTTTCTCATACCACATACGCTCGTGTTCTTATGGATCTTGATCTCTCTAAGCCTCTCCCGGCCGAGATTATACTGCAGGTTGCTGATAATTCTTGGAGGCAAATTTTGGACTATGAAGGTATTCCCTTCCGGTGTCGTAGATGCTTTGCTACAGGTCATCTAGCTTCTGGGTGTCCTCGCTTAAAGATACCTCGTTCTTCCTCCTGGTGGAAGAATTCTTTGCATGAACATCTTATAGTTGGTGCTACTGAGGATATTTCTGGGTCAGAGGCAGTTGATTCTTCCTCTGATGATGATGGGTCTACTCCTAATATTGTGAGGGTTCCAGATTTTATAGCTATAGATATTGCTGTTGGTGGTTCTGCTGCTAGGATTGCTGATGTTGTTGGCGGTGCTGCTGCTGGGATTGCTAGTGTTGCTGGCGGTTCTGCGGCTGGGATTACTGGTGTTGCTGGTTGTTCTGCTACTGGGATTGCTGGTGTTGTTGGTGGGTCTGCTGCTGGGATTGCTGGTGGTTCTATCACTGGTGTTGCTGGTGGTTCTGCTGCTAGGATTGATGGTGTTGCTGGTGGTTCTGCTGTAGAGATCTCAGCTGCTGATATGTCTCGCACTATTAATACAGGTGCACATGTTGCTGGGGCTGATGTTGTTGTGCCCCAAGCTCCGCCCCTTTCCATGGATTTGGAGAGAGTTTCTCCTTCTTCTCCTATTTCTAGGGATGGAGATGATGTTCTTTGGACTATTGTCCAAAGGAGGAAGCGAGGTCTTCCCAAGCATGTTTTTTTGAACCGCACTCGTGCCAAGGGTGTTCGACCTATTAGGTCTGGTTCTGCTATTGTTTAGGTTGTTGCTCCTTGCAACCTTGTTGCTTAGTCTGTTAGGCTTTGTTATTTTTTTTAGCAAGGCTACTGTGCCTTTGCTGCTGGTCTTTCTATGTGCTGGCTGAGTACTATCAGCACGCTATGTTCTTGCCCCCTGGGCTTAGTTTTGTATAAGGGTTCGGCCCCTTGTTTAGCCGCCTTATATTATCAAAAACATTCTCTATAAAATATAATAATATTACAATAATATAATAATACAATATAGAAAATTTAAAATAATTTTACTTTAAAATAATTATTCTAATTTGAATTATTTATTGTGATTTAAAATATGAAACTATTTGTCAATAAAATAATAAATATTTATAATAAAATAATAATATAAATACATTATTATGATGTTTACTAATATTATACTACATAATTATGATTTAAAATTATTAAATTATACAATAATTACAATTATAGTTTAAAATAAATTGATTAAAAGGGGCTTGATCCATCTCGACATACTTTAGATATAAATAAATAATTATTACAAAATAAAATAATATAAAAAAATTATAATAATTAAAAATAAATATCAAATAATTTTTAAAAATAATGTAAAATTGTGAAGAATGATTGATATCACTAGATAATATATATTATTCCACAAATATATTTAATTTTTTAAATCAATTTACCACACATAGGTAGAGTAGGCCCCTTAGATCCTTCTTGGTGTACTTTAAATATATTTTTTAAATATAGCTATACTAGTATGTTTTAGTTTTAGATTTAATTCTAATCCAGTTCAAATTCATTTATAGTATAAGTAAAATATTTTTTAAAACTAGTAGTTGCACAATATTTATGTGCAACCTATTTGCCCATAAAAAAGTATTTTATTAAAGTTAATATTTGAATTAATTATTAATATTACTAATTTAATTAATAATTATTTAATATTATAAAATAATTAGTAATTATATTATTAATATTTCTTGAAATCTTAAATAAATGTATTTACCAAAACACACTCAACATATATTTTAAGAAAAACTAAAACTATAAATTTTTATTTAGAATTGACATTTATTTTCCAAATAAAAGTAGAGTAACTGATATAAATAAAATAAAATAATTTTTATATAAAGATGCATGAAACAATGCATAAACCCTCTCTCTATATAAAACACTTATGTACAGGTTAGGTTAACTTATCTCATAATAACATTTTTTAATTTTAGAACTTAAAATTATAGGTCACAATAATATTTAATAAATTTTACTATTAAATTATAAATATATAAAAATCTATAATAATAGTTGGAATGATATACTAAAAATAATTTAAATTAATATAAAAAAGCAAAATTTTCTTTACATCCAACTTTTAACTGGCGCATGTGTTACTAGTGTTTTAGTCTCACTGTAAAACTAAAATTAAAGACATTTATATTAATATTATGTAAAGAAGTTATCTTAAGAAGTTCTATTTTTTAATGAATATTTAGATTCATAAAATATTAATTAATTTAGGTAAAGAAGTTATCTTTAGAAATGTTTATTTGTTGGAATTTAAAATATAATTAAAATAGCAAAAGTAAAAGTGTATCTTAAAGAGAAGACCAGAATAATTCAACCTTAATCCTACACTATCATTTTGACCCAAATGATGCAGACCTGTATGATTTTGGATTAATCTTGTATCTACAACCTTAATCCCTATACCATAATTTTGACCCAAATGATCTAGACTATATGAGTTTAGAGTTTTTGTTTAGAACATCTGGTCTTAAGTTCTGTGTCAATGTCTGGGTTGGGGTTGGGGTGTCTATAGGTGTTGGGTATTTGCTTTTCTATCTAGGCTTGTTTAGGTAGACTTCGGCCTTAGTTTCTATATTTAGTATATAATGTTTCGGTGTAGATGGATTTGGGGAATTTTCAACCCTGCGTGGTTCTTTTGCTCCTCTGTATGGGATGGAAAATTAATGGTGGTTTCTCTCTGCCCCTCAGTCATGGGCTAGACATGTAATTTTTTTTTGATATATCAATAATATACTCTATCTTATCTACCAATATATATATATATATATATAATTGTAATATTATTACATTATTATAGAGAATGATTATAGGAACCAATGCCTTTTGATCAAAACCTTATTAAGCACCTTTCCTCTATGAAAACAAATATGAATTGCAACACAAATATCTTATCACTCTTAAATTCTGGCTATGCTCTATTCACTCTTCTATTCTTTTAGAATTAATTAAATTTATAAAATATAAAATAATAAATTTTATACATTTATATTAAATATATTAAAATAATTCCAACAAATTCATTAAAAAAATTATTCATAAATAAATATTAGTTTTTTTTCTATATAAACCTAGATTGAGCACCTAGGAGCCACAAAAATATGGCATTTAAACTCATATTCTAGTAACCACTAGTTCACTAGATCTAATAAAAAGTAAAAGTATTCCTCAAATTTTAAAAAACCACCATTCAACCAAGCCTCCCAACCAAAAAGCAGAGACCCTCTGTGCCTTTAGCTAGGAAGCTACCAAAATACCACAAAGCCTCACAAAAACTTCCTCATTGACCTCTTCCAAACTCCACCTAGGAGAAGAAGAAACCATACAGGGTTGAAATAAAGTCTCATACACATCAAATAGAACTTTACACCCATCACGAACTCCATTACTAGATGTGTTCATCACAAGCTCTCCTGCAACCCATGTAGATGATCTAGATAACATTTATAGAAGACTCTGCCTGGGTTTTGATCCCTTCAATATCATCATGAAGATGGTAGGTCCCTACTGCCATCAAGAGAATGGATGTGCAACTTAAAGATTGGGTTACATCAAAGACATTTCATCTCGCCACCAATTGTAGAGGATCCAACAAAATCTTTGTTAATGCCTCTCTAATCCATATGCACGGGCTTTGTCCATGTCTTTTGTTAACTCCCAAATCCTTTGCAACTAGAGGGCCGCAAGTTAGGATTTGAAATCTCCTTCTCCAAAAAATCCACAAAATTATTGATCATATCAACCCCTCACTCATTCCTTTGTTATTCTCCCATTATTGCTACTCTTCCCTTTCTCCTCCACCACCCTCCACTTGTCTCTGCCCTTGTTCGTTGAAGCCATTCAGAGAATAGATCAAAACCAAACCTTAAAACACTAAATTGAGCTCTTTGACATCTAAAGGATACCCCTCACACCCCCAAATCTATTAACTCTAGATTGACTCCAACACACTTTATAATAATTACAAACACATGGAAGTAAAAATAATCACAACTTGTCCTTTCATGTACTTCCCTAATTAAACAATACACACCCTCTCCTACATGTAGTCATTTATATCCATATTCACCACCTTTCATCTCCAGTTGTCCCTATGGCATCACCAACTAATCAATTAACACATGCCCCTTATCAGAACAAATAAATATTATAAATTATTATATAATAAAATTCCTATAAAATAAAATTATGGTTAAGAAGGTAAGTTCAAAATACTATAATAATTTGGGTCAAATAGATTTAATTCTCATTGATTTGTGTCATATTAGGTATCACAAGTGATAAGAAGCAATTGAGAGTTTCTCTTTGTTATCACAAGCCATAGTTTGATTTTGGTTGCAGTGTAGGAAGACATGTACACAGTTCATGTGTTTTGGTTGACAACTTTTGACTAAGTATGAAGACAAGTATGAAAAACAAGCTAAGTATGGTGTACCCTTGTAAGCATTGAAAGTGTTGAATTATCACAATCAATCAATACAAATCAATCAATTGGTAGTAAAGAAGACATTGAGTATGATGGCACACCGAGTCCCAATGATGAGCATGAGTTGAATGGCCAAGAGGATGATAGAGAGAATGATGATAATACTTTGTTATAGGGAGGTTTCGATGACATAGTTCAAATTCAAGATACAACAAATTCTAGTAATGATTCAAGATACAACAAAATCATTTATATATCAAAGTCATCCCACAATAATGGGTTACACTTTTTGGCCAAACTTGACATTGAAATCAACATTTTGAACTAAATCTTCACTTTCTGACACCTATAGCCACTAAACAGTTAGGAATTTGAAGATGATGCAAACTAGTGATTTGTGAGATTTTGTTTGTAGATTCTAAATATATATTTTAAAAAAAATTTGGAATTAAATTGTAAATTTTTTTGCATCTCCTTTGATAACTAGTTTTTAATAGTAAACAACATTTTTTTAAAGTGATGTGTATTCTGTAGCACATAACTTTTTTTCTACAAAGGATAAAATTTTGATTCTTTTGAATTTAGATTGGTAACACCAATATATAGGGCATGCATTTGGTTTCATAATGTTTTGTTGAATTTTTTCAATTAAGTTTTAAAGTCAAACCAATTATAATTTAGACATAGGCGTGTTCTATAAAACATAACATTTTCTGTATGTATCAATTTTTTTTTTTTGTTGAAACAAGGACATCAATACCTAGGGCATAGATATTTTTTAGAATTGTTTTTCACTAATTTACTAATGTTTCATGTGTGTAGAACAGAGAACTTGATGTTCGGTAAAAAACCTACATTCACAAGAAATAAAAAATAAATATAATAATCAAATTAAATATATTTAAAATTATACTTTTCGGGAAGCTTATAATAAGGACTACATACTTACAAAACATAAATTTTAAATGAATTCATTTGATCCCCCAAAAGGTAAATCAAAAGTAGTTTTTTATCAACATTTTGATAGGTGTAGAGGAGACTCCATTATAGGTATGGTTTAAAACTATCACTTGGTTCTACCCAAGGGGGTTTGATCAAACCCTCTTCAATTAAAATCTTTTAAATGGAACCTTTCAAGGCTTAAATAATTATATTTTCTAAAAATATGTAATTTTAACAAAAATCAGGATGTCCTAGTAAGTGTAACCCATTCTTGTGGCAAGATGACTTTTTTAACTTAGATAGTTCCACTTTTAGTAATTGTGAGTGTTCTAAACAACATAAAGTAATTAAATTAGACATAAAGAACATACCTTAGAATTCAATATTTGAGTTGACCAATCCTCCAAAATTTGGCTTCAAAATCCTCAAATTAATCTTTTTGGCAAGTTTGATTATGAATTCTATATAACTCTAGAATAGGATTAGTGAAATTTATAAAAAAACAAATATATATCATCAAATTCAATCTATATCAATGGTAATTATCTTTAAAACAATACGAAACATGAAACTTTCAGTTTAAATAATCAAATTCTATCCAAAAACATGCAACACTAGTTCTTCTATGTTGAAAAAACAAAAAAAGTGGTGGATTGATCAAACAATGATTCTTAAAATGTCAAACACCCCAAAAAAGCATTGTCTTGTCTGATAGCACACATAAAAAGTAGGGAATTAAAAACATGTGGGGTCTAAATCACGGATCCCACATGTTTTTTCCCTTTTTTTTGCTTCCCAAAATGTGCTCGCATTATAACGTGAGCACATTTTGGGAAGCATGAAATCTTTATGCTTTCATGCATGCAAACAAGTATTTTAGTGTTTTCTCTCTATGTATAAGTATATATTTATAAGTATATATCTGTAAGTATATATCTGTAAGTATATATCTATGCAAACCTTTATGTATAAGTATATATTTATCTCTTTATCTCCCTCTCTCTAAACCCCTAAACCCTAAATAATGCCCTGAACCTTTATCTCCATATCTCTCCCTCTCTAAACTCCTAACCCCTAAACCCTAAACTTGATCAACCCTAAACCCCTATTTCCTTGTCTATATCATCCCTCTACCTCTCAATCTCTCTGCCTATGTCTCTGGTCAAGTCCCTCACCCTCTATCTCCCTATCTCTCCCCTATCTCTCCCCTTGGTCTCCTCTATATCTCCCTATTGGTCCTCTCTCTCTCTCTAAACCCTAACCTAAACCTCTAAACCTTAACCCCTAAACCCTAAACTCTAAACCATAAATAATGCCCCTAAACCCTAACCCCTAACCTCTAAACCCTAAAACTGAGCAACCCTAAACCCCAAACCCCTAAACCATAAACCCTGGAAGCAACCCTAAACCTCTATTTCCCTGTCTCTCCCAATCTCTATCAGTCCCCTCTATCTCTCTCTAAACCCTAAACCCTAAGCTTGAGCAACCCTAAACCCCTAACCCCTAAACCCTAAACCCTAAACCCAAGTAACCATAAACCCTAACCCCTAAACACTAAACCCTAAACCCAAGAAACCCCAAACCCCTAAACACTAAATAATTAAATCATATAAACCCCGAGTACTCATATAAACCCTAATATGACCCAAATCAAAGAGAATGAAATCTATTTGAAGTTCATAATGAGAATAATGAGGAGTATGATCATGATGCTCATGTGAACATTCAAGATTTTCCAAGTGAGATGGCTAGTTGGGCTAGTATGGAGAATCCTACACAACTAGTGGATATGTTTCATGACATGTTTTCTTTAATAAGCCATATAGATTAGAGACTGCATATGTAGTTTATGTTAAGCTTACTGCTTTTATAGTGATTAGTGCATTTACTCCATTCCTACTTCTATCATAGAGCCATTACCTACCATTACTCCTTCCATTACCACTACTTATCTCCATAGTACCATGGACACTAGTCTACCACCATTTAGGATATACCCCTTTTCTACTTACCCTCCACCTTTTGGTTTATCTCCTAGCTATACCTCTCCATTGTCCCACACCTCCATGCCTCTTTCATCCATCACTACTAGACCTATTGTTACCCCACTTGGCAAAGCCACTTCCATACTTCATACCACATCCCACACCCTAAATACCCACAGGTGTACATTTCCTCTTACATGCCCTCATACCATGCCATTACTTCATCCACCTCTCTTACATCTCATACACTCATATCCCTCATATTAGTTCCCAATCCTCATTAATCACCATCCCTTCCTCTACCTTAGATTAACTATTTCACAAAATACATCAAGTAGAGAAGAGAGTGGATGAGAAGCCAAATGGACAAGATAGTGACGAATTTAAGGATATTTGACATATACCACTTTTTTTTGATGATGTGTCATATCCATTGCCTATGGGTTTTGTGGTACCTCAATTTTTAATGTATAATGGAAAAAGCAACCCTACCACACATCTTAGATCATGTACAACTACATGTATAGATTTCCTTTACGAGGATAAGTTGCTAACAAAGTTATTTCCACATAATTTGAAAGATAGACTATTGAGTGGTTCTTTTCACTTCCTCAAGGGTCTATTCAATCATTTGATGATCTAACTGAAGTGTTTGTAAAGCAATTCAAAGTTAATACGAGTCTTACAATAACAATTACCAATTTATTTGAGTATGCCCAAGGATCTAATGAACACATTAGTTATTATGTTATTTGATTTTTAGTCTTTGTGCTCTAAGTTGATCACTCCTTTACATGATTTTTAATTACAAAAATTTTTAATCAAGGGATTGATTAAACCAACTCAAGACAATGTGTATTTGAATATAATTTGTCTACTTTCATGGTCTTGTGTGCACATGTTAAAATTGTAGAATCTAAGTTGCTTTCATGTAATGCTTTTAAATATGGAGATTCTTCAAGTTAAAATATTTTTACCCTTGCAAGTATCAAAAGTCAAACAATTTTTCGAAGAGTAATGCTATTAAGAAAAATGTGAATCAAGTTACTACTACCTCTTTTCCTTATTTTGAACTAAATACTTTTAGGAAGTTTACTAAGATTCAAGAATATATGGATGATGTGCTTGAAATTTTGTAAATTTATAATCGATTTACATTCCTTCTTGTTTATCCATTATATTATAATAAAACTCAAGTCCCAAACCATATAATGATCAAGCATTTTGCAACTATCATAGAATTAAAAGAGGAATTAACCACAAACGTGTCTAGGTCTTAAAAACTAGGTACAAGACCTCATTAACAACAAGAAAATAAAACTTGAAGGGGTTAATGATAATGGAAATCCATCGGTTACACCCCCTAATCATATAATATAAATTTGCACAAATAATTCACACAATGTTGAAGTATAAGATATAGATAGATAACAAAGATGATAATATGGAAAAAAAAAACATATCACATGAACATTTTTGTGTGGAAAATGTTAAATATAATGGTAAATCTTCTTCACCTCTTATGGATCCACCAATTTCAATTTATAATGAGATCCCACAAAAAAATTAATATGGGCCATTATGCATTAAGGCATACATGCGAGAATGGTAAATTTGAGATGTTCTAATTGATCCAATGAATCAATATAACATATGCATGGAAGATCTATTAGTTTGTACAAAAGAAAAACCATAATGATATGTTCATTCAAGAGTTTATTTATAGATTATAAATGAAATGTTACTTATGATTTTGGGTTGTGTCATATTGCCACATGAATTTGGACCAAATATAATATGTCTTATGTTTGTCATCCATACTATGGATCAATTCTCTATTTCACTTGGAATACCATCAATAGAACATTTAAATATGGCTCCTTCAGTGGTACATTAATATGATAACTTTGTTCATGAAGGAAAAGTTATAAATATTTGGAGAGATAGAGCTAAACTAATTATAGACTTGAGTCATTTCACTTTAGATACATATAATCCAACTCCAAAGAAACTCCATATGAAGATGAAGAGCGTATTCAGAAAGAGCTTCAAGAACAACAAAAGAAGAAACAACAATCAAAATAAAAATAACATAAGTAGAACACTAATATACCAAAATTGAAAAAGAAAGAACCAAAGAAAGATCAAAATCAAACAAGAACAAATGAAAGGTACCAAAGAAGTAGAAGTAACAACACAAGTACTTGAGATTCATGCAACAAATGCTTTATAGAAGCCAAAATAAGAGGTTGTGGCATGCATTAAATGCCTATTATGAACCACCACAAACACAAATTAAGAAGCAAGAATGGATAAGGAAAGAAGTGTCTAATGAAATGTACTAATTGAATATGTGTTTACACCTAGCATGCAAAGAAATATCAAGAAGTAACACATCATTGAAAAGGAAAGTAAGAAGAAAAAAAAGAAAAACAATAAAAAGATAAATTAGATGATGACTTTTGGCAAAATGAAGATGATCTTTATGGATCAACAAAAAACCTATGGTGCCAAAGGTGGCACCTAGGAAGTTCAATCAAAGAGTTATGAGCATTGCTATAGCATATATCCATATGTACCTATAAAATAGATTTCACTTTTACTTTTTAGCTTTTTGATGTTCCTATTTGCTTTTTCACATTGGCCTTTTTTGTTATGTTTTTCATACTCATTTAGTCATCTATATATTTCTTTTACATGATTATCCTCCCCCATTTGGGGGGCATTTTTTCTTTTCCAATTTGCCTTTTATGTATATGGTTTTATTTTTTGTTTTTTGACTTGGAGTGCCCACTTGCCTTTATTTTCTCCTATCCTACCATGTCTCCCTTATTTTATTATGATTTTATGGCCTTTGTTCTTTTTTCATGTTACTTTCCCATGTTAGCTTCTTGATTTCTAATCTATGTTTATGTTTGGTTCCTTAGTATTTGACAACTAATTATTTCCTATTGATCTTACATCATCTTACCATGCTTATTACACACACTTATACATCATTAGAGATTATACTTTGATCGCATATTGATACATCATAATTCTTAGTCACTTGTTATACTTCCTTTGTTATATGCCACTTCTAGAGCTTATATCTCATGATTTCATCCTTATATTTACTCCCCCCACCTTATGTAAACTTCCATCTATGAAAAGATTATATCTCATGATTTCATCCTTATATTTGGGTTTCAATAGACAATGGAATTCAATGAAACAACATGATCTTTATTGATTCATGAAAAGGTTTTAGAACATTATTTTGGTATAACTGTAGAAAGCACTTTCCATGAAGAATTTCTAACCATATTTTCTTGATGGTGTGTGCATTTGGAGCATTGCAGAACATAGGTTTTGAGGCTGAAATTGTAGAGTTTAGCGACCATTAAATTTGTCTGAGTGCAAATAAATATAAAATAGAAAGAATTTATGACTAGAGATTGCGTTGAGAGTTGGTTAGACTCTTTGGTGATTTGAGTAATCTTCTTGTTCTAAGACTATAATTTTATTCCTGAGTAATATTCTTTTGGTGGGACAGTTGATTCCTTTGTGAACAACAGTAATATAATCTTTGTATTGTTTGATATGTGTTCTTTATGTTTAATACAATATGATGATAGTAGGGACCTACAATATGTTTATATTCTCTTGATAGCAATAGGGACCTACCATCTTCATGATGATATTGAAGGGATCAAAACCCAGGCAGAGGTCTTCTATAACTGTTATCTAGATCATCTACATGGGTTACAGGAGAGCTTGTGATGAACATGTTGGTTGTTTTAAATTCCCAACCTGATCTCAAGGAAAAAAAATAGATCTATAGAATAGCCACTTTCTAATAACTAACTTGCCTCGAGGGATTGGCCAACAAATAGGAAACAGGGGTTTTCAATCCCTCTTTCCTCTGCACTTTAGGCTTTGTGAAACCAAGGAGGGTGTTCCTAATCTTTTGGGATCTTTCCCTTTTGGGGAAAAATAGTGTTCTATTCAAATGGATGGGGGTCCCTAAAAGTACTCACTTAATAACACTGCTCCAATGACAGATGTGTTCTTTTAAGATTGCTTAAAGAATATAAGATAAGTAAAGAGATGGGCTGGATTCTTAAGCTTTAATCATTTTCTTTGCAGAGGAACACTTAAAATAAACTTAACTCTTAACCTATTGCTGGAAAGGAAAATGTGTTGATTTCTTTAAAATAATGATGAGGATGATTAAAAGGATGTAAGCTCAGCATAGTATTCGTGAATAGACCAATGCCTATCCTAGGGCCATAAAGTCAAGAAACTTATAGAAGCACCCAAAGAATTGTGATATAATAAAACCTAGTTTACTGTAAAGATATAGTAATGTCTTACATTAAAACACTTTACTAGCCTTGAAGTTGACCATACTTAGTTATCCTTGTAAACCCGTAATACATTCTATATCCTCTAGTAGCTAATTATTTCACTACTTGAGCAAATGCTACAAGAAAAATATATAACACGGGAAAGACTGTGATAATGAATAAACCTGATCCTTAATCAAATATATTCATAAATGTAAAACTGTATACACGAAGTAGGAGATAGTATACTTTAGAGACTCAATAAAATTTGTAAAGTAAACTATTTAGTAAATTATAACATGGCCTTTGTGGCTCTATAAAGATATCTTAAAACTCAGAATGAAAACTTGGAAATGGATGACTAATTTATTACAGAAAACAAACTATTTACAATTCCTCCTTAACTAGATTGATCCCATATTTCAAACTAAGTCTAGATCTATGAACTCAAACCAATCATTTTTCACAAGCCTTGAATTCCCTTTTATAAATATAAGGGAGCAGACAAGCTTTAGGCTACAAGACAAGAATTTACAATTTTGAGTAACCAAAAGATGAAGTTACGAGAGGAGGCTAGTGTAACCGTTTCACAATTGTATGTCCTGTTATTTTTGGCAGGGAATGGGAACATGCTTCTGTAGATGGTTGATACATTATCGGATGCTGTTGAAGCCAGGCACTCCTCAAATGTCACCAAAGTATTCAATTAGAACATTCACTGCTCTGCCATTCCAAGCCATGCATCAAGAAATGAGAAAACATGCAAGGAACAATATCGAAAGGAAACCCAAGAATTTTGAATCTCCTTCACTATTTCTAGGTTCCACCGCACGGGTGTGATCTCACCCTCCTAATTGAGAAGTTTCATGCAACTTCAACCATGCAGAAACTTGGGGAATCCACACCTAGCTAGCTTCAAAAGTGCTGGAAGCCAAGCCAAGAGAACAACAAGAACAACAACAACAATTCTCCTCTCATCCCTTATCTGTATCATCCTGGTGGGAAATCTTCCTACACCTAGAGTTGATGCTCTGTTAGGAAAATTAGATGTAGGGGAGGGGTAGAGGAAGCTGAGAAGATTCTCTACTCCAGAAGGGAATCTGCCAACTCTCAGAAATAAGGAACTACTGGAGCTAGGAGATTCACCCTCAGGACCCACTGTCAGATGAGATAAGAGACTGGACAAGAAATCACAGAGGTACAATGGATGCTGCTACTATCCTCAAATTTTCCCTGCACCACCTATTCCAAAGGAAGAAAACTCCAAGTCTCCTAATTCTGTAAGGACAAGTTAATAGCCTTGAGAACAAGGAAGAAAATCCTAGAACAGGGGAGCAAACAGAACACACAAGAATAGGGGAAAGCCATACTATTAGCATGTTTTAAACAGTATAAGGGGTATCACCAGCACTTGTCTATTTATAGAAATTCTAGGATGTAAGCATACATCTGCACATCTTTGGTTCAATTAATTCTAGTCACTTCAATGCATTTTTGTCATAAATGGAAATCTCTTGAAGATTACCAAAAGTGAACAGAAAGATAGGATCTCATAAATCCGCATAACTGAGAACATCACTTCTTGTACTGAATCATGCCAAGTTAGGCATCTTGGTTTCCTCAATTTAGCACTGTCATCATGTCAAATTTCATCACACAGTAGATGAAATGTCATTCCTGGTAGAAGCACAGATTTCCAAAGGTCGAGCCTGCATAAGCCAAATCTTTCTATTAATAAATTTCTTCGTAGTGGCGGCGATGGAGACTCTGCACACACCTGAGTAGTTAATTCTTGCAATGAAACATCATTAGATCAGTGCCAACTTAGCTCTTTGTCACACTTTTAAATTTTGGCTGTCGACCTTGATCCTAGCTGGCTTGATTTGAATGGCGCTGATTTGGCCCTTTGTGAAGTAGGAGAGTGATGCTTACTTTTTCCAATGATGACTCACCACTTGGATAGCTCTCCCAACCATGATCCTGAGAAAATATCTCCCTTGCAATATAGTTAAGACCGTATTATGCAATTCCACACGCAAGGGATATGGCCAGAGATATGGTCCTGGCAAAATGGTGGATGACCATTGGATCCATTGCACACAATTAGAACAACTCTCTAGCAAGTTGCCACATCCACAGGACTATGACACATCATGTTTTTGTTATTTAATGCACCAGTCCCATCCCTTTAGAATGCCACGTGTTAAGATTTCCTCTATTCTATAATATGGTGAAGCATACTGATTTATAGCCCAGTGGAATGGTGGAGGAATGACAACTAGGATATCAGAACACGCCCCTCTCCAGCTAGACCTTTTCTTGCATACACGGTAGCCACATGTCAAACTTCCACCTTTCTGCTGCCCTCAGAGAGACTCGATGATGAAGCATGGTGAAATGGAGGAAACACAAAGAAATCAGTTTATATTGTTTGGGGCCCACCATTCTTCACTCCTTGATAGTTGCTGACTAGCTGTCACTCTTTCTGCAATTCCGCAAGTGCCAACTCTGTCAATATTTTATTGTTGGTGGAATGGTGGATACAAATCCACTATCACCACTTGTCCAAAAAGGAGTTAGTAGGACTGGACCTTGGCATCTATGCATTAAAATATCTTTTTCCTTCTAGGAAAAGGGGGCCAATGGGTCTAAAAGATAAATCTTTTCTGGGCACGGGCTAGAAAAGGTAAATTTTTAGCAAGGGGCTAGTCAAACGATGTTCAAGAGGACATAAGGAAGCAACTTAAACTCTGCGTAATAGGAGACAGGCGGTCACTGAAGAAATAGAACGAATGTGACCTTCACATTCTAACTTTGGCATGAGGGTTTAGGGTTTAACGCTTCATTTGGTATGTAAAGAACCCTAAGTCTGGAAATCCTTCAACCTGATGAAAAAAGCCCGAGGAAAAAAAATACTAGAACTACGAAAAAAATTTATATGGTTCCATCAGAATACATCTGGTAATGAAGGAGTTTGTGATGGGTCTAAAGTTTTATTTGATGTGTATGAGACTTTATTTCATCACTGTATGGTTGCTTCTTCTCCTAGGTGGAGTTTAGAAGAAGTTAATGAGGAAGTTTTTGTGAGGGTTTGTGGTGTTTTGGTAGCTTCCTAGCTAAAGGCACAGATTGTCTCTACTTTTGGTTGGGAGGCTTGGTTGAATGGTGGTTTTTTAAAATTTGAGGAATACTTTTACTTTTTAGTGGATCTAGTGAATTAGTGGTTACTAGAATATGAGTTTTAATGCCATATTTTTGTGGCTCCTAGGTGCTAAACCTAGGTTTATATAGAAAAAAAATAATATTTATTTAAGAATAATTATTTTAATAAATTTGTCAAAATTATTTTAATATATTTAATATAAATATATAAAATTTATTATTTTATATTTTATATTTTATAAATTTAATTAATTCTAAAAGACTAGAGGAGTGAATAGAGCATAGCCAAAATTTAAGAGTGATAAGATATTTGGGTTGCAATTCATATTTGTTTTCATAGAGGAAAGGTGCTTAATAATATTTTGATCAAAAGACATTGGTTCCTATAATCATTCTCTATAATAATGTAATAATATTACAATAATATAATATATATATTTGGTAGATAAGATAGAGTATATTATTAATATATCAAAAAAAGATTACATGTCTAGCCCATGACTGAGGGGTAGAGAGAAACCACCATTAATTTTCCATCCCATACAGAGGAGCAAAAGGACCACCCAGGGTCAAAAATTCCCCAAATCCATCTACACCGAAACATTATATACTAAATACAGAAACTAAGGCCAAAGCCTACCGAAATAAGCCCAGACAGAAAAGCAAATACCCAACACCTATAGACACCCCAACCCCAACCTAGACATTGGCACATAGAACTTAAGACCAAATGTTGTTCTGAACAAAAACTCTAAACTCATGTGGTCTGGATCATTTAGGTCAAAATTATGGTGCAGGGATTAAGGTTGTAGATACAAGATTAATCCAAAATCATACAGGTCTGCATCATTTGGGTCAAAATGATAGTGTAGGATTAAGGTTGAATTCATACTTCTTGTAATTCTGGTCTTCTCTTTAAGATACACTTTTACTTTTGCTATTTCACATATGTTTTAAATTCCAACAAATAAACATTTTTAAAGATAATTTATTTACCTAAATTAATTAATATTTTATTAATCTAAATGTTCATTAAAAAATGTAATTTCTTAAGATAACTTCTTTACATAACATTAATCTAAATGTCTTTAATTTTAGTTTTACAGTGAGACTAAAACACTAGTAACACGTGCCAGTTAAAAGTTGGATGCAAAGAAAATTTTGCTTTTTTATATTAATTCAAATTATTTTTAGTATATCTATTTATATCCATTCCAACTATTATTATAGATTTTTATATAATTATAATTTAATAGTAAAATTTATTAAATATTATTATGACCTATAATTTTAAGTTCTAAAATTAAAAAATGTTATTAACAGATAAGTTAACCTAACCTGTACATAAATGTTTTATATATAGAGAGGGGTTGTGCATTGTTTCATGCATCTTTATATAAAAATTATTTTATTTTATTTATATCAGTTACTCTATTTTTATTTGGAAAATAAATCTCAATTCTAAATAAATATTTATAGTTTTAGTTTTTCTAAGATTTCAAGAAATATTAATAATATGATTACTAATTATTTTATAATATTAAATAATTATTAATTAATTTAGTAATATTAAAAATTAATTCAAATATTAACTTTAATAAAATGTGTTTTTTATGGGCAAATCCATTGCACATAAATATTGTGCAACTGCTAGTTTAAAAAAATATTTTAGTTATACTATAAATGAATTTGAACTAGATTAGAATTAAATCTAAAACTTAAACATATTATTATTTTTCTTATTTTCGCAAGCATTGAATTTACATAAGAAACATGTAGGTGACATTATCTGAATAAATAATTTAGAATAGCTTTCAAGTTTTGAGACATTGTTGTACAGGTGACGAAAGGGAAATAACATCAATCATGTTCACATCTGTCAATGGAACAGAACAATGATGGGGGTCCACAGTGCATAGTGACTCATATTTTGAATGCATGATTTTCAACATATCTAAGACAGAGGAGGTACTGCGAGGATGTATGGATGGGAATGGTCATGGAAGCAGCTATCCATGCATTTTTTAGGGTTGGATAGTTGCTTCCCAATTTTAGTGGAAAGCTCATGTGGACGAGTTCTTGTGACAACAACTGACGATGGACACATGTACACCCACTCCTGGTTCATGCCATGCCACCGCCAAGACAAAATGCACGTTAATTGAACACTACCAGCATTAAACTCTTGAATGTGGGAATTAATGGTGGTTAGTTGGTGCATCTATGCTAGGCACTTTCACCACTTCGTTCTCCTCTCTATCACCAACCATTATTTCTAGCTTTGCCATTGTGTAAGGCCTCCAAACCTAATGATGTGGACATTATGACCTATCATGGAGTAGTAACTGCGATGGTCGATCCAATATTATGCCTTCTACCATGTTACAGAGAGGTTGGGAGCTGTGTTTTGCAGCTAGCAAGTTTGTTTGTTTCATCCTGTAACCACAAGGTGTCCACCATTTGTGTTACGACTTGTGTTTTTCAGCACAATCATTCTCAAAGGAAATAACCAGTTCTTGCAAACCATTTTTTTGATATAGTTTGCCCTAGTTTCATCCTAGTGCCGACGATGAGGTTGTCTTCTAGCCTCACTACCTAGGCATTGATCCTATATGCTCTCATTTTCATTTCACTTTGTTTTCATTGTGTAATTTGAGAATGAATGTTACGAGTTTTATATATTTTTGTTTCAATTGGTTTTTTAGGGTGTGTATGTATAACAGTTTTGGTTATTTAATCGTTTTCAAACTGGTTTTTAATATTTTTATTCTAATAGGTTTTGTGTGTCTGTGTAGATATATGTATATCTACATGTAAAAGCAGTTCCAAGCCGATTAACATAAGGATATATAAATTTGAAACATTAATAGAATGGTATAGAGAACAACAATTCAATCAATCACATAATAGAATGGTATGGACAACAACAAACAAATAGGACTAATTGGTTCATTGTATATATGTAGATGACCTTCAAAATGAAAACAAAACTTCAACATATGCATTTATGCACACTCATATGGTTTAAATTGTCTAAACAAAATGACATGCAAACTATTATGCTATTTACTACAGACAATGGCATACATGCCTCCCAAAAAAGTATCCATGTCATGCCTTTCCACATTTATATCAATCCAATCCAAAATCCAAATTGTAATTATAATAAGTCCATGTCTTATATGAAGGTATGACAATTCATTGAAACCATGGTGGAAAGGAGAATATTGATGATGTCATGGAGTTTGTTGTTGTGTTGTTGCTTGGTGAACCTTTCCTAGCCAAATGGTCCTCCATGGTTGTTTTTTGAGAAGTTGTTTAAGACTACTACTTGAATTCCCTTGGGTAATACTTGCAAAAGACATTGTAGTAGAATACTGAGGGCAATGAATACTTACCATGTCCCTGAATATAGAATGTTGTTTAGGCTCTTTCTCCATCAATAGCTTCATGTAATCATTTGTAGTGATAAGTTGAGATCATCGACTAAGTTAAATTTCATTGTCAACTGAATGGTTTGAGGTATCCTTCACTAGATGAATAGGTAGTTTAAGGAAATAGCTAATGTTGGAATTGATTTGGCCTCCCAATGGTTGGCTAGATTTTGCTTCAACTTCAACTTGGCCCTCACTAACATTTGCGTCCAAAACCTAATCTCCTCCCAATTCTCCAACATCCTCCCCCACTTCCCAATCTCTACAATCAACATAAAAGTGTACCAATGGAGATGCATTCATTGTGTTCGATGGAGATGGCAATGAAATACTTTGGTCTTCATTGAAATTCAAAGGAATACCGAGGTTCATAGCCCCCTCTAATAGCCATGATGGTTGTGTTGGCTCAGTGGGAAGACTAGGTCCCTCTTCTTCTTGACTATGTTGGTTTGCTTCAAGGCAATCACTTATGTGACTGTCATACTTTGTCTTGGAGCACATAAATCCTCATTCACTAGCTCAACTCTTTCCTAAGCACTATTCATCCTTGGAAGGTTTGACTCTGTCATGTTGACCTCTGAATTTGTGGCACATTAATACTTGAAAGACTAAGAATATTCTCTGTAGAAAAAGTCTCCTTAGGTGCAATGAATTGAAATGTGTCCATGGGATGCATATCCTCCATCAATGCATTTTGATTAAGGGGCCATATATTTGTCCTCTTAAAACTAGATTTTATGTTATCAACAATCAATGCTTTTTGAAATGCCAAACTATCGAGTTGTGTCAATTATGCCCTTTTAATGCCTAAATTGGGATACTTAATTGTCCATGTTGCTCTTTCACTCTTAAAATATGACTTGAATGTTAAAAACACACTTACATCAACTAGCTATAGTTTGTGAGATGTGTGGGTTGGTAGTGTTAGCAAGTCAATACCAAGTGACCTGACCTCTTGAATCATTTTCAAAGCAACATGGGTTCCATGGCCATAAAAAATAAACAATTGTCTATTAGTGGGTGCAACACCACCTGGAACTAATCTTGCAAAATGGTGTAACCAATTTAAAATATATCTTTTGTCATCTATGCATGGGTGTGAGCATCCATGCATGCACTTGGTTCACAACCAACAATGTAATTTTTTAGTTGTTTCTTACCCTTAAACAAGTAAAACCCAAGAATTCTTTGTCTAGCAGCATTAATACAACATAAAATTGTGATCCATTCTCTACTTTTGGGTATTATGTACGAAACACTTCTACTACCTCTTTTGTAAAGCACTCGCATTGCTCCATTTCAACAAGCTTAAATACTGATCTCATCACAGTTCCACATCTTATAAGGACCATATGGATTAGCATCATAAGCTCTTGATAATGTCTCATAGAACATTACCACCACTACAAGCCTCAAATTCAGTGCTCTATCTCTGTTAAGTCCTTCAACTATCCTCATGCTAAGATCATGATGTCATTTTTTAAACCCTGTCCACCAAGAGTTACTTGGGAGTCAATCCTTGAATGGCTTTGGCCTTGTTTGGCAAATCTACACAACTTTAACCTTTAAATTGATTATTTCAAGGCCATGGCCAACTTTAGCTATCTCCTTGCACCATTCAACAATCTTTTTCTCTTCATCTACATTCAAAACTATGGGGGGACCTTTCCTTTTAGTGGTAGTTAGGCCAGTCAACCAATTTGTCAATGTGCTAGTTGGAAGTCCCCATTTTCTTGCTACACCCCTAGTTGAATATCCATTTTCTTCAACATCTCACATGGCATATTTCATAGCTTTTGTTGTCCACTCTCGTTGCATTGAAATCTTCGTTGATGTAATGATTGCTTTCACTTGGATTATTGGTTCAGTTGGTTATACAGTGGTAATAACTTCAACATCTTCATACTTGTAGTCTAACACCTCTTTTATATGGAGGGAGTGTCATCCATAATCTCTTTGCACCATGCCTAGTTCATGTTTGGGCTTTGTTCTTCATGTACAATGATAGTGTGCATAATATGTAAGAAGAATTTGAAAATAATGTAGTTAGTATCAATCAAATCATTTTTCTGCAAACATATATCCAACTATAAATCAAGCTCATCCTGTTGTATGTATAAATTGAATAGAACTATATATATTACCCTTGAATGTCATTCCATTTATGTGCATAAAAACATTATATGTACAAGGATGAGCTTAAATATAAACTATTAACTTGATGTATAACTTAATGTAAATGTGTTTTCTTAAGACAAGCTCATCTGTCATTATGGTATACTTGAATGTATACATAAGGTCATCCTGAAATGTACAATAACAATTTGATTAACATAGAATATAAAATAACATAGAGAGAGTAACATGTATTTTTTTATATTAGAACATGAAATATACCATGTACTTGGAATGATATTCATGAGTCAAATTTACACTCACACATAGAAAAATAAATGTATATTTTTGTATAAAAACATGAAATATATGAATCATATTTTTGGAGATAAGTTGGTTAGTATAAAAAAGTATTTCAACTAATATTCATGAGTTAGATTTAAACTTGTATGTGGAAAAAATATGTATGTTTCAGTATAAAAACTATTTCAAATGATATTCGTGAGTCAGAATTAAACTTGTATGTGGAAAAATATATGTATGTTTTAGTATAAAAATCTATTTCAAATGCTATTCATGAGTCAAATTTAAACTTTTACAAGGGTTTAATTTTCATTTCTAACACATTTCTTGCAACAAAATCGCTTGTTCAAGACTCTTGTTTATCAAACTACTAACATATTTGAGTGGAAATTGACGTGTCCAAGCCTATTTTTAAAACTACTAAATTATTTTGTGTAGCAACATTTGTTGAAGACCATATTTTTAATCACTAGCTTAGTTGCGCACTTTATGTGCTTTATTGGGAATGAACATTGTTTGTTGTGCTTGTGAGGACTTCTAAGTGTGTATACTCTCTCCTTGCACTGAAAGGTGATCTTAGAGATCAAAAACACTTCCTAGTTCCCTTTTTCTATGTTAATCCAAAGAAATCAAGTTGTGTATGCTCTTCCTTCACATCGCAAGGAGATCTTAGGAATCAAAAGCACTTGTTTTTATTTCTCTTTAGTCGGCCTTCCCTTAGATTTCATCACCTTGGGGGATGACTTGAACCCTTGTGTTCTGACAAGAGATACAAATTTGGGAGATAATTAGAAGACTCTCCCATTGGGAGACACTTGTCACTTTTGTCTAAGCTTGCAAGAATTTTATACCTTGTAAAGTAGAGGAGAGTGGGTTACCCTCTTGAACCATGCCATTATATATACCCCTCATTTCATAGACTTTAGCCTCATGTACCTTATGTATAAATAGGACATGCCCTAGAAGCTTGTTCATCCTAGAAAGGACCTTTCAATCGTATGTGTTTGTAATGCATCAATTTAAACAATTAGCACCGAGAAGTTATTCACCCTGTGTCCCTAGAAATGAGTAAGTAGGATGTGTATGCTCTCCTCTTGCACCTTTGAGCAATCTTGAGTGATAAAAAAATGGCTAATTCCTCCTCATGCGCCCTACATTCCATGACTAGACAAGGCACTAATGGTCGGATTACAAGTATATACACTCCTACTTGAATAAAATATGATGTTAATATGCTAGCATGTTTTCTTTGTGAAAAACTAGTGAACAAACTTTGAGTCCAAACATCAAATGTTTGCAACCTCAAACATCTTAAGTTGAAAATCCAACTTTGAAAAGACCATAGAAAATCCTCTTGCAATATATTGAAAATCATTTAAAATCCAAAACATTTTCCAATCATTGTCCTTTTTCCCAAGTTAAAATTCAAAATCCAAATCAAACAACATGAACCCCTTAGATGAGATTATCTTTGTAAACCAAGCTAGAACATATACATATGATGATGATGACGATAGCCTTGTAGATCAAGAAGAATATACCAATGATGATAGCCTTGTAGATAAATAGGAATGTAGCAATGATCCTAGCACTAGCTATCCCTCAACCACCAATACATATCTATTGGTCATCCCCATGGTAATTATGAAAAGTGAAACACCATCCTAAAACAAGATCCTATCAAACAATTTATGGACAAACTCCAAATCCTAAGTGAATGAATAATAGCCATAAATCCTTCACCTTCCAAACCTTCATCATCCAAAGCATTAAACCCCTCCTATCAAAAAAAATCTTATCCATAATCCTATCAACCATCTAATCATCAACCTAATCCAACCCCATCCAAACTTCACCTAACCTATCCCACATCTATCCCTTTCTACGTTAATTAAATAAAACCAATTATTTAATTAACATATCCAACCATCCTTCTAACATTAATTAAATAAATTTCAATTAATTGATCATCTTCATCATTTGCCTTAATTAAATAAATTTAATATTTATCTAATTAAGATTATTTTTCACATTCCAATCTTCCAAAATTACCCCTAAATTCCTCTCAAATTCCTAGTTGACTAACAACAATTGGCCAGTTAATTAATCACTTCACATGAAAATTCATAAAACTTCCAAAAAATCACCTTTCATCTCCACTATCCACTTCTTCCCTTTTTAAAACCAACCATAACTAAATAACCTCGCAATCATCCTCAACCGTTGATTTCTCAAATCAATCATATCCCTTGATTTATCATCTCCAAAATCTATTATATGCAAGTAAATGTAGACATTAAGAAAATATAAAATGCAAGCATAACCTATTTAATCTACATTCAAATTCAACCTCTAGATTGAGATTACAGAACTTGTGCAAATATAAATGAAATCAATAATAAATTTGTCACCCACAAGCCCTTTGTTTGCAACCAAATAATGGTTGTGCTCCAATGGATTATTGTTACATTGAGATGACTTATGTTAATTGCTTAGACTAGTAGTGTATCTTTCTAGTGATGGGCAACAATTCTAGTTGGGCCCAACAATTATAGTTAGAAGAAATCTCCATTAGTGGTAGGACATAGATATGGGTATGGGGAGTACGATGATCTATTTCATCACTGATTGTTATCTATACCCTGACTAATAGCTATAATACTCTTCGACTGAGTGATAGCAGCTAATGAAAATGTAGAGTGATTGGAGAACTATAATTGGGAGACAACCAAATAGACATTAGACCCCTGGAATTACATTTCAGGAGCTTCTTCTTTTGTAAATGGCTTGGGTGTGGTTAGATCTATAGATTGAGAGGATTAAAAATTGAATGGATGAAATTGATTTAAGAGATCAATTGCTAGGGATGCTTGAGAGGATTTCATGAATGCAAGTGGAGATTGCATGGATAATCATGGCTTAAATTGTGCAAGTGATTAGCTAATTAACTAATTGATTGGTTTATTCAACTAAATTTGATTAATCAATTAACTAGGTTGATTAATCAATTAACTCTTTTAATTGATCAGTTAACCAAATTAACTAATTAGTTAACTAATTTGATTGATGAGTGAAAAGTGGAATTGGATAGTGTATAATTATTTAAATAATTATATGTGCATGGATAAATTAGGAAACTAATTAATTAATTAATTATGATTAATTAATTAAATGTGGGATGATATTAGTAGATGAATTGGAATAATTAATTAATTAAATATGATTTATTTAATTAATTTTGGAGAAATAGTTAGGTGATGAGATTGGTAACAATGAAAGTGTGAGGTGATTTTAGTTTCTACATCTATAAATACCTCCTTATGTGAGCTATTTTCAACAATCAATAATCTAGAATGCAATGTCATGCTACTATTGTGAGCAACCGCATTCAATTTTTCCTTAGCATCAATCTTGGAGCATGACTACCATTGAAACATCAAGAATCTTGTGTGGGTGAGAGAGATATGTTTTCTTTTGTTCATATTTTATAGGTTTATTTTTCTTAAATTGAGGTTGCATTTAGGTGTTGAATAGGGTTTTTATTTTAATGTTTGAATCTTTTATTTTCATTCACACTTATTTGTACACAAATCTCTTAGTAATCGGATTACCATAAAATATTATGTGTGGAAGCATAAATTAGCAATAAGAATAAATCAACAAATCATAGTAACACATGATTTACACGAAGAAACCCTTTTAGGAAGAAACTCCACCAAAGAAAGAGAACAAGTATATATTAGTATTCAAAGAACATGGATATAATATCGACACACTTCCTTTTTGCACTCTAACAACATTTTGGTAACAATGTACCTCCAAATACGATATCAAAAGTTACTATCTCATACCTCCAATATAAAGGCAAAGAGAGGCAAAAACTATAAATTGTTTCACTAAAAAAATAGATACCAAAACCACAGTGTCATGCAAAACCCACATGCCCACCTTGGAGATTATCTTTTGAGATTAGTAAATATAATCAATGACTTCACATGGACATGGGCTCAATCAATGAATCCTCAAATAGAAAATGTAACTGCAAAGACATCTTTGACTCATAACTCCTTGATGTCTCACATCCTCAAGTGTAGTGCTCCATTTTGGAGAAGACAACTTGTGTGGGTTCTACCCATTATGAAAAGGTTCTCTTCTCTTCAATCCTAACACTTAGAATTGGGAATATGCTTTAAATGAGTCCAAAGTCAAATGTAACTACCATCGTAGTGGTCCACCTCCCTCATGAATAGATATGACAACTAATACCAAGATTCTAGGAGAATCTAAATTATAAATTACTACTCTAGTTACACCCTAGGCATCTGAGTACACCTTATAAGAGTGTTGGAGACACAAAATATACATAGCATTTTCTAGGTTAATGACACCTTAATCCTAACAATTATAGAGGGTTTGAACTACTGATCTACCTTTGTCTTCTTGCAACCTCTGCTAGGTTCCTTTTTGCATCTATATTCACATAGTTTTATTTTTAATATTATTTTAAAAGAATTTTTATTAAGATAATTACACATTAATAAAAGAAAAAATGCAATAGATTTCTATTCTTAAAGGTGAGACATTGTTTTGATGGTGGATAATACACCTTTTATATTAACATATAAAAATATAATACACTAGTTCATATAAAAGGTGAATGGAATGGAATCACATCTTAAAAGTCAATATGGGAGTTCACAAATAAAACAAAAGTATTCACACCACTATATAGCTAAAACAATTCCAATGGGAGGAGGAGGATGGTCTATATTAGGGCGATTACACCAACCAACCAAGAGGTCTTGGCCATTAGGAATATGTTTCTGACATGTAATGGTATCATCTTTATATTTTTCTTCTTCTTGGTCAACAAGAGTAGTACAAACATGAGAAATCGCAAGAGGCAATCAAGGGCTCTTGCCACTATCATGCTTGTTGATATTTCCTCTATCACATTGAGAAGTAAAAGACTAGCCTTTATTTGAGGGTACCAACCATAGCCTCTATGTTGAGGTGATCCATAAGAGCCACATCTAGATTGAACATTGTGACTATGATGATGACAACGCCCATGTTAAGGCAAAACATCCTCATTGGCAAGAGATGGTGCCACACATGAGTAATTGTACATTGACCATAATGATCTACAATCAGACAACCTCCAAAGTAACTTTATTAGACTTAACCTAATTCATAAAATTAGAGCATAGCATGGCTTCAGTATACATGAAAAATTGGACATCCATAGCAGCTCCAAAAAATAAAGTAACATTCTTATCTTTCTATCTATTGGATAGAATTTTCAATTTGGAAGCATATCATATTTGGGTGAATCTCATTAGAATTTTAGGTCAATCACCTAGAAGAATTATGTTCTAGGAGAAAATCTTAGGTTGAAAGGGCTTAAAAAACCATGGATCTAAGTACACATTGCTTGAGCCCATGGGAAAAACCATGAGATGTTTGAGAATTTCCAGATGGGAAGACCTTGGTAAAGGAGACACTAAGTAACATGAGCTAGTCTAGGTTCCAAAATTGTAGACCACTTTGTTTAAAAATACTAGTGTCATTGAGTGGTAGAGGATAGAAGATTCTACTTGTTATTGAGTTTTTGAATAGATGAGGAGAAAACCATGAATAACCTTGAGGGGGCTTATAATTCCTAACAAGAGTGTTTGGATACACTCATTCTTATCCATTTCTCAACTAGAGTTAGACTAATGATTTATGTGCAAGTGACCTAGGATGCCTGTGTGATTTACAAAAATGACCTATAAGTTTTTATACTTCAAATCCAAATTTAGGGCCAACCTAACCCTTCAAATCATCTATTATGTGCTAGACCAAATGTAAGATTTGGATGAAAACCACCCAAGAATGCAAATGAATGAAGGAGAGCAAAACTAGAAATAAAAATGAGCAAGAATAAATTGTATTCTACTCAAGAGAATACAAAGCATACAATGGAATGAGATTTCTCTTATGATAGTAATGGGTAAGTATATGTAGGAATTACCTACCCAAGAGACTAAAAACACTACTAATGTGGGATAAAGTGAAAAATTCCCTATGTAAACTTAAGCTAGTGTGAAGAGAGCTAAAGTGGAGAACTAGCTAGGAAATAGACTAGATAGATAAATAACTCTTTTCACACTAAGACCCCCACTTAAGTACAACTTAGAGGGAAATGTAAAGTAAGATTCAAAGATGGGTCCTGTAAACTAGGCCTGATGAGGTACCCATGTACAAAAGATCCCCTCAAATAAAAAAGGAGAAAATCTAGTGGGAAAAAACTCCCCCCATGATAGGATGAAAAGAGGACTAAGAAGCCTCCCCTCAATGTAGAATGACCTACATTGGCCATAGATTCTTGACATAGGATGGAAAAGATGATCCAAGATCATTAAACAATGTTCCTCCCCTTAGGAAGAAAGAAAACCAAGGATGTATGTAGGATATCTTTCCATTATCGAAAGGAATATGAGGGAAGAAAGAGCAAGATGTAGGAAATCTCTAAAAACTTCTCATGTGTCTCCATCTCAATGCCAAAAGATACCACAACCAAATCAGGAGTCCCAAGCCTAACTAATGAAAGTGACAAACCAAAACCTGTTGATAACTGAGAGGGGGGGGGGGTGAATCAGTTATCCTAATTGTTTCTTCTTTTGAACTTTCTTATTAAGCAAAGCAACATTGAGTTAAACAAACAAACATTATCATGAAATGAGAAACACATGACACAGTATTTTTAACGTGGAAACCCGGTTAAGGGAGAAAACCACGGGGTGATTAACCCAAAGATTATTCTCTATTAGAAGAATAAGGAGTTACAAAAATGGCACTTGCCAATTAGGGCTCACTGCCCGAGCACACTGCTCACAAAGAGGCCCACTGCCTACAAGGAGACACACTGTCTACAAAGAATGTTATACAATACTTGAACTGATTGGAAGCACCTACATATGCTAGGGTTCAGTTCCGGTTAGGCTCAGTACACTGATCTGCTGCACTTCATCTTTCCTCTGTTCTTTATTCTGCTATCTTTTCACATACCGGATCTTTCTTACTACTTCTGCTCTGATCTGTACTTATTCACATACACTATCACACAATCACATCTTTCACAACTAAATCCATCCTCTATATATATCCGCACAAGTAATTTCATCACCTTTCTAGTCGGCATCCGGAACAGTCTGGTTTCTTACAAGCTCTGTTCTGTCTGCTGAATCCTTGCTCACCAAGCAATGCGGATCAAGCATATACTTGTAGATATCATTAGTCATGTTGGCCAAACATGATTCATGCCTTCACAACCTTTACCATCAACAGTAACATATCCGGAAAAGATTCTGATGCTCTGTCAGTCAGTTCTTCCTTCTGTTCTCATTGTCTTTCAGGAATCCGGTACTCAGCTATTCATATCTTTTTCTTTGTCCATCACCGGAGGCTAAATCCTTGGAATATACTACTCAAGGTAGTCCTCTTGACTTCCCCAAATCCGCACTGCACCAAGACACTTCCTCTGAGAGGTCCGGACCAATCTGTCGGACCTTGCCACATGCTCTGTTCTTGTTCACCGGACCATAACAGTTCTTCATCCTGACTTCCGGTAGAGGCACACCATGACTTGCGGATATGTGGGATGACCTTTGTTGCCATCAATGACAACAACCATGAATCCATATAGTGTCTCTTGCCAACAATCTCCCCCTTTGGCATTGATGGCAATACTTAGTGAAAAAATGACTAAGTGTTTACACTATGCTCCCCCTTTGCTGATGCTCTATCTTTATATACAATTTCCAGAACTCCCCCTTAGTTGGATTCCTCATTTTTCACTGCTCCTCACTCCCCCTTTGACATCAATGGCAAAGGGTGAGGTCCGCACACCAAAATTTTCAAAAATTTTCTATACATAGCCGCATATTTACATACTCACATGAACTGAAGAATGTCTGCAAAAGATGTCTTCAGTTGGATCAGTTCTGTAGCCCAACTTTGCTTCATTCTATCCGAAATTGAAATGTGACCACTCAACAAAAATGCAAAAGCTTCTGCCCTCTTGAGATCTGTCGGATCATTTGTTTGGGCGGTAGTTTGAGCATCACTGATGGCCTCATGCATAGTTTCTAACTTAGGGATCATAATCCTTCTAAGTTCTCCCATCCGGTTAGTGATATTCTTCCTTTCCTTCTCAAAGTTCTTTATTGCATTTGTGATTGCAATAGTTTGACATTCTTGATTTACTATGGAAGAGAGAGGATCAAAACTTTGAGACAAACTTTGTAGTTTGTCCTGTTCCGCTTTTATTTTCTTATCTATTTCTACTGTTGCCTTTGACCAGGAGATACAAAATTTGTAAATATCACCGCCATCCTTAAGAGCATTTTCTAAGCTCTTTATTCCAATACTCATATTTCTCCTATCGTTAGAGATTAATCCTAATACTTCTGAAAATCTTTTATCCAAAAATTCCTTCCGGACCTTTTCTTCAGCTGATTTTTCTAGAGAATCAAAATGTGTATCAACACTGCTGACTAAGGTTTTGAGATTACTGGAAGAGGAGGCTGTCGGATCTATCTGGATTGATGGCATGATCTTTTCAAGCACTCCAGAAGCAGCCTCTATCAACTCACAGTCTTCCATATGAGACTTTAGGAGTTTTTCATTTGCCTTAGCATTTGCAAATGAAGCTATCTTCATTGTTTGTACCGGAGAGAGAGAGTCAAAGTCGAATGGGCCTTTTAGAAGCTCCGGTTCATCAATCTCTAAAGTTTCTTGGCTTAGAAACTTTTGAACAGTTTGTGCAGTATCTCTTGCCGGAGACAAATGTTTCTTTTCTTCTGCAATTTTGTCCTTAGGAGTCTTATCTCCTTCCACATTCTTACCACTTACCGTTGTGGTTTTCTCTGTTGGATTCTTCTCTTTCTCTGTATCCTTGGTGCTGTCAACCTCTTTTTCTTTTTCTGCTGCTTCTTTCTCCTGTAATTTTTCTTCTTCTTGGGATCCGGAGACTGTAGGAGAAGCCGGAGAAGAGATGTTAGCCTGTTCTGGTGGCACTTCTTCCGGAGCAGATGATTCCAAGTCCGCAGCTGTTTCTGCACCTGAGTCCTCTGTAATAGGAATATTAAACCTTTTGTATGTATTCCAGAGGATCTCTTCAGTGTCCTTGGCTACTTTGTCTGTCTCACCAAGCATAAGCTAATTCATCCTTGCTTTGCTTCTGAATTCATCCTTGCAGTCCTTGAATACCATGTTCATGGTTTTGTGATCAATTGAGGGATATAGCTGAATAGCTATCTGTTCCCTGATCTCAAGGTCTTTTGCCATGGCATTGTTCTTTCTTATTTCTAGTTCCATCTCTAGGCTCTTTGGGATTTCAGAGATAATCTCAATAAAAGCTTTATTGTAGATGTTCAAGTACCTTATTATAGCTTCCTGCAGGATCTTTTGATCTGCCTCATTGTAGTCATCATAGAATTCAGCCACCGGTTGAAGGTTCCCATCCACAGTGACTGATTTGACTACACTGTCTAGAGACAGGGTGGGCTTTTCAGAAAATTCTTCTGTCATTTCTTCCTTGTCTCGGCCAGAAGAGGGTTTACCGGATCCTTTCTTTTTTTGTTTCTTTATTTCTTTCACTCCCTCATCTGACTCAGTTTCTTCTTCATCCTTTTGGCTTTGATAAGCTCTTGAGGCTTTTGTCTTGGATCTCTTACCGGATCCCTAGACTTCCAGTTTTGAGCTTTTGGTTTTGATAGGTGTGGATCCTTTAGATGATCTGGTCCGGGTTGAGGATTCCACCGGAGCACTTTTCTTGCTTTTCTTTTCTGCCTCTTTCTTTTCTTCCTCATATTTTCTTCTCTTTTCCCGGCTGGCATCAAGTGCCTCTTTTGAGATGCCTAGGCCTTGAGCAATATGCTCTACTTCTTTTCTCACCTTCCTCTTTATCTCAGGTTCCCTGAGTTCTACATGTATCTTTACACTCAGCTCCTCAAAGGTTCCAAACCTTTTTGCCTTTGGATCTTTGGGCTGACTTAGCATGTGTTGAACATGCAGCTCCACTATTTGTTCATCCACTTCATACCCCATGGGCATGATCCATACAGTTCTTGGTTCTACTGCCTCCATTAGACACTGATCTGTTTCTACCATGAAGCATACTGTGTCTTTGTACTTTTCAACAAGGGATTGGGGTATTCTTTCTCTTGCATGCATCATGCTTTGGAAGTTCTTGAAATATCCCCATAGAGCTGTATTTCTTGCTTTAGCATCCCCAAGTCCATGCAAATAGTCTTTGATTTGGATGGCAACCGGTCTGTCATTCTGCCATATCCATCCACTGGATCCGGGAAGCTCATTCATGTAGTAAAAGAAGAGACAAAGGATCAGATTGCCATACTTGAAGGAGTTTTTCTTGTCCTTAATCTTCTGCAGATTTTCAAAAAGTTGGTTTACAAGAAGCTCACACAAGTCATAGTCTGCATTCTCCTTTAACATTTGATAAGCTGTGTAGATTGCAGTTCCCGGTACTGAATTTTCCCTACTGGAGTGATAGATTTTGTAACCAATTATCATAGATGCAAATTTGACATCCGGTTCAGTGATGTCATCAACTGTCATAGCTCTCTTGTCAAACTTGGATCCGGTTGCATCACTAACTGTCTGATTTTTTACAGACTTGAGAATAGGTTATCCACCGGATGAGTGCAGACTGGTTACAGCCCTAATTGCATCTTTGGTGATCTTGAAGGGCTTGTTCAACCATAGGAAGTTGTCATGTACTCTACTTAGTACATACCGGACCCATTCATCTTCTTCAAAATAGGGGAAATGAATGCACTGTGCAAAGTGTTTGTCCCGGATGGCTTTGTACTGAGGTTTGATCTCAAAGGAGTCATCTATCAATTGTTTGTGATAGATATCCATCAGTTTTGATTCTCCAAAGTCTTCAAAATTTGCATGGATGTAAACCCTAATGTCTTCCGTATGTAATACACCATGTGGAACACTAGAGAAGGCTCCTAGTGGATCTACCTCCAATGACTTGTATGGATGTTTCTTAAATTCAGGTCGGGGCCTGTCTGAGATTTTTACTATATTTGGAGTAGCCATTTCTTCAAAAGATTTGTAGCAAGATATCGGAGGTGAAAAATACCTTTTGTGTCTTTGGTTACACGGAGTGGCTGGATTGATTTCTGTATGTAATGACTTCGGCAGGAGATCTTCGGTGAACTTGATGAATTTTGTTGCAGAGCTCCGCTTTTCACTTCTTCTTGGATGTGGAATGATCAAGTGATGGTTGAGAAATCCCTTATATCGTTTCGCAAACCCTAATATCTGTTTGCAATAAATGCTCCACCTATATTATTCTGGTTTGCCTTATCCGGATAGCTTGGAGTATCCCGGATCAGTCCTGATCTATGAACATCATATGGATCTTTCAATCATGAATAAATCGAGGTGACATAGTACAAGAACACCCCAAACGTTCTGTCCAGTCCGCAGAGTAAAATAATGTACTTCCAGATCTCTCCGGACCCTTTTGTAGTCCTCTGTCATTCCGGAGCATCTCCCGGAACAAGTCTTACTTGATCGATCACAACTTCTTTACATCTTCATGCGGACCTCTGAAATCTTGTCTGGATCATCTCAGGACTTATATCTTCAAACCCTTTACTCCACATCTTGTGTCATATCCAGCATCACTTGATTGGCTGGGGGAACAGGATTTTCTTTGAGTCTCCCCCTGAGCCAGAGCTCACTTTTTAATTTCTGGAAGGAATATCAGCACCAAAATCTGGTGCGGATCCAGTTTCTGTATTCTCTAAACTTTTCTTTACCCAAATCTTGCTCATCTGATTCCTAACTTCATCCGCATTCATCTTTTGTTTACCCTTGTCTTGATTCTGATTATACATCGGACCTCTTTTGTCCTGATTCTTGCTTCTGCAGACTTTAGCATTATGACCGGACCTATTACAGATTTGGCAAATAACATTTCTTTGCATATTTGACTGATAACCTCTTGATCTGCATTGATTAGCCATATGACCTACTCTATTGCATGTAAAGCATCTACCTTTGAATGATTTGTTTACTTGCATATTTCTGCATTCATGAGACTTGTGTCCATACCTTTTGCAGTTAAAGCACTGTCCGGAGAAGGATGGATTAGTTTGATTCATTCTTTTACTGCACTGATTAGCTTTGTGACCAAAGTGATTGCAGCTATGGCAGTATCCATTGAAAGATGGATATCTTTGAGCATTGGGCTGTCTTACCGGAGGTCTTTCAGGCCTATTCCTTGGATTTTCTGATCCAAAATTCTTTTGACTGGATCCGGAGCTTTCTCCTTTCTCATATCCCAAACCGTACTTGTCATCTGTCTTCTTTTGACTTGCAAGAAGTACTTCAAGTTGGGCAGAACTTATCTTGAATTTATCTTTATATTCATTTGCTGTTTGAAGATCTCTTTTGAGAGAGACAATTTGATTCTCAAGTTTTTCTTCATTATCTTTGGCATCTTCAAGATTAGATTCAAGATGTCTGATAATCCTGTCCATCTGGTGGCATTCTTCTGATTTCTCTTTAAGAGATTGTCTTAGATTGTCTTCAGCTTTTCTTTTTTCTTCAATCTCTTGAGTAAACTTTATAGTTCCTGATTCCATTTCATGTCTTAACATAATGACTTCTTTTGATAAATTTTCACATAACTTGGTTTTCTCAGTCAATTCTTCATTAGTATTGCTTTCTTCAGTTTGGCTTGCCAATTGTTGGAGCAGCTCCTTTCTCTTTTTCATAGAGAGACTTAATTTGTCTTTTAGTTCTCTCATGAATTCATCAGCCTATTTGAGTCTTTCCTTTAATTCATTGACTTCAGAATTTGATTGTTCAAGATCCTCAAGGGCAGTCTTGAGTTGCTCCCTTAAACCATATGCATCCATTTGAATTCCCAGATCTTCCTCAAGCTGTTAGGCTCTATTAGGAGGAACCTTGCTCTGATACCAATTGTTGATAACTAAGAGGGGGGGTGAATCAGTTATCTTAATTGTTTCTTCTTTTGAACTTTCTTATTAAGCAAAGCAGCATTGAGTTAAACAAACAAACATTATCATGAAATGAGAAACACATGACACAGTATTTTTAACGTGGAAACCCGGTTAAGGGAGAAAACCACGGGGTGATTAACCCAAAGATTATTCTCTATTAGAAGAATAAGGAGTTACAAAAATGGCACTTGCCAATTAGGGCTCACTGCCCGAGCACACTGCTCACAAAGAGGCCCACTGCCTACAAGGAGACACACTGTCTACAAAGAATGTTATACAATACTTGAACTGATTGGAAGCACCTACATATGCTAGGGTTCAGTTCCGGTTAGGCTCAGTACACTGATCTGCTGCACTTCATCTTTCCTCTGTTCTTTATTCTGCTATCTTTTCACATACTGGATCTTTCTTACTACTTCTGCTCTGATCTGTACTTATTCGCATACACTATCACACAATCACATCTTTCACAACTAAATCCATCCTCTATATATATCCGCACAAGTAATTTCATCACCTTTCTAGTCGGCATCCGGAACAGTCTGGTTTCTTACAAGCTCTGTTCTGTCGGCTGAATCCTTGCTCACCAAGCAATGCGGATCAAGCATATACTTGTAGATATCATTAGTCATGTTGGCCAAACATGATTCATACCTTCACAACCTTTACCATCAACAGTAACATATCCGGAAAAGATTCTGATGCTCTGTCAGTCAGTTCTTCCTTCTGTTCTCATTATCTTTCAGGAATCCAGTACTCAGCTATTCATATCTTTTTCTTTGTCCATCACCGGAGGCTAAATCCTTGGAATATACTACTCAAGGTAGTCCTCTTGACTTCCCCAAATCCGCATTGCACCAAGACACTTCCTCTGAGAGGTCCGGACCAATCTGTCGGACCTTGCCACATGCTTTGTTCTTGTTCACCAGACCATAACAGTTCTTCATCCTGACTTCCGGTAGAGGCACACCATGACTTGCGGATATGTGGGATGACCTTTGTTGCCATCAATGACAACAACCATGAATCCATATAGTGTCTCTTGCCAACAAAACCAAGTGGAAACTCAAATAGAATAGGATCCAAAGATGAAGATATCTCCTTTGAAAATAAGGATTCCTCATCCAAATGTTGCTCAAGGATTTCTAAGCCTATGCTAAACTATGACAAATGTCGATATGATGGATCAGGTACCATAGAAGATTCTGGTACTTCTGTACAATGTTTCAACATGAATGATGATTGAGTTGGATATGTGGACTCATGAATACTTGCAAAAACTATCACTATAGCAAAAGAAGGAATAGGAGGGTTTGAATGTGTCCTCATAACATCTGAAGGAGAATAATCAATTGCAAAGAATATTTCATCATAGAGGAGATGAATGTCCTCAATTGTGTCTCCCAAATTAAAAATGTGGGACTCTTCAAACAAGAAAGAGATATCTGGTGGGAATACATCCCAAGTAATTAGATCAGGAAGACAAATATGGACCTCTTGTGTCATTGCAATATTGAGCTCAGAACAAGTAGGAGGAGGAGGAGAAGAAACACAAGGCTCAAGAATTAGATCAAATGTGAGAATACCCAGGTTCAAGTAACCAAAATTCTCCTCAAAATCAAAAGTCACACAAGGAGTGTGATTAATAGCCAAAGTATTAGAGCCATCATCATGTGCAAAGTCTAAAAAGGTGTATAACTAAGATGCATGATCAACCATCCTAGTAGTAATAAACTCTCTTCTCTCCAAGTCTCAAATGATAATCGAATCAGGTGTAAATTCCATAGTCTTCCCTACTTCGCCATGGGTGATCTAATAAATGGAAAGAAGATTTTTTGACAAATGAGGTACACACAAAACATCATTGAAAGTGACATCCCCAATATCAATAGATCCTCTCCCAATTACATTCATGTAAGTATTGCTTCCATTAGAATAGATGGCATAACCCAGGACTCAAAAGAAGAGAAAATGGACTGTGAAGAAGCCATATGGTGAGAAGCTCCAAAATCGAGAAGCCATCACCCTAATACAAGACTTGTAGAAGCACAATGAGATTTTCCTTTATTTTTCTATGACTTAGAAGCAATATCTACATGGCCTTTTTTATTACTAGATCTTGACTGTTTAGAATGTGAAGAAGAAGAAGCTGACTTGGACATTCTAGAAGGGAGATCAATGTTATTCTTCTTAAGAAGTTTCAATTCATCAATAGCCTTCTTATAACAAGAATTTTCTATGTCCAATCCTCTTGCAATAAACACAAGTAGGCTTCCCCTTCTTAGACGAGTCCTCTTTAAAGAGGATTTGTTATGTGCTTGATCTCTGTGTGGTTTTTTATTAGATTTCTTTTGTTTCTTGTTAGAAGGACCTAACTCTTTCTGTCCCTTGGGCTAACTAGCCAACAAAGCGCGAGTCAATGATGGCTTAATTAGACCCATAGAAATAAGATTCTATTGTTCATGCATTAACATCTCATAAAAAGATGCAAATGAAGGCATAGTGTATGTAGTTCCCATAGTCAACCTATGAGTGTGAAAGCTAGAAAAAATGCAATATATTCAAGTCCAAGTTTAGTGAGAGTAGTTAAGACAAGTTGTATGTCCTTTTCCTCAATGCCACATGGTTTATATTTTGATCTTAGGTCATTAATTTTTGTTACATAATCCTGGATGTTGTTAGAAGACTTAGGATCAATACTCATTAGTTCATTGTCAAGTTGATATCCCCTAACTTCATTAGTTGTACCATTATGAGTTTTTTTTTTTTTCCATGCATCATGTGAATTTGTACATCCATCATGTTGAAACATAATATCAAGAGAAACTAAAATCCTAAGACAACCAAGAGCTTTTGTTTGTTCAATCATCCAGAGTACCTTTTCCTTAGAATCTGTGGGTTTTGTTACTTTTTGTTCAACATAAGGTGTATATCCTTGTTGCATTTGTTAGACTTAGGGCACACAACTGAGAGGGGGGGTGAATCAGTTGTGCAAAACTTTCTCCAATTTACACACTTAAATCCTCTTAGTGATTAGCAGTATATTAAACATGAAACATAATGCATTCAAATCAAAAGCAGAAACTCATCAACACATAAGACACCAAGATTTTGATGTGGAAAACCTGGTTAAGGGAAAAACCACGGGGTGATTAACCCAAGAATGTATTCTCTGTTAGAAGAATAGAAAGAACAAAATGGCACATGCCGATTAGGGCTCACTGCCTGAGCACACTGCTCACAAGAGGCTCGCTGCCTACAAGAGACACACTGTCTACAAAGAAATAAGTATCACCTACTTGAACTAGAAATTTGCATCTTTACCATGCTTGAATCAGTTCCATTTAAGCCCAATACTTCTGCTCTGCCTTTCGCTCTTCTCCTCACTACCACACACTTATCTCCATAAGGACAACTTTGGAATGACTTCGCAATCCCTTATTTATACAAGGCATTGACTTAGGAACAATCATCTAAGTCGACAAACATCTACAAGAACATCTGCAAGACATATAACTCATCCGGTTGGCCTGTTTTAGGAAGAACACCATCATCCAAAAGTTGATCTTCAAAAGTGAACTCCAACTTCAATGCAGACCACCAACATGAACTAGACATGATCAAAAGACCACAAAAAGCTCTCATGAATCACCAAGAACATCCACACTTCATCTGCTTACTCAAATCCTTCTCTCCTTCATCTAGAACCTCAAGAACATAGTCTGTCATCACTGTCACAAATGAATAGATGCTTGCGGACCTTCAAACCATGAACCAATATAGTTGACACTCCAAAAAGACTTCCTCAGCACTCCCTCAAATCCGTAGAACATTATAATGTAATTCCAGATCTCACCGGACCTATCTGCCATACTCTGTCACCCCTGAACACCTATCGGAATTGGTTTTAATTAAACAGTCACAATTCCTTCAGATCTTCATGCAGACCTCTAAAATCTCTACTGGACCACCTTAAGACACATATCTACAAACCCTTTAAACCGCATCCTCTGATCCTCATCCTATCTTGGACTTTTACCTTACTGTCTTCCCTATTCTTCTCTGTTTCTGATTGAGACTAATTTTCTCAATATCCTCAACACACAACTCATCCAATCCTTATCATTAATGCAACAAGAGTATGTTGACATCAATGACAACACTAGTTAGGTCCATACTTGCAACAATCTCCCCCTTTGTCATTGATGGCAACATATGATGTGAAAAATTGTTTTAACCATCAGGACAAGAACTTCTCCTCACTGTCACAGCTCCCCCTATTAGCAACAACCATTCATATGTCTTCTCTCTCCCTTAACTACTCCCCCTTTGAATAGCAACCATTTGTTCTTCACATGTTTTTCACATGTCTTCTCTCCCCCTTTGACATCAATGGCAAAGGGCACATACTTGCAATTCTAACATTTCAGAATCATACCTGCTGCTCCCCTTGAGTAGCAGCTCCCCATCATCAATCCGGATCACAAGATGTGACTGTGATATCCATCGGACTGATGCATATTAGTGCATCTTAGTTCCTCACTAGAGGGGCAATAACCCCTAACTTCTCCCTGAGAAACTCAAAAGAGTCCTTAGGTAGAGGTTTAGTAAAGATATCTGCAATCTAATCCTTGGAGGGCACAAATTCCAATCTGACTTCATTCTTGTTTACTTGTTCTCTCAGAAAGTGAAACTTGATAGATACATGTTTAGTCTTTGAGTGCAACACCAGATTCTTGGATATATTTATTGCACTTGAATTATCACAGAAAATTGTGATAGGCTCTGTTGGATTTAAGGCATACAACTGAGAGGGGGGGTGAATCAGTTGTATAAAACTTCTTGTTCTTTCAAACACTTGATTCTTCGTTGTTAGTTAACAGCATATCAATTAATCATCCATGAAAGCATAATACATAAACACAAGAGCAGATAAACATCAACACATTGAACACCAAGATTTTGACGTGGAAAACCCGGTTAAGGGAAAAAACCATGGGGTGATTAACCCAAGGATTATTCTCTGTTAGAAGAATAAGAAAAAGAATGGCACTTGCCAATTAGGGCTCACTGCCCGAGCACACTGCTCACAAAGAGGCCCACTGCCTACAAGGAGACACACTGTCTACAAAGTGATAAGAATCACAATCTTGAACTGGAGAATGACATCTCTACCATGTCCAGATCAGTTCCATTTAAGCCCAAAAACCTCTGCTCTGCCTTTCGCACTTCTCTTCGCTATGCCACACTCATCCACACAATCCACACTTCGAAATGAACTCACAAACCGTTATTTATACAAGACATCGACTTAGGAACAAACATCTAAGTCGGAAAATAACCATAAGAGTATCCGCAAGATGAATAACACATCTGGTTGGCCACCACAAGAACATTCGCAGGATGAACAACTCATCCGGTCGGCTAAACAGAGCAAGAACTTCATCCGGAAGAATATCTTCAATTCCGGGCTCTACTATCAATGCGGACCAACAACACAACCTCAACATGATCCAAGAACCTTCACAAGCCTGCCTGAATGACCAGGTACGTCCGCATTTCCTTTACTTACTGAAATCTCTTATCCTCCTTATCCGGAACTTCAAGAACACTGTCTGTCGCCACTGTCATAATGCAGGAGGTACTTCCGGACCTCCAAATTATACACAACTCAAGATGGCACATCACAAGGACATCCCAAAGACTCCTTCCAATCCGTAGATTAGGATTATACAGTTCCGGACCTCACCGGACCTTTTTGTGATCCTCTGTCACCTCTGAATACTTGCCGGAACCGGTTCTACACCGACAGCCACAACTCCTTCAGATCTTCATGCGGACCTCTGAAATCTTAACTAAAGCATCTCAAGACTCATATCTACAAACCCTTTAATCCGTATCCTCCGGTTCGCATCCTATACAGTACATTTGCCTTCTTCTCATCACTGTTCTTTACTGTTCCTGACTGAGGCTAATTTTCTCAATATCCTCAGCACACTGCTCATTGAATCCTTCTTGTCAAAGCAATATGAGTATGTTGACATCAATGACAATACTGGTTTACCTCATACTTGCAACAATCTCCCCCTTTGTCATTGATGGCAACATATGATGTGAAAAACCATCAAGACAAGAAACTTCTCCTTTCTGTCACTTCTCTCCCTATCAGCAACATGTCTTCTCCTCATTTACTGCTCCCCTTTTGATCATCAGCTACTTGTTTTTCACATGTCTTCTCTCCCCCTTTGACATCAATGGCAAAGGGCTCATACTTGCAATTTTAACACATCAGAATCATACCAGCTGCTCCCCCTTAGTAGCAGCTCCCCATCATCAATCCGGATCACAAGATATGACTGTGATATCCACTGGATTGATGCACATCAGTGCATCCTAGTTCATCACCGAAGGGGCCATGACCCCTAACTTCTCCCAGAGATATTCAAAAGAGTCCTTGGGAAGAGGTTTAGTAAAGATATCTGCAATCTGATCCTTTGAGGGAACATACTCCAATCTGACTTCTTCCTTGTTCACTTGTTCTCTCAAAAAGTGAAACTTGATAGATATGTGCTTAGTCTTAGAATGCAATACCGAATTCTTAGAAATATTAATTGCACTTGAATTATCACAGAAAATTGTGATAGGCTCCTCATATTCAACTTTAATGTCTCTTAGCATCTACTTCATCCATAAGATTTGAGTGCAACTACCTGCTGCTGCAATGTATTCTGCTTCAGTTGTAGACAGAGATATTGCATCTTGTTTCTTGCTTAGCCAAGAAACCAATCTCTTCCCCAAAAAGAATGCTCCACCACTAGTGCTCTTCCAGTCATCCACATCTCCTGCCCAATCTGCATCTGTGTAAGCATGAAGAGAGAAATCCGGATCTCTAGGGTACCATAGACCATACTCAACTGTTCCTTTCAGGTACCTAAAAATTCTTTTGATTGCCATAACATGAGATTCTCTAGGATCAGCCTGGAATCTTGCCACAAGACCAACAGCCTGCATTATATCTGGTCTAGTCTGAGTGAGATACAACAATCCACCAATCATTGATCTATACTTTGTCTGATCTACCTTTGGGGAGTCATCATCTTTGCTCAACTTACATCCGGTTGCCATGGGAGTGTTCATTGGCTTTGCATCTTCCATACCAAATTTCCTCAACAATTCTTTCACATATTTGGTCTGAGAGATGAAGATTCCTTTCTTTGTTTGAGTAATTTGCAGACCTAAGAAGAAATTCATTTCACCAAGCATGGACATTTCAAACTCACTTTTCATCTGATTTGCAAAAGTTTTGCACATACTATCTCTTCCTCCAAAAATGATATCATCCACAAACACTTCAACAATCAAAATGTTTTCATGAACAATTTTGAAATATAAGTTACTGTCAGCAGTACCTTTGTTGAATCCAATCTGCACAAGATGCTTATCCAACCTTTCATACCATGCTCTTGGGGCTTGCTTTAGTCCATACAATGCTTTCTTCAACTTGTAGACCATATCATCATTATCAGACAATTGAAATCCATCCGGTTGTTCAATGTAAACTTCTTCTTCCAGATCACCATTTAGGAAAGCAGACTTGACATCCATCTGATATACCTTGAAGTCTTTGAAGGCAGCAAATGCAAGAAATAATCTGACTGCTTCAATTCTTGCCACCGGAGCAAAGGTCTCTTCAAAATCAATTCCTTCTATTTGAGAGTAGCCTTTGCAGACCAATCTAGCTTTGTTTCTGATAACTTCACCAGCTTCATTCAGTTTGTTCCGGAAGACCCATTTGGTTCCAATCACATTCCTGTCTCTAGGTCGGGGAACAAGATCCCAAGTATGATTTTTCTCAATTTGCATTAATTCATCTTTCATTGCTTTAGTCCAGTTTTCATCATTGCAGGCTTCATTTACTGTTTTAGGTTCAATCTTTGAAATCAGACAACATTCATCCTGATTTTGAGCAACATTCCTTCTAGTTTGCACACCTTTGCTTCTGTCACCTATGATCTGATCTTGAGAGTGGTTTAGTGTTACATACCTAGGAATTTTGGGAGTATCCTGCACTGCTGCTTCTTGATCAGGCTCATTCAAACCTATCTCTTCTTCCTGATTTACCGGATCAGGCTGACTCTGTCTTACTGGAGAGGATTGAGTTCCTTGAATCTGAACACCGTCTTGGTCATCTTCATCAAATTCATAAAATCTTGAGGGCTTCTCAATTACTTCATCAACTTTCACATTAGTGCTTTCTATCATCTTCCTTAGTCTCTTATTGTAACACCGGTATGCTTTGCTTTGAGTGGAGTAACCCAAGAAAATTCCTTCATCACTTCTAGCATCAAACTTTCCTAGATCTTCATCTCTTTTGATATAACACTTGCTACCAAATACTCTGAAATATTTCACAGTAGGAGTGATGCCAAACCAGAGTTCGTAGGGGGTCTTACCAGTATTGTTTCTGATTTGAACTCGATTTAGAGTGTAGACTGCAGTGCTGATAGCTTCTTTCTAGAACATCTGAGGAACATTTGCTTCCAACATCATTGTCCTGGTAGCTTCCTGGATGGTCCGGTTCTTTCTTTCAACTACTCCATTCTGCTGTGGAGTCCTAGGAGCAGACAATTGTCTCCTTATACCCTGCTTCTCACAAAAGTCAATGAACTCACCAGATGTAAATTCACCACCTCTATCAGACCTTAGACATTTAAGTTTCAATCCGGTTTGATTCTCTACCATAGCTTTGAAGATTTTGAACTTTTCAAGGGCTTCTGATTTCTCTTTTAGGAAGGTAACCCACATCATCTGGGAATGGTCATCAATTAACAACATGAAATATCTATCACCTTGCAGACTCTTGATTCTTGTCGGACCACAGAGATCAGTATGTACTAATTCCAACAATCCGGTATAGGACTGATCTTTGCTTTTGAAAGAGACTCTGCTCTGTTTACCTAGCTGACATTCTTTGCACAAACTATTTGTAGGTTTCACCAATTTTGGAAGGTCTCTTACAGCCTGAATATTGCTTATCTTGATGATGTTATCAAAATTCACATGACACATTCTTCTATGCCATAACCAACTCTGATCAACTTGAGCAAACAGACAACTTTTGTTTGAACCAACCAGATGAAAGATATTACCTTTTGTTTGAGCACCAGATGCAATTTCAGTTTCAGAGCTTGTAAAGATTCTACATTTTCTATTCTTGAACCGGAGATCATAGCCTTTGTCCACTAACTGACCAATACTAAGAAGATTGTGCTTCAATCCTTCAACATATAGTACATTACCTGTTTTGCTCTTTCCATCAAAGGAAATAGTTCCCCTACCTCTGATTCTGCCAGCAGAATTGTCACCAAACTTTACCATTCCTCCTTCATACCTTTCCAAATCTAAGAACTTATTCTTGTCACCAGTCATATGGTGAGAACACCCACTATCAATAACCCAATCATCCTTTTCTTCCACTTGAGCAGCCAAAGCTCTTTCCACAACCTTGTGATTGACAGATTCAGAGGATATTGAATCTTCTTCCTTAATGGCAATAAACACCCATTCATTTCCGGATTTGCTTCCTAGTTCAGATTCATCATCTGTTACTCCTTCATTGTCATCTTCTTCATGAACATAATAGCAGTTCTTTTGAAACCTTTGTCTGTTAGTATTAGACCTTGCAGATCTTTCCGGACATCTTGAAGCAAAATGACCAATCTTATTGCAGTTGAAACACTTAAAGGGTAGTTTTCCTTCATACTTACCAGATCCTCTTGGCAGTCTCTTTGCAATGAGGGCTTCAAGTTGAGCTGTTTCTGCTTCTTCTTCTTCCATGTCTCTTCTTGCTTGATCATACCATGACATCTTCCTTGATGAGTTTTCTCCCAGATCAAATCTCTGTTTGCCTTTCGCATAGGTACTGGCTTTGAACGCAGATTCAATCTTGGGAGGATCATCTCCAAACTCGGTCATTTCAAATGCAGCTAGTTTGCTAGCCAGTTGTTCTCTTGTGACAGTTGTGTGGGCTTTGAATTCATCAATTGCAGCAACCTTGATTTTGTAGGCAGCAGGAAGGGATCTAAGGATTTTACAAACAATCTCATTTTCATCCAGAGTTCCACCAGCATTTCTAATTCCACACACTAGTTCATTCACTCTTGGCATAAAAGTAGTGATGTTTTCATCATCCCTCATCTTCAATCTTTCGAATTTCCCTTTCAGACTTTGCAACCTTGCACTTTTGACAAACTCATCTCCTTCATACAGAAGTTTCAGTTTAGTTAGGATCTCATATGCAGTTGGTAGGTCAATAACATTTGAGAGATCTGAGTCATTCAATGCGCTTAGAAGAGCTTCCTTGGTCCGCAGATTGTTTTCAGCTTCTGTGATTTCATTCAGAGTTGTCGGACCACCTTGTGGAGGTACATATGGTTTTGAAACCATGGCCAAGTATACTTTTCCCATACATTCCAGGTGACATTTCATGCGACCCTTCCAGAGAGTAAAATTGGTTCCATCGAACTTCGGACTATCCTTTTTGTATGACGACATCCTAGATCTCCTCAAGCGGTTAAGCTTCTTTTAGAGGAACTTGGCTCTGATACCAATTGTTGGATTTAAGGCATACAATTGAGAGGGGGGGGGTGAATCAGTTGTATAAAACTTCTTGTTCTTTCAAACACTTGATTCTTCGTTGTTAGTTAACAGCATATCAATTAATCATCCATGAAAGCATAATACATAAACACAAGAGCAGATAAACATCAACACATTGAACACCAAGATTTTGACGTGGAAAACCCGGTTAAGGGAAAAAACCACGGGGTGATTAACCCAAGGATTATTCTCTGTTAGAAGAATAAGAAAAAGAATGGCACTTGCCAATTAGGGCTCACTGCCCGAGCACACTGCTCACAAAGAGGCCCACTGCCTACAAGGAGACACACTGTCTACAAAGTGATAAGAATCACAATCTTAAACTGGAGAATGACATCTCTACCATGTCCGGATCAGTTCCATTTAAGCCCAAAAACCTCTGCTCTGCCTTTCGCACTTCTCTTTGCTATGCCACACTCATCCACACAATCCACACTTCGAAATGAACTCACAAACCGTTATTTATACAAGACATCGACTTAGGAACAAACATCTAAGTCGGCAAACAACCATAAGAGTATCCGCAAGATGAATAACACATCCGGTTGGCCACCACAAGAACATTCGCAGGATGAACAACTCATCCGGTCAGCTAAACAGAGCAAGAACTTCATCCAGAAGAATATCTTCAATTTCGGGCTCTACTATCAATGCGGACCAACAACACAACCTCAACATGATCCAAGAACCTTCACAAGCCTGCCTGAATGACCAGGTACGTCCGCATTTCCTTTACTTACTGAAATCTCTTATCCTCCTTATCCGGAACTTCAAGAACACTGTCTGTCGCCACTGTCATAATGCAGGAGGTACTTCCGGACCTCCAAATTATACACAACTCGAGATGGCACATCACAAGGACATCCCAAAGACTCCTTCCAATCCGCAGATTAGGATTATACAGTTCCGGACCTCACCAGACCTTTTTGTGATCCTCTGTCACCTCTGAATACTTGCCGGAACCGGTTCTACACCGACAGCCACAACTCCTTCAGATCTTCATGCGGACCTCTGAAATCTTAACTGAAGCATCTCAAGACTCATATCTACAAACCCTTTAATCCGCATCCTCTGGTTCGCATCCTATACAGTACATTTGCCTTCTTCTCATCACTGTTCTTTACTATTCCTGACTGAGGCTAATTTTCTTAATATCCTCAGCACACTGCTCATTGAATCCTTCTTGTCAAAGCAATATGAGTATGTTGACATCAATGACAATACTGGTTTACCTCATACTTGCAACAGGCTCCTCATACTCCACTCTGATGTCTCTTAGCATTTGCTTCATCCACAAAACTTAAGTGCAACTACCTGCTACAGCAATATATTCTGCTTCAGTTGTGGACAGAGATATTGCCTCTTGTTTCTTGCTTAGCCAAAAAACTAATCTCTTCCCCAAAAAGAATGCTCCACCACTAGTACTCTTCTGGTCATCCACATCTCCTGCCCAATCTGCATCTGTATATGCATGAAGAGAGAAATCATGATCTCTAGGATACCACAGACCATACTCAACTATCCCTTTTAGATATCTAAAAATTCTCTTTATTGCCATGACATGAGATTCTCTAGGATCAACCTGAAATCTAGAAACAAGACCAACAGCCTACATAATGTCTGGTCTAGTTTGAGTAAGATACAACAGTCCTCTAATCATTGACCTATACTTTTTCTGATCAGCCTTAGGTGAGTCATCATCTTTGCTCAACTTACATCTAGTTGCCATGGGAGTATTCATTGGTTTAGAGTCTTCCATTCCAAATTTCTTCAATAATTCTTTTACATATTTGGTCTAAGAAATGAAGATTCCTTTCTTTGTTTGAGTGATTTGCAGACCTAAGAAGAAATTTATTTCACCAAGCATGGACATCTCAAACTCACTTTTCATTTGATTTGCAAAGGTTTTACACATACTGTCTCTTCCTCCAAAAATGATATCATCAACAAACACTTCAACAATTAGGATGTTTTCATGATCAATTTTGAAATATAAATTACTATTAGCAGTACCTTTGTTGAAAACAATCTTCAAAAGATGTTTGTCCAATCTTTCATACCAGGCTCTTAGGGCTTGCTTTAGTCCATACAGTGCCTTCTTCAACTTGCAGACCATATCACCATGATCAGACAATTGAAATCCATCCGGTTGCTCAATGTACACTTCTTCTTCCAAGTCACCATTCAAGAAAGCAGACTTGACATCCATCTGATACACCTTGAAATCCTTGAAGGCAGCAAATGCAAGAAATAATATGACTGCTTCAATTCTTGCCACCGGAGCAAAAGTTTCTTTAAAATTAACTCCTATTTGAGAATAGCCCTTGCAAACCAATCTAGCTTTATTTCTGATTACTTCACCAACTTCATTTAGTTTGTTATGGAAGATCCATTTGGTTCCAATCACATTCTTGTTTCTAGGCCTGGGAAGAAGATCCCAAGTGTGATTTTTCTTAATTTGCATCAACTCTTCCTCCATTGCTTTGGTCTAGTTTTCATCATTGCAGGCTTCATTTATTGTCTTAGGTTCAATCTTTGAAATCAGACAATATTCATCTAAATTTTGAGAAATTCTCCTTCTAGTTTGCACACCTTTACTTTTGTCACATATGATCTGATCTTCAGAATGGTTCAGTCTTACATACCCTGGAACTTTGGGAGTTTCTTGCACTTCTGCTTCTTGATCAGGCTCATTCAGATTTCTTCTTCCTGATTTACTGGATCAGTTTGAATTTGACTTTCAGAGAGGATTGAACTCCTTGAATCAGAACATCATTTTGATCATCTTCATCATATTCATAAAACCTTGAGGGTTTCTCTATTCCCTCATCAACCTTCACATTTGTGCTTTGAGTAGACTAACCCAAGAAAATTCCTTCATCACTTCTAGCATCAAACTTGCCTAGATCTTCATCTCTTTTGATGTAACATTTGCTACCAAAGACTCTAAAATATCTTACAGTAGGAGTAATGCCAAACCAAAGTTCATAAGGGGTCTTACCGGTATTGCTTTTGATTTGAACTTGATTGAGAGTATAGACTGCAGTGCTGACAGCTTCTCTCCAATAGATCTGAGGAACATTTGCTTCCATCATCATGGTCCTAGATGCTTCATGGATGGTCCGATTCTTTCTCTCCACTACTCCATTCTATTGTGGAGTCCTAGGCACAGACAACTGTCTCTTAATTCCATGTTTCTCATAGAACTCTATGAACTCATTGGATGTGAATTCTCCACCTCTATCAGACCTCAGACATTTCAACTTCTGATTTTTCCTTTAGAAAGGTTACCCACATCATCTGGGAATAGTCATCAATTAGCAGCATGAAGTATCTATCACCTTGAAGACTCCTGGTTCTTGCCGGACCACAAAGATCAGTGTGAACTAAGTCCAATAATCCAGTAGAAGATAGTTCCTTGCTTGTAATGTGACTCTGCTCAGCTTACCCAACTGACATTCCTTGCACAAGTTGTTAGTAGGTTTCACCAATTTTGGAAGATCTCTCATAGCCTGAGTATTGCTTATCTTGATGATATTATCAGAATTCACATGACACATCCTTCTATGCCATAACCAACTCTGATTGACTTGAACAAATAAGTAGCTTTTACCAGTACCAACCAAGTGGAAGATATTACCTTTAGTTTGAGTACCGGATGCAATCTCTGTTCTGGAACTTTCAAAGATTTTGCATTTTCCATCCTTGAATCAGAGATCATAGCCTTTGTCTGCCAACTATCCAACATTGAGAAGATTGTGCTTCAAACCTTCAACATACAGTACATTACTAGTTTTGTATCTTCCATCAAAAGAAATAGTTCCTCTTCCTTTGATTCTACTAGCAGAATTGTCACCAAACTTTACCACTCCTCCTTCATACCTTTCCAAATCTACAAACTTATTTTTGTCACCTGTCATATGGTAAGAGCATCCACTATCAATGACCCAATTATCCTTCTCTTCAATTTGGGCAGCCAGAGCTCTTTCCATAGTCTTAAGATTGATAGATACAGAGGACATTGGATCTTCTTCCTTGATGGCAATGAACACCCATTCATTTATGGATTTGTTTCCTATCTCTGATTCATCATCTGTTACTCCTTCATTATCATTATCTTCATGTACATAGTAACAGTTCTTTTGGAACCTTGGCTTGTTAAGATTTTGCCTTGAAAATCTTTCTGGACACCTTGAGGCAAAATGACCAATCTTATTGCAGTTAAAACACTTAAAAGGTAATTTTCCTTCATACTTACTAGATCCTCTTGGTAACCTCTTTGCAATAAGGGCTTCAAGTTGAGCAGTTTCTACTTCCTTTTCTTCCAGATCTTTTCTTGCTTTTTCATACCATGATAATTTCCTTGAAGAATTCTGTCCCGGATCAAACCTTTGTTTACCTTTAACAGAGGCACTAGCTTTGACTGTAGATTCAGTCTTGGGGGGGTCGTCTCCAAACTTTGTCATTTCAAATTCAGCCAATTTCCCAGCCAATTGATCTCTTGTGACAGTTGTATGGGCTTTGAATTCTTTAATGGCAGCAACCTTGATTTTGTAAGAAGCAGGAAGGGATCTGAGAATTTTACCAACAATCTCATTTTCATCCAAGACTCCACCAGCATTTCTAATTCCACAAACTAGCTCATTCACTCTTGGCATAAAAGTAGTAATATTTTCATCATCTCTCATCTTCAGTTTTTCAATTTCCCTTTTAGACTCTGTAACCTTACACATTTAACGTACTGGTCTCCTTCATGCAAAAGTTCTAGTTTATTCCAAATCTCAAAGGTAGTTGGTAGGTTAATAACATTTGAGAGCTCTGAGTCAGATAATGCGCTTAGAAGAACCTCTTTGGTCCGCAGATTGTTTTCAGCATATGTGATTTCATTTAGTGTTGTCAAACCACCCTGTGGAGGTACATACTATTTTGTAACCATGGACCAGTACGCCATTCCCATACACTGTAAGTGACATTTCATGTGACTTTTCCAAAGAGCAAAGTTGGTTCCATCAAACTTCGGACTATCCTTCTTGTAAGAAGACATCCTGGATCTCCTCAAGTGGTTAAGCTCCTTTTACAGGAACTTAGCTCTAATACCAATTATTAGACTTAGGGCACACAACTGAGAGGAGGGGTGAATCAGCTGTGCAAAACTTTCTCCAATTTACACACTTAAATCCTCTTAGTGATTAGCAATATATTAGACATGAAACATAATGCATTCAAATCAAAAGAAGAAACTCATCAACACATAAGACACCAATATTTTGATGTGGAAAACCTAGTTAAGGGAAAAACCATGGGATGAGTAACCCAAGAATGTATTCTTTGTTAGAAGAATAGAAAAAACAAAATGGCACATGCCAATTAGGGCTCATTGCCCAAGCACATTGCTCACAAGAGGCTAACTGCCTACAAGAGACACATTGTCTACAAAGAAATAAGTATCACCTACTTGAACTAGAAATTTGCATCTTTACCATGCTTGAATCAGTTCCATTTAAACCCAATACTTCTGCTCTGCCTTTCGCTCTTCTCCTCACTACCACACACTTATCTCCACAAGGACAACTTTGGAATGACTTCGCAATCCCTTATTTATACAAGGCATTGACTTAGGAACAATCATCTAAGTTGGCAAACATCTACAAGAACATCTGCAAAACATATAACTCATCTGATCAACTTGTTTTAGGAAGAACACCATCATCCGGAAGTTGATCTTCAAAAGAAAACTCCAACTTCAATGTGGACCACCAACATGAACTGGACAGAATCAAAAGACCACAAAAAGCTCTCCTGAATCACCAAGAACATCCACACTTCATCTGCTTACTCAAATCCTTCTCTCCTTCATCCAGAACCTCAAGAACATAGTCTGTCATCACTGTCACAAATGAATAGATGCTTGTGGACCTTCAAACCATGAACCAATATAGTTGACACTCCAAAAAGACTTCCTCAGCACTCCCTCAAATCTATAGAACATTATAATGTAATTCTGGATCTCACCGGACCTATCTGCCATACTCTGTCACCCCTGAACACCTATCGGTACCAGTTTTAATTGAACAGTCACAATTCCTTCAGATCTTCATGCAGAGCTCTGAAATCTCTACTGGACCTCCTTAAGACACATATCTACAAACCCTTTAAACCGTATCCTTTGATCCTCATCCTATCTTGGACTTTTACCTTACTGTCTTCCCTGTTCTTCTATGTTCTTGATTGAGACTAATTTTCTCAATATCCTCAACACACAGCTCATCCAATCCTTATCATTAATGCAACAGGAGTATGTTGACATCAATGACAACACTAGTTAGGCCCATACTTGTAATAGCATTAAGGCATTCCATGAATTTTGATGCCATGTGTTGTAGTTGTATGGTGTTAGAAATGGAAAATTAAAGTGACCCATTTGTGAAGGAGAAAAAAGCACAAGTAGAAAGAGATGTACATGCAAAATCACACCAAGAAACCCCTCTCAAATCACTCAATCAAAGAGCACCCCTAGAAAAAATATGCAAGAAAAGCTACAATGTGGTTAAGTTTGGATGCCTAAATCGACTGTTTATAATACATAGTGATTTTTACAATTTGGAAAATCTAAAACTTAAGATAATAATTGTAGATGTTTTCCCCAATTTTTTTTCTTTAAGTTACAAAAAAAGTTTGAGAAATTTTGAAATCAGGGGTGAAAATGATGCTCCATCGAAATTTGATACAAACCGCACTTTAGAGGCTAAAAAATTAATTTAAGTGGTACAAATTTGAAATTGTCTCAATACCACTATAATGGTGATAGAACCAACTTCTCATCAACTATAAGTTTGTCAAATTTTGCTTCCATGGGTGAAGTTATAGAAAAATGAAAAAAAGGGCCAATTTTGGCCATGGAGGACAAGATATCCCATTTTGAGACATGTGGGCATGTTTTGGGATAGGGTTTTCCATTCTGGGATGGATTGTCCCATTTTGAGATAGGGCGTCTTGGGTGGTCAAGTGGGTCGGTTCATGGATAGGGCAGCCAACAAGACCTGGACGTGGACAGAGAGTTTGAAATAGGAGTCTAAGTGCAAGTGGGTCAGATTTGCCTTTAACTGGGCCTAAATTGGAACAATGCAGAAGAGGAGTCCAAGACAAAATCTAAAAACTAGAGTTTGATGGCCAAATAGGAGTGTGACCAAGTTCCAAAAGGATTGTGATTGAGTCAAAAATGGAGGATTGGGCTTAAGAGGCCTAACTAGCTCCTGATGCCAAAAACCAAATAATGGGTTGAGATGTGTAGGATGTAGATGTAGGGGCAAGAAAAATCCAAAAAATAAAGATTAGTGTTGTCGAAGCTAAGTTGGGCCAGAAGATCTGAGAACTCATAGGATCGAGCCCAAAAAACTAGAGAGGGTCTATGGCGGCTTAGGTCGAAATGGACAAAAAATAGGGATGATTGATGAACTCTTGATTAGGAGAAGCCAGAAAAGAGGCCCAAGCTGAATAGATGTTGAAGGGCTGAGAATCTGAAACAATGGGGCTGATAAAAATTGCATCCCGTGGGGCTGAGATTGGCTTGGGAAAATAGACCCAAAGCAGCCAAGTCTTAAGTAAAGTTCCAAGGACACGAACATGGACACGATACTCTTCCAATTGGGTTGGCAGATCCAATGGTAGACAAATGGGTCAAGGGATGTTGTTGAGTCAGCTAGGGCTTGCAAAGGCCAAGATATAATGTAGACCATGACCGACAAACTAAACAGTTCACTGAATTGGTAGTAAACTAGGCATTGAGGCCACTTCAAATGTAGAACCCAGAAACTAGAGCCATAAAGGTTGATTTTCCAAAAATCATTTTTTTTAAATCCGTAAGATGTGGGATTAGGGTCCACTCCCATAATAAATATCAAAGGAGAATAAACATGATCACTTCAAACCCATGGAAAGGGAGCATAATAACTGAGGTAACTAAAAAAGAAGAGATAACACAATGAAAGAACCTATAGAGGGTTGTGATGACAAAAAACAATCATTGTAAGTAACATCTAAAAGAAGCACAGAGGAACTAGAGACAATTCAAAGCCAAGTACCAACAAGTACTTTCCATCATATTTTTTTGGCTAAGCTCTTCCTTCTACTCCTGGTAAGAAGGGCTTCCATGGTCCACTGGGTGCCATCATCAATTGCATTCTGACCTTCTATTCTTAATTTCTCTGCTTCAAATTTCCTTCCTTTCTTCTTTCATGGAATTTTGGACATAGGTAATTTTTTGGATTGTTTTGAGTCTATGCTTCCTTAGTATAATTTTTTTTGCCAAAAAAGCAAAAAACAAATAGTAGAGGATCATATTTCTCCCTGCCATATTCTGGGTGTTTGTAGTTGGAATTTTTTTTTACAGGTCATTTTATATTTTTTGGTCCCCTCAACTCTTCCAGGACACTCTGTCCCATTCCAAGATATAGAGGTCATTTTTGGGATAGACTATCCTGTTCCAAGACAAGGTGTACTGATCCAGTACAGGTTGGCCCTAACCCATATTCAGCCCCTGCATCTAATTTTTGGGCCCATTTCTAGCCTCTTGGCCCTACTCTAGTTTGTAGGCCCATCTTGGGCTTTTTTGTGCACCCCACCATTCTACATTGACCCATTTTGGGTCGCTCTAGGCCATATTTTGTTGTTATTCAAATTGGATCAAGCCCATCATCTACATTTCAAGTCGCCATCGATCTCAAGAGTCTCAACCCCTTGCTAGACTCACTATCCAACCCTTGCGTATCAAGTTCAACCCTTTTGGATTGGGTTTGTTCAGCTCTCATCACAGTCATGTATCACTTCTACTTGGCAGCTCGACTATGCTCCCTATTAGTGAGTTTCTTCAGTCTAAACTTGTGACTTTCTTCAGTCTAAACTCGTGAGTTTCTTTTACCACATTCTCTATTTTTCTAGCCTTGCAGGCCCCTTTATGACTTTGATACTATGTAAGATTTGGCCTTCTAATTTCAACATTTCTGATTTGGCCTTCTAATACCATGTAAGATTTGGCCCCTTTAGAAAAAACTTGCAACTGGCAAGTCAAAACAAGAACCCCCCAAAAACTAGTATTTTCTCCACACTTTTCTAATTCTCCATATCATTTGAGGATGCAAGAGAAGAGCATACTCATGTGCTTAAAAAAATAACTCTACACTCTTAGATTTCTAAAAAAATTGCTAACTCACAACTCACAACTACTCTAATACCATGTAAGATTTGGCTAAAAGCCACCCAAGAACGCAAATGAATGAAGGAAAGTAAAACTAGAAATTAGAAACAAGCAAGAATAACATATTTTCTACTCAAGAGAATGCAAAGCATACAATGGAATGAGATTGCTTTGTTAGGAATTTATAGGTAGATCAAACTAATTCCACATAACCCAAAGGAGATAATGATGCATACAATCTTATAGATTTACCATAATGCAAAGATCAATAGACAATCAACAAGATAATATAAGATATACCTTGGGAAAACCCTCATTGAGGGAAAAAACCTAGCCTCCAAAAGCATCCATACTCAATGTATTATTCAACAATAAGAAATTACAATACACTCACAGAGTCTCATTGAACACCTCTAAAACATCAAGCTTCTCTAATGCATCCTCCATGTATCCAAGCATGAATCCACACATCCCATGCCATGCTTTACAATATGCACTCATAAGAGAAAACTCAATACAATGATAGCCTCTTACACAACCTATAGAATAATAGTCAACCCTAACCACTAACCTTGTGCTTGCTTTTATAGACTCAAGCTCACACAAATACAACTTGTGGTATTGGATAAAACCAATGTGACTCAAAACCATGAGCACAAAACCATTGGCCCCAAAATTAATTATTTTGCACAAATAATAAATATTTGCCTTTGTCTCCCAATGTTAAATACAACTTTTACAAGTGATACCAAATAAATATTTAATGTGGCTAAACACATCAATTAAGATGCACCACAAAAGAATATTTATTTTACATTATTAAATTAATTAGTTATGCAAGGTGAACAACACCTTTTTCCCAACATGCTCTTATGAGAGCAATGGGTAAGTATATATTGGATTTACCTACCCAAGAGACTAAAAACACTACCAATGTGGGATAAAGTGAAAAAAGTCCCTAAGTAAACTTAAGCTAGTGTGAAGAGAGCTAAAATGGAGAACTAGCTAGGAAATAGACTAGATAGCTAAATAACCCTTTTCACACTAAGGTCAAAGCACAAAATTTTTCATTTGTGAATTTTTGGAGTTGTATTTAAGGACCATCCCTACTTCACTTTTTAATATACCTAGAGATTATCCAACAAGAGAATTCAAAAGATATTCATTTGCATAATTTGAACATTTATTATTACATTACCTCTTGAATTAGCACTAAGGCATCTCTTACATACTTGCCTATTATTTTAGATCATTTTAAAAAGTTTTTGAATCAGTATCTTTAGAGGTTTGACGAAAGGGAGACATATTGGTCCTTCCAATGGAAAACTCCCAACCACAAGAAAGTTCTAGAGTGTATAAATAAACATAATCATTTAAGGAAAACTAAGAGAGAATATCTAAATATCTACAAATATAAGATCTGCGAAGGTAGATTAAATCTACAGTTAACATAGGGCAAATCCATAGGTGCACAATCAATCTTGTAGTTGAAAAAGTGACTCATAGTGATAAACATGGACTTAATAGGTTCCAAAGCATTTTTCTGAGCATCCTTGAATTTCCTACATATTGATGAATTATTTACAACCTAATGTCACAATAAATCTCTATTAGGTTTCTACCTAAGTACCCCTGTTTTATTTATTTAAGTTCATTATTTAACATTTTACGCTAGGTACTTGTTAACTTTGGCTATTTAATGCTAAGGTAATCTTTTGATTAAGTTTATTCAATTATTTCACCTTAGAACATTTATGTAAAAGGAATTTTATTCTCTTTAATTGTATTTGTTGCATGCAACTTTAATTAGAGGGGCATGCAAAGTCACCAACATTCTTTTCTTGAGTATGGTTGCAATGAATACTACATGATCAATAGACATTTCAAATGGTACCACATTACTTTTGCTACCCCAAGATAGTATTTGTTGGTTTGCTACCATAGGTGGCACATCTTTGTTCCACCATAAGTGCACTATCTCTCAACCTTCGTCCTTTTGTTTTTCTTTTAATTGTAAACAATATATTCTTGTTTTAGGGCCTATATGATGGTATTAATTGAAATCTTTCTATTTTGTAGGTTTCCTAGATGGAGCATTCATTTCAAGGGAACATGTATAGAGAAGCAACATCCATATCTTTATTCTATCTTTTTAATGAGTGCGTAAATTTACTTTCATATTGGTTTCTTAATTTTACTTTGACATGTATTCTCATGGTAGTTTGCATGAAAGTCAAAGTTGGGGAAAAATGTAGTGGTGGAATTTGCATATAGTTCTTGCACTTTTCTCCTTCATTTTTTACTCACTTTGACTTGGTTATTCCTTAAATGCAATGAAAAATGAACAAGTGGAACAATTTCTATTTAAAGTTAGTACATAACCCAAACTATATTTATTTCCATCTACTCTCACTCCTAGGGACTAGTCCTAATCCTTAATTTTATTTGGATTCCTTACCCAAGGTCAAATTTATGATTTGCGCAAGTGACCTAAGTTGATTGCATAATTTATGGAAATGACCCCTAAGCTTTTAGATTTCAAATTTAAATTTAGGGCCAACATAATCCTTCTAAAATCAAAGCATGATATGTTTCATTTATGTTCTTTGATTTTGAATTTAAGGACTAACCCTACTTTATTTTGTACATACCTAGAAATCATTAGACAAGAGAATTTAAAAGACATTCATTTACATAATTAGAGAATTTATTATAAAAATACTTGCTTGCATCAACATCTGCAAAATATCTTGCATGCTTGCCAAATGTTGTTTATCATTTCAAAGGATATTGAATTAAAATTGATATCCTTAGGGATTTGAGCAAAGGGAGACATATTCCTAGCCATTTGTAAACTCATGACCACACAACCAATCTTTTATGCAAAGATAGATCCAAACATTCAAGGCAGACTGAGCACAAATGGAAAAATATCTATATAGATCAAATCCATACAAGTAGATTGGATTTGCACTTTGTGAAATTTAATTTTGTGGGTGCACTATAAATCTTGTAGTTGCAAAAATGACCTCTAGTGACATATTGGGGGACTTCATAGGTTCCAAAGCATTCATCTAAGCATCAGCAAATTTCTTGAATATTGACACATTATTTACAACCATCTATCATAATAGATCAACATTGAATTTCTAACTAAGTACATTAGTTTTATTTATTGAATTTTCACATTTATTTAGCACTTTACTTCTAGGAAGTTATTGACATCAACTATTTAATCCTAGGGTAATTTGTTGATTATATTTATTCAATTATTTTTCCCTAGGACATTTATGTAAAAAAGACTCTATTCTCCCTTTCAAAATTACAACATATCACATATCACAAACTTATGATTTTAACTATATACTTATGTTTTGTTTAGACACATCTTTTAAAGATAATTTTATTCAAACAAATGGATCATAGATAATAATTGACATCCATGATTTTATGCCATTGTTCTTTATTTTCAAGATTATAACACCTTAGAGGTGCATCCCTTGTTAAGTTATTGGATCTATATATATAATCTCATCCTATAAAGTCTTTCCCCCAAATAATTACAATATAATAATTTATTCTAAAACTCTTTCTTTCATTATTTCTCACTTTGATAATTCACTTGATAGACTACAACTTACACATTGGAGATTCTGGATTACTTCAACAATTATCTATATGATTTTTTTTTTCATTTACCTTAATATACCTCTACATCTTTTAAAGATAATTTTATTCAAACAAATGGATCATAGATAGTAACTCACATCCATGATTTTGTCCTTGTTCTTTATTTTCAAGATTATAACACCTTAGAGGTGCATCCCTTGTTAAATTATTGGATATATAAAGGGATGCACCTCTAAGGTGTTATAATCTTGAAAATAAAGAACAAGGACATAAAATCATGGATGTGAGTTATTATCTATGATCCATTTTTTTGAATAAAATTATCTTTAAAAGATGTAGAGGTATACTAAGGTAAATGAAAAAAAAATCATTGATATATATATATATAATCTCATCTTATAAAGTCTTTCCCCCAAATAATTACAATCTAGTAATTTATTCTAAAACTCTTTCTTTCATTATTTCTCACTTTGATAATTCACTTGGTAGACTACAACTTACACATTGGAGATTCTAGATTACTTCAAGTATCTACATGATTTTTTTTTCATTTACCTTAGTATACCTCTACATCCTTCTAACATTTTTCACTAACATTCATCTATGCTCATTATTAGTGCTTTGTCAAGGAGTTCTTATATGTTTTCCCTATAGTAATATCTAGACTTTAAAGGATGATAAATCCCATACATTAGTACTTGGCAGAGTTTTTTTAATGATATTAAGGGTTTGGGCTCATATATTGTCTCTATAATGTTAGACTTACAAGAGGGATTTCTTTTATGTATTACATTTACATGCTATTGTTAATGAGGGTATTGATGCAGAGTGCACAGGGGAAGTAACAACCTTCTGTCGGTGAACTGTGGCCTATGTCTTGGCGATCCACTCTATCGGCCAAACATACTTTCGTCGGCCACCAGGTAACTTCTTTCACCGAACTCTACACTCTCCCCGACAACCCAACTCCGCTTTGTATTCAGCCAGACCTCTCCTATCGGCAGTTGCTTGCAGACTCTGACCGATACACCGATGTCTTATTCACATACATCGCTTTATTCACCAGTTGTATGTTTTGACACATACAAGCTCAATATACATTGTCAATATGCAAATGGTAGGGACCACCTATCTTCGGTGTGACTTTACTCTTCGGTGAACCCTTTGTATGTCTCCCCATTATGCCGATACAACCAAATTTCGTATGCAAGACTTGACTTGCTATTCTGGTGGGCCAAAGTATCTTTGCCTTGTTACTGCCGGTCACCTCTTGTATCCGTAGAAAGGAGCCCTTCCAACATGCATTCTAGTTACCACTCCGACCAGTCATCCTTTGCATCATATGAAATGTATGTTCCCAACATACAATTGCAATATACAATCACAATATACCTTCAACAACCCGATACATGGATTTGTATCTTAAGGTATGTATGTTCTCTGATCTTCGTCAATGCCTTTCTATCAGCTTAACACCGAGGTTTGGTGTGACTTCCAAAAGCTCCTCCGAGGCTCATGTTATGCCGATGACACTTCAACTGTTTTAAGATAGCACATACACTAAACCCACATACACAGAAACAAAGGCTCGATAGTATGGACACCCTCTGTGAACACTTGATCACCCTGACAACTTGGTCACTCCACAATAGCTCTTTCCTAACACTTCTATGACTAGTCACATAGAGATGCCTAGTTGACTTATGCCAAACTCCAAGGATTCCTGGGTGTCTAAACCAGAACAATAGAAAACACAAAATACATACTGTATTCCTCCATCACACTGAGAATGGGAATGCTTTCAGTGGACAGAGGAATAACACTCCACTTGTTTACTAAACCCTAGTTTCGGGGTTTCAGACCAGTCTTTGCAGAATTAACAATATTTCACAAACTTATAGCTTTACAAGACACCAGAATACTATTAGACAGAAACTACTTTATCGCATGGACACTTACAGTCTGTACAAAATAACAATCACAGAGAATACTTAGAAAGAACAATATTCAACACCCAAAAATCTAGTTCTTCGTTCATTCAGCCCTCTTCAAGCATGCTTTGTTACATCACACTACTCACCTGTAAAAGGCTTGAGACAACAGTTTACACCCTCCAACCGTGCAAAACTGATTTGAAAATAGTTAGCCGTTGGATTTCTCCTAACCCAAGAAAACTACATGTTTTCCTTGTGTGATTACATCAAACTTGACCAAAACATGGTCTACACAAAACCTTATTACAAACATGAGATGGCTTAAAAGCCTTATTGAAAACAAAACAAAACATGACTCCTGCTCCATAGAGAAGGTACTCCTGCACCAGGTATCCCTAGAAAAAATACAAAACTATTATTTATATATGGATGTTTTGGATGATTTATAATCATGTTACATTGCAAGTATCATATAATATTCTATTAGTGGTTGGACCTACACCATGATGAACCCCCAATCTCTTATTTCATCAAATTTTTAGCTAAATCCCTAATCTCTTAGTCTATAGAGATGCACTTCCTTACAAAAAGTTGTAATCACTATATGATTTCAAAAACCCCTTGTTATTTTTTGGTCTTTTCTTTAACCCTATTTTTAGGTAGCTTTTGTCTCCTTTTTCACAACTAAATAAAATTATAGAAAACAAATTAATAGCACAAATAATTTGAAATTCGTCAACAAATGGTTTTCCTATTCAAGACACCTCTTGTTTCTTCAATGCTCGAGATACTAAATCACCCCTAATAAGGAATCTTACTTTACAAATTTTGAATCTGATTGGTAATATTTCAATCCAAAATTTGATTTTTTTGGACCATAAGAATTCATAATAAATGCCTTGAAGTTCTCTTTTAATTACCTCAAACTACAAGATTAGCTAGTTTTCACCTTTTTCTCATAAGGCACTTTGGACTATTCTAGGATTCTAGAGAGCACATAACTCTCTTGTTATGCCATTAGTATCCAATACTATCCAATCAAGTTTTTCCATTGTATCTAAAGAAAAATTTTGGTCTTTTTCATGCATCACCTTTATTTTCTATATAGGGACCTTCCCCTTTATCATGTGAGAACTCTTGAAGAGTGGCTTCTATTACAGGTCTTATTTTTTTATGTAAATCATCTTGAGGCCTTTAGGCTTTTGAGACTTTGAGTTTCTACTTAATTATTTTTTCTACGAGAGTTTAATTATAAAAGAATTGTTAAGTAGTTTTATTGATGAAGTTGAATGGCTTACAAAAAACTTATCAAAAATCAAATATTGATGAGTAAAAATAACTACTACCATCCTCACAAACTTATCTTTTGATGTTGTTTTCATTAAAAATTTCTCTAAAAACCTAGACAAAGTTGTTTCTTCACCTTCATTCTTGTTCTGTAACTATAAGAAATTTAAAAAGACATACTATTAATAATTGGCAGTACTAGGTTTGATTGAATGAATGATTCCTCTTCCTCCTTCATACCATCACAAGGTTGATATGATACTAACTTATTTAGAAATCACTTTTAAAGAATTTTTTTTTTTCTGGTAATGGCATTGATAAGTCCAATTTGATGTAGACTATAGCATAAATCAAAAGATTCGTTGCTTTTGATGTCTTATATATATATATATATATATACTTTTTTTTCCAATTAACCAACAGCTTCATGGTTTCTACCTACTATAAGAAAGAAGGTGAATTGTACAGCCTTTGCCATATAGCGTTGTTTAGGGGAGATGACCCAATAGTTGAGCACCCTAACTTCACACCTCTCAAAATCATATGTGGCAATTTCTAATCACTCCAAAAATTTTACTGTAGCTCACTTGGTAAGGCCTCTGCTTATAACTAAGGTTTCAGGGCCACATCATCAAATATGATGCCACATCAGCATGCTTTTTGTTGAGGTGTCAAAGAGTTCCCCAAAAAAAGGGTGGACCAATAGGTGTGCATTAAGTCATGTTTTGTTGGTGGGTTGATGTGGCATCACATGATTGGTTGCTTTTTAAATCTAAAGGGCACATTTCATTCAATTATTAGTACTTATAATCAACACTAACAACCTTAAAGTCACAACAACTAGTACTAACATTTAAAAATATTGAGCCTTAAATGCACAAATACTATCTCAACCATTGGAACTATCTCACATATTGGGTCTTTTCCCCTCATGCATGACAGATAATATAGGGCTAATATAGAATTATACAGAAACTGCAATCCTTTCCTTTGCAAGGTGGATTCTCTTGCCTCTTGATCTAGAGTAAAAACCATTAAAAATGGTTGTGGTAACAGTCTAATTCTCGAAAGGTGCTATCAAAGCGAAACCCTAACCTACATACTTGTGCCCTACCTGTGCCCTAGCCTGTTAGTTGTTCATCGAAATAGCTTCAAATGAGGATTAAGATGGCAGCCAGGCTCTCTGGTGAGGGGAATAGTGGAACAGTAGAGACTGAAGCAGAAAATAACGATAAGGAGATAATAATAGAGTCAGACATCAATGGTACAAAGACAGTGGATAAAGCCAAAATACAACCTATAGGAGGGACTCCTATAGGAGGGACTCAACAGAATGAGGAGGCAATGGAAAGAAAGACAAGCTACGACTCAGGTAAATCCTTAGAGTTCCTACTTCCAGATGATGTGATGGAGGTAATTTTTGATTGTCAAGCTAGAACCGTTATTCTATTTTTTTTAGAGGGGTCCCATCTGAAGCTGATTTTTACAAATGGGCCTGCATGAATTGGGAAAATCATGGCTAGGAGATTGAAACACTCAGAGGCCTTGGGAAGGGTTATGTTTCATGTATGTTTAAAAACAATGACCATGCACAAGCTATTTTACAATATGGTACATAGGTGATTTGTGGCCAAATCTTCTATCTCCAGGCTTGGAGGTTTGACTTTCATCCCAAAGGCCCCTCCCGCTCTCAATACCTTATGTGGATAGAATTGCCATACTTAAACCTTGCATTTAGGCCTTTCTTGAAAGACATTATTGCTCAACTGGGCAGAGTTATCTGGTGTAAACAAAATACTGACAAATTTGCCAGCCTTAGGGTACACCCTAGGGTCTGTGTTGAAATGGACCTTAACAAGCCTTTACCAGAAAGTATTAAATTAATTAGCCCAAGTTTTGAAATGGAGCAATAGTTGGTCTATTTGAACAAACCCAATGCATGTTTTTTCTGCCAAAAAGAAGGTCATCTGATTCAGGATTGTCCTACCAGAAAAACAAGATTTGATTCAACACCCACCTCTTCTATTCCGTCCAACCATACTACCCATCCTTCTTCTAGTTCCATCCCTCCTCATATCTTACCCACTTCCCCCACTTCATCCCCTACACCACAAATTCAACCGCAACCAATTCCTACCTTTGATAATGAAATAGATATGCCAACAGTGCAGTCCCTGCCATATAAGGATGCTATTATGACAAATAGTTGGAGATTGGTCAAGAAGAGAAAGGAACTGTCGCGATCCTCTTCACGATCTTACAATCAACCAACTGGTAGAAACCCTTCCTCCTCTTCTCTTATCACTCCTTTTTTAAGTGACCCTGTTCATTCCCCTCCCACCTCTCGATAGAGATCTCGATCCCCATCCAACCGATTGCACAATAATCAGCCAATTAATCTTGTCAATAGTTTTAGTGTGTTGCCACAGGAAGATGGTTCTGATTCACCCTCTTCATCATGAATTTTCAGGTTCTCTCATCGAATGTGAGGAGGATCACACTTCCTCACCACAAATACAAGGGTAAGGAGACATTTGTTAAATGGAAACCTGACATTTTATGTTTGCAAGAAGTCAAATTGGGTAGCAACAAATTAGAAGAAGCTCTTTTAAATATATGGAAAGAGGCCCTTTTTCTATATACCTCCCATACAGATGGAAAAGGTGGAGCTATTCTAGGTATTGCCCCGTGGATTGCTAAGTTTGTCGTTGATAAGGGTGAGGACCCTTCACATAATTGTGTCTGGGCCCTTTCTATTATCAATAGATAACCTATAGGTTTCTGCTCTATTTATGCCCCCCATACCAATAAAGAACGTACTATTCTCTGGGAATGGATGTCTAAAACTCTTCCCAATGCAGATTGGATCATTGGCGGCAATTTTAACATGGTTGAACATAACTCAGATCAGAGTTGGTGTAGTCCTTATAAATTTAGCCATGAAGAATTTAATAGCTGGCTTTATTGAAGAAACTCCCTTGGAGTGGTTGATCCCATTCATGATCAATTCAATAGTCATGCTAACAACTAGTCCACATGGTCCAATTGCAAATTGGGCGATGATAGAAAGCTTAGCAAGCTGGATAGATTCTATTTATCGCCTAATCTTCAACTGGTCCACTCTGCTTCTAGTGACTACATTCAAGTTGACTATTCCATCACCTTATCAGATCATTTTCCTATTTTCTGTAATTTTCTACTGCCCAACATAACATTGTGGTCTCTCTGCTGCCTTTTAAACTCAATACTTCCCATCTCAAAAATTAGACTTGCTTGAATGCCTTAGTGGGGATATGGAATTCTATTCCAAAACCACAAGAAGGGGAGTCTTGGATTGGTTGGTGGTGTAATGCTATCACTCAATGCACTACCTTTCTTTGTGATTTTGGGAGAAGAATGCCTTGGCAACGTAAACGCAGGGAAAAAACTCTCCAAGGAAAATTAGAACATGATAGAAAGAAATTAAACACTAATCTAAATAATGCAGCTTCTATTGCTGCCATAGAGGCACAACTTCATCTTCTTGATCATTATAGAGGACAGGGGGCTAAAATTTGAGCTAGACTTCACTGGATAAAGGAGGCTAATAGAGGCTCCAAATACTTCTTCAACTATTTGAAATACAAGCATAAAAAGGAAAGAATTTGTGCCATAATGGATGAGGCTAGTGTCCTCCATACGAATCCAACTGATATAAATCAGATCTTTCTTAATTTCTATGAGAACCTCTTTAAAGATAATGGTTATTTGAATGATATTCATTCTACATTGGAGGAGACCGTTGCAGAATTTATTCCTAATAGAATTGATTCTGACTATAGCAGATACTTGGACAGGACCCTCTCTTTGGATGAGCTAGAACATGCTCTTTTTTCAATGGCATCTAACAAAAGCCCAGGTGTTGATGGGCTTCTAGTGGAATTCTATCAAGCCATGTGGCCTCATATCAAAGAGGATTTTTATCATCTATACTTGGAAGGCCTTAAGAACAGGTCATTGGGTCCTCTTATAAATAGAGGGATCATCAAATTAGTACCTAAAGGGAAAAAAGAGGATACCATCTTTGGTTGGAGACCTATTACTCTTTTAAACACTTCTTACAAAATCATCGCAAAAGCTTTGGCTATTCGCATTAAACCTATGGTGCAATGCATTATTAGACCAGAACAAACTGGTTTCATTAGTGGTAGATATATTTTTGATAACCTTATCCTGGCCTGGAAAACTGCTGAATGGGCTCAACAATCAGGACACTTGTTAGGGTTAACCGGCAGAAGATATCAATTAAATGCAAATAAAGATTAAACAGAGGAATGGAAATACACAGAAATAATAACAGCGATAGACAAGTTTTAACATGGTTCACCCTCTCATTGAATATAACATCCTTGCTTCTCACAATTTTCTGATTTTCAAAATCCCAAAGCCTATAACCAAATTCATCAATGCCATATCCAACGAAGGTACATTTTTTTGATCTCACATCCAGCTTGGTTCTATTTTCAGAATCTACATGTGCAAATGCTTCACAGCCGAAGGTTTTCAGAAAAGAATAACTCACCTTCTTGCCTGTCCACGCTTCCTCTGGAATACCGCAGCCCAAAGGAATTGAAGGACCTCTGTTAATTAAATATACAGCAGTGTTGACAGCCTCTACCCATATGTTTAAAGGTAGTCTAGCATGCAATCTCATGGTCCTTGCACACTCCATTATTGTCCTATTCATGCGTTCAACCACTCCATTTTCCTGTGGAGTCCTTGGAATAGTTTTTTGCCTACGAATTCCATTAAAGGAACAATAATCTTCAAATTCTTTGCTGCAATACTCACCGCCATTATCAGATCTGAGACATTTTAATCTTTTACCTGTCTCATTTTCAACCAAGCTTCTCCATTTCTTAAATGTTTCAAATACATCAGATTTCTATCTAAGGAAATAAATCTAGACCTTCCTAGTTGCATCATCTATGAATGTAACATAATACTGAGAGCCATCGAGAGAAGATACATGAGCTGGTCCCCATACATCTGTATGCACAAGCTCCAATTTTTTATTTTTCTTTTGCTTCCCATCCTTGAGAAAACTGACTCTCTTTTGTTTGCCATACACACAACTTTCACAAAAATCCATATTAATACATTTCAGACCTGGTAAAACTTTCTTAGAATGAAGTACCTTCATACCTTTTTCACTCATATGCCCAAGTCTGTTATGCCACAGTGTTGTCTCAGAACCTGCAGCAACTTTTCCAGTCTCTTCTTACAAACCTGCAACAACTGTTCCTGAACCTGTTTGTTTTTTCTCTGTAATAGCTAAAGTAGAAGGAACAGTATGACCTGTACAAAGATATAAGGTGCCTACTTTCACACCTTTTGCTACTACTAAGGCACCTTTTGAAACCTTCCAATTTTTATCAATAAATGTAATAGTGCAACCTTGTTCAGTTAGCTGTCTTGCTGAAATTAAATTCCTACTGAGCCTTGGAACATGCCTTACCTCTTGTAGTAGCCAATGATTTCCATTCTGCAACTTAATCTTGATTCTTCTCTTTCCAACAATCTGACAGGGTTCTTTATCTCCCAAATAAACCAGCCCAAAATCCCCTTGGACATAATCAAGGAAATAACTTCTATGAGGCGTAGCATGAAATGAGGCCCCTGAATCTAAAACCCATGAATCATCAGCATTATCTAGGGAAAGTCAAAGCATCATCTTCAGACTTATTGCTTACCACATTTGCTTCCTTATTGCCTTCTTGTTTGTCTCCTTCTTTGTTCTTCCGAGACTAGCAATCTTTCTTTAGATGACCTGGTTTTCCATAGTACTAGTAATCCTTCTGTCCTCTGGTTTGGGATCTTTTATCTTTTGATTTTCCTCGTGACTTCGCATGACCTCCAGAACCTTTTCCTCTCTCCTTTGATCTACCCCTACTTTCTGCATTCAAAACACTGCCTGATTTGGATCCACCTGAGCTTTTCCTACGAATTTCCTCACTCAGAATAACACCAACAACATCATCAAATTTCAAGGTATTTGAACCAGAAATAGAGTTACTAACCGCCATTACCAAACTATCCTAGCTTTCAAGCAATGAACATAATATCAAGAGAGCTCTAACTTCTTCATCAAATTTTACATTTACAGAAGTCAATTGACTGACAATCATATTAAATTTATTTAAATGACCTGTTACAGATCCACCTTCAACCATTTTCAAATTAAACAAACGCTTCATGAGAAATACCTTATTTGAGGCTGAGGGTTTTTCATACAATTTTGCCAAAGCTTTCATCAGACCATCTGTTGTCTTCGCTTCCGTTATATTGAATGCCACCGATGGTGCTAGGCACAACCGAATGGTTCCCAGTGCCTTTCTATCAAGAAGATTCCAATCCTCATCAGACATTGTTGCCGGTTTCTTGGCTACTCCTTCCAACGGCATCCATAAATCCTTTTGATAGAGGTAATCCTCCATCTGCGTCTTCCATAACTGATAGTTCTGCCCATTGAATTTATTGACCTTCAATCTACCCTCATCCGCCATTGCTCCCACTCAACCATGAGACTTTCCTGCAGACGATAATCGAACACAACCCACTCTGATACCACTTGTTAGGGTTAGCCGGCAGAAAATATCAATTAAATGCAAATAAAGATTAAATAGAGGAATGGAAATACACAGAAATAATAACAACGATAGACAAGTTTTAACGTGGTTCACCCAAACTCAGGCTACATCCACCAAACAGAGAGTCCAATATTATTATCCAGTAAATCAAAACCGATTACAATCAGCAATCCTTGCAACTCAATATCGCTGCAAAATGCTACAATTACAATATATTAAAACCCTAACCCTTAGCCGCTTTTATCAAGCCTTTTGTCGGTTACAAAGATAGGGTTTTTTATGTCGGTCAATGAAAAAATAACTCCCGGTGCCTTTATAAAATAATAAAAAACCGTGTGAGGTTTCGGGGGCACTGCCCCTCGACCCCACCCTGTATCGCAACAGGGAACGCGCCAGGGGCGCTGCCCCCAAACCCCCGCAAGGGGCGCTACCCCTTGACCCCATAGGAATTTGGGGGGAAACCGCGCCAATAAAAGTGGGGTAAATATAACCTCCGAGTCTAATTAGGCTCCATATAACAACAACAAAATGCTCTTTTAATCAAATTAGATTTCGACAAAGCCTATGATAGAATTCAGTGGGGTTTTATTCTAAAAATGATGCAATGGCTAGGGTTTGGGCCCAAAATTCGGGCTCACATTCAAATGCTATTCAATGATGCCAATGCTCAGTTGGTGATTAATAATTCTATGACTGCAATCTTCTCGCTTCATCGCTCCATCAAGTAGAGATGTCCTTTATCTCCTTTTTTGTATGTTCTTACTACTGATGCACTAGGATATTTGCTTCAAAAATCTAATCAGTTAAAGCTCATCTCAGGCATTTCCATTCCTCAAGATGGGGTTGTTATCAATTCACACTTTGCTAATGATAGTTTACTATTTTTGCAGAACACTGAAGCTGAAACTAATAACGCCATGGACATTTTGGATGTGTATTTTGCTATTTCAGGATCTCAACTTGCTCATAGCAAACCTGAGTTCTGGATGGTTCAGTCCAGGCCCATTCCCCAATGGATTCCAAGGGAGTGGCGGCAAATCAAACATGGCAAGATTTCAAGATACCTCAAAATTCCCTTTGGAATTGGGGTTTCCCTATCTGATATGTGGAAGTGGTTTATCGATAGATTCAAGAGCAAACTCTTTAATTGGGGAAACAAGTTCTTATCATTGGCTGGAAAAATTTAAGTTGCCAACAAAATTTTTATTGCCACTTATGTTTACTACTCATCTTGTTGGATGCCTTCTAACAAAGGCTATGAAGATTTGAATAAAATTATCCATCAATTTTTGTCGTCTAAATGGGATGGCAGTGCTGGGTTTAAAGCCACATCATGGATGCATTGTATTCAACCTAAATACAGAGGTGGCATTGGTCTCATTGATCCTAAAACGCAAGTATTTGTTTGTTAGCAAAGTGGATTATCAGAATTCTCCACGGAGATGAACCTTGGAAAATTCTGGTCAGATATAGAATCAATTCTATAACTGCTAAAGATAAATAGAAACATACTAGTTGGCGAGATAAGATACTCCTTGCACCCTTCTTTTAGATTAGAGCCTCCTCTCCTTTACAAACTATTTGGAAGGCGTGGCAACGTGTCTGCCATATACTTGTGTCATATACTTGAGTGGAGGGGAGAATCTATTCAACATGGATTCAGCTTTGCAACATCCGCTATATGGTGGAATAAACTTATTCAATACCATAGTCAGCCCCTGGCTATTAGCTTTCCTAGGCATGCTCTTTTTTTGTTCAAAAAATGGATCCGACAATTTTGTGATATTTGGGACTTCAAGGAGCTAGATTGGTTACCATGGTCTGTTATTAAAACTCGTTTTGGATTATCTAATAGATATAAGCAGTTCCTTATTTTTTTCCAATCTTTGGTTCCTACTGAGCTGACTATGAAAATGTGTACTCCTGTTGTTTGTAATTTTCTTAAAGACTGGCGGTGATTATCTACTTATCATTTCACTGCTTTTCCTTTGAAGAAGATCTACAAGCAACTTCTTCCTTGTTTGACTCTTACTCGTCTGAATCTTAAATGGAAGTGTAAATTCTGTGAAAATTTTTGGTATATCTTGAGCACTCAAATTTGGAAATCTAAGTTGGATGCAGATGCACAGGTTTTGTCCTAGAAAATCCTACATTGCAAGTTGCCTATCGATAACAAATTAAGCTACTTCAAGATCCCAATGCCTAAATGTCCTTTTTGTCAGACCTAGGAAAGTATGAAACATATATTTTAGGATTGTTTTTTGGCTCAGAACCAATGGAAAGCTATTTTCAATGGTTTACCAGCTATTTTTGAACATCATTTAAACTGGAAAGAGGCTCTGTTGGGCCTGGGTGTTCATAATGTGATTGCAAACTCTATTAGACAGATTATTCTCATGTACATTTGGAAAAGCAGGTGTACAGCAATTTTTTCTAACTCTAAATATCCTCTGGAAAGAGACACTGTAAGGATTTACTCAGATGTTTTTCTGAGAATAGATTACTTGTCTGTGCAGCTTCAATAGATGGCGAAAAAAGATGTGCTTCTCGATCGACAACTACCGCAGATTAAGCTTCAAATATCCCATCTTCAAAATGGCAAGGCTTAGTATTTGGCTGTGATGAAGACTGAGGCTGGTTACTGCAGTATGAACAGTAGAGATTAATGTTTTTAATGTAATTATTGTGCCTCTTGTCAGCAGCAAATAGCAAGTTCTTTACTGGCTTGGTCTTTCTTGGCAGAGCATGGTGGTATTTGGATATTCTTACATGGATAGTCCTGTTCTTCCAGAGGGCTGTGTACTATGCATTGCATAACAGGTTGCAGGTGATGACTTCTCTCCTCTCAGCTACTGCTTTGCAGGGCAGAGGTTCTTGTGGACCATGTTGTTGAAGATGGGTTTCTGTTTCAGCTGGTTTCCCTGCTTGGTTCTGAGCTGTGTTGGGAACTTGAGATTCAGCTTGGTTACAGCTGAAACACCTGTATTTTTTAACGAAAGTTGGTTTAGATTGCAGTTAGTTATTATGACATGCAGTAGAAGTTAAGTCTGCAAGTATTCACTTCCTACGGTTGATGGCATCATACTTCTCAGGACACAGAACTCCCTTTCTTGAGATATTGTCCGTCTGAGCATTTCTGAACAGTTTTGTGATAGTTTTGTGTACTGTTGCTCAGCTGTTTGTAGTTGTCTGTTGTTTTTCATAGCAGCTTAATGCTGCTCTTTCTTTTGTACTCTGCATTTATTCAATTAAAAAAAAAAACAGTCTAATTCCCAGATCAGGCGAACATTATGCATAACCTTAGTGGTATACTTTAACACTTCACCAAGCACGCAATTTGTTACATAGTGAAAGGAAGGTCTGTGAAGAATACTTCCTTTGTCTCCAACTACCTGACGGAAACGATGATCATAAACAATAATCCCAAAGAGTTTAATCCCACATTTATGACTCACATATATCTATAGCAATTGAAGATCGGATTAGAAAACTCCATATTATGTGGGCAGTGAGGAAAGCAATTACTACAGGAGATATTAAGTTCTTTCCAAATTTCAGATGATAAAGGATGATTCAGCGCAACTGCGCCCCAAAAATTGTGAGCTTTTACATATCCATTCCATTTTCTTATTTATTTATTGTTGGTTGTTTGAAGTAGTGCATATTGATAAATAATATAATTTTGTATATCTAGTTTCTTAGTTTATGCTTCTACTTATCTATTATACATATTCTTATATATTTAATATTCACTCTTATTTATGTATTCACTTCTATAATTTATATATATATACGTATTTCTATTCATTTGCTCTATTCACTTATTTATTATACCTATATATTAACATATTTCCATACACACATTACCTATTTTGATTTGGCTCCTTTCATATTTCAAGACAAGTTCATTGTCATAGGGACATCCTTATAGTCACGGATTTGTACTTCCAAAATTCAAATTTAGTTGACTCGCACTTAAACCCTCCTTGCCTAGCGCCATCTAAACACAAATTTGATAATATATCGCTATGCCCTTGTATTTAATGCATTCATTTTTAATCATCATATTCTTGAATAATTTTAAATGCAAATGTAGTTGACTCCCACTTATACCCTTCTTGCCTAGAGCCAATTAAACACAAGTCTTCATAATATATTACTATGCTCTTGTATTTAATGCATTCATTTTTAATCATCATATTCTCAGATAATTCTAAGCATCATCATTCACATTTAATAAAGGAAACACTTCAGTTTGGTGCACTAAAAGAAATTTAGATACACATGATCGTTCTAGGAGCATATGCATGAGTGAACAGTGTTTTTTTAAATAATTTGTGCACATTTCCATGGGTTTTCCACAAGTTCAACTAGGAGAATGTGTTCCCTAGCAACACAATCGTAGCCCTACCAAGGTATTTATAAATATTACCAGTCATCAAACATAAAAAATGAGCAAATGGCACATAGGTGCACCAGGTGAGTAGAAGAGAAAAAATCCATAATGTGTAAGGATGAATTTGGAGTTAGATGACTAGTCTGTGACCACACACTTGTCCTCTGATTGAGCATGGATCTAGCATAAATTCCAAAACACTTCATTCATTGAGAGGCGCGATTTCTAGGGTAGGTATTTGGTAAGTTTCTAAATCTTTAGCATAGGCACGTAATCTTTAGTCAATAATCTATGCACCACCCTCCTTCACATTTAATTTGCTAGCTTAGCACTTAAATTATTTAAGTATGCAGTCCCTATTGAATAACAAGGTAAATGATACAATAAAAATGTTATCACAATATAGATTTAATTCGATAAAACATATGATTGAGCTAATAAAATTAATGAACCAATGAAGAAACAAACATAACAAATGTAAAACATAACACTTGATTTACATGGAGAAACACTTGCAGGAAAAAAAAATCCACCACCAAAGAGACCCAATCTTGTATTAATCTCAAAAGAGTATACAACAATACAATCACTTATGTCTCTAAAAATAAACCAACAACATAGGAGTACCTAAAAAATGTTACCATCCACTATCCCATGCCTCCAATATATACAAAATTTAGAAATAAGAAACAATCAAGTGATATCCAAAATCATGAGCCATGGCAAAAATCTAATGCCCCTATGGTCATGGTCAATCATCTTAGAATAGTATGTAACTCCTCTTACACCCCTTACACTCTTCTTACACATTGTAGATATCATAATACTGCTAGTAATCAAACATAAAAAAGGAGCAAAGGACACATAAGCACACCATGTGAGTAGAAGAGCAAAATTCTATAATGTGTAATGATGAATATGGACTTAGAGGACTAGTCTACAACCATAAACTTGTCCTTTGATAGAGCATGTATCAAATGCAGATTCCAAGACATGTCACTGATTGAGAGACATGATTTCTAGGGTAGACATTTGACAAGTTTTTAAATATTTAGCATGGGCATACAATCTTTAGTCAATGAGCTAAGAACCACCGTCCATGTTTATTTTCTTACCTTAGCATTTAAATTATTTAAGTATGCAAGCCTTGTTGAATAATAGAGTAAACAACATAATGAAACTATTAACACAATAGAGATTTAATATGACAAAACATGTGATTAAGCCAATAAAATGAAGAAGAAATCATAAAGAATGTAAACCATAACACCCAATTTACATGGAGAAACATTTGTAGAAAAAAAAATCGACTACTAAAGAGAGCCAAGCTTGTATTAGTTTGAAGAGAGTATACACCAATACAATCACTTATTCCTATAAAAATAAACCAACATAAGAGTACCTAAAAAATATCTTACCATCCACTATCCCATCCCTCTAATATATAGAAAAGTTAGAAACAAGAAACAATCAAATGATATCCAAAATCATGAGCCATGGAAAAATCCCAATGCTCCTTTGGTCATGGTCAAGCATCTCAGAATAGCATGTAACTCCTCTTACACCTCTTACACTCTTCTTACATGTCATATATTTCATAGATTCTATCATAATGGTCAAAATCACCAAGATTCTAATTATGGGCACTCCATGAGGGCATGCAATATTTTTCATAAACGTCAAATCAGGAAGATGCTTTGTAGCTCTTAATTTTCACCCTTTTAATGTAACCTCCATTTAATGTCTTCTTACACAATATCCCAAGTATCCTTGATAAATTTAAATAACATTGTAGATATCATAATACTGCTAGTAATCAAACATAAAAAAGGAGCAAAGGACACATAAGCACACCATGTGAGTAGAAGAGCAAAATTCTATAATGTGTAATGATGAATATGGACTTAGAGGACTAGTCTACAACCATAAACTTGTCCTTTGATAGAGCATGTATCAAATGCAGATTCCAAGACATGTCACTGATTGAGAGACATGATTTCTAGGGTAGACATTTGACAAGTTTTTAAATATTTAGCATGGGCATACAATCTTTAGTCAATGAGCTAAGAACCACCGTCCATGTTTATTTTCTTACCTTAGCATTTAAATTATTTAAGTATGCAAGCCTTGTTGAATAATAGAGTAAACAACATAATGAAACTATTAACACAATAGAGATTTAATATGACAAAACATGTGATTAAGCCAATAAAATGAAGAAGAAATCATAAAGAATGTAAACCATAACACCCAATTTACATGGAGAAACATTTGTAGAAAAAAAAATCGACTACTAAAGAGAGCCAAGCTTGTATTAGTTTGAAGAGAGTATACACCAATACAATCACTTATTCCTATAAAAATAAACCAACATAAGAGTACCTAAAAAATATCTTACCATCCACTATCCCATCCCTCTAATATATAGAAAAGTTAGAAACAAGAAACAATCAAATGATATCCAAAATCATGAGCCATGGAAAAATCCCAATGCTCCTTTGGTCATGGTCAAGCATCTCAGAATAGCATGTAACTCCTCTTACACCTCTTACACTCTTCTTACATGTCATATATTTCATAGATTCTATCATAATGGTCAAAATCACCAAGATTCTAATTATGGGCACTCCATGAGGGCATGCAATATTTTTCATAAACGTCAAATCAGGAAGATGCTTTGTAGCTCTTAATTTTCACCCTTTTAATGTAACCTCCATTTAATGTCTTCTTACACAATATCCCAAGTATCCTTGATAAATTTAAATAATAAATAATATTTGCACCCATACATGGTATCCCATTTAGCCCACTCCAACATGTTTGAAGATCATACATTATTTATTGTCTACATAATTCAATAATTAATCAAGACTTAAGATTGCAAGGTGAATGTCACCTCTTATCCTAACATTTTCCCACTTGACATTTACATTGCAAGACATAATAGGATACTGAAAACTAAATTACAATGGCCTCTTTGCACCAACTAAATTTCTTCATTCTCACTTGCTTAGTAAGAGAATTTGTAACATTAACCAAGATGTCAACCTTTTGTATCATGAATTTACCACCCTCAACCATCTCAAGGACAAAGTGACACTCAACATCAATATGTTTCATATGATCATGGTATATTGGGTTCTTCACCAAATAGATGTCATTCTAATTGTCACATCCAATCCTAACCTATCTAAACTCAAAGCCAATACCTGTACACAGTCTTTGTAACAACATTACATCTTTACATGCATGTATTGTAGACATGTACTCTACTTCTATAGTGGACAACACAATTCTAGGTTTTCACTTACTCGTCCAACTAACAAATCCTCCAAACAAAGTAAACACATAATCGCTTATGGACCTCCTGCTATCCAAATCACCAGCCCATTTCAAATGAACAAAGCCCTAAATATCAAGAAACTTGCACACATCATTAGTCCCATGATAGCATTTACAATAGTTAGAGTCCCTAGAAAATATTTGAAAACCATTTTCACATAAGTCCAATGCTCTTTACTGGGGTTTGACATAAACCTACTAAGAACTCCTATTGCTTGGGCAATGTCTAGTCTTGTATAGACCATAACATACATTAGGTTAACTACTACAGTAGCATATGAAACATTAAACATATCCTCCAAGTCATCATCTAACTTAGAATACTGATCCAATGATAACTAGTACCAATAGGTAAAGGAATACTTATTGGCTTACAATCCGGCATCACAAACCTTTGCAAAATAGTTTGAGCATACTCTAACTGAGCAAAAGCTTTATGCCAACTTGATCCTTGCTAATCTCCATATATAGTGTTGGAGCCTCTCACTACCTTAGGTTTTCATGCAATATTTTCCTCTTTGGTGGCTATGGATTAGGGTTTAGGTTTGTGTTCAGTCAATAATGTTTTGAAATAATGGTGATACCCCTTATGTTTGTTCTTCACATGGTTTTCTTTCCTTGCATTAGCTGGTTGTCCTAGTCACATCACTTAAGTTTACCCTTTGGTCTCCTCTAGTTATGTTGAAATAACCAACCCCCCTTTATTTATTACCACTTGTTGCCTAACCCACATTTAAATGTCTTAAGCATCAGTCACATGATGCCCAAATGCTATCGAATGTTTAAAGATTTGAAATATGGCACATGATTATTGCATCACACACATCCTTTGCATCATAATTTCCATAGCAAGCCCTAGTTCCAAGTTTGCACACTACATGATATTTGCATCACACACATCCTTAAAGTGTATTTTACATTATGGGCCCAAGTTCCAAGTTTGTACTCTATGATATTATGCCATGTGTCCTATAGTCTCATGGATTTGCATCACACACATCCATTGCATCGCAATTTCCATAGTGGGCCCCAATTCCAAGTTTATGCACTATATATTTGCATCACACACATCCTTTGCATCACAATTTCCATCATGGACCCTAATTCCAAGTTTACAACTGTGATATTACACCACGTGTCTTGTAGCCTTACAACTTTGCATTTCACACATCCTTTGCATCACAATTTCCATAATAGGCCCTAGTTCCAAGTTTGTGCATTATGATATTTGTACACACACATCCTTTGCATCACAATTTACATCATGGGCCCTGGTTCCAAGGTTGTACACTATGATGAACCTTTGGTCTTGAGTTTCTAAGAACCAATGGTGATAATCTTTTCAAATGATGAAGGTATCCAAGTGTCGAGGTGCTTGTTAAAGTGAAGCCTAATTAATGTGCTAGCTATGCTCCAAAATTCATAAAGGCTCACTTTTCATTGACCCACATCAGGTACAAGATTTCTCATGTTGGATGTGAATAGGTGACATCATCAAATAACACAAGTGGTGGAATTTCATTGCATCGTACATACCCTTCACATCACAATATTTAGTGGTAGATCCACTCCCCATCTTTGCACAATGCAATAACTATTGATCTTGAGTTGCTTATATCCAATGGTGATAATATTTTTAAATGCTGATAGTGGCCCGAAGTTGAGATAGCTTCCAAGGTGGAGCTGAGTTATTACACCAACGATGTTCCAATGTGTATAAAGGCTCATGTTTTATTGGTCCACATCAAGTATAGGATTTCTTATGTCTGATCCAAATGGATGGCATGGTAAGTAAAGCACATGGTGAAGTTTCATTGCATCATGAACTACCCTTTACATTGCAAATGTGCTTCACATTTTGATTCTAAAAGCAATGCAACTTCTAAAATTGTAATGTGTGATAGATGTTGATCTGTTCTTTGAGAAAATCAACAATCAAGTTTTAAAGGGAAATTGAAGGCTTGAACATCTTCCCAAGGTGCCATGGTTTTAGACATGGATTTCATAGGTAAGACACCTTGATTTCATATGCAGATTTCATAAGACCTCATCTTATTTACACTCAACACTTCAACATGCAATCATATGTTGATTTCACACCAGTGACCAAAAGGGAAAGAAACTTATGTGTTGCAAAGGTAGATTTGTTACTTGGTAAATCATTTTCACCTTAGGGGTAAAATATACATGTGAACACCTCCAGAAATGTGGGAAACAACTTTTAGTTGTAGAGGAGGGAGAGTTTAAATATCTTGTGGCATATTCCTTTATGTCCATGTGTAGTTGTAGACTGAGGGTGTCATCTCACACCATGTGTAACTCTTGAATCCAATTTGAGTCTCTCTCTCCTCTTTAAATTTGAACTTTTGGGCATTGTAAAGGTGGGTCTAGAAGTTCTGGGTAGTGCATCAAGGTTGCTATTGGGGTTTCCAAGCCAGTTGTAGGTCTATATGTATTTAACTTCTTGGATTAGTAGTATAGTGATCCATGTAATACTCTAAATAATGGAATAGAGTTTGTATAACTTTTTGTAATTTACATTGTAATGTCTGCTTGGTAAATCAATATAAGACATATTGATGTTTCTTCTTTGCAATGTATAACCAATCTCTTTTGTATGCTTTAGGGAACCTAGCAATTTTCTAGGTCCACATTTGTTGCACTTATACCAGAGATTAGTTAGTTTGTCATTCATAGAATGTAGTGAATTTTTTGTTATAAGTTCTTTATAATAGGAAATCTTTCTAACTTGATATGTGGGGTTTACAAATTGGGAGAGGGTAACTAAGAATAGTTGTATTGTCAAGAAATGGAAGACATTTGAGGGTCTAAAACTTCTACAAGGTAATATCCAAGTCAATTAGGCTCATCCAAATTGGAGTTGCATTGCCGTTGTAGTCATTTGTTTTGGGGTGACTCTATTTCTACAAGATGAGGCACCAATCTCTATTAATTGCATCTAATCCAACACCTTAAACTTACAAATGGTAAACATCTACAGAAGGTATAAGTTATTTGAGGTCTATTTGTCTCTATGGAGCTAAAAGATGTAAAGGATAGGCTTAAATTCTTGCAAATTCACCATATCTTTTCCTAATTAGAATGGGGACAAGTTGTTTTATAAGTTTTTTTTTCTAAAAATACTTGTCAAGGTATGAAGGACCATGCTTGCACATGCAAAATATTAAATCCTTTTCTTATATATCTATGAATGTGTCAAATATCTACATATTTAGGGTTTTATAACTACAAATTTATGTGAAACTTGCTGACTGATTTGAGTCTTCCCCAAATCCATCATAGTACTAAGAGTTTTATGCCCCCCTCTATTGCATTCCTATATTGTTCCCATCATATATTTCTGATCTGAGACATTTTCAATGGGCTCCCATCCTTAAAATGAGTCTAAGAATCTAAGTTTTTGCCTTTCAGTGGGTTCACGAACTTGCAAACTTACTGAAAGAGGTTTGTTGGTTCATGGTTTTACCAAAATGTCAAAACAGTGAAGGAACATCTCAAAAGAGGAAAACAAAGAAGAGTTTCAACATTTTAGTGGGTTCACAAACCCACGAACTTGTCAAAAAGTGGTTCAAAGGTTCACTGTTTTACCAAAAGACCAAAAAGGAAGAATGAAGAAACAAGTGATATGTTTCAGTGAGTTCATAGGTTTGTGAACTCACTGAAATGTTGAAAGAGTTTGTGAGTTTCCCATTCTCCCAAATCACCAAAAGGCAAGTAAAGAGGGATGGTTCACCAATTTTAGAAAGTGCCAAAATGTCGAAATAGATAAGTAACGAATCAACAAGAAAGTTTTTCAAAAATTTTAATAGTTTGCAAACCTCTTATTTCACTGAAAGTGTGATAGGCCATCATTTTCGCAACAAGGGTTCCCACATGGAGGTATTTCACAATGCCTAAGCATTGTAGGTTCTAACAAGGTTTCCTATTGCACTGTTGGAAAATATTGATGACTCAGCTGGTGGGGCTCGTTCAAGTGAGACTCAAAGGATGGAAGTAGTTGAGACTGAAGTGATTACTAGAGACATGTGGTGATACCACACACATCTAAAAGTTGTCAGTCCTGATAACTTCTAGATGGTGTGCCATTGGCTACTGATGGTGATTCATCCCAACGATGGGCTTGGGGTCTTCAAAGTGGGGGGGAAACTAAAGGAAGAAGCTGAGGAACCACAATAGAGGGACACTTGGCATAGTCGTGTTGCTTCTCAACAAAAGCAATCTTGACACTCTCAGGCCTTGTGCCATTGTTCCACATGGTGGAGGGGGCTCATCACAGGGCAGAGGCTCCCAGACAATCTGATCATGAGTGAGAAACATTTAATGGTACATGCATCTTCAGGAACTTTAGAGCCCACAAAGGGAAAGCATTTATGATGGTAACCAACCTAGGTGAGTTAGTAGGCCTCTAAGACTCACAAGGAGATGTGTGGTATTTTGGTAGTACGAAAGCACACCATGGGGTTGTTGGGCCTCATACACATGGTATCTTAATGAATTTGAATGTGATTCAATGCATCAGTTGTGCCCAAGAATCTGCCATGAAAGTGATTAATGATGAAGCCTATAGAAGCGATAAAGTGGTTGTGAATTAATGATGAATCAAGATTTTCTTGCTCGGGTTCAGCTATGCGAATCAATGTCAAAGTTATTGAGGTCAATGGGGTAGGTGATTCCCACCCAGGAACATCACAACCCTAAATGGATTGCTATATATACATGCTTTGAGGATGTATTAGGGGTTGGTCATTGATCCATCAGAGAGGGTTTGGTTGTAGACTTAGGCCTTTGTGAAATTTTCTAAAGAACTAAATGAATCTTGATGGATTAATTTATTTTGGTCTCTCGTGTCTTCATTTTCATTTGACTATGAATGAAAAACTATCATTTTATTCTCTATTCTTATATGTGTCGAATCTTTCTCTCTATTCCTATCTGGCATATACAACCTCTATTTGTAGATCTAGGACTCTCAAACTTTATGTAGTTTAATGGCTATGTGTTTTCACTTTTCATTGTTGCACCTATGTTTCTCTTATTTCATTTTGGAAAATACTGTGCATGATAAGTCATAGGCAGGTAGGAAAGTTCTATCATTGGTGTTTCACCATTTTAATTAGGATTTACTTTCAGTCTCCTCTTTTATCCCAAAGTTTGAAGCATAATTCATTGAATATCCCACGAAGATCCGGCTTCTAAAATCCTAGAGGTCATCTCACAAGCCACGTCCCAAGCTTGCGAGATTTCCCATATAGGCATAGGTTTTCATACGTGTGCACAATCAAGTATAAATGAGTGTCAGCATTTTCTAGCATGCTTGGTGGGATTAGTTTGATGATCCTTTCATCATCCATTGAAGAGTTTTGGTGTGTTCTTTAGTGCATCTTACTGTTTAGGGTAGTTTCCTTCAACACCATGGCAGCTCCAAGATCAAATATACTTGTTTAAGTAGTTCAAGTGTTTAAAGACTATTAAGGATCAAGATTTAGATGATATTATTGATCTTTTCCTTGAAGCCTTACAATCACAAGGTGACTCTTCTAGTGTGTACTTGGTTCTCAAGAAGTAGATATGATTGCTCTTGTCTCAATTTATTTTTAAATCAATTTCTAGCCTCTTTAAATTCTCTAGTATGTCAAACTACCATAGGGGTTATGTATCTTCTCCTCCATTATGGGAAAATGTAGTTTCTATGCCTCCCTATCATTCATATCAGGTTTGGAATGCTCCTAGTTTCATCCCAAATAACCCTGCCACAATAGGATATTAACATTCTCATAGTATTTACCTCCCTCCCACCCTTGATCAACCTTCTTAGCAACCTACCTGTGCTTCTAATCAGCCTCAAGAAGACTGTTTTACTCCCGATTAGTATGGTTAACCTCCTAGACAAACCCAAAATATTGACAATATGGGTGTTATAGATATCATGTTAGACTTTCAAAGAGAGTCAAAAGAGATTGAAAGAAAGAAAGAATATAGATGACAACAAGAAGAGCTTTCTTATCAAGCTTATCCTCACCAACAAGAGATGGAGACGCATGAAAGGTATGAACAAGAATGTCTTGCTATGCAAATTACAACTAAAGAGGAGTATATGAGGTAATTGCTTACCTAAATATAGAGGATGGAAGCCCAATCAACCTCCTTCATCGTTAGTTTCAAACAAGCTTCTCCTACAACTATGGATCAGCCTGTAAGAGAAAAAAGCTTCCACTTTCAAAATTCCAAGCTTTAGGCAAGGAAAGTTTTTCAAACCTATAAAACAACCTCCTCATTTCAAAGTCCCAAGTTTTAGAGGCCCTCATCCTTTCCAAGAGCCTATTCTTGTACAAACTTAGCCTATTATCCCTAGGAACAACCCCCTCAAAAGAGTATTCTCCTTCTCAAAACTCAACAAACCCTTTAAATCTCCATTCCTTGTGAGCCTTCTTGTATGGATGGGTAGGAGAAGGAAGTGTTTAAGTTTAGGGGATAACAATCTGCCAAGGATTAGTAAGGGAAGGATGTTGATTCATGTACAATATTGAATCCTCTAGACTTTGGTTCATTTGAAGGTTTCTCATGCCTCTGATGAGATAAACAAGAGCAGAATGCAAAGCTTGCATGGTAAGAATCTTTAGATACAAAGACAACTTGTGCAAGAATCAAATGAAGAGGAGGATGAGGAGTATTTTGATAATGATGATTCCTTGAATGCCCCTAAAGTTGAGAGATACTTGTAGATGAATGATGAAAGATCCATTCTCATTCATAAGAAGTTGTAAAGGAAATTGTCAAGGAGGTTGCAGGGAGTGGTGACATAGACCTATTTGATGAGCTTCTGCATTTTATTGGGGATAGTGGTGAGTGGATTGAACATGATGAAGAACAAATTGAAGACTTGTTCTTGGTTATCCAATGGGGAGATCAACTTCTTGATGAGGGAGATGACACCATTGAGCAAGTGCATGACTTCTTTTTGGAGCCTATTCTAGATGATCACCAAGAAAGTACAGGTGAGGAGATTGGAGCCCTATGACCATGACACATCAAAGGACATCTGCAGTAGTAAACAGTTAATTTTAAGCAAAAATGACACTCATTTCTTCATTCAGGAGGATATTCCAGTCTAATTCTAGATAGTCATTGACAACTCTGCCACCTTCAAGCCAAAATTTGGCATTGTCTTGAATTACAAGCATGAAGAGGACCATGCAGATGAATTTAGCATTGGCGTTTGCTACCAAGTCAACTCTGAATGGAAGCAAGAGCATGATCACAAGTGCTTGATATTCCCTTCCCACTTTCCACCAAATGAAGTGTAGTGCACAAATTAATATGAATGGCATTACAAAGTGGAGGAGGAGATTCTTGAATGCAGAGAAGCAAAGAGGTACAAATTTTCATTATACTTCTTTATGCAATTTATTTTACCTCTTGTAAGTTTGAAATGGATCACACACAATAGGTTCTTTAGGAGGGGGAGTTATTTTGCCACTCCTATGAATGGGCATGTTCTCATTCATTTTTGGTTTTAGGAATAAGTTGTGGCTTGCAACATTAGTTTTAGTTTTAGTTTTTTCTTTTCAATAAAGTCCTGTCATAGAGGCAGTGGTGGTCAGATCTCCAGTTGCATGATAAATGGTTTGGTAGTTTGAGGGCAACTTGAAGATATTTTCAGAGTCAATAGTATGTTCATTGTTGTTTGGCTTCATTATCTCTAATATTTAGAATTTGATGCCCAATGGATTCAAGGCTTTAGATTTGAGGTTCGACGTGTGTAAGCACACATCCCTCAGAGGTCACCAAAATATTGACTAATTTGAGTCTTCCCCAAATCCATCAAAGTCCTAAGAGTTTTGTGCTCCCCTCTGTTGCATTCCTATATTGTGTCCACCATATATATCTAATCTGAGACATTTTCAATGGGATCCCATTCTCAAAATGAGTCTAAGAATATAACTTTTTTCCTTTCACTAGGTTTGTGAACTTGCAAACTTATCGAAAGAGGTTCATTGGTTTGTGGTTTTACTAAAACACCAAAACAATGAAGGAGCATATCGAAAGAAGAAAACAAAGAAGACTTTTGACATTTTGGTGGGTTCATGAACATGCAAACTTGCTGAAGAGTGGTTCAAAGGTTCACCATTTCACCAAAAGACCAAAAAGGAAGAATGAAGAAAAAAGTGATATGTTTCGACAAGTTCATAGGTTCACAAACTCATTGAAATGCCAAAAGAGTTCACGAGTTTTCCATTCTCCTAAATCACTAAAAATCAAGCAAAGAGGGATGGGTCATCAGTTTTAGAAAGTGCCAAAATGTCGAAATGAATAAGTAATGAATCAACAAAAATGTTTTCAACGGTTTCAATAGTTTGCAAAACTCCTATTTCATTGAAAGTCAGTGACGGGATATCATTTTGAGCAATAGGGGTTGCCACATGGAGGTGTTTCTCAATGCCTAAGCATTGTTAGTTTTGATAAGGTTTCTTGTTGTGCCGTTGGACAATATTGATGACTTAGCTGGTGGGGCTCGTTCAAGTGAGACTCAAAGGAGGGAAGTGATTGAACTTGAAGTGAGTGTTGAAGACACATGAAGATACCATGCACGTCTAAAAGTTGTCATTCCTAACAACTTCTAGATGGTGTGCCATTAGCTGTTGATGGTAATTTAGCCCAGTGGTGGGCCCAGGGTCTTTGAAGGGGGGAAACTAAAGGAAGAAGCTGAGGAAACATGATAGAGGTACACTTGGTGTAATTGTACAGCTCCTCAACAAAAGCAATCCCAACACTCTCAAGCCTTGTGCCATTGTTCCACATGGAAGAGGGGGCCCATCGTAGGGCAAAGGCTCCCGGACAATTCGATCATGAGCGGTAAACATCAAATGGTTTGTGCATCTCCAAGCTCTTTAGATGCTGCAAATGGAAAGCATTTGCATTGGTAACCAATGTGGGTGAGTCAAAAAGCCTCTGAGACTTGCAAGGGGACGCATGGTAGCTTGGCAATATGACAACACACCATAGGGTTGTTGGGCCTCACACGCATGTGATCTTAATGAATTTAAATGTGATTCAATACATTAGCTACACCTGAGACTCTGCCATGAATGTGATTTATCATGAAGCTTGCAGAAGTGGTGGAGTGGTTGCGAATTAATGATGAATTAATATTTTCCCACCTAGGTACATCTATGTGAATCAATGTTGAATTTGTTGAGGTGTCTTGGGTAGGTGATTCCTACTCGGGCACATCACAACCCTAAATGGATTGTTCTATATACATTCTCTAAGGATGTATTAGGGGTTGGTCGTTGAACCATCAGAGAAGGTTTGGTTGTAGACTCAAGCCTTTGTGTCATTTTCTAAAGAATTGAACACATCTTGATGGACTGTGCCTTTTGGCCTCTTGCATCTTTATTTTCTATTTGACTATGAATGGAAAACTATCATTCTATGCTATATTCTTGTCTATATTGAATATAGCATAGAATGATAGTTTTCCATTCATAGTCAAACAAAAAATAAAGATACAAGAGGCCAAAAGGCACAGTCCATCAAGATGTGTTCAATTCTTTAGAAAATGACACAAAGGCTTGAATCCAAAGCAAATCCCAAGCCCAAGGCTTGGGATTCCCAAAGAAAAACATAATGTGAGCGTGTTATAATGTGCTCACATTATTTTTTGCTTTGCATTTTCCCTTCTCTACAAAAGTTTGTGTTGTTTGTCATGTTTTAAATAATGCGAGCGCATTATAACATGCTCGCGTTATGTTCCCCTTGAATGTTTTTATGTTCAAGGTTATTAATCATGTATGTATTTATGTATGCCTATATGTATGTATTTATAGTGTCGAGGGTAGAGGAGGGTAGAGATGGGAGTGAGCCAGATAGGGGAGGAGAGGGGTGGATAAGGATTGAGTGATTAAGGTTTAAGGTTGAGGGTTTAGGGTTTAGGGATAGGATTTAAAGTTTAGGGATAAGGAATTAGAGTTTAGGACCTTGAGGGGTTAGGGTTTAGGGTTGAGGCTTTAGGGATAGCGTTTAGGGTTAAGGGTCGAGGGATTAGGGTTAAGGTAGAGTGTTGAGGGTAGAGGGATTAGGGATAGGGTTTAGGGTTGAGGGATTAGGGTTTAAGGTATAGTTTTGAGGGTTGAGGTTTTAGGGATAGGGTTTAGGATTTAAGGTTTAAGTGTTGAGGGTTGATAGTTTAGGGATAGGGTTTAGGTTTGAGGGATTAGGGTTTAGGGTTGATGAATTAGGGTTTAATGTTAAGGGTTGAGGGTTGAGGGTTGATGGTCAAGGGATTAGGGTTAAAGAAGAGTGTCGAGGGTAGAGGGATTAGGGATAGGGTTTAGGGTTTAAGGTTTAAGGATTTAGCGTTGAGGCTTTATGGATGAGGGTTAAGGGATTAGGGTTTAAGATATAGTGTCGAGTGTCGAGCGTGTAGGGAAATGTTTTAGGGTTCAAGTTTTAAGGGTTAAGGGTCAAGGGATCAGATGTAAGGGTTGAGGGATTAGGGTTTGACGTCGAGGTTATAAGGATTAGGGATAGGGTTGGAGGGTTTAGGAATAAGGGATTAGGGTTTAAGGTATAGTATCAAGCCCATTGAGGGTTTAGGAATAGGGATAGCATTTAGGGTTTAGGGATAAGAGATTAGAGTTGAGGGATGATGAATTAGGGTTGAGGGTTGAGGGATTAGGGTTTAGGGATAAGGTTTAGGGTTGAGGGTTGAGGGTTAAGGGATTAGGGTTTAGGGATAAGGTTTAGGGTTGAGGGTTGAGGGATTAGGATTTAAGGTATATTGTTGAGGGTTTAGGGATAGGGTTTAGGGTTGAGGGACTAGAGTGAAGGGTTGAGGGATTAGGATTTGACGTTGAGGGTTGAGGGTTGAGGCTTTAGGGTTTAGGGTTTAGGGATAGGGTTGAGGGCCAAGGGATTAGAGTTAAGGGTTGAGGGATTAGGGTTTGACGTTGAGGGTTGAGGGTTGAGGTTCGAGGGTCGAGGGTTGAGGGATTAGGGTTGAGGGTTGAGGGATTAGGTTTTAGGGTTGATGGATTATGGTTTAAGGTATAGTGTTGAGGGTTGAGGGTTTAGGGATAGGGTTTAGGGTTGACAAATTAGGGTTTAAGGTTGATGGATTAGCATTTAATGTCAAGGTTAGGGTTAGAGTGTCAAGGGTAGAGGGATTAGGGATAGGGTTTAGGGTTTAAGGTTTAAGGATTGAGGGTCGAGGCTTTAGGGATGAGGGTTTAAGGCTTAAAATATAGAGTCAAGTTGAGGGTGCAGGGATAGGGTTTAAGTTTTAAGGGTTAAGGGTTGAGGGATAGGGATTAGGGTTTAAGGTATAGTGTAGAGGGTTGATGGTTTAGGGATAGGGTTTAGGTTTGAGGGATTAGGGTTTAGGGTTTAGGGTTGATGAATTAGGGTTTAATGTTAAGAGTTAAGGGTTGAGGGTTGAGGGTTTAGGGATAGGGTTGATGGTCAAGGGATTAGGGTTAAAGAAGAGTGTCAAGGGTAGAGGGATTAGGGATAGGGATTAGGGTTGAAGCTTTAAGGATTTAGGGTTGAGGCTTTAGGGATGAGGGTTAAGGGATTAGAGGTTAAGGGTTGAGGGATTATAGTTAAGGGTTTGACGTTGAGGGTTGAGGGTTGAGGTTCGAGGGTCGAGGGTTTAGGGAGAGGGTTGAGGGTCAAGGGATTAGGGTTAAAGTAGAGTGTTGAGGGTATAAGGATTAGGGATAGGGTTGGAGGGTTTAGGGAGAAGGGATTAGGGTTTAAGGTATAGTATCGAGCCCGTTGAGGGTTTAGGAATAGGGATAGTGTTTAGGGTTTAGGGATAGGGTTTAGGGTTGACGGATTAGATTTAAGGGTTGAGGGATTAGGATTTGACATTGAGGGTTGAGGGTCGAGGCTTTAGGGTTTAGGGTTTAGGGATAGGGTTGAGGGTTGAGGGATCAGAATTAAGGGTTGAGGGATTAGGGTTTGACGTTGAGGGTTGAGTACATTAAGGTTTGAGGGTTGAGGGATTAGGGTTAAAGTAGAGTGTCAAGGGTATAAGGATTAGGGATAGGGTTGGAGGGTTTAGGGATAAGGGATTAGGGTTTAAGGTATAGTATCGAGCCCATTGAGGGTTTAGGAATAGGGATAGTGTTTAGGGATGAGGGATTAAAGTTGAGGGTTGAGGGATTAGGGTTTAGGGATAAGGTTTAGGGTTGAGGTAGACAAGGAGCGACTGAGAGACATAGAGAGGGGAGAGGTAGAGAGGTGAGGGGGAGAGATAAGTGAGATATAGAACATGAGCTAATGGAACTAGAGGTGAGATATTGTAAAGGTGCTATCAAAGGTGATAGAGGCACAAATATTTATGGATCAATCTATAGTAGGACAAAATGCGAGCACGTTATAATGCGCTTGTATTTTTTCCTATTATAGAAATGGTAAAAAAGTGTTGACCCCCGTGTTCCAAGCCCACATGCTCTATTTTCATGCTGATTATGCACATGCTTCAACAAAAAAGAAGTGCTTTCATGCTATTGGGAAGTTCACATGCACATTTTACACATTCTACCACCTTTGCATGATCTTTCCACCACCTTTTCTGCTTTGCCAACTTGAGAAGGAAGAAATAACATAGTTTTCACACCAAGTTTGATATATATCTATTCAAGTTTCAATTTTTGTAGTGTTGAAATGTTAATTGTGATTCAATTTTAGGATTTTAACATTATAGATTGGTTAATAGTATTGTTGTTAGTAATTATATTTGAGTGTTATTCAATTTAACATTGAAAAGGAAGCAAGTGGTGAAAAACTCAAATTGTTGAGGAGTTTGATGCAAGAAGAAAAAAACACTACATAATTGGGTACTCTCTCCATTTGAATCTTCCTTTTTTAGGTATGTCAAGTCTTTACATGCATGTTCTTTACATTTTCCTTAATTCTATTTGAATTACTTTATTATGCTTTATCATAGATGTTTAAAATAGACACATTCCCAATCAAGAAAGCAGCCTACAATCTCACATGATGCCATGTATATCTTCTACACTTGGGTTATTTAATAATTATGTGTAATAAACAGACCTTAACATACCATGATGTCAAACTATACAAGAATAAATCCTTACAACATAATAAAAATACAATCCCACTATTATCTTGTCATATTAACAAGTTAAAATACAAATGAATAGGTGCCAAGATCATACAAGTATGCACATGACATGATGATTTGTATGCACATATCTTGGGCTAGGACATTCCTTATGCACCTATTCATGATGATTTGTACATGCACATGACACAACAATTGTTGTCTATTCCTTCACAAGCCACCCAAATCCTAGTATCCCTAGTACCAACAAAACACCTTCTCAATTCCAAATCCTAGTAGCCCTAGTAACAACAAACATGTCAAATTAGGTCTGCCTCAACCTTTTCAAGCATGAAGTCCCATGTACTCTTTTCATGGCTGTAATAATTTGCTTTGTATGCTTTGTACCTATTTTGGTTGAGTGACATTTACTCTTTTACATGATGATTGTATGTACATTTACTATGAAGGGTTGAATGACATATATTTTAGTTATTTGTATGGATTCATTTCTTAGGAACTAATATTGGTCTCTTTATCATGCTACAGACAAATTCTCCGTCATGCCGAGGAAACGATCAACAATTAAACCAACACAGGAAGAGATAGAAGTTAAGAATGCAAAGAAAGTAGTGGCTATGAGGGAACTTCGTGAAAAGAGGAAATTGGACACGATAAAAAAAAACATGCCAATTGAAGAGGAACCACAACCATCACAAAGAGATATGGTATTGGTGGCATAAAGAGAACGAATGCAAAAACTTCATGCTACGAGAGATTTGAATACCATAGTTGGAGACACGTCCTCTACCGCAAGTCAACATGTAGGGACACCATCTACCACATCTCAAGTTGAGAGTACATCATCACTCACATGTGATGAAGGAAGTACACCATTGCTCCCAGCTCAACCTCAAGGTATGTCATCTATTCCATCTTCGATCGAAGGTATGCCATCTAGCCCATCTCATTTAAATATTTATGAAATTCCTAATGTTGAGATGAATTTACCTAACTTAACACCACCTAGAATTTTGCATAGAAACCCAAAGTATTTGATTGATATTGATGAGAATATTTTGCAGCCAATGGAAGGTAAGATTCCAAAATGCACTTGTAGAAGATATGCTCATAAGATTTGGAGATTGTTCTTTGAAAAGTTAAATGAGACTGCAAGATGTCAACTATTCCTTGAAATGATGTGAAGTATAAAGTATAGCTCCATCATGAAGATTCTTGGGTTGATAACATTAGAGGTTTCAAGTGAAAAATCTATTGTCAAGAATCTAATGAGTGTGTATGAGAGTGTGGGTAACATCTCATGCACAAAAGAAATTATTCTACAAGAAATTATGCTTGGATGGCACATGTCATCGTTATAGTGGCTTGCAACATTTGCCAATATGTGAACATATGGAAAGAACACATGCGGTTGGAAACGAACTAGTAGAGTTTGGCAAGTATAAAATAGTGGCATACAATACAAAAGATGGTAAAGAAGCAAAGAGGTGTGAATTGGTTATTGAAAAGATTCTAGTGTATCAGTTTATGCCTATATTTCATGATAGCATAGTGTATGAGTATGCAAGACATGCCCATAGAGCTCGATGGTTAGACTTGCAATTCAAGTTATGCAAGGACACATTTCCAGTTGGTAGCATTGTTTTAGTCGTCGACTTTGCAGAGAACTATAGTCTACAGCCACAGCGTGAGGTGCAATCATAATATTACAACTCCACACATGTTTCTATATTTGTGCACATCCATGCGAATGATAGTACAGAGGATGACAAAAATATCATAAGGGAGTATAATTTCTATATTAGTGATGATCACATGCATTCTACGGAGTGTGTGCAAGGTTGCTTTCAGGTGTTCTACAATGATTTGTCTAGAAGGGGCATATCGTTCAGTCAACATATCATATGGTCGGATAATTGTGCGTCACAATTCAAGAACTCGCAAAATTTCTATTGGTTGAGTAGGAGGCATAATTTTACAAGTATTCAGCATATGTGGAACTTTTGTGAGGCCAGGCATGGAAAGGGGGAGCATGATGGTGCAGGATCATGTATCAAAAGAGCCATAGCACGAGAAGAGTTAAAGTATAAAGACAATGCAAAGTTGACAGATGCAAAATTAATTATCGAGTGGTGTAATGCTTCCATGGGTCCAGGTAATGAAGGTAAGTCTTCAGTTCATATATTTTTTTGGTTGATAGATGATACTAACATTGCACCATATGAGGACTGTTGTACACTAACAGGATCAAATGAGATGCACTCTTTTAGAAGCTCAATTAGAGGTTCATGGAGTATTCATATACGAAAGATGTCATGCCTTTGTTCTACCTGTACAATTCAAGCCCGGGATGAGTACGAGTCAAAGGAGTGGGTTGATGAATGGCAGTTAAGTTATCTTAGCCCACTTGACACGTATCGACCCCCGACGGCACTAGAACTAACACAAATGGATTCATCAGTTGACTTTGACCACATATCAAATCTAGTTCAACTAGGTAATATATCTATTTGCATAGTTTTTGAAATTCCTAATGTCATCTTACTTTGTAGTATTTTTGTAATGTTGACTAATTTCATCTAATTTCCTAGCTATATCAATGTAGGGCACGTATATGCAGTTATTGTAGATGAAGATAATGAAGAGAGAACAAATTATTACTTATGTAATTGTGTTGAGGCCAAAAATAAAATTGGAGGCCCGAGTTACATATGGAGAAAACATCGAATACCCTACATGCTTAGTGGTTATTACTGGAACATGGCTTAGAAGGTACCCACATAAGAGTGTTAATATTTGGCTGTTTCAGGACTTTGACATGCATCGAAAGATTCTTCATTATTCAAACCTTGTCATGGCATCCAATGTTCATTTGATATAGTATCGGGGTAGACTTTTGAACAAAATCTTGTGGAAGGTGCGTGAGTCTGGCCATGAAGTGGTAATGTCGACTAATTTCATCTAATTTGCTACACATATCAATGTAGGGCACGTATATGTAGTTATTGTAGATGAAGATAATGAAGAGAGAATAGATTATTACTTATGTCATTGTGTTGAGGCCAAAAAGAAATTAGAGGCCCCTGTTATAGATGGAGAAAACATCGAATACCCTATAGGATCAGTGGTTATTACTAGAACATGGCTTAGAAGGTACCCACATAAGAGTGTTAATATTTGGCTATTTCAAGACTTTGACACACATCAGAAGATTCTTCATTACTCGAACCTTGTCATGGCATCCAATGTTTATTTGATAAAGTATCACGGTAGACCTTTGAACAAAATATTGTGGAAGGTGCGTGAGTCTGACCATGAAACAATACTTGACACAATAAAGAGTAGAGCAGACCCGGATGGTTCATTGGATTAATTTGTAAGTATTCACATTGATTTTGTAAAGTTATGTTACATTGAGTTGTAAGTATGCACATTAATTTGTAAGGTTTGTCTTTTTTTATTTCTTGCTACACTTTTACACATATACACATTTTTACATCATCATGTTATGCTTCATGGGGTTAGACCTAAGTGATGGATGAAGTTGATCCTGAGAATAATATATAAAATCTAGATAATGTATAAAATATAGGTGTCTCTAGGTGTCTTTGTTTCTAACTAGATAATAGGTGTCTCTAATTATGATGTAGAGGCAATGGGATAGTTGGAGGATGGCAACTAGACAAGGTTTCCTTATTCTCTAAAGCCCAAATTTCATGATCATTATACAAAAGTGGGAACAACAGTTAGAGACTCTAAATTCTTCATATAAAAAGTGATTTTAGATGCTATGGGACCCATTCCAATCATTGCCAAAGGCAGACCAAACTCAGGATTAACACTTCCTTCACAAACCCAAGAAATGGCTTGTTGCCCTAAAAAAATAGAACAATCCTAATAACTTTTGATACAGATCTTCAAACATAGAACTTGGACAATTAGTAGATACCCATTTAGACTCCCTATCACATGTCCAAAACTAAGTATATGTTGTTTTGGATGATATACCCTAACCTATAACTCCTCTCAATAACATAGAGCCCCACTTAGGCCTAAAATACAAAGAGACCGCCCTTAAATTCACACATAGAACTTAACCAATGACTTGAGCACTTAGTATTCATTCCAAAACTATGAATTTTGTGGGTTTTGTCCTCCTACAATCTGTTGTTCCCAAAAATGCCTCTAGGGTTCCTTCTCTATGTCTCTAAACATCACCTAACACATGGTTTTGTTAGGTTTCCTCAAAGAAAACTTCTTCTCCTCAGATTTCCTACCAAAAACTTATCATAGAATACTAGAAAAGACCTACTACAACCCATTCCACTAATCAAAAGTGAATCAAATCAGTGGAATGGCCAAAAAATACATGATTCTTACCAAAACCCTAGATAAAGGGTTTCTTAAACTATTTTCAAGAAAATGAGTCTTACTCTACTCTAGAATTGTTTCAAGATGCTAAACTAGATGCAAATTAATGTCAACTTACTCTAGTTTCATGCCACCACCATAGTCCTTCAGTTGCACTAATGGTGCAAGGGCACCTAGGTTGTCATGCCTCCAAGAGGGGTCAAAAAATGAAATTTTTTTTTTGATTGAGTCAATTGTATGTAATAAGGTCTTCTAAGACCATTTTATTTATTTTTAAGTCACTTTGAGTCATTTGGGGTCAGTTTGAGTCTTTGAGTCATGTTGCAAAAAAGTGTCAATGTTGCCAAGTTGCACAAAGCAACTTTTGCGTTTTTGGTGTCCTGCTCCTGATGCAACCAAATTGACAGTTCCAATGCATCTGAATGGGTATGTTTAGGCTAGGAATGGTTCTATTTTTCACCCAAACATGTCGAAACAGTCCGAGCTACATTGTACCGACGATATCCCTGAAGAGTCTAAAGTGCAAAAAGACAACAATCTTTGAAGAGATGTTACTCGAAAACCATGTCACTTAGAAACATTATGTCTAAGGCAACACGATCACATAGAGTGCTTCTACAATAACCTCTCTCAGTTTTTTATATCTCTGAGGCATTTTTCCGTGGTGAAAGATTTTCTGCTGCCCCAAAAATCGTCAGAAGGAGGTAGTGTAAAGTTACAAAGGGGTGTAACTTTCGTCCTGCTCTTGATGTGACCAAAATGATAGTTCCAATGCATCTGGATGGGTAAATGCACACTAGGCATGGTCCTATTTTTCACCCAAACATGTCGAAATAGTTTGAGCTACATTGTACCAACGATATCCCTGAAGAGTCCAAAGTACAAAAAGGTAGCAATCTTTGACGAGATGTTACTCGAAAACCATGTCACTTAGAAACATTCCATCTAAGGAAACACTATCACGTAGAGTGCATCTACAATAACCTCTCACAGTTTTTTATATCTCTGAGGCATTTGCCCGTGGTGAAAGGTTTTCTGCTGCCCCAAAAATCGTCAGAAGGAGGCAGTGTAAGTTACAAAGGGGTGTAACTTTTGTCCTGCTCCTGATGCGACCAAACTGACTTTTCCAACGCATCTGGATGGGTACATTTACGCTAGGCATGGTCCTATTTTTCACCCAAACATGTTGAAACAGTCCGAGCTACATTGTACCGACGATATCCCTGAAGAGTCCAAAGTGCAAAAAGGCAGCAATCTTTGACGAGATGTTACCTAAAAATTGTGTCACTTAGAAACATTCCATTTGAGGCAACATGATCACGTAGAGTGCCTGTACAATAACCTCTCTCAGTTTTTTATATATTTGAGGCATTTGCCCATGGTGAAAGGTTTTCTACTGCCCCAAAAATTGTCAAGAGGCAGTGTAAAGTTGCAAAGGAGTGTAACTTTCATCTTGCTCTTGATGCGACCAAACTGATTTTTCCAACATGTTTGGATGGGTACATTTACACTAGGCATGGTCCTGTTTTTCACCTAAACATGTCAAAACAATCCGAGCTACATTGTACTAACGATATCCCTGAAGAGTCTAAAGTGCAAAAAGGTAGCAATCTTTAACGAGATGTTACTCGAAAACCATGTCACTTAGAAACATTCCATCTAAGGCAGCACGATCATGTAGAGTGCCTCTACAATAATCTCTCTCAATTTTTTCTATCTCAGAGGCATTTGCCTATGGTGAAAGGTTTTTTGTTGCCCCAGAAATCGTCAGGAGGCAGTGTAAAGTTGCAAAGGGGTGTAACTTTCGTCCTGCTCCATGACGCAAGTTTTAAGTTGATTTCCTCCAAGGCACCAATGTGAGGTTGTTTTGATGGCAAAGGGCACCTTGATTCATGATGTTGATTCTCCTTCCTCCTAGGTGCCAAAATGGATAGTTTAGACAAGAAAAGGTGCCTTAGTATACTTAACTCATTTCTTGGCAATTTGATGGCTTCAATCACTTGTTCAAACCTATAGGAGACCATTTTACACTTGGCACTAGATCTTAGGATTTAGAACATCTTCCTTCAAGGTGCCAAAATGAGGTTATTTAGACACAAAAGTGTTCCTCCATATAAGATGCTTATTCTCCTTCCACTTAGGCGCTCATTCATGATGATCCAAGTGACAATAGGCGCCTAGACTTCCTTTGGTAAGATTTAGTCATTTTGAAGGTTCTAACACTAGACGCTATAGTTGGAAGTGATTTGAAGTTCATTTTCCTCTAGGTGCCCAAAATGGATGGTGGAGACAAGAAAAGGCACCTAGGCTTCTTTTGATGATTTTCAAAGTCTTCCTAAGTTATATTGTGTTATATTGACCCTTAGGCACAAATGGATGATCTAGGATGACTCTAGGCGAATATCCAAGGTGATATCTTTCTAGGTGCAATCTTCACTAAGTTTAGACTTCACTTTACATCAAGGCACCAAAATGGATAGTTTAGAGAGAGACAAAAATGTGCCTAGAGGTATGATGCTCAGTTTGATGTGTTTGATCAACTTTGATAATCAAGATGAATTGCTTCCCTTAAGGCGCCCTCCTTTATACTTTGAAATATCCTTTCAATATCAAGGCACAATTTTGAGGTTGTTTGGATGATGAAAGGCACCTTGAGTTCTAGGCAGAGTTTTGAAGTTTTGCAAGTAGAGAAATGCGCCTAAGGTCTTAAAGCAAATTTGTGCCTAAAACTAGAAATCCCTGAGGTATGACTTATGGAAGCCTATAGCCCCAATGTTATGTTGCATACTAAAATTAGGTAAGATTCAATGTAATCTCATAACCTCGCCTTATATGCAAGAGGAATTACATTTAATAACCACAATGGTCATCAGGTGCTCATAAGCATATGATTTTGACTATCTTATTCAAAACAACAAACATACTCTTTGCATCCCAATATGGTATAATAACAATAAATTAAGAAGTATTTGCAATTGACCAACTCATAAAGAATATGGATCAGCATACTCATTTGAATATTTTCAATTGAGCAACTCATAAAGAATATTAATATTTTCTATTCAACATGATGATTCATTTTTTTTAAATAAAACTTTTATCTTTTAGTTTCAAAATGAGGTTTAGGTGATACTTGAATAACAATAGCTAGCTTATTAGAAACCATCTAGATAGAAATGAGGTTTAGGTGATGTCATATCCTATAGAAACCATCTAGATAGAAATTAAACTTCAAATCAATAATCTTTTGATTTTTTTAAAATAAACAACTATAACAATGAATGTAAATTGAAATTTACTAATCTACCTCATACCCCTGTCAATGCCATGGAGCTATGAATCACAGAGGTCACACCATGCTCCATTGCCCTCTAAACATCGGGAGGTGTCTCCACACTCTGCATCATCTGGAAATAAAACAACATTATTCAATTACGAAAACTATAATAGTGATGCAAATCATGGCTCCTAACATACACACATGTTCATCTAAACATGGAAGTACACATAATAAAACACACAAGTCACATACAAAAATCTAGTAAGTACAATTCATTCATTAAACTATTTATTTTATTACCTCCATGAAGCTTTGAAGTCCACCACCGCTGGCAGGTGTTGCCGTGAAATCTCTAATATTAACCTATTCAACATCCAAAATCAGATATTAGAGTACTATTCATTTAACGATGCTATTCACATGTAATATTTATAATTGTTTACTAGTTACATACCCCGACAGTAGATGATCTAGTGTAATATGCAGGTGGAGAACCACTAAAAACTGCATCAACGCTATGACCCTAAAATTTTATTAAAATCATCAAACTAAATTAGTTAATCTTGCATTTCAAAAATGAAATTTAATAAATTAAATTCAATAAACTTTCTAATAGTAACTTGAGTATCAAGGCTGAAAGTCTCACTCAGGAGGGTATCTATCATCACCATCTACTCAGTTGCAGATGTAGCTTGTGCACCTACGTCTTGACTATCCATGGGGTCATAACCACAGGTTGACCCGCAAGTTTGACAAGCATGGGGTGGGACCCTACTCATCGTACTAACTCCCAACCCACTTTGTGCTGCAAGACTGGCAATCTCTATGATGCCAGCTCTGGGTCAAGGCACTAATAGACTGAAGTGTATCGACCTCAACACTCTCCTTCACAATGGAAGGGATAGAAACATGCTCATGGGCTGGTCTGTTGATTACTCATCTCATTACCCACTATGGGTCAACACGTGCCCCAGGTCTATCTTGTGCTAACCCCCCACCTCTACCCTGGAAGTCTCGCATATCAAAATAGTTTAGCACTTTATTGAGAACAAACTCATAGTAGAGTTTCCTCAAAAAGTATTACAGGACCTCATTATTATTGCATGGAGGATGGTCAAAAACCATCCACCACCTCTGCCCAAAATTGTCCCTTATCGCTTGGTTGTTGCACCAATGGATAGGGAACATCTTGCATGTAATGGGTGGAGGTTGATTTGTTTGTGGGTTTGTGAAAATCGAACACAAGTCTAATTTTGTAATTTGTAATTTTTTCACATCTTGGTATGATAGCTTGTTTGGATAATAGTCTCTAAACTCTCTCCTCTTATCCATCTAACTAGTTATTTACTTGCTAATTGAATCTACATTTGATAACATAGATTCAAGAGATTCAACAAGTGTGGACCTATGCAAGGTTGAAGTGGAAGGATCTTTCAACCTTGCAATTATATCTTCAATTTCTTTTTCGTTGTTTTCAATTTGCCCCATTATATTTTCTTGTGTTCTAGGGGCATATTGAGGAATGGATGGAGGAGGTTGTTGTTCCGCAGGTATTTCCTCCTCAGGATTTTGTGGATTTTGAGGAGGAGGAGGAGGAGGAGGTGCATTAACATTTCCTGACAATTAACAAAATATACATCAAAAATCAACTCAAACCTACCTATTTAGAAACAAATTCAAACAAAAATAAAATAAAACTCACTCCTTTGGCATGCTCGATGTCATGGCGGCATTTTGGCGATGAATTGATAAGATTTTTGTGTTGAATTGACTTTTGCAAAATGCGAGCATGCTTCCTAGGGTTTGTAAGCCGCGGGTATAGAGGAGAAAAAAGAAACGAAATGAGATGATAAGCTTTTTTTTAATTTATAATAAGTCATAACATGCTCGTGTTTTGCATTATTTTTTTTTAAAACAATTTGGCCACTTTTTGGCCCCCCATCTTTTTGCACTTACCCGGTGTGTGGAAGATAATATTCCATATGACAGAATCTATGACGTGTAAGAGCCAAGTTTAGAGATTCCTATGACAAGTGATGACAAGTGTCGGTGAGGATCTTTGCACGAGGGAAAGGCATCTTTGGGCACCCAAGTTGGGCTATGACATGTTGTAAGAGGAATATGCTATATTTAGCATTGTATGACAGATTCTCTTACAACATTAAAGGTTGTTATCTTGGGCAAATCTATGACAACTATAAGATGCGTAAGAGCATCCATCATAGTCTATTTTTAACCTAGAGAGCTCCATAATAGGAACACCAAATCTACCATGTATGATAGATGTAAGGGATGCATTTGTAGCAAGGACACATGTCCTTTGATGTGGGATGATGGCCATGTGGCCAAGGTGGATGCCTATCCCAAGAGGCTCTCAATATTTGCCTTGAAATCTCTATATATTATAAAGTTTGGAGTTGTAGTTGCATAGTGTTTTTATAGGTACTGCTATTTTGTTGGAATAACTCTAGAATCGACATTTGAAGACTCTTAAAATAACTTGCATTGCAAGTGTATTGTAAACACCCATTATTTTAGATAATACATGTGCAGGTTTTAGAGTGTGGGGTTTTTTACCTGAAAAGGTTTTCCCCACGTATATCTTGTGTGTGTACTTCTCTTTGTCTACATTCTTGTTTTGTGTTTGCTACTGTAATATCTCTGATATATGTTTCATATTGCTAAAATTGTAAAGGTTGTAAAGAATTTGCATACCTCTCCCCTCATTAGATTAGTTTAGGAAGCATTTCCACACACCTAGCTTCCTTGCAGTTGGTATCGAAGCCTGGCCAGTTTTGGTCCTAGCTACTAGGTAGGGATTTTTTGCACTGATCTTAGATTGAGTGGGAGTCTCTTCAAAGTATTCTAAAATCTTGTTGTAGGAAAGAGATGGTAGACACATCTGAAAGAATAGAGATTGAAAAGTTTAATGGCAGCAATTTCGAGTTGTGGAAACTCAAAATGGAAGACATGCTCATTGATAGAGACCTATGGGAAGCAATTTCTGGTGTAAAACTAGAGGCAATATCCCAAGATGATTGGGATCTCAAAGATCGTAAAGCCAAGGGTCTTGTGAGACTCTGTTTGGCTGATTCAGTCCTATTAAATGTTCACGAAGAGAAAACTGCGAAGGAGCTATGGAAGAAACTTGGTGATGTTTATCAGGCTAAGTCCTTGGTAAACAAGTTATTCCTATGGAAGAAGCTATATTCTCTGAGGATGGAATATGGAGGATCTGTTGCTGATCACATAAATGTATTTAACATGCTAGTTGCACAATTGACATCCATTGGTGTGAAGATGGAGGAGGAGGATTGGTGTATGACCTTGCTTTGTTCTTTACCAGATTCATGGGATCATCTTGTTATGGCCATCGGAAGTACCACATCCATTTTCAAAATGGAAGATGTGGTGTCTTCGTTGTTATCTGAAGAGATACGAAGAAAGTCATCTGAATCAGCTAAAGAAGCTCTTGCGGTTCATGGAAGACCCAAGGAGAAAGGGAAAAAGAAAGACAAGAAATCTGAGAAGGGTAGATCCAAATCCCGTGGGAGATCCAAATCTCCTGGAAAGTCCAAGGTGCTATGTTGGAACTGTGGGAAAATTGGGCATTTCTGAAAGGAATGCAAAGAGGAGAAAAAGAAGAAAAAGAAGAATGTCCCAGATTCAGATTCTGACAAGTCACAAGACGATGGTGATGCCTTCATTGCAGCCTTGGCTACCCATGCATCTGATGATGTGTGGCTAATTAATTCTGGTGCATCTTTCCACATGACCTCGCATCAAGACTAGTTCATGAAGTATGAAGAGTTTGATGGTGGAAGAGTGTACCTCGGTGACGACTCTCATCTGAAGATAGTTGGCCGTGGAAGAGTCACAATCTGATTCCTTGATTGATGAGTGAATGATGTAGGTGTGCAAGTTGTCATCTCGAAAGAAGGATGCAAGATGACTAGAGGAGCTATGGTGCTTGCGAAGGGTACTTGGAGAGGTACTCTATTTCAGTTGGAGGCATGCATTTCACAATGCAATAGTTCTTCTGACTTAAAGAAAAGAGTTGTAGTCACTTTATCCCCATCATTGGAACCAGCAACTAAAAGATATGTTGTATCAAATTCTGATGGTAGTGCATTTTGGGTACCTAAGGGTGCTCATGCTTTGGAAGTTAAGATTCCTACTGAGAAGACAATGTTATGGCATAAGAGACTTGGCCACATTGGTGAGAAGGGTCTTGGAACCCTGAAAAATAAAAACTTCGTTGAGGGGTTAAATGATTGTAATCTCAAGTTCAACTTTTGCGAACATTGTATATATGGAAAGAAAAGCCGTGTTCAGTTTTACTCAAGTTCTCATAAGTCTTTTGGTGTTTTGGATCTTATTCATTATAATGTGTTTAGTCCAGTTAATGTTCCTTTGATCTCTAAATATGTATATTTTGTATCTTTCATAGATGACTACAGTAGAAGGACATGGATTTATTTTCTCAGAAGCAAATATGAAGTCTTTAGTCGATTTAAAGAGTTTAAAGCTTTTGCTGAAAATTAGAGTAGTAAAAAGATTAAGTGTTTGAGAACTGATAACAGTGGTGAGTTTTGTTCCACAAAATTTGATAAGTTCTACAAAGAACATGGGATTGAAAGACATAAGACAACTCCATACACCCCACAACAAAATGGAGTTGCAGAGAGGATGAACAAGACACTGATGGAGAAGGCTAGGAGTATGCTTAGTGGAGCTGGCCTAGAACAAAAGTTTTGGGCTAAAGTTGTTTCCACTACTTGCTACGTGGTAAACAAGTCTCCTACATTAGCTCTTGTTGGTAAGACACCCATGGAAGTGTGGTCTGGTAATAAGCCTTCAATAAGACATCTTCATGTTTTTGGTTGTGAGGCATATGCACATGTGCCTAGGGAGAAGAGGTCAAAATTAGAGAACAAGGCTATTAAGTGTATCTTCATTGGCTATGGTGTCGGTGTGAAAGGATACAAGCTTTGGGATCATATGGCTGAAAAAGTGTTGTATAGCAAAAGTGTTATTTTTAGAGAGATAACACCTTCTTCCACTGTTCTACAGCCAGAAGAGAAAGAAAAGAAAGAGGATGTGGTTCAATTTCCTTCTACCCCTTAGAAGACTGAACTGAATGACCCTGTTGGACCTGATGATGAGGAGAGCTCTAGCAGCTCTAAAAGTTTAGAAGATGAAGTAGAACCTTCACCTCATCCTTTGAGGAGGTCCACATGAATCAGGAAGCAACCTGAGAGGTTTGGTTATACATTGCTTGATTCTAGTTGTGCTTTTGCTTTGCTTACTAATGCTGATGAGCCTAGAATTGTGATAGAGGCTATGGGCATGAAAGATGCGGGTTCCTGGAAGAAGGCCATGGAAGATGAGATGGCTTCTTTGGAAAAGAATAAAACTTGGGACTTGGTGCCTTTGCCTGATGGTTGGAAACCTGTTGGATGCAAATGGGTTTTCAAGAAGAAATTTGGTGTAGATGGCAATGTTGAAAAGTATAAAGCCAGATTGGTTGCAAAGGAGTACTCACAAGTGAAGGGAATTGATTATGGTGAAATTTTCTCTCCCATTGCAAAGCTGACATCTATTCAGTTCCTATTATCTCTTGTAGTTGCTTATGATCTAGTGGTAAACCAAATGGATGTGAAGACAACTTTACTTCATCACGATTTGGAGGAAGAGATTTATATGTCACAACCAGAGCATTACATAGAAAGAGGTAAAGAAAATTTGGTTTGCAAGTTAAAGAAGTTTTCGTATGGTTTGAAGCAATCTTCTAGGATGTGGTACATGAAATTTGATGCCTTTGTGTTGTCGATTGAATATCTGAGATCAAAATCAGATCATTGTGTGTATTATAAGTTTGACAATGATCGTATTCTCATTATTGCACTATATGTTGATGATATGTTGCTAATTGGGAATGCTAAGAATATGATTTCTGATTTGAAGTTTTAGTTGTCAGTACAGTTTGAGATGAAAAACTTAGGGGCAACCAAGTACATTCTGGGAATGGAAATCAAAAGAGATAGAGCAAACATAAAACTTTGGTTAAGCCAGAGTAAGTATGTGAAGACCATGTTGGATAGATTCAGCATGGCAGATTGCAGACCATTGTGTGTTCCATTTTCATTGGGGACAAAGTTATCTATGAATGATTGTCCAAAGTCTCCTTCTGAGATGGAGGATATGAGCAGAGTACCTTATGCTAGTGTTGTTGGCAGCTTGATGTATGCTATGGTTTGTAAAAGACTAGACATTGCCCAAGTAATGGGAGTCCTTAGTCAGTTTATGGCTAATCCTGGATGGGTACATTAGGATGCAGTGAAGTGAGTGTTTAGATATTTGTAGGGTACTTCTGAGTATTCCCTATGTTATCATTGTCATCCTATAGGACCTCCGTATTCTATATGTATTCATGGATTTGTGGATTCTGATTGGGCAGGTGACATTGACAGTAGGAGATCCACCAGTGCTTATGTGTTTACTATGTTCGGTGGTACAATTAGTTGGATGAGTACGTGATAACTTGTGGTTGCTTTGTCCACGACAGAAGCTAGGTATATCGCAGAAACTCATGCTTGTAAGGAAGCCATTTGGCTCAAGAGGTTGTGTTCAAATATTGGTGTTGATGTAGGACAGATTACTATTTGTTGTGATAGTCATAGTGCGATTTGCTTAGCAAAGAATCTGACTTTCCATGCCAAAACAAAGCATATCAATGTTCAGTTTCATTTTGCTCGAGATATGGTAGAAGATGGGAAGGGGATATTGGAAAAGGTAGACACTTTGAAGAATGTTGTAGATGCATTGACAAAACTAGTGGGCACAGAGAAGTTTAGATGGGCACAGAGAAGTTTAGATGGTGTTTAGAGTCTATGGGCCTCTTGGTCCCTAGCAGTTAAATCTTGTCATTTCTTTTGGCTCTTGCAAGGTGTTAGACAAGTGGGAGAATGTTGGGAATTAAGGTGTCTCAACCTTTGCAAATTCCTAGCATTGTTTATTTATTTGTATATTAATTTATTACCTAATGTTGTAATTAATTACACATTCAGTTTGGTCACTTAGTTGAGGTGGCACGGTGACATGTCATCTTACTTGGAACATGACTTAGATGGTCAAGTCAAATCTACATGGATTTGGGTGTCCCATTTGAGGTGGCACTAATATGCCATGTGTTGGCATCTTGTGGTGTGTGGAAGACAATATTCCACATGACAGAATCTATGACGCATAAGAGCCAAGTTTGGAAATTCCTATGACAAGTGATGACAAGTGTTCGTGAGGATCTTTGCATTAGGGAAAGGCATCTTTGGGTGCCCAATTTGGGCTATGACATGTTGTAAGAGGAATATTCTATATTTAGCATTGTCTGATGGATTCTCTTACAACATTAAAGGTTGTTATCTTGGGAAAATCTATGACAACTATAAGATGCGTAAGAGCATCCGTCATAGTCTATATTTAGCGTGGAGCGCTCCATATTGGGAAAGTCAAATCTGCCATGTATGATAGATGTAAGGAATGCATTTGTAGCAAGGACAAGTATCCTTTGATGTGGGATGATGGCCATGTGGCCAAGGTGGATGCCTATCCCAAGAGGCTCTCAATATTTGCCTTGAAATCTCTATATATTGTAAAGTTTGGAGTTGTAGTTGCATAGTGTTTTTACAAGTATTGTTATGTTGCCGAAATAACTCCAGAATCAACATTTGAAGACTCTTGAAAGAACTTGCATTGCAAGTGTATTGTAAACACCCATTGTTCTAGATAATACATTGTGTAGGTTTTAGAGTGTGGGGTTTTTTTACCTGAAAAGGTTTCTCCCATGTGTATCTTGTGTCTACTTTTCTTTGTCTACATTCCTGTGTTGTGTTTGCTGCTGTAATATCTCTAATACATGTTTCATATTGTTGAAATTGTAAAGGTTTTAAAGAATTTACATACCTCTCCCCTCATTAGATTAGTTTAGGAAGCATTTCTGCACACCTAGCTTCCTTTCAAAAGGGAAGTCTTCTTATTGGTGACATAAGGAGTTCATGAACCTTTTAGTTTGCCAATGGACAAGTTCACCGATAGAGGAATTCGCTAACAAAGCCAAAGGAGAAGACAAAGAGAGCAATGTTCACAAGGAGGAGACTTCACTAACCAAAGAGGAGAAGATGAGGAAAGCTAAGGCAAAGAAATGGTTTGCGAAAAGAGATTTTCGTTGACTAAAGATAAGGAAAAGCCAACAAGGGGTAAGAGGCACAGTCTATGGTGGTAAAACTTTTTAACAAAGAAATCTCTGCTACAATAGACAGGGAGACAAGACACTGTATGGTTTTAGGTCTGCAAGACTAATGTAAATCCTTGAGTATATGTCTCATCTCTAACACCTATATACAAAAAATGCATGTTTTGTGTAGGTTGTAGGTTGTGTCATGATGTCAAACGGTCATTAGTCGTGAGAAAGACTTCATTTTTTCCTTCTAATATTGCAAATATCAAAACCCTCCTATGAAATATTGATATATGAACATGAAACAAATTTGATTAGTGTCTTAAAACTAGCTAGTTTATTGAACATATTGTGTATGTTAAGCAGTAGTACAGATCATAAACATTTGGTGCATCACCTTCCATTAAGTTTTTCACTTCTTTTCATGTCATTTTCTACCCTTTTTCCTCTAAGAACAATAGTAGAATAGATTATTTTTTAGGTGATCCATCAAGGGAACCAGCCTTCTCTGGAGATTTGTCTCACTTCCACAGGTCCCACATTGAGAGACATTTCAATGTTTCACTGAATAGCTTGGGAGCTCCTCTCTCAAGCAACGGTGCATATTTAGTGACAACAATTACTTCTCATAAATAAGTCCTAGGCATTATGTTGATCAATATGACTCAGATTATTACAATGATACATCCTTTTCTGACTCTAACAATCATACTCCATCTCCTATCTGTTCACAAGACTAGGCATTTGTATACAATCATGATAAGCTTGATGGGAAGCAAAAAGAGATTGAAAAACAAATTAGGATACTTAGGTCTAATTTTTAACTTGGAGAAGTGAAAAAATAAATTAAGATTCTTAAGTCTAGGGTTCAATCTAATGCTCATCCTACTGCTACAAAAAGCCAAGTTGTTTAGTCTCCTTCAAGCCTCTTGATGCTACCTATAAATAGCTAGACCTTTCCTGGGTCAATTATAAAATGCAAACCATGAAAGCCAAGGTTTATAACTAGATGGATACATTTGATGGTTGTGATCCTCATGAACGGAATACACACATTGATGTATTTGGAGATTTCATGTACAAATTTAAGTTTGAAGATGAAGACATGTGGATGAGATTTTTTGTTAGATCTTTATGTGGAAAGGCAAGGAAACGGTTAGAAGGTTTTCCAAAAGATTACTTTTCTTCTTGGAAGGACCTTGTAGTTTCCTTTGATAAAGAAGAATTTACAAGTGATGTAGAACCCACTTCTCTTGAGAATTGGCAAATATAAAAAGTCAAGAAGGTGAGTTGGTGCTTGATTTTTGTCAAAGGTTTATGGATACTTTGTCTACAGTCCCTAAGTGTCACAAACCAAAAAATTTAGTATACATAGATTTGTTGTGTGAATCATATGAGTCAAGCTTGAGTTCAATATCAAAAGAAGTGAAACCTACTAGGCTTGTCGAGGTATGTGACTAGGTTGTGTTTCTTGAGGAAACAAGACAAGAATAAACAAAAACTATTATATTCTCTACTGGTCATGGTAGTAGTCAAGCTATCCTAAATGAGCAAAAGAAAGACATGACATATTATGGTGAAACATCCAAGGTGGAAAATGAAGATGCCTAATATAATGGAAGAAGCAAAGTAGAAAATTAGCTTGTGGACAAAATATGTGTTGATGGAGATTATAAAGAAGACAATACAATTGGAAGTCATGGCAAGGAAGTTGAAATATGTGAAGATCCACCTTATGTTAGTTTTATTAGTCATGAAATAGATGTATCTCCATGTTTCTAGTATAATGAATCAGCTCATATGGTTGTTCGTATTGAAGTAATGCATGCAAATGTGCTATTAAAGCAACAAACATTTGATTATCTAATGGATGTACTCCTAGGATTTGGTTCCTTTGAAGAATATGATAGCACTAATTATCCTATTGAAGGTATTTTTACACATGAAAATGAAATAAATATCCATGTACTTGCAAGTGATTATGCTAATAAGGACAACATTGTGGATACTAATTTGTAGCTTGCTAATGATGCTATTGAAGAGGGGTGTGCAGGCATTCAACTTAAGGAGTTTGAAAATATTTTTATGTATGATGTGCTTCCTTGCTTTATTGAGAATGATGACAATAATGAGATCTCTAATGTGTATAAGTGCACCTATAATCATGAGGTAAAGACTTCCACTACACAGGAACTGTATATTGATATGAGTGCTAGTGTTGACATGTGCTTTCCTATAGATGAAAAAGTTCTTTTCCTTGGTGATCTTTTGGAAGATGGTTTGGAGATGCTAACTTTAGTAATGCAAATGATGTTGAAAGTTTATTCCTAAGATCATTAACTAAATGCTCTGATTTTGAATATTGATTCTGAGAAGAATTTACATCCTTGTGCTAAATAAGAAGAAGACAAAATTATTCACATGTGAGTTCCTTTACAATAGTGGTCTTGTTATAGTGGTTTTCTATGAAGAATTTGAAATAGAGGGACAATCTAAAGGGTGTAGTCCCTCTTACAAAGTGTCCCATGATGAGATATGTGTTGATGGTTTGGTTAGTGGTTTGAACCATGCTTCTGAGCTATAAATGGAAAGATATATCAGTTGCTGTAGTGATGATGCATGTTGGGAACCCTATGTTCAAGAGTTTAATGAGTATATAGATGATACTAGAGCAATCCATTTTTGTGATAATCATGACTTTAGCATAGATAAGGATCTTATTATATTTGGAGCTAAGTCTTCTTTGCAAGACATTAGAGCATGTGATAAAATTAGTAAGCTACAAAACTTGAATAAAGATGATTGCAAATTTGGTACAGTTTAGATTGAAGAAGTGCTTGAACATAAATCTTTTTAGCTAAGTATGCTTGAGGATTATTTCCTATGTTTGAAGCAAAACTTAGACTATGTGTACCTCCTTGTGCTTAATGATCATGAGACACTTTTAAATGGCCATGTTGTTGATCTAAAGAAGAATGGTGAGATACACTATTATCATTATCAACAAAATTTAGTTTGTATATCCCATGTCCCTTTTTTTTTTTAAAAAAAAAATTTAACTTAAAAAACTTTAAAAAAATATTGAGCTTAGGTTGTACAGTGTGAGAAAACATTTTTTTTCCTTATCTATAAATAGCTCCAATTTTAGTGATTGGACAGGTGCTTTTGGGGTTTTTGGCTACTTTGGGCATGATGATGCCCTCCAAAAACTATCAAACCACCCCAAAAATTGAGTGACCTCTAGGACCACCTCAAGCTCTAGATATGCCAAAAAAAAGGTCCTACCTTCTTGAAAAAGTGCTTAAACATGCCCAGGTTTACAACCAAACCTAGGGTTTTTGTGTCACTAAGTCTAATGGTACAATTAGATTTAGGCTAGAATGGTTTGAAATTTGCACCACCAACAAAATTCAATCAGAAAAAAACACATGCAAAAACCTATATGAAGATTAGCTTCCCAATCTCCAAATTTGGTGAAATAAAATTCAATCCTAACTATCTCGAGCCTTCTAAATACAATGATGAAGTCTATATCATTGCATCAATCATAAAAAATTAGGTCACACCTAGAACACAGAATACTAATATCTCACAAGTTTGATTCTTCTATCAAATTATTCTGATTCTCTTGATCATCTGAAGCTGCAAGAGAAGAGCTTACTGGGTTTTTATTTTTAAAAAATGAATGCACACTAATTTGCACCTAAATATCTCTCAAAAAAGGAAAGATTGACTATACTAGGACATCATGGCTTTGATACCATGTTGGATTTTCAATAAGAAAAGAAAACAACCAAGACCAAATGCCATGTAGTGATAGCCACAAGACTACTCAAGACCAGAAGAATGGTTTAACAATGCTTTTTACCATTAATCAAGAAAGAAAATACAATGCAAGAGAGTGAATGAGATGAAAAAACAAAGCTAGGTGAGTGCATTTATAGGAATCTTAATTACAAAAATTTCTAATAAACCAATTATAAGGAGTAAAAACCTACACCAAAAACTATAAACCATAAATGGTTTTACTATAAACCTTTAACAAGTGAATCTTAACTTTATAAACCATACACAAAACACCATAGAAACCATAAGCCACATAAACTCCAAACCATAAATAGTAAACTCTAAACCCTAAATCTTAAACCATAAATTATAAGTTGATGTAAATTTCATAAACCATGAACCTTGAATCCTAAAGCCCAAACTCTATAAATGAGAAAATATAAACTCTAAATCATAAAATTTCACTAAATCCTATTGAAACATTTACTTGGAACCCTAAATTATGAATCTTAAACCTCTTTTATCATAGATCCTAAACTATAAACTCTAATATCATAAATGATGCATTATAAACCCTTTAACCTTAGGCCATAAACTGAAGCCCTATTTTATAAAATCCTAAACCATAAACACTGAATTGTAAACCCTAAACACAAATTATATATTGAAATATATTTCCTTATCAATCTTAGAAGAAATCATTATTACTCTAAACACATGTATAGATACCTCAAACCCTAGAAATCCAAACCCTATATACTATAACTACTAATTTTTTCCTTGTATCTCCTAGAAGAGTTCATTATTGCTCCAGCCTATCACTCTTGCCTTTAGATATACCTATACCTCTGATATGTAAGTTAAACCACCCAATAGATATGGTATTGAAAGGTATTGAGAGATATGGTACTGAAAGGTCTCAAGTTTGTCTAAGTCTTAGTAATTGCAGTATAAATCCTCCTCACTTAACTAAACCCTTTATGGAGAATCGAACTTGGCCAAAAATTACAAATTCTAGAACAAGAAAGAGGTTAGATGAGAAATTACTAGGATAAAATTCTAGAAGAAGACAAGGAAGAATGTTAAGTAAAAATAAATGTAGGAAAAAAGTTTATGCAATCTCCTTATCACTTTGAACTTTATAGCCCTCAAATTTACCTATGGGCCATCACTTCCCAAGATAAAAGTGGGTAATCTTTCTAAAATCTATGTTCAATGCACTATAGGGTGAGCTTAAGAAGAGAGATTAAGAAGGAAAGCCATATATATCAATGGGCACATGTTAGTCACAATATCTTTTAAAATGCATATAAAAAAAATTAACTACCTAGACAATAATTAAAATGCTATATATGTATATATTAGATCAAGATTTTAAATAAACTATGCGATATAATTTTATATTCCACAATTTAATTAAAAATTTGATCTAATTTACATAAATAATAAACTATATAAATTCAATATAACAATGAAATTACATAAAATAACTCAACTATCAACTACAAAATTTAGAGACATACCCTTTGCACTCAAATACCTCACATTTCTTTGTATATTTAATTCATTTTTTCTTTCCTATAGATATAATCATTGGGTTTTATTTCATCTATTTATTTTATTTCCCATCACTTTGGTTTTAAAATAAAATTACAACTTTGGTGCAATAGAAATTGGGGGCACTTGTGTTTTTATAAAATCACACCATGAATTCGACCAAAGTACTTTCAATCCAAGGTGTGTTTGATCAAAGATGCTTCAATTGAACCAAATTTTTTGAAACTACTTATGTGGTGCTTTGTGGTAACATTTTCTTCTCCTATCCAAATGTTGTAATTTTATTTGTCAAAATAATCAACTTCACATCATGCATGCGAGGGCCAATGAAATCACCCAGAGACAAGATTTATGTGTACACAACCCTCAAAATTAGATTTCAAAAATATAATGTAATATATTTTTCATAATATTGTATTTTTATTTACTTTATAAGTAAGATAGGTCCATTAGATAAAATACCTCTATTTGAGACATAGGAAAAATAACAAACCAGGTCAAAAAAATGTACTACACTTTGCATTGATGTCCTTGTTTCAACAAAAAAATTAATTTCAATAGATGGACAAAGAGAAATGTATTATGGTAAACTATAGGTCTGAATTTATATTAGTACCAATTAAAAATTTAATAATAAATAAAATATTCAACAAAAAATTACCAAAAAAAAATCTATGCACTAGATAAATATTGAAGTTAATAATGCAATTCCAAGTAATCTTGGAAAGATTTATTTGGAGTAAAGCTATGTGTTATAATAAAATGTCACTCACTATCAAATAATAGACAAATAATTAATTTTTTTTTAAGAAAACTAACTAAAAATCATTAAAAAAAAAATTTAATTTTTAAAAAAATTAAAGATTGAATCTATAGAGAAAATGACATAGATCACTAGTTACATAGTCTTTAAATTCTTAATATTTAATTTGGTATAATTGATAGAATGTGTTGAATGCTAAAAAATGTTGATTTTTGTGGTCTAATAAGGTTGAAAAGTGGGACACACTATAGTGCTTCACTTGGTCCTAAATGTTAATCTAGGAAAATTAATGTAATAAATAATGATATTTATCTCTAAGAATGATGTGAATAAGTCTTTTGTCATGCTCAAATTTGTCTATCTTTGAACTTTTAATGAACAATATATGTTTGTACTTTGTCTCAAAATCAGAATTGTTAGTCAACATTGACATGGGTTGAATCCATATATCTAGGTTGATTCCACATACATGGATCTTACCTATGGCTTATGAGATAATGTAGGATGAAAAGAAAACATAATCAATGTGGACATGGAATATCTGTGAATAAGTGCATGAATAGATGCAATAAGTGGACAATTAGGGTGAATGCATTAGATTATGTGTGAGTAAAGTGGGGATTGGTGAAGGATAAATGAATGAGCCCAACTTTGCTCAAGATTGTGTCTTATTGGTATGTAGATGTATTGAATCATTGTATCAAATGGGCCTAAAACTAAATGGGAATTAGCACGGGTATGCAAATTTTACTATTATAATAATAAACCACTTACATGGTATGGGTAAGATAAATAAGGTGTAAGAAAAACACATTCCTCATAAGTATATAAAGATAGGGGAGGTAGGAGTGATAACATCGCTGATATACATGTGTTAGTGACTTAGAGATCTATAGTGCATGATAAGAAAACATTAAGTTGGCAATACTGATTCAATTGTATGTTACACATAAACATTATCACTTACTCAAAGTCTAATAAATACGTATTTAGCCTAATTGCCAAACTATACCTTAAATAAATTGAAACAGTCTTGAATGATATTATGACTAGGAGACTATAGGGACTCATCTCCAATTAACACAAGACTTGAGAAAATAGACATTAGAATAATTGGGAAAGTGAAACAATATGAATTGGAGAAATATGTAAACTAAGAACTTACCATAACTGAGGCTTGATCTAAATGAACAATGTTGAATAACTTCTTGGCACATGTTTCCCTTGCCTTCATGTGAAATTGTGTGTAAATGAATGAAGTGGATGATCACTCTTGATTATTTAATTGTATGTTTAGAGTTTGTATGTATATGTTCATTATAAGCTGACTTATGTGGGATGAATACATTACTTCCTAGAGTTGCAAAAGAACTCCCAAAACCTAAGGGGTTGTACACAAGTTAATGGATTGGCCTTAGTGACAATGTGATTAAATAAACCATATAGGTGTGTGAATCAATTAGGACAACTTGTGTTGAGATTAGTTGATTACCTTCTAGACACCACAAAATGCTAGAACTAAGATAGATATAGGAGTTGACTTCTATGGCATCACAACTAGGGTTGAGAGAGACACTACAAGAGTATAGGTAGAATATAATAGTTTTCTTTAAAATATAGTTCATCATACTCTTCCCTAAGCGTACACCAGATTTGAAATCATATGATCTATTTATCAACTAAGCTTAGTTATAGCTTCTAGAAATGATAATAGTTAAGAAGCATGCTCTACAAATAGGAGAAATTGGTTATATCATAGGGTCTATGCAACTTTCACCAGTAGCATGAAGATGATATATGCTAGGAGATACCCACTTTAATAAGGTTTATATAGACTTTTGCCAATAGCATGTATGGAATAGGTTGCATGATTTACTTATCTTAGGAGTTTAGTACAAGCATTTGGTGTATCAAAAGGAATGTGTATGCTACCAATTTTGTGTCTTGCTTGATATGTGTTTTGTTTGTATGTATATAGTAAGTATTGTGCAACAAGTCTCTTTGTTGATTATAACATGTAGTATGAGATGTTTGTCTCATTATCAGAGTTATCAATGGACCAAAAAAGAGAAAGAGATATGGTGTAGTATAGGATGCAATAGTTTTCCACTTTTTAGTTGGTCACATTTATTTTAGAAGGGCTTATGTGTTGATAAACTATGAAATAGGAAATTTAATAATGTAGTAGGGTCACATTCACTTCTTACACCATCTAGTCACTATGTAGGTATGTGTTTGTACTTTGATATTGACATGTTAATTCAATGTATAATTAATTCTAAAAGTTTACCCTTGTATCAATTGGATATTGACATTATGAACCATCTTCCCAATACTTTTGTAGATTTTGTTGGAGGGATGGGCATGCGATGTGTACTCACATGGTGGGATTATCTTGCACCATTCCTCTAGAACTAGAAACCTATTACAAACTCTTTGAGTACTTGTTCATACTCAATGGTCAACTAGGAGTGATGTATCAATTGTTTAAGTTACTAGAATTTATATTTATTATACATTTTCAATATTCTAATTACTTTAATTGATGGACTATATTGATATTCTAAGAACTCATATATGCACAATGAAGTTTTGGTGTAAAAACTTGTTCTATTTTGCACACATTAGTTGATTCATGTCTTGATTACTTCTATTAGTATGTACATGCTTATATGAATTGTAAATTAGATCTATAAACTCTTCAAGCCACATAGTGACTTATAGCTACTCAGAGTTGCATGGCTCCTTTCTACTCCTTGTACATGGGCTTGACTACTAGCTTATAATAGTCCTACAAATATCCAATCTCTTTGAGAAATTCCTTTGTTGACAATATCATCCCTTTGGACCTATGTGTACCTTTAGGGCACCTTCTTCTTCATGCTTCATGGAAAGTAGCTCATATTTCCTACTACCTTTCTTGATGGTGAAGGTCTTATGCCCATCATCTATTACATGTTTTTCATACTACCATGATCTCCCAATAACACATAGAATGCACCCATTGGGATTACCATGAACCATACCCTATCCATGTATCCTCCAATTTGGAATATAAATTGACATTGTTTTGTGAGTTATTGTCTCTTTTACAACTAAGAGACTCTAATTGGTGTGGGTTGTATTACTATTTTCAACTCCAACTTTTAATTTGCACCATCTCCATGGATGTAATAAGTTGTCAATTTTGCCTCTATTGATGATCAACACTTCCCACCTAACTTGCACTTAGTTTTGAAGAGGCTCTTCTTCAATCATGGATCCTTGTGCCTAGGCTTCAATAGAACCTTACACCTCATTAAGTTCTCACCAACCTTTGGGTTTGAGATTTTTGTTTAATTTTTGACATGCCTTCTTCAATTTGTGTAACATACATATGCTTCTTTATGTGACATTGCTCTTGCATGGCATCTAGACACTCAAACACCTGATGACATGCTTATCCACACCTAAAGAAAGTCCTGTTGAAGCCTATATCATGGCCTTAGTTTCCTCTTCCTCCACATTTATTGGAGCTCTATTTGTCCTTAAATCTTTATACAACACTACTTAACTCAATAGTTTCCTTTTGTGCATATGTTTGCCTTCCACCACATTATTTTCCCTTTCAACCTCTACCTTTGGTATACAAGCTCTATTTTCTATGGAATAAGTTGTCCACTCTAAGCATGAATGAATAAGCTTTTTCCAAACATTGAAGCTGCAAAAAAAATCTCATATTGAATTGAGGTGTGCAGACCATTTACATACTTGAAGATTTTTCTATGTCATCTTCCACAAGAATTGATTTGGTAAAACTCCTTTGTATATTCCTTCACTAACTTCTTTCATTGGTACAAGTTTTAGAGCTTCTTAAACAAGTGTAAATAATAGTTGGTTGTTATGAACTTATCTTTGTGCTTTATCACCATGTGATCCCACTATGAGATCTTGTGAATCCTCCTTTGAATGTAACTCTTATAAATTGAGTTCTAGCACAAGGTAGTACACCCTTTCAGCTTTGTGGTGACATGATTGACTCTTTTTAGGTCCTTGTTTGCTTTGAACTTGAAACATTTCTTAAACTCAAAGATCTAGTCCACCAATTCTTCTAGATTTTAGCTTCCTAAGTAGATTGGAAGGTCAAATTGTAGCTTTCTCTCAACCTTTATCAAGGCATTTATAAATCTTTCCTTTATTATGATGTTCTCCTCAACATCATCCAGGTTTATGACATGATCTTGCACATCATAGTGTTCCCTGTCATCATTGTTGATATTTTCCATCACCATCACTCCTCTTTGTTGTGTGGTTTTAACGGATTTGAGATGATCTTGAATCTCTCTCTCAGTATTTCAAGTAAATTTGCTATGCAAGTTTCTTGATTGTTTCTTGCATTTGCTGTTCCAACTCTATGAGCCATCTTCTCTAGTTCACTTGAAATGTGACCACACTTTGCACAAGTGCTTAGATTAATGCAACTCTTATGAGCTCAGTTCCAAGACTAAGAATGATTGCTCTAATACTAAACTAGTGCAACAACCAAATGCAAGTCAAATGAACAACTAATGAATAGGCCCATAGTGCGGACAAATGGATGCAACAAGGAAGGAAATAGGGATTGAATAAGACAACCAACCTGGATTCAATTATAGAAAAATGAAAGAATTACAATGGGCTACTAATATGTGAAACTTGATAACATTATGTTACCCAACCCTTAAGAAATATGTACATAGACTCTTTTCACTACAATCACTTCACCTTAAACTTCTACCTAAAATCCTCTTGAGAGATGAACCCCTTCAAAAGACCAAGCATCTAAAATAAATAACACCAACACCAAATCTAATTTGTTCTAACATAAAGGACTAATATACGTTATCACCATAAATGTGTGACCAAGAGAAATTTTGATTAGCAAGGTTGCAAACTAAAAATATAACAATAGAGCCATTTCTTAATATATTTAAACTTGACATTCTTCTAACATCCCAGAATTGACAAACCATTAGAAAATAATTATGGTGATAGAAGTTGTTCTGGTAATGACCAACTACCCTAACATTCTAACATCTATTAACTTTTCCAAGGCATGCATGGGTAATTAACAAACACAAGGTGAGATCTTAGCATGCAAGGCTACATGCGCTATGTGGGGATGCACAAGAGTTGGAACAAGGTTGGCACCAAGCTCAACATAAGGGAAAACTTGCATGCACATTGAGATGCACTCAAATAGTTATGCACCAACCATTGGGGCCTATGCAAGACCAAACAAGTTTACACCAATAAGTAGAGGGTGCAAGAAATACCAAAATTACCCAAACAAAATAAAACAACATACACATATAAGTGAAGTTTGTAAACAACAAATTACACTAAAATTGTCCAAGTAACATAAAATAACATACACAAAATAGAACACACATAAACTTATACGCAAAAACTATAAAACATACAATAAATATTTTTAGGTGATATAAAATTACACCAACCCAAAAGTACTTTTGTATCAATTTAAATGTAAAGGATTTAGCCCTAAAATTTAGTCACACAAGAAATGGAGATAACACTGCAAGGTATATAAATGCCCTCCACATTTCTATTCTATTTAATATGAGTAACGTTGATATTACATTATATGAAGTAAGCATATGTGTAGTACAAACAAAAGAATAAGTCGAAGAGAGACGGGAGGTGAGAGGAAAATTGTTGGCAGAGGAAGGTCTGTGAGGAATACACGAATCTGTAGTTTGACTTTGACATTTTATTTGGTTATGACAATAATGCGAGGAGTTTAATACCACATCTATGAGAAAGTTGTATATTTAGCAAGACAAGAGCAGATGTGGAAGTAATGTTATAATGTGTGGGCAGTGAGGACAGCAAGCACTAAAGGAGGCTTTAAGTTCTCTCCAATTTACAGATTAGAAAAGAGAAGATGCAGTGCAACTAAGCCCAATCTTTCTTCTACTTTTTAAACTTTTGCCATAGAAACTAGATAAATATTACTAATAAAACTGGTAAATAATAATTTTGTTCCAAGGGTTCGAACCAGCGACCCGCCTCTACCAATGATGGCATGGTTCGGTGGTTAAGTCGCTCAGGATGTAGTGGTGGCCACCAGAGTTCAAACCCTCGCTGGGCCAACGAGCTCACAAGGCTTTACGCCTTCGCTGGGCCAATGAGCTCTTGGGTTTGAAGTGTTCTTCCTAGGGGATGAGGTCCCCCAGTTGTGGCCTCACCAGTTCATTGCTCCGGGCAAAAGCATTCGCGTGGAGCCAGAGGGCGTGTCGCACCAGCGTCGCCGATCACGTTAAAAAGTTTACCAGGCGCATTATCTTAAAAAAAAAAAACCAGTGACCTGCCTCTGTCTGCAGCCTCTACCGTGCTCTTTTTTCATTTGCCTTCACACTGTTTGCTTTTTAATATTATTTTAAGTAATTTTTAAATTTATTTTTAGATAGATTCACTGGACTTTCTATTGGAAGCCCACCCTAAAAAGCATAAGATAAGATCTTACAATACTATCATTAGAAGGCATGCAACTCAAGGTATCAATGTAGAATATTTATTCAATACAAAATACAAAATACAAAATAAAAAAATATTATAGTAAATCATCCCTCACCTCTCTTAACTTCTTGTATTCTCATGGTCTATCATATACTCTTCAACCCATATCTACACACTAGGAACATCACCCAATTGAACAACATTTTTGTTGTTATATGGAGCCTAATTAGACTCAGATGTTAAATTTACCCCTTTTATCAGTGTGGTTTCCCCCCAAATTATTTAACGGGGTCAAGGGGTAGCGCCCCTAGCGCGGTCCTTGTCGCGATACAGGACGGGGTCGAGGGGCAGCACCCCCGCGAGGGTTCAGGGGCAGCGCTCCCAAAACCTCCAACGATTTTTCATTATTTTATAAAGGAGTCAGGAGTTATTTTTTCTATTGGCCAATAATAAAAAACCCTATTTTTGTAATCGACATAAGGCTTGATACAAACGGCTAAGGGTTAGGGTTTCCATTGATGTATTGCAGCATTTTGTAGCAGTATTGAGTTGCAAGGATTGCTAGTTGTAATTGGTTTGATTTACTGGATAATAGTATTGGATTCTCTGTTGGTGGATGTAGCCCAGGTTTGGGTGAACCACGTTAAACCTTGTCTCTCGCTGTTATTATTTTTGTGTATTTTCATTCCTATGTTTAATCTTTATTTGTATTTAATTGATATCTTCTGCCAGCTAACCATAACAATTTTGAACTTCACCTGGCTCATGTGGAAAACAAGGCTAAAATGTATGTCCTTCCTACAATAAACATGGTGAATTGAAGCCCCACAAAAAAATGAAATTGAAAAAATCACTTTCCACTTCTGTATAGCCATTATGGTGAGTAACTCTCAAACCTATTAGAAATTTCCTAGTGTCATAACAATACACCCTTAGAGCACCTACCTCTCAACAAAGAGCCTCCATTTCTTCATTCCTAGATGACATAGTTTCATTCAAACTCACTAACTCCACTTTTTCTAGACCTAATTGCTTATTCTGCTACACTCCTCTGGGATACTTTGTGAGCGTTACCACCTCCATATTGCCAAATTGGTTGAATGAAAACATTGTAATAGGCAAACCCTAATCTCCACATTAAGAACAAAGATAGATATATTTCTTACAAAATCCACATGCAAAGTCATCTTCTTCCTATTACCTAGGCTATGCTCACATAAGACTATAAATGAACCCTAAGATTGCATCATTGTCACAATGAAATATACACCGTAGGTGGTGAGACAAGATTGAGTCTTTATATTTGATGCCCTTGCCTTTATCACAACTCCTCTTGCTAGTCATACCTACAACAAATGCAAACCTTGGACACAACTTTCTATAAGACTACTTAGGAGAGCAAACAACCAAAGCCACATTGCCAAATAATGGGTAGAGAGCAATATTTAAAAGCCAATAAACTCAGTAACAACTAAACCTTTACTTCTCACGCTATAATATAGTATGCATCAAGCCTACTAGGGCCAAATCCATCTCTAATCGATTACGAAGAAACTAAATGCAGGATAAATGAGCTACTAGAACATTCACCACAAGTAAGATCTCCAACTGCCTAAGCAATAAATGGAATAATTAATCCCTCCATTGTCAATACTCATCATCTTTAGAATGTGGGGGAGGCTATGCATGACCAACCTAAATAACATCATGGAGGGTGAAGGTGAATGTAAATGATTGATTCTTACCAAGTCTTAGCATGAGAATTATGTACTCAGCCATAAGAGGGTCCTAATCCATTCCTAAATTAGTTAAATAATTAGCTACTCCATTCACAAATCTCCAAAAATGATTGAAACTTATAATAGAGAAATTCTTCTTCATGCTTTACACTTCTTCCATAGAGTGATTAAAATTCCAATTAGGACAAAAACCTTTTAACAAAGGATTTTCTTACTATTAGGGAACCACTCTTTACTATCAGTTCTTTATAATTAAGTTCAACTCTACATGAATTCCTACTACTGGTGCCTCCCATTCTACCTCATTATTGGTTTTATTGCCAAAGAATAATATCCTCCATACAAAAATCTACCTTGTACGTTTCTAGGGATCAAGCCACCTCTTGTTTTATTAGGATTACCTTTGGAAGCTCCATCGAAGTTTAACTTTATGAAACTTTTGGGATGAGGAGATCAATCTTCCCTACTATCTTGATGTTACTTCTTCAATGCTTCTTGTAGTTTTCCAAAATGCCTTCCTTTTACCCCTTGAATAGGGATAAACTATTCTTTTATTAGGATAATTACACATTAATTAAAAGAAAAAATGCAAGGGATTTCTACTCATAAAGGTGGGACATTTTGAATTACATCAAGAAAGGAAATGGGAATTTTTATTTTATTATAGATAAAATAACAATAGAAATTTAAATTATTGACTCGGAAAGTTTTATAGCATTTTGATCTTTATACATGTTGAAATTAACATTGTTGATATTTATAATGGTGAAAATTGTATAGCTTGTAGTTTTAGTTTCCAAAGGACAACTATTGTATCCATTCAATTTTAAATAGTGATTAGTTGGACATTTATTGAACATCATTTGACTATTATTTCATATGCTTGGTGTTATATTTTTTTAATAGCTTGTAGATGCTCATTTTTTATTGAAAATAGGGAAAAAGCATTTCTTACATTCTTGTTGGGTAGAATGCTTTCAGGCATTATTGTTGGCCTCACACCAATGGAGGGTAAAATATGCATAGTGTCTTAAAAGACCACTTTCATGACACATAAGATTGTAGGTGACTCTGGTATATGGTTTGTAGGGAGTTACATGGTGCTAGTCTACAGCTCCCAAGAAATGTTACAAATTTTATATTTTATATATTATGCCATGTTTTTGTCCATAGGTTTTACCAATTCAAGCATATTGGGTTCAAATTTGTGGTAGAGTCTTGTTAGTAGAGCAATCTATTTCTTGTGGTACTTGAAAGGTAGGTATTGCATCCCCTTCTGTATCCTCATTACCATGGAAATACATGTCTATTTCACAGTTTGATGATTATATAATTGTGTTTATGTATTTTTCCCTAAAAACAAAGTAAATTTGTTTCTCATAAACAAAAACATATCAAAATTGATATTTTTTTTCATTTGAGGGTGCATTTATGTCAAAATTTCTTCAAATTTTCATTATTTTTTGCTATTTTGGGCTCAAAACTTGTACTTTCATCATGTCATACTCTACATGTCCTCATTTATGTTAGGTTTTATGTCTTCCCCTATTTAATTTGACACATTTTACTACAAAATATGTCTTTTTTCCACATAGTTCTGTATACTTAAAAAATAAGTGAAAAATCTTTGTAAACTATAGAAATACCCCAAATTAAAGATGATTTTAGGATTTGGTTCTCTAGTTAATGTAAACAATGAAGGCTTGAGCTTGTTTGAACAAAGGCAAAGAAATAATATTTGTATTTGGAGTTGGGACTAGGGACTGGTGTAGAATGGTAATGAATGCTTCTAGGTTTATACAAAAGAAATGCTTTCATTTCTCAAGGTATGCATGTTTTTATCCTGGCACTTTCTTTGGTAAGTAGGGCTTGCTATGAAAGTGTTTCTAAAAAGGTATATCTAATTATTTCTATGTCAATACATACTTCCTGGTTATGTAAGAGTTAAATGGATTTTAGACCACTCTTATTTAATGCTTGCATTCAACTTTAGTTCCCAAAGGAGAATTATTGCATCTATTCACTTTTAAATGGTGATTAGTTGGGTAATACAACTTGTAAAACTATATCTCATGAAGGGTTGATTTTTAGTAGTCCTTCAAAACTCCAAATGATTGCATTTTTTCTTTTATGTATATTTAGTTTATAAATACAAGTATAAATAGTTTGCTAAAAATCAACCCTTCATGACAACTAGATTTACTTTGTATTTTAGGCAAAAAATGCAACCTCTTAATTTTGTTCATGAGATTTCTAAATTGCCCACCATAGTTCTAAAACCAACAATCTTGATAGGTAAAATATGTGGATGAAGATGTGATATAATATATAAATTTCACAACATTTCTTGGGATTTGTAGACTAGCACCACACAACCCCACACAAACCCTATAGCACAACCACCTATAAGCTTTCATGCCATGAAAGTAGTTTTTAAGACACTTTCAATTAAAAAAGAGCATCTACAAGTTGCTAAACAAATATAACATGAAGCATATGAAATAATAGTCAAATGCTATTGGTCAACAAATGTCTTTAACTAGTCATTGTTTAAAAGTGAATGGATCATTCAAGGATGAGCATTAGTAGGTATATTGTGTTGTACAAAGTCAGAGTACATATTGTTGGCCCATGATTGTTGTTAAACCAAAAGGTCAACCTATCAATTTCTGATACAAGTGCCAGAGTTAATGAATCCACGGGAAGCGGTTAGTCCATCTCACGAATCCCATGGGGAGTGCTAACCATTTGCCAACAAAATCCCCCCAGTGTTACTCGGGGGGATTCGAACCCGTGACCTTTCACTCTAATACCAATTGTTGGCCCACAATTGCCGTTAAACCAAAAGGTCGACCTATCAATTTCCGATACAAGCACCAAAGTTAATGAATCCATGGGAGGCGGTTAGTCCATGTCACAAATCCCACGGGGAGCGCTGACAACACATATCACTTGAATGATGACATAGAAGTAAATATACCATTTGACTTTATCCATATTTTTCATGACATACAATTTTGCTTTGTATTTTAGGGAAAACAATACATAAATATAGCTAGAAAGAAGTTGCTAAAAATAAGTTACCCTTCATGAGAAATAAATTCACTTTATATTTTAGGGTGAAAATGTAACCTCTTACTTGTTATGATGTATTTCTAGCCAATGTTCACTATATTTTCCATTCTAGACACCTTGCAAATGAATAACATCAATGGTATTAACTACAAAACAAGCCCTCATAAATTTGATATATCAATGCTTGCAATAATAGTGAATCTGTGCAACCTTGGAGTGGCAAACTAAATTTTCTTTTATATACTATTTTTTTTGAGATAATATAATTATAGGAGCACCTTACCTTTCTTCTAGTCTATTTTATTTTTGAATGTAATTTGTGAGGGCTTGTTTCATAGTTAATCTCATTGATGTTATTCATTTGCAAGGTGTGAAACAAATATATGGATAGGGACAAGAATCAAACCTAGCAAATTGGACTTACTACTTTCTTTAGGGCACAACGTGTAACTCCTCATGAATGGATGCTAACTTGTAACTCCTCAAAATAGTCCCCACTTTGTGATGAATGCCGACTTGTAACTCCTCATGAATGAGTTGTCATATTATCTATCATGATTAACATGCCAAGTGCCTTGGGGGGTTACAACAACCTTTTATGGAACCCACACTACTATATGCATGAAATTATTTTATTGGTTGCTTCTATTTCCCCAAGCTATGACTTCTTTATTAAAAATATTTGTATATCCTTATTAGGAAAATAAGGATAGGGACCACATAGAATAATTAATTAAAACGGGACATTACAAGTCCACTATTCCTGAAATTGCTTGCCCCACAAGAAATGCAAAGTTGGGTGCTCAAGAATCTTTGATCCCTCCCATGTAGCATCTTCTGCTAGTAAGTTCCTCCAACAAACCAAGTATCTTGTGATTGTTCTATTCCTTATCTTCTTTTTCAATGTATCAATGATATAATCTAGTAGTAACATGAGTTTTCCTTCATCATAGCAATAATACGAGTTTTCCTTCATCATCCAATGTTGGCAAGTCAACTCTCAATATAATGTGATGCCCAAGTGCCATTTTGAGGCAAGACACATAGAAAATATTATGAATCTTACTTTTGATAGAAACTACAATTCATAAGCCATTCACCAATTCTTCTCACAACTCTATAGGGTCCATACAAGTGAGGTTTGAGCTTTTTAACCCTACTCTACTTAATGGGGGTTTGCCTATAAGGATGTAGGCATAGAAAAATCATGTCTCCAACCTCAAATATCCTCTCAATATGGTGTTGATAATTTGAATAAATTTTTATTGATTTTGAGCCCATTGTAGGTGATCCTTGAGTGATATTAGAATATCTTAGCTATGTTTTACCAAGTAACTAGTTGTTGGTACCTTGTTGTCAATAAAAACCAAATCTATAAAAGTTAGCTCATCATATCCATATAAATCCTTAAAAGGTGCTATAACAATGGACATGTGATGAGTGGTGTTGTAGCAATACTCTCGAAGGTGCAACCATTTGCTCCATGCTACCTGTTGGTTTGTGACATAGTGCCTTAAATACCCTTTAAACCACTTATTCATTATCTATGGTTGTCCATCTATTTGTGGGTGGTAATTGGTAGTAGGAGTAAGCTTACTACTAGTTAGATGAAATTGATCTTACCATAATTATATAAGGAATCTATTATCCCTATCACTTACAATACTCTTAGGCAACCCATGTAGCCTAAATACTTCCTTGAAAAATAAACCAACCATCTAGTGTGATAAGATCCTCACATATAAATTTGTAAGCAATAACAATCTGAAACAGAAAATAATAATAAAAACACAAGACTAAAATCTTAGTTTCAAACTCCATTGCAAACCTTAGATTGAGTGCATTGAAGCAATGTGCTCAAGATTCTGATAGTATGTCGATGTTGAACTCAATAGCATAACATTAATAATTCTGAGTGATAGAAATGGCAGAGTTATTTTGTATTAGAATTCATGATATCGAAATGATGAGTGAAAGGAAGAATTTATAGACTTTTGATGGATTGATCAATAACGATAAGATTTGAAGATAGATAAAGATAAGATTTTTAATTTGTTTACATTTAACTAGTTGCACATGAGTTAGAAAATAGAAAGAAATCAAAATGGATAATATAGGATTGTGAAAGGATGACTAATAGAATTGTCCAATTAATTTAACTAATTTGATGGACATGAGTTAGAAATGGAAAGAAATTGAAGGGAATATATGGATGGATAATTATCTAATTAAATAAATATTTAATTTAATTAATTAGTGTTTGAATAAAAATGAATAATGAATTGATTAATTAATTAATCAATTAAGTCTATGAAAATGATTAGGTGATGGTAGTACATGGGAATGTGGGTGGAATTAGGTGGTGTTAGAATATGGTTAAATTTAGGTGTCTACATTTTGCCCCTCTTTGAGATAATGTTTGAAGTAACATTGTTTCAAAGAAAAGAAAAGTAGCTAAGAAGAAAAAAAATAAGAAATGAAGAAAGTGATGATATGCCCCAATTGGGTGGAAGAAGTAATGGTAGATTAGTTAGTGAGATGCATGATGCCCCCTTGAGAGGTTATTTGTGCAAAAAAGGCATGAGTGAGCTTTTGAAAGAAGAGATGTGAACGAAAAGTTAAATGAAAGATGGAAAAATGAAGGAAGAAAAATAGAGGAAAAATGGAGAAAAATTAGAAGATGGATGCAAGAAATATGATTATAGATGAAATGAGGATGATGGACTTATTATGATGATTAGTTATGTTGACTTGAGGAAAGCAACCTTTATTTAATATAGCATAATATGTTATGCACCAGGATATAAAGACCAAGGTGACAATGTATCCCATGTGTAGGACTGACAAAAAAAAGGTTTCAAACAACCCTATACCATATAGCACCACGATATGGAAGAACCATGATATTATTGTGGTAGGTAGGTTCAAGGACTGCTGTAGATGCAAGACAAAATGATAATGCACACAAAAAAGCAAGCAAGTATGAACAAAATGAAGCAAAGACAAACAAGAGTTGTTGCCCGTATCAAGCTAGAAACTATTAATTGATTGATTGATTGATGATGAGGATATTGTTGTTGATGTGGGTTCAACGATATATTTTGAGAACAACACAAGGATTGGGAATGATATATCCCAATGATGATGATTTGAGTTGATAAGGTTTGTAGCAAGGTTGGGAACAAAACTGGTGTATGCTTTTAGATGAGTTGTGAGATTGCTTAGCAAGATTGTGTGGTGTAGGATTGCTTGCACTTAGATTTATTGATTTTATTTTCTATAGGATGGTGGCATTGGATTGCATTTGGGTAGCCTATACCTTGATACCAATGACAAGGGAAAACCAAGTCTAGGGACAAAGAGGATTGGGGGATGATGGGATGGATATATGAAGGGATTGTTGATAGTGAAGGGGATAGATGGGGGATTCATGATAGATGAATCGGGGGATTCAAATGTGATCACCAAGAACTACATTGCATATGAATAATATGCCCCACTCTAGATATGTCACTCATGATGAGGTGTTATGATGTTTGTGACAATGAATGGTAGGGATGATAAGTGCAAATGATGGATAGGTGTATGCCAAGAGGTGTCCAAAGCATGTGTTAACATTGATGCCCCTATCCTTATCAAAGTTGAAAGTGGGAAGGGAGGATGGATGGGGAGATGATAGGATATGAAAATATAGTGGATGGGATGGATGGGGAGTGATAAGGTAGGCAAGGCTTGCCCCCAAGTGTAGGGTTCTCTTTGATAGTTGATTATGATGACACCCACTAATGGGTTTTCATGATGGTAATTATCCAAGGTGTCAGAAAATGGTTTTCCTGATTGGACGAATGATTTTATTTTTACTATTTTAGTTTTCTTTTTTTTTAATGTTTGATAGTGCATTAGAGAGGTTTTCATTAGGGGACTTTGTTTTCTATATTTTTTGTATTTTTATATTTTTTTTATTTTTTAAAGTGTTTTGGATTTTTTGGATTTGGGATGCTAGGCTGAGAGTGGATGGATGAATGGATGTGGATTTGTTAGACTCAAGCATCTATTTCCATGAGGAGATGATAGGATTCCATTCTGAATAACTACTACACACAAACCATGTCGATTATCATTGTACTCATAAATGTTGGTAGAGACCGTAGTAATGGCTAAGTGGATGTCTCCCATATGTAAAAAAGGTGCCAATGTAGCTTTGATGGTAGAAGATGCTACTGAGGGAGATGGAGTGGAATGTAGTTTGGATGGAGGATGGATGGATTATGTGAAGGTGTCGATAAAAGGGGTGTTGTGGGGGAGATAGGTTAGATAATGGATTTGAGGGTGACAGGATGGGGTATGGATGCATGGGGGAATGTAATGGGGTGAGGGGAACCAGGACCAACATTGCACACACTGCATTGGAGTTAGAAGCTTGTGATGGGGAGTGGGGGAGTAATGTGGATTATGGATTTTTGATCATGGGATTGGGATGGGGGATTTTTATATTACCTTTTTGGGGATTTGGGGACCCAAATGGACTTAGGATTTGTGGGATTTTTTGATTAGGTGTGAGATGGGGGATTTTGGGACTACAATTTTGAAGATTTGAGGACCCAAATGGACTTAGGATTTGTTGGATTTTTCGATTGGGTGTGGGATGGGGAGGGATTATGGGATTTGGGGATGAAGTGGGACTTTGGAAAACTAGATTTGGATGCTCCACTTATAATTATACTTCTTTTTTATTGGGGACCCACATTGTTTTGGTTTTTTCTTTTGGATGTGTAGGCTTTTGTGGGATTTTGGAATTATTTGGATTTGATTTTGTATATTGATGCTTTACAATATGATAGTCCTTAAGCTTTTGGAATTTTTTGGTTTACGAGTGGAGGCATCCAAAGTGCATCCAAAGATGATGGTGTGGTCCCATGAAGAAGTATTTTCTTTTAATCCCAAGAGGCTAGCAATAGCTTCATCATTTTGGAATAGGTCCAATGATGTGTGCATGTTTTGGTCTTGATTAGGGATTTTGGGGGGATGGGGGATTAGGGATGGTAATTGGGATGGAGTATTTATAGATGGAAGGATTAGTGGATTTGTGGGTGAAAGTGTTATAGAGTAAAATATGTACCCTTGCTAATCATGACCTATTTTGACACCTTTTGGAACAATAAACAATTAAATCTCAATCCTAATGAATAAACCTGACAAAATAAACTTAGGATTGGTCTAAGTCCACCTCATTTAACACTCTCCAGAGTTTGTGGGGTTAAAGGATTAGGGTGCCTAATGCCCTGGTCCCAAATGTTAGCCCCGACCCTATTTTTTGGTGTCAGCTTAAAACACCTTAGGTTATCCTTGTCGGCCCCATTTAGTTTTATTCATTGTTGGTGAGTGGGAATGCATATAAGAAGGAATCTTATTATTCATTTTACACCTAGAGAATCCTAGAGCTTGTTATTAGAAGATTAGAAGTACTTAGCTTATGCTTTGATGAATTGATCTCCTATGCTCAAGTGTTCTTCATGGTTGGAAAATCTCTTTGTGTGGATGTTATGATGCTTGTTTGTAGGTCTTGAAGGAAGTTCAAGCCTCCATATTTCCTTGTTGGTGCATGGTCTTGAGTTACCTACTCCAACTAGGGTTTCATATCTTGTGGTAATCATTATCATTTACATTCATTCTTTCATCATTTATTGTAGATCTTGCCTCTGCCATCCTAGGGTATACACTCTTGGATCTCTAATCATTGTTGTAGTGGAGGTGGAAACACCAGCACAAGGTTTGACTAAGGCAAGCCCCTAAACACAACACAACCCTTTTCCCTTCTTGTTTGTGTGTAGGTCACATCCAAAGGAATCAGATGACAACAAGCTATAGGAAGGAAGAAGACTGACAAAGGAAGGCACCCAGATCTGAAGATCTTGCAAAACCTTAATTTAGATCTAGGGCACCTAGTGTCCTTTCTGCTCTCGAACTCAGGATCCTATTCTGCACTATCTCTTGATCTCTATTGTACTTTTAGAATCTTTGTATATATTTTTGATAGCTATTTATTGGTCAATCTTGCATAATTAGGGTTTCATGCTTTTCCCTAGTTTGGTTGGTTGAATTTGGTTGACACTCCTTTATACAACAAAGGGACAAAACCCCTATCTAATTTTCAACAATTTGTAAGCTTAGAACATATAGCTGAGGAGGTCATCCCTTTTGTTGAGAGTCTAAGAATTTTATTGCTTGAAGGACAAGAGGGACTAGAAGTCTTGCGTTGTGTAGCTCACATAGTGCACAATAACATTATGTTAGCAGCTAGTTGTACAAAAATCATCACTAATGTGACTTCTTCAAATTAAATAGGAACTCAAGTGTCAGCACCCATACCAACACTCCCTATTCCTACATACACTTCTACTATCCTCACCACAACTACACAAACATGTAATAGTCCTATCACATGTGTTGGGTTATCTACCAGGAATCTCGTTCGTCCTTATAAATTGCCATTCCTTTTAATTATTTGAATACTACACCTAGTGTCACTCCACCTACATCTAATCAAACTAAGCCTAATATCACTTTCCAAAAATCCAATCATACAATGTCACAACCGATGATTAGTCCCGTTCATTCATACCAATCTCAACTTAGTTCACCTTCTGACCCTGTCATCAACCAACTTTTGCAAAATTTGAATTCTATCCAACAATTAGCAAGCATGAGTCAAAGTCCCTTGAAACCCGCTATTACATCACATTATATTTGTAGTCCATTATCTTATCCAATCCTAAGAGCTCAAATGCGTGAGAAGTTTGAAACCCCTCGCTTTGAGAAGTCTAATGTTAAAGGAGATCCTAACAACCATGTGGCAACCTTTACAATTATGTGTAGTGATTTCTTCTTCAAAGATGCAATATTGGCTAAACTCTTTCCTAGGTCACTCAAAGACATGGACTTGGATTGGTTTTGCTCCTTGCCTCCTAATTCAATCACTTCTTTCTTGTAATTAATCAATAAATTTCTTCAACACTTTCAAGAAAACATTGCACCTCAAGTCTCTTTAACCGATTTGGTCCATTGCAAACAAAGAATAAAGGAAAAAATAATTGATTTCATGGGGTGTTATCAAGCCTTCTTTTCACAAATTCAATATTCTATTCCAAATTTTGATGTGCAAAGAATCTTCATTGGAAATTTACAACCTCACATCTGTGACAAAATATTGTTGATGTGTTATGACTCTTTCACCAGTCTTTGCATGACTCTCCATGATTACCAACTATCAGTTAGTTAGTATGAGAATAATCACTCATTGGCTCCGTTTGGTCAATTTGAAGCCTCACACACTCATTCATTTAAAAGACACAACAAAAATTTTATCAAAATCAATGCAATATCATCAAATCACATTCAAAAACATGTAGCAGATGCAGGATCTTCTACTCCTGCCCCATATAAACTAAAACTAAAAACTAGACAATTCACACCATTATCATAATCTCTTTATTCTATAATGATCCAACTTTTAAACAATACTCTCATCAAGCTTCCACCTGTTCGAGCTCTCGATTCAAATAAGATGCAAGCATCTTCTTTCAATTCAAAGACCTTTTGTCAATTTTACCGCACTATCGGTCATGACACTAAAACATGTATGCATCTTAAACATGACATTCAAGACCTCATTGATTCCAATATCATCCAAGTTGCTAGCATAAATGATAAAGGAAATGATTTAGTGGCTCCACCTAATCAAAACTTACAAATATTCATAGATCTGTTCCCTCATCACCAAGCCAACATTGTGGATCCATCTCAAGAAATTCAATATACTCATCAAGAACAAGATTATGAAGGAGATATTTGCATGGTGGATGCTCACCCTCATAAAGAATGAGTAGAACCTAAACCAACTATATCTTTCACTCCTCATGATGCTTCCATTGAAGCTCCTGGTGGACCTTTATATATCATCATTCAAATCAATGATAAACCCATAAGAGGTGCTATGATTGATCTTGTTTGCAAGGTAAATGTAATAACTGAAGAGTTTCTCTACATGCATGGTTTGCACCATGATAACTACGTTGTATTAGAAATCGTGATTAGAGCACACAATGGGTCTATTTTTACAACTCTTGGTGCCTTGACCCTTGCCATCAAGGTTGGGCCAAGAACCTTGGATGCTACTTTCATTATCATTCCAACATCGGACTTATGTCATGTGAAGTTGGGTCACCCATGGCTCCACTCCATTAAGGCAGTCCCCTCTATGGTTCATAAGTGCTTAAAGTTTTCATTTGGGGGAGGTGTGCACACTGTACATCACAAACAATACCAGCCTATTTCTCGTCATGAACACTTTACACTTGACTACTTGTATCCTAAACCAGTTGGAGTTGCTCAAACTAGAGAGGATATATCGTTTTTGTCATATCAAAAATATAAGGCACAGAGAATGTTGAATTGTTGCTTAGTAACATAAGTCTTCTAGTGATGTCCCTGGACTCTCTTGATGTTCTGAGGCTACAACAGTAGTTCTCCCTATCCCACAAGTGGTGAATGAAGTTAAACTTGAATCAAAGGTTCCTCCCCATCCCTAAGCGTCTGGTAGATATGTTGAGGTTCCTCCTCCACCATCCCTTCAAGGATAGTGAGGCAACAGTCAAGAACAAAACATATCTCCTCACAACCACAATATTACTTTTGTCTCACCTGCCTCTATGGAGACTAGTGAAAAACAATCAATTGTGAGTAAATTATTTCCTGAGGTTTTCCAACCTCTTGTGGATGCTCAAGTAGGTCTCCACCTATTTTACAAGTTGAGAAGGAAGAGTATCCTATATTGAAAAACCCTCCCTTTTTGGTCTCTCAACCTTTGGTGGTTGCTCTCATTTCTTCTAATGTTCCTAAAGCAAAGGAAGAAAAAGAACCCATGTTAGAAGATACTACAGTTCCCCTCACAAACATCACAAATAAAACTAAGAGAAATCAAATTGTAAGAGAACAAAAGAAGCGTCGTCGTGCTATGGCCTTCCTTGCTGCAGGAGAGGAGAATCTCCCTCCTCGCAAGTGTCAATCACTAACGGATGTGAAGGAGACATCTACTAGTACTTCATCTCCTCCAGTGAAAGATAGTGCTTCACAACCCACAGCAAAACCTATTGTGCTATATTCTGACAGTGAATCCGATGATAATAATGATATAGGTATGGATCTTACTACTTGCACCACACTTTCTATAGTCCCTGTTGCATCTTGCCCTCCATCCCTTTATGATGAGTAATATTGGGAGGAGAATGATTTGTTTTAGGTTGACTTACAAGTGTGGCCTCTGTCTCTTGTGTTATGATTGCATGTGTTGTTATCCCCATATTATGTTGCTTGATGTGTATTTTTGTTTGTTAAGCTCTCTTTGGATGACCCTTGATATGCTTGTTGGTAGAAGAATACAAAGGGACCAAAATCTATTGTGACATTCTCTCTATTTGTATCATCATTCCTCTATATGTTGTAAGTTGCATTTTTGTTGTTTCCTTTGGGGATGATGCAAGGCATAGGATGATTTAGCATCCTTCCTTGTTGACCCAAGGTTTTATATTTGTTTTCATGTGATATTTCCTCCTTTGTCTATGTAGTTTTACCGACTGGTGGATGATGACAGTTCCAAATATTTATAATTATGAGACATCTATTATACAACCATTCATATACTGACGCCAGTCAGGTAGATCCCTTTATGTTATTACTTTATAGTATTTACTCTAACTTGATATTACTTATATGATTTGATTTATGTGGCACCTTGTTTCTATGCTCGACGTCATACCATGACTACACAAGTCATTGTGTATCATGCTCACAACATCACCTCAGTTTTCCTTTTCTAGGGGCAACCCCTTGTTGCAATATAGCTTTTGGGAACACATATCATATAGGCATGTTCTCCCACAAAATCTCTCATGCATGTTTTGTATTTTATTCTACCTTAGAGCAATTGCTCTTCAAGGAAGTAAGCAATCACTTTAAGGTGGGGGCATACATCATTCTATACTTCTTTTTTATTATACACTTGTTGATTATGTTTGACATGGAACTCACCTAGTGATTTAATGGTCCTCACTAGCCCATGATGTTTTCCTTTAGTTGCTAGTCCATGAGCCACCTAGTATAATGAAGTTTGCCAGTCTGTGTGCTTCATGTGACTTGTCATGATCACCTAGTAATTTGATAGTCCTTACTAGTCTATGACCCATGAGAACACTTCTCTTCACATAACCCCTAGTGACAGAGAAAGCTAGTGTTAGAGTCATGTTGTGTGTGTGTTTGTTTCTATATTTTTTGTGTGATATATTGTTTGAACTTGTATTATCTTAATGATTCCATATGTTTTGTGTGTCTTCATCATGTTTTTCATGTGTATTCCATGTATACTTTGTGCCTTATGTGTATGCTTCATGTCAAGCGTGTATGCATTGTGTATGGCGTGTATTACCTTTATGTAGTGTGTGTCTCTCATGTGTATTCCTTGTATATGTTTATAGTACTCCATGTATGGGTGAAGTATGTTACAATGTCAAGATTGCGTGTTTGCAACCTTAGAATCCTAAGCTTGGGGCTACTATAGTCCACAACTTAGAGAAATTCTTTGGGCCTCTATGTTTTCATGTTGGAAATCTATCTTCTCCTTACTTTAGTGTGACTGTGAATGTAAGTTCATATCCACGCTAATGTTGGGGCTAAATGTTATATAGTAAAATGTGTACCCTTGCTAATCAGGACCTATTTTGACACATTTTGGAACAATAAACAATTAAATCTCGATCCTAATGAATAAACCTAATAAAATAAACTTAGGACTCGTCTAAGCCTACTTCATAACACTCTCTAGATTTTGTGGGGTTAAAAGACCAGGGCACCTAGCACCCTGGTCCTAGATGTTAGCACTAACCCTATTTTTGTAGTATTAGCTTAGAACACCTCCTTAACTTATCCTTGTCAGGCCCATTTGGTTTTATTCATTGTAATTAAGCAGGAATGCATATAAGGAGTCTTGTTATTCATTTTACACCAGAGAATCCTAGAGCTAGTTATGAGAAGATTAGAAATACTTACCTTATGCTTTGATGAATTGACCTCCTATGCTCAAGTGTTCTTCATGGTTGGAAAAGCTCTTTGTGTGGATGTTATGATTCTTGTTTGTAGGTATTGAAGGAAGTTTAAGCCTCCATCTTCTATCTCCTTGGTACATGGTCTTGAGTCACCTACTCCAACTACCATTTCATTTATCAGTGTTTTGAAGATAACGATGATCATTTGTCCCTGATAGAGAAACTGACCACTATTAAAAGGGCTCCTTATGAATTCATGGTGGATTTTAATTTTAGGTTTCAAAAGACTTGGTACTAAATCCCACAATTAGTGAGACCTTCCCCTAATGTTGCCTTCTTGTATTATTTGAGATCCCTAAACAATGATATCATTGTCATGATCTAGTCTATGGGAGGAGATGTGTTACCTGATGCCTATGAGGTCGCTATCAGGGCAAAGAATTGTTTGATTCTGGCTGGAAGGATTGCTCCTAGGCCTCCAATGCTATTATTTCTAGAGGCCCCAATCCTTCAACCAATTATGGCACCAATTCCTATAGCTAATGCACCATACCAAGCTTCCAATCAACCCTATCAACCTAGTGGGCAACCTTGTTAGGGGAACACTTAAAGACAAAATCAACTAAGGTATGTTAGGCCCCTAAGCTCCATAAACTCAGTTTCTACAAGTACATCAGACGTACTTGTTCTAATTCAAAGCAACCTAGATCAGGGATATGAGTGGCACCATCCATGCAATTAGTCTCGTAGCTAAAACATAGGCCGAAATGGAGAATTTAATCAAGCTTCAATGGTCTAGAATCCATCAGCAGTTCCAAAATAGAAAATTGGACCAAGTCAATAGGCTATGGGAGGACAAAGGCAAATGCATGTTGAATGTGTGTTTTTGAATTGGCAAGAGGATGAGGATGCTGAGGAGGAAGTTGCTGCAGAGATTGTTGCTGAGGTTGATGACACCACTCTATTTCAGGAACTGCTCGATTTTATTGAATATGAAGAGGACAGGTAGATGTCAGAGGTTTCAAAGTAGCATGGGGATAGTGAAAATTATGGCAAATTTTTGCAAGTTGAGGCCAAGTATAACAGGGAGGTTCCAGCTCATGAAGACGAGCATATAAGCAACCTTATACTAAAGAGTGCAGAGGAATTGGAGGAGGCTCATTTCTAGGATGAGCTTGATGTTTTCTACTCAAATCTGGATAGTAAATCAACTCCTCTTAGTGAGACAGATCATGAGCAATTTGAGTAGATTAAGGAGGTAGACATTCCTCCAATTGATATACAAGAGTCAGAACATTTAGACCAGCAGGAGAAGACAAAAATAAAGAAAAGGCATGAGATCAACTCTGTTGATTTGTATGTCATCTCAAAGGGATGCCCTATAAGGCATTTGGCCTAGCTAGAAACATATGAGAAAGAGTCAATACATGTCATGCTTACTTCAAAGCATGAGGTTGAGCATTAAGAAGGGCTAGATCAACCCATTTATCCACTTCCAAGCAGCTATATTTCCAATCAATGCAGGTGGATAGTGAGTTTTTCTTTATCCTTGGGGAAACATTTCACCACTTTCTTGTATGCCCATCCCTTCCCCACCTCTTTTTAACTACCCACAGGCATGAAAAGCATTGTAAATTGTTGAGAAAGGGTAATTATTCTGAAAAACTGGTTAATGGCTTTATTTGAGGTCATTTCCTTGTTTGTTGTTATTTTAGGTTTAGGATAGGTTTGTTTTGTGTAGTTTTCATTTCCTCCAAGTGCTCTTGCACAGGCAACATCCTCATTAGGAGCTTGTTTTGCCTTGTTGTTTTGTTTTGTTTTTTTGTCTAGAGGCAGTATTCAGTTTTATGTTGGTCTGTCCATCCTCTGTATCAGTATGTTGTAGTGCTCTTTTTGACTCTATACCCAATGGATTGTATAAGGCCACTGGATCCATGTATTTAGTAGGTAAACACCCCTACATAGTCACCAAAATGTTGTCATATTTTAGCCAAGGCCAAAATAGTTCAAAACTCCCACCTTTCTTCCATTAGAAATATCCGATTTGAGAAAGCTTAAATGGAAGAAGGCCTTCCTTCAAAAATCCCAAAATTTCTAAGTATTTCCCCTTTGCTTTTTGCCTTAGTCTACAAAATTTAGGTTTGGCAAACATTTGGTTCACCGATCGGCTGGTTCACTGACTAAAGGAACTAAAGCCAAAACAATTCTGTAAGGCAAGAGGAAGTTTGCCTTAGTCAACAAATTTTGAGTTCAGCGAACTCAAAGTTTGTCGATCGACAAGTTTGCCGATCGGCAAATTCGCTGACTAAGGGAAGCGAGGCAGCGAGAATATAAAGGATTTCTCTAAGGCAAAGACAAGGGGATGAAGGAAGAGTTGTCAACAAAAAGAAGGGTAGGCAAACCAAATGGTTCGCCGATCGGTGAAATTGCTGACTAAAGAGGAAAAGAGGAAGGAAGAAGTTGCAAGAAAGATGATAGTCAACCAAAGATAAAGGAAAGGGAAGTCAATCACTTGGTTGGAAAGTTCACGAAATGGCGAAATTGTTGACAAGTTCATGGTTTTCCAATTTGGCCAATAGGGCAACAAACCGACAAGGTGATGAAGCAAGAAATATAAGGTAAGAAGAGGCGGTTTGCCAAACCAGGATTTCATTGACCAAGAAGGAAAATAGGAAACAAACCATGGTTCACCAAGGGGTAATTTCTCTGACAAAAGGAAAGATAAAGCAAAGAAGAAAAGCAAAGAAAAGGGGAAATTGGTGGATTAGCAAAATTACAAACTCACTAGTCAATTTGTGGCTTCTCAAGTTCGTTGATAGGGTGATTTGCTGACTAAAGACCCAAAAGGAGAAAACAAAGGAAACCTGATGGTTCGTCAAATGAAGATTTTGCCAACCAAAGGGGGATAAGAGAAGGAAAGTGAAGGAAGCCAAGGAAAAGGGAGTTCGCCAGGGAAAATTCACCGATAAAGGGAAATTCAAATGTACCAGAGGTAGAATTGAAAAATAAAACACATTTAAAGTGTTGTAAAAGTTTCTGAAGGGCACAATTTCTTGAAATCATGTCATTGTTGAAGAATAAATTAAATACCTGAAGGACAATGTTGCAGATCGATCAGATTCAGGTAGTTGAAACAGTTCAAATCTTTAATGCACTAGTACGTAGGAGGGACAAGATGAATTTGTAGGTACCATGGAAGGATTTCAGACCTTCTCTTGTTAATGCACTTGGCATCTATGCATATGGGTGATCTCCTTCTACAACTTTGTAGACCTTTCAGGGCATGGCCATTGTCCAACTTTGCAAGATTTCCTAACAAGGCCATGAGATGAATTAAATGCAGCACGGGTGCCTAGGCAAAGTGGTTGACTAAAATTCAACACTTGTAGCTTCGCAACAATTAGAAAAGTTATATAAACATGAAAAAAGATGTAATTGTTGTTAGTTGTTCTTTTGGGTCATTCCATAAGCAAGGGGAGTTCATTACAGTTTCAGACCTTGTAATGCATTACAAAAACCAGTCAGATTTGATACATTGTGCTTGAAATTGAGCCTTTGATGTCTCTGATTGTGGTTCACCTATGAATGTAACTAGTTCTTTTGTGTCTATTTCTTCTACAACAAATTCTTCTTTTATAATGGCTATTTAGCCTTCATGATCAATATAATCACTGATATTTTGCCTCTCTTTATGCTTTTACTATGTTTTCACTAGAAATATGTAATCTTATTCTGTGGATAAAATGGTCCCTCCGATAGTTACATTTGTCTACTTTGAACCTCTGTTAAAGTTGTAAGTTTGTGTGAATCCATATCAATATTTGAGATCATTGTTGTGTTATGTTAGTTCCAGCTAACACTCTAAATTTGGTGCATCACCCCTTTTTTCAAATTTTAGTATCTTCTTCCCCTTTTCCCTGTGAGCATTAGCATTAGATTTAGCCATCGTTATATGGACCTTAAGTCTAGAAATAGGAACCATCCTTCTATGGAGGTTTGGTCGCAATTGCAAGGTCCCACACCTTGAGACCAATCCCATGTTTCACTAAATTTGTTGGAACTACCAAAAGCTCCAATAATAGGGTGCAAATTTAGGTGATAACAATTCCCAAAGGTTCTAACCAAGGATAACCAAGAACAATATCCAACCCATCCATATCCAAAGCATGAAATTTTGAATGAAAAACATATTTTTCCATAGAGAGCTTCAAATCTTCAAAAAATTGAATATTGTTACCCTCTATTTTACTGTCCTTGATGTTCTTTGCTTGTACCTATAGCTTCTTGGCTAATTACATGTTGATGAAGTTATAGTTATTGCTAGGGTTTATAGAAACAATAACCTTTGCCTTTTCAATACATCCATGAAATTAAAGGATTGAATCTTCCTTCCTTGGAGCTAAAGTACATGTTCTTGTATCGTTAATGATCTCTTCATCATCCTCTACTTCATCTTTCTCTTCATATTCCTGCTCTTGTACTTTTCCTTCTTCTTCTTCTTCATGTTCTTCTTCTTGAGCCCATTGATCTAAGAAAGCTTTCTCAATTTCATCTAAAGAAAAAATATCTTTATGCAATGATGCAAACCATTTTTTAGCTTTACCCCTTAGATGTGAATACAAATATAATTTCCATATTTTCACTTGACCATAAGATCCTTTATATTGGTGCCACCATTTTAATGCATCTCCACTTCCATCAAAATTAGGAAACACCATTAAAACTAGGGTTTCTAAATTTTTACTGCATACCCAACTTTGATTGAATTATTTTGTAATATTGTTAGCCTCAAAAACAAAAATACAATTAATATACCCCTAATAAATTTTGACAAGATTTTTAGAAATTTAAAAATATCAATTTTTGTTGTGATTTATGACCTAGTATGAGAAAACATAAAATTTCAATAAGTCACTCAATATTGATGACAGAAGTCTAATTTTTGGATTATAACATCCTTAGATAATCCTCCACCATCAGTAAAAATTAGAGAAATTTTTCTAGCCATTTGAAAGATATAGGTAAATCTTTAAAAATTAGGGTTTTGTACACATTTGTCTAAATCATAGCTCTGATACTACTTGATAAGATCTTCACATATAATAATGGCAATAATATACTACATAAGATAGATCTCGCACAACACAAGAGATGTTTGTGGGCTAAGATGCCCTGATATACTATATATATATATATATATATATATATATATATATATATATAGAATAAGCCCTTAAGGTAGAGTATATTTGTATAATACTTCTTAAGGAAGAAGCCACTCCATGCTATATCTCCAAGAGATCCCAAATACAATATCATACTCCACACATATCCTTTCAATAATAATCACCTCCTTTATATAGACCTCCTAATAATATAATTGAGGGGTAATCTCAATGAAGGCCTCATCACCTAATATAATTAATTATACAAGTTATCCACATGACCCAATATAACTAACTAAATGAATGTGTGCCACAAGTCGGCATCTCCATCCACCTAAATACATTATAATATCATATCCCTAGGTACATAACATAGTATCCTCTGAATTATGTGGAAATGGTAAAGAAGTGTGCATACTTGGTTAATCTATCCACTACAACACAAATATATTTCTTACCATTTACCCTAAGGAGGCATACAATGAAATCCATGGATATACTTTCCCACTTTTGATTGGGGATGTGCAATGGTTGTAGAAAACCTATAGGAAAGATATGCTCTACTTTATTTTTCTAGAAATTTATGCACTCCTTGATATGTTTGAGTACATCATCCTTAAGGCCCTTCCAAGAGAACCTTTCCCTTATTGGCTTATAATTTTTGTAGAATCTAGGGTGTCTAGCTATAGGTGCATCATTTAATGCTTTCAAAATATTTTCTTTCATCTTAGATTTAGGTACCAAAAAGATTTTATCCTTATACAGGATGAGACCATCTACTATCACATACTCGTCATCTTTCACACTTCCCTCTAAGATGCTAGCAACAAATGTGTTCTTAGCATATTTTTCCATGATAGAATCCTTCCAATCACCAAAAATGGTAGAAATATAATAGAGATTGGACATTCTAGAAGTGGCATCAATAACTACATTATTTTTACCTTCATATATTCTATATCAAAATGATACTTCGGGAGTTTAATACTTAACCATTTTTGTTGTTTATCATTCAACTCTCATTGACCTATGAATAACTTCAAGCTATTGTGGTCTATTTTTACCACAAACCAAATACTATCTGTAAACTTATCCAAAGCATGCATAATTGCAAGCATCTCCTTATCATAAATGGAAAATCTCCTTTATGATTCTTTCAACTTCTTTCTCTCAAATGCTATGGGGCACCCCTTTTGCATTATAACTACTCCAACTCCCTTTCTTGAAGAATCACATTATACAAAAAAGGGTTGTGAGAAGTTTGGTATGGCAAGTTTAGGGCATGAGCTGATTACCTTGTTAAGTTTATCAAAATATTCTTGTGTTGTTCTCAGCCATGCAAAAACCCCTTTCTTGTTCATGTCAGTTAAGGGTATTGTTAACTATGAAAAACCCTTAACAAACCTTCTATAGTAGCTATATAGGCTAAAGAATCCTCTCAGTTGTGTTAGTGTGGTAGGAGGTGGCCTGTTTATAATGGCATGAGTTTTTTGTTGATTGAAACCTACACATCTTGATTACTAATGACATGGCCCAAATATAAATTCTTTGTGACTGAAAACTCACACTTAGATTATTTTGTAAATAGAGCATGTTGTTTTAAAATTCTAAGGACTATATCCAAGTGCCTTAGATAATCTTCATGTGTCTTTCTATATACCAAAATATCATAAAAAATACTAAAATAATTTTTCCTAGTTGACCACTAAATACCTAATCCATTATAGATTGGAAGGTGGTGGGTGCTTTAGTTAAACTAAATAGCATGACCAAAAGATCAAATTATCCATTATGGCATCTAAAATCCATTTGTGCACATCATGATAGACACATATTTGATGCTATCCTAATCTCAAATTAATCTTTGAGAAATAAATTGCCCAATACAACTCGTCAATGAGCTCATCAATCCTAGGAATGGGGTACATCTATTTTTATTGTCTTCTTGTTCAAGGCTTTATAATCTATACACATTTTCATGGTACCATCCTTTTTCTTCACAAGAGACATAGATGAAACAAAAGGGCTAGAATAAGGCCTAATGTGAACCATCTCCAACAATTATTTTAAATATCCTTTTCTATTTCTTCTTTGTACATCTATAAATGGTGGTAAGGGGTGGTCATGATAGGATTATAGCCTAGTTCCAACTCTATGATGAGTTAGAATCCACTATCTAGTTGTAATCCTAATGGCAAATCACTAAATTCTACACTATGCTTATCCAAAATATTTTGAATGTCATTATGATAAGTATGATGCTTACCCAAAGGTGAATTAGTAGGCATGCCTTCTATCACCAAGTAGCTAGCTACCCATGAAACTTGTCCCTTGTGAAAATTCCTATCCATCCTCTTAGTTGTGACCACTTGTTGTGATCCATTAGAAATGCATCTAAGCACTGGATCCTTTCTTTTCATTGCCTCCACCCTTGAAAATAGGTTCCTCTGAATGATCTCCTATCAAATCCCTTTTCATCTCTTTGGTATCCATCATTACGGTAATAATTATGACTCCCTCTATTATTGCGGTAGAAACTCTTTATCATCTCTCCCTTAATGGTGTGAATATCTATCTCTTTTGCGGTAAGATCTTCTCTCCTCATTATTCTCCACATGTAGTCTTCCTTCTCCACATCTTGATCCCTGTCCTATCTCTCCTGCTAGCTGACTTGATTTCTCTCCCACACATGAATACTGGTGTCTATACAATCCTTTGATAATTCCAGTAACATGTTGCCAATTTGATCATCAACCCATCCACAATTCACTTGTATACAAACTGTCATAGGTTCTTCCTTCTACATTTGTTCCAATACTTTTCATATTGGTTCAAGTCAACCCACAAATAGTACAAGGATGTAAATCCCAACACAGTCATCTACTATGTCCTTGTTTGTTACAATAAGTACATTGCCTTCTTTTAACTGATTTGTTTGAATAGGTGATATCCCTTTTATTTTCTTTACCCCTAACATATCCAAGGCCTTAATTCTTGGGGCTCACTATTGAATCAATAGGGTCTATAATTCCTTTCTAATACTTTCCCAATCCTTTTCCTTCATATCCCATTACTCTCATGATTTTAAAACCAACATTATCTAGACTTCTTTTTCTATCTTCACTACACTTAGCGCGCTCAGTAGCACCCTCATTGGTGCATTCATCCTCAATCTATTTTTTTCTTCCACAACACTTCTAGTGTGCTCCTCCTTTATTTCCTTTGCCTTTTCAATTCTTTTGTGGTACTGTTCTTGTTGATCCTGAGTCTATTTTCTCCTTTTCTATTCCATATTCATGTCCATTGCAAATTTTATGATTTCACCAATCTCTCTTAGTTTCTTGTTATCTCCCTTGGCCATGGGTGTTTTTGATATGGTGTTTCATTAATCCTTATGAATCCCATGGTTGACTAACTTTGAATGGTTACATCTTTTTAGAGATCTCTTGAGATCCCTTCCCCTTTCCATTTGTCAATCCTTAGGTGCTTATCCCCCTCTCACAAGGGTAGGACCTAAGAGATTTCTACCGCAACTCTTAAAAAAAAATATGTCTTTTTCTTCCTTCCTTATTCTCCACTGTCCTTACTAGGATCCCGCAACAAAACCAAATGTTGCTAAGAGAAATAATAGGACAAAGTCCAAAGATCTGAGCCTAGCTTACTCTTATGTAGTTTGTTTATATCCCAGTAGTGATAGTGATAAAATAACATATTGATGAATGAATTGTCATTGATATCAAAAGGAGTGTAGTTGGTACAATGGATAGGTTTTCACTATGTCTTAAGAGCTAGATGCTTCATGGACAAGAAAATTGCTTCATGCTTGTCATGTTGTCAGAAGTAGCATATTAGATGCTATGTTGGATTTATTATGTTAGTGGGGTGCTTCATTATACTTCTTGGTATGATGAATATGCAGTTGATGTTGATTTATGTTTGGCATGTTTCATGGAATCATCATCTTGTTATCTTAATGTTCATGATCATGAGTTCCCTTTGATCACCATATAGCTTCATATGTCTTCATGGTGTTTTGGAGAATAAGGTATTCTCAGTTGATGTTGTTATGTTCAGGTTGATCATGCCATAGTTTTGTGGCAAGTTGTGATTGTGATGTAGAGACATCACTCATGGCAGGGCATGATTTAAAGAATCTAGATCTCAGTTCAAATCAATGTTAGTAGATAGTGTCATTTTTTTGGTGCCCTTTGTTAACACTCATATGCCTTGACCAAAAAGCTTGTATCTGGTTTATTCTCTCTTCCTATGGTAAACCAATATCCATGTAATATCTTCATGTCAATGTTTAGGATTTTACTGATTCAACCTAACCCTATGTAAAGCTAAAATCCTAACCCTCATCATGTTTTGAAATCTAAGCCTTTAACTCTTACCCTAGCCTGTCATGAGTAAAGTGTACTTTTCTTATATTTAAATGGTGACCTTTTGTAACCGGTAATGTTGCCACTCAAGTGACAACCTAAGGGGGTCACATTCCATATATGACCAGTCCCTCTTTCCTAACAACTCGGTGCTCATTGGTGGTTCTTTCTTCATTAAGCACCAAAAAGCTAATCTACGACAATGTTTGAAAGATCTGATGGCAAGAAAAAGTAAATCAATGAGGTTTGTTTAAAGTCATTTCAAATTCTAATGTATTCTCTCCTCTAATTAATTTGATGGGCAGTTGCTTGAATAAAGCCCTAATTGCAAAATAACAGTTTTTTTTATGACTCAGATGACAAGATAAATGAATAAAATGAGTTATGAGATGCTTCTGGTAATGGGTATTGAGGATTTAGCTTCTACAGATTCATACCTTAGTATCAATGTGCAAATTATAAGATGTGATGAAGGCATGGGAAGTTTTCAACATATATGATCTAAGGGGAATGGTTTTTTTTTGTGTTCATCATAAAAATGAGGAACTAAGCTATTTGTGAAACATGTCTTTTCAGAAGGATGGTGAAGAAGCATATGAGTGTTTATATTCTTTTGAGAGTTACTGAGTTCGAAGACCAGGTGAATTGGAAACATTATGTCAAATCATCTATTTTGAGTGAGAGGGATATCTACACTCCAGAATGTTAAGTTATAGTTTTCATGAAGAATATGAATGTATTTGACATATTTCAAGCCAGGAGTAAAATCAAAGTATGAAGATCTTTTTCAATTCAAGTGTTGAAAGTTCAAGGATTGTTTTTTTTATCAGAGGATTATATTGTTAGTTTGCAAAGATCTTGATGAACATGATTCATTGTATTATGTTTGAGGTATAAACATGAATTGAAGGTTATTCATATCAAGAGCAAAATTACAGAGGTTATAAAGCAAAGATGTAAATTGAAACATGTGTTATTTGCAGAGTCAGAGATGTTTGTTGCAGATCTTGATTACATCGATTTGCAAAGACTACAATGTATAGCAGATATTAAAGAGTTTGATAAAGTTGTCAGGAGTTGAAGGAGAATTTCTTATTGTTGATAAAACAAAGTGAAAGGTGTTTTGTATTTTAATGAATCAGGGTAACCCCCTTAATTGAATTCATTATTTTCATCTGATTGGTTATTAGCCAATGAGGCTTGTAGGTTAATGAGACCTTATGTTTGTCAGTGAGACATATATCAGCCAGTGAGGCCTTGTAAATATGTTTTCAAAGTTAAGCCAGTGAGGCAGTTCTTGAGTGGTTTTTCTACCCCAGGAGGGTTTTCCACTCATAAATCTTTGTGTCATTGTTTCATGAATTGTGTGTTGTTGGTTATCTTTCAAGCTTAAACATTCAATGTTTGTCTCCTTATTAATGCAAATTATCATAGTTGATTGTCAACAAATCTTCTCTCAATTTTGATAAGTTTTGGATAGCTTGGTTTTTGGTACAACACTAATTCACCCCCCCTCTCAGTGTTAATTGTACTCCTACAATTGGTATCAGAGCATAGGTTCCCTATAGAAGTCTAATCGGCTTGGGTAGGTCTTGAGTGTGGAGTACCATGGGAAAGAGTAAAAGAAATAGAGAAAAGAAAGAATCCAAGAGAAAGGTTGAACAACAAACCCCAGTCATGTCACGTGAGGAATTGTTACATGAGCCATCTCTAAAAATTGACACAAAGTGTGATAGAGAAAATGACTTTATTGTTGAGATTGATGACACAAAAGGAGACATTTTTTGTGGATGAAGATGGTCAGGAGTTTGATGAAAATGATTGTGAGGTTGATTTATAAGGTGAACTATTGTGTGCCCTAGATCAAATCAAGCAACTTAGAAAGGAGAATCAGAGATTAGAGTTGGAGCTTCAACAAGAAAAGGAATATAAGGACAAAATTGTTTCAGACCTTGAAGAGGCAAGAAATCAGATTGTAGACTTAAAGATTCATGTTGATGAATCTGACAAATTGATCATCAATCTAAAGACTGAAATTGAGGAATCTAAAAGAATAACAGATAGGTGAAAAGAGTTGAATGTTTGAAATTAGAGGCAGAAGTTGTCAGTCTGAGAAAAGAATATGAAGGTCTCAAGGTGATGTCCAAGAAATATCAGAAGTTTGAAGAAAGCACAAATAAGTTAAATGACATGTTGGGCAAACAAAATCTTTACAAGGATACAAATGGTCTAGGTTATGAAGAAGGAGAATGTTTCAAAGCAAGAGATGCACCTAAAAGGAAGATAGATTTGAGTTATCATGCTGCTGCTCCAAAAGATCAAAGAGGAAGATCAATCAAGTTCACAAGATCTCTGGCCACCAAGAAAACTATGAGGTACAATTATTCTCAATTTTATGGTTATTGCTTTGCATGTCATATTTTTGGCCATAGAGCAAGAGATTGCACAAAAAATTATAGAATGTATGAGAGACGTGATCTTGTTAAGAATGTGAATAAGAGTTCTTATAATATGTCAAGAAGAAATTATCTCTTCTTTGGTCAAGACAAAAACATCAAATGTTATAAGAGTAACTTTTCTAGACATAAAGCACTGTATTATAGGAATCATTCAATGGAATCATTCAGTCATAAGAAGAAATCAAACACTATACTAATTTGGAGAAGGAAACATCCCAAGGAAATAAGCATTCAGAAGGTTTGGAGAAGAAGACAAAAAGAAGAGAAAGGGAAGATGGATTCTACACTTGTGCATAACGCACAAGAGACACCTCTAAATGCATAAGGATGTAGCATGAGGTTAGGGGGAGTTAGCTAATTTATTAACTCTTAAACCCCAAGGAGGTTCACCAGGTGTATTGACAGATAGGGAGTCTAGGTAGTTTGGTGTCTATGCTTTAAGAAATGGACATGCTTCATCAAAGGAAAGAGATGCTTGTTATACTTTATTCAGGATAAGAGTTTGAGATAGGATTTGGAAATAGGCACAGTGATGGAAAGATTATTCTGTTAGTCTAACAATTGCTTTGACAGTTTGACATGACAGAGATACAGTTCTTTGTTGAGATTACAGGCTTGAATGACAATAGTCAAGTGATAAAGGTAGGTGTACAATGCTTGATGTGCAAATTATGTCATGGTTTGTATATCATGGTTGGTTAATAGAGTATGTGACAGATCAATAGTTGGCAGAGTATTGTATTGTTGTAAAGGTCATCCAAGATAAAGTTTGCAGGGTTTAAAACATACAGTGACCTATTATTATGACATGCAAGGCTATAAAAACACACAGATTAGTAAAGTTTGCTAAGCCATAGGACATCATTAAAGGCCTGTCTGTTCTTTTGATAAGGAATATATTTACAAGCATGTTGAAAGCATGACAAGGTGGTTGTGTTGTGGTTTACTCTAGCCTATCTTGAATAGTGTTATGGTGTAAGTTGCTTGTTTTCTATATGTGCTTTCTCAGTCATAGCAATCTTTTAGAAAGTTTCTTGCAACAATTAAAAAAAAAAGTGCATTGTATTGAAGTTAAGATGGGTGCATAATCACACTTTCATGGTATTGCTGCTCAATGGTTCCATAAGAGGAAATTGATAGTATAATTGGAAGTTGACAATGTTGATGTAACAGGGTTACAAGGATAGTTAGAGGGTGTCAAGTCAAGTGTGATAGTGTTTGTTGACATCTATGGATAGTTTATTCATCACAGTAATGACAGTGTATTTGACTATGTAAATGGAAAGTATTGAGGACATGGGGTGTCTTGGGAAATACAGATTTTCTTCTATGACTGGTCTTGTTGATTTTCTCTTCATGTCAGACATGATTAAGGCAAAAGTGTGCCAAGAAGATGTAGTTGAAGTTCATTTGTTTTGGTGTTGAGTTATTGATATGTAATGTTTTGGTTCTTTTTGAATTTGCAATATTTTCCTTTAGATAGTTGGTCCAACTTCTTTCAAGGACTACTGATTGTAGTAGAATGCTGACAGGGAACATTATTTGCTGACAGGGCACAGTGTTTCTGACAATATTTTTCTTTTGATAGTACATTATTCAGTGTTTGATGAATCAGTCAGTACAGGGTTGTAGTCTGCAGGGATAGTATATGTTTTATCTTTGATCTGGTGTTAGTGGTTCAATGTCTTTAGTGAACAAGACTTAGTGTTTTGATTTTGAGTGATTTCATTCTTCACTTTGTTTCATCCTGGTTGATCAATGGTGTAGAACTATATTTTAGGAGTTACCTTGATGAAGTTGTCTTAATGGTGGAGCACACATAATATTTATTGTGTTAGGAGAATGGTAGTTTGTCTCTATGATTGTTGCTTGGTGTGGTTGATATCAGATGTATAAGGATGGCAACAAAATGCCAAGATGATGGTAACAACGTTTCAGAATGACCATGATTCAGTACATGCTCAAGTTGACAATGTCTCTGAATGATAACCAGTGTGATTTTGACTAGTGTAGAGTTGGTTTAGTGCCACAAGTCTTTGTATAATAGTCAAGACAGCTTTTGTTCCATGCCATTGTATTTGTGTCTTGTAATAATCTATAGTGTTAGCACACATTTTTTGCAATGTATGTTTGCAATGTTTATATCACTTATGTATACATGTGCAGTGTGTCAGTATGTAGGTGTCTCTACTCTTCTCTAAATCTATCACATACAGAACATCAGTGATAAAATCTATCAGGTTCAATAATCGTATCCATCAATGTCAGATAATGTGTTGTTTTGTCAAGAAATGTGATAGTATCAGTTAGTTGGAAAACTGTTGTTGCAAAGTTGTTCAGATATAGTGTATTATATCATGAGAAATAGTTCATGATAGATTTATTTGTTAGTACTATGACTTGGAGTGTTCTAGTACAAGCTATGGTCTGTGAGAAGTATTTCTGTGATAAGTATTCATGTCACTGTATTAATTCAATGGTTGTTGCATGCATATTTGTTGTATACATTCCTAACATTTCAAGTGATAGATAATGATTGAAATGCCAATAACAGGGCATGTGCCAGTGACAAGGTCAGGATATGATATAGCACTATCAAATTGGAAGTTGATAACATGATCTTATAGTTGCAAAGTTAGATCAGTTCTATCATCAGTATGGGTATCTCTGTGCTCACAAGTGTTGTGGTCTTTTGATTTTTTTGGGTGTGTTCCAATTGAATTCTAAGGGGGAACAATGTTCTAGATTGCCAAGAGTGTGGTTAGTAATGTATAACAGATGATAAGCTATTTTTCAAGCTATGTGGCCATATCAGACAGGGGGAGTTATGATAGGTACAATGTTGTGAAAAGCAGTGAAATGTACATTTGTTACAAAATAGGTTCAAGTGCTTTAGTAAACATTAGTAGCAAACTTGAAGAGGAGTAGATTTTGCTCTATAGTAGACTTGGAGACCTTTGTGGGCAAACATGTGCTGATCTCAATACCTTAGAATAGTGTTTGGAAAGGCTAATTCAAAAGGGGAGACTTGGGATATATGGAGGATTTTGTTGTAAGGGTGAGCTATTTTGTCATCTGATGTCAAAAAGGGGGAGTCGGATAAGTGATGTGGTTTTGTCATCAATGACAAAGGGGTAGATCGATGAATGAATTGTCATTGATGTCAAAAGGAGTGTAGTTGGTACATTGGATAGGTGTTCACTAACATTCTTAAGAGCTAGATGCTTCATGGACAGGAAAATTGCTTCATGCTTGTCATGTTGTCAGAAGTAGCATATTGGATGCTATGTTGGATTTATTATGTTAGTGGGGTGCTTCATTATGCTTCTTGGTATGATGAAGATGCAGTTGATGTTAATTTATGTTTGGCATGTTTTATGGAATCATCATCTTGTTATCTTAATGTTCATGATCATGAGTTCCCTTTGATCACCATGTAGCTTCATATGTCTTCATGGTATTTTGGAGAATAAGGTATTCTTAGTTGATGTTGTTATGTTCAGGTTGATCATGCCATGGTTCTATGGCAGGTTGTGATTGTGATGCAGAGACATCACTCATGGCAGGGCATGGTTTAAGGAATCTAGATCTTAGTTCAAATCAGTGTTAGTAGATAGTGTCATTTTTTTGGTGCCCTTTGTTAACACTCATATGCCTTGACCAAAAAGCTTGTATCTAGTTTATTCTATCTTCCTATGGTAAACCAATATCCATGTAATATCTTCATGTTAATGTTTAGGATTTTACTGATTAAGTCAACCTAACCCTATGTAAAGCTAAAATCCTAAACCTCGTCATGTTTTGAAATCTAAGCCTTTAACTCTTACCCTAGCCCGTCATGAGTAAAGTGCACTTTTCTTATATTTAAATGGTGACCTTTTGTAACTGGTAATGTTACCACTCAAGTGACAACCTGAGGGGGTCACATTCGTTAAATGATTGGTCCCTCTTTCCTAACAACTCGGTGCTCACCAGTGGCTCTTTCAAATTCTAACATATTCTCTCCTTCAATTAATTTGATGGGAAGTTGCTTGAATAAAGCCCTAACTGCACTATAACAGATTTTTTTTGTGACTCAGATGGCCAAATAAATGAATAAAATGAGTTATGAGATGTTTCTGGGAATGGGTATTGATGATTTAGCTTCTGCAGATTCATACCTTAGTATCAATGTGCAAATTGTAAGATGTGATGAAGGCATGGGAAGTTTTCAACATAAATTATATGAGGGGAATAGTTTGTTTTTTTGTGTTCATCAGAAAAATGAGGAACTAAGCTATTTATGAAACATGTCTTTTCAGAAGGATGGTGAAGAAGCATATAAGTGTTTATATTCTTTTGAGAGTCGTTGAGTTCGAAGACCAGGTGAATTGGAAATATTATGTCAAATCATCTATTTTGAGTGAGAGGGATATCTACACTCCAGAATGTTAAGTTATAGTTTCCATGAAGAATACGAATGTATTTGACATATTTCAAGCCAGGAGTAAAATCAGAGTATGAAGATCTTTTTCAATTCAAGTGTTGAAAGTTCAAGGATTATTTTTTTTATCAGAGGATTATATTGTTAGTTTGCAGAGATCTTGATGAACATGATTCATTGTATTATGTTTGAGGTATAAACATGAATTAAAGGCTATTCATATCAAGAGAAAAATTACAGAGGTTATAAAGTAGAGATGTAAATTGAAACATGTGTTAATTGCAGAGTCAGAGATGTTTGTTGCAGGTCTTGATTACATCAATTTGCAAAGACTACAATGTATTGCAAATATTGAAGAGTTTGATAGAGTTGTCAGGAGTTGAAGGAGAATTTCTTATTGTTGATAAAACAAAGTGAAAGGTGTTTTGTATTTCAGTGAATCAGGGTAACCCCCTGAATTGAATTCATTCTTTTCATCTAATTGGTTATTAGCTAGTGAAGCTTGTAGGTCAGTGAGACCTTATGTTTGTCAGTGAGACATATATCAGCCAGTGAGGCCTTATAAAGATGTTTTCAAATTTAAGCCAGTGAGGCAGTTCTTGAGTGGTTTTTCTACCCCAGGAGGGTTTTCCACTTGTAAATCTTTGTGTCATTATTTCATGAATTATGTGTTGTTGGTTGTCTTTCAAGCTTAAACATTCAATGTCTGACTCCTTATTGATGCAAATTATCACAGTTGATTGTCAACAAATCTTCTCTCAATTTTGATAAGTTTTAGATAGCCTAGTTTTTGGTACAACACTGATTCACCCCCCCTTTCAGTGTTGATCATACTCCTACACATATATTTGTGGTAGGAAATAACATAACATGGTAAGATTGCATCATATTCAATATATAATAAATATCATAAATGCTCAAATATTACAAAATAGTTCTCAATAGTTCTCATATCATCTATATATATATATATATACACACACACATTATGCTTCTTCACATCATCATGCTTCATCATGCTCCATGCTCTTCTCTCTCACATTCCTCTTCCTTATATAGCCTCTTAATACCCTTTCATGGTGTCTTTCCCTTATGTCCTTTCCTAAATAACATATATTTGTGGTAGGAAATAACATAACACGGTAAGATTGCATCATATTCAATATATAATAAATATCATAAATGCTCAAATATTACACAATAGTTCTCAATAGTTCTCTCTCTCTCTCTCTCTCTCTCTCTCACACACACACACACACACACACACACACATATATAATGCTTCTTCACATCATCACGCTTCATCATGCTCCATGCTCTTCTCTCTCACATTCCTCTTCCTTATATAGCCTCTTAATACCCTTTCATGGTGTCTTTCCCTTATGTCCTTTCCTAAATACTCTTAATTAACTCTCTTGCATGAATTTGCCCTTCCCTTTATGATATTTATCCATATTAAGGCTTGTTAAGGTGTGTTAGGGTGTGTTTAAGGCTATTTAAGGCCTATATGACCCATAAATGGGTCTAGGGATGACCCAAATGGTACTACAAAGCCTTTGCGGAATATGATAATGTAATGCCCTCCTCAAAACTAAACTAATAAATTACAATCAAATTAATAAATTAGAGAAATAATTGATGAAATAAAGTAAATAAAGATAAGCAACTTACACTAAGTTTAAATTTTTCTTAATGAAATGGATTCAACAATACTATTGAAGACTTGCCCGATTCAACTGGTCAAAAGATTATACTTAAGTTAGATATTTTAATTAAATTTACAAGAGAGCGAAATGGAATAATAATTGTTAGAGGAAATGACTTTGCTCTTGCTGATGCTATGAAGATAACTTTTATCATAACGATGAAAAGAATGTATAGTCTCAACATAGAATGATAAAAACAAGATCAATTGTTTTAACCATTACTATTTCTTATTCAAAGATAATGTATATTAGAATTGACAAAGATTATATACAAATATACATTATAAACTAAGCACAAGAATGAATATATATATATATATATATATATATATATATATATATATATATATTAAGAAATGGGGAAAAATGGAAAAAAATGAGGTGGGCAGATGGAAAAAGTTGACAAAGAAGTTGGTGGAGAAAAAAGAGGGAAAAAAGGATAAAAAGTGGGGTGAACAAGATAAAAAAAGAAGTGAAAAAATGAAAATGGAGGGAGTTAAACAATGAAAAAGGAGCTAAAAAGCTCATTTTTCTTTTTGTGATTTTGGAGGTGGGGGTAAAAAGAAGAAGAGGAGCAATGGCAGGCAATCCTTGAGAGGAGCACTGAGCGAAGTGGGTGAGGGAGAATCTGCGACCGGTAGCGGCAAGTGAGCCAGTGAGTGGTTTTTTACCCATGTGGCTATATTAATTTTATTTGATTTAATGGTAGCGGCATTAGGGTAAATTAATGGTGTAGAAAAAGGGGGATTTGGAGGGAATGGCGCGAGGGTTTGGGATTTGGCATATATATATATATATATATATATATATATTCATCTATACTGTTGTATTATGAATCAAAATTCTATTTCACAATGATTACATATTTCTGAGATACACACAGAGTTTTGCATTTATATATATACTGTCAAAATCGACATAGTTGAGAATTAAAACTGAGCTAATGAAACTATACTGTTACAAATATAATGCATGTATTAAAGACATTGTAACGGTTGGAAATAACATTTTAAATCAGTGTGGTGGCTCTGGTTTGTGGCAGCCATAGCTATCCATAGATAGCCACAACCATGCTTGTGGGAACTATGGCTCCCACGGCACCCACAACTCTATTGTGGGAAGCCATGGTAGTCATGGGTAGCCATGGTAGTCATGGCTACCCTACGCGATAGTCTTGTCGTCTATGAAATACATAAACTCTTTTGTGTTTATCAATATACGAGTTGATTACCATTTATCCTCTGTGATGCAGAGAGTTCAAAAATTAGATAATATCTTTCTATAGAAAAATTACAATCTAAGATAAATTTTCAACTATAACTATTATTCAACAATTACAACTACAATAGATATAAATAAAGTAATCACAGTTATATCTGAGATCCACAATATTTACAAACTACATACATTTGTTCACATTCTTCTGTGTATAAAAATTGTACAACCATTTACAAAATGTTACATTAAATAATGAAATGGATGAGTAATTTACTTGAAACTAAATCTAATCACTATATTTCTTCACCTTAAACCATAGAATCTTTTCAATCTATAACTTTGAATTATTCAAGCAATCATATTGGATCAGTGAAAAGAAGATATAACACAATAAGATTTCTCATACACCCAATTTTCTTCAATAAAAATACATTGTCCAGATTACTTTCTAAAAACCTACAAACACCTAAATAGAGCAGCCCAGTCCCACTCCTCCCAGCCATAGGACTAAATAAATCAAGTCCGCCCCTGAGCGGGAGACAAAAATCCAAATGGTCAACTCAGATAAAGTCAAAATTCTAAAAGAAAAACATAAAACACCAACTCACACAGAAAGAATCATGCTTTCAGAATTCTTGTAAAGGGGAAGAAGGGGAATTCCCTTCCCTCTTGGGGCACACACATCTTTTTTTCCATCAAGAAAAATAAACATCCAACTCCATCCATAAATCACCCTTCAGCACACAACCACTGCCATACATCCAAGCTCATTCCTTCTGTGAGGGTGAAAATGGGATTAATCAATTGAATAACAAAAACCCAAACATCAATATAATGTGAAGGAAAAGGAGATTTAAAAACAACAAAGTGTGATACTTACAACCCTTTACCTTTCATCTTCCATTGCTCGCCTATCTATTCTTGATCTTGATAATGATGAAGCCCTTAGAAGCGTATGCTCCCTTGCTTGTTGAAGATGACAAGAATAGAATGGCTATGATACTTTGTGTGATTGAAGGTGAGCTTCAACACACTATTGATGGCTGATATGAAGTGTTTATGGAGATGGGGGTGCCAAAGGCGTGCTTGTGTTTCTGCAGCATAAGTTTGCTCAAACGATGGATTATGAAATGAAGAAGAAGACGGTTGTATTTATAGAGCTGTGTGGAAGAAGATCAATGGCTGAGAAGAAATGAGAAGATCAACGAAGGAGGATTGTTGAGGAACATGCAACAAATGGAAGAAAGACATGTGTCATTCAAAAAGCAGCTTGTTGAGTTAATTACTCTGTTGATGAGGATGAGTTTTTGTTTTCTTAAATTAGAATTTATTTTTCTAATTTAAAAGCAAGGTTGCTTTAAAATTGCTTTAACTCATCTTTTGCTTTTGTATGACAAGAGAAATTTATATTTAGAAGATATTGAAGATTTTTGAGAAGATAAGAAATCATAATTAAATAAATAAATTTAATTACTTGTAGATAATTTGGAAGATAAGAAAGCAAATTAAATAAATAAATTTATTTAATTTATTTTTAGAAGATTTGGAAGATAAGAAAGCAAATTAAATAAATAAATTTATTTAATTTACTTGCACATGATTTTGGAAGAATAAATAAAATATTTAATTATATTTTATTTTTGAAGAGTGAGAGGATTTAAATAAATTTAATTTATTTATTTAAATTTGGAGGAATGAACAACTTAATTAAATAATTAGAAATTATTTAATTGTTTGGAAGAAATAAATTAAATAAAAGATTTTATTTAATTTTGACTTTGGAAGATGTAATTAAATATTTTGATATTTAATTAACTTAGAGGAAGTATGAATCGAATAAATAAATTTATTTATTTATTTATTGATAGAAGAATTTAGATGGAATAAATATTAAGAATATTTATTTAGACAAAGTCGTGTCATTTTTAGGTGTATACATTTTGCCCCTCTTTGATGCAATGTGTTTTATCACATTGTTTCAAAGAATAAGTTTTTCTATAAAAAATGATACATGCCCCAGTTTGCCCCTGGTACAAGTTTAACGATAGGATACCCTCTCGAGAGATTGGACGAGAAGAAGGTAGAAGGCGTGAGACGGACAATCTCATGAAGAAGATAGGTTCATAGGAGAAGAAATGGTTAGATGGAGAAGAAAGAGGTGAATGATATCCGATGCAAGATAAAATGATAACACGCACAAGCAAGTATGCACAAATGATACAAGAACAAGTAAGGTATTGCCCTGGTCAAGCAGTAAACCAACGATATAGATCGATGATGTCTAGTGTCAGAAATGAAACATGTCGTATAAGACTTCAGGTCTGGTTTCGACAATGCAACATCCTATCTAAGACATTGGATATGATAATAATATACGACAGTGTTGTCATGGCGGGGAACAATATATCCCTAGAGAAACACAAAGGATAGTGTTGTCATGGTAGGGAATGATATATCCCTAGATCAACACGATAGGCATGGGAAAGACATATCCCACTGATAGTTATGATTATTTGATATGGTTTTCGACAAGATTAGGATCAAGACCACTGATTGCGATTGGATAATTTGACAAGATTGATATACTCGATCGGTATGGATTAAGGATGGACTTGCATTTGGATCGTTGCTTGGGTTGATAGCTATAACTGTTGACAAGAGATACAATGATAGATAGAAATTTGATTGATAGAAGAATGACTCGATAGAAGGAATCACAAGCTTTTGTAAACATTGATACGCTACATAGAATCTTTATTGCATGGGATATGGATGTAAAATGCAATTGGATATGGATACGGATATGGATATGGATATGGATATGGATATGGAATGGAATTGGATATGTTATGGATATGGATATGTGTCATCTTGATATTGCAAGTATTTTGAAGTGCTTATTTCATCATTGGGCTTGTAAAATGTTGTAAGAAAATATAAGCATCTAGGTATAATTAGACCAAGATGACTTGAGTATCGCTTACATGGATTTTGATTTAGTAAGTTAATACAAGCATCTAGGTATAATTGAACCGAGATGACTTGAGTATTTCTTGCATTTCAATAGATAAGGATTGCCCCTTTTCATGTTCAGACTTCTGAAGTCCTCGATGATCTTTTGTTGATCATGTCGTTAGACAAAAGTCATCACATTACTAAAGGTTGATCCACAAATAGTAGACAAAGAAAAAGATTATGCCCCCATCATAGCATCTCTAGCTTTTGGCATCCTTGAGTAGCATAGGAAGACATAATGACAAAAATCCAAGACTTTGTAAGTTAACCTGTTCACAAAACATTCTTGCAGTAGATGTGTCTTTTTGCCATAATTGATATAGAATTAGCTTGAGTGTTTCGATATGGTGTTCTACTTTTGTTTTGGATAGGCTGATGTTTTGTGCCAAGATTTTTATTGTTTTGGGAAGCTTGATTTGCTGCGTGCGCTTGTCTAGAGAAAGGGTGCGGATGTGAATAGAGTGAAGGATAGATGACGAGATATGGAACAGATGGGAAGTAGAACCTTGGGGGGCATTGATAATGGCCTTGCCTACGTGATGATGCAGAGGCAGCGTAGTTCAGGAAGAACCCTGATGGACCTAAGATATGGATCAGATGAGACACGATATTGAACAGATATAGATCAGATATGGAACAGCTATGGCTCAGATATGGAACAGATAACACTGATGATAGAGGCTATGCTAGGCTGACACTGTGGACATGATACTAGACAAGAATTTTGGATAGCCTTAATGCTAGATATTGATGACAAGGGAAATACCATGGATAGGTAGATGGATGGAAGATAAGGAATGAAATGTACATGGAAGAGGGCAAGGATGTGATCGCCAAGGACTAAGTCGCATAGGAAAAATGTGCCCCATTGTAGGTAGGATACTTCGAATTTTTCATGACAATCTTATGACGATGGCAGGATGAGAGGATAATGAAGGATTTGCATGGTTTTGGAGGGATAAAGTATGTCAAGAGACATCTAAAACATTTGTCAACATTGTGCCCCCAATCTTTATCAAGATTAAAAATAGAGGAAAGGAAGATTTAGGATGGATGGACACGACAGGATAGGTATGTAATGGATAGAAGGATATGCTAGGAAATGGTACGGAAGGAAACTGATAGGAGAAGAGTGATATGCTGATGAGACAAGGTGCCCCAAGTGTAGGTGACATAGAAGATCAACTTACACATGACGCCTATTTGCCAGGTTTTCATCATGGTACTTATCCAAGGCACCTATTTGCCAAATTTTCACCGTTGGATGAAGGGATTTTTCTTTACTTTTTTCATTTTTTCTTTTCTTTTTTCTTTTTTGAATATTTGGATGGGAGAAAGGTGGATATGGATAAGGACTCGAGCATCTAGTTCCTTGAAAGGTGATAGTCTCAATGGATGTCATCACATGGAATAAGTCAAGTGTTCTCATAGATGTTGGTAGGGGATTGCATGAAAGTGAGATGGAGAATGGTAGATATTGGATTATGGAAGGGTGCAATAGTGGACACTAATGTATATATACAAATTGGAAAGCTTATGCAAAAGCATGGACGATGGGAGTAGGATAGGGAAGATATGTAGGATAATAGTTGAAGGAAGGGGAGATGGATTTATACAGAAGTGTCGTGGAATGGAAGGGAACCATGACCAACGGTTGCACATACCGTGATAAACATTGAAGCTGATGATAGGAGTGTGGAGTAGGAAGCAATGGAGATTTTTTCCTGGTGGATAAGTGATGTAGGCCTTTAGGGACCCACATAGACTTAGTATACTTCTGATTTTTGTTTGTCATGTGGGATGGAAGGATTTGATACTTGTGGATGGCATGGGAGAAAGTGGATGGTTGGGATGCCTTAGAGGTGGATGCCTCATTTGATTTGATGGCTTTTTTCTTGGATACCCAAACCATTTTTCTTGTAGATTGTACATGTGAAGGTATGGGCTTGGGTATTTACAGCTTTGGTGCAGCTTTTGAGGTAATGATTTGTTGCTTGGGGACCCACACCTTTTTCAATTTTGCTTTGAGGTGTGTGGGCGTATGCAGCTTCTGAGATAGGTTTTTATTTGATTCTTGGCTTTTATATCCTAGGTCATGAGGACTCTTAGGATTTTTGACTTGATAGGTAGAGGCATCCAGATTTGTGCTTTTGAATCCCCTTGGGATGGTGGAAGTGAGGCTAGTGGAAGCTCTTTGTTTAGACAACGTGTGCATTTGTTGGTCATGATTGGGATTTTTAGAGGATGATGAATAAGGTGTTGGAAGAAGTGGTGGTAGGATGAATGGAGGCTATTAGGAGTTGGAAGTACAGGAGGTAGACTGGATGGTGGAAGGTGTATGGTCACATGCTTTTGGGATGTGTAGGATAATGGAGGTGGAATGGCAACATATGTTTTGGGGATATGACAGGGTTTGTGATGGAAAGTGGAGGACTTAGGAAGAGTGGAGGAAGTACCAACATCTTGAGATTGTTCACCTTGGGGTATGTATCCAAGGCCATATGAAGGTGGAGGAACATTGACATGGACGGGCTCTAAAATACCTTGTTCATGAAGGCCTAAGCCTTTACCTTGATAGTTCATATGTTGGAGTATGCGGCGGATAGCGGGATTATGTGTAGGTGGAACACTAGACACAAATTCTTTATTGGATGGAGAAGATGAGATAGAGGAAAATAGTTGCTGGTGTTCTAAGGAGGAACACTCATGAATGAAGGTGGTAAGACCAAGGATACATGGTGGGGGATTCGCAGCATGGTTGATAGCAGATGGCGGAGGAGTATTACTAGCTTGATCTTCTATGCTTGCTTGGGAGGTGTTGACATTTCTTCTGAATCAGCATTAGGGTTTGCCACTTCTAATGCACAGGCAGATTCAGGCCAACTGAATACAGGAGGTTGCGTGAGCTCCTCCCCTTCACTTCTGGTTCTGCCGCACCAAGGGGGGTATCCCTATAACTCAAGATGTAACCTTGACTAGCTCAAAGATAGAAAGATCTAACTTGACAACAATAGGCAGAATACTCTCATGTATGGACCAAGATCTGCATGATAGATCACAAGGCTGGCAACATTCTTGGACATGATGTCTGGTTGGGTATGAGAGCATGCAGGGGGTTCCTAATCCTACTCCTACAACTAATAGGTGGAAGTATGAAATGTTTTAGTATGAATTTTGGATGCAAAGCTGGACATGGTGTATAACACAAGAACACAGCATGATTGGTGCCTATCCAGGGCTTGGAGTCGGTAGACATACACCTGTGAATGATCAGCATAAATAGCTAAAACTGGATTTCAGGGGGACACACATGATATCTGCCTTACAGATATCTCCCAATGAAGAGTGTTGAGTTATCTCTACTTATGGCATCCCTACTGCAGTATATCCTTCCCAATGTTCAACCTGAAAACAGTTTAATCTGCCCCTTGAGCAGAGGTTAAAAGATCAGACATTCAACATAGGAATTCTATGCTCTAGAATCTAAACATAAGCAAATATCCAGATCCAGAAGAAGAATACATGCAATACTGGAGACAGAATTAACACAACACATGCTAAGATAGCATTACTCATATAAGATCAACCATGAAACCAGTGGATTCATGCCAAGTCCTACAACAGGAGATACATAAACTCACAAGACAAACTGTACAGAGCAACCAGATCAGCTGGCTATGGATTACAGAGCCAAAAATCCTAAACTTTCAACAACCTTGAATGAATAACACCGTCTGCCTTATATAGCAGGAGGGTATATTCAGCATTAACTACCAGGTTGACCAAAAAGCCCGCCAGATACACAGTATCATAAAAATGGCGCTCAAACATTAATGCAGTAGGTAGGGGAGGAGACAGGAAGATTTTTCGAGCCCTGCGCCACCGCCTAGGGATCCAGATCTTCAACCAGGTACTAGATCAGCCCACGCCATCGCCCATACCTCTGCAACAATCGCCATTAATGGCGCACCAACCCGCGGCCTCGGGAAAACGTCAAACAGTCGATCGCAACCATTTCCTGCCGAGATTCATCATCATGATATTTCGAATATGCAGGATAACATTATCCCACATGCACCCCGCAGCAACCTCTTTAACACTTTATATACTAGGTCATGAGCATATATCATGTCGGTGCTTTTGCTCCTGACGACACTAGTATAAGACCTCATCATCATCATCCTCCAGCAGCATGATATCCTGTTTCCCGAAATATCACCCTGACGTCATCATCATATCGCAATACAACCGCATGATAATCGCCTTCATCGGCACAACCTGATCCATCGGAGAAACATCCTCCTGCTGAGCCTATACCAAAAGTCTGGCCGATGAACATCCTGATGACGTCATCATCATATCCTGCTGACGTCATCATCACATCTGCCTAATGCGCGCCTCCTCATATCCGGATGACGTCATCATCATGTTTGCAAATATCGGGGGATCTCCACAAGATGATCTATATTAGAAATATGACCCCCCCCCCCGGACCTTGATGACGTCATCATCATATCCACATCAGGATGATATTCGGAAGACAACCGGATATTTGGAAATATCATCCTGATGCACTAACATCATGTTGCACTGTAGCTCCTCTATAAGATCGGGGCGATAGATGAATATGATGATGCTCGAAAAGATCACCCCCACTAGATAGCGCACGAAGCCGGCAGGCGGATATCTCCTTGATATCAGCATCATCATGATGCTGGAACAAACACACACTCGAGTGATATGAAAATATCACCCCCTCCTTCGGAAATATCATGATGCAGATAGGTAGAAAGAAAGATATCACCCTGATATAAGGATGACGTCAGCATCATCAGGATGACAAAACAATGAACAAGAAGTGATACAACATCATCAGGATGATATTGACTAAGATCATCCTGACGTTCAAAATATGATGACCCTAGTGAATATCGGGTCGCACTTAGAATTCTTCAACAACATCATCAGGATGATCATAACCAAGATCACCCGATGATAGAAATATCACCCCGGCGAGATATCATGATGCAGATAATATGATGACCCTCGCAAGCAACACGGTGATAACTGGAAATATGATGATGATGACGACGACCCTTAAGAAAGAACAAGTCAGGTCGAAACAACTCAAAGAATAAGCAACATCATCATCATGCTTGGGCAAGGTGATAATTGGAAGATCACCGGAGACTTTGAAGAATCACCCTCGCAAGCAGATCAGGGCGCACTGTAGCTCATCAGCAGGATCATGATAAAAACCAAACATCACCCGATATTTCAATATGATGATGACGATGAGAAACCGGTCGACGGAGAACATGATGATGATGACCCTCATCGAAACAAACATGATGATGATGACCTCCTCCTCAAGGAAAATATGATGATGCAGCTGAAAACTGCTGAGGAGGTCCAACACTTAGAACATTTTTTGGATACTTAGGGAGAGTGCCTGAATGAAAAAATGCTCAAAAAACTACCAGTCAATTCAGGCGCTAACAGGAGGCAAGTGTCTCATCAAAGGAAGAGGGAGTTGTTGAATCTTGGATAGCACTAGATGGGGTTATAGGCTCAGGACCATGGAACGCATAAAGTGGGCTAAGAGGATCATCATGGTCTACTTGATCATAGATAGGCTCTTCATCATAGATGGGATCTTGATCATAGATAGGATTTAGCATGATGGGATTAATGTTCTCTTGTATAGGCTCTTCATCAGTGATAATATTTTGATCATAGAAAAGACATAGGTTATGGAGGGGCCAAAATTGGGTTTCTAGTTCATGCATAGGATCAAGTTGCTCATGGATAGCTTCTTCATCAAAGGTAGTATCTTGATCATGGAAAAGATATAGGTTATGCATGGTTGGAAATTGGAAGGGGCTGTTTTGATCTTGATTGAGACAAAGGGTGGATGTTTCCACATGCTCTAAGGTGTGCTCTTGACATAGCTCTTGGTCTTCTTGAATGGAAGTGGATAGCTCTTGGATAGCTTCTTGGTTAACAGCATGGATGTTCAGTGCACCTTGACTTTGGTTCATGGTAGGAGGTTCTTTAATAAGCTCAAGGGGTTGTGGATGACATGAAGGTGTTGTAGGATTTGACATGTTATTGGAAGCATCTTTTGTAAGGTCAAGGACTAGAATTTGGGGACATGGTTGACTCTCTGCTAGTAGCCCTTGGATCACATCATTAGTAGGTGTATGGATAGGCAAATAAGGGGATTTAGCTTTCTCCCTAGATTTTCTCTAGTTGTATATATTTGGAAAAATTCTTTTCCATAATTCATCTGTGGATTCCTTGGTTGTCAGTTTAGAACTTGGGGAACTCGATGGCGGTGTTGGCATAGGATTGGTATGTTTTGGAATATATGTGTCTTAGAGTATGGTGAAGAAGGACTAGTAGATAGAGTGGTATATGATTTCCAACTTGGCATGGTGCTTGCCTTGTCATGAGTATGGGGAAAGGATATACGATTTTGGGGCGAGGCGTAGCTAGTACTGGCATGTTTAGCTTGCAAGATTGCCATTTCTTATTGTAGGACTTGGATTTGTTGAGAAATTGCTACACAATCTTGGGGTGAAGGACCTAAGTTTATTTGCAATTGTAGATATTGGAGTGTTTGACCAATATATTCTAATTGGTTTGCCATCTCTACATAAATTAACACAAGACCGGAAAAGCTTACTGCGATAAATGCGCAACTACAAATGCGTGGAAATAGAAGATAAAAGCGTAGCAGGTCGGATCAAATGCGCAACTCTGGTCATTTTTCAAAGGCACTGCAACATGTGCTGAAAGTCAAATAAATGTGCAACAAGTCGTGACAAATGCACAATTCTAGTTTTTGTCTTGGTTTTGTAGAATTTTGGAATGTTTTTCAAGATTTTTTTTTTTTTGGTTTGAAAACTTGGTGTTTTTGAGAATTGATATTCAGTTATGGCAAAGACACAGCAAACACATAGAAGTTTTCATGATTTTTATCTTTTGTTATTTTTTTTGTATTTTTGGACTATTTTGACTCAAAAACAAGCACACCCTAGGCTGGATAGGACAATATTCGTTGAATCCTCTACCTGTGCATACTCAAAGCATGTAGCTTCAGGATCTGGTAGCACCGGCTCCCCTCCACAGCACTCACTTCTCACACATACCAGATCCAGGTTTCCTTAGGCTTGTACCCCCACCAAACCTTAGGATTGTCTCTGCTACCTCTACTAAGAATCACATGAATCAAGGCCGCTTCAAGAGCTCCGCCCTTTGTGTCAACAAATAGGGATTTTTGGTATACTACACAAATGGTTCATAGTCAAGGCAACCATTCAAATGGTTACACATGTGGCGGTACTACTCTCCGTTATGGAGTCTCCCAGCCTCAAAGGGTTACGCCTTAGAGGGTTTTGGGGGAGGTTGGTCGTCAGTGTAACACAACAGCACTTGTTGCAAGAGATTTTCACCTCAAGCACAATTTATTTTAAGTGGATTGGTAGGGCTTGGCTTTAGCCTGTTACCACTCGGGGTCGTTCCCACTTGGACAGGCATGCATCCAAGGGCAAGCCCCTCTAAAGATTAAATAGATGGAATAACAAGTATGGCGTTCTAGTCACCTAGTTAAGGGGAGAGCATAAGCCTATTGTCATTCGATAAACACAGAGAACACTGATTAATCCCAACCTAGTTAAAAGGAAAACAACTAAATGGGCTATCTATTTGTGCACTCACGCATTTGTTAACTTTAAAGTGTTTTTAAAGATAGCAATGTTCATTTTCCCATTTGTAAGATAGCAATGATCTAACTAGGAAAAGAAATCAACAATGCAAAAGATAGCAATGGTTCAATTACTTTCCATCCTAGTCAAAGACTACGTGGAATTGCATGCATGCATTTTTTTAGTTACTTTTTCCCCTAATTAATCTAAATGAACTAATCAATGCAGTTAAATGATCTAATCCAGCCTCTAATCCTGCAAGACAAACATTAGTCCAAACATAAATTTAGATGAAACCCTAAAAACACTATACATAATAGAAGCGCTGCTATGCAGTCTGAATGCACAGAAACAGAGTTTGTAAGTGGTGTTTTACAGATACACTAAGACAGGTGTCAAAAGCGCTATAAGAAGAGACAAATGCATCGTTTTAATAAATGCGTCGTTATACAGTATGAAAGCGTCATAAATCAAGGTATATGCGTCGTAGTTACGCAAGCACTGGAACAGGACTCGTATGCGTCATCTCAGAGTATGAATGCGCTGGGAAATCATAGGTGCTAGAATAGAAGATAGAAGTGCCGATTTAGAGAGTGTTTGTGCCAAACTTCTGCATGCGTCAAAACAGAGAGTAGAAGCACTGCGAGATTGCTCAAATGCGTCGAATTAACCTTTCAGGAGCTTGTGTGACACCTGTACGGAACCTGTCTACAAGAAAACTTAGATTTTGATTACATAAAGGGGCAAGGCCCCACGGTGGGTGCCAAAATGTGATGGTGAAAATGGGATTAATCAATTGAATAACAAAAACCCAAACATCAATAGAATGTGAAGGAAAAGGAGATTTAAAAATAACAAAGTGTGATACTTACAACCCTTTACCTTTCATCTTCCATTGCTCACCTATCTATTCTTGATCTTGATAATGATGAAGCCCTTAGAAGCGTATGCTCCCTTGCTTGTTGAAGATGACAAGAATAGAATGGCTATGATACTTTGTGTGATTGAAGGTGAGCTTCAACACACTATTGATGGCTGATATGAAGTGTTTATGGAGATGGGGGTGCCAAAGGCGCGCTTGTGTTTCTGCAGCATAAGTTTGCTCAAACAATGGATTATGAAATGAAGAAGAAGAAGGTTGTATTATAGAGCTGTGTGGAAGAAGATCAATGGTTGAGAAGAAATGAGAAGATCAACAGAGGAGGATTGTTGAGGAATGTGCAACAAATGGAAGAAAGACATGTGTCATTCAAAAAGAAGCTTTGTTGAGTTAACTACTCTGTTGATGAGGATGAGTTTTTGTTTTCTTAAATTAGAATTTATTTTTCTAATTTAAAAGCAAGGTTACTTTAAAATTGCTTTAACTTAGCTTTTGCTTTTGTATGACAAGAGGAATTTATATTTAGAAGATATTGAAGATTTTTGAGAAGATAAGAAATCATAATTAAATAAATAATTTATTTAATTACATGTAGATAATTTGGAAGAAAAGAAAGCAAATTAAATAAATAAATTTATTTAATTTATTTTTAGGAGATTTGGAAAATAAGAAAGCAAATTAAATAAATAAATTTATTTAATTTATTTTTAGGAGATTTGGAAGATAAGAAAGCAAATTAAATAAATAAATTTATTTAATTTATTTTTAGAAGATTTGGAAGATAAGAAAGTAAATTAAATAAATAAATTTATTTAATTTACTTGCACATGATTTTGGAAGAATATATAAAATATTTAATTATATTTTATTTTTGGAGAGTGAGAGGATTTAAATAAATTTAATTTATTTATTTAAATTTGGAGGAATGAACAACTTAATTAAATAATTAGAAATTATTTAATTGTTTGGAAGAAATAATTTAAATAAAAGATTTTATTTAATTTTGACTTTAGAAGATGTAATTAAATATTTTGATATTTAATTAACTTAGAGGAAATATGAATCGAATAAATAAATTTATTTATTTATTTATTGATAGAGAAATTTAGATGGAATAAATATTAAGAATATTTATTTAGACAGAGTCATGTCATTTTTAGGTGTATACACCTTCCATTTAAAACCCATCAACACCCAGCCATACTCCAATACAACCCTTCAATACACAACCATAATCCATACTACATCTCCATGATATTCATATATATATTTTTTACAAAAACCCCAAGAGAGGCTCCACACCCTTCTCAACCCCAAACAAAGGAGGCTCTAAACCTACAGGTGAGATCAACTCCTCTTTCACACCCAAATCCCCTTACGTTCATGCATGACTCAATACAAAATAGATACATACAACCAACAAATTTTCACAACACCAATAACACAATCAATCAACAATTTTAAAAAATACACTAACAATTCTAATAAAAGCCAAGCCATACCTTGGCTGTCCAAGTTAGGATCAACCCAATAATGAGGTTTAAATCCAGCAACTTGATCAACTTTGAATCTTTTCCAGCCAATATCAACCTACAACGAGTTCTTTTCAGCCATCTCCATATTCTCCAAACCTTACCGCTCAAAATCCCAAGAAAGAAAAGAGAAGAAAGAAAGAGCCAAGTTACAGAACACACACACCTCCAACCTAAGGAATGATTCTAATTCCTCCTTAAAATAAAAATTACTCCCAACCTTTCATTTTCCCCCAATATAAAAACCAAAAAGACAATAATATTAAAATGACTTCTTTTTACTCAATAAAACACATTTCCCTTTATAGAAATAAAATCAACATACACTTGACATAAAACCCCCTTAACAAAATTATATAAAATAAATAAATAATATTAAGCATTTGGATTATGTCTCCAATTTCTTAAGGAATCTGGACTGCCCACCTGCAAAATCTCGTTTGAAACATCAGTATATTTTGGAAATTATAATCGAAGCAATAAATATTAAAAATCACTAACATCAAATAATTATGAAATTTATAATAATATTTAAAATACTTATTTTGTGGAAAATTAAACATATAATTATTAATACCTCATGATCATATCATTTAATTTAATGAACATGTAATTTTTAATTGTAAACCAATGAAATGTCTAAACATGCATATATAATCATATATATCCATAATCCAAAGTAACATCAATCATGTCTAATCACACACACCAAAATATATAATATCAAATCAAGGTCTCTAGAATAATACTAGCTAGGCCTCACATTATCCCCCTCTAGAGTTAGGCTTACTCCTAGAAGCTATCAAAGAGATAAGGAAATAAAGATTTCATTTTTCTTGTATCCTCCCATGTAGCGAAAGACTCATCATAAAGGTCCCATTGGACCCTGACCTGGTCTAACTATCATCCTCACAGGGTCAGGGTTCATTGATCCAAGATGCGAACGGGATTCAAAGTTAGCTGTCTGTCTTGAGCCACCTTTAAATCATCCCACTGTAGTACATGAGATAAATTGGGTACATATTTCTTAAGCAGAGATACATGAAAACATTGTGGATATGAGATAGGCTGGGTGGCAATGCTAAGTGATATGTAATTGGGCCAATCCTCTATAAGATCTCAAAAGGACCAACAAATCTTGGTGCCAACTTAGAGCCTTTTCCATAACGGATATAACTCTTATGAGGTTGAACACGCAAGAAAACTCTCTCTCCAACCTGGAACTCATGATCTACTCTCTTGGTATCAACATACTGCTTTTGTTGATCCTGAGCTATCTGCAACTATTCACAAATCTGGGTCACCTACTGCTCCATCTCCCAAATGAGTTTATATCCTAATGAAACCTGATCCTCTAGATGGTCCCAACTCAAAGGTGTCCTACAAGGTCTACCATAAAGAGCCTCATAAGGTGCCATCCTAAGTGAACTGTGATGCCCATTGTTATATGCAAACTCCACTAGGTACATGTAATCCTCCCAATAAGACTACTGGTCCATAACATACATTTTGAGCATATCCTCTAAAACCTGATTCACTCACTCTGTTTGCCCATCTATCTCTGGATGATAAGTGGTGTTGGAATTAAGTTGAGTGCCTAAATCTTACTGAAGAGTGGTCCAAAAGGATGAAGTGAAGACATGATTCCTATCTGAAATAATCCTGCTCAGAACTCCATGAAGTCAAATAATATCATGCATAAAAACTCTATCTATTGAGGTGACATTATAGGAAGAACACATAGGAGAAAAATGTGGCACCTTAGTTAACTTGTCCACAATCACCATAATCTCATCATGCCGACGTGCAGTCATAGGTAAACTCATAATAAAATCCATAGATTGTTGGTTTGATTTGTCATTGATGTCAAAGGTTTGTTGTTGAGATGCAAGTTAAGATGTCACTATGTCAGTATGTTGAGATGCAAGTTAAGATGTCAAAAGATGCTTCATGGTATGGAATTATTGTTTAGGAGTTGCTTCATGATATTCACTTCACCTGGGATGCCTTCATGATATGGTATATTCATCATATGGTGTGGTAATCATGATATGAATTTCATTACAAGGTTATTGATCAAAGATTGTTGGTGGAGTTGTGGTTTGTCATTGATGTAAATATGATGCTCATGGTTCACAAGGAGATGAGATGCTTATGGTTCAAGATTCACTCTTCATACTTTCATACTTGTTTAGCTTCAGATTGGCATAGTCAAATGTCATCATTAGGAGAGGAGACTTGGTACATGTCATGGAAGTTCTTCTATACACAAAAGGCCTCTATAACATTAAGTTATGGTCTGTTCAGGGTATTTTCAGTTGATTGCATTATGGAAATCTCAGAGGTAAAAAGTTTTTCATTGCTTCTAATTCCTAAACCCTAAGTTCTAATCATGTAGAGTTCTTTAAAGACTCCAAAGATTCCCCTGCAATAGGGTAGTTCATGACAATGGACATTGAGAATAGTTAGGGTTTGAAATTTTTCATAACAATTGTGAAATTAGGGTTTATAAGCTTCTAAAGACCTAATCTACAATTCACTAAAACCCTAAGGATGTTAAAGTCTTAGATCCTGGTTTATAAGTGTTAAAGTTGTGTGATAGGTGTACTTTTCTTTTAAATCCTAGTTGACCGGATATAGCAGGTTAGGGGAACTTAAGTTACAACCTTAAGGGGTGTAACATCATGGGTTAACCGGGCCCCTTCCCTAATGACTACCAGATCTCCAAGGTTCAAGGTGCCAAAACAACATCAAAGATTGTTATTTGATTTCTCCAGAGCACAAAAGAATGAAAAAAAGGTGAGTGTTTAATTTCATTCAAAATTCAACGGTCTCTTCAGTGAGCTAAAACTTGACGGGCACACCTAACTGTCTATTAGTTGTGAAGCAGTTTCTTCATCTGTTATAGCAACCGATGGTCTTAGGGTTTTAAAGTAGAGTGTATGGGATAGATTAAAAGGTTCTTTTTCTGGGGATTTTGATACAGTAAGGAGCTCAGAGATAATATGAAGACAATGTAAATCTTGAGGATGTTCACAGAATGTTTTTAGTCAGATTTATAACCGTTCCTTTATGTTGATGGTTTGAGAGACAAAATGTTAAGGTAATGTGATACTTGGTGATTTACATTTTGATGTACACTAAGTTTTTGTTGCGTAGTGATGAGAGGATGAAAAGTGTTTGTCTGACTATGCATTTGAAGTATTGGGTTTGATCTGATTATGCACAATGAGGGAAAGTTGAATGGCAGTGTTATATAATGCTTTTATATCACTATGAATGGAGTATGTTTTTAGTGTTATACAAAAGTGTGATCTGATTGAAGAACATTGATTCTTGAAGTTTGTAAAGAACAACATGCATATGCTTCATATGTGAAGAGGTTCATGTGACTGCAGTTGTCTATGTAGCATGAAGTCACTATTCTGTATTATTGTTGTGATCATCCAAGTGCAAAGATTCAGTGACTCATTTGTCCACATATATATCAGACTAATGGTCATTCATGTATACAAGATTGGTTGTTGATAGGTTGTTTGTCAAACAAGTGAAATTGGTGACATGACGCCATTATAATCAAGAGTTATTGTATTGTTCTATGATATCAAAGTAATATTCCCTTAGATTGTCTATATGATAGATTGTTCAAAGAGTCTTTTTATGTAAAAGATAGATATCATTGAGATGTTGTTTAGGAGAGATAAGGTGTTTGTGTAAAAGTTATAGAACTTGTCTATAACCTTTGGTTTTCAATGTAAACAAAGTAGTACTCTGTGTTTATCTTCTTGTCTTTGAGATTGAAGTTGATATCAATGAGATCCAGTGATCAATGAGATCCTAGCCAGTGAGGCACAAATGTAATCAGTGAGATTTTGGTCAGTGAGACCTAATAAAGTTTTGGTGAGGTTAGACAGTGGTTTTTCCCTAGATAGGGTTTTCCACTTTAAACATTTGTGTTATGGTTTCATGATTATGTTGCTGTCTATGTTGTTCGTATGTTGATGTTAATTGCATTCATATTGGGATGATGAATAAATTAGTTTTATAAGATCTTTGATTCACCCCCCCTCTCAGCGATCCTTAGTATTCCAACATAGATATCACATCCCACTTCCATTCTAGGATTGCACGAGGGTACAATAAGCTAGCTGGATGTTGATGTTCTACTTTTACCCTTTGACACTCAAGACAACGAGCAACAAACTCTGCAATATCCTTCCGCATCCCTGCCGAGAAATACAACTTTTGAAGATCTGTATGCATTTTCTTAACACTAGGATGAGCCGCATAGGGTGCTTTGTGAGCCTCAACTAGAATCAACCCTCTAAGGTCATCAAAAGGAGGAACATAAATACACCCATGATGTCGAAGCAAACCATTAGTATCAATAGAATATCCCTCAAACTTATCCTTCAAAGGACCATGAAACTAGATAATCTTTCTATACAATGCATCCTAAGGTAACAACTCCAAAATACGCCCTCTAAGATCTGTCTTAACCATCAAAGCTAGCAATTCATGTCTTCGCCTACTAAGGGCATCAGCTACAACATTATCCTTCCCCTTAATATAATGAATCTCAAAATAATATTCACAAAGGAACTCCATCCATCTGCACTGTTAAGCATTTAAATTAGGATGAGAAATGATATATTGTAAGCTCTGATGATCTGAATGCAACTCAAATCTATGCCCAAGAAGGAAATGCCACCATTTTGTTAAAGCATGAACTACTACAGCCATCTCCAAATCATGTGTTAGGTAGCTAAGCTCATGATTCCTCAACTTGCAAGACTCAAAGGCTATCACACGACCCTCCTGCACAAGAGTAGCTCCAATGCCCTCGATCGATACATCTGTGCAAACAACAAAGTTACCTGCAGAATCTGGAATTGCTAAAATAGGTACACTGATGCATTTCTCTTTTAAGATTTGAAAAATATCTTTCGAACTGATCAGACCACACAAATCTCTTGCCTTGCCTCTAGAGAGAAGTAATCGGATGAGCAATCCTGGAAAAGACTTCCATTAACCTTCTGTAGTAACCAGCTAGTCCCATGAAACTCCTTATCTCTGCTACATTAGTGGGAGTGGGCCATTCCAAAATAGCCTGTATCTTAGAGGGATCTGCTACAATTCCATCTCCTGATATAATATGCCCTAAATACTAGATTTTTGTTTGAAATAATTCAAACTTAGAGAGATTGGCATACAATTGATTCTCTCTTAGGAACTACAACACTTGCCGCAAATGCTACTTATGCTCCTCCATTGTGCAAGAATAAATCAGAATATCATCTAGAAAAATAACCATAAACTGATCCAAGAAAGTGCGGAAGACTCCATTCATCAAGCTCATAAATACTCCTGGAGCATTAGTCAATCCAAAAGGAACAACAGTAAATTCATAATGATCATATCACGTGCAAAACATTGTTTTATGGATGTCAGCTTCTGCAATCCTTAATTGATGATACCCTGATTTGAGATCTATTTTTGACAAAATCTTTGCTCCCTGAATTTGATCAAATAAATTGTTAATCCTTGGCAAAGGGTAACAATTTTTTATTGTGAGCTTATTTAACTACCTATAATCTATGCATAGATGGAGAGTTTCATCCTTCTTCTTCATGAAAATAATAGGTGCACCCCAAGGAGATACACTAGGATGAATATGGTCTTTCTCTAAAAGCTCCTCCAATTGTAGCCTAAGCTCCTAAAGTTCTTGTGTTGTCATTCTATAAGGGGCCTTAGAAATAGGTTGTGCTCCTAGAACCAAGTTGATATGAAAATCAATCTCCCTTCATGGTGGCATTCCAGAAAGTTGAGAGGGAAAAACATCAGCAAACTCTCGAAGAACAAGATGATCTTCCAAAGAAGTATCTGGCTTGTCCTCTGATCTGTCACTAATGGAGATAGCAAAGAATTGGCATCCTTTCCTCATACAACGCTTAAGCTACATGGCTAAAATCATCCTAAGCGACACTGGTCTCTTAATCCCTAAGACTACCATCTTTTTACCCATATCATCTAAACACTCAACAGACTTGTTATAACAATCTAACTTCGCCTCATGAGCATTCATCTAGTCCATAACAAAAATTACATCATTTGATCCTAATGGTATCAACCTGAAATCTGCTTTAGTGGAGAAAGTGCTAAGTTCTAATTGGTAATCCCTAACCAAAGAACTAATAGACATCCTAGCACCAGAAGCTAGCTCTACATCCCAATTAACATCTTGCTTAGCAACCACCAACCCACACTTCTCCACTATGGATGGGGATATAAAAGGATCTATAGCCCCAGAATCAAAAAGCACAAAGATAACAACCTTACCAATTTTACCAGGAACCTCAATGACTAATGCTTGATGATCTTCTTGCCGATTATCAATTACTGCAAAGACTTGATGTGATCTACCCACATCTCCAACTGTAGGTTCTGAAATTGTCGCATGTTGATATAATGATGCTCATCTCAATGGCATTGTCCTTAATTATTGGGTGGAGGAAGTCTATCATGTATGACATCCACCAAATGTTGCAAGGCCTAAAGTATTTGGGGCCCATGATCTACATGGTCCTTGGATTGTTCTAACCCAGACGGCGTGGAATGACTGCACCTTTGTTGAGGAGGCATACTATACACGAGAAACAAGATTACATAATTATTACATTTTCCCCAAAGTTCCCAAAGTGTTGGAACCTGGTGCTCCGATACCTATGTAATGCCCTCCCCAAAACTAAACTAATAAATTACAATTAAATTAATAAATTAGAGAAATAATTAATGAAATAAAGTAATTAAAGATAAACAACTTACACTAAAAATAATTTTTTCTTAATGAAATGGATTCAACAATACTGTTGAAGACTTGTCCGATTCAACTGGTCAAAAGATTATACTTTAAGTTAGATATTTTAATTAAATTTACAAGAGAGCGAAATGGAATAATAATTGTTAAAGGAAATGACTTTGCTCTTGCCGATGCTATGAAGATAACTTTTATCATAACAATGAAAAGAATGTATACTCTCAACATAGAATGATAAAAACAAGATTAATTGTTACAACCATTACTATTTCTTATTCAAAGCTACTGTATATTAAAATTGACAAAGATTATATACAAATATACATTATAAACTGAGCACAAGAATGAATATATATATTCTTTCATCTATACTATTGTATCATGAATCAAAATTCTATTTCACAGTGATTACATATTTCTGAGATACACACAGAGTTACATATATATATATATATATATATATATATATATATATATATATATATATATATATATATATATATATATATATATATATATATATATATATAATGAAATAATATTGTTACAAATATAACACATGTATTAAAGACATTGTAATGGTTGGCAATAACATTTGAAAGCGGTGTGGTGGCTCTAGTCTATGGTGGCCATAGCCATCCACAACCAGCCGCAACCATGCTTGTGGGAGTCATGGCTCCCAGGACACCCACATCTCTATTGTGGGTAGCCGTGGTAGTCACGGCTACCCTAAATGATAGTCTTGTCATCTATGAAATACACAAACTCTTTTATGTTATCATTATACGAATTGATTGCCATTTATCCTCTGTAATATAGAGAGTTCACAAATTGGAAAATAATCTCTTTCTACAGAAAATTTACAATCTAAGATAAATTTTCAACTATAACTATTATTCAACAATTACAACTATAATAGATATAAATAAAGTAATCACAGTTATATCTGAGATCCACAATATTTACAAACTACATACATTCGTTCACATTCTTCTGTGTATAAAAATTGTACATCCATTTACAAAATGTTACATTTAATAATGAAATGGATTAAGCAATTTACTTGAAACTAAATCTGATCACTGTATTTCTTCGCCTTCAACCAGAGAATATTTTCAATCTATAACTCTGAATTATTCAAGCAATCATATTGGATCAGCGAAAAGAAGATATAATACAATAAGATTTCTCATACACCCAATGTTTTTCAACAAAAATACATTGTCTATATCACTTTCTAAAGACCTGCAAACACCAAAATAGAACAGCCCAATCCCGCTCTCCTCCCAGCCATATCACTAAATAAATCAAGTCCATCCCCAAGCGGGAGACAAAAATTCAAATGCCCAACTCAGATAAAGTCAAAAATTCTAAAAGAAAAACATAAAACACTAACTCACACACAAAGAATCCCACTTTCAAAATTCTTGTAAAGGGGGAGAAGGGGAATTCGCTTCCCTCTTGGGGCACAAACATCTTTTTTTTCCATCAAGACAAATAAACATCCAACTTCATCCATAAATCAACCTTCAACACACAACCACCTCCATACATCTAAGCTCATTCCTTCCATTTAAAACCCTCTAGCACTCAGCCATACTCCACACCACAACTCCAATACAACCCTTCAATACACAACCACAATCCATACTACATCCCCATGATATTCATATATTTTTTTACAGAAACCCCAAGAGAGGCTCCACGCCCTTCTCAACCCCAAATGAAGGAGGATCTCAACCTACATGTGAGATCAGCTCCTCTTTCACACCCAAACCCCCTTGCATTCATGCATGACGCAATACAAAATAGATACATACAACCAACAAATTTTCACAACACCAATAACACAATCAATCAACAATTTTAAAAAATGCACTAAAAATTCCAATAAAACCCAAGTCATACCTTGGCTGTCCAAGTTAGGATCAGCCCAATAATGAGGTTTAAATCCAGCAACCTGATCAACTTTGAATCTTTTCTAGCCAATATCAACCTACAACGATTTCTTTTCAGCTATCTCCATATTCTCCAAACCTTACTGCTCAAAATCCCAAGAAAGAAAACAGAAGAAAGAAAGAGCCAAGTTACATCACACACACACACACACCTCCAACCTAAGGAATGATTCTAATTCCTCCTTAAAATAAAAATTACTCCCAACCTTTCAATTTCCCCCAATATAAAAATCCAAAAAGACAATAATATTAAAATGACTTCTTTTTACTCAATAAAACACATTTCCCTTCATAGACATAAAATCAACATACTCTTGACATAAAACCCCCTCAACAAAGTTATATAAAATAAATAAATAATATTAAGCATTTGGATTATGTCTCCAATTTCTTAAGGAATCTGGACTGCCCACCTACAAAATCCCATTTGAAACATCAATACATTTTGGAAATTATAGCCTAAGCAATAAATATTAAAAATCTCTAACATCAAATAATTATGAAATTTATAATAATATTTAAAATACTTATTTTATGGAAAATTAAACATATAATTATTAATACCTTATGATCATATCATTTAATTTAATGAACATGTAATTTTCATTTGTAAACCAATGAAATGTCTAAACATGCATATATAATCATATATATCCATAATTCAAAATAACAACATCAATCAGGTCTAATCACACACACCAAAATATATAAAATCAAATCAAGGTCTCTAGAATAATACTAGCTAGGCCTCACAGATAATGTCATATGGGGTACAATGTTGTAGTTTTTGGTACTCCTGATCACATGCTAACACTTGCTCCTTGTGAAAATTCCTCTCCACCCTCTTAGTTGTGACCACTTGTGATTCATTAGAAATGACTCTAAGCAACACATCTTTTCTTTTTTATTTGAACTTTAATTACATAAACTAATAATTCTATGTAAATTCTTCATGGGAATGCAACCATTGTACTTGTAAGACCATGTTAGTTTCTCCAAATCTCATAACATAATTTAAATCATCAATACCTCATGATCACTAATGGATAATTTGAGGAGTTGGATTATTTTGGTGCATGGAATAGTGAATCTATTAGCAAGAGTGACATTGAATTTGGTGGTCTTCATCTTTCATTCCTCTCTTAATAATCAAGCCTTCAACAATGGAGTTGTGGGTAGCCCCACCATTAATAAACACCATTGTCTGAATAATACTCCATAAACCCTAAATGGATGATATTAGGGTGCTCTTAAAAGAGTTACAACTTTACCATTTCTTATGCCTATTCCAACATCCAACTTCTCTAGTTCATGCTCGATGGATTGCTCTTTTGTGACTTGATGTAACTTAGACTCTTCATGTTTTGAATCATCATTAGATACAACCTCAATATAATGGACTTGACCTTTACCAAGGCATTAATGATTAGGTTCCCATACCTCTTTGCAAGAGAAACATAATTTCTTTCTTTTAAATTCATTTTTGGTGGGATCATCTAATCTTTTGGTTGAAAATGGCTATGGTGTGGCTCTCTAAGGGTATGAGTTGAAGCCTTCTTTCTAAAAATTTTCCTTTGTGATCCAATATTGGGTGGTTTTGGATTAAATGAAAACTTGTTCCTTAATATAGCAACTTAAGTGCAAAGCCCTCCTAATAGCTTCTTAGAGGGATGATAGTGCAAAAGCCTTAACTAGGCCCTTGAGGGGTTTAAATAAACCTTTTGTATAAAGGAAAGCGGTTCTTTTCTTTTTCTAAAGTTACATTAGGTACCATTACTATGTAATCCTCTAAAAATCTACCACATAGTTTTATACTATAGCATTGTGCTTGAACTTTGCCAACCCTCTATCATGGATCTTAGGATCATGCCTCTTGAACCTATCAATCAATCTTTCAATGAACTCTTCATATGTAGTGATAAGACTATGGCCTTGAGTGATTAGGCCTCGGTACCACCATTCATGAGAAACTCCTTCCAACTGAATGGTAACAAATTTGATTGCCTCCTCCTTCTTCCTAGTTTTGACTAAACCTTCTCTCATTCTTAGGTTTATTTTTTATCTTCAAGTTGCAAAAGTTAATAAAAGAGAGGTCACCTCAAAATTCTTCACTCTATGGTTTGTACTCCACATGGAGGGAAACCAAATCTTCATCATGTTGATCTAATATTTCTCCTTTTGGTGGATCTTCCTCTTTCTACAAAAAAGTGATTTTAGGTAGCCTAAAACCACTAGGATTTATCAATTGAAATGTCCTATTTACTCATATAGTAGAAAATTATCCTCTCTTTTACCAAATGGAATAGTCATTAGAATAGAAGTTGGAGTTTGGAATGCTTTGGACAAAATATCAATGATTTGTTGCTACCCATCTCTTATAGATCCAAGGTTAACAAAAAATTCCCTTTTGTATCTTCTCTTGCCATCTCTTCACTTTTATCTATATTCTATGCTAGAGTAAGGGTTTTCGAAAGCTTTCTTTCCTCTCTCCACATGTGTCTTATCTCTCTTTCATTGAGAGACATCAACAATTTTTATCTCTTTAGGCTGCAAGATCATGGCTCTAATAACATTGTAAAGAAATGAACAAATTTTAATAGAAAAATATTTACCACTTTCTTATCACCAAGGTCCTATGAGGATGAGGTGAGAGAATACTCTGAATAAATAATATTATTCAATACAAGTTCTAATCACCAAGATCTTGTGAGGGTGAGGTGAGAGCACATAATGGTTGAGTAATGATGTGTGTGTGTGTGTGTGTGTGTCCCAAAAGATGTAGCAATATATTGCACGAACAACACAAATATGTTGGAGTAAAAAATATTTTCAAATATACTAGAAATCTTCAAATAGACAATATATAAATATGAATCAAATCTAGACTATTGCAATATGCTGCCATTCTAAATACACATACTTGCTAGAAAGTAAAAGAAAAACTTACATCACAAATACAACCTCCGAGTGAAAGGAAAGAAAAATAGTTCATGAGATGAGATGAGAGCTGAAGTAGAAGATATACAATCACATGAAGAAATGAGAATTTGATAATGCATATTGTTGAACCGCTAGAAGAATGACAAATTTCATGGATCTAATTTTTTAACTTAACTGCTAACTCTAGATTGAGTGCATACACCTCTTTTGGGTAATGGAACTGATAAGTCCAATCTGATATAGACTGTAGCATAAATGAAAATATTCTTTACTTTAGTTGTCTTGCAGATATATATAACTTCCTTTTCCAAGGAACAAACTCTCACTTCCCTATCTAGAGAAAAGCCATTAAAAATGTTTGTGGCAACAGTCTAATTACCAATTCTACCATTGGTGTAGTCGTTTTGTTATATTACAGTGAAAGGAAGGTCTGTGAGGAATGCCAAACAGATACAACAGTCATGGATAAACGATTCTGTCATATGACTTTGACATTTTCTTTATGTATATTTGGTTATGACGATAATGCGGAGAGTTTAATACCACATCTATGAGATAGTTGTATATTTAGCAAGACAAGAGCAGATGTGGAAGTAATGTATTAATTTGTGGGCAGTGAGGACAGCAAGCACTGAAGGAGGCTCTAAGTTCCCTCCACATTTCAGATTATAAAAGAGAAGATGCAGTGCAACTGAGCTCAAGCTTTGTTCTGGTTCTTAACATTTGCCATAGAACCTGATAAATATTACTAAGAAAACTGGTAAATAATAATTTTGTTCCAAGGGTTCGAACCAGTGACCTGCCTCTGTCCTGCAGCCTCTACCATGCTCTTTTTTCATTTGCCTTCACACTGTTTGCTTTTTAATACTATTTTAAGCAATTTTTAAATTTATTTTTAGATAGATTCTGGAGTTTCTATTGAAGCCCCACCCTAAAAGCATAAGATAAGATCTTACAATACTATCTATTATGGCTAAAGTCCATACTCAAAACACTAAAACAACTATACTATTTTAGAAGGCATACAACTAAAGGTATCAATACTAGAATATTCATTCAATATAAAATAAAAATAAATAACATTATAGTAAACCAAATCCCACCTCTCAACTTCTTGTTATATCTTCACAGTCTATCATATTCTTCAATCCATGTCTACACTCTAGGAACACCATCCAACTGAACAACATTTTGAACTTCACTTGGTCCCTATGGAAAATGAGGACAAAATGCATATCCTTCCTACAATAAGCATGGTGAATTGAATCCCCACAAAACATTGGATTGCAAAAATCACTTTCCACTTCTGCATAGCCATTGTGGTGAGTAACTCTCAAACCTACTAAAACTTTCGTAGTGTCATAACAATACACCCTTAGAGCACCTTCCTCTCAACAAAGAGCCTCTAGTTCTTCATTCCTAGATGACATAGTTGCATACAAACTCACTAACTCCACTTTTGCTAGATCTAGTTGCTTATTTTGCCGCACTCCTCTGGTATACTTTGTGAGCCTTGCCACCTACATATCACCAAATTGGTTGAACAAAAACATTTGTAACAAAAAAACCCTAATCTTCACATTAGGAACATAGATAGGTATATTTCTTACAAAATCCACATGCAAAGTCATCTTCTTCCTATTACTTGACTCTAGGCTATGCTCACATAAGACTTTATAAACAAACCCTAAGATTGCATCATTGTCACAATGAAACATACACCATAGGTGGTGAGACAAGATCGAGCCTTTATATTTGAAGCCCTTGCCTTTATTCCAACTCTTCTTGCTAGCCATACCTACAACAAATGGAAAACCTATACACAACCTGCTATAAGACTACCTAGGAGAGCAAACAATCATAGCCACATTGCTAAATAATGGGTAGAGAGCAACACTTAAAAGCCAAGAAACCCAATAACAACTAAACCTTTACAAATCAATGCCACTCTCTAGTCATTCTTTGTTGTTTAAGGAGTGCATTTTGATACATATTAATAAATAATATAATTTTGTATATCCAATCTCTTATTTTATGCTGTCTACCTATCCATTATACATATTCCTATGTATTTAACATTCACTCCTATTTATTACGCTGATAGGCGTTCCCTTAGTGACAAGCACTAGATGAAATATATAGATGGATGGTCCAAATTACAAAGACTACCATCAAACGAATCTTGACCTTAGATTTTTTACACAATTTTTTAAATACTCATAAAAACTCACATTTATTGCCCACACCAGAACAAAATTAAGACTACATCTACCGTTGGATAGTTCAATGCCAGTGAGTGGATTGTTGTAAATAAATGATCAACGACCATTCCAACGGGCAATGGTTCTGTAGATCGTACATCTCCAAGGGGAATGGTGGTGCCTTGCCTTTTCCTGCGCTCTACCATCAAAATTTAAAACAGCTCAACAAGATCACCCAGTGTAGTTAATTTAATCAAACCCTATCGTGGGTTTCTTCTGTTGTGGATGCCATATTTTTTGAGGTTTTCAATACAGAAAACCCTAAATAGTAAAAACAATGTTGCAGAGAGGGCACTTGACAAGCTTTTAACGGCGACCGGAACAGGTTTTGCTTCTGTACTTCTTGGAAGTTTTGCCCGGAATTGGGTTTTATCACTGTTTGAAAACATGCAAACCCTACAAACACTGGAATCAAATTTCAAGCCATCTGAGTTAGCTGATGCATGTTAAATATGGTAAATTTAGGGGTTTCGTTGTTGAATGTGTTGAGGGCTTTGTGGGCACTGCAGTGGCAGTTTATCTGGACAAAACTATGATATTAATGTGTATGATGAGTTTTTTTCTTCTCTTTCAAATCCTAAACATGAAGTCCAAATGAGGGATCCTGTTCTGGTTGTTGACAAAGGAAAAAGTGTTAGTGTGGCTAATTCTGGGCAGGTTAATGTTCACGTCCCTTCTAGCAGTTTTGATAGTAAGAGTGATGATGCTTCCACTCCTTTTCCAGCTCTGCCTATCCATATGTATCTAGAGTCATCGTTGCAAGATTGTGTAGATTTCAGGATTAAGTCTTTTAAAAAGAATGTTGATACCTTTATTGACAGTTTGGAAAAGAAGAAGAATGGTAAAGATTGATAAGGTTTGGCAGTTTGGATTTTTGTGTGGCTCGACTTCAGGTGGTTATTGCTGTTCATACAAAAGTATCTGAATCTCAAATATTTCCCTCCAATATTTTTGAGGACAGTGCATATGCAATCGGAGCTCCCCAGAATGCACTCCAAATTCTCTCTTGAATGAATCTCCACCTTACACGTCAGGAATTTGAATGCCTTTATGAACTATCTCAAAATACAATAGGATTTTTTTGACGTTGACTCTTTGATTCGCTCACATTATAACATCGAGGCAAGTCTGTTGGACAATGCTTAATATATATGTTCCTTTTGTTGTGCTGGGTTCGATATGTCTGTTGTGGCAGGGTTGGTGGTTCTTATTCCCATAGTGGTGCTCTTTTGATATATATATATATATACCTTTTTTGCTTGATGACATAATGCTTTTTTGTCCGGGTTGAGAGTGTGGCTATTGAATGGGTGGTTTGAGCTTTATGTTACTCTGTTATCATTTTGATCCTTTTTGTTTCACCTGATATTATCTTTGTGAACAGTTGTTTGTATGAGCTACATTTGTAAACTATTTTCAATATATTAAAAAAAAAATACAACTCTTATTCAACCAAATGAAGCTATCCTCATTCCAACAGCCCCTTGAGGGTCATATAAGTTTCACACATCTTTGAAAATTCAAGAAAGAAAGTGGCAAGACTCAGAAAGGGAAGAGAACACCATCTTCAGCCATTACTCTCAACTGTCTTTTGTTGCATGACAAAACCACTGCATTATGTAATTGGCATAAACAAAACCACCACATTAAACAATTCACATAAATGAAACTGCTGCATTACATACATGACAAAAACACAACTGTTGGGGAGGCAGTTTTGAAACCCCTCTTCAAGATAACTGTGATTATGCAACTGCTGCATGCATAAACTGATGGTTACACAATTGGCACCTACTTGAACTGACAACTATGCACTGCCCCCTGTTTGAACTGGCAATTCTGCTACCATCCACAGAACTCTATATTTTGAGGAATATACTAAACTGGATTTCACATCCAACTCGTCTTAAAAAGTTAAAAGTAACATTTTGGTCCTCTTGGATCAATATAACCTAGGTACAAATATATAATTTGACAATATAGTGATATAATTTCAAGAGGAATGTCGTTTGATAGCAAGCACCTCTTACATCTTACTGCATACTTTTTTATTCAAAGTTTATTCAACTTGATAGATATAAACACCACTGCACTAGATAATCACGTGATGTTTTCTCTGCAATGGCAACCAACTCCTTTCAACTTGAGTTTTGTTAATGGAAATACGGACATAATGAGTTGCTCAATTTTGATCAAAATTCTATTTACTGGTTAGTTATAGTTAGTCAAGGACTGTCAATTAGTCCTAATAATTGAGATCTGCATGATTTCTTTATCAGACTTTACATAATAATGGATGTAATTTCATTTAATGAATTTTGTTACTTCAATTAGAAGGCGGCACTTTCTACACAGAATACATGCAATGTTCAGTCATAGAAACAAGCACACCATCAAATAGGGCCTTTAAAATCATCTTCTTCATATCCCAAGTTTAATCAACACCTGTTGCAGTGGTCAAAGCCAGCCTAGCTGATGTCGGAATCAAATATCCTGGACCTTTCTATTATCCAATTACAATGTGCAGTGTAATGAGACTGCTTATGGTACAAAATCAATGATAAATGCTACCTTGAAAGATCAGAGAAAAGGGAATTGCGAGCATAATAGAAGGTCAGGAATCAACTCACGATATTATCAAGAAACATAGAGGATGGGGTTAATACACAAGAAACATCACAATTACAAGAGAACTAGATAACAAAATTTTAGTATGTACAATGAATGGGTTCTCGATTTTGAATGCAAAAATGGATAAAATCGAGTTTATTTGTCATTTGACAGACATCCCATTTTGAAATAGATTCCTATCAAGTTTGTGAGTTGATTTTTATCATTTGCATTGGAAGTATACAAAATCAGCCCCATACCTGGCTTGTCATTTACACAAATATAGAAAGTTGGATCAAATCATCATTGAACTTGCTTTGTTGTTTTCTGCAAAATCATCGCTTAACTGACAACTCTTAGATGACAGACACATAAGGGGACAAAAAATGAACTCAATTGGCTTCACTGAAGTTTGAAAAACAAGCAAATAGAAAACAGAGATGGAAGACTAAAATGTGTGCCAATTGATAGGGAAGATCAGTTACCTCATCTATGTTTGCTATGAAAAATGTGTCAAAGTCAAGGTCAAAGATGAAATTTTGCACAAATAAAATTTGAATTATCATGTTGCTTGGTGATCCTGCATCAGAACAAAAGAAAAGCCATGAGTCTCTCAACTCACACTTGTCCCAACAACATAACTTTAACATAAATTTTAAGCTAATAAAAAAACTATCGGCGTGCCCATTGAACCTATAGGTCCAATTGCTAGTATATTTACCTATATCTATGTTCATTTGCTCCACCCACTTATTTATTATACCTATACATAAACATATTTCCATACACACATTACCCATTTTGATATAGCTCCTTTCATACTTCAACACAAGTTCACTGTCATAGGGACATCCTCACAATTGTGGACTTGTACTTCCTAAATTTAAATTTAGTCAACCCCAACTTATACCCTTCTTACGTAGAGCCAATTAAACACAAATTTGTGTAATATATAGCTATGCCCTTGTATTTAATGCATTCATTTTTAATCATCATATTCTTGAATAATTCTAAATTAAAATTTTAAAATTCAAATTTAGTCGATCCCACTTATACCCTTCTTTCCTAGAGGCAACTAAACACAAGTTTGCATAATATATTGCTATGCCCTTGTATTTAATGCATTCATTTTTAATCGTCACATTCTCAAATAATTCTAAGCATTAGCATTCACATTTAATGAAGAAAACACTTTAGTTTGGTGCACTAAAAGAAATTTAGATACACATGATCATTCTATGAGCATATGTATGAGTGAAGAGTGTTGTTTTCAATCATTTGTGCACATTTCCATGGGTTTTCCACGAATTCAACTAGCAATATGTCTTCCCTAGAAACACAATGGTAGACCTACCAAGGTATTTATAAATATTGCGAGTCATCAAACATAAAAAAGGAATAGAGGGCATAGACATGCACCAGGTGAGCAGAAGAGCAAAATTCCATGATGTGTAAAGATGAATTTGGACTTAGATGACTAGTATGTGACCACAAACTTGTCCTCTGATAGAGCATGGATCTAGCATAAATTCTAAAACACTTATTTCATTAAGAGGCTTGATTTCTAGGGTAGATATTTGGTAAGTTTCTAAATCTTTAGCATAGGCACATAATCGTTATTCAATGATACATATTGATAAATAATATAATTTTGTGTATCTGGTCTCTTATTTTATGTTTTCCACCTATCTATTATACATATTCCTATATATTTAACATTCACTCCTATTTATATATTTACGTATTTGTCTTCATTTGTTCCACCCACTTACTTATGATACCTATACATAAACATATTTCCACACACACTTTACCCATTTTGATTTGGCTCATTTCATACTTCACAACAAGTTCACTATCACAAGGACATCCTCACAATTGTGGACTTTTACTTCCTGAATTCAAATTTAGTCGACTCCCACTTATACCCTTCTTGGCTAGAGCCTACTAAACACAAATTTGCATAAAATATTGCTATGCCCTTGTATTTAATGCATTCATTTTTAATCATCATATTCTCAAATAATTCTAAATTCAAATTTAGTCTACTCCCACTTATACCCTTCTTGCCTAGATCCAACTAAACACAAGTTTGCATAATATATTGTTATTCCATTGTATTTAATGCATTCATTCTTAGTCATCATATTCTCAAATAATTATAAGCATTATCATTCACATTTAATGAAGGAAACATTTCAGTTTGGTGTACTAAAAGAAATTTAGATGCCCATGGTCATTCTAGGAGCATATGCATGAGTGAAGAGTGTTGTTTTCAATCACTTGTGCACACTTGCATGGGTTTTCCATGAGTTCAACTAAAAGAATGTGTTCCCTAGCAACACAATGGTAGCCCTACCAAGGTATTTATAAACATTGGCAATCATCAAACATAAAAAAGGAGCATAGGGCATAGAGGTGCACTAGGTGAGTAGAAGAGAAAAATTCCATAATGTATAAGGATGAATCTAGACTTAGATGATTAGTCTATGACCACAATCTTCACTTCTGATAGAGCATGGATCTAGCATAAATTCCAATGCACTTCATTCATTGAGATGCATAATTTCTAGGGTAGGTATTTGGTAAGTTTCTGAATCTTTAGCATAGGAACATAATCTTTCATCAATGATTTATGCACCACCCTTCACATTTAATTTCCTAGCTTAGCACTTAATTATTTAAGTATGTAGTCCCTATTGAATAACAAGGTAAATGATAAAATGAAAATATTATTACAATATAGATTTAATTCGATAAAACATTTAATTAAGCCAATAAAATTAATGAACCAATGAAGAAGCAAACATAACAAATGTAAAACATAACACTTGATTTACATGGAGAAACTCTTGAAGGAAAAATCTCTGCCACCAAAGAGACCCAATCTTATATTAATCTCAAAAGAGTATACAACAATACAATCACTTATACCTCTAACAATAAGCCAACATAAGAGTACCTAAAAAATGTTACCATCCACTATCTCGTGCCTCCAATATATGGAAAAGACAGAAATAAGAAACAATCAAGTGATATCCAAAATCATGAGCCATGGAAAAAATCCAATGCCCCTATGGTCATGGTCAAGCATCTTAGAATAGTATGTAACTCCTCTTACACCTCTTACACCCCTTACACTCTTCTTACAAATCATAGCTGTCATAATATTGCTTGTAATCAAACATAAAAAAAAGGAGCAAAGGACACAGGCACACCAAGTAAGAAGAAGAGCAAAATTTTATAGTGTGCAAGGATGAATAAGAACTTAGAGGACTAGTATATGACCATGAACTTATCATTTGACAGGGCATGGATCAAATGTAGATTCCAAGAAAATTCACTAATTGAGAGACATGATTTCTAGGGTAGACATCTGACAAGCTTCTAAATATTTAGCATAGGAACACAATCTTTAGTCAATGAGTTAAGAACTTCCCTCCTTCACATTTATTTTCTTACCTTAGCATTTAAAATATTTAAGTATGCAGTCCTTGTTCAAAGTTTGTACATTGCGATATTATGTCATGTGTCTTGTAGTCTCACAGATTTGCATCACCCACATCCCTTGCATCACAATTTCCATAGCGGACCCTAGCTCCAACTTTGCACATTGTGATATTTGCATCACACACACTTTGCATCACAAATTCCATTGTGGGCCTTGATTCCAAGTTTGCATTCAATATGATATTATGCCATGTGTCTTGCAGTCTCACAAATTTACATTGCACATATCCTTTGCATCACAATTTCCATAGAAGGCCCCAATTCCAAGTTTACGTGCTATGATATTTGCATCGCACACATCCTTTGCATCACAATTTCCATCATGGGCCCTAGTTCCAAGTTTGCGCACTATGATGAATTGTATATCGAGTTGCACAAATCCAATGGTGATAATCTTTTCAAATAATGAAGGTATCCAAGTGTCGAGTGATAGGCTATCGTGAGGTCCTAACACTTTAGTTGAAAAATATATCAATTATGTCGACCGGGTAGTGTCCAAAGGCTGTATGCAATAGGGGATATTTTGGACATCTCACTTAGTGTAATTTTTTTGAATTTTTGTAAAGTTTGAAAACAGAAATTAAATTGGAAAGCATGAAATTGTTTAAGCTAGAAAGCATTCAAATCCCTATTCTAGAAAGCATGTAAACTATCTAAGAATCAACACTTGCAGTTTAACTGTGGAATTAAAACGAATGCAACTAACTACTAACTAAAAGCACACCTAACATCTTTTAATCAATAGCGAACAACAATTTTATGAACAGAGTGGATGCTCTGGAAATTTCAAGTAAATAAAATGTAGAGATTAATAACTTAAAAACACAACCTGCAGGAACACACAATAGAACTAAACACAAAATAACATTTATCTAAACATAACATGCATAGAACAGAAATAACAACATTAACAATAAAATATTTATCTACTCTATGATCCCTCAAGTGGCCAGCTCTTGGGCATTTTTACTATCAGTTCAAATCACATGTGGTACTTTAGCAGCTTCAAAGTAAATCCATTCACAGTGCTCCCATTACTCAGAACAATACTGGCGATATTCATTCATTCATATCATAAAAGTGTAACAGCACAGAGAACATAACTGAACAATATTCAAAATATATCATAACCATGTCCTCTTTTTGAGCATTACATATATATATTGCACTACTATAAAATCCTAATTTGCAGATGGTAGGTAAAATGCCATTGAAAAAGTCTTAAACAGAATTACAACTAACTAGTGTTCATGAAATAAAACATAATAAAGGCTCTGAGTGGAGCCATAATGTCTCAAATAGTCTTAACAAAAAATAACAGAATGCTTTAAAAGAAGTCTTCCACTATGTACGCCTAAATTTTTGGCACTCTGACTTCAACCGCTTGAAGTCCACTCCTTTCATAGGCTATGCATAACTCCTGCACAATTACTCAAAGTTTATACCATTATATCAACATTAGTTAGCTAATTCCAATCAATTTGAGAAATAAATATTTATACACCATTTTACAAAAAGTAGATAATTATTGCTTCTAAAAATAAACAAATTGGCATGGCTGAGAAAGTTGGCAAGAACAATAATGGGTATTTAGCTCATCATAAGAATGAGGTTGTTTATACCTCATCATCCTCCCCTTCCTAAGTCTGAGCAGGTCCCCCTGCTCTCTAATGAGCCCTATGCCTCTCTGCATCCCTTTTCCTATTCAGTTCGTCATATTTGGAGCTGAGATCATACATGTCTTCTGCCTCCTCATCCAAATGATCAGGGTATTTAAGAAAACCTTTGTTGAATTTAACCCTCATCTACCATGTATGTAATTCTCCAGGATTTTTCTCTGTAGTGACCAAAACTGCAGGGGGTGGCTGAAGGAGCAATGGACATCTGTATCGCATCCCTATCCACTTGGTCTTGAGCTACTGTAACATTTCTGTTAATGCCTCGGCCCTTCTGTAGGACCACCTTAGGTTGGTGGGGGAGAGCATCTCCCTCCATTTGAGATACATAGGTAGGGGAGTGTACCGCTCCTCACATGCACTCCATGCCCTTTCTATTAACTGTGGCCCATGATCTTTGAAATTTTCAAAGCAAATCCAGATACTGTCATTATATTTGTTCTTCATAGCTTCATAGCTTTTAATCCTTCAGAATTGAGCCTTGAAGGCAAAGGGCTTTCAGTTAGGATATCTCATTTGGAGTCCTACAGTTCTCTCTACTTGCAAATACTCCCTGGTTCTATCCTGCCAATGGATTTGATTCTAAATATTAGACATGAAGCCTCTAAGTTGTACTTCCCCAACAAAAAGGTTGATGAAGAAATCACTATACTTTTCTAAAAACAAATTATGTATGAAAAATTCACATAGCAAATTTTGCTGAATAGGGGCTGCCTCTTTGAATGCTTCTAAGAATTGTTTATCATCTGGGTCATGGGGTAAATTGCAGGAGATCCTCAAAAGTTTCCATCTTAATAACTATTCATTGAGAAACATGGAATATAATCAGGATGGCTTTCTATAGGCTAGTAACAATTCTCCAAGCTGGCATGCATTAGTTTTAGCCTGGTAGAGTTTATCATAGGATTCTTTCAATAACACTATTTCTTGCTTAAGTTTGGCATTTTCTGCCCCTGCTTGCCTTAAGAAATAGCATCTCTCCATCCATTTGGTCAGCATTGGAGGAATGTGAATTTGAAACCATTCCATTTTAGTCGGCTCAGTCTACACTTCTTTTGATTCCATCAATATTGCTTTCACATTGAATTCTTGTAAATCCTGCTCTAGCTCAACAGTTCTGCTCAAAGCTGTATTGAGTTCAAGTGTTTGCTTTTCCTATTTTTCTACAAAGGCTTTGAGAGATTGCATTAGATTATTAGTTAAACTCTTAATCTATTTATCTTTTTCAGATAAACTAACCAAATACTCTTTATCCTTCCCATCAATTTGTTGCACTTGAGACCACAACTCTCTAATGGTTTTATCCTTATGCTCCAATTGGGCCCCTAAAGCTATGATTTCTTGATCCTTTTGCTTCAAAAGTTTAGTTTGTGTGATTATTTTCTGTTGTTTCTTATTTATCTACTCCTCATTTTGTTGTAATTTGTCTTTTAACTAAACAATTTATGCCTTCAATTTCTCTAATTCTATTTTTATGTGATCATATCCTTCAATTTTTGCATTAGTGGAAAGGTGAAAAATAGAAATCTCTGCATCATTGCCAGTCACATGTCTTTCATTATTAACTTCCAGTGGACTATGTTCTGTGTCATTGGAAACCAAAGGAGACAATTGTTCACTTAGAGGAACTGTGTTAATTTCCTGTGTTTCCAATGGTTGTTGTGAAGGGGAGAATGGTTCTACAGACTCATCATCAACAAGTATATAGTTTGGTAATTATTCTCCTATTTCTTCTTGTCCTATCTCAGATGGGACAATCTTCTTTTCAGACTCAGGGGGCTTATTGCTATCCAAAGTTTGTTTTTCACCTAATTGGGTTGTATTCTCACACAGTTGGGCTACGGTTTCACAAGGTTGTACTACATTTACACTTGACTGGGGTATATTTTCACACAGCTGGGCCACATTCTCATATGATTGGGCTACAATTTCATGAGATTTCCTATCTTGTCTTTTCTTTTTAGGAACATGCGGCTGATCAATAGCCGCAGCACAACTAAATTCAATAGCCAATCGTTTGCTTCTCCTTAAAGGAGGAGATCTTTGCAACTTTATCTTAGGCCTCTTTGCCTTTTTGTGGGGATAAGTATTCTCATCTTTAGAATTCACTAAATCCACATTTTCTTGATTCTCTAGGGTCTCTGGCACACTCTGTGGTTTAGGTCTTTCCTCAGGGTCTAAAAGGTTTGATGGATTTTCTGGCGCTTCGCCGTCAGGAGCTTTTCTAGCATCTTGGGGCACAGGGGCATCTTGAGGCACAAGGGAAGGTTCTTTCAAATTTTGTGCCACCAATCTGGATGTCTCACCTTCCTCAAAATGTCATGAGGGTTCAGGGTTTTTGAATTTTTGAAGAAATCTCTGTCATTTTTCCTCTGTTTTTCTTTTCTTCAAGAAATGATGTTTGCAAATTAAATAAATAAGACCATGATGTTTTAACAGCCCTGAACCAATTTTGAACCTTTCTATCATATTAACAATGGAATCACTGAGGAAAGAGGGAAGATTTACCCTTAATTCGGGGTTTTCAATGCCATGCCACAAGTGAGTGAGTAACCAAAAGGGGGGGCGACTATGGTGGCACATTGCTTCTCACATGAAAAGTATTTGATGATCCAGGTAACCGCAATTCTCCATGGCTCTACGATGGACATTCTCTGAAACCCCTTGTTTTGCCCACAGGTATTCACAACTAATAGAGGATGAGGTTCTCCCACCCTTATGAAGAGTTCTATCATTCTTTGATAAGAAATGTTTGTAGTTTCTGTTAAATTCACATCTTCATCTTTAATGCTAGACAAGCTAGAAATGATTCGAGGGCTTACCTTAAATTTCTTGCCACACACTATTGTCTACCCATCTGAGAAGTTTTCTGCAAATTCCTTGACCAACTGGGTGTTATGCCCCTCAAATTTCTTCATGAACTCAAGCCAACCTACCCGCTGAAATAGCTCAGAAATATTACTCAGTGCCAACAATTTATCTAGGGAAGTTGGTTCTGATTTACGCTTAGCTCCTCCCTTTCTATCTTTTGCTGGGAATTCTACTAAGTGTCTACTAAATGTTGTGGTACTCTAATGGTGAAAAATTATTTCAACAAGACTGTTATGCAGACTAAAGAAATGCAATCTTATGACCACCTGTACTTTGACAATACTGATGGAATACGAATTAATTTGGCTTCACTACATTTGAATCATTATTTTGTATGGGATAGAGTGAATAAGCCGCCACCTCTCCAGTGAAGGTACAATCCACACAATTTACTAAATTTGGAAAGGAATGTGGAATGTGCCAATTCATTTATTTTTATCCACAATAATATACCTACTTAAAATAAAAGATGTACATACCTCATGTCTCATCATTGATTTGAAAGTCACTTTCCTTATGCTAACATAATAGCGTCATGGGTGGCAGTGTAATTAAATTCAGATGGGATGGCGAAGAGTTGTAATGAATTTATTATGAATAAAGATGGGATGACTAATAAGGGTTCTAATTATTATGACAAAAAGTGGTCACAATAATTTTTATTTATTATAGTACGAGATGGCAATATCAGGCATGAATTTTGAAAGTGGTATAAAAGAATTAGTGATGATCATGGATATGTTGTTGGGATTGTTAGAGCATTTGTAAAGAAAGGGAAATCACAAAATTCCAGAGCATCGCCGAAAGATGCGGCTGGGACAAAAGAACAACATTCCGGAGCATCGCTGAAAAATGCAGTTGGGACAAAAGAACAACATTCCGGAGCATCACTAAAAGATGCAGCCTGGACAAAAGAACAAAATTCTGGAGCATCGCTGAAAGATGCAGCCGGAAGGCAGGAACAAAGTTCTAGAGCATCGCTAAAAGATGCAGTTGAAATGCAGTAACAAAGTTCTGGAGCATCGTTGAAAGATGCAACCAGAATGTAGGAACAAAGTTTCAGAGCATCACTGAAAGATGCAGCCGGAATGCAGGAACAAAGTTCTAGAGCATCGCTGAAAGATGCAGCCAAAATGCGGGAACAAAGTTCTAGAACATCGCTGAAAGATGCAACAAGAATGCAAGAACAAAGTTCATGAGCACCGCTGAAAGATGCAGCTGGAATGCAGGGAGAATGGAACAGGATGATACACTTTAGACTTAACACATTCTAGATTATCGCTGAAAGATGCGTTGGAATGCAGGAACAATCAAGGGAATGGAACCAATTGAATGAACAAGTTCTGGAGCATCATTGCAAGATGCGTCAGAATTTGTATTCTATTAAAAATGTATTCCTACAAAATAGAGATAAAATTTAGACAAGTCCAAAAGAATGATAACACAATAACAATGCTCCAAAGTGATTATAAGTACATACACATGCAATTTTTTTAAAACCTGATAGCTGAAAATTATATTGGCTCTATAGTAGCAGAGTCAATGCATTGGGTTTCTCCTTGCATTTCTACCATTCTCGTAAATTCTTCTTTGTTGACAAGTTTGTGGTAGATTCATAATCGATGACCATTGACTAAGAGAGTTTGAATATCACCATCAATGGGTTTGAGTTGCACTACTCCATTTGGAAATACTTCAAAAATTTCATATGGACCCAACCAATGAGTCTTTAGTTTCCCTTTCTGATCTTTATATCAGGAATCAAATAACAGTGCCCAATCTCCATTGTGGAACTCTATTTCCTTTATGTGTTTATCATGTCAGGCCTTTCGATGTTGTTGCACTAGCTCTGTCTAGTGGATAGCTTCTAAGAGGAGTTCATCTAATTCACTAAGCTGCAAGACTCTTTCTACTTGAGCTTGGTTGAGGTCTAAGCCTAACTCCATTGTCATTCTAAGAGTTTGAAGTTCAAATTCAATGGGTAGAAGAGGTTTCTTCCCAAAGACTAACTCGTAAGGAGTAAGATCAGTGGTTGATTTCCAAGTTGTATTATAGGCCCAAACGGCTTCAAGAAATTTTCTAGACCAGTCTCTTATTCCCAATGAAACTATTTTTGTAAAGATATTTTCAAGTTCCATGTTAGTGACTTCTACTTGACCATTTGCTTGAGGGTGATAAGGTGACGAATTTTTATGGCTTACCTAGAAATGATCAGTAAAGGCTAGCAAAACTTTTGACATAAATTGGGGTCCTTGATCTGTGACAATTGATCTAGGGGATCCAAATCTGAGAAAAATCCTATTATACAGGAAGTTAGCAACTTGTTATTACCTAGCCACTCTTAGGGCTTGGACTTCCACCCACTTAGTCAGATAGTCAGTACAGACCAAAATGTATTCTTTGCCTTGTGAAGGAGGGTCTATGGGACCCATAAAATCCAATCCCCACTTTTCAAATGGTTCAAAAACTACTTGCGGTTGTAGAGGCATTTCATTGGATGTCGTGGTCTTCCTACCCATTGGCATTCATCACAATAGCGAACATAGTTTTTCACGTCTTTATGCATCGAGGGCCAGTAATATCCCGTACCTAAGATTTTATGGGATGTTCTCTTGGCGGAGTAATGACCTCCAAAGGGATCATCATGGCAGGCTCTAAGGATGTTGTATGTTTCATCTGGTCTGACACAGCATCGTAAAACCAAATCAGGGCCACATTAAAATAGCATTCCATTAATCCATTTGAAATGAGCACTTTCCTGAATGAGGCATTTCTTTTATTTTGACGTAAATTTTGGTGGGAACTCAGAAGTAGCCAGATAGTTGGCGATGTCTGCAAACCAGGGGGTTTTTATGGAGATGGCAAATAAATTTTCATCTGGGAATTCATCTTGTACAAGAGCACAATCTCTATTGTCTTGTTTGATTCAGGATAAGAAATATGTGACTACGTTGAACTTCCGTGGTTTGTCAATGATGGTTACATTGAATTCTTGGAGAAATAATAACCACCTGATTATTCTTCCATTTACTGCAAGTTTGTTCATTAGGTGCTTGATGGCTAAATGGTTTGTGAACACAGTTACTTTGTATCCTATAATATAATGTCAAAATTTATTGATTGCATGCACCACAACTAAGAATTCTTTCTCCGTAGTGGTATAGTTTGGTTCAATGGGAGTCAAATTCTTACTAATGAAATAGATGGTATATTTTCCTCCATTCTCATCTTCCTAACCTAGAACTGCTCCAATGGCATCATTAGAAGCATCTGCATAAATATGGAATGGAAGGTTCCAGTTAGGTCCACGTAGGATAGGAGCAGAGATGAGTTTCTCCTTAATGATCTCAAATGATGTTTGACATTCTATTGTCTAGACAAAATCTATGTCCTTTTGGAGAAGGGAGAACATGGGGGCTGCAATCTTGCTGAAGTTTTCTATGTATCTTCGGTAATATCCAGCATGTCCTAAGAAACTTTTGACTTTAGTTTGGTTCTTTGGAGTCTCTAGTTGTTGTATCACCTTAAATTTCTTAGGATCCACTTTTATCCCTCTAGCTAAGATGTGGTGTCCCAACACTATCCCTTGTTCTACCATTATTAGACATTTTTCATGACTCACGGATAGCTGATGGTCCTCACATCGCTTCAATACCTTGTCTAATTTTTTAAGACCTTCATCAAAAGTGGAACCATACACTGTGAAGTCATCCATATAGGCTTCCATACAGTCATTTACTAGCTCAACAAATATGGCCAGAACAACTCTCTAAAATGTTGCAGGAGTGTTTCATAGCCTGAAGGCAAGGACGCAATATGTGAATGTTCCCCAGGGGCAGGTAAATTTTGTTTTTTCCTGGTCTTCTACTGCTACTTGTATTTGGTTATATCCACTGAATCTATCCAGGAATGAGAAATACTTCCTTCTAGCTAAATTATCCAAGACTTGGTCTATGAAAGGTAAAGGGAAGTAATCTCTATAGGTAGCTTTGTTGAGTTCTCTATAATCAACACACACTCTCCACTTCCCATTTTTCTTTGGAACAACTACCAAAGGCGAAACCCATTTGCTGTCAGAGATGGGATAGATGAATCCTACTTGTAGGAGTTTCTCAATCTTTGTTTTAACAATATCTTTGAGAGCAGGGTTGAGTCTTCGTTGAGGTTGACAAATAGGTCTAACATCTTCAGTATAGATGTGATGGGTACAAACACTTGGGTGTATTCCTCTCATGTCCGTATAATCCCAAGCAAAAGCCTTGGATCTATTTACCAAAACATCAAACAGTTTGAGCTCATCTGACTCTGTCAACCAACTGTTCATATTTAAAGTTTTTCCTAGCAGTAACATGATAGTTTTGGTTCTAGGATAGTTGGAAGTGATGGTATGAACTTCTCTCATTAAGGTGTTGAGAAGGCAGCTGTGCGATATAGTTCTGTGAAGTCTGGAAATATCTTCGAAGAAGTGATCTATTTTCGGAATGATATTATCCAGAGGACAAGGTAATGTTGTGAAGTTGGTGTAACCATGTTTGGTGTCATCAATATGGATCAGATGTCCTAAAATCTCTTCCACTTCTAAAATTTCTTCATCACCTGATTCTATGGTAAGCTCTTGCATGTTGTTTTCCAGTTCATCTTCTAACTCTTCACCATGTTGTTTAATGACTACCATAGCAAGTGAGGCTAGATTCTCTTGTTTGTCAAAACCATCTGGTTCATCAAACTAAACTTGGTTATGCTCAGCAGGTTGAGCAGGGGGATACAGGAATAAGTGTTTGCTATTGGGACCATGTGAAATTGTCATTCCTCCTACTCTGCAAGCAATCTTAGTTGCAACTGTAGCTAACCATGGTCTACCTAATATTATCGGGTAACTGTCCTTGGGTGTGAGGACTGGATTATTTGGGAATCCACTAGGTATTCCCAATTGTCAACCTTGACAAGAAAAATTTCTAGTATACCCTTGGGAATAGCTATAGAGTGATTTTCCATTTGTAATATGGTGGTTGTGGGATGTAGATCAGTGAGTCCTAGTTTTTCCATAACATCCACCGTCATGACATTAATGGCTACTCCCAAGTCCATGAGTGCATTCGGTATTTCTACCTTGTTGATTATCATTGTTATGAGTGGACTGCTTGGGTCACCATATTTTGGGGTTGAGGTTTTGCTAGCCAGAAGGTCAGCTAGGTATCAATTGATATGCACAGCATTAATCTGTTTCGGTTTCCTTCGTGGTGTTTCTATACACAATTGTTTAACAAGCTGGTTTAGTTCAGGAATTTCTTTAATCACTTGTAACAAGGGAATCTCAATATGGAGTCGCTTAATTTCTTGGATTAATGCAGTTTCAGTAGGTAAGGTCATTTCCAGAGGTTTATTCAAAGGAGTTGCCTTGAGGTGCTCAGGAAAAGGTGCCTGATATCTCTTTTTCATGGTGGGATCCTCTTTTAAAAGATCTATTAAATGCTGGCCAACCTCTTCTTGAGGTAACTTAGAATCTCTAGTTGAGGATTGTGGAAGAGGCTTGTCTTGGTTACTCATTGGGTTTTTATCTAAAGGTATGGAAGGTGTCTCGATCCCTTCAGTAGATGATGCATTTGGTTCCTCAAGGATCTCAACTATGGTAGGCTACTGGAGTGTTTTTCCTGACCTCAACTGTAGGTTTCCATAATATATGGCATTAACTCTAGCCATATTTTCCTGTTCTATAGAATACACTATTGTGGTTTGCCGGTTATTCTTTGGATTAGGGACAGGTTGTGCTGGAAATTGTGGTTGGTTGACCTGCTCATTTTGTTGAGGATTTTGGGGAGCTAGTAAAAGGTTTTGTTGTGGATTAGGCATCCTCCTTGGTCCATGATAGAATTGATTTGGAGCATGATTCCATTGAGGCATCAAATTTTAAGGATACCATTGTTATTGAGTTTGGTTCTGTAATGCCCCCACCAAGGAACCCCAAAGGACAACACTAACTAGGTCTAAACAATAGAACAATTTTTTTTTACTATAGAATGCATAATAAGGTAACTAAACCTAGGTCCTCTAAGGTTCCTCAATTGCTCTACTCACAAAACAAGGTTACAAGAACATTTCATTAACAACAAAAGATGAACATCAAATTAATTGATATTTTTCATTTTCAAAAACCAACATTAATGATTATCTTCTAACTACTATCAGAATTGATACCTTTCTTTATAGTACTCATTACAAGATGAAGTTATCAATAACAATTACATCATTACAATAATTTCCACGTTGCTTTCCTCGACACATGGGAGAGATTACAACAAGATAATGTAGACACTGAAAATTGGACTGCTCTACAAAACCAATTTCCGTACCTCTACACTAATCCACTCCCCCAATCTGCATATCCCTGGTGATCAATTAATTCACCTAATTGATCCATTTAACCTTACAACCCTATCCTATTAATTGAATGAATATTCCTAATATTCATTTAATTGATTTATCCATTTCCTTAATCCCTGATTAATTAAATAAATCCTAATTATCTAATTAACCTAGACTTAAGTTAATTAAGATGCCACTTAATTAACCTTGTCCCCCACTCATCCACTCACTGAATTTAATATTCAGATGTCTCCCACTCACTGAATTTTAAATTCAGATGTCCCCCACTCCTCCACTCTTCCCAAAATGGGAATTTTTAATTCATCCACTATGGAATAAAAGATTCACTTTTATTCCTAGCCCTTGATCTGATCAAATGAATCCTGACCCTCCATCCTCATCTCCAAAATCCTATAAATAGGACCCCTCTCTAAGCCATTAGAGGAGACCACTTCAGGTACCAAACCTCTGCCCAAATCTTCTCATATCATCATCCATCATTAGTGTGTTGAAGCTCATCTTCAATCACACAAAGTATCATAGCCATTTCTCCTTGTCATCTTGAGGAATCGAAGCAAGGAAGCAAGCTCCCTGAGGGCCCATCTTCATCATTCAAGATCAAGAAAGAATAGGCGACCAATGGAAGCCGCAGGGTAACAAGGTTGTAAGTTTGATAGTTTCATTTGTTTATTCTTGTTATTTGCATATTTCATTGTTGTTTGGGTTATTATTTATCTTAATTGATCAAACCTATTTCACCCATAACATTTTGGCGCCCACCGTGCTGTTCTCGAAGCTGATCGTCATTTTGTGAAGGTTTCATTGTCAGAATCTTCATTTCTAAACCCTTTTTCTAACAATTTTTATCAAGTTTTGTGGAAAAAGTGTTGCAGGTTTCATTTTGAGTAGAAACGGACATCATTTTCGTGCTCCGGACGCTATTTCTGTGAATTTTGACAGTAAACTCGAGTAGGTTCTGAGAAAAATTTTAAAAAAAATTTTGAAAATTTTTAGGGTACAGTCCATACCGTACGGATCTGTACCCTGCCGTACTAATCTGTACCTTGGCTGTTTTCTCCGATCACTGGTTCTGTGTTGCAGATAATTTTTTTTTGAAGGGTTAATATGTTTTGCAGGTTGTTTGTTTAAACCACCGCTTCTCCTCCTTGCCCTAACACCCCAGTCGCCGCCTCTGCACACCCGTCACCACCACCAGAGGACTCCCTGCAAGCCCCGGTCGAAGCCTTCCACCGCTGTCGACTCCGACTCCCCACCGCCCCCTCCGCCTGGTCGACACCACTCAACCCCCGCAGACCCTTCCCCCCGTCCGCTGCCTGAGCAAACCACCTCCACCTGGCTCCTCCCACCCCTCTCACCGCTCCCTTCGGCTCCCCCACACACCAGTCGCCACCCGAGCCTCCACCATCGCCATTTCACAACCCACCATCCCTGCCTCCCTCTATCTCCGCTATCCCCAAACCCTGCATCCCCTCCTCCGACCTCCCCCGTCCCCCACCCCCACACCACTCCCTGCCACCCGATCCTTGACCCCTGCACACCACCCGCTGGTTCCCCCTCTGCCCCTTAACAAAAACAAAAAACCCTAACATTACCAATCAAGGGTCGGGGAAACCTTTAAAAGCATTTTTTTATATATTGTTTTTTCTTTTCAAACGATCGAGCCCATGGTCATATCAGTGACCAGGGGCCCATTTCTCAACAGTAAACCCTAACTGCTAGTCTCAACTGACTGCCCATGTGACCAGCCTATAACAAACAGTTAACTTTTTTGCAAACAGTCAAGCCAACTTCTTGTGCTCTCTACATGCCGAAATCGGCTATTTTTTTCAAACAGGCACAACTTTCGCATACGGAGGCGGATTTTTGCAAATGAATAGTTGTCGGAAAGAGGACTCTGAAAAATTCGCAGTTGTGAGGTTTTCACAAGGTGACAGTACCTTTTTCCCACTTTTTTTTCGCAGTCCAAGTCAAACTCGCATTTAAACTTCAAATCATCATATCTTTTGCAATTTTGATCAGTTTTCAACAAATTTTTTTTTGAATTTGCATAGAATCTCCTAAAGAATCTGTTTATGCACTTATTTTCTCTATATCAATTTAGTTTTTATCAGATTTTATCAGTTTCTCAATTTTTGCATCACAATCTCTTGGGCTAGTCTACTTGCTTCATTTTCATTTTTGTGACTTGCAGGTGATCATTCGGGATAGGACAAACATCAGGAGTAGCAAACACATCAATTTGGACAGCAATTTAATCAGGTGCACTCATCCTATTTCTCATTCCATCATAATCTTGGTTGCAAAACACACTTTGGTTTGGGGCATAAAACGAACATTGTTTGATCATCACACATTGAAATCAGGCTTAAAATCAACCAGTGTCTTCAATCACACCTTAAAATTGGGCTTAAAAAGAACCACTACTTGATGTGTCTTCATCACATTTCAATTTCTAAGGGTCAATTAATCAACTGCGAGTGTGAATCAAGTGGGTGTGTGTATGCTCTCTCCTCGCACCGTAAGGTGATCTTGGAGATCAAAAACACCTCACTTGATTCACTTTTGTCAATCCCTTTCCTAGGAGGCTTGCTAGGGGATTTCATCACCCCTAGGGATGACCTCATTTTGAGGCTGAATCGAAAGACACCCTCTTTGAAATTAGAATTATGTCACTCCTGGCTAAGCCCCAAAGAACTTTCTACCTTTGGTAAGTGAAGGTGAAGGGTGGGTTACCCCCTTCTCCCAGCTGTGTGGCAAGATTTCGCTTTCAAATTCCTAGTCAACCTCGTGTAAACATTGCCTAACCCTAATTGGCCATACCCCATCAAACTAGACATTAGGGCCTGTTGATTTGTCTTACACATGTGCTTGTTAATCATTATCATATTCTTCAAATACAAAATTCAAATTTGCTTGTATCTGTGTGAGTGATTCTTGTTTGTACATGTGATCATTTGCTAAACATTGCCAAATCAAACTAAAACATCAAACACATAAGACAAGTCATTCGACTCATTCTTCCAAGCACACTTGTCTCAACTTGTGATGCATTTGTTTTTTGCACATCCACACTAGTAAGCTTTTCCAGTCTTGGGTCAATGGCAAACAAATTAGAATATCTTAATCAAAAATTGCAATTTCTGAAATTGCAAATAAACTTAGGTCCCTCGCCCCATGCTTGTATAGCAATTATTCAACAAATTGACATCTTAGGACAAGAATTGACAAGCTTACAAGCTGAACGTGCCAGCACCAGCTATGCCTCGCCACAAACTCCTATCTTTTTCCCATACTCATGACAAGGCAACCGCCACCTCAAGAGGGAAATCATTTACCACTTTGGCTCCTAGTCCTCCTTCACCATATCCTACAACACCTCTCCCAAAGCATACCAGTCCTACAACAACACCACCATCTAGTTCCTCAAACTTCAAATGGCACACTAAAAAAGAATCAGATGAGTGGTGGGAAAAACATTTTCCACATCTATACAACAACAGCAAAGCTAGGGAAAAAGAAAAATCCACTCATCCATCCCTTCATCCATCTACCCATACACCTGCGAAGGATGTGCCCCAAGGACTATTAGCAGAGAGTCAACCATGTCCCCTAAGTCTGGTCCTTGACCTTACCAAAGATTCTTCCAATGTCTTGTCAACGCCTACGATGCCTTCATGTCATCCACAACCCCTTGAGCTTCTCAAAGAGCCTTCTACCATGCACCAGAGTCAAGGTCCGTCACACCCTCATATTGTTGACCAAGAGCCTATCCAAGAGCCCTTAATTAACATTCTTAGCCCTTCAAGCCCATCATGTGACCAACAAGCCATCAAGCCTAATCAAGAGTCTCCTATTATGAATCCTCAAGAGTCATCATGTTCTCATGTTGTTGACCAAGAGCCTATCCGAGAGCCTTCCACTTCCATTCAAGCAACCCAAGAGGTATGTCAAGAGTTTAATCCTAAGCATGTGGAAACATTAAGCCCTAGTCCAACTCAAGATCAAAACACTTTCATGCAACCCATCCATAACCTATATCTTTTCCCTAATCAAGATACTAGTGCTGATGAAGAAGCTATCCATGAGCAACTTGAACCTATGCATGAACTAGAGATCCAATGGTTTTTCTATGATAAAGATGATATCCATAATAATGAACCTCTCCAGGAGCCACTTGATCCTATACATGAGCAAGAGATTCAGTTTCCAACCATGCATAACCTACATCTCTCCTATGATCAAGATATTATCGCTAATGACGAACCTATACAAGAGAACATTAATGCCATCATGCTAAATCCTATCTATGATCAAAATCCCATCTATGATGAAGAACCTATCTATGATCAAGCAGACCATGATGATCCTCTTAGCCCACTTTACATATTCCATGGTCCTGAGCCTAGCACCCCATCTAGTCCTACCCAAGATCCAACAACTTCCACTTCCTTCGATGAGACACTTGCCTCCCAAGCAAGCATAGAAGATCAAACTAGTAATACTCCTCTGCCATCTGTTATGGACCAAGCAGCAAATTCTGCACCATATATCCTTGGTCTTACTACCTTCATGCATGAATGTTCTTTCTTAGAACACCAACAACCATTATCCACTATCTCGCCTTCTCCATCCAATAAAGCACTTGTGTCTAGTGTTCCACCTACACATAATCCCGCTGTCCACCGCATACTCCAAAAGATGAACTATCAAGGTAAAGGCTTAGGCCTTCATGAACAAGGTATTTTGGAACCTATCCATGTCAATGTTCCTCCACCTTCATATGGCCTTGGATACATACCCTAAGTTGCACAAACTCAAGATGTTGGTACTTCCTCCACTCCTCCAAAGTCTACCACTTTCCATTGTAAACACTATCATATCCCCAAAACATATGTCGCCATTCCACCTCCATCATCCTACAATTGTCAAAAGCATGTGACTATACTCCTTCCACCATACAAACTCTCTCTGCTACTTCCAACTCCTAATATTCCACCATCCAATCTACCTCCACTGCTTCCAACACCTTATCCATCCATCTATAAATCCTCTACATATCCCAATCATGGCCAACAAATGTACATATTGTCTCAACAAGGAGCTTTCACCAACCTCACTTCTACCATCCCACGGGGATTCAATGACAAATATGTGGATGCCTCTACCTATAAAGTAAAAAATCCTAAGAGTCCTCATGACCTAGGATATAAATGCCAAGAATCAAAGAAACATCCTTCTACAGAGAAGCCTGCACCCACAAATCTATATGCCAAATTCAAAAAGGTATGGGTCCCCAAGCAACAAATGATTACTCCAAAAGCTGCACAAAAGATGCATACACCCAAACCCATACCTTCACAGCTACTGTCTACAAACAAAATGATTTAGGTACCCAAGCAAAAGGCCCTAAAGTTACATGAGGCATCTATTGGCAAGAGACACTATATGGATTCATGGTTGTTGTCATTGATGGCAACAAAGGTCATCCCACATATCCGCAAGTCATGGTGTGTCTCTACCGGAAGTCAGAATGAAGATTGTTGTGGTCCGATGAACAAGAACAGAGCATGTAGCAAGGTCCGACAGATTGGTCCGGATCTCTCAGAGGAAGTGTCTTGGTGCAGTGCGGATTTGGGGAAGTCAAGAGGACTACCTTGAGTAGTATATTCCAAGGATTTAGCTTCCGGTGATGGACAAAGAAAAAGATATGAATAGTTGAGTACCGGATTCCTGAGAGACAGTGAGAACAGAGGAAGAACTGACTGACAGAGTACCAGACTATTTTCTGGATGTGTTACTGTTGATGGTAAAGGTTGTGAAGGCATGAATCATGTTTGGCCGACATGATTAATGACATCTACAAGTATATGCTTGATCTGCATTACTTGATATGCAAGGATTCAGCCGACAGAACAGAGTTTGTGAGAAGATAGACTATTCTGGGTGCTGACTAGAAAGATAATGAAATCACTAGTGTGGATATAAATAGAGGATGGATTTTGTTGTGAATAGTGTAGTTGTGGTATGGTGTATGCGAATAAGTGTAGAGCAGTGCAGAAGCAGTAAGAAAGATCCGGTATGTGAAAAGAAAGCAGAATAAAGAATAGAGGAAAGATGAAGTGCAGCAGATCAGTATACTGAGCCTAACCGGAACTGAACTCTAGCATATGTAGATGCTTCCAATCAGTTCAAGTATTGTATAACATTCTTTTGTAGACAGTGTGCCTCCTTGTAGGCAGTGTGCTCAGGTAGTGAGCCTTAATTGGCAAGTGCCATTTTGTAATTCCTTATTCTTCTAACAGAGAATAATCTTTGGGTTAATCACCCCGTGGTTTTCTCCCTTAACCGAGTTTCCACGTCAAAAATACTGTGTCATGTGTTTCTCATTTCATGGTAATGTTTGTTTGTTTGATTCAATGCTGCTTTGATTAATAAGAAAGTTCAAAAGAAGAATAACTGATTCACCCCCCCTCTCAGTTATCAACAATTGGTATCAGAGCTAAGTTCCTCCTAATAGAGCCTAACAGCTTGAGGAAGATCTGGGAGTTCAAATGGATGCATATGGTTTAAGGGAGCAACTCAAGACTGCCCTTGAGGATCTTGAACAGTCAAACTCTGAAGTCAATGAATTAAAGGAAAGACTCAAACAGGCTGATGAATTCATGAGAGAACTAAAGGACAAATTAAATCTCTCTATGAAAAAGAGAAAGGAGCTGCTCCAACAATTGGAAAGACAAAGTGAAGAAAGTAATACAAATGAAGAATTGACTGAGAAAACCAAGTTATGTGAAAAGTTATCAAAAGAAGTCATTATGGTAAGACATGAAATGGAATCAGGAGTTATAAAGTTTACTCAAGAGATTGAAGAGAAAAGAAAAGCTAAAGACAATCTAAGACAATCTCTTAAAGAGAAATCAGAAGATTGCCTCCAGATGGACAGGATTATCAGACATCTTGAATCTGATCTTGAAGATGCCAAAGATAATGAAGAAAAACTTGAGGATCAAATTGTCTCTCTCAAAAGAGATCTTCAAACAACAAATGAATATAAAGAGAAATTCAAGATAAGTTCTGCTCAACTTGAAGTTCTTCTTGGAAGTCAAAAGAGGGCAGATGACAAGTATGGTTTGGGATATGAGAAAGGAGAAAGCTCCGGATCCGGTCAAAAGAATTTTGGATCATAAAATCCAAGGAGTAGGCCTAGAAGACCTCCGGTAAGACAGCCCAATGCTCAAAGATATCCATCTTTCAATGGATACTGCCATAGCTGCAATCACTTTGGTCACAAAGCTAATCAGTGCAGAAAGAGAATGAATCAGACTAATTCATTCTTCTCCGGACAGTGCTTTAACTACAAAAGGTATGGACACAAGTCTCATGAATGCAGAAATATGTAAATAAACAAATCATTCAATGGTAGATGCTTTGCATGCAATAGAGTAGGTCATATGGCTAATCAATGTAGATCAAGAGGTTATCAGTTAAATATGCAAGGAAATATTATTTGCCAAATCTGTAATAGGTCCGGTCATAATGCAAAAGTCTGTAGAAGCAAGAATCAGGACAAAAGAGGTCCGATGTATAATCAGAATCAAGACAAGGGTAAACAAAAGATGAATGCGGATGAAGTTAGGAATCAGATGAACAAGATTTGGGTAAAGAAAAGTTCAGAGAATGTAGAGGTTGGATCCGCACTAGACTCTGGTGCTGATATTTCTTCCAGAAATTAAAAAGTGAGCTCTGGCTCAGGGGGAGACTCAAAGAAAATCCTGTTCCCCCAGCCAATCAAGTGGTGCCGGATGTGGCACAAGATGCAGAGTAAAGGGTTTGAATATATAAGTCTTGAGATGATCCAGATAAGATTTCAGAGGTCTGCATGAAAATGTGAAGAAGTTGTGATCGATCAAGTAAGACCTATTCCGGGAGATGCTCCGGAATGACAGAGGATTACAAAAAGGTCCGAAGAGATCTGGAAGTGCATTGTCTTAGTCTGCGGATTGGATAGAATGTTTGGGATGTCCTTGTGATGTATCATCTTGATTTATTCATAGTTGGAAGATCCGCATGATGTTCATAGATCAGGACTGATCTAGTACTCCAAATTATCCAAATAAGGCAAACTAGAATAATGTAGGTCAAGCATTTATTGCCATCAGATATTAGGGTTTATGGAGCAATATAAGGGATTTCTCATAAATCACTTGCTCATTCTGCACTCAAGAAGAAGCTAAAAGTGGAGCTCTGCAACAAGATTCATCAAACTCACCAAAGATCTCCTGCAGAAGTCATTACATACAGAAATCAATTCAACCACTCCGTGTAACCGAAGGTGCATAAGGTATTTTTCGTTTTCAATATCTCACTGCAAATCTTTAAAAAAATGGCTACTCTGAATATAGTTAAGATCTCTGATAGACCTCGCCCCACATTCAAGAAACATCCATACAAATCTTTGGAGGTAGATCCACTAGGAGCCTTCTCTAGTGTTCTGCATGGTGTATTGCATACGGAGGACATTAGGGTTTACATTCATGCAAATTTTGAAGACTTTGGAGAATCAAAATTGATGGATATCTATCACAAATAGTTGATAGATGACTCCTTTGAGATTAAACCTCAGTACAAAGCCATCCGGGATAAACACTTTGCACAGTGCATCCATTTCCCCTGTTTTGAAGAAGATGAATGGGTCCGGTATGTACTAAGTAGAGTGCATGACAACTTCCTATGGTTGAACAAGCCCTTCAAGATCACCAAAGATGCAATTAGGGCTGTAACTGGTCTGCACTCATCTGGTGGATTACCTGTTCTCAAGTCTATCAAAAATCAGACAGTTAGTGATGCAACCAGATCTAAGTTTGATAAGAGAGCTATGACAGTTGAAGACATCACTGAACTGGATGTCAAATTTGCATCTATGATAATTGGTTACAAGATCTATCACTCCAGTAGGGAAAATTCAGTTCCGGGAACTGCAATTTACACAGCTTATCAAATGCTAAAGGAGAATGCAGACTATGACTTGTGTGAGCTTCTTGTAAACCAACTTTTTGAAAATCTGCAGAAGATCAAGAAGGACAAGAAAAACTCCTTCAAGTATGGCAATTTGATCCTTTGTCTCTTCTTTTATTACATGAATGAGCTTCCCGAATCCGGTGGATGGATATGGCAGAATGACAGACCAGTTGCCATCCAAATCAAAGATTATTTGCATGGACTTGGGGATGCTAAAGCAAGAAAAACAGCTCTATGGGGATATTTCAAGAACTTCCAGAGCATGATGCATGCAAGAGAAAGAATACCCCAATCTCTTGTTGAAAAGTACAAAGACACAGTATGTTTTATGGTAGAAACAGATCAGTGTCTAATGGAGGCAGTAGAACCAAGAACTGTGTGGATCATGCCCATGGGGTATGAAGTGGATGAACAGATAGTGGAGCTGCATGTTCAACACATGCTTAGTCAGCCTAAAGATCCAAAGGTAGAAAGGTTCGGAACATTTGAGGAACTAAGTATAAAAATCCATGTTGAACTTAGAGAACCGGAGATCAAGAGGAAGGTGAGAAAAGAAGTAAAGCATATTGCTCAAGGCCTAGGCATCCCAAAGGAGGCACTTGATGTCAAGTGGGAAAAGAGGCGAAAGGTTGAGGAAGAGAAGAAAGAGGCAGAAAAGAAAAGCAAGAAAAGTACTCCAGTGGAAACCTCAACCCGAACCAGATCATCAAAGGGATCTACACCTGTCACAACCAAAGGCTCAAAAATGTCAAAACTGGAAGGTCAGACATCCGGTAAAGGAGAGAAAAGATCTAAAATAAAAGCCACAAGGGCTTACACAAGTCAGAAAGATGAAGAGGAAACAACATCAGATGAGGGGGTAAAAGAAATAAAGAAACAGAAGAAGAAAGGATCCGGTAAACCCTCCACAGGCCAAGACAAGGAAGAAATGGCAGGGGTATTTGTTGAAAAGCCCACCCTGTCTCTAGAGAGTGTAATCAAGTCAGTCACGGTGGATGGAAACCTTCAACCAATGACTGAATTCTATGATGACTACAATGAGGCTAACCAAAAGATTCTGCAGGAAGCCACAATCAAGTATCTGAACATATACAATAAGGCTTTCATTGAGATCATATCTCTAATTCCGAAAAGCCTAGAAAAGGAATTAGAAATAAGAAAGAATAATGCTCAGGCAAAAGATCTTGAGATCCGGGAGCAGATAGCTATTCAGCTATATCCTCAAATTGATCTCAAGACAATGAACATAATATTCAAAGATTGCAAAGATGAGTTCAGGAGTAAAGCAAGAATGAATCAACTCATGCTTGGTGAGACTGACAAGGTGGCCATAGAGACAGAAGAGATCCTCCAGAAGGCCTTCAAAAGGTTTAATCTTCTTGTTGTAGAGAACTTAGGTGCAGAAACAACTGTGGACTTGGAATCATCTGCCCCAGAAGAAGTGGCCCTTGAACAGACTAACATCTCTCCTCCAGCTTCCCCTACAGTCTCCGGATCCCAAGAAGAAGAGAAATTACAGGGGAAAGAAGCAGCAATAAAAGAAAAAGAGGTTGACAGCACCAAGGATACAGAGAAAGAGAAGATTCCAACAGAGAAAACCACAACTGAAAATGGTAAGAATGTGGAAGGAGAAAAGATTCTAAAGGACAAAACTGCAGAAGAAAAGAAACATCTATCTCCGGCAAGAGACACTGCACAAACTGTTCAAAAGTTTCTGAGTTAAGAAACAATAGAGATTGATGAACTGGAGCTTCTAACAGGTCCATTCAACTTTGACTCCCTCTCTCCGGTACAGATGATGAAGATAGCTTCATTTGCAAATGCTAAGGCAAATGAAAAACTCCTAAAGTCTCATATGGAAGACTATGAGTTGATAGAGGCTACTTCCGGAGTGCTTGAAAAGATTATGCCATCAGTCCAGATAGATCCGACAGCCTCCTCTTCCGGTAATCTCAAAACCTTAGTCAGCAGTGTTGATATACATTTTGATTCTCTAGAAAAATCAGCTGAAGAAAAGGTCTGGAAGGAATTTTTGGATAAAAGATTTTCAGAAGTACTAGGATTAATCTCTAGTGATAGGAGAATTATGAGTATTGGAATAAAGAGCTTAGAAAATGCTCTTAAGGATGGTGGTGACATTTACAAATTTTGTATCTCCTGGTCAAAGGCAACAGTAGAAATTGATAAGAAAATAAAAGAGGAACATGACAAACTACAAAGTTTGTCTCAAAGTTTTGATCCTCTCTCTTCCTCCATAGTAAATCAAGAATGTCAAACTATTGCAATCACAAATGCAATAAAGAACTTTGAGAAGGAAAGGAAGAATATAACTAACCGGATGGGAGAACTTAGAAGGATTATAATCCCTAAGTTAGAAACTATGCATGAGGCCATCAGTGATGCTCAGACTACCACCCAAACAAATGATCCGACAGATCTCAAGAGGGCAGAAGCTTTTGCATTTTTGTTAAGTGGTCACATTTCAATTTTGGATAGAATGAAGCAAAGTTGGGCTATTGAACTGGTCCAATTGAAGACATCCTTTGCAGACATTCTTCAGTTTATGTGAGTATGTAATATGCGGCTAAGTATAGTAAATTTTTGAAAATTTTGGTGTGTGGACCCTACCCTTTGCCATTGATGTCAAAGGGGGAGTGAGGAATAGTGAAAAATGAGGAATCCAACTAAGGGGGAGTTCTAGAAATTGTATATAAAGATAGAGCAGCAGCCAAGGGGGAGCATAGTGTAAACATTTAGTCATTTTTCACTAAGTGTTGCCATCAATGCCAAAGGGGGAGATTGTTGGCAAGAGACACTATATGGATTCATGGTTGTTGTCATTGATGGCAACAAAGGTCATCCCACATATCCGCAAGTCATGGTGTGTCTCTACCGGAAGTCAGAATGAAGATTGTTGTGGTCTGGTGAACAAGAACAGAGCATGTGGCAAGGTCCGACAGATTGGTCCGGATCTCTCAGAGGAAGTGTCTTGGTGTAGCGCGGATTTGGGGAAGTCAAGAGGACTACCTTGAGTAGTATATTCCAAGGATTTAGCCTTCGGTGATGGGCAAAGAAAAAGATATGAATAGTTGAGTACCGGATTCCTGAGAGACAGTGAGAACAGAGGAAGAACTGACTGATAGAGTATCAGACTATTTTCCGGATGTGTTAGTGTTGATGGTAAAGGTTGTGAAGGCATGAATCATGTTTGGCCAACATGATTAATGACATCTACAAGTATATGCTTGATCTGCATTACTTGATATGCAAGGATTCAGCCGACAGAACGAAGTTTGTGAGAAGATAGACTATTCCAGGTGTCGACTAGAAAGATAATGAAATCACTAGTGCGGATATAAATAGAGGATGGATTTTGTTGTGAATAGTGTAGTTGTGGTATGGTGTATGCGAATAAGTGTAGAGCAGTGCAGAAGCAGTAAGAAAGATCTAGTATGTGAAAAGAAAGCAGACTAAAGAATAGAGGAAAGATGAAGTGCAGCAGATCAGTATACTGAGCCTAACCGGAACTAAACTCCAGCATATGTAGATGCTTCCAATCAGTTCAAGTATTGTATACCATTCTTTTGTAGATAGTGTGTCTCCTTGTAGGCAGTGTGCCTCTTTGTGAGCAGTGTGCTCGGGCAGTGAGCCTTAATTGGCAAGTGCCATTTTGTAATTCCTTATTCTTCTAACAGAGAATAATCTTTGGGTTAATCACCCCATGGTTTTCTCCCTTAACCGGGTTTCCACGTCAAAAATACTGTGTCATGTGTTTCTCATTTCATGGTAATGTTTGTTTGTTTGATTCAATGCTGCTTTGATTAATAAGAAAGTTCAAAAGAAGAATAACTGATTCACCCCCCCCCTCTCAGTTATCAACAGCATCCACCTCTCAAGAATCTCCACCATCTACTTTCTCCCATTCCATACATACGTTTGAAATTCTTCCATCCCACATGGCAAACAAAAATCAGCAAAATACTAAGTCTATGTGGGTCCATAAATTCCTAAATCATGCATCCACAAGCAAAAGTCTTCATTGCCTCCTACACTACTTTCCCATCACCAACTTCAATGTTTACCATGGTATATTCAATCGTTGGTCATGATTCCCTTCCATTCCACAACATTTTCATATACCTCCATCTCCCCTTCCTTCTACTACTATCCTACATATCTTCCTCATCCTATGGTCCATGCTTTCACATAAAACCTTCCTTCCATCTTTGGATAAGTCCTTCTGTATGCTGCATCATAATCCACTATCTACCTACGCCATATCACTTTCATACGATCCCCTACCAACATCTGTGAGAACACTTGACATGGTCCATTCGACAGTATCTACCTAGTGGGACTATCACCTTTCAAGGAACTCTATACTTGAGACTTTCCATATCCACCTTCTCCTATCTAAATATTCAAAAAAACAAAAAAAAACAACAAAAATGAAAAAAGTAAAGAGAAATCCCTTCATCCAATGGTGAAAACTTGGCAAACAGGGGCCTTGGATAAGTACCGTGATGAAAACCTGGCAAACAGGCGTCATGTGTAAAGTTGATCTTCTATGTCACCTACACTTGGGGGCACCTTGTCTCATCGGCATATCACTCTTCTCCTACCAGTTTCCTTTCATACCATTTCCTATCATGTCTCGTCCATCCATCCAATCTTCCTCTCCTCTATTATTTGGTCTTGATAAAGATTGGGGGCACAATGTTGACAAATGTTCTAGATGTCTCTTGACATACCTTATCCCTCCAAACCAGGAAAACCCTTCATTATCCTCTCATCCTCCTATCGTTCTTAGCATTGTCACGAAAAAATCCTACGTACTCTACATACAATGGGGCATGTTACACTTATGCGACATAGACCTTGGAGATCACATCCTTGTTTCCTTCTGTCCACTATTGCCCATCCTCATAACCATCCGTATTTACTATCACCCATACATCTACCTATCCGTGGTGCTTCCTTTTCATCAGTATTATGTGTTCCATATCTTAGCCATATCTAATCCATATCGTGTCTTGTCTGATCCATATCATGTCTTATCTGATCCATATCGGTTCCATATCACATCTCATCCGATTCATATCTTAGGTCCAGTAGGGTTCTTCTCGAACTACGTTGCCTCTGCGTCGTCACGTAGGCAAGGCCATTATTCTCATGTGCCCCCGAGGCTCCACTTTCCCATTCATCCCATGTCTTGTCATCCGTCCCTCTATCTGTCTGTGACTGCACCTTTCTTTAGACAAGCGCACGCAGCAAAGCCTGCTTCAAAACAGCAAAAATCTTGACACAAAACATCAACCTGTCCAAGGCAAAACAGAGCACCATACCGAAACACTCAAGCTAAATCTCATATCAATTATGGCAAAAAGACACATCTAAATGCAAGAATGTTTTGTGTTGGTTAGATTAAGAGTCTTGATTTATGCTATCATGCCTTTCTATGCTACTCGAGGATGCCAAAAGCTAGAGATGCTATGATGGGGGCATGATTATTTTCTTTGTCTGCTGCTTGTGGATTAAACTTTAGTAATGTGATGACTTTTGTCTAACGACATGATTGGCAAAAGATCATCGAGGACTCCGAGGTCTAAACATGAAAAGGGGCAATCCTTGTCTGTTGAAAAATGCAAGAAATACTCAGGTCATCTAGATTCAATTTTGACTAGATGCTTGTATTAACTTGCTATATCAAAATCCATGTAAGTAATACTCAGGTCATCTCGGTCTAATTATACCTAGATGCTTGTATTTTCTTACAACATAATAAAGCCCAATGATGAAAGCGCTTCAAAATACTTGCTATATCAAGATGACAAATATCCATATCCATACCGTATCCAACTGCACTTCATATCCATTTCCATACCGTATCCAATTGCAAGTCTATCCTTAATCCATGCCAATCAAGTCAAGTCAATCTTGTCAAATGATCCGATCACAATCAGTGGTCTTGAATCTTGTCAGGTCGTAAACCATATCAATTAGTCATAACTATCCTTCGTGTTGCTCTAGGGATCCATAATTCCCCGCCATGACAACACACCTCCCGTGTTGGTCTAGGGATATATCACTCCCCGCCATGACAACACTGTCGTATATCGTTATCATATGTCTTAGACAGGATGTCACATTGTCGAAACCAGACCCAGTGTCTTATACGACATGTCTCATTCCTGACACCAGACATCATCGACCTATATCATTGGTTCACCGCTTGACAGGGGCAATACCTTGGTTGTTCCTATATCATTTGGGCATACTTGCTTACTTGCTTGTGTGTGTTACAATCATTCATCCCTTCTTCTACATCCACCCATTTCATCCCCTATCAACCTATCTCATCATGAGATTGTTCGTCTCATGCCTTCTACCTTCTCCCCGTCCAATCTCCCGAGGGGGCATCCTATCATCATAACCTATACCAGGGGCAAACTGGGGTATGCATCATTATCAGACTATTTATTCTTTGAAAAATGTGATAAAAACACATTGCTTCAAAGAGGGGCAAAATGTAGACACAGAAAATTGGACTGCTCTACAAAACCAATTTTCGTACCTCTACACTAATCCACTCCCCCAATCTGCATATCCCTGGTGATCAATTAATTCACCTAATTGATCCATTTAACTTTACAACCCTATTCTATTAATTGAATGAATATTCTTAATATTCATTTAATTGATTTATCCATTTCCTTAATCCCTGATTAATTAGATAAATCCTAATTATCTAATTAACCTAGACTTAAGTTAATTAAGATGCCACTTAATTAACCTTGTCCCCCACTCATCCACTCACTGAATTTAATATTCAGATGTCTCCCACTCACTGAATTTTAAATTCAGATGTCTCCCACTCACTAAATTTTAAATTCAGATGTCCCCCACTCCTCCACTCTTCCCAAAATGGGAATTTTTAATTCATCCACTAAGGAATAAAAGATTCACTTTTATTCCTAGCCCTTGATCTGATCAGATGAATCCTGACCCTCCATCCTCATCTCCAAAATCCTATAAATAGGGCCCCTCTCTAAGCCATTAGGGGAGACCACTTCAAGTACCAAACCTCTGCCCAAATCTTCTCATATCATCATCCATCATTAGTGTGTTGAAGCTCATCTTCAATCACACAAAGTATCATAGTCGTTTCTCCTTGTCATCTTGAGGAATCGAAGCAAGGAAGCAAGATCCTTGAGGGCCACCTTCATCAGTCAAGATCAAGAAAGAATAGGCGACCAATGGAAGCCGCAGGGTAACAAGGTTGTAAGTTTTATGCTTTCATTTATCTATTCTTGTTATTCGCACATTCCATTGTTGTTTGGGTTATTATTTATCTTAATTGATCAAACCTATTTCACTCATAACAGATACATTAAGAAATATAATCTGGTATACAACCAGTATACATTACATGAAAGGATGAACAGGAACTAGAGTCCACAGCATAATGAATAGTCTCCAAGCTCACAAATATGAAGCAAGAATACCCAATGGAGAAAAAGCACCAACCTCCCGACCATGTCGAACCTTGAGGTCCACCCCCTGTGCTAGGAGATAACACAAGATCCCACAAACAACGAACATTCAAGAGAACAACAAACTAACACAAGCAACAGGGTTATACATGACACCAATCACCATACTACTGACAATTCACATCACTTACTATACTTACTACACTTCTAGAGGCACTCACACAACAAAAAAAAGAAATACAATTAGGGAGTGCTAGACTGCAATAGGGAGGAGTGTCATCACATGGCTTGATATGGGTTGCCCTAGTGGATCTTCCTAAGCCTTGACCCCCATCCTGGGTTGTCCTGGCAACCTCGACCCCCATCTTGGGTTGTCCTGGTAGCCTCTCCCAATCCCTGGCCCCCATACAAACTCATGCGGAATCAATGTACCTTTCATGAGGACAAGGTAGTTGATCTTGCCATTCCAGGCCTTCTCATCTCATCTCAAGCCTAAACAATCACTTGAGCCATGAGTGAGGCATACATTATCTTGATTAATGTGAATTCTACCCATCCCCCTAATTCATTGTTAAGGTTATCACTGGATTAAGAAACCCTCCAATGGGTTGTCTTGGACACCACTTCGGGTTTCGGCCCCCATTGAGAGCCACTCCCTCTACTTGCAACTAGTAAACCTGACACCAGGCAAGGCATTGACCATCTTGCATGATTATCATAACCACCTGATCCATACATAGAGCAAGGCATTACCCCTCTTGCACATTTATCACAGTTACATCAATTCATACCAGAATAGGAGACAACATTCTAGGGTTACATTTTACATATTACATATGACCCACCACATAGCCAACCACATTCAGGGTTACATAATCATTAGGGCCATACACACAATTACACCCTCCTAGGCCTCTGGAAACCAACTTTCTAATGACACAGACACTTGACATCACACTTAACAATAGTCGATATTTAATTTTCAATATTTGAATAAACCAATTTCCTTAATTTTATACTCAACCAAATAGTCACTTGACTATTAGCTTATCCGGTAATAATCCTTTAATTAAATCACATTTCATTTCCTCATATAAATAAGACAATCTTAACTATTCATCAAAATATAATAATTTATAAAATGAAAACACATTATACTTTTTACATCCAAAATATTATAATTAATACATTATACTTCTTACATTCAAAATACAATAATTAATAAAATGAAACACATTATACTTCTTACATTCAAAATGCAATAATTAATAAAACGAAGACATGTTATATTTCTTACATTCAAAATACAATAATTAATGAATGAAAACACATTATACTCATTACATTCATACTTCCGATAAAATAAGTAAATCATAATATTTTTAATTCCTTAATGTTCAAATATGAAACCCTAATTAATATAAGCAACCAACATTTAAAAGCAATACACTGCATTTCATAAAATCTACATTAATGTACAAAGATGAAACCCTAAGTAATATAAATGCAGCAACATTTAAACTCAAATGAATTTGGCAAGCGTAAAGATAGCCATCCCACACACACAATGGAAGGTGAATTTTTGTTAGATGACGTAATTGCAAGTGGCCGAGTAGACATGTGTGCAAGATGTGGAAGCATAGACAAGGCATGTGAATTGCTTCACAAAATGCCTAAGAGAAATATGTCTCACAGTCTGCAATGATCGCAAGATATGCACAAAATGGATTTGTTTAACTGGCTTTAGAAACTTTCAATCAAAATGAGAAAGCACAGTCAAGGCACATAGACAGGTTTGACAGAATGCCAGAGAGCTATCAATGATTGTTGGGTATGCACAAAATGGATTCGTTGAACAGGCTTTAGAAAATTTTAAGCAAATACAAATGGGAAGGTGTAAAGCCAAATTTGACTACCTTTGCCAGCATCTTCCCTGCGTGTGATAGAATGGGAGCTTTGGAACTGGGTATGGACATCCACCATAGCATAATGGAAGGCAGTTTTTGTCAGATATTATAGCAGAAATGCTCTAGTAGACATGTACGCAAAATGTAGAAGCATAGACAAGGCACGTGAACTGCTGGCAGAATGCCTCAAAGAAACGTTGATGCAGAGCGCACAGTGGAAGCTTCAAAAACTTAACAATAGACTGTATCGGTGAGAGTATGACTTCTGTCTTAGCGATATGTCCTCATCGGCCAAACATACCCCGTCAGCTACCTTGTTATTTATCTGGCCGATCCCTTAACTTTCCCCGATGACATGCATTGTCGGTGTAACCTTCCTCATCGGTGAGTGTTTTGTATGTGCTCACGATACACCGATAGAACAGTTCGTATATACTTCCACCGACTTGCGATCACCAGTTTCCTTCACCGTCGCTACCGGTCACGTCTTGCACCTAACACAATGTATGTGCACAATGTATATTCTCAATATACATTCAGGGGATACATTCGAAACATGCATTCAGAATATGCATTTGGTGAGGTTGACCGTTGACTTTCCTTGTATCATATGAAATGCACATTCACCACATACAACCGCAACAGTCACTCGTGAGATACACACGAACATACAACTGTGAGATACACACAGAATGTATACCTGATGAAGCAATATAGTCTTATGCCGATGCACTTGGTCACCTGACTACTCTTTGGGTAGACTACTTCTTTTGCTCAGAATATTAAATACTCTGCCGATAACCCCAGTCTCGTCGATGGTACTCCAACACTTAGGCAAAACTTCTCTTCACCTAACTTTTGACTAAACCCTAGCACATGAAGATGCTAGGTTGGTCTACTGCGCAGCACAGTCGATCTAATCTTCTCCACTGTCAAACAGAACACAAACGATAAACACAGAAACAAGAAAAGACATATATGTACATCGAGAAGCCATTCCATTGATTTCGACAGAAATCTTATCAGTGGAATGCTTCAAATCGACATCTTGCAACAATGGGAAAACACAGAGTGGAAAGGAAATCTACAGCTAAAAAATTTGCAATTATAGAGAACAGGAATCGAAATGACGGCACATAATATCTTTATTTCTCTTTGAAACAATGTTTAGTCGCACTCAACCTCCTCTCTGCGATCTGATTACATTCGATCACAATATCATATGACTGATTACAACCTCAAACCCTAATACCTGATCTTGTTCATTTCCCTGGTTTTTATAGATTCGCCCAGGGTAGTACCAAACTGACTCCAAGCGGCTGGGAGATTGATTCCAAGCGGCTGGGAGATCGATTCCAAGCGGCTGGGAAACACTACTACCTATTTTTGGCATTATTGCTATTTTTAGCATTATGCAATTACAATTGACAAATGTCCCCTAAATCACTTGGGACTTACAAAATGAACCTAGACACAAACTGAAATGAAAATGCATTGGTCAATAGACCTTATTACAAAAGAAAACATGATTTTCTAGGTGCTCCTGCACCATACTCCCGGGGCTGAAAAGAACTCAATTACCTTGAGGAACCAAGTCTAAAATAGTAACCCCATGCTTGATGATATCCTCCTCGCTCATCCAGGTTGCATCTTCATTAGGCAAACCATGCCATTTGACTAGATACTGCTTGTAGATTTTATGTCTGGTCTTCTTCTGAACATTGGTGTCCAAAGTACATTCCAGCTGTACTGGCTGACTCGGTGGAAAATTAGAAATCCATTGTGCATCACCTGCTCTTGTCACATCTGAAGCTGCAACATTATCTCCTCTGAATGGAAACAGTTCTGACACATTGAAAATGGGTGATATTGCTAAACTTGAAGGAAGTTCAATTTTGTATGCATTAGGCCCAAATTTGTGTACAATCTTGCATGGACCTATCTTCTTCATAAGAAGCTTCGTGGGCTACCCCTTCAGAAGTCTTTCCTTCTTCAAATATGCCATTACCAGATCCCCAACTTTGTATTGGACATCCCATTTCTTCTTATCAGCTCTCTCTTTCTATTTCCATGTGTTCTTCTAGATAGTTTCCCTTATAGCATCATGGATATCCTTCATACTGACTACAAAATCTTCTCCTTGTGCACTCCTTTTCTCCATGTTCTGGAGATCCCTGAGCTCCAAAATTCCCCTAGGATGAATCCCATATACAACTTCAAAAGGGCTCTTTCCTGTGCTCCTATTAACAAAATCGTTATATGCAAACTCTGCTTATGGGATGATCATATCCCATGCTTCTCCATGTTGTTTAGTCAAACACCTCAAAAGATTACCCAGTGATCTATTCACCACCTTAGTTTGTCCATCTGTCTAAGGGTGATATGCAAATGTGAAAGACAATTGGGTGCCCAATTTCTTCCACAAAGTGCACCAAAAATGTCCCACAAACTTGGGATCTCTGTCAGTGACAATATTCAATGGCAAACCATGAATTCAAACTATTTCTTTAAAGAATAGACCAGCAATGTGTGAAGCATCATTGGTACATTTGCATGGCACAAAATGAGCCATTTTACTAAACCTGTCAACAACCACAAACACACTGTCAAATCCTCTTTGAGTCTGGGGAAGACCCAAAACAAAATCCATACTGATACACTCCCATGGCCTTTGCAGAATTGGAAGTGGTTGATAGAGACCTGCATTTGATGAAGTTCCTTTTGCCCTTTGACAAATGCTACAAGTTTCTACAAATTTCCTAACATCCGTTTGCATCTTAGGCCAGAAGTAAAGCCTTCTCACTTGTTCCAATGTTTTGTTGAGTCCAAAATGACCTCCAAGACTACCGCAATGTTTCTCTTTTATGATGTTCTCCCTCATGGAACACCTAGGTACACACAGTTGACTACCCTTGAATAGTAGCCCTTGCTGTAACAAATATTCAGAAAAATTAGAATGATAGGAATCTAAAAATTGTGAACAAATTGCATATATCTCCTTGAAGTCCTCATCATCCTGGTACATATTCTTGAGAGAATCCACTCCCACACTTTGCAACTGGATTTCCTGTATAGTGCACACTCTTCTGCTCAGAGCATCTGCCACCTTGTTGGCTTGTCCCTTCTTATGTTTAATGGAAAAAGTATACACCTGGAGTTGTTCGACCCACTTCATATGCCTGTGATTTAGCTTCTCTTGCAAATTCAAAAAAATCAAAGCATGATTGTTAGTATAAACAATGAATTCCTTGGGCAAGAGATAATGTCTCCATTTTTTCAATGCTTGAACCATTGCATACAATTCTAGATCATATGTAGAATACTTCCTTTTAGCATCATTCAACTTTTCACTAAAGAAAGCAATAGGTCTGCCTTTCTGACTCAAGACAGCACCAATGGCAAGATTACTGGCATCACATTCCACAGTAAACAACTTATTAAAATCGAGCAAAACCAAAATGGGTTTCTCTGCTATTTTCTGTTTGAGAATCTCAAAAGATTCATTAGCTGCTCTATTCCAAACAAACTTACATTTCTATCCTCCTTTTATGGTATCCAGAATGGGTGCACAAATATGACTGAATCCTCTTATGAATTTCCTATAAAAAGTTGCCAACCCATGAAAACTCCTTACATCACTTACTGTTTTAGGTGCTGGCCAAGATAGAATAGCATTTACCTTCTCTGGATCCATTTTCAAATTGCCCTGGGATATCACAAATCCAAGGTATGTGAGTTCTTCCTTCATGAAGACAATCTTCTCCATATTGATCATTAGTTTCTCCTCATGCAGCTTCTTCAACACCTGTTCCAAATGCTGCAAATGTTCTTCTTTTGTCCTGCTGAAAACTAGAATATCGTCAAGATAGACAACAACAAATTTACCAATAAAATCCTTCAATACCTCATTCATTAGATGCATGAAAGTGCTTGGAGCATTGGATAGTCCAAATGGCATCACCAACCACTCATAGAGACCTTCATTAGTCTTAAAGGTTGTCTTCCATTCATCCCCTTCTCTAATCCTGATCTGATGGTATCCACTCTTGAGATCAATTTTAGAAAAATACCGAGCTCCATCCAAACAATCCATAAGGTCCTCTATTCTGGGCATAGGAAACCTATATTTGATGGTGATCTTACTTATGGCTCTTGAATTAGTACATAACCTCCATTTGCCATCCTTCTTGGGAGCTAAAACTATGGGTACAGCACATGGACTAAGACTTTTCCTCACCAAACCCTTATCCAACAGTTCTTGTACTTGTTTAGCAATCTCCTCATTCTGATTAGGTGTCATTTTATAAGCTGGTTTATTTGGCAATGTGGATCCTAGGATGAAGCCAATCTGATGGCTTATGTCTCTCACAGGAGGTAGTGCATTGGGCATATCCTCCACCATGATACCCTTATATTTGTCTAACAATTCCTACACTTCCTTAGGGACTTTTTCCTTGCTATTTTCAGACAAACCAGAATCGTCTTCAGGTTTCAAAATTAGAGCATACCCCTGGGTTCCCTCTTCTTTCAGAGTATAGAGAAACTCTTTCCCACTCATTAACATGATACTTGAGCCTATATTCTTGTCTACACCCTCTTCTGGTAAAGGATCCATCTTATACTATCTACCATTCTTGGTGATCACAAAGGAATTAGATTTACCATCATGCTGGGCTTGTACATCATACTGCCAAGGTCTACCTAACAGTAAATGGCATGCATCAAAGGGAATTATATCACACAAAAGTTTATCCCCATATTCCCCTCTCTGAAATTCTACCCAAGCTTGTTCATCAACCAAGACTTGCTACCCTTTGTTCAGCCAAGACACTTTGTATGGACTAACATGTGGCAATCTTTTCAAGTTCAATTTCTCTACCATTTCTACTGAAACTAAATTTTTAGTTGAACCAGAATCAACAATTACCTTACACCTTTTGCCAAAAACTTTACACAGAGTTCTGAATAGTGTCTTCCTCTGGGGTGGTTCCTTGTTCTATGGTACTTCAGCATTGTTCTTCTCATCAAGAGACTCTCTCCATCTTGTGTTGGAGCTGCACTTCCCATAGGTGAGTTCACACTCTAACAATCTTCTTCTTGAATCAGCTAGTTCCTTCTCTCTCCTCCATGAGAGCTCGAGGCTTTCTCCGGACACCTTCCTGCTGTGTGCCCAATTTGGTTACAATTATAACATCTTCTCGTGAATACATTAGGACCTCTGCCTGATCCACCAAATCTGCCTCTCCCATTGGGTCTCCTTCCTCTGAAACCCTCTCTGGAACTAGATTCTCCACTATGTTCTTGCTGACTGGACTCCCCTTGATTCTTCTGGAACTAATTTCTGCCACCAAAACTATTTCTACCTCTAGAATTCCTTCCACCTCTGCCTCTGTTCTGTTGTTCTCCTCTTCTTTTCTGCTTCTCTTCTACTCTCAGTGCCACCTGGAAACATTTGTCCATGGTTTCTGGTGTCAAGATGGTAATCTCATCTTGTATACTATACTTCAGGCCATTAATATACTTGGCAACTCTTCCTTTCTCATCCTCAGCATGTCCACACCTTAGAGACAATTTATGAAATTCCTCAGTATAGATGGATACATCCCTATCCTTCTTCTTGAGGGTCTACATTTTTCTATATATCTGCACCTCATAATCCACTGGTGGGAACTGAGCCTTGATCCTCTCTACCATCCAACTCTAGGATGAGATCATGCTCTTGCCACTCTTCACCCTTTCTCCCTGGGTGTAGTTCCACCACGTGAGTGCAACGCCCTTCAATTTCATCTTTGCAAACTTGACTCTTCTATTCTCCGGTACCTCCTTGTACTCGAAGTAATTGTTCAAAGCATCAACCCATTTGATGACTTCATCTGCGTCCATTTTTCTGTTAAACATCAGAATCTCCATTCTTGACTTGGATGACTCCTTACCAAGTGATTTTATGGACTCCAGAAATTGTTTCTAATCTGCAGATATATCTGCCTATGCTGGGGTTGTTTCCTCTTCCCTATCTTCTTCTTCTCCATTAGACTCCTCGTCTGATTTCTTGCCTTTTCCCAAGGTCTTCAACTCAGCCTGGAGTGCTTCCTTAACTCCTGTCTTGACCATCTCCTCCATCTCCTTGAATTTCTTGACCACTTCGGTGGTCATTCCCCTTGGAGGCATATCACTAGCCCCTTCTTCGCTTTCTTTGTCTGACATAAACATTCACAGACAACACCAACACTTCTGTAGACCTTTCGTTGGCTCTAATACCAAAAATAATGCAAAGCACATAGTGGAAGCTTCAAAAACTTAACAATAGACTGTATCGGGAAGAGTGTGACTTCTGTCTTGGTGATATGTCCTCATCGGCCAAACATACCCCGTCGGCCACCTTGTTATTTATCTGGCCGATCGCTTAACTTTCCTCGATGACATGCATTGTCGGTGTAACCTTCCTCGTCAGTGAGTGTTTTGTATGTGCTCCTGATACACCGATAAAATAATTCGCATTTACTTCCGCCGACTTGCGATCACCGGTTTCCTTCACCGTCGCTATCGGTCACCTCTTGCACCTAACACAATGTATGCGTGCAATGTATATTCTCAATATACATTCAGGAGATACATTCGAAACATGCATTTAGAATATGCATTTGGTGAGGTTGACCGTTGACTTTCCTTGTATCATACAAAATGCACATTCACCACATACAACCGCAACATTCACTCGTGAGATACACACGAACATACAACTGCGAGATACCCACAGAATGTATACCTGGTGAAGCAATATAGTCTTATGCCGATGCACTTGGTCACCCGACTAGTCTTCGGGCAGACTACTACTTTCACTCAGAATATTAAATACTCTACTTATAACCCCAGTCTCGCTGATGGTACTCCAACACTTAGGCAAAACTTCTCTTCACCTAACTTTCAACTAAACCCTAGCACATGATAGGTTGGTCTACTGCGCAGCACAGTTGATCCGATCTTCTCCACCGTCGAACAGAACACAAACAACAAACACAGAAACAAGAAAAGACATATGTACATCAAGAAGCCATTCCACTGATTTTGACAGAAATCTTATCAATGGAATGCTTCAAATCGACATCTTGCAACAATGGGAAAACACAGAACGGAAAGGAAATCTACAACTAACAAATTTGCAATTACAGAGAACAGGAATCGAAATGACGGTACAAAATATCTTTATTTCTCTTTGAAATAATGTTCAATCGCACTCACCCTCCTCTCTGCGATCTGATTACATTCGATCACAATATCATATGACTGATTACAACCTCAAACCCTAATACCTGATCTTGTTCATTTCCCTAGTTTTTATAGATTCACCCAGGGTAGTACCAAACCAACTCCCACTAATTAAATTTATTAAGTCTATAGTTAAAATAATTACTCAATTGAAATTAACTCACGCAAATAGGTAACTCATTTACCCCATATTTACGCAAACCAAATTATTAATTATTATAAATTTAACATTACATTACACATTATATATATATATATATGAATGTATGTATGTATGTATGTATATTTATATATTTAACAAGGTATGCCTTCTAGCATTTATTTTTAATGCCCAATTTTACCAAGGCATTTATCCAACAAAATAAATTAAATAAAACCAGATGCCAACATAATGACCTAACCACTAACTAGGGTCAAAAACAGAACCTCAAGCAACACTGAATGACTACTGACAAAACTGACAAGGCACTGGACTAGGTACTCATCCTCTTAGGAATGATGGATAGGATAGGAGACCAAGTGTCATCTCCCATCAACAATCCATTGGATTTTTTAAGGTACACCCAGACCTGACAATTTAGGTGGAGTCGATGCCTAGTACCTGCAACTTGCAACACACAAAATGATCGAGCATGTATATATATACATATAGATAGACACACGGTGAAAGGGAATCACAGTGTCGCAAGGTACTCACAAGTGAGTGATGCAACACTGTCCCTTCCGCCCAAACACATTTGCAGCAACAACACTTAGAAATCAACTCAATCTCATAAACAATCAGCTATGTAGCAATCAAGATAAGATCAATCACATAATCATCATGTTAAAATAACCATATAATGCTAATTACTTCTCATAATCAAACCAAATCTCCATAAACATCTGAATAAAACCATATACTAATCATTACATGTGCATAAAACCTCAAGCCACAAAAGTATCATCATCATATCAAATAAATTAAACGTCATATAAAGTATCAAAGTGTCTCAGATAAACCATCAATCTATCATAGAGAAAGGTATGAGAGGCACTACAGGTTCGGCCATTGAGGGTTTCCCCAAGACTGGTTTGCCCACTTAGGTGGTCCCCAAGGGTAAGGTCCCCAATTAGGTGGTTCTTGAGGCCAAGGTGTTGTCCATTGATTATTATTCCAATTATTTGGAGATCACCAGGAGGGATTTGAATTTTGGCCATAAGAGAAATTCCCTCCAGGTCTTTGATTTACAAAATTGATCTTCTCAGTGTGAGATGTCCTTTTTATGGAATTTTTGATTGCATTCAGTATCTCACATTGATTTGTGGCATGACTCTTTTCACAAATTTGACAATTGTCAGCTTTATCCAAAGGGTACTCTCTTAATAGATGTTTATTTTGACACCTGGGGCAGTAGATGGATAAGGTTTTGGGATTACGTGTTTTGGCCTATAGTCCATCCAAAGTGGTGTTTAACTAAACAAAAATGTCAATTTTCAAGTTTGTTATTTCCTCGCGCAGTTTACCTATTTCATTTGAACCTCTCAAAAGACTAGATTTACGAATACCTCCTCAAGTACGAGAGAAATTCAAGCATAACTCAACGATATCGCTGAGTTCAAGTTTGGACACATCTCCTTTTCCCATTAAATCTAGACTCCTCCTAGCATCCTCATCAAGTCCTTTGAGAAATATGGTCTTCAAAATTTCTGGGCTTATGGCTTCTTCACCACATTGTTTGGTTAGGAAGATGAACCTATCAAGGTAATCTTCTAGGCTCTCATCTTCTTTTTGCCTTAGTTTGAACAATTCCTCTTTCCTATCACTAACTCTGTAGTAACTCTGGTAGTTGTCTAAAAAGATGGTTTCCATGTCATCCCACATAGTTATTGACCCTGAAACTAATCTCATGAACCAATGCATTGTAGTGTCTCTCAGAGTGGAGGGAAAAAGTTTAAGTTTCTGGTTATCATTTTTGTAGTCATATGTCTGACACAGGACTTTGAACTCGAAGACGAACTGGTCAAGATCTTCAAAGGATAATCCTCTGAAAGTCGGTAAAATGGAGGGTGAAATGTTTTTCATGGGTGCATCGCCATCTTCATTGAGAGCAATAGGATAAGTAAATGTCTGTGCCCCTCTTCTTGGGTTATCACCATCTCCTTGGTTTGCTCTCCCATCTCCATGGTTTGCTCTCCGTCCATTGAAAGGGTCATTGTTGTTATTATCAGCCATGATGTTAAAAGGAATGTTCTCCTCCTCAAAGATTGGGTTTGTTGGCTGAATGATCTCCTCTTCAAAGGTCGGGTCTGATGGTTGAACTTTTGGGATATTTTGGGAGGTCTCAGGTTGATCCTGTTCGATCAATTCGTAACTAAGTTCTCCAGCTGAGACTTCTACCTCCCTACTTATGGTTGGAACTACTATTGGGGGGTTCTTGGTATGAATCTTCTGTGTAGACCTCATGTCCTGACCATGCAGAAAAAGAAGTCTGACAACTATATATTTTTCTAAACGAGGTATCCAAGTAGTCTCCTATTAACACTTAGAAAAGAATCAATCCCTAGCAACGATGCCAAAAAGTGACAGGCTGTTGTGAGGTCCTAACACTTTAGTTGAAAAATATATCAATTATGTCAACTAGGTAGTGTCCAAAGGTTGTATGCAATAGGGGATATTTTGGACATCTCACTTAGTGCAAATTTTCTGAATTTTTGTAAAGTTTGAAAACAAAAATTAAACTAGAAAGCATGAAATTGTTTAAGCTAGAAAGCATTCAAATCCCTATTCTAGAAAGCATGTTAACTATCTAAGAATCAAAACGTGTAGTTTAACTATGGAATTAAAATGAAGGAAACTAACTACTAACTGAAAGCACACCTAACATCTTTTAATCAATAGCTAACAACAATTTTACGAACATAGTGGATGCTCTAGAAATTTCAAGTAAATAAAATACAGAGATCAATAACTTAAAAACACAACATGCAGGAACACACAATAAAACTAAACACAAAATAACATTTACCTAAACATAACATGCATAGAACAAAAATAACAGTATTAACAATAAAATACTTATCTACTCTACGATCCCTCAAGTAGCCAACTCTTGGGCATTTTTACTATCAGTTCAAATCACATGTGGTACTTTAGCAACTTCAAAGTAAATCCATTCATAGTACTCCCATTACTCAAAACAAATTACTCAGAACAATACTAGTGATATTCATTCATTCATATCATAAAAGTGTAATAGCATAGAGAACATAATTGAACAGTATTCAAAATATATCATGACCATCATGTCCTTGTTTTGAGAATTACATATATATACTGCACTGCTATAAAATCCTAATTTACAGATGGCGAGTAAAATGCCATTGAAAAAGTCTTAAACAGAATTACAACTAACTAGTGTTCATGAAATAAAACATAATAAAGGCTCTGAGTGGAGCCGTAAAGTCTTGAATAGTCGTAATAGAAAATAACAGAATGCTTTAAGAGAAGTTTTCCACTATGCATGCCTAAATTTCTAGCACCCCAACTTCTGGCGCTCTGACTTCAACCACTTGAAGTCCACTCCTTTCATAGGCTATGCATAAGTCCTGCACAATTACTCAAAGTCTATACCATACATTAGTTAGCTAATTCCAATCAATTTGAGAAATAAAGATTTATACACCATTTTATAAAAAGTAGACAATTATTGCTTCTAAAAATAAACAAATTGGCATGGCTGAGGAGGTTGGCAAGAACAATAAGGGGTATTTAGCTCATCATAAGAATGAGGTTGTTTATACCTCATCATCGAGATTCTTGTAGAATTGAAGCCTAATTAGTGTTCCAACTATGCTCCAAAATGTATAGAGGCTCACATTTCATTGACCCACATCAAGTAGAGGATTTCTTGTGTTGGATACAAATATGTGACATCATCAAATCACACCGGTGGTGGAATTTTCATTGCATCACATAGGCCCTTCACATCACAATATCCAATGATAGATCTAGTCCCCACCTCTACACGATGCAATAATCATTGATCTTGAGTTGCTTAGATCCAACGGTGATAATCTTTTCAAATGTTGAAATTGGCCAGGAGTTGAGATATCTTCCAAGGTGGAGCTGAGTTATTAGACCAACTGTGTTCCAATGTTTATAAAGGCTCATGTTTTATTGGCCCACATCAAATATGATATTTCTTGTGTCTGATCCAAATGGATGGCATGGTAAGAAAATAACATGGAAATTTTTCATTACATCACAAGCACCCTTCACATTATAAATGTGCTTCACATCATGATTGTAAAATCAATGCAACTTCTAAAATTGTGATGTGTGATAGGTGTTGATCTTTTATTTGGGCAAATCAATAATTGAGTTTTAAAGGGAATTTGAAGGCTTTAACATCTTCTCAAGGCACCATGGTTTTAGACATGAATTTCATGGGGAAGATGTCATGATTTCAAATGTAGATTTCACTAGACCTCACCTTGTTTGCACTCAACACTTCAACATGTAGTAGCAAGTCAATTTTGCACTAGCGCCCAAAAGGGTAAGAAAATCATGTGTTGCAAAGGTAGATATATTACTTGGTAAATCAATTTCACCTTAGGGGTAAAATATACATATGAAAATCTCCAAAAATGTGGGAAATTAATTTTAGTTGCAAAGGAGGGAGAGTTTTAAGATTCCTATGGCATATTCCTTTATTCTCATGTGTAGTTGTAGATTGAGGGTTTTAGCTCATGCTGTGTGTAACTCTCAAATCTAATCTGAGTCTCTCTCTTTCTCTTTAAATTTGAACGTTTGGGCATTGTAAAGGCAGGTCTGGGATTTATGGGTAGTGTGTCAAGGTTGCTATTGGAGTTTCTAGGCCAATTCTAGGTATGTATGTAGTTAAATTCTATGATTAATAGTGCAAAGATCCATGTAATACTCTAAATAATGGAATAGGGTTTGATTTTTAGTGTAACTTTTTATAATTTGCATTGTAATGTCTACTTGGTAAATAAATATAAGGCATATTCATGTTTATTATTTGTAATCTATCTCCAATCTTTTTTGTATGCTTTAGGGAACCTAGCAATTTTCTAGGTCTACATTTGCTACACTTATATTAGAGATAGTTAGTTTGTCATTCACACAATGTAGTTAAATTTTTTGTTGTAAGTTGTTTATAATAGGAAATCTTTCTAACTTGGTATGTGGGGTTTGCAAATTGGGAGAGGATAACCAATAATAGTTGTATTGTCAAGAAATCAAAGGCATTTGAGGGTCTAAAACTTCTACAAGGTAGAAGCCAAGTCAATTAGGCTCATCCAAATTGGAGTTGCATTGTCATTGTAGTTATTTGTTCTGGGCTGACTCTATTTCTATAGGATGAGGCACCAATCTTTGTTAATTGCATCTAATCTAGCACCTCAAACTTACAAATGATAAACATCTATATAAGGTATAAGTTATTTTAGGGTTTTTTGTCTTTATAGAGCTGAAATATGTAAAGGATAGGCCTAAATTATTACAAATTTACCATCCCTTTGCTTAATTAGAATGGAGGCAATTTGTTTTATAATTTATCTGCTCACAATGCTTATCAATGTACAAAGGATCATGCTTGCACAGGCTAAATATTAAATCCTTTGCTTATACATTTGTGAATGTGTTAAACATCTACATATTTAGGGTTTGTAGCTACAACATTATGTGAAACTAGCACAATATGAGCTAGTAATAGTAAATTAGGCTTGTGCATTGTGCCAATTGGATCTAGTTTTGTCTTTGTAGTGGTTCTTTTCAATGATCCTTGTTATTTTGAAGAACCTCATAAGGATTACCCTCTTGAGTCTTATAAAGCTCAAAGTGTAGAAGATAGGGTCCAATCTTGTCAATTGGCTCTTTCTTGTCCTTGGTTCAGTCATAGGGCTCTTATTTCACTTGGATCAACTTGATCCCTAGGTCTAGGTGCTATGTCATCTCTTAGAGCTGAGGGTAGAAAGAGAAAAACCCAACAAACTAGTGACTCGGTTGGGGATAATTTAAGTTAGTCCTATCCTAGGTTATAAAAAATTAATGACTATGTTGGCGAGAAGACCTAGAAGAAATTTCAACCTTGGTGGTTCTATTTGTTCTAAGGATTTCCTCATTCTATGACCTGTGGCAACTTTGTAATATAATTTCAAAGATATTGCTAATGGTACATGCTAACTGGTAGTGTAACAAATCTCCTTCCACATAGGAGCTACAATATAGGTTAAGATGCATAAACTTTCTTCTCCTTGGTGTTTACTCCTTAAAAGAAATCTTTTCTTGTAAGAAGTAATGTCCTTGTTTAGCATGTTATGAATTTGTTGTCATGGCCTTTAGGTTTGAATATATTGGTAAAGTAGTTCCTCCTTCAATTCCTTCTCATGAATTAATTCCTAGGCATTATGTTGATGGGTATGGCTTAGATGATTCAATTGATACATCCTTTTCCAGCCCTAGTAGTCATACTCCATATCCTATCTATTCACAAGACTAGGCATCCATATACAATCATGATGAGCTCGATGGGAATCAAAAATAAATTAGGCTACCTAGGTCCAAGATGTAGCTTAGAGAATGGAAACACAATTTAAGCTGCTTAAATCTAGGGTTCTGTTGGTGCCCAACTAGGATTAGGATTTTAAGCTTGAACATTTGCAGGTTTTTTCAATCAAACCCTAAAAATTCTGAGTCATAAGGTCTTGCACTTTATCTTTTAATTTTGAGTTGACCTCCTATGATGGGTTCCCGGTTGTTCAAGTTACAACCTTTGTCTTTTAACTCGTTGGTTGATCGTCCCTTATGCATTTCTTTACCGCCTTCTCCTGTTGTGCTTGAGAGAAAGATGACAAGTCCAAGATTACTTTATGTCACGGTGAAATTTGTCGCATGTTTTTGTTCTTGTATGTCCAAGTGTGAATGTACATTGGCGGGTCCCAAAAATGTTCAAATCAGCCTTCAAAAAGGTGAGAAAATGGTTGTATGCATCTTTGTATGCATACCGGGTTTGCATATACAAATAGGGAATCTTCTGTAGGATTCTAGGAATATTCTGTATTTGTATGTCGGGTTCGCTTGTATATTGGGTTTGTATGTTTAGACATACAACGGAAATATACATTGCAAAGGTGCAAGAAAAATATACAAAGGGGGGCGACATGCATTAGCTACAGTGAAAAGGTTCATCGCCATGACAATGCACATCGGCAGCCAAGTCTAAAGTCTCCCCGATAGCCGATGCATATGCAAAGAGGAATGTATGTTCAAAACATGCAAAGGGCAGTCACAGGGTTCAATATATATTGAGTTGTATGTTCAAATATACACTCGGCAATATACAAAGTAGGAGATACATTAGGTGGGGCCCACCGATTGCATATTCTAGCAATTGTATGCACATACAATCAAATATGCATTCGCAAATATACAAGCCAAACCTGAAAAGTTATACATTCTGGTTGATAAAGGTTTTAGTTCCGGATTGTATGTTTTGTTTTGTATATTTGTGTTGTATATTTACAATATACAAGGCATTGATACAAGGAAAAAGTCAGCGATGGAAGCGCAAGGTGCCTACGTGGCACAATTTCATTGGTTGCTAAATTTTCAAAGTGATTTAGGGCTGCAGATCTCAACGATGGAAAGGAAATCGGCGGTTAGTTTTAAACTTTCAAGCAACGAGGATTTTTCTTTGTATATATGGCTATCTTTTGAGCGGGAAAAGCTTTAGAGGCACGCGATTGCTGCATTTCAGAAGGCTGTGGATAGGTTGGCATTGATGGCAGAATTGCAGAAGGATGATCGACGGAATGATAGCTCACCTACCAAATTTGTGGTGAAAATCCCCAAACAGCGGCACAGGGCTTGAGTCCAACTACTCCTTGCCTCTCCTTCTGCCTATTGCATTGATGTTTTGGGCACCATTTTTGTGGTGCACTGTGTCTAGTGGATTTTTTTTTTTTGAATTTTGCCCTGTAATTATCGCTGAGTACACAATCTTGCTATAAAATGCAAATTGTGTTACTCATTGTGGTTGTTGAAAATTGGACAAATTTTGGTGTTGTGATAAGATACAACTTCGTTGGTGGCTCTGTTTTGGGTGTCTTGTGAGTTTATGAATCACATGTTATATGTTTTATGCATAAATTTTCTAGTTTCATGTTGTTTTATATGAGTAATGCTTCATTGCATGTATTCTGTTATTTGTCTCCAAACTGAATGTTTTCTTCTTCTGAATCTAAACAGCTAAGGGGTGTTTAAGATTCTAGGACATAGGTTTGCTATGTTGAATGCTTAGTCTTTTACTTCTGCTCAAGGAGTAGATTAAATGTTTTGGGTTAAGTGTTGGGAAGAATATATTGCAGTAAGGATGTTCGTAAGCATAGATAACTGACTACTCAATTTTGGGAAGTATCTGTAAGGTAGACATTATAAATCCCCTTCAAATCTAGTCATTGATATATGTTTATGGTAACCATTCACATGTGTATGTCTATTGACTCCGAGCCCTGAGATAGGCACCAGTCTGGTCTTGTATTGTGGTTACAACCCAAAGTCCCAGTCTTGCATCCAAATACAAAAACAAACTTAAACTTCAAATACAAACCTTTAGGACATTTAGAAGTAGTTTTAGGACCAAAATCCTCTGATTCACAACTGAGCATAGGCCCAAAGCTAGCCCCTTTGCACTTATTTCATAGTTTTGGTCTGCATAAGAGAGGATTTATCTACTTTGTGTCAACATCCCACTAAGTTAATAAGCACATTTCATAGATGTTGAATAGGGAATACCCCCCTTGGTTCTGCAGAGCCTAAAAGAAGAAGAGGAGATATTTATAGAGTCTATCTCCTATACTGTTGGCCCCTAGCCCAGAAATCCTATTGATCAATGATGGCTACCTTGTAGGGATAACTGGGAAGCATCCAGTCAGATTGAGAAGTAACAGGTTCAATCCAATGCTCATCTTACTGCTACAAAATCTAGGTTGTTCAGTCTCCTTCCAAGCCTCTTGATACTACCTATAAACAACTAGACCTTTCTCAAGTCAATTATAAATACAAACCATGAAAGCCAAGTTTATAACCAGATGCCTACATTTGATGGGTGTTGATGAGTTGTAAACAACCTCATTCCTTTGATAGAACAAATAACCCTTTTTGCATTGCCCAATCAGCCTAGCCATGCCAATTTGTTTGTTTTTAGAAGCAATACTTATCTATTTTTAATGAAATGTTGTACAAATCTTTATTTCCTAAATTGATTAAAATTAGCTATTAAATATTGATATAATGGTATGTAGAGATGAGTAATTGTGCAGGATTAATGCATGGCCTACGAGAGGAGTGGACTTCAAGCAGTTGAGGTCAAGTGCGCTAGAAGTTGAGGGCGCCAGAAATTTTAGGCATGAATTGATTGGAGACTCTTTTAATTTTGTTTACTTCTGTTGGTTATCCGAGACTTTATGGCTCTACTCAAAGCCTTTTATGTGTTTTTATTCCATAAAGACATCAGTAGTTCAAATTCTATTTTTCTGTTATAAGACTTTTTCAATGGAATTTTACCACCATCTAGAATATAGGATTTTGTAATAGTTCAGTTTTAGTTAGTTGCTCAAAACATGGTGGTGCAGGAGCACCCCATAGACAATATAAATATGCATAAGACATTAATATGTTTTTAGACATTTCATGCTATCTCATAGCATTTTCAAATGTAACATTTTGTATGGGCATTTCATGTTTGTAAACTCCAAACTTGACATTCTAGACAAGTTGGATTAAGGGAAGGGTAAACAAATGTGTCTTAAGCTTAAGAGTTTTGTTGTCCCATACAAAACAGTTGTCATAAAATTAATTAGGAATTTCCACCTATAATCTTGGTAAGCTCAAATCCCAGAAATAGAGGAGAATGTTAGTCCCTCACATTGGGAAAGATAAATATGGAATGGAGTAGAGCAGTGACGGTGGTGTGTGGTGTGTGTTTTGTCCTTTGGAGAAAAACAGTCGAAATGTAATTCTGAAACATTAAGGAGGAAGAATAGAAATTCTGTACATTAATTTCCTTTTTGATTCTGAATGCTGTGTAGATATTATGTATAGATCATTTTAGGTAGAAATTGTGTATAATTCAGTTTTGTGCCTCTGGAGTCGAATCCATTCCACTGGCAGATTTTTGGGAAATCAGTGGAATGGATCTGTAGATTAATTTCCCATTTTTGGTTATTCACCTTAGGTATGGAAGGTTAGGGATTGCAGGAACCCCTCCAGGGAGAATTGTCATTTAGTTTGTGTACACTGCATTTACAGGGTGAGTAGTTTGTGTATATCCGTCCTTAGGATCTGTATATGTATCGCTGGCTAGGACGGGGTCTAATTCAAGCCTGAAATATGTCTTTTGGGATCATCGGCGTGAGTTCCCACCTATGTCGTCGATGAAGGAAGCATCAGCGTAAGGATTACCATCGGTGAAGCTAAGTTGTGCTGGCCCGAGGCAGAAGGTCTCGCCGATGATCAAGTTGGCCGAAGACATTAGCGTGAGAAAGCATATCGGCCTAAGGCATTGAATGGTAGTCGACGGTTCAAGTTCTCGCCGATCGGAAAGACCATCATGGAGTGTCGCCAATGAAAGATGTCGGCGTGACCCAGGGCATCGGTGGAAGAAATGACATCTTCGTCGAAAGGTTAAGTCTGGGCGATGGAGATGTGGTGTCGGTGAGAGTGGAGAGGGGCCTGGCCGATAATAGTTGCATCGGCGAGAGAAGGGTGTATCGATGGAAGGATCTCAGGTTGGGCCGATAACATAGGTCTGGCCGATGAGGGAATTAGCGTCCAAAAACATCAAGTTGAACCTCGGCGTTGAACCACCAGGTTGAACCGGTACAACAGTTCAATGAAGAGGTTCAAAACAACGGTTCAAGGAAATGGTTCAAACGCATGGTTCAACAGTCTAGCCGAAGGAGGGAAGAGTGAAGGTCCGTCAGCGTGAGCTGTAGGGAAGTCTCCCCGAAGGAGAAGGTTGAACCACTAGGTTGAACCTCAGTGTTGAACCTTCAGATTGAACCTGTTCATCGGTGAGAGGTGAAGGCATCAGCAGGAGGTTCGAGGAATTCACCGATAGGCGATCTCATGCCGATAGGCAAATCCAATGGTTCACGCGAAGGGTTCAATACAACGGTTCATGAAGAGGTCCAGCCCGACAGATAGGTACTCATCGCTGTGACCTGAGCATCGGAGTGAGATGCAGAAACAGTGCCAATAACCTGTGGTCTTGCCGATTGGCAAAGAGAAGAAGCCACTCATCGGAGTGACTAAACTATCGATGAAGGAGTTTTAGGGTTGGCCGACAGTGGACTGTCTTGCCGATAGGCAAGAGGGGGATTGTTTTGGTGAGACATTGGGAGAAGTCTTGCCGATATCTACTACAAAGGTCTTGTAGGTGCCGAAAGGGTGATTGAATTGAATTTTTATGCTTTATTCCGGGAAGGCTCTGCATCACATGGATATATATATCATACTGTGTGAATAATGAATATCAATCTCTTTTTGGCAAATAATCAAAGAGTTATGTTCTGTAATATTTTCATGAATACAAATAGTGTTATTCTGAGTATTTCCTTTTGAGTTATGAAGATATGAATGGAGTTACTATGTTGATGTGGAAACAATTGAATGTGATCTGAGTTAAAAGATGAATTTCTCCCAAGAGGTGGCCACTCGTGGGATTGTAGAGTAGATAAGTATTTCTGTTTTGGTGAATGTCTTGTTTAAGATAGTGTTATTTTATGTCTAGTTTTATGGTGTGTGTCTGCAGGTTGTGATGTTTAAGACGTTAATTCTTGGAGCTCTATTTGTTTAAATATTTCTGGAGCATCTGCTTTAGTTTTAAATTATTGTTAATTATTAGTTGGAAGTTTGAATGTGTGTTTAGTTATAGGATTAGTCACTGCTTGAGTTCATAGTAAAAATTGCATGTATGAATTTCTAGTATAGAGTTCAAATGCTTTCTAGTATAGAGTTCAAATGCTTTCTAGTTTGATATGTTGTTTAAGCCTTTTTAAAGATTCAAGAAATTGTTTCTAGATGAGATATCCAAACAATACTCCCTATTCCATATAGCCTTGGACACTACCCTAGTCGATAAACTGTATTTTTCAACTAAAGTATTAGGACCTCACGACAGCCTGTTAGGTGTGATCCTTATGAAGGGGATACACACATTGATGTGTTTAGAGAATTCATTCACAAATTCAAGTTTGAAGATGAAGACATGTGGATGAGGTTTTTTGTTAGATCTCTATGTGCAAAGACAAGGAAATAGCTGGATGGATTTTTAGAACATTATGTTGCTTCTTGGAAGGACCTTGTGGTTTCCTTTGATGAAGAAGAATTTGTAAGTGATGTAGAACCCACTACTTTTGTCCAAGAATAGAACCCGCTATTCTTGCCCAATAATTGGCAAATATCAAAAGGCAAGAAGGTGAGTTGGTGCTTGATTTTTGTCAAAGGTTTATGGCTACTTTGTTTGTAGTCCCTAAGTGTGACAAACCTAAAAATTTATTATGCATAGATTTGTTGTATGAATCTTATGAGTCAGGTTTGAGTGCAATATCAAAAGAAGCGAAACCTACTAGGCTTGACCAAGTATGTGACTAGGTTGTGCTTCTTGAGGAAACAAGACAAGAATATGCAAAAACTATTATATCCTCTATTTGTCATGCTAGTAGTTAAGATATCCTAAATGAGAAAAATATAGACATGAAATATGTAGGTGAAACATGCAAGGTGGCAAATGAAGATGCCTACTATAATGGAAGAAGCAAAGTAGAAAATTAACTTATGGAAAGAATATGTGTTGATGGAGATTACAAAGAAGATAATCTAATTAGAAGTCATGGAAAGGAAGTTGAAATATGTGATGGTCCACCTTATGGTAGTTTCATTAGTTAGGGAATAGATGTATCTACATGTATCTAGTATAATGAATCAGCTCATATGGTTGGTGGTACTAAAGTAATGCATGCAAATGTGTTGTCAAAGCAACAAACATTTGATTATCTAATAGATGTCCTCCCTTGCTTTGGTTCCTTTGAAGAATATGATAGCAATAATAATCCCATTGAAGATATTTACACACATGAAAATGAAATAAATAGCTATGTACTTGCAAGTGATTATGTTGATAAGGATAGTATTATGGATACTAATTTGTAACTTGCTAATGTTGCTATTGAAGAGGGGTATGAAGGCATTTAGCTTAAGGAGTTTGAAAATAGTTTTATGCATGATGTGCTTCCTTTATTTGTTGAGAATGATGATAATAATGAGATCTTTGATGCATATAAGTGCACCTATAATTATGAGGTAAATACTTCCACTACACATGAATTGTAAACTAATATGAGTGCTAGTGAGGACACATGCTTGCCTATAGATGAAAAAGTTTTCTGCCTTGGTGATCTTTTGGAAGATGGTTTGGAGATGCTAACTGTTAGTAATGTAAATGATGTTGAAAGTTTATTCCTAAGCTCATTAACTAAATGAGTTGATTCTAAATAAATTGATTATGAGAATAATTTGCATCCTTGTGCTGAAGAAGAAGAAGACAAAATTATTCATGAGTTCCTTTAAAATACTGGTCCTATTACAGTGATTTACTATGAAAAATATGAAATAGAGGGACAATTTGAAGGGTGTAGTCCTTCTCATGAAGTATCCCATGATGAGATATGTGTTGATGGTTTGTCTAATGGTTTGAACCATGCTTCTGATTTAGAAATGGAAAGATATATCAGTTGGTGTAGTGATGATACATGCTACCAACTTTGTGTTCAAGAGTTTAATGAGTATATAGATGATATTAGAGCTATCCCTTTTTGTCAGAATCATGACTTTATCATAGATAAGGATCTTGTTATATTTAGATTTGAGTCTTCTCTACGAGACATTAGAGCATGTGATGAAATCAATAAGCTAAAAAACTTGAATAAGGATGAATGCAAGTTTGGTATATTTCAGATTGAAGAAGTTCCTAAACATAAATCTTTTCAGCTAAGTATGCTTGAGGATTATTGGTGTAGTCATGGTAGGAGGGTTCACCGAATGAACTATCCAGGCCATGTAGCTAGAGTAAACACAATGGAAACAACTCAAAGATGTAAAGCAAATGCAGATTTAGTCATTCAGTATATCATAGAATTCAAATACAAATCGGCCAGAAACATGCAAGCTTACAATTAGGGCTCACAGGCTTGATTATAGAATATCAGAATACGCACAAGATATGGCTTTGAATCTCCTTTGCACAAAATCTAAACTATCTATCTTCTAAACGATGATAATTATCAAGACTACTTTCCTAGGCATCTATTACATCATTTTATATCATCTCGGGGACCAAAGATTCCTCCGCGTCAGCCAAGGGATATCGTAAACTCCAATGAAGAGCTACAACGTGTGTACACAGATAGGTCAAACCTAAATGAATAGAATTCCTCCGCAAATGAATGGAATGATATGCGGATCTCAAGGAAGGTCGGCCACGAACTAATAAACATGGATTGATGCATCTTTTAGCTTTGCAAGTCATGAAATGCTTCGCCGGTCTTTTCCTTTAGCTAATTATTAGAGATTGTCAGGATGCTCTACTCTGAGAAAATAGTTGATCTTATGATAGCGATAACTTTCTGGTACTTGATCCAAATGCTCTAAAAAATAGATATGATGTAGATGAACGAATATAGATGCTAAGTCCAGCTTCGCAAGATCTGAAATACAACTGTGGTAGAATGTGGACCAAAATACAGAAATTGCTACTGACTAAATTGCTTGAACTGAACTAGAACATGAAAAGAAACAAACTGAAATGCAAACTAACTGAAATACAAATGTTTTTGGTTAATGCAAGATTGCTCTTGAACTAGGGATGCTCCTGCATCAGACATCTGGGGTTATTGAAAAAGTGAGTCCCTCACTTTGTTGGGGCTAGAGGGAAACCAAGACGGTCTACCTCAGCCTAAGAAATCCATGATTAATCTTCTTCCGATCTGCCTTTCCACTTCACAAGGTATTCTTTGTATTGTCTTCCTCTAGTGCTACACCCAACTCTATTGTCTAAAATGTATTCAATATGCTCTGATGCTTGTTGTGGTAATTTCTTGTTCAAGTCTTCTTCAATGCTGTCACTGAACTCTACTTCATGATACTGGTAAAGATCTGCAATGTTGAAAATAAGTGAAATACCCAATGTCTCTGGTAGCTCCACTTCATATGCATTTCCTGAATCAAAATTTTTGAGTATCCTACAAGGTCCAAACTTCTTCATCTTCAACTTGTTATATGTTCCAACTGGAAATCTTTCTTTTCTTAAGTATACCATCACTTCATCTCCAACTGCAAATTCCTTGTCTTCTCTTCTCATCTGCTTGTTCCTTATACTTGATGTTCATATCCTCCAAATGCTTCTTCACCTGATTATGCACTGTCTCCATACGTTCTGCAAATTCTTCTGCTTCTACACTTCTCTTATCTACCATACTAATATCTCTCAACTTTGCAACTCCTCTAGGGTTTACTCCAGTAACAATCTCAAAAGGCATTCTTTTGGTACTCCTATTCACTGAATTATTGTATGCAAACTCTTCTTGTGAAAGAATCAAATCCCAACTTCCTACTTTCTCTCCAACCAAACATCTCAACAAGTTTCCCAAACTCCTATTTACTACCTCTGTCTGTCCATCAGTCTGTGGGTGAAATGTTCAATTGAACCTCAAATATGTATTCATCTTCTTCCAAAGTTTCTTCCAAAAGTATCCAAGAAATCTTGTATCTCTGTCTGAAATTATACTCTTAGGTAATCCATCGAATCTTACAATCTCTTTTAAAAATAGGTCAACTACATGCACTGCATCAGTTGTCTTCTTACAAGGTATGAAATGTCTCATCTTTGAAAATCTATCCACCACTACAAATATTGAATCATGTCCTCTTTGTGTCTTAGGCAATCCCATTACAAAATCCATACTTATGTCTTTCCAAGGTCTCTCCGGTACTGTCAAAGGTTTATACAATCCAGTGTTCTGACTACTTCCTTTTGTAACTTGACAAACTCTACAACTTTGCACAAATTTCCTAACATCCTTATGTATCTGAGGCCAAAAGTAATTTTCACTCACCAAAGCTACTATCTTATCAATGCCAAAGTCTCCTGCCAATCCCCCACTGTGTTTCTCCTTGATCAAATTATCTCTCATAGAACTTCTAGGTATGCACAACTGATTTCCTTTGAACAACATATCTTCCTGAATGAAATAATCCAACCACTTACTTCTATCGGTCACAACAGGTTCCTTACTTGCTTTCCAAGGTTCTACAAAATCCAGATCTCCCTCATACATGTTCTTCAATTCATCAAACCCCAACACTTCAACTCTCATCTCTGTCAACAAGTTTCTTCTCCTACTCAATACATCTGCAACTTTGTTTGATTTTCCACTCATATGCTTCAATACAAATGTATAACTCTGCATGAACTCTACCCATCTAATATGTCTCTGATTCAACTTACCTTGACTGTTCAAATATTGCAAAGCTTGATGATCTGTATACAACACAAACTCCTTAGGAAACAAGTAATGTCTCCACTTCTTCAAGGCTTGAATTATGGCATAGAACTCTTGATCATAAACTAAATATCTTATCCTTGCATCATTCAAATTTTCACTAAAATATGCTATAGGTCTACCTTCTTGACTTAACACTGCTCCTATTGCATTCCCACTTGCATCACAATTGACTTGAAATACCTTATTGAAATATGGTATTGCTAAAACATGTTTCTCTTTCACTTTCTGCTTCAATAATTCAAAACTTTTATCTACTCTTGATGTCCACTTGAAATCCTTTCTATCACCTCACATTGTCTTTGTCATAAGGTTACAAACTAAACTGAAATTTCTGATGAACTTCTTGTAGAAATTAGGCAATCCATGAAATGATCTAACTTCTCTAATGCTCTCTGGTGTAGGCCATTCAACAATTACTCTTACTTTCGTAGGGTCCATCTTCAATGCTTCCACAAAAATCACAAATCCCAAATACACTAGTTCTTCCTTCATGAAACTACACTTCTTGATGTTTATCAACAATTTCTCCTCTCAGTCTTTGCAATACTTGTCTAAGGTGCTACAAATGTTCTTCTTTTGTCTTACTGAAAATCAGAATATCATCCAAATATACAATTTAACAAATTTACCCAAGAATTTCTTCAAAACCTCATTCATCAATCTCATGAAAGTACTTGGTGCATTTGTCAATCCAAAAGGCATCACTAACCACTCATGCAGTCCTTCATTTGTCTTAAAAGCAGTCTTCCCTTCATCTCCTTCTCTGATTTTGATTTGATGGTATCCACTCTTCAAGTCTATCTTTGTGAAATATTTTGCTCCACTCAAACAATCCATAATGTCATCCATCCTAGGTAAAGGAAATCTATACTTAACTGTGTTCTTGTTTATTGCTCTAGATTCTATACACATTCTACATTCTCCATCTTTCTTAGGTGCTAACACTGCAAGTACTGTACAAGGACTCAAACTTTCTCTGATCAAACCTTTCCTCAACAATTCATGTGTCTATCTATTCAATTCTTCATTCTCTACTGGTGTCATTCTGTGTGCTACTTTGTTAGGCAAACTAGCTCCCGATATAAGATCCATGTGATGACTGATACTCCTGATTGGTGGCAATCCTTCAGGTACATTGTCTGATAGGATGTCTTCATACTCTGTCAACAATTCAGCTATCTCCTCCAGTTGTGATTCTTTAGTTCCCTTCTTAAATGTTTCAGGCTTCTTAGGAATCAAAGGATAACACATATTCTCATGTCTCAAACCATCCTAAAATTTTCTTCCATCTACCAAACAGATTCTAGCATTCCCACATACTCCACTCTTAGGATCATCTTCCAAAGGAATCAAAGTAATTCTCTTTCCATTTGATGTTATAGTGTATGTATTCTTTCTCCCATCATGTATAGCTTTTCTATCATACTGCCAAGGTCTACCCAACAAAATATGACAAACATCCATAGGCATAATATCACACAGTACTTCATCATGATAAGATCCAATATGAAATTTCACCAAACATTGTTTACTCACCAGTACATTATGATCATCCTAAATCCATGCTATCTGATAGGGATTAGGGTGTTTCAATCTTTCTAACTTCATCTTAGTCACCATCTCCTCTAAAACTAGGTTATCAAAACTACCACTATTAATAAAAACTTTACAACGTTTACCTCCTGATTTGCATCTAGTTATGAACAAGATTTTCCTCTACAGTGGTTCTTCATCTGTCTCTATTTGAAATAGTGCTCTCCTCATCACAAGTGATTCTCCTTTCTTAGGTTTACCAACTAAACTGGGTGATCCAATAGGTTCTTCCACATAGGTTGCTCTTCCATTGTTCTGTGTGCTCTTGCTTGTACTTCTCTAATTACATTCAAATGCTCTATGTCCTTCACCTCCACACTTAAAACGGGTTCCTCTGAATGTTCTCCTATCAGGTCCTCTTCCTTCTCTTTTATATCCTTCACTATGGTATGGACTAGGGTTTCCTCTGCAATAGACATTTCTATCATCTCTTCGGTATGCATTGTTATCTCTGTCATCCTTCTTGTATGTATTCTCTTGTCTGTTATGCTCTGCATATGATCTCTCTCCTCAGGAAAATGTTCTACCTCTTTGAAATTTACCTCCTCTACCTCTCTATCTCTAATCATGCCTCTTGTTCAACTTCTCTTCAACTTTCAAAGAAAACTGATATGCTTCCTCCAGTGTTGTTATCCTCGCCAAACTCAACTCTTTTTGAATGTTCAATCTTAGTCCATTGATGTATCTAGCCACTTTCTCTTTTCTTGCTTCACTATGTCTTGTCCTTATGATCATTTTATGAAATTCTTTAGTATACTCCTTTACAGGTTTCTCCTTTTGCCTCAGGTTTTGTAATCTCTTCAACAGTTCTAACTCATAGTCAACAGGTACAAATTGATTCTTCAATTTTGTCACCATCCTATCCCATTTTGTAATCTTTTCTTTTCCTCTTCTATTTCTATCCAGATGAACTTCTTTCCACCATATAGTAGCATGTCCTTTCAACTTTGTCTTTGCAAATTTCACCTTCTCCAGATCTTTAATTTCTTCATACTCAAAGTACTCTTCCATGTCATTTATCCAGTCAATCAACTCTTCAGGATTCAAATTGCCAGTGTAATTTGGTACATCAACTCTAGGTCTCTTTCTAATATTTGAAATAGCTCACAATATCTTGACTTGATCTGATTCTTCTTCTTCATCACCTCCTAGGGTTTTGCCAATTTGATCAACAGATTGAAATTCCTCTTCGTCATTACTTTCAACATTAGGTCTAGGTGTCAATCCTCTTCACCTATCTTCCTCGACAAAATCCAAGTGAATTCTCATTGTTTTCATCATTTCCATCATCTCATTCATTCTACCAGCCATTGTTCCAACAGCAAGGGACTCTCCTCAGCAACATTCTTCCTAGGATCAAGTGCAAATTGTCTCAAGTTCAGCGATTGGGATACAAGGTGACAACTGCCTCACAATCGGTAATCGGTTGCAACATAAGTAACTTGCCTTGGATTTGGCGATCTGTCCACAGCAAGATCTAACAGACTTTCTTCGCCAACTTCGCTCAATTCACTCCCCAAAGATTCAAACTTTCACTCTGATACCACTTGGTGCAGTCACAGTAGGAGGGTTCACAGAATGAACTGTCCAGGCCATGCAACTAGAGTAAACACAACAGAAATAAATCAAAGATGTAAAGTAAATGCAAATTCAGTCATTTAGTATATAATAGAATTCAAATACAAATCAGTTGGCAATATGTGGGCTTACAATTAGGGCTCACAGGCCTAATTGTAGAATATCAGAATATGCACAAGATATGGCTTTGAAGCTCCTTCACACAAAATCTAAACTATCTATCTTCTAAACAATGAGAATTATCAAGACTACTTTCCTAGGCATCTATTACATCATTTTATATCATCTCTGGGACCAAAGATTCCTCCACGTTGGCCAAGGAAGATCACAAACTCCAATGAAGAGTTGTAACGTGTGTACATGGATAGGTTAGACCTAAATGAATAGAATTCCTCTGCAAATGAATGGAATGATGTGTGGATCTCAAGGAAGGTCAGCCATGAACCAATAAACATGGATTGATGTGTCTTTTAGCTTCACAAGTCATGAAATGCTCCGCAAGTCTTTTACTTTAGCTGATTATTTGAGATTGTCAAGATGCTCTACTCTGAGAAAACAGTCGATCTTCTGATAGCGATAACTTTCCAGTACTTGATCCAAATGCTCTGAAAATTGGATATGATGTAGATGAATGAATCTAGATACTAAGTCCAACTCCGTAAGATTTAAAATGCAACTGTGGTAGAATGCTGACCAAAATACAGAAACTGCTACTGACTGAACTGCCTGAACTGAACTGGAACATGAAAAGAAACAAACTGAAATGCAAATGTTTTTGGTTGATGCAAGATTGCTCTTGAACCAGGGATGCTCCTGCATCAATTATTTCCTATGTTTAAAGTAAAACTCATAATATGTGTACCTTCTTGTGCCTACTAATAATGAGACACTTCTAAATGGCCATGTTGCTGATCTAAAGAAGAATGGTGAGATACCCTGTTATCATGATCAACATAATTCAGTTTGATATATCCCATGTCCTTGATGTTTTTCTTTTTGATTTTTTAACTTAATTTTTTATAAAAATGTATTGAGATTAGGTTGTATAGCATGGGCAAACAATTTTTTTCCTTATCTATAAATAGATCCAATTTTAGTGATTAGATAGGTGCTTTTGGGGTTTTTGACCACTCTGAGCATTATGAGACCCTCCAAAAACTATCAAACTACCTCAAAAATTGAGTGACCTCTAGGACAACCTCAAGCTCTAGATAGGTGAAAAAAATCTCTTGTCTCCTTGAAAAAGTGGCTAAAATATGCCCAAGTTTACAATCAAACCTAGGGTTTTTTGTGTCATCGAGTCTAATGGTGCAGTTAGATTTAGGCTAGGATGGTTTGAAATTTGTACCACCCGCAAGATTCAATCAGATGACATGCAAAAACCTAGATGAAGATTAGCTTACCAAACTCCAAATTTGGTGAGATAAAGGGCAATCCTTACTATTTCAAGCCTTTTGAACATGATGATGAAATCTATATTGTTGCATTGTTCATAAAAAATCAGCTCACACCTTGAACCTAAGAATACTATGATCTTGTTGGCAAGAAACACTGCTCCGGTATGGACTTGTGTCTTGTCATTGATGGCAACAAGGCTTAGAGATCCCTTCAGCATGACAAGAAGACATAACTCTGGAAGGTCATATTGGAATTCAGGTTCGATTGGCAGAAATGACTAAGTATGGGCAATATACAAAGTAAGGGACAATAAGTGGATCAGTGTGCTTCCGTAGATGATGACCTAGAAATGTGGCTCAGGTATAATGTTCATAGTTGTTTGGTGTTACTATATTCTAGTGATCAAGTCCTAACTTCTTCCGGAAGTCATTTGGAGAAAATGTCTAAGTCTGGAAGAACAGAGGTATGATAGGAACGGTGTATAGTGCAGAATAAAATGGTCCGCATTCCTCTGCAAGTGCATGTTTTGTTTTGCAGTTTTGAAGAAAGATAAAGATAAGTCATGACTATCAAAATCCAAGTTTGTAGCTCTGGAAGTGTAGCAGATCTTATTCTATAGGTTTTCCAATACTGGCATCCAGTATGACAGTATTACAGTGTGATAGGACAACAATTCTAAGGTCCACATTTTGGCATACAAATTTATCTTGTTATGCGGAGTTGAAGACATGTCAAGAGATCAATAATGTTTTTTGAATATGATTCATGAAGTCCCATTTGGTATGCAGCTTGAGTTATGATGTGATAGAGGAACCTATCATACATGTTATCAAGAAACAAGCTGACAGGCTAGTTGAATCCTTATGCAAACAAGAAATATGAGTTGGATGATAAAGGTAAGTGGTTGTATGATTAGAGCTGACACATATGAAGACATATACTTGATGGTTTGGATCTGCATTGATGATTTAACATAAGAACAAGCTGACAGGATATAACACTTGGTGTACACGTTTCACAGTTTGCTTGTCGACCTGATCATGAGAAAGATTTAGTTGCGGATATAAATAGAGGATGGATTTTGGTGTTTGACATGTATGATGTACAATGTGATGTATGTGAATGCGAGATATGTGAAGATAGAATAGCCGCAGCAAATAAAGAGAGATCTTGAGCATATGTAAAAGTAGAGCATAGAAACAGGGGTAGACTGAAATGAAGAGTTTTAAGTCAGTATTTAGAAGCTTAATTGGAACTATAATCAAGCATAAGTAGATGTAATCATGGCAGTTCATCTTTGGCAGTGAGCCACCCTTATTCTTCTTCTTCTTTCTTTCCTTCAGGCAATGAACCTCTTTTGAGTAGTGAGCTCTGGGCAGTGAGCCTCCTGTAATTCGGTATTTCTATATTAAAAGTATTTTCTAAGAGCTAACACTCTTCGTGGTTTTTCCCCACCTTGGGGTTTTCCATGTAAAAATCTTGGTGTTTGTGTATTATGTTCTTATGGTTGCTATTCATTTATGTATTGTGCTATTGTTTAATTAAGTTTGGAAAATGGTTAAAAGTGAAAGTACATAAATGGTTTTATAGAACATTGATTCACCCCCCCTCTCAATGTTCCTGACATTCAACAGATCTCTCACAAGTTTTCTTGTTCTATCAAATTATTCATATTTTCTTGATCATCTAAAGATGCAAGAGAAGGGATTATTGGGTTTTTGTTTAAAAAATGCACGCACACTAATTTGCATCTAAATCTCTCTCAAAAAAGGATGGTTGACTATACTAGGACATCATGGCTCTAATACCATGTTGGGTTTTGTAATAAGAAAAGAAAACAACCAAGACCAAATGCCATAGTGACAGCTGCAACACTACTCAATCCCAAAAGAATGGTCAAAATATGTTATTTCCCATTAGTCAAGAAAGCAAAAATACAATGCAAGAGAATGAATGAGAGAAAAAATAAAACTAGGTGAATGAATTTATATAAAATATAAAGTGGAAAGGTGGAATATGAGGAGACATTAACTTACTCCACTCACAATTAGTAGTCTAAATGAGCCTACCCGAGCAAGATAAACTAGTTGTATGAAAATATCTAATAAACCAATGATGAGGAATAAAAACCTACACCAACAACTATAAACCCTAAACCATAAATGGTTTTACTATAAACCTTTAACAAGCAAATCTTTACTTTATAAACCATAAACCATACACAAAACACCATAGAAACCATAAGCCATAGAAACTCCAATCCATAAATAGTAAACTCTAAACCTAAATCTTAAACCATAAACTATAAGTTGATGTAAATTTCATAAACCTTGAACCGTGAATCCTAAAGCCCAAAATCTATAAATAAAAAACTATAAATATTAAATCATAAAATTTCCCTAAATCCTATTGAAAAAATATACTTGGAACCCTAACCTATGAATCTTAAACCTCTTTTATCATAAACCATAAACTATAACCTCTAATATTATAAATGATGAATTATAAACCTTTCACCTTAGACCATAAACCCAAACCGTGTATTATAAAATCCTAAACCATAAACCCTTAATCATAACACTGAACCATGGACCCTAAATCTAAACCCTAAACACATAAATTATAAAATGAAATATATTTCCTTATCACTCTTAGAAGAAATCATTATTACTCTAAACACATGTATGCATACCTCAAACCCTAGAAACCCAAACATTGTATACTATAAACTACTAATTTTTCCTTGCGTCTCCTAGAAGAGTTCATTATTGCACTCCAACTTATCACTCTTACCTTTAGATATACCTTTATCTCTGATATGTAAGTTAAACCACCCAATAGAGTAAAGTGGCATTAAGAGATATGGTATTGAAAGGTCTTAGGTTTGTCTAAGTCTTAGTACTTGGATATAAATCCTCCTCACTTCAATAGACCCTTTATGGAGAATCCACCTTAGCTAAAAACTATAGATTCTAGAACAAAAAAGAGGCTAGATGAGAAATATCTAGGATAAAAGTCTAGAAGAAGAGAGAGAAGAATGTTAAGTAAAAATAACTATAGGAAAAAAGTTTATGTAATCTCCTTATCACTTTGAACTTTATAGCCCTCAAATTTACCTCTAGGGCATCACTTCCAAGATAAAAGAGGGTAATCTTTCTAAAAGCTATGTTCAATGTACTATAGAGTGAGATTAAGAAGAGAGAGAGAGAGAGAGAGAGAGAGAGAGAGAGAGAGAGAGAGAGAGAGAGAGAGAGAGAGAGAGAGAGAGAGAGAGAGAGAGAGAGAGAGAGAGAGAGAGAGAGAGAGAGAGAGAGAGAGAGAGAGAGAGAGAGAGAGAGAGAGAGAGAGAGAGAGAGAGAGAGAGAGAGAGAGAGAGAGAGAGAGAGAGAGAGAGAGAGAGAGAGAGAGAGAGAGAGAGAGAGAGAGAGAGAGAGAGAGAGAGAGAGAGAGAGAGAGAGAGAGAGAGAGAGAGAGAGAGAGAGAGAGAGTGAGAGAGAGAGAGAGAGAGAGAGAGAAGCAAAAGCATATATATCAATGAGCACATGTAGTCACAATATCAAGTTAAAATAGTAAATAAAATAAAATTAGCTAGCTACCTACTGGTGAAGTTGAAATGTTCTGAATGAACCCCCAGGGATCAAGTCTTGTTGAGTGTAAATCCCCCGACACCATAGTAAAGATGAGGCTGAGATCATACCCAGGTGAGTTTGGCAGAATGGATACCACTCAGTCCTTGGCTCTTAGTTGAAGAGGTTCAACCTAAGGCTTGTGCTCCCATATCAGGTAGCAAATGATCTTGTGGATGATCTCCATAAAAAAATTAACTAGATACAATAATTATGTATGTATGTATGTATGTATGTATGTATAATATACATACATACATACATACACACATGCACACGCACACGCACACGCGCGCACGCACACACACACACACATATATATATATACTCCCAATAATGGGATAGCACATTAGGCAGCAATAATGAAAAGGTGGCAAACTTTCTGAAGGCTTGTGTGAAGTGAAAGGTGGCAGAAATACAAGCACTACAAGTGATAGCGTGGAGTAGAAGGCAACATGCCTTTTTGGATTGATGATTATTTCTCTTTCCAAAACTATTTCTAGATTTTTCTACACTAGGTCTCGACTATAACGATGGATAGTTGCCTTGCTGGTGGCTTAGGTTCAAAGGTGAAGGGCAAGCGAATGGTAGGCATTCCCCCTTAGTGCAAATCCCTTGCGCAGGACCAAGCAACATAGTTGGAGGTCACATGAAAAGGAAGTATACGCCTAGGAAGCAACTAAGGAAAATTCTAGCTGAGGAGACGATGGCAGGCTTCATGAAAGACATTGAAAGTGAAATCAAGAACCCCATTCTATGAGAATGGATTTATAGGCTGTTGAAGATGGTGAAGGAGGTGGATAGAAAAGAAGGGGTAAATGTGAGGGAAGCTATGGCTCACTTTCTTTTGGATCCTAGGACTTCTAGAGGGAGATGGAATGTCTTCGGTGCTGCTTAGTCTTTGGTGGTGGCTACAATGCTTTCGGTGGTGGTGGCATCTGTTCTCACACACGAAGACTTAATCAACTCTTCTCAACAAATGCAGAGAATCACGAGTCTGTTGTGGGACATATGCACGATATTCTACAAAGTGTTCTTGACACTAGGAGAATGGTTGAAGGCATGGTAGAGAAATTAGAGGTACTTGTTCATGCGCGTGCGTGTCCACTTTATACATGTGCTTGTGATGAAGAGGGTGTTGTTGAGTTTAATGAAAAATAGACAAGTAGGTTTTATTTTGGTTTCTATTTAGTTTCTCTTGTTGTTTCCATTCTAGACTGATAATGGAGTGAGGCCATTGTAATTTTCCCCACTCCAAGATACAATATTATGTTTATAGTTATATTACAAACCCATTTTGTCTTTGGGAAGATGTTAAAAACTTACGGGCTTGGCCCTCTTTTGATGGTCCCCTGGTCCCTAACCAGGGTATATATATATATAAGATCAATTTTTTAATTAAACTATGCAATATAATTTTATATGCCACAGTTTAATTTAAATAATCTAATCTAATTTACATAAATAATCAACTATATATTCAATATAACAATGAAATTATATAAAATAACTAAAGTATCAAATACAAATTTAGATCTACATACCTTTTGCACTCGAATACCTCATGTTTCTTTGTATATTTAATTCATTTTTCTTTCCTATAGATATGATCATTGGGTTTTATTTCATCTATTTATTTTGTTTCCCATCACTTTGGTTTTAAATAAAATTACAATTTTGGTGCAATAGAAATGGGGGCACTTTCCCCCATTAATGGGGCTCCAGGGGTTAGCCCTGCGGGGACTTCAAGGGGAGAAGTGAGTTGGCTAGCGGTAGAGGAAGGATGGGCAAAAATCAACTTTGACGGAGCTGCAAAAGGAAATCCAGATTAGGGATCATGAAGGTAGAACAATAATAGAAAAATCCATCTACCTGGGGATCGGCACAAACAATGAAGTAGAATTCAGAGCTACCTTGATAGGCCTTCAATGCGCTACAAGCAAAAATTTGAGAAAAAATCATCTAGAAGGGGACTCTCTAATAACGATCAACACCATTAGGACAAGTTGGACTCCTAATTGGAAGCTTAGGAGATGGCTAACCCCTATCAATAAATTACTTTCAAAGTTAGATGCTTTCAAGGTGACCCACATTTATCGCAAAGGCAATGGGGTGGTAGATGACTTGACCAAAAAGGACTCACTGGCAGGAAGATCTTGAGTGACATCGCCATATCAAGAGATGATGGTAGAGTATGTGAGAGTAGAGTTGAGAGCGCTTACACTAATGATGAGAAGTGTGCGATGTCAGGAAGGGAGCTGGTGGACACTCATAAATATTGGTGAGCACAAGATTACAGGACATGTCTATTATGTGGTTGGCTTAAGGCAATAGGCACGGACACCCTGATAATCTTGGAAAGCTCAAGCAGACAGTTGGATTTCTTGGGGGAGGTGACAGAGAAGAGGTTGGGTTGATCTTTAAGTCAAAGCATGGCTTAATCCTCCATGCTCTGAAGATGGTGTTGGGTGAGGAATTCTTATGCTCCTGTCACAGATATAGGGTAAACACAAATATAGCTAGGTCATGTTTCTGGCATCGGTATTGGAGGCAAGTGAATCGAAGGTCATGGCGAGACAGCTCTGCAAGAAATTGATATGGAGTAAGTTCTTGGGCAGTCTAGAGGATGTGTTGGAGAACTACGAGGTGGGGAAGGGGATTCCACTGCCAGGGGATTACTATGTTCTGAGCTGATGAGGCCACCCACTAGAGAGGTTCCCTCTAGTTTTTTCAAGTGACCCGACTTCTCTTCCAAGGTTTCGAGTGGCGGTGGTGAGAGGAATTAAATTCCTCAAACAAATTCTAGAATTGATTCCAGAGGATGGAGCGGGTTGGCTGCAAGATTTTATTGTGGAAGAAGGGCTTGCAGACGCTGAAGGTTTTGCCACTTGGGGGAAGTCGAGGATTCGTGCCTACTAAGATTGAATGCCCTGGCCGGTTGTGTTATTATTGTTAGGTGATAGGTCTGGTCTGGTTGGGCTGGTTGGGGTTTCATACAGGGTTTGTTATTTTGTCAACAGTTTTAATACAATGTTTGTAATTATTTAGTTGTTCTGTTTCGACAAGGGTTATGGTTGTGTGGCACCATTTTGATCTTGGTTGCCTGCTAGGCCTTTTTTGGTTCGGGTTGATTTTGTCTAGGGTGACCGTTAATGATCCCCTACTTTTTTGTAATGTTCATACTTTTATTATAATACAAGGGTGCAGCCCCTTAGGTACTTTGCATTGATAAAAAAATGGGGGCACTTTTGTTTTTTATAAAATCACACCATGAATTCTACCAAAGTCCTTTCAATCCAAGGTGGGTTTTGATCAAAGATACTTCAATTAACCATATGTTTTTGAACCTACTTATGTGGTGCTCGGTGGTAATCTTTTCTTCTCCTATCCAATTGTTGTACTTTTATTGTCAAAAAAATAAACTTCACACCATGCATGTGAGGGCCAATGAAACCACCCAGAGACAAGCTTTTATGTGTACCTAGCCCTTAGAATTAGCTTTTAAAATATAATATAATATATTTTTCATAATATTATATTTTTTATTTACTTTATAAGTAAGATAGGTCCATTACACAAAATACCTCTATTTGAGACATTGGAAAAATAACAAACCAGGTAAAAAATTGCATTGTAGTTTGTAATGTTTCAATAAAAAAAGTCAATTTCAATAAATAGACAAAGAGAAATGTATTTTATTTTAAATGCGCTTGGTAAACTTTTTAATGTGACCGGTGATGCTGGCATGACATGCACTCCAGCTCCATGAGAATGCTTTTGCCCAGAGCTATGAACCGGTGAGGCCACAACATGGGGGACCTCATCCCCTAGCACAAACACTTGCATTAACACTACAAGTTCAAACCCGCAAGCTCATTGGCCCAGTAAAGGTGTAAAGCATGTGAGCTCGTTGGCCCAACGGGGGTTTGAACCCTGGTGGCCACCACTGCAACTGAGTGACTTAACCACTGAACCACACCCTTAATGACTCATAACAAAGATAAATGTATTAAGGTAAACTGTAGGTCTAAGTTTCTATTAGTTCCAATTAAAAATTTAATAATAAATAAAACATTCAACAAAAAATTACCAAAAAAAATATGTGCACTAGATAAATATTGAAGTTAATGATTTAATTCCAATAAATCTTGGAAATATTTTATTTGTAGTAAAAGTTATGTGTTATAATAAAATGTCACTCACTATCAAATAATAGACAAATAATAATTATTTTTTGATGAAAACTAACTAAAAATCATAGAAAAATATTTATTTAATTTTAAAAACAAACAAAAGATTGAATCTATAGAGAAAATGTCATAGATCACTAGTTTACATAGTCCTTGAATTCTTAATAATTTATTGGGTATAATTGATAGAATGTGTCGAATGCCAATAAATGTTGATTTTTGTGGTCTAATAAGGTTGAAAAGTCGGACACACTATAGTGCTTCACTTGGTGCTAAATATTAATCTAAGAAATTTAATGTAATAAATAATGATACTTAACTCTAAGAATGATGCAAATGAGTAAGTATATTATTGTGCTCGAATCTCTCTATCTTTGAACTATTAAAGTCTATGTTCTTCAATTACCTTGTCCAACTCTGCACGGGTGTCCCTTCGTAGCATTCTATAGAAGAAGGAGACTTCCGAATCTTCATCAGAAGATTGAACTTCTTTTGTCATCAAATTTACTTGAGCTTGTTCTTGAGCTGATGCATATTCTTTAGACTCTGATTCTGTTTCAGATTCTGTGCTGGATAGTATAATATCCTCGGAGTCTCATGGGTAGTCATTGATGAATTCAAATTCATCATCCTCTACACCTGCTTCTCGGACAGCACGAACTTTACCTTTTCCCTTTTTCTTGTGTCTATCCGGGCATTTGTTTGCAAAGTGTTCGCCCTTGCAAATATAGCAGGTAGGCTTCCATTTCTTGGAACCTTTTCTTTTCTTATCCCTTTTCCTGAAGTGCCCTTTCTTCTTGGGATACTTACTAATTTTCCTCTTTTTCTTCTTGTAGGATTTCTCTGGCTTATCACAATCATAACAAGAAGATTTGCCTTTATCGGGGAACTGATTTGAAGGCATTATCTGGTAGCATACAGAAGAGGATAGTAAAGGTTGTACCTTCTTTATCTCCTTCTTTGCTTTTCCTTCTTCACAGATTTCTTCATTGATCTGTGTAAGGAATTGAACTAACTGAGGAAAGGTTAGCTCTTTCATTTCTATATTTTCTGTTCCCAGATTCTCTAGAACTTTCTTGTGATAGAATTCTCCTATCACATTTCCAAAACTTTTAAGAAAAGTTGTGAACATAAAATCATGATTTTGTTCACGGCCTGACTGATAGAAATTCTAATACTAAACCTCACAATATTTTTGAAAATATTTGAGATCTTTGCATTTACCTTTTATAAACTTGTTGTAGGCCAACTTTTCTCTGGTATCTGTTCTTCTGACGAACAGGCGTGTCAACTGAGCACAGACTTGATCTATACCTCTGCCTATTAGGCTTTCTCTGAAAGTGTCGTCCAATCTATCCCAAACACTTCTTGCAACACCTGTCATAGCGTTGAGATCCTGCTTGATCACTTGAGATTCATCAGTATTAGCATTAGTGGATAAATAATTAGTTATCTAGGCTTGCATGGCATCTATTCCTCTTGTATTTTCTATATCCTCAAAATTATCAAAATTTACAAGGGGAGGTGTATCTGCCTTCAGAGTTTGAATATTCTTAAATGGATCAATAGGGTTAGATCCATTGGGATTTGAACCATTACCACGAGCCATCTGGAATTTTCCTTTTGCTCGTTCTTCTGGAGTGGTTTCTCTTAGATTCCCTCTAGAGGGATCAAAAATCTTTTCAATTATAGGCTTTCTAACCTCAGTAGACAGCTTTGGTCCTTCATACTAAGCCTGTAAATATCCCTTAGCACTGGAAGGGAAATTCATTGTTTTCACAGTCTATTGTTGCCTAACACTATGTACCATGAATGAATAGTTGTGGAATCTTGATGTAGTTCAGACTGTATATTTGTAGATTCCTGAACTATGGAATCTCCTATTAGAAGTTGTGACTGTGCAATAGAATGAACTTCATTATAAACTTCATCTATTCTTTGTCCATTATGCTTTGCATGAATATTTGTTGAATTCATTTGTGAAGCAAGCACATCATAGTCTAATTTAACTTCACTTCTGACCTTTTGCAGAAGTTCTCTCTGTTGTTCTAAAGACCGTCTCTGTTGTTCTAAAGACCACTGCTGAGCGACCCACCATGTTTCCACTTGACTTTTGAACTCATTGTACTAGGCTTGGAGTTCTTGAAGGTCTTTATTTACAGAGGCCATCCACTGATCAATGAGACGCGTTTCCAAGCGTTCAAGAGTGGAGATAAGAGAATGGAAATTCTCTTGAGCACTAAGAAGGGCCTTTTCAGCCTTGACTGCTTCGATCTGCTACCAGATCTTTTTATCCTCAGCGAGTAACATAGATTTCCTATGGCACATGTTAGTCCAGTTTAGAAGTTTGCTTTGACTGGAACCTTGGAGACTTTCAGCTACAGGAAATATGTGGAGAGGCTAGAAATTAGCTTTATAGGTACCAGTGGTGTCAAAAAGCATGAAATCCCTAAAGGGAGGAATAGCACCAGGTACTGGGCAAGGACCTACACGAGTAGCTATGACTTTCTCATGGGTTTCTATAATATCTTGTTCTGTAATATCATGTTCAGGCATTATAGCTTGCTTAGCTGAAAACATCCAGAAATGACCAGCTCTGGGAGGATTAAACACAAAAGAGCAGTCTTCACACTTATACATCCCGTTGTCTAATTCAGAATACAACTTATGGAAGCAAGAAGAGCTAGCAGATTTGGTTGCAATGGAACTGCTAGGCTTAGAAATAGAAGGAATTTTAAACAATTCTTCAAAACCCTTGGCGGGTTGAAATCTTGCGCTTTGAGTGCGCGGTAACGGAGACACAGATGGACCAGGTTGGTTGTAGTTAAAGACTCTCTCTATTCTCATCGAAGGGCTGCTGCGTAAAGCAGGCTGGTTACCGGATGAGAATCTGATTACTGCCTGATCATCTAACTCTTCAATTGAGATGCCTCTCAATTGTGGTTGTTTTTCTTCTTCAGGTTGACCATCTTGTCCCCAAAGATCTATTATCATTCATAATTTTCATTCAACTTTGCTATGGGTTGAATCCATAGATCTAGTTTCATTCCCCATACATGGATCTTACCTAAGGCCTGCGAGATTAATGTAGGATGAAAAGATACTTGAATCAATGTGGACACAGAATATCTGTGAATAAGTACATGAATAGATGTAATAAGTGGATAATTAGGGTGAATGTATTAGATTATGTGTGGATAAAGTGGGGATTGGTGAAGGATCAAGGAATGAGCCCAAATTTTCTCAAGATTGTGTCATTTATTGGTATGTAGATGTATTGAATTGTAAGACTTGGCTATGGAGATAGCCACCCAATAACTAAACGCCTAATGGAAAGAACAAATAAAAGAGAAGATCAATATGACAAGAATAAATTATATTCCTATCATGCTAATACAACAATAAACAACAACATTATGATGTGATATGAGAAGCCCTTGGTTATATAGACCATAGTGAAATATAGGACAACATATGATTATGACAAGTGTCTTAATCTTATGACATGAGACACAAAGTGATAAATATCCTTAATATACCTAGGTAAATATGTCCTAAGTAAAATTAACTAGACAAGTGTGAATAGGACCTAATGAGGAACCAGTTAGGTAATATACCTCGTTCACACCAACACCCCCCCTTAAGTGCAACTTAGGGAGAATGAAACAAATACAAAATGAAAAGATGGGTCTCGACTACAAGGCCATGTTAGGTACCCATGTATAAACAATCTCTCAAAAATGAAGAAAAGGAGAAAAACCTCTAAGAAAAAACCCCTCTCCAAAAGAGAGAAAACACAAGATGCTCTCTATAGTATGAGAAGAACAAAACCCCGTGTGAGGAAAAATTCCCCCCATAAGAGAGAAGAAGAAGAAGAGAAACCATGACTTCGATATGAGCTTGAATCTCTCTCAATATATCAACTAAATTTGTAATGCAAGTTGCTTGATTATTTCTTTCATCTCCTCTTCCAACTTTGTGAGCCATTTTCTCTAGTTCACTTGAAATGTGACCACACTTTGTGCAAATGATTAAATTAATACAACTCTTGTGAGCTCACCTCTAGGACTTAGAATGCTTGCTCTAGTACTAAACTAGTGCAACAACCAAATGCAAGTCAAATGAACAACTAATGAATAGGCCCATAATGTGGACAAATGGAGGAAACAAGGAAGATAATAGGTATTGAATAAGACCAGCAATCTAGATTCAATTATAAAAAAATGAAAGAATTACAATGGGCCACTAATATGTGAAACTTGATAATATTATGTTACCCAGCCCTTAAGAAATATGTACAGACTCTTTGCACTACAATCACTTCATCTTAAGTTCTACCCAAAATCCTCTTGAGAGATGGACCCCTTCAAAAGACTAAGCATCTAGAATAAATAACACCAACACCAAATTTAATTTATTTTGATAGAAAGGGCTAATATAAGTTATCACCATAAATTTGTGCCTCGGAGGAAATTTGATTAGCAAGGTTGCAAACTAAAAATATAAAAATAGAGCCATTTCTTAATATATTTAAACTTGACATTCTTCTAACACTCTAGAATTGACAAACCATTATAAAATAATTATGTTGATAGAAGTTGTTTTGGCAATGACCAACTACCCTAACGTTCTAACATATATTGACTTTTCCAAGGTGTGCAAGGGTAACTAAGCAACATGAAGTGACATCTTAGTATGCAAGGCTACATGGGCTATTTGGGGATGCACAAGAGTTGGAGCAAGGTTAGCATCAAGCTCAACATAAGGGAAAACTTGCATGCAAGCTAGGATACAGTCAAATAGTCATGCGTCAACCATTGGGGCCTATGCAAAGCCAAACAATTTTGCATTAATAAGTAGAGGATGCAAGAGACACCAAAATCGCCCAAACAAAATAAAACAACACACATAAGTTAAGTTTGTAGACTATAAATTACACCAAAATTGCCCAAACAAAATAAAATAACATATACAAAATAAAATACATACATAAACTTATACACAAAAACTATAAACATACACTAAATATTTTTAAGCACGATACAAAATTACACCAACCCAAAAATACTCTTGCATCAATTTAAATGTAAAGAATTACACCCTAAAATTTAGTCACACAAGAAATGAAGATAATACAAGAAGGTATATGAATGCCCTCCACATTTCCATTCTATTTTATGAGTAACGTTGATATTACATTATATGAAGCATATGTATTGTACAAACAAAAGAATAAGAGGAAGAGAGAAGGGAGGTGAGAGGAAAGAAGCCAAACTGTTACCAAATCTAATTCTCAAATCAGGCTAACATTGTGTACAACTTCAGTACTTAACCAACCAGGCAAACTGTTACCAATTCTACCGTGCTCCACCATGGGTGTCGTCGTTTTGTTATGTTACAGTGAAAGGAAGGTCTGTGAGGAATAAGTTATCAGATACAATGATCATGGACAAATGATTCTGTCGTTTAATTTTGACATTTTCTTTATGTATATTTGGTTATGACAATAATGCAAAGAGTTTAATACCACATCTATGAGATAGTTGTATATTTAGCAAGACAAGAGCAGATGTGGAACTAATCTATTAACGTGTGGGTAGTGAGGACAAGAAGCACTAAATGAGGCTATAAGTTCTCTCCAATTTTCAGATTATAAAAGAGAAGATGCAGTGCAACTGACCCCAATCTTTCTTCTGGTTTTTAGCATTTGCCATTGAAACCTGAAAAATATTACTAAGAAAATTGACAAATAAGAAAATTGATAAATAATAATTTTGACCTGCCTTTGTCCTGCAACCTCTACTAAGCAGGCTTAGAATTTTAGAATTTGATGATCACACCGAGTCATATGAAACCTGAAAAATATTACTAAGAAAATTGATAAATAAGAAAATTGATAAATAATAATTTTGACCTGCCTTTGTCCTGCAACCTCTACTAAGCAGGCTTAGAATTTTAGAATTTGATGATCACACCGAGTCATATGAAAAATTTATGATGGTTTGATCATTTAACTGTCTTTCAATTGACTTTTGAAGAAAGATATAAATTGTTAAAAGAATCTTACTAACTTATGTTCTAATCTGTAGAGTTTTTATTTAAAAAAACTTATTAAAAAATAAATCTTTGAATTCATAATTAATATTTGTCATTTGACAGACTTAAAATATGTTGGACAAATAAAACAACAATCTACTATTTTATACAACTCATCAATGAGTTTATCGATCCTAGGAATGGGGCATCTATTTTTTATTGTCTTCTTGTTCAAGGCTTTATAATCTATACATATTCTCACAGTGTCATCATTTTTCTTCACAAGGAACACAAATGAAACAAAAGGACTAGAACTAGGCCTAATGTGACCCATCTATAACAATTCTTTTATAGCCTTTTCTATTTCTTCCTTGTACATCTGTAAATGGTGGTAAGGGGTGGTCATGATAGGATTAGAGCCTAGTTCCAACTCTATGATGTGTTAGAATCCCCTATCTAGTTGTAATCCTAGTAGCAAATCACTAAATTCCACACTCTTGTATCCAAAATATTTTAAATGTCATTATGATAAGCATGATACTTACCCAGAGGTGAATTAGTAGGCATGCCTTATATCACCAAGTAGCTAGCTACCCATGAAACTTGTCCCTTGTGAAATTTCCTCTCCATCCTTTTAGTTGTGACCACTTATTGTGATCCCTTAGAAATGCCTCTAAGCACCACAATTTTTCTTTTTGATTTGAACTTTAATTCCATAAAATAATAATTCTATGAAATTCTCCAAGGGAATGCAACCATTATACTCGTAAGACCATGTTAATTTCTCCCAATCCCATAACATAATTAAATCATCAATACCTCATGATCACCAAGGGATAATTTGAGTTGTTAGATTGTTTTGGTGCCTTGAAGAATGAATCTATCAGCAAGAATGACATTGAATTTGGTGAAGTCTTCAGCTTTCAATCCTCTCTAAATAATCAAGCCTTCAACAATGAATTTATGGGTAGCCCCACTATTAATAAACACCATTGTCTAAATAGCACTCCATAAACCCTGAATGAATTATATTAGGGTGCTCTTAAAAGAGCTACAACTTTACCATTTCTTATGTTTGTGCCAACATCCAACTTCTCTAGTTCATGCTCAATGGATTGCTCTTTTGTGACTTGTAACTTAGACTCCTCATGTTTTGACTCATCATTAGATGCTACCTCAATATAATGGACTTGACCTTTTCCAAGGCACCAGTGATTAGGTTCCTATAGTTCTTTGCAAGAGAAACGTAACTCCTTTCTTCTGAATTCATTTCTGGTGGAATCATCTCATCTTTTGGTTGCAAATGACTATGATGTGGCTCTCTAAGGGTATGAGTTGAAGCCTCGTTTCTAAATATTTCCCTTTGTGTTCCAATAGTAGGTAGTTTTGGCATAAAAAAAAACTTGTTCCTTAGTATAGACAGCTTAAGTGCAAAGCCCTCCTAATAGGTTCTTAGAGGGGTGATGTTGCAAAAGCCTTAACTAGGCCCTTGAGGGATTCAGATAAACCTTTAGTATAAAGGAAAGAAATTATTTTCTTTTCTAAAACATTAGGTACCATTACTACAATCCTCTAAAAATCTACCACATAGTTTTCTATTGTACCATTGTGCTTCAACTTTGTTAACTCTCTAACATGGATCATAGAATCATGCCTCTTGAACCTATCGATCAATCTTTGATTGGACTCTTCATATGTAGTGATAATACTATGACCTATTAGGCCTTGGTACCACCATTCATGAGAAACTCCTTTCAAGTGAAGGGTACCAAATTTGATTGCCTCCTCTTTCTCAAGCTTTGAATGAATCTTCTCTCATTCTTAGGTTTACTTTTTATCTTCAAGTTGTAAAAGTTAATAAAAGAGAGGTCACCTCAAAATTCTTCACTCTATGGTATATACTCCACATGGAGGGAAACCAAATCTCCATCCTACTAATTTCTAATATTTCCCCTTTTGGTGGATCTCCCTCTTTCTACAAAAAAATTATTTTAGGTAGCCCAAAACCACTAGGCTTTATCAATTAAAATGCCCTATTTTCTCATATAGTAGAAAATTATCGTCTCTCTTTTACCAAATGGAGTAGTCATTGGAACATAAGTTGGAGTTTGGAATGCTTAGAAAAAAATATTAATGATTTGTTGCTACCCATCTCTTATAGACTTTAAGGTTGAGAAAAAACCCCTTTTGCATCTTCTCTTGCCATCTCTTCACTTTTATCTATATTTTATGCTACAATAAGGGTTTTCTAAAGCTTTCTTTCCTCTCTCCACTTGTATCTTTTCTCTTTCATTGAAAGACATCAATAATTTTTATCTCTTCAAGATGGCAAAATCATGGCTCTAATATCACTATAATTACATGAACAAATTTTAATAGAAAAATATTTACCACTTTCTTATTGCCAAGGTCTTGTGAGGATGAGGTGAGAGCATACTATGAATAAATAGTATTATTCAACACTTTCTAATCACCAAGATCTTGTGAGGTTGAGGTGAGAGCACATGGTGGTTGAGTAATGATATATCTATATATATTTATTATTCAAATAAACAACAATGCCCAAAAGGTGTAGCAATATATTACACAAACAATATAAATATGTTGGAGGAAAAAAATATTTTTAAATATGCAAGACAACATATAAATATGAATCAAATCTAGACTATTACAATATGTTGCTATTCCAAATACAAATACTTGCTATAAATAAAACAAAAACTCACATCACAAATACAACCTTTGAATAAGATTGTCCTTAGCAAAGCAAAGGGGTTTTATCCTCTAATCTCTAGATCCAAGGGTTTTATCATCTAATGAAAATTTAGATTGAAACTAATTATTGTCATTTGATAGAAGTTGTTCTAACAATAACTGACTACCCCAACATTCTAACATCTACTAACTTTTCTAAGGTGTGCATGGGTAATTAAGCAACACAAAGTGAGATCTTAGCATGTGGGGCTACATGGGCTATGTGAGGATGGACAAGAGTTGGAGCAAGGTTGGCACCAAGCTCAACATAAAGGAAAACTTGCATGCAAGTTGAGATGCACTCAAATAGTCACGTGCCAACTATTGGGGCCTATGCAAGGCCAAACAATGCTGCACCAATAAGTAGAGGGTGCAAGAGACACCAAAATTGTCCAAACAAAATAAGACAACACACACAAGTTAAGTTTGTACACAACAAATTACCACAAAATAGAACAAACACACAAACTAGGCATGTAAGCAGAAAATTATAAGTGATACAAAATTACACCAACCCAAAAATACTCTTACATCAATTTAAATGTAAAAGGAGTACACAAAGTGTAACATATTGATCCTAGAATTTAGTCACAAAAGAAATGGAAGATAATATTACGAGGTATATGAATAGCCTCCACATTTCCATTCTATTTTATATGCGTAATGTTGATATTACATTATATGAAGGAAGCATATGTGAAGCACAAACAAAAGAATAAAAGGAATAGAGAAGGGAGGTGAGAGGAAAATTGTTGGCAAAGGAGTTGGAAATCAAAGAAGATTAAGGAACAATCTGAGATGTGGAGGAAGGGGATGTGGGAAAAGGTTGCAATAGAAGATCATCAGTGATTTTTTAGATGTGCCCAACATGGTCATCAGGCACATGATAGTCTACAAGCAAAGAAGAAAAATAGTTCATGAGATGAGATGAGATGAGAGCTAAAGTAGAAGATATACTATCACATGAAGAAGTGTGTATGCAATTGAATTTGAGAAAGTGAGAATTTGAACCGCGAGAAGAATGACAAATTTTCATAGATCTAATTGTTTAACCAATTCTAGATTGAATGCATACACCTCTTTTGGGTAATGGAACTGATAAGTCCAATTTGATATAGACTGTAGCATAAATGAAAATATTCTTTACTTCAGTTGTCTTGCAGATATATAGACCTTCATTTTCCAAGGAACAAACAATTTCATGATTTCTCCCAGTGATGAGAAAGAAGGCGAATGTATAGCCTTTGCCATATAGAGTTCTTAAGTGCCTGAGGGATGATATAGAATTATGAAAAAGCACATCCTTTCCCTTAAAAACCATTAAAAATGCTTGTGGCAACAGCCTAATTCCCAAATCAGGCTAACATTGTGTACAACTTTAGTGCTTAACCGAGAAGGCAAACTGTTACTAATTCTACAGTGAAAGGAAGGCATAAACGATTATGTCGTCTGACTTTGACATTTTCTTTATGTATATTTGGTTATGACAATAATGCAAAGAGTTTAAAACTTTAATACCACATCTATGAGATAGTTGTATGCTTAGCAAGACAAGAGCAGATGTGGAACTAATGTAGTAATGTATGGGCCGTGAGGACAGCAAGCACTAAAGGAGGCTCTAAGTTCTCTCCAAATGTCAGATTATAAAAGAGAAGATGTAGTGCAACTGAGCCCAAGTTTTCTTCTTGTTTTAACATTTGCCATAGAAACCTCATAAATATTACTAAGAAAACCAGTAAATAATAACTTTTTTCCAAGGGTTCGAACCGGTGACCCGCCTTTGTCCTGCAACCTCTACCATGCTCTTTGTTCATTTGCCTCCACACTGTTTGCTTTTTAATATTATTTTAACTAATTTTAAAATTTATTATTAGATAGATTCACTGAGTTTCTATGGAGCCCCACCCTAAAAGCATAAGATAAGATCTTACAATACTATCATTAAAGGTTAAGAGTCCTATATACTATGGTCAAAGTCTATATTCAAAACACTAAAACAACCACATAACCTTAGAAGGCATACAACTAAAGGTACCAATGTCAGAATGTTCATTCAATACAAAATAAATATAGTAAACCACCCCCCACCTCTCAACTTCTTGTTGTATCCTCACAGTCTATCACATACTCTTCAACCCATGTCTACACACTAGGAGCAACATTTTGAACTTCACTTGGCCTCTGTGGAAAATGAGGCCAAAATGCATGTCCTTCCTACAATAAGCATAGTGAATTGAATCCCCACAAAAAATTAGAATTGAAAAATCACTTTCCACTTCTACATAGCCATTGTGGTGAGTAACTCTCAAGCCTACCGGAACTTTCCTAGTGTCATATGAATATGCCCTTAGAGAAGGTACCTCTCAACAAAGAGCCTCCATTTCTTCATTCCTAGATGACATAGTTGCATACGAACTTACTAACTCCACTTTTGCTAGACCTAGCTGCTTATTTTGTTGCACTCCTTTGGGATACTTTGTGAGCCTTGCCACCTCCATATCACCAAATTGGTTGAACAAAAGCATTTGTAACATGTAGACCCTAATCTCTACATCGAGAACAAAGATAGCTATATTTCTTACAAAATTCACATGCAAAGTCATCATCTTCTTATTACTTGACTCTAGGTTATGCTCATATAAGACTTTATAAACAAACCCTAAGATTGCAACATTGTCACAATGAAACATACATCGTAGGTGGTGAGACAAGATCGAGCCTTTATATTTGATGACCTTGCCTTTATCACAACTCCTCTTGCCAACCATACCTACAACAAATGAAAACCCTTGACACAACCTACTATAAGACTACCTAGGAGAGCAAACAACCTGTTAGTAATAATTTATGTTTGGGGTTTTGAGTCAGGTCTCCTCCCAAAAAATCCAAAAATTCTAACACTTTTGGCCACTGCAATTATCAAAAATGTAAGAAATCAGTTGTGTGCAGGTTAAAATGGCAGTGGCGGGTCGAGAGATCCTATCGGCCCTTTAAAATTTGAGTTAGATGCATTTTTGGATGCATTTTGAGCCATAGTTTCAGTTTCTAAAATGTTTCTATCAGTGGTTGGGAGGGTCTAATTATGCCAGTGCCGCGGATGGCACCACGTGGAGGCACCCGAAAGACTCTAAATGTTTCACGGTCTCCGCCAAGGGCTTCGAAGACCCTTTATGTGTTTCTATTATGTTTCAAGGGAGCCTGCGGAAGCCGCCACGTATTCTGATGGTTGAAACGGCGGATGCCGCCACCTGTCCCTTTTTGAAAGGCAAAACGGAGGGAGCGAAGGGTCAGCGTTAGAAACTTGAGGTGCCTACGTGGCACAGTATCATTGGCTAGCGACTTTTTGACATTTTTTGGGGCCGTAGATCTCTGTGATGGGTTTTAGATCGACAGCCATATTTTGAACCTGCAGCTAGGGTTTTCTCCTGAGCATTTGCAACTATTTTTGGTGGGAGAAACTTGTTGTGGCTGCATTCCAGAGGTTGCGGGTGGGTGAGATAGTAATGGCATATCGTGCAGAGAGGTATGGGTCGAGTTGATGCGCCAGCTACCAGATTTAAGAGAAAATCTTCAGGCGGCGGCCTAGATCCCGATCTCACCTGCTCTGTCCTCTGTTTCTTGTTGCAGCATTGTTTATTTTGAGCGCCATTTTTCTGATGCATTGTATCTGGCGAATTTTTGAGTCAACCATGTAATTAATGCTGAATGCACAGTTTTGCTATAAAAGGCAGACTGTGTCACTCATTTAAGGTTGTTGAAAACTAGACATTTTGGCTCTGTAATAAGATACAACTGGTTTTGGTTTCTCTGTACAGGAGGTCTTGTGAGTTTATGTATCTCTTGTTGAATGTCTCATGCATGAATCTACTGATTTCATGATTGATTTTATATGAGTAATGTTGTATTTACATGTGTTTTGTTAATTCTGTCTCCAGTATTGCATGTGTCCTTTTGAATCTAGATATCTAAGGGGTGTCTGGTATTCTAGAATATAGAATTCATGTATTGAATGCTTGATCTTTCAACTTCTGCCCAAGGGGTAGATTAAAGTGTTTTCAGATTAAGTGTTGGGAAAGATATACTGCAATAGGGATACCATAAGTAGAGATAACTTAACACTCTGTCCTGGGAGGTATCTGTAAGGCAGATACTACAACACCCCCTTGAAATCCAATTTTATTGTGTTCATGCTGATCATTCACAAGTGTATGTCTACCGACTCCAAGCCCTGGATAGGCACCAATCTAGCTCTGTGTTGAGGTTATACACCAGGTCCTAGTTTTGCATCCAAACACATAACATCAAAATCAAACTCCAAAACAACCATTAGGATAATAGAATTAGTTTTAGGATCCCAAGTCCTCTGTCTACAACTAAAAATAGGCCCAAAGCTAGCCCCTTTACTCTTATCTCATAGTTTTGGTCTTCATACAGGAGGATTTATCTGCTTTGTATCAACATCCCCAGCCAACCCACAAGCATATTCTCATGGGTGTTGAATAGGGAATACCTCCCCAGGTTTTGTAGACCCTAAAGAAGAAGAGGAGATAAAAATAGGGTCTATCTCCTATACTGTTGGCCCCTGGCCCAGAGATCCTGTTGATCATTGATGGCTACCTTGTAGGGAAATCTGGGAGTAAGCATGGGAAAAAACCAACACAACCAAAGCCACATTGCCAAATAATGGGCAGAGAGCAATATTGAAAAGCCAAGAAACTCAATAACAACTAAACTTTTATTCTCACATTATACTATTATCCATCAAGCCTACTAGGGCCAAATCCACCTCCAATTGACTATGGAGAAACTAAATGTAGGATAAACAACCTACATTCACCACAAGTAAGATCTCCAACTACCTAAGTAATAAATGGAATAATTAATCCTTCCATCATCAATACTCATAATCTTTAGAATGTTGGGGAGGTCATGCATGCCCACCCTAAATAACATCGTGGAGGGTGAAGGCAAATGTAAATGCCTAATTCTTTCCAAGTCCTAGCATGAGAATTATACTCAGCCATAAGAGGGTCCTACTCCACTCCTAAATTAGCTAAATAATTAGCTACTCCATTCACAAATCTCCGATCAATCCACCTCTTGCTTTATTAGGATTAGCTTTGGAAGCTCCATCAAAGTTTAACTTCATGAAACCTTTGGGAGGAGGAGACCAACCTTCCCTACTATCTTGATGTTATTTCTTCAATGCTTCTTGTAATTTTCCAAAATGCATTCCTTTTACCCCTTAATAGAGGTAAACAATTCTTTTATTAAGATAATTACACATTAATTAAAAGAAAAGATGCAAGGGATTTCTAATCATAAATGTGGGACATTTTGAGTTACATCAAAAAAGGAAGTAGGAAATTTTATTTTATCGTAGATAAAATAACACTAGAGATTTAAATTATTGACTTGGATTTAGTATTATAGCATTTTGATTTTTATACATTTTGAAATTAACATTGTTGATATTTATAATGGTGAAAATTATATACCTTGTAGTTTTAGTTTTCAAAGGAGAACTATTGTATCCATTCACTTTTAAATAGTGATTAGTTGGACATTTATTGACCAATAGTATTTAACTATTTTTCGTATACTTGGTGTTATATTTTCTTAGTAGCTTGTAGATGCTCATTTTTTTATTGAAAATAGGGAGAAAAAACATTTTTTACATTCTTGTTAGGTACAATGTTTTAGGGCATTATTGTTGGCCTCATGCCAATTGAGGGTAAACTATGCATAGTGTCTTAAAAAACCGCTTTCATGGAACATAAGATTGTAGGTGGCTATGGTATAGGGTTTGTAGGGAGTTACATGGTGCTAGTCTACATCTCCCAAGAAATGCTACAACTTTTATATAGTATGCCATGTTTTTGTCCATATATTTTACCTATTAAATCTTATTGGTTTCAAACTTGTGGTAGACTCTTGCTAGCAGAGCTATCTGTTTTTGGTAGCACTTGAATGGTAGGTCCTACATCCCCTTCTATATCCTCATTACTATGGAAAAATGTCCATTTCATAGTTTGATGATTGTATGATCGTGTTTATGCATTTTTACCCTAAAAATAAAGTAAATTTGTTTCTCATAAACAAAAGCATGTCAAAATTGATAGTGTTTTTCATTTGAGCATGCATTTGTGTCAAAATTTCTTCAAATTTTCAATGTTTTTTGTCATTTTGGGCTTAAAACTTGTATTTTCATCGTTTCATACTCTACATGTCTTCATTTATGTTATGTTTTATGACGTCCCCTATTTGATTTGACACATTTTACTACAAAATGTGTGTTTTTGTCACATGGTCCTATATACTAAAAAATAAGTGAAATTTTTTGTAAACTATAGAAATACCCCCAAATTAAAGCTAATTTTAGACTTTGATTCTCTAGTTAATGCAAACAATGAAGGCTTGAGCTTGTTTGAACAAAGACAAAGAAAGAATATTTGTATTTGGAGTTGGGACTTGGGACTAGTGTAGAATGGCAACGAATGATTCTAGTTTATTCAAAAAATTGCTTTCATTTCTCCAATGTATGCATGTGTTTATCCTAACATTTTCTTTAGTAAGTAGGCCTTGCTATGAAAGTGTTTCTAAAAAGGTATACCTATTTATTTCTATGTCAATACATACTTCTTGGTTATGCAAGCATTAAATGGGTTTAAGTTCACTCTTATTTAATGCCTGCATTCAACTTCAGTTCCCAAAGGAGAACTATTGTATTTATTCACTTTTAAATGGTGATTAGTTAGGTAGTACAAAGTAAAATTGTATCTCATGAAGGGTTGAGTTTTAGTAGTCCATCAAAACTATAAATGAATTTAGTCTTTCTTTTATGTATATTTAGTTTATAAATACAACCATGAATAGTTTGCTAAAAATCAACCCTTCATTAGAACTACATTTACTTTGTATTTTAAGAAAAAATGTAACCTCTTAATTTTGTTTGTGAGATTTTTGAACTACGCACCATAGGTCTGAAACCAACAAGCTTGAATAAGTAAAACATGTGGATGAAGGTGTGATATAATATATAAAATTCATAACATTTCTTGGGAGTTGTAGACTAGCACCATACAACCCCACACAAACCCTATAGCATAACCACCTATAAGCTTGCAGATCCCACGAAAGTAGTTTCTAAGACACTACGCATATTTTACCCTCAATTGACATAAGGCCACCAATAAGTCCTTAAAGTATTTTGCCCAATGAGAATGTAAAAAATGTTTTTACCTTATTTTTCACTAAAAAATCAGCACCTACAAGTTGCTAAAAAAATATAACATGAAGCATATGAAATAATAGTCAAATGCTATTGGCCAATAAATGTCTAACTAATCATTGTTTAAAAGTGAATGGATCATTCAAGGACGAACACGAATAGGTATATTGTGTTGCACAAATTCTAAGTACATATCACTTGAGTGATGACATACAACTGAATAGATCATTTGACTTTATCCATATTTCTCATGACATACAATTTTTCTTTGTATTTTAGGGAAAAAATGCATAAATACATCTAGAAACAAGTTGCTAACAACTAACCCTTCATGAGAAATAGATTTATTTTATATTTTAGGGTGAAAATACAACCTCTTACTTGTTATGATGTATGTGTAGCCAATGTTCACTAAAATTTCCATTCTAGACACCTTGCAAATGAATAACATCAATGGCATTAACTATAAAGCAAGCCCTCACAAATTTGATATATCAATGCTTGAAATACTAGCGATTTTGTGCAACCTTCGAGTAGTGAACTGAATTTTCTTTTATATACTATTTTTTTTTGTTGTTGAGCTAATATAATTATAGGAGCATCTTACCTTTCTACTAGTCTATTTTTTTTTTGTATGTAATTTGTGAGGGCTTGTTTCATAGTTAATCTCATTGATGTTATTCATTTATAGGGTGTGAAATGAATACATGGATAGGGACAAGAATCTAGCCTACCAAATTGGACTTTCTACTTTATTTAGGGCACAACTTGTAAGTCCTCATGAATGAATGCCAACTTGTAACTCCTCAAAAGAGTCCCCACTTTGTGATGAATGCTAACTTATAACTCCTTATGAATGAGTTGTCATAGAATCTATCATGATTAACATGCCAAGTCTCTTGGGGGATTACAATAGCCTTTATGAAACTCACACTGTATTCATGAAATTATTTTATTTGTTATTATTTTATTGGTTGCTTCTATTCCCCAAACAATGACTTCTTTATTAAAAATAATTTTATATCCTTATTAGTAAAATAAGGATAAGGACCACATAGAATAATTAAATAAAAAGAGACATTACAAGTCTGCTATTCCTGAAATAGGCTAGCAATCAAACCTCATAAAAGGGAAGACTTTTTCCAAGAAGATTGTTTGAGAAAAATCCCAATGTGTGATGAAGACAAATCTATATAAACACATCTAAATACAAGATTCTCCAATCCTCTTGTTGCTCTAGATGAACTGGTCTTATTTTAGTTTAGCATCTATTAAAGCCAAATCAACATAAAGAGCCCCAAAAGCTTTTGAGCTAAAGGTAAATATACTTTTCCCAACAGATTTTTCTTCATGTCATAAAATGGTAATGAAATCCCCTCCTACAACCTAGTTTTCATCCTGAATTCCTTAATTTCATCCCAGAGATGTGTGTCTCCCCTTCCAAATCATGCCCATATAGGTAATAATTATAGTTATGCAATTCTTCTATGATACAATGATCCTCCTACAACCTGATTTTCATCCTGAATTCCTTAATTTCATCCCAGAGATGTGTCTTTCCCCTTCCAAATCATGCCCATATAGATTATAAATTATGGTTATGCAATTCTTCTATGATACAATGATCCTCACATGAATGGAATATTGGGAGGATACCAACATTACTCTAGACCATCGTTTCTCATCCCATAGAACCACCAGACCCCCGTTTGAACCTATCGCTTTAGTTGCTATACCTTCACATTGGGGTCATATTTTTAAAAGAGAGTTTGTGGATTCTTCACTGGATTTAATTTCTTGTAGAATCAAAATATTATGGCAGTGTTATCCTACTAGTCGCTTGACTAAACAACACTTGTCAAGGGCATTCAAGCCCCTGACGTTCCAACTTAGGATCCTCATGGCTTCATGGTGGAAGTTCATAACCAAGCACGCAATCTGTTACCAATTCTACCGTGCTCCACCATTGGTGTCGTCGTTTTGTTATGTTACAGTGGAAGGAAGGTCTGTGAGGAATACTAACAGATACAATGATCATGGATAAACGACTCTGTCGTTTAATTTTGACATTTTCTTTATGTATATTTGGTTATGACAATAATGCAAGGAGTTTAATACCACATCTATGAGGTAGTTGAATATTTAGCAAGACAAGAGCAGATGTGGAACCATTTTATCAATGTGTGGGCAGTGAGGACAGCAAGCACTAAAGGAGGCTTTAAGTTCTCTCCAATTTCAGATTATCAAAGAGAAGATGATGTGCAACTGAGCCCAAGTTTTCTTCTGGTTTTTAACATTTGCTATAGAAACTTGATAAATAATACTAAAAAAACCGGTAAATAATAATTTTGTTCCAAGGCTTTGAACCAGTAACCTGCCTTTGTAGTGCAGCCTCTACCAAGCTCTTTTTCATTTGCCATCACACTATTTGTATTTTAGTATTATTTTAAGCAATTTTTAAATTTATTTTTTGACCGATGGGTCATTATATGTGCACACATCTTGGATCTGTCAAAAATTGGGTTGTCCTTTATCGCAAAAAAAAATATTTCACCATCCAAAAATTAAATTATTTTTGGTCACCCAAATATAAATTAAAAAGGTGTAAACCATTCGATTTTTGTAATGCACAAAAAAGAAATCACGAAAAGATTTGAGAAGAGGGAATAGGGTGGTGAGTGGTGGTCTCTCCATAATGAAAATCTTTCTCAGCGTTTGTAATGCTTCAAAGAAGCAAAATAGGTCATGGCTCCTCCCCCTTATTTGTTATTTTGATTTTCTTTCTGTAAAGTAATATCCTTATTACATGGAGACGAACAACCCAAAAAGTGCTCTAGGGACGTTGCTTACTATGATGATAGGGTAAGTTATTTATTTATTTATTTTCATTGCAACCAAAAATCCGATAAGATTTCACAGTTGGGACCCTTATAGGCATAGTTAGTTGTTTTGTATTCTTGGTTTTGCATTTGAATCCATATTTTCCTTATGGCCTTGATCTATCTATCTAACATGGGTTATGAGGGTGTAAAACTAGGGTTTGATGGTTTCTTTTATGGGTTTTAGAATTTTATTGTTGTAAAAGGCTTTGTAGATTGTAGTGAAGGGTTTGGAGATTTTTTGTTTGAATAGGTGGCTTTTTTATTTTGAATAAGGGTTTGTGTATTTTTTTTTTTAATGAGGGTTTGGGAATCTAGTTTGGGAATTTTAGTTTTGAATAAGGGTTTGAGGGTCGTGAAGTAAAATAAATTGGTTATATTTGATGGTTCAAAATCTCCATATATGGCTATATGCAAGCCCAACAATCAGTTTATTTTAGTCAAGATCTTCGAAATGGATATGGGAATGGAATTGGAAGCGAGCACCATGGGGCTCTCTCATATCACCACCATAATTGTTATTCATCATCTTTTTATTCAAAATGAGTAACTGTTTGCAATACTTCCCCTATGGAATGACAACAACAAAGATGGCTATTACATGTTTGATCTAGGAGAAAATTTAACGCCTCGCTATAATTACACACCTTATTCATCAATCACCAAATATTAATTTGGTTTGGAAGGGGGTTTACAACCCCTTTGTAAGTTAGATCTATAGATGGCTTCTAGTTTGAGTCTTTAACCATTTTAGGAACTTTGTTTTGTGTTTAGTGATTTGCAGCTTGTTCTACCATTGATATGGTTTCTATTTTGAATGAATGGTTTAAAAATTCTGTTGATCGTGGCTGACATATCTTTTTCCATGTTTGTGCAAGCAAAATTGTCAGAAAAATAGGGGAAGGTATGCTCACATTTCATCTTTAGCCTTTATTGTTTCTTTTATGGTATAGGATGTGAATGTCAATAAACACTATATCAACAACTCCACAACTTTTTTTTATTGGATTTTAGCCTAAAACTTACATATGGGAAATCCATAATGTGTTGTGCATGTTAAAATACCACTAGTTTTGTGGGCTTACAAGTTCGTTGGCTTTTTGGCATGTGAAAAACCACTAAATTTGGGCTTGCAATAAATTATTATCCTTTTGGGTGTATAAATTTTGTTAGATATGTCCATGTAGAAATTTGTCATGGTTATAGGCATGTAGAACTTGGCTAGATTTGTTGTTGTAGTAGTTTATAATGATTTGAGTATGTTTAAAGCCACCAGATTCATATTTGTAAAAAATTATTATGGTAATGGGTAAGTAAAAGTCGCTAGATTTGTTCTTCTAGGAACATTTGGCCAGGTTTTGGAATGTTAGGACAAACAAGTAAAAGAATTTGTTGCTATAAAAATTGTTTATGGCATAAACAATAATGAGAGGCTAGGGGTCTGTTGAAAGACAACAGAAATAAAGAAAAAAATATGAAATAAAAGAGATTTTTTAGTCTTTTTCTAAAATTCATGGAAGAAAGAAGGAGGCATAGAAGTTAAGGGAGAAGATTAAAGTTTTTAAAGTTTAAAACAAGCAAGAAAATAAAATTGTGGCATTTTTTTTAAGTTTTTCTTTTAAGAAAGAAAATAAAGAAGAAAATATGTTGCATGGGAAGGTGGAAAAGAGGAGACCATGGGAAAAAAGGAAAAGTGTGGTGCATGGATTTGGAGAGAAGGAGACATTGAAGAGGGGTCTTTAGAAGTTGTAAAGAACAAGAGACTTCATATTGGAAGTCGCCAGCAATATGAAAATGGCGATTTGATTAAAAAAAAGATTGTTTTGCAAGAACAGATTGAGGCCATGGAATTGAAAAGGAAAGGACAAAGAGAGGAGTCGGTGAATTGTATGAAATAACATATTTTTGTTGTCTGTGTACAAACCAAAATAAATAATAAATAACTTTTTGTTCTTTTATGCTATGATAGTCCCAAAATTTGAATATTCGGTTGGATTTATAAATCTATATAAAACTTGTATCTAAGGAGGTGAACTTGAATTGGCAATTGATTGTAGCTACTTAAATTGGTAGTTTGATATAACTCCCAATTTTCATCTACACACCAGTGTGAGTACATCATCCTTAAGGCCCTTCCAAGAGAACTTTTCCCTTATTTGCCTATAATTTTCATAGAATCTAGGGTGTTCAATCATAGGTGCATTATGTAATACTTTCAAAATATTTTCTTTCATCTTAGATTTAGGTACCAAGAAGATTTTATCCTTATATAGGATGAGACCATCTATTATCACATACTTTTTATCTTTCACACTTCCCTCTAAGATTCTAGCAACAAATGTGTTCTTAGAATATTTTACCATGATAAAATCCTCCCAATCACCAAAAATGATAGAAATATAATAGAGATTGGACATTTTAGAAAGGGCATCAATTATTACATTATTTTTACCCTTCATATATTATATATCAAAATCATTAATCTAGAGTTTAATACTTAACCATTTTTGTTGTGTGTTATTCAAGTTTCGTTGACCTATGAAGAACTTAGAGCTATTGTGGTCTATTTTTACCACAAACCAAATACCATTTGAACTTTGCCAAAGCATGCATAATTGCAAGCATCTCCTTATGATCATAAATGGAAAATCCCCTTTATGATTCTTTCAACTTATTTCTCTCAAATGCTATGGGGCACCTCTTTTGCATTATAACTACTCCAACTCCCTTTCTTGAAGAATCACATTCTATGACAAAGGGTTGTGAGAAGTCTAGTATGGAAAGTATAGGGCATGAGTTGATTACTTCTTTAAGCTTATCAAATATTCTTGTGTTGTTCGAGCATCCATGCAAAAGCCCCTTTCTTTTTCATGTCAATTAAGGGTACTGCTAACTATGAAAACCCCTTAATGGACCTTCTATAATAGCTATTAGGCTAAATAATCCTTTTAGTTGTGTTAGTGTGATAGGGTGGCCAATTTAGAATGGCATGAGTCTTTTGTTGATCCACTTCCACACCTTGAGCACTAATGACATGGCCCAAATATAAAATCTCTGTGACCCTAAACTCACACTTAGATTCGTTTGTAAATAGAGCATGTTGTTCTAAAATTTCAAGGACTATATCCAAGTGAATTAGATAATCTTCTTGTGTCTTTCTATATATCTTGAAATATCATAAAAAATACTAAAATATTTTTTTCCAGTTGACCACTAAATACCTAATCCATTATAGATTGGAAGGTGGTTGGTGCATTAGTTAAACCAAATGGCATGACCAAAAACTTAAAGTGTCCATGGTGGCATCTATAATCCATTTTGTGCACATCCTCCTCATAGATACATATTTGATGCTAACCAAATCTCAAATTAATCTTTGAGAAATAAACTGCCTAATACAATTCATCAATGAGCTCATCAATCCTAGGAATGGGGTATCTATTTTTATTGGCTTCATGTTCAAAGATTTATAATCTATAAAAATTCTCATTGTGCCATCCTTTTTTCTTCAAAAGGACTAGAATTAGGCCTAATGTGACCCATCTCCAATAATTCTCTTATAGCCTTTTCTATTTCTTCTTTGTACATCTATAAATGGTGGTAAGGGGTGGTCATGATAGGATTATAGCCTAGTTCCAACCTCGATGATGTGTTAGAATCCTCTATCTAGTTATAATCCTAGTGGCAAATCACTAAATTCCACACTATGCTTATCCAAAATATTTTGAATGTCTTTATGATAAGTATGATGCTTACCAAAAGGTGAATTAGTAAGCACACCTTCTCTCACCAAGTAGCTAGCTACCCATGAAACTTATCCCTTGTGCAAATTCCTCTCCATCCTCTTAGTTGTGACCATTTGTTGTGATCCATTAGAAATGCCTCTAAGCACCACATCTTTTTTTTTATTTGAAATTTAATTCCATAAACTAATAATTCTATGAAAATTCTCCAAGGGAATGCAACCATTGTACTCGTAAGACCATGTTAGTTTCCACCAATACCTTAACATAATTTAAATCATCAATACCTCATGATCACCAATGGATAATTTGAGTTGTTATCTATTCTTTTGGTGCATGGAATAATGAATCTATTAGCAAGAATGACATTGAATTTGATGAAGTCTTTAGCTTTCAATCCTCTCTTGATAATCAAGCCTTCAACAATGAAGTTGTGGGTAGCCCCACTATTAATAAACACCATTGTCTGAATAGCGCTCCATAAACCCTAAGTGGATAATTTTAGGGTGCTCTTAAAAGAGTTACAACTTTACTATTTCTTGTGTTTTTCCAACATCCAACTTCTCTAGTTCATTCTCGCTAGATTGCTCTTTTGTGACTTGTTGTAACTTAGACTCTTCATGTTTTGACTCATCATTAGATACTACCTCAATATAATGGACTTGACCTTTTCCAAGGCATCAGTGATTAGGTTATCTTAGCTCTTTGCAAGAGAAACATAAGTCCTTTCTTCTGAATTTGTTTCTGGTGGGATCATCTAATCTTTGGGCTACAAATGGCTATGGTGTGGCTCTCTAAGGGTATGAGTTGAAGCCTCCTTCTTAAAAATTTCCCTTTGTGATCCAATAGTGGGTGGTTCTAGCTTAAATGAAAACTTGTTCCTTAGTATAGACAACTTATGTGCAAATCCCTCATAATAGCTTCTTAAAGGAAAATGATTCTTTTTTTCTAAAACATTAGGTATCATTACTACAATCCTCTAAAAATCTACCACATAGTTTTCTACTATACCACTATGCTTCAACTTTCCCAACTCTCTAACATCGATCTCAAAATCATGCCTCTTGAACCTAACAATCAATCATTAATTGAACTCTTCATATGTAGTGATAAGACTATTACCTTGAGTGTTTAGGCCTTGGTACCACCATTCGTGAGTAACTCCTTCCAAGTGAAGGCTTGGGCTCGGTTGCACTGCATCTTCTCTTTTGTAATCTGAAAATTGGAGGAAACTTAGAGCCTCCTTTAGTGCTTGTTGTCCTCACGGCCCACACAGTACTACTTTAGTTCCACATCTGCTCTTGTCTTGCTAAATATACAACTATCTCATATATGTGGTATTAAACTATTCACGTTATTTCATAACCAAATATACATAAAGAAAATGTCAAAGGCAAACGACAGAATCATTTATCCATGATCATTGTATTCCTCACAGACCTTCCTCTGCCAACAATTTTCCTCTCACCTCCCGTCTTTATTATTTTGTTTGTGCTAAACATATGCTTCCTTCATATAATGTAATATCAACATTACGCATATAAAATAGAATGGAAATGTGGAGGCCATCCATATAGTAATCCTTTACATTTAAATAAAATTGATGTAAGAGTATATTTGGGTTGGTGTAATTTTCTACCTCCTTAAAATATTTGTTGTATGTCTACTCACAAGCTTAATTTGTGTGTTTGTTCTATTTTGTGGTAATTTGTTGTGCACAAACTTAATTTATGTGTGTTGTCTTATTTTTTTTGGACAATTTTGGTGTCTCTTACACTCTCTGCACATGACTATTTAAGTGCATCTCAACTTGTATGCAAGTTTTCCCTTATGTTGAGCTTGGTGCCAACCTTGCTCCAACTCTTGTGCATCCTCACATAGCCCATGCCCCACCCTAAAAGGATAACATAAGATCTTATAATATTATCAAAGAGTCCTGTCTACTATGGCTAAAATCTATATTCAAAACACTAAAACAACCATACTATCTTACTATCTTAAAGGCATACAACAAAAGTACCAATGTTAGAATATTCATTCAATACAAAATAAAAATAACACTATAGTAAACCATGCCCCACCTCTCTCTGCTTGATATTGCATCCTCATGGTCTATCACACACTCTTCAACCTATGTCTGCACTCTAGGAACACCACCCAACTGAATAACATTTTGAACTTCACTTGACAACTATGGAAAATGAGGCCAAGATGCACGTCCTTCCTACAATGAGCATGGTGAATTGAGTCCCCGCAGAAAATTGGAATTGAAAAATCACTTTCAACTTTTGCAATTTGTTAGGTCACAAAAATGCAAGTTGTTAACCCTAAAAGGTTGCCAAGCTCTCTTAACTCTTTTGGCTAATGACACGGAGCAAATATGGCTAAAACCCCCTTCACTTTAGGCTCTGCCCGACCTAGGTGGGTATACCTTAACTATTGATGCAGACTTGTGTAACCGTCACAATGGCAAATGGGTGTGAAGTAGATGTAAGGTTTGAATTAATCCTACTACTAAGGTTTGAAGATTGAGAATGTAAATTAGGTTTCTATTAAATGATGTTTTGAAGTGAGTATGACCAGTGCTTTATTTATTGGGCAAAGGGGTCAAGAGTTAATGATATACAAATCTTTGTCTTTGGTTAAACTCGAATTGCTAGGCACTTATATGAATCTATACCTTGTATAGATATGCAAGGATGTCAGGTTGCAGGGTTCTTCTTATCAAATCCCAATGATATTTCCCTAAATTGTTGTGCCCAGAAGAAAGGATTTTTAATTCTAATGGGAAGGAAACCAACCAAGATGACTTGTTCAAAAGATTTTAACCCTGGGCAGAGACCAATAAACACAGACCACTTAGCAAGGATTAAATCAACTTCTCGTAGAAACCAATCAAACAGATCACACAGAAACAGCAAATGTGCACTGAAAAATTAATTATATCCTTAATGTATTAATTTAAACAACCTAGGAAACCATTTTGGAGACAACCATGTAGCCCATAAAAATGAAACTCTACACAGCAATTGAACACCAGATATTTCAGGTCACCAAATAACTCTGCTCCTTTGTATTAATTCAGAAGTTCATGATACATTTGAAAAATATAGATTGACATAGATAGAATTTTTATAAGTATTGTATTGTCTTGTATGTAAATATATGAGAGAATATTACAATTGGTGATGATTTCAAAATGGCCCTGGTATCCCATATTTATAGGATGCAAACAAGCTTCAGGCCTGAAACGATGTGACTATTCATAATTATATATTTTCAAACAACTAATGCATAATTAAGAAAATAGAGAAATAAACAGAGGCAAATGCAATGATCAGGTTCTGGGCTTCGTTAATTATTGTAGAGGGACCCGTGACCACTGGCCTAGCAAGGTCCTCCTCTCCATGTTTCAAATTGACATGACTGCATTGCCTATTGATTAAAAAAAAAAATTGTACCCACTCTTTTGATTGCTCACTACGCCCTGGCTATGAATAAATTCACCTTGCCAACATCATTTATGTAATCTTGGATGGTACATGTATCTGTGGCAATTATATCGTTCATCGCTGATTCCAAGGCGAATATCTTCCCGAAACATGCATGGGTGTTTTCTATCACCCTCTCTTCATTATTAACATTTTCAAGAAGTGGTGGCAATAGTTGATCCAATTCATCTTTCCAAATATCTTTTTCCTATAAATTACCTTCAGCATTGAAAAAGCTGGGAAATACCATGTCAAGATGTTGATCAAAATCATTTAGATCTTCTGTCAATATGGTGTTGAATCTCTCATAATCACTAATCAAGTCATTATACTCCTTGAATATCTTTCCTTCAACACCTGTTTTAGCATTCAATTCCTCCTTTTTCTCTAACATCCTGAGATGAAGTCTTTTGTGTTCTTGATAGACTTGATGAGTCCTTTTGTGCAATTCCCAGACTTTATCACTGTTCACCATCATCTTGTTGAACCTTTTCTGAATCAATTCAGAAGCCATGTTGTATTTAACAACTTTTATCTCAGTTTCCAGTTGTTCATTTTTCTTTTGAGAATTCTCTGCCTTAAGCTTCCAGTAGTTGGTCTCTGCTCTTGCCTCTATGACCCTTTTGTCAGCCTCCAAGTAGGGTGAATCACTGCTTGGCAAAGGCAATTTATCCTTGTAAGTGGCAACCTCTTGCCTGAGTTGTGCATTCACTGCCATATAAGCATTATTCTTCCTTACCAACTACTCAATTTGAGCCTTTGTAAATTTTACAACATTGATATTCAAGTCGGCAGTCTCAATGGGATCAGTATCTTCAACCCTTTGAATCATGAGATGGCCAAAGACTTCACCTAGGTTGCTTATGACCTAAGGTTTCTTGTGTGGGGGATATAATGACCATATCAACAATATTCGCTTGTCAGGGTCATATCTTGATCTAGATTTTATTTTATCAATAACTTCAATAATGAGTTGCATCTTCTTATCCTGATTATTCTTAAAAGTATCAAATACAATTGCTGAAGTCATGTCCCATCCGGGAACCAACATCACCCCTGCTTCTTGAAACAGTTTTCTTCCTCTCTCTGGAGTCATATTCTCCATACCCTTATCAAACTCTGATTGAAGTTCTTGTAGAACCTCATCTTGTATCTCAAGGGTGATATTCTTCATTTTTTGTCGAGCTTGCTTTCCTTTATACTCATACAAAAAAGATTTGAATTCTGAGGTCTTAATGATCTCAGCATCTATAACAAATTTTTAGCTAGCTAAATACCTCACATCTTCTGACAACTCATCAGAAGTTTCTATTTTAACCTCTTCTCTTTCTTCTAGAGTTTCATATTCCTCAATGAGAGGCATGGATGCTTGCAAATCTTTATTCTCCCCTTCTTCTTCTTCAACATCAAATAAAATGTCAGCAGTCTACTAAGGAGACAGATGAGCAATGGGAATCTCATCTTCAACCTGTGTCTCTCTGATAAATCTCCCTTTTCTCTCAAAGACATAGGGAGGAACATTCTCAATCAAATCTGATGCATTTGTAATTAGTGTATCTAATCTCTCAATGGGATTATCAATATCCATGAAAGCACCTATATAATTGGGGTTTTGAGCTACCCTCCAAGCTTCAGCCAACATTACCTTATGATATAGGCTTCTTCTTTCAACTGCAGTGTGTTCATCACAATTTCTAATCAGTCATCATCAACAAACAACACATGATGATACTTCTTCAAATTTTTATTAGTTTTGATTGTGTTTATGAAATTTTCTGGATCAAAATTTTCCCTGGCATTTCCTGAAGGTAATTTAAAATGTTCCATTCTTTTATCAATCAGCTGATACCCCTTATCAGACATAACTATAAAGTCTCCAAAGCACAAGGTTCTAGGCATGAAAGACAACTTATTGTGACCCTTCAAATGCAAGAAATCGAAACAAGCAAGTTGTCTTACAATTTCCAAATAAGCAATTCTGTCCGGGCAAGTTCTTGGCAACAAAAAGGGGGGCCCTTCGAATCCAAACACTCTTATTTTTGTGCAATCATTATAAGAATACCAATCACCCCAATTGTGACTGAATTTCCCATGTTCATATTTATCCTTAGGCCTTAAGAACCTCTGTATTTCTGGTGACAAATTATAATCACAAGGGTGGCCTAATAGCTTATATACAGGCTTCACAAAGTATTCTTCAAAATAGAGGTAATGTGACTTCTCACACCTACTATCTAATATAGCAGTCCACGTCTAAACAGGTTTGATATCTCCCCTTTTGTCCAAATCCCTTACTCTTAAACATTCATTCCATAGTCTCATATTTTGCCCCTCATATAAGATAAGGTGCATAAGAAAAGAATAATGTTTGAACTTACTACCCCCTCCTTTTATGGAGACCAACTCATTGTGAAGGGCATTGGCCAAGAATTCAACATAGTCAAAATGTTGGACTTGCTGGCTTTGTATATTAGTAGTTAGAACCATGGGAGCAATTTCGAAAAACATGGAAGCTTCAATACCAACTAATTGGCACACAGAGTAATAGGTATATTGAAAGTATTCTTCAAACATCTCTATGGAGTATGGGGGATCCTCTGTTACTAAAAACACACTAAACTTATTTTCTTCATCCCAGGGTCTGTGCATAGGCAACCTCCATCTTTTGTAATTGTTGCTCATGTTGTAGTATTCTTTGATCAAGTCCCAGATTCTAAATTTCACATCAAAACTACAATCCAGCTAAAATACCATAGATATATAATCTCTTGTAACAGGGGAAAAAAACCCGTTCCATCCTTCGACTTAATCAGGTAACCCAAATCGTTGCCCTCTTGAGCACTCCACAAAGCACATAAAAACAACTTTAATTTTTAATGTTTGGCTTTTAAAAAGGGAACACCACTTCCAAGAAAGGGACCCACCACGTCCTAGGCGCACAACTCATGATACATAGACCCTTTGTGGTCACTTTTTAAGTTACAACCTTCAATAATAAAATATAACATTGACGCACATCTCCCAGGGTAAAGTAATTTTACTAGGACTTTAATAATAAAAAATGTAATAAAAGATTACATTTTAATCCAACGCCAGTGCCTAGTAAAATATAATAAGTACAAATAAATTGAGCCATAGAAATAAATCCAACTCCTCACTAGGCTCAACTCGAGATCGACCCCTAATCACCTGAATTAGCCTACGGGAATGGCGAATAGGCTAATCTGCAACACTCCTGAAGATCACTCAGGAAGTAGGGACATGACAGGAAGAGAGAAGGGAGGTGAGAGGAAAGAAGTCAAACTGTTACTAAATCTAATTCTCAAATCAGGCTAACATTGTGTACAACTTTAGTACTTAACCAACTAGGCAAATTGTTACCAATTCTACTGTGCTCCACCATTGGTGTCGTCGCTTTGATATGTTATAGTGAAAGGAAGGTCTACGAGGAATACTAACAGATACAATGATCATGGATAAATGATTATGTCATCCAAATTTGACATTTTTGTCATGTATATTTGGTTATGACAATAATGTGAAGAGTTTAATACCACATCTATGAGATAGTTATATGTATAACAAGACAAGAGTAGATGTGGAAGCAATGTAGTAATGTGTGGGCAGTGAGGACAACAAGCACTAAAGGAGTCTTCAAGTTCTCTCCAACTTTCAGATTATAAAAGAGAAGATGCAGTGCAACTGAGCCCAATCTTTCTTTTGGTTTAACATTTGCCATAGAAACCTCATAAATATTACTAAGAAAACTGGTAAATAATAATTTTGTTCCAAGGGTTCGAACCGGTGACCCACCTTTGTTCTGAAGCCTCTACCATGCTCTTTTTTCATTTTCCTTCACACTGTTTGCTTTTTAATATTATTTTAACTAATTTTAAAATTTATTATTAGACAGATTCATTGGATTTTCTATTGGAGCCCCACCCTAAAAGCATAAGATAAGATCTTACAATACTATCATTAAAGGCTAAGAGTCCTATCTACTATGGCTAAAATCTATACTCAAAACACTAAAACAACCATACTACCTTAGAAGGCAAACAACTAAAGGTACCAATGTCAGAATACTCATTCAATACAAAATAAATATAGTAAACCACCCCCCACCTCTCAACTTCTTCTTGTATTCTCACAGTCTATCACATACTCTTCAACCCATGTCTACACACTAGGAGCAACATTTTGAACTTCTCTTGGTCCCTATGAAAAACGAGGCCAAAATGTATGTCCTTCCTACAATAAGTTTGGTGATTGAATCCCCACAAAAAATTGGAATTGAAAAATCATTTTCCACTTCTACATAGCCATTGTGGTGAGTAACTCTCAAACCTACCAAAACTTTCCTAGTGTCATAAGAATAGGCCCTTAGAGAACCTACCTCTCAACAAAGAGCCTCTATTTCTTCATTCCTAGATGACATAGTTTCATACAAACTCACTAACTCCACTTTTGCTAGACCTAGCTGCTTATTTTGTTGCACTCCTTTGGGATACTTTGTGAGCCTTGCCACCTCCACATCACCAAATTGGTTGAACAAAACCCTTTGTAACATATAGACTCTAATCTCCACATCAAGAACAAAGATAGCTATATTTCTTACAAAATCCACATGCAAAGTCATCATCTTCTTATTACTTGACTCTAGGATATGCTCATATAAGACTTTATAAACAAACCCTAATATTGTAACATTGGACACACAATGAAACATACACCGTAGGTGGTGAGACAAGATCGAGCCTTTATATTTGATGACCTTGCCTTTATCACAACTCCTCTTGCCAACCATATCTACAACAAATGAAAACAGTTGACACAACCTACTATTAGACTACCTAGGAGAGTAAACAACCAAAGTCACATTGCCAAATAATGGATAGAGAGCAATATTGAAAAGCCAAGAAACTCAATGACAACTAAACCTTTATTCTCACGTTATACTGTATTATCCATCAAGCCTACTAGGGCCAAATCCACCTCCAATTGATTATGGAGAAACTAAATGTAGGATAAACAACCTACATTCACCACAAGTAAGATCTCCAACTACCCAAGTAATAAATGGAATAATTAATCCCTACATCATCAATACTCATCATCATTAGAATGTGGGGGAGGTCATGCATGACCACCCTAAATAACATCATGGAGGGTGAAGGCGAATGTAAATGCCCAATTCTTTCCAAGTCCTAGCATGAGAATTATACTCAGCCATAAGAGGGTCCTACTCCACTCCTAAATTAGCTAAATAATTAGCTACTCCATTCACAAATCTCCAACAATGTTTGAAACTTATCATAGAGAAATTATTCTTCATAATGTGCACTTCTCTACTATTAGCGAATCACCCTCTACTATCACTTGTTTATAATTAAGTTCTACTCTACACGAATTCCTACTAATAGTGCCTCCCATTCTACCTCATTATTGGTTTTATTGCCAAAGAATAATAATCCCCCATACAAAAGTCTGCCTTGTACATCTCTTACGATCAAGCCACCTTTTGATTTATTAGGATTAGCTTTGGAAGCTCCATCGAAGTTTAACTTTATGAAACCTTTGGGAGGAGGAGATCAACCTTCCCTACTATCTTGATGTTATTTCTTCAATCTTGTAGTTTTCCAAAATGCATTCCTTTTACCCCTTAATAGGGGTAAACAATTCTTTTATTAGACTAATTACACATTAATTAAAAGAAAAGATGCAACGGATTTCTAATCATAAATGTGGGACATTTTGAATTACATCAAACAAGGAAGTAGTAATTTTTAGTTTATTGTAGATAAAATAACACTAGAAATTTAAATTATTGACTTGGAAAGTTTTATACATTTTGAAATTAACATTGTTGGTATTTATAATGGCGAAAATTATATACCTTGTAGTTTTAGTTTTCAAAGGAGAACTATTGTATCCATTCACTTTTAAATAGTGATTAGTTGGACATTTATTGACCAATAGTATTTAACTATTTTTCATATACTTGGTGTTATAGTTTTCTAGTAGCTTGTAGATGCTCATTTTTATTGAAAATAGGGAGAAAAAACATTTTTTACATTCTTGTTAGGTACAATGCTTTAGGGCATAATTGTTGCCCCTCATGCCAATCAAGGGTAAAATATGCATAGTGTCTTAAAAAATTGCTTTCATAGCACATAAGATTGTAGGTGGCTATGGTATAGGGTTTGTAGGAAGTTACATGGTGCTAGTCTACATCTCCCAAGAAATGTTACAACTTTTATATAGTATGCCATGTTTTTGTCCATAGATTTTACCTATTAAATCTTATTGGTTTCAAATTTGTGGTAGAGTCTTGCTAGGAGAGCTATTTGTTTTTGGTGGCACTTGAATTGTAGGTCCTACATCCCCTTCTATATCCTCGTTACTATGGAAAAATGTCTATTTCATAGTTTGATGATTGTATGATCGTGTTTATGCATTTTTTCCCTAAAAAAAAAGTAAATTTGTTTCTCATAAACAAAAGCATGTCAAAACTGATAGTGTTTTTCATTTGAGCGTGCATTTCTGTTAAAATTTCTTTAAATTTTCAATGTTTTCGCTATTTTGGGCTCAAAACTTGTATTTTCATCGTGTCATACTCTACATGTCTTCATCTGTGTTAGGTTTTATGACTTCCCCTATTTGATTTGACACATTTTGCTACAAAATGTGTGTTTTTTCCACATAGTCCTATATACTTAAAAAATAAGTGAAAATCTTTGTAAACTATAGAAATACCCCAAATTAAAGCTGATTTTAGACTTTGATTCTTTAGTTAATGCAAACAATGAAGGCTTGAGCTTGTTTGAACAAAGGAAAAGAAAGAATATTTGTATTTGGAGTTGGGACTTGGGACTAGTGTAGAATGGCAATGAACGCTTCTAGTTTATTCAAAAAATTGCTTTCATTTCTCCAATGTATGCATGTATTTATGCTAACATTTTCTTTAGTAAGTAAGGCTTGCTATGAAAGTGTTTCTAAAAAGGTATACCTATTTATTTCTATGTCAATACATACTTCTTGGTTATGCAAGTAGTAAATGGGTTTTAGTTCTCTTATTTAATGCTTGCATTCAACTTTAGTTCCCAAAGGAGAACTATTGCATCTATTCACTTTTAAATGGTGATTAGTTGGGTAGTACAAAGTAAAAATGTATCTCATGAAGGGTTGATTTTTAGTAATCCATCAAAACTATAAATGAATTTAGTCTTTTTTTTAATGTATATTTAGTTTATAAATACAACCATCAATAGTTTCCTAAAAAATCAACCCTTCATGAGAACTACATTTACTTTGTATTTTAAGAAAAAATGTAACTTCTTAATTTTGTTTGTGAGATTTTTGAGCTACGCACCATAGTTCTAAAACCAACAAGCTTGAATAAGTAAAACATGTGGATGAAGGTGTGATATAATATATAAAATTCACAATATTTCTTGGGAGTTGTAGACTAGCACCATACAACCCCATACAGACCCTATAGCATAACCACCTATAAGCTTGTAGATCCCATGAAAGTAGTTTCTAAGACACTATGCATATTTTACCCTCAATTGACATAAGGCCACCAATAAGGCCCTAAAGCATTTTGCCCAGTGAGAATGTAAAAAAAATGTTTTTACCTTATTTTTCAATAAAAAAATGAGCACCTACTAGTTGCTAAAAAAATATAACATGAAGCATATGAAATAATAGTCAAATGATATTGGCCAACAAATGTCTAACTAATCATTGTTCAAAAGTGAATGGATAAATCAAGGACGAACATGAATAGGTATATTGTGTTGTACAAATTCTAAGTACATATTACTTGAATGATGACATACAACTGAATAGATCATTTGACTTTATCCATATTTCTCATGACATACAATTTTGCTTTGTATTTTAGGGAAAACAATGCATAAATACATCTAGAAACAAGTTGCTAAAAACTAACCCTTCATGAGAAATAGATTTATTTTATATTTTAGGGTGAAAATGCAACCTCTTACTTGTTATGATGTATGTGTAGCCAATGTTAACTAAATTTTCCATTCTAGACACCTTGCAAATGAATAACATCAATGGCATTAACTACAAAACAAGCCCTCACAAATTTGATATATCAATGCTTGAAATACTAGCAATTTTGTGCAATCTTGGAGTAGGCATACTTTTCCCAACAGATTTTTCTTTATGGCATAAAATGGTAATGAAATCCCCTCTTACAACCTAGTTTTCATTCTAAACTCCTTAATTTCATCACAAAGATGTGTCTTTCCCCTCCTAATCATTGCCCATATAAGTTATAAATTATAATTATGCAAGAAGATACAATGATCCTCACATGAATGGAATGGTGGGAGGATACCAACATTACTCTGGACCATCGTTTCTTATCCCATAGAACCACCAGACCCCAATTGAACCTATCGCTTCAGTTGTTATACTTTCACATTGATGCCATATTTTTAAAAGAGAGTTTGTGGATTCTTCACTTTGATGACTAAACAACATTTGTCAAGGGCATTCAAGCCCCTGACGTTCCAACTTAGAATCCTCATGGCTTCATGGTGGAAGGTCATAACCAAGCACGCAATCTGTTACTAATTCTACCGTGCTCACCATTGGTGTCGTCGTTTTGTTTCAAGGGTTTGAACCATGATCTGCCTTTGTATTGCAGCCTCTACCAGGCTCTTTTTTCATTTGCCTTCACACTGTTTGTTTGTCGTTTAATATCATTTTAAGTATTTTTAAATTTATTTTTTTGACAGATGGGTCATTATATGTGCACACATCTTCGATCTGCCAAAAATTTGGTAGTCCTTGGGCATGAAAAAAAAAAAATTTCATGGTTCAAAAATCAAATTATTTTTGGTCATCCAAAAAAAAATTAAAAAAAAGATGTACACCATTTGATTTTTGTAATGGACAAAAAAGAAATCACGAAAAGATTTGAGAAGAGGGAATAGGGCGGTGAGCGGTGGTCTCTCCATATAATGAAAATCTTTCTCAACGTTTGTAATGCTTCAAAGAAGCAAAATAGGTCATGGCTCCTCCACCTTATTTGATGTTGTTTGGATTTTCTTTATGCAATCCTTGCAAAGTATTATCCTTATTACATGGATGAACAACCCAAAAAGTGCTCTAGAGTGACAAGTTCGCAGGACGTTGCTTACTATGATGATAGGGTAGGTTATTTATTTATTTTCATTGCAACCAAAAATCCGGTAAGATTTCACAGCTGGGACCCTTATAGCTATAGTTATTTGTTTTTCATTCTTGTTTCTGCATTTGAATCCATATTTTCTTTTCGGCCTTGATCTATCTATCTAACATGGGTTATGAAGGTGCAAAACTAGGGTTTGGTGGTGTCTTTTATGGGTTTTAGAATTTTACTGTTGGAAAAGGCTTTGCAGATTTTGGTGAAGGGTTTCGAGATTTTTTGTTTGAATGGGTGGCTTTTTTATTTTGAATAAGGGTTTGTGTATTTTGTTTTTTTAATGAGGGTTTGGGAATTTTAGTTTTGAATAAGGGTTTGAGGGTTGTTAAGTAAAAGAAATTGGTTATATTTGATGGTTCAAAATCTCCATATATGGCTATATGTGGGCCTAGTAATCAGTTTATTTTAGTCAAGATGTTGGAAATGGCTATGGGAATGGAATTGGAAGTGAGCATCATGGGGCCATAATTGTTCTTCATCATCTTTGTATTCAAAATGAGTAACTATCTACAATGCTTCCCCTCCATGGCATGAAGGTGACAAAGATAGCCATTACATGTTTTCTCTAGGAGAAAATGTAATGCCTCACTATAATTACACACCTTATTCATCAATCTCCAAATATTAATTTGGTTTGGAAGGGGGTTTACAACCCCTTTGTAAGTTAGATCTATGGATGGATGGCTCCTAGTTTGAGTCTTTAACCATTTTAGGAACTTTGTTTTGTGTTTAGTGATTTGTAACTTGTTCTACCATTTATATGGTTTCTATTTTGAATGAATGGTTTAAAAAATCTATTGATTGTGGATGACATATCTTTTTCCATGTTTGCGCAAACAAAATTGTTAGAAAAATAGAGGAAGGTAAGCTCACATTTCATCTTTAGCCTTTATTGTTTCTTTTATGCTATAGGATGTGAATGTGAATAAACATTATGTCAACAACTCCACAACCTTTTATTTTGGATTTTATCCTAAAACTTACATATGGGAAATCCATAATGTTTTGTGCATGCCAAAATACCACTAGGTTTGTGAAAAAACACTAGATTTGGGCTTGCAATGAATCATTATCCTTTTGGGCATATAAATCTTGCTAGATGTGTCCATGTAGAAATTTGTCATGGTTATATGGGCATGTAGAACTTGGCTAGATTTGTTGTTGTAGTAGTTTATAATGATTTGGGTATGTTTAAAGCCACCAGATTCATATTTGTAAAAAATTATTATGGTAATGGGTATGGTAGAAGTTGCTAGATTTGTTCTTGTAAGAACATTTGGCCAGGGTTTGGAATGCTAGGACAAAGAAATATGGGAATTTGTTGCTATAAAAATTGTTCATGGCATAGGCAAATATCGTGAAGTAGCAAAGGTTAAAGTCAGTGTGCCTCATGAAGTTACCAAATATGATCGAAATGGCACAAGGTAACCATCCTCTATTGGGATAAACTTATAAGCAAAGTTTTCACTGATCTAGAATTTTAAATGCTTCCAATCTCAATGCTATCATTTGAATAGTTTACTTTTTTAAAATCCAAGCCGTAACCATTACAATTTCTTATAACTACTCTCTAATATCTTTCCAAATTTGCTTTGTGTCTTATGATGTGTATGTAAATTCTTTGTTAGAGGTGTGTTAAGATGTAGAATTGGTTTGACTATTGCAATCACACTTGCATTGTAAGTTTCATCTCTCAGCCATAATTTCATGGTTTTTTTTCTCCTGGTTGAAGCCAATCAATTTTTATGTTGGTTTTGAACAACACCTTGTTATCGAAGGTTCATCTATCTTAAGAGGAAATTTTTTATTGGAGTTACTTTTTGAGAAGTTTTTGAGAATCTTGGACCAATTTTATATGATTGTCTAAGAAAAAACAATTATGCTCCAGTTACCATCGATGTTGTTAGGGAGCTTGGAAAACAACTTTTGGAGTCTATGGCATGTGTAGACATAACTCTTAACTATCATTTTTATTGAGTGAGGCCAACTTTAGAACTTAATGTGTAGGACATCAGTAAAGTTTGAGACTATTTGCAAGTATTATTAATATTTTCAATAAATGAATGTATCTATATCAATCAACTTTTTTGCCAACCTAGTAATTTATAGTTTTGGCTCTTGAGGATGATTTTTGCAATTGAACTATTGTGTCTGTTGCTAATTCTTAGTTTTGACTCCCTGACAAACATGCATAGATTGAATCTCATTCACACTAATTTAAAGCTAGAAAATATACTATTTGTTTCCTCTAAGTACGAGAAGTTTCCAAACTATACAATAGGTGTTTCTTGACACATTTATTTGGGATTTTATGAGCACTCTTAGCTCTACACAATTCTTTACTATCTTTTTACATCATTTATGGAACTGTGATTTTCTAATTGAAATTATTTTGATCGGAATGGTTCAAAAAGGTCATTTAATTCTCTAGATGGAACAAGGTACATGAAGTTGCCAAAGAAAATTGCCATAAAGCTTATTGATTTTGGAAGTGCCACATGTAAAGACCAAGGTCACAACTCTATAATATCTACAAGGCATTATAAGGCACCTAAAGTCATTTTTGGTAAATTGGGAATTAAGTATGGTGGTTGCTTGGTATCATTTGAGTTCTTTTGTTATAAATTTGAATCTCTTAATCAATTTGGGGTCTTTCTATTGCAAGTCTTGGGTGGAGCTACTCTACAGATATTTGGAGTGTTGGTTGCATACTTATAGAGCTTTGCTCAGTAAGAAAACTCATTAAATAGTGGAATCTATTCAAACATTAGAGAAGTGGTCTAACTCTTAGCTAATTTGGGAACCTGCTATTAAGAAAAGGGTACATCATAACAAAAAAGAAAATTACATTGTTGTTTAGTCAAATTTTGAATCTTATTTTATAATAGTAGAAGATAGATTTATTTTTGGCCAAATATTGGATTATCTTTCCAACTATGGTAAGGATAGTTAAGTCTTGGCCGATGTTCCAGATGTTATTTTTAAAATAGTGGGATGAGCTCATTCTTGGCCATAGTAGGGAACTCGTTACTAACAACTATAAGAATGTGCTAATTTCTTGGCCAAATATGTGAATCCGATGCTAATAATAGCAAGAATGGATTCTTTCCTAGTCAAAATTTGGAACTTGTCCTCAACAATGGTGAGGATGGGATATCATTCTATGTTACAAACATAGGAAACTATTATGATGAGGATGAGGATGCACTTATTCTTGGCCACTTGATAAATTTTGATGCATATGTTGTTCATTTATCTGATGTTATGAGAGTTGCATATTGGCAAAAGCTATTTTTTAGTGAGAGTAGGAACTAACTAATATTGCTTATTTTTTCAACCTGATTTTGTAGGGAGAAACTTTATTTTAGACACATGAAAACCTTGAACATCTTGCAATGATGGAAAGGGTACTAGGACCTTTGCCTCAACATATGATTTGGAAAGTAGAGTGAGTTGTCTACTTGAAAGTTATGTTGTTTCCTTTTGTTATACTAGATTTGTCATTTAGAAGCTTTTAGTCAAATTCTAATAGATAACTTATCATGTCATCGGTGCAAGATTTACAAAATATTTTAGACATGGAACAAGATTAAATTTTCCTAAAGGAGCATCTTCAAGAGAGAGCATTAGAGGCTATCAAAAAGTTACCCTAGCTTAGGGTATACCTTGTAATCTTATACCATACTTGGTTAAATAGGATAATAACATATGATTGTGTAGTGCTTTAAATATTTTAGTTGTCTTTGTAGAATCTAGGAATGGAACATGTTGATCACTCAACTGGTTTTCTCATAGACTTGCTACAACAACTTCTTAAATTTGATTCATTACAACACCTGAAAGCTAAAGAAGATCTCAACCATCCATTCTTTTCTCAAGAGTATAGAAGATTTTGAGTGTCATGTTCAACTCACAATGTAAGAACCATTAACTTGTGATGTACCATATCCATTCAGAATCAACAATACAATGGTTGAGTTGGTTCACTTGTTTAAGAATAGCCCCCAAAAAACAAATCACTATATCATTTATGACTTATAATTGCCATTTAGGTATTAATGCTTGAAATGATATCATATTATTTGGAATCACTTGAATACATTACCTCTAGACATATATAGTTGCTTACATGGTGAAGGTGTTTCTCATGTTTTTATTGCTCATAGCTTCTGGTAATAGTTAATCTTCTTCTCTTCAATATTAGTAGAATAATAAATGGCTTTTATTTGTTGATATGAATGAAAATATATTGTTTGTCATTGAAAAATTTAACAAAAATTCTAAAATACTTATTGATTTGTAATATGATTGAAATTAAAAGTTTCCATGGATTATGACTTCTTGGGCTATTGTAAAAGCTCAAGTGGTGTATTTAAGGGGGCATGCCTCGAATGGATGTATACAAAGTGTAGTGATACATGCATAAATGAAGATCACCTTAACCTTGGAATATGTAATTAGAGTTGGAAATAGGGATTGGCCTTAAGGAAACTACCTTTTGGTTTAAAATTAAAAAAGTTGTATTAAAACTAGAATTGAAATGAACTGTCTCTCATAGTTAGGGAAGATATAATTTGTCTTTAAAAGTGATTTAGGAGCATCCAGTGGTGTAAGGGCAATCTTGCATCACCAAAAAAAAAATTGATGATTTTGTTTTCTGTTCTTTTCAATTTTGGTATTTGCGGATACCCATTTGCTCGAGTAATGATTCAAAACCTTCAAAATTTTCAACCAACTAAAATAGCTATCTACTATTTTCAGAAAGTTTACATTTGAGCATGTATGGAAATGAAAATTTACTCAAAGCTTCGGAATTGAAAAATATAACCTTTGGTGATGAAATTGGCCAAAGATCATTTGTGGGTTGAAAGATATTAAGTTTTTGTTTCTTTTAAAACCCCCAAAAAAGTTTCAAAGTTAATTTTGAGACACTTAGAGGCCTCGTACGGCCCCAAAAATGGGCGTAATTGGTAGAGAAGATTATGAGGGCATATATCTCTTCACAAGCTTTGTAACACATCAAATAGTTTGTCAATCAGACACCCGGATCAAAAGTTATGGCTCCTGGAAGTTGGGATATTTTTGGAGGGAGTTACAAATTTCAAAATTTTGGCTAGAAGGTGCCAAAAAGAGCTATTTATGACCATTTTTCGAGAATCTTTTGGTAGTAGAGAAGGAAGGGAAAGTGGTGAGTCATGAAAAGGAGGGAAAATAGAAAACCCTAGCAGATTTGAAGCTACAGAAGGTAAAAGGCTCCAGAATCCAGAGGAAAGAAGTTGTAATGTGTTGCAACATGTTGAGGATTTCATCCTCTAATTTGATTCCAACTTCTGTAATGTAATTTGTTTTTAGTTCAATAAAAAAACACTTATTTTCTGTGAGTAATCTGTGTTGTTGTGTGTTCTAGGATTTACCCCCTCATCAAAAACAAAGACAAGCTAAGCTTGCTCACCATAAGAGGAAGTATTTCTTGGATTGAAGCCAAAAGTACAATATTATTTAGAAATAATAATTAAAAGATCTTCATACATAAATATTAAATCAAAATATTGTCAGTTATCTTAGAGAAACAAGAAACTTTGAATGACACTTCACTTCAAAGTTCAAAGTTCAAAGACACTTCTCACACACACACAAGAATGTCAAAGTTCACTCAAACACACATAGACACATGACATAAAGTTCACACACACACACACACACAAGAATGTCAAAATTCACTCAAACATACACAAATCCATGACACAAAGTGAACATCAAGGTTTTTATACATACATTCCAACAAAGTGAGCATCAAAGTTTTTTGTACATAAACTACACATAGAGTGATAGTTGAAGTATATTCTCATACATATAAAATTGAATGTAAAATTTCTTTCAAACATACACACACACAAGAATTTAAAAGTTCACTCAAAAAAACACACACGAATGTCAAAGTTCAATCAAACACCCATAAACACAAGACACAAAGTGAATGCAAAAGTTAGATCGTGCACACACACTTCACACAAAGTGAAAGTCAAAGTTCATTCATACACAAACACACTCCACACAAAGTGATTGTTAAAGTATTTTTATACATACAAAAACACACTTCACAAAAAGTGAACATCAAACTATTTTTATACATGCACAAACACATTCCACATAAAGTGATAGTTGAAGTACATTCATACACAAAAGAAGTGAATGAAAAAAATGAATGTAAAAGTAATTTCACACACACGCGCGCGCGTGCATTGCCTACCAAAGTTAGTTCAAACACACACATGCATGCACTTCAGTCAAAGTGAATGCCAAAATTAACTTTTCACACACACATACACAATGCATGTGTGTGTGCACATAGAGTGAATGCCAACATTCATTCACACACACACACAACCAAAGTTAACTTTCAAAACATGTATACACACACACACACATAGTGTTCAAGCCAAAGTTTATTCAAACATACAAAGTGAACATCATTAAAGTTTGAAAGTATTTTTGTACATATAATTCACATAAAGTGAATGTCAAAGTATTTTTGTACACACAAAGTGAATGCCAAAGTTTATTCACACACACACACAAAGTGAATGTCAAAGTATTTTTGTACACACACAGAGTGAATACCATAGTTTATTCACACACACACACATGCACATAGACTGGATGCCAAAGTTCATTCACACACACATGTGCACACAGAGTGAATGCTAAAGCTAACTTTCAACCTCTAACGTTGAAAATTGCATACCCTTGCAATTTCATGCTACATTTTGCACTCACCTTGGTGTCCGCTCCCCTCGTATGTTTCTAGGTTCATTTTAGCCTTACCTTAGCCTTTTCCCATAACCACACATATGCTTCTGTGTTATGTTTGAGCCTTTGTGTTTATTTTTGTGAAATTTTATTTTAGTGCATTGTTTATCTCATCTTCCTATGGTGTTTCATGTGACCAAGAGTTAGAGTCACTTGGACATTAGCGCTTAGTGTAGATATCTGCACACCACACTAGCATCTCGCACCTATGTGGCACCAAGTGACTATTTTTGGGTGTTACTAGCCACCTTTAGTGATGATTTGACATTCTTGTAACACCTCTATGCCTCCCAGAACATCTTTCTTTGAACCTATCCTTTCATTTTTCCCTCTCTCAATGTAATTTTGAATCTACCTTCTATTCTCAAGAGATTTTGGTGAAATCTCTCTTGGCTCTCTACAACTTGGTGAATATCTGTGAAGTTTGGCTCTCATTGTGATCTTCTCTAGCATCCTATTATACTTTTTCAAGGATCTTTTGCAATTGTACTCTTTTGTGCATGTTCATGTGAGATCTTTGAAGGTTTTGTGACTTCCTTCGTGGGGTTCTGTGACACCATTGCTTGCTAGGTTAGTCTAATTCAGTTAGGTAGTTTGCACATCCGTTAAACAAGTGATTGAGTTTCATATTACTCTATTTTGTTTTCCTTATTGTAGTGTAATCCATAGTTGATAGTTGCATTGTGTGCTTACTTCTCATTTTCCTTTCTCTCTTCAAAAGATATTGCACTAGTTTTCTCATTTGGGTTTTGAGTAGATTAGCTTTTATCCATTTCATTTGCAAAATATTTATTGTCACTATTGTTATTCCATTTTATTTGCATATAGAAAGTAGCAACACACACTTCTCTTCAAGATTCTTCTATCTTGGCTACCCATGGAGGTTAAAAGTATTATGTCATAAATTGTGCTCCTTGGTTGTGTAAGCACAATTTCACTATGTTTATCTCCTCCCTTTAGTGATCCCAAGCCTATTTCATTTCTAGGTCCACCTTAAAGTCATGTTTAGGCTTCGTTTATAGAAAATGTCATAATTTTGGTTTTAGTTTCCTCATAACCCAAAAAATAATTTGAGATTTGGAGTTAGCCCCACATTAAATGCAGGCTTGATCCTTAAATTGTTCAAAGGGCCTAGGCTTCCCAAGCACCCTGGTCCCTCCCATGTTTTAGGGAGGCAATTTAGGTCTACAAATCATCTTTAGTGTTGGTTAGGTCAACCCTAAACTCAGATTTTCTTTTTGGTGTGTGATGTTGGCTCTTTAATTCAAATTACTCTTTTCTATAGCCTTGTATAAAAGTAAGTGACTTATTTCATTTGAAACTAGATGTGCTCTAGATTGATTAGATGTGAAAAAGCTATCTATTGTTATGCTCTCTATGTTATTGAATTATTGCAGGTTTCTATTGATCAAGTGAAGGATTTCGCTCTTGGAAGGATTTGTATGACGTAGCTAGGAAGTGAGATCTTGAGTCTATCTCATTGTTCCTAGGTTGAAGCACTTTGCATGATTGGGAGAAGATTTGGTACCACCAACTTCAGATTGGTTTGAGTACCGTCCAAGGGTATGGTTATATCGCCTTCTTATTTAGAAAACCTTTATTGATTCCTCATCCTTGAGGTGAAGTTGTATGTTTCCTTGAGTGAAGCATATATTTGGTCATCCTATTCCTATTTGCTTGAGTCATATAGGGCTAGGGTTTGATATTACTTGATTAGATCTTGCATGTTATTTCTCACATTTAGGGTTTCTGAACACACACAACATTTGGTTCTAATCTTGGCTATCCGTGAGGTATGAATACCGAAATAGGGGCTTGACTAAGGCAAGCTCCTATATAGCCAAAATAATTTTTATTTCTTTCATGTGTGAAGGTTGAAGAAACAAGTTTCAGGAGATATCAATACGGGAGAAGAAAGGTCTTCCAAGTACAAATTTGGCGAAGGTCTCAGATTTTGCAAAACCCTAAAAAGGGCCTAGCGCACCCAAGCACCCTAGTACCTATGGCATTATGACTCTAGGATCCTATTCTAAACTATTTTATCATCTCTAATATCCATTTAGATTCTCTATTTTTGTTTTTGATAGTCATTTGTAGCTCAATCTCTCTCAATTAGGGTTTAATCATTTGCCCTAGCTAGATTGGTTGAATTTGGTTTGACACTCATCTATACAACAAAGAGGCAAAACCCATGTAGTTTGGCTCTCCCTCAAGGGTAGAAGCCAAGCTCAGTTTTCATCTCAATGTTAGATAGAAGAGAGTTTGACTTGGTTTAACTTGTTGGGCTAGGTCTCTCTTTTCATCATAACTTTTTGGTGAACTCGAAGTTCTTCTTACACTCTTGCATCCTTCTTCATCTGAAAAAGTTTATTTTCTATCACATATCTTATTTAGATTAAGTTCATTCACCATTTTCTTGATTACATATAATAAGTTTTACATTTTAACTTATCATTAGGGTTACAAAATCCTTGCATTGCATAAAAATCTAACTAGTCTTTAACCTAGGGTTTGTAGATTAGTGTGTTGTTTCAAATCTTTGTAGCATTATTAGGTTGATTAAATTGAATTCATTTGTTGTACCTTATCATTCTTTATGTTTAGAGCATTCTTTGCATCTTTACATGTGAAAATTGAAAAACAAGCATTTGATTTAGATTGGAAATAACTTATACTTGTGATATTGTTTAAAATTCATGAGATTAGATCATCATAGTGCAATATAAATTTCTGATCTAATGCTTTAGATCTGATTATAATTGAGATTGATATACATTCCTTAGTTATACATTTTGCATTCATTCATATATATTGATTAGGGTTATCTAAAATCACATTTTATAGTAATTTTAGCTTGAAAATTGATAAATTTTGAGTATATTTTAACTAGTTAAAGCATTGTTCTTCATAACTTGGTGGATTTCACATTGTGCATAAAGAAACATCATTTCATTCCCTCTTCTTTGATTTATCACAATAGAGTTTGAAAAAGTAGGTTATGCAACTATGTCGGATTTCTTTCTTCAAGATTTTAATGCATTTGATGAGTTGTTTAGTAGTGATGATTTTGATATGTTAGATAAAGACTTGGATGACTTCATCTCTATAGAATCATCCTCTATGACTCCTAAACCATCTCTATTTCAAAAAATCATCAATACAATTTATGTTTCCAGTTCTCCAAAAGAACCTGAGAAACCCAAAATTGTCGTGCATCTTCGTAATGATGCTCCTCAATCACAATCTATCACAATAGGAGGTTCTTTGAAAACACCTAGACCTCCTAGTTACATCTTAAATTATTCAAAACAAATCACTAAAAATAGTCAGTTCAATCAAAATGTGTCTCAGCAATGTTAGAATCAAGACAGACAACTGAGAGGGGGGGTGAATTAGTTGTCCCAAAACTTCCTCTTATTAATCACTTAAATCCTTCTTGTAATTCAGCAGCATAATAATAAATCAATCATGGAAACATAATGCAATCATTCAAGAGTAGAAACACATTAACACATATGACACCAAGATTTTAACGTGGAAAACCTGGTTAAGGGAAAAACCACGGGGTGACTAACCCAATATTGTATTCTCTATTAAAAGAATAAAAGGAACAAAATGGCACATGCCAATTAGGGCTCACTACCCGAGCACACTACTCACAAGAGGCCCACTGCCTACAGGAGACACACTGTCTATAGGATAATAAATATTACATACTTGAACTGAAGAATAGCATGTTCACCATGTTTGAGTCAATTCCATTTAAGCCCAATACGTCTACTCTGCCTTCCATACTTCTCCTCTCTACCACACTCTCATCTCCGCCAAGATACCTTTGAAGTGACTTCACAACTCTTATTTATACAAGACATCGACTTTTGGATAATCATCAAAGTCAGCAAACTTTACAAAGCAAATACACAAATACAACTTGATTTGTTACAAAAGACTTCATGCGAATCACCACACTGTCGGCCACATATATCTAGGACCCAAATCTCCTTTGAGGAACATGCCATCCTTCTCATAACATCTTCAAGATCATCCACAAGATGTGTAAATCATCCGGTCGGCAAAACTTAGGAAGAACATCATCATCCGGAAGTAATTCTTCAATTACGAGCTCAATCTTCAATGCGGACCACCAACACGAACTGGACACAATCCAAAGACCTCTACAAGCTTGCCTGAATCACCGAGAACATCCACACTACTTCTGCTTACTGAAATCATTCTCTCCTTCATTTGAAACCTCAAGAACATAGTTTGTCATCACTGTCATATTGGAATAGATGCTTGCAGACCTCCAGACCACGAACCAATTGAGTTGTCAAATCACATTGACTTCCTAAACACTCCACCAAATCCGTAGAACAAGATATTGCATTTCCAGATCTCACCGGACCTATTTGAGTCGCTCTGTCACCTCTGAACATCTACCAAAACTGATTTTACTCATATGGCCATAACTTCTTCAAATCTTCATGCGGACCTTTCAAATCTTTTCTGGATCACCTTTAGACACATACCTACAAACCCTTTGATTCGTATCCTCTGATCTTCATCTTAGCTAGGATCTTCACTTCATAGACCTTCACTGTCTTCATTGTTCTTCTCTATTTTTGATAGGACTAATTTTCTCAATATCTTAAACACACAACTCATCCAATCCTTGACATCAATGCAACAGAAGTATGTTGACATCAATGACAACACCGATTAGGCCCATACTTGCAACAATCTCCCTCTTTGTCATTGATGGCAACATATGATGTGAAGAACTGTTTTAACCAACAAGACAAGAACTTCTCCTTACTGACTGACATAACTCCCCCTATCAACAACAACCATTCACAAGTCTTCTCTTCCTTTACTATTCCCCCTTTGATCAGCAACCATACCATTTTTGTTTTCACATGTCTTCTCTCCCCCTTTGACATCAATGGCAAAGGGCACATACTTGCATTACTCAGAATCATACAGACTGCTCCCCCTGAGTAGCAGCATCATATCATCAATCTAGACCACAAGATATGACTGTGAGATCTACCAGACTAATGCACATCAGTGCACCTTAATTCAGAACCAGAGGGGTAATAACCCCTAGGTAACTTCTACCTGAGGTACTCAAAAGAGCCCTTAGGTAGAGATTTAGTAAAAATGTCTGCAATCTGATCCTTGGAGGGCACAAACTCCAATCTGACTTCATTCTTGTTCACCTGCTCTCTCAAAAAATAAAACTTGATGGATATATGTTTTGTCTTTGAATGTAACACTAGATTCTTTGAAATGTTTATTGCACTTGAGTTATCACAGAAGATTGTGATAGGTTCCTCATACTCCACTCTGATGTCTCTTAGCATTTGCTTCATCCATAAAACTTGAGTGCAACTGCCTGCTGCTGCAATATATTCTCCTTCTACAGTGGATAAAGATATTGCCTCTTGTTTCTTGCTTAACCAAGAAACTAATCTTTTCCCTAAAAAGAATGCTCCACCACTGGTACTCTTCCAGTCATCCACATCTCTTACCCAATCTGCATATATATATGCATGAAGAGAGAAATCATTATCTCTAGGATACCATAGACCATACTCAACCATTCCTTTTAGATATCTGAGAATCCTCTTGATTTCCATGACATGAGATTCTCTAGGATCAGCTTGGAATCTAGCAACAAGACCAACAACATTCATAATGTTAGGTCTAGTTTGAGTAAGATACAATAGTCCTCCAATCATTGACCTATACTTTTTCTGATCAACCTTAGGAGAGTCATCATCTTTGCTCAGTTTACATCTAGTTGCCATGGGAGTATTCATTGGTTTTGAATCTTCCATTCCAAATTTCTTCAACAATTCTTTCACATATTTGGTTTGAGATATGAAGATTCCTTTCTTTGTTTACGTGATTTGCAGACCCAAGAAGAAATTCATTTCCCCAAACATAGACATCTCAAATTCACTTTTCATTTGATTTGCAAAAGTCTTGCACATACTATCTCTTCCTCCAAAAATAATATCATCAACAAATACTTCAACAATCAAGATATTTTCATGTTCAATCTTGAAGTACAAGTTACTGTCAGCAGTACCTTTGTTGAAACCAATCTTCAAGAGATGCTTATCTAGTCTTTCATACCAGGCTCTTGGGGCTTGTTTGAGTCCATACAAAGCTTTCTTCAACTTGCAGACCATATCACCATGATCAGACAATTGAAATCCATCTGGTTGCTCAATGTATACTTCTTCCAAGTCACCATTCAAGAAGGTTGATTTGACATCCATTTGATATACTTTGAAATCCTTGAAGGCAGCAAAGGCAAGAAATAATCTGACTGCTTCAATTATTGCCACCGGAGCAAAAGTTTCTTCAAAATCAACTCCTTCTAATTGGGAATAACCCTTACAGACCAATCTGGCTTTGTTTCTGACTACTTCACCATCTTCATTCAGTTTATTCTAGAAGACCCATTTGGTTCCAATCACATTTTTTTTCTAGGTTTGGGAACAAGATCCCAAGTGTGATTTTTCTCAATCTGCATCAACTCTTCCTTCATTGCTTTAGTCCATCTTTCATCATTGCATGCTTCACTTACTATTTTTGGTTCAATTTTTGAAATCAGACAATACTTTTCTGAGTCTTGAGCAATCTTTCTTCTTGTTTGAACACCTTGGCTTTTATCACCTATGATCTGATCTTCAGAATGATTCAGTCTTACATACCTGGGAGTTTTAGAAATTTCTTACACTTCTATTTCTTAGACAGGTTCATTCAAACTTATCTCTTCTTCCTGATTCTTCGGATTAGTCTGGGTCTGAATTTCAGAAGGAACTTGAACTTTTTGGACCAAACCATTATTCTGATCATCTTCTTCATATTCATAAAACCTTGAGGGTTTTTCAATACCTTCATCAACCTTCACATTTGTACTTTCCATAATCTTTCTCAATCTCTTGTTATAACACCAGTATGCTTTGCTTTGAGTAGAATAACCCAAGAATATTCCTTCATCACTTCTAGCATCAAATTTGCCAAGGTCTTCATCTCTTTTAATGTAACATTTAATACCAAAGACTCTGAAATACTTCATAGTGGGAGTGATGCCAAACCAGAGTTCATAAGGGGTCTTACCAGTATTGTTTCTGATTTGTACTCGATTAAGAGTATAGATAGATGTGCTTTCAACTTCTCTCCAATAGATCTGAGGAACATTTGCTTCCATCATCATGGTTCTAGATGCTTCCTAGATGGTCTGGTTCTTTCTCTCCACTACTCCATTCTGTTGTGGAGTCCTTGGAGCAGATAATTTTCTTTTTATCCCATGTTTCTCACAGAATTCTATGAAATCTCCGGATGTGAATTCTCCGCCTCTATCAGACCTGAGACATTTTATGTTTAATCCGGTTTCATTCTCTACCATAGCCTTGAATATTTTGAATTTCTCAAGGGCTTCAGATTTTTCTTTCAGAAAAGTTAACCACATCATCCGGGAGTGGTCATCAATTAATAACATGAAGTATCTATCACCTTGCAAACTCCTGATTCTTGCTGGTCCACATAGATCAGTATGTACTAAGTCCAACAATCCAGTAGAAGATTGTTCCTTACTTTTGAATGTGACTCTGCTCTGTTTACCTAACTGACATTCTTTGCACAAACTATTAGAGGGTTTCACCAGTCTTGGAAGATCTCTTACAGCCTGAGTGTTGCTAATCTTGATGATATTATCAAAGTTCATATGGCACATTCTCCTATGCCACAACCAACTCTGATCAATTTGAACAAATAAACAACTTTTGTTAGTGCCAACCAAGTGGAAGATGTTACCTTTTGTTTGTGTACCAAATGCAATCTATGTACCAGAACTTTCAAAGATCTTACATTTTCCATTTTTGAATTAGAGATCATAGCCTTTGTCCACTAACTATCCAACACTGAGAAGATTGTGCTTCAGACCTTCAACATACAGCACATCGCTGGTTTTGTTCTTTCCATCAAAAGAAATAGTTCCTCTACCTCTGATTCTACCAGCAGAATTATCACCAAATTTTACAACTCCTCCTTCATATCTTTCTAAATCTACAAACTTGTTTTTGTCACCTGTCATATGGTGTGAGCATCCACTGTCAATGACCCAATCATCTTTTTTTTCAACTTGGGCAGCCAGAGCTTTTTCTATCATTTTATGATTGGCAGATTCAGAGGACATTTGATCTTTTTCCTTGATGGCAATAAACACCCAGTCACTTTTGGATTTGTTTCCTGTCTCTGATTGATCATCTGTTACTCCTTCATCATCATCATCTTCATAAACATAATAACACTTCTTTTGAAATCTTGATCTATTAGGGTTTGGCCTAGAAAATCTTTCTGGACACCTTGAGGCAAAATGACCAATCTTATTGCAGGTAAAATATTTGAAAGGCAATTTTCCTTCATACTTACCGGATCCTCTTGGAAGTCTTTTTGCAATGAAGGCCTCAAGTTGTTCAGCTTCTAATTCATCCTCTTCCAGATCTTTTCTTGCTTTCTCATACCAAGAAAATTGTCTTGAGGAACTTTCTCCTAGATCATATCTTTGTTTGCCTTTTGTAGAGGTACTAGATTTGAATGTTGATTCAGTCTTGAGAAGTGCATCACCAAACTCAGTTAACTCGAATGTAGATATCTTAACAACCAATTGATCCCTTGTGATAGTTGTTAAGGATCTGATTTCCTCAATAGTAGCAACTTTGTGTTTATAAGCAGGAGGTAAGGATCTGAGAACCTTAGCAACAATTTCATCTTCATCCAGAACTCCACCAGCACATCTGATGCCACAAACAAGCTCATTTACTTTTGTCATGTAAGAAGTTATATTCTCATCTTCACTCATCTTCAGGTTTTCAAATTTTCCTTTTAGACTCTATAGCTTGGCACATTTAACATACTTGTCTCCATGCAGAAGTTCCAATTTTTCCCAAATCTCATATGTAGTTTTTAGATCAATAACATTTGTCAGTTCTGAATCAGATAAGGCACTTAGTAGAGCTTCTTTGGCCCGAAGATTATTTTCAGCATCTCTGATTTCATCTACGGTTCTCGGACCATTCTGAGGAGGAACATACTTCTTTGAAGCCATGATCCAATATTGCATTCCCATACATTGCAAGTGACATTCTATGCGGCTTTTCCAGAGAGTGTAATTGGTTCCATCAAACCTCAAACTATCCTTCTTGTAGGAAGACATCTTGGATCTCCTCAAGCGGTTAAGCCTTTTTTTGAGGAACTTAGCTCTGATACCAATTGTTAGAATCAAGACAGACAATTGAGAGGGGGGTGAATCAGTTGTCCCAAAAATTCCTCTTATTAATCACTTAAATCCTTCTTGTAATTTAGCAGCATAATAATAAATAAATCATGGAAACATAATGCAATCATTCAAGAGTAGAAACATATTAACACATATGACACCAAGATTTTAACATGGAAAACCCGGTTAAGGGAAAAACCATGGGGTGACTAACCTAAGATTGTATTCTCTGTTAAAAGAATAAAAGGAACAAAATGGCACATGCCAATTAGGGCTCACTACCCGAGCACACTCTCACAAGAGGCCCACTGCCTAAAGGAGACACACTGTCTATAGGATAATAAATATTACATACTTGAACTGAAGAATAACATCTTCACCATGCTTGAGTCAGTTCCATTTAAGCCCAATACTTCTGCTCTCCCTTTCGCACTTCTCCTCGCTACCACACTCTCATCTCCGCCAAGATACCTTTGAAGTGACTTCACAACTCTTATTTATATAAGACATCAACTTTGGGATAATCATCAAAGTCAGCAAACTTTACAGAGCAAATACACAAATACAACTTGATTTGTTACAAAAGACTTCATGCGAATCACCACACTGTCGGCTACATATATCTGGGACCCAAATCTCCTTTGAGGAACACACCATCCTTCTCATAACATCTTCAAAATCATCCGCAAGATGTGTAAATCATCTGATCAGCCAAACTTAGGAAGAACATCATCATCCGAAAGTAATTCTTCAATTACGAGCTCAATCTTCAATGCAAACCACCAACACAAACTGGACACAATCCAAAGACCTCCACAAGCTTGCCTGAATCACCAAGAACATCCACACTACTTCTGCTTACTGAAATCATTCTCTCCTTCATCTGGAACCTCAAGAGCACAGTCTATCATCACTGTCATATTGGAATAGATGCTTGCAAACCTCCAGACCACGAACCAATTGAGTTGTCAATTCACATTGACTTCCTAAACACTCCACCAAATCTGTAGAACAAGATATTGCATTTCTGGATCTCACCAGACCTATTTGAGTCGCTCTGTCACCTCTGAACATCTACCAGAACCAGTTTTACTCATATGGCCATAACTTCTGCAAATCTTCATGCAGACCTTTCAAATCTTTACTGGATCACCTTTAGACACATATCTACAAACCCTTTGATCACATCCTCTAATCTTCATCTTAGCTACAATCTTCACTTCATAGACCTTCATTGTCTTCACTGTTCTTCTCTATTTCTGATAGGACTAATTTTCTCAATATCTTCAGCACACAACTCATCCAATCCTTGACATCAATGCAACAGAAGTATGTTGACATCAATGACAACACCGGTTAGGCCCATACTTGCAACAAGTAATCCATTCATCATGAAGTTGCTCACATGTACAACACTAAAAATAATAAATAAAAGAAACAAATACAATTTGTTCTTGCTTCTCTTCCACCTTCTCAACCTATTCTTCCTCAAGCACCTCATCTTCCTACTCATACTGGTAAAGATTATGATCTTGTTGAATACTTCGAGCTACTCTAGCAAAGATCTATTTATGGGGTTTGATACAAACATCACCTACATACCACAAAATGCTCCAAGAAGCTTTGCAAAAGGTGATTGTTCCACCTACTATTGTGTCGAATGATGTAGCATCTTTATTAGATTGTATGCATCTGACAAAATCAGATATTATTTTTCAACCACATGAATTACCTCCCATATAAGTTTAAAACCAATATGAGCCTCTTATGATATTTGTCATCTTTAATAAAATGAGAGTTAGACATACAATGATTGATGGTGCATCAAGTCTTAATGTTTGTAGCATAGACTTGTTACATAAGATCAATGTTGATACTCTTCATATGTAGTGATAATACTATATGTAATGTCCCCTTCTAGACACATGGTTAGTCCATCATGGAGTTCCCGTGGGCTAGCAGTTTGGTTAGGAAACTGTGGTTAGTTTGGCTCTAGAGGTCCTTGGCAGTGACAGAGTCTTGTTTCGCATTTAGTGGATCCAGTTGGCATCCTCGTGGTTGGTTCAGTGGGCTCTTGGCCGTTACTATTTTAGTAGGTTCGGGTACTGTGTCAGTTCGGATTTTTAGAGTTGGATCAAATGCATTTCGTCGAGACCTTTCCGGTGAGCTAAAGATCAATGAATTCTGACACCGTCTTCATACTTATTTTAAAGTCTGAAGATTTATTAATTTATATTAATATGGACTTTATTATATTTTTCCGGAAAAGTGAAATTAATGAAATAAAGACAAAGGCTTATGTCTTGGCCTTGGGCGCTCATCCCTAAGAGGCATAAAGTGAAATTAAATATTATTTTCCCTCCTAAATGCCCAACGCCTATCTTGGAGGAAGATAAAAAGGGTCACTTGGAGCTCATTTGAAATTATGCTATGTTGGATATTTTGTTTATGAGAGCTCTACTAGGGTTTCGAAGTTGAAGTTTTTTGCATCAGGCTATTGGAGATGGAAACCTCCATTAGTGACGGTATCCCACAGGTGTGCAATACCACCCAACGGTGCCATTGACGGTGGATGTATTCGGCATTCACAAATGTGCTGATAATGGAGATATTCGAAGAGTTGTTGAGCTAAATGTGATATTCTTTATCATATTGTCATTTGCTGATGAAGGACTGTGTTGACAGATTTCAGAGTGTTTGTGGTAGTTTTCTTGTTGCTGTCTACTTTCCCTTGGCTGGCCGTACATTCCAGCTTGGTCGTACCATGTGAAGGAGGTGTTTGGTGATTGCAGACTTCATTGTTTCTCTTCCATTCTTGGCGTGAGGGTTTATCATGTTGGTGCAGCCTTATTAGAGAGAGTGCAGACCTATTCTTCATGTATTCCTTGCTGTCCATTGTTGGCTAGGCTGTACATTCTTACTTGGAGGGCGTGGGGTCTATGAGGACTCAATATACTCTTTAGTAGCTGGTCTATTTCCCATTTCTGGAGGAGTTTAGAGTTGTTTATCATTACTGAGGCATTGTAATACATATCTGGCATATTCTTGGGAGTTTAGAGTGATTCCAGCCATACCCACTTACTGGTCCATTTCCAGCGGTCTTACCAAGTTGCATATTTTCATATGGGTATGTAATAGTAATTATTTTCTGGCTATTCTACTATCTGGGTTGTTCTTACTTTCTCCGGATTCATTGTATATTTTCTGGGTTTCTGTTATATGCAAAATATTGTATGTTCCAGCAATACACATCTGCAGGAAAACATAAAACCCCTTCTGTATCTTCTGTCTATCTGAAAGAACACACAAAAATAAAAAATAAGATAACACATAAAAACATTCATAAAATATACAGACAGGTACGACACATTACACTATAACCTTGAGTGATTAGGCATTGGTACCACCATTCATGAGAAACTCCTTTCAAGTGAAGGGTACCAAATTTGATTTCCTCCTCTTTCTTAGCCTCTGAATGAATCTTCTCTCATTCTTAGGTTTACTTTTATCTTCAATTTGTAAAAGTTAATAAAAGAGATATCACCTCAAAATTCTTCACTCTATGGTATATACTCCACATGGAGGGAAACCAAATCTTCATCCTACTATCTTATATTTCCCCTTTTGGTGGATCTCCCTCTTTCTACAGAAAAACTGATTTTAGGTAGCCCAAAACCACTAGGCTTTATCAATTGACATGCCCTATTTGCTCATATAGTAGAAAATTATCCTCTCTTTTACCAAAGGAAGTAGTCATTGGAATAGAAGTTAGAGTTTGGAATGCTTAGGAAAAAATATTAATGATTCATTGCTACCCATCTCTTATAGACTTCAAGGTTGAGAAAAGTTCGAGCTTTTGTATCTTGTCTTGGGGTCATCCCACAATAATGGGTTACACTTTTTGGCCAAACCTGTAATTGAAATTAACATTTTGAACTGAATCTTCACTTTCTGACATTTATAGTCGCTAAACCATTAGGAATTTGAAGATGATGCGAACTAGAGATTTGTGAGATTTTGTCTGTAGATTCTAAATATATATAATTTTTTTAAAATGGAGTTAAATTGTAAAAAAAATTGCGTCTCCTTTGATAACTAGTTTTTAATAGTAAACAACATTTTTTAAAAGTGATGTGTATTCTATCACACATAACTTTTTTTCTACAAAAGATAAAATTCTAATTCTTTTGAATTTAGATTGTTAACACCGATATCTAGAGGATGCATTTGGTTTCCTAATATTTTGTTGAATATTTTTTTAATTATAATTTAGACATAGGCGTATTCTGTCCAACATAACTTTTTTTGTATGTATCAGAATTCATTTTTTTTGTTGGAATAAGGACATCAATACCTAGAGGACATGTATTTTTTAGAATTTGTTTTCTCTATTTTCCTATTTTTTTGTATGTGTGAAACAAAGACCTTGATGTTCATTGAAAAACCTACATTCACAAGAAATAAAAAATAAATATAATAATCAAATTAAATATATTTAAAATTATATTTTTTAGGAAGCTTATAATAAGGACTACATACTTACAAAACATAAATTTTAAATGAATTCATTTGATCCCCCAAAAAGTAAATCAAAAGTGGTTTTTTATCAACATTTTGATAGGTGTAGAGGAGACTCCATTATAGGTATGGTTTAATACTAGCGGGGTTCTATCCAAGGAGGTTTGAATCTAAGGGGGTTTGATCAAACCCTCTTCAATTAAAATCCTTTAAATGGAACCTTTCAAGGCTTAAATCATTATATTTTCTAAACATATGTGATTTCAGTAAAAATCAGGATGTCCCAGAAAGTGTAACCCATTATTGTGGCAGCACCCCTTGCCATCTCTTCACATTTATCTATATTCTATTCTACAGTAAGGGTTTTCTAAAGCTTTATTTCCTCTATCCACTTGTATCTTATCTCTCTTTCACTGAAAGACATCAATAATTTTTATCTCTTCAAGATGGCAAAATCATGGCTCTAATACCGCTATAATGACATGAACAAATTTTAATAGAAAAATATTTACCACTTTCTTATTGCCAGGGTCTTGTGAGGATGAGGTGAGAGCATACTATGAATAAATAGTATTATTCAACACTTTCTAATCACCAAGATCTTGTGAGGGTGAGGTGAGAGCACATGGTGGTTGAGTAATGATATATCTATATATATATTTATTATTCAAATAATCAACAATGCCCAAAAGGTGTAGCAATATATTGCGCAAACAATACAAATATGTTGAAGGAAAATATATTTTTAATATGCAAGAATGTCATCAAATAGACAACATATAAATATGAATCAAATCTAGACTATTACAATATGTTGCTATTCCAAATACAAATACTTGCTATAAAATAAAACAAAAACTTACATTACAAATACAACCTTTGAATGAGAGTTCAGATTGAAAATAATTATTGTCATTTGATAGAAGTTGTTCTAACAATGACCGACTACCCCAACATTCTAACATCTACTAACTTTTCTAAGGTGTGCATGGGTAATTAAGCAACACGGAGTGAGATCTTAGCATGTGGAGCTACATGGGCTATGTGAGGATGCACAAGAGTTGGAGCAAGGTTGGCACCAATCTCAACATAAGGGTAAACTTGCATGCAAGTTGAGATGCACTCAAATAGTCATGTGCCAACTATTGGGGCCTATGCAAGGCCAAACAATGCTGCACTGATAAGTAGAGGGTGCAAGAGACACCAAAATAGTCCAAACAAAATAACACAACACAAACACAAGTTAAGTTTGTGCACAACAAATTACCACAAAATAAAACAAACACACAAAATTATAAATGATACAAAATTACACCAACCCAAAAATACTCTTTGCATCAATTTAAATGTAAAGGATTACACAACGTGTAACATATTGACCCTCAATTTTAGTCACAAAAGAAATGAAGATAATATTACAAGGTATATGAATAGCCTCCACATTTCCATTCTATTTTATATGCGTAATGTCGATCTTACATTATATGAAGGAAGCATATGTGAAGCACAAACAAAAGAATAAGAGGAATAGAGAAGGGAGGTGAGAGGAAAATTGTTGGCGGAGAAGGAGGAGATGGAAATCAAAGAAGATTAAGGAACAATATGAAGCTCCTCATCATACCCTTGTGGAGGAAGGGGATGTGGGAAGAGGTTGCAATAGAAGATCATAAGTGATTTTTTAGATGTGCCCAACATGGTCATCAGGCACATGATAGTCTACAAGCAAAGAAGAAAAGTAGTTCATGAGATGAGATGAGAGCTAAAGTAGAAGATATACTATCACATGAAGAAGTGAGCGTATGCAATTGAATTTGAGAAAGTGAGAATTTGAACCGCGAGAAGAATAACAAATTTTCATAGATCTAATTTTTTAACCAACTCTAGATTGAATGCATACACCTCTTTTGGGTAATGGAACTGATAAGTCCAATTTGATATAGACTGTAGCATAAATGAAAATATTCTTTACTTCAGTTGTCTTGCAGATATATATAACTTCCTTTTCCAACTAACCAACAATTTCATGATTTCTCCCAGTGATAAGAAAGAAGGCGAATTATATAGCCTTTGCCATATAGAGTTCTTAAGTGCCTGACGGATGATGTAGAATTATGAAAAAGCACATCCTTTCCCTTATAAACCATTAAAAATGCTTGTGGCAACAGCCTAATTCCCAAATCAGGCTAACATTGTGTACAACTTTAGTGCTTAACCGAGAAGGCAAACTGTTACTAATTCTAGACTGAAAGGAAGGCATAAACGATTCTGTTGTCTGACTTTGACATTTTCTTTATGTATATTTGGTTATGACAATAATGCAAAGAGTTTATTACCACATCTATGAGATAGTTGTATATTTAGCAAGACAAGAGCAGATGTGGAACTAATGTGCTAATGTGTGGGTAGTGAGGACAGCAAGCACTAAAGGAGGCTATAAGTTCTCTCCAGTTTTCAGATTATAAAAGAGAAGATGCTGTGCAACTGAGCCCTAGTTTTGTTCTTGTTTTTAACATTTGCCATAGAAACCTGATAAATATTACTAAGAAAACTGGTAAATAATTTTTTTCCAAGGGTTCGAACCGGTGACCCGCCTTTGTCCTGCAGCCTCTACCATGCTCTTTATTCATTTGCCTTCACACTGTTTGTTTTTTAATATTATTTTAACTAATTTTAAAATTTATTATTAGATAGATTCACTGGAGTTTCTATTGGAGCCCCACCCTAAAAGCATAAGATAAGATCTTACAATACTATCATTAAAGGCTAAGAGTCCTATCTACTATGGCTAAAGTGTATACTTAAAACACTAAAACAACCATACTACCTTAGAAGGCATACAACTAAAGGTACCAATGTCAGAATATTCATTTAATACAAAATAAATATAGTAAACCATCCCGCACCTCTCAACTTCTTGTTGTATCCTCACGGTCTATCACATACTCTTCAACCCATGTCTACACACTAGGAGCAACATTTTGAACTTCACTTGGCCTTCGTGGAAAACGAGGCCAAAATACATGTCCTTCCTACAATAAGCATGGTGAATTGAATCCCCACAAAAAATTGGAATTGAAAAATCACTTTCCACTTCTACATAGCCATTGTGGTGAGTAACTCTCAAACCTACCGGAACTTTCCTAGTGTCATAAGAATACGCCCTTAGAGCTCACCTACCTCTCAACAAAGAGCCTCCATTTCTTCATTCCTAGATGACATAGTTGCATACGAACTTACTAACTCCACTTTTGCTAGACCTAGCTGCTTATTTTGTTGCACTCCTTTGGGATACTTTGTGAGCCTTGTCACCTCCATATCACCAAATTGGTTGAACAAAAGCATTTGTAACATATAGACCCTAATCTCCACATCAAGAACAAAGATAGCTATATTTCTTACAAAATTCACATGCAAAGTCATCATCTTCTTATTAATCGACTCTAGGTTATGCTCATATAAGACTTTATAAACAAACCCAAAGATTGCAACATTGTCACAATGAAACATACATCGTAGGTGGTGAGACAAGATCGAGCCTTTATATTTGATGACCTTGCCTTTATCACAACTCCTCTTGCCAGCCATACCTACAACAAATGAAAACCCTTGACACAACCTACTATAAGATTACCTAGGAGAGAAAACAACCAAAGCCACATTGTCAAATAATGGGTAGAGAGCAATATTGAAAAGCCAAGAAACTCAATAATAACTGAACCTTTATTCTCACGATATACTATATTATCCATCAAGCCTGCTAGGGCCAAATCCATCTCCAATCGACTATGGAGAAACTAAATGTAGGATAAACAACCTACATTCACCACAAGTAAGATCTCCAACTGCCTAATAAATGGAATATTTAATCCCTCCATTGTCAATACTCATCATCTTTAGAATGTGGGGAAGGCTAGATGCATGACCACCCTAAATAACATCATGGAGGGTGAAGGCAAATGTAAATGCCCAATTCTTTCCAAGTCCTAGCATGAGAATTATACTCAGCCATAAGAGGGTCCTACTCCATTCCTAAATTAACTAAATAATTAGCTACTTATAATAGAGAAATTCTTCTTCATACTTTGCACTTCTCTACTATTAGGGAATCACCCTCTACTATCACTTGTTTATAATTAAGTTCTACTCTATACCAATTCCTACTAATAGTGCCTCCCATTCTACCTCATTATTGGTTTTATTACCAAAGAATAATAATCCTCCATACAAAAATCTGCCTTGCATATCTCTTAGGATCAAGCCACCTCTTGCTTTATTAGGATTAGCTTTGGAAGCTCCATCGAAGTTTAACTTTATGAAACCTTTGGGAGGAGGATACCAACCTTCCCTACTATATTGATGTTACTTCTTCAATGCTTCTTGTAGTTTTCCAAAATGCATTCCTTTTATTTCTTAATAGGGGTAAACAATTCTTTTATTAGGATAATTACACATCAATTAAAAGAAAAGATGCAAGGGATTTCTACTCATAAATGTGGGATATTTTGAATTACATCAAGCAAGGAAATGGGAATTTTTATTTTATTGTAGATAAAATAACAATCAAAATTTAAATTATTGACTCAGAAAGTTTTATAGCATTTTGATCTTTATACATTTTGAAATTAACATTGTTGATATTTATAATGGTGAAAATTATATACCTTGTATTTTTAGTTTCCAAAGGAGAACTATTGTATCCATTCATTTTTAAATAGTGATTAGTTGGACATTTATTGACCAATAGCATTTAACTATTTTTCACATACTTGGTGTTATATTTTCTTAGTAGCTTGTAGATGCTCATTTTTTTATTGAAAATAGGGAGAAAAAAACATTTTTTACATTCTTTTTTAGTACAATGCTTTAGGGCGTTATTGTTGGCCTCATGCCAATCAAGGGTAAAATATGCATAGTGTCTTAAAAAACCACTTTCGTGGCACATAAGTTTATAGGTGGCTATGGGATAGGGTTTGTAGGGAGATATATGGTGCCAGTCTACATCTCCCAAGAAATGTTATAACTTTTATATAGTATGCCATGTTTTTGTCCATAGATTTTACCTATTCAAGCTTATTGGTTTCAAATTTGTGGTTGAGTCTTGTTAGCAGAGTTATTTGTTTTTGGTGGCACTTGAATGGTAGGTCCTACATCCCCTTTTGTATCCTCAATACTATGGCAAAATGTCTATTTCATAGTTTGATGATTGTATGATCGTGTTTATGCATTTTTTTCCCTAAAAGCAAAGTAAATTTGTTTATCATAAACAAAAGCATGTCAAAATTGATAGTTTTTTCATTGGAGGGTGCATTTGTGTCATAATTTCTTCACATTTTCAATGTCTTTTCCTATTTTGGGCCCAAACTTGTATTTTCATCGTGTCATACTCTACATGTCTTCATTTATGTTAGGTTTTATGACTTCCCCTATTTGATTTGACACATTTTGCTACAAAATGTGTGTTTTTTCCACATAGTCCTATATACTTAAAAAATAAGTGAAAATCTTTGTAAACTATAGAAATACCCCAAATTAAAGCTGATTTGGGGCTTTGATTCTCTAGTTAATGCAAACAATGAAGGCTTGAGCTTGTTTGAGCAAAGGCAAAGAAAGAATATTTGTATTTGGAGTTGGGACTTGGGACTAGTGTACAATGGCAATGAATGCTTCTAAGTTTATTCAAAAAATGCTTTCATTTCTCCAATGTATGTATGTGTTTATCCTAACATTTTATTTAGTAAGTAGGGCTTCCTATGAAAGTGTTTCTAAAAAGGTATACCTATTTATTTCTATGTCAATACATACTTCTTGGTTATGCAAGCATTAAATGGATTTTAGTTCACTCTTATTTAATGCTTACATTCAACTTTAGTTTCCAAAGGAGAACTATTGCATCTATTCACTTTTAAATGGTGATTAGTTGGGTAGTACAAAGTAAAATTGTATCTCATGAAGGGTTGATTTTTAGTAGTCCATCAAAACTCTAAATGAATTTAGTCTTGCTTTTATGTATTTTTAGTTTCTAAATACAACCATAAATAGTATGTTAAAAATCAACCCTTCATGAGAACTACATTTACTTTGTATTTTAAGAAAAAATGTAACTTCTTAATTTTGTTTGTGAGATTTTTGAACTACGCACCATAGGTCTGAAATCAACAAGCTTGAATAAGTAAAACATGTGGATGAAGGTGTGATATAATATATAAAATTCACAACATTTCTTGGGAGTTGTAGACTAGCACCATACAACCCCACACAAACCCTATAGCATAACTACCTATAAGCTTGCATCCCACGAAAGTAGTTTCTAAGACACTATGCATATTTTACCCTCAATTGACATAAGGCCACCAATAAGGCCCTAAAGCATTTTGCCCAATGAGAATGTAAAAAAATGTTTTTACCTTATTTTTCAATAAAAAATGAGCACCTACAAGTTGCTAAAAAAATATAACATGAAGCATATGAAATAATAGTCAAATGCTATTGGCCAACAAATGTCTAACTAATCATTGTTTAAAAGTGAATGGATCATTCAAGGACGAACATGAATAGGTATATTGTGTTACACAAATTCTAAGTACATATCACTTGAATGATGACATACAACTGAATAGATCATTTGACTTTATCCATATTTCTCATGACATACAATTTTGCTTTGTATTTTAGGGAAAACAATGCATAAATACATCTAGAAACAAGTTGCTAAAAACTAACCCTTCATGAGAAATAGATTTATTTTATATTTTAGGGTGAAAATGTAACCTCTTACTTGTTATGATGTATGAGTAGCCAATGTTCACTAAATTTTCCATTCTAGACACCTTGCAAATGAATAACATCAATGGCATTAACTACAAAACAAGCCCTTGCAAATTTGATATATCAATGCTTGAAACACTAGCGATTTTGTGCAACCTTGGAGTAGTGAACTAAATTTTCTTTTATATACTATTTTTTTGTTGTTGAGGTAATATAATTAGAGGATCATCTTACCTTTCTACTAGTCTTTTTTTTTTGTATGTAATTTGTGAGGGCTTGTTTCATAGTTAATCCCATTGATGTTATTCATTTATAGGGTGTGAAACGAATACATGGATAGGGACAAGAATCCAGCCTACCGAATTGGACTTTCTACTTTATTTAAGGCACAACTTGTAAGTCCTCATGAATGAATGCCAACTTGTAACTCCTCAAAAGAGTCCCCACTTTGTGATGAATGCTAACTTATAACTCCTTATGAATGAGTTGTCATAGAATCTATCATGATTAACATGCCAAGTCTCTTGGGGGATTACAATAGCCTTTATGAAACTCACACTGTATGCATGAAATTATTTTATTTGTTATTATTTTATTGGTTGCTTCTATTTCCCCAAACAATGACTACTTTATTAAAAATAATTTTATATCCTTATTAGTAAAATAATGATAAGGACCACATAGAATAATTAAATAAAAAGAGACATTACAAGTCTACTGTTCCTGAAATAGGCTAGCAATCAAACCTCATAAAAGGGAAGACTTTTTCCAAGAAGATTGTTTGAGAAAAATCTCAATGTGTGATGAAGACAAATCTATATAAACACATCTAAATACAAGATTCTCCAATCCTCTTGTTGCTCTAGATGAACTGGTCTTATTTTAGTTTAGCATCTATTAAAGCCAAATCAACATAAAGAGCCCCAAAAGCTTTTGAGCTAAAGGTAAAAATACTTTTCCCGACAGATTTTTCTTCATGGCATAAAATGGTAATGAAATCCCCTCCTACAACCTAGTTTTCATCCTGAATTCCTTAATTTCATTCCAGAGATGTGCATGTCCCCTTCCAAATCATGCCCATATAGGTAATAATTATAGTTATGCAATTATTCTATGATACAATGATCCTCCTACAACCTAATTTTCATTCTGAATTCCTTAATTTCATCCCAGAGATGTGTCTTTCCCCTTCCAAATCATGCCCATATAGATTATAAATTATGGTTATGTAATTCTTCTATGATACAATGATCCTCACATGAATGGAATATTAGGAGGATACCAACATTACTCTAGACCATCGTTTCTCATCCCATAGAACCACCAGACCCCCAATTGAACCTATCGCTTTAGTTGCTATACCTTCACATTGGGTTCATATTTTTAAAAGAGAGTTTGTGGATTCTTCACTGGATTTAATTTCTTGTAGAATCAAAATATTATGGCAGTGTTATCCTACTAGTCGCTTGACTAAACAACACTTGTCAAGGGCATTCAAGACCCTGACGTTCCAACTTAGGATCCTTATGGCTTCATGGTGGAAGTTCATAACCAAGCACGCAATCTGTTACCAATTCTACCGTGCTCCACCATTGGTGTCGTCGTTTTGTTATGTTACAGTGAAAGGAAGGTCTGTGAGGAATACTAACATATACAATGATCATGGATAAACGACTCTGTCGTTTAATTTTGACATTTTCTTTATGTATATTTGGTTATGACAATAATGCAAGGAGTTTAATACCACATCTATGAGGTAGTTGAATATTTAGCAAGACAAGAGCAGATGTGGAACCATTTTATTAATGTGTGGGCAGTGAGGACAGCAAGCACTAAAGGAGGCTTTAAGTTCTCTCAAATTTCAGATCTTCAAAGAGAAGATGATGTGCAACTGAGCCCAAGTTTTCTTCTGGTTTTAAACATTTACTATAGAAACTTGATACATAATACTTAAAAAGCTGGTAAATAATAATTTTGTTCCAAGGCTTTGAACCAGTAACCTGCCTTTGTAGTGCAGCCTCTACCAAGCTCTTTTTCATTTGCCATCACACTATTTGCATTTTAGTATTATTTTAAGCAATTTTTAAATTTATTTTTTGACCGATGGATCATTATATGTGCACACATCTTGGATCTGTCAAAAATTGGGTTGTCCTTTATCGCAAAAAAAAAAAAAAATTCACCGTCCAAAAATCAAATTATTTTTGGTCACCCTAATATAAATTAAAAAGGTGTAAACCATTCGATTTTTGTAATGGACAAAAAAGAAATCACGAAAAGATTTGAGAAGAGGGAATAAGGTGGTGAGTGGTGGTCTCTCCATAATGAAAATCTTTCTCAGCGTTTGTAATATTCAAAGAAGCAAAATAGGTTATGGCTCCTCCCCCTTATTTGTTATTTCAATTTTCTTTATGTAATGCTTGTAAAGTATTATCCTTATTACATGGACGAACAACCCACAAAGTGCTCTAGGGACGTTGCTTACTATGATGATAGGGTAAGTTATTTATTTATTTATTTTCATTGCAACCAAAAATCCGATAAGATTTCACAGTTGGGACCCTTATAGGCATAGTTAGTTATTTTTTTTTCTTGGTTTTGCATTTGAATCCATATTTTCTTTATGGCCTTGATCTATCTATCTAACATGGGTTAGGAGGGTGTAAAACTAGGGTTTGATGGTTTCTTTTATGGGTTTTAGAATTTTACTATTGTAAAAGGCTTTGCAGATTTTAGTGAAGGGTTTGGAGATTTTTTTCTTTGAATAGGTGGCTTTTTTATTTTGAATAAGGGTTTGTGTATTTTATTTTTAATGAGGGTTTGGGAATCTATTTTGGGAATTTTAGTTTTGAATAAGGGTTTGAGGGTTGTGAAGTAAGATAAATTGGTTATATTTGATGGTTCAAAATCTCCATATATGGCTATATGTAGGCCCAACAATCAGTTTATTTTAGTCAAGATGTTTGAAATGGATATGGGAATGGAATTGGAAGCGAGCACCATGGGGCTCTCTCATATCACCACCATAATTGTTATTCATCATCTTTGTATTCAAAAAGAGTAACTGTTTGCAATACTTCCCCTCCATGGAATGACGACAACAAAGATGGCTATTACATGTTTGATCTAGGAGAAAATTTAACGCCTCACTATAATTACACACCTTATTCATCAATCGCCAAATATTAATTTGGTTTGGAAGGGGGTTTACAACCCCTTTGTAAGTTAGATCTATAGATGTACGGCTTCCAGTTTGAGTCTTTAACCATTTTAGGAACTTTGTTTTGTGTTCAGTGATTTGAAGCTTGTTCTACCATTTATATGGTTTCTATTTTGAATGAATGGTTTAAAAATTCTATTGATTGTGGCTGACATATCTTTTTCCATGTTTGTGCAAGCAAAATTGTTAGAAAAATAGGGGAAGGTATGCTCACATTTCATCTTTAGCCTTTATTGTTTCTTTTATGGTATAGGATGTGAATGTCAATAAAAATTATGTCAACAACTCCACAACTTTTTTTTTGTTGGATTTTATCCTAAAACTTACATACGGGAAATCCATAATGTTTTGTGCATGTTTAAAACACCACTAGGTTTGTGGGCTTAGAAGTTCGTTGGCTTTTTGGCATGTGAAAAACCACTAGATTTGGGCTTGCAATAAATTATTATCCTTTTGGGCGTATACATTTTGCTAGATGTGTCCATGTAGAAATTTGTCATGGTTATAGGCATGTAGAACTTGGCTAGATTTGTTGTTGTAGTAGTTTATAATGATTTGGGTATGTTTAAAGCCACCATATTCATATTTGTAAAAAATTATTATGGCAATGGGTATGGTAAAAGCCACTAGATTTGTTCTTGTAGGAACATTTGGCTAGGTTTTGGAATGTTAGGACAAAGAAGTAAGGGAATTTGTTGCTATAAAAATTGTTCATGGCATAGACAATGATGAGAGGCTAGGGGTATACAACAGAAATAAAGAAAAAAATATGAAAATATGAAATAAAAGAGATTTTTTAGTCTTTTTCTAAAATTCATGGAAGAAAGAAGGAGGCGTAGAAGTTAAGGGGGAAGATTAAAGTTTTTAAAGTTTAAAACAAGCAAGAAAATAAAATTGTGGCATTTTTTTAAAGTTTTTCTTTTAAGAAAGAAAATAAAGAAGAAAATATGTTGCATGGGAAGGTGGAAAAGAGGAGACCATGGGAAAAAAGCAGAAGTGTGGTGCATGCATTTGGAGAGTAGGAGATGTTGAAGAGGGGTATTTAGAAGTTGTAAAGAACAAGAGACTTCGTATTGGAAGTCGCCAGCAATATGAAAAGGGTGATTTGATTTAAAAAAAAGATTGTTTTGCAAGAACAGATTGAGGCCATGGAATTAAAAAGGAAAGGATGGAGAGAGGAGTCAGTGAATTGTATGAAATAACATATTTTTGTTGTCTGTGTATAGACCAGAATAAATAATAAATATTTTTTTTTCTTGTATGCTATGATAGTCACAAAATTTGAATATTCAATTGGATTTATAAATCTATATAAAATTTGTATCTGAGGAGGTGAACTTGAATTGGAAATTGATTGTAGCTACTTAAATTGGTAGTTTGATAAAACTCCCAATTTTCATCTACACCAATGTGAGTACATCATCCTTAAGGCCCTTCCAAGAGAACTTTTCCCTTATTTGCCTATAATTTTCATAGAATATAGGGTGTCCAACCATAGGTGCATTATGTAATGCTTTCAAAATATTTTCTTTCATCTTAGATTTAGGTACCAAGAAGATTTTATCCTTATACAAGATGAGACCATCTTTTATCACATACTTGTTATCTTTCACACTTCCCTCTAAGATTCTATCAACAAATGTGTTCTTAGCATATTTTACCATGATAGAATCCTTCCAATCACCAAAAATGAAAGAAATATAATAGAGATTGGACATTCTAGAAAGTGCATCAATTATTACATTATTTTTACCCTTCATATATTCTATATCAAAATCATTAATCTAGAGTTTAATACTTAACCATTGTTGTTGTGTATTATTCGAGTTTCGTTGACCTAGGAAGAACTTCAAGCTATTGTGGTCTATTTTTACCACAAACCAAATACCATTTGAACTTTGCCAAAGCATGCATAATTACAAGCATCTCCTTATCATAAATAGAAAATCCCCTTTATGATTCTTTCAACTTATTTCTCTCAAATGCTATGGGGCACCTCTTTTGCATTATAACTACTCCAACTCCCTTTCTTGAAGAATCACATTCTATGACAAAGGGTTGTGAGAAGTCTGGTATGGAAAGTATAGGGCATGAGTTTATTATTGTAAGCACCAAAATCATGCAGAGCCTCCACGAGGACCCCTATGATGATTTGTAATCCTTGTCACGTACATGTAAGCATGAAATAACATCCTCTCAGTAGCAATCCTCTTGGTGACGTGTCATTTCTTTCATCTTGTGGTGTTTCCCCTTTGTCATTTTCTCTCTCTTTGTTGTCGATGCTTTTCGACACTTGTCGATTTATGTTTTCTATGCTTGCAACTCTGTTCCTAACCCTTGTATGTGTCTTGTAAATGAGTTTTCATCTCTCCTTAGTGTTTTCCATCTCCTCCACCCCCTAGAAGCCTTCTAGAGGTCCCCCCCAGCCATCTCCCACTTTTAGTTTTTAGTTTCACTCAACCAATCCAAATCTCCCCCTATTTTTCCAGATCTCCCATCGGGAGATCCTACTTTGCAAGTGCAGATTTAGATTTTCACACATGACTGACCTGTTTCTAGAGGTAGATCCCCTTCTTTTCTCCTACTCTTCCATCTCCCATTCAGAAATCCAACCCAAGTGCTCTCCTTAGTGGGTCGCCCCCTGGGCGATCCCCCCAAACGACCAGACTACTGAAAGGGGTGACCCCTGGGTGACCCTGTCATGTTTTCAGCCACGAAAAAAAACTCAAGTTTCTAACTCAAAAAAGCTCTATTTTTGCCTATTTTTCTTCCTATTTGCATGGATTTTCATGCCAAATATAAAGTTAACTATTTCATACAACTACACATGCATAGTTAGCTCTATTTTATCGTAAATTAATCCCATGCATTCCCCTGCACTCCTTCTTCTCTTCTTCTTGAGTGATAAGCTTTTATTGGGTAGATCACTCCAATTTTAGCCCAGATCACTCTTGAATCCTCTGTGTTAACTCTCCAATCAAATTGAGTTAACTCTCCTTCTTCTTCACCTCTCATCCCTTCTTCTAACCTATAAATACCTCCCTCCCTCAAGCACAAAGGGGGACAATTTCATTTACATGCACACAGCTCTTGCAAGTTATTGCTCTCCACATTTAGCATTCTCATCCTCATACAGGACATAGGAGCCTTTTGTTTTTTTCATTGCTTCATCTAGCTTTCACTCAAATCTCATTACACATCCATACGCTACTCATATCAAGCCATAGTGCTCAACAAAGCTCTCATTGAGCTCTTTTTGCAAAGCTTCTAAAGCTTCTTTTGCTTCCATTGTCGTCTTGTTGCCAAGAGGAATCCCCACTGCTACAAAAGGATACAAGGTTTCCATCATGAGGATTTTTGAGGGTAGTGGAGGCTCACATGTCTCCAAGTTCCTTTGTTCTTTCTTTCAATTCATAGTAATTAGATAACTAAAATTGTTCTTGGGATCAATAATCTTATTGCTTTTTCCTTGATAGAATAGTTAGATCTTGCATTCTTAGAGTAATTTGCTTTCAAAGTTCATAGATTAATTCATTTAAAAGCAATTTCTCTTTTCTTATATTAATTTGTTCCAAATATTCAGAAAACCCCAAAAACATAGTTTACATTGCATTAGGTAAATTCACTATAGCTTGTGCATACATCTTTCAATTCCTAGATTAGAAAAAAGCATCTTCGATTCCAAAAACATAAAAAAGCACAAAAAGAATTTTTGCATTTCATTTAGATTTGCATTCATAAAAATATCAAAAAGAACAAAAACATTAGACACTTAGAAAATTCACAAACCCTTGATTCCATCACAAGGTCAACCATAGTCAAGACATTGGTCAAAACCCTTGATTCCATCACAAGGTCAAACAAGGTTAACGTACAATCAAACCTTAGGTCAAATCAAACCCTAGGTCAAGTTAAGGTTAGCTCACAATCACCTATCTCTTGTCTCAGCACACGAATGTGCCCAAGATTAAGAGGTGAGTGGGTGAGGGTGATCCTCATCGAGATAGAGGAAATCCATCTGAGACCACAACAGGACCCACTTGTCTTACAACAACAAGAAGCTTTTAGACAACTCTTAGCACAACGAGCATCCATCCAACAGTTTGAAAGACAACAAGCAATCAACGAGAACAATAGCCTACCCACACAAAGGTGGAACATTAGAAACCCTAATAGGAGAAGAGTGACTAGTGACCCTTTGGGTCATACAGTTATCTTTACAACAACGATCATTGAACGATACATTTACACTAGCGCACAACAACATAGGCCCCAAGACGTGTCGACCCCTCTTCACGAAATCCAGCTCTCCAATGAGCCAGACCACCCCTGTGTCTCACCTCCTCTCGAATGGCTACTTCTACAAGAGCGAGAGTGATATGGCAGTTCACCTTGTGGCAAGGAGGGAAGGGTCCGTGTGCATGCCAAAATCTAACTTGACATCCCCAGGCAACTAGCGTCGCAATTTTGAGTGTACATATTTTGGTGAATCTGATGTGAAGAGAAAAAACTTTTGTTTATGCTTTTCGCATTCCAAACGTGCAGATCACATCAAAAACTTAAACATTCAACACTTCAAAACAACAATCGTTAAGAATTTTCACTTTATTCTTCATAGCCTCTTCCGCCGCTTCAGCCTCTATCACCTTTGCCATCATCCGTTCCATTTATTCTGTGGTGTCTACGGCACCCCCGAATATGACAGAACCCGATCTAAATTTAGGAAATGTTCCCTCAAGAGAACCAAAAACTCCTTTCGATAGGTATGTGCCGGCTCACCCAGATGCACCAATCACAAACTGCTATGATTATGAAGACTATGACTATGAACAAGACCAAAGAGAACCTAGGCATTCTTTGTCTTTCAACAATGCTACTAGGAACACAGCCTTGCCATACCAAATGCGCCTCATAAGGCTAAGAGAGTTCAAGTAAGGTCAAAAATACATCGACCTAATCAACCTTCCACAAGTACCTCAAGTACTCATCTCGATGAGGAAGTAAAAAGGTTAGAAAGACACTTGCAAGAGGCAAGAGACACTCAAGAAGCATTAAAAATTGCCTTGTGACAAGAACAAAGAGAGAATACTGTGTGAGAAGAAACACAACATCATGACAGTACTCAAAGAGAAAACCCTAGAAATGAGGAAACACCTAGAGCTGCCACTCCTGCAGACCTAATTGCAACTCTAGTGTAGAGAATTAGAACATTGGAAGCAGAGCAAGCTACTCCTGAAAGAAGGCAGAAGTCCTATGACAACATTCGAAATGAACAAGACCAGGGGGCATCTCAGAATCCCCCTATCTCAACTATTATTCAAGAAATGCAAGTAATGACATGTGTATGAATGGGAACCCTCCTACAATCCAACAATGTTGGGAAATCAAACAAATTAGACAGTGGGTTATCAAAACCCTCCTATGGGGTGTGGTTGTTGTCAACCCCTCAATCGCAAAGTGCTATCTTGGGACATATCTAGAGCACTTAAAAGAACCACTTGATTTAAACATAAGAAGTGTTCAGTTGCCTCGATCGTTACCTGATCTCGCAAAGTTCAAAGGAGAAGGAGATCCAAATTCCCATATCAAAGCTTATACCACTACGATAAGAGAACTCCTCCTTGGGATGGGTTGTCGCCAAGATCTTTCCAAAAACCCTTAAAGGAATAGCTCTGAATTGGTACTATCATTTAACAGAGGCTTCAATCCATTCATTCAGACAACTAATTAGAGAGTTTGTCACAACATTTGACATGAAAAAACTTGTCAAAACAGGGATTAGAGAATTCCTGACCATGAAACAAGAGATGAATGAATCTATAGCCCCCTTTGTTACCAGGTGGAGACAAGTCCTTTATTCCTCAACTAGTGCCCCAAATATGGACCATCGTGAGTTATGCGACCTTTTGTTACATGCCTTGAACAAGGACATGAGAGAAGACGTTCAGAAATTACCATACAAATCCTATGAAGAAGCTTTGGAGAGTTCTTTGAGGATAGATCAAGTTGCCATTAACAGTGGCTGAAAAACTTACGACACTAATGGAAGACTCAAAATACCGAAAGCAATTGAAAAGGTTACATCAAATGTCTCCTCCGGAAAAGATATCAATGTTGTGAAAAGCACTCCCAATAATGATAGGTGGCAACAAAAAGGAAATCAAGGATCAAGTCATTACTCTTACGATCCCAAATACGTACTGTGGGTTCCATGGGATAATAGGTCATGAAACAAAAACTTGTTATGGATACAACAAAGCCATCTCAAAACTTACTCTGGACCAACAACGCAACTTCCTCACACTCCTTCAATCCCAAAGAAAAGAGAAGGAACCTCAAAATGAAAAGGGTAAGGCCAATCAGAAAAACTCCAATCATGTGGAATTGAACCAAGAAGTGTTTGTGATTCAAGAGGAAGAATAAATAGACCAAACAGAAAACATCTTCTCGCAAGTAATAAAATTGTTGAGAGCTTCTCCCACACACCTAAAATTATTCTTAAAAGTATTAGAAGTGGAATGCTCAACACAAGAGGAGCCAACTCCCCTCACCTTTGATATCTCAAAAATCCCTAAAGATGAAGGAAGTAAACAAAAGGATTTGTCATTATACATACAAGCTCTAGTCGAAGAGGTTATCATAAAAAGAGTGGTGGTGGACGAAGGGTCAGTGGTCAATCTCTTGCCAATGTCATTCCTACGAAGGATGGGATATAGCAAGATAGGTATAAAGCAACAGGCTGCCACCTTAAGGATATATGGTAGCCACGACATTCAAATAGTCCAGAAGATTAGTCTACTGATCACTCTCACACCCAAGACCATCTCCACGGATTTCTATGTCATCAGTAAAGAAACAAATTACAATATGATCCTCAGAAGACCTTGGATCCTGATCCTTTCAGTGTTTTCAAGAAGGAACAGGAAGAGAAGGATAAGAGGCTAAAAACATAAGAGCAAGTAAAAGAGGAAACTCAAAATCCTCACCCAAACACAAGTAATCTCAACATATCGTATCAAAGTATGGATGACCTCAGAGAATTCCCCTTCAACCCTTATACCACCAAGCCTCATGCTCCATTTGCCCTAGCAGCCATCCCCTGCATAAACGAGTATGACGTTAAGAATCTTTCAATTGGAACAATAGAAATCATCGAAGAAGGGGAAGAAAAAGTGGAAAAGTGAAAATCAACTTACGAGTTTGGAGAAACATCCCAATCACAAAGCAATCAAGACCTACGGACTTTACATTCTGACAGAGCTAGTTGTAAAATAGGGGCAAGAATAGGGATAATCCTTACTTCCCTCAAAGGAAAAGTCCTCCCCTTTGCTTTCAGGCTGGATTTCTTTTGCACAAACAATATTGTTGAGTACAAAGCCTTATCCCTAGGAGTCATGTTAGCCATGAGAATGGGAATCAAGAGAATCTCTACTTTTGGAGAATCCCAATTGGTGATTAATCAAGTTGCACATAATTACGAAACAAAATCAAGACGACTATGACCTTATAAGGAAACCATCAGGAAGTTGGTTCAGTTCTTTGACTTTTTTTCCATCAAAGCCATACCCAAAGAAGAGAACCAAGTAGCGGATTCAATGGCTACGTCGGCCGCACTATTTTTGCCACATGCTCAACTTCAAAACTCAGAATACATTGTGTCAATTCGTGGAGAACCATTGTTGGAAAGTGAAGAATTACCAAGCATTCTAAATTATGCTACAGATCAAATAGAGAAACCAACTCGAGACTATTCTCAGAATGATGAAGCCATCTTAGAGTATATACATGCTTATGACGACCTCCCAAGAGTATACCACAAGAAAGGATACATGCTTCTCCCACATCCAGAAGATTATTTTGGAAGCAAAAAAGAAATCCTCCAAATCGAAGCAAATTTAGATTACCACCTGCCATTTAGAAATTCGAAGAGGGAAATCCATCACTAATTGGAGATACCATTGATATCAATGTAGGAACTCCCGAGAAACCAAAAATGTTAAAATTGGGAGGGGAGTCAAATGATGAAGAGTTGGAAGAATACACTGAGTTCTTGATCGAATATTTTGATGTCTTTGCCTGGACATACTCAGACATGCCAAGATTAGACCCAAAAATCATGGTACACAACTTAGTAATGAAACCCAATACAAAACCCATAAAACAAAAGTTGAGACCCATAAAGCCTCAAGTAGATGAAATGGTAAAGGAAGAATTGAAGAAATTGTTGAATGTCGGCTTTATCAAACCAGTGGATTATTCAAGTTGGGTATCAAAAATCATACCAATTTTAAAGAAAAACAAAAAAAATTGGATATGCCTCGATTTTAGAGATATCAATCAAGCTTGCCCAAAAGACGACTTCCCCTTACCATCCATAGATCAAATTGTCAATTCAACCACAGGATATGAAGTACTCTCTCTTATGGATGGGTTCTTAGGGTACAATCAGATCAAAATCTTAGAAGCAGACCAAAACAAGACAACGTTCACCACCCCTTGGGAAACATTCTGTTACGTAGTCATGCCATTTGGACTGAAAAATGCGGGGGCTACCTATCAAAGAGCAATGACACACATCTTCCATGATTACATTCACAAGATAGTAGAGACATGTGTTGATGATCTTTTGGCTAAGTCGGAGAAAAGATCAACACATGTGGAGGACCTTCGCAAAATATTCAACCGACTTCGAGAGTATAAATAAGGCTAAATCCTAAGAAGTGTTCTTTCGAAGTCACGATAGGTAAGTTGTTGGGTTTCATTGTTTCAGGAAGAGGGATTGATGTGGACCCAACAAAGGTTAAAGTAGTATTAAACACAACCCCACCAACAAGTGAGATGACAGTAAGGACTTTCTTTGGACAATTGGGCGCAATTAGTCATTACATACTAGACATGACCTTCAAAATTCACCTGATCAATCAATTACTGAAGAAGCAAGTCGGCATAACTCAGACCATGGATTGTCAAAATGCATTTGAGAAAGTAAATAAACTCTTGTTGACTCCACCCACACTAATTCCACCAAAACATGACAAACCTTTCATCCTATATTTCAAAGAAACTGACATCTCCATAGCTTGGCATGTTGGCTCAAGAAGACAAGGGTGGAAGGGAAAGACCCATATATTTCATAAGTCAAACTTTGTTAGAATATGAGAAGAACTACACTCAAGCCAAAAAAGAATGTCTGGCCATAGTCTTCACAACTCGGAGACTGTGACACTACATGTTGAACCAAGAAACCAGAGTCATGATACGATCCGAACAATTAAGGATATTCTTAAACCAACCAATGTTGTCAAGAAGAGCTAGCTAGTTTGTAACATTACTAAGTGAGTTTGAATTAACTTACGTCAATCAAAAGTCGGTCAAAGGACAAGTGATAGTTGATTGGTTAGTAGACAACCCGGTTCCTCAAGAGGAGCTCATAAATGAAGACTTCCCTGATGAAGAGATTTGTGTAATTGATCTTGAGAAATATGCTGCTTCATACTGGTACAAAGATATTGTGAACTACCTTGAAAATAATCCCTACCCTGAAAACATGACTCCATTAGGAAAAAGACATTTATGTGTCCTCACTGCAAGATATGTCTTGATCGATGATGTGTTATATCGAAGAGCTTTGGATGGGATGTTGCTTCGATGTGTCGACAAAGAAGAGGCACATAAAATCCTAGAAGAATGCCATAGTGGAATCTATGGAGGACACTTTGGTGGTCACGCTACAGCAAGAAAAATACATCGGTTGGGTTATTTCTGGCCATGTTTACAAGGGGATGCAATTAAATTCATAAAAAGATGCCCAAAGTGTCAAGCCTACGCACATGTCCATCACACACCAACAAGGGACTTGCAGCCCATAGTTACCCCTTGGCCCTTTTCCACATGGGGCTTAGACTTGGTGGGAAAGATATCTCCCCCATCAACGGATGGACATTTGTTCATCATCACTGTGACAGAGTATTTTAAATGGGTAGATGTCATGCCTCTCACTACATTTTCAGGGACCGTGATTGCCAAGTTCATATTAAATCAAATCATATGCCAGTTTGGGATTCCCCAAGTGATAGTGATAGACAACACGTCATCATTCAAAAATTTGCAATTAAGAGAGTTATGTGAGAGATATTTATCAATCATAACTCTCCCTCAGTTTATTACCCTCAGGGGAATGGACAAGCAAAAGCCACCAACAAAACATTGAAATCAATACTAGTCAAAATCGTGAAAGACTCCAAAAGAGACTGGCACTTAGAGTTATACCTAGCTCTTTGGGCTTACAGAACAAGCGTAAGAACTCTAATCGGAACCACCCCTTATGCCCTCACTTTTGGGTCAGAGGCAGTGTTGTCATTAGAAGTGGAATTGCCTAGCTTAAGAGTGTCATTGTAAGGCCTGTTAGATAATGAGGAATATCGAGCAATAAGATTAGCTGAGTTAGAAATGATGGACAAAAAATGATTAAGAGTTGTTCAAAGACATGATTCTTATCTCGCGAGAATGAAGAAACAATATAACAAGAGGATTGTCCCAAGACCCTTTCAGGTCAGAGACTTAGTACTCAGAATTGACAACCTAATCGATAAAAGAGTTGGTGAAGGATGCAAGTTCAGACCCAACTAGATCGGTCCTTACATGGTTAAAGAAGGTGTCAGAAACAATGCCTATCTCTTGTGCGTGATGGAGGGGGGAGAATTTGGCGAAACAGTCAATGCCTTTCACCTCAAGAAATACTGTCTAAAAATCATAAAAATCATAAAACATAAAAATACAAAAAAATTATAAAAATAAAAAACACCAAAAAGAATTTGTTTCTTACATTTCAGTATCATTCTGTTCATCTTGCATCATAGTGAATGATTTTCTCTTATGTTATTTTCAGTTCGGTAAGGAGTCTAAGGTTTCCTAGGTATACGTGATCCTTTCAGGTCCTAGAGATTCCCCATTTTCACAATCATCATATCCCTTTTCATTCCCAATGATTCTAAACAAAGCAGAGCTCTTATCTTTACACTGATCCTAGTCTTAATGAGCCAAGATGTTAGGTCTAAACAAAGTCATTATTCAAACCTACAGTGTTCAAAAGAAGCTTGTAAGTAGACCTTGCCAATTCTTCCCTAGTAGAAGAGAAGTCCAACTGGATTACAAAAACTTTAGGTGGCGCTCAGCCTCTTCTCTTTCCTGGCCAAAAACATCAGGAGGATCAAAACTCTGAAGGAGGCAATCTAAAATCCAAGTGAATAAAAAAATGAGTGATAAAAATAAGAGTGTTGAAAAGTGAGGATTGAGAGATCAAATTACTACATATCCAAAGTCCCAAAAGCATTCATTTTCATAAAAGTCAAAAATCCAAAAAAATGAGAAAATCAAGTGAGGCATTCTAGAAAATACAAAAAAAAGAGAAAAAGAAAAAAAAAAGAGATACAAAAAAGAGTGAAAGAGAGAAGATTGTTGAATGTCCGTACTCTTCAGTGGAGATCAGTCTAATCTTGAAGCTTCAAGGGTGACATTCTAACAGAGGAAATAAAAGAGAAAGGTACAAAGCACACACATACACTAGCTGAGCAAAGCCAAGAGTCTGGTAGTCTTTAGGATCATCTTCTATCTAGGGACCCTAGTTCTTTCCCATTTATCCTTTACCCTGGGTCTATTTTGCTTGCCATCTATGTTCTAAGTCTAGTGAACATCAATAAAATTTGTTACTTGTCTAAGTTGAAAGCTTGTCAAATTGTCTTATCTAGATAAGGATCAGTGTCTAGCCTTTAGCAAAGCCCCAATTCAAAAACACTCCATTTCATTCCCGCTCCCCACTTGAGTTCCAAATTCCTATCTCACAGCCTTGAATAGGTCTCTTATATCAGGAAACTTGCAATCCCCTGGATTGAAAATCATATTAAAGATCATTCATATTGTTTGTTCCACATTGCATTCATATTAAAATCAGAAAAAGAGTCTCAAAGCAATAAAGTCAATGTCATAACTCGTGACATTCCATAGAAGTAAAAGTTTCATTTCAAGCATCCCTTGTGTTCTTTGCATCTGCATATCGTAAACTGCATTTCATATATATGCCAAAAAATTACAAAAACATGTCATTGTTATCATACTTGCATTGTTAGAGTTGAAGGTCAAAAACATAATCAAAGATTTCTTAAAATTCCAAAATGCACAAGAGATGAGTACCCATACGATAGCCAAAACCATAGAAAGACAAACTTTCATTGATATATCCAAAGTTTACATGTATACAAGTACCAAGAGCTAAGGAAAATGCTCTCAAGAAAAGTAAAGGCTCCCCATGCAAGGGGGTACTGTTTCAAAAAGAACAAGGTGAACTCGAGGGCAATTCCCTCCAATGGAAGCCTCAGGACTCCTACTTCTCTACCTATGTGTGGCACTGGTAGCTCCATGAGACCTATGGGAATGAGGTACCCTACTATGAGTGCATGATTGTGAAGGCCTCATAGTATTAACATCTCACTGTCAAAACCCAAGGCAAGCCATCTCGTGAAGCACCTGATTCTCAGCCTTTAGGATGAGATTCTCGGTCTTTAAATCAGCACTTGCCTGACATCCATGATAAGCAAGAGTGAAAATGTCAGTGTGTCACCCAGCAGTAGGGAGCACACCAGGATCAGTCAAGAGTGTCTCCTGAGTCATCCTAGTGAAGGGGGCAACCAAGCTAACATTGACCTCACAAACAAAAGCTCTCCACTCCTCAACATTACCTGCAAAGCAAACTAAAAGATGAGAAAGGTGTTAGTCCTTGATGAAAAGGAAAGAAAAGGAAAGGAAAAATGCAAAAAGAGTAAGGCAAATATAGAGTTACATGGGTTACCAGGCTACCAGGAAGGGTCAAATTGCTACATCACCTCATTAGAGTGAGGGGGTCTAGGAACTGTGAATGGACCCTCAAGGGCATCATCGACATCATCAACATCATCTAAACCATTATCCTGTTCATCCTCTGTCAGCCCCTCGTCTAACGAATCGTCCCCATCAGGAACATAGTCCTCGTCAGTGGAATCAGAGTCATTAACCACAATCAATGCTCAGGAAGGAGTCTCTCTCCCTCCCCTCTGTCCTCCTATCGAAGTTCTAGAAACTCTGGTAATGAAGACTCCAGGAGTCAAGGGGGTCCAAGTAATAGCTCTCTAGCTAATCTCACCCATCTCATGGACAAATCTATAGCAAGTAGGCATTGGGGGCAACTCCTTAGGGAAGTCCTCACCAAACTGCTATAGGACACGCTCAACATGGTGAGCCTCGACTAGACCATTACGGTCTGAAATCTCTGATACATCACGGTAGTGCTTCCTGATCTCATCATCATGTGACCATGCTCCCTCCATGTCTAGATAAGGATCAAAAATCATATCCACATCAGTAAGAGTAGCCACAGCATGTAAAGAAGTATCAAAGTGGCCCACCTAAACCCATCTAGCTGCTCTCGATAATCATATGTTAGGAATTAGAACAAGTTTCTGATAAGGCCTGATGTGCTCAAAAATCCAAGTCATAATCAAGGAGGAATGGCTGAAAGCAAAAGCCCCTCGTCATGTGATTGTTATCTCTCAGATTTGCACCCTTGTCGAGTTGTAAAACTTGGCAATCTGGAGAAACATGGGATCTTTCCAGGTCTGTGGGTCACCTGAGTTGGAAAGAACCTCCGGAGAAGGCTGGCTTCCTTTCTAGTTATCACCTAAAATCTATTGGATTTGCAGAGGAAAAGGGAGAAGGAATGCTTTTGATAAAAAGAAAGATAAAACTGGAAAACTTGGAAATAAGGGGTGATGCACCAGATTGAATAAAAGAACCCTCACAAAACTAAGAAAATGTACAAAATGACTAGATACAACCAATAAACATACACAGATCAAGCTTATCTTAACAGAGGCAAGAAGCGAGAGATGATTAGAAGGAATCAAACATTCACAACCACATCATTCTTAGATCACACAAAGTCAAAATAGCATGAAGAGGTAAAATAACCAGCATGTATTTAATCAGAAGGCTAGGTTACAGTAGAGGAATGTTCTGTTTGGAATCAGAAGTATAGATTACTAAATCTTCCAACCTTTATTACATCTCATGTTCATGCATATATAGCATTTCGCATACTACCTAAGTTGGTTACAATCAATTTTTCCATGGGCTCTGTCAGAAAATATCATCGCCAGAAGGGACCTCCCCCTGCAAGAAGTTATGGCATGGAAAATGGGGATAGAGCAGATGAGAGATATTTCTGGTCATCAATGCAAAAAGTTGAGTTGTTTGATTTGCAGCAATGAATGCTACAAATATCTGGAACGAGTAGGTGAGGAATCAGATTTGCATTGCACACAAGCAGGATGCAAACCCTTGAACAAAGTTTTACGGTACTGTAGATTCCTGAGTCCTCTAAATCCAGCATCTGATCACTTGAATTTACTGAATGATCGGGCCCTGCATCTAATACAATCAGCCCCTAAATTCCTTGTTTGAAACTACAAATTTTGGAAAGCATGCCGTCAAATTTGTCTTTGTCGCCGCGGGAAACCATCACTTGTATGCATACAAACATACAGAATGGATGCAATTTGAAAATTTATGATGATGTCAGCACCATATAGAACTTGGGCAAAGAACAGGACTGGATGACATTATCATGCTATTGGGTCCTTCAAATCCTTCGAGTTTGCACTTATGCGATTTCTTCACCTTTTTGTATTTTGCATACAAATCGCTTTGCATATGTCTTTGTATCTTTCCTTGTATATGCCTTTTGTATGTGCATTTGTATATACAATACAATTGCCAACATACAAAAGCGGGCACCAACCTTTGTATCACCTTTTGTATATTTGTCGTTGCCACGTGTCATCATCTGATTGGTCGCTGAGCTGAACCTGGGACCCACCGCTGAGCATCCTCTTGTATATCAGCCATCAGAAAGACCTTGAACTGAGCCACTGATAAGCATTGTCTCGCCGCAAATCCATTGTATGTGCCTTTGTACATCGCAATTGTATATGAGATACAATTGCATGTACATACACTACGGAACTCAAAGGATTATTAATCAGAATGGAACATTGAAACAAGTCTGACCTTGTATCTCTATTTTTTTGCAGATCGGCACATACATGCACTTCAACATACAACTGCGGACCCCAGCATTGAGTTTGCCAAATTCAATTTCTCAGTCAGGTCTGCATTGTATATATTTCTTGTATCTAACTTTTGTATATGCAATTGTATATAGGATTGTATATGGGATGATACAATCACATATACATACAATAGGCGGACCCCAGCATTTTATAAAGCAAAATGAAACTAACGTCAGGTCCGGCCTTGTATGTTACCCTCTTGTATGTTGCACCTTTTTTACCTTGTATATGCAATATACAACCTGCGGACCCCAAATGATTATCCACCACATTCAATTCCCTAGTGCATCCGGATTATATGTATTTCCTTGTATATTGTCTTTTTATATCACATATACAATACGAATATACAAACAAACTTTTGTATCACCCTGTGCATCTTGCCGATGTACATTCACCTTATATCTTTGCCCTCTTTGCATCTTTTCCGATGTATCTTGCCTTGTATCTCACCAATGTACATTCACCTTGTATCTTTGCCCTCTTTGCATCTTTTCTGATGTATCTTCATGACCTCTATATATTGCATTGTATATGCAATAGTATGCGCAATATACAAGCAGAAATACATACAACATAACGTACAATGAACCCGATGTACAATAACATTGTACATGACCAAGATACAAAGAAAAAATGTATCTGAGATGCAATTCGACCAAATGATAGAAAACCCCAAAACAAGGATGACGTCATCATCATATACATGAAAAATGGCTAAGTATAAAACTAAGAAATCTCTGCGATAGAAAACAATTGGAGACAAAAGATTTCTGGGTTTTTTGTAAGGATTCTCTAGGCAAGTTTTTGGGATTTTTAGCAAGGCACAGCATGGGTTTTTTGAAGAATTTAAGCTTTGTAGGGTCATTTCTAAAGGATATTCAAGGAATATTCAAGGTGAACTATTTAACTCTAGGCAGAGGAAAATAAGTCAACAGTGATACGGTACAAATCCTTGTATACCATGGCCAAAATGTCTAGCCCCCAAGCATAGTCTCTACCCTGCTCAAGACCTTGTATAATTGGTGCCTAGCACCATCTCAAGAGAGCCAAGGCCTTGTCTCCAGACAACCTCGATGTAATCAAACCAATAATAAACTTCCTCAAGCGAGGAATGCGAAGCTGTGGCACAGAGGTAAGCTAAACACCTGTCTGATCCTTAGGACGACTCACTCCCATGAATTGTGCCCAAGAAGTCTTGTCCTCAAAGGACTCGCTAGCTAGTAGGACAAGAGGGTGCCCTCTCGCAGAAACCCCTAGAATGCGGTAAACATCAAATAGAGTGATGGTCCACTCTCCCGAAACCTGTGGGAACCTGAAGGTGTTCCTATCTGTATCCCAATATGTAAGGATATCACAACAGATGCATGCCACATGATGAACAACTGGCACGTGGCAAACTCTAGCTAAGCCTGCTCTCCTTAGAATGGCAAGCTCATCATCACTCAGTGTAGCAAACATCTCTAAGAGCCACAACTACTCTCTGTAAGCATTCCATCGAATGTGCATATCCTACAAATCAGGAAAGAACTTTAGATTAGATCTCGTCAACTCGCAAAAATCCTAAAAATCATAAAACTTGTAGAAAATCATACAAAAAAAGCGTATAAACCATCAAAATTGCAATAAACATCGGAAAGCATCAAATTAGATCAAAACAGAGTGAAATAAACATTAGAAAGCATCAAATTTCAATCAGAAGTGATCAATCAAGGTTGCCCCTTTTATCAGTCTGGATCTCCCTCTGGGTGACCCAAATGTTAGCAGGATCTCCCCCCTGGCCGACCCTGTTGTCAGCCATATCTCCCCCTGGGTGACCCTATTGCTCAATAGATCCCCCCAGGTGACCTACCTGGAAAAAGGGGTGACCCTATGTGGAGATCCCCCAAACTAAAAATATTCTAAAAACCCCATTTCTTAGCTGATTTCAAAAAATGAAAGACCGATCCTACTCTAAACGACAAAAAACAAGATAATGCAACTAAATAAATCATCAAAAATTAACAATTTTAAGAGATTTTTCACAAAATCTAACCTAGGGTTTAGAGAAGAGTTTTTCACTATTTGTGTACCTAATTCTTAGCAGTAGAAGAAGCAGTGGCCATCTTCGCAATCTCCTCGATGATATCTACCCAACGACTGCTTACGTGATCAATTCCGTCACCGATTCAATCAAATTTCACTAATTTGCTTGCTCTTTCCTCTCCTTAGCTTAGTTTCTTTTATACATTCTTAGATTAGTTTTTTCTTTTTTGCATCTCTCATGCATCGTTTTGTGTGCATTCATTCCTACAGGTCTCACCAACAAAGGCAAACAACTAGTCGAACTCTCATGATCTATGGTAAATTCATCATTTCAGTTTTCATTATTTGTTTTGGTATATCTAGATGTCGGACTAATACTAGTTATTGTAGGTACAATTGTGGGAAAATCGACAATAGGTAAGGCCTAGTTCAGGAACAGTACCTACCTTTCATGTAGACTACCATCCCTGAGGGGGCAAATATGTAAGCACCAAAAACACACACAACCTCCACAAGGACTCCTATGATGATTTTTAATCCTTGTCACATACATGCAAGCATGAAATAACATCCTCTCAGCAGCAATCTTCTTGGTAACATGTCATTTCTTTTGTCTTGTGTTGTTTCCCCTTTGTCATTTTCTCTCTCTCTTTGTTGTCAATGCTTTTCGACACTTTTTGACACTTGTCAATTTGCATTTTTTGTACTTATGACTCTGTTCCTAAGCCTTGTATGCATCTTGTAGGTTAGTTTTCACCTCTCCTCAATGTTTTTCATCTCCTAAGCCTTCTAGAGGTCCCCTCTAGCCATCTCCCACTTTCAATTTTTAGTTTCACTCAACTAATCCAAATCTCCCCCTATTAATTCCAGATCTCCCACTAGGAGATCCTACTTTGCAAGTGGACATTTGGATTTTTACACATGACTGACCTGTTTCCGGAGGCAAATCTCCTTCTTTTCTCCTCCTCTTCCATCTCCCATTCAGAAATCCAACCTAGGTGCTCTCCTTAGTGGTTCGCCCACAGGTCCCCCCTGGGCGACCAAACTGGTGAAAGGGGTGACCTTGTCATGTTTCCATCCACAGAAAAACTTGAGTTTCTAACTCGAAAAAGCTCTATTTTTGCCTATTTTTTGTCCTATTTGTATGGATTTCCATGTCAAATATAGAGTTAACTATTTCATGCACCTACACATTCATAATTAGCTCTATTTTATCTTAAATTAATAGCTCATGCATTCCTATGCACTCCTTCTTCACTTCTTCTTGAGTGATAAGCTTTTACTGGGTAAATCACTCCAATTTTAGCCTAGATCACTCTTGAATCCTTTGTGTTAACTCTCCAATCAAATTGAGTTAACTCTCCTTCTTCTTCACCTCTCATACCTTCTTCTAACCTATAAATATCCCCTCCCTTAGACACAAAGGGAGGCAATTTCATTTGTGCACACAGCTCTTCCAAGTTATTGCTCTCCACATTCAGCATTCCCATGCTCATAAAAATCATAGGAGCCTTTTATTTTATTTGTTGCTTCATCTAGCTTTCAGAAAAAGCTCATTACACATCCATATGTTGCTCATATCAAGCCATAGTGCTCAACAAAGCTCTCATTGAGCTCTTTTTGCAAAGCTTCTAAAGCTTCTTTTGCTTCCATTATCGTCTTGTCACCAAGAGGATTCCCCATTACTATAAGAGGATATGAGGTTGCCATCATGAGGATTTATGAGGGTAGTGGAGTCTCACACGTCTCCAGGTTCTTTTATACTTTCTTTCAATTTGTAGTAATTAGATAACTAAAATTTCTCTTGGGATTAGTAATCTTGTTGCTTTTTCCTTGATAGAATAGTTAGATCTTACATTCCTAGAGTAATTTGCTTTCAAAGTTCATAGATTAATTCATTTAAAAGCAATTTCTCTTTTCTTAGATTAATTTGTTCCAAATATTCAGAAAACCCCAAAAACATAGTTTACAAATTGCATTAGGTAAATTCATTATAGCTTGCATACATCTTTCAATTCCTAGATTAGAAAAAAAACATCTTCAATTCCAAAAACATAAAAAAGCAAAAAAAGAAGTTTTGCATTTCATTTAGGTCTGCATTCATTAAAATATCAAAAAGAACAAAAACATTAGACACTTAGAAATTTGCAAACCCTTGATTCCATCACAAGGTCAACCATAGTAAAAACATTGGTCAAAACCTTTGATTACATCACAAGGTCAAAAAAGGTTAACATACAATCAAACCTTAGGTCAAATCAAACCCTAATTCAAACCCTAGGTCAGGTTAAGGTTAGCTCACAATCACCTATCTCTTGTCTCAGCTCACAAATTTGCCCAGGATTAAGAGGTGAGTGGGTGAGGGTGATCCTCGACTAGATAGAGGAAATCCATCCGAGACCACAACAAGACCCACTTGTCTTACAACAACAAGAAACATTTAGACAACTCTTAGTACAACGAGCATCCATCCAATAGTTTGAAAGACAACAAGCAATCAACGAGAACAATAGCCTATCCACACAAAGGTGGAACATCAAAAACCCTAACAGGAGAAGAGTGACTAGTGACCCTTCAGGTCATACAGTTATCTTTACAACAACGATCATTGAATGACACATTTACACTAGTGCATAACAACATAGGCCCCAGGACGTGTCGACCCCTCTCCTCGAAGTCTAGATCTCCAACGAGCCAGACCACCCCCGTGTCTCGTCTCCTCTTGACTGGCTACTTCCACAAGACCAAGAGTGACATGACGGTTCACTCCATGGAAAGGAGGGAAGGGTCCATGTGCGTGCCAAAATCTTACTCGATAGCCCCAGGCAACTGACGTTGCAATTTTGAGCATACAATTACCTCTTTAAGCTTATCAAAATATTCTTGTGTTGTTCAAGCATCCATGCATAATCCCCTTTCTTGTTCATGTCAATTAAGGGTACTACTAACTATCAAAACCCCTTAATAGACCTTCTATAATAGCTATTAGGCTAAAGAATCCTCTTAGTTGTGTTAGTGTGGTAGGGGTGGCCAATTTAGAATGGCATGAGCCTTTTGTTGATCCACTTCCACACCTTGAGCACTAATGACATGGCTCAAATATAAACTCTCTGTGACCCTAAACTCACACTTAGATTCTTTTGTAAATAGAGCATGTTGTTCTAAAATTCCAAGGACTATATCCAAGTGACTTAGATAATCTTCCTGTGTCTTTCTATATATCAAAATATCATCAAAAATATTAAAACAAATTTTTCCAATTGACCACTAAATACCTAATCCATTATAGATTGGAAGGTGGTTGGTGTAAATAGTTAAACCAAATGGCATGACCAAAAACTCAAAGTGTCCATGGTAGCATCTAAAATCTATTTTGTGCACATCCTCCTCATAGATACATATTTGATGCTAACATGATCTCAAATTAATCTTTGAGAAATAAACTGCCTAATACAATTCATCAATGAGCTCGTCGATCCTAGGAATGGGGTATCTATTTTTATTGTCTTCATGTTCAAGGATTTATAGTCTATAAAAATTCTCATGGTGCCATCCTTTTTGTTCAAAAGGAACACAGATAAAGCAAAAGGATTAGAATTAGGCCTAATGTGACCCATCTCTAATAATTCTTTTATAGCCTTTTCTATTTCTTGTTTGTACATCTATAAATGGTGGTAAGGGGTGGTCATGATAGGATTATAGACTAGTTCCAACTCTATGATGTGTTAGAATCCTTTATCTAGTTCTAATCCTAGTTGCAAATCACTAAATTCCACACTATGCTTATCCAAAATATTTTGAATGTCTTTATGATAAGTATGATGCTTACCAAAAGGTGAATTAGTAGGCACACCTTCTATCACCAAGTAGCTAGCTACCCATGAAACTTGTCCCTTGTGAAAATTCCTCTCTATCCTCTTAGTTGTGACCATTTGTTGTGATCCATTAGAAATCCCTCTAAGCACCACATCTTTTCTTTTTTATTTGAACATTAATTCCATAAACTAATAATTCTATGAAAATTCTCCAAGGGAATGCAACCATTGTACTCGTAAGACCATGTTAGTTTCCACCAATACCTTAACATAATTTAAATCATCAATACCTCATGATCACCAATGGATAATTTGAGTTGTTAGATTATTTTGGTGCATGGAATAATGAATCTATTTGCAAGAATGACATTGAATTTGATGAAGTCTTTAGATTTCAATCCTCTCTTGATAATCAAGCCTTCAACAATGAAGTTGTGGGTAGCCCCACTATTAATAAACACCATTATCTGAATAGCACTCCATAAACCTTGAATGGATAATTTTAGTGTGCTCTTAAAAGAGTTACAACTTTACCATTTCTTGTGTTTTTTGAACATCCAACTTCTCTAGTTCATTCTCATTGGATTGCTCTTTTATGACTTGTTGTAACTTAGACTCTTCATGTTTTGACTCATCATTAGATACTACCTCAATATAATAGACTTGACCTTTTCCAAGGCATCAGTGATTAGGTTCTCATAGCTCTTTGCAAGAGAAACATAAGTCCTTTCTTCTAAATTTGTTTTTGGTGGGATCATCTAATCTTTAGGTTGCAAATGGCTATGGTGTGGATCTCTAAGGGTATAAGTTGAAGCCTCCTTTCTAAAAATTTCCCTTTGTCATCCAAAAGTGAGTGGTTCTGGCTTAAATGGAAACTTGTTCCTTAGTATAGACAAAATATGTGCAAAGCCCTCCTAATAGCTTCTTAGAGGGATGATGGTGCAAAAGCCTTAACTAGGCCCTTGAGGGGTTCAAATAAACGTTTAGTATAAAGGAAAGTGATTCTTTTTTTTCTAAAACATTAGGTATCATTACTGCAATCCTCTAAAAATCTACCACATAGTTTTCTAGTATACCACTATGCTTCAACTTTCCCAACTCTCTAACATGGATCTCAAAATCATGCCTCTTGAACCTAACAATCAATCATTGATTGAACACTTCATATGTAGTGATAAGATTATTACCTTGAGTGATTAGGCCTTGGTACCACCATTCATGAGTAACTCCTTCCAAGTGAAGGGTAAAAAAATGATTGCCTCCTCTTTCTTAGGCTCTAAAGTTGAATCTTATGTCATTCTTAGGTTTATTTTTTATCTTCAAGTTGCAAAAATTAATAAAAAAGAGGTCACCTCAAAATTATTCACCATATGGTCTATACTCCACATGGAGGGCAACCAAATCTTCATCCTATTGATCTAATATTTCCCTTTTTGGTGGATCTCCCTCTTTCTACAAAAAGTGTTTTTAGGTAGCCCAAAAGCACTAGGATTTATCAATTGAAATGTCCTATTTGCTCATATAGTAGAAAATTATCCTCTCTTTTACCAAAGTGAGTAATCATTGGAATAGAAGTTGGAGTTTAGAATGCTTTTGAAAAATATTAATGATTTGTTGCTATCCATCTCTTATAGACTCCAAGGTTGAGAAAAAATCCCTTTTGTATCTTTTCTTGCCATCTCTTCGCTTTTATCTATATTCTATGCTAGAGTAAGGGTTTTCTAAACCTTTCTTTGTTCTCTCCACATGTATCTTATCTCTCTTTCATTGAGAGACATCAACAATTTTTATATCTTCAGGCTAGCAAGATCATGTCTCTAATACCATTGTAATGACATGAACAAATTTTAATAGAAAAATACTTACCACTTTCTTATCACCAAGGTCCTGTGAGGATGAGGTGAGAGCATACTATGAATAAATAGTATTATTCAAGACTTTCTAATCTCCAAGATCTTGTGAGAGTGAGGTGAGAACACATGGTGGTTGAGTAATGATCTATCTATATATATTTATTATTCAAATAAACAATAATGCCCAATAGATGTAGCAATATATTGCATGAACAATACAAATATGTTGGAGCAAAATAATATTTTCAAATATGCTAGAATATTACAAATATGCAACATATAAATATGAATCAAATCTAGACTATTACAATATGTTGCTATTCTAAATATAAATACCTGATAGAAAATAAAACAAAAACTTACGTCATAAATACAACCTCTGAATGAGATTGTCCTTAGGAAAGAAAAAGGGTTTTATCCTCTAATCTCTAGATCCAAGGGTTTTATCATCTGAATGAGAGTTCAAATTGAAAATAATTATTGTCATTTGATAGAAGTTGTTCTAGCAATGACCAACTACCCTAACATTTGATAATATCTACTAACTTTTCTAAGGTGTGTGTGGGTAATTAAGCAACACGAGGTGAGATCTTGGCATGTGGAGCTACATGGGCTATGTGAGGATGCACAAGAGTTGGAGCAAGGTCGGCACCAAGCTCAACATAAGGGAAAACTTGCATGCAAGTTGAGACGACTCAAATAATTATGCGTCAACTATTGGGGCTTATGCAAGACCAAACAATACCACACCAATAAGTAGAGGGTGCAAGAGACACCAAAATTGTCCCAAAAAAAAAAAGACAAAACACATAAGTTAAGTTTGTGCACAACAAATTGCTACAAAATAAAACAAACACACAAATTAGGCTCGTGAGTAGAAAACTATAAAACAGACAACAAATATTTTTAGGTGTTAGAAAATTACACCAACCAAAATATACTCTTTCTTCAATTTTATTTAAATGTAAAGGATTACTATATGAATGGCCTCCACATTTCCATTCTATTTTACATGCGTAATGTTGATATTACATTATATGAAGGAAGCATTTGTGTAGCACAAACAAAAGAATAAGAGGAAGAGAGAAGGGATCTGAGAGGAAAATTGTTGGCAGAGGAGCAGTTGGAAATCAAGAAGATTAAGGAACAATATGAAGCTCCTCATCATACTCTTGTGGAGGAAGAGGATGTGGGAAAAGGTTCCAATGGAAGATCGTAAGTGATTTTTTTTTAATGTGCCCAACATGGTCATCAGGCACATGATAGTCTACAAGCAAAGAAGAAAAATAGTTCATGAGATGAGATCAGAGCTGAAGTAGAAGATATATTATCACATGAAGAAGTGAGTGTATGCAATTGAATTTGAGGAAGTGAGAATTTGAACTGCGAGAAGAATGACAAATTTTCATAGATTTAATTTTTTAACCTACTCTAGATTGAATGCATACACCTCTTTTGGGTAATGGGACTGTAGCATAAATGAAAGTATTCTTTACTTCAGTTGTCTTGAAGATATATATAACTTCCTTTTCCAACTAACAAACAATTTTATGATTTCTCCCAGTGATAGGAAAGAAGGCGAATTGTATAGCCTTTGCCATATAGAGTTCTTAAGTGCCAGAATTATGAAAATACCACAATTCTTTCCCATATCAGGAGAAAAACCATTAAAAATGCTTGTGGCAAAAGTCTAATTCCCATATCAGGCTAACATTGTGTACAATTTTAGTACTTAACCAAGCAGGCAAACTGTTACCAATTCTACCGTGCTCCACCATTGGCGTCGTTGTTTTGTTATGTTACAGTGAAAGGAAGGTCTGTGAGGAATACCAAACAGATACAACGGTTATGGATAAACGATTCTGTCGTTTGACTTTGACATTTTCTTTATGGATATTTGGTTATGACAATAATGCGAAGCGTTTAATACCACATGTATGAGTTAGTAGTATATTTAGCAAGACAACAGTAGATGTGGAAATATAATAGTAATGTGTGGGCAGTGAGGATAGCAGGCACTAAAGGAGGCTTTAAGTTCTTTCCAATTTTCAGATTATAAAAGAGAAGATGCAGTGCAACTGAGCCCAAGTTTTGTTCTTGTTTTTAAGATTTGCCATAGAAACCTGATAAAAATTACTAAGAAAACTGCTAAATAATAATTTTGTTCCAAGGGTTCGAACCGGTTACCCGCCTTTGTCCTGCAGCCTCTATCATGCTCTTTATTTATTTGCCAATATTATTTTAAGTAATTTTAAAATTTATTTTTAGATAGATTCACTGGAGTTTCTATTGGAGCCCCACCTAAAAGCATAAGATAAGATCCTACACTATCATTAAAGGCTAAGAGTCTTATCTACTATGGCTAAAGTCTATACTCAAAACACAAACAATTATACTACTTTAGAAGGCATACAACTAAAGGTTCTAATATCAGAATATCCATTCAATACACAATAAATATAGCAAACCACCCCCCACCTTTCAACTTCTTCTTGTATTCTAATGGTCTATCACATACTCTTCAAGCCATGTCTACACACTAGGAGCAACATTTTGAACTTCTCTTGGCCCCTGTGGAAAACGAGGCCAAAATGCATGTTCTTCCTACAATAAGCATGGTGAATTGAATCCCTGCAAAAAATTGGAATCAAAAAATCACTTTCCACTTCTGCAGAGCCATTGTGGTGAGTAACTCTCAAACCTATAGGAACTTTCCTAGTGTCATAAGAATACGCCCTTAGAGCACCTACCTCACTCCACTTTTGCTAGATCTAGTTGCTTATTTTGTTGCACTCCTTTGGGATACTTTGTGAGCCTTGCCACCTCCATATTGCCAAATTGGTTGAACAAAAACATTTGCAACATATAGACCCTAATCTCCACATCAAGAACAAAGATTTCTATATTTCTTACAAAATCCACATGCAAAGTCATCATCTTCTTATTACTTGACTCCAGGTTATGCTCATATAAGACTTTATAAACAAACCCTAAGATTGCAACATTGTCACAATGAAACATACACTGTAGGTGGTGAGACAAGATCGAGCCAAGTTATATTTTATGACCTTGCCTTTATCACAACTCCTCTTGCCAGCCATACATACAACAAATGAAAACCCTGGACACAACCTACTATAAGACTAACCAAGAGAGAAAACAACCAAAGCCACATTGCCAAACAGGGATAACTTTAAGGAACCCCACCTAAGAAAACCTATAAAATCCTGGTGAATCCTAGCCCGATGCCAAAAAAATGCTGGCGAATCTATGCCTATTTCGGAAAAAAAAAATTAATCTCATTAGCAAATTTTTTCAAATTTGTCGACATTGTCTTTTTTGTTGGAGAATTGTATATAGATTTTAAAAATAATAATAATTTCCTTGGCGAATTATAGTTGTATTCCAAAAAGTAAAATAAATTGGGTGGCAAATTATATAGATATTAAAAAATATTAAATAAATTAGGTGGCAAATTAGATAGATATTCAAAAATATAAAATAGAATATTTGGCGATTGTGCTGGCAATTTTTTGAAAAGTCATAGTGTGGCTGGCGAAAATATCAAATGCTATATTATAATGTCTAATCTTCTTGGTGAATTTATAGTTTATTCAGTATCAGGATCAATGGCATCAATTGAAGTTCCATTCTGGGCTGCAGTTCTGACACACCCATCTTTCTACATAAAGTCTCCGGAATAGAGACAAGTGTCAAGTAACAATGATTCTGATTAATGAAAATTAATAGATAATTTTTTTTTTAATTCAAAAGGATACATAAAAAGAATACAGATTCATCCACTATAACACAAACTTTACGACTTTAGAAATCAACTCCTCAAGCTTCCATTCATATATTGAAAATAACTGAAATATATAGTAACACAAAATTATATAAATATTGAAATATATAATAATAAGTCTTTTGCCACAAGAGTATTCAGAGCATGTTTAAAGAAATGCCATCACGTGGCAGTCGTTTGATCTTCCTCTCGAGTCGCTTCGTTTTCCTTGTCCTATTCACCAACAGTAGTCGGGTCCACCTGTGCTCTCAGTTTCACCTTGTATCTCTTGAACCTACTAATTATGGGTTTTAAAGTCCTGGCACTTGGTGTATAGGTGTTCTTTGCCCGAACTTTCCACTTATCTATCATTCTCTCCACATCTATTACTCTCTTATAGACATCATCAATTCCACGCCTGAAAGTTGTGAGATACGATGCTATATGTCCAAGCTTCCTTAGTGATTCACCATTAATTGTGCCAACATGCTCTTAAGTAAGCCTCTTCTTAAAATTTTACTTCACTTCCTTGACATCAAGCAAGTTCTCTCCACTTTTATCTGAAATCTCTACATCTAAGATAGTATAATTATTTTTAAGATCAACCATATCAGTGAAATGTTGAGCCAAAATTCTTCTTAGTTATCCACTAAAATCCCCTAGCATAGACCTCTTCCACTCTAGTGCATCTAACCAAGACAGAATCATTCTCATTTGGATCATTAAAAAATTTCTCAGCTACAAGAATATTTGTATCAATTTTCATCATTTCTTGTATCTCTGTAAAGTCTGTGAGCATATTTATGTCTTCCCTCTTTAAATTTCGTAACTCTACAATTAACCCTTTCCTTTTATCAGAAAGGAGGGGATATAGTTTCATGACCTCCTCAATGTACAACAAACCATCAATGGTGACTCGCTCTACCCATTGCTCAGTGGCCTTAGCTAGAGTTTGATATCTCTTGATTTGTTGCAACATGCTAAGATCCATTCCATCAATAGAAACACTCAGAGTTACATCGGAGGATTGAGAAGTAATATTCAAAGTAGATTGAATGAAAGATGTCAGAGAATTCACATGGGCTTGCAGCTTTGTGTTCTCCGGTTGCTGAGCTTTAACTCTCTTTGCTGGCATGCGTTGAGAGAATTTTGCATGATATAAATCACCTTCCACCGTAGGAGGACCCATGTCAATCTTGGTCATATTGAAATCCGCTTCTGTAACTTCATTTTCATTTTTATCCTCGATGGGGTCTGCAATCTCCAAAATCCATTGCCCTAAGGAAGAATCCATTACCATACGAGACATCCTCTTAGCCTTCTTAGGCTTAGGTGTAGTTACAGTGTCAACATTTATATCTGTTGTTGGGGGATATCTCCTCTTTTTCTCAAAAACTTTCTTTAGCCAGGAAGGGGAAGACAAAATTGTACCACTCTCACTTGCACCCAGGACAACTCTCTCTGGCTGATTAGGAGTATCTTGCACAGGAATTTCATTTGATACGAGGGAGGCTGGATTCTCAAACAAGGAACGAAAACTAAAACTACCCTCATCAGCAATCTGTTGATAAATGGAAGAATCATTACCAGGTGAAGGAGACACAACAGAAGTCATGTGATCTGCCTGCAATTGTTGTAAGGCATCCAACTACTCCGCTTGTGGTTTCATGAATGTAGGCTAACTATCCTGCTCACATTCACCTTTTAGTTTTAGTTTCCTATTATCTTCAGGCTGCTCTCCATCCCCACCACTACCAGATTGTGAACCAAATCTATGATGAGGTTTCTCCACACCAGTTGAAGTTTTCTGAATTCTGGAAGACTGGGAGGTTCCTGGCTCTCTTGTTCCAAATTCTTTATGCACAGAAGAAGAACCAGCATGCTCTTGAAATTTCCCCTTAATATCAGGATAATAGTTCTTTGCACATGCAAGAACCAGGTTTGGACATGGCACAATAGGTGGGAAACCACAAGCACGAGCTAACCCACTTGTTAGGATTTTCTAGGCTATAGGTGACTTAGGGTTTTGCTCTAATTGAGCCCAGAAATCCTCCAAGTCAAAATATATATGACTTAGCTCGGTATCCTTCACCTTAGCTAAATCATTCTCAATAAATAAAAGCTTCATCTTTACTTGTTTGAGAAACTAGTAAACAAAAGCTTCTGTAACTGCTAAGGGTGCCAAATAAATCTCCAAAAGATTTTGGGTAAACCAATAGTCTGGACTCATGAAAAATAATTGTTCTTCCCAATTCCCACCTAGTTGACTTAAAGTATTCAAATTTATCACTATAAGAAATGGGCAAGAAAGAGCACAAATTAGCCAACCTGGATGCGAAAGCTCATGTTCAGCACTTGTAGAAGACGCAGTCCAGAGCTCCTCCAAAGCACACTAGTGAAAAATTGAAAATGCAGAATAATGTGTCTGCGAGGGTTGCAAACCCCATAAAATATTTCCATAAATTGCATTAATTTCGGCGGCATGTACTGTTGTACGATTCATAATTGAGCTGCATAAATTGCCTTCCCAAAAACATGCAATTGTACTTTTCACGACATTCCTTATTTATTACAAAAGGACAGAGGTCACTTCCAGCGTGGATGTTATTAAATGAAAAATATTTTAATAGATTTTGATTGTCATATAATCGCAAATCGACGGCATAAGTTCTATTTGGGGTAAAAGTACTAACAGACCCAATTTCCCAAATTTGTAGTTGTACAGTCAAGGGCTTGCGCTCTGCTGCGCTGCCACCTTGACCTTTATACAATAATCAATATAAATATATTATATATTTTATATATATGTCAACCGTTGATCTAATAATATCTAATGGTTGCTAGTTGATTCTGGAGGATTTTGTTAGAAATGTGTGGCGTTGGAGATCTACCTTCCGGAATTGAACTACAACTGTTCATCATTCGTTCTAGGGTTCATCAAATGGTCTGTGGTGGTATGATTAATTTGATTGAACACACTTAACTGCATAGATTAGCCAATGCTCAATTAAGTTCATTGATGGCAAGTGAGTCGTGACAAACCGCACAGATTAGCCAATGTGAATTTCCACGGTACAACAGAGGTAATTAAACAGAGTTACTTGTTATTTAATACTCATTTGTCATGGTAGTAACTGTAATGCATATATGATAGTGTTTATTGTTTCAACCTTATATTGCACTACTAAGTTTCAGATAGTAGAAGAATCAATAGACTGTAAAATTTCAAAGTAATGGCTTTCATTACAGCAGCTATGCGAAGAAAGTGAGTTATCAAGTACTTATTTTGTGCTCATTGAGGATTTTGAATTCAATTGTGTGATAGAGTTCTCAGTTGACAGATGTAGAATATTCATAAGTATGATGGAAAAATTTATTTGTGTGGGGCTATGCAGGATGTTATTGCTTTGCATTTCTCGGAATGAAGAAATACGAGCATTTGTAAAGTGGAATAAATCATGTCAAGAATCGACACTTTTAACATTTGCAAATGATGCATTCTATTCTAGGTGGTGGGTTTAGTCTCCCACACATGTATGCATGCATGAGAAACTAGAAATTTGAATTGATGCATGGAATTGGTATTGCAACTCAATTGTTAGTGACCTCAAGAAGATCAATTTAATTCTCCTTTACTGGCCTTATTGTTACCCATACCTAGTGGTTTCTTGTACATATAATGAAAGGTTCCATAGAAAATCATTTACTGACATTGTGAATGAGTACATAATTGAATTTGTAACGGAGCCATTGCCTATAAATAGGATAATTATGGACTACAGTGAAATATTCATTAAGCATCATGGAAAAGAGGAACCAAAAAGATTTTGGAGGATCAAATCAAGGTTTGAAGGTTGAAGGATAGGAGTTTTGTTTGGAATTTTGAGGTTGGTTAGAGGTTCATGCACGATGTAATTCCCCAATATTTTTTAAGGGTGATGTTAAATTTTACTAAATAATATAGAAGTAATTACGGTTTGAAATTGACATGAGTTCAATGGCAAATTGCAATGTATACAAATCATAGATGGTTCAAAGAATCAAATTTTCAATATTAAATAACACTGCGGCTGGTATTGTCTAAGGAGTTTAGGGTTTATCCTTCTAATTCATCATTGACTTGTGTAGCCAATTTCGCCAACTTAAGTTGTTCTTTTATCCCCTTGGTTGTCGTCGAGTTATTGGTCCCTTTGCTTTAAATTACTGGCCCTGAGCCCCTTTATTTTATTCTAAGTCTGACTATATAATACTAATAATTACATTATATGATTAACATACTTTTCCCAGGGATTAATTTTTAATTTATTAAATAGTTCTGACAAGTTCAGAGAATTGTTGTTGGTCGATCCTTACACGATCTGAAGATTGACGCTACAAAAAATCTAGAACATGAATAAATGCATTTGTCAGTTGAGGCGTGTGTTCATTAATGATCTTCCTTTAAATCATGGAGGTCTCCAGCAAAATGACACTTGATTGGCTTGCTCAAAATATAGCATGGAGATTCCCATAAGGCTCCGCTGCAATAAGCGTCAGGTCGCCTTTCTGGGCTGTATCACAAATCAAAGATTGATGAACATTTGTAACCAGCAAAACAAACTCTTCCTTGAGGCAGTGAAGATGGTCCTCGGTAAAGACTTCTTGGTCTTTGAGGATAGATATAGGGTAAATTTAGACATTTCCGCATGCTTTCTAGCTTCTTTGTTGGACCTAGGAGAGGGAAAGGTGGATGCACTGGTGATTCTACAGGAAGTATTTACTCCAGATATTCTTTTGGATGACTTAAACGTGGTGATTTGTGTAGAATTAGGGGTCAGTATCCTGTGGCCGAGAGACCTGGAGAAGCTGCAGGAGGGACATGAGGGCGTAGCTAGGCATTTGTTCCTGCTAAACATGAATGAGCAACAACTGGGAAGGCACAGGATTTGGGCGGCTCGTGGGAGACACTTTCTTCAGTGGGCAATTAGAATGGACACAGAGGAGACTTCGCTATGGATTGTATACTTTGAAGCCACTATGAGTGTGGGGGAATTCTACTCACAGTGGCCATAGGAGTGGTCGGGCTCTTTCGGGCCACTTTTTTTGGTGATTTTCGTGCTGGGGTGGTAGGGTGGTAAGTTTTTGAGAAGTCGCTCAGTCAAGGGGCTAGGGATTTCTATGGTAGCCTCTCTGGTGCTGTCTGTTTTTGGAGCTTGGGCACTGGGCTGGCCGCTGGAGTCATTTTTGTATTAATATAATTTCTCGTGTGTATTAGTGTAAATCTTTTTGTATTAATATAATTTCTCAAGTGTAAATCTTTTTGTATTAATATAATTTCTACTTTATTATTGATGCAATGATGTCAATGTGTTCATTTGATTCTATTAGTTATTATATCATCAAAGTGGGCCCGACTTCATGTAAATATTAAAAGAGCTGCAAACTTTAGCGAAATGTTTCGATGCCAGATGGATGGGTGTAGTTGAATTCTGGAACAAAATTCTGGAGCACTAGACTTGCAATCTCAAACATCTGGGATCAATCAAGAGCCATTAGATTTACAAAGATCAAGGTTGAGATTATACAATAGTTTTCAAATTTTCAATTCCACCGCTCGATGTATGTGTTGTATTAAATAATTAATTCAAGTTTCAGACTTGCATGCCATCCTTAAATTTCATTTGAACTTTGACGTGGGAGTACTCAGTACAAGTGTACAACTAAAACTACATACTTGTACTGAACTTTAATAAAAGAATTTACCATGTTTCACTCGCTTTGCTTCATAGTTGGCACTTATCATTTAGCAATTTTAATTGATACTACTTGGAAGCAAGAGGGTCAAGGACTCAAGTGACAAGGAGATTGCAGTGCACCAGAAATTTTAATATCAGTTGTGCAATGCCACAGATTCACTCAGTGCTAGTCTTTGTATTCATCTTTTCTAGGTAAGTGAAATACAGAAATACTTAATTCCTATTACTATTACTATTGTTGTTACTATTGTCCTTGAGACTTCAATTTTTTCAATCTTGGGGTTTAGGGTTGAGTGTTTACAAGCATGTATACCAACACTACCAAACTAAAAATTGGGAAAACCAAAGAAAAAGAAAAAATAGACTATGTCGGACTGCTTAAAACCCCAGGTTTTACAGATGAATACCATAATATTTATGACCCTGTAATTTTTGGAAGGTTTACCTCAGTACTTAGGTTTTCATTGGAGAATAAAGTACATCAAGCACAAGCTGTGCAATCTGACCCAAAAAAACAATACCAATTAACGGGATGACTGCACCATGGGTGGTTGGATTGGGATGCTTGATGTTACTTGAATTTTTCGCATGCCCTAAATTTATCATGGTCTGTGCCTAGAATTATGATGAAAAAAGAAAAGCAATAGTTAAAAAAGATGGCAGGAAATAATTCTTCCCATTAATGGAGAACATTTTGGCAAATTGTTGGGTTTTACCGCTGAAGAATGTGGAGCGGTCCACATAAACCTAGAAAAACTTGCTAATACTTATGAAGCAATTAGTGAAAATAACAAAAAAAAGATTTATCAAATCTCTAACAGCGGATGGTGTCCAACTCAGTCAGAATCATAAGCCTCCTTATAAAATTAATATTTTTAGATCATGGGTCCAGGATATTGTTTCCATGCTGGTGTTTTGCCTTGGATTGGATAATAATAGTAAAGTGGATGCAAGCCTCCTTGAAATGGTATACAATATCCATCAATTCATGCCACCTGCTAAATACACATTTCTTGAGCACATTGCAGAATCCATGCATTGTCAGTTTTTAATTATTAAACGAAGCCAAAGTGAACCTCCCACTCCCAGTGCCAATAGAAAGACATTTAGGTTCACAACCTACTTGTGCTATTTTTTTCTAGTGCAGTTTGCTGGGATGTTTTAGGACAACAAGCTTAAAATTCAACGTCAGCAAGATAAAAATGGACTACTGAATTGGACCCATAAGATAAAGATGTACCATAATCAAAAGAACTACAATCATTTTGTGGACTACTTTTTGGCTCCATTGTATGAAACCATTACAAATACTCCAATGCCTAGATTGCCTGAGTCTTGTAGAAATTGCATTCAACTGGGAAAATAAATACAATTGGTTGACTGGTACTTCTGTTGGATCTAGGGCATACAACTGAGAGGGGGGGGGTGAATCAGTTGTATAAAACTTCTTGCTCTTTCAAACACTTGATTCTTCGTTGTTAGTTAGTAGCATATCAATTAATCATCCATGGAAGCATAATACATAAACACAAGAGCAGATAAGCATCAACACATTGAACACCAAGATTTTGACGTGGAAAATCTGGTTAAGGGAAAAACCACGGGGTGATTAACCCAAGAATTATTCTCTGTTAGAAGAATAAAGAAAAATGAATGGCACATGCCAATTAGGGCTCACTGCCCGAGCACACTGCTCACAAAGAGGCCCACTGCCTACAAGGAGACACACTGTCTACAAAGTGATAAAAATCACAGTCTTGAACTGGAGAATGACATCTCTACCATGTCTGGATCAGTTCCAATTAAGCCCAAAAACCTCTGTTCTGCCTTTCGCACTTCTCTTCGCTATGCCACACTCATCCACACACCACACTCTGAAAGGAACTCACAGACCGTTATTTATACAAGACATCGACTTAGGATCAAACATCTAAGTCGGCAAACAATCATAAGAGTATCCGCAAGATGAATAACACATCCGGTCGGCCACCACAAGAACATTCGCAGGATGAACAACTCATCCGGTCGGCTAAACAGAGCAAGAACTTCATCCGGAAGAATAACTTCAATTCTGGGCTCTACTATCAATGCGGATCAACAACACAACCTCAACACGATCCAGAAAACTTAACAAGCCTTCCTGAATGTCTGGATACATCCGCACTTCCTTTACTTGCTGGAATCTCTTGTCTTCCTCATCCGGAACTTCAAGAACACAGTCTGTCGCCACTGTCATAATGCAAGAGGTACTTTCGGACCTCCAAATCATACACAACTCGAGATGGCACATCACAAGGACATCCCAAATACTCTTTCCAATCCGTAGATTAGGATTGTACAATTCCGGACCTCACCGGACCTTTCTGTGATCCTCTGTCACCTCTAAGCACTTGCCGGAACCGGTTCCACATAGACAGCCATAACTTCTTCAGGTCTTCATGCGGACCTCTGAAAACTTGACTGAAGCATCTCAAGACTCATATCTACAATCCCTTTAATCCGCATCCTCTGGTTCTCAACCTATCCAATATATTTGCCTTCTTCTCATCACTGTTCTTCACTGTTCCTGACTGAGGGTAATTTTCTCAATATCCTCAACACACAGCTCATCCAATCCTTCTTGTCGATGTAATATGAGTATGTTGACATCAATGACAACACTTGTTCACCTCATACTTGCAACAATCTCCCCCTTTGTCATTGATGGCAACATGTGATGTGAAAAACCATCAAGACAAGAACTTCTCCTTTCTGTCACAGCTCCCCCTATCAACAACAACTTTTTACATGTCTTCTCTCCCCCTTTGATCATTAACCACTTGTTTTTCACATGTCTTCTCTCCCCCTTTGACATCAATGGCAAAGGGCTCATACTTGCAATTCTAATACATCAGAATCATACCAGCTGCTCCCCCTTAGTAGCAGCTCCCCATCATCAATCTGGATCACAAGATATGACTGTGATATCCACCGGACTGATGCACATCAGTGCATCTTAGTTTATCACCGGAGGGGCCATGACCCCTAACTTCTCCTGGAGATATTCAAAAGAGTCCTTGGGAAGAGGTTTTGTAAAGATATCTGCAATCTGATCCTTGGAGGGAACATACTCCAATCTGACTTCTTCCTTGTTTACTTGTTCTCTCAAAAAGTGAAATTTGATAGATATGTGCTTAGTCTTAGAGTGCAATACCGGATTCTTAGAAATATTAATTGCACTTGAATTATCACAGAAAATTGTGATAGGCTCCTCATATTCAACTTTGATGTCTCTTAGCATCTGCTTCATCCATAAGATTTGAGTGCAACTACCTGCTGCTGCAATGTATTCTGCTTCAGTTGTAGATAGAGATATTGCATCTTGTTTCTTGCTTAGCCAAGAAACCAATCTCTTCCCCAAAAAGAATGCTCCACCACTAGTGCTCTTCCGGTCATCCACATCTCCTGCCCAATCTGCATCTGTGTAAGCATGAAGAGAGAAATCCAGATCTCTAGGGTACCATAGACCATACTCAACTGTTCCTTTCAAGTACCTAAAAATTCTTTTGATTGCCATAACATGAGATTCTCTAGGATCAGCCTGGAATCTTGCCACAAGACCAACAGCCTGCATTATATCTGGTCTAGTTTGAGTGAGATACAACAATCCACCAATCATTGATCTATATTTTGTCTGATCTGCCTTTGGAGAGTCATCATCTTTGCTTAACTTACATCCGGTTGCCATAGGAGTGTTCATAGGTTTTGAGTCTTCCATACCAAATTTTCTTAACAATTCTTTCACATATTTGGTCTGAGAAATGAAGATCCCTTCTTTTGTTTGAGTAATTTGCAGACCCAAGAAGAAATTCATTTCACCAAGCATAGACATTTCAAACTCACTTTTCATCTGATTTGCAAAAGTTTTGCACATACTATCTCTTCCTCCAAAAATGATATCATCCACAAACACTTCAACAATCAATATGTTTTCATGATCAATTTTGAAATATAAGTTACTGTCAGCAGTACCTTTGTTGAATCCAATCTGCACAAGATGCTTATCCAACCTTTCATACCATGCTCTTGGGGCTTGCTTCAATCCATACAAAGCTTTCTTCAACTTGCAGACCATATCATCATTATCAGACAATTGAAATCCATCCGGTTGTTCAATGTAGACTTCTTCTTCCAGATCACCATTTAGGAAGGCAGACTTGACATCCATCTGATATACCTTGAAGTCTTTGAAGGCAGCAAATGCAAGAAGTAATCTGACTGCTTCAATTCTTGCCACCGGAGCAAAAGTCTCTTCAAAGTCAATTCCTTCTATTTGAGAGTAGCCTTTGCAGACCAATCTAGCTTTGTTTCTGATTACTTCACCAGCTTCATTTAGTTTGTTCCGGAAGACCCACTTGGTTCCAATTACATTCCTGTCTCTAGGTCTGGGAACAAGATCCCAAGTATAATTTTTCTCAATTTGCATCAATTCATCTTTCATTGCTTTGGTCCAGTTTTCATCATTGCAGGCTTCATTTATTATTTTAGGTTCAATCTTTGAAATCAGACAACATTCATCCTGATTTTGAGCAACATTCCTTCTAGTTTGTACACCTTTGCTTTTGTCACCTATGATCTGATCTTCAGAGTGGTTCAGTCTTACATACCTTGGAATTTTGGGAGTATCCTGCACTGCTGCTTCTTGATCAGGCTCATTCAAACCTATCTCTTCTTCCTGATTTACGGGATCAGGCTGACTCTGTCTCACCGGAGAGGATTGAGGTCCTTGAACACTGTCTTGGTCATCTTCATCAAACTCATAAAATCTTGAAGGCTTCTCAATTCCTTCATCGACTTTCACATTGGTGCTTTCTATCATCTTCCTCAATCTCTTATTGTAACATCGGTATGCTTTGCTTTGAGTGGAGTAACCCAAGAAAATTCCTTCATCACTTCTAGCATCAAACTTTCCTAGATCTTCATCTCTTTTAATATAACACTTGCTACCAAATACTCTGAAATATTTCACAGTAGGAGTGATGCCAAACTAGAGTTCATAGGGGGTCTTACCGGTGTTGTTTCTGATTTGAACTTGATTGAGAGTGTAGACTGCAGTGCTGATAGCTTCCTTCCAAAACATTTGAGGAACATTTGCTTCCAACATCATTGTCCTGGCAGCTTCCTGAATGGTCCGGTTCTTTCTCTCAACCACTCCATTCTGCTGTGGAGTCCTAGGAGCAGACAACTGTCTCCTTATACCCTGCTTCTCACAAAAATCAATGAATTCACCAGATGTAAATTCACCACCTCTATCAGACCTTAGACACTTTAGTTTCAATCCGGTTTGATTCTCTACCATAGCTTTGAAGATCTTGAACTTCTCAAATGCTTCTGATTTTTCTTTTAGAAAGGTAACCCACATCATCCGGGAATGATCATCAATTAACAACATGAAATATCTATCACCTTGCAGACTCTTGATTCTTGTCGGACCACAGAGATCAGTATGTACTAATTCCAACAGTCCGGTAGAAGACTGATCTTTGCTTTTGAAAGAGACTCTGCTTTGTTTACCTAGCTGACATTCTTTGCACAAACTATTTGTAGGTTTCATCAATTTTGGAAGATCTCTTACGGCCTGAGTATTGCTTATCTTGATGATGTTATCAAAATTTACATGACACATTCTTCTATGCCATAACCAACTCTAATCAATTTGAGCAAACAAACAACTTTTATTTGAACCAACCAGATGAAAGATATTACCTTTTGTCTGAGTACCGGATGCAATCTCAGTTCCGGAGTTTGTAAAGATTCTGCATTTTCCATTTTTGAACCAGAGATCATAGCCTTTGTCCACCAACTGACCAACACTAAGAAGATTGTGCTTCAATCCTTCAACATACAGTACGTTACCTGTTTTGCTCTTTCCATCGAAGGAAATAGTTCCCCTACCTCTGATTCTGCCAACAGAATTGTCACCAAACTTTACCATTCCTCCTTCATACCTTTCCAAATTCAAGAACTTATTCTTGTCACCAGTCATATGGTGAGAACATCCACTGTCAATAACCCAATCATCCTTTTCTTCCACCTGAGCAGCCAAAGCTTTTTCAACAACTTTGTGATTGACAGATTCAGAGAGTATTGAATCTTCTTCCTTGATGGCAATAAACACCCACTCATTTCCGGATTTGCTTCCTAATTCTGATTCATCATCTGTTACTCCTTCATTGTCATCTTCTTCATGAACATAATAGCAATTCTTTTGAAACCTTTGTCTGTTAGTATTAGACCTTGCAGATCTTTCCGAACATCTTGAAGCAAAGTGACCAATCTTATTGCAGTTGAAACACTTAAAGGGTAGTTTTCCTTCATACTTACCGGATCCTCTTGGCAGTCTCTTTGCAATGAGGGCTTCAAGTTGAGCTGTTTCTGCTTCTTCTTCTTCCATGTCTCTTCTTGCTTGATCATACCATGACATTTTCCTTGATGAGTTTTCTCCCGGATCAAATCTCTGTTTGCCTTTCACATAGGCACTGGCTTTGAAAGCAGATTCAGTCTTGGGAGGATCATCTCTAAACTCGGTCATTTCAAATGCAGCTAGTTTGCCAGCCAGTTGTTCTCTTGTGACAGTTGTGTGGGCTCTGAATTCATCAATGGCAGCAACCTTGATTTTGTAGGCAGCAGGAAGAGATCTTAGGATTTTGCAGACAATCTCATTTTCATCTAAAGTTCCACCAGCATTTCTGATTCCACATACCAGCTCATTCACTCTTGGCATAAAGGTAGTGATGTTTTCATCATCTCTCATTTTCAATCTTTCAAATTTCCCTTTCAGACTTTGCAACCTTGCACTTTTGACAAACTCATCTCCTTCATACAGAAGTTCCAGTTTAGTCAGGATCTCATATGCAGTTGGTAGGTCAATAACATTCGAGAGATCTGAGTCATTCAATGCACTTAGAAGAGCTTCCTTGGTTCGCAGATTGTTTTCAGCTTCTGTGATTTCATTCAGAGTTGTCGGACCACCTTGTGGAGGTACATATGGTTTTGAAACCATAGCCAAATATGCTTTTCCCATACATTCCAAGTGACACTTCATGCGACCTTTCCAGAGAGTGAAGTTGGTTCCATCGAACTTTGGACTATCCTTCTTGTATGACGACATCCTGGATCTCCTCAAGCGGTTAAGCTCCTATCAGAGGAACTTAGCTCTGATACCAATTGTTGGATCTAGGGCATACAACTGAGAGGGGGGGGTGAATCAGTTGTATAAAACTTCTTGCTCTTTCAAACACTTGATTCTTCGTTGTTAGTTAGTAGCATATCAATTAATCATCCATGGAAGCATAATACATAAACACAAGAGCAGATAAGCATCAACACATTGAACACCAAGATTTTGACGTGGAAAACCCGGTTAAGGGAAAAACCACAGGGTGATTAACCCAAGAATTATTCTCTGTTAGAAGAATAAAGAAAAATGAATGGCACATGCCAATTAGGGCTCACTGCCCGAGCACACTGCTCACAAAGAGGCCCACTGCCTACAAGGAGACACACTGTCTACAAAGTGATAAAAATCACAGTCTTGAATTGGAGAATGACATCTCTACCATGTCTGGATCAGTTCCAATTAAGCCCAAAAACCTCTGTTCTGCCTTTCGCACTTCTCTTCGCTATGCCACACTCATCCACACACCACACTCCGAAAGGAACTCACAGACCGTTATTTATACAAGACATCGACTTAGGATCAAACATCTAAGTCGGCAAACAATCATAAGAGTATCCGCAAGATGAATAACACATCCGGTCGGCCACCACAAGAACATTCGCAGGATGAACAACTCATCCGGTCGGCTAAACAGAGCAAGAACTTCATCCGGAAGAATAACTTCAATTCCGGGCTCTACTATCAATGCAGATCAACAACACAACCTCAACACGATCCAGAAAACTTAACAAGCCTGCCTGAATGTCCGGATACATCCGCACTTCCTTTACTTGCTGGAATCTCTTGTCTTCCTCATCCGGAACTTCAAGAACACAGTCTGTCGCCACTGTCATAATGCAAGAGGTACTTCCGGACCTCCAAATCATACACAACTCGAGATGGCACATCACAAGGACATTCCAAATACTCTTTCCAATCCGCAGATTAGGATTGTACAATTCCGGACCTCACCGGACCTTTCTGTGATCCTCTGTCACCTCTAAGCACTTGCCGGAACCGGTTCCACACAGACAGCCATAACTTCTTCAGGTCTTCATGCGGACCTCTGAAAACTTGACTGAAGCATCTCAAGACTCATATCTGCAATCCCTTTAATCCGCATCCTCTGGTTCTCAACCTATCCAATATATTTGCCTTCTTCTCATCACTGTTCTTCACTGTTCCTGACTGAGGGTAATTTTCTCAATATCCTCAACACACAGCTCATCCAATCCTTCTTGTCGATGTAATATGAGTATGTTGACATCAATGACAACACTTGTTCACCTCATACTTGCAACAACTTCATGGAGGAATATGCTGTCCTAAGATTTTATGGATCAAGAGCACAGCCCCACAAACTTCCAATACATGTGACAGAGAGGGTTTTTGCATTGGAATACATACGGAAAATGGAGAGTACTAATCACATGTACTTTGTTAGTCAGCAAAAGAAGAGCATATTTCCTTCCTTACCTTTTTCATGTGGAGGGTTCACATTCGAGAGAAAAGCATTCACTGTGGCACATGAAATTCTACAACTTTTTAAATTTGATGTTGACTCTCACTGGCAGTATGACCCATATGACATGATTAAAAGAAGGCTTGTAGCCAATAAGAACACTCCAACTAGAATTCAACATGAAAGTAAACCCCTGCTAGAAATGTTGAAAAACAAGAATTCTTGGGAGGAGGTGAGAAAAGTCATGGAAGAAACTACTGCTCAAAGAGGTATTTCTTTTAAAAAATTATCATCAGAAATAATGGGATTGCATCCAATTCCACAAACACAAAGAGATGCACTGGAAAACAAGAGATTCAACAATTTCTATACAAAAGCTGCTGAAATATCTAAGAGTACAAAAATTCCAAAGACTAAAAAAAGCTTGTACAGAGGAACATTGGTCACAATCAAAAATTTCTACCTTTTGATCTATGAGGAAAGATCTCAGTGATCTAAAAGCTACTGCAGATCTCAAAGACATCTCAGAAGATGAAGAATTCAACAAATTGTGGGATAAAGAGCATCCCTCTAAAGCTCAAGCAACTAATGTTGAAAGTGATGATGAGGATGAAGACCAACCCAAAGATCTTAGTGCATATGTATTCAAACCTCGTATGAGTGGGACCACAAGACAAACATATACTAAAGGGGCATCAATAGCCCAAAAATTGGGTTATGAAGGTGGTGGTTTGGGGCCCACATGAGAAGGCATTTGGACGGTACCAGAGGTATACCCTAGAAAACCTAATGATCTTCTACTCGACATTAGAGGTGATGAACAAGCCAAAGGGCATACACATATAGATCAGGAGATTAGATTTGTTCCAGCTTTAAATCCTTAGAGTGAGATTCAATCACTAACAGTACCACAAGGGTCTTCTGAACTACATGTTTCTCATTCTTTTCTTGTAGGAGATAGTGGATATTCTAGTGCTACTGGTGGCAAATCTGGTGATGGTACAAGTATTAGTAGTAGTAGTGGTCAACAAGAGATGCAACAACAAACTCAGAAGAGGCCATCAACAACATTAAATGAAACTATAAACAAACTTAAATAGCAAAGCCTTGTGAAGACTAAGAAGCAGAGCCGATAAGGGCATGGTTCAGTGGTTAAGTCACTCAGTGTAGTGGCGGCCACTAGAGTTCAAACCCCCGCTAGGCCAACGAGCTCGCAAGCGTTACGCCTTCACTGGGCCAATGAGCTCGCAGGTTTGAAGTGTTCTTTCTTGGGGATGAGGTCCCCTGTGTTGTGGCCTAACCGGTTCATAGCTCCGAGCAAAAGCATTGTGTGGAGCCAGAGGGCGTTTCGCACCAACGTCACCGGTCACGTTAAAAAGTTTGCCAGGCGCATTATCTTTTAAAAAAAGACTAAGAAGTAGAAGGTTATGGTAGGTTTTTATTCCACATCCACATCAAAGCAGTTGTTTCCAGAAGGCACCCCCCTCCTATCGTTAGTGTGATTGGGACAAGAATGGCTAATACTCAGCCACAATTAATTAGAGATGCCATCAACACTATAACTACTCCTTCACCATTCAAAGTTATGTCAAATGTCACAGATTGTGATTACAAAGCTAAGTTTGAAAAGAAAGCAAAATTATCTAAAAGTCACAAGAAGCAAGTGCTAGAGATAGAGACTACTGCAACTTCAAAACCTGCAACAACTAGGGTATTGACTACATTTGACCTGGAAAATGAAAAAATGGATTACATGATTATTGTGCCCAAAGTTGAAGATAAACCAGAGGACCAGATGCAATGATCTGACTATGAGGTTAGCACCATCCAAGTGGATTTTTTTGGAATGAAAAATTCTAACAAAATTAATGTATCAAAAAAGAACAACGAAGTGGTGTACACATCATTGCTAAAGTAAGAGAGAGAGAAAAATCCTTAATTGAAGCCAATACCAAACTGGAGCAATCAAAAAAATTAGGACATATGTGGCAAGACAATGTGGAGAGAGAGAGAGAGAGAGAGAAAATTCTCTGAAAATTTGTAGAAAAAATTGAAGAATGCAGAAAATGAAATAAAATCCTACCAAAACAAAGTATCTAAATTATATAGAAACACAATTGTTTATATAAAAAGTAACGTTTGGGAGAAAATAATAAAGAGGATTGATGATTTGTCTAAAATGTTTGAATTCATTGATGATCTAGTATTATGTAGTAATACACTCAAACAATACATTGCTGAAAATGGAGACATGGCAACTTCAAGACAATCAGATGCAAACAAAATTTTGCAATCAATCTACATAGCTAGTGGTGAATAATTGGAATCCAAAGGAATTCAAAACTATATTGATGCCACAATAAAGGCCTCAACTATCATTCAAAAATGTACGAAGCTGGAACAAGCACAGGAACTTTTAGTACAAGCTGCATTATTAACAAAGCAACTGCAAACAAATGTAGAACACTTCAAAAAGCTTGGTTTGTCGGTGGCTTTTGACCCATCATACTGATACATTAGAAAGAATGCTTTCAAAAAGAAGATGGAGGATAAAATAAACTTCGACAAGGACCAGTTTCCTCAAAATCTTGATGAGGCAATTTTTATGGATTCCATCATACCACTAATAACCTTGAATGTAACTTTGGGTGAACATTCAAGTCAAGTAACAATATCAGTTATAAAATATTATCACAGTTACAACTCAATAACCATGGGTTAAGACAAATTACACTTCCATCAGATGAAGAGTGGAGCACTCTACAAAACTGATAAAATGATTTAGTAACATGTGTTTCCAATGACATCAATACCAGAATGACGAGGTTGTTGGACTATTGTCTCTAGTTTTTTGGCATCCGTTCTTTTTGTTGTCTATCTGGATTGCCCTAGGGGCTACTTTGAAATGGGTTTGATACCCTTGGCTTGCCTCTTATCTAATAAAAAAACATGTGTTTACAAGTTCCAACAAAGCATTGTGCAGAGTTGGTTTTGAGCAAGTTATTGTACATTGTAAATGTAATACTTCAGCCTTCAATGTATTCTAATTTCCTTCTAACCTTCAATGTTCATTTAAAAATCAATATAACACTGAAATACTTTTATGTGTCAAGAAATTATTTGTATTATTTAATTGCCCACTTCATATTAAATATTTGCTAATGGTGTATATTAATAATATAATATGCTACAACATTATTCATATATTTCAATCTAGAACTAATAAAATGCTCATGAAAAATCATGCAACATGCGAGAAACTGAAACTTACAACTCCAAAAATATGGGCAACCTGTCATAATTGTATTATATTTCACTGTTCAAAACTTCCCCAATTTTCCAACAACATTACAAAGTAGTACTTGTATCTTATTTACTTCTCAAAATTTCCAAAATCTTCCAACCACACAAGAATGAGTAACACAGTTCTTTTATAGACCAAGAACGTGTACTCAGCATTGATTACATTGTCATTTCAAATAGGTTTTGGATACAATGCACCGCCAACATGGCGTTGAGAACATTAATTTCATTTGAGAGAAGAAAAGAGGAGTAGATGGACTTTGGGAGATGTGTAGCCACCTAAAGATCTACCTCATTAATGCTGGAGAAAAGGTGGTTGACCTGTTCAATCTTGCGACCCATACTTGTCCTTCCATTCACTATATGTCTTTTCAAGTGGCCAGGGGAATGAGATAACCTCTGCGATCTTGCCATTATGACTGACATACTTGGCATCCAAAATAGTCTTCACATTCTTGCTGAATATCTCAAAATTTATTTCAACCACATGCATCTTGTCAAGTGATAGACTTAGTACCTGCATGGTTGGATCACCCTCATCACAACAAGTGGGAATTAATTGGTAACCATTTTCTATTATTTCTCTTCTCCGCTTGTCCAAGTCCTTAGCCTTCCCATCAGCCTCCAAAATATGTGGCAACCATTTAGTGTCCATCGTTTCTATTCCATGCATCTTTTCCCTCAAAACTGTATCCAATCTCAATTGAAACCGGCCCCATCCTCGAAATGTTTCAGTATATCTGACACCAATTTCAGCTTAGGAGGTGCATTTGCATCAAATCTAAAACACCTAAGAAAATCTCTGACCTCTACAGTTCTTGGTAGCCACTTAGCTTTCACACTTGATAGTCTCTACTTATCAAATTCATGCTTCTCATATGCTATCCTTAATTGTGAGTAAGACCTCCAAGTCTCCTCCACTCTAGCCAAGATTTTGGTCACTCTATTTTTTATCAAACTAGTGACCATGTCCTTTACTTTGTTCTCCTTTTCTTCTTTCAATTTTTTGTTATCCTCCTTCAATTCTTTGATTTCTAAAAGGAGAGGTTGTGTGTCAACTGGAAGTGACTCTGTAGTCTGAATGATAGGGGGCTCTGAGATGGACCAGGCTCTAATTGTGGTTGCCCTTCATATTTGCTCAACCTGGCCATGGGCACTGCATATTTCTCCAACAATTCATTATAGTCTTTCTGCAGTTTAATTGTCATTGCCTCAGCAAATTGTGCAATTTGCACATTTATACTGGTAGCTTGAGAGGCAGGGGTGTCTGACACCCTTCTAATTATGACATTGTCAGTCAATTCCTCCAAATCAACTTTTGGTTTCTTATCATTGGGGGCCAATGCCCAAATTGCCAAGGTTTCAAACCTTGGGTCAAATGCAGCACCCTGCAAAGCTTTGCTGACTTGTTCCTCTATCATATCAGAGTCATCCCTTGTTATGGTATCAAATGCAATTGCATCTGATAGAGTCCAATGTGGTAGTAGTAGGATGTTGCTTTTGGCTACAAGAGTCCTGCCCTCCTCTGGGGTTATTGCACTAATATCCTTATTAACCTCACTCAAAACTCTTTGAGTAATAGTATCATACTCAGAGGGGTCAGCACCACTCTTTGCTTCCTCAATTCTCCTTTGAAATTATTCATTTTTTGTCCTCAGCACAAATGACCTGAATCCAGGTGTGCTGACAAATGTATCATCTGCAATAAATTGGTTATTGCCATTACTCTCACATCTTCTGTATCAACTTCATTGTTAATTGTTTACCTTGTCAACCTATTATCTAGTGAAGAGTATGGCCTTATCCTTAATGGGGAACTCACTTGATGAGGAGGCTCCTAAATTTGTTCTTCTGCTGCGTCTTCCTTCTATTCCACAACTTTTGCCTCCACCTCTGCCTCAAGGTCAATGATTTTTTCTCTTTGGAGCAGGGGAATTAGGGGATTCTTCTTCTCTTACATACTTACCCCTAGAACTACTTAGTTGGTAAGATGGCCTCTCCTCACCTGCAGGTGCACTAGCTATCAGTTCCTCTTCCTTGGCAAAGATCATCTCAATTCTCCTTATGGGATCTTGCACTTCAGCAAAAGCCCCAAGGTATGCAACATTAGCATTTCTCTTCATCCTCTCTCCCTCCATCACTGCATTCCATTTATTTCTCAAAGGATATATCTCCTACATTGACTGGCAGTTTCTTACTATATCTTCATCCAAGAGGACTTGGTGGGGGTAACCAGGTCTACTGACCTTCAACCTTGTTTTGTGAATAAAACCCTCAGGGTCAAATGCTCTCACTTGCTCCGTATCTATCCTGTAACACTGAAGCATGGAGCCAATCTGATCCAATCCTTTCTTATCAATTGTTATAAAATCACTGAGCTTCAATGAAGTAGGGATGAGTGACCCCTTCTTGTGCTTTCTAAAATGCTCCTTGTCAGCTTCATTTAATTGCCTTATGATTTCCATGAAGGCAAGCCTCTTAGGCACAAACCTAGGCAGAGTGTAAGGTGGAGCCTCACACCCATAAATCCTTATACAAGTAGTATTTGCATGTAGAAACCAATCTCCCCAATTGTGTTCTATGTTCAAGTGTGGGGCTCTTTCCAAAGGTCTCAAGAAATCCTTAACTTCTTTAGGTATTATGTCCCCCTCAGCAAACCTAATACCTTCCTTACAAAATGCTCCTCAAAAATAACATAACTAGCATCCTTAAAATGCATGTCAAGCATGTAAGTCCACATTTGCACTAACATCATGTTGCCTTGTTCATTTGTCATCCTCACATGTAAATCTTTATGCCAATGGCTTGACAGAGAGAATAGGATCATGTGGCACATCAAAGAATACCATGCAAATTCCACATGGGGACATACAGTATACATTTGTTTTTTATTGTCACCATCTGCTTGTGCATTTTCTTAGCCAAGTAACCTGCATAGTCATATGGATGTCTGGTTCCAAGATCTTGAATGTAAACTACAATCATCATCAAGGATACTGACATTCTCTCAACTGCATCCCTCCCAAGCACATGGTATAAACTGTGGTAAGTTCTGACAAAATAATCCATGAATAATTTACAATGGAAGGGCTCCTCTTCTCTGTCAGAAATTTTTACCAAGCCTCCATCAACTCCCCTTGGTCTATGCTTGGCCAGATTGAATGATCTATAAGCATATCTGACAATCTTATACTTTTCTCTGAAGGCATTTAGGTCAATGGGCATACTGGCAGCAAGGTCTAAATTGAACACAGTTGAAATATAAGCTTTGTGAATCTAATTATGATAGAACCATTTCCAGACATAACAGACCTAGTTTTGGGGTCATATCTACTTGTAATTGCTCTAACCAGGTTTGGATTGACAAAGACATTGGAGCAAATCAACTTGGCCAAATCAAGCCTCTTGGCATGGCAAATAGGGGCTCTATAGTCTTCGCTATTATGCCAATGCTCAAATAGGCTCCACGCTAATATAGGTATCCTAGCATCTCTACAGTTCACACACAGGTCATAGATTTTATCATTTTTTCCTACTTCTCCTAGCCCTGTTGCAGCTTTCCTCAATGACCCGGGACATTGGATCATGAGGTCTTCATCTAGACTATGTTTTGAGGTGGAAGGTTGACTAGACTGACTCATCCTTCTAAACTGTGTTCATGCAATTAACCTAGGGCTTCTGCAACTATAAATTACTTCTTAACACTTTGAAACAAATGAATAGCTGAATTGATGAGACACAGAGGAATAGAAGCCACTTACTAGTTTTTCACGCTAGCAGAGGCTTGGAATCACATCAACTTGTTTGTTTCAAAGATCCTTTTGTTGGGAATGCAACTGTACTCTTGAAAATGATAGAGAATGCCCTAAATTATGCCCTTATAATGCTATATTTCTTACCATTTGTAGTATTAATGGTGGCCGCAACGACCATTACATAGTTCGTGTCGTGGACACTTGAAAATCCTCATTCGTAGCAAATTTGAAATTGGGTCGTTGATCCTTTCCTTACATTCTGCAATCGATGGTTGAAATCATGTGACTAGATTTGAAAATCTTCATCACCACCTTTGAAAAGTCCTTAACCAATCAAAATAGGATGAATCAGATGTACACTCTCTGCAGATCACATCACCTTTTTGTCTGAACCGAACACGTGGGGCCTCGCAGTTGGAAACGGCCCACCACTTACCTACCATGTGACGGTACGATTAAGCCCCCATGCCCACCTTCCACTTGCTTTTCAATTCTTTAATAGAGGAGTTCCACGTGTTTCCATCTCGCGACATTGCAATGAATATTCCCCTCAGAGAGATACCTCTGCGATGGAGCACAACTATTGGATCAAAAGTTCTTTCACGGACCACTATCATATCGACAGCTGGCAACAAACAATTGGCAAAGGAAAGACTCCTAATGGAATACTATGTAAGCATAAACTCTCAGACATGTGTCAACCTATCATAGCCACGTAGTGGGGTGGTGACATCATCAAAGATGCCCTGCGATGCTGTGATTTTTACCCTTCATTAAACCTTAGGACTTATGGGAAGACGTAGGACATTCGATTTAATTTTTCATGGCCATTGGCGGTAAGACTTAGAATGTGGGGCCGGTCACCTAACGGATATAGACGCTTAAGGTTATGACTTAAGGGATCAAAAACCTACTGCAAATGGTCAACACAGAAATAAAATGCATGACTTAAGGAATTAGGGCGACAAAATTTTGGCCGATCAAATCTTCCTAGTGACAGTTGGCAGCAGTTGGCTCGTTGATAAAGGATCTTCGATAGGGGGTTGTAAGCCCATAATTGGTTGACAGATGGCAGTCATTTCGCATCATCACGGGGGGGTGACGTCATGAAAAAGGCACTGCAAAGCTGTGAAACACGTTTTTATTAAGCTTTAACCTAAGATTTAAGGCTTTGATTTTTATGAGCGACAACAGGTAAGGCTAGGATTAGGGGCCGGTCAACTCACAGGTGTGAAGACATTAAGTTGTGACTTAAGCGACTGGTAACCTTCGATAGACAGTCAACAGAGGGAAAGAATAAAAACCACAGAGGAAGTACAAAGCATAAACACTTAGAATTTTAGGGATTCAAATAGATGAAACCAAGTGAACCAGAAGCCCTAAAACCTAAGGAAGCACCACCAAGATGTTCTGCTAGACATCGTGGCACAATCTGCTATTTTAAAATTGATAAAACGCTATGACCGAGGAACCTAAATTTAGTGCTTGAATATTTATCTTATTGGTTTTACTTAGAGTAAATTTAATGCTTTAAGAAGATATTGAGTGTTCTGAGTGATTACAAGGATTCTTAAGTAGAGTTGGTTTAGGAACTAATCAAAGTATGGTAATGCAACACGTTATTCTATAGTTTACAAGAGTTGGAGCCTGGGAATTTAAAAAAACCATCACAATGCAATAAAGGAAAACAAATGAAACACTACTGTGGTTATAGAGAAGAAAAATTACTTCACATTTAGTTGAATGCTTGTAAAAATTATCAGAATCACACAATAATAAATGAAAATATTAATTTTTTTGATCGAAAATAAAAATGTACATCACACATAGACAAATTGGAATAAAATGCCATCAACAACATTTTGGAGTTTGGAACATGTAATACAGTATAAATACCTAGCATAGCCTCTTCTAAATCCCTCAAATTGCCAAATCATCTCATCATTCAGATTCTTCCAATCCTCTGACCATGATATCTAGAATCATCCTGATCATGTTCTTCAGTTTCTTCTATCTCCATATCTCCACTTAAGAGTGTCTCATCAACACCACTACCACTACATGTGGCACTGGTATTCATCGTGTCACTGTCATGTATGCTATATTGTTTGAAGTGTTACACAACCCTCTTCTTTTACATGAGGACCTCCAGATTGTGAGTGCCCTATCAAAAGGAAAACTCTGGATATCATGTCTAGTTGTATACATCCTCAAGCAATTTTCCAAATTCTTGTCAAGTTTATTTTTTATCTTTGATTTCAAGAACCCCAATGCACTGAAAACTCTCTCATCCTCCACCGACCCCAATATCATGGTTTGACATAAATCAGCAAGTTTAAAAAATTTTGATAATGCATCACGTAATATTTCACTTTGACTTAAGGTTTCCCAAAGCTTTGTTATCGATCCATGTTGGTGGGGAGCCTCCATGATTTTAAACTATTCCCTCAGTGAAATTGTAAATCGACCTGATTGATCAGTGAGCTTAGTTTGATTTTCTATTACTTGTCCATTGAATTCTATACTTTTGCAAAAATGATTTGTTAAGGTCTTTATCTTGTTGTGAAAATCAGTTGGCTCACAGTTGACCCAATATTGAGGATACACTATAGACATGGCTTCAAGCAGTTCATCACGAGGGAATCAATCTCTAATCTCCGAGGAAAGAGATTTCACAATATTCTTTAAAGAAGTACTTACAGAATTAACAATCTTGTCAAAAGCTTCCCTTGAAACAGGTTCTTCTCTAATAGTGCACTTGACCTTGTTTAAATAGTACATTGGTATCTCAAATCCCTTTACAAAGACACATAACTCCCCACTATTATTAAACAGTAAAAAATTAGTACTATTGGTCACATTTGTTATCAAATGCCAGCTACTAAATTTTAGACTTATGAAGGACTGGCTTGACAGATATAGATTATCGAGGGTCATGCATATCATTCTACGTAGTCTAGTATATTCAGAAATATACATAGTCCTTTCTTGGGATTTTTTCATAAGCATGTACATTTCCTCCAGCATGGGAAGATACCAGCTAAAACGAGGAGTGTCTCTATGTCACTTAACCTATGTAAGAGGTCAGGAGCCGTGTGAACTATGAAGCGATGTTCGTACATTAAACCAATCAAGGATTGATCTTCTGCAAAAACTCTTTTAGTTGGTTCAAGCAAGGAGATCCATCTAGTATCAACATCCTTAAGAAGCTTGTTTCCTACAATTATTCCTTTAGCAAAATGTTGAAATTCCAAAAACCTTTTGGGACTTCGGCAGAAGTATGAGTAGAGCTTGCAGACTAGATCTTCAACTTTTGATATTGCTAGAAACTTGCTCACAATTGTAAATGCTAAATTCATTATGTGGGCCATGCAGTGAATGCCAATCATGTATGGTGAAATAGAAGTTTGTAGCTTCACACACAGACCATTCCTATGACCTTGCATTATTGAAGCTCCATTCGCCCCTACACACACCAACTTTCTAGCAATTGTGTAGTCATCCATACCTTCAATTTCATTCAAAGATTTCTTAACTATCTCAAATAGATTTTGTGATGTTGCATTCTCCTTCATTTTATAAACAGAGAGTAGATGAGGTTGGCGGACATGATTTGCCACAGTATACACATGCATACATACCCAGGAAGTATTATCTATTACTGTAACTTCATCTAGAGATAATACAATAAAAGTGGACTCTTCTATTTTTTCCTATAAATCACATTTTTCCACCTCAGCAAGAGAAGTCCATTCCCATCCACTATTTATTGACCAGTGTGTGTTGGGAAAATTAGGAATGCACATAAAAGATAATAAACTATTATATTCAGGGTAGTCTATCATAGGATGCCCTCTACTCAAAATATGAAAAACAACACCAACTAAACAGTTTTTGCCATTTGTAATTCTCCCATCATCTTTCCAAATTGAGCTTCAATTGAACCTCCACCTGCATGAATCTTCTCCTTTCTTTGTAAATGCGCTTCATATTCGAGGGCATTCTTTACATGAAGACATTCTTCCTTCATTTTCCATCTTATCACTGATTTTTTCTGTCCATCTATGATGTGTTTTTCATAAACTTTGCCAATATGTTTTTCTATGGTGTCAAGTTTTAACTGCAACCTCTTCTCCCTATGATATTTCCAACTGCAAATCTTACACTTGCATCTTGTGGGAGGTTCATCTTTGTTTTTATTCTCCACTAGTTCAATGAATGGGAATTTTGACACCCAATCAATTTGAAAACTCCTTGACATTTCCCACTCACACCCCTTTTTTGATTTGGCTTTTCTTTTCCCCTTGCGTGCACTTGCAGGATCTTCATCTTCATTGATTTATATAACTTCATTAGCTTCATTATCATTTGTTCTTGGAACATCATCTGTGGAATTGTCATCATTCCCGCTACCTTGGGTATTCCCTCGAACATCATATGTGGCATTCTCATCATTCCTAGTACATTAGGTATTCTCTGGAACATCATCTGTGGCATTCTCATCATTCCCAGTACATTGGGTATCCCCTAGAACATCATCTGTGGCATTCTCATCATTTCGGGTACATTGGGTATTCCCTAGAATATCATCTATGGCATTGTCATCATTCCTGCTACATTGGGTATTCCCTGGAATATCATCCATGCCATTGTGATGCAAGTCAATAGATGGTACAGGTTCTGATGTTGTAGCTACATCTGATGGACCGCCAACATTGCCAAAGTATGACTTTATGTTATTGTTTCTCTGTTTTGATGGCCTTGACCTCCCTTGAGTCCCTTCACCACCCTTAGACAACTTCGTCTTGCTCAACATCTCTCACGAATTAAAAGCTACAAAAATAATGTCATTTTGTTCAAGATGCAATCATAGATGATAGAATATAGATCCCTGGGTCTTAGATTAAGATATCTCCCTAGTCCTAATTACTACTCAATCAATATCATCTATAACAAAGACATAAATAATTAACATGAATCTTATATTATTACATAGTAAACTTGTAAAGAAATGATCACTTACCTTTCAGTGACTTGCCAATGCTTGTAGTTGTAACTTATCTATGATCCAAAATGAATCGAGGATTCAAGAGCTGAGCTGAACAAAATGTGTAAAGGATTAATTAGAGTTTCAAATGCATTTATATCAATGCATATTTGGTGAATAATGCGGGATTTTCAAATGGTATTATAATAATATGGTGATTCCCGTGTATATTAATAGGACACTTATAAATGTTAGGCAAAATGGACCTCCATCATGTTGGATTTTTTCTCAATTGGATGCTTCCCAGTTATCCCTACAAGGTAGCCATCATTGATCAACAGGATTTCTGGGCGAGGGGCCAACAGTACAGGAGATAGACTCTATAAATATCTCCTCTTCTTCTTTAGGCTCTGCAAAACCAAGGGGGGTATTCCCTATTCAACATCTATAACATATGCATGGGAACTTACTTGGATGTTGATACAAAGTAGATAAATCCTCTCTTATTCAGACCAAAACTGTAAAATAAGTGGAAAGGGGCTAGCTTCGGGCCTATGCTCAGTTGTGAGACAGAGGATTTTGGTCCTAAAACTACTTCTAATGTCTTAAAGGTTTGTATTTGAAGTTTGACTTTGTATTTTATATTTGGATGCAAGACTGGGACTTTGGGTTGTAACCTCAATACAAGACTGGTGCCTATCTTGGGCTCGGAGTCAATAGACAGACACATGTGAATGATTACCATAAACTTGAATCAATAATTAGGTTTCAAGGGGAGGTTTTTAGTGTCTGCCTTACAGATACTTCCCAAGATTGAGTACTTAGTCATTCATACTTAGTGATATCCCTGTTGCAACATACCTTTCCTAATGCTTAACCTAAAACATTCAATTTGTTCCTTGAACAAAGGTAAGAGATTAAACAATCAACATAGAAAATCTATATTCCTGAATCCCAAATAACCCTTAGCTATTTAGATTCAAAAGAAAAGATGCCCACAACTTGGAGACAAATAACTGAACACATGCAACAAATGTATTTCTCATATAAAACAACATGAAACTAGCAAAATTATGCATAAAACATACAACATATGATTCATAAACTCACATAACACCAAAATAGAGCCACCAATAAGACTGTATCTTATTAATCCACCCAAATTTTGTCCAGTTTTCAACAACCTAAATGAGTAACACAATTTGCCTTTTATAGCAAGAATGTGCACTCAGCATTCAATACAATAGCACTTTAAAAATTTGCCAGATACATTGCACCAAAAAATGGCGCCCAGAATCATTCAATGCAGTAGGCAGGAGAAGAGGCAGGGAGTGGTTGAACTCGGGGAACGTGCCACCATATGAAGAAATTCCCATTAAAATTGGTAGTTGGCCAGTCTACTCATTGTTCCACACCTTTGCAAATTGCCATTAATGGCCAACCAACCCACAGCCTTCTTGGAAACGCAGCAACGAATGCATAAGAGATTTCCCACCTGAAATGTGACTATGGGTGCATAGGAAAATCCTCCGCTTGAAATTTTAAAACATGGCCGTTGATTTCCTTCCTATCGCCAAGATATGCGGCTCCAAATCACTTTGAAAAGTCGTTGGTCAATGAAATTGTGCCACGTAGGCACCCCATGCTTCCATTACTGTGCATACATTTTGCCTTTTCGCCTTTTGAAACATTCCAATGTATATGTAAATAAGATTGTATATACATACAATCACAAACATACAAGGCGGACCCCAAACCATTATAGAGCAAATTACAATCGCTATCGGGTCCGGGCCTTGCATCTCCCTTTTGCACGTCACTTTGTATATTGCATATACAAACGCAACATACATGCCGCGGACTCCAAATTTTATAAATCACATTAAAAACATATTCATGTCCAGGCCTTGCATCTTTCATCAATCGGAATGTATGTTCACTTCAGATCCGGCTTGTATATTAGGAATGTATGTTGGATTGTATGTGCAACATACAATCACAAATATATGCAATCGGTGGGCCCCATATGCTTTTGACTACTTTGACTTCAACCGGCCTTGTATATTTCTTTGTATTTCCACTTGTATGTCTGAATGTACATTGGGAACATACAATCCCAACATGCAACCGCGGACTTCACCCTATTTCACAAATATTGCAAACCTTCTGGCCGCGTCCACTTTGCACCTATCCGCTTGCATAATTCTCTTGTATATGCCAATGTATGTCACATATACAAACAACTTGACATACAAGGAAAAAACCTTTGTATCTAACCTTCTTTGCACATTACCTTGTATGTCTGACTTGTGGGCCGAACACATACAATCCCCTTTGTATGTCGCTATTGTATGTGTGCTTTGTATATCAAATATATACATTCACTTTTTGCACATCGGCCTTATACATTACTTTGCATATCCTCCTTGTATGTCGCCGATGTACCTTTGCTTACATGTTTCCCTTTGTATCTAACCATTGTATGTTTAAACATACAACACAAATATACATGCAAACCTTCACATACAAGCAGGGAATATTCCCAAAATCTGCGACAAATTCCTCAATGCATATACAAACCCGATATGCATTCAAAATGCATACAATCAATTTTTTTACTTTTTTGAAGGCCGATTGAACATTTTTGGCCCGCCAATGTACATTTACACTTGTACATACAAAGACACATACATTAGACATACTTCACCGCTGCATAGAGTGATTTTAAACTTAGCATTTTTTCTTAAACACGACAGGAAAAAGCGGTAATGCAATGCATAGGGGCCGGTCAACCAACGAGTGCTAAGGCATGAAAATACAACTAGTGCAACCAGGAACCTGCTACAGGAGGTCAACAACAAAACAGAAGATACAACGCAAAAGGCTGAGGGAAAAATAAAATCTAAGGCATCAAGGGTTTGAAAGAATACAAATATAAGCTTGCAAACTCGATTCAAAACCCTAACCCTAGGTGGGCACCACCATTGGCTCCGACTGGGGATGTGCAGGTGCAAGACTGCAGCGAGAATCAAACCACTCTAGGACAGACCAGACAAAACACAAAACACAAAACACCACTGACTATACAAGGCATGTACAGACTATTTACACCTAATTTACAATGTGCACACAAGATATTCATTTATGAAAAGTAGGGCTTTAGGAATTGATCGTGCACAGGCAATTCCAGTAGTTCACCACTTAGGGACTGGAGAAAGTAGGAATCTTCTCCATGAGTATTATTGATTTGATATGGGCCCATCCATAAGGGCTCAAATTTACCATGCTTGCCCTTATCCTGGCTCTTTGCATTCCAAACAAGGACCAAGTCACTTATCTAAAACTTCCTTTCTATAGCCCTTTTATCAAACAAATATTTCACCTTTTGTTGTTTCTTGATGTTTGTCTTCTGTGCCTCTCTTCTGATTTCATCCAGTGCAACCAGTTGATTTATCCTTTCATTCATTGAGTCCTCAATCTCTTCATTATTTTCTTGTATGAATCTATAAACTGGCAAGAGATTATTCACAGGTAACTTAGCTACTGCACCATATACCAGCTCAAAAGGTGACCTTCCAATTGCTTTCTTCACTATTATCTGGTCAGCCCATAGTGCCATCTTTAACTTTGAATCCCATGCCCTTTTGTTCTTGTCTACCATCCTTTTGATGATTTTCATGAATCTTTTGTTACTTGACTCTTCTTGACCATTTCCTTGTGGATGATATGGTAATGCATATGACAAATCAATCCCATAGCTGTTGCAAAAATCAACAAACACACCAGATCTGAAGCACATGGCATTATCTGTGACCACTTTGACTAGCACTCCAAATCTGATAATAATGTGTTCCAAAATGAAATCCATCACCACCCTGCTTGTAGCTTTCTTAGTTGGAATGGCTTCAATCCATTTAGTAAAATAGTCAGTAGCAACCAAGATCCAACTATGTCCTCCACTTGATTTTTCTAAAATTTCCCCTATAAAGTCAATTCCCCATTGCTGAAGTGGAGCCTCCACAATTAAAGTTCTAAGGGGTAATGCACCTTCATATTTTAGTTTTCCTAAGAACCTTTGATAGGATCACATTTTCTTACCATCTTTTGTGCATCTGAGAAAAGGGTTGGCCACCAATAGCATGCTCTAAGAATTTTATGAGCCGTTGTCTGGGCAGTATAGTGTCCACCACACACTCCTTTGTGCATGTCATTTAGAATATCTTTAGCTTGATTTTCATCTACACACCTAAGTAATACACCATCAAGATTTTTCCAATACAACTCTCCTTGAATAATGATGTATTTAATAGCATGTAACTTTAAGGTCCTTTTTTTATTATCACTGAGATGGGAAGGACAATTTAAATACTGCAAATAATACACAATATCCTTGTACCATTCAGATTTTGACACATTAACAACTTCATTCTGAACTACATTCACTTGGCATGCTTCCAAATTTGATTGTGTCATCATCTTAGCCAAACCTTGTCCTCTTACCATTTTTGTGATTTATATCTCAATGTTGAACTCTTGTAACTTAATTATCCACCTGTATCTTCTTCATGTCACTTCCTGCTAAGTGAAAATATCTTTAACTGCTACATGGGGCACATATGCAACTATCTGAGAGCCTACTAAGTATGGCCTGAAGCTCTTGACTGCTCTAACCAATGCATATGTCTGCTTTTCCATGATATCATATTTTAATTCGGCTGCCTGCAATGACATGCTAAAGAAAGCAATAGGCTGCTCAAAACCATCTTCATTTTTCTGCAATAAACATTTAGCAATAGTGTGAAAAGAGGCAAAAGAGGACAACTGGAGTGGCTTAGAAAAATTAGGAGATCTCAACACAGGAGCCATCTTTATAGCTTCTTTGATGTTTTGAAATGATCTAGTTGCTTCACTCTCCCATTTGACAGTCTCACCCTTCTTCAACATTTTAGAAATATCCTTTGTAATCTCTGCAAATTTGGGGATGAATCTTCTAACAAAATTAATCTGTCCAAAGAAGGACTGAATACCTTTCACAATTTTGGGAATTTAAATCCTGTCAATTGCAGCAACCCTTTCAGGATCAATCCTAACTCCATCCTTGGAAATAATGTGTCCCAATGGTTTTCCCTCTATTACCCCAAATGTACATTTCTTTGGGTTAAGTAAAATTCCATATTCTAGTGCTCTAATAAAAATTTGTTCTAGGTACATACAATGTTGTTCCTCCTTTTTTAAATAAGCAGTTAAGTCATCTTGATAAACAGCCAAAATTGAGTCAATCAATCCTGCAAAAGCAACATCCTTAGCCCTCTAAAATGTAGCACCTACATTTGTTAGTCCAAATGACATTCTTACATATACATAAGTCCCCCATGGAGTGGTGAAGGCAGTTTTGTATTGTTTAGATTCTTTTACCTTCACCTGATTGTATCCTAAAAATCCATCCATCATGGATAAAAGCTCACAGCCAGTCACTTTCTACAGCATAGCTTCCATGTTAGGCAGTGGATAATTATCCTTTAAAGAAGATACATTCATATTTCTAAAATCCACACAAAGTCTTATATCACCATTTTTCTTTCTAACTAGGACAAGATTGGACACCCAAGTTGAATGTCTGATAGGCACAATTATTCCAGCCTCCCTAAGCTTCATAAGTTCTTGCATTTTTGGAGCCAAAGTTGGGTTAATAGGTCTTTGTTTTTGTCTGAATGGCTTAGCTCCAGGCTTCAAAGGAATCTCATGCTGGAATAAGTCTTCTCTATAAGCTTTTAGGTCCTCATATGACCAGGCAAAGACATGCTTATATTTTTTTAATAAGGCAATCAACATACTCCTGATGTGTGGCTTGAGCTGTTTGCCAATATATACCTTTTTGGGGGCATGACATGTCCCCAAGTTTATCTCCTCCAAGTCATCCTTGTTTGTAGGAGATGCCTTTGTAACAAACTGGTCTCTATTGTCAAAAGCTCTTTCTAAAGCAACTAACCCCCTAGGGATTTTATTTGTTTTAAGTTGAATTACTTCTTTCCCCAAAAGAGTCTCTTTTCCATTCACAACTTCTACAAAGTTCTAAAAATCAATCTCCTGGTTCTCATATTCATCTATGTAGTGTAGGAACTTCAACAAATCTTTATCATCATCAAACACCTACCAACTGCATATATTTTCTGGTACTACAGGTCTAGTTTTAACTTCAACATTTGTAATATCCGACAAAGTGATATCATCCAGCCTTATGGCCACATTAGCTAAAAAGTCTGCCATGACATTCTTTGATCTTTCCATCCAATTTATTGAAAAAGCATCAAATAATTCAATTGTGTCCCATACATCATGCTTATATTGTTTTAACCTCTTATTTTTTTAAGCATATTTATCTCTCACCTAGGAAACAATTAATTCTGAATCTCCAAACACTTTCAACATCTTAATCCCATGCTTCAAAGCAACATTTAATCCTAGTAACAGAGCTTCATATTCTGTAATATTATTTGTGCGGGCAAACTTTAACAAGAAAGAGAACTTCAGGAGCTTACCTGCTAGAGACAAAAACACAACTCCAGCACTAGAACCTTCCTTTGAACAAGCTCCATCAAAATACATAGTCCAGAGACTCTGCTGGTCAAGTTCTTGAATGCAAAAATCTTTGCCCTTGTTTCCTTGATCATTTGAGACAACTTTAAAATTCTCATAGTCAGTATCCACAAAACAGATATGCTCATTTGAATCTTGATCTTCAACTGTTTCTGGTGACCTCTCTTCTCTGACCAGGTTGACATCTCTACCGTTCATTGGGATCATGGCATATGACAAAATCTAACTGCATACTCCCTCCAATCAACGTTGCCCATCTTCTTGACAACATCATACCATATTGTGGCTTTATGTCAACCACTGTTATGTTCATTCTGTAAGTCTTTTCTGGATATGTTGCTAGCATAAAATCCACATCCTTCATGATTCCTATAACTGGCACCTCCCTGGCATCCATTGCATAGCATTTCCCATAGGCCTTATCTATCTTCAATCTAGCTTGTTGCATGATAGCCAGAGGCATAATATTTGTTGATGCTCCTGAGTCAAGCATACAATTCTTGATTACTTTTCCATTGATAACAAGGGAAACATAAAATGGTTCAACCTGTGAAGGGCATTTTGTCATTGTCACCCCCAGATAGACTTCAGGAACCTCATCCTCATCAATACACAAGGCTTGTTTCTTACCCTGAGTCTCAACATTCTGCTTGGCTTGACAAGGTATTCCTGAAATTAGAGGCAATGCTTTATTTCTAAATTCTTCAACTTTCATCATCTCCATCAATGGAACAGAGACCTTTATCTGAGATAAAATCTAAGTTATGTCAAAGGGAGCATAATTTTGTATAACAGTTGTAGCTTGAGCCGTGGTTTTATTCTTATCCTAAGTTGACCCAGCCTTAATCTTAATGGCTTTCCGACTGTCATCCATGACCTGAGAATTCTTATTTTGATCCTCATTTTGGGGAACTTTATTTTCTGGTCTTTGAGAATCATGACCTGGTTTTTGCTTAGAATTCTTCTTATTACTGTTCCATCGCGTCTTTTGTGGTTCAGCCACTTTATGATTATGCACTGGTTGGTTCACAAAGATGTCCTCTGGTTGATGTGGATCACCAACCTAAGCTTTACCTCTAAGATTATAATTGCTTTTGACCTAAGCCACTGCTGTGGCCGTGAGAGTCCTAATCTCTTCATCAGAAGGCCTTCTCAAGTTATTCAAAAAAATGTGTGAGTCCTGAGCATAAGCATAATTATCTTCATCATCCTCATCACAGGAAACTTGCTGGCATACCTAAGTTCCATAATTTGTGCTTTCATCAGCATCACAAGAGGAGTATTCCCTATTTGTGAACAACATATTGACACTATCATCCTCCATACAATGCGGCTCATTACATTCATCACAGGCAACAGCATTATTATATAAAGATTGAGCAATCATACATTGCGACTGTGAGTGAGGCATTTGACATATTATGCACCATGGGGTGTCATCAACAATATTAACAGCCTTCTTCAAAGGATCAGGAGTCTCCTTAACATTTTGAACTCTTTGATTGGTGTTGTTATGTGGGAGAATGGGTTTACCATTATGCCAATTAGTGTTATATGGCATATCATGCAATGATGGTCTCTTTTCTTGTCTTTGGTAAACCTGCCTATCAGGACCTATCCACTTTTCATTTTTAGCAAGTCTATAACTTAGGTCCTTGACAATAGTTGTCAACTTATCTAATTTATCCTCAGAAGTAGATCCATTACCTTGAGTACTTTGAGACTTATTATTTGGATTCTACAGAATCTTTACATCATCCCTTTTGTTTGTCTTACCAGAGGCTTTCCTATTATTTTCAATGTTAGTTGCAATTCTAAAAGCATCCCTGAGGCTAGCAGGACCCTTATCTCTTAACCCATAAGTTGTTTTAGCATAAAAAGCATTTATGTATAAAACTATGCACATTGGTTCATTAGGCCTCATGTGAAGTGGCAATTTGTTCAATACTTTAGTGAACCTAGCATTAAAATCTGCAACCTGCTCATTTGACCCCTTAGTAATACTAGTGAACTCATTTATAAAAAAGCTTGGGTCAGTCTTATCACCATATTGTTCTTTAAAAATCCTCCTGAAGTCTTCCCATGATGAGATACTCTAGTCAAGTAGACCTTTATACCACTCTCTAGCTTCATCAACTAAGGATTGCATAAATAATTTCATAAAAACATCTTCATGTTCAACCTCAAAGTTGTCCATGACATTCTGAAAGGCCTTTAAATCATCTTCCCCTAACACAGTATTGTTTCCTGAAAACTTTGGTACCTGCGGCCTCACATGTTTGTCAATGGGATTAGAGTAGCCAGGAATACCATCAAAAACTAGCTGCCTGAATCTGTCCAACTGCATAGGCTGTCTACCAAACTGATTAACATTTACATCCCTATTAGCATTCTGATTTCTCATATTGTTCAATGGTATCCTAACATTATTTATATTCTGTCTCTAATCATTCTGTTGATACTAGACTTCATTTCTATGCTAGTTTCTCAGCACATCTGCATTATCAAGGGTGGGAACTGAATTATGTTGAGCAATTTTCAGAGCTTGTACCCTTCATCTCATATCATCTCTAATCTTCACTGCCTGCAGATATTCTAATTCAGCCCTCAGGTTCTTGATTTCTTCAGCTAATTCTTCATCTCTAGGCATAGAAGAGGATGGTCCCATTCCATTTTGGTCATCATCATCCCTTGGAGATTCAATCTCTTCAAACCTGTCAGGGGGATCTAAGAAAGGGCATTCTTAAAACACCTCTGATCTCATTCTCAATCCACCACCCTATTGTCTCTCATATACATCTTGGATTTCGACCTCTGTGTTTGAAAAATAAGGTGTCTGTTGCTCTAAAGATCTTGGATTATCTTGGATACTATCATTGTTTCTAGGGCTGGGAGAACCTTCTTGACTGGCTTGAACAGTCCCTTTTTTCTGTACATCATTTTTCTAGGTAATTCTTCAAACAAAGGGTTACGTAGGGATCTTCTCCCTTGCATACAAATTTCACTTTACCAGTTGGGAGATTTGTTCGGAGTCACCACCTACAACTAGGAA